>OU466859.2:22249392-25007725 GCA_911865555.2 Thlaspi arvense | reverse complement strand
TTTTTAAAGCTTGAACCTTTAAGTATTTGCAATTTAATTTAAGTCTTTATTTCTTGCATTTCGTGTTAAATTTTTAATCTTTAGTAGTTTCTTTATCTCTACTCACACTCTAAGCCAAGGATGAGTCTTCTAGTCCTTATGGATTTTGGAGCTCCTTCCATCGCGTGTGAGTAGTATCTTTTAAGGATCTAGATGGGGTAAAAGGAAAAGGGATCCTCAGATGATTTACTTAGAATAGTCCGTACTTAATGCTTGGTTCTTCTTTGCTTATCACTCCTCATGCGTAGTTTAACTTGATCATATCGACTATAGCCAACAGGCATCTCACATGAATGCCACGTGTGGGATTAGCCGGAACTATACTCAAAGGTAAGACCTTTGCTAGCCTAAGACATTAGTTTTCAAGGAGGTCTTACGGTTCTAAAAAAATGGCTATTCCTTCTTGTTTTCATAGTTGTACCGCTAAGCTAATGCTAGTTTATGGTAACGATGGTTGCAAATGAACTAGACCCAAACACCATGGGCTAGTTAACTTGTAGATCTATTTACGAAAGAATCACCATCAAAGATCAAGTCTTGATGTGATGAATAGCTAGCTTAGTACTTGAATCTAGAGAATTCCCAATCCGAAAAAACCCATCTTTATCCTTTCTATTAGCATAAAGTTTACATCTTTTCAATCGCTTGGTCATTAATTTCTTGTTAAACTCATTTATTATTGTTGTTTAGATCTTGTTAGACAAGTAGAGTGACACAAGTTTAGTGTTTATTTTGTTTTTTGGTGTGTAAAAACCCAATCTTTATTTAGCTTAACTTATCTCTACTTTCACAACTTTATTGCATGAACAAATCCGATGAAATGATAACCCCTTAACCATTATGGTATAATGGTTATAGCCGGTTTGGGAACTTTGCTAAACCCATTTTACCACCAAAAAAGGCAGTTATCAAAAACCTAACACAAAATATCACTTCATAATTGTCGAGGAAGGAATTGCACTCGCAGCAAGTATTTCACGTCCATCATCAATCCAAGGCGGCTCACACCTTGGATGTACCACCACACCCTCTCCAGTACCTCGTCTACACCCTTGCCTCAATCTTATTAAATCTCTCCTTCCTCTTTCAGCCTTCTCTTCTCACTTCTGACTAGCTCAAGAATTTTTCCCCTTGCCTCAATTCATTTTAAAACTGCTTCCCCTTTGTCGTGTTGCTCCTCACGCTTAGGTTCCCTTTTGGTTGTTTGACATTTATTTTGGCTTCCTCCTCTTCTCTTCTCCCTTTCGGGTTCTCTATATCCTCTCTGGTCCTTTGTTATCTCTTGGCTGATCATCTCCCCCCGCCCCCCTCCATAGCCTATGTCTTTTCTAGATTTCCATTGTTTGTGGTGGTTTCTCTCTCTGTTTTTCTCTCTTTTTATCACGGGAAGCTTCAGCTTTGGTATTAAGATTTTCAATTGTTGTCTCCTTTTTAATATACCTATGGCAACACCACCTCCTCTTTAGAAAAAAGAGAAATCAGGTTGAGATTACAGAAGATATAGATTTATTGAACTTAGAGGGGTGTATTCAAAATAGAATTTAGAGTGATTTGTATCAAAATCACAAACTCTCTGTTATTGAAACATAAAATTTTAAAAACTTGTTTAAAATTAAGTGTTATTGAACTAGTGATTTGAAAATATATCTTCAAATTCACTGTTATTGGAAATAATTTAAGTAATAGATTTTAAGAAACTTAGTGACTTTAAGATGTTTTGTTGGAATTTCCAAGTTAAAAATATAAGAATCCAAATCTCATGATTTTAGATGGAGTTTGATAGAATTTTGATATCAAATCATAACAATTTTCATAATTCGACCAAGTCATCTAAAAACTCATTAAAACTCAAATCCTTCCAAATCATTTCAAATGTTAAGTTGAATACACCCCCTTTAGTTTCTATGTCAAATTCTTTTTTAGATTTAATTATAGATCTAAGTAATATCAAAAAAATATAAGTCACTGTATTTACTAAATCATCGATACAACTATATAATGATAATTCTGGTCTTTTTGATTTACATAATTTTATTTAGCAGATTTTCTCTTATTATAACACAATTTGACAAAAAGATTTTAAAAAAAAACTAAATGCACAAACGGTCAAGTTAAAAAGCTTATTTTGGATTATGAATAGCATGTGTCGCCATCATTTGCATAGAACTGTTTCTGCTTCTGAAACGGGCGACCTAGTTGGACCGGTTAAGAGACCATAAGCATGGTCTTTTTTCACACATCAGGCTTTGACATTCTTTGTATTCTAGACAACATAACATAGTGAACATTAAAGACCTATTATATATTGATTTACAACGGCTTTATTTCTGTTGCTTGCTTATTTTTTTGTTAAAAAACTGTGATACAAAACCTCCCACTTAATCGTTTGGTTCAGAAAAGTTAAAAATCTTAAAATCCTCGCAAAACAACAATCTCTGTGAATTCAATCTTTTAATATACTACTATAACTACTGTGCAATTGTCAATAAAGATAAAACTTGAAGCATAAATTACCCTGCAACAGTATGCTTCCTAGTGATGTAGGAATTTGTCCTATTTCAATTCCTACATATATTCATATCATTTTAGTATGTGAGTATCAATCCAAAATAGGCAATGTAAGACACTAAGAATTCAATAGTTTACTCAAGTCAAGCCAAATCAAGGACAAGTGGTGATCAAACTTAAAAAATGAACTAAGCAAGGCTAAGCAAAAGAACAATTTCAAATTTAGACAATCAAAAGACAAAAAGAATTCAGATGAGATTATTGATCAAATGAGTTCCTAAACTTAACTAGTGATGCTCACAAACTCCACAACAAACTATTCCTAGGCATAGAATACACAGCTATAACTAGCCCAATTTCTTGGGTACTAATCACTTTGCAAGAACATTCATCCAAAAACTAACTCTTATTAGTGAACAAATGATGAACAAGCATTATAAGCAACTTATCACATTCTATATTGCCAATCTACTCCTTAGACAGTTAATTTCATAGGCTAAGATAAGCAAATATGTTACTTGACTTACTCAGGCAGTTCATCAAACATTTATTAGCCGCAAGAGAACCCTAAAATTTAGATCAACATAGCAAGGGCAAATCTAGCATTTAACACATCAATAAGATTAAGAACTAAGCAATCACTAATCAAGCTTGAATAACCCTTTTATCTATAACATCTCAAATCCTAAGCAAACTACTCATTAACCATGGTTTTAGCTATGAACCAAAGCAAAGGAAGATGACTAATCATGATTCGGAGAAAGATAAACACAAACTTTGATTAAAAAACAAAATCCAAGACAGAAATTCAAGGGTACAATGCAAAATTCAAAGGATAAAGCTATGGTCTAGAAAATAAAAGATGAAAAGAAGATCCTCCAAAAACTTTGGGTCATTACAAATTTTTAGTATCTCAGGAAAACCCTTAGTAAACTGGGAATAAACCAAAAATAGGCTGGTTTGGAGGATTTGTATCGGCATGTCTGGTCAATACTCAGCTCGATATTGGCTCAGTCGAAGGTTGTATCGATCAATCCTGGTCGATACGCCGGTCGGTACAATCGCCTGGAGTTAAAGCTTACCGGGGTAGCATCTTGATACGGTCCTCAATATGCTTTGGCCCTGCCCATGTATCCGCTTGCTTCCAGTCGATATGTAGTCCGGTACAAGTGTCCTGAAGAAGATGCATCGGTTAGAGCAGGTTGATACGGTGGCCGGTATGAGAGTTGGAACTTCTCGTCTTGTCCTGTTTCACTTGCATCGACTTGGGATCCCGATACACACCCTGGTATGATCGTTTGGCCTTGTATGGACGTGTGCATGTCGATGTGCTGCTCTGTATGCTCTTTATCGGCTTAGTTGGCTGATAAAGTACTCGATATAAAGCTTTCTCGCCTTAGTTCCTCCCTTTGATCACTACCAAAACTCCTCTCAGTCTTTAAACTCTTTAATTGCACCTGCCAAATGCTTAAAATGCACAAAACATACAATGCAACTCCTAAGTATACTCTAAGTCTTAAAAGGATGCAATTAGGACAAGAACATGTAAGAAAGGGTGCTTAAATGCTGAAACTAATGCTAAATATATGCATATAATGGAGTAAATAGAGTGTATATCAACTCCCCCACACTTGCCTTTTACTTGTCCTCAAGCAATCAAAACCATTGGAGAGAGAGAGGTTTGAAGATGGAAGCTCAAAAATAAATATGTCAATGGAAAAATTGATTCAATGCCAAAGTTATATGTTCTACGATGCATAGAGTTTGTTCTACTTCAAAGGCTTTAGCCATACTCATCATAACAAACAATGAACTAAAGCATAGCCTACACAAGCATTCAAATCAACCAACTCTTTAACATTCATTAATTGTAATGAATTGATCTTGCTCATGTAAATCAGGTGAAAGCATTTGGTTCAAAGACAAGGCTAAGAGATGAAAATGATCTCTTTTAATGTAGATTTTCAGATGCAAGGAATCTCTCAAAAAGAATGAACTTAGGCATAATGCTAAAGGTCAAGCACAACTCATGCATACAAGGACATATTACTATCTACCCAATAGCTAAGATGTTGTAAACCCCAAATTTATAACCCAAACCAAATCCCAAATCCTAGCTACCCTTTTCTCAAAACTCTTACTTCAGCCTTCACATATGATCATCTCTTTTAGGGAAACTTCTTCTTTTGCTTTCTACATATTGTGGCTTTCTTTGTTCTCCTTTGTTGTTGGCGCCCTCTTTTCTTAATGGGGAGTCTCCTTTGCCTTACCTCTTTGGTGCATTAGGCTTTTGAGTTCTTTTTTGTTTGTTGCTGAGACTCCTTCTTCATAATGGCCACCAATAAAGGTCATGGAGAAGGGTTAAACAACTATAAATGATGTATAGAAGAAAGGCAGTGCAAGAGAAGTGGGGGAGGAAGTTGGAGGACTTACAGGTGTAAGCGTGGTTGATATCAGGGTAAATGCCCGGTACAGTGGTCGATACACCACTAAGGTGGCAGGTTTCAGGGTGGGACATCGATATGCTGATCGATACTCTCTTGGGTTACTCGTACCGAGCTGACTAACCCGATACATAGGCCAGTTTGCCATGACACCTGTTCGTGGTGTCTACATGTTAAGGCTTATTAGTCTCTTCTGCCACGATATGCTGGCTGATACATGTTTCTGCGAAGTGTACCGGGCAAGTGAGGCCAATACGCTTCTAGGTACGTTTTGCCTCTACTCGAATCAGCTGAACGTTGTCTGGTACGCTGTTCGGTATGTGGCCAAGGGAGGCATATAGGTTTGGTTGCTCCCTGATACACGAATCGATACAACACACTCCTCTCTGCATATCGACTTCGGTGTGGTTGGTACATAAGTCGATATCAGCTTTACTTTGCTTGACATTTGACTGGGTAACGCAATGTATAGCTCGATATCACTTGTACCAGCCTGAGCAAACCGATATGCTGTCCGATATGACCCCTCTCTGAGCTCTTCCTTCACTGTAACTAAACCTCTCTTCCCTGATCTCAAACCTGGTGCCTAAAGACACTCCTGGACACTAAAATAAACAAGAAAAACATGAGAAATAAAATAATATATACAGGGATAACATGGGAATACCTCCTAAGAGTGCTTATTTAGAGTCCATAAGCTTGACATTTCTACATTCTTAGGCAGTTGGAAGTTCTAGGAGGTGAATGTCAGTATCATCTCCAAGGGTGTCACTTGTCATGTGTGGCTTCAGTCTATGCCCATTTACTGTGAAGTCTGCCCCTTCCTTGGTGAATAATATCACAGCTCCATAGGGAATTACTTCTTTGATCTTGAAAGATCCTGTCCATTTGTACTTGAGTTTTCCAGGAAATAACTTCAACCTTGAGTTGAAAAGCAGCACCTTTTTTCCAGATTTGACGTCCTTAGGTCATATCTTCTTATCATGAAAGACTTTGGTCCTTTTCATGTAAATCGCAGAGCTTTCAAATACTCATAGGCAATTTTCTTCCAGCTCATGGAGGTTGATAAACCTCTTTTCTTGGGCAGTCTTGATATCAATGTTTAACAGCCTTGTTGCTCACAAAGCTTTGTACTCAAGTTTCACAGGCAAGTGGCAAGCTTTTCCATATAGAAGTGAGAATGGTGACCTTCCAATGGGTGTTTTGGAGGCTGTTCTATATGCCCAAAGAGCATCATCCAACTTGTGAGACCAGTCCTTCCTTGTTATTCCTACAGTCTTCTCCAAGATAGCCTTGATTTCCCTGTTAGGCACCTCCACTTGACCACTGGTTTTAGGATGGTCAGTGATATATTATGGTTTTTATGGTTTTTAACCATGATATAAGTCCTTTTTACTGCATCTTTTTGGTGTTTTTAGAGTCCTAGTAGAGTCTTTGCAGGTTAGAGCATGTCTGAAGCATAATTGGAGATATTGAAGCATTTTGGAGCATTGCAAGATGAAGCCACGAAGTGTGCAACTCGGAAGGAAATGTATGGATTTGGGTGATGCTCGTCACCACCTATGGTGACGCTCGTTACCCGTAGAGGAAGGAGCGTGGCTGATTTGCTAAAAGATTGAAGATTATTTGCAGAATTGGCCCAAAAGTTATAGTATTTGCAAGAACATCCCAAATCGTGTTTTAGCTTGTATACATTAGGTTTTCAGCCATTGTTGGCTTGGATTTTAGTTTTTGGGAGAATTAAAAGAGCTTTAGAGAGGAATTTATTGAGAGCTTTTGGGGAGACAAATCCTTGTACTCTTTTTGGAAAAGATTTTGAACCCCTTTTGTTTTTATTTCATTCTTTCAATGCAATTTTATTCAGTTATGTTTCGTGATTCCATGATCATGTCAGAGTAATTTGCAAGTTAAGTCAGGGTTTTTCAAAGGTTGATGAAGAGTCTGTAGAATTGCTATCTGTTAGGATTATCTTTTGGTTCTTCATCTCTGCTTGCTTGAAAATCGATCTTTTAGACACATCCGAAAATCATAGGTTGTTTAATAGATGTGAGAGCATTATTGATAACCTGATCTAGCATTAGATGAGAAAAACAACTTAGTGCAAAGAGATTTGGCGTAGGAGTTTTGTGAACAATTGAACCTGATCATTACTGCATGTTTAGATTGTTAGGGTTTGCAAAGAGACTTGAAACTCTGTGATTTAGACATAGTTAACTTCTGCAATGAGAATTGATTAGTTATATATTTGCGATTCATGTTCAATACGGTTTTTCATCATTCCTGATTTCATGCATTCTACATTCTCGAATTCAACCTGCGAACTCTCCTGACTTAGCGTTTTTAGTCCCTTGAAACTTAGATCGACAACCAAATTTCGTCTGCTATCTTTTATTTTGTTATTTCGCATTACATACATTATCTATTGCTTAGCTTAATCTAAATCTGAAATCGCTGGTGTAGTTTACATACTCCTTTGGGATTCGATACCCCTTATACTATAACTGTTTTATTGTGCACTTGCAGTAGTTTTTATTTGGATAAAACCTGAGCCCTATCAAGTTTTTGGCACCGTTGCCGGGGAGTAATAGCTGCCTATCGATTTTTAGTATTAGAATTTTGTCCAAGTTTTAATATTTTTACTAACTTTCTCGCACTTTTCTTTGTGCTGGTTTCAGGTGTATGCCTAATCACAGTACCATAAGAAACAAAGAGAAGGAGCTTGTGACTTTGAGCATTGACGAACTCGCTAAGTTGGAGAGGACCATCAGGAAATCTAAGAAACAGTCTACAATATTTTCTCCACTGATCTTGGTTGAAGATGCAGAATGTCATTAGGTTGACAGAGAAGGAAACATGAGGAATGAAGAAGGGCAAAGACTGGATCAAGATGGGAATGTCATTGTTGAACAGCAGATTCAACAAGTGGCACAAGACGCTGGGGTCCCTGCTGCTGCTAACAACGCTGCTGGGCATTTTGTTCAAAGGACTTTAGGAGACTACAACAGACCTGATCAGTTCTATGCCAACAGAGCTGCAATTCGCCCTCCAGCTTTCCAGAGTAATGATTTTGAGCTTAAGCCTGCTTATTATCAGCTGGTGGGACAGCATCCTTTCCATGGCCTACCTCATGAGCATACCATGGATCATATTGAGAGGTTTGAGGATTTAGCTTCATGTGTCAAAGCTAATGGTGTTAGATATGACTTTCTGTTCTGCATGCTTTTCCCTTACTCAGTTGGAGGAGATGCTGCATTTTTGCTGAAGCAACTAGAGCCTGCTTCGCTAACTACTTGGGAGGACGCCAATAATGAATTTTTGAACAATTTCTATGATGATGCTAGATCAGAGGACATGAGGACAAAAATTGCATCATTCTCTCAAGGTCCTACTGAAGCTTTTAAGGCTTATTGGCTGAGATTAAAGTCTTCTCAAAGGGACTGTCCTCATCATGGTTTCAGTCAAGTGCAACTACTTGGGATTTTCTTCAGAAGCATTGACTAGAAATATCAGATGGCGCTGGATGCAGCTAGTGCTGGAAACTTCAACACAAACAGACCAGAAGAAGCAATTAGATTGATTGAAAACTTGGTCTGCAGCAACAGCACCATGAATGCAGATTTTCAGAGGATGAAACAAGCTGGTTTGAATGATGGGAATCAGATTGCAGAAGTCAAGGCTAAGCTGGACAGTATGCACAGCCTCTTGGTGGGAAAGAAGTCAGTTCATTTTGCTGCAGAGGTGGAGACTTTCGAAAATCCAGAAGAGATTGAGCAGGAAGATGTGAATTTCATCAATGCTGGAGGATTTCAGGGTCAAAGGTATGGGAATTAGCAGTGGAACAGATGCCACAACAGCAATAACCAGAAGAACACATTCCCAGGAAACCAGAATGCTACAGGTTACACGCCTAAGCTTTCATTCCAGAAGACAGAGTACCAGAAACCTTACCAAAACAACATGAATTTCAGCAGAAATTATGGTTCATCTTCCTACCAATCTGCACCTCCACAAGAGAACAAGATGGAAGCTATGCTAGAACAGATCCTAGAAGGACAACAGAAGCTGACAGTGGACTTCAATGGTGACACAAGGTTTTTTAGGTCTCAAGCCAATCAACCCTCTATGTTAATCAGTTGTAGCATAGCATAGGGTTTTATCAATCCAAATGGGTTTGTTGAAAACAATGGAGTTGTGAGTAAAAATCTTTAAGTCAAGCAAGCATAGAAGGCTTTTGTTGCCTTAGCAACCAATCTAACACCCTAAGATGATCAAGCAACAAAGAGAATAAAGAAAAAGGCAGTTTAAACAAGATTGAACAAGCAAAACAAAGCAAAACAAAGCAAATTCGAAATTCAATAAAGAAAAAGCAAGTTCCTAGATGTGGTTATTGACTTTGGGGAATTCAAGAACTAATTAAGGTTGTTTCAAACAGCATTTTATCAGGCAAACAAGCTAGCACTGGTGATTCCTAGACATAGAGTTCACAAACAAGCAAGCTAAATCCAATGTCTTGTACAATAGCCTTTTGCTAAACACCTAAACAAGAACTAACTCTCATTAGTGCAAAAACATTCAGCAAGCATTAACAAACAACTCTATTCATGTCAAAATGCTCCTCAAACAGTCAATATCTTGAGCCAAGGCCAGCAAATCCTCTATCAAACAAGATCAGCATTTCACCAAACTTTTGGTGGGCATAAGAGAAAGCCTAAATTCTAGATAAGTGTGATCAAGACAAATCTAGTTTAAGAACAGATCAATAGAGAGGAACCCATATAATGAAGCACTAAACAAACCTTAATCAAGTCCTAAATTCCCCTAATCTACCACATGTAGAAACCCTAAGCAAACTACTCACTGATAGCCATGTTGAACACCAAATCACAAGAGGAAAAGATGTTAATCATGATTAAAAAAGTGATTAAAGAAAGATTAAAGGCAAATACAAACATATATTAAATAAAGCAAAAGATTTGTCTTACAAACTCCAAAAATTCCTTAAGAACAGTAAATTGACATGACTCCTTGAGAATCCCAGAAATTGGCTATTTATAGGCGAAAGACGGAAGCCCTAGAGTAATGGCAAAAGTGTAAATAAAACAGGCTCTGACTGGGTTCCTATCGGTCAGTTGTATCGGTCTAGGCTTGATCGATATAAATCCTATCGGTCTGGAAGGTGACCGATATGGAGACCAAAATATACTCGGTGCATTTGTATCGGTCACTCCTGACCGATAGCTTTGATCAATATGGCTTGTATCGGTCACTCCTTGACCGATATCCTTGATCGATACGTCTTGTATCGGTCACTCCTTGACCGATAGCCTCTGTGCACAGACCGATAGGCTCTGCAGAGATCGTCTGCCTTGGTCCCTTTTGCTCCTTTTGGCCCAGCTAGCTTCCTGGATCATCCTCAAAGCTCCTCTAAGCTCCTTTTAGCTCCATAAGCACCTAAAAACATCCATAATGCAAGAAAATGCAAACTATATCCTAAATGCAACCTAAGTCTAAAAGGAGAAGAAAATGGGACAAAAACTAAGGAAAACATGCAAAAGAGAACCAAAATATGTACTAAATGCAAGCCTAAATGGTGTAAATACAAGAGATATCAAATGGCAAGATATATTCGCTCTATCAGGACATGAATGGGAAAATTGAGAGTCTGAACTCTCATATGAAGAAGCTTGATGTTCAAGTTGCCCAAATTGCAAGAGCTGTTCAGAGGCAAGAAGGATTCCGTCTAGGAAGGACTGATTCTAATCCCAAACACCATGTGAATGCCATCACATTGAGGAGTGGAAAGAACCTGCAACCAGTGTTGCAGAAGGATTTGAGCCCAAGAAATTTCGTTGGACTTGAAGAGTGTGAAGATGATGAAATCTGTACTAAAAATCCACGGGTGACGCTTGTCACCCAGGATGGGTGTCACTCTTCACCCACTGAGCACAACCTCGATGACTCTTCTTCACAAATTTGTGACGACCGTCACCAGAAGCGTGACGCTCATCACCCAATTCGAGCGAACTTTCACGACTTGTCTAAAACGAGTGACGCTCGTCACCCGTTGCAACAAACTGCAGTTTCGACTGAGACTTTAAATAATACTAAGGAGACAGTGTACAAGCCTAAGATACCCTATCCTAAGCATCCTAAGAAGTCTAAACAAGAGTTTGAAGATGTCAAATGCAAAGCTATCATGGACAAGCTGGTCATTGAGATCCCAATTGATTGATGCTGTGAGGATTACTCCTATCAAAAGGAGGTATGTGAAGAGGATGGTGACCAACAACTTCAGTTTAGAGGCTGGAGCTATAATGATCAACGAGCAGGTCAGTGCAGTGATTCAGAACAGAGTGCCAGAGAAGCTTTCAGACCCTGGGAGCTTTGTTTTAGACTGCACAATTTTTTCTAACAGGTTTGAGAGATAATTGTGTGATCTTGGTTCTAGTGTGAACCTTATGCCTCATTCTGTTGCCAAGAGCTTAGGGATGACCGATTTTAAGGCTACAAGGATATCTCTTCTCCTAGCTGATAGATCAGTCAGAGTTCCCGAAGGTGTGATAGAGGATGTTCCTATCAAAGTAGGAGATTGCATGATTCCTACTAATTTTGTGGTTATAGAGTATGGAGAAGAACCCAAAGACCCTTTGATTTTTGGCAGACCCTTCCTGGTTACTGCAGGAGCTATCATTGACGTCAGGAAGGGTGGAATAGAGCTGAATATTGGTGACTTGGTGATGCAATTCGAAATGGACAAGCTGATGAAGAGGCCAACCATAGATGGACAGAATTTTTATGTGGATGTTCTTACCAACATTGCTGATCAGATCTTTCTTGAGATGAGCTCAGAAGACCCCTTGGAGAGGGGGTTGACCACTTCTACAGTAGAGTATGAGCATCTGGATGCTGCTGCAACAGGCTACACAAAGATGATGGATGCTACTGCACATGTGATGCAACTGGTTGCACATAATGAGCTTGTCACCACATCTGCAAAAGCTGCTGCAATGGGTGACTGGAGTGCAGCAAAAGCACCAAATGTTGAGCTTAAACAGCTCCATGCAGGACTAAGGTACGTATTCCTTGGAGAAAACTCCACTTATCATGTTATTTTTAATGCTTCATTTAACAATGCAGAGCTCACTCTTCTGCTAAGTAAGCTGCGCAGATTTCGCAAAGCTCTTGGGTATTGTCTTGATGATATTTCAGGGATTTCTCCAGACTTGTGCATGCATAGGATACATTTGAAGGATGAATTGAAATCATCAGTGGAGCGCCAGAGGAGACTGAACCCGAATCTGCAGGATGTGGTCAAGAAGGAGATCATGAAGCTGCTGCAAGCTGGGATCATCTATCCTATATCAGACAGTGCTTGGGTTAGTCCACTGCACGTGGTCCCTAAGAAGGGAGGAGTTACAGTGGTGAAGAATGATAAGGATGAGCTGACTCCAACCAGAACTGTGACAGGACACATGATGTGCATCGATTACACGAAGCTAAATGCAGCCACAAGGAAAGATCACTTCCCTCTACCTTTCATTGATCAGATGCTTGAGAGGCTGGCGAATCACAAGTATTACTGCTTCTTTGATGGCTATTCAGGCTTCTTTCAGATCCCCATCCATCTAGATGATCAGGAGAAGACCACTTTTACCTGTCCTTATGACACCTTTGGATACCGCAGAATGCCTTTTGGACTATGTAATGCTCCTGCAACTTTCCAGAGATGCATGATGTCGATCTTCACTGACATGATTGAGAGGTTTATGGAGGTTATCATGGATGACTTCTCAGTTTATGGGTCTTCCTTCAAGAGCTGCTTGGACAACTTGTGTGCAGTTCTGCAGAAATGTGAAGAGCATTTGGTTCTGAACTGGGAGAAGTGCCATTTTATGGTACAAGATGGCATTGTTCTTGGTCACATAGTCTCAGGAGATGGCATAGAGGTGGATAGGGCGAAAATTGAAGTGATGACAAGTCTGCAAGCACCTGATTCAGTCAAAGCAGTGAGGAATTTTCTGGGTCACGCTGGGTTCTAGAGAAGATTCATCAGGGACTTCAGCAAGATTGCAAAGCCTCTTACTGCTCTCCTCTGCAAAGATGTGAAGTTTGAGTTCACAGAATAATGCAAGTCTGCTTTTGAACAAATCAAACAGGCTTTGGTTACAACTCCTATTGTGCAGCCTCCAGACTGGGACTTGCATTTTGAAGTGATGTGTGATGCTAGCGATTTTGTAGTTGGAGCAGTGCTGGGACAGAGGAAAGACAAGAAGCTCCACGCCATCTACTATGCTAGTAGGACATTGGATGATGCTCAGAAGAACTATGCAACAACTGAGAAAGAATTGTTAGCTGTTGTCTTTGCAATTGAAAAATTCAGGCAGTATCTTGTTGGCTCCAAGGCCGTGGTCCATACTGACCATTCAGCACTGAAGTATCTGATGCAGAAGAAGAATGCAAAGCCAAGATTATTGAGGTGTATTCGGCTTCTTCATGAATTTGACATTGAAGTAAAGGACAAGAGAGGAGTTGAGAATGGAGTTGGTGATTATCTATCCAGGATTCAGGTTGAAGACAATGTCCCAATAAATGATTTCTTACCTGAAGAGAACGTCTACTTGGTAAAAATCAGACTGCAGGAAGAAAGTGTTGAAAACCTGCAATTTTCATGAAACTACAGGGTAGTGACGAGCGACACCAGGGGGGTGACGCTCGTCACCAACAAAAAAAAGATCACGACCCAGTTTCTGTACGAAGAAGGTGACGCTCGTTACCAATACTGGTGACGCTAGTCACCAGTCACAGACTTTTTCTACGATTTGTGCAAGCTTGGGGACAGCTTTTCAAGAGCAAGTTTATGCTTTGGATGATCCAAAAAGGGCCTGGTATGCTGATATTGCCAATTATCTTGCGGCAGAGGATGAACCACATGATTTCAAGGGCTATGCTAAGAAGAAGTTCTTAAGAGAACTTAGGAGATTTTATTGGGATGAGTCATATCTTTACATACATTGTGCTGATGGGATTTACAGAAGATGCATAGCAGAAGAAGATGTCCAAGACGTCATGTTTCACTCTCATGGCTTAGAGTATGTTGGAGACTTTGCCACATTCAAAACAGACTCCAAGGTTCTTCAAGCTGGTTTTTGGAGGCCTACTATGTTCAGGGACGCCCATGCATTCATTACAAGCAGTGATACTTGTGAGAGAAGAAGAAAGATCAGCAGAAGACATGAGATGCCACAGAACTTCATCCTTGAAGTTTTCGTCTTTGATTGTTGGAGCATTGACTTCATGGGCCCTTTTCCCTCATTATGGGAATAGATACATTCTGGTTGCTATGCACTATGTATCTAAGTGGGTAGAAGCGTTGACTACTCCTACTAATGATGCTGCATTGGCATTGAAGCTGTTTAAAACCATTATTTTCCCCAAATTTGGTGTCCCGCGAATTGTTATAAGTGATGGTGGTTCTCACTATGTCAACAAGGTCTTTGACAAGCTGCTGAAGAAGTATGGTGTACAGCACAGAGTGGCCACACCTTATCATCCACAGACCAGTGGACAAGTTGAAGTTTCCAACAGACAGATCAAGTAGATTCTGGAGAAGACAGTTGGGAAGACAAGAAAAGATTGGTCAGCAAAACTGGATGATGCATTATGGGCTTACAGGACAGCATACAAAACGCCTCTTGGGAGTACGCCATTCCATCTGCTCTATGGCAAGGCGTGCCATCTACCAGTGGAGCTAGAGTTCAAAGCAGAATGGGCTATCAAGAAGCTGAACTTCGATCTGAAGCCTGCTGCAGAGAGGCGTCTGATTCAGCTCAATGAACTGGATGAAATCAGATATCTAGCCTATGAAAACTCCAAGTTATACAAGGAGAGGACAAAGGCATATCATGAAAAAAAAAAAATCATCTCCAGGTATTTCGATCCTAATGACCAGGTACTCCTTTACAACTCTCGTTTAAAGCTTTTTCCTGGTTAATTGCGTTCTCGATTGTCAGGTCCCTTCACTGTCAAAGAGGCTAGACCATATGGTGCCATTGTCTTGATCAACTCCAAAGGAGAGGAGTTCAATGTCAATGGACAAAGGGTGAAGCATTATTGGGCGCAAGCCGAGATTCCTGCAGGACACATTGTGTCTCTGGATGATGCACCAGCTGTCTAAACAGCCAATCAAAACGCGTCCAGACAAAAAACGGGTGACGCTCTTCACCTTTAAGGTGACGCTCGTCACCCGTCTGAGGCAAAGGTACAATACTTAGCTATTTCTTCTTCCTCGCGAGACTTCAAAAACCAACAAACACTTCTCAATCTTCTCAAATTCATAATTTTTGATTTTGTTAACCAAATTGAGTGATTCAAAAATCTAGTCCGTGCGGATTTTGGCCCTCTTTCATAATATCCACTCAGTTTTCAAGATCTGCAAGGTATGTGTTCGGAATCCCCAATTTTTAGTTTGCCATAGATTTGGTAAAATTTGATTTTCGACTTGATTAGCTTGATTTAACTGTTGAATCATGGTTAGTTAGGTTGTATTAGATGAATGATACCATCCATATGTGATTTAATCAGTTGATTTGCAAGTTTTTGAAATTTCGAGTTCATGATGAAATTTGTAAAAATCTGGAAATTTTGGGTGATTTGGGTTGAACTGATGTTTGAATTGTGTTCATGGTAGTACTGTTGTTGATCGCCATCAGTTGTTTCACCTTGATTCATTGATTTTCCAAAATTTTGAAAAATTTATGATTTTGGTGATGTTTTTGGTTGACTTTAGGCTTGAATTTTCAGATGCCTCAACATGAGAAGAGACAGCGACATGGCTCGTCTTCGAGCACTGCATCAAGCTCAGCATAGTCACACAGCAGTTACCTAGTTTGCAGGCCTCCATGGCCAAAGCAAGAGGAACGGAACATCGCTTCAGGAGTGGCTTGGCCAGGAACTCCAAAGCAGGAGATTGCGCGGGATACCTGTATATTTCGTGACATTCAGGAGGAGTGGGATGAGTACGACACGTTATTCTACAATGCGTGGCAGGATGTGAAGATCATACCCACCAGATTCGCAGACACCACCATGCTGCAGAAGATGGGTATTCTGGATGAGGTTCTGGAGACTCTCGAGAGGATTGGGATGGGCACTATGCCATTCCTGCAGTACGATGCGTACCCAGACTTGGTTCACCAGCTCCTCTCCACTGGTCGCGTGTACTACGCGAATGAGATGGCCAAGCGTGCGCAGGAAGGAACACTGACTTTCCTGATCTGCGGGATTCGTTACAGGATCAGTCTGATGGAGCTTTGCGGGATCTATTGTTTCTCTGACCACCCTAAAGGAATTCTCCTTCCCTCACAGTTGACCCACATGCAGACATTCTGGTCCAAGTTCGGGAATGGAGTCTATGACAGCAAGACGAGCACGCAGACAGACGTATGACATCCAGTTATGAGGTACATTCTGTGCATTCTTGGTAACACTATCTTGTGCAAGTCTGCGCCGAACAAGACGCGTGTTAATGAACTGGTTCTTCTCTCCTTGAAGACCAAGCCATTCACTAGTCCGGGGGAGAAGACTGAGAGTGTAGGCAGTCTCCTGACACTGATCTTCCAGCACTTCCAAATCGATGTATCACCTTGCAGCATTCGCATTGACAGATTCTCATGGATGAGCAGCATCTGCGCAATGGTACTTGGCTCAAGCCAAGAGTTGTCTGGACATTCACTACCACTGCTGGAGAGTATGTTAACATACAGTTGCTGAACAGCGCGCTCACTACGATCCAGGGCGTTATACGCCAGCTGCGCTTTATACAAGATCCGAGTCTGCTGCGTCCTCTCCCTTTGCGTTCAGCTAGAGCTGCTACTGCTGGCGCTTCCACTTCTGGAGCTACTGCTGGACCATCCAGACGCCAGACCACTGCACCCACTGCTTTCAGGCACCCTCCGCGAGCACAAACACCCCTGGACATGGCTGCTTTTCAGGAGTATGTTATTAACAGCTTTGAGGGACTCTGGGATGATGTTGCTACACTAAGCAACTGTGGTTGTGTCCACCCACACTACACCACTAAGCCTTGCGAGGATGAGGACTAGAGCCTCTACTATCTGGTTACTTGTTTCTGTTTCTTTTTCTTTTATTTTCTCTTGAGTCATTTTATGTTTTATTTGAGTCAGTTGTCAGTTACTTTGATGATGTTTTGTGGGATTGTTGAACCAAGTTTCTATTGCTATGTTTGGATGTTATTAAATGTGTGTTTGAGTGCTCAAATGATAACATTCCGTTTATACACATCTGACTTGTCGATTTTGGAGTATCAGACGTGGTGACGCTCATCACCAAGCTGGTGACGCTCGTCACCCGTCACTTCGCGAGGTACCGCTTTTTTAACTCGGTTTTACAAGTTCTTATGCTTCATTTTGACCCACTCTTGGCTTAATAACACTGGGGACAGTGTTGTTTAAGTCTGGTGATATACTCAATATTTACACCATATTAGCATACATTTTGCATTGTTTTATAGTCTTTAAACATTCATTTTTGCTTGTTTTTATCCCATTTGCATTCAATTAGGACTTAGTGTAGATTCAGGGTGAGCATTGCATGTTTTTTGCATTTGAGGAGTTTGGCAGGTATGTTTGGAAAGTTTTGAGACTACAAGGATCATGGGAGATGATAGTAGGTGCAGCACAAGACATCAAAAGAGCCAAGAAGAAGGTGCACCTTGTTGAAGTGGCCAGAATCTTCACCTGACAAAACTGGCTCGGACAAAGAATCTCCATCCCGATTCAGCTTCAACAGTCTTCATCAATGTTGTAGCCCCGTGAGTTAGCTTGCGTCAGGAGTTTGTTTCAGGTCATTTCCATCAGCGGTTAGAAAGTTACAGAAGTTTTCGTGAAACCGCTCAACCCCTATCGGGCAAGCCTATCGGTCAGAGAAGTGACCGATTAGTGAGTAGTTTGCTTTATGTTTGAGATTAGAGAAGATGAGGTGATTTTAGTGATTGTTTAGGTTGATTATGGCTTAGATCTTCTCATTCCCTTTTTTATATGATTGTGCGTAATGCTTAGTACCTCTTTGTTGGAGAAGTTGATTTTAGGTTTTCACATGCACACCAAGTGTTTGATGAAATTCTTGAATGAAGTTCAATGCTTGAAAATAGTGTTTAGATAATCATGAGCCTTTGCATCTATCATTTCCTGCTTGAATGTGCTTATTGTCTAGTACCATATTGATGAGAAATTGCCTTTAGACATTGATTATGCATAAGAATGTGAGTTGATGTTTGATATATTGTATAAGAGATTAGTAAACCTAGCCTAAGAGATTAGATGTCTAGAATGCTAATTGGTTTTATGGAACTTAATTTTAATGCTTGATGATTATGTGTTTGAGTAAAGAGATATATCTTGAATATGTGATTAGAAAAGGGATTAATGCCAAGAGATTGGATTAGTCTTTATTAGTGTTCCTTACATAAGGTTGAGTGTTTAGAATTGCTTATTTTGATCACCCTAGACATGAACATCAATCACCATATCACCATTGTCTTGATCTTGAATCATCTTTTAATCTTTTAAGTCTAGCTTTTACTCTGTTTTAGTTCAGCTTTTACTCTACTCTTGCTCTGTTTCTCTTTGCCATTACTGCTCTTTAATTGCTTTCTTTTGCTTATTTGCTTGATCATTTAGGTTGTTAGACTTCTAAAACTATCTATGTTTGCTTGAATTAAGAGCTTTTTGCATTCTTACTGCTTCATTCTCCCCTTTTGGATTGATAAAACCCTATGCTATGCTACAACTGACTAGTACAAGCTTGGGTGATTGAATCAAGTCATAAAAAGTCTTGTATCATCTGGGGGGTGGTTACTGACGTTGTGTGCTTTGTGTCATATTTATAGAGTCTTAAAGTTGGGTCAAAAACCTGTTTTTATAGAGTCAAAATTTTGAAACTGTCAGTTTTCTTGGAACTAACCACAGAACGTCTAAGCTTATAAGAACCATTGCCACAGTAGTTGATTACAAGTCTTACTTAGTTGAAAATCATGGGTAGATCAGTTTAGCAATGAAGGTTTAGGTTCTTAGAGAATCTGAAAAATTTGCTGTTAGCTCCACCTTAATGAACTTTAAACTTCTTGTCTTGGGGCTTGATTCTCATTGAACTTGATTCTCTCTTTCAACACTGACAAGCATGTTTAGATGCAGTCTATCTTTGATCTTCCCTGATGCAGTTTTAAGAGTTTGAGTCAAAAGAATGGTGCATTCATGACCCCGTCTCCTCACAGGGAACAACAGCAATGAACACACTCAAGAACTTGTCTCCTCACAAGGAACACAAGTATTGAGTAGCACCATATGTTAGACTATAAAAAATGAGAAAAGAAGTGAAAAATCGAAAAAAAAAAAACAGAAAGGAAAAGATCAAGGGAAGAGAATAGGAGAGCTGTATTGAGATTGCTTTGTTCAGTTGTTTAGGAAGGGAAAAGAATCTGTAAGTGATTGAGATGATAAAACCCTGATGAGATATCACAATTAGTTGAAAATAAGGAGTTAGTCGTAGGGATTTCAGATTTTTTAAAAGGATTTGGATTGGATTTGAGATATTTGCTAAGCTTGTGATGATTAGACTAAAATTTGATCTTGTGTTGACTCTGTGGTATGTGGATTCGAAAGTGTTAACTAATGTGGTGTTCCTGATGTTTAGCTGATTGTTTCTTGTTTTCAAACCTCAACCCTGTTCTATGTCAGATGTTTGCTTGTCTGGAACACAATTCAGTGTTCTTTTTATTAAGTGTTTTTGGTCTTTTTAGAGTTCTATTAGAGTCTTTGCAGGTTATAGCATGTCTGGAACACAATTGGAGATATTGAAGCCTTTTGGAGATTGCAAGATGAAGCCACGAAGTGTGCAACTCGGAAGGAAAAGTATGGATTTGGGTGACGCTTGTCACCACCTATGGTGACGCTCGTCACTCGTAGAGGAAGGAGCGTGGCTGATTTGTTAAAGGATTGAAGATTATTTGCAGAATTGTCCCAGAAGTTCCAGTATTTGCAAGAACACCCCAGATTGTGGTTTAGCTTGTATATTTAGGTTTTCAGCAATGTTGGCTTGGATCTTAGTTTTTGGGAGAATTAAAAGACGGTTCTTAATCATTCCTGATTTCATGCATTCTACATTCTCGGATTCAACCTGCGAACTGTCCTGACTTAGCGTTTTTAGTCCCCTGAAACTTAGATCAACAACCAAATTTCGCATGCTATCTTTTATTTTGTTATTTCGTATTACATACACTATCTATTGCTTAGCTTAATCTGAACCTGAAATCGCTAGTGTAGTTTACATACTCCTTTGGGATTCGATACCCCTTATACTACAACTACTTTGGTGTGCACTTGCAGTAGTTTTTATTTGGGTAAAACCTGAGCCCTATTAGTTAGGAGTAGCAACCTTATGCTTGACATCATTCTTCTTGATCAAGCTCTCCAAAACCTTGTTGATTAAATGGCTCCCTCCATCACTTATACCACATCTTGGAACACCAAAGCTTGGGAGGATAATTAACTTGAAGAGCTTAAGCACAACCTTGGTGTCATTTGTATGGCTAGCTATTGCTTCACCCCACTTTAACACATAGTCCACATATACAAGGATGTACTTGTTCCCATAAGAAGAGGGAAATGGTCCCATTAAGTCTATTCCCCAAACATCAAACACATCAACTTCAAGAATTTGGTTTAGAGGCATCTCATCTCTCTTGCTAATACCTCCTTTCCTTTGGCAAGCTTCATAAGATGCAATATAGGTCTGGGCATCTTTGAACAAAGTTAGCCACCATAGCCCAGCTTGATGTACCTTTTGTGCTGTCTTCAAAGTAGAAAAGTGGCCACCATAGATTGACCCATGACACTGGTGGAGGACGCCTTTGACTTCCTTTTCTGCTATGCATCTCCTAAACAGTCCATCATTTCCCTTCTTGTAGAGGTAAGGCTCATCCCAAAAGTAGCAAGACACATCCTTCAAGAACTTCTTCTTGTGATAGGAATCAAACTTGGTTGGGACATCTCCACATGCTAAGTAATCGGCGAAATCTGCATACCATAGAAGCTCTTCTTTTTGGACATAGGCTTCTCCCATTGTAGTTCACAAGGCCATGAGCTGCTCTTAAGGTAAATAATCATTGATGGGGATGAGATCATCTATTCTCAGTCTTGAATGATGATCAGCAACTCTATTTTCAATCTCTCTCTTGTCAACAATCTCTATGTCAAAATCTTGAAGGAGCAAGATCCATCTTAGCAGTCTAGGCTTGGTGTCATTCTTGGCATAGATGTACCTTAATTGATGTAAGCCTCAAGTCATACCTAGCTAAACCAGTCAAGAGAAGAAACATTGGAGCTAAACCAGATGATGCTAAGCTTGTAGCTTAGGAGCTTGGAGGCTGTATAGCTGTATTTGGAGATGCTAAAGACTTAATCTCTAAACACCATCATTCTAATCATCAAAAGGAGCATTCTGATCAAGCCAAAGACGAGCTGGTTCAATACAATTCGCCATTTAACCAAAGAGAACCACCAAACCATTTCATATCTACATTGGAGCTAATTAAGGAAACTTCGGATATACATGGAGCTAACATTTCATTCAACCGTCCTTTATTATCAACTGAATATATAAAGCTCTTTAAACCGCCTGATCAAGTAAATAGCAGAGCTCAAACCAGCCAAACCAAAGGATAATCATCAAAACCACCAAATCAAGCCATCAATTGGAGTCATATATGGAAAGCTCGGATTTATATCATATGAAGACATTTTATTCACCCTCCATCATGACCACTGAAGCTTACAAGAGTCTTTTCACACCAGAACAAGCCAACACTCTCCCCATTTACTCAGAAGTCAAAGGAGGTTACATCAAAGAGAAGCTTTCCTCATTTGAAGATCATCATATATACCAAATCAAGACTAAAAATCAAAGACCATCATTATCAGTCAATCTCGACCCTACATCATCTCTAGAAGATCCTGAACGTCCAAGCCTCACTAAATACCACAGATTAGTCCCATGAATCAAGCCATCCCTCCCATCCAGCACCAAGACCAAATCAAGACTAATGAAGGATCATCATCATCACTTTAGCTTGATTTTTGCTTCATTTTAATTCTTATGACCGTTCTATTCTATTGTTTCTGAGCATTATATAAGCTCATTCCCTTTGTACTTTCATTCACCAATCATCTTATAAATCAAAGTATCATTTGTTTCAAAGAAAGTCTTTGTATTCAAATTTTGTTCCTGCTTTTCTTCTAAGTGTTTGTGGAATCAAACAACTGAAGATTTGGGTAGAATCTCCAAGATCTCTTGAGGATTAGCCCTTGAGCTAGAAGAATCTAAACTCTTTGTATTTGGAGTTCAAAAATACAACTGGCCATTCAACCATTCAGCCATTCATCCACCATTAAGCTTATAAGCAACGATTCAAAGAAGCTTTACTTGAATTACATTTCAAGTATTGTATCAATTGTATCAGAGCTAAAAGCTCCTATCTCAGGTGTTTCTAATTCTAATCTCAAGTTTTTGTTATTTATTTTCATTCAGTTTTGAATTTTATTTCTTATAAAAACCAAAAAATCCGTAAAAGGTTGTTTATTGTTCATCTGTCTTCTGCAAATTTTTAAATTTTTTTAAAAACCCATAAAAATATTTTGTTTCTTGTTTCTAATTTATTAAACTCGTAAAACCACAAAAATATTTATTTTGAATTTTTGAGACATCTGCTAGTTTTAAAACAAGTTTTCAAAAACTGCTTTAAAACTGCTTAAATCATATGTTCTTGTTTTTGCTTTAGTTTAGAGCATTTCTTTGATTTGTTTTACTTGAATTTTGCAAGGTAAAACTATGGGAGAAGTACGAGCGTCTGATCCTATGCAAACAATACTGGCTGCAATTATGAAATTACCTGAAAGCATCACTGCCCTTTGCAAGGATCATAGTGTCTGCTTTGAACACCTTGTAAGGAGAAAGGCTGAAGCAACTAGCTTTTCCAACGAGCCATACCAACATTACAAGGCACCAAAGCCATCTGATGCATCTCCACCTCGAGCACCAGACCCCATATCACAAGATCTTCTCTCTAATGGAAACCAAGCTGATCAAATCAAGCCACAAAATGAAGAAAGAGGTTATAAAGACCAGGAGAGCAAAAATGTGGTCTACCAGCATGAGAATGTGGAATACATGGCAGAGAAACCTCCAATACCTAAGCTGAGATCAACATTGGCGCTTACAGAAGTCAGAGACATTCCATTCACCTCACTTATCCAGCATCTATTTCCAGAAAAATCAGAAAAATCCCAAGGTAAGTTACTTAACTCTGAATATTTTTCAGAAACTAACTTAGCTTTACGTGGTGCAGATGCTATATTTTTTTAGGACAAAACTTCTTAAAGAGGGAGAGGATGATGTAAGCCTGAAGTCATACCTAGCTGAACCAGTCAAGAGAAGGAACATTGGAGCTAAACAAGATGATGCTAGGCTTGTAGCTGAGGAGCTTGGAGGCTTTCTAGCTGTATTTGGATGCTAACGACTTAATCTATAAACACCATCATTCTGATCATCAAAAGGAGCATTCTGATCAAGCCAAAGACAAGCTGGTTCAATACAATTCGCCATTTAACCAAAGAGAACCACCAAACCATTTCATATCTACATTGGAGCCAATTAAGGAAACTTCGGATATACATGGAGCTAGCATTTCATTCAACCGTCCTTTATTATTTACTGAAGGTATAAAGCTCTCTAAATCGCCTGATCAAGTCAATAGCCGAGCTCAAACCAGCCAAACAAAAGGAGAATCATCAAAACCGCCAAATCAAGCCATTGGAGCATTATTGGAGTCATATATGGAAAGCTCGGATTTATAACATATGAAGACATTTTATTCACCCTCCCTCACGACCACTGAAGCTTACAAGAGTCTTTCCACACCAGAACAAGCCCACACTTGCCCCATTTACTCAGAAGTCAAGGAGATTACATCAAAGAGAAGCTTTCTTCATTTGAAGATCATCATTCATACCAAATCAAGACTAAAGATCAAAGACCATCAATATCAGTCAATCTCGACCCTACATCATCTCTAGAAGATCCTGAACATTCAAGCCTCACTAAATACCACAGATTTGTCCCATGAATCAAGCCATCCCTGCCATCCAGCGCCAAGACCAAATCAAGACTAATGAAGCCTAACGTCTAGTAAAGGATCATCATCATCACTTTAGCTTGATTTTTGCTTCATTTTAATTCTTATGACCGTTATATTCTATTGTTTCTGAGCATTATATAAGCTCATTCCCTTTGTACTTTCATTCACCAATCATCTTATAAATCAAAGTATCATTTGTTTCAAATAAAGTCTTTGTATTCAAAATCTGTTCCTGCTGTTCTTCTAAGTGTTTGTGGAATCAAACAACTGAAGATTTGTGCAGAATCTCCAAGCTCTCGTGAGGATTAGCCCTTGAGCTAGAAGAATCTAAACTCTTTGTATTTGGAGTTCAAATACAACTGGCCATTCAACCATTCAGCCATTCCTGTACCCTTAAGCTTCTAAGAAACGATTCATAGAAGCTTTACTTGAACCACATTCCAAGTATTGTATCATTAGTGCAGCATGATCAGTATTGACAATCACCTGGGACCCAACCAGATAACTTCTGAACTTCTCAAAGGCAAAGACCACTGCTAGAAGCTCCTTCTCTGTTGTGGCATATTTGGTTTGAGCATCATCAAGACTCCTGTTAGCATAGTAAATATCATGCAGCTTCTTGTCTATCTTCTGTCCCAACACTGCGCCAACTGCAAAATCACTTACATCACACATAATCTCAAAAGGCAAATCCCAATTAGGCGCCTGTACTATTGGTGCACTCATAAGAGCTTCTTGAGGGTTAGGAAAGCCTGCAAACACTCTTCATCAAAAGCAAACTCTATTTCCTTGCATAGCAGTCTTGTTAGTGGTCTTGCTATCTTGGAGAAATCCTTGATGAACCTCCTATAGAAGCCAACATGTCCCAATAAACTCCTTATCCCTTTGACTGAGTTTGGAGGCTCCAGGTGCAGCATCACATATATCTCTGCCTTATCCACCTATATACCCTTCTTAGAAATATTGTGCCCCAACATTATGCCTTCCTTAACCATGAAATGGCATTTCTCCCAATTCAGCATCAGATTAGTGTCCTCACGTCTCTTCAACACCTGGAAAAGATTAGACAAACAAGAGGCAAAAGATCCACCATACACAGAAAGTCATCCATGAAAACCTCAACCATTTCCTCAAGCAAGTCAGAAAGATAGAAGTCATGCATCTTTGAAATGTATCTGAAGCATTACATAATCTAAATGGCATTCTTTTATATGCAAAAGTGTCATATGGACATGTGAAAGTGGTTTTCTCTCGATCATTTGGATGAATAGAGATCTTAAAGAAACCACTATAGCCATCTAGGAAACAGTAGAAATGATGATTAGCTTACCTTTCAAGCATTTGATAAATGAATGGCAAAGAAAAATGATATTTTCTAGAAGCTGAATTCAATTTCCTATAGATAATGCACATTCAGTGTCCTGTTATAGTTCTAGTTGGGATTAACTCATCTTTATCATTCTTTACCACTATGATTCCTCTATTTTTAGGCACTACATGGACTAGTGAGACCCATGTACTGTCTCAAAAGGGGTATATCACTTACAAACCCACAAAAGGCTATTCCTAGGCATATAATTAACAACTATAACTAGCTCAATTCCTTGACACTAGCTACTTTGTTAAGAACATATTCAAGACAAATTTCTTTACTCAAACACATGATCAGCAAGTATTATAAGCAATTAATCCAATTCTATGTTGCCAATCTACTCCTTAGACAGCTAATTCATTAGGCTAAGATAAGCAAATCTCTTACTTGATTCATTCAGGCAATTCATCAGACACTTGGCAGGCATAAGAGAACCCTAGAATCTAGATCAACTTAGCAGGGGCTAATCAAGCATTAAAAACAATTAATAAGAAGGATCAATCATATTAAGCACTAAACAATCACTAATCTAATCTTAAATCTCTCTATCTTTATCCCATCTCAAACCCTAAGCAAACTACTCACTAAACATGGTTTTAGCCATGAACCCAAGCAAAAGAAGATGGCTAATCATGAGAATTTAGAAGATAAGCAAAAACTTAGATTGATTAAGATAGATTCAAAGCAGAAATTCAAGATTACAAGGAAGAAAATAGAGAGAAAACTATTGTCTAAAAGCTAAAAAGATAGATAAAAGATGATAAGAAGATAGATCCCAACAATTGGGTCTTAACATATTTATAGTGTTTCAGAAAAGCCCTTAAAAACGAGGAATAAACCAGAAATTGCTTAATTCGGAGGGGGTGTATCGAGGTGTACTGGTCGATACACTGGTTGATATTGGCTTCCTTCTTGTTTCGAAGGGTTTTACTAGAATCGCTGTATCTTTTGAACCACGAAGCAGAATAACTTGATTCAGCCTTTATTGGAAAGCGGATTCGATGCTCTGCAACTTCTATGAAGGCTGCTGAGGCGGAATCGTACCGGAAGACCTTCGGTTGGACTCATACATTTCGTATCGACTCTGCATTCTGTACTCCTTCATGGATGCAGATCGATACAATCGCCCTTTAGTTAAGGCATATCGGCCTGTCTTCCTCGATACTATGCTCGGTACGTGTCCTGTGGCTTGTGTATCGACCAGTATAGATCAATATGCAAGTCGATACGCCCTTGGACTTGCATATCGGGCAGCTTGCTCGGTACACTCATCGGTACAGCTAGTTGTCTCCATAGCAGTTTCACGAAAAGCTCGATTGCTTTTCAACCTTATATCGGATCGACTTGAGACAAACTCCATTCGAAAGCTAACTCACAGTTCTACAACTTTGCCGAAGCCGTTGAAGCTGGATCTAAGGGGAAGCAATTCATCCGGGCTGATCTTCGGTGATGTAATTTCCAGGATGATTTGTACCGGGATGACATACCCGATATGGACCTCGATATGCCTCCATATCGACCAACCTTGATCTTTCCAGAGCTTTTTATAGCCTCCAAACACCTCAAATGTACCTTCTAAATCTTTCAAATGCACCAAATATGCTATGCAACTTCTAAACCTACTCTAAGTTCTAAATGGATGCAAATGGGACAAGAACAAGTGAAAATGCATGCTTAAAGACTAAAAAGTAGTACTAAATGTATGCTAAAATAGCGTAAATATAATATATTTCAATACTGCATTGCTACATTCTCAATTGATCCTATCAATTCAATCCCCAAATTTATCATTGCCTTGAATTTTTGCATGTCTTAATTGATACTCCCTCTGTTTCAAAATAAGTGTCATTCTAAAGTTTTATTTTTGTTTCACAAAAAGTGTCACTCTACATTTATAGTGCATTATTTTGAATAAATATCCAGTTTTAACTTTTGACTTTTATTGTTTTAATTAATAAATGTATGTTATTTTGTGCGAGAACAAAGTGTAAAACAGAATTTTTAATGATTTCCTTAATTTGTGTCAAAAATGTCAAAATGACATTTATTTTGAAACAGAAGGAGTAATTCATTTGCCAGCACATTCCCTCACTGGCTCCCATAAGATTAGCAAAGATAGATTATATCATATCGCTGATTTATTCCGACAACTCTAATATCCAATGTAGACAAATAAATAACCATTTGAGTGTATTCTTAGAACTGCTCTATTGCGCCATTATCCCTTTAATTCTTAAAACGATTGTTGTTTATGCAAAAATGAATTCCGAATATCAAAAATAATATATAAATTCCATACCATATTTAGATGCCTAAGTTTGCTTTGATTTAACCGATCTTCATTAATAGTCATCTCCAAAGATGTTTTGGATCCACCATTTCCATATAGATTGGTACTATAAATAATTGAAACTATCTGAATCGTTGATCTTGAAATGTCTCCGTAGTAAAGTCAATCCCGAGTCATTTACAATAAGATAAGATCCCAACTCTTATAGGTCTGGGCTCTGATACTGTAGATCTCATCAATCCTCCTATTTACCATAAGATCAAACCGATTCAATCCATGAAGAAATCTCGTTTTATGTCGCATGCCCTAAATCACCATTGATATGGCCATCGATAGAAAACAAGTTTTTTATTTTTTTTATTTGAAGACATTAAAGGATACATAAAATGTATAACAGTTTTTTTTGTGGATGTTCCAAATGAAAAACAAAAAAATGAAATGCAAGGTGAATCGATGGTATCAAATAGTTGGTGGTTCAACTCTCTCTATTTGATCGTTTGATGGACTTGAAATGAAATGAGAATGAATCCAATTGGCTGGCTATTCAACTCTCTCGGATAGGAGCAAAATAATGGAATGATGTGGAAGGTGAATTGTAAGACGCCACAAACCTATAAGTCAAGATCTGAAAAGAAAGGAATCACACACAATCTCTATATACTCAGTTTTACTTGTAATTTCTTAAGAACAAAAAAGTGGTTTTCTTATTATTCAAAAGGTAAAAAAAATACATAGCTGGGAAGGAACCTTATAAATAGTTCAGCACATGGGTGGCCTGTTTGCCAAAAAATAATACAAGATTGCTCAAAATAGAATCAAGAAAAACTAATACAAAAGTTCATAAATGAAAAAAGAATGCAAACTTCAATGAAAATAGCTGATGGGATCAATACAAGAAAAACAAAAGTGAGTTAGTCAAATAATTCAAAGAATACTTGGGTGTGTGCATTGGTATGGGAAGTCTTGTTGTCTTTGACTCCAGATGTAAGCAATGATTTATTGGTTTATTCTCCTTCGGCTTGGTTTAAGTTCGTTAGATAGCAAAAAGAAAAAATGATATACTTATTATTTATACCATGTTACCATGCATTTATCATTAGTTTTCAGTTTTTAAACATACATTTGTCACCTATTCTTGTCCCAATTGCATCTATTTAAGGAATTTTAGTATGTTTAGGAGTTGTATTGCATGTTTGGTGTATTTGAATTTGTGGCATGTGCAAATGAAGTGTTTAGAGGCTATTTGGATCTTTGGGAGTGATCAAGGAGTGAAGCCAAGGCAAGCCATGGAAGAACAAAGGCATGGAGGACCATCTCGAGCTGGATATCAGGCAAGTCTGCTTGATATTGGCCATATCGAGCTGCATCTCGGCGTAGACAAGTCTATACAGCGTTCAAGGCTTGTACCAAGCTGGATATCGGGGTGGAGATAAGCTGATACACGCGTGAAGGACGTATCGGGCTGTGAATCGAGCTGGACCAGCCGATACACTTGAGACAGGACAGCCACACTGGGCGGTGTATTCAGGTGGACATATCGATATACCTGAACAGGCGATCGTATTGACCTGCATACCGGGGAAGGCTAGCTCGATACAATTCGCGATGATGGACGTACTGGCCTGCATATCGAGAAAGCCGATACAAGAAGGAAGAAGCTCATATCGACCTATATTTAGTCTGGCAGCCGGATATGGTGCATCCAAACAAAACCTAATCTGGTTTACTCTTAGTTTATTAGGAATATTCCTCCTACCTATAAATATGTTATAACCTAAAATAATTAGGAAATCTATCTTTTATTGTTCTAAGCTTAAAAACCTTTTACTTTCAGTAAACTTTGAAAGAACCTTATTTGGTTAGCGAATTTCTCCACTTCTTTTAATATTTCCTTGTTCAATCTTCTTTCTAATCATGCTTATCCATTCTTTCTCTATGGATTTTGTGGTTTTGGCAATGATTAGTAAATAGTCCTTTTTAATGCTTGAGATGGGATAAATTAGGGGGGGGGGGGGGGGTTAGGATAGTTTAATGATGTCTTGTGCTTAATCTCATTGTTTCCTCTCTATTTGATGCATTTAATACTATGTTAGCCTTGATCAAGCTTGCTTAGGTTCTAGCTTTCACTTATGCCTACGAATTGTTTGTTGAAATGCCTATCTTATCATTTAGAGGATTTGTTCAGCCTAGCCTAAGGGATTAGATGTCTAGGGAGAATTTTGGCTTTATAGAATTGGTTTTGCTTGCTTGTTAATCATTCGGTCACTAATGGGAGTTAGTTCTTCATTTAGTGGTTAGTAAAGGGATTTCACCAAGGGATTGGTTTAGTCTCTCTTGTTTGAAATCTATACCTATGAAGTAGCATTGTTATATGTTTTCTGAAGCATCAATGATCATTCTTAGACCTCCTTATATCAACAAATCCCATCTTAAGTCCTTCTTTAGTTCATATATTTGCCAAGTTGAATTTTCTATTGTTTCTTAGTCTTGTTTAGTTTGCTTTTGCTTATTTGAAGTTTAAGCACTTGTTAGGATTCTAGGTTCTATTTATTTTCTGGTTTGGATTGAATTAAATAGTCTATTGCATTCCTATTGTCTTGAAATATCTCAATTGGATTGGTACCTAAAATGCTGCAATGACTTGAGTGGGTTTGAGTAATTGAAGTAGAAAAATAACATGCATAAAAAACTCTTTGATTTATTGGTATGACCTGCTATTCTTGGTCATATGAAAATGATTTCATGTTTGTGCCGTCATATATACAACTAGCTTGGAGTTCTTGATTGCCTTGCTATTCAATGATTTTTTTGTGGCGAGCCTTTTGGGGAGATAGAAACCTCGTATAGCTGATCTGTGATGTCTTTGAGATCTTTTTGCATGATTAAGTTCTCCACGGCTTTATTAAAGTTCCCACATCAATATTTAGTGATGGATCTAGTTCTTGCTAGCAACTTCATAGTGGGGATTTGGTTAAGTGAATCAAGGTCGTCATCAAACACACGTGAAGTGCTTCTTCAAGGCTGGAGAAAAGGGTTATTGAAAAATATATGTATTCATTAAAATCGATCACCCTCTAAGTTGTTTGCGCGGACACCTTGACCGTTTGTTTGATCGTACCAGTTACATTGGAATAAAATGCATTTAAAATTGATGATTATTGCTCATGTGACTTCTATTATATCTTGAAAGATGTTGTAGAATTCGTTTTCACCTTATATGTGGACTCCATAATTTGTGATTGACCTCTTGGAGTCATGTTTATATGTACAAAATGTGTATACACGGCTGAAGTACATCGAGGCATTGGTTATTTTGTCTAATAGTTCTTCAACAAGCTTGTGCAATCATAATGGCAAGGGATCCTTCGAACCTCTCTTTGATATATATATATATATATATATATATATATATATATATAATACATATTTAAATACATTAAATTAATATTATTTTATATACAAAATTTTGATGAAATATGTATATGTGCAAATCTTACATAACATTTTAGCCACCACGGAAATTACGTTTGTTTAACTTTTTATCTTCTTTTTCTTGTAAACTAGGATCTCGGATTTGGAATTCGAATGACATGAAATAATCAAGTTAAATATAAGGAGAATATAAAATTGATGTATGTGATAACATGCATAATTCACCAATTATTATTATCATAACTGAATGGTTTCACAAGTAACTCATTCAGGTTTTGATGCATAAATAATATCTTTTGAGTATTTGCATGGTCAATATTCTTTTCAGGTTTACTTAGCAAAAGAAGCAAAAGAATGCAAAATGGAGCAAAAAAGAATATTTTTAGAATAAATGCAAGATGACAAAATTTCAGCATCAAATGAAGACTTTCCCACCACGAGATCAACCTGATTTGTGGAGACAATATAGGCTGATCTATCACCTTTTTGCTGAATTGTTTCAAAACCAATCCTACGGCTTGATCTCAAGTAACAAAGCAAGCAAGAAGATCCCTCATGATAAGTAGAAACACTCAGGCCACGCCACCGGTGTCACTCGAAGGGCCACATCAAATGCTTAAAGTGTAGTCAAGACTTATAAAAATTTAATTCTAGGGATTTATTTTCAAGAAGTTTTTGTGCCTCTTTCTTAGCCACCAAAATTTTAGAGTTTTTGTTCTTTTTTGGGAGATAGCTCCATCTCTTGAACCCTTTTAATTTCATTAACAAATCGAAGCATGCATTCATCTATAATGTTTTTGTTTCCTTTAATCATCTCTGGGTAGTTTATTTCCGTTGGGAGTTCTTTAAGGGGATCTATGGGGAATTTCATTAACTGTTTTAAAGCAATGGCTTCATCGATTTTGTAGCTGTATTGTAGGGATTTCTTTTGTATATGTTTGTTCTTATTGCATGGTTCTAGTATCATGAACTTGAAGCTAAACGTAGGATTTATTAGATCCGTTAACGTGTTGAATCTCTTTATCGGATCTAACTTAGCCAAGTGACACGTCATGGGGTAAGAGCTTATACCTACGTAAGCATTAAATGAACATGATCTAGAATACGAAAGCGTATCTGAGAATTACTTAAAAACAACGACAATCTATCTATGAAAGTAATTAGATTTTATAACAAGTGATCCAATTTTAAAGAAATATCATCTAGTCTCATTTTTTGATGCTTGTTTGATTATTCTTCAGAACCTCATAGATTTCCCAAGAAGATCCCAACACCTTTCCTTTATTGAATTACCGCATTTTGATTTACTTTCTGTATTTTCATTTGATTGCTTATTTGATTTCCTTTCTTTGATTGAATGCTTGCTTAATTAGGTTTTGGTGTTGATATTTTAAATTTCATTTTCATGTTTAAAATAATTTTTGGCGAGAGCCAATTTTATATAAACACTTGCTTTGTCTTTCAGTTCTTTTCAATACTTGCAAGAAACCATGACACCAAAAACCCCAAGCTTTTTGCGTTTTTGGTTGCTCTAATCACCTTTATTTTGTTGTAGATCATCGCTGTGGTTGGACCCCTAAGTAGTACAATGCATACAGTGCACTTGTAGCTTAGGATCATTACACATTTAAAAACTTTAAGATTCCCTAAGAGACATCCAAATTTTGGTAGTCATTTCTGCCCCTATCATTATGTAGGAAATGTAAGTTAATTTTGTGTCTACATTGGGTGCTTTCCTACTATTATCAGTAAACGAAGGTTGTATAGTTTTTTGAAATACATATATAACCATATCATTAAGCTTATTACGATGTTGATATCCTTAATCACCATTTCTAAATATATTACGCTCATCATCATAATTACCATTATAACTAGGTTGCTCTGACCCCTAACCCATACTACTAGTTCTTATACCACAATCTTCTCCATATGAAAATCATACGTAGTAGCTCGACATAAATCATATATTATATAAATGTCACTTTACAGTATTAATTTCTATATACAGCATATTGTTGCCCTTCTACATGGACATAATTTTTTTTTTTGTATTCTGTCGCAAATGATTGACTAGCATATCTTTTATTGTATTGTCCTAGTTTCATTGAAATCTTTTAATATGGATTATATCATGACTATCCTAACTTTGTTTTTATGCGTACTTGCAGCTTATATTAGTGTTTTCCGTCAAATTGAAATCAACATAATTTACATCCTTTTTTCTGCTACTTTCATTAGGATTGAGTCATTGCATTTAGGTCCTAGTTCTTGTCTCATTTCCATCATATAGGTCCAGATTGTATTAGGATATGATTTGCATAGGTTTGCCTGTTTGGAGCTGTTTTCAGGTACCTACGATGTCACAAAGATGGGAAAAGAAGGGAGGAATACAAGGAGAGCTAAGCAGAAACAGATGGAAGGAGATAGACGATTTATCACACAGCATCGGGTAGCATCCACGACCTCAAACCGTGATGGTTAGCATGAGAGTTGCGCCACGATCAAATCCCACGACATGACCCCGGCGCACCAACACTTTAGTAGATGATCTTTAGAGCAACATCGGAAAATAATGACGGCATGAAGCCAATATAGAGTGCACAAGCCCGTACAAGATGAGACAGTACGTCCGCAACGGTCTTCTTCAACGGCATCAACCCATGGATTTCCTACACGCCAATAAATGGCTATTTAGGGTAAAGTGGCCTCAACGTGTAGGGTTTTCCACTTTACCCTATAAAACTCTCATCCACTCATTTTGTTTAGTCTCTCTCGCCCCCAATACAAACCATAAGTCTTTAAGTTTTTGTCTTTATTCTCTTTAGTTTTCTTCTTCATTTTATATTCGCCATTGTTGCTTTTTAAAGCTTGAACCTTTAAGTATTTGCAATTTAATTTAAGTCTTTATTTCTTGCATTTCGTATTAAAGTTTTAATCTTTAGTAGTTTCTTTACCTCTACTCACACTCTAAGCCAAGGATGAGCCTTCTAGTCCTTATGGATTTTGGAGCTCCTTCCATCGCGTGTGAGTAGTATCTTTTAAGGATCTAGATGGGGTAAAAGGAAAAGGGATCCTCATATGATTTACTTAGCATAGTCCTTACTTAATGCTTGGTTCTTCTTTTTTTATCACTCCTTATGCGTAGTTTAACTTGATCATATAGACTATAGCCAACAGGCATCTCACATGAATGCCACGTGTGGGATTAGCCGGAACTATACTCAAAGGTAAGACCTTTGCTAGCCTAAGGCATTAGTTTTCTAGGAGGTCTTACGGTTCTAAAAAAATGGCTATTACTTCTTGTTTTCATAGTTGTACCGCTAAGCCAATGCTAGTTTATGGTAATGATGGTTGCAAATGAACTAGACCCAAACACCATGGGCTAGGTAACTTGTATATCTATTTACGAAAGAATCACCATCAAAGATCAAGTCTTGATGTGATGAATAGCTAGCTTAGTACTTGAATCTAGAGAATTCCCAATCCAAAAAAACCCATCTTTATCCTTTCTATTAGCATAAAGTTTACATCTTTTCAATCGCTTGGTCATTAATTTCTTGTTAAACTCATTTATTATTATTGTTTAGATCTTGGTAGACAAGTAGAGTGACACAAGTTTAGTGTTTATTTTGTTTTTTGGTGTGTAAAAACCCAATTTTTATTTAGCTTAACTTATCTCTACTTTCACAACTTTATTGCATTAACAACTCCGATGAATTGATAACCCCTTAACCATTATACCATAATGGTTATAGCCGGTTTGGAAACTTTGCTAAACCTATTTCACCACCAAAAAAGGCAGTTATCAAAAGCCTAACACAAAATATCACTTCATACTTGTCGAGGAAGGAATTGCACTCGCTGCAAGTATTTCACGTCCATCATCAATCCAAGGCGGCTCACACCTTGGATGTGCCACCACACCCTCTCCAGTACCTCGTCTACACCCTTGCCTCAATCTTATTAAATCTCTCCTCCCTCTTTCAGCCTTCTCTTCTCACTTCTGACTAGCTCAAGAATTCTTCCCCTTGCCTCAATTCATTTTAAAACTGCTTCCCCTTTGTCGTGTTGCCCCTCACGCTTAGGTTCCCTTTTGGTTGTTTGACATATATTTTGGCTTCCTCCTCTTCTCTTCTGCCTTTCGGGTTCTCTATATCCTCTTTCGTCCTTTGTTATCTCTTGGCTGATCATCTCCCCCCGCCCCCCTCCATACCCTATGTCTTTTCTGGATTTCCATTGTTTGTGGTGGTTTCTCTCTCTGTTTTTCTCTCCTTTTATCACGGGAAGCTTCAGCTTTGGTATTAAGATTTTCAATTGTTGTCTCCTTTTTAATATACCTATGGCAACACCACCTCCTCTTTAGAAAAAAGAGAAATCAGGTTGAGATTACAGAAGATATAGATTTATTGAACTTAGAAAGGTGTATTCAAAATAAAATTTAGAGTGATTTGTAACAAAATCACAAACTCTCTGTTATTAAAACATAAATTTTAAAAACTTGTTTAAAATTCAGTGTTATTGAACCAGTGATTTGAAAATGTATCTTTAAATTCACTGTTATTAGAAATAATTTAAGTAATAGATTTTAAGAAACTTAGTGACTTTAAGATGTTTTGATGGAATTTCCAAGTTAAAAATATAAGAATCCAAATCTTATGATTTTAGGTGAAGTTTGATAGAATTTTGATATCAAATCATAACAATTTTCATAATTCGACCAAGTCATCTAAAAACTCATTAAAACTCAAATCCTTGCAAATCATTTCAAATGTTAAGTTGAATACACCCCTCTTAGTTTCTATGTCAAATTCTTTTTTAGATTTAATTACAGATCTAAGTAATATCAAAAAAATATAAGTCACTGTATTTACTAAATCATCGATACAACTATATAATGATAATTCTGGTCTTTTTGATTTACATAATTTTATTTAGCAGATTTTCTCTTATTATAACACAATTTGACAAAAAGATTTTAAAAAACTAAATGCACAAACGGTCAAGTTAAAAAAGCTTATTTTGGATTATGAATAGCATGTGTAGCCATCATTTGCATAGAACTGTTTCTGCTTCTGAATCGGGCGACCTAGTTGGACCGGTTAAGAGACCATAAGCATGGTCTTTTTTCACACATCAGGCTTTGAAATTCTTTGTATTCTAGACAACATAACATAGTGAACATTAAAGACCTATTATATATTGATTTACAACCGCTTTATTTATGTTGCTTGCTTATTGTTTTGTTACAAAACTGTGATACAAAACCTCCCACTTAATCGTTTGGTTCAGAGAAGTTAAAAATCTTAAAATCCTCGCAAAACAACAATCTATGTGAATTCAATCTTTTAATATACTACTATAACTGCTGTGCAATTGTCATTAAAGATAAAACTTGAAGCATAAATTACCCCGCAACAGTATGCTTCCTAGTGATGTAGGAGTTTGTCCTATTTCAATTCCCACATATACTCATATCATTTTAGTATGTGAGTGTCAATCCAAAATGGACAATGTAAGACACTAAGAATGCAATAGTTTACTCAAATCAAGCAAAATCAAGGACAAGTGGTGATCAAACTTAAAAAATGAACTAAGCAAGGCTAAGCAAAAGAACAATTTCAAATTTAGACAATCAAAAGACAAAAAGGACTTAAGATGATATTATTGATCAAAGGAGCTCCTAAACTTAACTAGTGATGCTCACAAACCCCACAACAAGCTATTCCTAGGCATAGAATACACAGCTATAACTAGCCCAATTTCTTGGGTACTAATCACTTTGCAAGAACATTCATCCAAAAATTAACTCTCATTAGTGAACAAATGATGAACAAGCATTATAAGCAACTAATCACATTCTATATTGCCAATCTACTCCTTAGACAGTTAATTTCGTAGGCTAAGATAAGCAAATATGTTACTTGACTTACTCAGGCAGTTCATCAAACACTTATTAGGCGCAAGAGAACCCTAAAATCTAGATCAACATAGCAAGGGCAAATCTAGCATTTAACACATTAATAAGAAGGAACAATAAGATTAAGAACTAAACAATCACTAATCAAGCTTGAAATACCCTTTTATCTATAACATCTCAAATCCTAAGCAAACTACTCATTAACCATGGTTTTAGCTATGAACCAAAGCAAAGGAAGATGACTAATCATGATTAGGAGAAAGATAAACACAAATTTTGATTAAAAAACAAAATCCAAGACAGAAATTCAAGGGTACAATGCAAAATACAAAGGATAAAGCTATCGTCTAGAAAATAAAAGATGAAAAGAAGATCCTCCCAAAATTTTGGGTCATTAAATATTTATAGTATCTCAGGAAAACCCTTAGTAAACTGGGAATAAACCAAAAATAGGCTGGTTTGGAGGATTTGTATCGGCATGTCTGGTCAATACTCAGCTCGATATTGGCTCAGTCGAAGGTTGTATCGATCAATCCTGGTCGATACGCCGGTCGGTACAATCGCCTGGAGTTAAAGCTTACCGGGGTAGCATCTTGATACGGTCCTCAATATGCTTTGGCCCTGCCCATGTATCCGCTTGCTTCCAGTCGATATGTAGTCCGGTACAAGTGTCCTGAAGAAGATGCATCGGTTAGAGCAGGTTGATACGGTGGCCGGTATGAGAGTTGGAACTTCTCGTCTTGTCCTGTTTCACTTGCATCGACTTGGGATCCCGATACACACCCTGGTATGATCCCTTGGCCTTGTATGGACGTGTGCATGTCGATGTGCTGCTCTGTATACTCTGTATCGGCTTAGTAGGCTGATACACTACTCGATATAAAGCCTTCTCGCCTTGGTTCCTCCCTTTGATCACTACCAAAACTCCTCTCAGTCTTTAAACTCTTTAATTGCACCTGCCAAATGCTTAAAATGCACAAAACATGTAATGCAACTCCTAAGTATACTTTAAGTCTTAAAAGGATGCAATTAGGACAAGAACATGCAAGAAAAGGTGCTTAAATGCTGAAACTAATGCTAAATATATGCATATAATGGAGTAAATAGAGTGTATATCAACTCCCCCACACTTGCCTTTTGCTTGTCCTCAAGCAATCAAAGCCAATGGAGAGAGTGAGGTTTGAAGATGGGAGCTAAAAAAATAAATATGTCAATGGAAAAATTGATTCAATGCCGAAGTTATATATTCTAAGATGCATAGAGTTTGTTCTACTTCAAAGGCTTTAGCCATACTCATCATAACAAACAATGAACTCAAGCATAGCCTACACAAGCATTCAAATCAACCAACTCTTTAGCATTCATTAATTGTAATGAATTGATCTTGCTCATGTAAATCAGGTGAAAGCATTTGGTTCAAAGACAAGGCTAAGAGATGAAAATGATCTCTTTTAATGTGGGTTTTTTCAGATGCAAAGAATCTCTCAAAAAGAATGAACTTAGGCATAATGCTAAAGGTCAAGCACAACTCATGCATACAAGGACATATTACTATCTACCCAATACCTACGATGTTCTAAACCCCAACTTTATAACCCAAACCAAATCCCAAATCCTAGCTACCCTTTTCTCAAAACTCTTACTTCAGCCTTCACATATGATCATCTCTTTTAGGGAAACTTCTTCTTTTGCTTTCTACATATTGTGGCTTTCTTTGTTCTCCTTTGTTGTTGGCATCCTCTTTTCTTAATGGGGAGTCTCCTTTGCTTCACCTCTTTGGTGCATTAGGCTTTTGCGTTCTTTTTTTTTGTTGCTGAGACTCCTTCTTCATAATGGCCACCAATTTGAGCTTATTTGGTTCCACACATGCTGAGCTTCTTGCTTGTGCCCTCTTCTTCCCTTGTCTTCTTCTTTCTTCCTTCACACTCATCTTTTGATCAACATGAAACCCAAATCCACTCAAACCTATAACTATGATCCTAACATATGTATAACTCAAAGAGAAGAGCCATTTCTATATAGCAATCAATCCTTATAGTGCCAACCTAACACTTTATGCTTAGTTTATTCAAAAGAGGTCTCACACTCACAAGGTAGTATTTAGGTTTGAAAGGAGTTTAAGGTTAAGGTGTGGTAAACAGTCATTTAATGATGAGCATCAGCTATTTGGACTAGCAAGAGTGGTAAAAAGGAAGAAAGAAAGTCCAAATATGTATATAGTAGTCATGCAATCACTTTTCAAAACATAAGCAAGATAATTACAAGTCAAGATTAAGGTTCTAATAAATAGAGTTGGAATCAAACCACAGCAAGCTTGAGCATAAAACAAGAGTGTCAATGCAAGAATTCAAAGCATGGTGCAGCCTTAACTTCAAACTCACTACTATGCAACCAAACAAAAAATAAACAAGGCATTATAAACAATTCAAACATGGACATCTTAACAAGTGTTTATCATTACTCCCTATGCAATGTGCAAAGCTACATGAGATGCATCTAGACTCAATCTTAAATATGCAAATGCACCTGAATGATTCTTTTCCAAAAATGGGAAAATTTTATGGATTTTCTATGCCATAGATGCATGAGACTCAAATATGCAAAAGGAAAAATAAGAAAACAAAACACAATGTCAAATGCAATATCCTCCCCCACACTTAAATTACACAGTCCTCTGTGTAATAAAGGTCATGGAGAAGGGTTAAACAACTATAAATGATGTATAAAAGAAAGGCAGTGCAAGAGAAGTGAGGGAGGAAGTTGGAGGACTTACAGGTGTAAGAGTGGTCGATATCAGGGTAAATGCTCGGTACAGTGGTCGATACACCACTAAGGTGGCAGGTTTCAGGGTGGGGCTTCGATATGCTGATCGATACTCTCTTGGGTTACTCGTACCGAGCTGACTAACCCGATACGTAGGCCAGTTTGCCTTGACACCTGTTCGTGGTGTCTACATGTTAAGGCTTATAAGTCTCTTCTGCCCCGATATGCTGGCTGATATATGTTTATGCGAAGTGTACCGGGCAAGTGAGGCCAATACGCTTCTAGGTACGTTTTGCCTCTGCTCGAATCGGCTGAACGTTGTCTGGTAGGCTGTTCGGTATGTGGCCACTGGAGGCATATAGGTTTGGTTGCTCCCCGATACACGAATCGATACAACACTCCTCTCTGCATATCGACTTCGGTGTGGTTGGTACATAAGTCGATATCAGCTTTACTCTGCTTGACATTGGACTGGGTAACGCGATGTATAGCTCGATATCACCTGTACCAGCCTGAGCAAACCGATATGTTGTCCAATATGACCCCTCTCTGAGCTCTTCCTTCACTGTAACTCATCCTCTCTTCCCTGATCTCAAACCTGGTGCCTAAAGACCCTCCTGGACACTAAAATAAACAAGAAAAACATGAGAAATGAAATAATATATACAGGAATAACATGGGAATACCTCCTAAGAGTGCTTATTTAGAGTCCCTAAGCTTGACATTTCTACATTCTTAGGCAGTTGGAGGTTCTTGGAGGTGAATGTCAGTATCATCTCCAAGGGTGTCACTTGTCATGTATGGCTTCAGTCTGTGCCCATTCACTTTGATGTCTGCCCCTTCCTTGGTGAATAATATCACAGCTCCATAGAGAAGTACTTCTTTGATCTTGAAAGGTCCTGTCCATTTGGACTTGAGTTTTCCAGGAAATAACTTCAACCTTGAGTTGAAAAGCAGCACCTTTTTCCAGATTTGACGTCCTTAGGTCATATCTACTTCTCATGGAAGGCTTTGGTCCTTTCCTTGTAAATCCCAGAGCTTTCAAATGCTAATAGGCAATTTGTTTCCAGCTCATGGAGGTTGATAAGCCTCTTTTCTTGGGCAGTCTTGATATCAATGTTTAACAGCCTTGTTGCCCACAAAGCTTTGTACTCAAGTTTCAAAGGCAAGTGGCAAGCTTTTCCATATAGAAGTGAGAATGGTGACCTTCCAATGGGTGTTTTGGAGGCAGTTCTATATGCCGAAAGAGCATCATCCAACTTGTGAGACCAGTCCTTCCTTGTTATTCCTACAGTCTTCTCCAAGATAGCCTTGATTTTCCTGTTAGGCACCTCCACTTTACCACTGGTTTTAGGATGGTCAGTGATATATCATGGTTTTTATGGTTTTTAACCATGATAAAAGTCCTTTTTACTGCATCTTTTTGGTCTTTTTAGAGTCCTAGTAGAGTCTTTGCAGGTTATAGCATGTCTGAAGCATAATTGGAGATATTGAAGCCTTTTGGAGCATTGCAAGATGAAGCCACGAAGTGCGCACCTCGGAAGGAAATGTATGGATTTGGGTGACGCTCGTCACCACCTATGGTGACGCTCGTTACTCGTAGAAGAAGGAGCGTGGCTGATTTGCTAAAAGATTGACGATTATTTGCAGAATTAGCCCAGAAGTTCTAGTATTTGCAAGAACACCCCAAATCGTGTTTTAGCTTGTATATATTAGGTTTTCAGCCATTTTTGGCTTGGATTTTAGTTTTTGGGAGAATTAGAAGAGCTTTATAGAGGAATTTATTGAGAGCTTTTGGAGAGACAGATCCTTGTACTCTTTTTGGAAAAGATTTTGAACCCCCTTTGTTTTTATTTCATTCTTTCAATGCAATTTTATTCAGTTATGTTTCGTGATTCCATGATCATGTCAGAGTAATTTGCTAGTTAAGTCAGGGTTTTTCAAAGGTTGATGTAGAGTCTGTAGAATTCCTATCTGTTATGATTATCTTTTGGTTCTTCATCTCTGCTTCCTTGAAAATCGATCTTTTAGACACATCATCTAGAAATTCGAAAATCATAGGTTGTTTAATAGATGTGAGAGCATTATTGATAACCTGATCTAGCATTAGATGAGCAAAACAACTTACTTCAAAGAAATTTGGCTTAGGAGTTTTGTGAACAATTGAACCTGATCATTACTGCATGTTTAGATTGTTAGGATTTGCAAAGAGACTTGAAACTCTGTGATTTAGACATAGTTAACTTCTGCAATGAGAACAGATTAGTTATATATTTGCGATTCATGTTCAAGACGGTTTTTAATCATTCCTGATTTCATGCATTCTACATTCTCGGATTCAACCTGCGAACTGTCCTGACTTAGCGTTTTTAGTCCCCTGAAACTTAGATCAACAACCAAATTTCGTCTGCTATCTTTTATTTTGTTATTTCGTATTACATACACTATCTATTGCTTAGCTTAATCTGAATCTGAAATCACTAGTGTAGTTTACATACTCCTTTGGGATCCGATACCCCTTATACTACAACTGTTTTGGTGTGCACTTGCAGTAGTTTTTATTTGGGTAAAACCTGAGCCCTATCAGTCAGGAGTAGCAACCTTATGCTTGACACCATTCTTCTTGATCAAGCTCTCCAAAACCTTGTTGATAAAATGGCTCCCTCCATCACTTATAGCACATCTTGGAACACCAAACCTTGGGAGGATAATTAACTTGAAGAGCTTAAGCACAACCTTGGTGTCATTTATATAGCTAGCTATTGCTTCATCCCACTTTAACACATAGTCCACATACACAAGGATGTACTTGTTCCCATAAGAAGAGGGAAATGGTCCCATTAAGTCTATTCCCCAAACATCAAACACATCAACTTCAAGAATTTGGTTTAGAAGCATCTCATCTCTCTTGCTAATACCTCCTTTCCTTTGGCAAGCTTCATAAGATGCAATATAGGTCTGGGCATCTTTGAACAAAGTTAGCCACCATAGCCCAGCTTGATGTACCTTTTGTGCTGTCTTCAAAGTAGAAAAGTGGCCACCATAGATTGACCCATGACACTGGTGGAGGACGCCTTTGACTTCCTTTTCTGCTATGCATCTCCTAAACAGTCCATCATTTCCCTTCTTGTAGAGGTAAGGCTCATCCCAAAAGTAGCAAGACACATCCTTCAAGAACTTCTTCTTGTGATAGGAATCAAAGTTGGTTGGGACATCTCCACATGCTAAGTAATCGGCGAAATCTGCATACCATAGAAGCTCTTCTTTTTGGACATAGGCTTCTCCCATTGTAGTTCACCAGGCCATGAGCTGCTCTTAAGGTAAATAATCATTGATGGGGATGAGATCATCTATTCTCAGTCTTGAATGATGATCAGCAACTCTATTTTCAATCTCTCTCTTGTCAACAATCTCTATGTCAAAATCTTGAAGGAGCAAGATCCATCTTATCAGTCTAGGCTTGGTGTCATTCTTGGCATAGATGTACCTTAATTGATGTAAGCCTCAAGTCATACCTAGCTAAACCAGTCAAGAGAAGAAACATTGGAGCTAAACCAGATGATGCTAAGCTTGTAGCTTAGGAGCTTGGAGGCTGTATAGCTGTATTTGGAGATGCTAAAGACTTAATCTCTAAACACCATCATTCTAATCATCAAAAGGAGCATTCTGATCAAGCCAAAGACGAGCTGGTTCAATACAATTCGCCATTTAACCAAAGAGAACCACCAAACCATTTCATATCTACATTGGAGCTAATTAAGGAAACTTCGGATATACATGGAGCTAACATTTCATTCAACCGTCCTTTATTATCAACTGAATATATAAAGCTCTTTAAACCGCCTGATCAAGTAAATAGCAGAGCTCAAACCAGCCAAACCAAAGGATAATCATCAAAACCGCCAAATCAAGCCATCAGAGCATTATTGGAGTCATATATGGAAAGCTCGGATTTATATCATATGAAGACATTTTATTCACCCTCCATCATGACCACTGAAGCTTACAAGAGTCTTTTCACACCAGAACAAGCCAACACTCTCCCCATTTACTCAGAAGTCAAAGGAGGTTACATCAAAGAGAAGCTTTCCTCATTTGAAGATCATCATATATACCAAATCAAGACTAAAAATCAAAGACCATCATTATCAGTCAATCTCGACCCTACATCATCTCTAGAAGATCCTGAACGTCCAAGCCTCACTAAATACCACAGATTAATCCCATGAATCAAGCCATCCCTCCCATCCAGCACCAAGACCAAATCAAGACTAATGAAGGATCATCATCATCACTTTAGCTTGATTTTTTCTTCATTTTAATTCTTATGACCGTTCTATTCTATTGTTTCTGAGCATTATATAAGCTCATTCCCTTTGTACTTTCATTCACCAATCATCTTATAAATCAAAGTATCATTTGTTTCAAAGAAAGTCTTTGTATTCAAATTTTGTTCCTGCTTTTCTTCTAAGTGTTTGTGGAATCAAACAACTGAAGATTTGGGTAGAATCTCCAAGATCTCTTGAGGATTAGCCCTTGAGCTAGAAGAATCTAAACTCTTTGTATTTGGAGTTCAAAAATACAACTGGCCATTCAACCATTCAGCCATTCATCCACCATTAAGCTTATAAGCAACGATTCAAAGAAGCTTTACTTGAATTACATTTCAAGTATTGTATCAATTGTATCAGAGCTAAAAGCTCCTATCTCAGGTGTTTCTAATTCTAATCTCAAGTTTTTGTTATTTATTTTCATTCAGTTTTGAATTTTATTTCTTATAAAAACCAAAAAATCCGTAAAAGGTTGTTTATTGTTCATCTGTCTTCTGCGAATTTTTAAATTTTTTTAAAAACCCATAAAAATATTTTGTTTCTTGTTTCTAATTTATTAAACTCTTAAAACCACAAAAATATTTATTTTGAATTTTTGAGACATCTGCTAGTTTTAAAACAAGTTTTCAAAAACTGCTTTAAAACTGCTTAAATCATATGTTCTTGTTTTTGCTTTAGTTTAGAGCATTTCTTTGATTTGTTTTACTTGAATTTTGCAAGGTAAAACTATGGGAGAAGTACGGGCGGCTGATCCTATGCAAACAATACTGGCTGCAATTACGAAATTACCTGAAAGCATCACTGCCCTTTGCAAGGAACATAGTGTCTGCTTTGAACGCCTTGTAAGGAGAAAGGCTGAAGCAACTAGCTTTTTCAACGAGCCATACCAACATTACAAGGCACCAAAGCCATCTGATGCATCTCCACCTCGAGCACCAGACCACAATCACAAGATCTTCTCTCTAATGGAAACCAAGCTGATCAAATCAAGCCACAAAATGAAGAAAGAGGTTATAAAGACCAGGAGAGCAAAAATGTGGTCTACCAGCATGAGAATGTGGAATACATGGCAGAGAAACCTCCAATACCTAAGCTGAGATCAACATTGGCGCTTACAGAAGTCAGAGACATTCCATTCACCTCACTTATCCAGCATCTATTTCCAGAAAAATCAGAAAAATCCCAAGGTAAGTTACTTAACTCTGAATATTTTTCAGAAACTAACTTAGCTTTACGTGGTGCAGATGCTATATTTTTTTAGGACAAAACTTCTTAAAGAGGGAGAGGATGATGTAAGCCTGAAGTCATACCTAGCTGAACCAGTCAAGAGAAGGAACATTGGAGCTAAACAAGATGATGCTAGGCTTGTAGCTGAGGAGCTTGGAGGCTTTCTAGCTGTATTTGGATGCTAACGACTTAATCTATAAACACCATCATTCTGATCATCAAAAGGAGCATTCTGATCAAGCCAAAGACAAGCTGGTTCAATATAATTCGCCATTTAACCAAAGAGAACCACCAAACCATTTCATATCTACATTGGAGCCAATTAAGGAAACTTCGGATATACATGGAGCTAGCATTTCATTCAACCGTCCTTTATTATTTACTGAAGGTATAAAGCTCTCTAAACCGCCTGATCAAGTCAATAGCCGAGCTCAAACCAGCCAAACAAAAGGAGAATCATCAAAACCGCCAAATCAAGCCATTGGAGCATTATTGGAGTCATATATGGAAAGCTCGGATTTATAACATATGAAGACATTTTATTCACCCTCCCTCACGACCACTGAAGCTTACAAGAGTCTTTCCACACCAGAACAAGCCCACACTTGCCCCATTTACTCAGAAGTCAAGGAGATTACATCAAAGAGAAGCTTTCTTCATTTGAAGATCATCATTCATACCAAATCAAGACTAAAGACCAAAGACCATCAATATCAGTCAATCTCGACCCTACATCATCTCTAGAAGATCCTGAACATTCAAGCCTCACTAAATACCACAGATTTGTCCCATGAATCAAGCCATCCCTGCCATCCCGCGCCAAGACCAAATCACGACTAATGAAGCCTAACGGCTAGTAAAGGATCATCATCATCATTTTAGCTTGATTTTTGCTTCATTTTAATTCTTATGACCGTTATATTCTATTGTTTCTGAGCATTATATAAGCTCATTCCCTTTGTACTTTCATTCACCAATCATCTTATAAATCAAAGTATCATTTGTTTCAAATAAAGTCTTTGTATTCAAAATCTGTTCCTGCTGTTCTTCTAAGTGTTTGTGGAATGAAACAACTGAAGATTTGTGCAGAATCTCCAAGCTCTCGTGAGGATTAGCCCTTGAGCTAGAAGAATCTAAACTCTTTGTATTTGGAGTTCAAATACAACTGGCCATTCAACCATTCAGCCATTCCTGTACCCTTAAGCTTCTAAGAAACGATTCATAGAAGCTTTACTTGAACCACATTCCAAGTATTGTATCATTAGTGCAGCATGATCAGTATTGACAATCACCTGGGACCCAACCAGATAACTTCTGAACTTCTCAAAGGCAAAGACCACTGCTAGAAGCTCCTTCTCTGTTGTGGCATATTTGGTTTGAGCATCATCAAGACTCCTGTTAGCATAGTAAATATCATGCAGCTTCTTGTCTATCTTCTGTCCCAACACTGCGCCAACTGCAAAATCACTTACATCACACATAATCTCAAAAGGCAAGTCCCAATTAGGCGCCTGTACTATTGGTGCACTCATAAGAGCTTCTTGAGGGTTAGGAAACCCTGCAAACACTCTTCATCAAAAGCAAACTCTATTTCCTTGCATAGCAGTCTTGTTAGTGGTCTTGCTATCTTGGAGAAATCCTTGATGAACCTCCTATAGAAGCCAACATGTCCCAATAAACTCCTTATCCCTTTGACTGAGTTTAGAGGCTCCAGGTGCAGCATCACATATATCTCTGCCTTATCCACCTATATACCCTTCTTAGAAATATTGTGCCCCAACATTATGCCTTCCTTAACCATGAAATGGCATTTCTCCCAATTCAGCATCAGATTAGTGTCCTCACGTCTCTTCAACACCTGGCAAAGATTGGACAAACAAGAGGCAAAAGATCCACCATACACAGAAAGTCATCCATGAAAACCTCAACCATTTCCTCAAGCAAGTCAGAAAGATAGAAGTCATGCATCTTTGAAATGTATCTGAAGCATTACATAATCTAAATGGCATTCTTCTATATGCAAAAGTGTCATATGGACATGTGAAAGTGGTTTTCTCTCGATCATTTGGATGAATAGAGATCTTAAAGAAACCACTATAGCCATCTAGGAAACAGTAGAAATGATGATTAGCTTACCTTTCAAGCATTTGATAAATGAATGGCAAAGAAAAATGATATTTTCTAGAAGCTGAATTCAATTTCCTATAGATAATGCACATTCAGTGTCCTGTTATAGTTCTAGTTGGGATTAACTCATCTTTATCATTCTTTACCACTATGATTCCTCTATTTTTAGGCACTACATGGACTAGTGAGACCCATGTACTGTCTCAAAAGGGGTATATCACTTACAAACCCACAAAAGGCTATTCCTAGGCATATAATTAACAACTATAACTAGCTCAATTCCTTGACACTAGCTACTTTGTTAAGAACATATTCAAGACAAATTTCTTTACTCAAACACATGATCAGCAAGTATTATAAGCAATTAATCAAATTCTATGTTGCCAATCTACTCCTTAGACAGCTAATTCCTTAGGCTAAGATAAGCAAATCTCTTACTTGATTCATTCAGGCAATTCATCAGACACTTGGCAGGCATAAGAGAACCCTAGAATCTAGATCAACTTAGCAGGGGCTAATCAAGCATTAAAAACAATCAATAAGAAGGATCAATCATATTAAGCACTAAACAATCACTAATCTAACCTTAAATCTCTCTATCTTTATCCCATCTCAAACCCTAAGCAAACTACTCACTAAACATGGTTTTAGCCATGAACCCAAGCAAAAGAAGATGGCTAATCATGAGAATTTAGAAGATAAGCAAAAACTTAGATTGATTAAGACAGATTCAAAGCATAAATTCAAGATTACAAGGAAGAAAATAGAGAGAAAACTATTGTCTAAAAGCTAAAAAGATAGATAAAAGATGATAAGAAGATAGATCCCAACAATTGGGTCTTAACATATTTATAGTGTTTCAGAAAAGCCCTTAAAAACGAGGAATAAACCAGAAATTGCTTAATTCGGAGGGGGTGTATCGAGGTGTACTGGTCGATACACTGGTTGATATTGGCTTCCTTCTTGTTTCGAAGGGTTTTACTAGAATCGCTGTATCTTTTGAACCACGAAGCAGAATAACTTGATTCAACCTTTATTTGAAAGCGGATTCGATGCTCTGCAACTTCTATGAAGGGTGCTGAGGCGGAATCGTACCGGAAGACCTTCGGTTGGACTCATACATTTCGTATCGACTCTGCATTCTGTACTCCTTCATGGATGCAGATCGATACAATCGCCCTTTAGTTAAGGCATATCGGCCTGTCTTCCTCGATACTATGCTCGGTACGTGTCCTGTGGCTTGTGTATCGACCAGTATAGATCAATATGCAAGTCGATACGCCCTTGGACTTGCATATCGGGCAGCTTGCTCGGTACACTCATCGGTACAGCTAGTTGTCTCCATAGCAGTTTCACGAAAAGCTCGATTGCTTTTCAACCGTATATCGGATCGACTTGAGACAAACTCCATTCGAAAGCTAACTCACAGTTCTACAACTTTGCCGAAGCCGTTGAAGCTGAATCTAAGGGGAAGCAATTCATCCGGGCTGATCTTCGGTGATGTAATTTCCAGGATGATTTGTACCGGGATGACATGCCCGATATGTACCTCGATATGCCTCCATATCGACCAACCTTGATCTTTCCAGAGCTTTTTATAGCCTCCAAACACCTCAAATGTACCTTCTAAATCTTTCAAATGCACCAAATATGCTATGCAACTTCTAAACTTACTCTAAGTTCTAAATGGATGCAAAAGGGACAAGAACAAGTGAAAATGCATGCTTAAAGACTAAAAACTAGTACTAAATGTATGCTAAAATAGCGTAAATATAGTATATTTCAATACTGCATTGCTACATTCTCAATTGATCCTATCAATTCAATCCCCAAATTTATCATTGCCTTGAATTTTTGCATGTCTTAATTGATACTCCCTCTGTTTCAAAATAAGTGTCATTCTAAAGTTTTATTTTTGTTTCACAAAAAGTGTCACTCTACATTTATAGTGCATTATTTTGAATAAATATCCAGTTTTAACTTTTGACTTTTATTGTTTTAATTAATAAATGTATGTTATTTTGTGCGAGAACAAAGTGTAAAACAGAACTTTTAATGATTTCCTTAATTTGTGTCAAAAATGTCAAAATGACATTTATTTTGAAACAGAAGGAGTAATTCATTTGCCAGCACATTCCCTCACTGGCTCCCATAAGATTAGCAAAGATAGATTATATCATATCGCTGATTTATTCCGACAACTCTAATATCCAATGTAGACAAATAAATAACCATTTGAGTGTATTCTTAGAACTGCTCTATTGCGCCATTATCCATTTAATTCTTAAAACGATTGTTGTTTATGCAAAAATGAATTCCGAATATCAAAAATAATATATAAATTCTATACCATATTTAGATGCCTAAGTTTGCCTTGATTTAACCGATCTTCATTAATAGTCATCTCCAAAGATGTTTTGGATCCACCATTTCCATATAGATTGGTACTATAAATAATTGAAACTATCTGAATCGTTGATCTTGAAATGTCTCCGTAGTAAAGTCAATCCCGAGTCATTTACAATAAGATAAGATCCCAACTCTTATAGGTCTGGGCTCTGATACTGTAGATCTCATCAATCCTCCTATTTACCATAAGATCAAACCGATTCAATCCATGAAGAAATCTCGTTTTATGTCGCATGCCCTAAATCACCATTGATATGGCCATCGATAGAAAAAAAGTTTTTTATTTTTTTTTATTTGAAGACATTAAAGGATACATAAAATGTATAACAGTTTTTTTTGTGGATGTTCCAAATGAAAAACAAAAAAATGAAATGCAAGGTGAATCGATGGTATCAAATAGTTGGTGGTTCAACTCTCTCTATTTGATCGTTTGATGGACTTGAAATGAAATGAGAATGAATCCAATTGGCTGGCTATTCAACTCTCTCGGATAGGAGCAAAATAATGGAATGATGTGGAAGGTGAATTGTAAGACGCCACAAACCTATAAGTCAAGATCTGAAAAGAAAGGAATCACACACAATCTCTATATACTCAGTTTTACTTGTAATTTCTTAAGAACAAAAAAGTGGTTTTCTTATTATTCAAAAGGTAAAAAAAATACATAGCTGGGAAGGAACCTTATAAATAGTTCAGCACATGGGTGGCCTGTTTGCCAAAAAATAATACAAGATTGCGAAAAATAGAATCAAGAAAAACTAATACAAAAGTTCATAAATGAAAAAAGAATGCAAACTTCAATGAAAATAGCTGATGGGATCAATACAAGAAAAACAAAAGTGAGTTAGTCAAATAGGGTGTGTGCATTGGTATGGGAAGTCTTGTTGTCTTTGACTCCAGATGTAAGCAATGATTTATTGGTTTATTCTCCTTCGGCCTTGTTTAAGTTCGTTAGATAGCAAAAAGAAAAAATGATATACTTATTATTTATACCATGTTACCATGCATTTATCATTAGTTTTCAGTTTTTAAACATACATTTGTCACCTATTCTTGTCCCAATTGCATCTATTTAAGGAATTTTAGTATGTTTAGGAGTTGTATTGCATGTTTGGTGTATTTGAATTTGTGGCATGTGCAAATGAAGTGTTTAGAGGCTATTTGGAGCTTTGGAAGTGATCAAGGAGTGAAGCCAAGGCAAGCCATGGAAGAACCAAGGCATGGAGGACCATCTCGAGCTGGATATCAGGCAAGTCTGCTTGATATTGGCCATATCGAGCTGCATCTCGGCGTAGACAAGTCTATACAGCGTTCAAGGCTTGTACCAAGCTGGATATCGGGGTGGAGATAAGCTGATACACGCGTGAAGGACGTATCGGGCTGTGAATCGAGCTGGACCAGCCGATACACTTGAGACAGGACAGCCACACTGGGCGGTGTATTCAGGTGGACATATCGATATACCTGAACAGGCGATCGTATTGACCTGCATACCGGGGAAGGCTAGCTCGATACAATTCGCGATGATGGACGTACTGGCCTGCATATCGAGAAAGCCGATACAAGAAGGAAGAAGCTCATATCGACCTATATTTAGTCTGGCAGCCGGATATGGTGCATCCAAACAAAACCTAATCTGGTTTACTCTTAGTTTATTAGGAATATTCCTCCTACCTATAAATATGTTATAACCTAAAATAATTAGGAAATCTATCTTTTATTGTTCTAAGCTTAAAAACTTTTTACTTTCAGTAAACTTTGAAAGAACCTTATTTGGTTAGCGAATTTCTCCACTTCTTTTAATATTTCCTTCTTCAATCTTCTTTCTAATCATGCTTAACCATTCTTTCTCTATGGATTTTGTGGTTTTGGCAATGATTAGTGAGTAGTTCTTTTTAATGCTTGAAATTAGGGGGGGGGGTTAGGATAGTTTAATGATGTCTTGTGCTTAATCTCATTGTTTTCTCTCTATTTGATGCATTTAATACTATGTTAGCCTTGGTCAAGCTTGCTTAGGTTCTAGCTTTCACTTATACCTACGAATTGTTTGTTGAAATACTTATCTTATCATTTAGAGGATTTGTTCAGCCTAACCTAAGGGATTAGATGTCTAGGGAGAATTTTGGTTTTATAGAATTGGTTTTGCTTGCTTGTTAATCATTCGGTCACTAATGGGAGTTAGTTCTTCATTTAGTGGTTAGTAAAGGGATTTCACCAAGGGATTGGTTTAGTCTCTCTTGTTTGAAATCTATACCTATGAAATAGCATTGTTATATGTTTTCTGAAGCATCAATGATCATTCTTAGACCTCTTTATATCAACAAATCCCATCTTAAGTCCTTCTTTAGTTCATATATTTGCCAAGTTGAATTTTCTATTGTTTCTTAGTCTTGTTTAGTTTGCTTTTGCTTATTTGAAGTTTAAGCACTTGTTAGGATTCTAGGTTCTATTTATTTTCTGGTTTGGATTGAATTAAATAGTCTATTGCATTCCTATTGTCTTGAAATATCTCAATTGGATTGGTACCTAAAATGCTGCAATGACTTGAGTGGGTTTGAGTAATTGAAGTAGAAAAATAACATGCATCAAAAACTCTTTGATTTATTGGTATGACCTGCTATTCTTGGTCATATGAAAATGATTTCATGTTTGTGCCGTCATATATACAACTAGCTTGGAGTTCTTGATTGCCTTGCTATTCAATGATTTTTTTGTGGCGAGCCTTTTGGGGAGATAGAAACCTCGTATAGCTGATCTGTGATGTCTTTGAGATCTTTTTGCATGATTAAGTTCTCCACGGCTTTATTAAAGTTCCCACATCAATATTTAGTGATGGATCTAGTTCTTGCTAGCAACTTCATAGTGGGGATTTGGTTAAGTGAATCAAGGTCGTCATCAAACACACGTGAAGTGCTTCTTCAAGGCTGGAGAAAAGGGTTATTGAAAAATATATGTATTCATTAAAATCGATCACCCTTTAAGTTGTTTGCGCGGACACCTTGACCGTTTGTTTGATCGTACCAGTTACATTGGAATAAAATGCATTTAAAATTGATGATTATTGCTCATGTGACTTCTATTATATCTTGAAAGATGTTGTAGAATTCGTTTTCACCTTATATGTGGACTCCATAATTTGTGATTGACCTCTTGGAGTCATGTTTATATGTACAAAATGTGTATACACGGCTGAAGTACATCGAGGCATTGGTTATTTTGTCTAATAGTTCTTCAACAAGCTTGTGCAATCATAATGGCAAGGGATCCTTCGAACCTCTCTTTGATATATATATATATATATATATATATAATACATATTTAAATACATTAAATTAATATTATTTTATATACAAAATTTTGATGAAATATGTATATGTGCAAATCTTACATAACATTTTAGCCACCACGGAAATTACGTTTGTTTAACTTTTTATCTTCTTTTTCTTGTAAACTAGGATCTCGGATTTGGAATTCGAATAACATGAAATAATCAAGTTAAATATAAGGAGAATATAAAATTGATGTATGTGATAACATGCATAATTCACCAATTATTATAATCATAACTGAATGGTTTCACAAGTAACTCATTCAGGTTTTGATGCATAAATAATATCTTTTGAGTATTTGCATGGTCAATATTCTTTTCAGGTTTACTTAGCAAAAGAAGCAAAAGAATGCAAAATGGAGCAAAAAAGAATATTTTTAGAATAAATGCAAGATGACAAAATTTCAGCATCAAATGAACACTTTCTCACCACGAGATCAACCTGATTTGTGGAGACAATATAGGCTGACCTATCACCTTTTTGCTGAATTGTTTCAAAACCAATCCTACGGCTTGATCTCAAGTAACAAAGCAAGCAAGAAGATCCCTCATGATAAGTAGAAACACTCAGGCCACGCCACCGGTGTCACTCGAAGGGCCACATCAAATGCTTAAAGTGTAGTCAAGACTTATAAAAATTTAATTCTAGGGATTTATTTTCAAGAAGTTTTTGTGCCTCTTTCTTAGCCACCAAAATTTTAGAGTTTTTGTTCTTTTTTGGGAGATAGCTCCATCTCTTGAACCCTTTTAATTTCATTAACAAATCGAAGCATGCATTCATCTATAATGTTTTTGTTTCCTTTAATCATCTCTGGGTAGTTTATTTCCGTTGGGAGTTCTTTAAGGGGATCTATGGGGATTTTCATTAACTGTTTTAAAGCAATGGCTTCATCGATTTTGTAGCTGTATTGTAGGGATTTCTTTTGTATACGTTTGTTCTTATTGCATGGTTCTAGTATCATGAACTTGAAGCTAAACGTAGGATTTATTAGATCCGTTAACGTGTTGAATCTCTTTATCGGATCTAACTTAGCCAAGTGACACGTCATGGGGTAAGAGCTTATACCTACGTAAGCATTAAATGAACATGATCTAGAATACGAAAGCATATCTGAGAATTACTTAAAAACAACGACAATCTATCTATGAAAGTAATTAGATTTTATAACAAGTGATCCAATTTTAAAGAAATATCATCTAGTCTCATTTTTTGATGCTTGTTTGATTATTCTTTAGAACCTCATAGATTTCCCAAGAAGATCCCAACACCTTTCCTTTATTGAATTACCGCATTTTGATTTACTTTCTGTATTTTCATTTGATTGCTTATTTGATTTCCTTTCATTGATTGAATGCTTGCTTAATTAGGTTTTGGTGTTGATATTTTAAATTTCATTTTCATGTTTAAAATAATTTTTGGCGAGAGCCAATTTTATATAAACACTTGCTTTGTCTTTCAGTTCTTTTCAATACTTGCAAGAAACCATGACACCAAAAACCCCAAGCTTTTTGCGTTTTTGGTTGCTCTAATCACCTTTATTTTGTTGTAGATCATCGCTGTGGTTGGACCCCTAAGTAGTACAATGCATACAGTGCACTTGTAGCTTAGGATCATTACACATTTAAAAACTTTAAGATTCCCTAAGAGACATCCAAATTTTGGTAGTCATTTCTGACCCTATCATTATGTAGGAAATGTAAGTTAATTTTGTGTCTACATTGGGTGCTTTCCTACTATTATCAGTAAACGAAGGTTGTATAGTTTTTTGAAATACATATATAACCTTATCATTAAGCTTATTACGATGTTGATATCCTTAATCACCATTTCTAAATATATTACGCTCATCATCATAATTACCATTATAACTAGGTTGCTCTGACCCCTAACCCATACTACTAGTTCTTATACCACAATCTTCTCCATATGAAAATCATACGTAGTAGCTCGACATAAATCATATATTATATAAATGTCACTTTACAGTATTAATTTCTATATACAGCATATTGTTGTCCTTTCTACATGGACATAATATTTTTTTTTGTATTCTGTCGCAAATGATTGACTAGCATATCTTTTATTGTATTATCCTAGTTTCATTGAAATCTTTTAATATGGATTATATCATGACTATCCTAACTTTGTTTTTATGCGTACTTGCAACTTATATTAGTGTTTTCCGTCAAATTGAAATCAACATAATTTACATCCTTTTTTCTGCTACTTTCATTAGGATTGAGTCATTGCATTTAGGTCCTAGTTCTTGTCTCATTTCCATCATATAGGTCCAGATTGCATTAGGATATGATTTGCATAGGTTTGCCTGTTTGGAGCTGTTTTCAGGTACCTACGATGTCACAAAGATGGGAAAAGAAGGGAGGAATACAAGGAGAGCTAAGCAGAAACAGATGGAAGGAGATAGACGATTTATCACACAGCATCGGGTAGCATCCACGACCTCAAACCGTGATGGTTAGCATGAGAGTTGCGCCACGATCAAATCCCACGACATGACCCCGGCGCACCAACACCTTAGTAGATGATCTTTAGAGCAACATCGGAAAATAATGACGGCATGAAGCCAATATAGAGTGCACAAGCCCGTACAAGATGAGACAGTACGTCCACAACGGTCTTCTTCAACGGCATCAACCCATGGATTTCCTACACGCCAATAAATGGCTATTTAGGGTAAAATGGCCTCAACGTGTAGGGTTTTCCACTTTACCCTATAAAACTCTCATCCACTCATTTTGTTTAGTCTCTCTCGCCCCCAATACAAACCATAAGTCTTTAAGTTTTTGTCTTTATTCTCTTTAGTTTTCTTTTTCATTTTATATTCGCCATTGTTGCTTTTTAAAGCTTGAACCTTTAAGTATTTGCAATTTAATTTAAGTCTTTATTTCTTGCATTTCGTATTAAAGTTTTAATCTTTAGTAGTTTCTTTACCTCTACTCACACTCTAAGCCAAGGATGAGCCTTCTAGTCCTTATGGATTTTGGAGCTCCTTCCATCGCGTGTGAGTAGTATCTTTTAAGGATCTAGATGGGGTAAAAGGAAAAGGGATCCTCATATGATTTACTTAGCATAGTCCTTACTTAATGCTTGGTTCTTCTTTTTTTATCACTCCTTATGCGTAGTTTAACTTGATCATATAGACTATAGCCAACAGGCATCTCACATGAATGCCACGTGTGGGATTAGCCGGAACTATACTCAAAGGTAAGACCTTTGCTAGCCTAAGACATTAGTTTTCTAGGAGGTCTTACGGTTCTAAAAAAATGGCTATTACTTCTTGTTTTCATAGTTGTACCGCTAAGCCAATGCTAGTTTATGGTAACGATGGTTGCAAATGAACTAGACCCAAACACCATGGGCTAGGTAACTTGTATATCTATTTACGAAAGAATCACTATCAAAGATCAAGTCTTGATGTGATGAATAGCTAGCTTAGTACTTGAATCTAGAGAATTCCCAATCCGAAAAAACCCATCTTTATCCTTTCTATTAGCATAAAGTTTACATCTTTTCAATCGCTTGGTCACTAATTTCTTGTTAAACTCATTTATTATTGTTGTTTAGATCTTGGTAGACAAGTAGAGTGACACAAGTTTAGTGTTTATTTTGTTTTTTGGTGTGTAAAAACCCAATTTTTATTTAGCTTAACTTATCTCTACTTTCACAACTTTATTGCATTAACAACTCCGATGAATTGATAACCCCTTAACCATTATACCATAATGGTTATAGCCGGTTTGGAAACTTTGCTATACCTATTTCACCACCAAAAAAGGCAGTTATCAAAAACCTAACACAAAATATCACTTCATACTTGTCGAGGAAGGAATTGCACTCGCTGCAAGTATTTCACGTCCATCATCAATCCAAGGCGGCTCACACCTTGGATGTGCCACCACACCCTCTCCAGTACCTCGTCTACACCCTTGCCTCAATCTTATTAAATCTCTCCTTCCTCTTTCAGCCTTCTCTTCTCACTTCTGACTAGCTCAAGAATTCTTCCCCTTGCCTCAATTCATTTTAAAACTGCTTCCCCTTTGTCGTGTTGCCCCTCACGCTTAGGTTCCCTTTTGGTTGTTTGACATATATTTTGGCTTCCTCCTCTTCTCTTCTGCCTTTCGGGTTCTCTATATCCTCTTTCGTCCTTTGTTATCTCTTGGCTGATCATCTCCCCCCGCCCCCCTCCATACCCTATGTCTTTTCTGGATTTCCATTGTTTGTGGTGGTTTCTCTCTCTGTTTTTCTCTCCTTTTATCACGAGAAGCTTCAGCTTTGGTATTAAGATTTTCAATTGTTGTCTCCTTTTTAATATACCTATGGCAACACCACCTCCTCTTTAGAAAAAAGAGAAATCAGGTTGAGATTACAGAAGATATAGATTTATTGAACTTAGAAAGGTGTATTCAAAATAAAATTTAGAGTGATTTGTAACAAAATCACAAACTCTCTGTTATTGAAACATAAATTTTAAAAACTTGTTTAAAATTCAGTGTTATTGAACTAGTGATTTGAAAATGTATCTTCAAATTCACTGTTATTAGAAATAATTTAAGTAATAGATTTTAAGAAACTTAGTGACTTTAAGATGTTTTGATGGAATTTCCAAGTTAAAAATATAAGAATCCAAATCTTATGATTTTAGGTGGAGTTTGATAGAATTTTGATATCAAATCATAACAATTTCCATAATTCGACCAAGTCATCTAAAAATTCATTAAAACTCAAATCCTTCCAAATCATTTCAAATGTTAAGTTGAATACACCCCTCTTAGTTTCTATGTCAAATTCTTTTTTAGATTTAATTACAGATCTAAGTAATATCAAAAAAATATAAGTCACTGTATTTACTAAATCATCGATACAACTATATAATGATAATTCTGTTCTTTTTGATTTACATAATTTTATTTAGCAGATTTTCTCTTATTATAACACAATTTGACAAAAAGATTTTAAAAAACTAAATGCACAAACGGTCAAGTTAAAAAAGCTTATTTTGGATTATGAATAGCATGTGTAGCCATCATTTGCATAGAACTGTTTCTGCTTCTGAATCGGGCGACCTAGTTGGACCGGTTAAGAGACCATAAGCATGGTCTTTTTTCACACATCAGGCTTTGAAATTCTTTGTATTCTAGACAACATAACATAGTGAACATTAAAGACCTATTATATATTGATTTACAACCGCTTTATTTATGTTGCTTGCTTATTGTTTTGTTACAAAACTGTGATACAAAACCTCCCACTTAATCGTTTGGTTCAGAGAAGTTAAAAATCTTAAAATCCTCGCAAAACAACAATCTATGTGAATTCAATCTTTTAATATACTACTATAACTGCTGTGCAATTGTCATTAAAGATAAAACTTGAAGCATAAATTACCCCGCAACAGTATGCTTCCTAGTGATGTAGGAGTTTGTCCTATTTCAATTCCCACATATACTCATATCATTTTAGTATGTGAGTGTCAATCCAAAATGGACAATGTAAGACACTAAGAATACAATAGTTTACTCAAATCAAGCAAAATCAAGGACAAGTGGTGATCAAACTTAAAAAATGAACTAAGCAAGGCTAAGCAAAAGAACAATTTCAAATTTAGACAATCAAAAGACAAAAAGGACTTAAGATGATATTATTGATCAAAGGAGCTCCTAAACTTAACTAGTGATGCTCACAAACCCCACAACAAGCTATTCCTAGGCATAGAATACACAGCTATAACTAGCCCAATTTCTTGGGTACTAATCACTTTGCAAGAACATTCATCCAAAAATTAACTCTCATTAGTGAACAAATGATAAACAAGCATTATAAGCAACTAATCACATTCTATATTGCCAATCTACTCCTTAGACAGTTAATTTCGTAGGCTAAGATAAGCAAATATGTTACTTGACTTACTCAGGCAGTTCATCAAACACTTATTAGGTGCAAGAGAACCCTAAAATCTAGATCAACATAGCAAGAGCAAATCTAGCATTTAACACATTAATAAGAAGGAACAATAAGATTAAGAACTAAACAATCACTAATCAAGCTTGAAATACCCTTTTATCTATAACATCTCAAATCCTAAGCAAACTACTCATTAACCATGGTTTTAGCTATGAACCAAAGCAAAGGAAGATGACTAATCATGATTAGGAGAAAGATAAACACAAATTTTGATTAAAAAACAAAATCCAAGACAGAAATTCAAGGGTACAATGCAAAATACAATGGATAAAGCTATCGTCTAGAAAATAAAAGATGAAAAGAAGATCCTCCCAAAATTTTGGGTCATTAAATATTTATAGTATCTCAGGAAAACCCTTAGTAAACTGGGAATAAACCAAAAATAGGCTGGTTTGGAGGATTTGTATCGGCATGTCTGGTCAATACTCAGCTCGATATTGGCTCAGTCGAAGGTTGTATCGATCAATCCTGGTCGATACGCCGGTCGGTACAATCGCCTGGAGTTAAAGCTTACCGGGGTAGCATCTTGATACGGTCCTCAATATGCTTTGGCCCTGCCCATGTATCCGCTTGCTTCCAGTCGATATGTAGTCCGGTACAAGTGTCCTGAAGAAGATGCATCGGTTAGAGCAGGTTGATACGGTGGCCGGTATGAGAGTTGGAACTTCTCGTCTTGTCCTGTTTCACTTGCATCGACTTGGGATCCCGATACACACCCTGGTATGATCCCTTGGCCTTGTATGGACGTGTGCATGTCGATGTGCTGCTCTGTATACTCTGTATCGGCTTAGTAGGCTGATACACTACTCGATATAAAGCCTTCTCGCCTTGGTTCCTCCCTTTGATCACTACCAAAACTCCTCTCAGTCTTTAAACTCTTTAATTGCACCTGCCAAATGCTTAAAGTGCACAAAACATGTAATGCAACTCCTAAGTATACTTTAAGTCTTAAAAGGATGCAATTAGGACAAGAACATGCAAGAAAAGGTGCTTAAATGCTGAAACTAATGCTAAATATATGCATATAATGGAGTAAATAGAGTGTATATCAACTCCCCCACACTTGCCTTTTGCTTGTCCTCAAGCAATCAAAGCCAATGGAGAGAGTGAGGTTTGAAGATGGGAGCTAAAAAATAAATATGTCAATGGAAAAATTGATTCAATGCCGAAGTTATATATTCTAAGATGCATAGAGTTTGTTCTACTTCAAAGGCTTTAGCCATACTCATCATAACAAACAATGAACTCAAGCATAGCCTACACAAGCATTCAAATCAACCAACTCTTTAGCATTCATTAATTGTAATGAATTGATCTTGCTCATGTAAATCAGGTGAAAGCATTTGGTTCAAAGACAAGGCTAAGAGATGAAAATGATCTCTTTTAATGTGGGTTTTCAGATGCAAAGAATCTCTCAAAAAGAATGAACTTAGGCATAATGCTAAAGGTCAAGCACAACTCATGCATACAAGGACATATTACTATCTACCCAATACCTACGATGTTCTAAACCCCAACTTTATAACCCAAACCAAATCCCAAATCCTAGCTACCCTTTTCTCAAAACTCTTACTTCAGCCTTCACATATGATCATCTCTTTTAGGGAAACTTCTTCTTTTGCTTTCTACATATTGTGGCTTTCTTTGTTCTCCTTTGTTGTTGGCACCCTCTTTTCTTAATGGGGAGTCTCCTTTGCTTCACCTCTTTGGTGCATTAGGCTTTTGCGTTCTTTTTTTTTGTTGCTGAGACTCCTTCTTCATAATGGCCACCAATTTGAGCTTATTTGGTTCCACACATGCTGAGCTTCTTGCTTGTGCCCCCTTCTTCCCTTGTCTTCTTCTTTCTTCCTTCACACTCATCTTTTGATCAACATGAAACCCAAATCCACTCAAACCTATAACTATGATCCTAACCTATGTATAGCTCAAAGAGAAGAGCCATTTCTATATAGCAATCAATCCTTATAGTGCCAACCTAACACTTTATGCTTAGTTTATTCAAAAGAGGTCTCACACTCACAAGGTAGTATTTAGGTTTGAAAGGAGTTTAGGGTTAAGGTGTGGTAAACAGTCCTTTAATGATGAGGATCAGCTATTTGGACTAGCAAGAGTGGTAAAAAGGAAGAAAGAAAGTCCAAATATGTATATAGTAGTCATGCAATCACTTTTCAAAACATAAGCAAGATAATTACAAGTCAAGATTAAGGTTCTAATAAATAGAGTTGGAATCAAACCACAGCAAGCTTGAGCATAAAACAAGAGTGTCAATGCAAGAATTCAAAGCATGGTGCAGCCTTAACTTCAAACTCACTACTATGCAACCAAACAAAAAATAAACAAGGCATTATAAACAATTCAAACATGGGCATCTTAACAAGTGTTTATCATTACTCCCTATGCAATGTGCAAAGCTACATGAGATGCATCTAGACTCAATCTTAAATATGCAAATGCACCTGAATGATTCTTTTCCAAAAATGGGAAAATTTTATGGATTTTCTATGCCATAGATGCATGAGACTCAAATATGCAAAAGGAAAAATAAGAAAACAAAACACAATGTCAAATGCAATATCCTCCCCCACACTTAAATTACACAGTCCTCTGTGTAATAAAGGTCATGGAGAAGGGTTAAACAACTATAAATGATGTATAAAAGAAAGGCAGTGCAAGAGAAGTGAGGGAGGAAGTTGGAGGACTTACAGGTGTAAGCGTGGTCGATATCAGGGTAAATGCCTGGTACAGTGGTCGATACACCACTAAGGTGGCAGGTTTCAGGGTGGGGCTTCGATATGCTGATCGATACTCTCTTGGGTTACTCGTACCGAGCTGACTAACCCGATACGTAGGCCAGTTTGCCTTGACACCTGTTCGTGGTGTCTACATGTTAAGGCTTATAAGTCTCTTCTGCCCCGATATGCTGGCTGATATATGTTTATGCGAAGTGTACCGGGCAAGTGAGGCCAATACGCTTCTAGGTACGTTTTGCCTCTGCTCGAATCGGCTGAACGTTGTCTGGTAGGCTGTTCGGTATGTGGCCACTGGAGGCATATAGGTTTGGTTGCTCCCCGATACACGAATCGATACAACACTCCTCTCTGCATATCGACTTCGGTGTGGTTGGTACATAAGTCGATATCAGCTTTACTCTGCTTGACATTGGACTGGGTAACGCGATGTATAGCTTGATATCACCTGTACCAGCCTGAGCAAACCGATATGTTGTCCAATATGACCCCTCTCTGAGCTCTTCCTTCACTGTAACTCAACCTCTCTTCCCTGATCTCAAACCTGGTGCCTAAAGGCCCTCCTGGACACTAAAATAAACAAGAAAAACATGAGAAATGAAATAATATATACAGGGATAACATGGGAATACCTCCTAAGAGTGCTTATTTAGAGTCCCTAAGCTTGACGTTTCTACATTCTTAGGCAGTTGGAGGTTCTTGGAGGTGAATGTCAGTATCATCTCCAAGGGTGTCACTTGTCATGTATGGCTTCAGTCTGTGCCCATTCACTTTGATGTCTGCCCCTTCCTTGGTGAATAATATCACAGCTCCATAGAGAAGTACTTCTTTGATCTTGAAAGGTCCTGTCCATTTGGACTTGAGTTTTCCAGGAAATAACTTCAACCTTGAGTTGAAAAGCAGCACCTTTTTCCAGATTTGACGTCCTTAGGTCATATCTACTTATCATGGAAGGCTTTGGTCATTTCCTTGTAAATCCCAGAGCTTTCAAATGCTAATAGGCAATTTGTTTCCAGCTCATGGAGGTTGATAAGCCTCTTTTCTTGGGCAGTCTTGATATCAATGTTTAACAGCCTTGTTGCCCACAAAGCTTTGTACTCAAGTTTCAAAGGCAAGTGGCAAGCTTTTCCATATAGAAGTGAGAATGGTGACCTTCCAATGGGTGTTTTGGAGGCTGTTCTATATGCCGAAAGAGCATCATCCAACTTGTGAGACCAGTCCTTCCTTGTTATTCCTACAGTCTTCTCCAAGATAGCCTTGATTTCCCTGTTAGGCACCTCCACTTTACCACTGGTTTTAGGATGGTCAGTGATATATCATGGTTTTTATGGTTTTTAACCATGATAAAAGTCCTTTTTACTGCGTCTTTTTGGTCTTTTTAGAGTCCTAGTAGAGTCTTTGCAGGTTATAGCATGTCTGAAGCATAATTGGAGATATTGAAGCCTTTTGGAGCATTGCAAGATGAAGCCACGAAGTGCGCACCTCGGAAGGAAATGTATGGATTTGGGTGACGCTCGTCACCACCTATGGTGACGCTCGTTACTCGTAGAAGAAGGAGCATGGCTGATTTGCTAAAAGATTGAAGATTATTTGCAGAATTGGCCCAGAAGTTCTAGTATTTGCAAGAACACCCCAAATCGTGTTTTAGCTTGTATATATTAGGTTTTCAGCCATTTTTGGCTTGGATTTTAGTTTTTGGGAGAATTAAAAGAGCTTTATAGAGGAATTTATTGAGAGCTTTTGGGGAGACAGATCCTTGTACTCTTTTTGGAAAAGATTTTGAACCCCCTTTGTTTTTATTTCATTCTTTCAATGCAATTTTATTCAGTTATGTTTCGTGATTCCATGATCATGTCAGAGTAATTTGCTAGTTAAGTCAGGGTTTTTCAAAGGTTGATGTAGAGTCTGTAGAATTCCTATCTGTTATGATTATCTTTTGGTTCTTCATCTCTGCTTCCTTGAAAATCGATCTTTTAAACACATCATCTAGAAATTCGAAAATCATAGGTTGTTTAATAGACGTGAGAGCATTATTGATAACCTGATCTAGCATTAGATGAGCAAAACAACTTACTTCAAAGAAATTTGGCTTAGGAGTTTTGTGAACAATTGAACCTGATCATTACTGCATGTTTAGATTGTTAGGGTTTGCAAAGAGACTTGAAACTCTGTGATTTAGACATAGTTAACTTCTGCAATGAGAACTGATTAGTTATATATTTGCGATTCATGTTCAAGATGGTTTTTAATCATTCCTGATTTCATGCATTCTACATTCTCGGATTCAACCTGCGAACTGTCCTGACTTAGCGTTTTTAGTCCCCTGAAACTTAGATCAACAACCAAATTTCGTCTGCTATCTTTTATTTTGTTATTTCGTATTACATACATTATCTATTACATACTTCTTTGGGATTCGATACCCCTTATACTACAACTGTTTTATTGTGCACTTGCAGTAGTTTTTATTTGGGTAAAACCTGAGCCCTATCAAGTTTTTGGCGCCGTTGCCGGGGAGTAATAGCTGCCTATCGATTTTTAGTATTAGGATTTTGTCTAAGTTTTAATTTGTTTACTATCTTTCTGCCACTTTTCTTTGTGCTGGTTTCAGGTGTATGCCTAATCTCATTACCAGAATTAAGAAAGAGAAGGAGCTTGTGACTTTGAGCATTGACGAACTCGCTAAGTTGGAGAGGACCATCAGGAAATCTAAGAAACAGTCTACAATGGCTGCTCCACTGATCTTGGTTGAAGATGCAGAATGTCATTAGGTTAACAGAGAGGGAAACATGAGGAATGAAGAAGGGCAAAGACTGGATCAAGATGGGAATGCCATTGTTGAACAGCAGATTCAACAAGTGGCACAAGACGCTGGAGTCCCTGCTGATACTAACAACGCTGCTGGGCGTTTTGTTCAAAGGACTTTAGGAGACTACAACAGACCTGATCAGTTCTATGCCAATAGAGCTGCAATTCGCCCTCCTGCTTTCCAGAGGAATGATTTTGAGCTCAAGCCTGCTTATTATCAGCTGGTGGGACAGCATCCTTACCATGGCCTACCTCATGAGCATATTATGGATCATATTGAAAGGTTTGAGGATTTAGCTTCATGTGTCAAAGCTAATGGTGTTAGATATGACTTTCTGTTCTGCATGCTTTTCCCTTACTCACTTGGAGGAGATGCTGCATTTTGGCTGAAGCAACTAGAGCCTGCTTCGCTAACTACTTGGGAGGACACCAGTAATGCATTTTCTGAAAAATTTCTATGATGATGCTAGATCAGAGGACATGAGGACGAAAATTGCATCATTCTCTCAAGGTCCTACTGAAGCTTTTGAAGCTTATTGGCTGAGTTTAAAGTCTTCTCAAAGGGACTGTCCTCATCATGGTTTCAGTCAAGTGCAACTACTTGGGATTTTCTTCAGAGGCATTGACTGGAAGTATCAGATGGCGCTGGATGGAGCTAGTGCTGGAAACTTCAACACCAATAGACCAGAAGAAGCAATTAGATTGATTGAAAACTTGGTCTGCAGCAACAACACCAAGAATGCAGATTTTCAGAGGATGAAACAAGCTGGTTTGAATGATGGAAATCAGATTGCAGAAGTGAAGGTTAAGCTGGACAGTATGCACAGCCTCTTGGTGGGAAAGAAGTCAGTTCATTTTGCTGCAGAGGTGGAGACTTTCAAAAATCCAGAAGAGATTGAGTAGGAAGATGTGAATTTCATCAACGCTGGAGGATTTCAGGGTCAAAGGTATGGGAATTAGCAGTGGAACAGATGCCACAACAGCAATAACCAGAAGAACACATTCCCAGGAAACCAGAATGCTACAGGTTACACGCCTAAGCTTTCATTCCAGAAGACAGAGTACCAGAAACCTTACCAGAACAACATGAATTTCAGCAGAAATTATGGTTCATCTTCCTACCAATCTGCACCTCCACAAGAGAACAAGATGGAAGCTAGGCTAGAACAGATCCTAGAAGGACAACAGAAGCTGACAGTAGACTTCAATGGTGACACAAGGTTTTTTAGGTCTCAAGCCAATCAACCCTCTATGTTAATCAGTTGTAGCATAGCATAGGGTTTTATCAATCAAAATGGGTTTGTTAAAAACAATGGAGTTGTGAGTAAAAATCTTTAAGTCAAGCAAGCATAGAAGGCTTTTGTTGCCTAAACAACCAATCTAACACCCTAAGATGATCAAGCGACAAAGAGAATAAAGAAAAAGGCAGTTTAAACAAGATTGAACAAGCAAAACAAAGCAAAACAAAGCAAATTCGAAATTCAATAAAGAGAAAGCAAGTTCTTAGATGTGGTTATTGACTTCAGGGAATTCAAGAACTAATTAAGGTTGTTTCAAACAGCATTGATCAGGCAAACAAGCTAGCAATGGTGATTCCTAGACATAGAGTTCACAAACAAGCAAGCTAAATCCAATGTCTTGTACAATAGCCTTTTGCTAAATACTTTAACAAGAACTAACTCTCATTAGTGCTAAAACATTCAGCAAGCATTAATAAACAACTCTATTCATGTCAAAATCCTCCTCAAACAGTCAATATCTTGAGCCAAGGCCAGCAAATCCTCTATCAAACAAGATCAGCATTTCATCAAACACTTGGTGGGCATAGAGAAAGCCTAAATTCTAGATAAGTGTGATCAAGACAAATCTAGTTTAAGAACAGATCAATAGAGAGGAACCCATATAATGAAGCACTAAACAAACCTTAATCAAGTCCTAAATTCCCCTAATCTACCACATGTAGAAACCCTAATAGCCATAGCACATGTTAATCAAGTCACTAATAGCCATGTTTAACACCAAATCACAAGAGGAAAAGATGTTAATCATGATTAAGAAAGAGATTAAAGAAAGATTAAAGGCAAATACAAACTTATATTAAATAAAGCAAAAGATTTGTCTTACAAACTCAAAGAAATTGCTTAAGAACAGTAAATTGACATGACTCCTTGAGAATCCCAGCAAATTGGCTATTTATAGGCAAAAGACGGAAGCCCTAGAGTAATGGCAAAAGTGTAAATAAAACAGGCTCTGATTGGGTTCCTATCGGTCAGTTGTATCGGTCTAGGCTTGATCGATATGAATCCTATCGGTCTGGAAGGTGACCGATATGGAGACCAAAATATACTCGGTGCATTTGTATCGGTCACTCCTGACTGATAGCTTTGATCAATATGGCTTGTATCGGTCACTCCTTGACCGATATCCTTAATTGATACGTCTTGTATCGGTCACTCCTTGACCGATAGCCTCCGTGCACGGACCGATAGGCTCTGCAGAGATCATCTGCCTTGGTCCCTTTTGCTCCTTTTGGCCCAGCTAGCTTCCTGGATCATCTTCAAAGCTCCTCTAAGCTCCTTTTAGCTCCATAAGCACCTAAAAACATCTATAATGCAAGAAAATGCAAACTATATCCTAAATGCAACCTAAGTCTAAAAGGAGAAGAAAATGGGACAAAAACTAAGGGAAACATGTAAAAGAGAACCAAAACATGTACTAAATGCAAGCCTAAATGGTGTAAATACAATAGATATCAAATGGCAAGATATATTCGCTCTATCAGGACTTGAATGGGAAAATTGAGAGTCTGAACTCTCATATGAAGAAGCTTGATGTTCAAGTTGCCTTAACTGCAAGAGCTTTTCAGAGGCAAGAAGGATTCCGTCTAGGAAGGACTGATTCTAATCCCAAACACCATGTGAATGCCATCACATTGAGGAGTGGAAAGAACCTGCAACCAGTGTTGTAGAAGGATTTGAGCCCAAGAAATTTGGCAAGCTTCATAAGATGCTAATATAGGTCTGGGCATCTTTGAACAAAGTTAGCCACCATAGCCCAGCTTGATGTACCTTTTGTGTTGTCTTCAAAGTAGAAAAGTGGCCACCATAGATTGACCCATGACACTGGTGGAGGACGCCTTTGAATTCCTTTTCTGCTATGCATCTCCTAAACAGCCCATCATTTCCCTTCTTGTAGAGGTAAGGCTCATCCCGAAAGTAGCAAGACACATCCTTCAAGAACTTCTTCTTGTGGTAGGAATCAATGTAGGTTGGGACATCTCCACATGCTAAGTAATCGGCGAAATCTGCATACCATGGAAGCTCTTCTTTTTGAACATAGGCTTCTCCCATTGTAGTTCACAAGGCCATGAGCTGCTCTTAAGGTAAAGAATCATTGATGGGGATGAGATCATCTATTCTCAGTCTTGAATGATGATCAGCAACTCTATTTTCAATCTCGCTCTTGTCAACAATCTCTATGTCAAAATCTTGAAGGAGCAAGATCCATCTTAGCAGTCTAGGCTTGGTGTCTTTCATGGCATAGATGTACCTTAATTGATTTAAGCCTCAAGTCATACCTAGCTAAACCAGTCAAGAGAAGAAACATTGGAGCTAAACCAGATGATGCTAAGCTTGTAGCTGAGGAGCTTGGAGGCTTTATAGCTGTATTTGGAGATGCTAAAGACTTAATCTCTAAACACCATCATTCTGATCATCAAAAGGAGCATTCTGATCAAGCCAAAGACGAGCTGGTTCAATACAATTCACCATTTAACCAAAGAGAACCACCAAACCATTTCATATCTACATTGGAGCTAATTAAGGAAACTTCGGATATACATGGAGCTAGCATTTCATTCAACCGTCCTTTATTATTAACTGAATATATAAAGCTCTCTAAACTGCCTGATCAAGTAAATAGCAGAGCTCAAACCAGCCAAACCAAAGGAGAATCATCAAAACCGCCAAATCAAGCCATCAGAGCATTATTGGATTCATATATGGAAAGCTCGGATTTATGTCATATGAAGGCATTTTATTCACCCTCCATCATGACCACTGAAGCTTACAAGAGTCTTTCCACACAAGAACAAGCCAACACTCTCCCCATTTACTCAGAAGTCAAAGGAGGTTACATCAAAGAGAAGCTTTTCTCATTTGAAGATCATCATATATACCAAATCAAGACTAAAGATCAAAGACCATCATTATCAGTCAATCTCGACCCTACATCATCTCTAGAAGATCCTGAACGTCCAAGCCTCACTAAATACCACAGATTTGTCCCATGAATCAAGCCATCACTGCCATCCAGCGCCAAGACCAAATCAAGACTAATGAAGCCTAACGGCTAGTAAAGGATCATCATCATCACTTTAGCTTGATTTTTGCTTCATTTTAATTCTTATGACCATTCTATTATATTGTTTCTGAGCATTATATAAGCTCATTCCCTTTGTACTTTCATTCACCAATCATCTTATAAATCAAAGTATCATTTGTTTCAAAGAAAGTCTTTGTATTCAAAAACTGTTCCTGCTGTTCTTCTAAGTGTTTGTGGAATCAAAAAACTGAAGATTTGTGTAGAATCTCCAAGATCTCGTGAGGATTAGCCCTTGAGCTAAAAGAATCTAAACTCTTTGTATTTGGAGTTCAAAAATACAACTGGCCATTCAACCATTCAGCCATTCATCCACCATTAAGCTTATAAGCAACGATTCAAAGAAGCTTTACTTGAACCACATTTCAGGTATTGTATCATTAATGCAGCATGATCAGTATAGAAAATCACCTGGGACCCAACCAGATAACTTCTGAACTTCTCAAAGGCAAAGACCACTGCTAGAAGCTCCTTCTCTGTTGTGGCATATTTGGTTTGAGCATCATCAAGACTCCTGTTAGCATAGTATATATCATGCAGCTTCTTGTCTATCTTCTGTCCCAACACTGCGCCAACTGCAAAATCACTGACATCACACATAATCTCAAAAGACAAGTCCCAATTAGGCGCCTGTACTATTATTGCACTCACAAGAGCTTTCTTGAGGGTTAGGAAAGCCTGCAAACACTCTTCATCAAAAGCAAACTCTGTTTCCTTGCATAGCAGTCTTGTTAGTGGTCTTTCTATCTTGGAGAAATCCTTGATGAACCTCATATAGAAGCCAACATGTCCCAATAAACTCCTTATCCCTTTGGCTGAGTTTGGAGGCTCCAGATGCAGCATCACATATATCTCTGCCTTATCCACCTCTATACCCTTCTTAGAAATATTGTGCCCCAACATTATGCCTTCCTTAACCATGAAATGGCATTTCTCCCAATTCAGCATCAGATTAGTGTCCTCACGTCTCTTCAACACCTGGCAAAGATTGGACAAACAAGAGGCAAAAGATCCACCATACACAGAAAGTCATCCATGAAAACCTCAACCATTTCCTCAAGCAAGTCAGAAAGATAGAAGTCATGCATCTTTGAAATGTATCTGAAGCATTACATAATCTAAATGGCGTTCTTCTATAGGCAAAAGTGTCATATGGACATGTGAAAGTGGTTTTCTCTCGATCATTTGGATGAATAGAGATCTTAAAGAAACCACTATAGCCATCTAGGAAACAGTAGAAAGGATGATTAGCTTATCATTCAAGGATTTGATAAATGAATGGCAAAGAAAAATGATATTTTCTAGAAGCTGAATTCAATTTCCTATAGTCAATGCACATTCAGTGTCCTGTTATGGTTCTAGTTGGGATTAATTCATCCACTATGATTCTTCCATTTTTAGGCACTACATGGACTAGTGAGACCCATGTACTCTCTGAAATGGGGTATATCACTCCAGCTTTAAGCAATTTTAAGATCTCTTATTTCACAACTTCCTTAAGGTTTGGGTTTAGTCTTCTTGGGGTTCAATTGAGGTTTTTGTCTCATCCTCTAGATGAATCTTGTGAGCACAAAGGCTAGAAGATATGCCTTTGATATCATCTAGTGAACATCCAATGGCTCTCCTAAACCTTTTTAACTCTTTGACAAGAGCAGAGATTTCAACATCATTGAGGTTTTCATTGACAATTACATGGTAAGAAGAATTAGAGCCTAGGAAAACATACCCTAGCCCTTTAGGAAGTGGTTTAAGTTCCATATTAGGCGCCTTGAGCTCACTCCAGTCATCCTCATCGGTGCTCTCCTCTTTGGCGTCAACATCCTTGCTTAGAGGGCTGTCACCTTGGACTGAAAGCACTTCCTTCCTCTTGTGCTCAAACTCCTTAAATAGTCAAATGGTTCCCATTCATCATAGGCTTTGTTAGAGTCAAGCCTTAGCATGTATCCCAAGCTTTCCTTGTCCAAATAACCATCTTCTCCATGCTCTATTGTCAAGGAAACCTGAAGTTTATCCTCACAACACAGCTCTTCTTGCACTTCATCATGCAGCCTTTCTAAGGTCTCAATCTTGAACGCTTGTCCTTCTATGGTAGACTGCTGCATTAACTGCTTTATATCAAACTTAAGGACAGTGTGTTTACCCAAATTCAGCTCAATCTTCCCTTTCTTGACGTCAATGACAGCGCCTGCTGTAGCTAAAAAAGGTTTCCCAAGGATAAGTGGGTCTTTGGGTTCTTCGTTCATATCAAGAACCACAAAATCAGTAGGGACTTCTAAGCTACCAATCCTGTTTGGTGCATCTTCAAGCAGTCCATTGGGATGTCTTATAGACCTGTCAGCTAGCACCAAAGATATCCTACAGTTCTTGAACTTGGTGAAGCCTAGACGTTTGGCTATGGAGAGTGGCATAAGGCTTACACTAGCTCCCAAATCACATAAGCAATTATCAAAGATAAGAGGGCCTATTGAGCAAGGTATAGTAAAGCTTCCTGGATCACCAAGCTTGTTGGGAGTCACTTTCTGTTGCTGAATAATGGCGCTGCACTCATGTGTAAGCGCTACCATTCCTTGTAAATCTTTTGTTCTCTCAACCACAGCATCTTTCAAAAATTTCTTGTAAAGAGGAACCAACACAAAGGCATCAAGTAAGGGCATAGTGAGCTGTAATTTCTTCATCTGATCATTAAAGAGACCTCTGTATTTGGCAATCAGTTCTTTCTTGAACCTTCCAGGAAATGGTAGTGGAGGTTTGTAAGGAGGAGGAATATATCTTGGTTCTTTGATTATCTCCTTAGGCGCTTCCTTTTGCATCTCTTGAACTACTTCTTTTCCTTTACCTTTCTTTGAGCATTCGTCAGCTTTTACCACTTCATCATCTTCTACTGCCACCTCCCCTTCTTGTTCCCCAATGTCCACATTGGGGATAGTAGGAGCCACTCTAGGAGAAAGCTGTTTCCCACTCCTTAAAGTGACAGCTTTGATGTATTCCTTAGGGGAGTAAGATGTAAAAAGGGTATTTTGTAGCTTCAGTTACTCCAGCTTTTGGTCGAAGGGGAGTTGTTGAGATTGTAGTTTCGACTGAAGTTCAGCCCTTAGTATATCTACTTTTGTGGTCGTGTCTTTTTTAAGATCTTGTACACCAGTATGTTGGGAGTGGAGGAGCTGCTGCATCATTTGCTTCATTTCATTGTCTTGAGGCAAAGGGGTTTGTGTTGTGCTTCTCTTGTGGTGGCTGTCTCTCCCCTTCTTGTTGTTGAACATAGTGAGCCATAAACTGTTACTGTAGCTGAGATTGGTATAAGACATCATCATTCTCTCCTTCATCACCTTCACTTCAAGCAAGGTGGCTTCTAGTTGAGTAGAGACAAATTTTAAAGTCCCTTCTTGGTCTTCACCATATTGTCCATCGCTGTGAGCTAAATTCTCAATCAGAGCTAGATCATCTTCCACATCCTGACTAAAGAAGTTACCTCTACTAGCAGTATCAAGAAGGAGTCTCATCTTAGGCAAGAGACCTCTATATAATCTGGTTAAGAGTGCTTCATTTGTAAAGACATGATGAGGACATTGAACTGTGTAGCTTCTAAACATTTCCCAAGCATCTCCAAAGCTTTCATTGGGCCATTGGCCGAAGTTGTAAATCTCATTTCTAAATCTGGCTGTCCTAGAGAGAGAGAAGAACTTAGTGAGTGAGGTGCTCTTGCATTAAGCCCATGTTGTGATACTCCCTTGCAGCAAGATTTTCTCCCATAGTTGAGCTCTATCTCCAAGCGAGAAAGGGAAGAGTCTTAGCTTTAAACCATCATCAGATATGCCACTCAGCCTAGCCATAGAGCAAATCCTCTCAAAGTTGTCAAGATGATCAAGAGGATCTTCATTTGGCATCCCAAAGAATCTGTTGTGTTGGACCATTGCAATCATCCATTTCTGATCTCAAAGTGACTGTCTTCTATAGGAGGAAGGATGCCATGTCTTAAAGAAAAAGATGTTGGGAAATCGCCAGCTCCTATTGGTCTTGGTGGACTTTAATCTCTCAAACCCCAATAACCGTATAAACCATGTGGACCTTGCTGTCTTTGTAAGCCTTGGATCCCTTGTGGACCTTGAAGACCTTGTGGATGTTCTTCCATGCTTCAATGGCTGATGTAAGCTGCTGTAAACCCAAAATATTGGTCTTTGAACTTCTGATGCAGTTGTAGACACTTAAGAGCAAGTGTTTTGATACCTACAAAAGAAATTCTAGACCAAAAAGAGTAATTAGTAACCAAAAACGAAAATTAAAAGCTTAATCTCAAGCAATCTACAAATCTTAATGCTTAGAACAATCTCATATGGCAACGGCGCCAAATTGATGCATGAGTTTGTCCTATTTCAATTCCCACATATACTCATATCATTGTACTATGTGAGTGTCAATCCAAAATGGGCAATGTAAGATACTAAGAATGCAATAGTTTACTCAAGTTATGCCAAATCAAGTACAAATGGTGATCAAACTTAAGCAACTAACTAAGAAAGGCTAAGCAAAAGAACAATTTTGAATTTTAGACAATCAAAAGACAAAAGGGACTTAAGATGGGTTATTGATCAAAGGAGATACTCAACTTAACTAGTGATGCTCACAAACCCACAACAAGCTATTCCTAGGCATAGAATTCATAGCTATAACTAGCCCAATTTCTTGGGTACTAATCACTTTGCAAGAACATTCATTTAAAAACTAACTCTCATTAGTGAACAAATGATCAACAAGCATTATAAGCAACTAATCACATTCTATATTGCCAATCTAATTCTTAGACAGTTAATTTCTTAGGATAAGATCTGCAAATCTCTTATTTGACTCTTTCAAGAAATTCATCAAACACTTATTAGGCGCAAGAGAACCCTAAAATCTAGATCAACTTAGCAAGGGCAAATCTAGCACTAAACACATCAATACAAATGAACAATAAGAGTAAGAACTAAGAAATCACTAATCAAGCTTCAAATCCCCTTTTATCTATCACATCTCAAATCCTAAGCAAACTATTCACTAAACATGGTTTTAGCCATGAACCAAAACAAAGGAAGATGACTAATCATGATTAGGAGAAAGATAAAAATAAACTTTGATTAAAAGAACAAGATTCAAGACAGAAATTCAAACGTACAATGTGAAATACAAAGGGTAAAGCTATGGTCTAGAAGATAAAAGATGAAAAGAAGATCCTCCCAAAATTTTGGGTCATTACATATTTATAGCATCTCAGGAAAACCCTTAGTAAACCGGGAATAAACCGGAAATAGGCTGGTTCGGAGGGTTTGTATCGACATGTCTGGTGGATACTCAGCTCGATATTGGCTCAGTCGAAGGCTGTATCGATCAAGCCTGGTCGATACGCTGGTCGGTACAATCGCCTGGAGTTAAAGCTTACCGGGGTAGCATCTCGATACGGTCCTCGATATGCTTTGGCCATGCCCGTGTATCGGCTTGCTTCCAGTCGATATATAGCCCGATACAAGTGTCCTGAAGAAAATGCATCGGTCAGAGCAGCTCGATATAGTGGTCGATATGAGAGTTGGAACTTCTCGGCTTGTCCTGTCTCACTTGCTTCGACTTGGGATCCCGATACACACCCTGGTATGGTCGCTTGGCCTTGTATCGATGTGTGCATGTTGATATGCTGCTCCATATGCTCTGTATCGGCTTAGTAGGCTGATACACCGCTCGATATAAAGCCTTCTGGCCTTAGTTCCTCCCATTGATCACTCTTAAAACTCCTCTAAATCTTTAATCTCTTCGATTGAACCTGCCAAATGCTTAAAATGCACAAAACATGCAATGCAACTCCTAACTATACCCTATGTCATAAATGAATGCAATTAAGACAAGAACATGTAAGAAATGGTGCTTAAATGCTGAAATTAATGCTAAATATATGCATATAATAGAGTAAATATAGTGTATATCACCTAGTCACATCTAATTGTTTTAGGACCGTTTCTTTACTTCGGACTTGATTCATGGTTACCTTTTTTTGGTCCTTTCCTAACACATAAGTATGTGATCCAAGGTAACTTGTTGACCTATTATTATCTGTAATATTGCTTTTTTACATTTTATAGAGCTGGCGAATTGTTAAAGGTTTAAGGCTTCGTGCTTTTGTAGCATTTCAAAAATGCTTGTTGATTTTTTCAACATTGGCCCAAGTCGCACCATGATTGAGTGTGTCATTAATCGTTGCTGGTTTATTGAGTGTGGTTGTCTTTAAATTTGGTGTTGTGCCATAGCCCGCTTGTAAAAGCCCAATACATATCTCCTCATTGATAACTAGCATTCATGCAATTGTTTTTTTTAACTTTGCAAAATGAGAATTGAAGTGGATCTCTAGGCCCTTGTATTAAAGCCTAGTGTTTTGCTCCTGTCATTTTCTTTTGGATGTAGATTAAGTATTGTTTTAAGAAACTAACTGACAGCTGGTCGAAACTTTCCATCAATCCTTCTTTTAATCATGAAAACCATTCCAAGGTGGACCGAAGAGGTGTTCAGCGAAGAGGTTGCATAATCCAGCTTATTTCTAGTACTAGCTGAAGTGATCTATGAATTTGAATACAGGTGAATACAACTTGGGATCAGTTTTTCCTTCGTAAATCCTTACATCCTCGATCGGAGTTATTTCAATCCTGTCAGAGAATAGAGTTTGTTTGGTTTCTTTGTTTGGTTTCTTCTACTACACAAGCCCTGTTCGATGGAAAGTCGCAGCGTCAGCCATGGGTGATCAAAAAACAAAACTTTCATCTCTCATTTTTCTTCTTTAAATCGGTGTTGTAAAGCTTTCATTAGCCCTGTTTCAGACGCTGTGTCTCTATTCCGGTAATTCCCTAATCGCTGAAAATAAGAAGCGACAGCCGCTGATATCTTTTTATGAAGGAGTGGCAGCTGCTGCGTCTCTATTCCTTAATTTAATGACTCACTTTCTTGTTATTTTTGTGCCGCTGTTTCAGCCACTGCGATTGTTTAAAGAACAGGGCTATAGTCGATCTTGGATGTGGTGCTTATTGCATAATAAACCCTTGAGTTCACATTCTTGAGTCATTCATTATTCTCGGCAAAAGAGTATACTCCAAGCTGGCAGGATCGACTTCCCGAAGCAGGTTAGATTGCTGAGAGGTGAACTGGGTGTGGAGTCCCATTTCATATATGTGGAGCAAACCTCTATGAGACGACTATCAGAGGTTTAAACAAGATCAAAGGTATGATCTCGTTGGATGGCTTGTGGGATCAGGCTACTGGTTGTTCAACTCTCTCAGCTTCGATCAATGAATGGACAATTATGTGTAATGGAACGAGTATGGGATCAAGACGATTGGCTGTTCAACTCTATTCGGCTTGATCAAGGAATGACAATGACTTAGTAACAATGATGGATTGATAGACGCCACCAAGTTTATGTACGAAATTTGATAAGACTACAAACTCTCAAAGGTTATATATCACAAACTTTAAGAATAACAAAGGGGTGTTTTCAAAGAAAACTCGGGTTCTTTATTTCATAGAGGGTTAGGATTTTGGGTAATCGAGGACTTTAACACTGCTTTACTAGCTAAACAACTATGGAGACTTATTGATCACCCGGAATCACTATATGCAAAAGTTTTCAAGGGCCGCTACTTTAGGAACGGTACTCTCCTTGACCCGATATGCTCATAATCCCCATCATATTGGTGGAAGAGTATCACCTCAGCTAGATCTCTGGTATACAAATGGCTAATTAAAAGAGTTGGATCGGGACATTCTATATCTGTATGGAATGATCCATGGATTTCATCTCAACTCCGAGGTCAGCTTTATGCAAATGGCATAATTATTATCCTGCTTTAAGAGTTAATCAACTAATTAACCCTTCAACATCATCATGAAACTTACGATTACGAAACCAATTATTTGAACCCCGAGATATAACTCTAATTACTGGAATTGTCACTACCAGGGACAATCGACCATGTACATTAGGATTGAGCTTTACAAAGTCAGGAAGATACACAGTAAAATCAGGATATTTAACTGATCAAACTAACACACAACAGGGTATCCAACCCCCTCCGGTATACGGTCCAGATATAAGTATACTTTAAGCACATGCATGGCAGGTCAAATGCCCATGAAAAATGAAATATTTCTTATGGCATATTATATGTAGATGTTTGGAAGTGATGGACCACTTACAGAATAGAGGTATCAGTTGTGATCCACAATGCAGTAGATGCGAGGCTGAAAGAGAAACAATTAATCATACTTTGTTTTGATGTCATCCAGCTTTGCAAGTGTGAGATTTATCACCACTCCCTACACCGCAAAATGGTTTTCCGATGGATACTCTTTATACAAACATGGCACATTTATTGGCATCTTCCGAACTATTAGGATATGAAGGTATACTCAAAGCTGTTATGGTACATTTAGAAATCAAAGAATGATAAGATATTTTCAGGTTTAGAGAGGGATCTGCGAGACATACGCTTTGAGATTGCAAAAGCGAAAGCATGAGAATTAGCACAATTAGATGACACAAAGAAAATACTTACACAACGAGGTAGAAATACTCCTTGGATTTTGAGTGGGTTAATATGTCAAACGGAAGGATTATGGAAACATAATTTCAGAAATACAGAATTAGGATGGTATTGTCAAAAAGCGAGTATGAATACTATACTGATAGATACAAAGAATGTACGGTGTAATATATGTTTATTACACTCTGAATTAAAAAAATGATATGGAAAAATATAAAAAGAACCGAAAAAAATTAAAAATTTTCTCGATTATTTAAACAGCATGTGAACATAACAAAAAAAACAGATAAACTAGCATGAAGTACTTGAAACTCAAATTCATCAATTTGGATCGTTAGATTATTTTAAAAATCTGAAGTTATAAAAAAAAAGAAAAAAAATATCTTATTATAAAAATTTTAATTTTACTGTAATAAAAATAATATTTTATAATAAAAATTTATGTGACAATAGTTATAATTGAAGATTATTTTAGTTTTATGGCCATCGAAAACTCTCAAATCTCAATAGCTTAGGAACATATTTGAAAATAATATTTTTATGATGTATTTCTCTCTGCCTTTTCTTTAGTTTTGAAACAGTTTCATATCAAGACATTTGTATGCCGTATTATAGATGCTACCTACTAATGATGTTAATTAATATGATCAGAATGGTGTTACTCCATATTGTTAGGGAGAGGTGGGTGGTCAACGGTCAAGAATCTACAAAGTTATGATGAGTTTTTGGGGAAAGCGAAAAGAAGAAAGAGAACAAATAGCGTGCCGCACGAGGGGATCCCTCTACGACTCTGACTCAGCCTCCTCACACTTTTCTGTCATATAGGAGTATTATTTTTTTTTGGTCGAAATATAGGAGTATTATTTTATACACCTAAAATGTTAAACGACACAATTATATATTTTAAGTACGAACAAAAAAAACATGTCCACTTAAATTATGAAATCAATCATTATCCGGTGGAGCCGATACATTTACAACCAATCCGAGTCTGTTCCAAAACTATTGTTACTCAGGTCACTTATCTAGAGAATCTTATTTTTAAATTAACTTTTAACTAATTTATTTATTTATAACCAATAAATCCTGATACTAATAAAATTCAAATTAATTTACTTTTAAAATTATTTTAAAATCTTTCATATATATAACATGAATAACTAATATAATTATATATATTATATGATAAATTAAATATATTTCTTCTCTATAGTATTAAAAGAAAAATACTACATTAAAATTTTTAAATATTGTTATAGTATTTACTAAATGTGATAGTTTATAGTAAATGATAACTATATAATCAATTTTTTTGGTTATATATATACATACTATGAAAAAAACATTATGTAAATAATTTAGTTTTTCTGGTTTGTTAATGATTTTTTTGCGAGAAATTATGGGTTTGCAGATTTGATAAACACAATTTTGTAAATTTTACGGGTTTTATAAATTTTAGCGGGTTTTATAATTTTAGAGGAAAATATAGTTTTTCGAGAAAATGTCGGTTTGATAACAAATGTGCTTTTGTAGATTAGCAGAAACACATAATTTTTGAAATTTGATCGTAAATCACGATTTTGCAGATTTTATCGGTTTATGGGAAAATATGTGTTTACGAAATGCGAATAACGCAAATTTGTAGGATTTATGGGTTTTACAGGTTTTAGCGAGAAAATACGGGTTTGTGAGTTTGGCAGAAACACATGAGTTTAGAAATTTGGTCGTAAAATATAATTTTATGGATTTTATAAAATTATGGTAAAACACGGGTTTTTGTGGATTTGGTAGAAAATATGATTTTGCGGATTTTACGAGGTTTATATGTTTTTGCGGGTTTTATAGGTTTTGATGGAAAATGTGGTTTTATGAATTTTATTAAAAATGCAGGTTTGCGGGTTTGACGACAAAATGCAATTTTGCAAGTTTGACAAAAACTACTTAATTTTAGAAATATAGCCATATAATACGATTTTATGATGTTGGAGGAAAGCATAATTTTTGGTTTTGTTAAAAAATATGGGTTTACAGTTTTGGCAAGAAATACGGTATAATGGAAAATGCTATTTTTACAGTTTCTACCAGAATTTTTGGTTTTGGTACAACAACGTGATTTTACGATTTTGCGGCAAAATGCGACTTTTTATTTCGATAGAAAAAAATAGTTTTGACAAAAAAATTGATTTTGTGGTTTAAATTAAATGATATTTTTATCAGTTAATTTTTGAGATTCAAATGCTGCATCAAATCTCTATTTTTTAGCATTTTTAATATCCAAATTTTGAGATATTATAGAATTTGTATTCAAATAAAATATTAATATACTGATTTAAAAATATTTTAAAGAACAATATATAAGAACATTTGCATCCAAATAAGTATCTCGAGACAAAAACAAACAAAGCCTAAAAATTAACGACAAACAAATATAATATCTGTTGTATTATAAAACATAATATTTTAAAATATTGGTTACAAAACGTAATAAAAAATCCGCTAATCAAAATATTTTTTTTATAAAATCAACCCTATATAATTTTAAGAACATAAAACCATAATGTTAAAATAGTTTCTATAATCTAGTAAAAAAAATTTCGTTTGGGCCATAATTTTAGATTTAATAATATAAACTAATTTTTTTTTTGAACAAAAGTTTACTATAAACCGGTTTTTGCTATGACCTAAAAATATTTTATAAAGAAAACCCGCGCAAGTGCGCAGGTCCAAAATCTCGTTTGTATTAAAACAGAAAATTGAAATAGATAAAACAAAAATATAAAGTTTTGCTAAAATGACTATTGTTGAACAAAAATATCACTCAACCATTTTATGTAATAAATAATTGTAAGTTTTAAAGATTAAACTTTATTATAATTTAAAAGCTTTAGAGATTATAAGAATGACTTAATTTCTAAATTTTGTCAAAATGAAAGCGATAAACTATAAAGAATACAAACTAGAAAGTTTATAGTTTTTAAATCCTGCTCTTCTGCTTTTCAGAGTTTCTTGGATTAGTTTTTAAACTGTATAAATCTCTATATTTATAAAGTTAAAGAATTGTAACTATTGAACTCTCTTTCTTTTATTCATTAGGAATAATTCTTCTATTTCAAAATAAAATTATTCTTTTTTTTTTCATTTTATAGAGAATTTTCATTATTCTTAAATATTTTTTTTATTTAAAAGAGTTAATACGGTTTATATCATTTTGATGGGTTTTTGTTTATTCTTAGATATGATTTTTAAGAAATATGCTCATTTCTCCTTTAATAATAAATTCTCTCAGTTCGTCGAGATAATTTGCAAACCAGCTCAGCGAACTTTATGAGTTAATAATGGTTGATTATTCAATAACCAGTAGTTCATCAAGGATAAGCTCGTCTTTTTCTAGCTCGGCATGTCTTAATGTGCAAAACTGTGACGGTACATGTCAAAATGTTACTTTGTATTAAACTTCGTTAATGGGTTCTATTTTTATTTATTTTTTTGGCCTATATTTTTTTAAGGTTTTAAAAGACGGGAAACTCGAAGGTCCTCGAATGCGAAAAATGAGAAATTTTTACACGCGTCCTTAAATGTTAATATTTCCACCTGATTTACTTTTGAAGTCTCTATCCCTTCGTCTTCTCCATTCAAGGTAAACATTCTCTAACTTTTCTCTTTGGTTTTTCACTGCTTTCATCAAATTTTTTCATCTCTTTTTTAAATTGAATCATCTGATTTTTTTTATATTGTTATTTGAACTTCGTCCATAATTTAAATTTGGGGTACTCTTTGCCGGAATTTCTCCCTCTGTTTCGCTCCATTTTTATCTTATAATTTCTAACTTTCTCTTCGATTTTTCTATTTCCCTCTTCTTAATCATCATGAGCTCCATTGACCCAAAAGGCAAGGTAAAGGTGGTTGATGAGGATAATATCCCTTACACTGAGCGCTCTAAGGGGACTAGATTCCTCGAATCATAGAATAGCGCGGCGGCAGTCATTAGGCTTTCTACGTCTTCGGCTCAACGTGACAGAGTGGGTCTTGATGCTTCAAGGGTTGCTCCACTGAAACTCTTCTTATGGCTACTATGACACGATCGCGCCGGATAACTCAGATATCGACTCTGAAATGGAGCTTGTGGGTGATGAAGATATACAAGAAGAACCGGACTTAACCGAGCCTCAAATGATAGAAGTGCCAACCGGAGCTATAACTAGAGAAAGAGCAAGAGTACTACAACACAAGTACAATCAGGCCATCATGTTAGCCGCCCAACAAGCTGATGATCAAGAAATTCAAGAAGATTTTAAAGATAGCAAAGGCCCATTCGTAGTTAAAGAAGTTCAAGAAGCATGATCCTTATTCTCTAAACCAAACGGCTATAATCTTTTTGTTGTTTCAAGCAAGGCCCAAGACAAAAGCTAAAGAATTTCTCACCACGGTCAAAAGATAGTTACAAAGACTTACCATGCACCTAGACACCAAATCCCAGGAGATACCAAAGAAGATAAGTATTTTGTCACTCTTTCAATTATATTTTGACTAATAAAACTTTGCTCTTGTTTTAATGATAATGCAGCGTAAACTTAGCTTAATTTTTCTTTCCCATTCATTGTAATTTTCTTAATGAACTTTTGTATTTTGCTTTCTTTCTTTCTTTGGCTGAAGAACCAGTTTATAAGGTTCCATATGCAGCTTGTAATCGTTACTTTTGATTTTTCTAATAAAATATCCGAATTTTCTTCATAAGATTATATCTAAAATCTTGTGTTCTTTCTCTTATTTTGTTGAGACTAGTACCTCCAAAATCATAGAGAAGTCAAGTGTTGTATCAAAGGAGTTTCCATTGCCTTTGTGGTACACATCGATCCCCACGGTTCTAATCTGTCCATCCCGTTCGACCATCAGTCAGACCGCCCAAGTATCTCGGTTGTTCGACCAAATCTCTCGTCCCCCTCGACCATTGGTTCCACTCGACCCATCCCATGGTCAAGTAGCCGTCCTGCTCAATCCTTTCCATCGTACCACGTCTTCTTGTCCTGAGTATCTCGGCTAAAGACAACTCGCACCTGCCATTCCCCCACTCATCCTAGAGTGAACGTCCTACGCTTGTACCAGAAGTTACACTAAGCCGGTGACCACTCTAAGCTTGTATCATTTTTGGTATCAGAGCTGAAGTTCCTTTCAGCCCTCAGGTTGTATCTATCTGATATATCTTTTCTTTTACATTTCATATTTGCTTTTCATTGAGTGTTTTAAAACCCCTTCAAGCATTCTAATCATTTGATTCATATTTTGTTTCATTTCGCCATCATATCTAGTTTGCATCTTTATAAAAGAAAAAAATCATAATCATCCATACCCATTGATATTTAACAATCATCAATCATTTGTGTTAAATTTTTATTAGTTTTTCAATCACGAAAAGTCAAAAAAAAATCAGTTTTCATTAGCATTCATATTAGTTTCCATAATCATAGAACCACATCTCCCATTCCATGCTTGGTTTACTTAAATCATTTTACCATATTATAAACTTTTGGACCGTATTATTTGACTTAAGGCTTTAACCAATCTTAATCTTTTGTTTAAGGTATTTAATGCCAAAACGACATGGGAGAAGAAGCTAGCAACGCAAATGATCCGGTCAGTCAAATGATGGCCATGATGATGGAAGAGTTTCAAGCCTTTAGGCAAGAAGTGGGGGAGCGCCTCACTCATGTAGAGCAGACCCCTCGCGCTCCCTTACGACCCGTGAGAAACATTGGAGGACTTAGCAACACCAACCTTCAAGGAAATGACCCAAGACACAACGATATTCACATCAATGATCCCGGGGATGGAGGCCAACAACGTGACGATGACTCTCAAGATGATAAGGAGGATCCACCACCTAGAAAAAACCGTGTATGGAGAAGACGAGTACAAAGAGAGGAGTATGAAGAGGACGAGCCCTACAACCCACTCCCGAGACGAAACCAAGGGAATATCAAACTAACCGTGCCAAACTTTGCTGGTAAAGTTGATCCCGAGGCTTATCTCGAATGGGAGAAGAGAATGGACCATATTTTTGACTACTACAATCATCCTGGCCCCAAGAGGATAGCTTTAGCCGTAGCTCAACTCACGGACAACACTCTCATCTGGTGGGACAGAACAGTAGTGGATAGGAGGAGAAACCGCCAGCGGCCCATTGACTCATGGGTGGACAACGAAGATCTTATGCGACAAAGGTACATCCCTCCTCAATTCCATAGAGACTTACAACGCAAGTTTCGTTTTCTTAAACAGGGCACCAGGTCAGTAGAAGAATATTATGAGGAGTTTGAGCGACTAAGGAACCGTTTGGAGTTGCACGACGATGAAGAAGCATTGATGGCTCAGTTTTTAGACGGCTTGCAAGAGAGAATCAACCGTAAGGTGGAGAAGCAAGTCTACGGTGACATCAAAGACCTCTTTCACTTATCCATACAAGCTGAGCAACATATCAAACGTAAGACAAGCAGCACCAGAATCAAACCTCAAAGCCCCTGGAACTTAAATGCCAACAAACCGATGGACAAAGGCAAAGGCATTGAGATAGACTCGCGGTACAAGGGAAAAGTTTCAGAACCCTCCAAAGACAACCGTACAGAAACAAGTAAGCCTAATAACCCTCAACGTTCTAGAGATATAACATGTTTTACATGCAGAGGAAGAGGGCATATGGCGAGAGAATGCCCCAATCAAAGAGTCATGCTCTTAACCAAAACCGGCGATTATGAATCCTATGATGAGGCTGATATTGAGCCGAATGACGAGTTTGGTGATATTGAATACCCTGACTCTGGAGAACTAATAGTCATGAGACGTGTACTTAGAACCATGGTAGAGCCAGCCGAGATCATTCAAAGAGAAAAAATATTTCATACCCGTTGCACCATTAAAGGCAAGGTATGTAATCTTATTATTGATGGTGGCTCTTGCACCAATGTTGCAAGCGCTCATATGGTTGATAAGCTTGGCCTTGAGAGAACTAAACACCCATGGCCCTATAGGCTAAGGTGGCTCGATGACAAGGTAGAACTTAAGTTAGTGATCAAGTTGTTATATTGTTCAGTGTTGGTAGATATCGAGATCAAGTAACTTGTGATGTAGTTCCTATGCAAGCTGGTCATTTATTGTTAGGTAGACCATGGCAATTTGATTGAGAGACTAAACTTGATGGTAGGACTAATATGTACACTTTCATGCATGATAAAAGAAAAGTCAGTTTAGCACCTCTCACGCCATCTCAAGTTCATGATTTCCAAGTGAAAATAGTTAAGGAGAAAGAAATTGTTGTTAAGCCTAACTTTCTTGTTCAATCTAGCCATGTTAGAAAAGATTACGCATCTAAACACACAATGCTACTTATGATCTTTAAAGAAGTTTTGAGCACAGGTTATAGCTTAGAAGAACTACCAGCTGAAGTAAATGCCATGCTAGACAAGTTTAAAGATGTTTTCCCCGAGGATATGCCTGAAGGATTACCCCCTTTGAGAGGCATTCAACATCAGATTGACTTCATACCATGAGCAGCGTTACCCAACAAACCAGCCTATAGAATGAGTCTTACGTGAGAGAAAGCCTTAGCCCATGTGCTGTACCGGTTCTATTGGTGCCTAAGAAGGATGGCTCTTGGCGTATGTGTGTGGATTGCCGAGCCATAAACAATATCACAATCAAATATCTCCATCCCATACCAAGGTTAGATGATATGCTTGATGAATTAAGTGGAGCTAACTTGTTTTCTAAAATAAATTTGAAAAGCGGATATCATCAAGTGAGAATGAAAGAAGGTGTCGAATGGAAGACAACCTTTAAAACTAAGCAATGGCTCTATAAATGGATGGTCATGCCCTTTGGCTTAACCGACGCCCCTAGCACCTTCATGCGGTTAATGAATCAGGTTCTTAGAGCTTATATCAGTAAATTTGTTGTTGTTTATTTTGATGATATCTTAATATATAGCAAATGTTTAGCTGATCATGTATCACATCTTGAGCTTGTATTAAAGACACTTCGCCAGAAGGACTTTATGCAAATTTAAAGAAGTGTGCATTTTGTACTAATAAGCTAGTTTTCCTAGGTTTTGTTGTAAGCTCGCAGGGTTTACAGGTTGATGATGAGAAGATAAGAGCCATTAAGGATTGGCCCACGCCAACAAGTGTTAGCTAAGTGAGGAGTTTTCACAATCTAGCTAGCTTCTACCGACGGTTTGTAAAAGATTTCAGCAGCGTAGCCACCCCTCTCACCGCTGTAGTCAAGAAGAACATAGAGTTTGTATGGGGAGAAGCTCAACAGAAAGCTTTTGAAGACCTTAAGGAGAAGCTCACCAATGCACCCGTCTTGACCTTACCTGATTTTGAGAAGACATTTGAGGTGGAATGTCATGCATCTGGAGTGGGCATTGGAGCTGTACTAACTCAAGGAGGCAAGCCAGTATCCTTTTTCAGCGAAAATCTAGGAGGTGCCACGCTGAATTACCCTACATATGATCGAGAGCTATACACCCTAGTAAAAGCGCTGGAGACTTGACAACATTATCTAATGTCGAGGGAGTTTGTAGTGCATACGGATCATGAAACACTGAAGCACCTCAGAGGATAAACTCATTTGAAGAAAAGGCATGCCTGCTGGATGGAGTACATAGAGACGTTTCCCTACATTATCAAATATAAGAAGGGAAAGGAGAACATTGTGGCTGAGGCTCTATCTAGATGACATGTTCTGATCTCAACCATGGAGGCTTAAGTGATGGGGTTTGAATACATCAAGGAGCTATACCATGAAGACATTGATTTAAAAGATAGCTACAACGGTTGCAACAATGGAGGACAAGGAAAATTCTACATCTACGAGGGTTTTCTATTCCGTGAGAAGAGGCTTTGTATTCCACATTGCCCCCTTAGAGATTTGATCATAAGAGAAGCTCACGGTGGTGGACTTATGGGTCACTTTGGCATAAACAAGACTTTAGCCATCGTCAAAGAGCACTTCTACTGGCCTCACCTCAAAAAAACCGTGGAAGCTCATTGTGCAAGATGTGTGACGTGCAAGAAAGCAAAGTCCAAAGTACACCCTCACGGGTTATACTTACCTCTACCCATCCCCACGGCTCCTTGGGTGGACATCTCCATCGATTTTGTGCTTGGACTACCAAAGATTCGCAGCAAGGATTCTATATTCGTGGTAGTAAATCGCTTCTCAAAAATGGCGCATTTCATACCATGTGCCAAGGTGAATGATGCTTCTCAAACGAATGACTTGTTTTTCAAGGAAATAGTCAGATTACATGGGGTAATGAGGACAATCGTATCAGATAGAGATAGCAAGTTTCTCAGCCATTTCTGGAGAACCTTGTGGAAGAAGTTAGGGACAAAGCTTATATTCTCTACAATTTGCCACCCTTAAACAGATGGACAAACAGAAGTAGTCAACCGGACCTTGTTAGCTTTGTTAAGAGCCACTATTGGGAGAAACATGAAGAATTGGCTCGAGTGTATACCCTTCATAGAGTTCGCTTACAACCGGGCACAACATTCAGCTACTAAGACGTCCCCTTTTGAGATAGTCTATGGATTCAACCCTACAACGCCTTTGGACGTAACACCATTACCACCCGCTGAAGCAGTAAGTCTAGTAGGGGAAGAGAAGGCAACGTTTATCAAGAAGTTACATCAGAAAGCTAAGGAGAATTTGGAAAAGAGAACCGAGCAGTATACAAAGCACGCCAACAAGAGACGTAAGGAAGTTGTATTTACGCCAGGAAAATGGGTTTGGCTAAATATGAGGTAGGAATTATTTCCAAACCAATGGAGCTCAAAGTTAAAGCCAAGAGGAGATGACCCATTCAAGATCCTTGAGAAGATCAACGACAACGCTTACTGCCTTGAACTTCCAGGTGAGTTTAATGTATCTTCTACATTTAACGTTTCTGATCTAGCTCCATTTCTTGCAGATGATCGTGATTTGAGGTCAAAACCTATTCAAGAGGGAGGGAATGATGAAGATATAAAAGAAGAACCGGACTTAACCGAGTCTCAAGTGATAGAAGTGCCAACCGGAGCTATAACTAAAGAAAGAGCAAGAGTGCTACAATACAAGTACAATCAGGCCATCATGTTAGCCGCCCAACAAGCTGATGATCAAGAAATTCAAGAAGATGTTAAAGCTAGCAAAGGCCCATTCGGAGTTAAAGAAGTTCAAAAAGCATGGCCCTTATTCTCCAAACCAAACGGCTATAATCTTTTTGTTGTTTCAAGCAAGGCCAAGGACCAAAGCTAAAGCATTTCTTACCACGGTCAAAAGATAGTTACAAAGACTTACCATGCACCTAGATACCAAACCCCACGAGCTACCAAAGAAGGTAAGTATTTTGTCACTCTTTCAATTATATTTTGACTAATAAAACTTTGCTCTTGTTTTAATGATAATGCAGCGTAAACTTAGCTTAATTTTTCTTTTCCATTCACTGTAATTTTCTGAATGAACTTTTGTATTTTATTTTCTTTCTTTCTTTGGCTGAAGAACCAGTTGATAAGGTTCCATATGCAGCTTGTAATCGTTACCTTTGATTTCTCTAATAAAATACCTGTATTTTCTTCATATGATTATATCTAAAATCTTGTGTCTTTTCTCTTATTTTGTTGAGACCAGTACCTCCAAAATCATAGAGAAATCAAGTGTTGTATCAAAGGAGTTTCCATTGCCTTTGTGGTACACATCGATCCCCACGGTTTAATCTTTCCATCCCGTTCGACCATCGGTCAGACCGCCCGAGTATCTCGGTTGTTCGACCAAATCTCTTGTTCTGCTCGACCATTGGTTCCACTCGTCCCGTCTCACGGTCGAGTAGCCGTCCCGCTCCATCCTTTCCATTGTACCACGTCTTCTTGTCTTGAGTATCTCCGCTAAAGACAACTCGCACCCGCCATTCCCCCACTCATCCTAGACTGAACGTCCCACGCTCGTACCAGAAGTTACACTAAGCCGGTCACCACTCTAAGCTTGTATCAGTGGACGATGATCTGCTGGCCCGAGTATAAGGTCTTCTTAAAAAGATAGAGATGCTAGAACACAAGGCTGGAGAAAAGGATGGAAAGACCTGGATGACCACCGAATTGCTTCAAGAACTTCGGCGTATATGTAATTATCCTAGTGGGGTGGAAATTTTTATTTCCTCAAGTGGACGAAAGAGCAATGCAACATCCGTCAGGATATTTCTGCGCATACAAGATCCACTTCGCTGAATTCTGACTTTGCTTTCCAGTCTCGCCTTTCTTACTCTACTATTGCGAATGGACAGCTACAACAAGCTCCACCATTTTCATATCGTGATAAGGTTCGACATCATCGGTGGAGATTCCAGTAGCAATGTCCATTATTGGGACAATTTTTATTTCTTTTAAAGTATAATAAGACATTCATAGAGAACGTCGAACTTGGTCTTTTCTTGGGCTGGAGACTCAAAGCCTGTAGTTAGATATCTTTTTAAAACGTTGATATTTATCCTTCTATGCAGGAAGTATGGAAGCGTGATTTTCCAGTTTCTGTTTTGCAGAGAAAATTATTCTTGGGTCGTTTTTTTTTTAGTTTTGAGGAAGACATCACCAAACTTAGGAATCTCATACAGAGACTTTGATCCTTGAAAGAAAAGAAAGATCCTTCGGAAAAAAAGACAAAAGCTCTGAGTTCATAATAACTCAAGATGACTCAAACGCTGAAGGTGTCAAAAGTCAAAACTGTTAACAAAATAAAAACATAATTAAAAATAAACTTTTTATCAAAATTAATTATATAATAAAAAATTTTGATTTATAGAAATAAAACAAAATTATAACAGTATAAAAGATCCCACAGCTCGGAATTAGGAACCACGTGAGTCACTAGCAAAGCTGTCGAAATGCTTTTTAAGCTGAAATGAAAACATATGCAAAAGAATTGTAATACAATTCGAATGTCAAAAGAAATATAATTTGACTTTATCTTAAAACATTATTTATATATTAATAATAAATAGAAAAATGATATATTGTTTGGGAATAAATTATGAATTGTTTATATATAGTGTGTTCTACCGGATTGATGAACTGAGTTTTTCAGATTCGTCCTTTAGGGGATGAAGGATATGCAGTTCTGGGATGAAAAACTAATTGGATCCTGTAGACAGTCTCAACAGGGGAACCGGCCTCGAAAGACCAGATGGGGGTTTCTTTCCTGAAGTTTCTTTAATGCTCAAGTCTGTTTACGTTCTACTGATAACAGATAATCGAGAAGGCAGATATGTGGTAAAGGTTTAAGGTTTAGATATCCTGATCAAAGATCATGATATCCATCTGTTATTTGGCTATGGGAGAGCGTAAGTAAGACAGACCATTGTGAGAGGAACGTTGGAACTCTCTCTCAATGGGAAATAAAACAAAGAGTTCGGGAAGGAAGGAGTGCTCATCTCGGTTGTGTTCCTTCATGGGAGCATTGATGGCTACCCCATCAATCCCACTACTTAGTCTGGCTGCTTGTTAGGGTTCTGGTAACACTCTTATGTTTCAGATCTTCCCTTCTCCTTAGTGTTGTCCGTTCTCCCTTATGCTTAGTTAGTCTTTTACATTATATTTCAGGACCCGTGATTTTTAAAATGCTCCTATGCACTTCTATCTAGGCGCCGGATTTTGTTACCATTGCAAGGCTCCAAAAATCTCAAATCATTATTATAGAAAGTTTTGTCACCATTTTTTCTCCAATAAGCCCTTTTTGATGCTTTCTCAGCCGGATCACCTTGCCACCTGCCTCTACGGAAGCAAGAGAGGCAGGTCATGGCTATCCTTGTCAAGATAAACCAGCTTACTCCACTCTTTGATGACTTCCCCACATTGGCTAACACCCTCTAGTAGATAACCTTTGTGAAGTCAGATTTCTTGTATTCGAGCTACAAAGCTCTCTTAGCTCCTCTTACTCGGTGGTTCCCTTAAACCAGCCGAAGAACCTTTCTCGCATGTGCGAAAAATCCTGCCCTAAAACAATGTGTGTACATTTAGTTCAACAAGGTCAACCTAAGCTAATTCTATCATAACTGATTGCAGGTCATCTAGAAATCAAGTCCCTCCTACTGAGGTACACCCAACGAATCGTAAGAACAATAAGAGCAGCTCTAATCAGCCAGCAACCGAAAAAAGCAAGGGAGCATGATTACCTTCATCCAGCAGAGTTCAACCAAAGAACGTCATTATACTGCAAAGCTGGTTGATGAGTTTTTCCACATCTCTCTTCTACTTATGAAAATAGAAGAGATGAGGTTCAAAACTTAAGAGATTTCCTCTAGAGCAAATGCTCCTTGTACAATTCAAATTGATAGTATAGTATAGGAGTTCTTATCAATCCATAAGATTTATTTTAGAGCATAACTATTATAATGATTGTTCTTAAGTCAAGTTAGATGTTTAATTAATTGATTTTTCGTTATGTCACTTAACAAGAGTTAAACAAGATTCAAAAAGACAAATGCATAAATATAAAAGATAAAAGCATAATATAAAAATAAAGAGCAATAATTAAACAAGATAAATAAACAAAAACATAAGTAAATAAAGACTTGAAAAAACATAATAAAGCATGAGTAAATAAGGCAAGATAATAAGGAAGAACAAGATAAATAGCTAGAACTTCAAGATAAATTATAACTGGAATGAGGTAATTGATTTAGGGAAGCTCTTATTGTTTTTTTGTCTATGATGTTTTACTATATTTATCAAATTCTAAATAACAATAGGTAAATGCGAATTCTTAGGCACATAGTTCATAATGAAGTTAGCCCATAGTTTTTGGGTCTATTCCTTTTGTTAATCACATAATCAAAGTCTAATCTCTTAGTGATAGAATGAATAACAAACTTTAATATCCAACTCTGTAAAACTAAACCCTAAACATCTACTTTCATAGGCTGAGATGAATAAATCTCTTAAAAGTAGTTCCAACATACATCTAGCATGGCGTTTGCTAGAGATGCCTAAGAACTTTAAACCAAGTGATCAGTTTGATTTAAGCAATAAAAATGACTAATAAGAAATTATTAAGAATGAAGAACATAACAAACATATACGTTTTTTTTAGCTCCTCTAATCTATCCCATCATTAAGTCTAGTTAAAATTACTTACTAATCATCTTTTAATCACAAAATGTATAAAATTTATGTGATTAAGTATGATTAAATGAAGGAAAATAATTAGAGGAATTAAACTAAAAGAAGTGCAAACTTAATTAAAAATGGACAAGAGTGTATGTTTAAAATGATCCATGGATTCATGACTCATGCCCAAGATCTGCAATATTCAAAGGGTATAATTTGTACCCAGAGCTAACAGTCAATCAATTGATTGGCCCTTCAACGTCTATATGGAATTTACCACTCATCAAACATTTGATAATCTCAGTGAATATATCACTAACTACGGGGCTTCCCACTTCTTGGAATAGGAGACGAGATCCTCTGGGATATAGTTTTACTAAAACAGGATGTTATACTGTAAAATCAAGATACCTAACGGAAAAGACAATACAGGCTTCCACTACTCCGCTAATATACGGACCAGATGTGAGAAAGTTACAGGTATTTGTGTGGTCAGTCATATGCCTGATATATCATGGTTTTTATGGTTTTTCACCATGATATAAGTACTTTTTATTGAGTATTTTTGGTCTTTTTAGAGTCCTAGTGGAGTCTTTGCAGATTATAGCATGATTGTAGCACAATTAGAGGTTTTGAAGTTTTTTGGATCAAAGCAAGAATCATTCCCAAAGGAACCAACTCAGGAGACATTATTTTTCACTGGTGACGATCGTCACCACTCAAAGGTGACGCTCTTTACCCACACCTAAGAAGAATCATGTGGTTTATTTAAAAGATGGAGAGGAATTTGCACTTTTGGTCCAAGAGTTCCATTATTTACAAAAAGATCCCAGCTCGTGTTTTAGCTTGTATATTAGGTTTTTTCAGCCATTGTTGGCTAGTATCTTGTATATGACTTTCTAGAGAGCTTTTGAGAGAGATAGTTTTCAGAGCATTGAGGGAGACGAATTCTGTACTCTTTTAGAGAAGATTTCAAACCCTTGTATCTCTACTTTTATCTATTTTATGCAGTATTATTTAATTATGATTTGTTCATCCACAATCATGTATGAGTAATCTGTTAGTTAAGTTAGGATGATTTAAAAGTTGATGAAGAGTTTGTAGAATTGTCAAACTGTTAGGAAATCCATTGGTTCTCCATATGTGCATGCATTCGTATTGCTTCTTAGACTAATCATCTAGATTTTGAAACCCTAAGTTGTTTAATAGATGTGAGAACATTGTTAATCACCTGAACTAGTATTAGATGAGCAAAACGCCTATTTGCAAAGAGATTTAACTTAGGAGTTTTGTGAACAATTGAAACCTAATCTTTAATGCTTGCTTGACTTCTTAGAATTTGCAAAGAGATCTGAAATTCTGTGAATTAGGCATAGATTACTTCTGCAACGAGAATTGATTAGTTATATCATTGTGTTTCGAGTTCTAAACAGTTTAAATTCATTCCTGATTGCATGCATTCTACATTCTCGGTATTAACCTGCGAATGATCCTGACTTAGCGCCTTTAGCTTTCTAAACTTTAGAACAATCATTCAAAATCGTCTACTTACATTCATTTAGTTATTTCGCATTAAATTCATTGTTTACTGCTTAGATTAATCTGAATCTAAAATCTATAGTGCTTACTCCTTTGGGATTCGATTAACCTTTGTGCTACAACTTCTTTGCTGTGCACTCGCAGTAATAAAATAATTGGGTAAAACTTAGACCCTATCAAGTTTTTGGTGCTGTTGTCGGAGAGTAATAGCTGCCTATAGATTTTTAGTATTAGGATTTTGACTAAGTTTTATTTTGTTTACTAACTTTTGCTATTTTTCTTTGTGCTGGTTTCAGGTGTATGCATAATCGCAGTACGAGAAGCAACAAAGAGAAGGAGCTTGGGACTTTGGGCATCGACAAACTAGCGAAGTTGGAAAGGACCATCAGGAAAGCTAAGAAGCAGTCTACAATGGTTGCTCCGCTTGTCTTTGTTGAAGATGCAGAAGGTCACTTGGTTGACAGAGATTAAAATAGGAGGAATGAAGAGGGGCAGAGACTGGATCAGAATGGCAATGTCATAGTTGAACAGGTTGTTCAACAAGTTGAGAATGATGCTGGAAACACTGTTGGGCGTTTTGGTCAGCGGACTCTAGGTGTTATCCTTATAATGGTTTCAATCAGGTGCAGATGCTTGGAATTTTCTTCAGAGGAATAGTTTGGAGATACCAGATGGCGTTGGATCCTGCTAGCAGTGGCAACTTCAACACAAACATTCCAGAAGATGCAATCACATTGTTTGAAAACTTGGCATGCAGTAACATCACTAAGAATGCTGACTATCAAAGGATGAAACAAGTTGGTTTGAATGATGGAAAACAAATCGATGAGGTTAAGGCTAAGTTAGACAGCATGCATAGCCTTCTGGTGGGAAATAAGTCAGTCCAGTTTGCTGCAGAGGTGGAGACTTTCGAAAATCCGGAAGAGAATGAGCAAGAGGATGTTAATTCATCAATGCAGGAGGATTTCAGAATCAAAGGTTTGGGAATCAGCAATGGAACAGAGGTTACAAAGGAAATAATCAGAAGAGCACCTTCACAAGAAACCAAAATTCTTTTGGTAACACTCCAAAGCCACAGTTCCAGAAGACTAAGTTTCAGAAACCATACCAGAACAGCAGCAACTTCAACAGGAACTATGGTTCTTCTTCCTGTCATTCTGGGGTTTACAGAAGGTTCATCAAGAATTTCACCAAGATTACAAGACCTCTTACTACTCTTCTCTGTAAGGATGTGAAGTTTGAATTCTCTGCAGAATGCTAGTCTGCTTTTGAACAGACCAAACAGGTCTTGCTGACAGCTCCTATTGTACAACCTCCAAACGGGATTTGCCTTTTGAGGTGATGTGTGATGCCAGTGACTTTGCTGTTGGAGCTGTGCTGGGACAGCCAAAAGACAAGAAGCTACACGCCATATATTATGCCAGCAGTACACTGGATGAAGCTCAGAAGTAGTATGCTACTACTGAGAAGGAACTGTTGGCAGTGGTCTTTGCCTTTGAAAAATTTTGCCAGTACCTTATAGGCTCCAAGATCGTGGTCCATACAGATCATTATGCACTAAAGTACTTGATGCAGAAGACGGATGCAAAGCCAAGGCTGTTGAGATGGATTATGCTGCTCCAAGAGTGAAATTGAAGTTAGAGACAAGAAATGAGTTGAGAATTGAGTAGTTGATCATCTCTCCAGGATTAGGATTGAAGATAACATCCCCATCAATGATTTCCTACCTGAAGAGAATGTATACTTCATAGAAACTCGAATGCAGGATGGAAGTAATGAAAACCCGAAACTCTGCCACAATTACAGGGCAGTGACAAGCGACACCAGGAGGGTGACGCTCGTCACCAATTCAGAACACTTGCGATCAGCTCGCGATATGAAGCCGGTCATGATCGCCACCCCCTTGGTGATGCTCGTCACCCTACACAGATGTTGGCAACGATTTGTGCTAGCTAGGGAACTGCTTTTCAAGAGCAAGTTTATACTGCAACTGATCCCAAGAGAGCCTGGTATGCTGATATTGCCAACTACTTAGCTGCAGAGGATGAACCACATAATTTCAAGGGGTATGCTAAGAAGTTCTTGAGAGAACTTATGACATTTTACTGGGATGAGCCATATCTTTACAGATATTGTGCAGATAGGATTTACAGGAGATGCATAACAGAAGTTGAGGTTCCTGACATCCTGTTCCAGGACACTTTTCCACATTGAAAACAGTCTCCAAAGTTCTTCAAGCAGGTTTCTGGTGGCCTACTATGTTCCAGGATGCACATACATTCATTACAAGATGTGATACCTGTCAGAGGAGAGGAAAGATTAGCAGAAGAGATAAGATGCCACAGAACTTCATCCATGAGGTTGAAGTCTATGATTGTTGGGGCATTGACTTCATGGGTCCTTTTCTTTCATCCTATGGGAATAGGTACCTTCTGGTTGCTGTGGACTATGTGCCCAAGTGGGTGGAGGCGTTGGCTACTCCTACTCATAATTCTGCAGTGGTTCTGAAGCTGTTTAAGACCATTATTTTACCCAGATTTTGTGTCCCGCGAATTGTTATAAGTAATGATGGTTCTCACTTTGTTAACAAGGTCTTTGACAAGCCGCTGAAGAATTATGGTGTTCAGCACCGTGTAGCCACGCCTTATCATCTCCAGACCAGTAGACAGGTTGAAGTCTCCAATAGACAGATCAAGCAGATATTAGAGAAGACAATGGGGAAGACAAGGAAGGACTGGGCTGCGAAATTGGATGATGCACTGTGGGATTATAGGACTACCTACAAGACGCCATTAGGGACTACTCTATGGCAAGGCGTGCCATCTTCCAGTGGAATTGGAGCACAAATCAGAATAGGCTATCAAGAAGCTGAACTTCGACTTGAAGCCTCCTGGAGAGAGGCGCTTGATTCAGCTCAATGAATTGGATGGACTCAGATATCTGTCCTATAAAAAATCCAAGTTATACAAGGAGAGGAAAAAGGTATTTCATGATAATAAGATCATCTCCAGACATTTCGAGCCCATTGACCAGGTACTTCTCTATAACACTCCTCTGCAGTTATTTCTTGGTAAACTGCGTACTCGTTGGTCAGGTCCCTTCACTGTCAAAGAGGCTAGACCACATGTCGCCATTGTCCTGATTAACTCCCAAAGAGAGGAGTTCACTATGAATGGACAAAGGGTGAAGCATTATTGGGCACAAGCCGAGATTCCATCAAGACACATTGTGTCTCTGGATGATGCACCCGCTGTCTGAACAGCATTCCAAGTCGAGCTGAAAACATAAAATAAGCGTATGGTGGGAGGCAACCCACTGGTAAGTTTTATTTTTCATGTACTTAGTATTATTTTCACGCATATAGATAAAAAAAATGAGTAAAACCGGTCACCACAGCTCATCACCACAGGTCTCTAATAACTGTTATATCTCTCTCTTCTTCTTCTTCCCCAAAATTTTTCTAACTCACCCCGTCGAACACATAGAACCCCAAATTGTAACTTTTAATTTTGTGAACCAAATTGAGTGATTCCACAGCCTAATCCGTGTGGATTTTTAGCCCTCTTTCACAATCTATCACTAGTTTTTAAGATCTGCATGGTATGTGTTCGGAATCTCAAAATTTCAGTCCGCCATATGTTTAGTAAAATTTGTTTTTCGACCTGATTAGCTTGATTTAGCTGTTGAATCATGGTTATATTGTATAATATGAATGCTACCATCCCTATGTGATTTTATTGGTTGATTTGCATATTTTTAAAATTTCCGAATTGGTGATGAAACATGCAAAAATCTGGAAATTTTGGATGATTTGGGTTGAATGTGGGATTAAATTGTGTTGCTGGTAGTGTTGGAAACGAAAGCTGATGCTTGTTTTACCATGATTCACTGATTTTTTGAAATTATCAATATTGGACTAATTTTGGTGGATTTTGGGAGGGCTTTGATTTTGATTTGCAGATGGCTCCACACGAGAAGAGACAACAAGCACTGCGCTTGCCACCATGGCAAAAGCACGAAGGCAAGAAGATATCATCGGGAATTGCTTGGGAAGGCATCCCGAGAGAGGAGATAATGAAGGATGCATGCATCTTTCACGACATTGAGGAGGACTGGGATGAGTATGACATGCTGTTCTACAATGGATGGCAGGATGTGAAGATTTTGTCTACCAGATTCGCAGATAAAAAGGTTCTGCAATCGCTGGGCATCAAAGAGGAGGTTATGTAGGTTCTGAGGGGATCAGGATGAGCACCATGGCGACTAGACAATACGATCTCTTCCCCGATCTTGTTCGCCAGCTCCTTGCCACTACGAGAATGAGCTGGCTCGGACTGCACAACAGGGCACTCTCACATTCCTTATCAGACGCATTCACTACAGTATCAACATTTTCGAGCTCTGCGTGATATACAGGTTCGATCAGCACCCTACAGGCGTGCTCACACCTTTGCAGTGGCCTCATATGCAGACCCTCTGGTCCAAGTTTGGGAATGGGACTTATAAGTCCAAAACGAGCACGCACACATGCGTCAGGCATCCTGTGATGCGTTACATCCTGCGGCTTCTAGGCAACACGATTCTTTGCAAGTCTGTGCCTAGTAAGATGCAGGTGAGTGAGCTTGTACTGCTGTATTACGGGTTCTTCTTGATGCTTGATGATGAGATCCCGAAGAAGATTATGGTCCGCGCCAACTTGGGTACGATTTTTGCAGAGCACTTGGTCTCTCTGAAGACCAAGCCATTTACGAGCTCAGGAACGAAGACGAAGAGCGCTCATGATCGAAGACGAAGAGCGTTGGCAGCCTTCTCACGCCTCTCTTTCAGCACTTCCAGATCGACACAGAGACTTGCAGGATTGTCACTGCAAGAGCTCTTATGGATCAGGCACATTTGGGCACGCCACTTGGCTTAAGCCCAGACTGATATGGAGCTTCACTACTCCTGCTGGGGAGTATATGGGCGTGCAGTTGCCTAACCGGGAGCTGACTTTGATACAGGGCGCCCTCGTCAGCTTATGTTTATGCCTGATCGGACTTTGCTACGACCACTTGCAGGATGCAGTCGAGGAGCTTCTGCTGGCGCTTCTTCATTTGCTGCTGCGGATCAGGCTGGACCATCACGATGCCCGGCGATGCCCCTTCAGACATTCCGAGTGTTAGGCGACCTGCTGCTCCTCCGACTCTGATGGACATGCATGCCTTTCAGGATTATGTCATCCAGAGCTTCGATGGGCTCTGGAACGCCGTTGCTACTGTCAGCAACAGTGGTTGCATCCGCCCTGAAAAACCTCATTAGGCAGACTCTGAGGATGAGGATTAGATCATCCACTATCCTGGTTACTTGTTTGTTTTTCCCTTTTTATTTTTCATTCACTTGAGTCATTTTTATGTTTTTCTCTTGAGTCAATTTGTCTGTTGCTTTGATGATGGTTTGTGAACTTGTTGAACCATGATTTATGCGATGTGTTTGAGTGCTCTAACAGTCTAACTTCGGAGTGCACATGATAACATTACATTTGGAACATCTAACTAAGGATATTGGAGTTTCACACACTGTGACGATCGTCACCCATTCTGAACAACGCTGGTCACCAACTCCTTCGCGAGATACCATTTTCAAACTCAGTTCAATGCATTCTCTTACTTCTTCTTAGCCAACTCTAGGCTTAGTAACACTGGGGACAGTGTTATTTAAGCCTGGGGGAGGTGGCTACTGGCATTGGGTATATTGTGTCTAGTTTTAAGAGTCTTGAAGTTGAGTCAAAAAGCTGTTTTATAGAGTCAAAATTTTGAAACTGTAAGATTTTCTTAGTACTAACCACAAAGCATTGATGCTTATAAGAACCATTACCCCAGATGTGGATTCCAAGTCTTACTAAGTTGAAAGTCATAGGTAGATCAGTCAAGCAAAGAAGGTTTAGGTTCTTAGAGAATCTGAAAAATTTATTGTTGACTCCACCTTAATGAACTTTAAACTTCTCATCTTGGGGCTTGAAATTTATTGATCTTTATTCTCTCTTTCAACACTGGCAAGAATGTTTAGATGCAGTCTCTCTTTGATCTTCCCTGATACAGCTTTTAAGAGTTTAAATCTATAGAATGGTGCATCACGACCCTGTGTCCTTACAAGGAACAATAGTAGTGAGCACTCCTGAACCTATCTCCTCACAAGGAACACGAGTATTGAGTAGCATCAGTTCTTAGACTGTAAAAAACAATAATGAGAAAAGAAGTTGAAAAATCGAAAAAATAAAAAAAAATAGACAAAGGGAAGAGAAAATAGGAGAGCTGTATTGAGATTTACTTGTTTAGTGTTAAGGTAGGGAAATAATCTATAAGTGATTGGGTTGATAAATTCTTGATGAGACATCACACTTAGATAAATAAAATGAGTTAGCAGTAGAGATTTTGGATTTCTTGAAGGGGCTTGGACTGGATTTGAGAGATTGCTAAGCTTGTAATAAGTAGACTGAAATTTGATCTTGTGTTGGCTCTGTGGTATGTGGATTCAAAAGTATTGATCAATGTGGCGTTCCTAAGGTTAGCTGACTGTTTCTGTTTTCAAACCTCGATCCTGTTCTTTGTCTAATGTTTGCTTCAGGGCAAGCAAAAGCTAAGTCTGGGGGAGTTGATATATCATGGTTTTTATGGTTTTTAACCATGATATAAGTCATTTTTATTGAGTCCTTTTGTTCTTTTTAGAGTCCTAGTAGAGTTTTTGCGGGTTATAGCATGATTGGAGCACAATTAGAGGTTTTGGAGCTTTTTAGATCAAAACAAGAATCATTCCCAAAGGAACCAACTCACGAGATGTTATTATGCATTGGTGTCGATCGTCACCACTCAAATGTGACGCTCGTCACCCACACATGAATAGAATCGCGTGGTTTATTTAAAAGATGGAGAGGAATTTGCACCTTTGGCCCAAGAGTTCCATTATTTACAAGAAGATCCCAGCTCGTGTTTTAGCCATCTCTAATAGGTTTTTCAGCCATTGTTAGCTAGTATCTTGTATATGATTTTCTAGAGAGCTTTTGAGAGAGATCGTTTTCCGAGCATTGAGGGAGACAAAACATATACTCTTTTAGAGAAGATTTCGAACCCTTGTATCTCTACTTTTATCTTTTTGATGCAGTATTATTGTGACACCCGATTCCGATCATATAAAATGAACCGGCAATTGTCAAGATAACCGTCTCCGCCTAAAAACAAACGAATTGTCCTCTTTACAAGTTCCATAATCCGAAGGCGCCTTGCTTAACAAACAACTCCACACTACATGCGATACTGAAGCATCTTGACTCACCTAACTTGCTAGAGGGGATCGATAGAGAGAAGATAGGGTGGAGGGATGAGTAATTTAGATTACCAGGAGAATGAACCTACACTATCCTATCAATGCACCACAACTTAACAAACGCTAAGTTCAAGCCTAAAACAGCACCACACAAAGTCCTAAAGACTTCTCACACAACCTAACGTCCGCAGGTAATAGCTTGCTATTTTAGATCATTTTAGGCTGCATTTCATGCATTTTTTCCTCTGCTTTTGCATTATAGTTTAGCATTTTAGTATCATTTGCACTTAGAATATATATGACATGCATTGAGCTTAGGATTGCATAAATTTGCATACATGTGCATGTTTGTGGTGGTTATCAGGTTTTTTGGAGTTTCTTGGAGTTGGAAAGGAGATGGAAGCAGCTCATGATCGAAGAAGATATTAGAAATGGAGCTCTTGCAAAGTCTGGTCCATATTGTGCAAGTATATCGAGCAGAACACCTGTGAAGTATGCTCGATGTAAGCAATAGGACGAGAGGAAGAGGATCATCACAAGGAGTCTAAGCCGTTGGTCTGCATCAAGGTCCAACATCGAGGAAGGAAGCCAATGCATGCTGCACATACCATATCGAGGTCGCATATCGAGCAGAACATCGTCCGTACGACCTCGATGCAACTCATCCACGCACTGACCACTTTATTTTCTTTGATCTTATCCTACTTTTAGGTTTTTATGCTTCCTTTGGCTCCCTTCTATAAAAGGGAATCCACCAAAGATTATCTTTATCCAAGTTTAGCTTTTCATAAAAAACTTTCTCTTCTCTAAACCTTAAAGGGCGATTTGCCTGAGAATCTTAATCTTTAATAAAGTTTGTATTTTTATGGTTTAATCTTGTCTTGTAATCTTTGTTCTTGCACCTTGGTAGTTTAGATTTATCATCTTTGCATTTTAATCTCATCTAGTTATGTTTAACTCCAAATAAATTGGATTAAACATGATTAGTGAGTAGTTTACTTTAGATTTAGGGTTCTAAGTAGGGAAAATAGTGATTAAGATGTGATTAAGGGGTGATTAGGCTTATTTATCTATTCTTTGTTGTCTCCTTCTCTTGCAAAGTGGTTATTGTTCATATAGCTTGCTCCTTTTGATTGAATATGGTATTGATTAGTGTGTATGGTTCACTAAATGGCTTGTTATGTCATTTCTAAGCATGGTTCACTTATTTGGCTTGATTGTTTCGCTTGGTCAATGTTTCCTTTGTTCAGTGACACCAAAGTGATAGTTCACCATTGCTAGATGATTCGTTTAGGGCTAGATAATGCTGGTTTTGGAATTCTTGCTTGATGGTTAGATAATATGCATTAAAAGATCTTGCCTTTGTGTCATTCCTGTTCATTGCTTAGTTTTGTTCGGATGTTGCAGCTATGTGTTTAAATCCATATTCTTGATTGATTTTTAGCTAACTAGGTCCTTGTTTGGGTGAGAGAATGACTGCTTGGTTAGTACATTTCTTAGGCTAGAATGGTTCTGATCTTTATGCTCATGGTTGAAGGACACGCCATCACAAGTGGGTCTGACACTTCAATCTTGTTGAATATGAACTGCTTATTGATGCCAAGTTAGTTCCTTTTAGATACCTTGTCTAGGAGTACAATATTGAGAATTGCTTTCTTATGAATGCTTGATGCTTTCCTTTGTTCGAAATCCCCATTTTCACTCTTGAAAGCCATTATCCAAGAATTACTTAGAACCTTGCGTCTTGCTTTGAATTAATTGGCTTTAAGATCATCTTTCTTAGTTCTTGCTTTAATAGTCATCTTGCTTAATTCTTGCTTTAGTTATTGGTTTAAGTTCTTGCTTAGTTTTGTTCACTTGCATTTAGTTTATGTTTTCTTTCCATCGCATTATTAGGTTTTTAGATGTGTCCATGTTCAATCAAAACACCATCATTGCTTAGTTTATGGCATTGTTTGCATCTCATCTTCCACAAATGAATTGACACCTGAGCCCTATTCTACAACTGATTAGAGGCTAAGGACATTTGAGTTAAGACTTTCAAAAGTCGTGTTTCAGCAGGTAACGCCACTACGAATACCCGGACCACACAATAATGACTTACACCGTGGCATTTGGGATGCATCCTCTGTAAGTTTATAGTCGCTACACGACTAGCCCGTCGGTCATGCCTTGGGAGTGCTAAGTATGTCTAGCCTCTCTCTCATACCATATGAGTGTACGCTGAACCCTTTTGAACAGCCCCATATGGTGTCGGTCCCTCAGTACCCCTCCGCTTATTGCCACACACGGCTCACGGCAATTACACACTAAATTCTCAACTTACAATATCAACTATCGTCTCAACACATAGTTTCGACACATTGTATCAATCGTTCACCAAGAACAGATTCTCCACTCGAATATGTTGATCATGGTTTCCACATCACATGATCTCAACCCTCATCTTGAATCATACATAGTCTCAATAATGATTTTACGCAATACCGTATTAAGTTCCTAACCTCTTTACAACTAGGTGATCAAATAACAAACAAGTGGAACAAACAGCAATCAACAAAGCAAGCGCAATATACAACTAAAATTCGTTTTAATCTCCTGAAACTTCAGTTTCACAATCCTAAAAACATCTAGGCGATTAACAGAATCATTAACAACCTATTAAGACCTATATTAGACTCATTCAGAAAAGCAGGACACATAATATTCTAGCACAGATTCATCCTCACCTAGGCCTAGGTGGCGAAGGAAGTGGCGAGGGGGGATATAGAGAATGGAAGGAAGCCAGTTGCTCAACGGCGGCTAGCCACGCCGGGTTGATCGTCCTCCGGGGCTGATGCTGTGGCAACGTGTGGCTTCGGGAAGACCCCTGCACATCGTCGATGTGAAACACCGGGATGGGGCAGCTGATCGGAACGGCAACGGGTCCATCCCGCAAGTGGTGGACACACGGCTCCTCAACGACGGTGGCTGGTGGCGTCGGCTGCTCGGGGAAGGGGATGAGCCTTCGTGGACGGCTGGAGCGATCGTCGGACGGCGGCGAGGGTGATCAGCAGGACTTGATAAAGAGAGAGAGGAAGCGGCAATGAGAGAGAAAAAGAAGAGAGAGAAAAAGAAGAGAGAGAAAATGGTGGAGAGAGGGAGCTCGGTGCCGGAAAGAGAGAGAGAAGTGAGTTCTACGGTTCTCAGTTTTCTAGAAATTTAGAATGAAGAAAATAATGAGAAGGAGATCTCTATTTATACCCAATGGGAGGCTTGGATAAAAAGTAAATATAACCACAAAAAAGAAAAGGATAATTATGAATAAATATATTGACAATTCTTTTAGAAAAATGTTCATTAATATCACATTAAAAATATAATATTTATCAACACCAGGAAAATTTATCTCTCGAAAGAAAAAGAAAATATCGAGAAATCAGAATTGGGCTTAAACCGTCTTAGTTCGGGATTGAATTTTCCAAACGGGCCTCCTTTAAAAAACTGGGTCGTTACAATTCTCTCTTCCTTAACGAGAATTCGTCCTGAATTCTAAGGCATGGTCTCCATGGCCGGCTTTAGGCGACGAGGTAGACTTGGAGATCATACAAAAGAAGACTAAATCGAAATGTTCATAAAACAGAAGACTCGAGAACAATTATTTCTAAGCAAGCAAAACTTTTTATTAACTAAATCAAGCGATCAATCAACACAGAATATGGCTCTTGTTTAATGCATAAAATTAAAAACACTAATTTCTAAAATTAATCCCCCCAAATCATCCCACAACACCCAAAGCGCAGCCCTAATCTAGATAGTTTTCAAGCAGCTTCTCCTAGCCACGTCTCGGGTCGTAGTTGTTGTCGCCGGGAACCTCGCATTCAGACGGGTCGGACTCGTAGTCAGCCTGGTCTGCTGCCTCTGTTCCTCCTCGATATCCTGCTCGACCAGCCAAGCCATCTTAGTGACTTGGCTGATAGACCGAACGAGTCCGTCTTCCTCGGGGTAGGGTACACTCCCGCAAATTTGCGGTCTCAGTCCTTCTCAGAAGGCTATGGCAGCACGGAGAGTACAACAGATTTCCCTGCCAGTGTCTCCCAGGTACCGAAAGAAGGCCATGTTGTACTGCTCTATGGAATGTTCATCCTGAGTTGTTCGGGGGTAAGACGGCTGAACATCCGGCCTAGCATATGGCGCAGGGTTGTTGCGGGGGCGTCCGCGCTGACGTGGTGGCTGGGCCGAATGCCCAATCACTCTACCAGAAGAGGATCGACACGTGCCCTGAGCTTGTACAGATTCGAGCATGTTGATCGCTATCGCAGCACAGGCATTCACCTCCTCTCGAGCTGGCATTCGAGTGGGTCGGGCGAGTCGAACGGGAACCATGCTGATCGGAGTGGTCCGACTTTGGGCTGTCTTGCGGGTATAAACCCTGTTTGGCACGGGAAAGAAAAAGCTGAGGCTCTAATTGGTAACACTTGCGGAATGGTGGAATAGAGAAAAAACGCAAAAATACAAGAATTTTGCCAATCAGAAAAATCTGCGGAATTGCGTTTTTGCTTACAAAAAATACAAAGAAATCTTCATTAAGCCGAAAAACATGTTTGAAATAGAGTATTTGCGGAATGAATGTTTATATTATTCAATTATATAACTAATTATATTTTATTATTTAAATAATTACAAATAAATAATTTAGTGTTACAAAAAATTATTTAATAATAAAGTTATATATATTATTTAAGGTTTTGCAATATTTTAAAATTTTTATATAACTTTTTATTTTAATAAAAATATTATTAAAAATTACAATAAAAATTATATCATTTTATAATAGTTGATTGAATTATTAATATATTATTCTTTTGTAATATATAGTAAAAAAAATATTTTTAACTAATCATATTATGTCATTCCGCCATTCTGCCATTCTGCATAATTTATCCAGTTGTGTTTAAAAAATACTTTGTAGTTCCGTAATAAATCATACTGCAATTCTTTTTTTCCACCATTCCGCAATTCTGCAATAAGAAAAATGTGTTACCAATCGGAGCCAGTCAGATGTCAAGTATGCATAGGTGGGCGTCATGAAACAGTTGTAAAGCAAGCTAAGTTCGCACATATGATTCGCAAACACGAAAAATTTTAGGACTGACCCTTCGGGGCAAAACCGAAGAGTCTTAACCTTGGCTCTGATACCAAACTTGTGACACCCGATTCCGATCATATAAACCGAACCGACAAATGTCAAAATAACGTCTGCGACTAAAGCCAAACGCATTATCCTCTTTACAAGTCCCAGAATCCGAAGGCGCCTTGCTTAACAAACAACTCCACACCACATGCGATACTGAAGTATCTTGACTCACCTAACCTTCTAGAGTGGATCGACACAGAGAAGATAAGGTGGAGGGATGAGTAATTTAGATTACCCAGGAGAATGAACCTACACTATCCTATCAATGCACCACAACTTAACAAACGCTAAGTTTAAGCCTAAAACAATAGTACAGAAAGTCATAAAGACTTTACACACAACCTGGCGTCCACAGGTAACGCCACTGCGAATACTCGGACCACACAATGATGACTTACACCGTGGTACTTGGGATGCATCCTCCAGAAGTTTATAGTCGCTACACGACTAGCCTGTCGGCCATGCCTTGGGAGTGCTAAGTATGGCTAGCCTCTATCTCATACCATATGAGTGTACGCTGAACCCTTTTGAACAGCCCCATATGTGTCAGGTCCCTTAGTACCCCTCCGCTTATTGCCACACACGGCTCACGGCGATTACACACAAAATTCTCAACTTACGATATCAACTATCGTCTCAATACATAGTCTCGATACATCGTCTCAATCGTTCACCAAGAACAGATTCTCCACTCTGCTATGTTGATCATGGTTTCCACACCATATGATCTCAACACTCATCTTGCATCACACATAGTCTCAATAATGATATTACACAATACTGTATTAAGTTCCTAATCTCTTTACAACTAGGTGATCAAACAGAAAACAAGTGGAACAAATAGCAATCAACACATCAAGCGCAATATACAACCAAGATTCGTTTTAATCTCCTGCAACTTCAGTTTCCGAATCCTAAGCACATCTAGGCGATTCACACAATCATTAACAACCTATTAAGACCTAGCTCAGACTCAGTTCTAAAGCAGAAAGTAGGTTATGCTTGGTTTAACCCCAAACTAGACATTTAGAAAAGCAGGACACATAATATTCTAGCTCAGATTCATCCTCACTTTGGCCTAGGTGGTGAAGGAAGTGGCGAGGGGAGATATGGAAAAGGGAAAGAAGCCAGATGCTCAACTGCGGCTAGCCACGCCGGGTTGATCGTCCTCCGGGACCGATGCTGTGGCGGCGTGTGGCTTCGGGTAGACTCCAGCTCATCGTCGCTGTGAAACACCCGGATGGGGTGGCTGATCGGAGCGGCAACGGCTGATCGGCTGCTCCAGGAAGAAGTTGAGCCTTCACGGATGGCTGGAGCGATCGTCGAACGGCGGCGAGGGCGATCGGCGGGAAATCGTGAAGAGAGAGAGGAAGCGACGATGATAGAGAAAAAGAAAAGAGAGATAACGGTGGAGAAAGAGAGCTCGGCGCCAGAAAGAGAGAGAGAGAAGTGAGTTATAGGGTTCTCCGTTCTCTGAAAATTTGGAATGAAGAAAATAATGAGAAGGAGATCTCCATTTATACCCAATGTGAGGCTTGGTGATATCTCTTGTATTTACACCATTTAGGACTGGATTTAGTACATATATTGGTCCTCTTTTGCATGTTTTCCCTTAGCTTTTGTCCTATTTTCTTCTCCTTTTAGACTTAGGTTGCATTTAGAGTATAGTTTGCATTTTCTTTGCATTTTGGATGTTTTTAGGTGCTTTTGGAGCTAAAAGGAGCTTGGAGGAGTTTTGCGGATGATCCATGATGCTAGCTGGGCAAAAGGGAACAAGAGGGATCAAAGCAGACAATCTCTGCAGAAGTTTTCGGTCAGAGCACGGTGAACATCGGTCAAAGATGACCGATATAGGGCAATTTTGGTCACCAGTATCGGTCAAGGGTGATCGACACAAACACAGCAGATGGAATTCGGTCATATTTGTCGATCAGAAGTGACCGACATAAAACCAGCGGATGAATTTCGGTCACCAGCATCGGTCGGGAGTGAACGACAGGATTCATATCGACTGAAGATCAGCTCAGATGAGATGTTTCCATTTCGATTTGGCTCCTGAGTCCTTCATCATCTTTGTAGAAAATTGAGTTAGCTTTCAATTGGAATTAGTTTCGAATCATTCCCATCAGTGGTTGAAGAGTTACGGCGAACAAAGTGAACACATATCCATCTGGAGTTTTTACTGTTGATCTTGACCGACTTGAAGATCAGCTCGGACGAGTAGCCTCCTTCCCTTTTCAGCATCTTCACTATTCATGAAAGGTGTAGCCAGGTGAGGTAGCTTTCAGGAGAACTTGGTTTCAGGTGATTCTGATATGCCGTTCAACAGATATCGCAATTTTTGTGAGACCGCTCAACCCATATCGATCAAACGTATCGATAAATCAAGACCGATACAACTGACCGATATGATTCATATCGATCAGCCTAGACCGACAGAACTGACCGATACGCTGCCAGACTGAAGACCATTTATTTACAATTTTACCATTTTCGCTTAGACTCCTATAAATACTTAAAATCCCTAATTTCTGGGGACGCAAGCTTTTATCCATCAGTTCGTATTCTCTTCTCTAGATTTTGAATAACTTTGTATTTGAATCTTTGCTTATTTCAATAATAGTTTGCATTTTCCTTAATCTTTTTTCTTCCTAATCATTATTAACTTTCTTTTCTTCATAGATTTGATGGTTTTCACCATGATTAGTGAGTAGTTTGCTTTAAGTTTGAGATTAGGGCAGATTGGGGTGATTTTAGTGATTGTTTAGGTTGATTAGGGCTTCGATCTTCTCATTCCCTTTCTTATATGATTGTGCTTAATGCTTAGTACCTCTTTGTTGGAGAAGTTGATTTTAGGGTTTTCACATGCAGACCAAGTGTTTGATGAAATTCCTGAATAAAATTCAATGCCTGAAAATGGTGTTTTGATAATCATGAGTCTTTGCATCTATCATTTCTTGCTTGAATGTGCTTATTGCTTAGTACCATATTGATGAAAAATTGCCTTTTGACATTGATTATGCATGAGAATATGTGTTGATGTTTGATATATCATATAAGAGATTAGTAAACCTAGCCTAAGAGATTAGATGTCTAGCATGCTAAATGGTTTTAAGGAACTTGATTTTAATGCTTGATGATTATGTGTTTGAGTAAAGAGATTTATCTTGAATATGTGATTAGAAAAGGGATTAACTCCAAGAGATTGTATTAGTCTATATTAGTGTTCCTTACCTAAGGTTGAGTGTTTAGAATTGCTTGTTTTGATCACCCTAGACATGAACATGAATCACCCTATCACCATTGCCTTGACTTTGAACCATCTTTTAATCTTTGAAGTTTAGTTTTACTTTGCTTTAGTTCAGTTTTTACTTTGTTTTGCTCTGTTTTTCTTTGCTATTACTGCTCTTTAATTGCTTTCTTTTGCGTTCTTTTACTTCTTTGCTTGCTCACTTAGGTTGTTGGACATCAAAACCATCTTTGCTTGTTTGAATTAAGATCTCTACTGCATTCTTATTGTTTCATTCTCTCCTTTTGGATTGATAAAACCCTATGCTATACTACAACTGATTAGTACAAGCTTGGCTAATTGAATCAAGTCCCAAAAAATCTTGTATAAATTTGGCGCCGTTGCCATTAGGAGAATGCTTTGTTTAGTAGGATTTGTAGAGATCTTGAGATCAAGCTTTGGTATTTTTGTTTTTGGTTACTGATTTTTCTTCTGGTCTAGAATTTCTTTTGTAAGTACCACAACACTTACTTTTAAGTGTCTACAACTACAACTGAGGTTCAAGGTCAAGGATTTGGGTTAGCAGAATCATAATTCAGCTGTTGAAGCATGGAAGAACATCAGTATGCTGCTGGTTTTTGTTTGCAAGGTCCACAAGGTCATCAAGGGATCCAAGGCTTACAAGGACAGCAAGGTCCACATGGTTTACAAGGAGCTTTGTTTCAAAGACCAATGAGACCTATTGGTGCTGCTGATATACCTTCAAGTTATGCTTCAAGACTAGGTATTCTTCCACCTATGGAGACTGACCACTATGAGATAAAGAGCAGCATGATTGCTTTGAATTCAAGAAAAGAAGTTCTTTGGATTGCCCAACCAAGATCCTCTTGAGCACTTAGATCACTTTAGAGGATATGCAATTTGACAAAGCTTAGTGGAGTCTCAGATGATGGTTTGAAGCTCAAGTTATTTCCATTTTCCTTTGGTGATAGAGCTAGATTATGGGAGAAATCTATAGCACAAGGCAGCATCACCACTTGGGAACAATGTAAAGGTGCTTTCTTAACCAAGTTCTTCTCTCCCTCAAGAACTGCACATTTCAGGAATGAGATCAAAAACTTCAAGCAGTGGTCTAATGAAAGCTTTGGAGACACTTGGAAAAGATTTAGAGGCTTCACTCATCAATGCCCTCACCATGGCTTCACCAAAGAATTGCTACTATCCACACTCTATAGAGGTGTTCTCCCAAAGATAAGAATCCTTCTAGATACAGCAAGTAATGGTTATTTTCTTGGAAAAGATGTTGATGAAAGTTGGATATTAGTAGAGAACATGGCACTCAGAAATTGGGATTATGTGGATGATAAGGAACAACAGTCCAAAGCCACTGAAGAAAAGCTAGAGACAGCATTGCATGAGATGAAAGCCTTGCAGATGACAGTTGACTTGCTGCTCAATGAAACCACTAAACTCTTTCCTAGTGCTCTTTCACCAAACCACTACAAAGAACATCAAGTCAAAGCTGTCCAATAAAAAGAGGCACCAGTGATGCATCAAGACCATGATGTTTGTGTACACCAGTCCTATGGAGACACTCATACTTAACAACATCAAGGTTCTTCTTCTCAAACAGTTGGCGCCAATTCCTCCCAACCTTCACATGCATTGGACCTTAAGGAGATGTTCCTGCAACTCCAACAACTTAATAATGGAGGATTTCAGAAGATCATGGCTGCTGAAATTCAAAGAAGTATGGCTGAAATTCAGAGAAGCATGGCTGCTGAAATTCAAAGAAGTATTGCCTCCACCATCAACAACTTCCAATCCCAAATAGACTCATTGACTATGCAGCTGAATAAATACGAGAACAATGCTCAGCCAATCACCTTCATGAAGCGCTTACAGCATTGTTATGGTATCTCCTCCACTTCCCTAACTGATATTGTTGAGAAAGAAAACTCTATTGCTGAGATTACTCCAAAGGTGACACCCTCTATCATCAATGTGGGCATTGAGTCTAAGTGTGGGGGAAGTGCTTTTCACTTGAGTTCAGCTAGTGATGCCAAGGCTGATGAAGAAGACAAAGCCATTGAAGCTTAGGTTGTTGAAGCTGACATGGAGGTCAAACAAGGAACTGCACCAGCACCACACTCTCAAGGAATTCTTACAGAAGAAGAACCCTTTGAAGAAGGGGAAAACTCAGAAGAAGAAGAGTGGTGGGCGCCACATGAACTTGTTGATGATACCAAGGAATACTTGATTGAGGCTCCTGATGTTAAAGAGAAGACTCAAGCTGCTATCCTTCCTGTTTATCAACCCACTATCCCTTTTCCAGGAAGATTCAAAAAGCAGCTAGTACAGAAGTATCAGACCCTTTATGCTGCTCAAATGGAAATGAGAGGTCTGAATGGTCAAGAGGAGCTTGAGAAACTAAAAGCTAACACTGGAGCATCTGAGGTTAAGGAGCAGAACATCAAGAAGCTTGGTAATCTAGGAAAGTTTCTAGTCTCTTGTGAGCTTGGTGAATTGGTTGTGGAAGAGGCCATGTGTGACACAGGTTCAAGCATCAATGTGATGTCTCTTGACTTGGCAAAAGAACTAGGACTCACCAAGCTGCAACCATATGATTCCACAATCACTTTTGTGAACTCTTCTTCAAGAACACCTGTTGGTTTCATTGAAGACTTTTCTGTGAGGATTGGAACATGCAAGATACCAACTGATTTTGTTGTGATGGAAATGGCTCACACTCAGAAGCCTTCTCTACTACTTGGGACTCCATTTCTGAACACAACAGGCGCTAATATTGACTTCACCAAAGGGAGAGTCACCCTCAAGATGGTGGATGATGGAGTTAGCTATGCAATAAAGCCTCCACCTTCAAGCTTTTGTGGAAGCATCACTAATGTTGAGAAATGAGCTGCTAAGAAACCACCTGATGTCAAGAAAGAGCTGAGGGGATTTAAGGCTGAAGTGCTAAAAGAAGATGAAGACCCTCTTGATCACAATGAGTATGATGGTGAAGCATTTGATGGTGCTTGTCTTCTTGACTTGTTTGATGGAATCAAGGTAAAGCTCTATGGTGGACCAAAGAAGCCAAGAAAGAGAGTCAGGAAACCTAAGGAGAAGCTCTACTATGGACCCAACACATTGTTCAGGAGGAAAGGAGAAGGAACTCCATTTCCACTCCATCATCCTCCATGATCTTAAGGAGCATGACAAGTCAAGCTTAGTGACTCTAAACAAGCAGTCTTGGGAGGTATTCCCTTGTTACCCTTGTTCATATTATTGCATTTTATGCTTGTCTTTGTGTTTTTCTTTCAATAACAGGAGCAAGTGTGGTTTAAGGCAAGTTGTTATTAGTTGGGACCCAGTCTGACCAAACTCCCTCTAAGGTACACATTCATGCTCCTTTGCTCCTGAATACTTCTGAATATCTTTTATTACCCTCCTTCAAGCTTCTATTACACAAGGGACTGTGTAATTCAAGTGTGGGGGAGGGCATTGCATTTGACATTGTGTTTTGTTTTCTTATTTTCTCTTCTGCATACTTGAGTCTTATGCATTCATCTATGTGCACTGAAAATCCATGAAATTTTCAAATTTTTTGGAACAAAAAAAGATCATTTAGTTGCATTTACATAACTAAGATTGAGTCTAGATGCATTTCATATAGGTTTGCATACATCTGCATAGAGAGTAGATGATAAACACTTGTCAAGATGTTAATGTTTGAATTGTTTTCAATGCCTTGGTTATCTGTTGTTTGATTGCATTGTAGTGAGTTTGAAGTTAAGGCTGCACCATATCTTGACTACTTGCATTGATATTCTTGTCTTATGCTGAAGCTTGTTTTGATTTGATTCCAACTCTATCTTATTAGAACCATAATCCTGACTTTGAATTATCTTGTTTGTGCATTGAAAGTGATTACATGGCTAACCATATACATACTTGGATTATCTTCTTCCCTTCTTACCACTCTTGTTAATCCAAGTAGCTGATCCTCATCATTATGGGACAGTTAACCACACCCTAAACCAATTATTCTTTCTGAACCTAAACACTACTGTGAGAGTTGCGAGGCCTTGCACTGTGTCATTTTTGATTTTATCTTGGCAAAAAGTGTAGGAATAAGGCTGGCAAGGAGAAGCTCTCTTGTAGACACCAGCTTGCATTTTGGATGTAGTTTAGGTTAGGAGTTTCTCCTTGGTATTAGGTTAGGAGTTTGGGAAAGGGTAGTGTAAGTGGTTTGAGCTTTAATTGTTTACATCTTTGAGAAGAAGAAGAAGTATGAGATTGGTACTATGGGGGAACAGTTCATTTTGTGGTTAAGTTAACTAGGAAGAAAGCTCTTAGTGCTAACGAAGAAAGGTGCCAACAACAACAAAGCTTACAAAAGGTCATCCAAAAGGATTAATCAGACTAAGCAATCCACCAAAGGTGATGAAAATGGCGCCAATCATGCAACAAAGAAGAGCAAGTTCCAAAATGAAGTCAACCACACAAGCAAAAGAAGAAGGAGTTTCCCCAAATATGAAGTAGGAAGTGATCAAGTGCTTTGGGAAAGGGTAGATTTAGGAGTTTCACTTGGGGTTTTAGAAGTTATTAGGTTCATCTTTGGTAAAAAGGGTAGAAGAGAGCTTTGACTTGCATGCATAGGTGTGCTTTTACCTTTAGCATTTTGCCTAAGATAGAATCATTTCATTGAGTGATCCCCTGAATCTTTGAACCCTTATTTGAATGAGATCATTTTTATCTCATAACCATGTCCCTTGACCAAATGTTTTCTCTTGATTTGCACAAACATGACCCATTGGTTACTGATTAATGAATGTTAAAGAGTTGGTTGATTTGAATGCTTGTGTAGGCTAAGCTGGAGTTCATTGTATCCTATGATGGGTATGGCTAAAGTTTTTAAAGTAGAACAATCTCTATGCATCTTAAAACCTAAAACTTAGGCATTGAATCAGTTTTTCCATTGACATCTTTAGTTTTGAGCTCCCACTTTTAAACCTCACTCTCCCATTTGTTCTTATTTGCTTGAGGACAAGGAAAAGGCAAGTGTGGGGGTGTTGATATCCCTTGTATTTACACCAATTAGGACTGCATTTAGTACATATTTTGGTCTTCTTTTGCATGTTTTCCCTTAGCTTTTGTCCCATTTTTCTTCTCCTTTTAGACTTAGGTTGCATTTAGAGTATAGTTTGCATTTTATTTGCATTTTGGATGTTTTTAGGTGCTTTTGGAGCTAAGAGGAGCTTGGAGGAGTTTTGGGGATGATCCAGGATGCTAGTTGGGCAAAAGGGAGCAAGAAGGATCAAAGCAGACAATCTCTGCAGAAGTTTTCGGTCGGTGAATATCGGTCAAGGATGACCGATACAGAGTAATTTCGGTCACCAGTATCGGTCAAGGGTGATCGACACAAACACAGAGGATGGAATTCGGTCATATGTGTCGATCAGAAGTGATCGACATAAAACCAGCGGATGAATTTCGGTCACCAGCATCGGTCAGGAGTGGGCGACATGATTCATATCGACTGAAGATCAGCTCAGATGAGATGTTCCCATTCCGATTTGGCTCCAGAGTCCTTCATCGACTTTGTAGCCACTTGAGTTAGCATTCATTTGGAATTTGTTTGGAGTCATTCCCATCAGTGGTTTAAGAGGTAAGGCGAATAAAGTGAGCACATGTCCATCTGGAGTTTTTACCGTTGATCTTGACCGACTTGAAGATCAGCTCGGACGAGTCACCTCCTTCCCTATTCAGCATATTCACTCTTCACAAAGGTTGTATCCACGTGAGGTAGCTTTCAGGAGAACTTGGTTTCAGGTCATTCTGATAGCCGTTCAACAGATATCGCAATTTTTGTGAGACCGCTCAACCCATATCGATCAAACGTATCGATCAATCAAAACCGATACAACTGACCGATATGATTCATATCGATCATCCTAGACCGACACAAGTGACCGATACGCTGCCAGACTGACGACCATTTATTTACAATTTTGCTATTTTCGCTTAGACTCCTATAAATACTTTAAATCCCTAATTTCTGGGGACACAAGCTTTTATCCATCAGTTCTTATTCTCTTCTCTAGATTTTGAATAACTTTGTATTTGAATATTTGCTTATTTCAATAATAGTTTGCATTATCCTTAATCTTTTTTATTTCTAATCATCATTAACTATTTTTTCTTCATATATTTGATGGTTTTCACCATGATTAGTGAGTAGTTTGCTTTAGGTTTGAGATTAGGGCAGATGGGGTGATTTTAGTGATTGTTTAGGTTGATTAGGGCTTAGATCTTCTCATTCCCTTTCTTATATGATTGTGCTTAATGCTTAGTACCTCTTTGTTGGAGAAGTTGATTTTAGGGTTTTCACATGCACACCAAGTGTTTGATGAAATTCCTGAATGAAATTCAATGCTTGAAAATGGTGTTTTGATAATCATGAGTCTTTGCATCTATCTTTTGTTGCCTGAATCTGCTTATTGCTTAGTACCATATTGATGAGAAATTTCCTTTTGACATTGATTATGCATGAGAATGTGAGTTGATATTTGATATATCATATAAGAGATTAGTAAACCTAGCCTAAGAGATTAGATGTCTAGCATGCTAATTGGTTTTATGGAACTTGATTTAATGCTTGATGATTATGTGTTTGAGTAAAGAGATTTATCTTGAATATGTGATTAGAAAAGGGATTAATGCCAAGATATTGGATTAGTCTATATTAGTGTTCCTTACCTAAGGTTGCGTGTTTAGAATTGCTTGTTTTGATCACCTTAGACATGAACATGAATCACCCTATCACCATTGCCTTGATTTTGAACCATTTTATAATCTTTGAAGTTTAGTTTTACTTTGCTTTAGTTCAGTTTTTACTCTGTTTTTGCTCTGTTTTTCTTTGCTATTACTGCTCTTTAATTGCTTTCTGTTGCTTTCTTTTACTTCTTTGCTTGCTCACTTAGGTTGTTAGACATCAAAACCATCTTTGCTTGCTTGAATTAAGATATCTACTGTATTGTTACTGTTTCATTCTCCCCTTTTGGATTGATAAAACCCTATGCTATACTACAACTGATTAGTACAAGCTTGGGTAATTGAATCAAGTCCCAAAAACTCTTGTATCACTTGGGTAAAAGGTAAAGATACCTACGAAAAAGGAAATGATAATTATGAATAAGAATATTCACAATTTGTTTAGGAAAATGTTCATTAATATCATATTAAAATGTAATATTTATCTAAACCAGGAATATTGATCTCTCGAAAGAAAAATAAAATATTGAGAAATCGGAATTGGGCTTAAACCGTCTTAGTTCGAGATTGAATTTTTCAAACGGGCCTGGTTTGAAAAACCGGGTAGTTACAATTATCCAGTTATGATTTGTTCATCCACATTCATGTTTGAGTAATCTGTTAGTTAAGTTATGATGATTTAACAGTTGATGAAGCGTTTGTATATTTGCCAAACTGTTAGGAAATCCATTGGTTCTTCATTTGTGCTTGCATTCATATCAATTCTTAGACTAATCATCAAGATTTTGAAACCCTAGGTTGTTTAATAGATGTAAATCACCTGAACTAGTATTAGATGAGCAAAACGCCTATTTAAAAAAATATTTGACTTAAGATTTTTGTGAACAATTGAAACCTGATCTTTAATGCTTGCGTGACTCGTTAGAATTTGCAAAGAGATTTGAATTCTGTGAATTAGGCATAGCTAACTTATGCAATGAGAACTGATTAGTTATATCATTGTGTTTCGAGTTCCAGACAGTTTAAATTCTTTCCTGATTGCATGCATTCTACATTCTCGGATTCAACCTACAAATTATCCTAACTTAGCGTCTTTAGCGTTCTGTACTTTAGAAGAATCATTCAAAATCGCCTACCTATATTCATTTAGTTATTTCGCATTACATTCATTGTTTACTGCTTAGCTTAATCTGAATCTAAAATCTAGAGTGTAGTAGCTTACTCCTTTGGGATTCGATAATCCTTTGTACTACAACTGCTTTGCACTTTGCAGTGCACTTGCAGTGGTAAAATAATTGGGTAAAACTTAGACCTATCAATACCCACTAAAGATGAAACATTTTGTATGGCAGGTGATTTCAGGTGGTATGGCGGTTACAAATAGACTTCGAAATAAATGAATCAATTGTGATCCTCAATGCAGTCATTGCTGGATGTTACATCGGCTCTTTAAGTATGAGCATTGTCAGTGATACCCACACCGTTGTATGGTTTTCTGACAAATGCAATTCTTTTTTAATATGGCACATTTGTTTTTGCATCTGCCATATCACGAAGATATGAAAATTTATCCATGGTTATTATGGTACATATGGAAAATGAGGAATGATAAGATCTTTTCAAACATAGATCGAGATCCGCAAGAAGTGGTATGATTAGCGACAACAGAAGCAAGTGTTTGGGAGAAGGCACAACTCGATATTTTGCAGGTTGATCAAATTATATCCCAAGGTACCACTATTAAAATGGATGGTTTAAAATGCCAGATGGATTGGTCATGGAAACAGTCCACCCTAAGTACAGGTTTCAGCTGGTTCTGTCAAAGACTTGGAATGATGGGCACTTTGATGGGGGCAAGGAATATGCGATAGAGCACATCTCCTTTACACGCAGAATTGGAAGGTTTGGTATGGGGTATGCATTGTATACTTGATGCAAGTAGATTGGAATAACTTTTCAAACAGATTGCTCATAATTGGTGACGATGGTGTCGCACCCAGGGGGTTGACAAGCATTTGCAATACATTTGGAGGTGTTTGAGATCAGTAGAAGGGAGATTGTTTCCCTTCGATATTACAGATACCACGCGCGCAAAACACAAAGTCAGACAAGTTAGCACGGAGTGCTCGAGAGAAGCTTTGTCATCTATATTATGTAAACTGAATTCCACCAAACTGGCTGATTCAGCTGTTTAAGGATTACTAAGGCTGCTGACAAAAAAAGGACAAGTGTCTTACAAATCAAGAGAAGAAAAAAGAATGTTTTCTCTCACTCTCTCTCTAGAAATAAACAAAACAAAAACTAGAAAAGAAATAGCTAGTGCATAGCCTTCAAAAGGTGGCTTCAACTTATTTATAGAAGAGGGAAAGAGCGTAGCCCTAGCCGCATGTGTGGACCAAAAAACATCACTGTCTCCGATACGTTGCAGCGGGTACAACTCGATATTCTTGGTGAGTATATGCTTTGCATCGGACTATGCCCGATATTCTTACTCGATACATGTTCTCTCGAAGATTTTCATCAGGTTGAGGCCGTTAATCTTGGTTGATACTGCATTAGAAATTGTCTATCTTAGTGCTTGGTCGTACACTCCTCATTGGGCACAAGTCGATATGTTATCTCGATGTACATGGGCCTTGCACGCTGATAGGGCTCGGGTTTTACCCAAGTAAAAACTACTGCAAGTGCACAGCCAAACATTCGTAGTATAAGGGGTTATCGAATCTAAGAGCGTAAGTAAACTACACTAAAGAGTCCAGTTTGTCAATAATACCGTCACATCTATTAAACAACCTAGGTTTCGAATTTCCAGATGATGTGTCTAAGAAAATCGGTTTTTAAGCAAGCATAGATGAAGAACCAACAGATATTCCTAACAGTTAGCGATTTCTACAAACTCATCATCAACCTTTGAAAAGCCCTAACTTAACTAGCAGATTACTTAGACATGATCATGGAATCACAAAGCATAGCTGAATAAAATTGCATTAAGGAGAAAGAGTAAAAGTTAAAGGGTTTAAAATCTTCTCAAAAGAGTACAAGATCTGTCTCCCCAGAAAACTCTGAATAAATCTCTCTCTAAAGCTCTCTGAATTTTAAAATCTAAGATAAAAGCCAACTATGGCTGAAAACCTAATATATAGAAGCTAAAACACGAGCTGGAACACTTTTGTAATTAGTAGAACTTCAGGGGCTAATGTGCAAATAATCCTCAATCTTTTAACAACAAGTCACAACTTCTTCCCAGCAAGGGGTGACGAGCGTCACCCTTTAGTGGTGACTAGCGTCACCCACTTCAATATTCACCTTCTGAGTTGCACACTTCGTGGTTGTATCTTGCAATGCTCCAAAAAGCTTCATAATCTCCATTTCTGCTCCAGACATGCTATAACCTGCAAAGACGCTATTAGGACTCTAAAAAGACAAAAAAAACTGAATAAAAAGGACTTATACCATGGTAAAAAAAACCATGATATATCAACTCCCCCAGACTTAACTTTTGCTTGCCCTCAAACAAACATCAGACAGAGAACAGGGTCGAGGTTTGAAAAAAAAACAGTCAGCTTAACATCAAGAACACCACATTGGTTAACACTTTCGAATCCACATACCACAGAGTCAACACAAGATCAAATTTCAGTTTAATCATCACAAGCTTAGCAAATCTTTCAAATCCAGTTCAAGCTCCTTCAAAAAATCCAAAATCTCTACTGCTAACTCCTTATTTTTATCTAAGTATGATATCTCATCAAGGTTTTATCATCTCAATCTCTTATAGATTCCTTTCCCTTCCTAAACAACTGAACAAAGCAATCTCAACACAGCTCTCCTATTATCTCTTCCCTTGATATTTTCCTTTGGATATTTTCGATGTTTCAACTCTTTTCTCATTTTTATAGTCTAAGATATGGTGCTACTCAGTACTTGTGTTCCTTGTAAGGAGAGAGGTTCTTGAGTGTGTTCATTACTATTGTTCCTTGTTAGGAGACAGGGTCATGAATGCACCATTCTATGGACTTAAACTCTTAAAAGCTGTATCAGGGAAGATCAAAGAGAGACTGCATCTAAACATACTTGTCAGTGTTGAAAGAGAGAATCAAGATCATTGAGAATCAAGACCCATGATAAGAAGTTTAAAGATCATTAAGGTGGAGCTAACAGCAAATTTTCCAGATTCTCTAAGAACCTAAACCTTTATTGCTAGACTGATCTACCTATGACTTTCAACTTAGTAAGACTTGTAATCAACTACTGTGGCAATGGTTCATATAAGCATAAACGTTATGTGGTTAGTTCCAAGAAAAACCGACAGTTTCAAAATTTTGACTCTATAACAGTTTTTTGACTCAACTTTAAGACTCTAAAAATCAAACACAATGCACAAAACGTCAGTAACCACCTCCCCCAGACCTAAACAACACTGTCCCCAGTGTTATTAAGCAAGGAGTTGGTCAAAAAAAGCATGTGAACGTGTAGAACCAAGTGTGAAAAGTGGTACCTCGTGAAGGGACAGGTGACGAACGTCGCCCCTCAATTGTGATAGTGGAGGATCTAATCCTCATCCTCGCAAGGCTTAGTAAAGTAGTGTGGACGGACACAACCACATTTGCTGAGTGTAGCTACAGCATCCCATAGTCTCTCAAAGCTGTCAATGACGTACTCCTGAAAAGCAGTCATATCCATGGGCGTAGAAGGTCTAGGAGGGCGCTTGAAAGCAGTGGGTGTGGTCGTGGGTGCAGCCTGGTGTCTGGATGGTCCAGCCTGAGCAGAAGCAGCAGAGGAGGAAACGCCAGCAGTGGCTCCTCTAGGACGCTGTGGAAGATGGCGCAGCAAACTCGGATCTGGCAGAAAACGCAGCTGGCGTCTGTCGCCCTGGATTATGGTGACCTCTCTATTAGGAAACTGAATGCCAACATACTCTCCAGTAAGAGTAGTGAAATTCCAGACCAATCGTTGCTTGAACCAAGTAGCAGAGTGCAGATGTGCCTCATCCATGAGAGCCCTCTCAGTGATGATACTGCAAGGTGATGTATCGATCTGGAAATGCTGGAAGATGGGTGTGAGAAGGCTGCCCACGCTCTCACTCATCTCCCTCGGACTGGAGAATGGATTGGTCTTCAAAGAGACCAAATGCTCAGTAAAAATAGCGCCCACATTGGCACAGATCATACTCGTCTTCGGGATCTTATCATCCAGCATCTCAGCAAAGCCGTAATAAAGCAGAACTAACTCACTGACACACATCTTGCTCGGCGGAGACTTGCACAAAATGGTGTTGCCTAGAAGGCGCAGAATGTACCTGATAACAGGATGTCGAACGTCTGTATGCGTACTCGTCTTGCTCTCGTAGACTCCATTCCCAAACTTGGATCAGAATGTCTGCATGTGGGTCCATTGTGAAGGAGTGATCATGCCTTAAGGATGGTCAGGAAGCCATAGATCCCGCAAAGCTCAAACAGACTGATCCTGTAGCGAATCCTGCGGATCAGAAATGTCAGCGTGCCCTACTGCGCTGTCTTGGCCATCTCGTTCTCGTAGTGCACGCGAACGGTGGCGAAGAACTGACGAACCAGATCGAGGTATAGATCGTACTGCTGTAGTGCCATAGTAACCATCCCGATCCTCTCGAGAAAATGCAGAACCTCACAACAGCACTACCAGGAACACAATTCAAGCACCAGTTCAACCCTAATCACCCAAAATTTCTAGATTTTTACAAATTTCATCGTGAACTCGAAATTTCAAAAACTTGCAAACCAACCGATAAAATCACATATGGATGGTAGCATTCATCTAATTCAACCTAATAACCATGATTCAACAGTTAAATCAAGCTAATCAAGTCGAAAATCAAATTCTACCAAACCTATGACAGACTGAAAATTGGGGATTCCGAACACATACCTTGCAGATCTTGAAAACTAAGTTGAGATTATAAAAGAGCACTAAAATACGCACGGATTAGGCTTATCGCTCAATTTGGTTCAAGAAATTAAAAGTTATGAATTTGTGATATGTTCTAAGTGTTCGTTATTTTGCAGGTGTGAAGCGACAAAGAAGAAGAAGAGATTAAAATGCGTCCCTTTGCCTCGGACGGGTATCGACCAGTTTGTTTTTTTGTTTTTAGCTGAATAACTAACTAAATAAATATATCTATAAAAATAAAAACTAAGTATAGTCAAGTAAAACTTAGTAGTGGGTTGCCTCCCACTAAGCGCTTGTTTAACGTCATTAGCTCGATTTTGATTGCTGTTTAGACAGCTGGTGCATCATCCAAAGACACAATGTGTCCTGCTGAAATCTCGGATTGCGCCTAATAATGCTTCACCCTCTGTTTATTGACAGTGAACTCCTTTCCTTTGGAGTTGATCAAGACAATGGCGCCATGTGGTCTAGCCTCTATGACAGTAAAGGGACATGACCAATGAGAACGCAGTTTACCAGGAAACAACTGTAAATGAGAGTTGTAAAGGAGTACCTGGTCGTTAGGCTCGAAATGTCTGGAGATGATCTTCTTATCATGATATGCCTTTTTCATCTCCTTGTATAACTTTGGAATTTTCTTAGGCCAGATATATGATTTCATCCAGCTCATTGAGCTGAATCAAGCGCCTCTCTGCAGCAGGCTTCAGATCGAAGTTCAGATTCTTAATAACCCATTCTGCTTTGTACTCTAGCTCTACTGGTAGATGGCATGCCTTGCCATAGAGCAGATGAAATAGTGTAGTCCCAAGGGGCGTTTTGTAGGTAGTCCTGTAAGCCTACAATGCATCTTCCAGTTTTGCCGACCAATCCTTTATTGTCTTCCCAACTGTCTTCTCCAGAATATGCTTGATATGTCTATTGGAAACCTCAACTTGTCCACTGGTCTGGGGATTATATGGCGTTGCCACTATATGCTGTACACCATACTTCTTCAGCAGCTTGTCAAAGACCTTGTTAACAAAGTGAGAACCACCATCACTGATAACAATTCGCGGGACACCAAACTGGGGAAAATAATGGTCTTAAACAGCTTCAAAACCACTGCAGCATCATTAATAGGAGTAGCCAACGCCCCTACCCACTTACATAGTGAACAACAACCAGAATGTATTTGTTCCCATAAGATGAAGGAAAAGGACCCATGAAGTCAATGCCGCAACAGTCAAAAACATCAACCTCAAGGATGAAGTTTTGTGGCATCTCATGTCTTCTGCTGATCTTCCCTCTCCTTTGACATGTATCACAGAATGTGATGAATGCTTGTGCATCCAGAAACATAGTAGGCCACCAGAAATAAGCTTGGAGAACTTTGGAGACTAGTTTGAATGTGGCAAAGTGTCCAGCATACTCTGAGCCATGATAGTGAAATATGATGTCTGGAACCTCTGCTTCTGCTAAGTATCTCCTGTAAATCCCATCAGCACAATGTCTATAAAGGTATGACTCATTCCAGTAAAATCTCCTGAGTTCTCTCAAGAACTTCTTCTTTGCATATCCTTTGAAATCATGTGGTTCATCCTCTGCAGCAAGATAATTGGCAATATCAGCATACCATGGTCTCTGGGGATCAGTAATGACATAGACATGCTCTGTAAAAGCTGTTCCCAGGCTTGCACAAATCGTAGCCAAAATCTGAAATTGGTGACGAGCGTCACCAGGCTGGTGGACTGTCATCACTGGCTTCGTGCCTAAGCTGGGTCGTAGCTTAGCTTCGTTGGTGACGAGCGTCACCCCCTTGGTGTCGGTCGTTACTGCCCTGTAATTACGAGAACATTGCAGGTTTTCAATACTTTCTTCCTGCAGTAGAGTCTCAATCAGATACACATTCTTCGCAGGCAAGAAATCGTTGATTGGCAACTCATCTTCAATCCTGATCCTAGAGAGATGACCAGCAACTCCATTCTCAACTCCTTTCTTGTCCTTGACTTCAATATCAAACTCTTGAAGAAGCAGAATCCATCTCAACAACCTTGGCTTTGCATCCTTCTTCTGCATCAGATACTTCAATGCTGAATGGTCTGTGTGGACCACGACCTTGGAGCCAACATGGTACTGGCAAAACTTCTCAAAGGCAAAGACCACAGCGAGCAGTTCCTTCTCAGTATTTCCATAATTCTTCTGAGCTTCATCCAAAGTCCTACTGGCGTAGTAGATGGCGTGTCGCTTCTTGTCTTTCCTCTTTCCAAGCACTGCTCCTACTGCGAAATCGCTGGCATGACACATCACTTCAAAAGGCAAGTCCCAATCTGGTGGCTGCACAATAGGAGCTGTAACCAAGGCCAGTTTGATCTGTTCAAAAGCAGACTTGCATTTTTCTGTGAATTCAAACTTCACATCTTTGCAAAGCAGAGCAGTAAGGGGTCTTGCAATCTTGCTGAAGTCCTTGATGAATCTTTTGTAGAACCCAGCGTGACCCAGAAAACTCCACACTGCTTTGACTGAATCAGGAGCTTGCAGACTTGTCATCACTTCAATTTTTTCCCTCTCCACTTCTATGCCATCTCCAGAGATTCTGTGACCAAGAACAATGCCATCCTGTACTATAAAATGACACTTCTCCCAATTCAGAACCATGTGCTTCTCTTCACATCTCTGCAGAACTTTACACAAGTTGTCCAGAGAGCTCTTGAGGGAAGACCCATAAACTGAGAAGTCATCCATGAAAACCTCCATAAACCTCTCTATTATGTCAGTGAAGATCGACATCATGCATCTCTGGAAGGTTGCAGGAGCATTACCCAGTCCAAAAAGCATTCTGCGATATGCAAAGGTGCCATAAGGACAGGTAAAGGTGGTCTTCTCCATATTATCTGGATGGATGGGGATCTGAAAGAAGTCTGAATAGCCATCAAGGAAGCAGTAATACTTGTGATTCGCCAGCCTCTCAAGCATCTGATCGATGAAAGGTAGAGGGAAATGATCTTTCCTTGTGGCTGCATTCAGCTTCCTGTAATCGATGCACATCCTGTGTCATGTCACTGTCCTGGTTGGAATAAGCTCATCCTTGTCGTTCTTCACCACTGTAACTCCTCCTTTCTTAGAGACCACATGCACTGGACTGACCCAAGCACTGTCTGATATGGGATAGATGATCCCAGCTTGCAGCAGCTTCATGATCTCCTTCTTGACCACATCCTGCAGGTTCGGATTCAGTCTCCTCTGGTGCTCCAGTGATGATTTCGATTCATCCTCCAAATGTATCATATGCATGCACAAGTCTGGAGAAATTCCTGAAATATCAGCAAGATAGTAGCCAAGAGCTTTGCGGAATCTGCACAGCTTACTTAGCAAAAGAGGGAGCTCTATATTGTTGAACCAAGCATTAACAATAACATGATAAGTGGTGTTTTCTCCAAAGAAAGCATACCTTAGCCCTGCAGGGAGCTGTTTAAGCTCAACTTTTGGTGCTTTTGCTGCACTCCAATCACCCATTGCAGCAGCTTTCGCAGATGAAGTGACTAGCTCATCATGTGCAACCAGTTGCATCACATGTGCAGTAGCATCCATCATCTTTGAGTAGCAAATAACAGCTGCATCCAGATGCTTATACTCTGCTGTAGAAGTGGTCAATGCCCTCTCCAAGGGGTCTTCTGATCTCATGTCTTGAAAGATCTGATCAGCAAGTTTGGTAAGAACATCCACATAGAAAGTCTGTCCATCTATGGTTGGCCTCTTCATCAGCTTGTCCATTTCGAATTGCATCACCAAATCACCAACATTCAGCTCAATTTTTCCTTTCCTGACATCAATAATAGCTCTTGCAGTAGCCAGGAAAGATCTGCCAAGAATCAAAGGGTCTTTGGGTTCTTCTCCATACTATAGAACCACAAAGAACCACAAAATATGTAGGAATCATGCAATCTCTTACTTTGATAGGAACATTTTTCTATCACACCTTCAGGAACACTAACTGATCTATCAGCTAGGACAAGAGATATCCTTGTTGCCTTAAAATCATTCATCCCTAAGCTCTTAGCAACAAAATGAGGCATCTGGTTCATACTAGAACCAAGATCACACAATGCTCTCTCAAACATGTCAGAAAAGATTGTGCAGAATAAAACAAAGCTTCATGGGTCTGAAAGCTTCTCTGGTACTCTGTTCTGAAACACTGCACTAACCAGCTCGTTGATCATCAATGCTCCTGCCTCTAAACACAAGTTATTGGTCACCATCCTCTTCACATATCTCCTTATAATAGGAGTGATCCTCACAGCATCAATCAATGTAATCTCAATGACCAGTTTGTCCATGATAGCCTTGCATCTGGCATCTTTAAGCTCTTATTTGAAGTATCAGGCGAAGCAGCTATCATTCGGGGTTGGTGACGAGAGTCACCCTCCTAGTGATGGTTGTTACTCGTAGAGGACGAAGTCGCGTTGTGTTGTAGATAATTGGGTGACGAGCGACACCCATTATTTGTGACGATTGTCACCCAACAAATTCTCCAGAGCTCAAATCCTTCTGCAACATTGCTTGCAGGTTCTTTCCACTCCTTAATGTGATGACATTCACATGGTGTTTGGGATTAGCATCAGTCCTCCCAGGAAGGAATATTTCTTGTCTCTGAACAGCTCCTGCAGTTTAAGCAACTTGATCATCCAGTTCTTTATGTGAGAGTTCAGACTCTCAATTTTTCCATTCAAGTCCTGATATAACGAATCCATCTTGCCAATGAAGTCCACTGTCATCTTCTACTGTCCCTCTAGGAGTTGTCCTAACATAGCTTCCACCTTGTTGTCTTGTGGCGGAGCAGCTTGGTAGGATGAAGAACCATAGTTCATATTGAAGTTGTTGCTCTTCTGGTAAGGTTTCTGGAACTATGTTTTCAGGAACTGAGGCTTGGGTGTGTAACCAGGCGAGCTCTGATTCCCTGTGAAGGTACTCTTCTGATTATTGTTGTTGTAGCCTCTGTTCCACTGCTGATTCTCATACCTTTGACCCTGAAATCCTCCAGCATTGATGAAATTCACATCTTCCTGCTCAATCTCCTCTGAATTTTCAAAAGTCCCTACTTCTGCAGCAAAGTGGACTGACTTCTTTCCCACTAAAAGGCTGTGCATACTTTTCAGCTTTGCCTTAACGTCAGCAATCTGATTCCCATCACTCAAACCACCCTGTTTCATCCTCTGAAAATCAGCATTCTTGGTGCTGTTACTGCAGGCCAAGTTTTCTATCAGAGTTATTGCAGCATCAGGAAGATTTGTGTTGAAGTTCCCATTACTAGCAGCATTCAACACCATCTGATACTTCCAGACAATGCCTCTGAAGAAAATACCAAGCAGCCGCACTTGATTGAAACCATGAAGAGGACAGTCCCTTTGATAAGACTTGAATCTCAGCCAAGAAGCTTTAAAAGCTTCAGTAGGACCTAGGGAGAATGATGCAATTTTCGTCCTCAGGTCCTCTGATCTAGCATCATCATAGAAGTTGTTCAGAAAAGTATTCTTGGTGTCCTCCCAAGTGGTCAGCGAACCAGGCTCCAGTTGCTTCAGCCAATATGCAGCATCTCCTCCAAGTGAGTAAGGAAAAAGCTTGCAGAACAGGAAATCATTGCTAACTCCATTAGCTTTGACACTTGAACCTAAATCCTCAAACCTGTCAATATGATCCATTGGATGCTCATGAGGTAAGCAATGGAAAGGATGCTGTCCCACCAGCTGATAATAAGCATGCTTGAGCTCAAAATCATTCCTTTGGAAAGCAGGAAGGTGGATTGCAGCTCTGCTGGCATATAACTGATCAAGTCTGTTGTAATCTCCCAGAGTCCTTTGAAGAAAATGCCCAGCAGCGTTTCCAGCAGCAGGAACTCCAGCATCATGCACCACACATTGAACCACCTGTTCAACGATGACATTCCCATCCTGATCCACTCTCTGCCCTTTTTTCATTCCTCCTGTTTCCATTTCTGTCAACCAAGTGACCTTTTGCATTCTCGACCAACAGAATCGGATTGACCATTGTAGACTGCTTCTTACCTTTCCTAATGGTCCTCTCCAACTTAGCTAGCTCTTCAATGCCTAAAGTCACAAGATCCTTCTCTTTATTGCTTTTGGTACTGCGATTAGGCATACTCCTGAAACCAGCACAAAGAAAAGTAGCAAAAGTTAGTAAACAAATAAAAACTTAGACAAAATCCTAATACTAAAAATCGATAGGCAGCTATTACTCCCCGGCAGCGGTGCCAAAAACTTAATAGGGCTCAGGTTTTACCTAAATAAAAACTACTGTAAGTGCACAGCAAAGCAGTCGTAGTATAAGGGGTTATCGAATCCCAAGGGAGCAAGTAAACTACATTATAGAATTTAAGTTTGGATTAAGCTAAGCGATCAGTAGTGTATATAATTCGAAATAGCTAATAAGATGAAAGCAGGCAATTTTGATTTGATCTAAAACTCATAAAACTAAAAGCGTTAAGTCAGGATAATTGCAGGTTGAATTCGAGAATGTAGAATACATGAAATCAGGAATGAATAAGAACCGTCTTGAACATGAATCAAAAATATATAACTAATCAGTTCTCATTGCAGAAGTTAACTATGTCTAAATCACAGAGTTTTAAATCTCTTTGCATACTCTAACAACCTAAACATGCAGTAATGATCAGGTTCAACTGTTGACAAAACTCCTAAGTCAAATTTCTTTGCACTAAGTCGTATTGATTATCTAATACTAGATCAGGTGGTCAATAATGCTCTCACATCTATTAAACAACCGAGGTTTCAAATTTTCAGATGATGAGTCTAAGAAAATCGGTTTTAAAGCAAGCACAGATGAAGAACCAACAAATATTCCTAACAGTTGGCGATTTCTACAAACTCATCATCAACCTTTGAAAAGCCCTAACTTATCTAGCATATTACTCAGAAATGATCATGGAATTACAAAGCATAGCTGAATAAAATTACATTAAAGAGAAAGAGTAAAAATTAAAGGGGTTCAAAATCTTCTCAAAAGAGTACAGGATCTGTCTCCCCAAAAAGCTCTGAATAAATCTCTCTCAAAAGCTCTCTGAATTCTAATATCTAAGATAAAAGCCAACAATGGCTGAAAACCTAATATATAGAAGCTAAACACGAGCTGGAACACTTTTGTAATTAGTGAAACTTCAGGGGCCAAAGTGCAAATAATCCTTAATCTTTTATCAACAAGTCGCGACTCCTTCCCAGCTACGGGTGACGAGCATCACCCACGAACGTAATCTACTATAAATGCATAAGAGAATAAAAATAAGGAAAATGTGATGAAAAAAGCAAAAATCTAACAAATAATAATGCTAAGAACATGCAAAATACAGAGACCTCAAAAGCTCTCGGAGGAAGGTGGATTTTCATAATCCACAACCTCCTTTTCCTTAAAGGTTGCACTTTCGAACTGTTGTGGGATGGAGACCCTATAATAGTCCACATACTCAAGGACATATTCTTCAATATATCTCCAGTCATGTTCCTCTCCGAGACACAAAATCCCTGTGCTTTTTGTCCCCAATACAATTTCTGCTTGTACTACAAACCAGAATGAACCCTGGGTCCATACCGGGGACTTTAGTGACATCATAGAATTGTCCAAAAAGGTGGGAGGACCAACCTGAGAAGAGGTTTCCTTTGTAGATATCAGAACCTTTATGTCTGAGAACAACCTTCGATACTGTAGAAACTTCATCTGATGTAGACATTATCACTACATCTGATGTAGGCTGGGCAAAGCCATATACAACACAGTCTACGAGGAGGATAAATAGTTAATGCCATCAAAAATTATTACCAAAACCTCTTTCCCTCACAAGACGAAAAGCAAGTATCCACAGCCCAAGAAGCACTTTTCCACCCTGAGTAACCGATGAAGCAGACATGGTCCTCGTCTCCATCCTTTTGGTTGAGGAATTAAAAATACGTTGCTTTTTAATGCATCCCGACAAAGCTCCATGACCATACGGGTTCTCAGCTAGCTTCTAATACTCACATTGGGAAACTCTGGGAGCCAAAGTCACTGCAGAAGTCCAGGATTTCTTCTCTTCTGAATACTTACCAAGGAACATAAACGCAACGTATATCAGGTTGATACCTAAAATCACTAGTCGGAAGACTACAACAGTTATGCAATGTCTACTATAAGATCATAGCAAATATTCTTACTATGAGAGTAAGCCAATACTTTGCGATATTGTGCAGAGAATCGGTCCACTTTCGTCTCCAAAAGAGGAATCTTGAATACTATATTAATCACCCATGAAATTATCCATTATCTCAAAACATCAGGAGCAAAGAAGAAATGCTTTATAGCAGTGAAAACCATCATGACTAAGGTATATAACAGATTAGAATGGGATTTCATTATTATTCTCTTTGAGAAGCTCGACATTCACCATAAATTGGTACATTGAATTCATCAATGTTTGACATTTTTCACATATACTTACCTAGTCAATGGCTCCCCACAAGGGGAAGTAAGCACTAAAGGGGTATCAGTTAAGGTGACCTTCTATTACTGTACATCTTGTTCCTTTCAAGCGAGGTGTTATCAGGTTTGTGTAATATAGCACAAGAGAATGAGTCTCTTCCATGCATCAAGGTCTCCAAAAACAGTCTGTGCATTAACCATTTTCTGTTTGCTGATGACATGATATTCTTCTGCCCTTCAGACTCCAGAGTTGGGACACCCTGGAATAAATCATCACAAATATAAACAAGCCTCGGGACAACCTATAAACCAACTAAAATCAGGAATAACTTTCTCTTCAAAAACTCATAGATCCATGAGAGATAAGGTAAAGTCTGATATAGGGATAAGCCTTAAAGGGTGACAAGGCAAATACTTGGGGTTACATGAGCACTTTGGGATGCGGCAGGAATACCTTTTTAGCAGCATCGTTGATAGTATCCATCAGAAGGGTTGCAGTTGGAATTCAGGATTTCTCTCTTCTGCTGGTGAGATGGTAATGCACAAATTTGTAATGGCAGCCAAACCAACATACACAATATCTTGCTTCGAAAAATCTCTTTATCCCTGTGAAATAGAATTCAATCAACATTGACACGGTTCAAGTGGGATACACGAGAAGACGAAAAAATGTGTTAGATATCTTGTAGAAAGCTTACATAATCAAAACGAGAAGGAGGATTGTGATCCAGAGATATCAAAACTTTCAATGATGCGTTCCATATAAAGGTTAGCTGGCGGATTATGTTAAAGCTAAATTACCGTCTCAGCCGTACTTTACTAGGAAAGTACTGCCATTCATCTAGCTTCCTAGACTGCTCTGTCTCATCCTCAACATCCCATGGATGGCACAATATATGTAAGTGTTGGGACCTCCTAAAATCACAGTTGGTGAAAACCATCAGCAATGGAAAAAGTACAAAAATATGGGATAAACGTGGCTCTCTTTACATGACAACTTACACCTATAAGGACCCCCACCTAAAACATAACAAGACATGTTAGTTGAGGAGCTTATATCCCATGCCACAATGAAGTGGAATAGAGAGAAAATAACTGCAATCATCCGAGACCATGAAGCTTAAATACTCACGATCCGGCCAAGCAAACTAGGATATGATGATAAGTTTATCTGGTTACTTACAGATGCCAGAAATCTATTAAGACAAATTAAGATGCTACTCAGAAACTAATTGGAGACCTAACCATGTGAATTAACCTCAACTTTTAAGGGATTTCAATTGGAACACAGAGATATTGAAGCCACAACTTTTAAGGGATTTCAATTGGAACACAGAGATATGGAAGCTCTGAAATTCTCTAAAACCAAAGCTATTCCTAGGGAAAGCATTAAGAGAAGCTCTTTTAGTTGGTGAAAAGTTAAAAGCAAGGAATGTAAATAACTCAATTACATGCTCTTTTTGTGGGGCGGAAGAATCTACTCACCATATAATGCTCCATTGAATGTTTGCTTGACAGACATGGGATCTTACACCTTTAAACCACGGATTTGACTTGGTAGTGATAACTCATCTAAGAGAGGGAATTGAAGCGATCAAACACTCAATAACCCTTCCTCCACATGGCCTCTCTAACTGACCCCTCGCACCTTGGATATTATGCGCCTTCTGGACGGTAAGAAACAACCAGATCTTCAATGACAAAAACATTTCACCGTGGAAAGTAGTATATCACACCATCATCAATACAAAGAAAACAGGCCGCCCTGATTAAGAACATTGATATACTCATTATTTATACCATATTAGCATACATTTTTTGCATTGTTTTGTAGTCTTCAAGCATGCATTTCAGCATGTTCTTGTCCCAATCACATCCACTTAGCATCTAGAGTTTAATTAGGAGTTGCATTGCATATTAGATGCAGTCCTAGCACTTGGCAGGTGAATTTTGGAAGTTTGGGGACCAAAGGAGAAGCTGAGAATCAAAAGGTGAAGGAACCAAGGCGAGAAGACTTCATATTGAGCAGGATATCGACTTGGCAGGTCCATACACGACGTACAAAGCAGCGTATCGACGTCTCGCATCGATACATGCTGAGGAAGCCATATCGACTAGCACACGAAGTCCCCGAATCGATACAAGGCGACAGGACATCAGACGAATATCGAACTACTCCGATCGATACACCACCTTTGAAGCCCTTGTACTGGTCAGCATATCGACCTAGCATCATCTCGTTACTTGTTTACTTGTTTCTTTTTCCCTTTTTATTTTTCATTCTTTTGAGTCATTTTATGTTTTTCTCTTGAGTTAATTTGTCAGTTGCTTTGATGATGTTTTGTGAACTTGTTGAACCGTGATTTATGCGATATGTTTGAGTGCTCTAACTGTCTAACTTCGGAGTGTACATGATAACATTACATTTGGAACATCTAACTAACGATATTGGAGTTTCACACACAGTGACGATCGTCACCCATTCTGAACAATGCTGGTCACCAACTCCTTCGCGAGATACCATTTTCAAACTCAGTTCAATGCATTCTCTTACTTCTTCTTGGCAACCTCTAGGCTTAATAACATTGGGGATAGTGTTGTTTAAGTCTGGGGTAGGTGGCTACTGACATTGTGTATATTGTGTCTAGTTTTAAGAGTCTTGAAGTTGATTCAAAAAGCTGTTTTATAGAGTCAAAAATTTGAAACTGTAAGATTTTCTTGATACTAACCACAAAGCATTGATGCTTATAAGAACCATTACCCCAGATGTTGATTACAAGTCTTACTAAGTTGAAAGTCATAGGTAGATCAGTCTAGCAAAGAAGGTTTAGGTTCTTAGAGAATCTGGAAAATTTATTGTTGACTCCACCTTAATGAACTTTAAACTTCTCATCTTGGGGCTTGAAATTCATTGATGTTTATTCTCTCTTTCAACAGTGGCAAGAATGTTTAGATGCAGTCTCTCTTTGATCTTCCGTGATACAGATTTTAAGAGTTTAAGTCTATAGAATGGTGCATCACGACCTTGTGTCCTTACAAGGAACAATAGTAGTGAATACTCATGAACCTGTCTCCTCACAAGGAACACGAGTATTGAGTAGCATCAGTTCTTAGACTGTAAAAAACAATGATGAGAAAAGAAGTTGAAAAATCAAAAAAATAAAAGAAAAATAGATAAAGGGAAGAGAAAATAGGAGAGATGTATTGAGATTTACTTGTTCAGTGTTAAGGTAGGGAAAGAATCTATAAGTGATTGGGTTGATCAATCCTTGATGAGACATCACACTTAGATAAATAAAATGAGTTAGCAGTAGAGATTTTGGATTTTTTGAAGGGGCTTGGACTGGATTTGAGAGATTGCTAAGCTTGTAATAAGTAGACTAAAATTTGATCTTGTGTTGGCTCTGTGGTATGTGGATTCGACAGTAAGGTTAGCTAACTGTTTCTGTTTTCAAACCTCGACCATGTTCTTTGTCTAATGTTTGCTTGAGGGCAAGCAAAAGCTAAGTCTAGGGGAGTTGATATATCGTGATTTTTATGGTTTTTAACCATGAAATAAATCCTTTTTATTGAGTCTTTTTGTTCTTTTTAGAGTTCTAGTAGAGTCTTTACGGGTTATAGCATGATTGGAGCACAATTAGAGGTTTTGGAGCTTTTTAGATCAAAACAAGAATCATTCCCGAAGGAACCAACTCAGGAGACGTTATTATGCATTGGTGTCGATCGTCACCACTCAAATGTGACACTCGTCACCCACACATGAATAGAATCGCGTGGTTTATTTAAAAGATGGAGAGGAATTTGCACCTTTGGCCCAAGAGTTCCATTATTTACAAGAAGATCCCAGCTCGTGTTTTAGCCTGTATAATAGTTTTTTCAGCTCTTGTTAGCTAGTATCTTTTATATGATTTTCTAGAGAGCTTTTGAGAGAGATAGTTTGCAGAGCATTGAGGGAGACAAATAATATACTCTTTTAGAGAAGATTTCGAACCCTTGTATCTCTACTTTTATCTTTTTGATGCAGTATTATTGTGACACCCGATTCCGATCATATAAACCGAACCGGCAAATTTCAAGATAACCGTCTCCGCCTAAAGCCAAACGCATTATCCTCTTTACAAGTCCCAGAATCCGAAGGCGCCTTGCTTAACAAACAACTCCACACCACATGCGATACTGAAGCATCTTGATTCACCTAACTTGGTAGAGGGGATCGGTAGAGAGAAGATAGGGTGGAGGGATGAGTAATTTAGATTACCCAGGAGAATGAACCTATACTATCCTATCAATGCATCACAACTTAAGAAACGCTTAGTTCAAGCCTAAAACAGCACCACACAAAGTCCTAAAGACATCTCACACAACCTAATGTCCGCAGGTAATAGCTTGCTATTTTAGATCATTTTAGGCTGCATTTCATGCATTTTTTTCCTCTTTTTTTGCATTATAGTTTAACATTTTAGTATCATTTGCACTTAGAATCTATATGACATGCATTTAGCTTAGGATTGCATAAATTTGCATACATGTGCATGTTTGTGGTGGTTTTCAGGTGTTTTGGAGTTTCTTGGAGATGGAAAGGAGATGGAAGCAGCTCATGATCGAAGAAGATATCAGAAATGGAGCTCTTGCAAAGTCTGATCCATATGGTGCAAGTATATCGAGCAGAACACCCGTGAAGTATGCTCAATGTAAGCAGTAAGACGAGAGGAAGAGGATCAGCACAAGGAGTCTAAGCCGTTGGTCTGCATCAAGGTCCAACATCGAGGAAGGAAGCCAATGCGCGCACATACCATATCGAGGTCGTATATCCAGCAGAACATCGTCCGTACGACCTCGATGCAAATCACCCACGCACTGACCACCTTATTTTCTTTGATCTTATCCTACTTTTAGGTTTTTATGCTTCTTTTGGCTCCCTACTATAAAAAGGAAGCCACCAAAGATTATCTTTATCCAAGTTTAGCTTTTCATCAAAAACTCTCTCTTCTCGAAACCTTAAAGGGCGATTTGCCTGAGAATCTTAATCTTTAATAAAGTTTGTATTTGTATGGTTTAATCTTGTCTTTTAATATTTGTTCTTGCACCTTGGTAGTTTAGATTTATCATCTTTGCATTTTAATCTCATCTAGTTATGTTTAACTCCAAACAAATTAGATTAAAAATGATTAGGGAGTAGTTTACTTTAAATTTAAGGTTCTAAGTAGGGAAAGTGGTGATTAAGATGTGATTAAGGGGTGATTAGGCTTATTTAACTGTTCTCGGTTGTCTCCATCCTTTGCAAAGTGGTTATTGTTCATAAAGCTTGCTCCTTTTGATTGAATATGGCATTGATTAGTGTGTATGGTTCACTAAATGGCTTGTTATCTCATTTCTAAGCATTGTTCGCATATTTGGCTTGATAGTTTGGCTTGGTCTATATTTCCTTTGTTCAGTGACACCAAAGTGATAGTTTACCATTGCTAGATGATTCGCTTAGGGCTAGATAATGCTGGTTTTAGGATTCTTGCTTGATGGTTAGATAGGATGCATTAAAAGATCTTGCATTTGTTTCATTCCTGTTCATTGCTTAGTTTTGTTCGGATGTTGCAGCTATGTGCTTAAATCCATATTCTTGATTGGTGTTTAGCTAACTAGGTCCTTATTGGTTCACAAGATTGATAAGTTGATCTGAATTCTTTCTTGGGTGAGAGAATGATTGCTTGATTAGTACATCTCTTAGGCTAGAATGGTTCTTATCTTTATGCTCATGGTTGAAGGATACGCCATCACAAGTGAGTCTGACACTTTAATCTTGTTGAATATGAACTGCTTATTGATGCCAAGTTAGTTCCTTTTAGATATCTTGTCTAGGAGTACAACATTGAGAATTGCTTGCTTATGAATGCTTGATGCTTTCCTTTGTTAGAAATCCATATTTTCACTCTTGAAAGCAACTATCCAACAATTACTTAGAACCTTGAGTCTTGCTTTTAATTAATTGGCTTTAAGATCATCTTGCTTAGTTCTTGTTTTAATAATCATCTTGCTTAATTCTTGCTTTAGTTATTGGTTTAAGTTCATTGCTTAGATTTGTTCTTTTGCATTTAGTTTATGCTTTCTTTCCATTGCATTATTAGGTTCTTAAACTTGTCCTTGTTCAATCAAAACTTGTCCTCATCTCATCTTCCACAAATGAATTGATACTAGATCCCTATTCTACAACTGATTAGAGACTAAGGACATTTGAGTTAAGACTTGCAAAAGTCCTGTTTCAGCAGGTAACGCCACTACGAATACCCGGACCACACAATAATGACTTACACCGTGGCACTTGGGATGCATCCTCCGTAAGTTTATAGTCGCTACACGACTAGCCCACCGACTATGCCTTGGGAGTGCTAAGTATGTCTAGCCTCTCTCCCATACCATATGAGTGTATGCTGAACCCTTTTGAACAGCCCCATATGGTGTCAGGTCCCTCAGTACCCCTCCGCTTATTGCCACACATGGCTCACAGCGATTACACAAAAAATTCTCAACTTACGTCATCAACTATCGTCTCAACACATAGTTTCGCCACATCGTATCAATCGTTCACTAAGAACAGATTCTCCACTCGAATATGTTGATCATGGTTTCCACATCACATGATCTCAACCCTCATCTTGAATCATACATAGTCTCGATAATGATCTCACGCAATACCGTATTAAGTTCCTAACCTCTTTACAACAAAGTGATCAAACATCAAACAAGTGGAACAAACAGCAATCAACAAAGCAAGCGTAATATACAACCAAGATTTGTTTTAATCTCCTGCAACTTCAGTTTCACAATCCTAAACACATCTAGGTGATTCACACAATCATTAACATTCTACTAAGACCTATATTGGAATCAGTTTTAAAGCAGAAAGTAGGTTATGCTTGGTTTAACCACAAACTAGACATTCAGAAAAGCAGGACACATAATATTCTAGCACAGATTAATCCTCACCTTTGCCTAGGTGGCGAAGGAAGTGGCGAGGGGAGATATGGAGAATGGAAGGAAGCCAGTTGCTCAACGGAGGCTAGCCACGCCGGGTTGATCGTCCTTCAGGGCTGATGTTGCGGCGACGTGTGGCTTCGGGAAGACTCCGGCACATCGTCGCTAAGAAACACCGGCATGGGGCAGCTTATCGGAGCGGCAACGGGTCCATCCCAAAAGTGGTGGACACACGGCTCCTCAACGACGGCGGCTGGCAGCGTCGGCTGCTCGGGGAAGTGGCTGAGCCTTCGCGGACGGCTGGAGCGATCGTCGGACGGAGGTGAGGGCGATCAGCAATACTTGATGAAGAGAGAGAGGAAGCGGCAATGAGAGAGAAAACGCTGGACAGAGAACGGCGGAGAGAGAGAGGTCGGTGCTGGAAAGAGAGAGAAGTGAGTTCTACGGTTCTCAGTTTTCTGAAAATTTAGAATGAAGAAAATAATAAGAAGGAGATCTCTATTTATACCCAATGGGAGGCTTGGATAAAAAGTAAATATAACCACGAAAAAGAAAAGGATAATTATGAATAAGTATATTCTCAATTCTTTTAGGAAAATGTTCATTAATATCACATTAAAAATGTAATATTTATCAAAACCCAGAATATTGATCTCTCGAAAGAAAAAGAAAATATCGAGAAATCGGAATTGGGCTTAAACCGTCTTAGTTCGGGATTGAATTTTTCAAACGGGCCTCGTTTAAAAAACCAGGTCGTTACAATTCTCCATTCCTTAACGAGATTTCATCCCGAATTCTAAGGCATGGTCTCCACGGCCGGCTTAAGGCGACGAGGTAGACTTGGAGATCATAAAAAAGAAGGCTAAATCGAAATGTTCATAGAACGGAAGACTCGAGAACAACTATTTCTAAGCAAGCAAAACTTTTTAATAAATAAATCAAGCGATCAATCAACACAGAATATGGCTCTTAGGTTTAATGCATAAAATTAAAAACTAAACTAATTATTAAAATTAACCCCCCCAAATCATCCCACAACACCCAAAGCGCAGCCCTAATCTAGATAGTCTTCAAGCAGCTTCTCCTAGCCACGTCTCGGCTCGTAGTCGTTGTCGCCGGGAACCTCGCATTCAGACGGGTCCGACTTGTAGTCAGCCTGGTCTGCTGCCTCTATTCCTCCTCGATATCCTGCTCGACCAGCCGTGCCATGTTAGTGACTTGGCTGATAGACCGAACGAGTCCGTCTTCCTCGGGGTAGAGTACACTCCTGCGGATTTGCGGTCTCAGTCATTCTCAGAAGGCTATGGAAGCATGGAGAGTACACCAGATTTCTCTGTGATACGATCCTCCCAGGGAAGTCTTCACTCTAGAGTTGGTGAATGGATGGATAGATGGATAGGCCTTAGAACTAAGAAGAAAGGATCTTCAAAGTACAAGGAAATGATGGATCTTAAGGTCGCACAGAAGCTGCGGAAGGACTTCTGATTTACCCTAACTTGAGTTCCTTAGATATGACACACTAAGACAAACTCAAGGTCGATTGAATGGATATGACGCACCAAACAATCTCTTAACTCCCTGGATATGACACACCAAGACAAGCTAAATTTTGATCAATGGATATTACACACCAAGGATCAAAAATGTTCACAAGGAACAAAAGAGAATCACCCTCAAAGATTTTAATAAAAAGGTGGATATTTTATAAAAATAATCTTACATGAGTTTATATAGAAAATAAAATGAGTAGGCAAATGGCCAAACTCGTGGTGAAAGCCATAATTAAACAAAGACTGAATTAAAAGTAAGTTTGAATGACTTTTGAACTACTTAAGGGACCCTTGAACTGATTTTGTGGATGCCTCTTCAAATCTTCCTTTTTAGGCACGAAATGGTCTTGCTTAAGTGAATGGGCTTAGTAACTTTGTGATCCATTTGCCTCATTAAAAACTTTCCTGGAAAACCCATTGGGACAAAACCAAGGATAAGGAAAAAGAGTACAAATGATCAGAAACCCATTAGAGCTCTTCTTGGACTTGAATCATTGTGATGACTTTTTGAATGGAATCCTCTTTAGTCCAATCCGAGTTCTCTTTGGATGTGAACATTTGGTTAAGTAAGCCTCCAATTCCTTGTATGAACTTCTTCGCTCTTGCTCGAGTCATCGGTCCGGCTTGTACAACTAAGTCTCCGTCAGCTTCAAGCTCAGGTTCTAGCTCCGGTTCAATCTCATTCTCTTTGGTGCTATTTATGATCGCATCATCCTCCCTCTCTTGAAAAGGATTTGAACTCAAATCTGGACCATCTGCCACGAAAAGAACCAAGTCAGAAACATTAAACCTTGAGCTAATTTTGTACTTACCTTGAAGATCAAGTTGGTAAGCATTGTCATTGATCCGCTTGACTATCTTGAATGGACCATCAACTCTCGACCTGAGTTTTGACTTTCTTTCTGCTGGAAACCCTTCTTTCCTCAACTGAATCCACACGAGATCTCCAACATCGAACACAACTTTGCGTCGGCTTTTGTTTGCTTTCATTTCGTACTGCTTAGTCTTTTCCTCAATGTTTTTCCTGGCTTTCTGATGGATCTGATTGACAAGGTCAGCTTTCTTTTTCCCATCCGTACTAGTTCTTTCACTCAAAGGCAATGGGGTAAGATCCAAAGGCGATAAAGTTAAAGCCGTAAACAATTTGAAATGGAGAGAACTTAGTAGCGGAATGAACAGAATGATTATAAGCAAACTCAACATGTGGTAAACATTCTTCCCAAGTTCTCAAGTTCCTTCTGATCAATGCATGCAACAAAGTGGACAAGGTTCTATTAACTACTTCAGTTTGACCATCAGTTTGTGGATGACAAGTAGTTGAGAATAACAACCTAGTTCCAAGTTTAGACAAAAGCGTTTTCCAAAAGTAACTTAAAAACTTTGTATCTCTATCAGAAACGATCGTCCTAGGCATACTATTCAAACGAACTGTTTCTTTGAAGAATAAATCAGCTATATGAGATGCATCATCAGTCTTTTGACAAGGTATGAAATGTGCCATCTTAGAGAACCTATCAACAACCACAAAGATAGAATCTTTTCCAGTCCTATTTCTAGGTAAACCAAGCACAAAGTCCATAGAAATATCATTCCAAGGTTGAGAAGCAATAGGCAAAGGAGTATACAAACCATTTGGCTGAACCTTTGATTTTGCCTGTTTGCAAGTAACGCATCTACCACAGATCCTCTCCACGTCTCTTTTCATGTGTGGCCAGTGAAAGTGGTCTAGCATAACCTGAAATGTCTAAGCAACTCCAAAATGCCCCATTAAACCTCCTCCATGGGCTTCTCTGACTAACAAATCTCGAATGGAACAGTTAGGCACACACAAGCGATGATTATAGAATAGAAATCCCTCATGGCTATAGTACTTTCCAAACGCAAACTTCTCACAAGCTTTGTACACTTCTCCAAAATCTGAATCTACCTCATAAATTTCTTTAAGCTGCTCAAAGCCTTGCTTGTACTTGATAACATAAGGAAATGTTTCAATGAATTCGACCCATCGAGCATGCCTCTTGTTGAGCTTATGTTGTCCTTTCAAGTGCTTGAGGGACTCATGATCAGTGTAAATCACGAACTCCATTGGCCACAAGTAGTGCTGCCATGTTTGCAAAGCTCGGACTAAGGCATAGTGCTCTTTGTCATATGTCAGATAGTTTAGAGTAGCTCCTCCAAGTTTCTCACTGAAATAGGCGATATGCTTGTTTTCCTGCATCAGCACAGCTCCAATTCATACACCTGAAGCATCACACTCAATCTCAAAAGTCTTAAGAAAGTTAGGTAAAGACAAGAGTGGTGCATTTGTGAGTTCTCCCTTCAAAGTTTGGAAGGCGTTTTCTTGAGCTTCTCCCTATTTCAATCTAACATCCTTCTTGATTACTTCTGTAAGAGGCGCAGCAAGGGTGCTAAAGTCTCTCACAAAACGTCTATAGAATCCTGCAAGTCCATGGAAGCTCCTGACTTCGCCGACCGTCTTTGGACTTGGCCATTCTCGGATTGCTTTCACCTTTTCCTCATCAACCTTAATACCATCTGCACTTACAACAAAGTCTAAAAAGACAAGGTTATCTGTACAAAAAGTGCATTTCTTAAGATTGGCAAACAGTTGCTCCTTTCTAAGAACCCTTAGAACCATTTTCAGATGTTCACCATGCTCGTCAAGACTCTTGCTATAGACTAAGATATCATCAAAGTAAACTACAAGAAAGACTCCAATGTAAGCTCTCAGAACGTGTATCATCAATCTCATGAAAGTACTAGGTGCATTTGTCAAACCAAAAGGCATAACTAACTACTCATACAAACCATGCTTAGTTTTGAAAGCCGTTTTCCACTCATCACCCTCTTTCATGCGACTTTGGTAATAACCACTTTTAAGATCAATCTTAGAAATGATGCAAGAACCATGTAACTCATCAAGCATGTATTCTAATCTAGGGATAGGATGGCGATACTTTACCGTGATGTTGTTGATGGCTCTGCAATCAACACACATATGCCAGCTTCCATCTTTCTTTGGCACAAGCAACACTGGTACCGCACATGGCCTCATACTCTCTCGGATATGCGCTTTCTCCATGAGTTCATTGACTTGCTTTTGAAGCTCCTTTGTTTTCACAGGATTGGTCCTATAAGCTGGACGGTTCGGAAGTGAAGCTCCTGGTACAAAGTCGATCTGGTGTTCTATCCCTCTGATTGATGGTAATACTTTCGGATTGTCTTTAGGGAACACATCTCCAAAGTCCTGCAAAGGAGAAAGAATACTACTCGGGAGCACCGGTTCAGGGTTAGTAAGATTTAGAGCTTCCTTGTACAAGAGTACAATCACAGGTCGATTAGAAAATAAAGCTCTCTTAACATCACTTGTCCTCACATAAAAGTTTTGGTGTTTCCTCCCGGGTATACTATCACAGGCCTTTGACTTGGTTTTTCTCAAACTCTCACTCTTTTTTTTGCTGTAAAGTGTTTGGGGGTTCACTCAGAGTGTTTGTTTCTTCTTTTTTGCTCAAGTGTTTCTGATCCTGATAGATCTCTAAAGGCGTCATAGGTATAAGAGTAATCTTTTTACCTTTGATTTCAAATGAATGCTGATTGGTGTAACCATCATGGGTGACTTTACGATCGAACTGCCATGGCCTTCCTAAAAGAATATGGCCTGCCTTCATGGATAACACATCGCATAGCACTTCATCCTCATACTTGCCTATGGTTATGGGAACCAATACCTGGCTGCTCACTTTCATTTCCCCAATATCATTGAGCCATTGCAACTTGTAAGGCTTTGGATGCTTCCTTACTTTCAAGCCTAGCTTCTTGACCATTGTCTCACTTGCCACATTAGTACAACTGCCTCCATTAATGATGACGCTGCATACATTCCCTTGGACGTGACACTTTGTGTGAAACAAGTTCTCCCGTTGCTCATACTGATCCGGTTTAGACTGTACATTCAATGATCTCCTTGCAACCAATAGATCTCCTGTAGCCAGATTAGCTTCATGCTCTTCTTCTGATGATAACGAATCAGAAACCACTTCTACTTCCTCTTCTGATTCTATGTCTCCATTCTCCAGAAGAATCATGACTTTCTAGTTTGAGCATTCGTTAGCATAGTGTCCTGTTCCATGACACCTGAAGCACTTGACATCTTGCGCTCTACTAGTAGTAGCCTCTGGTTTTCCTCTAGAAACCTGATTAGCAACAAACGGTTTAGATTCTACCTTGGGAAAGGTCCTTGGTTCCTCCTCTCTGTTGTAACTCGCCCTTGTGTTAGTTGCTCCATAAGATGGTATAGAAGGACCCATTCTTTTGAGTTGCTGCTCCAATAGAATCGCCTTGTGTAGCATTTCCTCAATCTCCACATAATGCTGCATCTCAAGCTTGACCTGCACCTCACGGTTCAAACCGCTCATGAATCTAGCCATTGTAGCTTCTCTATCCTCTGTAACATCAACCCTGATCATAAGAGTCTCCAACTCTTGATAATAGTCTTCAACACTGCGGCTGCCTTGACTAAGTCTCCTTAGTTTCTGATGAATCTCACGGTGTTAATGACTAAGACCAAATCTCTTCCTTATAATGGCTTTCATATCAACCCAAGTCTCCACTGGACGTTCTCCATTTCTTCTCCTTGAAGTGACAAACTGATCCCACCAGCTTAGTGCATAATCATAGAACTCAGTAGCAGCCACTCTAACCTTGTTGATCTCCGAATAGTGGTTGCAATAAAAAACGAGCTCTACTTTCTTCTCCCACTCCAAGTAGACATCTGGATCATTCTTTCCATGAAAGGATGGAATTTTAAGTTTAAGACTTCCAAGATTGTCTTCACGTTGACCTCTGCCTTCTCTCTCATGTCTAGGTCTTCTTCTGCTCCCTTGAGAAGAGTCTCCATCACGGCTGTAGTAGTCATCGTCTAGATTAATCCTTGCTGGTCTATGTTGCTCTTCATGTCTTCGAACAGGCACGTTTTGAGGTTGCCTTTCTCTAGCCTCAACTCTGACTTCTTCAAGTCGTTCATAAACTCCGTCGATTTCATTCCTCAGCATCCGCCGCATCTCTCCTAACAAAGCTTCCGTCTGGAGATTAGGGACTGCTGGTACTCCATCACGGTTATCTCCATCTTATGACATTTTTCTTCCCTGCAAAACTCAACAAACAAGTTAGTAGTAAAGCTCTCACAAGTGTTTCTCTCAAAGGTGTTTCACTCTAGTGTTTCACTCAAATGATTTCCCTCAGTGACTTCTCAAGAGTTCCAATAGAACAAATCCAATACAACTCAAAGTATAGTTTCCAAGAATCAAAAGTGATCTGAATGAAAGAACAATGAAAGAAAGAAAGAAAAGAAAGGAAGATAGAATAGAAAGGCCGGAAAAACAAATAGAAGAGAAAGGTCGGAAAGACAAATAGAATAGAATAGAAAGAAAAGAAATAAATAGAAAGAAAGAAATAAATGAAAGAAAATGAGAATTAATAAAATTTAGATTTTGCAAAAAACAAATTCCATAACTTCTTAGATAATTTTTTTTTTCTTTTTTTTCCTTTTTTTAATCTTTTTCGGATCTTTTTTTGTTTTTTTGTTACTGGATTCGAAAATAAATAATAAAATTGAGAAACAGAAAATAGAAGAAAAGAAAATGAAATGATAGAAGATGAAAAGATAAGAAGGTGAAAGATAGTTGATGAAAAGATAAGAAGGTGAAGAGATGAGAAGATGAAAAGATGATACCAACTTCAGAGTGTGCTCTGATACCAAATGATACGATCCTCCCAGGGAAGTCGTCACTCTAGAGTTGGTGAATCGATGGACAGATGAATATGCCTTAGAACTAAGAAGAAATGATCTTTAAAGTACAAGGAAATGATGGATCGTAAGGTCGTACAGAAGCTGCAGAAGGACTTCTGATTTACCCCTACTTGAGTTCCTTAGATATGACACACTAAGACAAACTCAAGGTCGATTGAATGGATATGACGTACCAAACAATCTCTTAACTCCCTGGATATGACACACCAAGACAAGCTAAGTTTTGATCAATGGATATTACACACCAAGGATCGAAAATGTTCACAAGGAACAAAAGAGAATCGCTCTCAAAGATTTTAATAAAAAAGGTGGATATTTTATAAAATGATCTTACATGAGTTTATATAGAAAATAAAATGAGTAGGCAAATGGCCAAACTCGTGGTGAAAGCCATAATTAAACAAAGACTGAATTAAAACTAAGTTTGAATGACTTTTATGCTACTTAAGGGACCCTTGAACAGATTTTGTGGATGCCTCTCCAAATCTTCCTTCTTAGGCACGAAATGGTCTTGCTTAAGTGAATGGGCTTAGTAACTTTGTGATCCATTTGCCTCATTAAAACCTTTCCTGGAAAACCCATTGGGATAAAACCAAAGATAAGGAAAAAGAGTACAAATGATCACAAACCCATTAGAGCTCTTCTTGGACTTGAATCATTGTGATGGCTTTTTGAATGGAATCTTCTTTAGTCTTATCCGAGTTCTCTTTGGATGTGAACATTTGGTTAAGTAAGCCTCCAATTCCTTGTATGAACTTCTTCGCTCTTGCTCGAGTCATCGGTCCGGCTGGTACAACTAAGTCTCCGTCAGCTTCAAGCTCAGGTTCTAGCTCCGGTTCAAGCTCATTCTCTTTGGTGCTATCCATGATCACATTACTCTGCCAGTGTCTCCCAGGTCCCGAAAGAAGGCCTTGTGGTACTGCTCTACGGTATGTCCATCCTGAGTTGTCCGGGGGTAAAACGGCTGAACATTCGGCGTAGCATATGGCGCAGGGTTGTTGCGGGGGCGTCCGCGCTTACGTGGTGGCTGGGCCGAATGAGCCATCACTCTACCAGAAGAGGATCGACACGTGCCCTGGGCTTGTACAGCTTCGATCATGCTGGTCGCTAGCGCAACACAGGTATTTACCTCCTCTCGAGCTGGCATTCGAGCGGGTTGGGCGAGTCGAGCGGGAACTATGCTGATCGAAGTGGTCTGATTCCGGGCTGTCTCGCGTGTATGAACCCTGTTTGGCATGGGAAAGAAAAAGCTGAGGCTTTGATTGGAAACACTTGCCGAATGGTTGAATAGAGAAAAAACACAAAAATGCAAGAATTTTGCCAATCAGAAAAATCTGCAGAAAAACGCCAAAACGCGAAATCTGCGGAATTGCGTTTTTACTTACAAAAAATACAAAGAAATCTTCATTAAGCGGAAAAACGTGTTTGAAGTAGAGTATTTGCAGAATCAATGTTTATATTATTCAATTATATAACTAATTATATTTTATTATTTAAATAATTACAAATAAAAAATTTAGTGTTATAAAAAATTATTTAATGATAAAGTTATATATATTATTTAAGATTTTCAAATATTTTTAAAATTTCATATATTTTTATTTTTTTTAAAATCATTAAAAAATTACAATAAAAATTATATCATTTTATAATAGTTGATTGAATTGTGAATATTTTATTTTTTATAATATAGAGTAAAAAATATTTTTAACTAATCATACTATGCCATTCTGCCATTACTTCATTCTGCATAATTTATCCAGTCGTGTTAGAAAAAATATTTTGCAGTTCCTGCAATAAATCATACCGCAATTCTTTTTTCCACCATTACGCAATTCCACAATAAGAAAAATGTGTTACCAATCGGAGCTAGAGTCAGATGTCAAGTATGCATAGGTGGGCGTCATGAAACAGTTGGAAAGCACGCTAAGTGCGCACATATGATTCGCAAACACTAAAAAATTTAAGACTGACCCTACAAGACAAAACCGAAGAGTCTTAACCTTGGCTCTGATACCAAACTTGTGACACCCGATTCCGATCATATAAACCGAACCGGAAAATGTCAAAATAACCGCCTGCGACTAAAGCCAAACGCATTATCCTCTTTACAAGTCCCAGAATCCGAAGGCGCCTTGCTTAACAAACAACTTCACACCACATGCGATACTGAAACATCTTGACTCACCTAACCTGCTAGAGTGGATCGACACAGAGAAGATAAGGTGGAGGAATGAGTAATTTAGATTACCAAGGAGAATGAACCTACATTATCCTATCAATGCACCACAACTTAACAAACGCTAAGTTTAAGCCTAAAACAGCAGTACAGAAAGTCCTAAAGACTTCACACACAACCTAACGTCCGTTGATAATGCCCCTGCGAATACCCGGACCACACAATGATGATTTACACCGTGGTACTTGCGATGCATCATCCGTAAGTTTATAGTCGCTACACGACTAGCCTTTCGGCCATGCCTTGGGAGTGCTAAGTACGTCTAGCCTCTCTCTCATACCATATGAGTGTACGCTGAACCCTTTTGAACAGCCCCATATGGTGTCAGGTCCCTTAGTACCCCTCCGCTTATTGCCACTCACGGATAACAGCGATTACACACAAAATTCTCAAATTACGATATCAACTATCGTCTCAGCACATAGTCTCGACACATCGTCACAATCGTTCACCAAGAACAGATTCTCCACTCTGATATGTTGATCATGGTTTCCCCACCATATGATCTCAACACTTATCTTGAATCACACATAGTCTCAATAATGATATTACGCAATACTGTATTAAGTTCCTAACCTCTTTACAACTAGGTGATCAAATAGCAAACAAGTGGAACAAACAGCAATCAACACATCAAGCGCAATATACAACCAAGATTCGTTTTAATCTCCTGGCACTTCAGTTTCAGAATCCTAAACACATCTAGGCGATTCACACAATCATTAACAACCTATTAAGACCTAGTTGGGACTCAGTTCTAAAGCAGAAAGTAGGTTATGCTAGGTTTAACGCCTAACTAGACATTCAAAAAAGCAGGACATATAATATTCTAGTTCAGATTCATCCTCACCTTGGCCTAGGTGGTCAAGGAAGTGGCGAGGGGAGATATGGAGAATGGAAGGAAGCCAGATACTCAACTGCGGCTAGCCACGCCGGGTTGATCGTCCTCCGGGGCCGATGCTGCAGCGGCGTGTGGCTTCGGGGAGACTCCGGTTCATCATCAATGTGAAACACCCGGATGGGGCGGCTGTTCGGAGCGGCAACGGGTCCATCCTGAAGGTGGTGGACACGCGGCTCCTCAACAGCGGTGGCTGGCGGCATCGGCTGCTCCGGGAAGCAGTTGAGCCTTCGCGGATGGTTGGAGCGATCGTCGGACGGCGGCGAGGGCGATCGATAGGACATCGTGAAGAGAGAGAGAAAGCGGCGATGATAGAGAAAAAGAAGAGAGGGATAACGGTGGAGAAAGAGAGCTCGACGCCGGAAAGAGAGAGAGAAGTGGGTTATAGGGTTCTCAGTTCTCTGAAAATTTAGAATGAAAAAAAAATGAGAAGGAGATCTCCATTTATACCCAATGTGAGGCTTGGGTAAAAAGTAAAGATACCTACGAAAAAGAAAGGATAATTATAAATAAGAATATTTACAATTCTTTTAGGAAAATGCTGATTAATATCGTATTAAAAATGTAATATTTATCTAAATCAGGAATATTGATCTCTCGAAAGCGGAATTGGTCTTAAACCGTCTTAGTTCGAGATTAAATTTTTCAAATGGGCCTGGTTTAAAAACCGGGTAGTTACAATTATCCAGTTATGATTTATTCATCCACATTCATGTCTCAGTAATCTGTTAGTTAAGTTGGGATGATTTAACAGTTTATGAAGCATTTGTATAATTGCCAAACTGTTAGGAAATCCATTGGTTCTTCATTTGTGCTTGCATTCATACCGAATCTTAGACTAATCATCAAGATTTTGAAACCCTAGGTTGTTTAATAGTTGTGAGAACATTGTTAATCACCTGAACTAGTATTAGATGAGCTAAACGCCTACTTGCAAAAAGATTTGACATAGGATTTTTATGAACAATTGAAACCTGATCTTTAATTGCTTGACTTGTTATAATTTGCAAAGAGATTTGAATTCTGTGAATTTGGCATAGATAACTTATGCAATGAGAATTGATTAGTTATATCATTGTGTTTCGAGTTCTAGACAGTTTAAATTCATTCCTGATTGCATGCATTCTACATTCTCGGATTCAACCTGCAAATTATCCTGACTTAGCGCCTTTAGCTTTCTGTACTTTAGAAGAATCATTCAAAATCGCCAACCTACATTCATTTAGTTATTTCGCATTACATTCATTGTTTACTGCTTAGCTTAATCTGAATCTAAAATCTATAGTGTAATAGCTTACTCCTTTGGGATTCGATAACCCTTTGTGCTACAACTGCTTTGCGATGCACTTGGAGTAGTAAAATAGTTGGGTAAAACTTAGACCTATCAATGCCCACTAAAGATGAAACATTTTTTAGGGCAGGTGATTTCAGGTGGTATGGCGGTTACAAATAGACTTCGAAATAAATGAATCAATTGTGATCCTCAATGCAGTCATTGCTGGGTGTTACATCGGCTCTTCAAGTATGACCATTGTCAGTGATACCCACACCTTTGTATGGTTTTCCGAATGCAACTCTTTTTGAATATGGCACATTTGTTTTGGCATATGCCAGATCACGAAGATATGAATATTTATTTATGGTTATTATGGAACATATGGAAAATGAGGAATGATAAGATCTATTCAAACATAGATCGAGATCCGCAAAAAGTGGTATGATTAGCGACAGCAGAAGCAAGTGTTTGGGAGAAGGCACAACTCGATATTTTACAGGTTAAGCAAATTATATCCCAGGGCACCACTATTCAAATGGATGGTTTAAAATAGCAGACGGATTTGTCATGGAAACAGTCCACCCTAAATACAGGTTTCGACTGGTTCTGTCAAAGACTTGGAATGATGGGCACTTTGATGGGGGCAAGGAATATGCGATAGAGAACATCACCTTTACACGCAGAATTGGAAGCCTTGCTATGGGGTATGCATTGTATGCTTGATGCAAGTAGATTGGAATAACTTTTCAAACAGATTGCTCAGAATTGGTGAAAATGGAGTCGCACCCAGAGGGTTGACAAGCATTCGCAATACATTTGGAGGTGTTTGAGATCAGTAGTAGGGAGATTGTTTCCTTCTCGATATTACAGATACCACGCGTGCAAAACATGAAGTCAGACAAGTTAGCACGGAGTGTTCGAGAGAAGCTTCGTCATCTATATTATGTAAACTCAATTCCACCAAACTGGCTGATTGAGCTGTTTGAGGATTACTAAGGCTGCTGAAAAAAAGGACAAGTGCCTTACAAATCCAGAGAAGAAAAAAGAATGTTTTCTCTCACTCTCCCTCTCGAAGTAAACTAAACAAAGACTAGAAAAGAAATAGCTAGTGCATAGCCTTCAAGAGGTGGCTTCAACTTATTTGTAGAAGAGGGGAAGAGCGTAGCCCTAGTCGCATGTGTGAACCAAAATATCACTGTCTCCGACAGGTTGCAGCGGGTACAACTCGATATTCTTGGTCAGTATATGCTTTGCATCGGACTATGCCCGATATTCTTAATAGATACATGTCCTCTCGAGGATTTTTATCGGGTTGAGGCTGATAATCTTGGTCGATACTGCATGAGAAATTTTCTATCTTAGTGCTTGGTCGTACACTCCTCGTCGGGCACAAGTCGATATGTTATCTCGATGTACACGGGCCTTGCACGCTGATAGGGCTCAGATTTTACCCAAATAAAAACTACTGCAAGTGCACAGCAAAACAGTCGTAGTATAAGGGGTTATCGAAACTAAGGAAGTAAGTAAACTACACTATAAAATTTAAGTTTGGATTAAGGTAAGCGATCAGTAGTGTATGTGCTAATAAGATGAAAGCACGCGATTTTGATTTGATCTAAAACTCAGAAAACTAAAAGCGCTAAGTCAGGACAATTCGCAGGTCGAATCCGAGAATGTAAAATGCATGAAATCAGGAATGAATAAAAACCGTCTTGAACATGAATCGCAAATATATAACTAATCAATTCTCATTGCAGAAGTTAACTATGTCTAAATCACAGAGTTTCGAATCTCTTTGCAAACTCTAACAATCTAAACATGCAGTAATGATCAGGTTCAATTGTTCACAAAACTCTTAAGTCAAATCTCTTTGCACTAAGTCGTATTGCTCATCTAATACTAGATCAGGTGGTCAATAATGCTCTCACCTATTCAACAACCGAGGTTTCGAATTTCCAGATGATGTGTCTAAGAAAATCGGTTTTAAAGCAAGCAGAGATGAAGAACCAATATATATTCCTAACAGTTAGCGATTTCTACAAACTCATCATCAACCTTTGAAATGCCCTAACTTAACTAGCAGATTACTCAGACATGATCATGGAATCACAAAGCATAGCTGAATAAAATTGCATTAAAGAGAAAGAGTAAAAGTAAAAAGGGTTCGAAATCTTCTCAAAAGAGTACATGATCTGTCTCTCCAGAAAGCTCTAAATAAATCTCTCTCTAAAGCTCTCTGAATTGTAAAATCTAAGATAAAAGCCAACTATGGCTGAAAACCTAATATATAGAAGCTAAAACACGAGCTGGAACACTTTTGTATTTAGTAGAACTTCAGGGACTAATGTGTAAATAATCCTCAATCTTTTAACAACAAGTCGCGACTCCTTCCCAGCTAGGGGTGACGAGTATCACCCTTGAGTGGTGACGAGCGTCACCCACTTCAGTATTCACCTTCTGAGTTGCACACTTCATGGTTATATCTTGCAATGCTCCAAAAAGCTCCATAATCTCCAATTCTACTCCAGACATGCTATAACCTGCAAAGACGCTACTAGGACTCTAAAAAGACCAAAACGACTCAATAAAAAGGACTTATACCATTGTAAAAAAACCATGATATATCAACTCCCCCAGACTTAGCTTTTGCTTGCCCTCAAGCAAACATCAAGAAATCCAAAATCTTTACTGCTAACTCCTTATTTTTATCTAAGTGTGATATCTCATCAAGGTTTTATCATATCAATCTCTTATAGATTTCTTTCCCTTCCTAAACAACTGAACAAAGCAACCTCAACACATCTCTCCTATTTTCACTTCCCTTTGATATTTTCCTTTGGATATTTTCGATTTTTCAACTCTTTTCTCATTTTCTACAGTCTAAGATATGGTGCTACTCTGTACTTGTGTTCCTTGTAAGGAGACGAGTTCTTGAGTGTGTTCATTACTGTTATTCATTGTTAGGAGACAGGGTCATGAATGCACCATTCTATGGACTTAAACTCTTAAAAGCTGTATCAGGGAAGATCAAAGAGAGACTGCGTCTAAAAATACTTGTCAGTGTTGAAAGAGAGAATCAAGATCAATGAGAATCAAGACCCAAGATATGAAATTTAAAGTTCATTAAGGTGGAGCTAACAGCAAATTTTCCAGATTCTCTAAGAACCTAAACCTTCATTGCTAGACTAATCTACCTATGACTTTCAACTTAGTAAGACTTGTAATCAACTACTGTGGTAATGTTTTTTATAAGCATAAACGTTATGTTGTTAGTTCCAAGAAAAACTGACAGTTTCAAATTTTTGACTCTATAAAACAGGTTTTTGACTCAACTTTAAGACTCAAAAAATCAAACACAATGCACAAAACGTCAGTAACCACCTCCCGCAGACCTAAACAACACTGTCCCCAGTGTTATTAAGCAAGGAGTTGGTCAAAAAGAAGCATGTGAACGTGTAGAACCAAGTGTGAAAAGTGGTACCTCGCGAAGGGACGGGTGACGAGCGTCACCCCTCAGTTGTGACGAGCGTCCCCGCGTCTGGAACTCCATTCTCGGTAAGTTAGATGAGTTAAACGTTACGTTATCATGTGTACTCTAAAGTCAGACTGTTAGAGCACTCAAACACACATTTAATAACATCCAAACATAGCAATAAAAAATAGTTCAACAAGCTCACAAAACATCATGAAAGTAACTGACAACCGACTCAAAGAAAAACATAAAAATGACTCGAGGGAAATAAAAGAAAAGAGAAACATAAACAATTAACCAGATAGTAGAGGATCTAATCCACATCCTCGCAAGGCTCGGTAGTGTAGTGTGGACGGACACAACCACAGTTGCTGAGTGTATCTACAGCATCATATAGTCCCTCAAAGCTGTTAATGACGTACTCCTGAAAAGCAGTCATATCCAAAGGCGTAGAAGGTCTAGGATGGAGCCGGAAAGCAGTGGGTGTGGTCATGGGTGCAGCCTGGCGTCTGGATGGTCCAGCCTGAGCAGAAGCAGTTGAGGAGGAAGCGCCAGCAGTGTCTCCTCTAGGACGTTGTGGGAGACGGCGCAGCAAACTCGGATCTGGCAGAAAACGCAGCTGGCGTCTGTCGCCCTGGATCGTGGTGAGCTATGTGTTAGGAAACTGAATGCCAACATACTCTCCAGTAAGAGTAGTGAATGTCCAGACCAATCGCTGCTTGAACCAAGTAGCATAGCGCAGATGTGCCTCATCCATGTGAGCCCTCTCAGTGATGATGCTGCAAGGTCATGTATCGATCTGAAAATGCTGGAAGATGGGTGTGAGAAGACTGCACACGCTCTCACTCTTCTCCCCCGGACTGGAGAATGGCTTGGTCTTTAAAGAGACCAAATGCTCAGCAAAAATAGCGCCCAGATTGGTGCGGATCATACTCGTCTTTAAGGTCTTATCATCCAGCATCTCAGCAAAGCCGTAATAAAGCAGAACCAACTCACTTACACGCATCTTGCTCGGCGCAGACTTGCACAAGATGGTGTTGCCTAGAAGGCGCAGAATATACCTGATAACAAAATGCCGAACGTCTGTCTGCGTACTCGTCTTGCTCTCGTAGACTCCATTCCCGAACTTGGATCAGAATGTCTCTATGTGGGTCCACTGTGAAGGAGTGATCACGCCTGAAGGATGGTCAGGAAGCCATAGATCCCCCAAAGCTCAAAAAGACTGATCCTGTAGCGAATCACGCCATGTCAACGTGCCATGGTGCGCTGTCTTAGCCATCTCTTTCTCGTAGTACACGCGAACGGTGGTGAGGAACTGTCGAACCTGATCGAGGTATAGATCGTACTGCTGTAGTGCCATAGTAACCATCCCGATCCTCTCGAGAAAATGCAGAACCTCACAACAGCACTACCAGGAACACAATTCAAGCACCAGTTCAACCCAAATCACCCAAATTTTCTAGATTTTTGCAAATTTCATCGTGAACTCGAAAATTCAAAAACTTGCAAATCAACCGATAAAATCATATATGGATGGTAGCATTCATCTAATACAACCTAATAACCATGATTTAATAGTTAAATCAAGCTAATCAAGTCAAAAATCGAATTCTACAAAACCTATGGCGGACTGAAAATTGGGGATTCCGAACACATACCTTGTAGATCTTGAAAACTAAGTTGAAATTATGAAAGAGAACTAAAATCCGCACGGATTAGGCTTATCACTCAATTTGGTTCAAGAAATCAAAAGTTCTGAATTTGTGATATGTTCTAAGTGTTCGTTATTTTGCAGGAGTGAAGCTACGAAGAAGAAGAAGAGATTAAAACGCATACCTTTGCCTCGGACGGGTATTGACCAGTTCGTTTTTTTTTTTAGCTGAATAACTAACTAAATAAATATATCTACGAAAATAAAAAATAAGTATAGCAAGCAAAACTTACCAGTGGGTTGCCTCCCACTAAGCGCTTGTTTAACGTCATTAGCTCGACTTTGATTGGTGTTTAGACATCTGGTGCATCATCGAGAGACACAATGTGTCCTGCTGGAATCTCGGCTTGCACCCAATAATGCTTCACCCTCTGTCCATTGACAGTAAATTCCTCTCCTTTGGAGTTGATCAAGACAATGGCGCCATGTGGTCTAGCCTCTACGACAGTGAAGGGACCTGACCAATGAGAACGCAGTTTACCAGGAAACAACTTTAAATGAGAGTTGTAAAGGAGTACCTGTTCGTTAGGCTCGAAATGTCAGGAGCTGATCTTCTTATCATGATATGCCTTTTTCCTCTCTTTGTATAACTAGGAGTTTTCATAGGCCAGTAATCTGATTTCATCCAGTTCATTAAGCTGAATCAAGCGCCTCTCTGCAGCAGGCTTCAGATAGAAGTTCAGATTCATGATAGCCCATTCTGCTTTGTACTCTAGCTCCACAGGTAGATGGCATGCCTTGCCATAGAGCAGATGGAATGGTGTAGTCCCAAGGAGCGTTTTGTAGGCAGTCATGTAAGCCCACAATGCATCATCCAGTTTTGCCGACCAATCCTTCCTTGTCTTCCCAACTGTCTTTTCCAGAATCTTCTTGATCTGCCTGTTGGAAACCTCAACTTGTCCACTGGTCTGGGGATTATATGGCGTTGCCACTCTATGATGTACACCATATTTCTTCAGCAGCTTGTCAAAGACCTTGTTAACAAACTGAGAACCACCATCACTGATAACAATCCGCGGGACACCAAACTAGAGAAAATATTTGTCTTAAACATCTTCAAAACCACTGCAGCATCATTAGTAGGAGTAGCCAAAGCCTCTGCCCACTTAGACACATAGTCAACAACAACCAGAATGTATTTGTTCCCATAAGATGAAGGAAAAGGACCCATGAAGTCAATGTCCTAACAATCAAAAACATCGACCTCAAGGATGAAGTTTTGTGGCATCTCATGTCTTCTGCTGATCTTCCCTCTCCTTTGACATGTATCACAGCGTGTGATGAATGCTTGTGCATCTAGAATCATAGTAGGCCACCAGAAACCAGCGTGAAGAACTTTGGAGACTATTTTTGAATGTGGCAAAGTGTCCTGACGTCTGGAACCTCTGTTTCTGCTAAGCATCTCCTGTAAATCCCATCAGCACAATGTCTATAAAGGTATGGATCATCCCAGTAAAATCTCCTGAGTTCTCTCAAGAACTTCTTCTTTGCATATCCCTTGAAATCATGTGGTTCATCCGCTGCAGCAAAATAATTGGCAATATCAGCATACCAGGGTCTCTGGAGATCAGTAATGGCATAGACATGCTCTGTAAAAGCTGTTCCCAGGCTTGCACAAATGATAGCCAAACTCTGAGATTGGTGATGAGCGTCACTAGGTTGGGTGACTGTCGTCACTGGCTTCGTGAGTAAACTTGGTCGTAGCTCAGCTTCGTTGGTGACGAGCGTCACCCCTTTGGTGTCGCTCGTCACTGTCCTGTAATTGCGAGAACATTACATGTTTTCAATACTTTCTTCCTGTAGTAGAGTCTCAATCAGATACACATTCTCCTCAGGCAAGAAATCATTGATTGGCACGTCATCTTCAATCCTGATCCTAGAGAGATGATCAGCAACTCCATTCTCAACTCCTTTCTTCTCCTTGACTTCAATATCAAACTCTTGAAGAAGCGGAATCCATCTCAACAACCTTGGCTTTGCATCCTTCTTCTGCATCAGATACTTTAGTGCTGAATGGTCTGTGTGGACCACGACCTTGGAGCCAATAAGGTACTGGCAAAACTTCTCAAAAGTAAAGACCACAGCGAGCAGTTCCTTCTCAGTATTTGCATAGTTCTCTTGAGCTTCATCCAAAGTCCTACTGGTGTAGTAGATGGCGTGTAGCTTCTTATCTTTCCTCTGTCCAAGCACTGCTCCTACTGCAAAATGCTGGCATGACACATCCCATCAAAAGGCAAGTCCCAATCTGGTGGCTGCACAATAGGAGCTGTAACCAAGGCCAGTTTGATCTGTTCAAAAGCGGACTTGCATTCTTCTGTGAATTCAAACTTCACATCTTTGCAAAGGAGAGCAGTAAGGGATCTTGCAATCTTGCTGAAGTCCTTGATGAATCTTCTGTAGAACCCAGCGTGACCCAGAAAACTCTTCACTGCTTTGACTGAATCAGGCGCTTGCAGACTTGTCATCACTTCAATTTTTGCCCTCTCAACTTCTATGCCATCTCCAGAGATTCTGTGACCAAGAACAATGCCATCTTGTACCATAAAATGACACTACTCCCAATTCAGAACCAAGTGCTTCTCTTCACATCTCTGCAGAACTGTACACAAGTTGTCCAGACAGCTCTTGAAGGAAGACCTATAAACTGAGAAGTCATCCATGAAAACCTCCATAAACCTCTCTATCATGTCAGTGAAGATCGACATCATGCATCTCTGGAATGTTGCAGGAGCATTACCCAGTCCAAAAAGCTTTCTGCGATATGCAAATGTGCCATAAGGACAGGTAAAGGTGGTCTTCTCCTGATTATCTGGATGGATGGGGATCTGAAAGAAGCCTGAATAGCCATCAAGGAAGCAGTAATACTTGTGATTCGCCAGCCTCTCAAGTATATGATCGATGAAAGGTAGAGGGAAATCATCTTTCCTTGTGGCTGCATTCAGCTTCCTGTAATCGATGCACATCCTGTGTCCTGTCACTGTCCTGGTGGGAATCAGCTCATCCTTTTCATTCTTCACCACTGTAACTCCTCCTTTCTTAGTGACCACGTGCACTGCACTGACCCAAGCACTGTCTAATATGGGATTGATGATCCCAGCTTTCAGCAGCTTCATGATCTCCTTCTTGACCACATCATGCAGGTTTGGATTCAGTCTCCTCTGGTGCTCCAGTGATGATTTCGATTCATCCTCCAAATGTATCCTATGCATGCACAAGTCTGGAGAAATCCCTGAAATATCATCAAGAGAATAGCCAAGAGCTTTGCGAAATCTGCGCAGCTTACTTAGCAAAAGAGGGAGCTCTGCATTGTTTAATGAAGCATTAACAATAACAGGATAAGTGGAGTTTTCTCCAAGGAAAGCGTACCTTAGCCCTGCAAGGAGCTGCTTAAGCTCAACTTTTGGTGCTTTTTATGCACTCCAATCACCCATTGCAGCAGCTTTCGCTGATGAAGTGACTAGCTCATCATGTGCAACCAGTTGCATCACATATGCAGTAGCATCCATCATACTTATGTAGCCAATACCAGCTGCATCCATGTGTAGTAGCATCCATATGCTTATACTCTGCTGTAGAAGTGGTCAACGCCCTCTCCAAGGGGTCTTCTGGTCTCATCTCTTGAAAGAGCTGATCAGCAAGTTTGGTAAGAACATCCACATAGAATGTCTGTCCATCTATGGTTGGCCTCTTCATCAGCTTGTCCATTTCGAATTGCATCACCAAATCACCAACATTCAGCTTAATTCTTCCTTTCCTGACATCAATAATAGCTCCTGCAGTAGCCAGGAAATGTCTGCCAAGAATCAAAGGGTCTTTGGGTTCTTCTCCATACTCTAGAACCACAAATTCTGTAAGAATCATGCAATCTCTTACTTTGATAGGAACATTTTCCTATCACACCTTCAGGAACACTGACTGACCTATCAGCTAGGACAAGAGATATCCTTGTTGCCTTAAAATCAGTCATCCCTAAGCTCTGGGTAACAGAATGAGGCATCAGGTTCACACTAGATCCAAGATCACACAATGATCTCTCAAACATGTCAGAAACGATTGTGCAGTCTAAAACAAAGCTTCCTGGGTCTGAAAGCTTCTTTGGTACTCTGTTCTGAATCACTACACTAACCAGCTCGTTGATCATCAATGCTCCTACCTCTAAACACAAGTTATTGGTCACCATCCTCTTCACATATTTCCTTATAATATGAGTGATCCTCACAGCAGCAATCAATGGAATCTCAATGACCAGTTTGTCCATGATAGCCTTGCATCTGGCATCTTTAAGCTCTAGTTTGAAGTCTCAGGCGAGGCAGCTATGATTCGGGGTTGGTGACGAGCATCACCCTCCTGGTGATGGTCATCACTCGTAGAGGACGAAGTCGCGTCGTGTTGTAGCAAATTGGGTGACAAGCGACACCCATTATTGGTGACGATAGTCACCCGTTCTTTTTCAGCACATATTTCATCATCTTCATACTCTTTAAGTCCAACGAATTCTCCTAAGCTCAAATCCTTCTACAACACTTGTTGTAGGTTCTTTCCACTCCTCCATGTGATGGAATTCACATGGTGTTTGGGATTAGCATCAGTCCTTCCAGGAAGGAATATTTCTTGTCTCTGAACAGCTCCTACAGTTTGAGCAACTTGAACATCCAGTTTCTTCATGTGAGAGTTAAAACTCTCAATTTTTCCATTCAAGTCCTGATACAGCGAATCCATCTTGCCATTGAAGTCCACTGTCATCTTCTGCTGCCCCTCTAGGAGTTGTTCTAACATAGCTTCCACCTTGTTGTCTTGTGGCGGAGCAGCTTGGTAGGATGAAGAACCATATTTCATGTTGAAGTTGCTGCTGTTCTGGTAAGGTTTCTGAAACTATGTCTTCAGGAACCGAGGCTTGGGTGTGTAACCAGGCGAGCTCTGATTCCCTATGAAGGTACTCTTCTGATTATTGTTGTTGTAGCCTCTGTTCCATTGCTGATTCCCATACCTTTGACCCTGAAATCCTCCAGCATTGATGAAATTCACATCTTCCCGCTCAATATCCTCTGGATTTTCGAAAGTCTCTACTTCTGCAGCAAAGTGGACTGACTTCTTTCCCACCAAAAGGCTGTGCATACTGTCCAGCTTAGCCTTATCGTCAGCAATCTGATTCCCATCACTCAAACCACCCTGTTTCATCCTCTGAAAATCAGCATTCTTGGTGTTGTTACTGCAGGCCAAGTTTTCTATCAGAGTTATTGCAGCATGAGGAAGGTTTGTGTCGAATTTCCCATTCCTAGCAGCATTCAACAACATCTGATACTTCCAGTCAATGCCTCTGAAGAAAGTACCAAGCAGTTGCACTTGATTGAAACCATGATGAGGACCTTGGGAGAATAATGCAATTTTCGTCCTCAGGTCCTCTGATCTATCATCATCATAGAATATGTTCAGAAAAGTAATCTTGGTGTCCTCCCAAGTGGTCAGCGAACCAGGCTCCAGTTGCTTCAGCCAATATGTAGCATCTCCTCCAAGTGAGTAAGGAAAAAGCTTGCAGAACAAGAAGTTATTGCTAACTCCATTAGCTTTGACACTTGAACCTAAATCCTCAAACCTGTCAATATGATCTATTGGATGCTCATGAGGTAAGCAATGGAAATGATGCTGTCCCACCCGATGATAATAAGCATGCTTGACCTCAAAATCATTCCTCTGGAAAGCAGAAAGGTGGATTGCAGCTCTATTGGCATAAAACTGATCAGGTCTGTTGTAATCTCCCAGAGTCCTTTGAACAAAATGCCCAGCAGCGTTTCCAGCAGCAGGAACTCCAGCATCATGTGCCACACGTTGAACCACCTGTTCAACGATGACATTCCCATCCTGATCTAATCTCTGCCCTATTTTCATTTCTCCTGTTTCCATCTCTGTCAACCAAGTGACCTTTCCTAATGGTCGGATTGACCATTGTAGACTGCTTCTTACCTTTCCTAATGGTCCTCTCAAACTTAGCTAGCTCGTCAATGCCTAAAGTCACAAGCTCCTTCTCTTTATTGCTTTTGGTACTGCGATTAGGAATACACCTGAAACCAGAACAAAGAAAAGTAGCAAAAGTTAGTAAACAAATAAAAACTTAGACAAAATCCTAATGCTAAAAATCGATAGACAGCTATTACTCCCCGACAACGGCGCCAAAAACTCAAGAGGGTTTAGGTTTTACCTAAATAAAAACTACAGCAAGTGCACAGTAAAGCAGTCGTAGTATAAGGGGTTATCAAATCCCAAGGGAGTAAGTAATCTACACTATAGAATTTAAGTTCAGATTAAGGTAAGCGATCAGAAGTGTATGTAATGCGAAATAGCTAATAAGATGAAAGCATGCGATTTTGTTTTGATCTAAAACTCATAAAACTAAAAGCGCTAAGTCAGGATAATTCGCAGGTTGAATCCGAGAATGTACAATGCATGCAATCAGGAATGAATAAGAACCGTCTTGAACATGAATCAAAAATATATAACTAATCAGTTCTCATTGCAGAAGTTAACTATGTCTAAATTACAGAGTTTCAAATCTCTTTGCAAACTCTAACAACCTAAACATGCAGTAATGATCAGGTTCAATTTTTCACAAAACTCCTAAGTCAAATCTCTTTGCACTAAGTCATATTACTCATCTAATATTAGATCAGGTGGTCAATAATGCTCTCACATTTATTAAACAACCGAGGTTTCGAATTTCCAGATGATGTGTCTAAGAAAATCGGTTTTAAAGCAAGCACAGATGAAGAACCAACAGATATTCCTAACACTTAGTGATTTCTACAAAATCATCATCAACCTTTGAAAAGCCCTAACTTATCTAGCAGATTACTTAGACATGATCATGAAATTACAAAGCATCGCTGAATAAAATTGCATTAAAGAGAAAGAGTATAAGTTAAAAGGGTTCAAAATCATCTCAAAAGAGTACAAGATCTGTCTCTCCAAAAAGCTCTGAATAAATCTCTCTCTAAAGCTCTCTGAATTCTAAAATCTAAGATAAAAGCCAACAATGGCTGAAAACCTAATATATAGAAGCTAAAACACGAGCTGGAACACTTTTGTAATTAGTGGAACTTCAGGGGCCAAAGTGCAAATAATCCTCAATCTTTTAATAACAAGTCGAGACTCCTTCCCAGCTACGGGTGACGAGCGTCACCCTTGAGTGGTGACGAGCGTCGCCCACTTCAGTATTCGCCTTCTGAGTTGCACACTTCGTGGTTATATCTTGCAATGCTCCAAAAGGCTCCATAATCTCCAATTGTGCTCTAGACATGGTATAACCTGCAAAGACTCTACTAGAACTCTAAAAAGACCAAAAAGACTCAATAAAAAGGACTTATACTATGGTAAAAAAACCATAAAACCATGATATATCACACGCATCGGCAGGCTTTGATTATTGCATCTGTCTGATATGCTCTTCAGCATGCTCATTATCGGTTTAAGACCAATTTTTTGTCCTATGCAGGTTCATGAATTGTCTACTCCTTGTCTCCTTATCTCTTCCCTTCTTGATTGCTTCTTGGATCATCACATAACCTCTATAGAACCTCCAAATCATCAACAGTACCTGCACAACATTCCAAATATGCAATGCATGGCCTAACACGGACCTAATATACTATAAATGCATATGGGAATAAAAATAAGGAAAATGTGATGAAAAAAGCAAAAATATAAAAAATAAGAATGCTAAGAACATGCAAAATACAGAGACCTCAAAAGCTCTCGGAGGAAGATGGATTTGCATAATCCACAACCTCCTTTTCCTTAAAGGTTGCACTTTCAAACTGTTGTGGGATGGAGACCCCATAATAGTCCACAGACTCAAAGAGATATTCTTCAATATATCTCCATACATGTTCTTCTCCAAGACACAAAATCCCTGTGCTTTTTATCCCCAATACAATTTCAGCTTGTACTACAAACCATAATGAACTTTGGGTCCTTACCAGAGACTTTAGTGACATCATAGAATCGTCCAAAAAGGTGGGAGGACCAACCTGAGAAGAGGTTTCCTTTGTAGATATCAGAACCTTTATGTCTGAGAATAACCTTCGGTACTGTAGAAACTTCCTATCTTGGAAGGGGTAAAGACATTATCGGTCCATCTGATGTAGGCTGGACAGAGCCATATACAACAGCTCTTAAGGCAGAAGCCTACCAGTCGAGGAGAAGTGAATACTTACATTTCAGAGGCTCTAATTATAATCCATCATCATTGTCTTTGAACCCCCCCTCCCCCCCCCCCAAAAAAAAGATGAAAACAGGTATCTTAAGGGATGATCGAAGGCTAAAGAACAACTAGAAAGTTAAAAAATTGGTATTTAAAGCTTGGAACTTATTTGCTTCAGATTCTATTGATCAACGAATTACGAGATGCTGCCAAGCCATTATTGAAAACAACTAATTTCTAAGAGAAAACATATATTTGCCTTGAAAGAAAGATTGGAACAATCCCTCATAGATAGCTTGCGAATTCTCTAACATATTGCTCAAACCAATACAGAACGAAAACTATACTTCATGAAACAAAAAGACTTTGGCAACAAAGGAGTAGCCAACTATGGTTAGCTCTAGAGGATAAGAATTAAGGATATTTCCATGTAGCTACCAAAGGCAGACAAGCGATCAACAAATTTTTGGTAATAAAAGTCAAAGGTGGCAACACAGTCTACGAGGAGGACAAAATAGTTATTGCCATCAAAAATTATTACCAAAACCTTTACCTCACAAAACGAAGAGCAAGTAGCCACAGCCAAAGAAGCACTTTTCAACCCTGAGTAACTGATGAAGCAGATAGGGTCCTCATCTCCATCCTGTTGGTTGAGGAATTAAAAATGCGTTGCTATTTTATGCACTCCGACAAAGCTCCATGACCATACGGGTTCTCAGCTAGATTCCAGTACTCATATTGGGAAACTTTGGGAGCCAAAGTCACCGCGGAAGTCCACGATTTCTTCTCTTCTTAATACTTACCAAGGAACATAAATGCAATGCATATAAGGTTGATACCTAAAATCACTAGTCGGTAGACTACGGCGGTTATGCAATGTCTACTATAAGATCATAGCAAATATGCTAACTATGAGAGTAAGCCAATACTTTGCAATACTGTGTAGAGAATCCGTCCACTTTCGTCTCCTAAAGAGGAATCTTGAATACTATATTAATCACCCATGAAATTCTCCATTATCTCAAAACATCAGGAGCAAAGAAGAAATACTTTATAGTAGTGAAAACCATCATTAGTAAGGTATATGACAAATTAGAATGTGATTTCATTATTCTCGACTTTCACCATAAATTGGTACCTTGAATTTTTCAATGTTTGACATTTTTCACATATACTTACCTAGTCAATGGCGCACCACAAGGGGAAGTGGAGCACTAAAGGGGTATCAGTTAAGGTGACCTTCTATCACTATCACTGTACATCTTTTTCCTCTCCAGCGAGGTGTTATCAGGTTTGTGTAATAGAACACAAGAGAATGAGTCTCTTCCATGCATCAAGGTCTCCAAAAATAATCTGTGCATTAACCATTTTCTGTTTGCTGATGACATGATGTTCTTCTGCCCTTCAGACTCCAGAGTTGTGACACCCTGAAATAAATCATCACAAATATAAACAAGCCTCGGGACAACTTATTGACCAAGTAAAATCAGGAATAACTTTCTCTTCAAAAACTCATAGATCCGTGAGAGATAGGGTAAAGTCTGATATTGGGATAAGCCTTGAAGGGTGATAAGGCAAATACTTGGGGTTACATGAACACTTAGGGATGCGGCAGGAATACCTCTTTAGCAGCATTGTTGATAGTATCCATCACAAGGGTCGCAGTTGGAATTCAGGATTTCTCTCTACTGCTGGTGAGATGGTAATGCACAAATTTGTAATGGCAGCCAAACCAACATACACAATATCTTGCTTCGAAAAATCTCTTTATCCCTGTGAAATAGAATTCAATCAGCATTGACACAGTTCAAGTGGGATACACGAGAAGACGAAAAAATGTGTTGGATATCTTGTAGAAAGCTTACATAATCAAAACGAGAAGGAGGATTGTGATCTAGAGATATCCAAACTTTCAATGATGCGTTCCGTATAAAGGTTAGCTGGTGGATTATGACAAAGCTAAATTACCGTCTCAGTCGTATTTTACTAGGAAAGTACTGCAATTCATCTAGCTTCCTACACTGCTCTGTCTCATCCTCAACATCCCATGGATGGTGCAATATTTGTAAGTGTTGGGACCTCCGAAAATCATATTTGGTGAAAATCATCAGCAATGGAAAAAGTACAAAAATATGGGAAAAACATGGCTCTCTCTACATGACAACTTACACCTATAAGGACCCCCACCTAAAACATAACAAGACATGTTAGTTGAGGAGCTTATATCCCCTGCCACAATGGAGTGGAATATAGAGAAAATAGCTGCAATCATCCAAGACAATGAAGCTCAAATACTCACGATCCGGCCAAGCAAACTAGGATATGATGATACGTTTATCTGGTTACTTACAGATGCCAGAAATCTATTAAGACAAATTAAGATGCTACTCAAAAATTAATTGGAGACCTAACCAAGTGAATTAACCTCAACTTTTAAGGGATTTCAATTGGAACACAGAGATATGGAAGCCACAACTTTTAAGGGATTTCAATTGGAACACATAGATATGGAAGCCACAACTTTTAAGGGATTTCAATTGGAACACATAGATATGGAAGCTCTGAAATTCTCTAAAAACAAAGCTATTCCTATGGAAAGCACTAAGAGAAGCTCTTTTAGTTGATGAAAAGTTAAAATCAAGGAATGTAAATAACTCAATTACATGCTCTTTTTGTGGGGCGGAAGAATCTACTCTCCACATAATGCTCCATTGAATGTTTGCTTGACAGACATGGGATCTAACACCAATAAACCACAGCTTTGACTTGGGAGTGATAACTCATCTAAGAGAGGGAATTGAAGCGATCAAACACTCAATAACCCTTCCTCCACATGGCCTCTCTAACTGACCCCTCGCACCTTGGATATTATGCGCCTTCTGGACGGTAAGAAACAACCAGATCTTCAAAGACAAAAACTTTTCACCGTGTGAAGTAGTATATCGCACTATCATCAATACAAAGAAAACAGGCTGCCCTGATCAAGAACTCTGATATACTCATTATTTATACCATATTAGCATACATTTTTTGTATTGTTTTGTAGTCTTCAAGCATGCATTTCTACATGTTCTTATCCCAATCGCATCCACTTAGCATCTAGAGTATAATTAGGAGTTGCATTGCATATTAGATGCAGTCCTAGCACTTGGCAGGTGCATTTTGTGAGTTTGGGGACCAAATGTGAAGCTGGGAATCAATAGGTGAAGGAACCAAGGCGAGAAGACTTCATACCGAGCAGGATATCGACTTGGCAGGTCGATACACGACATACAAAGCAGCGTATCGACGTCTCGCGTCGATACAAGCTGAGGAAGCAATATCGACTAGAACATCGAAGTCCCCGATTCGATACAAGGCGACAGGACATCAGACTAATATCGAACTACTCCGATCGATACACCACCTTGAAGCCCTTGTACCGGTCTGCATATCGTCCTAGGATCATCTCGATATGCAAAGCCAAAGAAGTTTATCGATCACTGTATCGATATTGAAGCTTGGTGAGCCTTAACTAAAGGGCGATTGTATCGAGCAGCATAACGAGGAGAACATCCGAGACACCTTAACCGGGAAGCGACTGTATCGATGATAGTATCGACTAGACGTGGTCGGTGCACTTTCCTGCCAACCATTATCGAAGAGAGTATTGACGTAACAAGTCGATATATGTGTCCAAACCAGCTGCTTTCCGGTTTATTTCCTGAAAACTATATATAGGCTGCGACCTAGAAACATAAGGCATCATCTTATCATCTTTTACCCTCTGGATAATAGCTTTCTCTTTTGCATTTCCCTTAGTTTTTCTTGTAATCTCTAGATGAATCTTGCTCTTTCAATTAAAAGTTGGTGTTTATCTTCTCTCTTATCATGATTTGTTATCCATCCATGCTTTGGGCTGTGATCAGGATCATGATTAGTGAGTAGTTTACTTAGGGTTTGAGATGGGATAGAGATATGGAGATTTAAGGTTAGATTAGTGATTGCTTAGTGCTTAATATGATTGTTCCTTCTTATTGATTAAGTTTAATGCTAGGTTAGCCCTTGCTAAGTTGATCTAGATCCTAGGGTTCTCTTATGCTTGATAAGTGTTTGATGAATTGCCTGAATGAGTCAAGTAAGAGATTTGCTTATCTTAGCCTAAGAAATTAGCTGTCTAAGGAGTAGATTGGCAATATAGAATTGGATTAGTTGCTTATAATGCTTGCTGATCATGTTTTTGAGTAAAGAAATTTTTCTTGAATATGTGTTTAGCAAAGTGGTTAGTGTCAAGGAATTGAGCTAGCTATAGCTGTTAATTCCATGCCTATGAATAGCATTGTTTGGAATGTTTTGAAGCATCACTAGTTAAGCCAAGAGTCTCCCTACATCAATTACCCTATCTCAAGCCCACTAGTCTTTGATTGCTTGATTTCGAACCTGTCTTAGTTTCTTTGTTTACTTTGCTTGCTCTTGCTTGTTTGAAGCCTCTCTTAGTCATTAGTTTTATAGTTTCAATCACCATTTATGCTTGCTTGAATTAGATAATCTATTGCATTCCTGGTGTCTTACTTTTCCATTGTGGATTGATACCTACATACTACAATGATCTGAGTATATGTGGAATTTGAAGTAGAGTAAACTCCTACATCAAATTACACCTCCACACTTGCCTTTTGCTTGTCCTCAAGGAAACAAGAACAAATGAGACACTGAGGTTTGAAAGTGGGAGCTCAAGACTAAAGATGTCAATGGAAAAACTGATTCAATGCCCAAGTTATAGGTTCTACGATGCATAGAGATTGTTCTACTTTAAAAACTTTAGCCAAACCTATCATAGCAAACAATGAACTCATTCTCAGCATACAACAGCATTCAAATCAACCAACTCTTTAACATTCATTAATCAATAACCAATGGATCATGTTTGTGCAAATAAAGAGAAAACATTTGGTTAAAGGGACATGGTCATGAGATGAAAATGATCTCATTCAGATAAGGGCGCAAAGACATAAGGGATCACTCAATGAAATGATTCCATCTTAGGCAAAAAACACACCTATGCATGGAAGTAAAAGCTCTCTTCTACCCCTTTTTATCCCAATATGATCCTATTATCTTCTAAACCCAAAGTGAAACCCCTAGATCTACCTTTTCCCAAAGCACTTGATATCTTCTTCCTTCAAGTTTGGGGGAAACTCTTTCTTCTTTCTGCTTGTATGGTTGATTCTTTGCTGGAACTTGCTCTTCTTTGTTGTATGATTGGCGCCATTTTTATCACCTTTGGTGGATTGCTTGGTCTGATTTCTCCTTTGGGATGACCTTTTGTAAGCTTTGTTGTTGTTGCCACCTTTCTTCTTTAACACTTAGAGCTTTCTTCCTCATTATCTTAACCACAAAATAAACTGTTCCCCCATACTACCAATCTCATACTTCTTCTTCTTCTCAAAAGATATAAACATTTAAAGCCTTAAACCACTTACACTACCCTTTCCCAATCTCCTAACCTAATGCCAAGCTCAAAATGCAAGCTGGCGTCTACAAGAGAGCTTCTCCTTGCCAGCCTTATTCCTAACACTTTTTGCCAAGATAAAATCGAAAATGATGCAGTGCAAGGCCTCACAACTCTCACAATAATGTTTTGATTCAGAAAGAAGGATTGGCTTAGGGTGTGTAATGCATCTAGACTCAATCTTAGTTATGCAAATGCAACTAAATGATCTTTTTGGTTCCAAAAAATTTGAAAATTTTATGGATTTTCAGTGCACAAAGATGAATTGATGAATGCATGAGACTCAAGTATGCAAAAGAGAAAATAAGAAAACAAAAGACAAGGTCAAATGCAATACCCTCCCCCACACCTAAATTACACTGTCCACTGTGTAATAGAAGTCTTAGAGGTGGTTTAAACAACTGAAAATGATGAATGGACAAAGGGCAGGGTAATAGAAGTAAAGGAGGAAGAGTTAGAGGAGACTTACAGCTGTTGTCGTTCCCAATATCGGGGTCAGAGGTCGATATGACTATCGATATGCCTCAGAAGTGGCGGGTATATGGGAGGGACATTGATATATCGGTCGATATTGGTCTAGCCGGTCCGTATCGATCTGTGTATCAGTGTAGATGTCGGTATGCCTTGATGCGTTACTCAGGGATCGTCGTCGCCCCTTGTTTAAAGCACATCGACTTTGTTCCCCTCGATATCCTTGTCGATATACTCGTGCCCCCTATGTACCGGTGTCGTGGATCGATACGTAGGTCGATACACCACATCTCTGCTTCCGTATCGGTTTGTATGTTGTCCGGTACTCCCGTGTATCGACTTTGGCTTGATCGGTATGTGGGTCGATATGCATGCCGTCGGGGTGTACCTTGGTCGATACAGGTGAGAAGCACACTATATCGATCAAGTGGTACCAATATGCGCATCGATACAAGCCATATCAACTTGATCTCATTGATATAATGTTCGATATTCCACCCTTCGAGTCTTTCCTCCTTTGTAACTTGGCTGTTCTTTCCTAACCTCATCCCAGATGCTTAAGGAGGGTTCCTAGATACTAGAGCAAACAAGAAAAACATGAAAAAATAAATAAAATAGACAGGGATAACATGGGAATACCTCCCAAGAGTGCTTGTTTAGAGTCAATGAGCTTGACTTTTCTTGCTTCTTACGCAGCTGGAGGGTCTTGGAGGTGGATATCTGTATCATCTCCAAGTGTGTCACTAGCCATGTAAGGCTTCAGCCTATGCCCATTCCATGTGCACTCTCCTTCTTCTGGCTTGAACCATGTAACAGCTCAATAGGTAAGCAATTCCTTGATCTTGAAAGGACCTGTCCACTTGGACTTGAGCTTTCCTGGAAACGGCTTCAGCCTTGAGTTGAATAACAGCACCTTGTCTCCAGCTTTGAAATATTTGGGTTTTATCCTCTTGTCATGAAAAGCCTTGGTTCTCTCTTTATAGATTTTGGAGCTCTCAAAGGCTTCGAGGCGGTTTTCCTCTAACTCATGTAAGTTAATGAGTCTCTTCTCTTGAGCTGTCTTAATACCAAAACTTAGCAGCTTTGTCGCCCACAAAGCTTTGTACTCCAGCTCCACATGTAGGTGACAAGCCTTACCATAGAGGAGTGAGAAGGGAGTTCTACCAATTAGTGTTTTGAAGGCTGTTCTGTATGTCAACAAGGCGTCATCTAGTTTGTGAGACCAATCCTTTCTTGTGATACCAACAGTCTTTTCTAGGATGGCTTTTATCTCTCTGTTGGACACCTCCACTCTGAACACTTGTTTGGGGATGGTAAGGAGTGGCAACCTTATGCTTAACACCATTTTTCTTCAGCAGGACTTCAAAGACTTTGTTGATGAAGTGGCTTCCTCCATCACTAATGACACATCTTGGGGCACCAAACCTTGGGAAGATGATTGTCTTGAAGAGCTTCAGCACAACCTTGGCCTCATTTGTAGGACTAGCCACTGCTTCAACCCATTTTGAGACATAATCCACAGCAACAAGGATATACTTGTTCCCATAAGATGAAAGAAAGGGTCCCATGAACTCAATCCCCCAAACATCAAATATATCCACTTCAAGTATTGAGTTATGAGGTATCTCATCTCTCTTAGAGATGCTTCCTTTCCTTTGGCATGCATCACATGATGAGACATAGGCCTGAGTGTCTTTGAACAGACTTGGCCACCAAAAACCAGCTTAAAGTACTTTTTGCGCCGTTTTGAAGGTAGCAAAGTGGCCTCCATAGGTAGAACCGTGACACTGGTACAGGATCCCGTGACAGTGGTTCAGGATCACGTTGACCTCTTCTTCAGCTATGCACCTTCTGAACAACCCATCAGCCCCTTTCTTGTAGAGGTATGGCTCATCCCAATAATAGTGGGACACATCTTTCAAGAACTTCTTCTTGTGGTAAGCATCAAGTTTGGTTGGGACATCTCCACATGCTAAGTAATTGGCGAAGTCAGCATACCAAGGCAGCTTGTTCTCCTATAAGATTCTCACTTCAGCTAACTTCACGCTCAAAGCATTCAGCTGCTCTCCTGGAAGGGTGTCATTGATAGGAACAAAGTCATCAATCCTCAGCCTTGAAAGGTGATCATATACACCATTCTCAATGCCTCTCTTATCCACAATTACCATGTCAAACTCTTGCAAGAGGAGGATCCATATAAGCAGTCTTGGCATAGTGTCTTTCTTGGCATAGATGTCCCTTAGTGCAGCATGTCTGTGTAGAATATCACCTAAGACCCCACCAAGTAGCTTCTGAACTTCTCAAATTCAAAGACAACTGCTAGGAGCTACTTTTCTGTTGCAGCATATCTTGTTTGAGCTTCATCCATAGTTTTGCTTGCATAGTAGATAACATGAAGTTTCTTGTCTACTCTTTGCCCCAAAACAGCTCCAACAGCATAATCGCTGGCGTTGTCACACATGATTTCGAATGCCAAAACCCAGTTTAGAGCTTGGACAATTGGCGCTGATACAAGAACTTGTTTGAGGGTGATGAAGGTTTGCAAGCAGTCTTCATCGAACACAAACTCTGTCTCTTTACACAGAAGTCTTGTCAAGGGTCTTGCAATCTTTGAGAAGTCATTGATGAACCTTCTGTAGAAACCAGCATGCCCAAAGAAGCTTCTGATTCCCTTGACTGTGTTTGGAGGCTCCAAGTGCACCATCACATCTATTTTTGCCTTGTCCACTTCTATCCCCTTTTCTGAAATCTTATGACCCAAAACAATGCCTTCCTGAGCCATGAAATGGCATTTTTGCCAATTCCGAACCAGCTTGGTGTCTACACATCACTGTAAAACCTGAGAAAGATTGGACAAGCAGACACCAAAAGAGGATCCCTAGACACTAAAGTCATCCATGAATACCTCCACCATCTCTTCAAGCAAGTCAGAAAATATGGAGGTCATACACCTCTGAAAAGTTACAGGAGCATTGCATAAACCAAAAGGCATTCTTCTATAAGCAAATGTTCCATATGGGCAAGTAAAAGTAGATTTCTCTTGATCATTAGGATGGATAAGGCTCTGAAAGAATCCACTATAATCATATAAGAAGCAATAGCACTTATGATTTGCTAATCTCTCCAACATTTGGTCTATGAATGGTAAAGAAAAGTAATCTTTCCTAGAAGTAGAATTCAGTTTTCTGTAATCTATACACATTCTATGACCAGTAATTGTTCTAGTTGGTATTAGCTTATGATTTTCATTTTTTACTACAGTGATCCCTCCTTTCATACGCACCACATAGACTGGTGAGACCCATGTGCTGTCTGAGATAGGATAGATCACGCCAGCTTCAAGAAGTTTTAGAATATCTTTTTTAACAACCTCTTTCAGATTAGGATTCATTCTCCTTTGAGGTTCAATAGATGATTTTGTCTCATCCTCTAGATGAATCTTGTGATTGCAGAGGCTAGGAGAGAGACATTTTATATCATCAAGAGAGTATCTAATGGCCCTCCTAATCCTCTTTAACACTTTCACAAGTGCAAGGACTTTATCATCATTGACGTTTTCATTCACAATAACATGATAAGTAGAGTTAGAGCCTAGGAAGACATACCTTAGCTCTTTAGGAAGAGGTTTGAGGTCCACCTTTGGCGCTTTGAGTTCATTACAATCCTCATATATACTGCTCTGCTCCTTGGCGCCAGCTTTTTGGATGGAAAGTATTTATGTCTCCTTGTACCTCAGCTCTTCAAATGGCTCCTCTTCCTCCAATATCTTGTGAGAGTTAAGCCTCAGAATGTAACCCAAGCTTTCCTTATCCAAATAGCCATCTTCCCCATGCTCCTTTGTCAAAGCCACTTGTAGTTTGTCATCACAGCACAGCTCCTCTTGGACTTCATCATGCAGCTCCTCCAAGGTCTCTATTTTGAAAACTTGACCTTCTATGGTGGGCTGTTGCATGATTTGTTTGATGTCAAACTTCAGGGATATGTCTTTACCCAACTGCAGCTCAGTCTTCCCTTTCTTTACATCAATGACAGCTCCTGTTGTGGCTAAGAAAGGTCTCCCTAGGATGAGAGGTTCTCTAGGCTCTTCATTCATTTCTAAAACCACAAAATCGGTTGGAATCTCTACATTACCAATCCTGAGAGGAACATCTTCAAGCAATCCCTTTAGGAGCCTCACTGATCTATCAGCCAACACCAAAGATATTCTGAAATCCTTAAATTCTGTTAAACCAAGGCGCTTTGCAATGGAATATGGCATCAAGCTGACGCTGGCTCCCAAATCACAAAAGCAGTTCTCAAATAGTAGTTGACCTATAGAACATGGTAGAGTGAAACTCCCTGGGTCACCAAGCTTTTTAAGAGACACTTTCTGTTGCTGAATTATAGAGCTGCATTCATATGTTAGCACAACCATCCTTTGCAGATCTTTGGTCCTCTCTACTACAGCATCTTTCAGAAATTTCTGGTAAGGAGGAACTAGGATAAAGGCGTCAAGCAAGGGCATAATAAGCTGTATTTTCTTCATTTGTTCATCAAAAAGACCTTTGTACTTGGCAAACAACTCTTTTTTTAACCTTCCTGGGAATGGCAGTGGTGGCTTGGAAGGAGGAGGTATGTATCTTGGTTCTTTAACCAGCCCATTGGGTGCATCCTTTTGTTTTTCCTGAGCCACATTTTTGGCTTTACCTTCTTTGGGGTTTTATCAGCTTTGACTGGTTCTTCATCTTCTATTACCACTTCGTCATCTTCTATGGCTGCCTCCCCTTCTTGAACCTCAATGTCCTCATTGTGGAGAGTGGGAGCAACTCTATGAGGAAGTTGTTTTCCACTTCTCAATGTGACAGCTTTGATGTATTCTCTAGAGGACTGGGATGTAGATGGCGCATTGTGGGACTTCAGTTGCTCAAGCTTTTGATCAAAGGATTGTTGCTGAACTTGGAGTTGAGACTGAAGTGTAGCTACTTGTGCAGTGATAGCTTGTTGGGAGGTGATGAGCTGTTGGAGCATTTGCTTTATGTCAGGTTCTTGGGTGGAAGGAAGAGGGGTATGTTGCTGTTTTTTTTGCTGTCTCTCCCCTTCTTGTTACTGAACATACTGAGTGAGAAGTTGTTGCTGAAGCTGTGATTGGCGGAATCCATCATCCATTCTTTCTTTTCAGCACTTTCACCTCAAGCAATGTGGCTTCTAGTTGAGAGGAGACTAATTTCGAAGTATCCTCTTGGTCATCACCATACTGTGCATTACTTTGAGCTAGATTCTCAATCAAAGACAAAACATCATCCACATCTTGAGCAAGAAAGTTACCTCTACTAGTTGTATCAAGGAGTAGTCTCATCTTAGGCAAGACACCTCCATATAGTGTAGATAGCAGCACCTCTTTTGTGAAACCATGATGAGGGCATTGGATTGTGAAACTCCTAAACCATTCCCAAGCATCTGCAAAACTCTCATTTTACCATTGGTGGAAGTTGTAGATCTCATTTCGAAATCTGGCTGTCCTAGAGGGAGAGAAGTACTTGGTTAGGAAAGCAGTTTTGCATTGAGCCCAAGTTGTGATGCTTCCTTGCTGCAATTCTTTCTCCCATAGTTGGGCTCTATCTCCAAGTGAAAAAGGGAAAATCCTAAGCTTCAAGCCATCAACAGATATACCACTCATCCTAGCCATAGAGCATATTCTCTCAAAGTTGTCAAGATGCTCAAGTGGATCTTCATTGGGCAGTCCAAAGAATCTGCTGTCTTGAACCATTGCAATCATGCCCTTTCTATTTTCAAAGTGATTGTCCTCTAGAGGAGGAGTGATCCCATGTCTTGAAGCAAAGGATGGTATATCAGCAGCTCCTATAGGTCTTAGTTGCCTTTGAACTCTGAAACCCCAATCACTTTGTAAACCATTGGTACCTTGCTGTCCTTATAGACCTTGGATCCCTTGAAGACCTTGTGGATGTTGTTGGCCTTGTGGACCAAAGCCAGCAGCACATGGATACTCTTCCATCGTTTAACAACTGTTAGCTGCTGCTGTGAATCCAAAATCTTGCTCCTTGAACTAGGTGAGCAGCTGTAGGCACCTTAGAGTAAGTGATTTGTTACCTACAAAAGAGATTCTAGTCCAAAAGGAGCAATTAGTAACCAAAAACGAAAATAGGAGCTTGATCTCAAACAATCTACAATTCCTAATGCTTAGAACAATCCCAAATGGCAACGGTGCAAATTTGATGTAGGAGTTTACTCTACTTCAAATCCACATATACTTATATCATTGTAGTATGTAGGTATCAATCCATAATGGAAAGGTAAGACACCAAGAATGCAATAGATTATCTAATTAAAGCAAGCATAAATGGTGATTGAAACTATAAAACTAATGACTAAGAGAGACTTCAAACAAACAAGAGCAAGCAAAGTAAACAAAGAAACTAAGACATGTTAGAAATCAAGCAATCAAATACTAGTGGGCTTGAGATAGGGTAATTAATCTAGGGAGACTCTTGGCTTAACTAGTGATGCTTCAAAACATTCCAAACAATACTATTCCTAAGCATAGAATTAACAGTTACAGCTAGCTCAATTCCTTCACACCAACCACTATGCTAAACACATATTCAAGACAAATTCCTTTACTCTAACACATGATCCGCAAGCATTACAAGCAACTAATTCAATTCTATATTGCCAATCTACTCCTTAGACAGCTAATTCCTTAGGCTAAGATAAGCAAATCTCTTACGTGGATCATTCAAGTAATTCATCAAATACTTATCAGACATAAGAGAACCCTAGGATCTAGACAAACTTAGCAAGAGCTAATCTAGCATTAAACTTAATCAATAAGAAGGAACAATCATATTAAGCACCAACAATCATTAATCTAACCTTAACTCTCCCTATCTCTATCCCATCTCATACCCTAAGTAAACTACTCACTAATCATGATCCTAATCACAGCCCAAAGCAAGGATGGATAACAAATCATGATAAAAGAGAAGATAAACACCAACTTTTGATTGAAAGAACAAGATTCAAGAAGAGATTAAAAGAAAAACTAAGGGAAATGCAAAAGAGAAAGCTATTATCCAGAGGGTAAAAGATGATAAGATGATGCCTTATGTTTTTAAGTCTCAGCCTATATATAGTTTTCAGGAAAAACCCTTAGTAAACCGGGAATAAACCGGAAAGCAGCTGGTTCGGACGCCTGATATTGACTTGTTACGTCAATACTCTGGTCGATATTGGTTGGTAGGAAAGTGTATCGACCACGTATAGTCGATACTATCATCGATACAGTCGCTTCCGGTTAAGGTGTCTCGGGTGATCTCCTCGGTATGCTGCTCGATACAATTGCCCTTTAGTTAAGGCTCATCGAGCTCCAATGTCGATACAGTGATCGATACACTTCTTTGGCTTTGCGTATCGAGATGATCCTAGGTCGATATGTTGACAGGTACAAGGGCTTCGAAGGTGGGTGTATCGATCGGTGTAGTTTGATATTCTTAAGATGTCCTGTCGCCTTGTAGCGATTCTGGGACTTCGATGTGCTAGTCGATATGGCTTCCTCAGCATGCATTGACGCGAGACGTCGATACGCTGCTCTGTACGTCATGTATCGATCTGCTTAGACCAAAGTGTCTTCCAGAAATTGCTTAGAAACTTAGTGTCTCTATCAGAAACTGTAGTCCTGGCATACCATGCAAACGGACTATATTTTTAAAGAACAAGTTGGAAACATGTAAAGCATCACTTGTCTTGTTACAAGCAACAAAATGCTTCATCTTATAAAATCTATCAACGACCACAAAGATTCTACCTTTGCCAGTCTTAGTTCTATGCAATCCTACTACAAAATCCATTGATAAGTCATTCCATGGATGCATAGGGATTGGGAGAGGAGTATACAAACTGTGACGCTGGAGCTCAGACTTATCTTGTTTACATGCTGTACATCTTGCACAGATTCTCTCCACATCTCTTTTCATCATCACCTTAAGGGTTCTAATGATTCCAAAATATCCCATCGGGCCTCCTCCATGGGCTTTCCGGACTAACATGTCTCTAATAGAACAGTTAGGAATGCATAAACGCTTTTCAAATAAATAACCCTCATGCTTGTAGTATCAACCACTCATATCCTTTTCACAAGCTTGATAAACATCTCCAAAATCCAAATCATTAACGTATAAGCTCTTATGATGTTCAAAACCTAAAACTTTAGCTTCAAGAGTAGAGATCATAGCGTACCCTCCGGGATAATGCATCAGCTATAACATTGTCTTTACCTTTTTTTATTTGTTCATGTATGGGAAGGTTTCAATAAACTCAGCCTAGCCTACATTTCATTTATTGAGCTTCTGTTGGTCTTTCAAGTGCTTGATTGACTCATGATCAGTGTGTATAACAAACTCTTTTGGCCATAATAATGTTGTCAAGTTTGTAAGGCTCGTACCAATGCATAGAGTTCCTTATTGTAGGTAGGATAGTTCAGTGTGGCTCCTCTAAGCTTCTCACTGAAGTAAGCAGTAGTATTTTTGTCTTGCATTAACACTGCTCCAATACCTACACCAGAGGCATCACAATCAATCTCAAACATTTTAACGAAACCAGAAAGAATTAAAACCAAAGCATGTGTAAGCTTTTCAATAAGGGTTTGGAAATCTTCTTCTTCGAACTTTCCAGATTTAAAGCCAACATCTTTCTTGATAACTTCGTTCAGAGGAACTCCAATGGTGCTAATGTACTTTACAAATCGTCTATAGAAGCCGGCAAGGCCATGAAAACTTCTAACTTCTCCAATGGTTTTGGGAGTAGGCCATTCTTTGATTGCTTTAACATTCCCTTCAAACATACATCTGCACTCACCACAAAACCTAAAAAGACCACGTTTTATATACAAAAAGTACACTTCTTAAGATTAACAAAGAGTTTCTCCTCCCCAAACATGTTTAAAACTAATGCAATAAGCTCAATGTGCTCTTCGAAACTCTTGCTATAAATGAGAATTTCATCAAAATAAACCACAACAAATCTTCCTATAATAGTTCTCAGGACATTATTTATTAGGCGCATGAAAGTGCTCGGAGCATTAGTTAATCCAAACGGGATTGCCAACCATTCATATAGATCATGCTTAGTTTTCAATGCGTGATTATACTAGACCCATGCAATTTATCTAACATGTCATCTAGTCTAGGAATAGGGTGACGATACTTCACAGTGATTTTGTTTATAGCTCGGCAGTTGACACACATACACCAGCTTCCATCCTTCTTGGGTACAAGAAGAACAGGAACGATACATGGGCTCATGCTTTCCCGGATATGTCTATTTTCCATAAGTTCTCCCATCTGATTTGCCACTTATCAAATCAACCTTAGTGATTATACTAGACCCATGCAATTCATCTAACATGTCATCTAGTCTAGGAATAGGGTGACGATACTTCACCGTGATTTTATTTATAGCTCGGCAGTTGACGCACATACGCCAGCGTCCATCCTTCTTGGGTACAAGAAGAACAGGAACGACACATGGGCTTATCTTTCCCGGATATGTCTATTTTCCATAAGTTCTCCCATTTTCTTTTGTAACTCTTTTGTTTCCACCGGATTAGTACTATAGGCTGGCCTGTTAGGTAGAGAAGCTGTGGGGCTAAAGTCTATTTGGTGTTCAATACCTCGAACTGGAAGTAAACCAATAGGACTTTTTCAAGGAACACATCTTTTTAACTTTGCAAAAGCTCAATCATCTCATTGGGTAGCACTGGTGTAAGGTTAGTCATGCTTGTCTGTGTTTCTTTAAACAAATAAAAGTATTGACTGATTAGAGTAGAGAGCCTTTTAACCTCGCTTGCTTTGGCAAAGAATTTAGAATTTTTTGATGTCCGAGTCTTCTGGTCTGGATAGACTTCTTCAGGAGCCATGGGAATCAACGTGGCTTTGTTTTCTTGGTACTCGAATGAATGGCGATTAAAGAAGCCATCATGTATTATCCTTCTGTCTGATTACCATGGTCGTCCTCGCAAGATATGACTAGATTCCATAGGTTAAAACATCACAAAGTATCTCGTCCTCATACTTACTGATTGATAAAGGAACCAACACTTGGTTGCTAACTTTCATCTCTCCACTGACGTTACGCCATTGAAGCTTGTATGGAGCCGGATGTTTCATAGTTTTAAGACCAAGCTTCTTAGCCATAGTGTTACTAACAACGTTGGTGCAGTTTCCTCCGTCTATAATCAGACTACAAACCTTCCTTGGACGCAACACTGGGTATGAAATAGATTTTCTCTCTGCTCTTGCTCTTGTGCCTTTGTTTGCATGCTAAGGGTTCTTTTGGCCACCAGTAAATCCCCTTTTACTGGAGAGATCACATGCTCTTTATCGGATGCTTCCTGACATTCATCTTCGGATTCAATTTTCCCATTGTCTAAAAGTATCATTACTCATTTGTTGGAGCACTCGTTTCCATAATATCTTCATTGAAACACTTGAAGTCTCTTATCCTTGTGATGTAAGAATCAATGCTTATATCCAGAAGAAACACAAAGGAGAGGAGCTAGAACCTGTTTTGCTTGAAGAGAATGAGCAAGGGAGACATGTAGCTGTTTGCAAAGGAGCTAAGGACTTCATATCAAAACGCAATCGTTCCATATGGCTAAGAGCACGTCCTGACCAAGCTAAACCATGCCCAGATTTAATCAAAATAGAAGAGAACCTAGATCAAACCACCAAAGGATCAAACCATGCGCCTAAAACCAATTTGGAGCCAAATAAGGAAACTTGGGGAAGGAATACATTTTATTCGACCCACCCTTCTATTCTAAATTCTCAGAAGCCTTCAGAGGATATTAAAGTTAATATATCAGTCAATAACCGAGCCAAATCTCCCCAAACCAAAGAAGAAGCCACCATGAAGACAATTTCCATAAGAGGATACATTAGCTACGTTTCTGATGGAAAGAAGGACCAATGACCATATAACTCAATCAATCTTGACCCTCCATCCTCTAAAGAAGATCCTAGACATTCATACAAAGATCAAGACTACAAGATTCGTTCTCCCTTTCTCATTGCCCCAAATCAAGTTTTTTTCCCCTTTATGCCCAAAGACTAGCTACAAGTTATGCCAGACTTTATGCTTTGTTTTTATTACTTAGTTACCGTTTTATACACTTCATTTTGAGCACTATCTAAGCTCATAAGCTTACACTTTCATAAACACAATATTATTTAATCAAAACCTTTCATTTGCTTCTAAAAGAAAGATTTCTTTGAAATCAATTGTTCTTGCAAATTTCAAACACTTTGTGGAATCAGAGAGTTGTCCTTTGTGGAGAGTCTTAATAACCTTGTGAGGATTAGCCCTTGGTTATTCAGAGTCTCAAATCATTTTACGTGGATTCAGCCAACAAACAGGTTAACAAATCAGCAACCATTCCTCCATTTATCTAAGCTTGAAGGTCCGAATCAAGGGAGTATACTTGGAAAATTTTCAAGTCTACATCACCTTGTAACTATCTCCTTAGCTTTTCCTTTTGGGTCAGTGATTGGATCAGTTTCGGCTTTTGAAATCGCGAATTGCTTACTTTCTCTCGGAGGATGGTTCTTGTCTTCCACAGCAAAGTTTGAGCGGTTTTAAGTGGTTCCATTTTCAAACATTGATCGAGTATAACCCGTTCTCTTAAGTTGGTGCTCAAAATGTAAGGGTTTATATATCATCTATTCTAGTTGTACATAGTGTTAAGTCTCTAAATGATCCTGATTGTCACGGCTTAGTCCTCCAAGGAATCTTGATACAGTAGCTGCACGATCTTTGTCTATATTAGCTCGCAGCATCAAAGTCTCCATCTCCATATAATACTCTTCCACTGAACGGTTCTCTTGAATAAATTTTCTTAACATCTGATGTAACTCTCGATGGTAATGGCTCAGCTCAAACCTGTTTCTCATGATATTCTTCATTTATGTCCTTGTTTCATCCGGATATTCCATGTTGCACCTTCTTGTTGTAACTAGCTGATCCCACAAACTGAGGGCGTAGTCATAGAACTCAATGGCTGCTACCTTCACTCGGATGATTTCAGTGTAATGCTGAACGTTGAATACCAGGTCAGTCTTCTTGACCCAATCTGGATAGGCATGAGGATCGTTATTCCCATGAAAGGATGGGATCTTGAGTTCCAGTCCACCAAAGTTGTCTTGTAAATGTTCTGCTCTTTTTCTAACGTGTCAATGTCTTCTTTGAGGGTTTTGAGAAAAGCCATTTTTTGTTTGATAATTGTGATCAGTCGAATCACCACATGCTTCGATCAGTTTGTCCACGATTTATTCGTCTTGAGTTTGATCGATAAACATCAAACTATTCTTTGATCACTTTTGCTACTTGAGCTGTAAGGGCCTCTAGTAACAAAGAATTTGAATTTGAAACAAAGATCTAACACAAGATGAAAACCTAAGTCTCGTCTTGGGCTTCAATGGGTTCAATCAAATGGGAAAAGTGATGTGAAACTCATTAAAACCTCTTCTTGGAAAACTCATTGGGACAAAAAAAAAATAGGAAAAAGACTACTAATGATTCACATGCCCATTTGATGAACTTGGGTTTGAATCAAAACCAGTGTGGTTTAATAAGCATCTTGATCATTCGAATAAACCTCCAAATGGCTAAGTAAGGCTCTTATAGCATGCTTGAATGCATTAATTCTCCAACAGATCATAGAGTCCATTTGATGTACTTAGAACCTCCTCGGCTACAAGTTTTTTTGTTCCTCGACTACAAGCTCTTAATCAGCACTTAACTCCAAAGTGCCTTCTAAGATCGCATCACCAGAACTCCTAAAGTGGTGCGTCGCGAGAAAAATTAAATCTACCTCCAATGCAGAAGCAATAGCTGTAGTTCTAGCTCTTTGCCGGACTATTGATCTCGGTTTCAACAATATATCAATCCCTAGACTCTCGCAGATGATAGTCAAAGCAATCAAATCAGAGGCTCATTCTAAGAAGCTCCATGAGATTTATTTAAGAAATCCTACATCTATCTACAAAAAATTCAACCTCTTACATTTATATTTATAGAAAAACAATCGACCAGCTTATACCATTGCAAAAAAACTATTTGAACTCTCTTTATATAGACCCCACGTCAGTTTGATGAATTAATAAAACAAAATTTAATTATGAAATATTATACATAAAACAAAATATAATTAAGACTCAAATGCCATTTGAGAGCATATGTTTATACAGGATATGTGTTCATCGTTACTCGGAAACTTCATCTCATAAATTAATCTTATGGGGTTATGAGTAGCGCATTGTTCGTTTTCAAGGTGTGTCATCCGAAGCCTGAATTTACTCAACAATGAAGGTAATATGGCTCTTGGGGAAACCAAAAAGGGGTTTCCTTTCCTAATGTTCCTCTCAGGCTTAAATTTGAAATGGGTCACTGGAACAAATATTCTGTAGAAAATTATCCTAAAACCTTCTCGTCTACAAATTTCTTTTATTCCTCGACTACAAGCTCTTAATTAGCACCTAACTCCAAAGTGCCTTCTAGGATGCATCACCCGAACTCCTAAAGTGGTGCGTCGCGAGAAAAATCAAATTTACCTCTAATGCCAGAAACAATAGCTGTAGATCTAGCTCTTTGACGGGCTATTGATCTTGGTTTCAACAACATATCAATCGCTAGACTCTCGCAGATTATATTCAAAGCAATCAAATTAGAGGCTCATTCCAAGAAGTTCCATGAGATTTTCTAAGAAATCCAACATCTATTTAAAAAAAAAAATTCAACATCTAATTTTGTTATTTATAAAAAACAATCCATCGGCTTATACCATCGCAAAAAAACTATTTGAACTCCCTCCATATAGATCCTACGTCAGTTTAATGAATTTAAATGAGTACTTGACACACACACAAATAACATGTCTTCACAAATTAACTACAATTTCAAATTATTGAATTTTTAAACATTTAGTTTCAAATTATTTATTTAAAATCATTCAATATCATTTAATTTAAATTTAACTATTAAAAACATTATTCAAATATAAACGTAAAATAAATAAACCTAAATTTAATTATAAAACATCATACATAAAACAAAATATAATTAAGACTCAAATGCCATTTGAGAGTTTACATGTGTTCATCGTTTCTGGGAAACTTCATCTGATAAGTTAAACATGTGGGGTTAATGAGTGGCGCTTGGTTTCTCGTTAAGGCGTGTAATCCGAAACCTGAAATTACTCAACAAAGAAGATAATAGGGCTCTCAGGATAACCGAAAAAGGTTTTCCTTTCCAAATGTTTCTTGACGCTTAAATTCGAAACGCGCCACTAGGAACAAAATATTCAGAAGGAAATGATTTACAAAGATTAAGGGGTTCAATATCGCGTCCGGAGATCCTTGTGTTCGTCTAATATTTTGGTGGTGCCTGATGGCTATAAATAGATAAGAGAAGGTTGTTCGACCTCTCTTTTATCTAGCGAACCGAGTACAATACCTACTTACCTCAAGAGGAGATCTCATGACGGGGTGAAGTATAAAGTCGTTCCCGTAAGCTCTTAATCAGCATCTAACTCCAAAATGCCTTCTAGGATCACATCACCGAACTCCTAAAATGGTGCTTTGCGAGAAAAATCAAATTTACCTCAAATGCCAGAAGCAATAGCTGTAGATCTAGCTCTTTGACGGGCTATTGATCTCGGTTTCAACAACATATCAATCCCCAGACTCTTGCAGATTACAGTCAAAGCAATCAAATCAGTAGCTCATTCCAAGAAGCTCCATGAGATTTTCTAAGAAATCCTACATCTATCTAAAAAAAATTCAACCTCTTACATTAATATTTATAAAAAAAAAATCGATCGACTTATACCATTGAACTCCCTCCATATAGATCCCACGTCAGTTTAATGAATTAAAATGAGTACTCGACACACACACAAAAATAACATGTGTTCACAAATTAACTACAGTTTCAAATTATTGAATTTTTAAACATTTAATATAAAATCATTCAGTATCATTTAATTTAAATTTAACTATTAAACACATTATTCAAACATAAACATAAAATAAATAAAACCAAATGCCATTATAAAACATCATACATAAAAAAAATATATAATTAAGACTCAAATGCCATTTGAGAGCATTTTACTGGGATGTTTATACGGGACATGTGTTCATCGTTTCTGGAAAAGTTCATCACATAATTTATTCCTATGGGGTAATGAGTAGCACTTGATTTGTCGTTAAGGTGTGCCATCCAAAACTTGAAATTACTCAACAATGAAGGTAATAGGGCTTTCGGGAGAACTGAAAAGGGTTTTCCTTACCTAATGTTTCTCTGACAGCTTAAATTCGAAACAGGTCACTTGAAACAAATATTCAGGAGAAAATGATCCTAGAATCTTCTCGGCTACAAGTTACTCTTATTCCTCGACTAGAAGCTCTTAATCAGCACCTAACTCCAAAATGCCTTCTAGGACCGCATCACCCAAACTGCTAAAGTGGTGCGTTGCGAGAAAAATCAAATTAACCTCTAATGCCAGAAGCAATAACTGTAGATTTAGCTCTTTGAGGGGCTATTGATCTCGGTTTCAACAACATATCAATCGCTAGACTCTCGTAGTTATAGTCAAAAGAATTAAATCAGAGGCTCATTCCAAGAAGTTCTTTGAGATTTACTAAGAAATCATAAATCTAACATCTTATGTTCATATTTATAAAAAAAAAAAACAATCGATCGGCTTATACCATCGCAAAACACTATTTGAACTCCCTCCATATAGACCCCACATCGGTTTAATGAATTAAAATTATTACTTGACACACACAACAAAAATAGTCTGAGTTCACAAATTAACTATAATTTCAAAATATTAAATTTTTAAACATTTAATTTAAAATTATTCAATTTAAAATCAATATCATTTAATTTAAGTTTAACTATTTAAAACATTATTCAAACATAAACATAAAATAAATGAAATTAAATTAAATTATAAAACATTATACATAAAACAATATATAATTACAACGCAAATGCCATTTGAAAGCATTTTAATGGATGTTTACACCGAATATGTGTTCATCGTTTCTGGGAAACAGTATCTCATAAGGTAATCCTATGGGGTAATGAGTAGCGCTTGGTTTGTCGTTAAGACGTGTCATCCGAAGCCTGAAATTACTCAACCATGAAGGTAATACTGCTTTCGGGAAAACCGAAAAGAGTTTTCATTTCCAAATGTTTCTCTGGCGCTTAAATTCGAAACGCGTCATTGGGAACAAATACTCAGAAGGAAATGATTTAGTAAGATTAAGGGTTTCAACATCACGTCCAGAGGTCCTTGTGTTCATCTAATATTCTGGTGGTGCTTGATGGCTATATATAGATAACAGAAGGTTGTTGGACTTCTCTCTTATCTAGCGAACCAGGTACAATACCTACTTACCTCAAGAGGAGATCCCATGACGGGGTGACGGAGAGTCGTTCCAGTAAGGGACGCTCCGTGACATTAGCGGGATAGATTTTTATCGAGTCATGCAAAGGTAGAGAAGTTTGGTTTACTTTAGATTATGATGACCATATAATACTCTCTCTCTCTCTCTCTCTCTCTCTCTATCTCTCTCTCCTCTCTCACACTCTTTCTCTATCTCTCTCTCTTCCTTTTTCTTATTTTCGGTTGATAGACCAGTTTTGGATCTTCATTTGGGATCTCTTCCACGGAATGTGAAACAAGTAATCGACGCTTCTCCTAGTACTATTTTGAGTCCTGCATGACTATTTTAATCCATGTTACTCCATTTTAATTGTATGATTCATCTGAAGTCTGTTTTACCCATTTTCGCTATTAGACCAGTTTCAGATCTTCATTTCAGATCTCATCTACGGAAAGAAAAGAAATTAATTGACGCTTATTTTGTGCTATTATGAGTCCCACATGAATATTTCGAGCCTAGTTCCTCCTTTTTTGTGTATGATTCATCAGAAATCTGTTATTCCCCATTTTCGAATATTACCAAAGTTTTGGATCTTCATTTGGGATCTCTTCTACCAAATTAGAAACAAGTATTAAACGCTTTGTTTTGTTATACTATTAGTCCGATTTGAATATTTCAAACCTAGTTACTCCATTATGTTTGTATGATTCATCAGAAATCTGTTTTCCCCATTTTTGGCTATTAGACGAGTTTTGGATCTTCATTTGGCAAACGCTTTGCTTTGTACTACTATTAGTCTCATTTGACTATTTCAAACCTAGCTACTCCATTTTGTTTGTATGATTAATCAGAATTCTGTTTTCCCCATTTTCGGCTATTAGACGAGTTTAAGATCTTCATTTGGCATCTCTTCTATAAATAAGAAACAAGTAATAAACGCTTCTCCTTGTACTATTGATAGTCTTAGATGACTATTTCAAGCCTAGTTACTCCATTTTGTTTCTAATGCATCAGAAGTCTGTTTTACCAATTTTCGGCGATTAAACCAGTTTTCGATCTTCATTTGGGATCTCTTCTACGGAATGAGAAACAAGTAATAAATAATTATTTTTATATTATTATGAGTCCCACATGACTCTTTCAAATCTAGTTACTCCATTTTCTTTGTATGATTCATTAGAAGTCTTTTTTACATATTTTCGGTTCTTAGTGCAGTTTTGGATCTTCATTTGGGATCTCTTCTACGGAATGAGAAACAAGTAATAAAGGCTTCTAATTGTACTTTTATGAGTTCCACATGAATATTTGAAGACTAGTTACTCCATTTGCTTCATATAATTCACCAGAAGTCTGTTTTCCCATTTTCGGCTATTAAACTAGTTTTGGATCTTCATTAGGGATCTCTATTTCAGAATGAGAAATAAGTATTAGATGCTTCGTTTTATCCTACTATTAATCCCATTTTAATATTTCAAGCCTAGTTACTCCATTTTCTTTGTATGCATCAGAAATCTGTTTTCTCTTTTTTCGGCTATTAGACCAGTTTTGGATCTTAATTTGAGATCTCTTATGTGGAATGAGAAACAAGTAATAAACACTTCTCCTTGTACTTCTCTGAGTCCCACATGATTATTTCAAGCCTAGTTACTCCATTTTCTTTGAATAATTCATTAGAAGTCTGTTTTACCCATATTTGGCTATTAGACAATTTTAAAATCGTCATTTGGGATCTCTTCTACGGAATGAGAAATAAGCATTAGATGCTTCGTTTTGTACTAGTATTAGGCCTATTGATTATTATAAGCCTTGTTACTCCATTTTCTTTGTATAATTTATCAGAAGTCTGTTTTACCCATTTCCGGCTATTAGACCTCTTTCGGATCTTCATTTATGATCTCTTCTATAGAATGAGAAACAAATAATAGACGCTTTTCGTTGTACTATGAGTCCCACATGACTATTTCATGCCTAGGTATTCCATTTTCATTGTATGATTCATCAGAAGTCTTTTTTACCCATTTTTGGCTATTAGACTAGTTTCAGATCTTCATTTGGGAATTCTTCTACGGAATGAGAAACATGTAATAGACGCTTCTTGTAGAGCCCCGATCCGATTTTCCTAACCAATAGTCGAAACAATACTAACACGGTCACATCGTGACCATACCTCAGGAAATTTTTGCCTTTTTTTCTATTTCCTATACGGGGTTCCAAGCCACTATCCGACTAACGACTTAACTCGCAAAGCACAAAAGCTTAATCTCATCTCAGATTAGTTCGTACCTTAGCCACTTGCAGATATCGGATGCATTGCTTGAGTCAATCTTATCTGCATGACTCCATGAGCGCCCTTCACTATCTCGGCTCTCAGTCACCACGTCAGTAATAGACACCACCCCCTCGTTACCCAGTCACTCAACCAACCAGCCCCACATGACCAAGTAACGAAGAGGGATATCTGGGCTCGTCAGATCATCACGGAATCCCATTCCCGGTTCTCACAACCACCATTAATCACAGTCACAATCCTCCCTGGTCGACAGTAACACAGACATGATCTTTACGACCATCAGAAACCACAGCCCCGTTCCTCCTGATCGCTAGTAACCTAGTAACCCATCACCCCTCTATTACTCAGTCACTCAACCAACCATCCCCACATGACCAAGTAACGAAGAGGGACGGCTCGGATCATCTATCCCTTGCCCGTCCGGTCATCCAAGTGCACAATCTCCCTGACCTTGTCTATAATCTCTCGATGGACTCTCCTGGCTGACCACTCATCCTGAACATCTTCTCGGCACAATGCTCCCTTTGATGTATCTCAGGGAATATCGACTTTCTCTCGGTGAAAGATCGATCAGAACACGTTTCTCTCGGTGACAGTCTAGCTCTCTCAGCGATCTCTCAGTGACAGTCCAAATCTCTTGGCGATCTCTTGGTGACAGTCCAGATCTCTCGGTGACATTCCAAATCTCTCGGCGATCTCTTGCATCTCTCGGCTATTCTTCTTCCTTGTCGGAGATCTCTGCTTTCTCCCGGATATGGTCACGGGTTAACCGTTTCTCTCGGATATAGTCACGATCTGATCCGCCGACCATTCGCATCACCCAACTATCATCGCGAGACATCCGACCATTCCTATTTCTCTCCCAGATAACTTTCTCTTCCCTCGGCTACATTTCCTTTCTCTCGGATAACATCCTTTATCCTGATCTTCGCTCGAATATATGGTCACAGCTTAACTGTTTCTCTCTTATATAGTCCGGATCTGATCCGCCGATCATTCGCATCACTTGACTATCATCGCGAGACATCCAACCATTCCTCTTTCTCTCCCAGATAACTCAATCCTCTCTCAGATTAAATCCCTTATCCCGATATTCACTCGGCGATGGTCACGTTTCACCCGAACCTAGTCACAGCGCTTTGACAAGATTCGCCTTGTTGCTGATTATCCTCGGATATAACCGGCCAACTCTGGCGATGACTCGACTGAAATCCAAATATCCTCTTTTATCCCGATCATCTCTGTTTCTCCCTGATGTTCTCCAATTTCTCTCGGATAAATCCCTTTTTTTTCCTGGACACAGCCGAACTTCTCTCAGATATGGTCGAAGCACTCCGGCTACGACTCGACTGGAATCCGGACATCATCTTTTTCTCTTGGCTAACTCCTGGGATATTCCGATTCCCTCGAGTAATCCTTCGACCAATCTCTCTCTCTCTCGCTCTCTTGCTTCCAAAATAGTGCGGCTCTCTAGAAAAATCCCTCCAGCACTCTTTTTATACTCGAAACCCTAGGTAACCCGGCCTAAACCGACTTCTCCCAGTAAGAGTAGGATTTCTCCTAGTCATCTTTTATTTCTCCTGGTTATCACCTTAACGGCTCGACTATAATAGCGAGAAATCCTTTTTCCATCGCGAAATTTTAAGTTTTCTTTGTCCAAACTCAAAGGCCCACGGGCCTAGCCCTTTTCACTCGATCGTTTTTCCTTTTCCTCGGAGACTTCTCCATTTTCTCGGTTACTGTCTTTTTTCTCTCGGACAGGACCATTTTCTCATGGACTTGACCATATTTCTCTCTGATATGGTCCATCCGGCTCGGCTATCCCAGCCATCCATCGACTATTTCCCAGTCAAATACCCGAGTATAGTCTTAACCTCCTTTTCCCAGCAAATATCCGAACTTTGCCTCGATCATCCCTCGGACAACGTCCTGTCCACCTCGATCATTTTAATTTTCTCGGATATGGATGCACCAAATCTGCCCCACTCGTTTTGGATTCGCCCTCGAATCCGGCTCATCCGTTTGCAACTTCTCAAACCATTTGGGATACTCGGTTTTCATCCTAGCCTCCTTTTCCCCTGAAACATGTTCCTGTTCATCGCAATCCCATACGACCTGGAACATCCTGACTAACTTACCCCGCTTAGTCTTTTCCTTTCTGCCTTACACCCGAACCGGCCTAGCCACCACTGCAAGGTCCTCTGCCTCTTTCAGCTTACCTTTTTGAAACTTTATCTTTTCAGTAGTCTTGACCACTACCAGTCACACTACACTCCCCCACTTGGGTTCAACACAACGGTGTTTCACATTACCCAGCCAAAGGCTAATAACTCTCCCAGTTAGCACCTTTAATGGAGCACACACGCTCTTATAAATACTCCAAAGTTCCTTTCATCCCCTTAGACTGTCCATCGGATCTTCGCGACACCTCACGATCCGACCTAACTTTTACACGGCCAATGCCCTTATCCAGATTGTAACACATCGCTCTTTCTACCTAGTGTCGTTACCATATCGGAGTCCCCATCCCTGGACTCTATCCAGTCATGATTTAGCTATATTAAAATCATTTCCTAATTGCAGCCTTCTCTAGACTCGATTTCAGATACTTGACCTTAGACCATCCCGGCCATGGTCTAAATTACCACTACTAATCAGAATTCTTGTACGCCACATCTGGTCGAACACCATTCCACAGAACAGCCTACATTGCTTTACCACGCAGAGCTCTTGTCCAACCACTTCCTGATCGAACAAGCTCTTATCAGACGGACATCTCTTTTATAACTAGTCGACTCACTACTTATCCCTTTCGTTTTTCCATCATGCTATACCCTTCCACTCTCTGGACAGTCTCTTGGTGTGCATACAAACTTCTCAAGTTTATAAGCATTTCCACTCGCCCCACCTCAACTTCCTTCTAATCAGAATGTTTAGCATAACCCGTTAGCTTTAGACTAGCTCCAAAAGCTCAGTTATCCATGATGATAGGTCATGCTTACGGTCAGTCCATCTTGGCTCATAGACTTGCCTTAGCGAACCCTCGAGTTCCCAAGCGTTTTGTCTCATAGTTGCCTCAACTACCGTTGACCACCAGCCTAAGTTAACCAAGATCCAATGATCCTCATTCACACAACTAACGAATCAGTCTTGATCCCTAACTCAAGTTTTCAAAACTCTCTTAAGTTCCTTGATCTCTCTTTGATCCTCGCATCACACATTGATCCATACAGACAATATTGTCTTGGCAAACTCATATAGTTTCCAAGAACAATCTCACGGTCACGCCCTGGGCTAATCAGCAGTTTCCAAAACTCTCTTAAGTTCCTTGATCTCTCTTTGATCCTCGCATCACACACTGATCCTTACAGACAATATTGTCTTGGCAAACTCATATAGTTTCCAAGAACAATCTCACGGTCACGCCCTGGGCTAATCAGCAGATTCCTACAGACGCTAATATCCAATCGCTTTGGCAACCCGCAGGATCCTAGCTCATGATTCCAGTCACGCGGTGCTGAACTCCTCAGTTCCCATCCACGTAATCCTAGATTACTCAACAGTCCTCTTGCAACCAGCATAGTTTACTCAACATTCATCTTGCAATCAGCATACCACAATCATGTCCCTTCTAGACTCTCATACAAAGGGATCAATGACATAACCAGTACTTGGCACACCAGGCCATCAGTCACACGGCCATTACATGCCCTCACTTGTATTTCCAGTTAGTACCTTGCCCTAACCCGCAAGTACTCGGCTCACTAGCCCATCGGTTAGTACGTTGCTTCCCAAGCAAGTACTCGGCAACTAGCCTATCAATTAGTACAGTCACACCACATTACTAATTACGTGATGGAAAACCCCCTTAGTTCCCACCAGTACAGTCACGTCACATATCAGTTATACACACAGTATCACATCACTCATTGGCGAATCCACTGATTCACATAGATGCTACCACAATCGCGCTTTCGCAAACTTTATGGTTTCCAAAGTCACCTTATCCTCAATCATGCATTAGCAAACCCACGTTTCCAAAATGCATCTCAGAAACATCCGTCTTGGCCAACCCTCTTGGTTCCAAGAACGAATCCCAGGAGTATTGGCAAACCCACTTGGTTTCCAATAACACCTCTGAGAAACAGACACGTCCTAGCAAACTCACTTGATTTCCAAGACTGCAACTCACATTAGTCACACCTTAGCAAATCCACAGATTCCTAAGGACGCCAGAACAACCACGACTTACAAGCCTTCACATGTCACACGGCATGATCATCTTCCCTAAACTACCGGACAATCCCTTTTTAAGCCTCGGTCCTGCTTTGGCGAGAATCCCACATCCCCCAAGCCAGCAACACGATCCGGATTTCCAATCAGTCTAGCTAGACATCATATCAGCCTCGGTACTTACACATACCAACTTAATCTTATAACCAAAACCGATTCATCATTGTCATAAATACCTCCAAGAAGTTTCTTGATCATCAAACAAGTATTTGGCGAGGACACTTGACTCCTAATCTCTTGTTCTCTTTGATCTCAACTCTCGAACTGTACTTATACTATATACACTTAACAAGCAAGCACATAAACAGTTCGGTCTTATGATCATCTCAACTACTTGTGAAGCCTCACAAGGCATCGATTCTAGTCTAAGCGAGAATTACACATCCCCTTAAGTTAGCAACACGATCCAGACATTCACACAGCCAGTTAGATACCACGTTTTGACCACCCGGTACCTTGTACCATTCACATTCTCAATCACAGAAAACAATATGGTCCTATGATCATCTCAACTACTTGTTAAACCTCACAAGGAATCAGTTCTACTCCAAGAAAGAATCACACATCCCCTTGAGCTAGTAACACGATCCAGACATTCACACAGCTAGTTAGACACCATATATTGGCCACGGTTCACACTTAACCATTCACAACTACAGAAATACATTGACCTTGCTAAGCATATTCCACTAACTTACACAAGAAATCAATGAAAACAGATAACCTGGCAATCAAACAATTCTAGATACAGACCCCAGTCACGCACTCAATCTAGCAGTGCTATCATTCACATTATGTTTAAGCAAGTAAAACATCGTATTACCATCGGCCTTGATCATCTATCCTAACCCACGATCAATCCCTTTTTAAGACCCATGCCTACTTCAGCAAGAATCACACATCTCCTAAGTTAGAACACGATCCGGATTATCCTGCGATTTGTTAGATATCAATCTAGCCACGGTAAAAAACTCACAATCGCATATCGTTAACACTTGCTAAGCACACAAACAACCAACACACAATAACCCACAACCAGTCCTAGAAGCGTAAACGCTCTGATACCAACTTGTAGAGCCCCGAACCGATTTTTCTAACCAGCAGTCGAAACAAAACAAACCCGGTCACATCGTGACCGTACCTCAGGAAACTTTTGCCTTTTTTCTATTTCATATACAGGGTTCCAACCCACTATCTGACTAACGACTTAACTCGCTAAGCACAAAACCTTAATCTCATCTCAGATTAGTTCGTGCCTTAGCCACTTGCAGATATCCCGGCTCTATGAGCTCCCTTCACTATCCGCATTACTCTATGAGCTCCCTTCACTATCCCGGCTCTCAGTCACCACGTCAGTAATAGCACACCACCCCCTCGTTACCCAGTCACTCAACCAACCAGTCCCACATGACCAAGTAACGAAGAGGGATATCTGGACTCGCCATATCATCACGGAATCCCATTCCCGGTCCTCACGACCACCATTAATCACAGTCACGATCCTCCCTGGTCGCCAGTAACACAGACATGATCTTTACGACCATCATAAACCACAGCCACGATCCTCCTGATCGCCAGGAACCTAGTAACCCATCACCCCGCCATCCATCGACTATTTCCCAGTCAAACACCCGAGTATAGTCTTAACCTCCTTTTCCCAGCAAATATCGGAACTTTGCCTCGATCATCCCTCGGACAACATCCTGTCCACCTCGATCATTTTAATTTTCTCGGATATGGATGCTACACTTCTCCTTGTATTTTGACTCCCACGTGATTATTTCTATCTAAGTTGCTCAATTTTCTCTGTATGATTTATTAGAAGTCTGATTTACCCATTTTCAGCTATTAGTCTTATTTTTGATATTTATTTGTGATCTCTTTTACAGAATGAAAAACAAGTAATATACGCTTTTTGTACTATTATGAGTCCCACATGACTATTAGAAGCCTAGTTACTTCATTTTCTTTGTATGATTCATCAGAAATCTTTTTTTCCTATTTTCGACTATTATAGGAGTTTCAGATCTTTATTTGGGTTCCCTTCTACAATATGAGAAACCAGTAATAGATGCTTCTCCTTTTACTTCTATGAGTCCCACATGACTATTTCAAACCTAGATACTTCATAAGTTTGTTTTTTTCCATTTTCGGCTACTTGAGCAGTTTCAGAACTTCGGAACTTCGTTTGGGATCTCTTCTATGGAATGAGAAACAAGTATTAGATGCTGCTTCATGTACGATAATGAGTCCCAAATGACTATTTCAAGCCTAGTTACTTTATTTTTTTTGTGTGATTCATTAGAAGTCTGTTCCACCTCTTTTCGACTTTTAGAGTTGTTTTGGATCTTCATTTGGGATATCTTCTATGAAATGGGAAACAAGTATTAGACGCTGCTTTTTGTACAATTATGAGTCCCACATGACTATTTCAAGCATAGTTACTCCATTTTCTCTGTATGATTTAATCATAAGTCTGTTTTACCTATTTTTGGCTATTAAAACAGTTTCATATCTTCATTTGGGATCTCTTCTATAGAATGAGAAACAAATAACAAATGCTTCTCCTTGTATTATTTAGAGTGCCACGTGACTATTTCAAGCCTAGTTACTCCATTTTCTTTGTATGATTCATCAGAAGTAAGTTTTACCCATTTCGCCTATTAGACCAGCTTCAGATCTTCATTTGGGATCTCTTCTATGATATTAGAAACAAGTAATAGAGTCTTTGTACTATTATGAGTTCCACATGACTATTTCAAGACTAGTGATTCCATTTTCTTCGTATAATTCATCAGAAGTCTGTTTTCTAATTTTCAGCTATTAGACCAGTATTAGACGCTTAGTTTTGTTTGACTATTAGTCCCATTTTAATATATTACTCTATTTTCTTTGTATGCATCAGAAATCTTTTTTCTCCATTTTTGGCTATTAGACCAGTTTAAAATCTTCAATTGAGATCTCTTCTGTGGATGAGAAACAAGTAATAAACGCTTCTCCTTGTACTTCTATGAGTTCCACATGACTATTTCAAGCGTAGTTACTCTATTTTATTTGTATGAATCATCAGAAATCTGTTTTACCTTATTACGTCTATTAGACTAGTTTCGGATCTTCATTAGGGATTTTTTCTACGAAATGAGAAACAAGTTACCCCATTTTATTAGTATGATTCATCAGCAGACTGTTTTCCCCAGTTTAGGCTATTTGACCAATTTCTGATCATCATTTGGTATCTCTTCTACAGAATGAGATATACGCTTCTCCTTGTACTACTATGAGTACGAGATGACAATTTCAACCCTAGTTACTCTATTTTCTTTGTATGATTTATCAGAACTCTGTTTTACCCATTTACGGCTATTAGACAAGTTTTATATCTTCATTTGTGATCACTTTTACGGAATAAGAAACAAGTAATATACGCTTTTTGGTACTATTATAAGTCCCATATGAATATTGCAACCCTAGTTACTTTATTTTTTTTGTATGATTTATCAGAATTCTATCCCATCCGAACATGTCCCTCAATCATTGCCTTACCGCTCATTTACGGCTATTAAACAAGTTTCAGATCTTCATTTGTGATCTCTTCTACGGAATGAAAAACAAGTAATAGTCAATTTTTTGGTACTATTATAAGTCCCATATGACCATTTCAAACCTACTTACTCCATTTTCTATGTATGATTCATCAGAAGTCGGGTTTCCCCAATTTCGGCTATTAGACCAGTTTCCGATCTTCATTTAGGATCTGTTCTACAGACTGAGAAACGAGTATTAGACGCTTTGGCTTATATTATTATGAGTCCAACTTGACTATTTTAAGCCTAGTTACTTCATTTTATTTGTACGATTTATCAGAATCTGTTTTACCCATTTGCGACTATTAGACAAGTTTTGGATCTTCATTTGGGATCTCTTCTACAGAATGAGAAACAATTAATAGACGCTTCTCCTTGTACTGTATGAGTTCCACGTGACTATTTTAAGCCTAGTTATTCTATTTTCTCTCTATGATTCCTCAGAAGTCTGTTTTCCCCATTTTCCGGCTATTAGATGAGTTTTGGATCTTCATTTGGGATCTCTTCTATAGAATGAGAAACAAGTAATGTACGCTTCTCCTTGTACTGTATAAGTCACATATGACTATTTCTAGCCCAGTTAATGCATTTTGTTTGTATGATTCATTAGAAGTCATTTTTATCCATTCGACGATTACACCAGTTATGGATCTTCATTTGGGGGATAGACTGACCAAATGGAATGGCTGGATGGATTGAAGTGTACAACACGATTTTCTCTTTAGTTTTGGAGGCACTGGTCTCAACAAAAGTAAATAAAGAACACAAGTTTTGAATATAAACTTTGTGAAGAAAAATTCGGTTCTTTATTGATATCAAGGTAAAATTACAAGGCTGTGAGAGGGGACCTTATAAAGTGATCCGAACAGCTATGCCCTTCTAGGGGACTTGAAGCAAATTACACATTAATGAAAAACAACATTATTGGAATGAGAAATGCAAAATTATTGGCTAACAATGCCTTAACTAATTAATAGAAAAATAAATCATTGGCTGGCTAAAAATCAATCACAAGAAGAAAACATAAAAGATTAGTCCATAGTAATTATATGAATTAACGAAACAAAGACTTACCTTCTTTGGTTTGGGGCGTGAATAAGTGTAATGTAATCTCCCTTTGACCGTGATCCTTGGTTTCTAAGTGCTCTTCTCAAGTGTAGAGATAACAAGGATATTGGTGTGGGCTTTGTTTGATATTAAGGACCAGCTTTCTTGTACCTTTGTTGGGTCCGCAGCTTCTAAGATATCCCTTGTAACGATCCATGCAGCTTTTGATAGGCTTCCTTGATTAGACTCGGACATGGCTTGTAAAATGGCTTGGTTGTACTTGTCTTGAAGCGCACAAGCCTGTTGCCTTGTTATAACGCCTTTGTTTGGAACCGATATGTCCACTTCTTACATTTGAGGTTCGGTTAAGTCAGGTTCGGTTGAGATGTCCTCATCATTCCCTCCCTCTTGAATAGATTTTAACCCCAAAATGTTTTCATCTGCAAGGAAAGGAGCTAAATCAGTGACATTGAAAGTAGAGGATACGTTTAACTCACCTGGTAGCTCAAGACGGTAGGCGTTGTTGTTGATTCTTTCTAAGACTTTGAATGGGCCGTCTCCTCTTGGTTTAGGCTTTCAGCTTCTTTGGTCGGAAAATCTTTCTTTCCTCATGTGTAGCCAAACACATTCTCCCGGCTGATATACTATCTCTTTTCTCCCTTTGTTGGCTTGTTTTGTACACGGCTCCGTCCTTTTCTCAAGATTCTCTCGTTCTTTCTGGTGTAGCTTCTTAATGAACTTGGCTTTCTCTTCGCCAACTAGACTGACCGCTTCGGCTGGAGGTAAGGGAGTTAGATCAAGAGGAGTAGTAGGGTTGAAACCGTATACAATCTCGAATGGTGACATCTTGGTGGCTGAATGTTGAGCTATGTTGTAGGCGAATTCAATGAAGGGAATACACTCTAGCCAGTTCTTCATATGCCTTCCAATGGTCTACCTTAATAAAGCTGAAAGTGTGCGGTTCACAATCTACGTTTGGCCATCCATTTGTGGGTGACAAGTGGTAGAGAAAAGGAGTTTAGTCCCTAACTTCTTCCACAAGGTTCTCCAGAAGTGACTCAAGAATTTGCTGTCTCGGTCTGAAACTATGGTTCTTGGAACTCCATGTAGTCGTACCACTTCTTTGAAGAATAGATCCGCCGTTTGTGTTGCATCGTTCACCTTAGCACAAGGCATGAAGTGTGCCATTTTGGAGAATTTATCCACCACCACGAATATAGAGTCTTTGTGGTTGATTTTGGGTAATCCTAGCACGAAGTCCATTGAGATATCGACCCATGGTGCTGTTGGAATGGGTAGTGGTAAGTATAAACCGTGCGGTTGAACTCTGGACATGGCCTTCTTGCAAACAACACATCTTCAACAATGAGCTTCAACCATCTTCTTCAAGTGTGGCCAATAGAATTGCTCTTTGACCACAGCTAAGGTTTTATCAACTCTAAAGTGCCCCAGTAGTCCTCCTCTGCGGGCTTCACGCACAATAAGCTCTCGTAATGAGCATTGAGGGATACACAGCCGCTTCTCTCTAAACAAAAACCCCTCAAAGATGAAGAATTTGCCAAACGCTCCTTTATTGCACTCGCCAAATATCTCCATAAGATCTTTGTCTTCATGGTAAAGCTCTTTGATAAACTCAAACTCCATGACTTTGCTCTCCATTGTAGATATTAAAGTGTATCTTCATGATAAGGCGTCTGCTACAATGTTGTCTTTGCCTTTCTTATACTTGATGATGTAAGGGAAGATCTCTATGAACTCCATCCAACGAGCATGTCTTCTCTTAAGGTGAGTTTGTCCTCTAAGATGCTTCAACGTCTCATGATCAGTGTGGACTACGAACTCTCTTGAAATCAGGTAGTGTTGCCAAGTTTCCAAAGCTCTCACAAGAGCGTATAACTCCTTGTTATAAGTAGCATAGTTGAGTGTAGCTCCTCCTAGCTTCTCGCTGAAAAATGCTACTGGCTTCTTTTCTTGAGTTAGCACTGCTCCTATGCCTATTCCCGAGGCATCACACTCCACTTCAAACGTTTTGTTGAAATTAGGTAAGATCAGTACGGCTGCATTGGTTAGCCGGTCTTTCAAGTGTCAAAGGCTTGTTCTTGTGCTTCTCCCCATGTAAAACCAACACTCTTCTTGACTACTGCCGTGAGAGGAGCTGCTTAACTGCTGAAATCTTTAACAAACCTCCGGTAAAAACTAGCCAAACCGTTGAAGCTTCTCACTTGACTAACATTTGTTGTAGCTGGCCATTCCTGAATTGCTTTAACTTTCTCCTTATCAACCTGTAATCCCTGCGAGCTTACAATAAAACCTATGAAAACTAGTTGATTAGTGCAGAATGAACACTTCTTTAAGTTTGCATAAAGCCCCTCTTGTCTAAGAGTCTTTAAAATAAGCTCAAGATGTGTCATATGTTCAGATAAGCTTTTGCTGTAAATTAAAATATCATCAAAGTATACAACAACAAACTTACTGATATATGCTCTAAGCACTTGATTCATGAGGCGCATGAAAGTACTAGGAGCGTTGGTGAGTCCAAACGGCATTACCAACCATTCGTATAGTCCTTGCTTGGTTTTGAAGGCAGTCTTCCATTCATCTCCTTCTTTCATCCTCACTTGGTGGTATCCGCTCTTTAAATCTATTTTAGAGAACAAAACAGAACCACTAAGCTCATCAAGCATATCATCTAACCTTGGTATGCGATGGCGGTATTTGATGGTGATGTTGTTGATGGCTCTACAATTAACGCACATTCGCCAAGAACCATCCTTCTTTGGTACGAGTAAGACCGGTACGGCGCAGGGGCTAAGACTTTCCCTCACGTAGCCCTTGTCTAGTAGCTCTTGGACTTGCTTCTCAAGCTCTTTAGAATCCTCCGGGCTCATACGATAAGCTGGCTTGTTGGGTAAAGCAGCACCGGAAACAAAGTCTATCTGATGTTCAATCCCTCGTAATAGGGGCAACCCTTCTGGCATCTCTTCTGGAAACACATCTTTAAAGTTGTCAAGAAACTTAATGATCTCAGGTGGTAACTCAGATGCTCCATAACCTGCGCTCAAAGCCTCCTTAAAGATCATTAGTAGCATTGTGTGTTTAGAAGCTATAGCCTTTCTAACATGGCTAGGCTGAATAAGAAAATTAGACTTAGAACTAATTTCTTTTTCTTTAGCCATTTGCACTTGTAAATCATGCACTTGAGAGGGTTATGAAGGTGCTAAACTAATCTTTCTTTTATCATCCATGAATGTGTAAAAATTAGTTCTACCATCATGCTTAGTTTCTTTATCAAATTGCCAAGGTTTACCTAACAATATATGGCCGGCTTGCATAGGAACTATATCACAAACAACACTATCTTGACATTTTACTATATTAAATGGTATAACAACTTGCTCATTGATTTTTAATTCAACCTTGTCATCGAGCCACCTTAGCCTATAGGGTCGGGGGTGTTTAGTTCTCTCAAGGTGAAGTTTATCAACCATATGAGTGCTTGCCACGTTAGTGCAAGACCCACCATCAATGATTAGGTTACATACCTTGCCTTGTACGGTACATCGTGTGTGGAATATGTTTCCTCTTTGCATAAGTTCGGCTGGTTCCACCATTGTGCTAAGTATACGTCGTGTAACGAGGAGCTCTCCTGAATCAGGGTATTCAATATCGCCAACTCATCAAGTGGCTCAGCTTCTGCCTTGTCTTGAGATTCATATTCTCCGGTCTCAGTTAAGAGCATGATTTGCTGATTTGGGCATTCTCTCGCCATATGTCCCCTGCCTCTACACTTAAAACATGTTATATCCCTTGAACGTTGAGGGTTAGTAGGCTTACCTGCTTAGGGGCGGTTGTCTTTGGTGGTGTCTAAGCTTTTCCCTTTGTACCGTGAGTCTACCTCAATCCCTTTTCCTTTGTCTAATGGTTTGTTGGTGTTCGGGTTCCATGGCGTTTGAGGTTTGCTCCGAATGGTACTGGTCTTTCGCTTGATGTGTTGCTCCGCTTGTATAGCTACATGGAAGAGGTCTTTGAAATCTTGATATACTTGTCTCTCTACTTTACGGCTGATTCGCTCTTGCAGCCCATCTATGAATTGTGCCATCAAAGCTTCTTCATCATTATGAAGCTCCAAGCGATTCCTCAAGCGCTCAAACTCTTCATAATACTCTTCTACTGACCTAGTTTCCTGTTTAAGAGCACGAAACTTGCGCTGCAAGTCTATATTGAAATGGGGAGGAATGTACCTTTTGCGCATGATGTCTTTCATGTCTAGCCATGAGTCAATGGCTCTTTGATGGTTTCGCCTCTGGTCAGCTACGGTTTTGTCCCACCAGACGAGGGTATTGTCCGTAAGTTAAGGAACGGTTAAGGCTATTCTCTTGTGGTAGGGGTGGTCATAATAATCAAAGAGGTGGTCCATCCTCTTTTTCCACTCAAGATAAGCCTCCGGATCTACCTTTCCAGCAAAGCTTGGTGCGGTAAGCTTGATGTTGTTATGACGTGGTCTTTGGTTAGGTTGGTATTCTTCCTCTTCTTCATCGCCATAGTCATCTCTTGGTGTTCACCGTCTTCGTCCTCGGTTGTACCGGGGAGGTGGCTCTTCTTCGTCATCTTGAGAATCAGCATTATGTCTCGGCTCTCCATCAACGGGCTCATTAATGTGGATGCCATTGCGCCTTGGATTAGCTCCGTTTGGTGGTGTAGCTCTAGGGAAGTTGTTGGTACCGAGGCCTCCAATGTTTCTAACCGGCTGTAAAGTAGCTCGTGGGGCTTGCTCCATACGGGCAAGACGTTCCGCTATCTCTTGCCTAAAGGCTTGGAATTCGTCTCTCATCATGTTCATCATAAGGGTGGTAGGGTCTTGAGCGCTACTTGATTCTTCTCCCATGGCTTCTGATCAAGTACCTTAAACCAAAAGCAAGAATGGTTTTAAAGAAGATGATTGAAAAGATGATTTATTGACACTTTTATGGAATTAAATTCGTATCAAATAAACACAATGAGATGATGATAATATAGAATGAAAATGGAAACTATAATTGAAATTAAAAAATTGCTAAAATTCTGATCCTAATTTTTTTTTACTTTTTTGTGAATGAAACAAGAAAGGTAAAACTATTAAAGGAGATCAAAACTATTTTAAGAAAACCGGAATGAATGACAAATATTCTTTTTTTTTTTTAATGATTATGCAACAAATAGGAAAATAATTAAACTTAGATAAAAGATATATATATATATATATATATATAAGTTTTTTTTATCAAAGATGCAATCACGAATCAAAAAAAAGAAAAATGTAAAGATGTGTATGATGGAAAGATATAACTTGGGGCTGAAAGGAACTTTAGCTCTGATATCAAAAATGATTCAAGCACCGGATGGTTAAGGTAATGGGATGAGCACTTGAAAAAACAGCCAAGGAACTCAGGCTACGGATCAAGGTTTGGGACGGGATGGTACGAGTGGGATGGGTGGTACGATGGCTTGACGATGGGACGGTACGGTGGTACGATGGCGTGATGATGGTGTCGTAACATGGGACGGGAGTGGTACGATGACGTGACGATGGGACGGTACGATGGTATGGTATGATATGACGACGAATTGTGGTCGAGAGGTCGAGGAACTCAGACGATCTGACCGGGGGATAGACTGACCAAATGGAATGGCCGGATGGATTGAAGTGTACCACAAAGGCTATGAAAGGGCCTTTGATACAACACGATTTTCTCTTTAGTTTTGGAGGTACTGGTCTCAACAAAAGTAAAGAAAGAACACAAGTTTTGAATATAAACTTTGTGAAGAAAATTCGGTTCTTTATTGATATCAAGGTAAAATTACAAGGCTGTGAGAGGGGACCTTATAAAGTGATCCGAAAAGCTACGCGCTTCTAGGGGACTTCAAGCAAATTATACATTAATGAAAAACAACATTATTGGAATGAGAAATGCGAAATTATTGGCTAACAATGCCTTAACTAATTAAAAGAAAAATAAATCATTGGCTGGCTTGAAATCAATCACAAGGAGAAAACATAAAAGATTAGTCAATAGTAATGATATGAATTAACGAAACAAAGACTTACCTTCTTTGGTTTGGGGCATGAATAAGTGTAATGTAATCTCCCTTTGACTGTGATCCTTGGTTTCTAAGTGCTCTTCTTAAGTGTAGAGATAACAAAGATATTGGCATGGGCTTTGTTTGATATTAAGGGCCAGCTTTCTTGTACCTTTGTTGGGTCCGCAGCTTCTAAGATATCCCTTGTAACGATCCATGCAGCTTTTGATGGGCTTCCTTGATTAGACTTGGACATGGCTTGTAAAATGGCTTGGTTGTACTTGTCTTGAAGCGCACGAGCTCGTTGACTTGTTATAACACCTTTGTTTGGAACCTGTATGTCCACTTCTTGCATTTGAGGTTCGGTTAAGTCAGGTTCGGTTGAGATGTCCTCATCAGATGAGCCTTACTTATACAAGCACTGTTCATATGGAATCTACAGAAGATGTCTTGCAGAAGCTGAAGTTCAGGACGTGTTGTGCCATTGTCATTGTTCTGAGTATGTTGGGCATTTTGCTACCTTCAAAACAGTGTCCAAGGTTCTACAAGCAGGCTTCTGGTGGCCTACAATGTTCAATGATGCTCAGACATTTATATCTCATTGTGATGTCTGTCAAAGGAGAGGGAAGATCAACAAGAGACATGAGATGCCACAAAACTTCATACCTGAGGTTGATGTTTTTGACTGCTGGGGCATCGATTTCATGGACCCTTTCCTCCATCTTATGGGAAAAAATACATCCTGGTTGCTATGGACTATGTGTCCAAGTGGGTGGAAGCAATTGCCAGTCCAAATAATCATTCTGCAGTGGTCCTTAAGCTGTTTAAGACCATCATTTTTCCCAGATTAGGAGTACCACGGATTGTGATCAGTGATGGTGGAAAACACTTCATCAATAGAGTGTTTGAGAAGTTGCTGCAGAAGTATGGAGTTTATCACAAAGTTGCTACACTTTAACACCCTCAGACAAGTGGTCAAGTTGAGGTTTCCAACAGGGAGATCAAAGAAATTCTGGAGAAGACAGTAGGGAAGACAAGGAAAGATTGGTCAGCCAAGCTAGATGATGCACTTTGAGATTACAGGATAATATTCAAGACACCACTTGGCGCCACACCATTCCACATGCTTTATGGGAAAGCATGTCATCTTCCACTGGAGCTGGAATATAAGGCGAACTGGGCGGTCAAGATGATGAATTTTGACTGAAAACCTGGAGCAAAGAGGCGCCAGATTCAGTTGAATGAGCTGGATGAGATCAGACATCATGCCTATCAGAATTCCAAACTGTACAAGGAGAGGACTAAGGTATATCATGACAAGAAGATCCTTGCCAGACACTTTGAAACAAATGACCAGGTACTACTGTATAACTCACGTTTACAATTATTTCCTGAAAAATTGCATTCTCGTTGGTCAGGTCCCGTCACCATCAAGGAGGTCAGACCATATGGTGCAGTTGTTTTATCAACTCCAGAAGGGAGAGAGTTTGTTGTCAATGGACAACGGGTGAAGCACTATTGGGCTAAAGCCGAGATTCCCGAAGAACAGATTATTCCTTTAGCGGATGCACCCACTTCTTGATCCTGAGGACAGTCAAGCTAATGACGTTAAATGAGCGCTTGGTGGGAGGAAACCCACTAGTAAGTGTACATACTTAGTTTTATTTTGGTTTTTGCTAACTGATTTTTGTGTTTCAGTTTAAAAAAAAAAGGGCTTGGCGAAGGGATATCGACCACGATCGACACCCAGCTCGACACCAACAATAGGGTATCGATCGACACCCTCATTAATCAGGTAAGTCAACTTTAAATTCCCGAACTCATCTTCTTCATTCTCTCTTTCTCTCCCAAACCGCGAAGAACACAAATTTTTGGTACATCACAACTTTCTTGTTTCTTGATGAATTTGAGTGATTCAAAAGCCTAACTTGGGCGAAATTTTGTGCTTTTTCTGAGTATCCAACTCATTCATCTCATATGCAAGGTATGACACTCGAAATCCCATCTTTTCAGTTCGACCCAGGTTTGAAAGCTTTGATTTGCCCCGTTTTAGCTTGATTTGTGACTTGAATCATGCTTCTCTAGGTTGTTTAGGAGTAATTCGGCCTTGCTACTTAGTTTTTACAGCTTGATTTTGCAAAATATTGAAATTTTCGAATTGGTAATTTATTTTATAAAAATAGGTTTGTATTTGAGGTTTTAAACTGGAATTGTTTGTGCTTAGTGGTCACTAAGTTGCTGCTTATGCTCGGCACTAATGATATAGGCTAGATTTTGAATTTTTGAATTTTTGATTTTTGGCCTGATTTTGGAAAATTTTGCGTTCTTGGTTTTCTGAGTGCAGATGGTTCCACGGAGCAACAAGAGGACACAAACTGTGGTGAATCCTCCAATCCTGCGCCAGCTATCCCTTCTCTTCCACCATGGCCCCGGAGAGAAGGACTGAGAATCCCAATGGAGAGAGTTTGGGAGGATACACCAGCGAAGGAGGTGGCTAAACGCGACTGCATTTTCAGGGAGATCAGAGAGCAGTGGGATGACTATGATACTATGTTCTACAATGTCTGGCTCAAGATGGATATTGCGCCTACACGGTTCGCAGATGCTGATATACTGCACAGATTCGAGCTGAAGGAGGAGGCGATTGGCTTGGGCACCATTGCGACCAAGCAGTATGACCTGTTTCCAGATTTAGTGCTCCAGTTCATTGCCACAGTGAGGGTCTACTACTCGAATGAGTTTGTCAAGAGGGCAGATGAGGGCACTATCACATTCATCATCCGAGGTATCATATACAGGATTCATCTTCCTGCATTTTGTCTCATATATAGATTCGATACGGCGCGCACTAGCGTCTCTCTCCCAGCGCAGTTTCCTGATCTGCAGAGCTTCTGGTCCCACTTCCGGAATAGGAGGTATGATTCTAAGACCTCCACTCAGACTGATGGTGCTCTACGAGAAAAAATCAAATTTACCACAAATGCCAGAAGCAATAGTTGTAAATCTAGCTCTTTGACAGGCTATTGATCTCGGTTTCAACAACATATCAATCCCTAGACTCTTGCAGATTATAGTCAAAGCAATCAAATCAGAAGCTCATTCAAAGAAGCTCCATGAGATTTTCTAAAAAATCCTACATCAATATAAAAAAAATTCAACCTCTTACATTTATATTTATAAAAAAAAAATCGATCGACTTATACCATTGAACTCCCTCCATATAGACCCCACGTCAGTTTAATGAGTACTCGACAGACACACAAAAATAACATGCCTTCATAAATTAACTACAGTTTCAAATTATTGAATTTTTAAACATTTAATATAAAATCATTCAGTATAATTTAATTTAAATTTAACTATTAAAAACATTATTCAAACATAAACATAAAATAAATAAAACCAAATTTTATTATAAAACATTAAAATAAAACAAAATAAATTTAAGATTCAAATGCCATTTGAAAGCATTTTACGGGATGTTTATACGGGATATGTGTTCATCGTTTCTGGAAAACTTCATCTCATAATTTATTCTTATGGGGTAATGAGTAGCGCTTGATTTTTTGTTAAAGCGTGTCATCCGAAACCTGAAATTACTCAAAAATGAAGATAATAGGGCTTTCGGGAGAACCGAAAAGGGTTTTCCTTTCCTAATGTTTCTCTGACGCTTAAATTCGAAACGGGTCAGTTGGAACAAATATTCAGGAGAAAATGATCCTAGAACCTTCTCGGCTACAAGTTACTCTTATTCCTAGACTATAAGCTCTTAATCAGCACCTAACTCCAAAGTGCCTTCTAGGACTGCATCACCCAAACTCCTAAAGTGGTGCGTCACGAGAAAAATCAAATTTACCTCTAATGCCAGAAGCAATAACTGTAGATCTAGCTCTTTGACGGGCTATTGATCTCGGTTTCAACAACATATCAATCGCTAGACTCTCGCAGATTATAGTCAGCAATTAAATCATAGGCTCATTCCAAGAACTTCTATGAGATTTTCTAAGAAATCCTAAATCTATCTAAACAAAATTCAACATCTTACGTTTATATTTATAAAAAAAAACAATGGATCAGCTTATACCATCGCAAAAAACTATTGAATTCCCTTCGTATAGACCCCATGTCGGTTTAATGAATTACTTGACACACACAAAAAAATAGCATGTGTTCACAAATTAACTACAATTTCAAATTATTGAATTTCTAAACATTTAATTTAAAATTATTCAATTTAAAATCAATATCATTTAATTTAAATTTAACTATTTAAAACATTATTCAAACAAAAACATAAAATAAATATAACCAAATTTAATTATAAAATATTATACATAAAACAAAATATAATTAAGACTCAAATGCCATTTGAGAGCATTTTATGGGATGTTTACACTGGATATGTGTTCATCGTTTCTGGGAAACAGTATCTCATAAGTTAATCCTATAGAGTAATGAGTAGTGCATGGTTTGTCGTTAAGGCGTGTCATCCAAAGCCTGAAATTAATCTATAATGAAGGTAATACGGTTTTCAGGAGAACCGAAAAGGGTTTTCATTTCCAAATGTTTCTCTGGCGCTTAAATTCGAAACGCGTCACTAGGAACAAATACTCAGGAGGAAATGATTTAGTAAGATTAAGGGTTTCAACATCACGTCCAGAGGTCCTTGTGTTCATTTAATATTCTGGTGGTGCTCGATGGCTATATATAGATAACAGAAGGTTGTTGGACTTCTCTCTTATCTAGCGAACCAGGTACAATACCTACTTACCTCAAGAGGAGATCCCATGACGGGGTGACGGAGAGTCGATCACGTAAGGGACGCTCCGTGACATCGGCGGGATAAATTTTTATCGAGTCATGCAAAGGTAGAGAAGTTTGGTTTACTTTAGATTACGATGACCATATAATACCGTCTCTCTCTCTCTCTCTCTCTCTCTATCCCCTTCTCCCTCTCTCTTTCTTTATTTCTCTGTCTTCCTTTTTCTCATTTTCGGTTGATAGACCAGTTTTGGATCTTCATTTGGGATCTCTTCTACGGAATGAGAAACAAGTAATCGACGCTTCTTCTTGTACTTTTTTGAGTCCCGTATGACTATTTTAATCCATGTTTCTCCATTTTCTTTGTATGATTCATCAGAAGTCTGTTTTACCCATTTCAGCTATTAGACCAGTTTCAGATCTTTATTTTGGATCTCTTCTACGGAATGAAAAGCAATTAAAAGACGCTTATATTGTGCTATTATGAGTCCCACATGAATATTTCGAGCCTAGTTCATCCTTTTCTTGTATGATTCATCAGAATTCTGTTATTCCCCATTTTCGAATATTAGTCAAGTTTTGGATCTTCATTTGGGATCTCTTCTACGGAATGAGAAACAAGTATTAAATGCTTTGTTTTGTTCTACTATTATTCCGATTTGAATATTTCAAACCCAGTTACTCCATTATGTTCGTATGATTCATAAAAAATCTCTTTTCCCCATTTTCGGCTATTAGACGAGTTTCAGATCTTCATTTGGCAAACGCTTTGCTTTGTACTACTATTAGTCCCATTTAACTATTTCAAACCTACTTACTCCATTTTGTTTGTATGATTCATCAGAAATCTGTTTTCCCCATTTTCGGCTATTAGACGAGTTTAAGATCTTCATTTGGCATCTCTTCTATGAAATAAGAAACAAGTAATAAACGCTTCTTCTTGTACTATTGTGAGTCCTACATCACTATTTCAAGCCTAGTTACTCCATTTTGTTTGTAATTCATCAGAAGTCTGTTTTACCAATTTTCGGCGATTAAACCAGTTTTTGATCTTCATTTGGGATCTCATCTACGGAATGGAAAACAAGTAATAAACGTTTATTTTTATATTATTATGAGTCTCACATGACTATTTCAAGTATAGTTACTCCATTTTATTTGTATGATTCATTAGAAGTCATTTTTACCTATTTTTGGCTCTTAGTGCAGTTTTTGATCTTCATTTGGGATCTCTTCTACGGAATGAGAAACAAGTAATAGAGGCTTGTAATTGTACTTTTATGAGTTCCACATGAATATTTGAAGACTATTTACTCCATTTGCTTCGTATAATTCACCAGAAGTCTATTTTCCCATTTTCGGCTATTAAACTAGTTTTTGGATCTTTATTTGGGATCTCTTTTTCGGAATCAGAAACAAGTATTAGTTGCTTCGTTTTCTTTGTATGCATCAGAAATCTGTTTTCTCTCTTTTCGGCTATTAGACCAGTTTCGGATCTTGATTTGAGATCTCTTATATGGAATAAGAAACAAATAATAAATACTTCTCCTTGTACTTCTATGATTCCCACATGATTATTTCAAGCCTAGTTACTAAATTTTCTTTGAGTGATTCATTAGAAGTCTGTTTTACCCATATTTGGCTATTAGACAATTTTAAGATCTTCATTTGGGATCTCTTCTACGGAATGAGAAACAAGTGATATACGCTTCTCCTTGTGCTATAATGAGTCCCAAATTACTATTTCAAGCCTAGTTAGTCCATTTTCTTTGTATGATTCAACAGAAGTCTGTTTTACCTATTTTCGTCTATTAGACCAGTTTCCTAACATCATTTGGGATCTCTTCTACGGAATGAGAAAAAAAACATTAGATGCTTCCTTTTGTACTAGTATTAGGCCCATTTATTATTTCAAGCCTTGTTACTCCATTTTCTTTGTATGACTTATCAGAAGTCTGTTTTACCCATTTCCGGCTATTAGACAAGTATTATATCTTCATTTGTGATCACTTTTACGGAATGAGAAACAAGTAATAGCCGCTTTTTAGTACTATTACAAGTAATAGACGCTTTTCGTGGTACTATGAGTCCCACATGACTATTTCAAGCCTAGGTACTCCATTTTCTTTGTATGATTAATCAGAAGTCTTTTTTACCCATTTTCGGCTATTAGACTAGTTTCAGATCTTCATTTGGGAAATCTTCTACGGAATGAGAAACAAGTAATAGACGCTTCTCCTTGTATTTTTGACTCCCACATGACTCTTTCTAACTTAGTTGGTTAATTTTCTCTGTATGATTCATCAAAAGTCTGATTTACCTATTTTCGGCTATTAGTCTAATTTTGGATATTTATTTGTGATCTCTTTTACGGAATGAAAAAAAGTAATATACGCTTTTTGTACTATTATGAGTCCCACATGAGTATTTGAAGCCTAGTTGCTTCATTTTGTTTGAATGATTCATCAGAAATTTGTTTTCCCCATTTTTTACAATTATACGAGTTTCAGATCTTAATTTGGGTTCTCTTCTACAGTATGAGAAACAAGTAATAGATGCTTCTCCTTTTACTTCTATGAGTCCCACATGACTATTTCAAACCTAGGTACTTCATAAGTTTATTTTTTCCATTTTCGGCTATTAGAGATGTTTAGGATCTTTGTTTGGGATCTCTTCTACGGAATGAGAAACAAGTATTAGATGCTGCTTCATGTATGATAATGAGTCCCAAATGACTATTGCAAGCCTAGTTACTCTATTTTTTTGTTTGATTCATTAGAAGTCTGTTCCACCACTTTTCGACTTCTAGAGTTGTTTTAGATCTTCATTTAGGATATCTTCTACGGAATGGAAAACAAGTATTAGACGGTGCTTTTTGTACAATTATGAGTCCCATGTGACTATTTCATGCATAGTTACTCCATTTTCTCTATATGATTAATCATAAGTCTGTTTTATCCATTTTCGGCTATCAAAACAGTTTCAGATCTTCATTTGGGATCTCTTTTATAGAATGAGAAACATGTAACAGACGCTTCTCCTTGTATTATTTAGAGTGCCACGTGACTAGTTCAAGCCTAGTTACTCCATCTTATTTGTATGATTCATCAGAAGTAAGTTTTACTCATTTCGCCTATTAGACCAGTTTCAGATGTTCATTTGAGATCTCTTCTATGGAATTAGATACAAGTAACAGACTCTTTGTACTATTATGAGTACCACATGACTATTTCAAGACTAGTGATTCCATTTTCTTCGTATAATTCATCAGAAGTATGTTTTCTAATTTTTAGCTATTAGACCAGTATTAGACGCTTAGTTTTGTCTGACTATTAGTCCCATTTGAATATTTCAATAGTAGTTACTCCATTTTCGTTGTATTCATCAGAAATCATTTTTCTCCATTTTCAGCTATTTGACCAGTTTTAAATCTTCAATTGAGATCTCTTATGTCAATGAGAAACAAGTAATAAACGCTTCTCCTAGTATTTCTATGAGTTCCACATGACTATTTCAAGCGTAGTTATTCTATTTTATTTGTATGAATCATCAAAAATCTGTTTTATCCTATTTCGTCTATTAGACTAGTTTCGAATTTTCATTAGGAATCTCTTCTACAGAATGAGAAACAACTAATAGACGTTTTTTGGTACAATTATAAGTCTCACATGACTATTTTAAGTCTAGTTACCCCATTTTAGTTGTATGATTCATCAGAAGACTGTTTTCCCCAGTTTAGGCTATTAGACAAATTTCTAATCATCATTTGGGATCTCTTCTATGGAATGAAAAATAAATAATAGATGCTTCTCCTTGTACTATTATGAGTACCGGATGACTATTTCAACCCTAGTTACTCCATTTTATTTGTATGATTTATTAGAACTCTGTTTTACCCATTTACGGCTATTAGACAAGTATTATATCTTCATTTGTGATCACTTTTACGGAATGAGAAACAAGTAATAGCCGCTTTTTAGTACTATTATAAGTCCCATATGAATATTTCAACCCTATTTACTTCATTTTTTTGTATGATTTATCAGAATTCTGTTTTACCCATTTACGGCTATTAAACAAGTTTCAAATCTTCATTTGTGCTCTCTTCTACAGAATGAAAAACAAGTAGTAGTCAATTTTTGGTACTATTATAAGTCCCATATGGCCATTTCAAGCCCACTTACTCCATTTTCTATGTATGATTCATCAGAAGTCGGGTTTCCCCAATTTCGGCTATTAGACCAGTTTCTGATCTTCATTTGGGATCTGTTCTACGGAATGAGAAACAAGCATTAGACGCTTTGCCTTATATTATTATGAGTCCAACTTTACTATTTCAAGCCTAGTTACTTCATTTTATTTGTATGATTTATCAGAATCTGTTTTACCCATTTACGACTATTAGACAAGTTTCAGATCTTCATTTGGGATCTCTTCTACAGAATGAGAAACAATTAATAGACGCTTCTCCTTGTACTGTATGAGCTCCACGTGACTATTTAAGGCCTAGTTATTCTATTTTCTTTTTATGACTCATCAGAAGTCTGTTTTCCCATTTTCCGGCTATTAGATGAGTTTTGGATCTTCATTTGGGATCTCTTCTATAGAATGAGAAACAAGTAATATACGCTTCCCCTTGTACTGTATGAGTCCCACATGACTATTTCAAGCCTAGTTACTGCATTTTGTTTGTATGATTCATCAGAAGTCTTTTTTACCCATTTTCGGCGATTACACCAGTTTTAGATCTCCATTTGGGATTTCTTCTACTGAATGAGGATTAATAAACGTTTCTTTTGTATTATTTTGAGTCGTACATGTCTATTTCAAGCCTAGTTACTCTCTCTCTCTCTCTCTCTCTCTCTCTCTCTCTCTCTCTCTCTCTCTCTCTCTCTCCCTCTCTCTCTTTCTGCAGTACGGTTTGACGATTTGCCAGATTAGTCATGACCTGCCTCCGAGTAGTCGTGCATCCCGGGAGAGTACTAGCTGAGTTATGACCAGCCAAAAAAGAAAATGGGTTTCCAAAGAATTAAATGACTGCGTGCGAGAGGACTTCTCCCATGAGAGATTTACTCGCGTCACTTAGCTTAGGGGTGGGGAAAATGTAGTAACGGAAAAAAACCAAACCATTCCAAACCGAAATAATTGATATGATTTGGTTATGGCTGAACCTAAAAAGCCGTTTGGTTATCATGTTTCAAAAAGTTTGATTTAGATTTGGTTTAGTTAAAAATTATCAAACCGAATGGTTTTTGCTTTTAAATAATAATAGAAAAGTTGTAAATACTATTTTTGTAGACAATAGTAAAAATATAGTTTTTCATCTAATTTTTGACTTTTATATGGTTTTTATTGATGATTTGAATTATTTCTTATGATTTGGATTCTATTCTTCGGACATTTTTTGTTATTTCACTCATTAGGGTAATCTATTATGAATATTTTTGTTTATTGTTTGAGTCAAAGAGTTTCGAGTAGTATAGTCCAAAAATAATCTGAAACCAAACTGAACCAAGTTTAATATGGTTATACCTGGGAAGTGGGTCAAATCCGCCCTGCTGCGGGTTCGGGTTATATTTATCTGCAAAAAAAAAAACCTAATTGACCCTCAAGTTGTAGAACAGATATTTGCACCGTCCCGCATTAGTCAAGCGGGTTTGGCGGGTAAGCCGCTAAATTTTTATGGTTATTGTTTTTTTTAATTTTAATAAAAACTAAAAAAACGAAAAAAACCAAAAATTAAACAATACCAAATCAAAATATATATGGTTTGAATTTTTATAAAATCTATAAACCGTAATACTGAAAAAAATTCTGAAACCAATCCCAAAACCAAAGTGCCCACGCCTAGCTTCGTTGGCGCTTGACGATGGAGACATCATTATCTCCTATTTAATTTATATAGTAGATAATAGTTTTGAATGACCGCAGGGATCAAGACATCACATCGATGCTTTAGACTCACCTGCTCCATAACCATAAAGGGTGTCTTGAGAGAGAAAATATTTTCCATGTTACCTGTGCGGATGTCGCTAAAACAAGGGGGAGTCATTGCTTCTGTTGCAGCATGTGTGTACCAGCTTATGGAAAGCAAGCTGTTTTCCAGGTTGTTACTCTGACTCTTGAACTTTCGGAACAGTATTCGCATTGTGCTTACGCGGCAAAATCTTGGAGTTTAATGTGAATTGTTCTTTTACCTTCTTCAGAGGGAGCGATCAGGATAAGAGAAGAGGAACTCCTGGAGGAGGCAATCTCCGGTTCCTGAAGGGAAAGAACCCCATAGAGCATGCAAGTCCACAAAGGAGTACACTAAAAGAAATGTGACTATTCATGGAGGGAGCTGACGAAAGAAAAAAAAAAGGATAAGCTCCCGGAAAAGGTAACTTTGGTACCCTGGACAAGCAAATCCGTGGAAGAGCATGCTGATTTTTAAAAGCTAGTTTCGTATGCGATAACATTGAAATTCTTAGGGCGATATGCCCCTGGGTGGGCAGAAAATACATGCAATCAAACAAGATCTATGAGGGAATGCACAAAGAATGGGTCCTCGAACGGCAGAGAATGTACGCAATCAAACAAGAACCCTGAGGGGATGCACACATAATATGTCCTTGAAAGGTTGAGAATGCTCGTAATTAAACAAGAACCCTAAGGGATACACATAAATTGTACCCGTGAAGGGCAGAGAATACATGCAATCAAAAAAGAATCATAAGAGGATGTACACTGAGTAAGTCCTTGAAGAGCAAAGAATACATGCAATAGGGTTAATAAACTATACCACCTTTGGTTTTTGTCGAGTTGTTGTTTAGCTGGGTGTTAGCCCCTAGTTTAGGGACAATATTCCTTGTTTCCTTGCTGAGAGTTGGTCGTGTACTTTTTCTACTTCATATTTTTAGGACCAGGTACCATATCCTTTCGCTTTCTTTGTACAATTTTTGTCGGTAGACAAAACTGTCTACTTGGAAGATTTTTATTTATTTGCCAGATGGGGATTTTACTGCACTATTAGCCTTGTTTCGTGTTCTACCATGGACAAGCGGCTTTCCCTTTTGCCATTATTGTTTACCATGATTGACTTTCATAGTGGCACATCTTTTTGGTGTGCAATTCAAGAAGTTTCATTTGGAAAATCAATCTTTAATTTTTCTCCACTTATCTCGAATGCCTTGATGTTTTCAAACGTTGAATCAACTTTCACATGGTGCTATAAATTCCCTTCTCGGTGAATTTTTTTCATCGTCGCCCTGCTTTACTTTACTAATTTCGAGTTTCTAGACGTTCTCTTTTTTTCAAACAACCCTTTTTTCTTTCACTATTCATTTCTTTATTCTTTTTCTTCTCTGTTTCCATTATGTCCACCTCCTCTTCTCGATGTTCCACAGATGATTCTGATTAACCTTTTTGGAACCGGTTGAATTATGTTCGACAAGATGGTGAAATTTCTTCCGACGAAGCGGTACCCACACTCTACTTGCACTGAGGCTTTGCAGTGTAACTGCCACCACAGATCCTCTATGCATTGAGCTCAACCTTATCTTCCTGTATGGGAACCAACTGCCTAAACATCTTCCACTCGCTTATATTACTATTCACGAAGAGTACGTCTCTTATGGGTTATTAGACCACCTTTCCGACATTCTGGTGGACTTCTGTCGCTGGTCTGGGATAAGCTCTAATCAGCTGCATCCCTTAGAATGGATTTATTTGCAGCTAACCAGGTCCTTTCCGACCTTTCGGGCTTACCGATTCGAGCTTCCCTGATGTTCCTCTTGAATCGCCTGCAGAAGATCTTCTCTAATTCTTAATACATTCATCTATAATGACAGGTCCGGGAGTCAGTATTGGCAGGAGAATTTCTTTTTTCTGGCGAGTTGATCCTTGCACCTAGGTCCCACTCACATGGCGTCATCGTAGTAAGCTTATTTTGGCCGAGGCTCATGTTTATAGGGTCGATTTCCTTTTTTCTTTTTGAATGGGTTGCTCAAGGTGTATTTGATTTTCCTTCACAACCCAAGAATGCATCTAGGATTTACAACATTTATTCTAATTAGACTAGAGCTTGAGGGATTCTTACTTCCTTATGTCGTCTCCTTGCATTAGAAAGGGATATTTGATGTTTCCGCCCATCACGCCCCTTTAAATCAGAAGTAATATCCTAGTACCATGTTGCCCATTCCAACGTTCTTTCATGATTTTTTATCCGTCCTTAAGAGGGACCATGATCACAACTTTACTGATAAGTCATAGGTTATTAGGACTGGCTGAACCGTATATATAAAACATATATGCTTATAGGACTTCCGGCGGGCCTACAGTTCAGGCGACTGCTGGCGGTTGGATCTTCTCAGAGCCCACAATAGAGGCCCAAGTTATCTTCTTTGGCTAGTCTATCCTCCCAGTCCAGTCATTCGTCCATGCGTTTCTAGCCCTGCTCCATGCGACCTTTCGCTCTGATTCAGACTCTCCATATGTGAGTGAAGTGACCCCCCCCTCCCCCCCCCCCCCCCCCCCCCCCCCCCCCCCCACGTTGTGGCTTGCTTCACCGACCTCCTGCTCTCGAGAACTACCATACAGGCTGCTATCTCCTCCTTTGGTAGGCTGGTGCCGTACGGCAGCAAATAATATAGGCCAGATTTTGAATTTTCGGATTTTTGATTTTTGGCCTGATTTTGGAAAAGTTTGCGTTCTTGGTTTTCTGAGTGCAGATGGCTCCACGGAACAATAAGAGGACACGAACTGAGACTAGTGAATCCTCCAATCCCGAGCCAGATATCCCTTCTCTTCCACCATGGCCCCGAAGAGAAGGATTGAGAATCCCAATGGAGAGAGTTTGGGAGGATACACAAGCGAAGGAGGTGGCTAAACGCGACTGCATTTTCAGGGATATCAGAGAGTAGTGGGATGACTACGATACTATGTTCTACAATGCCTGGCTCAAGATGGATATTGCGCCTACACGGTTCGCAGATGCTGATACACTGTGCAGACTCGGGATAAAGGAGGAGGCGCTGAAAGTGCTGAAGAAGACTGGCTTGGGCACCATTGGATCAAGCAGTATGACATGTATCCAGATTTAGTGCGTCAATTCATTGCCACAGTGAGGGTCTACTACTCCAATGAGATTGTCAAGAGGGAAGATGCGGGTACTATCACATTTATCATCTGAGGTATCAGATACAGGATTCATCTTCCCGCATTCTGTCTCATCTATGGATTCGATACGGCGCGCACTAGCGTCTCTCTCCCAGCGCAGTTTCCTGATCTGCAGAGCTTCTGGTCCAACTTCGGGAATGGGAGCTATGATTCTAAGACCTCCACTCAGAATGATGTGCGCCATCCCTTGCTGCGCATGATTGCCAGTCTCATCTCCACTACACTTCTTTGTAAGTCTGAACCCGGGAAGATGCGAGTTTCTGAGCTAGCTCTACTTTACTATAGCATTTAGGATATCTTTACAGAGGAGTATGCAGTTGACAGTGATGTCAACATGGGCGCCATCTTTGCTCATCACTTGGCTTTACTAAAGACCAAGCCGTTCTCCGGGGTTCGCAGCAAGCTCGAGAGTGTTGGTAGTCTCCGGACTCCCATATTCCGCTACTGCAGTATTGATACTTCCACCTGCACAGTTGTGACTGAGCGCCACCTCCTCGACATGGGCTACTTGAAGAGGACCCACTGGATCAAGGGAGATGAGATGCTATGGAGTTTTGTTAGCGCTAGTGGCGAGCAATGTCTGATTCCGCTACCACAGCCTGCTCTCACTACACTTCAGCCAGACCTCCTCAGCTTTCAGCCTGATGCTTCTTTGCTTTGATCCGCGCCAGCTACTAGGCGCATAGGAGGATCTTCACGAGCTTCTGCTTCTGCTGCTGAGAACGCACCCGTTTAGGCCCTTGCTGGAGTGCCACCACGTCACTCCCGAGCGTCCAGAGCTCCTGCATATCCTGAGCCGATTGGGCACCACACGCTCCCAGACGTTCTAGACATTCCTATAGAGGAGGCTACTTTCCAGAGATTCATGGTTCAGAGTATTCAGAGCTTCTGGAACGCCATCGCAGTGCTGTCAAACTGCGGCTGCGTTCGATCTTCTACACCTCCTCGCGATGAGGATAAGGACTAGTTCCTCCATCTATCCTGGTTACTTTTCCCTTTTCCTTTGTTCTTTTCATTTTCTTTGGGTCAGTTTTTCGTGTTTTTGCTTTGAGTCTGTTTGTCAGCTTTGGTTATGCTTTGAAACTTGTTTGAACTGATGAGATTATGCATTGTATTGTTGCTTTTAATTGTGTGCTTGAGTGTTCCAAACAGTTTTGACTTGGGGAACTTCAGCTAACAGTCTAACAAGCAACATTATACATGTTTGGGTCGATTACACTCTATCTTCGGACTTGGTGTCGATCGACACCAACCATAGGGTGTCGATCGACACCTTGCGCAATCAAATGTACTATTTTCTCATCCATGGACAAACCGTTTCATTGCTTATTTATGCCAACTCCAGGCTTGATAACACTGGGGACAGTGTTGTGTTAAGTCTTGGGGAGGTCGTTGCTGACATTGTGTACATTGTGTTTGGTTTTTAAAGTCTTAAAGTTGACTCAAAACCTGTTTCATTGAGTCAAAATTAGTTGGGAATTAGGACCTTTTTCTTGATTATTTGTGTTAACTGTTTCATCTTAGTGACCACTGCTGCATGATTAATACCAGTTTCTGACTAATGAAAAATCCTTAGGCTGACCAATTAACTAGAAACATCCATAGTTCCACCAAGTCCACTTAACTTGAGCTTCAAAAAGACTAAGTTAGTAAGTCTGATATTCATTAAGCTTGATTCCTCATTCATACCTGATAAATTGCCTGCAATGTTTGAAAAATGATGGTACTCCTCTCCCTTGTTTAAATTAAAAAAAAAAGAGAAATAAAGTGTGATAAAAATCAAAAAATTGATATGATTCTCTGTGGATGAAGGGTAGGAAAATTTCCAATGATCCCAATATTTCATTTTAAAGAGATGATCACAAGTGGAAGTAAGGATATGATTATCCCATGATACCATTATTTACCTACACCTGAATAATATAATGAAACTTTAGAAAATAATAAGTCTGGGGGAGAGAAATAGTACCAAAGGTTGATAGGTTGCAGTGCAGATTTATTTAGGTATAGTATGGGAATGAATCTAGAAGGTTCTTGGAAATTTAGGCTGCTAATGAGGTTTAGCAATGATAGTTATTGGACAGTGCTGTGAATTTATGTGTTGAATCTGGGATGCTGTGACTGTCAAAGGAGAAGTACATGGTGCTTTGATTTGGTATAAGAAATGCAGTGTGTTGACTACAAGATGAGCAGTTGAAACAATGATCTATGAGAAGGAGAGTTCCCGCATTTTTAAACCTCGACTCTATATTTAGTTTTTTGTTTGCTTAAGGGCAAGCAAAAGCTAAGTCTGTGGGAGTTGATAAGTCTGTGGGAGTCTGTGGGTGTTGATTACAAGATGAGCAGTTGAAACAATGATCTATGAGAAGGAGAGTTCCCGCATTTTCAAACCTCGACTCTATATTTAGTTTTTTGTTTGCTTAAGGGCAAGCAAAAGCAAAGTCTGTGGGAGTTGATATATCATGGTTTATACTGGTTTTTGACCATGATATAAGTCTTGTTTACAGAGTTTTTTTGGTATTTTTTGAATTCTTTCGAGTCTTTGCAGGTCTAGGAATGTTTGCAGCATAATTGTGGGTTTTAGAACTTTTTGGAGCTTTGTTAAACTGATGCTGAAAAGACCAAGTCGGAGAGCATTCTAGAGCAGGGTGTCGATCGACACCAGCCACTCAGTGTCGATCGACACCGATTGTGGTCGCGAAGAAGAGCCTTAAAAACTCTATTTGAGGAATTGCAACTTAGCCCAGAAGTTTCCTACTATTTGCAAACTTTCCCCAGTGGTGTTTAGAGTTGTATTTAGGTTTTGAAAGCCATTGTTAGGCATTCATCTTGTTTTCATTGAGACTAAGAGAGAGATAAGATTCAGAGCTTTTAGGGAGACAAATCCGTACTCTGTTAGAGAAGAATTTCGAACCCCCTTTGTCTTTTACTCTATCCTTTAATGCAATATTATTCAGTCATCATTTGTGTTTCAATTTCTATGTCTGAGTAATTTGCTATTTAGGTTTGTGTTAATCAAAGGTTGATAATGAATTGTTAGAACTGCAAAACTGGAAGGATAAAACATTTGATTCTTCATCTAGATTTCTTTAACACTGGTTTTGAGATTGATCACCTAGAAATCAGATCTTAGGTTATTTAATAGATGTGGAAACATTATTAATCACCAGAACTATCTTAGATGAGCGAAATAACTAATTGCAAAGGAATTTTGATTAGTGATTTCATGAACATATCGAACCTGAACTATAATGCTTGTTAGGTTGTTAGAATTCGCAAAAGAATTTGGAATTTTAGAATCTGATCATAGATAATCTTTGCGACGGAAATCGATTGGTTTTACATTTCGTGTTTTCGAGTTCTAGAACAGTTTTAATAAATACTCCTTTCAGTCTGTAGTCTGCGAATTATGTCAACCCGCGAATTCCCCATTGCCTACCGCCTTGTCCCATTGATTTTAAGAACTCATAATCCGCTCCTGCTCTTGTTACATTTTATTTACCATTTCGTTTTATTTGTTATTGATTGCTTAGCTATATTTGAATCTTAAGTCTATTGAGTAATAGTCTTAAGTCCTTGTGGATCCGATCCCTAAGTACTATATTGATCTCTTAATTTGAGAGAGTAGCTCTAAGGGTTAATTTGAGCATATCAGTTTCCCGAGTAACTGACCAACTGACTGGCCTTTTTTTTAGTTAAGCCTTCCTTCTTTTTTTTTTACATCTGCAAACTCTTTTTATTTTGGCTGCGCAAACATATGTGATTAGGCCAGCCACCTAGTGAGTGGATGAAAATCCCTTCAGCGGGGATTTCAACCAGGTACTTTTTGATACATGACACACCTTTTCTATAGTCTGTTCGGGAGCAGATGTATATGCACACTGTTGATAGGAAACCTTCTTATAACTTATCGTCTAGCTATTGACTGTGGTAAAACCAGTACCAACAAATATATAGTTTTATATTTTTTTCCTACAGTATCGGATTTCTAGAATGGCTCAGGGATCCAAGCCGGATGAATGTAGTCCTGAGCACTTCTTGCTAGCTTGTTTCCCTTCTTGTTATGCTCACGTGTTATCACAATAATCAAGAAAGCTTCAAACTCTCTTCTACTCTTTTCGTATTTGATGTAGGAGTTTGCTCTACTTCAAATCCAACACATACTCAAATCATTGTAGTATGTAGGTATCAATCCAAACGGGGAAAAGTAGGCAATCATGAATGCAATAGATTATCTAATTCAAGCAAGCAATGATTAGGTGAAGTGAACTATGATTCTAATACCTAAAGAGACTTCAAATGAAATAAAGCAAGTAAAGCAAGACTAAGAAACTAAGGGCAAGTTAGAATTCAAACAATAAAAAAACTAGTAGGCTTGAGATAGGGTAATTGATCAAGGGAGACCTTCAGCTTAGCTAGTGATGCTTACAAACCCACAACAAGCTATTCCTAGGCATAGAATTAACAGCTATAATCAACACAATTCCTTGGCACTAATCACTTTGCTAAACATGTATAAAAAACAATTTCCATTACTAGAATAGATGATCAACAAGCATTAAGAGAACCTAATCCAATTCTATATTGTCAATCTACTCCTTAGACATCTAATTCCTTAGGCTAAGATAAGCAAATCTCTTACATGATTCATTCAGGCATTCATCAAACACTTATCAGGCACAAGAGAACCCTATGATTTAGAATAACTTAGCATGGGCTAATCTAGAATTAAACACAATCAATAAAAAAGAACTATAACATTAAGAACTAAGCAATCACTAATTAAGCCTCAAATCTCCCTATCTCTATCCCGTCTCAATCCCTAAGCAAACTACTCACTAATCATGGTGTTAGCCAAAACCCAAGGTAAAGGAGAATGACTAATCAAGATAAGAATGAAGATAAATACTAGATTTGATTGAAAGGACAAGATTCAGAACAGAAATTACAAGGATTCAAGGGAAAACACAAACGATAAAGCTAATATCTAAAGGATAAAGATGAGAAGAAGATCCCCCTTATGTTTTTGGGTCATAACATATATATAGTTTTCAGGAAAAAATCTTATCAAACCAGAAAAAAACCGAAAAATAACTAGTTCGGACGCCTTGTATCGACCTTGATATGCTGATAGATATGGGTCAGTTGAAGGTTGTATCGGTTTGTCTCCTCGGTATAATGGTCGATACAATCGCCCTTAAACTAAGGCATATGGAGCAAAACTACTTCGATACTCTGCTCGATACATGTCCTGGCGTGTGTATCAGTTTGCTTCACATCGATGCGTTGGTCTGTATAGATGTCCTGAAGATGGTGTATCGGTTAGAGCAGCTCGATATCCTTTGACTTGTCCTGTCCTGTCGTATCGACTTAGGACCTCGATGTGCACCTCGGTATGACTCATTGGCTTGTATCGACGTATGATGTCAATATGTTGCTCTGTATGCTCTGTATCGACTTGGTAAGTCAATACACTGCTCGATATGGGGCCTTCTTGCATTGGTCTCTTCACCAGATCACTCCCAGAACTTCTCTCAGCCCTTAAACTCCTTCACTGCACCTACAAAATGCTCAAAATGCACCAAGTATGCAATGCAACTCCGAATTATACTCTAAATCCTAAATGGATTCAACTGAGACATGAACATGCAAGAAATGGTGTATAAATGCTGAAACTAATTCTAAATATATGCATATAATGTGGTAATTATGGTGTATATCAACTCCCCCTCACTTGCCTTTTGCTTGTCCCCAAGCAATCAAAGACAAATAAGACAAAGAGGTTGAAGGTGGGAGCTAGAAACTAAAGATGCCAATGGAAAAATTGATTCAATGCCCAAATTATATGTTCTAAGGTACATAAAGATTATTGTACTTTAAAAGCTTTAGCCATACTCATCATAACAAACAATGAACTCAAGCTCAGCCTACAGAAGCATTCAAATCAACCAACTCTTTAATATTCATTATTTGCAACCAATAGATCGAGTTTGTGCATATCAAATAAAACAATTTGGTTTAGGGGACATGGTTATGAGATGAAAATGATCTCATGCAGCAAAGGTCCAAACAATCAAGGGATTACTCAATGAAATGATTCTATCTTATGCAAAATGCTAATGATAAGGGCACATTTATGCATGCAAGTTAAAGCTCTCTTCTACCCTTTTTACCCAAAGATGACCATAATAAACTTTAAATCCCAAGTGAAACCCCTAGATCTACCATTTCCCAAAGCACCTGTCATCTTCTTCTTCTTGATGTGTGGAGGACACTTCTTCTTTGCTTATATGATTGGCTTCTTTTTTTTTGGAACTTGCTCTCCTTTGTTGTTTTTGGCAACATTTTTCATCAACTTTGATGGATTGCTTGGTCTGGATTCTCCTTTTGGATGACATTTGTAAGCCTTATTGTTGTTGGCACCTTCTTTTCTTTAACACTTAGAGCTTTCTCCCTTTTTACTTAACCATAGAAACATATTATCTTCCCAAAACTCCTTTTCTCAAGAGATGCAGCTAAATAAAGATTAAACCAGTCAGCACTACCCTTTTACAATCACTTATCCTAGGACCAAGCTCAAAACGCAAGCTGGTGTCTACAAGAGAGTTTCTACTTGTCAGCCCTATTCCTAACACTTTTTGCCAAGATAAAATCAAAAAATGATGCAATGCAAGGCCTCACAACTCTTACAATAATGTTTAGGTTTAGAAGGAAGGATTGGTTCAAGGTGTAAACTGTCTCATAATGATGAGGATCAGCTACTTAGATCAACAAGAGTGGTAAGAAGGGAAGAAGATGATCCAAGTATGTGTATGGTTAGCCATGTAGACACTCTCAATACACAAATAAGATAATTTAAAATAAGATTAAGGTTCTAATAAAATAGAGTTGGAATCAAATCACAGCAAGCTTCACCATAAGTCAAGAGTGTCAATGCAAGAATTCAGAACATGGTGCAGCCTTAACTTCAAACTCACTACTATGGATTCAGACAACAAGTAACCATGGAATTGAAAACAAATCAAACATGGGCATCTTAACAAGTGTTTATGATCTACTCCCTATGTAAATGTGTGCAAAGCTATATGAAATGCATCTAGACTCAACCCTAAATATGTAAATGCACCTAAATGATTCTTTTTGGTTTTAAAAATTTTAATTTTTTTCTGATTTTCTCTAAGAAATGCATGAATGTATGGATGAGACTCAAGTATGGAAAAAGGAAAAATAAGAAAACAAAACACAAAGTCAAATGCAATACCATCCCCCACACTTGAATTACACAGTCCTCTGTGTAATAGGAGTTATAGAGGAGGTACAAACAACGATAAATGATGAAGGGACAAAAGGCAGTGCAAAAGAAGTGAATGATGAAGAGTTAGGGAGACTTACAGCTGTTTTCGTAGCCGATATCGGGGTACAAGGTCGATATGGTCATCGATATGCTTCCAAGGCGGTGGGTATCGGGGTGGGACATCGATATGCTGGTCGATACTCTCTTGGGTGACTCGTATTGACTTGAGTAGCCGATACAGATGTCGATATGCCTTGACACGTTTCTCAAAAATTGCCATCGCCCTTTTGTTAAGGCATATCAACATAGTTGTCCCCGATACATCGGTCGATACACTTGTGCTCTTAGTGTACCGGTGACTTAGGTCGATACACATATCGTTACGCATTGCCCCTACTTTGTATCGGGATGTATGTTGTCCGATATCCTGTTCGGTATATGGACAATGAAGGTGTATCGACTGGTGTGCACCTCTCTACTCTACTCGATACATCACTCGACCTTGTGTATCAATCTTGGTGTGACCGCTACATTTGTCAATACGTGCACCATCATGGTGTATCGGATCAGTTACATCGATATGCAGGTCGATATAAGATCCTTTCCTATGTATCGACCTCCAACTCATCCGATATACAGATCCATATAGGCACAAAGGCACCCAATATCAGTTGAGTGATACCAATACGTACATCGATACCATTTATATCGAATTGATTCTCATCGATATGCTGCCTGATACGACCCTCCTTCGAGTCCATCTGCTTTTGTAACGCAGCTGTTCGTTCCTGATCTTATCCCAGGTGCCTAAGGATACTCCTGGAAACTAAAACAAACAAGAAAAACATGAAAAAACAAATAATTTAGACAGGGATAACATGGGAATACCTCCCAAGATTGCTTGTTTAGAGTCACTAAGCTTGACTTTTCTTGCTCCTTAGGCAGCTGGAGGTTCTTGGAGGTAAATGTATGTATCATTTCCAAGTGTGTCACTGGCCATGTAAAGCTTCAGTCTATGCCCATTCACTATAAAGTCTCCTCCTTTTGGTTTGAAAAATGTCACAGCTCCATAGGGAAGTGCTTCCTTGATCTTGAAAGGTCTTGTCCATTTGGACTTCAGCTTTCCTAGAAATAGCTTCAGCCTTGAGTTGAATAACAGCACATTGTCTCCAGCTTTGAAGTCCTTAGGCCTTATCCTCTTATCATGGAAAGCTTTGGTCCTCTCCTTGTAAATCCTAGAGCTTTCAAATGCCTCTAGGCGGTTTTCTTCTAGCTCATGGAGGTTAAGTGAACTATGATTATAATACCTAAAGAGACATCAAATGAACTAAAGCAAGCAAAGCAAGACTAATAAACTAAGGCAAGTTTGAATTCAGACAATCAAAAGACTAGTAGGCTTGAGATAGGGTAATTGATAAAAGGAGACCTTCAGCTTAGCTAGTGATGCTTACAACCCACAACAAGCTATTCCTAGGCATAGAATTAACAGCTATAATCAACACAATTCCTTGGCACTAATCACTTTGCTAAACATGTATTCAAGACAATTTCCATTACGGGAATAGATGGTCAACAAGCATTAAGAGCAATTAATCCAATTCTATATTGTCAATCTACTCCTTAGACATCTAATTTCTTAGGCTAAGATAAGCAAATCTCTTACTTGATTCATTCAGGCATTTCATCAAAAACTTATCAGACATAAAAGAACCCTAGGATCTAGATCAACTTATCAAGGGCTAATCTTGCATTAAACACAATCAATAAGAAGGAACAATAACATTAAGCTCTAAGAAATCACTAATTAAGCCTCAAATCTCCGTATCTCTATCCCATCTCAGACCCTAAGCAAACTACTTACTAATCATGGTGTTAGCCAAAACCCAAGGTAAAGGAGACTGACTAATCATGATCAGAATGAAGATAAACATCAGATTTAATTGAAAGAACAAGATTCAGAACAGAAATTACAAGGATTCAAGGAAAAACAAAAAGGATAAAGCTAATCTCTAAAGGATAAAGATGAAAAGAAGATTCCCCTTATGTTTTTGGGTCACAACATATATATAGTTTTCAGGAAAAACTCTTAGTAAACAGGAAATAAACCGAAAAATAGCTGGTTCGGACGCCTTGTATCGGCCTTTTACATCAATATGCTGATCGATATGTTTCGGTTGAAGGTTGTATCGGTTTGTCTCCTCGGTATGATGGTCGATACAATCGTCCTTCAAAACTACATCAATACTTTGCTCGATACATGTCATGGCTTGTGTATCGGTTTGCTTCACATCGATATGTAGGTTGGTACAGATGTCTTAAAGATGGTGTATCGGTTTGAGCAGCTCGATATCCTTTGACTTGTCCTGTCCCGTCGTATCGACCTAGGACCTCGATATGCACCTCGGTATGACTCCTTGGCTTGTATTGACGTATGATGTCAATATGTTGCTCTGTATGCTCTGTTTCGACTTGGTAAGTCGATACACTGCTCGATATGGGGCCTTCTTGCCTTGGTCTCTTCACCAGATCACTCCCAGAACTTCTCTCAGCCCTTAAACTCCTTCATTGCACCTGCCAAGTGCTCAAAATGCACCAAATATGCAATGCAACTCCTAACTATATTCTAAATCCTAAATGGATACAACTGAGACATGAACATGCAAGAAAGGGTGTTTAAATGCTGAAACTAATGCTAAATATATGCATATAATGTGGTAATTATGGTGTATATCAGTATTCCTCCAAATGGATGGAGAAAGCTGGCCACTCGGTTGGGTTAGACACCATCTTCACCAGTTCCGAACAGTCTGTTGCAAAAGTCACTTTTAAATTCCCAGTATCAAGCATACTATTCATTGCCCATATCTTTGCTTCTAATTCGGAGTGTAATGGGGATATACTGCACAATATATTCTTTGCACCCATCAATATAGTATTCATGCCCGCTTCTTGACAATATCATCCAAATCCTGTACTGATATTATGTTTCCATGATCCGTCTGTTTGACATATTAACCCGCTTATTTGTACCTTGTTGTGTAAGTATTTCCTCAGTGTCGTCTATCTGTGCTAATCCCAGTATTTCCTCAGTGTCGTCTATCTGTGCTAATTCTCATGTTTTTGCTTTTGCCATTGATATCTCGTAGATTCCTCTCTAAATCTTAAAATATCTTATAATTCCTTAATTTCTAAATATACCATAAGAGTTAAATGTATACTTTCATATCCTCGTGGTTTCAAAGATGTCAGAATAAATGTATCATATTTGTATCGAGATCATTCATCCGAAAACCATATTGCAGTATAAAGAATGGTGAGTTTTATATTATTTATATACCAAAAATAATTGAATTTTAATAAGAGTAAAAAAAAAATTATGAGATAAAATAAGAATAATATAGTTTTATTAAAAAAAACCTAACAAACAAATAAAAATATATAAAAATTAATGCATGAAATAGATTATAAGAAGAGAAATTTACAAAGGAAGGCACTTTGCCAAACTGAATTTATAAACTAAGGCAGTTTGATGAACTAAGGCACTTTAGGTGTGTAAAAAAATGTTTTTACCCTTAAGTGATAATAATTATTGTGGACGAGTGTGCGTGGATGACAACAACTGCTGTGGACGAATGTGCACGGATATTATAGACGGATGAAAATACACAGATGTTATGGTTGAATGTTAATGCATGGATGAATGTGAATGTGTGGATCGCCAACACTATCATACCATCACCAAAGATAAATGGATGAGAATAAATGGATGGGAATATGTAGATGTTATGGATAGATGTGAAAGTATGTATGACACAGATGGATGTAAATGCGTGGATGGCACAGATGGATGTGAATGCTTTATCAAGGACAAAATCGTCAAGGTATGATAAAACAGTAACCCACAAAGTGCTTCAAAACCTTTAAGAGCATAAATATGTAATGACTTTCTCCAAAGTATCTTTTTGTAAGTGTTTCTTATAAGAATGATCAATAAAAAATTTAAAAAAAAAATAATAATAATCAAAACAAAATATGTGCATATTCTCTCCTGGAAATCACTCGAATCATTAAAAAATTATAAAAAATATCAAAAATTAAAGTAAAATTTTTTAAATATATTAAAAATACCAAAGAAAGAAGAGAAAGAAAGCTATTGAATTTGCTTCGAGAGAGAGGTATGAATTAGCTTCGAGAGAGGTATTGTACCATAAATACAGAAGAAAGGATCAAATGATTCACAAATTAAAATAAAATCCGCGTGTTAGCATAGATTCTCTTCTAGTTTTTATAATTGTAGGAAGAGAACGTGTGCTTCATTCACTAAGCCACTATGAACTAATTATTCATTTCTCACATTTTATTTTCTTGTAAGGTATGCTAAATTATTGACCTCTACGTAATGATTTACTATAAAGTTTATTAGATAGAAAGACAACAATCCATACATGTAACATATAACACTATATGGTGAAAATAAACTAAAAACAAAATGAAAATCAAAAGAGAAAGTTAACAGAGAGGAGATCGTTGAGGAATGCCTTTGCGCCGATTGATGCAAGTGGAAATATCGTCAGGATCATCAGAAATTACTTTATAACTATTAGCGGATTTGGTACAGAAGCATAAACCGGTCCGCTTTTTCCTCACGACGTGGGTGGTGGTTGCAGCGTCTCGTAGATCGGAGGAAGTCGATGACCAGCTCATGGACTCATCACCGTCGACCACCGTAGACCGGGGAGTCTCGTAGGCATTCACGTCATCATCCGCGGGTAAGTCTTGTGGGATGATGTAGTCAGGACCTAGGGTTAGAGTGTGACATGGCTTTAGGAATGGAGTTATGTCCCTGTAACGTTTCATCACGAAGTCCACCTACATGTATATCAAACAAGACCTTTTAATTTAATTAATCACATCCTTTGAAGTATATCTACCGTAAAATACTATACATGCTCAAATAGCTTAGATGTTTACGACTATGTGTGTCATTGTGTATTCACGGTATATTTTGATAACATGTTATTATATTTTACAAAGTACAACATTACAGGGATTTGAACTGTGATGGTGTCCGAAAACACTTGGGACCAAGCCACTTTCTCACATGATATTGGAGAATTTATCCAAAAAAATAAAACCATTGTTCTAACAGCAAGGTATGAATACTGTGGACATATAAATAGAGTTATATTATAAAAACAATGTAGCCTACCCATTACGGATTTTCTTCATTTTCTTAATTAAATACATTAGTTCGAAGCGAAGATTTTAAAATCCAAAAACATATATACAATAATTGGCTTATCTTAGCTATCCTATAATTTTTCGAGATCCTTTAACGAACTTTTCTCTTCTTTTTTTCGTATATTGAGATTCTAGTCGTTGAACACTAACAAAATTGACGGATTTAAAACATTTTAACGGATGGTCAGTACTTTAGGTAAGTTACATAATGTGGTAATTTAATAATCAAAACATAAATCAATTCAGGAAATAATGAACTATAAATTTGAGACTATGGCAAAATTAATGATACATAAGTATATTTATATTTATATATCAACTCACTAGTTTTATTAAGTGAGAATGGAAGAGAATCAGATGATAAACAGAATTGAGTCGAGTATTTTCTTTTTTTCCTAGGGTAATATATATATTTTGTAGGAGTAATAGTTAGGATGAAATAACCTTACAACCCAAGGAGCAATGGATAAAGGGTTCTTGAAGACTTCGGTCACATGAAGTGCAATAGTTGCCAGCTCCTTTGAATTGTCTATTCTGTGGTCTTTTCTTGATGAAAACAACTTTTGCACTATTTATTGTATAAGCCTGTCCACAATTCACCCCCAATCAATATATATATATATATATATATGACGAAAATATATCATGTATAATAGATTAAGATTAAGAATACATTACTAACTTGAACGTTAGAGCAGTCAATGAGTTTCTGAAGATCTTCAAGCCTAACAACATCGTGATATACATAGCGGCGAACTTGGAGGAGTCTATGATATCTATGTGAGGGTACACAGTGAGGGCAGAGGCTGATGCAACAATCAAGACAACACACGTTCTTCTCGTTCTTTTTTGCCGTCTCATGGTACGGACATCCAACAAAGAACTTCTCTGCGTAAAGCGCATCCAACCATGCCGGTTTCTGAATTCCCTACCACAAAACATTTACGCAATCTCTAAATTATGTAAAATACACACAAAAAGCAACTGCACACCATAATTCAATTCTTTCATACATCCATCATTAATATCTGTAGAAGGCACCAAGGATTCTACACATATACAAGGAGCTAAGATGAGGATAACGCCACAATTATAAGGAATTGGGTAATTGATTGAGAATCGTATAGTAAAGGAAAGAGGTGAAAGTGAGAGATTCATTACTTAAGCTGGTGTGGAATTGAAGAAACAAGAGTAAATAAAGTTAACCTACCATGAGGACACAACACAAAGTAAGCTTTGGGAGATGGGATTTTGGCCACTACTCGCTACAAAGAGTAATATTAGGAAGAGAGAAAGGTAAGTGGGGTTAGAGATGATAGGATTTATGGAGGATCACAAGAGTGATGAAGGTTAAAAAAACGATTATATATTTAATTATTCCTCGAAGATATAAACTTTTTTACACATTTAAATTTCATATAAATTTTAGTTTGTTGTTTATTAGTGTTGGTGAGATGAGAGAAAGAGGGAGAGAGAGAGAGAGGAACGTGGGAGCTGTTTCCGTGTCTCCTACTTTTAACATATATTTATTTGGTCATCTCCTTGGCTTAAGAGCTCAATTAGGTTGAACCCTCCCTTAAAGAAGCTGCTCTACTCCAAAAATGTAACTTACCAGTTTATCTTATAATTCTCTTTTTTATAAGATCTACCAAATAAAGGAGATAAGTGGATGAATCCACCAATTCGATGTTTTAGGACTGATTTTGATGATCATTAGCCAATCGACGAAAATACAAAACTGCGTACTATGACATATCATCGGACCAAGCATTGCCAATTGTGCTTATCTATAAATAGTTAGATAGGCCAGTTTTACAAATTCAAATAAGGTTAGAGATTCTTAAATTTAGATTAAGTAAACACTGAATATTGATTGACTAGTCAAATTATTGCCTGATATAAAGATTACAAGTGTATGCAACCTAGTTGGGATAAGAAAAATAAATATATATTTTTATTATAATCTTTGAAGTTCAACCCCTAATTAAATGCTATAAGCATGGTTAAGCGGATGACTATACAGATATATATATTTCATCCGCTTAAGGATGCTTATTAAATTTAATTAGGGTACTTATATCTTTTTTTGGGTTATGAACAGAAAGGGCACAAGTATCTTATGAATGTAACTTAGGGTAGTATTATCTAATAAATTACTAATATTATATATTTTGGTTCAACCAATTTAGATTTATGAAAACTTAGACACCGTCAAATTCTTCATGTGGTATATTAAAAGCACTTATTTTATGCCTGATTCAAAAAAAAATATTCAGTTTAATAGGAGTAGAAATGTACAGAGCATATGGTTAATCATAATGTTAGTAATTTATTAATTACAATAACCAAGGAGAAAACATCAAGAAAAAGATTCTTCTGTCTTACGCCAACTTGTTCTATTTAATTGTCATATAGAAACGTCTAAATGGTGCCGGTAAAAAAACGTATGAATGGTACTTCTTGTTCTGCAGACAATTATATTTAATATGTGACCATATTAAATATATATTATGTATGTGTCTAATGAAATTAAGAAGAATATTTTGAAGTGTACTTTCTAAAATTTAATTTTCATAATCGTTAATTCTACTTAATAATAATTTTTGAATCTTTACTTTTAGAAAAAACATAATTTTTTACAAAACAATCTTAAATAATATAGAATTTTTTTTATAAATAATTGGTGACAGCAACCACAATTTATAAATTATCAAGATAGAATTCGATTTAGACGATTTAGATAATCTCGAGGTTTGAGACCTATTTCCTATATTAGTTTAGGTTTTTTAATTTGAATATTTGCGAATCATTGAAAACTATTTTGCTATCTCTGAAATTAATAGACTTTTTAATGATTTTCACAAATGATTATACTCAAAACTTAATTGATTTTGGATAGACTTGAATTTCTAGAAATTATGCAATTCCCATCACATTATGAGATTTTCGAGTTTGATTCTGGAGGTAACCATGAAAATGTTATTCAGCCTCAATCCGGCATCCAAGGTGAAGAACATATTTCGGATACTAGAGTAGTTATATTTTCATGGTTAATGGTATATGTCATTTATTCGGCAAAGATAACACTTACCATGTTTGAGACGGTTCAGCCTGACATAGTTAATAATGACTATTGGGAATATTGATATCAAGCATCACAACAATTTCAATAGCATTTCTGATTTTTTTTCTGGTGACTCTTGTGTCTCTCAGCTTCTTTGATTTTTGGTTTCTCTGCTGTTGAAGCTGATAAAAACATTTCCGATGAGAAAATGGAGACAGCTGATGTAGAATTTACTCTACTTTAATTTTTACATATACGCATAACATTGTAATATGTAGATGTTAACTGATAATTTATTATTTTAAACTGCATTTTATACATTTTTTCCTCTGTTTTTGCATTATAGTTTAGCATTTTAGTATTATATGCACTTTGAACTAACATGTAATGCATTTAGCTTAGGATTGCATATATTTGCATATATGTGCATGTTTGTAGTAGTTTTCAGGTGTTTTTGGAGTTTCTTGGAGTTGAGAAGGAGATGGAAGTAGCTCATGGTCAAAAAAGATGTCAGAAATGAAGCTCTTGCAAAGTCTGGTCCATATCGAGCAAGCATATCGAGTAGAACACCTGTGAAGTATGCTCGATGCAAGCAACATGACGAGAGGAAGAGGATCAGCACGAGGATTCTAAGCTGTTGGTCTGCATCAAGGACCAGCATCGAGGAAGAAAGCCGATGCGCACTGCACGGACCATATCAAGGTCGTATATCGAGCAGAACATCGTACGTACGACCTTGGTGCAACTTATCCACGCATTAACCACTTTATTTTCTTTGACCTTATCCCAATTATAGGTTTTTTATGCTTTTTTTGGTTCCCTTCTATAAAAGGGAAACCACAAAACTTTATCTTTATCCAAGTTTAGCTTTTTATCAAAAACTCTTTCTTCTCTAAACCTTAAAAGGCAATTTGCCTTAAGGATCTTAATCTTTAATAAAGTTTGCATTTTTATGATTTAATCTTGTCTTTTAATCTTTGTTCTTGCACCTTGGTAGTTTAGATTTATTATCTTTGCATTTTAATGTCATCTAGTTATGTTTAACTCCAAACAAATGGTATTAAACATGATTAGTGAGTAGTCTTCTTTAGATTTAGGGTTGATCTTAGGCTTGCTAGAACCAGGAGAGACGGAGTAATAATTTCCAAGTGGTCTTGGGTCGAGAAAGGGGCTGAGTTGGGCTGTGCAGCTCGATATCTAGCCTAGTCGCGAAGTTGTCTCTGAAACAAGTCCACATACTTGTAGGATCAATAACTTCCAATCTGAACCTGATATAAGATCAAGGGTATGATCTTATATAACCGGTACAATAAGGAATCAAGCAGCTGGCCACACGGCACTCTCTACTTAGATCTGGTACGTGATGAGTGTTATGGTGGGATGGTGATCAAGCAACTGGTCAAACGGCACTCTTTACATAACCAAATGGATGGGGCGAATGATGGATCGAGTGACACACACACGGCTGATGATTGAACCGTGATAAAGTCAGTTTGAACTCAAGAACAAGGGGGAAACCTCACAATGCTCTAGAACTCGGCGGCGGCTTTCTTTGAAGAATGTTCGTTCTTTATTGATAATAGGATAAAAAGTGTGTCTACAATGCTGCATGTGGGACTTTATTAATAATCCGTCAACCTTGACCTTCTAGGGTCGAAATAAGAAAAGAAATGCAAGGACTAAAATACAAAAGTGCATAAAAAAAAGATTACAAAAACTTGTACTAAAGAGTGTAAAAGAAACTAGAAATAAAGTCCTGCAAAACAAAAGGAAAACACAAAATATTATGGAATAATTGACAAGTTTCTTACTGTTGCCTCTTTATTGATTCATGCCCAAATATGGTAAGTCTTTGTCTCCACGGGTGCTCCTAAACTTGGTCGTTTTGATGTGGAGCGATGATGAGAAGAGTTGGGCCGAGGCTGTCTCTTAGTAAGGGCCATTCGTCTAGGCTGGAGTTGGCCTTGAACGTGGCTGGGCTTTGTACGTCTTGGAATTACTCTAAGTGTTGCCCCATTTGCTTGTTTAATCCTTCGGTACGTGGTCCCGTAATGCTCTCGACCTCGGTACGGGGGTGGTACGTAATATTCTCGACCGCGGTACGGGGATGGTACGTAATGTCTTCGTCCGGTCCCGTAATGTTCTCGTCCTGCCTGGTTATGTCCTCGTCTATTGTATTGATAATGAGCTGTTGGAGTAAGCAATTGATGTCCTCCGTCTTCTTGAGGTTGAGAAGGCTTTCTACTGCTTTGTTGAACTCTTCCCTCATGGTCCTTGTACCCGAGCGAGTCCTTGGTGGTTCGTACATAATGGGCATCCGGTGCTTCTCCCTTGTGAAGTCCTCATCATTCCCACCCTCTTGAAGAGGTTCTGACCTCAGAACCGTTTCATCTGCCTCAAAGGGAGCTAAGTCAGTGACATTAAAACTAGAAGAAATGTTCATCTCACCTGGAAGCTCCAAACGGTAGGCATTGTTGTTGATGCGTTCAAGGACTTTGAAGGGTCCATCTCCTCGTGGTGAAAGCTTGCTCTTCCTCTGGTTTGGGAACCTCTCCGGTCTCATGTGTAGCCAAACCCATTCTCCGGGTTCAAATATGACTTCCTTTCTGTTCTTGTCAACGTCCAGCTTCGTTTGTAATGTCTTCTTTTCCAAGTTCTCCTTAGCTTTTTGGTGAAGCTTCTTGATCAGCTCGGCTTTGCTCAAAGCATCTTGGCTTGCTCGTTCTGCTGGCGGTAATGGTGCAAGATCTAATGGTGTAGTTGGCTTAAACCCATAAACAATCTCAAAAGGTGAAAGTTTAGTAGCAGAGTGGGTGGCTCGGTTATAAGCAAATTCAACATAAGGAATGCAATCAAGCCAACTCCTTAAGTTCTTACCAACCGTGGCTCTTAAAAGAGCTGATAGTGTGCGGTTAACCACCTCGGTTTGGCCGTCAGTTTGGGGATGGCACGTCGTAGAGAACAAAAGCTTGGTGCCTAGCTTCCTCCAAAGTGTTCTCCAGAAGTGGCTCAAGAACTTTGTGTCCCTATCCGACACAATGCTTCTCGGTATACCATGTAGCCTCACTACCTCTTTAAAGAAAAGATCAGCGGTTTGAGTTGCATCATTGGTCTTGCTACACGGTATGAAATTGGCCATTTTTGAGAAGCGATCCACCACCACGAATATTGAATCCTTGCCTCTCATCTTGGGCAACCCTAACACAAAGTCCATAGAAAGATCTTCCCAAGGAAGGTTAGGTATAGGCAAAGGCGTATATAAACCGTAAGGATGGGACCTTGATTTGGTTCTAAGGCATGTAATGCACTTAGAGCAGAAACGTTCAACGTCTCTCCTGAGATGTGGCCAAAAAAACTGTTCCACCACCACGCTTAGAGTCTTATCCACGCTAAAGTGTCCCATAAGCCCTCCTCCGTGTGATTCTCTGATCAGTAGCTCTCTCATGGATCCCTGCGGTATACACAAACGTTTATCCCGAAAAAGAAAGCCATTGTGTATATAGATGGACCTGATGGGGCTTTGTTGCACTCTTGAAAGATTATCCCAAAGTCCGGGTCCTCTTCATAGTGCTCCTTTATGTGCTGAAATTCCATAACCCGAGCCTCCATAGTAGTGATGAGAGAGTATCGCCTAGAGAGGGCATCCGCTACGATGTTTTCTTTCTCCTTCTTGTATTTGATTATGTAGGGAAACGTTTCTATGAACTCTAGCCACCTTGCGTGTCTCCTTTTCAACATTGTTTGGCCTCTAAGGTGCTTGAGTGTCTCATGGTCCGAGTGTATAACAAACTCCTTGGAAAGCAAGTAATGCTGCCATGTCTCTTGTGATCTCACCAAAGCGTATAGCTCCTTGTCATATGAGGGGTAATTGAGCGTAGCTCCGCTTAGCTTCTCACTGAAGTATGCTACTGGCTTGCCACCTTGTGTAAGTACTGCTCCAATGCCTAATCCTGAGGCATCACAATCAACTTCAAACGTTTTATCAAAATTTGGAAGCACTAGTACCGGGGCATTGGTAAGGCTGTATTTGAGCTTGGCGAAGGCTTCTTCTTGCACTGGCCCCCACTTAAAAGCTACATCCTTCTTGATCACGGCAGTGAGAGGGGTGGCTATGGTGCTGAAGTCTTTCACAAACCGCCGGTAGAAGCTAGTCAAGCCGTGGAAGCTCTGAACATGCCCTATAGAAGATGGTGTAGGCCAGTCTTGTATAGCTCGTATCTTCTCCTGATCCACTCTTAGACCCTGCGAGCTTACAACAAAACCTAGAAATACCAACTCATTAGTGCAAAAGGTGCACTTCTTGAGGTTTGCAAAGAGTCCTTCTTGACGAAGTGTCTCTAATACTTGCTCAAGGTGCTTTAAGTGATCCTCAAGGCAACGACTATAAATTAAAATGTCACAAAAATAAACCACAACGAACTTACTAATGTATGTCCTTAAGACATGATTCATGAGTCTCATGAATGTACCCGGGGCGTTTATTAGACCAAATGGCATCACTAGCCACTCGTAAAGGCCTTGCTTGGTCTTAAAAGCAGTCTTCCATTCGTCGCCCTCCTTCATACGTACCTGGTGGTAGCCGCTCTTTAAATCGACCTTTGAGAAGATGGTAGCACCAATGAGCTCATCTAACATGTCATCTAGGCGTGGAATAGGGTGGCGGTACTTGATGGTGATGTTGTTAATAGCACGGCAGTCCACGCACATTCGCCATGTACCATCCTTCTTAGGCACCAACAAGACGGGAACTGCACAAGGGCTTAGACTTTCTCTAATGTAGCCCTTAGACATTAAGTCTTGGATTTGCTTCTCTAGCTCCTTAGTCTCCGGTAAGCTGGCCTGTTGGGTAGGGCTGAGCCGGGCACCAAGTCTATCTGATGCTCTATTCCCCTTATTGGTGGTAGTCCCTAGGGTATCTCTTCAGGAAACACGTCTTGATACTCATCTAGCAATCCCCTTATCTCCGCGGGTATCTCCTTATTACTAGCTCCTGAAAGTAACCCTTCCCGAAAGACCATAAGTAGCACCATGTCTTGACAGTTTAAAGCTCGTGTAACAACTTTAGTAGAAACAAACAGGTTAGTCTTACTTACCTTGGCATCCTTAGCGAATCTGAGTTGCATTTCATGCACTTGGTTAGGCGTGAGGGGAGCTAAGGTATACTTGCGCTTGTCGTGAGTAAAGGTGTACTGGTTGGTACGCCTGTGATGTATAGCCTCCTTGTCAAACTGCCAAGGCCTCCCAAGCAAGAGATGTCCCGCTTGCATTGGTACTACATCGCACGTCACCTTGTCTAAGTACCTTCCCACACTGAAAGTGACAACTACTTGGTCCGCTATCTTAAGCTCCGTGTCATCGTTTAGCCACCTTAGTTTGTAGGGTCTCAGATGCTTGGTAGTCTCCAAACCTAGCTTATCTACCAAGTACTTGCTAGCCACGTTAGTGCAAGAACCACCGTCTATGATCAAACTACATACCTTGGTGTTCACGGTGCACTTGGTATGGAAGATGTTCTCCCTTTGAATCGTCTCTGGCTCAACAAGAACACTAAGGGCTCGACGAATCACCAACATCTCTCCTGAGTCCGGGTATTCAATCTCCTCTGCTCCGGTCTCCGTGATGTCTTCTTCCATCTCATCTTGGGATTCATATCCTCCATCGGCCGTGAGGATCATGACGCGGTTGTTGGGACATTCCCTCGCCATATGACCTCTCCCTTGACACTTATAACACGTAATGTCACATGTTCTTTGAGCAAATGGGGGTCTACCTTGCTCGGGTCGAGTTGTTTTAGAGGATTCGGCTGTAGGCTTCTTAAACCGGGACTCAACCTCGACTGCCTTGCCTTTATCAAGCGCCTTTGGTGTGGTAGAGGTCCAGTTTGTGTTTGGCTTCGAACGACTTGTAGCTGCAACCTTCCGCTTAACGTGTTGCTCCGCTTGTATGGCTAGGTGTAATAGCTCGGACATGTCGTGGTACGGTTGCCTCTCAACCTTTCTCGCTATACGGTCTTGTAGTCCGTCTATGAACTGAGCCATGAGAGTCTCCTCCGTGTCCTCGAGCTCCAAACGGTTGCATAGCTGCTCAAATTCTTCAAAGTACTCCTCTACTGATCGGCTTCCTTGTATCAGCTTACGAAACTTCTTCTGGAGGTCTCGGTGAAAGTGAGGTGGGACGTACCGCTTCCTCATGTTGAACCGCATCTCGGCCCACGTACTGATCTGGTCATGACGATGCCTCCTCCTTTGGACACATCTCTATCCCACCATGACAAGGCGTGGTCAGTTAGCTGAGTGGCTGCTAGTGACACCTTCTTCTGGTCATTGTAGCCATAGTACTCAAAGATGTACTCCATTCGCTGTTCCCACTCTAGGTAAGCTTTGGGGTTAACCCTTCCAGCGAAGGTTGGGGCATTCAGCTTCACGTCATTGTTGTTAGGTCGGTAAGCTTCTTCTTCTCGGATACGTCCTCGGTGTATGGGATCCCTAGCTCATCCCGCAGGCTGGTTCTGAACGTTTGGTGCTGGTGGCAGGTCATCATCCAAGCCGGACATGTCCTCATCAGTCTCCCCTTGGTCTACTGGTTGTTGGGGCTGTCTCATCGGCCCTCTCCTTGGTAGAAGTGGGGTTGGCGGCATTCTCTCAATCCTAGTCATCCTCTCGCCAAGGGCTTGAATAGCACCTAGGAGTTGTGCCATGTCAACCGGTGCTCTTTGTTCTCCCATCTATTAACATGTGTAGACTAACAAACAGATTACAAGCACAAGTGTAACAAAGTTCTAGCCGAAGCAAATAAAAAGGGACTTAGCTAAATTTTTTTTTTTTTGATTTTGGGGGTTTTATAAAGCAAATCTAACAACTTAACAAGCGAATTCTTTTGGGGGTTTTTTTTTCTTAATAGTTGAAACAACTTAAACAAAAGCAACAAATGATTTTTATGGGGTTTTTGATTTATGAAAAACAAGGGGAGCAATCAATGAAAACAAAGCAAAGATCTAAAGGGGATAGATAAAACCTGGTTTACGAGCGTTTAAGCTCTGATACCAAATGATATAAGATCAAAGGTATGATCTTATATGACCGGTACAATGAGGAATCAAGCAGCTGGCCACACGACACTCTCTACTTAGATCCGGTACGTGATGAGTATTATGGTGGGATGGTGATCAAGCAACTGGCCAAACGGCACTCTTTACTTAACCAAATGGATGGGGCGAATGATGGATAGAGTGACACACACACGGCTGATGATTGAACTGTGATAAAGTCAGTTTGAACTCAAGAACAAGGGGGAAACCTCACAATGCTCAAGAACTCGGCGGCGGCTTTCTTTGAAGAAAGTTCATTCTTTATTGATAATAGGGTAAAAATTGTGTCTACAATGCTGCATGTCGGACTTTATTAATAGTCTGTCAGCCTTGACCTTCTAGGGTCGAAATAAGAAAAGAAATGCAAGGACTAAAATACAAAAGTGCATAAAGAAAAGATTACAAAAACTTGTAATAAAGAGTGTAAAAGAAACTAGAAATAAAGTCCTGCAAAACAAAAGGAAAACACAAAATATTATGGAATAATTGACAAGTTTCTTACCGTTGCCTCTTTATTGATTCATGCCTAAGTATGGTAAGTCTTTGTCTCCACAGGTGCTCCTAAAGTTGGTTGTTTTGATGTGGGGCGATGATGAGAAGAGTTGGGCCGGGGCTGTCTCTTAGTAAGGGCCATTCATCTAGGCTGGAGTTGGCCTTGAACGTGGCTGGACTTTGTACGTCTTGGAATTGCTCTAAGTGTTGCCCCGTTTGCTTGTTTAATTCTTCGATACGTGGTCCCGTAATGCTCTCAACCGCGGTACGGGGATGGTACGTAATGTCTTCATCCGGTCCTGTAATGTTCTCGTCCCGCCTGGTCATGTCCTCGTCTATTATATTGATAATGAGCTGTTGGAGTAAGCAATTGATGTCCTCCGTCTTCTTGAGATTGAGAAGGCTTTCTACTGCTTTGTTGAACTCTTCCCTCATGGTCCTTGTACCCGAGCGAGTCCTTGGTGGTTTGTACATGATGGGCATCCGGTGCTTCTCCCTAGTGAGGTCCTCATCCGAACCGGTATTAATATGAATCAAACTGGAGAAGCTTCTCTGTTGGACCAAGATTTTATCACAATCCGGTTTGTATATTAGTTTCACCTGGTCTGGTCAGAATACTATATCCAATGCGCATACGTCCGATTCGGTTAAGCTCGAGATCACCAGTTTTGTAAGGTAAATAACTTCTTCATCAAAATCGTGATTTGGATGATTCAAATTCGTCGTGAATCCTTGTTGAGTCAAGCATCTGTAACATGTTGATTTGTTGTTTAAATCCTTCTTATTGGCTAAATATGCTCTATCAAAGGCATATGTGTCCTGCTCGGACCCTTGGTGTCTAGAGTGGCATGTTTGATGGAGCTCTAGTTTAGCTACTGGTTTGATGACCACATCAATATTCAAGTAAGAAAATTATAGATGCAAAGACTCCTGATTATCTAAACACCATTTTCAAGCAAAGAAATCATTCAGGTATTTAATCAAACACTTGGTGTGCAAGTGAAAACATAAGATCAACTTCTCCGACAAAGAGGTACTACGCATTAAACACAATCAATCAAGAAGGAAAATGTAAAGGTCTAATACCCCAACACCTTAAACTATCATTAGTTACACCCAAATCTACCTTAATCTCAAACCTAAAAGTTACTACTCACTAAACATTGCCAAAACCACAAAATCCAAAGAGAAATTATGATAATGCATGATTAGGAAGAAGATTGAACAAGGAAATATTAAGAGAAATGCAGAAATTCAATAAACAAAGCAACATATATACAATTTTTAACTCAAAATAGAGAGTTATTATCCTTATTTTTAACTCCCAACATCGGGCTGGATGCTTGATGTTCATGCTTGATGTTTCAAGCCTGCCCGATGTGGCTGTTCAATGTTGGTTGTCCTGTCTCTTGACATCAGGCTGGCATGCCCGATGTTGCTCCTGGTTTAGTCTGTTATTGCAGCACGGCTCTATTGAATCTTCACATCGGACTTGCTTGCCCGATGTTGGTCGTAGTTTAGTCCGATGTTTGTACATCGCCCACCATGTATGATGTATTCAGAGCGGTCTCACGAACTTTGCTGTAACCTTTGAACTCCTGATGGGAATGACCTGAAACCAAGCCAGAAAAAAGCTAACTCACTTGGCTACAACTTGCATGAAGATTTCTGGAGCTGAATGGGGACGGAGATCCTTTGTCTTAGCTGGTATTTCAGTATCTGTTCCTGGCCACTTTAACAAGATACATCTTCTCCTTTGGCTTTTAGATGCCTTGGCTTGCATCCATGATCATCTCCTATGCTCCTCATAGTCCCGAAACACTCTAAAACCACCTGCCATGAACTCCAATTGCACAAAACATGCAATGCTTGTCCAAAAGCACACTAAGTTCCAAATGAATGCCAATGGGACAAGAACAAGTAAAAATGCATTCTTGGAGACTAAAAACTAGTGCTAAATACATGATAGAATGGTATAAATATAGAGTATATCAACTTCCTCACACTTGCTTTTTGCTTGTCCTCAAGCAATCTAAGAGAAGAAAGAGAAAGAGGTTTGAAGGAGGGTGCTCAAATCCAAAAATGCCAATGGATGAAATCAGATTAATGTCCAAGATGTCAATTATATGATGCATACATGAACTCATTTTACTTTAAAAACTGAGCCATACTTATCACAGTTCAATGAAGAGATCATACTTAGCCTACACTTGCATTTACGTTAACCAACTCTTTAACATTCATTAATAGTAACCAATGGATCTTGATGATGTAAATCAAGTGAAAGCACTTGGTTCAAGGAAATGGATATGAGATGAAAATGATCTCTTTTAAGGTGGGTTATTAAATGCAAGGGATCTCTCTTTGAAGGAATGAACTTTGGCTAAATGCTAAGGATAAAGCACAACCTATGCATACAAGAATAAACTCTCATCTAGTCCATTGCCTAGATTGTTCTAAACCAAACTTTTAATCCCTATACAGCCCATCCCAATCTACCATTTTCTTAAGGATTTTGCTTCTTTCTAACCCCCCCCCCCCCCCCCCCCCCCCCCCCCCCCCCCCCCCAAACTTTAGGGAAGCTTTTCCTCATTGCTATCTTCATGATGAGGCCTTCTTTGATCTTATTTTTGCAGCTCTTCTTTGTTTCTTAGGGAGTCTCCATTTGCTTCATCTTTTGATGCATTAGTCGTTTTTGCCTTCCTCCTATATTGTTTGAGAATACCTCTTTTGTGCTTGCTGCTTTTAGATCATTGGTTCCACATATGATAAGTTTATTGCTTTCCCTTCCTTCTTCTCTTCTCCACTTTGAAAATGAAAGAACACCTAAGCCCCACACCTAAATCTACCATCCTAAGCCTATGTGTGACTCAAAGAGAAGAGCCATATCTACATGAAAGCCTACCCTTGTAGTGCTAAAACTAATAATTTTTGCTAAGTTCATTCAAAATAAGGCCTCATGAAACACAAGATAATATTTAGGCTTGAAAGGAGGATTTGTTTAAGGTAGGGTTAATTGTCCAAGATAAGGATCAGCTACTTGGACTAGAAGGAGTGGTAGAAGGGAAAAGAAAGTCCAAGTACGTATATTCTAACCATGCAGTTACTTTTCAAAACACAAGCAAGATAATTTTATTTTAAGATTAAGGATCTAATAAATATAGTTGGCATCAAATCACAACAAGTTTCAGTACAAGATTTGAATGTCTAAATGAAAATTCCAGTAACGTTCAGCCTTCACTTTAAACTTATCCAAGATTCATCAAACAATCATCAACTTGGGCAGTGACCTCATTTCAAACATTAGACATTTTACTAATCATCACTACACTATATGAAAATGCTATAAATTATAAATGAAATGTATTGGTTTCAAAAATTTTAAAATTTTCATGATTTCCTCAGTGATATGTATGAATGTATGCATGTGACTGAAGCAGGCAAAGGAGAAAATAAGGAAACAAAACACAATGTCAAATGATTTATACCCACCCCCACACTTAAATTACACAGTCTCTTGTGTAATAGAAGTCCAGAGGAGGATATTTAAACATAAAATATGCAGTGGAGGGATGCATTGGAAAAGAAGTAGGGTCTAGAAGGGGAAAGGAGACTTACCTCGGAAATGGGTGAACATCAGACTCTCGATGTTGGCTGATGGAGGGTGAACATCGGGCTGGATCCCCGATGTTGGTGCCGGATGTTGGTAAGCATCCTTTCCCGATGTTCCGGCCCGATGTTGCCACCGAAAATGGCTCAGTCTCCAACTCTTCCCTTTGTTACCCTAGGTTCTACCTGATCACTCAAACATTTCAAAAACACAATAATAAAGATGATAAGCAAGAATATATACAAGGATATTCCTCCTAAGAGCGCTTGTTTAGAGTCTCTTAGCTTGACTTTTGATACAAGACTCTTTAGGTCTTAGTTCAGTCACCTAATACTTGTACTAGTCAGTTGTAGCATAGCATAGGTTCTTATGTCAATCCAAGGGGTTAAGATGAATAACACTAGAGTTGTGAGCAGAAGACTCTAAGTTAAGCTAATTCAGAGAAGATTGTGTTGCTTAGCATCTAAAACTAACACCCTAAGTGATCAAACACCGATCAGTACTCAAAAGAGAACAATTCAGCAATGATCAATGAACAAAACAGAGCAATAAAATAGAGCAAATGGCAAAATTCGAAATTCAATAAGGGAAAACAAGTTCCTAGATGTTGTTATTGACTTTTGGGAATTCAAAGGCTAACTAAGGTTGTTTCAAACATCACTGATCAGGCAAACAAGCTATCAATGCTGATTCCTAGACACAGAGTTCACAATCAAGCAAGTTAAGTTCAATCTTTTGACAAATAACACTTTGCTAATCATCCTAACAAGAACTCACTCTCATTAGTGCTAAAACAATCAACAAGCATGAATAATCAACTCTATTCAAGTCAAAATACTCCTGAAACAGTCAATATCTTGAGCTAAGGCCAGTAAATCCTCAATTAAACAAGATCAGCATTTCATCAAACACTTGGTGGGCATAAAATGAAGCCTAATTCTAGATTCATGTGATCAAGACAAATCTAGCTTAAGAACAGATTAATAGAGAGGAATCAACCTAATTAAGCACTAACAAACCCTAATCAAGCCTCTAAATTCACATAATCTACTACATCTAGAAACCCTAAGAGAACTACTCACTAATCACCATAGTTAACACCAAATCACAAGAGTAAATGATGCTAAACATGATTAAAAGGTAGATTAGAGAAGAAATTAAAAGGCAAATATAAAACTTTGATTGAAATGATAGATTTGTTCTTACAAAGATCAAAAGTAATCAGAAAACTAAGCAAGAACAAAAACTTTCTTCTAAAAACATTAGATCAAGTCTATTTATACTAAAAGACAAATGTCCTAAGATAATGGCAAAGTTGTAAATAGAAGCAAGTTCGGACTGGAAACCATCAGTCTAGAGTGATCGATGGCTTTGATCGATGGTGCATCCGATGCTTTCCCATCGGTCACTCCTTGACCGATGACCTTGATCGATTGGTTTGTCCTGTTTCTCATCGGTCTTGAGTGATCGATGAAAAAGATCGATGGTGCATCCGTTTCTTTTCCATCGCTTACTCCTTGACTGATGGTCTTGATCGATGGTCTTCTGCTGCTTTGTATCGATCATGCCAGATCGATGGACTTCGTGCTTTGACTGATGGAACACTATAAACTGTCTTCCTTAGCTCCTTTTGCTCCTTTTCAGCTTGGCTAGCTCCTTGATCCATTCCCACACTTCCTCCTAACTCCTTATTGCTTCTTAAGTACCTAAAAACATCCTTAATACATAGAGAATACAAACTACAACCTAAATGCAACCTAAGTCTAAAAGAAGAAGAAAATAGGACTAACGAGAAAGAAAACATGAAAAGGAGACCAGAACAGGAGCTAAATGCAAGTCTAAATGATGTAAATGTATGAGATACAAGTAGACATTCACCATCAAACGATTCACCATCATATTCGTTATGATCAACATGGTCTTCATCTTGTTTCAGCTCCTCAACCCTGAGTCTCATCAGCTCTTCCTTGACTTCAGGTGGCTTTTCAGTAACTCCTTTCACAGTACTAGTGATGTTTCCACAAAAGCTTGAAGGTGGATGCTTCATTGCATAACTAACTCCACCATTCACTTTTTTTTAGGGTGACTCTCTCCTGGGTGAAGTCAATCTCTGCTCCTGCTGTCTTTAGAAATGGAGTCCCAAGTATTATAAGAAGCTTATGAGTCTGAACCATCTCCAACACAACAAAGTCAGTTGGTATCTTGCATGATCCAATCCTCAAGAGAAAGTCTCCAATAAGACTAATGGGTTGCCTTGAAGATGAGTCCACAAAAGTAATTGTCGTTTCATAATGTTTCAACTTGATGACTCCTAGTTCCTTTGCCATGTCAGGAGATATTACATTGATGCTTGAAGCTGAGTCATAGAGGGCTTCTTCCGTAACCAATTCACCAAGCTCACAAGAGAATAGAAACTTTCCTGGGTTACCAAGTTTATGAAGGGTTGTTGGCTCTTCTTTCTTCTTCTCCTTGCCTTCTAAGGAGTTCAGAATCAGCTAAAACTTCTCTATATTCCCAAGGAGGTCCTTGATATACTTTAATTGATTCTTCACTTGCATCATAGTGTTTAGTGGAGGCACGAGGACACCAGCCTCATCCACCTTTTTTCTGAACCTTAAGAGCACGACCTTATGAGCTTTTGTAGTCAAGCTTATTCTCAATGAGTGATGCTTCATATTTGATTAAAAGCTCTTGCTTCTTCTTCTTGGGTTCATCATTCTTCTTTTGGGGAGGTGACTCTTTTGCAAGCTACTTTAGAGCATAGTATACTCCAACAAGCTCATCATGCTCAGCCAATTGAACTCCTTGTTTCACCTCCACTTCAGATCCAACAACCTAAGCTTCAATGGCCTTATCTTCAGCAACACTCAAGAGGAAAGCTTCAATAACTTTGTCCTCTTCATCAGCCCTTCTATCACTAGCTAAACTCAAGTGAAAAGCATTCCCCCCACTCTTAGAGTCAATGTCCACATTGGTCATCTTAGTAGAGCTTGTGGTGGAGAACACTTCTTGAGTCCCATAAAGCATTTCTTCAATCTCCTTAATAGATGTTTCAGCTTCTTTGTTAAAGTTGATGTCTTTGTCATGTAAGAAATGACAATACTCTTGGTGTAAGTGCTTACGTTTTCCAAGAAATTGGCTTTGTTGATGTGATGCTAACTCCTTTTCACTCTCCAAATTTTTGATCCTTTCACTTAGAGTCTCTATCATGCTGTTGAGCTCAGAGTATGTCTTCTCCATAGTTTTATGGGTAGCAGTGAACCATTTTATAGTCTCCATAGCCCCATTGGCCTGACCTTCAAGGGCTTGTTGTAACATTTTCTGCAAACTCAAGTCTTGAGTTGAGGAAGGGCTAGCTTGGCCATGGTCATGGTGGTAGTAAGCAGAAGGCTGTACTTGTTGTTGCAAGTAGCTTTGACCATGGTGATAAGCAGCACTATAAGCTTTATAAGGGGACCCATGGTGGAAGCCAATTGGAAAACTTTGGTAGTAAGCTTGAGGGTGATGCATTGTACCTATAAGAGAAAAAAAAATAAAAAGATCATTACTGAAATAAAATCAATGTACCTTATATTTATACCATTGATGTTGGGGTTTTTATAGTATAGTGGTAACTATTTCCGCCTGTCTGGCGGGCGACCCGGGTTGGATTCCCGGCAACGGCGCCAATTGATTTTGAGGTTTTTATGCCTTTAATCAATCCTCAAACACATATGTCATTGAAGTATTTGAGGTGTCAGTCCACTTGGGAAGCTAATGATATTTAGATATAGAGAACTTTGCTAAGCTAAGCTAATAGAGAAAGGCTTTGATATCTAACAACCAGGTGACAAATAAGGAAGCAAAAGAAAGAAAACAAAGAGACACATTATGAAATTAAAGCAATGATAAGAGAAAATCAAACAAGGCAAAAATAGAATATAACTAAGCATCAAAGATATAAGGCAAGGCTCAAGATTAAGTTAATGTGACTTTAAGTGGTTCTAAATAATGTTAACGTGTGAAGCAACAATCAATACAATATCCATAGGCAAATGCTAAAATCATAGACGAATCTAATCCCTTAGCAGTAATCCTTTTGTCTTATTACATTTCAAACCCATGGTTAGTGGTGTATATATGACAATCAAGCATTCAATCACAAGCCAATAAAGCCAAAAAAGCATGCTAGACATCTAATCTCTTAGACTAGGTTTACTAATCTCTAATAAAGAGGTACTAAGCATTAAACACAATCACACAAGAAGGAAAATATAAAAATCTAAAGCTCTAACACCTTAAACAATCATTAGAACCACCATAATCTACCTTAATCTAAAATCTAAAAGTTACTACTCACTAAACATTACCAAAACCATAAAATATTAAAACAAATTATGATTAGGCATGATTAGGAAGAAGATTAAACAAGGAAAAATTAAGAGAAATTGATGTTAAGGTTTTCAATCCTTCGATCAATCCTCAAACACACATGTCATTATAGTATATGAGGTGTCAATCCACTTGGGAACCTAATGACAATTGAGACATAGAGAACGTTGCTAATATAAGCTAATAGGGAAGGGGTTTTTGTTACCTAACAACCTAGTGACAAACAAAGCAGCAAAAGAATGCAAACAAAAGAGCAGTAATAGCAATGAGAAACAGAGCAAAACCAGAGTAAAAGTTAAACTTCGAAGATTAAAAGATGGTTCAAGATCAAGGCAATAGTGATAGGGTGATTCATGTTCATGTCCATGGATCAACAAGCAAATATAAACACTAAACCTTAGGTAAAGAACACTAATAAAGACTAATCCAATCCCTTGGTAATAATCCTTTTACTAATCACAAATCCTAACCCAATTTCAATAGTGGAATTACAACTAGCAAACAATATAAGCAAGTTCCATATAACCAATTAGCATGCTAGACATCTAATCCCTTAGGTTAGGTTAACTAATCTCTTATACAATATATCAAACATAAACTCATATTCCCATGCATAATCAATATTTAAAGGCCATTTCTCCACCAATGTGGTACTAAGTAATAAGCACATTCAAGCAAGAAATGATAGATGCAAAGACTCATGATTATCAAATACTATTTTCAAGCATTGAACTTCATTCAGGCATTTCATCAAACAGTTAGTGTCAAGTGAAAACCTAAGATCAACTTCTCCAACAAAGAGGTACTAAGCATTAAGCACAATCATATAAAAAAGATAATGAGAATATCTAAGCCCTAATTGTAGAACCAGTATACTACGAGATATATAAAATAACGGCACAAGAACACTTGATTAACAGAAGTTCAAAAACTCTTCTTATTAAGAATCATTTAAACAATCCTTATAGACTTGTTTAATCAGAATTACACAACAGTTGTCTCAACAACTTTGACACTGACCAATTCTTAATCTACCCACACAGGTACAGCTGTGTTTGCTCAAAGGAGCTTCTAAACACTTCTTCCAAATCAAGAGTGCTCTAACCCCAAAACCACCTAACCTAACTTTGTTACCTGAGTATAGCATATATACTCGCCTAGTCATATTACTCTTGCCAAGTCTTCGTTGCATCGCATATTCGCACAAAGGCAAATAAGGCAACTTCAATATCTTCCTTGATTCCCATGTATCTCTTGTTGTACCAATCCTATCTTCGCGCCTTATGTGTTTGACACACTTTCCAGATGTTCCACGAATCTCCATCTTACAGTCTCCCCCTTTTTGTCTGAATGTGACACCTCAAGCAACCTGCCAAGTTAGTCTCAAAAGCAGAGCAACCAATAACACAAGATATTTCAAGGAATTCAAAGGAGATGATAGATGAATAGAAAAACCAAAGTTTAGTGCACAATTGGCTAAATTTTTCAAGCACACACAAAAGTAAAAGCACATCACCAAAGATAACGAGTTCAAGTGTAGTTCGTACGAACATACACACCAAACAAAACAAAGAAAACTCAGTGCTCAAACAGGAAACGCAAAATACTAGCCACATCAAGAAAATCAATCATCAGCTTCATATTCGTATCTTCCTCCAAGAACATCATCCGGCTCCTCCTCACTCTCAGCATCAGAGTCGTATGGCGCACCAGCATTTCGAGATACTACAAACTTAGGATCAAAACCATAATCTCCCCCCTGCGTGAATGCACATTCATACAAAAATATTGTTTAACGTTGGAACCTCAATTACACTGAGATAGCGAAGAGAACACTTACCTTTAACACACTGCTGTATCTTGTGAATGAACTTGGAGAGTTCAGACAGATCAGCGGCTATGGTTGGAGCCCTTACAGGTTCTTTATAGCCTGACCCTCTTCCTGCCTTAGGGTCCATGGTGATTTTTGTCGGATATCCAATAAGTGGACCATCACCGCGATGTCCTGGAACTGTCCTTTGAAAACTGAGCAGCTGGTAGATGAGGTTCCGAAAAGGAAGCACGCGATCGACAGGAGCAGGATGTTTGGCAATAGCGAGGATTTGGTTATAAACCATTGTGCCGAAGTTGAACTCCTTGTTCATCACGAGGGCAGAGACAAACTGAAGCCTATCCTTGACCAGAGTGGTCTTATTAGTAGTTGGCATCCAGTTTCTGCAGCATATGCGATACAGAACACCACACCGCTTTTAAAGATGGCACGAATGAAGACCCTCCCAGCCAGAATGGTGAGTCTCAGTGAGGGCACATATGACATTATTAAGATCAGCAGTGATCCAGTAACCCTCTGGTCCATACTCCGGCTGTAGAAACATCCGATTGATAATGTCAGGGGAGAACTCTAACATAACCCTCAAACGTAGACATATCTGAGACCATCACGAACTTCCAGGTCACCCAGATTCGCATAGAACTCCTTGACCACCTGAGGACAGTAAGGCTCCACATCCAAGATGGTATACATCATACTCGTTGGAACTAGAACTTGCTTGACTGCTTCGAGCTTGGGATCATCAAGTGGAAAGTAGACACCACCGTGGAAGGAGCGAAGGTCAAAGGAATTATGCCGAATCAATGCAGCTTCAGATGAGAAATCACCACATGGAGTTTTGCGAGGCCGATCTGTGAATTTTGTCTTCCTGCGCCACTTGAGAAGAGCATCCCGATTTGCGGTGTAGCGAGGTTCAAGCTCCACAAAATCACTGACAGCAGGAATGCATGAGTCAACCTGTTCTTCTTCCTCTACTGCTTCAGCTTCAGAGGACTGTGTTGGGGTTGCATGCGAGGTGGTGACAGACGGCTGTCTGGAACTAGATCCGGTTGGTGCTGCTTTCCAATGGAGCTCGTGTTGATCGTCCTCAAGATCATGGACAATCATCGGGGATTTACCTGAGCGATGAGTTGGATTCTGCAGTTTGAAAAGAGCATCGGCGAGAGTCTCGTTGTCATCGGGAATAGACCTGCTGATCCTAGCCGATTCGACCAGGGCTTGCCGAGCTTGAGAACGAGTATGACGAGTGGGAAGCATGATAGCAACGATAATGGGAGAGGATTGAGTAGGGTTTCGTTACTGAGACAGAGAAGGACGGCTTGTGGCACATGAATCGTCTTCATACGATATATATCGAGCGGTAACCCCAAGAAACTCACTCACGCAAAACATCAGGCCCAACTGGGGACGATAACAAAAAATATGTGGCCCAAAGATTAATAGATATTCGAAACGGGCCAGAAAAATGAGTCTCATAACATACACATAATATGTGTCACACAGAATCATGACTGACTCCAGCATCACTAGAGAAAAAAAAATAGCAGAGTACCCCATATCAGCATCAAACTGAAGACGACAAACGATATTCACAGAATAATACTGAGGAACAGTTTTTCGTAAGTATCCAACATGAGTCGTTTGGGAGAGAGGTGAAACAGCAAAGATGCTAAAACGTGCAAAAGCTTTTTGAAAATCGACCAACAGTATCGACCAACAGACTCAACTGGCAGCTTACTCTCAGCCGAGATGCTTTTGCAGAGTTGATCACTAGGAATCCACCATAGTCAGACACTTGAGATCCACAAGATGAACTTTCTCAGAAGAATAGCGGGAGATCAGCCATGAATATTATTGGCATTTTTATTTCTTCTAAGACTATGTTTATACCCTGTGTTATCTAGAGATCACACCATGACACTCAATTTTTTTGTACGCAGCAACACTCAGCCGAGCTGCTTTCACATAAACGAATCAATAGTTTCACATTAAAGTGTCACGGGTTATCTATCAAACTCAAGACAAGTGTTTAATTTTGATCATGACTCGAGACAATATCAGATGTTAAGTGTGACAACACCAAATCCGAATTGCAGGTCAATCATTTCAAACGAATGAATTATATTTTGATGAGCTTTAACCAAACATTCAACTTAGATGATCTCCAGTTTCTTCATAGTTCCATCCAAATAGTGATCAAGACCAGATACAAAATATGGTTGCATCCAAATCCGACTTGAGTATTTTTTCTCTTGGAACATTCATTTGCGATCCTTAGGAACCAAAAATGGAATAAACTACAACTGCCTTATCTGTAAGAAGTGTTTAAAATTTTAGTTCGAAACGTACAACACTCCTCTCCCCCTACGACTCATACTAGACTTAGTTTTCACAAACACCCAAAGCTTTTCTAAGAAATAGAAAGGTATTGGAATCAAGAGGCTTAGTGAATATGTCTGCAAGTTGTTGTTCAGATAAAACATGTTTGATAATGACAAGTTTTTCCTCTACTAATTCCCTAACGAAGTGATGCCGAATGTCAACATACTTGGTTCTAGAGTGTTGAACAGGATTTTTAGAAATATCAATGGCACTTTTATTATCACAATGAACGAGCATAGTGTCAGAGTCCATACCCTAATCAGCAATCATCTGCTTCATCCAGAGTAGCCGAGTACAGCAACTCCCGAGGGCAATGTACTCCGCTTCAGCCGTAGATAGTGAGACACAGTTCTGTTTTTTGATATGCCAAGAAATCATGTTATTTCCGAGAAAGAAACATCCTCCAGATGTACTTTTTCGATCATCAAGACATCCAGCCCAATCTGCGTCACAAAAACCTGCAAGATTCTCATTAGTTTCCTTGGTATAGTATATCCCAAAATCCAGAGTACCTTTCACATATTTGATAATTCTTTAAAAAGCATTCATGTGAGATACATGATGTGATACTTGATATCTTGCACATAGCCCAACACTGAGACACAAATCCGGTCTACTAACTGTGAGATAGAGCAAACTGCCTTCTAATTTCTCTGTACACCTTTTCATCCACTTCCTGACCTTCAGCGTCTTTGGATAGCTTGTTTGTAGCACTCATGGGAGTCGAAGCCGTCTTGCTAGTCTGCATATTAAAGCGCTTCACAAGATTCCTAGCGTATGTCGACTGAGACACATAGATACCTGTTTCAGTTTGTTTCACTTGAAGTCCTAGGAAGTAGTTAAGCTTACCAACCATACTCATCTCAAACTCCTTGGTCATGGTAGACACAAACTGCTTAAGTAGTCTGTCACTTGTGCTCCCAAATATGATATCATCGACATAAACATGAACAATGAGAATGTCTTTGGCTATAAGTTGAATGAAAAGATTCTTGTCAACACTCCCTCGAACAAAGTTTGCAGTAAGCAAGAACTGAGTTAGCCTTTCATACCAAGCTCTAGGTGCCTGTTTCAACCCATACAATGCTCTCTTAAGTTTGTACACGTAATCAGGGTGCTTTGGATCCTCAAATACTTTTGGCTGTGCTACAAAGACTTCTTCTTGGAGTAAACCATTTAGAAAAGCACTTTTAACATCCATCTGGTACAGTTTGATGTTCAGTATGCAGGCGATGCCAAACAGCAGCCTTATGGATTCCAATCTTGCAATCAGAGCGAAGGTATCATCAAAATCAATGCCTTCGATCTGTGAGTATCCTTGAGCAACTAGCCGAGCCTTGTTTCTGACAACATTACCTTCATTGTCAATTTTGTTCTTTTAGACCCATTGATACAAGACTTTTTAGGACTTGATTCAATCACCCAAGTTTGTACTAATCCGTTGTAGTATAACATATGGTTTTATCAATCCAAAAGGAGAGAATGAAACAGTAGGAATGCAATGGAGCACCTAATCCAAGCAAACAAATATTGTTTTGAAATCTAACAACCTAAAGGATCAAACAGAAATGAAGAAAACATCAACAAAGAGTGAAAAGCAAGCAAAACAACTAAAACAAAGAAAAAACAGAGCAATTTCGAATTCAAGCTAAAAGCAGAGAAAAGATGGGACTTAAGATGAGATAATTTGTGTTAGGGAACTCTTGACTCAACCTATGATGCTTACAAACTCACACAATGCTATTCCTTATGCATAGGATTCATTTATATGACTAATCCAATCTCTTGGTACTAATCTCTTTGCTAATTACCAAGTCAAGAACTAATTCTCATTAGTGAAATGATAAAAAGCAAGCATTAAGACATCTCTATCAATCCTATATTTCTAAATCACTCCCTAGACAGTCAATCTCTTGAGTTAGGATAAGCAATTCTCTTGCAAAGCAGTTCAGACATTTCATCAAACACTTGGTGGGCATAAAATGAGCCTAAGATCTTAATCAACATAGCTAGGGCTAGTTAAACATTAAAAACAGCAATCAAGAAAGAAAATGGAATAATTAACACTAAGACATCATAGATTAAGCCTCAAATTCCCTAAACCTAACCCATCTCAAATCCCTAAAAAGATTACTCACTAAGCACCATTAAAGCTATTAATTCAAAGAGAGAAAGATGACTAATCATGATTAGGGAGACTAAACAAGAAGATAAATGCAAACTTTAATTAAAATCAAGCAAAGATTCAAGTTACAAAACCAAAAAGCTAAAACAAAGAAGAAGAAAGTGTTGGATAAAAGAGTGTTCCCAGAAATTATGGATTTTTCGTATTTAAAGGAGTCCAAACGAAAATGGCAAAATTGTATATAAGTGGTCTTCGGTCTGGAATCGTATATGTCTGAATGTGACCGATAGGATTCCTATCGGTCTAGAATGTGACCGATAGGGTGACCAAAATCCACACAGTGTACTTATATCAGTCACTTCACTGACCGATAGGATTATCGATAGGTCTTCTATCGGTCACTCCTTGACCGATAGGCCTTGTGTCTTGACCGATAGGCTCTGCAGAGATCGTCTGCCTTGGTTCCTTTTGCTCCTCAAGGCTCAGATAGCTTCCTGGATCATCCCCAAAGCTCCTCGATGCTCCTCATAGCTCCATATGTACCTAAAAACATCCATGATGCAAAGAAAATGCAAACTACATCCTAAATGCAACCTAAGTCTAAAAGGAGAAGAAAATGGGACAAAAGATAAGGAAAACATGTAAAAGGAAACCAAAACATGCACTAAATGCAAGCCTAAATGGTGTAAATACAAGAGATATCAACACCCCCACACTTGCTTTTTGCTTATCGTCAAGCAAATAAGAACAAATGGGAGAGTGGGGTTTGAAAGTGGGAGCTCAAAACTAATGATATCAATGGAAAAACTGATTCAATGCCCAAGTTATAGGTTCTAAGATGGATAGAGATTGTTCTACTTTAAAAACTTTAGCCATACCTATCATAGCAAACAATGAACTCTAGCTTAGCCTACACAAGCATTCAAATCAACCAACTCTTTAACATTCATTAATCAGTAACCAATGGATCATGTTTTTGCAAATCAAGAGAAAACATTTGGTCAAGGGACATGGTTATGAGATGAAAGTGATCTTATTCAAATAAGGGTTCGAAGATTCAGGGGATCACTTAATGAAATGATTCTATCTTAGGGAAAATGCTAAAGGTAAAAGCACACCTATGCATGCAAGTCAAAGCTCTCTCCTACCCTTTTTAGCCAAGATGAACCTAATAACTTCTAAAACCCCAAGTGAAACTACTAAATCTACCCTTTCCCAAAGCACTTGATCTCTTCCTTCTTCATATGATATCTTCCTTCTTTATATTTGGGGAAACTCCTTAATCTTTTTCTTTGCTTGTGTGGTTGACTTCTTTTTGGAAATTGCTCTTCTTTGTTGTATGATTGGTGCCATTTTTCATCACCTTTGGTGGATTGCTTGGTCCGATTTCTCCTTTTGGATGACCTTTTGTAAGCATTGTTGTTGTTGAAAAGTTTCTTCTTTAACAATTGGAGCATTCTTCCTAGTTAACTTAACCACAAAATAAACTGTTCCCCTATAATACCAATCCCATACTTCTTCTTCTTCTCAAAGATGTATACAATTAAAGCTCAAACCACTTACACTACCCTTTCCCAAACATCTAATCTAATACCAAGCTCAAAATACAAGCTGGTGTCTACAAGAGAGCTTATCATTGCCAACCTTATTCCTAACACCTTTTGTCAAGACAAAATTCAAAAATGATATGCAAAAGCCTCATAACTCTCTAGATAGTGTTTGGGCTCAAAAAGAAGGATTAGTTTAGGGTGTGGTTAACTGTCCCATAAGTGTGGGGATCAGGTACTTGGATTAGCAAGAGTGGTAAGAAGAGAAGAAGATAATCCAAGTATGTATATGGGTGCCCATGTAATCACTCTCAATGCACAAACATGATAATTCAAAGTCAGGATTATGGTTCTAATAAGATAGAGTTGGAATCAAATCAAATCAAGCTGGAGCATAAGATAAGAATATCAATGCAAGAATTCAAGATATGGTGCAGCCTTAACTTCAAACTCACTACAATGAAATCAAACAACAGATAACCAAGGCATTGAAAACAATTCAAACATTAATATCTTGATAAGTGTTTATCATCTACGCCCTATGAAAATGTATGCAAACCTATATGAAATGCATCTAGACTCAATCTTAGTGATGTAAATGCAACTTAATGATCTTTTTGGTTCCAAGAAATTTGAAAATTTCAAGGATTTTCAGTGCACACAGATGTATGCATGAATGCATGAGACTCAAGTATGTAAAAGAGAAAATAAGAAAACAAAACACAATGGTAAATGCAATGCCCTCCCCCACACTTGAATTACACAGTCCCTTGTGTAATAGAAGCTTGATGGAGGGTAATGAAAAGTACTCAGAAGTATTCAGAAGCAAAGGAGCAGGGTTGTGACCTTGGAGGGAGTTTGGTTAGACTGGGAGGTTGTATCGGTCTCTCCCAGACCGATAGGCTGACCGATACGCTTCCAATTCCTATTGGTCACATTCGTGACCGATACAGTGACCGAAGGCCCTCCTGATGAATCCTATCGGTCTCTATCTGATCGATACACTGACCAAAATACATCTGATCGTTTTGTATCGGTCACTCTCTAGACTGATAGAGTGACCGAAATACAACCGATGTATTTCCATCGGTCAGTATCTGATCGATAGCTAGACCGATTGTATTCATACTTTGCAGCTCCTTTCCCTATCGATCACGGTTGACCGATAGGTTAACTGGTACATTCTGACTCTACCACTATCTATCACAAGCTGACTGATAGCATGACCGATAGGGTCTGTATCGGTCTTGTCTTGACCAATATAGTGATCGATAGTAGCCAAAATGCACCTGTTCTTGTTTCCCAAGCATATAACAACTTGCCTTAAACCACACTTGCTCCTGTTATTGAAAGAAAAACCTAAAAGAAAGCATAAAATACAAAAATATGTACAAGGATAACAGGGGAATACCTCCCAAGTGTGCTTGTTTAACGTCCTTAGCTTGACTATCCATGGTTGATCACTCTTGTGGAGGTTCCTAAAGGCTGATGTCTACTTCATCTCCAAGAGATTCACTTGTCATGTATGGTTTATGCCTGTCCTAAACAACGTCACAGCTCCATATGGCAATACTTCCTTGATCTTGAATGGCCCCAACCATCTTGACTTCAGCGTGCCAGGACATAACCTCAACCTTGAATGGAATAGCAGCACCTGATCCCCTGCTTTGAAGTACTTGTGTTTGATCTTCTTGTCATGGAAAGCTTTTGTCCTCTCCTAGTAGATCCTAGATCTCTCAAAAGCTTGAAGGCGGTTTTCCTCTAGCTCATGCAAGTTGATGAGTCTCTTTTCTTGAGCTGTCTTGATGTCATCGAAGACAACATTTACAGAATCATGGATCACCTTAATTCGATGATTGTAGACGTGAAAGGCAGTACTGTTGGTTGAGTAGCCTAGGAAAATTCCCACATCACATCTTGAATCAAACTTCCCAAGTTGGTCCTTGTCATTCAGTATATACACTGTGCACCCAAAGATATGAAAGTAGATTAAATTAGGATTTTTTCCTTTCCACATCTCATAAGGAGTCTTGTTTGTGCCAGGCTCGACGTATACTCGGTTTATGATGTAGCAAGCAGTGTTTATTGCTTCCGCCCAAAACTTTCTCAAATCTTTGTTACCATGGAGCATAGCTCTAGCCATTTCCTGCAATGTGTGATTTTTCCTTTCAACTACTCCATTCTGCTGTGGAGTTCTAGGGGACGAATACTGATGCTTGATCTCTTAACTGTTGCAGAACTGATCGAACAAGCTGTCTTGAAACTCACCACCATGATCGCTTATGATTTGAACTATGTTACGTTTTTCATTCTTCAGTTGCAGAGCTAGAATTTTAAAGCTCTCGATTGCATCAGACTTCTCTCGTAAGAATCTAACTCAAGTATATCTTGAGTAGTCATCTACCAACACAAAGATGAACTTACACCCAGCAATGCTCTCAGTCTGTATTGGACCCATCAAATCCATATGAACAAGTTCTAGGATATTTTTCGATCTGATCTCACTAAGTTGTCTGTGCGGAACCTTTATCTGTTTCCCTTTGCTGCAGGCTTCACAAACAATATCAGTTGTAATTTCGAGTTTAGGGATACCTCTCACAATATCTGCTTTAACTATCTTGCTCAGTCCATGAACATTCATATGTCCAAGTCTTTTGTGCCATAGATCAAGTTGGGAATCTCGGGCAGTAAGACATTTCTCGGCTTTGCTCCACATGTAGCAGTTATTTCCTGATCTTACACCAGAGAGAATAATGGATCCATTCTTGTCAATGGCTTGGCAGTCCACACGAGTAAACACGACTCTGAGCTCTTCATATCACAGCTGACTTATGCTGATCAAGTTTGCTTTTAGTCCCTCAACGTAGTAAACGTTAATTAGCTCAGGCTTATCATCACTCTTCATGTTTCCAACTCCTCTGATCTTACATTGACCTTCATCGCCAAATGTAACCCTACCTCCTTTGACCATTGAGTATGTGTTAAGTGCTTTCTGGCATCCTGTCATATGTCTCGAGCATCCGCTATCAAAATACCTGGGATTTGTGTCTGGTACATCTGACGACATGTAAGCCACATTACTCAAACTGGATTAAATTGTTTCACACATATTTCTCGTGTCACACAGAGATAACTCAGAGAAGTTGCACACAAATGCCTTGTCTTTGGCTACCAAGACTTTCCCAAAACATGTGGGTTCGGGAAAGCACTAATTTCTTTTCCAGACTTTAATGACTCGGTTTCTCTGTTTGAGCTGATTGCCCTTGTTTCTTTAGTGTCTCTATGTTTGCAGAAATAACATTTCCTGCTGAGTTGACCATTCTGACGTGATAATGACGAACTGATGTTTGTTTTAGCTTTCTACTTGACCTTCTACTTTTTCACAAGCGCTTCTGACACAGACTTTGACATAGATCCTAGTACAAAATGTGACAGATTGGAACTAGAAGTTTGAGTCTCTCCTCTACCGCCAGTGAAACCAAGACCCCAGTTCACTTTTGGTGGCTGTCCTTTTGACAGAATCTTATCTAGATCTTTCGTCCGAGTGTTCAACATCCTTATTTTCTTATGATTATCATTCAGTTCTTGTAAGAGGCTTTTAGCTTTTTCTTCCTCTTCTGAACAAGCAACCATAATCCGTTTGATGTTCACTTATAACACTCTGTTCCTTTCTTTCTCATCATGCAATTTCTTCTTGAGCAGCTGGACCTCTGTGTCATCTGCCAGAGTTTTTCTGTCTCTCTTTTCTAAACTCTCATCTTTTTTCACACTCGAGTATGTTTAGCTGAGCCTTCAGCAAAGCTAACTGCTTGATGAGATGCATGTTCTCATTGCTGAGAGATACATTCTTGTTGTACATATCACTATACTCTTGAGTGATGTCGAATACATCATCATCATCAGTATCAGATTCACTGTCACAGTAAGATTTCTTTTTACCACCCTCCTCTTAAGATGTGAATGCAACGAAATTGAGCATGAGTTCCTGACTGGATTCATCACTGTCTTCTGAGTCACTATCACTGAAAACGACCAACGACTTGTCTCTGCTTCTTAGATTGCTCAAGATACTCGGACACTATGCTTTTGTGTGGCCAAAAGCTTTACATTCAAGACACTTTAGCTCCTTCCTTTTTGCAAGTGGACTTTCACTTTTGAAGTGACCAAACCCATCACACTCATGACATTTAAGGTCTTCATCATATCTGTGTCCTTTCTCTGGTTCATACCTCCGATCCTTTCTGAAGACCTTGTTCTGTCCTTTCTGAACATGTTTCAACATTTTATTGAAGTTTCTAGCCATCAAGCTTAGGTTTTCTTTGATTTGTTTAACTTGGACATTGTCTTTTTCAGCTGCAAAGGCAATTCCTTTTGGTTTATCTGGTTCTTCAGCTGCAGCCTCCATTTCCTCAGCTTTCAGCATTCCACACAACCTGTCGAACTTCATATCATCAGTATTCATAGAACAGAACTGCATAGTGCACTACATACTTTGGTGGAAGACATCTAAGTATCTTTTTCACCAGCTTCTTTTCTTTGAACTTATTTCCTAAGGCAAAAGCTTCATTAGCAATAGTGCTAATCTTTCCCGTAAAGCTAGCTATAGACTCATCTTTAGCCATTCTGAGGTTTTCGAATTGTGATGCTAGATGATCAATCCGAGTTCTTCTGACACTCGTATCTCCTTCAAAATTGATTGATGAGCGTATCCCAGGCCTCTTTAGCAGACTCACGCGCCTGTATAATTTTGAATTGATCTATATCAATTGCCACAAATATAGCTGTCATGGCCTTGGAGTTATACTTCGATGCGTTCTTTTCAGCTTTAGTCAATCTCTCCCTAGGTTTAGGCTTCACAACCGTCTTAGATGGGATTGCTTGTCTGCTGATTTTTCTTCTACCAGAATCGTTGGAGGCTCACCCATCAATGACAGCTGTCCAAGCATCTTCATCTATCCCACGTATGAGATGACGCATCCTAGCCATTCAGTGGCCAAAATTTCCAGTATCAAGTATCACGGGCTTTTGAACCGCGATGAGATCCTCATAATATACATGGTTACACCAAGATCTCAACCTGTATGATAGATCTGCTGACCTATAAGGTGACCTGCTCTGATACCAAATGTAGAACCAGTATACTACGAGAGATATAAACTAACGGCACAAGAACACTTCATTAGCAGAAGTTCAAAAACTGTTCTTATTAAGAATCACTTAAACAATCCTTTCAGACTTTTTTAATCAGAATTACACAACAGTTGTATCAACAACTTTGACACTGACCAATTCCTAATCTACCCACACAGCTACAGCTGTATTTGCTCAAAGGAGCTCCTAAACTCTTCTTCCAAATCAAGAGTGCTCTAACCTAAATTCATTACTTGAGTATAGCATATATACTCGCCTAGTCATATTACTCTTGCCAAGTCTTCGCTGCATCGCATATTCGCACAAAGCCAAATAAGTCAATTTGAATATCTTCTTAGATTCCCACGTATCTCTTGTTGTAGCAATCCTATCTTCGCGCCTTATGTGTTTGAAACACTTTCTATATGTTCCACGAATCTCCATCTTACACTAATCACCATAAACAATCACTAAAATCACCCCATGTGCCCTAATCTCAAACCTAAAAGTTACTACTTTCTAATCATTTTTAAAACCACAAAATCCAAAGAGAAAGTATAGCAAGACATGATTAGGAAGACAAAAGATTAAGGGAAATGCAAACTTCTATTAAAATAAACCAAGATTCAAATACAAATTATTAAAAATCCAGAAAAGAAAAGAATAACTTCTGGGTAAAGAGATGATTTCAAAAATTAGGAATTTTAGTATTTATAGGAATCCTAGCGGAATGGCAAAATTATAAATAAGTGGACTTCGGGTTAGGCGGATGTCGGACTAGCGAGGTCGACATTGATGCTCAACATGAGTCTCGGGTGGTTGATGTCAAGCTAACCTTGGTCGACATGAGTGCACAACATTGACTTCCTGTTGCTTGATGTTGGGCGATATGCTGGTCGACACGAGTTGAGAGGATTCACGAAACATTTGATAACTTTCAAACCGCTGATGTGAATTACCTGAAACAAACTCCGGACGCAAGCTAACTCACGGGGATACAACATTTATGAAGACTGCTGAAGCTGAATCTGGATAGAGATGCTTTGTCTGAAGCAGTCTTTCAATCGTAGTTTCTGGCCGCTTCAACAAGGTATACCTTCTCCTTTGGCTCTTTTCATGCCTTGTGTAGCATCCACAATTATCTCCCATTCTTCTTGTAGTCTCCAAACTCTCCAAATGTACCTGCCAAATTCTCGAAATGCACAAAACATGTAATGCACATCCTAAATCTACACTAGGTCCTAAATGAATGCAAATGAGACAAGAACAAGCAAAAATGCATGCTTAGAGACTATAAAACAATAAAACTTGTTTGCTAATATGGTATAAATGGGTATATCAACTCCCTCACACTTGCCTTTTTCTTGTACTCAAGCAATCAAGGACAAATGAGAGAGAGAAGTTTGAAATTGGGAGCTCAAAACTAAAGATGTCAATGGAAAAAATGATTCAGTGCCCAAGTTATAGCTTCTAAAATGCATAGAAATTGTTCTACTTAAGAAGATTTAGCCATACATATCATAACAAACAACGAACTCTAGCTTAGCCTACATAATCATTTAGATCAACCAACTCTTTAACATTCATTAATTGGTAACCAATGGATCAAGTTTGTGCAAATCAAGTGAAAAAATTTCGTATAAGAGACATGGTTATGAGATGAAAATGATCTCATGCAATATAGGTTCAAAGAAACAAGGGATCACTCATATAAAAAGACTCTATCTTAGGCAAAATTCTAAAGGTAAAAGCACACTTATACATGAAAGTTAAAGCTCTCTTCTACCCTTTTTATCCAAAGAAGAACCTAATAAATTCTAAGTCCTAAGTGAAACCCTTAGATCTACCCTTTCCCAAAGCACTTGTGATCTCTTTCTTCTTCATGTGTGGGGGAAACTCCATCTTCTTTTCCTTGTGTGGTTGACTTCTTTTTGGAACTTGTTCTTCTTTGTTGTATAGGCGCCAACTTCATCACCTTTGGTGGAATGCTTGGTCTGTTTTCTCCTTTTGGATGATTTTGCAAGTTTTTTCTCCTTTTGGATGAAGCTTTGTTGTTAAAGGCACCTTTTCTTCTTTGAACTTAAAGCTTTCTCCTTTGTCACTTAACCACAAAATGAACTTATCTTTCCCACATTATCATCTTCACGCTATTATTCCTATAATTCTTCTTCTATCAAAAGATGTAAACAATCAAAGATCATACCGCTTAACACTACCCTTTCCCAATATCCTATCCTAGTACCAAGTTCAAAATGCAAACTGGTATCTACAAGAGAGTCTCTCCTTTCCAGACTTAATACTAACACATTTTGCCAAGTTAAAATTGAAAATATGCAATGCAAGGCCTCACAAACTCTCACTATAGTGTTTGGATTTAGAAGAAAGGATTGGTTTAAGGTGTGGATAACTGTCCCTTAATGAAGAGGATCAGCTACTTGGATTAACAAGAGTGGTAAGAATTGAAGAAGATAATCCAAGTATGTATATGGGTAGCCATGTAATCACTTTTAATGCACAAACAAGATATTTCAAAGTTAGAATTATGGTTCTAATAAGATATAGTTGGAATCAAATCAACGCAAGCAACATAAGACAAGAATATCAATGCAAGAATTCAAAGTATGGTGCAGCTTGAACTTCAAACTGACTACTATGCAATCAATCAACAGATAACCAAGGCATTGAAAACAACTTAAACATGAACATCTTGACAAGTGTTTATCATCTACTCCCTATGCAAGTTTATGCAAAGCTATATGAAATGCATTTAGACTCAATCTTAATCATGCAAATGCACCTAAATAATTCTTTTGGGAAAAAAATTTGAAAATCTATGGATTTTCAATGCATATAGATGTATGCATGAGACTTAACTACGCAAAAGGGAAAATAAGAAAACAAAGTACAATGTTAAATGCAATGCCCTGCCCCATACTTAAATTACACAGTCCCTTGTGTAATAGAAGCATGAAGGAAGGAAACAAGATATACCAAAAACTAGTGCAAAAGGATTCGTAAAGAAAGAAGTGGAAAGAGGTACCTTGGAAGAGTTTTTGAAAGACAGGGTGGTTGTCAAACTGGGTTGGTCGACATAGAGGTCGACATCCGTTCCTGACCTCTTGGGCAAAACATGTTGCATGATATGGATCTCGACATTCCTCGGTCTTTCCTCCAAAATGTGCATGTCGCACGACATTAGTGGTCGACATATCCGTGGTTTCTCTCGGGCCCTTTATGTCGCACGACATCAACGGTCGACATCTCAGCCTCGAGACACTTCCTTCCCATGTCGAGCTTACTTAGCTCGATATAATGCCTGACATGTCTTGGCGCGACTGATGTCGAGCTCCACTGCCCGACATCCATGGTCGACATCAGCGATGTCGAGGTCGACATGCTGCTCGACATCAGCCAAAAACATGTCTATTTTCTTCCCAATCCATCCATCCGCCTCCATTAAGTCACACCTACTTCTAGGATCAAAAGAAAAGCATGAAAATAAACTAAAAAGCAATAATATATACAAGGGTACCATGGGACGTTTTCCCAAGTGTGCTTTTTTAGAATCACTTAGCTTGACTTTTCACACCCTTAAGATCATGGATGAAGATGGAGTAGAACTGAATTTCTGTCTCCTTTCTTCTTAAACAATGTATTGTCTCCATAGTAGAGCTTCTATTTGGGTTTCCTGAATCTCTTTCTTGGTCTCCTTGGTCCATCATAGAGCTTCACTTTGATTCCATCTAACAAGTCAAGAAGAAAACCACCATCAACGGCTTCACCATCATATTTATTGTGAATAAGAGAGTCTTCATCTTGTTTTAACACTTTAACCTTGAATCCCCTCAGCTCTTCCTTGACATCAGGTGGCTTCTTAGCAGCTCCTTTCTCAACATTAGTGATGCTTCCACAAAAGCTTCAAGGTGGAGTCTTCAATGCATAGCTTACTCCACCATTCACCTTCTGGAGGGTGACTCTCTGTTTGGTGAAGTCAATATCAGCGCCTGCTGTGTTCAGAAATGGAGTCCCAAGTAGTAGAGAAAACTTCTGAGTGTGAGCCATTTCCATCACAACAAAATCAGTTGGTATCTTGCATGCTCCCATCTTCAAAGGAAAGTCTTAAATGAAACCAACAGATTTGGTTGAAGAGGAGTCCACAAAAGTGATTGTGGAATCAGATGGTCTTAGGTTCGTGACTCCTAGTTTTTTTCCAATTCAAGAGACATCACATTGATACATGAACCTGTGTTACACATGGATTCTTCCACAACCAATTCACCAAGCTCATACGAGACTAGAAACTTTCCTGGGTTGCCAAGTTTATGGAGGGTTGTTGGCTGCTCTTTCTTCTTATCTTTACCATTTAAAGAGTTCACATTAAGCCTCACCTTTTCTATGTTCCTAAGAAGGTCTTTGATGATTTTTAGTTTATCTTTCACTTGCTAGTGTTTAGTGGAGGCAAGGGGACACTATCTTCATCCATCTATTTTCTGAGCCTTGAGATCACAGCCTTTTGAGCTTTTGTAAGAATTCTACCAGAATAAGGCAAATGAGGTTTGTACACAAGCTCATTCTCGATTTGTGATGCTTGATCTTTAAGTAAAGGCCCTTGAATATTCTTCTTTGGTTCAGCTTGTTTCTTTAGGGGAGGTGGCTCTTTTGTAGGCTCCTTTAGAGCATAGTATACTCCACCAAGGTCCTCATGCTCAGGCAATTCAGCTCCTTGTTTCACCTCCACTTCAGCTACAACAACCTCAGTTTCAATGGCCCTATTTTCTTCAACAGCCTTTGCATCACTAGCTGAACACAAATGAAACGCACTTCCCCCACACTTAGTGTCAATGTCCACATTGATCATCTTAGTAGAGCTTGTGGTGGAGAACACTTCTTGAGCCCCATAAAGAATTTCTTCAATCTCCTTTATGGATGCTTCAGCCTCTTTGTTGAAGTTGATGTCCTTTTCATGTAATAAATGAAAATACTCTTGGTGAATAGGGTTACTCTTTCCAAGGAGTGAAGATTGTTGTTGCTGTGATGTTTTGACTTCCTCTAACTCAAGTTGCCCCACTCTTAGTGTAAGGTCTTTTATTTTTGTTTCCAGCTTCAATGTGTTGTGAACCAACTTGTTGTATATAGCATCAATGCTCTTTTTGTTGGTTTCTTGTGCACTAGCTTGCTGTTGAAGGACTTGATGCAATATTTGAGTAACACTCAACTCATGAGGTGGAAGTGGACTACCTTGAGCGTGGTATGGAGGGAAGGGAGCAGAAGGCTGGTGCATGTCTCCATAACTGCTGTGATAAACAGCACCATAAGTTTCATAAGGGGACCTATGGTTGAAGCCACTTGGAGAGCCTTGTTGGTGCATGTAGTAAGCTTAAGGGTGAGACAATGTACCTATAAAAAACAGAAGAAAATGAAAATCAGTACTGAAATAAATCCTTAGTCTAAGCAAGAAATCAATCTCAAATGCATTAAAAACAATCCCAAAGGCAACAGCGCCAATTGATGTTAAGGTTTTCAATCCTTTGATCAACTCAAACACACATGTCATTGTAGTACTTGAGGTGTCAATCCACTTGGAAAGCTAATGACAATTGAGATATAAAAAACTTTCCTTAGCTAAGCTAATAGGGAAGGGGTTTTTGTCAACTAACAACCTAGTGACAAACAAAGACTGAAAAGAAAGCAAACAAAAGAGCAGTAATAGCAATGAGAAACAGAGCAAAACAAGAGTAAAAGCTAAACTTCAAGGATTTAAAGATGGTTCAAGATCATGGCAATGGTGATAGGATGATTCATGTTAATATCTAGGCTGATCAAAACAAGCAATTCTAAACACTTAACCTTAGGTAACGAACACTAATAAAGACTAATCCAATCCCTTGGCAATAATCCTTTCACTAATCACAAATCCTAACCCAATTTCAATGATGAAATTACATATAACCAATTAGCATGCTAGACATCTAATCCCTTAGGCTAGGTTTACTAATCTCTTATACAATAGATCAAACATCAAATAATCAACATTTTTAGGCAATTTCTCCAATAATGTGGTACTAAGAAATAAGCACATTCAAGCAAGAAATCATAGATGCAAAAACTCATGATTATCTAAACACCATTTTCAAGCATTGAACTTCATTCATGCAATTCATCAGACATTTAATGTGCAAGTGAAAACCTAAGATCAACTTCTCCAACAAAGAGGTACTAAACATTAAGCACAATCATATAAGAAAGGGAATAAGAATATCTAAGCCCTAATTACCCTAAACAATCACTAAAATCACCCTATTTGCCCTAATCTCAAACCTAAAAGTTACTACTCGCTAATCATTGTCAAAACAACAAAATCCAAAGAGAAAGTATGGTAAGACATGATTAGGAAGATGAAAGATCAAGAGAAATACAAACTTCTATTGAAATAAACCAAGATTCAAATACTAATGATTCAAAACCTAGAAAAGAAAAGGAGAACTGCTGGGGAAAGGGACGATCCCAAAAATTAGGGATTTTAGTACTTATATGAATCCTAGCTGAATGGCAAAACTGTAAATAAGTGGACTTCGGGTTAGGCGGATGTCTGGCTGGTGAGATCTACATGGATGCTTGACATGAGTCTCAGGTGGTTGATGTCGAGCTGACATTGGTCGACATGAATGCTCGACATTGGCTTCCTCCTACTTGATGTCGGGCGACATGCTGGTCGACACGGGTTGAGCGGTTGCACGAAACATTCTGTAACTTTCTAACCGCTGATGTGATTGATCTGAAACCAACTCCAGACACAAGCTAACTCACGGAGATACAACATTTATGAAGACTGCTGAAGCTGAATCTGGATAGAGATGCTTTTTCTGAAGCAGTCTTTCAGTCATAGTTTATGGCCACTTCAAAAAGGTAGATCATATCCTTTGGCTCTTTTGATGCCTTGTGTTGCCTCCACATCCATCTCCCATGCTCCTTGTAGTCTCTTCAAACTCTCCAAATGTACCTGTCAAACGCTCTAAATGCACAAAGCATGCAATACACATCTTAAATCTACACTAGGTCCTAAATGAATATAAATTGGACAAAAACAAGCAAAAATGCATATTTAGAGACCATAAAACAATGCAAAATGTATGCAAATATGGTATAAATAGTAGGTATTTCAGAAATGCAGAAATTGTCTAAACAAAGCAAGATATATATATATAATGTTTACTAAAAACAGAGAGTTATTATCCTTAGAAATAATAAAAGATAAAAGGTGCCTAAAAAATTAGGTCTTTGACATACTTATAGTGTCTTTGGAGGACCCTAGGATAAAGGGGTTAAAGGGTAATTTTGCAGTTTCTCAGATCTCCCAACATCGGGCTGGATGCTTGATGTTTGAACATCGGGCAAGCCTGCGCGATGTTGCTGCTCGATGTTGGCTGTCCTGTCTCTGGACATAATGTTGGCATGCCCAATGTTGCTCCTAATCTAGTCAAATGTTCCAGCACAGCTCTCTGAAATATTCACATCAGACTCGTCTACTTGATGTTGGTCTTGGTTCAGTCTGATGTTGGTTCATCGACCACCTTGTCTGATGTTTTCAGAGGGGTCTCACGAAATTCGCTGTAACTTTTGAACCGATGATGGGAATGACTCTAAACTAACTCTTGACGAAAGATAATTCACGTGGATATAACTATCATGAAGATTGCTGGAGTTGAATCGATACAGAGATCCTTCGTCTTAGCTGGTCTTTGAGTCTATGTTCCTAGCCACTTAAACAAGATACATCTTCTGATTTGGCTTTTCAGTGCTTGCCTTACATCCATGATCATCTACCATGCTCCTTATAGTCTCCAAACACTCCAAAACCACCTGCCATGAACTCCAAATGCACAAAACATGCAATGCTCGTCCTAAAACACACTAAGTTCCAAATGAATGCAAATGGGACAAGAATAAGTAAAAATGAATGCTTAGAGACTAAAAACTAGTGCTAAATGCATGCTTGAATGGTATAAATATAGAGTATATCAGAGCCAAACCGATATGCCTTAATCGCTAATATACCGAGGTACGTATCGGGCTGAATCCAGGCCGATATGCCGTAATGGCAACATACTGGTAGGTGTATCGGGCTACTTCCAGGCCGATATAGCTTGATGGCAAGTGTACCGGGCTGTGTATCGGGCTACCGTGGCCAATATCTGAGAAATGTGGCTAGTATCGACCTTAATATCAAGCAAGGCCAACCGATATTACCAATATCGACCTGTGTATAGGCCAGCCAGCCTGATATTCCCCCTTCGAGGTAAGTTTTCTAGTTTCAATTTTTTTCCCTCCCTGGTCAAACTTGACCAAGGATTTCAAATTTGAATCTCACCCTTCCCAAGAACTATAGAGCCCACTTCTAAACACTCGTTGTTTTCTTTTTCCCACTTTCTAAGATTTTTTCTTCTTATTTATAAACACAACTTTTTTCCTTCGCTCTCACACTCTCATTTTTCTGCAACAACACATAAATTCGAATTTCCTATAATTTTGAAGTTCTTAGAAGAGCCTAATACCATCTAGCAAGGTAATGTGTCTCTAGTTCTTTAAATATTTAAAGGGTTTCCTTTAGAGATAAGTATTGCTTGATTGCTTGTTCAATTGATTTTTGAATTGGTTTGTTGCATAATCAACAAAGAACTAAATGTGATTTTTACTTCTCTTGATTATGTTCAGTAATTGCATGGTTAACTCCTTGAACTTTGACTATTTGCATTCATTTGTTATTTATATAGTTTGTCAAAATTTAAGTAACTTTTGCATTAACTTAATCATTCTTGTTTAGCTTCACCATGCTAGGAATAATGTATTTAAAATTCTATAAATTTCGAAATTTAGATTCTAGCATGCTTGGTTTAAGTGTTGATTCACCTTTGTTTGAAGTTTACTTATGCTTCTTAAGTAGATAACTTCTTTAGTTTGTGGATCTAAATGCTCTTTTGCCATTAGTTTATTTTGTCCCACATCTTTGTGCTTACTTTCTTTAAATTTTGTTATCTTATAGGTACCATGGCAAAGACAAAAGGTGGGACAAACACTAATGCAGCAAGAAAAGAGAAAGCACAATGGAAAAGGAAACTTGATGGTGGTCCAAGTGAACAAGACAAAGGGAAGAAGAGAGGACCAAATGATCCTACACCAAGGCAGCTTTTTGATCTCTTCCAAAGGGTGTAATTAAGGCCAACAAGGTACCCTCATGTCCCTACGATGAAGGAGCTGGGCATTAATGAAGTTTTCCTCACTATCTTCAATGCAATGGAGCTAGACAAGCTCTTCGGAGATGCACACTCAACCAACAAGGACCAAGTCCTCTAATTTGTTTTCTACCTTCAATGTTGAGTAGGTTTTTAGGCTATCTCAATCACCCAAACTTACACTAGTCATTGTAGTAAGGGTTTTTTTCAATACATAGGTCTAAGATGAATACAATAGGAACTCTAACTCAAGCAGGAATATCAGAGATTGTTTTAAACTAGCAACCTAGTGAACCATTAACTAAAGAAGACTAGTGAAAGCAATGATAAGACAATGATAGAAGCAAGGATCCTAGATGTGGTTATGGAGTTTGGAGGATTCAGACACAAGACTGAGTTGTTATCAAGCTCATTAACAATGCAAAAAAGCAAGTAATGCTAATTCCTAGACATATAGATTCAACAATCAAGCAAGCTAAACCCAATCTCTTGGTGATTAACACTTTGCTAAAACATCCTAACAAGAACTAACTTTAATTAGTGCTAAAATCAATAGCATGCAAGCTAAATGGCAGCTTGCTATATTAGAGCATTTTAGGCTGCATTACATGCATCTTTCCCCTTTTTTTTGCATATTAGTTTAGCATTTTAGTCTATTTTGCACTTAGAATCAACATTGCATGCATATAGGTTATGATTGCGTACATATACATACTTGTGGTGGTTTTCAGGTGTTTTTAAAGGTTCTTGGAATATGGGGAGGAGATGGAAGCAGCTCATATTCGAAGAGATGCCAAAGAAGGAGATTTGCAAAGTTTGGTCCCATATCGAGGAGAAGCATAAAGCAAAACCTCTGTGCAGTATGCCCGATGCAAGTCGTGGTGCGTGAAGAAGAGGACCGGTTCATGGTTTCTAAGGCATTGGTCTGCATCGAAGTGCTGCATCGAGCAGGGAAAGCTACACAAGTTGATACAAGCTGCACAAACCATATCAGGGTGGTGAATCGAGCTAAACACCGTCCATACAACCCCGATATGCTTTATCCGCGTGTTTGACCTGATTTTCATTGACATTATCTTGTTTTTAGGTTTTTTTATCCTTCTTTTGGTTCCCTACTATAAAAGGGAAGCCATAAAACATTATCAAGAGACACATTACATCATCTAAACCTTATCTTATCTCTTGCTTACCCAAAAAGGGCGATTTGCCTAAGTTCGTACACACTTTTATTTTCTTCAATCAAGTTTGCTTTTTTATGGTTTAATCTTGCTTATTGATCCTTAGTTTTTTTGCGTCATGGTAGTTTAGTTTCCTTATTGTTTTCATTTCATCTCATATAATCATGTTTAACTCTAATCAAATGGGATTAAACATGATTAGTGATTAGTTTACTTTAGATTTGAGGTTCTAGGTGGGGAAAGTGGTGATTAAGATGTGATTAAAGGGTGATTAGGCTTGTTTAGTTTACTCTCTGTTGCTTCCTTCTCTTGCAAAGTGATTATTGTTCATAAAGCTTCTCCCTTTTGATTGAATATGGTATTGTTGATGCATATGATTCACTTGATGGTTTCAAGTCTTGTTCTTTGCATGATTCACCTATTTTGCTTGAAAGTTTAGCTTTGTCTATGTTTCCTTTGTTCAGTGACACTAAAGTGATAGTTCACCTTGCTAGATGATTTGCTTAAGGATAGTTAGTGCTTGTTATAAGACTCTTGCTTGATGGTTAAATAGTATGCATTGAAAGAACATGCTTCTGCTTAAATCATGTTCATTGCTTACCATTGTTCGGTTTGCAATTCTAAGCTTGAATCTATATTCTTGGTTGGTTGAGTTAGCTGCATAGGTCCCTATATGGTTCAAAAGATTGATAAGTTGATCTGAATACTTTCTTGGGTGAGAGATGTTTACGTGATTAGTTCATCTTTTAGGCTTAATGGTTCTGCACTTTATGCTCATGATTAGAGAATATACCATCAAATGTGGGTTTGACACTCTAGTCTTGTTGAATTGGATTAACTTATTAACCACGACAAAGATTTTTCCTTAGATACCTTGCTTAGGATTGCAATATTGAGAATTGGTTGCTTATGAATGCTTGATGTTGCCTTTGTTTAGAAATCCCCCTAGTCACCCTTGAAAACCACTTGACCATTATTGCTCAGGACCTTAGATCTTGCCTTTTTTTATTAATTTTCTCAAAACCACATTCTTGCTTATTTTTGGTAATCATCTTGCTTAGTTTCATCTTGCTTAGTCTTTTCTTTGTACTTTCTTAAGTTTCATCTTGTTTAGTCTTTGGTTAATTACATTTTCTGTGCTATTTTATCTTTCTGGCATTGTTAGGTTGTAAGTTTCCTCTTGCATAATCAAAACCCCAATCCTGCTTAGCTTATAGCATTGTTTGCATCTCATCATCCATAAGTGTATTGACACATCATACCTATACTACAACTGATTAGGACTGAGGAATATTAGTTCCAAGGACGTTTCAAATTGGCGTCGTTGCCACTTGTAGATTTTTTGAGTTTAACATTTCTATTAGTCTAAGATTTTCTTTTTTAAGTTACTAATCAGCTCTGCTTTCATTGCTCTGTTTTTTCAGGTACTTGCATGAATTTGAGGTCCAAAGGGACAGCAAATTTGATCCCTCCTATAGACAACACCCATCATCTAGAGCGTGCAGTTAGATGAAGGGCTGTAAGACAGAGAGTTCAGGAGTTAGAAGAGCAGAGAATGACAGAGCAAGAAGCTAAGTTACCACACATAGGTGTTGTTGGACATGCTGCAATACCACAAGCTGCTGCACATATATATGAGGTTCAAGAAGCTATGAATCAAGCGGCTGAAGTTCGAGGCTTAAGAGCATCAGTTCATGCACCAAGAGTTCAAAGGCTTATATGAGCTCGTGATGCGCCTGATACACACCATAACCGCAATGGGATTAATGCTCCAGCTGTGCACTAAAATCACTTTAATATCAAGCTTGGGTTAATCAACATGGCGCAAGAAAACAGATTTCATAGTCTGCCCAATGAAGATCCTTTGGACCATCTGTACCTGTTTAATAAAGTGTGTGTTGTATGACCAAGATACAAGGCGTGTCTGAAGATGCTTTGAAGCTGCGCCTGTTCCCTTTCAGCTTAGGAGATAAAGCATATTAGTGGGAGAAAACCTCACCTCAAGGATCAATCTCCACATGGAATGAATGCAAGACTGCATTTCTCAATAAGTTCTTTAGTTCAACAAGAATTGCCAAGCTGAGAAACACAATTAGCAGCTTCACTCAACATGCGAATGAGACATTTGCTGAAGCATGGTATCACCTTAAGTCCTACACTTTACAGTGTCCACACCATGGCTTCACCAATGAAAGCCTGCTGTCTACATTGTACCGAGGTGTTAGAACTAAGTATATAATACTTTTGGATACTGCTTCTAATGGGAACTTCATGGGGAATACAGTGCTCGATGGTCTTGCTCTAGTTGAGAATTTGGCTTTATGAGATGGGAATTATGGTGAAGAGTATGAGAGAACATTAAGAGTTGTTGGAAGCGCTGAAAGTGAGAGTACAAAGAAGGATATCAAAGCTTTGAATGACAAGCTTGATAAGCTGTTGAGTGTGTCTTTCAAGAATGTAAGCTATGTGGGTGAATCTGATGCTGCACAAGAAGGAGATGGGACAGTTACAGAGGAAGAAGCCTTCTACATGAATCAACAAGAGGAGGTTCCAACAACTACAAGAATCATCCTAACTTCTCTTATAGAAGCACCAATGTGGCCAACCCACAAGATCAGATATATCCTTCACAAGGTGCACAACAAAACCAAGGAGCCCAAGCCTTTTGTTCCTTTCAACCAATAGCAAAACTTGCTCCAAGACCACCATTTCAAGGCGGAATTCAACAGCCTAACTTTCAGCCAAGACCAGCTTTTGTTCCACCAGATTTTGGCAATGCACAAATCTCATCTAGTACTCAAGATGGTGATATTAAGCAGATGATGCAACAGCTTCTGAATGGTCATGCCAACACCACTATAGAGCTGTATAAGAAGTTTGCTGAAGTACACAATAAGATAGACGCCACCACTAATGATTTGAATGGAAAGCTTGATGCTTTAAACCAAAGGGTGAAGTCTCTTGTGAGTAAAGGTTCTTGTTCTTCAAAAGCCTCAGAACATATTACCTGGAAAGAGTGAGGCTAATCCTAAAGAATTCTGCCATTTGATTGCTGAAGAGGATGAAGAGTTGAGTGATGATGAAGATGCTTCATTAGAAGATCTTGGTTTTATGCTGTAATAGCTAATACTCTATAGGGACATAGAGTAATCTAGACGTGGGGGAGATGTTTTAAACATTAACATTGTTGATTAAGAAGATGTAGACATTGTTGAGCAGTTTCTTCAAAGTTTGGATATAGTAGAAGAGCTTGCCCTAGAGAAGGAGAGACTTGAAAAAGAAGCAGCTGAGAAGGAAGAGGCTGAGAAAGCCTTGGTTGCACCTAAAGAAGAAGCTAAAGCAGAGCTTAGTGAAGCTGATAAGGAGCTTGTAGAAGAGAACCAAGCTTTGATGGTTTATACCAAGGACAGTCTTGAAGACTTCAAAGAGCTATATGAACGCCAAGAACTCCAAGTAGGGATTTCTTCAAGCAACAATGAGAAGGGTAAAGCTGCTGAGATGCAAGCCTTCAAACCGCCTATACCTTACCCCACAATGCACTTTACAAAGGCTCAGAGAGCAGTCTACTCAGTTTATAAAAGATATAGAAGATGTTGGCATAAAGCTTCCTCATGGTACCACATTGCTTGAAGTAAAGGATCAAATAAGGTTTCTCAAAGAAGTATTTGACAAGCTAGAGGTTGTGGAGCAAATACTTGAGAATGTGGGAGCTAATTTGAAGAGGAGCAAAGAGCTGAAAACTTTAACCAACTGTCTAATCCTGGAAAGTTCTTGGTTACTTGTGAGCTTGACATGCTAGATAAAGTTGAAGCCTTATGTGATTCAGGTTCAACAGTGAGTGTGATGTATCTCCACTTGAGTCAGACCTTGGGAATCAAAGAGCTGAAGCCTTAGAAGGCATATATAACCTTTGTGGATAATACTTCAAGGCGCCCACTAGGGATGGTGAAGGATTTCTCTCTAAAGATTAATAATTGCTTGATACCAACAGATTTTGTGGTTATGGAGAAGACATATTCAAGAGAGGTACCACTTCTTCTATGAACACCTTTCTTAGCTACAGAAGGCGCTCAAGTAGACTTCAAGAGAAGCTCTTATATTTTGAAGAATATTGATGAGTTCAAGGTGGACAAGGTTGTGTCACCTTCTATTGCTTTTTGTGGAACCATTGTTGAAGAAGATAGTGAACAACAACAACTTCCAGAGCGTGTGGAGCATGCTCTAAGCTTCACAATGAGCATTCTGATGAGAGATACTCTTCCTGATGAGCCAGAAGAGAAGCTTGACACTGAGTTAAAGCTTAAGAGTGATTTAAATGAAGAAGAGGTCTTTTATCACCAAAAAAGTGAAGCCTTTGAGCATCATACAAGGAGTTAAGAAAAGGAGACAAAGAATTCAGTTCGTGATAAGAAGAAGCTGCTATCAGTTGGTACTTGGGTTTACATGAAGAAGGGAGAAGGAGCTTCAGCTCCATCAACTTCTTCCCACTAAGTCTCCAACCATCAAAGTCAAGCTTAGTTACTTAAAAACAAGCACACTTGGGAGGTAATCCCATGACTATTCATTTATTATTAATATCTTTATTTAGTGTTTCAGTGGTCAAAGAACAGGTCCCAAGCTGTGAAAGAAGACTTTTTTTTTCATATCGGGCAGAGCCTTTGTCATTGCTGCCTGATACAGTTTGCACAATGGAGATTGCATCGGGGTGTTACATCGAACAGAACCCCCAAAACTATGCTCGATGAAATCGCTCGTGGAGCCCGAGTCCGTACACCGAGGAGAAAGGAGTCGTACTCCGACCAAGATGTACGGTGAAGATCATATCGGGATTCTACATCGAGCAAAGCCTCGCGAACTCTTGTACAATACAATCACTCCACCGTACATCGAGCTGCCATACCGTACACCAACGTTGAAGCCCGATGGAGATTGCACTGAGGAACAACATCGAGCAAAACATCGTAGTTTTGCCCGATACGAAGACCATCAAATGATTCATGCACGGGACGATGGCCAGTACGAAAACCACCGACGAGTATCCCAGCTGAGTGTGAGAAGACTCACATCGACGTGCAACATCGAGCAAAACACCCATATTTTTTCTCAATGCATACCACAGAGATGTTTTTCACTGTGCAGTCCTTCGTTTCCATTGGAGGACATTACCCAAATGACGAAGGAGATTGCATCGGGATGTTACATCAAGCAAAACACCAATATGTTTGGTCGATGTAGAATGTCTAATCAGTACAAGTATCTGAACGATGCCATGCACTGCCCACAAGAAGTATCGTGCAAGCCAAAGTGTCTATCCTAAATCGAGCAACAACATCTAACAGAACATCTTCTGATTCTGCTCGATGCAAGATGTCCCATAGGAGAAGCTGACCAAAACAATGAACCCCCGAGGCAGAGGAGCATGATCGCTAAGACATAGGACCCGACGTCCCCGATATGGTACACACCGGGATGTCACTTCAGGTGTTTTGCTCGATATAACCCTTGTAATTTTTTTTCGAATTTTTACATGGCTAAATCGAGTAAAACTCATATATTTCGCATATTTAGCATACATTTAGAGTAGTTTTCATTCATTCATCTTACATAATAGGCTAGGTTTGCACAATTTGTCTCATTTTAGGTCCTAAGTGCACTTTGCATTAGCATTTGCATATTTCTTGCATTCTTGCATCATATTCAGGTTGTGTTGGCTACACTGGAGCTATGGAGGTTGCGTGGACGTGCTAAGGATCGAGAAGGAGCTTGTGGGCACTTGGGAGAACTCAGCCATTCAGCAAAGGGACCGAGATCGACAGAAGGATCAAGCTAGGCAGGTCGATCTTGATGAGATCGACCAGAAGATCGAGTGACTCAAGTCGTTTCAAGAAGGAGGATCGAGACGAAGATCGACCAAGGTGATCGATCGTGAGTACGGACGTGGACTAAGCCATGCAGAACGAGAGCCAGATCGAGCTTAAGACTCGATCACCCAAGGATCTAGTAGAAGATCGAAGGAAGCACTCCATCCACCCAACCAATCGACCCGAAGATCAAGCAAAGGAGAACGATCCCTGAAGAAGATCGAGCTAGAGATCGATCACCCAACTCGATCTCTAGAACCTTATCTGGACAGCTCACTTTTGGCATGTAGTGAGGGGACCATTTTTTTTGTTTGGCTATTTTAGGCAATATGGTGTGAACCATTCATTTTGTCTCGGACCAGTTTATGTTTTCTTATGCTCTAAGGCTAAAAAATCGCCATTGTTCTACTTTTTAAGCTTTTCTTGTTTTTGAATATTTGAATCTAGCTTTAATCATAAGTATTTTCCTTAATCTGTCTTCTTTAATCGCTTTAATCATGTTTAGCTTTTCATCCTTTGCATTTCAATCGGTTTAATATGTAGTGAGTAGTTTTCCTTTGGGTTTAAGGTTGGGGCAATTAAGAGGGTTTAAAAGGTTTAAAGCTTGGATCTTTTCCTGTTCTTAACTTAAATCTCTTCTTGGATTTGGGATCTTAATGCTAAGAGAGTCTTGGGAAAGATCTCTTTGATCTCAGGGATCTCCTTACCTTAGCAGGATTCATGAGTCCCTTAAAACCAAATCCAAGAGACTAGCTCATCCTTTCCCAAACACCATGGATGCTTAGGGAGCTAGTTAAGCCACTTTTTGAGATCTTTGATTTATGCTCATCGACCTATCTTTCCACCACACGCCATGGGTTAGGAGGAAAGGTTGAGGAAGGGGTTTATGCCATACACCATGGATAAATCTATTTTAGCTTCTCAAGGCTTAGAGATAGCACAAAATTTTGTAGATCTAATGTTTTCAAAACCCAAGCTTGAATCTTGAACCTTCTTAACATGACCCTCAACCTTGGATCCTCTTTTTAGATTTTCAAAACCATTAAATTATATTCCTTTAGTTATAAAGTGTGCATCTTTAATCTCAAAAGTCATTGTTCTAGGTTGTTAGAAATTCTCTGTTTATCTGCCTTTAGCTTTCGATTTTTATAAATTAATAGTCTTGCATTTTGAATTCCTAGAAGTCATCCGCTAGTTGTTTAACCCTTAAGAGTGGATTTAAAAAAAAATTTTGCGGTCATTTGGCACTTGCATTTAGTTTTCACAGAATTTCTCATCCATTTACCCGAATCTGACTTAGATTTACAAAGTTCTTGCATTCCTAGTAACTTTCATCAACCTAGGCTGGATTGATATCCCTCACCACTATACTGCATCATAAACTGTGGTTTGGGCTTTGATAAGTTAGCTTGCAAAAATCCTGTTTATCAAATGGCGCTATTGCTAACTTGGATTTGAGTTGAAAGTATTAGAATTTGAAGCTTAGTAGAGACTAAGTTCTTATTTTTACTTTGTTTACTAATCTCTCTACCTTCACACTTGTCTTCTCAGGTACATGAATTTGAGGTCTAGTGGTGACAACAATCTACTACAACCTCTAGACAACATTCATCAACTTGGAAGTGCAAGAGAAAGAAGGGCAAGAGAACAAGAACAACATTTTGAGGAGATATTGCAACCAAATATTCTTGATTTTGAGGTCATGGCTGAGCAAGACCAAGCTGAGGCTCCACCTCACCCTGCTGCTTCTGGAAGGGGTAATGGAAACCCCAACCACGCTCTAAGAGCACCAAGGATCATTGGTGCGGGTGATGCTCCAAACACTCATCACAACCGTTTTGGTATCACCCCTCCACCGGTGCAAAACAACAACTTCGAGATCAAGCCAGGCTTCATCTCAATGGTGCAGAACAACAAGTTCCATGGACTTGCAATGGAGGACCCTTTGGAGCATCTTGACAACTTTGAGCAAGTTTGCAGAATGATAAAGATCAATGGGATCCCGGAGGACAACTTCAAGCTTAGGCTTTTTCCTTTTTCACTTGGGGATAAAGCAAGGAATTGGGAGAAGACCTTACCTCAGGGGACTATAAGCTCCTGGGATGATTGCAAGAAGGCGTTTCTCTCAAAATTCTTCTCAAGTACAAGAACAGCTCGGCTAAGGAGTGAAATCAGCGGCTTTACACAAAGGCAGAATGAGACATTTAGTGAAGCAATGGAGCGGTTCAAAGACTACACTATAGCTTGTCCTCATCACGGCTTCAGTGAGGAGAAACTCTTGAGCACCATATATAGAGGAGCCCTTCCCAAGATTCGAATGCTCCTAGAAACGGCAAGTAAAGGCAACTTTCTCGGTCAAAATGTAGAAGAGGGAATGAAGCTCATTGAGAATCTTGCTTTGAGTGATGGGAACTATGCTGAAGATTATGAGAGAGCACCAAGAGTATCTGACCTTGAGGCAAACAAGAAGGAGCTGAAGTCTCTTCAGAAAAAGATTGAAAAGTTAGTACTTGCAAATCAAAAGCATGTACACTTTGTAGGAGAAGCTGAAGATGTCATTGAAGAGTTAGAGCTAAGCCAAGAGGAAGTGAATTGGGTCGCAGGTCAGAACTATGCTAAGCCACAAGGCTACAATCAAGGATATCAGGGCAACAACAACCTCTCTTACCGAAGTACCAATGTAGAGAACCCTAAAGATCAAGTGTACCCTCCACAACAAGGCAAACCTTTTGTTCCTTATAACAAAGGAGGGTTTACACAAAATAGTGGGTACCAAGGCCAGAGACAAGGTAACTTCCAAGGTCAGCAACAGCAAGGAAATAAGAGTTACTCTCATGTGTTTCCTCCTGGTTTCGTGCCTCAACAGCAACAAGCTCAACTGCCACCTCAAGATCCGATTCAAGCAATGTTTCAACAATTGCTTCAGGATGAAGCAACTACAAATCTGAAGTTTGTTGATATGAAAAATAGGCTGGACTCTTCTCTTACTGAGGTGTCTACTCATATCACTAACATCAACAACAAGTTACGCCAGCTAGAGAAATGCAAAGCTAGTTCAAGCGGTCAAGGTAACTTACCCGGGAAGTGTGAAGCCAACCCTATGGAGTATGCCAACGCTATTACCTTGAGAAGTGGGAAAGAGCTACCACCGAGGTCTGTACCTGAAGACAATGAGGACATTGTGGTTCAAGAGGGGGGGAGTAAACTTTCAAATGATCAAGAGATCACGTTTGACAATTTCTGGATTGCAAGACCTAAGAAAGGCAAAGAAGCGGTTATAGAGAAGAAAGTGGAGGAGGCTAGCAAGGAGAAAGAAGCTTATGTGCCTACACCCTAGGTACCAAAGCTTCCCTTCCCTGGACGTTTCAAGAAGCAGCTGATTGAGAAGTATAAGGCTTTGTTTGAGAAGCACATAAGGTATGTTGAGATTAAGCTGCCTTTGGTTGATTGTTTGACAATGATGCCAAAGTATGCAAAGTTTTTGAAGGATACTCTAGCTAAGAAGGATAAAGAGAGTGAAGAAGTCTTGGTGATGAGTCAAGAATGCAGTGCAATCATCCACAAGGAGATAGCACCAAAGAAGCTAGGAGATCCAGGGTCATTCACTATCCCTTGTGCACTAGGACCTTTGAAATTGGAAAGCTGCTTATGTGATCTTGGTGCAAGCATTAATCTTATGCCTCACTCCATTGCCAAAAAGCTAGGTTTCACCAAGTTTAAGGAGTGTAGAATCTCACTCATTCTGGCTGACCGCAGCATAAGGCTCCCTGTAGGCTTGCTTGAAGACCTACCTGTGAGAATCAGCAATGTGAATGTGCCAACAGATATTGTGGTGCTAGAAATGGATGAAGAACCAAAGGACCCTCTAATCTTTGGTAGACCCTTTCTAGCAACTGCTGGAGCCATCATCGACGTAAAGAATGGCAAGATTTCTCTACACCTTGGCAAGGACATCAAGCTATACTTTGACATCAATGAAGTCTTGAAGAAGCCAACCATTGAAGGACAAGCATTCTATATTGAACCTTTGGATGAATTGGCTGATGAATTTCTTGAGGAGTTAGCACATGAGGATCACCATCAGCTGGCTTTGACAAAGGAGTGTGGAGAGTATGGTTTCCTGAGTGAACAGACCCAAGAGAATGTACACATCCTTGATTCTCGCAAGGGTGTGAAAGACGATGACGGCGAGTGCCTAGAGATCGACCTGGAGATCGACCAAGTTACTCGATCCAGGGAGAAGATCGATGAGACAATCGACAGAAGCAACTCGATCTCTTCAGAGAACGACTCAGCGAATCGATCTCCTGCTCGATCCATATCAAATCGAGCAGGTGAATTGAGGGAGTGCAATCGATCCAGCCTAGAACGAGGGAGCCATCGACTGGTCTCGATCTCAATGGTAGCAACGGTTCAAGATGGCAGCCTGAAAGCTTAAGACTCGGGTTCAAAAGGGGCTAATGAGGATGGCAACGTCAACACAAGCCACGAGGAGGACTGGAGCGAGCTGCTAGCCCCAAAGGTAGACCTAAAGAAGCTCCCAAATGGGCTAAGGTACGCTTTCTTGGGACCTAAGGACACTTATCCTGTCATTGTGAATGAAAATCTGAGTGATGATGAGTTAAACTCACTCCTTAAAGAGTGGAGGAAGTATAGAAAGTCCATTGGGTACTCTCTATGTGACATCAAGGGCCTTTCACCAATACTTTGTACCCACATGATTCACTTAGAGAATGAAAACACTTCTTCAATTGAACATGAAAGACGCTAAAACCCGAATTTGAAAGAAGTAGTGAAGAAAGAGATCTTAAAACTTTTAGAAGCCGACATGATACACCCTATCAGTGATAGCACATGGGTCTTTCCGGTCCATGTGGTACCAAAGAAAGGGGGTATCACGGTCATTAAAAATTAGAGAGATGAGTTAATTCCTACAAGAACCATAACCGGACATAGAATGTGTATTGATTATAGGAAACTTAACTCAGCCACTAGAAAAGATCATTTTCCTCTTCCTTTTATTGATCAAATGCTTGAGAGATTGGCTAATCACCCATACTACTGTTTTCTTGATCGCTATAGTGGTTTCTTTCAAATTGCCATTCATCCCAATGACCAAGATAAGACAACTTTCAGATGCCCTTATAGTACCTTCGCATATTGAAGGATGCCTTTTGGGTTATGTAATGCACCAGCAACCTTTCAAAGGTGCATGATGTCTATCTTCTCTGATCTCATAGAGGAAATAGTGGAAGTTTTCATGGATGATTTTTCTGTGTATGGGGCTTCCTTTGGTGGTTGTTTGTCTAATCTTTGCAGGGTTCTCAAGAGATGTGAGGAGACAAACTTGGTGCTGAATTGCAAAAAGTGTCACTTCATGATGAAGGAAGGCATTGTACTTGGGCACAAGATTTCTGAGCAAGGGATTGAGGTTGACAAAGCAAAGATTGAGGTCATGATGAGCTTAGAGCCGCCGGTTAATGTGAAGGGGATAAGGAGTTTCTTGGGTCACGCAGGCTTCTACAGGAGGTTTATCAAGGATTTCTCCCAGATAGCACGTCCTCTTACAAGGCTACTTTGCAAAGAAGCCGAGTTCATCTTTAATGATGAGTGTCTACAAGCCTTCAAGACCATCAAAGAAGCTCTAGTCACCACGCCTATAGTTCAAGCTCCTGATTGGGACCTGCCGTTTGAGATAATGTGCGACGCGAGTGACTACGCCGACGGTGCTGTCTTGGGTCAGAGGAAGGATAAGAGGCTCCATGTGATCTACTATGGAAGTCATACCTTGGATGACACGCAAGTGAAGTATGCAACCACTGAGAAAGAGCTCCTAGCTGTTGTCTTTGCTTTTGAGAAGTTCAGATCTTACTTGGTGGGTTCTAAGGTCATTGTGTACACTGATCACGCCGCCTTGAGGTACATCTACTCCAAGAAAGACACCAAGCTGAAACTCCTAAGGTGAATCCTTCTCCTACAAGAATTTGACATGGAGATCAAAGACAAGAAGGCGATTGAGAATGGTGTAGCGGATCATCTCTCAAGGAGTAGAGTGAATGAAGTCTTGCCTTTGGATGACTCACTCCCTGAAGAGCAGCTTATGATGGTCAACACAGTGGTATGTGCAAGGCTATATGAGAAGTTTGAAGAAGTCTTGAGCTTCAAGGAAGAAGACATACCTTGGTATGTGGATATTGTCAACTACTTGGCTTGTGGAGAAGAGCCTACTCACCTTGATCATTACCATAAAAAGAAGTTCATGAGGGAAATCACTCACTACTTTTGGGATGACCCTTATCTCTACAAGAGGGGTGTGGACAGCTTATACCGAAGATATGTTTCAAGAGAAGAAGCTAGAGAAATTCTTCTACATTGCCACGGTTTGACTTATGGAGGACACTTCGCTTCATTCAAGAGGGCTACAAAGGTTCTACAAGCCGGGTTTTGGTGGCCAACACTCTTCAAAGATGCTCATGAGTTTGTTAAGTCGTGTGAAGCATGCCAGAGAGCTGGGAACATCACAAAGAGGAATGAGATGCCGCAGGTACCAATCTTTGAGGTGGATGTATTTGATGCTTGGGGGATTGATTTCATGGGTCCATTCCCATCTTCTTATGGCAACAAATATATCCTGGTGGCTGTAGACTATGTTTCAAAGTGGGTTGAGGCTATAGCTTCCTCAACTAACGATGCAAAGGTTGTGATAAAGCTCTTCAAGACTATCATGTTTCCAAGATTTGGGATTCCAAAGGTCGTGATCAGCGATGGGAGCAGCCACTTCATCAACAAGGTCTTTGAAGGTCTTTTGAAGAAGTATAGTGTTAAGCACAAGGTAGCTTCGCCCTATCACCCTGAAACCAGCCGCCAAGTGGAGGTGTCTAATAGGCAAATCAAGGCTATACTAAAGAAAACCGCGGGGGTAATTAGAAAGGATTGGGCAAGCAAGCTTGATGAAGCTTTATGGGCGTATATAACAGCTTTCAAAACTCCCATTGGTACTACTCCTTTCAACCTCCTTTAGGGAAAGTCTTGTCACCTCCCTGTGGAGTTAGAGCACATAGCTCTTTGGGCCGTGAAGCAAGTGAACTTGAACCTCAAGACGGCACAAGAGAAAAGGCTGCTGCAACTCCATGAGCTTGATGACCTAAGGCTAGATGCATATTTAGGATTTCTTATCCCTTTCACCACTCTCTTATAAGCCTGAATAGAACTCCTCACCTTGACCCTTACCCTCCTTTCAAGCCAAATATTTTGTGTGTGATTTTGTGAGGCCTTATTTTCGGTTTGAACTTGGCATAAAGTGTTAGGTTTATGCGACATGATTAGGCTCTCATATGATTGCTAGCTTTACATTTTGAAGCTAGTTTTAGGCTTAAATTTGGGGGTGGGAATTCACAGTTGTTGTTGCTTTTGTTTACTTGGTTTCAGTTTTAAATAGTGTTGGTGTTAGGAATTTGAAATAAAAGGGTTTCATAGTTTTAAGTGGGTGGTCTTGAAATGTTTTGTATAAAAGCTCTAGTTTAAAAGAAAAGAGATAGCTCTCAAAAAGAAAAGAAAAAAAAATGAAAAGAGCCAAAGGCCAAATTGTTTAAAGAAAAGAAAAAAAATATTTGAAAAGAAAGTTATCAAAATAATAAGAAAATAGCTAAGTATGTATAAGACCATCCCACTAGCTATAAGAAGAGTAAAGATGTTTTATGTTTTTGTGGGTTAAGCTTGGAGCCTTGCCTTGTTGTTGTGAGTAGTCTCTAGAGGGTTAGTGAGCTTTAAAAAGAAAGGAAAAAAATGGGAGAGGGTTTTAGGATCATTGTTAGTGTATATGGGTAGATGAGAGTCTAGTCATGTATGCATCAATTACCTTTACCTTTAGCATTATGCATAAGTTCATTCCTTTTTGAGATAAACCATTTTTTGAATTACCCACTTGAATGAGATCATCTTTGTCTCATTACCTTGTCCCTAGCCAAATGTATTCGGTTTTAAAATGCATAAGTGTGATTCACGGTTTGATCTTAATGAATGTTAAGGGTTATGATTCTTGGATTGTTTGGAATATGAGAGTCATGATTTGAGATTCAATATCGGATGAATATGGCTAAGTTCTTTAGAGTATGAGTTTTTGCATTGCATCTTAGAATTGAGAACTAGGACCATTGAATTGATTCATTTGAAAAACACTTGTCAAGGAATTTGATCTTCCATTTTTAAAACCTCTCTTCCTTTCTTGAATTTTGTTTGCTTGAGGGCAAGCAAAAGGCAAGTTTGGAGGAGTTGATATACTCTTATATTATGCATATTTAGCATGCATTTAGAGTAGTTTTCATGCATTCATCTTACATAATAGGCTAGGTTTGCACCATTTATCTCATTTTAGGTCCTAAGTGCACTTTGCATTAGCATTTGCATATTTCTTGCATTCTTGCGTCATATTCAGGTTGTTTTGGCTACACTGGAGCTATGGAGGTTGCGTGGACGTGCTAAGGATCGAGAAGGAGCTTGTGGACACTTGGGAGAACTCAGCCATTCAGCAAAGGGAGTGAGATCGAGAGAAGGATCGAGCTAGGCAGGTCGATCTAGATGAGATCAACCAGAAGATCGAGTGACTCAAGTCGTTTCAAGAAGGCGGATCGAGACCAAGATCGACCAAGGTGATCGATCATGAGTACGGACGTGGACTAAGCCATGCAGCACAAGAGCCAGATCAAGCTTAAGACTCGATCACCCAAGGATCGAGTAGAAGATCAAAGGATGCACTCGATTCCACCCAACCGAATCGTCCCGAAGATCGAGCAAACGAGGACGATCCATGAAGAAGATCGAGCTAGAGATCGATCACCCAACTCGATCTCTAGAACCTTATCCGGACAGCTCACTTTTGGCATGTAGTGAGGGGACCATTTTTTTTTTGTTTGGCTATTTTAGGCAATATGGTGTGAACCATTCATTTTGTCTCGGACCAGTTTATATTTTCTTATGCTCTAAGGCTGAAAAATCGCTATTGTTCTACTTTTTAAGCTTTTTTTTGTTTTTGAATATTTGAATCTAGCTTTAATCATGTTTAGCTTTTCATCCTTTGCATTTCAATCGATTTTAACAATGTGTAGTGAGTAGTTTTCCTTTAGGTTTAAGGTTGGGGCGATTAAGAGGGTTTAAAAGGTTTAAAGCTTGGATCTTTTCCTGTTCTTAACTTAAATCTCTTCTTGGATTTGGGATCTTAATGCTTAGAGAGTCTTGGGAAATATCTCTTTGATCTCAGGGATCTCCTTACCTTAGCACGATTCATGAGTCCCTTAAAACCAAATCCAAGAGACTAGCTCATCCTTTCCCAAACACCATGGATGCTTAGGGAGCTAGTTAAGCCACTTTTTGAGATCTATGATTTATGCTCTTTGACCTATCTTTCCACCACACTCCATGGGTTAGGAGGAAATGTTGCGGAAGGGGTTATGCCATACACCATGGATAAATCTATTTTAGCATCTCAAGGCTTAGAGATAGCACAAAATGTGTAGATATAATGTTTTCAAAACCCAAGCTTGAATCTTGAACCTTCTTAACATGACACTCAACCTTGGATCCTCTTTTTAGCTTTTCAAAACTTTTAAATCATCTTCCTTTAGTTGTAAAGTTTGCATCATTAATCTCAAAAGTCATTGTTCTAGGTTGTTAGAAATTCTCTGTTTATCTGCCTTTAGCTTTTGATTTTTATTAATTAGTAGTCTTGCATTTAAAATTCCTAGAAGTCATCCGCTAGTTGTTTAACCCTTAAGAAGGGATTTTAAAATTATTTTCGCGGTCATTTGGCACTTGCATTTAGTTTTCACAGAATTTGTCATTCTTTTACCCGAATCTGACTTAGATTTACAAAGTTCTTGTATTCCTAGTAACTTTCATCAATCTAGGCTGGATTGATACCCCTCAACAATATACTGCATCATAAACTGTGGTTTGGGATTTGATAATTTAGCTTGCAAAAATCCTGTTTATCACTGCATATGCTTGAATATAGTTAAATCACTGCTTGTTGCTTTTTGAATTTTATCGTTTTGAGCTAAATTTTTGCTGCATATGCTTCAATATTGTGTTCATCGTTTTGAGCTGAATTTTTTTTAAAAATTCGCCCCTGTTTGTTGCCATTCTGTGTGGAGTTTTATATAATTTTCTTTTGCATTTTTTATTTTTTGGAAATAGCTTTCTGCATAGTGCTGTAAGGGAACAATATACTAATGTTTGCTTCAAGCTTTGTGTTTTCAAATACTATGTCGAGCAATAGAGGAGATGAGGAAATTTTCAACTCAAGTGCACATGAAAGATACAGAGAAGAGGGTAAAAGGCCAGTTAATGAAGCAGAACAAACTGCTGATACAGCACCTAAGCTTAAGGACTACATGAAGGCGATGAGGAGAGTGGACTTTCCTCCAACACGATATGCTTGCCCTGGTCTGTTGGATGAACTGGTAATCAAGTCTGAAGTGGATGAGCTGTTAAGAAACATTGGCCTTGAGAAATTTGCTAGTCTTGGATATCCCACTTATAATCCGCTCTCTTGTGAATTCCTTGCAAGCTTCATAGTCCACTTCTCCAAGTTTGATGAGGAGTATGATGAGGGGGAAGAAGAATTTGGCAATGAGTTCATCAAATTCAGAGCCAACAGAGCATGGTACACTATGGGATTCATTCAGCTAGAGGAGATTTTTGGCTTTTAACAAGGTTCAAGAGCACAAGCTATGAGCTTCAAAGACAATGAGCTCAAGCATGTTTGAGAGGAAATATCGAATGATGCTTACAAGGATGGTCATCTAAGGAGTGCAAGGATCTGCCATCCAACAATCAGATATGTTCATAGAGTCATAACAAGCACGATCTTCTACAGAAAAGAGCAAAACATGGTTAAGGAGGAAGAGATGGGATTGCTAGTGAATGGCTTGAAGAATATCATGATGGAGATAAGGCATGGCAAGATAAATGGAGAGCGTCTAGGATTTGGGCTTATTTCTACATTTACGAGGCAGTTCCTTGCATGCCAACAGTGGGATTTCAACACCAGAGAGAAAAAGCCTAAAATAGACATTGGAGGCTTAATTACTCCCATCTTACATAGCGCTGCCGTTGAGCTTGGAAGACCTGATGTGAGCATGATTTCTCCTCTCGGCTCGGGTGGTTGCTAGTGCCCGTGATTCTCCTTCCACATCTTCTGGGTCCGTCCGACATTGTACCTAGCTGAAAGACCAGTTTTTGGTCACTAGATCATATTCCTTAGCTTCTAATCAGTTGTAGAATAGAGATCAGGTATCAATCCAATTGTGGGAGATGAGATGCAAACAATGTTGTAAGCTAAGCAAGATTGGGGTTTGATTATGTGAGAACTAGTCTAACAACCTAATGGTGCAATAAAAGAAAAGCTTAAACTAAATGAAAGTGAACAGAACTAAATGATGAACTTATAACAATGACTATACAGGAATGTAAGCAAGAAATGACTACTAAAGCAAGAACTAATCAAGATGACTTTAAAGACAATTTATTGAAAGCAAGACTCAAGGTTCTAAGTAATTGTGGGACAGTGGTTTTCAAGAGAGACAAGGGGATTTCTTTCTAAGGCATTCAACAAGCATAGATCAAGCATGCAATTCTCAATGTTATGCTCCTAGACCAGGTATCTAAAGGGAACCACCAGGCGTCAATAAGAAATTCATAATCAACAAGATTGAAGTGTCAAACCCACTTGTGATGGCGTATCCTTCAACCATGAGCATAAAGATCAGAACCATTCTAGCCTAAGAGATGCACCAATAAAGCAACTACTCTCTCACCCAAGCAAAAATTCAAATCTACTTATCAATCTTGTGAACCAATAAGGACCTAAGCAGCTATACACCAATCAAGATTATTGATTTAAGCACAAACTTGCAACATCCTAACAAAGCTAAGCAATGAAAAAGAATGAAGCAAAGACAATATCTTTCAATGGATACTATCTAAACATCAAGTCAAGAATCTCAAAACCAGCATTATTAAGCCCTAAGAGAATCATCTAGCAAGGTGAACTACCACTTTGGTGTCACTGAACAAAGGAAACATAGACCAAGCTAGACTATCACGCCAAATAAGCAAACTGTACTTAGAGAAGAGATAACAAGACATCAAGTTAACCATATGCATCTATCAAACCATATTCAATCAAAAGGAGCAACATTTATCAACATTAATCACTTTGCAAGAGAAGGAGATAACAGAGAACCATTAAACAAGCCTAATCACCTCTTAATCACATCTTAATCACCACTTTCCCTACTTAGAACCCTAAATCTAAAGAAAACTACTCACTAATCATGTTTAATCCCATTGATTTAGAGTTCAACATAACTAGATGAGGTTAAAATGCAAAGATGATAAACCTAATCTACAAAGATGCAAGAACAAAGATTAAAAGACAAGATTAAACCATAAAAATGCAAACTTTGTTAAAGATCAAGATCCTTAAGGCAAATCGTGTTTTAAGGTTTTGATATAGTCATTATTTACACCATTTTAGCATACATTCTGCATTGTTTTATAGTCTTTAAACATTCATTTTTGCTAGTTTTTGTCCCATTTGCATTCAATTAGGACTTAGTATAGATTTAGGGTGAGCATTTATTTTTTGCGCATTTGAGGAGTTTGGCAGGTATGTTTGGAGAGTTTTGAGACTACAAGGAGCATGGGAGATGATGGTAGGTGTAGCACAAGACATGAAAAGCGCCAAGAAGAAGGTGCACCTTGTTGAAGCGGCCAGAAACTTCACCTGACAAGACTGGCTTGGACTAAGCATCTTCAACCCGATTTAGCTTCAATAGTCTTCACCAATGTTGTATCCCCGTGAGTTAGCTTGCGTCTGGAGTTGGTTTCAGGTCATTCCAATCAGCTGTTACAAAGGTACAAAAGTTTTCGTGAAACCGCTCAACCCCTATCGATCTGTGCATGGAGGCTATCGGTCAAGGAGTGACCGAAACAAGCCATATCGATCATTCATATCGATCAAGGAGTGATCGATACAAAGTGTATCGATAAAAGGTATTGGTCAGGAGTGATCGATATACACGCGCCATGTGTATTTTGGTCACTGTATCGAGAACTCTCCTGACCGATATGATTCGTAACGATCAAGCCCAGACTGTTATAACAGACCGATAGGATTCATGTCGACTAAAGATCAGGTCAGATGAGGTGTTTACATTCCGATTTGGCTTCGGCGTCCTTCACCAACTTTGTAGCCACATGAGTTAGCTTTTGTTTGGTATTAAGTTCGAGTCATTCCCATCAGTGGTTGAAGAGTTAGAGCGAAAAAAGTGAGCATATTTCCGTCTGGAGTTTTTACCGTTGATTTTGACCGACTTGAAGATCAGCTCGGACAAGTAGCCTCCGTCTCTATTCAGCATCTTCACTCTTCATAAACGTTGTAGCCACGTGATCAAGCGTTCAGGAGAACTTGGTTTCAGATCATTCTGATATGCCGTTCAACAGATATCGCAGTTTTCGTGAAACCGCTCAACCTGCATTGACCAGCAGAAGCCCATCGATAGGATTCGTATCGATCAAGCACTGATCGATACAACTGATCGATATGATCCCAGACTGAAGACCATTTACCATTTTCGCTGAGACTCCTATAAATACTTAAAATCCCTAATTTCTGGGAAAAACTCTTTATCCAGCAGTCTCTTCTTCTTTGTTTTAGCTTTTTGATTTTGTAACTTGAATCTTTGCTTATTGACTATCTTTTTTTCATAGATTTGATAGTTTTCACCATGATTAGTGAGTAGTTTGCTTTAGGTTTGAGATTAGGGAAGATGGGGTGATTTTAGTGATTGTTTAGCTTGATTAGGGCTTAGATCTTCTCATTCTTTTTTTATATTATTGTGCTTAATGCTTAGTACCTCTTTGTTGGAGAAGTTGATTTTAGGTTTTCACATGCACACCAAGTGTTTGATGAAATTCCTGAATGAAGTTCAATGCTTGAAAATGGTGTTTAGATAATCATTAGTCTTTGCATCTGTCATTTCTTGCTTGAATGTGATTATTGCCTAGTACCATATTGATGAGAAATTGCCTTTAGACATTGATTATGCATGAGAATGTGAGTTGATGTTTGATATATTGTATAAGAGATTATTAAATATAGCCTAAGAGATTAGATGTCTAGCATGCTAATTGGTTTTATGGAACTTGATTTTAATGCTTGATGGTTATGTGTCTGAGTAAAGAGATTTATCTTAAATATGTGATAAGAAAAGGGATTAATGCCATGATATTGGATTAGTCTTTATTAGTGTTCCTTACCTAAGGTTGAGTGTTTAGAATTGCTTGTTTTGATCATCGTAGAAATGACCATGAGTATCCCTATCACCATTGCCTTGATCTTGAACCATCTTTTAATCTTTGAAGTCTTGCTTTTACTCTGCTTAGTTCAGCCTTTACTCTGTTCTTGCTCTGTTTCTTTTTGCCATTACTGCTCTTTAATTGCTCTTCTTTAGCTTTCTTTTGGTTCTTTGCTTGCTCACTTAGGTTGATAGACTTCAAAAACTATCTATGTTTGCTTGAATTAAGAGCTCTATTGCATTCTTACTGCTTCATTCTCCCCTTTTGGATTTATAAAACCTTATGCTATACTACAACTGACTAGTACAAGCTTGGGTGACAACAAGAGCCTAAAAACACTTGTATCAATTTGGCACCGTTGCCGGGAAATGCTTTGTTCAGTAGGATTTGTAGAGATCTTGAGATCAAGGTTTGTTATTTTCGTTTTTGCTTACTGATTTCTGTTTTGGTCTAGAATTTCCCTTGTAGGTACATAAATACTAGCTCTTAAGTGTCTACTACTACAACTGAGGTTCAAGGTCAAAGATTTTGGGTTTGCAAAGTCAGAATTCTGCAGGTGAAGCATGGAAGAACATCAGTATGCTGCTGGTTTTGGGTTGCAAGGTCAACAAGGTCCACAAGGTCTTCAAGGAATCCAAGGCTTACAAGGACAGCAAGATCCACATGGTTTACAAGGAGCTTTGGTTCAAAGACCATTAAGACATATAGGTTTTGCAGATATACGATGAAGCTATGCTTCAAGGCAAGGTATTCTTCCTCCTATGGAGACTAACTACTATGAGATAAGGAGCATCATGATTGCTTTGGTTCAAGAAAATAAGTTCTTTGGCTTGACTAATCAAGACCCTCTTGAGCACTTCGATCACTTTGAGAGGATATGTGCTTTGACAAAGCTTAGTGGAGTTTCAGATGATGGGTTAAAACTCAGATTGTTCCCATTCTCTCTTGGTGGTATAGCTCAAATATGGGAAAAGTCTTTAGCACAAGACAGCATCACCACTTGGGAACAATGCAAAAGTTCTTTCTTAACCAAGTTCTTCTCTCCCTCAAGAACTGCACATTTCAGAAATGAGATCACAAACTTCATGCAGTGGTCTAATGAGAGCTTTGGAGACACTTGGGAAAGGTTTAGAAGCTTCACTCACCAATTCCCTCACTATGGCTTCACCAAAGAAATGCTACTATCCACACTCTATAGAGGTGTTCTCCCAAAGATAAGAATCCTTCTAGATACAGCTAGTAGTTGTTATTTCCTTGGGAAAGATGTTGATGAATGTTGGATATTGGTGGAGAACATGTCACTAAGTAATTGGGACTATGTTGATGAGTTTGAGCAGAATGCAAAAACGGCTGAAGAGAAGTTGGAAACAACAATGCAAGAGATAAACGCTATGCAAACGAAGGTGGATATGTTGTTAAATAAAGGCCCTTACATTCAACACCATCAAAGGTCTTCTTCTCAACCACTTGGCGCCTATATCCAACAGCAAGGGAACATGATACTTCCCACTACTACTATGCAGCTTGCCTTGGCGCCACCTCAACAACAACCAAGCCCTCAGCCACCTCAAAAATTGGACATCAAGCAGATTCTACTTCAAATGCAACAAGTCCAAACTGCAGAACTTCAAGGAAGCATGGCTGTTGAAATTCAAAGAAGTATGGCTGAAATTCAGAGAAACATGGCTATTGAAATTCAAAGAAGTATTGCCTCCACCATCAACAAATTCCAATCCCAAATAGACTCCTTGACTATGCAGCTGAGTAAACAAGAGAACAATGCTCAGCCACTCACCTTCAAGAGACCCTTACAGTATTGTTATGGTATCTCCTCTACTTCCCTAACTGCTATTGATGAGAAAGAAAACTCTATTGCCGAGATTGAAAGCCCTCTCTATGGCCATGAGTTTGTCCCTATAACTCCAATGGTGACACCCTCTATCATCAATGTGGACACTTGAGTTCAGCTAGTGATGCAAATGCTGGTGAAGAAGATAAGGCTATTGAAGCTGAGGTTTTTGAAGCTGACGTGGAGGTCAAACCAGGAGCTGCACCAGCACCACGCCCTCAAGGAAATCTTCCAGAAGAAGAATCCTTTGAAGAAGGAGCATACAAAGAAGAAGAAGAGTGGTGGGTGCCACATGAAGTTGTTGATGATACCAAGGAATACTTGATTGAAGTTCCTGATGCTAAAGAGAAGACTCAAGCTGCTATCCTTCCTGTTTACCAACCCACTATCCCTTTTTCAGGAATATTCAAAAAGCAGCTAGTACAGAAGTATCAGACCCTCTAGCTGCTCAAATGGAAATGAGAGGTCTGAATGGTCAAGAGGAGCTTGAGAAACTAAGAGTTAAAACTGGAGCATCTGAGGTTAAGGAGCAGAACATCAAGAAGCTTGGTAATCCAGGAAAGTTTCTAGTCTCTTGTGAGCTTGGTGAATTGGTTGTGGAAGAGGCCATGTAGGACACAGGTTCAAGTATCAATGTGATGTCTCTTGACTTGGCAAAAGAACTAGGAGTCACCAAGCTTCAACCATATGATTCCACAATCACTTTTATGGACTGTTTTTCAAGAACACCTGTTGGTCTCATTGAAGACTTTTCTGTGAGGATTGGAGCATGCAAGATACAAACTGATTTCGTTGTGATGGAAATGGCTCACACTCAGAAGCCTTCTCTACTACTTGGGACTCCATTTCTGAACACAACAGGCGCTGATATTGACTTCACCAAAGAGAGAGTCACCCTCAAGAAGGTGAATGGTGGAGTCAGCTATGCAATGAAGCCTCCACCTTCAAGCTTTTGTGGAAACATCACTAATTTTGAGAAAGGAGCTGCTAAGAAGCCACCTGATGTCAAGAAAGAGCTGAGGGGGTTCAAGGCTGAAGTGCTAAAAGAAGATGAAGACCTCTTGACCACAATGAGTATGGTGGTGAAGCCTTTGATGGTGCTTGTCTTCTTGACTTGTTTGATGGAATCAATGTGAAACTCTATAGTGGACCAAAGAAGCCAAGAAAGAGAGTCAGGAAACCTAAGGAGAAGCTCTACTGTGGACCCAACACATTGTTCAAGAAGAAAGGAGAAGGAACTCCAGTTCCACTCCATTATCCTCCATGATCTTAAGGAGCATGACAAGTCAAGCTTAGTGACTTTAAACAAGCACTCTTGGAGGTATTCCCTTGTTATGCTTGTACATATTATTGTATTTTATGTTTTCTTTTATGTTTTTCTTTCAATAACAGGAGCAAGTGTGGTTTAAGGCAAGTTGTTATAAGTTTGTTATAAGTCTGCCAAAACACCTCTTATGGTACACAACTCCACTCCTTTGCTTCTGAATACTTCTGAGCACTCTTTATCAACCTCCTTCAAGCTTCTATTACACAGGGGACTGTGTAATTTAAGTGTTGGGGAGGGCATTGCATTTTACATTGTGTTTTGTTTTCTTATTTTCTCTTTTACATACTTGAGTCTCATGCATTCATGCATTCATCTATGTGCACTGAAAATCCATGAAATTCTTTTGGAACCAAAATGGTCATTTAGTTGCATTTAAATAACTATGATTGAGTCTAGATGCATTTCATATAGGTTTGCATACATCTGCAAAGGGAGTATATGATAAACACTTGTCAAGATGTTAATGCTTGAATTGTTTTCAACGCCTTGGTTATCTGTTGTTTGATTGCATTGTAGTGAGTTTGAAGTTAAGGCTGCACCATATCTTGAATTCTTGGATTGATATTCTTCTCTTATGCTCAAGCTTTCTTTGATTTGATTCCAACTCTATTTTATTAGAACCATAATCCTGACTTTGAATTATCTTGTTTGTGCATTAAGAGTGATTACATGGCTACCCATATACATACTTGGATTATCTTCTTCCCTTCTTTCCACTCTTGTTAATCCAAGTAGCTGATCCTCATCATTATGAGACAGTTAACCACACCCTAAACCAATCCTTCTTTCTGAACCTAAACACTATTGTGAGAGTTGTGAGGCCTTGCAATGCATCATTTTCGATCTTATCTTGGCAAAAAGTGTTAGGAATAAGGCTGGCAAGGAGAAGCTCTCTTTTAGACACCAGCTTGGATTTTAAGCTTGGTATTAGGTTACGAGTTTTGGAAATGGTACTGTAAGTGGTTTGAGCTTTAAATGTTTACATCTTTTGAGAAGAAGAAGAAGAAGAAGTATGGGACTGGTAGTATGGGGGAACAGTTTATTTTGTGGTTAAGTTAACTAGGAGGAAAACTCTAAGTGTTAAACAAGAAAGGTACCAACAACAACAAAGGTTACAAAAGGTCATTCAAAGAAAAAATCAGACCAAGCAATCCACCAAAGGTGATGAAAATGGCGCCAATCATACAACAAAGAAGAGGAAGTTCCAAAAAGAAATCAACCACACAAGCAAAAGAAGAAGGAGTTTCCCCCAAATATGAAGAAGGAAGAGATCAAGTGCTTTGGGAAAGGGTAGATTTAGGAGTTCCACTTGGGGTTTTAGCAGTTATTAGGTTCATCTTGGGTAAAAAGGGTAGAAGAGAGCTTTGACTTCCATGCATAGGTGTGCTTTTACCTTAAGCATTTTGCCTAAGATAGAATCATTTCATTGAGTGATCCCCTGAATCTTTGAACCCTTATTTGAATGAGATCATTTTCATCTCATAACCATGTCCCTTGACCAAATGTTTTCTCTTGATTTGTGCAAACTTGATCCATTGGTTACTATTAATGAATGTTAAAGAGTTGGTTAATTTGAATGCTTGTGTAAGCTAAGCTAGAGTTCATTGTTAGCTATGATAGGTATAGCTAAAGTTTTTAAAGTAAAACAATCTCTTTGCATCTTAGAACCTATAACTTGAGCATTGAATCAGTTTTTCCATTGACATCTTTTGTTTTGAGCTCCCACTTTCAGACCTCACTTTCTCATTTGTTCTTGTTTGCTTGAGGACAAGCAAAAGGCAAGTGTGGGGGTGTTGATATACTCATTACTTACACCATTTTGAGCATACATTCTGCATTGTTTTATAGTCTTTAAACATTCATTTTTGATTGTTTTTTTCCCATTTGCATTCAATTACGACTTAGTATAGATTTAAGGTGAGCATTGCATGTTTTGTGCATTTGAGGAGTTTGGCAGGTATGTTTGGAGAGTTTTAAGACTACAAGGAGCATGGGAGATCATGTTTGGTGCAGCACAAGACATGAAAAGATCCAAGAAGAAGGTGCACCTTGTTGAAGCGGCCAGAAACTTCACCTGACAAAACTGGCTCGGACAAAGCATCTCCAACCGGATTCAGCTTCAACAGTCTTCACCAATGTTGTAGCCCGTGAGTTAGCTTGCGTCTGGAGTTGGTTTCAGGTCATTCCCTCAGCGGTTAAAATGTTACAGAAGGTTTCATGAAACCGTTCAACCCCTACCGGTCTGTGCACGGAAGCAATCGGTTAAGGAGTGACCGATTCAAGCCATATCGATCATTCATATCGATCAAGGAGTGATCGATACAAAGTGTATCGATTAAAGGTATCAGTCAGGAGTGATCGATACAAACGCGCTGTGTGTATATTGGTCACTCTATCGATCACTCTCCAGACCGATATGATTCGTAACGATCAAGCCCAGACTGTTACAACTGACCGATAGGATTCATGTCGACTGAAGATCAGCTCAGATGAGGTGTTTTCATTCCGATTTGGCTTCGGCGTCCTTTATCAACTTTGTGGCTACTTGAGTTAGCTTTCGCTTGGTATTAGTTTCGAGTCATTCCCATCAGTGGTTGAAGAGTTACGGCGAATAAAGTGAGCACATGTCCATCTGGAGTTTTTACCTTTGATCTTGACCGACTTGAAGATCAGCACGAACGAGTAGCCTCCGTGTCTATTCAGCATCTTTACACTTCATGAAAGTTGTATCCACGTGAGTTATATTTCAGGAGGACATGGTTTCAGGTAATTCTGTTATGCCATTCAACAGATATTGCAATTGTTCGTGAAACCGCTCAACCTGCATTGACCAGCAGAAGCCCATCGATATGATTCGTACCGATCAAGCACTGATCAATACAACTGATCGATATGATCCCAGACTGAAGACCATTTATTTACGATTTTTCCATTTTTGCTGAGACTCCTATAAATACTTAAAATTCCTAATTTCTTGGAACAACTCTTTATCCAGCAGTCTCTTCTTCTTTGTTTTAGCTTTTTAATTTCGTAACTTGAATCTTTGCTTATTCCAATAATAGTTTGCATTTCCCTTAATATTTTATCTTTCTAATCATGATTAACTATCTTTTCTTCATAGATTTGATGATTTTCACCATGATTAATGAGTAGTTTGCTTTAGGTTTGAGATTAGGGCAGATGGGGTGATTTTAGTGATTGTTTAGGTTGTTTAGGGCTTAGATCTTCTCATTCCCTTTCTTATATGATTGTGCTTAATGCTTAGTACCTCTTTGTTGGAGAAGTTGATTTTAGGTTTTCACATGCACACCAAGTGTTTGATGAAATTCATGAATGAAGTTCAATGCTTGAAAATGGTATTTAGATAATCATGAGTCTTTGCATCTGTCATTTCTTGCTTGAGTGTGCTTATTGCCTAGTACCATATTGATGAGAAATTGCCTTTAGACATTGATTATGCATGAGAATGTGATTTGATTTTTGATATATTGTTAAGAGATTAGTAAACCTAGCCTAAGATATTAGATGTCTAGCATGCTAATTGGTTTTGTGGAACTTGATTTTAATGCTTGATGATTATGTGCTTGAGTGAAGAGATTTATCTTAAATATGTGATTAGAAAGCAATTAATGCCAAGAGATTGGATTAGTCTTTATTAGTGTTTTTTACCTAAGGTTGTGTGTTTAGAATTGCTTGTTTTGATCACCCTAGACATGAACATGAATCATGTCTTCTTTGCTTGCTCAGTTAGGTTGTTAGACTTCTAAAACTATCTATGTTTGCTTGAATTAAGAGCTCTATTGCATTCTTACTGCTTCATTCTCTCCTTTTGGATTGATAAAACCCTATGCTATACTACAACTGACTAGTACAAGCTTGGGTGATTGACAACAAGAGCCTAAAAACCCTTGTATCAGGTTTAGAGAGTGTTTTTTGAGAAAGCTAAACTTAGATAAAATTAAGACTTGATAATGATAATGTTTTGTGGCTTCTATTTTATAGTAGGGAGCCAAAAGAAGCATAAAAACCTAAAAATATAAGATAATGTTAACAAAAGTCAAATCGTCAACGCGGATGAGTTGCAGCGAGGTCGTACAGTCGATGTTGTGCTCGATATGCGACCTCTATATGGCCCGTGCAGCGTGTATTGACGTCCTTCCTCGATGCTGGTCCTCGATGCAGACCAACGGCTTGGAATCCTCGTACTGATCCTTCTCCTCTCGTCCTACAGCTTGCATCGAGCACACACCACGGGTGTTTTGCTCGATATGCTTGCTCGATATGGATCATACTTTGCAAGAACTCCACTTTTGACATCTTCTTTGATCATGAGCTGCTTCCATCTCCTCCCCAACTCAAAGAAACTCCAAAAACACCTGAAAACCACCATAAACATGTACATGTATGCAAATATATGCAATCCTAAGCTAAATGCATGCTATGTTGATTCTAAGTGTAAATGATACCTAAATGCTAAACTATATTGCAAAAACAGAGGAAAAAATGCATGAAATACAGCCTAAAATGATCTAAAATAGCAAGCTATCAACACCCCATACTTAGCTTTTGCTTGCCCTCAAGCAAACAAACACTTAACATGGTGATGAGCTTTTAAATGGGAACTGATATCTTTGAAAATGCTAACAGTAAATCGAAATGAAGTCCATGTTCCTAATTCTAGAGTGCACTTGATCGAAGAATACTTTAAAAACTTAGCCACTTTCATCACAAAAAAGAATAAGGATCATCACTAAGCTTCCAACCTTCACATGCTCATCAAATCAAACAACCATTTTAACATTCAATTATGCTCAAACCATGAATCATGCTTATGCAAAGGCGAAAGTGTCATTTACAAAGGGACAAGGCATAGTGGAATAAAAATGATTCCACTTCACAAAATGGTTTTGGTGTTTAAAGGGTTCTCTCAAGGAAAAGCATGGTTGTGCTTTGGCAAAATGCTAAGGGTCAAAGAACAACTCACACATACAAAGGAAGACTCCCATCTACCCAAGATCTATAAGATGTGTTCCTAACTTGCTAAGCAATGAAAGAACTTCCTATTCTACCCTTTTTAAGAACTTAAACCCTTTTTAAAACCTAAAAACTTTTCTTCTTCAAGTGCTTTGGAGGACACTTCTTCTTTTGAACTTCAAGTGGTGGCGATTTGATTCTTTTGAGTTTGGCTCCTTTATATGGTGATGCTGGTGCTTGATTCGCCTTTGGCTTTTTGATTTATTGGTTTTGCAGTTATTGCATCTCTTTTCTTCTTTGAACATGAGCCTTCTTTATTTGAGTTTAAAATCGCCATTTCCACCATTTTGCTTGTGTCACACTCCTTTTTTTTTGTGCCTTCACTTCTTTTCTTCTTTGCCTCCCTTAAAAACTAAACCCAATATAACCCCAAACCATTGCCCAAACACCCTAATCTATCTAACTCAAGAGTGAGCTAGTTCTACAATGGAAGTACTTCCCTTGTAGTTTCAACCCAACACTTTTTGCTAAGCAACAACCTTGATGGAAGAGGCCTCACAAATCACACACTAGTAATGTCTTTGCTTGAAAGAAGGTTTAGTTAAGGGTGTGAAAATCTAAATGGACCTTTTAGAGCGTGGCAAAAGAGACTAAGAATATCCAAATATTTTAAACAATCCATGACATCAATCACAAAAGCATAAGGCATGTTAATTGCGGATTTAAATTAGGTTCTACTGATAGACACTTTATTTGCAAGGGTGAGAATACAATGAGGTTATCAAACTCAAATGCAAGACAGGTTGTAGTACATCAAGCAAGAGAGAGTCAATCCATACCTAGGATGATAGAGAATGCAAAAAGAATACAAGGACTAATGCAAATCTAAGCGAAATAAGATAAGTTATAAGAAAATCCCTAAAAACTAGATGCAGCAAATTAAATGGAATGCAACCTATTTTAAAATTACTAGAAATGATGAAACTACCAGGAGGAACAAGCAGAATAATTAAAGGACAAAGCTTCGAATTACTAAAATTCGACTAGTGGATCGACCATGAGATCGACCACTAGATCGAGCAATAACAATTGATCTCGTCTAAAAATGCAAGAACAATAAAACTAACGACCATGATGCTATCAAAGATCAAGCGAATGATGAGAGAAGATGTAAAGATGCTAAAAGAAAGGGCCTAGGGTTGAGATTCATGGTCAGGGGTTTCAAAGGTTCGACCTTGGGTTGAAAACTTTAAATCGACTCACTTTGTGAGGATCTCTAAGCCTTGAAAACTAAGCAAGATCTATCTGTGGCTTTCGGTATAGATCACTCCTTCATCCTCTCCTCCAAACCCATGGCTTTTGGTGGAAAGAGAGGTCGAAGGGCATGGAAAACAGATTTCAAATGAGTGGCTTAACTAGTCCCCCAAACTTCCATGGCTTTTGGGAAGGGGTAACTAGTCTCTAGGGTGTGATCTTCCGAGGCTCCTGAATCCTGTCAAGGTAAGGAACCTCTCGGATCATGAAGCTCTTGGCGTGAGTGTCTTCAAGCATTGAGATCTCAACACCCTAGAAGAGATAGCCATCGAAAACAATTAGAAAACCCCAAGATCGAAACCCTTTAGACCCCTTAATCCTCTCAACCCCAAACCCAAATAAACTACTCACTACACATAAGGTAAATCAAGCAAATCATGTAAAAGGAAACGATGAACATGAAAAGAAAACTAGATTAAGATGAAAACGATTCGATTACAAAGCTTAAGAAAACTCAAAGTTCGACAATGGTGTTCTTCGTCAAAACGAGAGAGAAAACATACGAAAAAGATAAGGATTGAAAGTTGTCTGGGAAAAGGACGTCGCCGCCTTCCCAAAATGGCCAAAACAAGCTGATGGTCCCCCCCTCGCTAGCGGCCAAATGTGGTTGAAAGGACAGAGATTGACTCTGGGATCGAGCGGTTCTCTCGATCATCTCCGGACATCGTGTCTTCAGCTCGATCTGGGTCTCGATCAATATCGGCGGATCGAGTGTTGCATCCGATCTCGGTATCGATCTTCGGTTGGATCGGGTGGTGTACTCGATCTGGCTCTCGCTCTGCATGACGTCATTTACGTCCGTACCGTTTGATCGACTGCTTCACTCGATCCTCGTCTCGATCTTTCTCCTTGGATCGCCTGGTTGGCTCGATCTTCTGGTCGATCACATCCTAGATCGACCGGCCATGCTCGATCTGCTCCTCGATCTCTGATCCTTAGCAAATATCCGAGCTTCCACGAACTGCTACAACAGCCTCAACATGTCCACGAACCTCCAGGACTCCAAAGCAGCCAGAAACAACCTAAATGTGATGCAAAATGCAAGGAACATGCGTATGCTGGTGCAAGAATGCTCTAGGACTCTAAGTGATGCAATCTAACCTAAAACGTGATACAAATGCATGAAAAGCTAACTAATGAGTATGCAAAATGTATGTAATATGCAGTAACATCAACTCCCCCAAACTTACTTCTTGCTTGCCCTCAAGCAACAGAAAATAAGTAAGGAAGAGAGGTTTTCAGAAAAACGAATGGGGGTTTAAACTTCTTGCAAAGGTGCCTTTCAAATGAATCAATCTCAATGTCCTAGTTAACAGTTCTAAAATGCTATGCTTACACTCATACTCCAAATAACTTAGCCATACTCATCACACAAAGAAATTCAAATCATGACTCTCCTATTCCTAACAATCAAAGAAACTCATCCTTTAACATTCATTAACATTAGAACCATGAATCAAACTTATGCACTTTAAGGCAAAATACATTTGGCTAAGGGTGAAGGTTATGAGCATTGAATGATCTCATTTGAAAAGGGTTTATAATTAGAACAAGGGTTTCACTCAAAAATGGTTGAACTTATACATAATGCTAAAGGTAAAGACAATTGATGCATACATGATTAGATTCTCATCTACCCATGTAAACTAACAAATGATCCTAAACCCCTCTCATTTATCAACTTTTATCCTCACTCACCACTTAGAGTCTACCATTTTTCTTCTCAAAACTTAGCAATCCCCAATTCGAAACAAAAATATTTTTTAAACTTTTCAGGCTAGTGAAAAGGTTTTGAAAGTAACTTTGCTCTTTAAATATTTCTTATTGGTAGCTCTCTTAATTTTTTTTTTCTTTTTTTTTTCTTTTTATTTTTATTTGGCACTTAGGCTCTTTTATTTCTTTTTCTTTTTCTTTTATTTATTTTTTTTTCTTTTTTATTGGGAGAGCTACCTCCTGAAATTTATTAGAGCATATACTTAGTTTTTAAACACAACCTTTCACTTAAAACCCATTTCTTTCTTTAAAACACCAAACTCCTTGAAACCGAGAAAAAATAGAAATGAAAACAACCCCAATGATCCCCCAAACTTATCCTAAGCCTATACCTAGCTTCAAAATGCAAAGCTAGCAATCATATGAGAACTAAATCATGTCGCCTAAACCTAACACTTTATGCCAAGTTCAAACCGAAAGGAAGGCCTCACAATGATGTCACACAAGAACATTTGGCTTCAAAGAAGGGTAAGGTTCAAGGTGGGAGTTCTACTTAGGCTCACAAAGAGTGGTAAAGAGGAAGAAGAGAGCCTAAATATTTTAAAACCATGTGTTTATTTTCAAATGCATAAGGTTCTCACTTATTAGGACAGGTTTCAAATCATGAGAGTTCAATTCAAGTCACGAAAATCCTATCAAGTGATCCAGGCATGGTAAGAACTTACTTTCAAAGCATAGACAAAGCATTAGAGAACTACTACCTAGGGCATTGAAACAATTCATAAGTAAAAACACCTTTTCAAGAAATTCTAACCCCTTATGCAAAATGCAAACAACCTAGATGCTATGAGAAACTCTAGACTCAATCCTAACATGTTTTGACAAGATGAATGCAACTACATGAATCTTTGAAAAATTTTTAAAAAATTTATCAATTTTTCATGAACTAAAGACTCAAGGATGCTAAAGGAAAATAAGATCACAAAACACAAGTCAAATCACACATGTACTCCCCCAAACTTGCTTGACACCGTCCCGGTGGCAAACTCATTCGAAGGAGTGTCAAAACACAAAGCAAAAAGAAGCAAATATGAGCGGTTATGTACAATGGAGGAAGGTTGTTACCTCTGGTCTAGTCTCGACGGAACTTGAGGATGTTCCAGAGGAGCTAGAGATTGTTGCTTTGCCCTTGTCGGCTGGTTCTTGGAGAGAATGGCGCGCCGGCTGAATGGTGCTGCTTTGTGGCTCGCGGATGACAACTCCACCGGTTGAGAGCCTTCTCTTCTCGGGTTGTTGAGCCTCCTTACTTGCATCCTTCTTAGGCGAGCCTCCTTGAAGTGCCTTGACTTTCTTTCCAAGTTTCTTTAGCATTTTGCCTTGCCACTTATTGATCTTCCTTTCCATCTCCACAACAGATGCTAGGAACTTCTCGGTTTTTGTCCTTGACTCAAAGTCTAACTTGGGAAGTGTGTAGGCCTCGGGCATCTCATCTTCCGTTGCTGGAGACTCGGACCTTTGACGAGGAGCAATCGCTGAAGCAGGTGGTACTCCTAGAGGAGCAAAGCACTCTTCCTCCGTGGGCAAGAACTCGATGTTCCCAACACCAAGCAGCTCGGTTTCATCTTTGTTTGGCAAGATGCACACTCTCTTCTTGTCTTCGTCGTCTATGAAGAGGTAGGCGTAGAACCCTTCTGCTGGCGTGCGTTCTAAGCTGTCGGTATTCCTCATGTACGCCTCATCCATGAAAGCTCTGGCTGGTACATAGGCAAAGTCGTGAATAGGCACACCAGCTTGCAAGAATAGAGGAGTGAGGAAGCCGCCAATGTACGAAGAAGTTGCCTTGCACCGCAAGGCATAAGTCTTGTATTTCACCAAAGAACCAGCAAGCACACAGCCGTAGTTCACCTCATCGCCGAGTTCATCCTCCATAGGCTCGTCATTTGCATCCGGATCACACACCAAGTGCTTCACGCCTTGGAACAGGAAGCAAAGCTTGGTCTTTGTGACCGTGGGAGCAACAGATCTTCCACTAAACGTGTTGGCAGTCAGCTTCAAAGTGTACCTCAGCACCGGGCTTCTCACTCGCTTGATCTTGGCGGTGTTGGCTTTATAGTCCTCATTGCTAATCAGGTCCCAAAAGTCGTTGGCTTTCTTGAAGGCGGGGAACTCGACCTTGTTGTTACCCGCGTTGAGACCATAAGCTTGGCATAGCTCAGGGATGAAGAGGGTGTAGGCTTAACAGCCAACCTTGAAGTAGAGGCGACCTTGTGAAGGGACGGGTGTGCTAGGATTCTCGTAACGGAACTCCAATGTGGCAAGGAAGTCTATTGTCACATCTGGAATTGTTGGGCAATCCATCCGTGACAGACATCTTAGGCCAATGTTCTTGAGGAGTTGGTCAAAATCCCCAAGAATCCCTAGCTTGAACAGCAGCTCTCGATCAGCAAACTTGGTAGGCTCAAACCGAAGCCTTTCCAGCCGTTTCTTGTCCCTCTTCTCATCCTTAGTCCATCTGACCCTCTCTTGAACTGCCACCTCTTGTCCTTCTCCCTCTTGTGCTGTCTCTTCTCTTGTTCTTTTGGGGGCCATTGTACCTGAAACAAGTTTCTAAAGAAGCTTGATAAGCAAAACGGCGGTTTGATGAGAATGAGAGAGGAGAAGGAGAGAACTTATAAATACTATCCTAGAATTTTTGGGATATTAATAAAAATCATAGCTAAATAAAGGAGAATCAGATCTTTAGATGCTAGAAAATATAGAATTATTCCTTTTACTTAGCTAATTTTTAAAAATCAAAATAGACCCTATATTCTAGAACAATATCTTGCGAATTTAAAGGAAATTTTCCTAAAGATAAATCATTAAATTTTGAAAATACGTTTGCAAGAAATGTAAAAGATCTTTGCTAGCTTCTGAAAACCAAAACTCTCACTCTCTTTGTTTAAAATTTTCGAGAAAAACAGGAATGAGAGGGTGAGAGGTTGTTGACACATTTAAAGACTAGCAAAGAGCAAAACCATGGGTAGTAAAGGTGGTTTTCTGACAAAGTCTTGGTCAAGGTACATCTTTCATGGTCAAAGATGCTTGCCTTGACCAAGTTTTGAATTTAAAAATTGGAGGGAAAAGAATAAAGGAGGGAAAGAAAAACTTACCTCGGCATGAGATCGAGTCCATTTGGTCGATCTAGGACTCGATCTCATGCCCATAATGGCTTAGATCGAGAGGGTTACTCGATTTGAGACTCGATTCATAATGAATCGAGTCTTGGATCAATTGGCTCTCTCGATCATTCACATGTTGGCTCCACGGCTAAGTCCTCATGATCGAGCTATGTCCTCGATCTAGGGGTCGATTTGGCATAGATCGAGTGATGGATCGAGTCGAGTGATCGATCTGTTTTCAACAGATTTTCCTGAGAGAAATTAGATCGGTCGATCCGTTTTGGATCGATCAATCCTTTTTGGTCAAGGTCGATCTTATCACTCGTTCTCGTCTAGATCGACTGGCTCCTCTCGATTCACTGACTCGATCTAGCAAAGATCGAGTCAGGATCAGTCGATCTAGCACTCGATCTCTAGCCTTATCTTAACCCCTATCGCCTCTTTTGGAATTCAAGATCAAGGTTTAGACTCCTCATACCTGTTCCTACACACTTGCAGAATAAAAACATAAAACTGAAAGAGAAATAAAGCAGAAATATGTACAAGGTAAACATGGGAATGCCTCCCAAGTGCGCTTTCTTTAACGTCTTTAGCTAGACTTTACTTGGTTTAGGCGGATGGTGGGTCTTGGAGAAGCACCGAGGTACTCTCCTTGTCGTAGTTGTCTGCCAAGTAAGGCTTGACTCTGTGTCCGTTGACGGTGAATGCACTGCCACTTTTTCCCATCAGAGTAACAGCTCCATAAGGCAACACTTCTTGGATCACAAACGGTCCGCTCCACCTTGACTTCAACTTTCCCGGGAAGATTTTGAGCCTTGAGTTGTACAGCAACACTAACCCTCCTTCCTTAAGCTCATTGGCAACCAACTTCTTGTCATGAGTCTCCTTAGTCCGCTCCTTGTATATCCGAGAGCTCTCATAAGCGTTCAGTCTTAACTAATCCAGTTCGTGTAGCTGAATAAGGCGCCTCTCCTGAGCAGTCTTGAGGTCAAAGTTCAGCCTCATCACAGCCCACAACGCACGGTGTTCCAGCTCAACCGGGAGATGACAGCCCTTGCCATAGAGTAGAGTGAAAGGGGTACGGTAGGCCTAAAGAGCATCGTCCAGCTTCACTGCCCAGTCTTTCCTTGTTGCTCCGACTGTCTTCTCTAGTATAGCCTTGATTTGCCGGTTGGAGACTTCCACTTGACCGCTTGTTTGAGGATGATACGGTGTAGCCACCTTATGCTTAACTTCATACTTTCTCAAGAGGTTCTCAAAGACATTGTTTATGAAGTGGCTTCCTCCATCTCTTATAACCACCTTAGGTACCCCAAACCTCGGGAAGATGATACTCTTGAACAGCTTGATTACCACCTTAGAGTCATTTGTAGGGGAAGCAACCGCCTCAACACATTTAGAGACATAATCCACTGCTACTAAGATGTATTTGTTGCCATATGAAGAAGGAAATGGCCCCATGAAGTCTATGCCCCATGCGTCGAACACGTCAACCTCGAAGATGGGAACCTGAGGCATTTCGTTCCTCTTAGTGATATTCCCTGCTCGTTGACATGCCTCACAGCTCTTCACAAAGTCGTGTGCATCTTTAAAAATGGATGGCCACCAGAAACCGGCTTGCAACACTTTCGTGGCACTCTTGAATGAGGCGAAGTGACCTCCGTAGGAAGAGCCATGGCAATGATAGAGAATGTCCCTAGCTTCTTCCTTTGTAACACATCTCCGGTACAAACTGTCTACTCCTCTCTTGTATAAGTAGGGCTCGTCCCAAAAGTAATCACTAGCCTCTCTCATAAACCGCTTCTTGTGATAGCTGTTGAGATGTGTTGGCTCCTCACCACACGCTAGATAGTTCACTACATCAGCATACCACGGTAGATCCTCCTCTTTGAAACTCAACACCTCTTCAAACCTCCCTTCTAGCTTTCCACAAACAGCCGTGGTAATCGCCATGAGCTGCTCTTTTGGAAGAGAGTCATCTAAGGGGAGAGACTCGTTGATCCTTAGCCGTGAAAGGTGGTCAGCGACTCCGTTTTCTATTCCTTTCTTGTCTTTAATCTCCATGTCAAACTCCTGGAGAAAGAGAATCCATCTTAAGAGCCGAGGCTTAGTGTCTTTCTTCGAATAGATGTATCGCAAGGCAGCGTGATCCGTGTATACAATAGCCTTGGAACCAACGAGATATGATCTGAACTTCTCAAAGGTGAACACTACAGCAAGCAACTCCTTCTCTGTAGTGGTGTACCTTGTTTGCGTGTCATCCAAGGTTCTTGAAGCATAGTAGATCACGTGTAGCTTCTTGTCTTTCTTCTGACCCAGAATGGCTCCTATGGCGTAGTCACTAGCATCACACATGATCTCAAAGGGAAGAGACCAGTCTGGTGCTTGGACTATAGGAGCTGATGTAAGGGCTTCCTTGATGGTCACGAAAGCTCTCAAACACTCTTCATCAAACACAAACTCAGCTTCCTTGCACAACAACCGTGTAAGAGGGCGTGCAATCTTGGAGAAATCTTTGATGAAGCGCCTATAGAACCCTGCGTGTCCCAAGAAGCTTCTGACTCCCTTGACGTTAACCGGCGGCTCAAGACCCATCATGACTTCCACTTTAGCCTGATTAACCTCAATGCCCTTCTCTGATATCTTATGACCAAGCACGATCCCTTCCTTAACCATAAAGTGGCATTTCTCCCAGTTCAGCACCAAGTTTGTCTCTTCACAATGCTTTAGTACCCTGCAAAGATTCAACAAACACGCAGAAAAGGACACACCATAGACAGAGAAGTCATCCATGAACACCTCTAGCATCTCCTCTATTATATCGGAGAAGATCGACATCATACACCGCTGAAACGTAGCCGGTGCATTACACAATCCAAACGGCATCCTTCGATATGCGAAGGTACAGTAGGGACATGTGAAGGTCGTCTTCTCCTGATCATTTGGGTGAATTGGTATCTGAAAGAAACCGCTATACCCATCGAGGAAACAGTAGTAAGGGTGATTAGCAAGTCTCTCAAGCATTTGATCAATAAAACGCAAAGGGAAATGGTCTTTCCTAGTCGCAAGGTTAAGTTTCCTATATTCAATACAAATCCTATGACCAGTGATGGTTCTAGTAGGAATAAGCTCACCCTTTTCATTCCTTATGACCGTGATCCCTCCCTTCTTAGGCACCACGTGTACATGAGAAACCCATGTGCTGTCACTTATGGGATAGATCACGCCAGCCTCTAAAAGCTTAAGGATTTCTTTCTTAACAAACTCTTTCAGATTAGGATTCAAACACCTTTGATGTTCTATAGAAGAGGCGTTCTCATTATCCAAGTGAATCCTGTGAGTGCAAAGCATTGGTGAAAGGCCCTTGATGTCACTTAAAGAGTACCCAATGGCCTTCCTATACTTTCTCAGCTCAGTTAGGAGCGAGTGCAACTCATCATCACTTAAGTTTTCATTCACAATCACGGGATAAGTGTTATTAGGCCCTAAGAAAGCATACCTTAGCCCTTTTGGGAGCTCCTTAAGGTCCACCTTTGGGGCTAACAGCTCACTCCAGTCATCCTCGTGGCTGTTGTTGTTGCCTTCCTCCTTGGAGCCCTCCTTAGACCCCGAGGCATGGCCCTTAAGACTGCTTTCCTCCATCGCTATCCCTTCTGAAATCGAGTCCTCCAGTCGATTCTCCTCTCGATGTCGTCTAGATCGAGCCATTTCGCTCGATTCAATTACTCGATTTGATGTGGATCGAGTAAGGGATCGAGACGCTGAGTCGATCTCCTGATTGGACCCCAAAATGATCGGGAGGTCTCTCTCGATCGTCGACTCGATTGTTTTTCCTGATCGAGCATTCCTCTCGATCTGTCTATCGATTGCTGCACCGGATCGAGTTGTGTTCTCGATTGCCTTGTCGATCTGACTCCTGGATCGAGTGAAAATGTCGATCTCGGGGTCGATCTCTAGGCAGCAACTTTCATCATTCTTAACAATCTTCCTAGAATCCAGCAGGTTGGCGTACTCCTGGGTCCTCTGATCCACATAGCCAAACTCCCCTGGCCCCTTAGTAAGTGCTAGCTTCAGATGGTCTTCTAGAGCCAGCTCTTCCAGCAACTCATCCGCTAAGGCATCCATCGTTTCAATGTAGAAAGCTTGCCCTTCTATGGTCGGCTTCTTCATAACCTCATTGATATCGAAGTCCAGCCTTATCTCCTTTCCCAAGTGCAAGGCAATCTTCCCATTCTTGACAATTATGATAGCTCTGGCGGTTGCAAGGAATGGTCTCCCTAAGATGAGTGGATCTTTAGGCTCTTCATCCATCTCTAACACGATGAAGTCCGTAGGCACGTTCACACCACTGATTCGCACCGGTAGATCTTCAAGCAGCCCCACTGGTAGCCTCACACTCCTATCAGCCAGTACCAACGAGATCCGACAGTCTTTGAAACGAGTAAAGCCAAGCTTCTTAGCCACGGAGTGAGGCATCAGGTTTATGCTAGCTCCAAGATCACATAGGCAGCTCTTGAACTCTAGAGGAGCTAAAGTGCAGGGTATAGTGAAGCTTCCAGGGTCTCCCAACTTCTTAGGGACTATCTCCTTATGTATCACAGCACTACACTCTTCACTTAGAACAAGTACCTCCTTGCTTTCCTTATTCTTCTTCACTAGAGTGTCTTTGAAGAATTTGGCGCATTTAGGCATCATTGCAAAGCAGTCAACGAGAGGTAGCTTGATCTCCACGTCCTGAAGATGCTTCTCAAAGAGGATTCTATGCTTCTCTATGAGTTGCTTCTTGAAACGGCCAGGAAAAGGCAGCTTAGGTACATACGGTGGAGGCACATAAGCATTCTTCTCCTTAGTAGTTTGCTCAGCTTTCTTCTCAACAACTGCTTGTCTCCTCTTCTTGGCCCTTGGATCCACACGTTGTCAAAGTTAATCTCATCAACATCAGCTGAAGGTTTACCCTCCCCCTCTTGAATTACAACGTCCTCGTTGTTCTTAGTAGAGACCGGAGGTTCGAGCTCTTTGCCGCTTCTCAACGTTATGGCGTTAGCATACTCCTTAGGATTCTGCTCACACTTTCCCGGAAGACTATTCTGACCACTCGTACTCGCTTTCCCCTTCTCTAGCTGCTTGATCTTGTTGTTTAAGTTGGTGATCTGAGTGGAGAAGTCAGTGAGAGACGAGTCTAGACGAGTGTTCATCTCGGCAAACTTCTGGTTTGTAGAGGCTTGCCCTTGTATCAGCTGTTGAAACATTGCTTGAACCGGATCAACTTGTTGTTGCATCGGCTGTTGCTGTTGAGGTGCAAAGCCCAGAGGGTAGGTAGGTGTATAACCCTTGTTACTTTGATGTTGCCCTTGGAAGTTGTTCTGCCCTTGACCTTGGAAACCACCACTCGATTGAAAACCTTTGTTGTAAGGGATGAAAGGTTTTGCTTGCTAAGCAGGGTACACATGATCCTTAGGGTTGGCTACGTTGGTGCTTCGGTAGGAGAGGTTGTTGTTCTGGTTGTAGCCTTGGTTGCAGCCTTGAGGATGTAGTTGTTTTGTCCCGCCACCCAATTGGCTGCTTCTTGGCTCAACTCTAACTCCTCTTGATTCTCATCAGCTTCACCAACAAAGTGAACATGCTTCTGATTGGCTAACACCAGCTTATCTATCTTCTCATGTAAAGATTTCAGCTCCTTTTTGTGAGACTCTAGCTCTGATCGTCTCGGTGCACGGTCATAGTCCTCAGCATAGTTGCCATCACTCAATGCCAAGTTTTCTATCAGCTCCATACCCTCTTCTACCTCCTGACCAAGGAAGTTCCCTTTGCTAGCTGTGTCAAGCAACAACCTGATCTTCGGTGAAGCTCCACGGTATATGATACTGAGTAGTGTCTCCTCGCTGAACCCGTGATGAGGACATTGGATCGTGTAGTCTTTGAAACGCTCCATTGCCTCGTTGAATGTCTCATTGTTCCGTTGAGTGAAGCCGCTGATTTCGCTTCTCAACCGTGCTGTCCTGGTGCTAGAGAAGAACTTTGAGAGAAAGGCCTTCTTACACTCGGCCCATGAGGTGATGGTGCCTTGTGGGAGGGTCTTCTCCCAATGCCTAGCTTTGTCTCCGAGTGAAAAGGGGAAGAGACGCAGCTTGAAAGCATCTTTGGATATGCCATTGATCTTTATCATCCCACATACTTGCTCGAAGTTGTCAAGGTGTGATAAACACTTTCTTAGCAAGGGTGAAAATGCAGTGAGGTTATCAAACTCAAATGCATGACATGTTGTAGTACAGCAAGCAAGAGAGAGTCAATCCATGCCTAGGATGATACAGAATGCAAAGAGAATAGAAGGACTAATGCAAATCCAAACAATATGAGATGATTTATGAGAAAATCTCTAAAAACTAGATGCGGCAACTTAATTAGAATACAACCTATTTTAAAAATACTAGAAATGAAGGAACTACCACGAAGAACAAACAAATTAATTAAAGGACCAAGCTTCGAATTACTAAAATTCAACTAGTGGATCGACCATGAGATCGACCACTAGATCGAGCAATAACAATCGATCTCGTCTAAAAATGCAAGAACAGTAAAACTAATGACCAGGATGCTATCAAAGATCAAGCGAATGACGAGATAAGATGTAAAGATGCTAAAAGAAAGGGCCTAGGGTTGAGATTCATGATCAGGGGTTTCAAAGGTTCGACCTTGGGTTGAAAACTTTAAATCGACTCACTTTGTGAGGATCTCTAAGCCTTGAAAACTAAGCAAGATCTATCCGTGGCTTTCGGTATAGATCACTCCTTCATCCTCTCCTCCAAACCCATGGCTTTTGGTGGAAAGAGAGGTCGAAGGACAAGGAAAACATATTTCAAATGAATGGCTTAACTAATCCCCCAAACTTCCATGGCTTTTGTGAAGGGGTAACTAGTTTCTAAGGTGTGATCTTACGAGGCTCCTGAATCCTGTCAAGGTAAGGAACCTCTCGGATCATGAAGCTCTTGGCGTGAGAGTCTTCAAGCATTAAGATCTCAACACCTTAGAAGAGATAGCCGTTGAAAACGCTTAGAAAAACCCCAAGATCGAAACCTTTTTGACCCCTTAATCCTCTCAACCCCGAACCCAAATAAACTACTCACTACACATAAAGTAAATCAAGCAAAGCATGTAAAAGGAAACGATGAACATGAAAAGAAAACTAGATTAAGACGGAAAAGATTCGATTACAAAGCTTAAGCTCAAGTTCGACAATGGTGTTCTTCACGAAAAACAGAGAGAAAACGTAAAAGAAAAAGATAAGGATTGAAAGTTGTGAGGGAAAAGGACGTCGCCGCCTTCCCAAAATGGCCAAAACAAGCTGATGGTCCCCCCCCCCCCTCGCTAGCGGCCAAAAGTGGTTGAAAGGACAGAGATCAACTCTAGGATCGAGCGGTTCTCTCGATCATATCCGGACATCGTGTCTTCGGCTCGATCTGGGTCTCGATCGCCATCGGCGAATCGAGTGTTGCATCCGATCTCGGTATCGATCTTCGGGTGGATCGAGTGGTGTACTCGATCTGGCTCTCGCTCTGCATGGCGTCATTTACGTCCGTACCCTTTGATCGACTGCTTCACTCGATCCTTGTCTCGATCATTCTCCTTGGATCGCCTGGTTGGCTCGATCTTCTGGTCGATCACCTCCTAGATCGATCGGCCATGCTCGATCTGCTCCTTGATCTCTGATCCTTAGCATAGATCCGAGCTCCCACGAACTGCTACATCAGCCTCAACATGTCCACGAACCTCCACAACTCCAAAGCAGCCAGAAACAACCTGAATATAATACAAAATGCAAGGAACATGCGTATGCTGGTGCAAGAATGCTCTAGGACTCTAAGTGATGCAATCTAACCTAAAATGTGATACAAATGCATGAAAAGCTAAGTAATGAGTATGCAAAATGTATGCAATATGTAGTAACATCAACTTCCCCAAACTTACTTCTTGCTTGCCCTCAAGCAACAGAAAATAAGTAAGGAAGAGAGGTTTTCCGAAAAACGAATGGGGGTTTAAACTTCTTGCAAATGTGCCTTTCAAATGAATCAATCTCAATGTCCTAGTTAACAGTTCTAAAATGCTATGCTTACACTCATACTCCAAAGAACTTAGCCATACTCATCACACAAAGAAATTCAAATCATGAGTCTCCTATTCCTAACAATCAAAGAAACTCATCCTTTAACATTCATTAACATTAGAACCATGAATCAAACTTATGCACTTTAAAGCAAAAACACATTTGGCTAAGGGTAAAGGTTATGAGCATTGAATGATCTCATTTGAAAAAGGTTTATAATTAGAACAAGGGTTTCTCTAAAAAATGATTGAAGTTGTGCATAATGCTAAAGGTAAAGACAATTTATGCATACATGATTAGATTCTCATCTACCCATGTAAACTAACAAACAATCCTATACCCCTCTCATTTAGTAAATTTTATCCTCACTCACCACTTAGAGTCTACCTTTTTTCTTCACAAAACTTAGCAATCCCCAATCCGAAACAAGAACATTTTTAAACTTTTTAGGCTAGTGAAAAGGTTTTGAAAATAATTTTTGCTCTTTAGATATTTCTTATTGGTAGCTCTCTTATTTTTTCTCTTTCTCCTTTTTTTTCCTTTTATTTTTATTTGGCACTTAGGCTCTTTTATTTCTTTTTCTTTTATTTTTTTCTTTTTATTTTTATTTTATTATGGGAGAGCTACCTCCTGAAATTTATTAGAGCATACTTAGTTTTTAAAACACAACCTTTCACTTAAAACCCATTTCTTTCTTTAAAATATAAAGTTCTTTGAAACCGAGAATAAATAGGAAAGAAAGCAACCCGAATGCAAAGCCTATACCTAGCTTCAAAATGGAAAGCTAGCAATCATATGAAAACTAAATCATGTCGCCTAAACCTAACACTTTATGCCAAGTTCAAACCGAAAGGAAGGCCTCACAAAGATATCACACAAGAACATTTGGCTTCAAAGAAGGGTAAGGTTCAAGGAGGGAGTTCTACTTAGGCTCACAAAGAGTGGTAAAAAGGAAGAAGAGAGCCTAAATATTTTAAAACCATGTGTTCATTTTCAAATGCATAAGGATGATAATTAGAATTTCAAATTAAGGTTCTCACTTATTAGGATGAGTTTCAAATCATGAGAGTTCAACTCAAGCCACAAAAATACTAACAAGTGATCCAAGCATGGTAAGAACTTACTTTCAAAGCATAGACAAAGCATTAGAGAACTACTAACTAAGGCATTGAAACAATTCATAAGTAAAAATATCTTTTTAAGAAACTCTAACCCCTTATGCAAAATGCAAACAACCTAGATGCTATGAGAAATTCTATACTCAATCCTAACATGATGAATGCAACTACATGAATCTTTGAAAAAAATTTAAAAATTCTACCAATTTTTCATGAACTAAAGACTCAAGGATGCTAAAGGAAATTAAGATCACAGAACACAAGTCAAATCACACATGTACTCCCCCAAACTTGCTTGACACCGTCCCGGTGGCAAACTCATTCGAAGGAGTAGCAAAACAATAAGCAAAAAGAAGCAAATATGAGCGGTTATGTACAATGGAAGAAGGTTGTTACCTCTGGTCTAGTCTCGGCTGGAACTTGAGGATGTTCCAGAGGAGCTAGAGACTATGGTCTTACCTTTGTCAGCTGGTTCTTGGAGAGAGTGGCACGCCGGCTGAATGGTGCTTCCTTGGGTTTCGCGGATGACAACTCCACCGGTTGAGAGCCTTCTCTTCTCGGGTTGTTGCACCTCTTGACTTGCAGCTTTCTTAGGCGAGCCTCCCTGAAGTGCCTTGACTTTCTTTCCAAGCTTCTTGAGCATCTTGCCTTGCCACTTGTTGATCTTCCTTTGCATCTCCACAACAGATGCTAGGAACTTCTCGGTTTTTGTCCTCGACTCAAAGTCTAGCTTGGGAAGTGTGTAGGCCTCGGGCATCTCATCTTCCGTGGCTGGAGACTCGGACCTTTGACGAGGGGCAATCGCTGAAGCAGGTGGTCCTCCGAGAGGGGTAAAGCATTCTTCCTTCGTGGGCAAGAACTCGATGTTCCCAACACCAAGCAGCTCGGTTTCATCTTTGTTGGGCAGGATGCACACTCTCTTCTTGTCTTCGTCGTCTATGACGAGGTAGGCGTAGAACCCTTCAGCTGGCGTGCGTCCCAAGCTGTCAATATTCCTCATGTATGCCTCGTCCATGAAAGCTCTGTTTGGTACATGGGTGAAGTCGTGAATGGGCACACCAGCTTGCACAAACAGAGGAGTGAGGAAACCGCCTATGTAAGAGGAAGCTGCCTTGCACCGCAAGGCATAAGCCTTGTATTTCACTAAGGACGCCGCAAGCACACATCTGTAGTTCACCTCATCGCCGAGTTCATCCTCCATAAGCTCGTCATTTGCATCCGGATCACACACCAAGTGCTTCACACCTTGGAACAGGAAGCACAGCTCTGTCTTCGTGACCGTAGGAGCAACAGATCTTCCACTAAACGTGTTGGCGATCAGCTTCAGAGTGTACCTCAGCACCAGGTTTCTTACTCGCTTGATCTTGGCGGTGTTGGCTTTGTAGTCTTCATTGCTGATCAGGTCCCAAAAGTCGTCGGCTTTCTTGAAGGCGGGGAACTCGACCTTGTAGGCATCCGCGTTGAGACCATAAGCTTGGCATAGCTCAGGGATGGAGAGTGTATAGGCTTGACGGCCAACCTTAAAGTAGAGGCGACCTTGAGAAGGGACGGGTGTGCTAGGATTCTCGTAACGGAACTCCAACGTGGCAAGGAAGTCTATTGTCACTTCTGGAATGGTTGGGCAATCCATCCGTGACAGACATCTTAGGCCAATGTTCTTGAGGAGTTGGTCGAAATCTCCAAGAATCCTTAGCTTGGACAACAGCTCTCGATCAGCAAACTTGGTAGGCTCAAACCGAAGCATTTCCAGCCGTTTCTTGTCCCTCTTCTCATCCTTAGTCCATCTGACCCTCTCTTGAACTGCCACCTCTTGTCCTTCTCCTTCTTGTGCTGTCTCTTCTCTTGTTCTCTTTGGGGCCATTGTTCCTGAAACAAGTTTCTAAAGAAATTTGATAAGCAAACGGCGGTTTTGATGAGAATGAGAGAAGAGAAGGAGAGAACTTATAAAAACTACCCTAGAATTTTAGGGAATTAATAAAAATTATAGCTAAATAAAGGAGAATCATATCTTTAGTTACTGAAAAATCTAGGATTATTCCTTTTACTTAGCTAGTTTTTAAAAATCAAAACCGACCCTATATTCTAGAACAATATCTTGCGAATTTAAAGGGAGTTTTCCTAAAAATAAATCATTAAATTTTGAAAATACCTTTGCAAGAGATGTAAAAGATCTTTGCTAACTTTGAAAACCGAAACTCTCACTCTCTTTGTTTAAAATTTTCGAGAAAAACAGGAATGAGAGGGTGAGAGGTTGTTGAAATATTTAAAGGCTAGCAAAGAGCAAAACAATGGGTAGTAAAAGTAGTTTTTCTGACAAATTCATGGTCAAGACACATCTTTCATGGTCAAAGATGCTTGCCTTGACCAAGTTTTGAATTTAAAAGTTGGAGGGAAAAGAGTAAAGGAGGGAAAGAAAATGTTACCTCGGCATGAGATCGAGTCCATTTGGTCGATCTAGGACTCGATCTCATGCCCATAATGGCTTAGATCGATTGGCTCTCTCGATCATTGAGATGTTGGCTCCACGGCTAAGTCCTCATGATCGAGCTATGTCCTCGATTTAGGGGTCGATTTGGCACAGATCGAGTGATGGATCGATTCGAGTGATCGATCTGTTTTCAACAGATTTTCCCGAGAGAAATTAGATCGGTCGATCCGTTTTGGATCGATCGATCCTTTTTCGTCAAGGTCGATCTTGTCACTCGTTCTCGTCTAGATTGACTGGCTCCTCTCGATTCACTGACTCGATCTAGCAAAGATTGAGCCAGGATCAGTCGAACTAGCACTCGATCTCTAGCCTTATCTTAACCCATATCGCCTCTTTTGGACTTCAAGATCAAGGTTTAGACTCCTCTTACCTGTTCCTACACACTTGCAGAATAAAAACATAAAACTGAAAGGGAAATAAAGCAGAGATATGTACAGGATAAACATGGGAATGCCTCCCAAGTGCGCTTTCTGTAACGTCGTTAGCTAGACTTTACTTGGTTTAGGCGGATGGTGGGTCTTGGAGAAGCACCGAGGTACTCTCCTTGTCGTAGTTGTCTGCCAAGTAAGGCTTGACTCTGTGTCCGTTGACGGTGAATGCACTGCCACTTTTTCCCATCAGAGTAACAGCTCCATAAGGCAACACTTCTTGGATCACAAACGGTCCGCTCCACCTTGACTTCAGCTTTCCCGGGAAGATTTTGAGCCTTGAGTTGTACAGCAACACTAACCCTCCTTCCTTAAGCTCATTGGCAACCAACTTCTTGTCATGAGTCTCCTTAGTCCGCTCCTTGTATATCCGAGAGCTCTCATAAGCGTTCAGTCTTAACTAATCCAGTTCGTGTAGCTGAATAAGGCGCCTCTCCTGAGCATTCTTGAGGTCAAAGTTCAGCCTCTTCACAGCCAACAACGCACGGTGTTCCAGCTCAATCGGGAGATGACAGCCCTTGCCATAGAGTAGAGTGAAAGGGGTTGTACCAATCGGCGTTTTGAAGGCGGTACGGTAGGCCCAAAGAGAGTCGTCCAGCTTCACTGCCCAGTCTTTCCTTGTTGCTCCGACTGTCTTCTCTAGTATAGCCTTGATTTGCCGGTTGGAGACTTCCACTTGACCGCTTGTTTGAGGATGATACGGTGTAGCCACCTTATGCTTAACTCCATACTTTATCAAGAGGTTCTCAAAGACATTGTTTATGAAGTGGCTTCCTCCATCGCTTATAACCAGCTTAGGTACCCCAAACCTCGGGAAGATGATACTCTTGAACAGCTTGATTACCACCTTAGAGTCATTTGTAGGGGAAGCAACCGCCTCAACACATTTAGAGACATAATCCACTGCTACTAAGATGTATTTGTTGCCATATGAAGAAGGAAATGGCCCCATAAAGTCTATGCCCCACGCGTCGAACACGTCAACCTCGAAGATGGGAACCTGAGGCATTTCGTTCCTCTTAGTGATATTCCCTGCTCGTTGACATGCCTCACAGCTCTTCACAAAGTCGTGTGCATCTTTAAAAATGGATGGCTACCAGAAACCGGCTTGCAACATTTTCGTGGCAGTCTTGAATGAGGCGAAGTGACCTCCGTAGGAAGAGCCATGGCAATGATAGAGGATGTCCCTAGCTTCTTCCTTTGTAACACATCTCCGGTACAAACTGTCTACTCCTCTCTTGTATAAGCAGGGCTCGTCCCAAAGGTAATCACTAGCCTCTCTCATAAACCGCTTCTTGTGATAGCTGTTGAGATGTGTTGGCTCCTCACCACACGCTAGATAGTTCACTACATCAGCATACCACGGTAGATCCTCCTCTTTGAAACTCAACACCTCTTCAAACCTCCCTTCTAGCTTTCCACAAACAGCCGTGGTAATCGCCATGAGCTGCTCTTATGGAAGAGAGTCATCTAAGGGGAGAGACTCGTTGATCCTTAGCCGTGAGAGGTTGTCAGCGACTCTGTTTTCTATTCTTTTCTTGTCTTTAATCTCCATGTCAAACTCCTGGAGAAAGAGAATCCATCTTAAGAGCCGAGGCTTAGTGTCTTTCTTCGAATAGATATATCGCAAGGCAGCGTGATCCGTGTATACAATAGCCTTGGAACCGACGAGATATGATCTGAACTTCTCAAAGGTGAACACTACAGCAAGCAACTCCTTCTCTGTAGTGAAGTACCTTGTTTGCGTGTCATCTAAGGTTCTTGAAACATAGTAGATCACGTGTAGCTTCTTGTCTTTCTTCTGACCAAGAACGGCTCCTATGGCGTACTCACTAGCATCACACATGATCTCAAAGGGAAGAGACCAGTCTGGTGCTTGGACTATAGGAGCTGATGTAAGGGCTTCCTTGATGGTCACGAAAGCTCTCAAACACTCTTCATCAAACACAAACTCAGCTTCCTTGCACAACAACCGTGTAAGAGGGCGTGCAATCTTGGAGAAATCTTTGATGAAGCGCCTATAGAACCCTGCGTGTCCCAAGAAGCTTCTGACTCCCTTGACGTTAACCGGCGGCTCAAGACACATCATGACTTCCACTTTAGCCTGATCAACCTCAATGCCCTTCTCTGATATCTTATGACCAAGCACGATCCCTTCCTTAACCATAAAGTGGCATTTCTCCCAGTTCAGCACCAAGTTTGTCTCTTCACAATGCTTTAGTACCCTGCAAAGATTCAACAAACACGCAGAAAAGGACGCACCATAGACAGAGAAGTCATCCATGAACACCTCTACCATCTCCTCTATTATATCTGAGAAGATCGACATCATACACCGCTGAAACGTAGCCGGTGCATTACATAATTCAAACGGCATCCTTCGATATGCGAAGGTACCGTAGGGACATGTGAAGGTCGTCGTCTCCTGATCATTTGGGTGAATTGGTATCTGAAAGAAACCGCTATACCCATCGAGGAAACAGTAGTAAGGGTGATTAGCAAGTCTCTCAAGCATTTGATCAATAAAAGGCAAAGGGAAATGGTCTTTCCTAGTCGCAAGGTTAAGTTTCCTATAATCAATACACATCCTATGACCAGTGATGGTTCTAGTAGGAATAAGCTCAGCCTTTTCATTCCTTATGACCATGATCCCTCCCTTCTTAGGCACCACGTGTACATGAGAAACCCACGTGCTGACACTTATGGGATAGATCACGCCAGCCTCTAAAAGCTTAACGAACACCTTTGATGTTCTATAGAAGAGGCGTTCTCATTATCCAAGTGAATCCTGTGAGTGCAAAGCATTGGTGAAAGGCCCTTGATGTCACTTAAAGAGTACCCAATGGCCTTCCTATACTTTCTCAGCTCAGTTAGGAGCGAGTGCAACTCATCATCACTTAAGTTTTCATTCACAATCACGGGATAGGTGTTATTAGGCCCTAAGAAAGCATACCTTAGCCCTTTTGGGAGCTCCTTAAGGTCCACCTTTGGGGCTAACAGCTCACTCCAGTCATCCTCGTGGCTGTTGTTGTTGCCTTCCTCCTTGGAGCCCTCCTTAGACCCCGAGGCATGGCCCTTAAGACTGCTTTCCTCCATCGCTATCCCTTCTGAAATTGAGTCCTCCAGTCGATTCTCCTCTCGATGTCGTCTAGATCGAGCCATTTCACTCGATTCACTTACTCGATTTGATGTGGATCGAGTAAGGGATCGAGAAGCTGAGTCGATCTAATGATTGGACCCTAAAATGATCGGGAGGTCTCTCTCGATCATCGACTCGATTGTTTTTCCTGATCGAGCATTCCTCTCGATCTGTCTATCGATTGCTGCAGCGGATCGAGTTGTGTTCTCGATTGCCTTGTCGATCTGACTCCTGGATCGAGTGATAACGTTGATCTCGGGGTCGATCTCTAGGCAGCAACTTTCATCATTCTTAACAATCTTCCTAGAATCCAGCAGGTTGGCGTACTCCTGGGTCCTCTGATCCACATAGCCAAACTCCCCTGGCCCCTTAGTAAGTGCTAGCTTCAGATGGTCTTCTAGAGCCAGCTCTTCCAGCAACTCATCCGCTAAGGCATCCATCGTTTCAATGTAGAAAGCTTGCCCTTCTATGGTCGGCTTCTTCATAACCTCATTGATTTCGAAGTCTAGCCTTATCTCCTTTCCCAAGTGCAAGGCAATCTTCCCATTCTTGACATCTATGATAGCTCCGGCGGTTGCAAGGAATGGTCTCCCTAAGATGAGTGGATCTTTAGGCTCTTCATCCATCTCTAACACGATGAAGTCCGTAGGCACGTTCACACCACTGATTCGCACCGGTAGATCTTCAAGCAGCCCCACTGGTTGCCTCACACTCCTATCAGCCAGTACCAACGAGATCCGACAGTCTTTGAAACGAGTAAAGCCAAGCTTCTTAGCCACGGAGTGAGGCATCAGGTTTATGCTAGCTCCAAGATCACATAGGCAGCTCTTGAACTCTAGAGGACCTAAAGCGCAGGGTATAGTGAAGCTTCCAGGGTCTCCCAACTTCTTAGGGACTATCTCCTTATGTATCACAACACTACACTCTTCACTTAGAACAAGTACCTCCTTGCTTTCCTTATTCTTCTTCACTAGAGTGTCTTTGAAGAATTTGGCGCATTTAGGCATCCTTGCAAAGCAGTCAACGAGAGGTAGCTTGATCTCCATGTCTTTAAGATGCTTCTCAAAGAGGATTCTATGCTTCTCTATGAGTTGCTTCTTGAAACGGCCAGGAAAAGGCAGCTTAGGTACATACGGTGGAGGCACATAAGCATTCTTCTCCTTAGTAGTTTGCTCAGCTTTCTTCTCAACAACTGCTTTGTCTCCACTTCTTGGCCCTTGGATCCAAACGTTGTCAATGTTAATCTCATCATCATCAGCTGAAGGTTTACCCTCCCCCTCTTGAATTACAACGTCCTCGTTGTTCTTAGTAGAGACCGGAGGTTCGAGCTCTTTGCCGCTTCTCAACGTTATGGCGTTAGCATACTCCTTAGGATTCTGCTCACACTTTCCCGGAAGACTATTCTGACCACTCGTACTCGCTTTCCCCTTCTCTAGCTGCTTGATCTTGTTATTTAAGTTGGTGATCTGAGTGGAGAAGTCAGTGAGAGACGAGTCTAGACGAGTGTTCATCTCGGCAAACTTCTGGTTTGTAGAGGCTTGCCCTTGTATCAGCTGTTGAAACATTGCTTGAACCGGATAACCTTGTTGTTGCATCGGCTGTTGCTGTTGAGGTGAAAAGCCCAGAGGGTAGGTAGGTGTATAACCCTTGTTACTTTGATGTTGCCCTTGGAAGTTGTTCTGTCCTTGACCTTGGAAACCACCACTCGGTTGAAAACCTTTGTTGTAAGGGATGAAAGGTTTTGCTTGCTGAGCAGGGTACACTTGATCCTTAGGGTTGGCTACGTTGGTGCTTCGGTAGGAGAGGTTGTTGTTCTGGTTGTAGCCTTGGTTGTAGCCTTGAGGATGTTGTTGTTCTGTCCCGCCACCCAATTGGCTTCTTTTTGGCTCAATTCTAACTCCTCTTGATTCTCATCAGCTTCACCAACAAAGTGAACATACTTCTGATTGGCTAACACCAGCTTATCTATCTTCTCATGTAAAGATTTTAGCTCCTTTTTGTGAGACTCTAGCTCTGATCCTCTCGGTGCATGGTCATAGTCCTCAGTGTAGTTGCCATCACTCAATGCCAAGTTTTCTATCAGCTCCATACCCTCTTCTACCTCCTGACCAAGGAAGTTCCCTTTGCTAGCTGTGTCAAGCAACAACCTGATCTTCGGTGAAGCTCCACGGTATATGATACTGAGTAGTGTCTCCTCGCTGAACCCGTGATGAGGACATTGGATCGTGTAGTCTTTGAAACGCTCCATTGCCTCGTTGAATGTCTCATTGTTCCGTTGAGTGAAGCCGCTGATTTCGCTTCTCAACCGTGCTGTCCTGGTGCTAGAGAAGAACTTTGAGAGAAAGGCCTTCTTACACTCGACCCATGAGGTGATGGTGCCTTGTGGGAGGGTCTTCTCCCAATGCCTAGCTTTGTCTCCGAGTGAAAAGGGGAAGAGACGCAGCTTGAAAGCATCTTTGGATATGCCATTGATCTTTATCATCCCACATACTTGCTTGAAGTTGTCAAGGTGTGATAAACACTTTCTTAGCAAGGGTGAAAATGCAGTGAGGTTATCAAACTCAAATGCAAGACATGTTGTAGTACAGCAAGCAAGAGAGAGTCAATCCATGTCTAGGATGATAGAGAATGCAAAGAGAATACAAGGACTAATGCAAATCCAAGCAAAATGAGATGATTTATGAGAAAATCTCTAAAAACTAGATGCAGCAACTTAAATAGAATACAACCTATTTTAAAATTACTAGAAATGAAGGAACTACCACGAGGAACAAACAAATTAATTAAAGGACCAAGCTTCGAATTACTAAAATTCAACTATTGGATCAACCATGAGATCGACCACTAGATCAAGCAATAACAATCGATCTCGTCTAAAAATGCAAGAACAGTAAAACTAATGACCAGGATGCTATCAAAGATCAAGCGAATGACGAGATAAGATGTAAAGATGCTAAAAGAAAGGGCCTAGGGTTGAGATTCATGGTCAGGGGTTTCAAAGGTTCGACCTTGGGTTGAAAACTTTAAATCGACTCACTTTGTGAGGATCTCTAAGCCTTGAAAACTAAGCAAGATCTATCCGTGGCTTTCGGTATAGATCACTCCTTCATCCTCTCCTCCAAACCCATGGCTTTTGGTGGAAAGAGAGGTCGAAGGACAAGGAAAACAGATTTCAAATGAATGGCTTAACTAATCCCCCAAACTTCCATGGCTTTTGTGAAGGGGTAACTAGTTTCTAAGGTGTGATCTTCCGAGGCTCCTGAATCCTGTCAAGGTAAGGAACCTCTCGGATCATGAAGCTCTTGGCGTGAGAGTCTTCAAGCATTGAGATCTCAACACCCTAGAAGAGATAGCCATCGAAAACACTTAGAAAACCCCAAGATCGAAACCCTTTAGACCCCTTAATCCTCTCAACCCCGAACCCAAATAAACTACTCACTACACATAAGGTAAATCAAGCAAATCATGTAAAAGGAAACGATGAACATGAAAAGAAAACTAGATTAGGATGAAAACGATTCGATTACAAAGCTTAAGAAAACTCAAAGTTCGACAATGGTGTTCTTCGTCAAAACCAGAGAGAAAACATACGAAAAAGATAAGGATTGAAAGTTGTCTGGGAAAAGGACGTCGCCGCCGTCCCAAAATGGCCAAAACAAGCTGATGGTCCCCCCCTTGCTAGCGGCCAAAAGTGGTTGAAAAGACAGAGATCGACTCCAGGATCGAGCGGTTCTCTCGATCATATCCTTACATCGTGTCTTCGGCTCGACCTGGGTCTCGATCATCATCGGCGAATCGAGTGTTGCATCCGATCTCGGTATCGATCTTCGGGTGGATCGAGTGGTGTACTCGATCTGGCTCTCACTCTGCATGGCGTCATTTACGTCCGTACCGTTTGATCGACTGCTTCACTCGATCCTTGTCTCGATCATTCTCCTTGGATCGCCTGGTTAGCTCGATCTTCTGGTCGATCACCTCCTAGATCGACCGGCCATGCTCGATCTGCTCCTCGATTTCTGATCCTTAGCATAGATCCGAGCTCCCACGAACTGCTACATCAGCCTCAACATGTCCACGAACCTCCACGACTCCAAAGCATCCAGAAACAACCTGAATGTAATGTAAAATGCAAGGAACATGCGTATGCTGGTGCAAGAATGCTCTAGGACTCTAAGTGATGCAATCTAACCTAAAATGTGATACAAATGCATGAAAAGCTAACTAATGAGTATGCAAAATGTATGCAATATGTAGTAACATCAACTCCCCCAAACTTACTTCTTGCTTGCCCTCAAGCAACAGAAAATAAGTAAGGAAGAGAGGTTTTCCGAAAAACGAATGGGGGTTTAAACTTCTTGCAAAGGTGCCTTTCAAATGAATCAATCTCAATGTCCTAGTTAACAGTTCTAAAATGCTATGCTTACACTCATACTCCAAAGAACTTAGCCATACTCATCACACAAAGAAATTCATGACTCTCCTATCCCTAACAATCAAAGAAACTCATCTTTTAACATTCATTAACATTAGAACCATGAATCAAACTTATGCACTTTAAAGCAAAAAACATTTGGCTAAGGATTAAGGTTATGAGCATTGAATGATCTCATTTGAAAAGGGTTTATAATTAGAACAAGAGTTTCTCTCAAAAATGGTTGAAGTTGTGCATAATGCTAGAGGTAAAGACAATTTATGCATACATGATTAGATTCTCATCTACCCATGTAAACTAACAAACGATCCTATACCCCTCTCATTTAGCAAATTTTATCCTCACTCACCACTTAGAGTCTACCTTTTTTCTTCACAAAACTTAGCAATCCCCAATCCGAAACAAGAACATTTTTAAACTTTTTAGGCTAGTGAAAAGGTTTTGAAAATAATTTTTGCTCTTTAGATATTTCTTATTAGTAGCTCTCTTATTTTTTTTCTTTCTCCTTTTTTTTTCCTTTTTTATTTATTTGGCACTTAGGCTCTTTTATTTCTTTTTCTTTTATTTTTTCTTTTTATTTTTATTTTATTATGGGAGAGCTACCTCCTGAAATTTATTAGAGCATACTTAGTTTTTAAAACACAACCTTTCACTTAAAACCCATTTCTTTCTTTAAAATATAAAGTTCTTTGAAACCGAGAACAAATAGGAAAGAAAGCAACCCCAATGATCCCCCAAACTTATCCTAAACCTACACCTAGCTTCAAAATGCAAAGCTAGCAATCATATGAAAACCAAATCATGTCGCCTAAACCTAACACTTTATGCCAAGTTCAAACCAAAAGGAAGGCCTCACAAAGATGTCACACAAGAACATTTGGCTTCAAAGAAGGGTAAGGTTCAAGGAGGGAGTTTTACTTAGGCTCACAAAGAGTGGTAAAAAGGAAGAAGAGAGCCTAAATATTTTAAAACCATGTGTTCATTTTCAAATGCATAAGGATGATAATTAGAATTTCAAATTAAGGTTCTCACTTATTAGGATGAGTTTCAAATCATGAGAGTTCAATTCAAGCCACGAAAATCCTAACAAGTGATCCAAGCATGGTAAGAACTTACTTTCAAAGCATAGACAAAGCATTAGAAAACTGCTAACTAGGGCATTAAAACAATTCATAAGTAAAAATATCTTTTTAAGAAACTCTAACCCCTTATGCAAAATGCAAACAACCTAGATGCTATGAGAAATTCTATACTCAATCCTAACATGATGAATGCAACTACATGAATCTTTGAAAAAAATTTAAAAACTCTACCAATTTTTCATGAACTAAAGACTCAAGGATGCTAAAGGAAAATAAGATCACAGAACACAAGTCAAGTCACACATGTACTCCCCCAAACTTGCTTGACACCGTCCCGGTGGCAAACTCATTCGAAGGAGTAGCAAAACACAAAGCAAAAAGAAGCAAATATGAGCGGTTATGTACAATGGAAGAAGGTTGTTACCTCTGGTCTAGTCTCGGCTGGAACTTGAGCATGCTCCAGAGGAGCTAGAGACTATGGTCTTACCTTTGTCAGCTGGTTCTTGGAGAGAGTGGCGCGCCGGCTGAATGGTGCTTCCTTGGGTTTCGCGGATGACAACTCCACCGGTTGAGAGCCTTCTCTTCTCGGGTTGTTGCACCTCTTGACTTGCAGCTTTCTTAGGCGAGCCTCCCTGAAGTGCCTTGACTTTCTTTCCAAGCTTCTTGAGCATCTTGCCTTGCCACTTGTTGATCTTCCTTTGCATCTTCACAACAGATGCTAGGAACTTCTCGGTTTTTGTCCTCGGCTCAAAGTCTAGCTTGGGAAGTGTGTAGGCCTCGGGCATCTCATCTTCCGTGGCTGGAGACTCGGACCTTTGACGAGGGGCAATCGCTGAAGCAGGTGGTCCTCCGAGAGGGGTAAAGCATTCTTCCTCCATGGGCAAGAACTCGATGTTCCCAACACCAAGCAGCTCGGTTTCATCTTTGTTGGGCAGGATGCACACTCTCTTCTTGTCTTCGTCGTCTATGAAGAGGTAGGCGTAGAACCCTTCCGCTGGCGTGCGTCCCAAGCTGTCAGTATTCCTCATGTATGCCTCGTCCATGAAAGCTCTGTTTGGTACATGGGTGAAGTCGTGAATGGCAACACCAGCTTGCACAAACAGAGGAGTGAGGAAACCACCAATGTAAGAGGAAGCTGCCTTGCACCGCAAGGCATAAGCCTTGTATTTCACCAAGGATGCCGCAAGCACACATCCGTAGTTCACCTCATCGCCGAGTTCATCCTCCATAGGCTCGTCATTTGCATCCGGATCACACACCAAGTGCTTCACACCTTGGAACAGGAAGCACAGCTCTGTCTTCGTGACCGTAGGAGCAACAGATCTTCCACTAAACGTGTTGGCGATCAGCTTCAGAGAGTACCTCAGCACCAGGTTTCTTACTCGCTTGATCTTGGCGGTGTTGGCTTTGTAGTCTTCATTGCTGATCAGGTCCCAAAAGTTGTCGGCTTTCTTGAAGGCGGGGAACTCGACCTTGTAGGCATCCGCGTTGAGACCATAAGCTTGGCATAGCTCAGGGATGGAGAGTGTATAGGCTTGACGGCCAACCTTAAAGTAGAGGCGACCTTGAGAAGGGACGGGTGTGCTAGGATTCTCATAACGGAACTCCAACGTGGCAAGGAAGTCTATTGTCACTTCTGGAATGGTTGGGCAATCCATCCGTGACAGACATCTTAGGCCAATGTTCTTGAGGAGTTGGTCGAAATCTCCAAGAATCCTTAGCTTGGACAACAGCTCTCGATCAGCAAACTTGGTAGGCTCAAACCGAAGCATTTCCAGCCGTTTCTTGTCCCTCTTCTCATCCTTAGTCCATCTGACCCTCTCTTGAACTGCCACCTCTTGTCCTTCTCCTTCTTGTGCTGTCTCTTCTCTTCTTCTCTTTGGGGCCATTGTTCCTGAAACAAGTTTCTAAAGAAATTTGATAAGCAAACGACGGTTTTGATGAGAATGAGAGAAGAGAAGGAGAGAACTTATAAAAACTACCCTAGAATTTTAGGGAATTAATAAAAATTATAGCTAAATAAAGGAGAATCATATCTTTAGATACTGAAAAATCTAGGATTATTCCTTTTACTTAGCTAGTTTTTAAAAATCAAAACCGACCCTATATTCTAGAACAATATCTTGCGAATTTAAAGGAAATCGAGTCGAGTGATCGATCTGTTTTCAACAGATTTTACCGAGAGAAATTAGATCGGTCGATCCGTTTTGGATCGATCGATCCTTTTTCGTCAAGGGCGATCTTGTCACTCGTTCTCGTCTAGATTGACTGGCTCCTCTCGATTCACTGACTCGATCTAGCAAAGATCGAGCCAGGATCAGTCGAACTAGCACTCGATCTCTAGCCTTATCTTAACCCCTATCGCCTCTTTTAGACTTCAAGATCAAGGTTTAGACTCCTCATACCTGTTCCTACACACTTGCAGAATAAAAACATAAAACTGAAAGGGAAATAAAGCAGAGATATGTACAAGATAAACATGGGAATGCCTCCCAAGTGCGCTTTCTTTAACGTCTTTAGCTAGACCTTACTTTGTTTAAGCGGATGGTGGGTCTTGGAGAAGCACAAAGGTGCTCTCCTTGTCATAGCCATCTGCCAAATAAGGCTTGACTCTGTGTCCGTTGACGGTGAATGCACTGCCACTTTTTCCCATCAGAGTAACAGCTCCATAAGGCAACACTTCTTGAATCACGAACGGTCCGCTCCACCTTGATTTCTGCTTGCCCGGGAAGAGTTTAAGCCTCGAGTTGTACAGCAACACTAAACCTCCTTCCTTAAGCTCCTTGGTAACCAACTTCTTGTTATGAGTCTCCTTAGTCTGCTCCTTGTATATCCGAGAGCTCTCATAAGCGTTCAGTCTTAACTCATCCAGTTCGTGTAGCTGAATAAGGCGCCTCTCCTGAGCAGTCTTGAGGTCAAAGTTCAGCCTCTTCACAGCCCACAACGCACGGTGTTCCAGCTCAACCAGGAGATGACAGCCCTTGCCATAGAGTAGAGTGAAAGGAGTTGTACCAATCGGCGTTTTGAAGGCGGTACGGTAGGCCCAAAGAGCGTCATCCAGCTTCACTACCCAGTCTTTCCTCGTTGCTCCGACAATCTTCTCTAGTATAGCCTTGATTTGCCGGTTGGAGACTTCCACTTGACCGCTTGTTTGAGGATGATAACGGTGTAGCCACCTTATGCTTAACTCCATACTTTCTCCAGAGATTCTCAAAGACCTTGTTTATGTAGTGGCTTCCTCCATCGCTTATAACCACCTTAGGTACTCCAAACCTCAGGAAGATGATACTCTTGAACAGCTTGATTACCACCTTAGAGTCATTTGTAGGAGAAGCAACAGCCTCAACCCATTTAGAGACATAATCCACTGCTACTAAGATGTATTTGTTACCATATGAAGAAGGAAATGGCCCCATGAAGTCTATGCCCCACGCGTCGAACACGTCAACCTCGAGGATGGGAACTTGAGGCATTTCGTTCCTCTTAGTGATATTCCCTGCTCGTTGACATGCCTCACAGCTCTTCACAAACTCGTGTGCATCTTTAAAAATAGACGGCCACCAGAAACCTGCTTGCAACACTTTCGTGGCAGTCTTGAATGAGGCGAAGTGTCCTCCGTAGGAAGAGCCATGGCAATGATAGAGGATGTCCCTGGCTTCTTCCTTTGTAACACATCTCCGGTACAAACTGTCTACTCCTCTCTTGTATAAGTAGGGCTCGTCCCAAAAGTAGTCACTAGCCTCTCTCATAAACCGCTTCTTGTGATAGCTGTTGAGATGTGTTGGCTCCTCACCACACCCTAGATAGTTCACTACATCAGCATACCACGGTAGATCCTCTTCTTTGAAACTCAACACCTCCTCAAACCTTCCTTCTAGCTTTCCACAAACAGCCTGGTAATCGCCATAAGCTGCTCTTCTGGAAGAGAGTCATCTAAGGGGAGAGACTCGTTGATCCTTAGCCGTGAGAGATGGTCAGCGACTCCGTTTTCTATTCCTTTCTTGTCTTTAATCTCCATGTCAAACTCCTGGAGTAAGAGAATCCATCTTAAGAGCCGAGGCTTAGTGTCTTTCTTCGAGTAGATGTATCGCAAGGCAGCGTGATCCGTGTAAACAATAGCCTTGGAACCAACGAGGTATGATCTGAACTTCTCAAAGGCGAACACTACTGCAAGCAACTCCTTCTCCGTAGTGGTGTACCTTGTTTGCGTGTCATCCAAGGTTCTTGAAGTATAGTAGATCACGTGCAGCTTCTTGTCTTTCTTCTGACCAAGAACGGCTCCTACGGCGTAGTCACTAGCATCACACATGATCTTAAAGGGAAGAGACCAGTCTGGTGCTTGGACTATAGGAGCTGATGTAACGGCTTCCTTGATGGTCACGAGAGCTTTCAAACACTCCTCATCAAACACAAACTCAGCTTCCTTGCACAACAACCGTGTAAGAGGGCGTGCAATCTTGGAGAAATCTTTGATGAAGCGCCTATAGAACCCTGCGTGTCCCAAGAAGCTTCTGACTCCCTTAACATTAACCGGCGGCTCAAGACCCATCATGACTTCCACTTTAGCCTGATCAACCTCAATGCCCTTCTCTGATATCTTATGACCAAGCACGATCAAGTGGCATTTCTCCCAGTTCAGCACCAAGTTTGTCTCTTCACAACGTTTTGGTACCCTGCAAAGATTCAACAAACACGCAGAAAAGGACGCACCATAGACAGAGAAGTCATCCATGAAAACCTCTACCATCTCCTCTATTAGATCGGAGAAGATCGACATCATACACCGCTGAAACGTAGCCGGTGCATTACACAATCCAAACGGCATCCTTCGATATGCGAAGGTACCGTAGGGACATGTGAAGGTCGTCTTCTCCTGATCATTTGGGTGAATTGGTATTTGAAAGAAACCGCTATACCCATCGAGAAAACAGTAGTAAGGGTGATTAGCAAGTCTCTCAAGCATTTGATCAATAAAAGGCAAAGGGAAATGGTCTTTCCTAGTCGCAAGATTAAGTTTCCTATAATCAATACACATCCTCTAACCAGTAATGGTTCTAGTAGGGATAAGCTCATCCTTTTCATTCCTTATGACCGTGATCCCTCCCTTCTTAGGCACCACGTGTATGGGATAGATCACATCAGCCTCTAAAGGCTTAAGGATTTCTTTCTTAACAACCTCTTTCAAATTAGGATTCAAACGCCTTTGATGTTCTATAGAAGAGGCGTTCTCATTATCCAAGTGAATCCTAAGAGTGCAAAGCATTGGTGAAAGGCCCTTGATGTCACTTAAAGAGTACCCAATGGCCTTCCTATACTTTTTCAGCTCAGTTAGGAGCGAGTGCAACTCATCATCACTTAGGTTTTCATTCACAATCACGGGATAGGTGTTATTAGGCCCTAAGAAAGCATACCTTAGCCCTTTTGGGAGCTCCTTAAGGTCCACCTTTGGGGCTAGTAGCTCACTCGAGTCTTCCTCGTGGCTGTTGTTGTTGCTTTCCTCCTTGGAACCCTCTTTAGACCCCGAGGCATGGCCCTTTAGACTGCTTTCCTCCATCGCTATCTCTTCTGAAATCGAGTCCTCCAGTCGATTCTCCTCTCAATGTCGTCTAGATCGAGCCATTTCGCGCAATTCACTTACTCGATTTGATGTGGATCGAGTAAGGGATCGAGACGCTGAGTCGATCTCTAGATTGGACCCCAAAATTATCGGGAGGTCTATCTCGATCGCCGACTCGATTGTTTTTCCTGATCGATCAATCCTCTCGATCTGTCTGTCGATTGCTGCATCGGATCGAGTTTTGTTCTCGATTGCCTTGTCGATGTGACTCTTGGATCGAGTGATAGCATCGATCTCGAGGTCGATCTCTAGGCAGCAGCTTTCATCCTTCTTAACAATCTTCTTAGAATCCAGCAAGTTGACGTACTCCTGGGTCTTCTGATCCACATAGCCAAACTCCCATGGCTCCTTAGTCAGTGCTAGCTTCAGATGGTCTTCTAGAGCCAGCTCTTCCAGCAACTCATCCGCTAAAGCATCCATCGTTTCAATATAGAAATCTTGCCCTTCAATGGTCGGCTTCTTCAGAACCTCATTGATGTCGAAGTCAAGCCTTATCTCCTTTCCCAAATGCAAGGCAATCTTCCCATTCTTCACATCTATGATAGCCCAGGCGGTTGCAAGGAATGGTCTCCCTAAGATGAGTGGATCCTTAGGCTCTTCATCCATCTCCAACACTACGAAGTCCGTAGGCACGTTCACACCACTGATTCGCACCGGTAAATCTTCAAGCAGCCCCACTAGTAGCCTCACACTTCTATCAGCCAGTACCAATGAGATCCGACAGTCTTTGAAATGAGTAAAGCCAAGCTTCTTAGCCACGGAGTGAGGCATCAGGTTTATGCTAGCTCCGAGATCACATAAGCAACTCTTGAACTCTAGAGGACCTAAAGCGCAGGGTATAGTGAAGCTTCCAGGGTCTCCCAACTTCTTAGGGACTATCTCCTTATGTATCACAGCACTACACACTTCACTTAGAACAAGTACCTCCTTGCTTTCCTTATTCCTCTCCACGAGAGTGTCTTTGAAAAATTTGGCGCATTTAGGCATCATTGCAAGGCAGTCAACGAGAGGTCGCCTGATCTCCACGTCCTTAAGATGCTTCTCAAAGAGGATTCTATGCTTCTCTATGAGTTGCTTCTTGAAGCGGCCAGGAAAAGGCAGCTTAGACACATACGGTGGAGGCACATAAGCATTCTTCTCCTTAGTGGTTTGCTCAGCTTTCTTCTCGGCAACTGCTTTGTCTCCTCTTCTTGGTCCTTGGATCCAAACGTTGCCAAAGTTGATCTCATCATCATCAGCCGAAGGTTTACCCTCCCCCTCTTGAATTACAACGTCCTTATTGTTCTTGGTAGAGACCGGAGGTTCGAGCTCTTTACCGCTTCTCAACGTTATGGCATTAGCATACTCCTTGGGATTCTGCTCACACTTTCCCGGAAGACTATTCTGACCACTCGTACTCGCTTTCCCCTTCTCTAGCTGCTTGATCTTGTTGTTTAAGTTGGTGATCTGAGTAGAGAAGTCAGTGAGAGACGAGTGTTCATCTCGGCGAACTTCTGGTTTGTAGAGGCTTGCCCTTGTATTAGCTGTTGAAACATTCCTTGAACCGGATCAACTTGTTGTTGCATCGGTTGTTGCTGCTGAGGTGCAAAGCCCGGAGGGTAGTTAGGTGTATAACCCTTGTTATATTGATGTTGCCCTTGGAAGTTGTTCTGCCCTTGACTTTGGAAACCACCACTCGGTTGAAAACCTTTGTTGTAAGGGATGAAAGGTTTTGCTTGCTGAGCAGGGTACACTCGATCTTTAGGGTTGGCTACGTTGGTGCTTCGGTAAGAGAGGTTGTTGTTCTGGTAGCCTTGGTTGTAGCCTTGAGGTTTGTAGTTGTTTTGTCCCGCCACCCAATTGGCTTCTTCTTGGCTCAACTCTAACTCCTCTTGGTTCTCATCAGCTTCACCAACAAAGTGAACATGCTTCTGATTGGCTAACACCAGCTTATCTATCTTCTCATGCAAAGATTTCAGCTCCTTCTTGTGAGACTCTAGCTCTGATCCTCTCGGTGCACGGTCATAATCCTTAGCGTAGTTGCCATCACTCAATGCCAAGTTTTCTATCAGCTCCATACCCTCTTCTACCTCCTGACCGAGGAAATTCCCTTTGCTAGCTGTGTGAAGCAACAACCTGATCTTTGGTGAAGCTCCATGGTATATGGTACTGAGTAGTGTCTCCTCGCTGAACCCGTGATGAGGACAATGGATCGTGTAGTCTTTGAAACGCTCCATTGCCTCGTTGAATGTATCATTGTTACTTTGAGTGAAACCGCTGATTTCGCTTCTCAACCGTGCTGTCCTGGTGCTTGAGAAGAACTTTGAGAGAAAGGCCTTCTTACACTCAGCCAATGAGGTGATGGTGCCTTGTGGGAGGGTCTTTTCCCAATGTCTAGCTTTGTCTCCGAGTGAAAAGGGGAAGAGACGCAGCTTGAAAGCATCTTCGGATATGCCATTGATCTTTATCATTCCACATACTTGCTCGAAGTTGTCAAGGTGCTCCAAGGGATCTTCCATTGCTAAGCCGTGGAACTTGTTGTTTTGCACCATTGAGATGAAACCTGGCTTGATCTCGAAGTTGTTGTTTTGTACAGGAGGAGGAGTGATCCCAAACCTAGTGTGATGAGTATTGGGAGCATCTCCGGCTCCTATGATCCTTGGGGGTCTAGCCGCGTCTTGGGGGTTTCCATTGCCCCTTCCTGCTGCCCCGTGAGCTGGAGGAGGTCCTTCTGGATGCTCGTGTTCAGCCATAGCTTCAAAGTCAACCAAACCGTGCTGAACAATCTCCTCAAAGGCTTTGGCATGTTCTCTGACTCTCCTTTGCCGTGAGTGACCAAACTGATGAATGTTGTCTAAGGGTTGTAGTAGATTGTTGTCTCCCCTTGAACGAAGATTCATGTACCTGAAAACACACGTTTGAGAGTAGAATAATTAGTAACTTGAAAAAGGTAAAGACTTAGTCTTTGCTAAGTCCCAAATCTCTATGTTCTCTAAACAGTCCTAGGATGGCAACGGCGCCATTTGATAATCACTTTCTTAGCAAGGGTGAAAATGCAGTGAGGTTATCAAACTCAAATGCAAGACATGTTGTAGTACAGCAAGCAAGAGAGAGTCAATCTATGCCTAGGATGATAGAGAATGCAAAGAGAATACAAGGACTAAGGCAAATCCAAGCGAAATGAGATGATTTATGAGAAAATCTCTAAAAACTAGATGCAGCAACTTAAATAGAATACAACCTATTTCAAAAATACTAGAAATGAAGGAACTACCACGAGGAACAAACAGATTAATTAAAGGACCAAGCTTCGAATTACTAAATTCGACTAGTGGATCGACCATGAGATCAACCACTAGATCGAGCAATAACAATCGATCTCGTCTAAAAATGCAAGAACAATAAAACTAATGACTAGGATGCTATCAAAGATCAAGCGAATGACGAGAGAAGATGTAAAGATGCTAAAAGAAATGGCCTAGGGTTGAGATTCATGGTCAGGGGTTTTAAAGGTTCGACCTTGGGTTGAAAACTTTAAATCGACTCACTTTGTGAGGATATCTAAGCCTTGAAAACTAAGCAAGATCTATCCGTGGCTTTCGGTATAGATCACTCCTTCATCCTCTCCTCCAAACCCATGACTTTTGGTGGAAAGAGAGGTCGAAGGGCAAGGAAAACAGATTTCAAATGAATGGCTTAACTAATCCCCCAAACTTCCATGGCTTTTGGGAAGGGGTAACTAGTTTCTAAGGTGTGATCTTCCGAGGCTCCTGAATCCTGTCAAGGTAAGGAACCTCTCGGATCATGAAGCTCTTCGCGTGAGAGTCTTCAAGCATTGAGATCTCAACACCTTAGAAGAGATAACCGTTGAAAACGCTTAGAAAACCCCCAAGATCAAAACCCTTTTGGCCCCTTAATCCTCTCAACCCCGAGCCCAAATAAACTAGTCACTACACATAAAGTAAATCAAGCAAAGCATGTAAAAGGAAACGATGAACATGAAAAGAAAACTAGATTAAGACGGAAAAGATTCGATTACAAAGCTTAAGAAAAACTCAATTTCGACAATGGTGTTCTTCACGAAAAACAGAGAGAAAACATAAAAGAAAAAGATAAGGATTGAAAGTTGTGTGGGAAAAGGACGTCGCCGCCTTTCCAAAATGGCCAAAACAAGCTGATGGTCCCCCCTCTCGCTAGCGGCCAAAAGTGGTTGAAAGGACAGAGATCGACTCCAGGATCGAGCGGTTCTCTCGATCATATCCGGACATCGTGTCTTCCTCTCGATCTGGGTCTCGATCATCATCGGAAAATCGAGTGTTGCATTCGATCTCAGTATCGATCTTGGGGTGGATCGAGTGGTGTACTCGGTCTGGCTCTCCCTCTGCATGGCGTCATTTACGTCCGTACCGTTTGATCGACTGCTTCACTTGATCCTTGTCTCGATCATTCTCCTTGGATCGCCTGGTTGGCTCGATCTTCTGGTCGATCACTTCCTAGATCCACTGGCCATGCTCGATCTGCTCCTCGATCTCTGATCCTTAGCATATATCCGAGCTCCCACGAACTGCTACATCAGCCTCAATATGTCCACGAACCTCCACGACTCCAAAGCAGCCAGAAACAACCTGAATGTAATGCAAAATGCAAGGAACACGCGTATGCTGGTGCAAGAATGCTCTAGGAGTCTAAGTGATGCAATCTAACCTAAAATGTGATACAAATGCAAGAAAAGCTAACTAATGAGTATGCAAAATGTATGCAATATGTAGTAACATCAAGGTGCTCCAAGGGATCTTCCATTGCTAAGCCGTGGAACTTGTTGTTTTGCACCATGGAGATGAAACCTGGCTTGATCTCGAAGTTGTTGTTCTGTACAAGAGGAGGAGTGATCCCAAACCTATTGTGATGAGTATTGGGAGCATCTCCGGCTCCTATGATCCTTGGGGGTCTAGCCGCGTGTTGGGGGTTTCCATTGCCCCTTCCTACTGCCACGTGAGCTGGAGGAGGTCCTTCTGGATGCTCGTGTTCAGCCATTGCTTCAAAGTCAACCAAACCGTGCTGAACAATCTCCTCAAAGGCTCTGGCTTCTTCTCTGACTCTTCTTTGCCGTGAGTGACCAAGCTGATGAATATTGTTCAAAGGTGGAAGTAGATTATTATCTCCCCGTGAACGAAGATTCATATACCTGAAAACACACGTTTGAGAGTAGAATGATTAGTAACTTGAACAAGGTAAAGACTTAGTCTTTGCTAAGTCCCAAATCTCTATGTTCTCTAAACAGTCCTAGGATGGCAACGACGCCATTTGATAGACACTTTATTTGCAAGGGTGAGAATGCAATGAGGTTATCAAACTCAAATGCAAGACAGGTTGTAGTACAGCAAGCAAGAGAGAGTCAATCCATACCTAGGATGATAGAGAATGCAAAGAGAATACAAGGACTAGTTTAAATCTAAGCGAAATAAGATAAGTTATGAGAAAATCCTTAAAAACTAGATGCAACAACTTAAATGGAATGCAACCTATTTTAAAATTACTAGAAATGATGAAACTACCACGAGGAACAAGCAGAATAATTAAAGGACAAAGCTTCAAATTACTAAAATTTGACTAGTGGATCTACCATGAGATCGACCACTAGATCGAGCAATAACAATCGATCTCGTCTAAAAATGCAAGAACAATAAAACTAACGACCAGGATGCTATCAAAGATCAAGCGAATGACGAGAGAAGATGTAAAGATGCTAAAAGAAAGGGCCTAGGGTTGAGATTCATGGTCAGGGGTTTTAAAGGTTCGATCTTGGGTTGAAAACTTTAAATCGACTCACTTTGTGGGGATCTCTAAGCCTTGAAAACTAAGCAAGATCTATCCGTGGCTTTCGGTATAGATCACTCCTTCATCCTCTCCTCCAAACCCATGGCTTTTGGTGGAAAGAGAGGTCGAAGGGCAAGGAAAACAGATTTCAAATGAATGGCTTAACTAATCCCCCAAACTTCCATGGCTTTTGGGAAGGGGTAACTAGTTTCTAAGGTGTGATCTTCCGAGGCTCCTGAATCCTGTCAAGGTAAGGAACCTCTCGGATCCTGAAGCTCTTCGCGTGAGAGTCTTCAAGCATTGAGATCTCAACACCTTAGAAGAGATAACCGTTGAAAACGCTTAGAAAACCCCCAAGATCGAAACCCTTTTGGCCCCTTAATCCTCTCAACCCCGAGCCCAAATAAACTAGTCACTACACATAAAGTAAATCAAGCAAAGCATGTAAAAGGAAACAATGAACATGAAAAGAAAACTACATTAAGACGGAAAAGATTCGATTACAAAGCTTAAGAAAACTCAAAGTTCGACTACATTATCGGCGGATTGAGTGTTGCATCCGATCTCGGTATCGATCTTCGGTTGGATCGGGTGGTGTACTCGATCTGGCTCTCGTTCTGCATGGCGTCATTTACGTCTGTACCGTTTGATCGACTGCTTCACTCGATCCTCGTCTCCATCTTTCTCCTTGGATCGCCTGGTTGGCTCGATCTTCTGGTCGATCACATCCTAGATCGACCGGCCATGCTCGATCTGCTCCTCGATCTCGGATCCTTAGCAAATATACGAGCTTCCACGAACTGCTACAACAGCCTCAACATGTCCACGAACCTCCACGACTTCAAAGCAGCCAGAAACAACATAAATGTGATGCAAAATGCAAGGAACATGCGTATGCTGGTGCAAGAATGCTCTAGGACTCTAAGTGATGCAATCTAACCTAAAACGTGATACAAATGCATGAAAGCTAACTAATGAGTATGCAAAATGTATGTAATATGCAGTAACATCATCTACTTTAAAAAAAGGTTGAAATCATTTCAAAGCATGCTTCAGTCTTAAACAAATCTCACACAAATGCAAATTCCAAAAGTGGTTCAGCTTTATTTCTAGTTAAACATCAAATGCACCAACAGATTAAAAACAAGGGCTTCATTTTCATAAATCACTAGCATTAACAAAGATGTACTACCATAGTTCCCAATTTAAACAAGCAAGCTAGTCCTATATGAATGCATGAAGTCTAAATCCTATAAAAATGCATGAAAATCAAACTCTTTTTGTAAAATGTTTGAAAAGTTTTCAATTTTTTGTTTAGTCTTTTCTATTCTTTAGATGCTATGAAATTATGATGCATGGTCCCTATTCTACTATGCAAATGCAAATGCAAGCATCAGTCTATCATTCACCCTCCTCCACACTTAAATTACACAGTGCATGTGTAATAAAAATGCTAAGTAGAGTGTTCACAAACATCAAGCAAACAATTGCAATAATTAAAAAATAAGTGGTATTTACAATGGTTAGTGTGGTGTACCTTACTTCAGGTGGAGGAGTGGTGAGAGTCTGAACTCTCAATGGCATGGGAAGGTGAAACTTCCTCTTCTGATGGAGTTTGCTGTCTAGTCCTTCTCTTCTTTCCTTTTCACCTTGGAGCAGCTACATGAGATAATGCCTGGCCGGTTAAGGGACTTGTGTTCTTGGCGGCTCACTGATGTGGAATGAGTGTCTCTCTTGGACTCTCCTCTCCGGTGTGTCCTCAGACATGTCTTCAGCATCAGATTCTCCTCCTTGTGGCTCTGTCTGGATCGCTTGATCAGATCTCTTGGCTGATGAAGATCCTCCCAACTTCTTCTTGAGCTTCCTCACTTTATTCTTCAAAGAGTCAACAGATTTCTTGCTTGCTTTGACTGTCTTCAGCAAACCTCATATGGCTTTGTCCTGGAAGTGGTTCCATCTATGAAGAAGCCTAATATGCTCATGTGCACCCTTTTGAAGTTTCAGATGCGCAGATCACATCATATGGGTCAAATGCATAAGGGCGGCTATCGTAGTCTTCATGTTCTTCCTCTTCCAACCCTTGATGCTAAGCCTCTTGTTCTTGATGCTGATTTTTAATGTCTTCTTCCACATCTGAGTCTCTAATGATGCTCATGTTCTTCACTTTGCTTGGCCTCATCAATGGTGGGTCAATCCTTGGGTCATAAAGCTCATCTTCTGTTGGCATGAATTGGATGTTCTCATATGATGTGAAGTTGGTTAAGCGCTGCTTTGGCATGATGATCTTCCTCTTCCTGTTTTCCAGCTCAAACTGATAGCCAAATCATATCTCAACAGCTCCTGAAAGGTATCCGATCTTGCTGAGATAAGGAACATCTAGGAAGATCATTGTAACATCTGGTGTGCCAAGCTCAACTCTATCACCAAGCAAGATAGGAGTGATCACGCCTCCAATGGCTATCTTTAGCTTCTTGTATTTGGTGTTGAAAGCCCATTGCTGGCATGCTAGAAATTGCTTCATTAGGATTGTTACATGACCAACTCCTAAGCGCTCTCCTTGTATCTTCACATGCCTTGTTTCAACCATTATGTTCTTCAAGCCATTCACAAGCTAAAAACAACATTGTCTCTCCACCAAACTATGAAAATGCATCAGATTCACCATCACAAGTCTAATAAGAAACATTTCAATTGTCAATATGCTGGAAAAACAATAGCATGCATAGATTTGGTCAGAATCTAAACATAAAGTCAAACTAAGCACAAAAACAGCATTTTTCAAACATTTCAATCGTAAAATTTTAAAAAAGAGCAACAATGGTGACATGCAAATCAAAACCATAAACAAAATTGTGCAGACAACCATAATCAATCATTCTAATGCATCCTACTACAATTTAACACATTTAAACTCAAGAAACAAGGAATCTAGCAAAGTTTACCTTAGTTCTTCGACCAAAAAGATGAAGTTCTAGAGAATGCAAGAGAGAAAGAAAGGGTGCTTGAAAAAGAGATGTTTAGCTCGATATGGGTGTGTGTGTGGAGAGAGAGATGAAGATTGCTAGTTTTAATTAAAGATGATATCTAAAAAAATCCAAAGATAATGCTAGAAAATCTGGTTTAAAATTTAAAAATGCATGTGAGAGAGAAACAAAAGATTCTTTTACCAGCCGTCAAGGCCCACAAAAAAGTTTTAATCGATTTACCCATGTAAAAATTTCAAAAATTCTTACACAGATCATATCGAGCAAAACACTTGATGTCATAGCTTGATGTGTACCATATCGGGGATGTCGGGTCCTGTGGCTCGGTGATGATGCTCTGCTGCCTAGGGGGTTTTGTGTTCTGGTCAGCTTCTCCTTCAGGGCACCTTGCATCGAGCAGTCTCAGTAAATGTTCTGCTCAATGTTGTTGCTCGCTGTAGGGAGACACTTCAGCTTGCATGATCCTTCCCGTGGGCAATGCATGGCACCGTCTAGATGCTTGTTTCTGGCTCGGCCATTGTGCATCGAGCAAACATGTTGGTGTTTTGCTCGATGCTACACCTCGTTGTGGAACATCTCGTACATGGTTGCTGTTCTCCTCGGTGGTTATCGTACCGGACACCGTCTTGCATCGAACTGGCTGTTAGCAACTATATCGAGCAGAACCTTGGATGTTCTGCTCGATGCAAATCCTCGGTGCAACTCCATCGAGCAATCTGGTCAATGTACGGGTTGTAGCTCCTGGATCTACAGACTGGAGATTAAATCAAGCAGGGCTTTTGGTGTTCTGCTCGATGCTACACCTCGGTGCAACTCCATCGAGCAATCTGGTAGATGTACGGGTTGTAGCTCCTCGATGTACGGATTGGTTATTACATCGAGTAGGGCTTTTGGTGTTCTGCTCGATGCTACACCTCGATGTGATCCCCACCGTGCAATCTGCTCGGTGTATGGACTGGTCATTCCTCGGGATAAGCTTTATCGAGCAGAAATGATAGATGTTATGCTCGATATGGCACCTAGATATCAAAACACAGTCTTCTTTCCTTGGCCTTTAAACCATTCTACACATCCATAGACCTGATCTTTGACTTCTGAATCACTAAATAAAGACATCAGTAATAAAAGAAAGCATATATTTACAAGGATAGTCATGAGATTACCTCCCAAGTGTGCTTGTTTTCAGTGACTAAGCTTGCCTTTGATGGTTTGAGGACTAGTGAGAAGAGGTTAAGGAGCTGGTGCGCCTACCTCTTTCTTCTGGTAAACCCAAGTGCCCACTGACATCAGTCTCTTCTTCTCACGAGCTGTCTTCCTGTTTCTCTTCTTCTTGACACTTGGTGTGATCAAAGGTTTCACTTCCTTGGTGATCAAGCTTTCATTTTCTTTCAAACCATCTCCAAGCTTCAACTCAGTGTCAAGCTTCTGTTCTGGCTCATCAGGGAGAGTGTCTCTCATCAACATACTCATTGTGAAGGTCATAGCATGCTCCACATGCTCTGGAAGTTGCTGTTGCTCACTCTCTTCTTCAATAATTGTTCCACAAAAAGCTATGGAAGGAGAGCAATTTTGTAGACTTTGAAATCATCAACATTCTTCAAAATTACAGAGCCTCTCTTGAAGTCTACTTGAGTTCCTGCTGTTGCCAAGAATGGTTTTCCTAGAAGAAGTGGCACCTCTCTTGAATATGTCTTCTCCATAACCACAAAATCTGTTGGCACCAAGCAATTCCCAATCTTCAAAGGGAAATCTTTCACTATGCCTAAGGGTCTTGTTGCGATGTTATCCACAAAGCTGATAGAGGCTTTGCAGGGCTTCAATTCCTTGATTCCTAAGGTTTGGCTTAAGTGGAGAGACATCACATTCACTGTTAAACCTGAATCACACAAAGCTCCAATATTGTCAAGCATTTCAAGCTCACAAGTGATGAGAAACTTTCCTGGATTGGAAAGCTTTGTCAATGTCTTCAGCTCCTTGCTTCTCTTCAGTTTAGTCCTCACATTCTCTAGAATTGGCTTCACTACTTCCAGCTTGTCAAAGACTTCTTTGAGGAATATGATTTAATCCTTTACTTCAAGCAAAGTGGTGCCATGAGGAAGCTTTATTCCAGCGTCTTGTATGTCTTTCCTGAACTTTTACTAGACTGCCATCTGAGCCTTTGTAAAGTGCATCGTGGGGTAAGGGATTGGTGGTTTATAAGCTTGAACTTCAGGAGCTTTACCCTTCTCATTGGTGCTTGAGGAGCTTCCCACTTGACGATCATACAACTCCTTGAAGTCTTCAGGACTTTCTCTAGCCAAGACCATTAAAGCGTGGTATGTCTCTACAGCTTCACTGAGCTCTGATTTTGCTTCTCCTTCTGGAGCAACTAAGGCTTTCTCAGCCTCTTCCTTTTCAACAGCTTCTTGTGCGGATCTTTCTTGGTCTTCTTCTCTGTTCAAGCTTTCATCTAGTCCTTGGAGGAACTTGTCTACAATGTCTGCAGCTTCTTGATCATCGATGGTGACGTTGATGACATCCCCCCCCCCCCCCCCCCCCCCCCCCCCCCCCCCCCCCCCCCACACTCAGCCTTTTAACATGTCCACATGTAACAGCATCTCTTGAAGCATAACGCCAAGCTCTTCCAATGAAGCATCTTCATCATCAAACTCTTCATCCTCTTCAGCAAACAAGTGGCAGAATTCCTTAGGATTTGCTTCATTCTTTCCTGGTAACTGGTTCTGAAGGCTTTGAAGATGAAACTCCTTTGCTTTCTAGAGTCATGAATCTTTGGTTCCGAGCAATTAACTTGCCATTCAAGTCACAAGTAGTGGCCTCTATTTTGTTACGCACTTCAGCAAATTTCTTATGCAGCTCCATTGTGGTGTTGGCCATACCAGTCAACAACTGTTGCATCATCTGCATCAAATCAACATCTTTAGTGCTGGAAGATGTTTGTGTATTGCCAAAACCTGGTGGGATAAAAGCTGGTCTTGGCTGAAAGTTAACTTATTGAAAACCGCCCTGAAATGGTAGTGTTAAAGCAAAGTTGTTCTGCTGGTTGAAAGGAACAAAATGTTTGGTTCCTTGGTTCTGTTGAGCAGCTTGTGATGGGTAGACTTGATCCTGACGGTTAGCCACGTTGGTGCTTCTATAAGAGAAGTTGGGATGGTTCCTGTGGTTGTTAAAACCGCCTCCTTGTTGATTCATGTAGAAGGATTTTTACAACTGTCCCATCTTCCTCTTGTGTAGCAACACTATCACCAACAAAACTGACATTCTTGAAAGACACACTGAGCAGCTTGTCTAACTTGTCATTCAAAGCTTTAATCTCTTTCATTGTTGTGCTCTTACATTCAGCGCTTACAACAGCTCTACATGTTCTGTCATATTCTTCACCATAGTTTCCATCAGAAAGTGCCAAGTTCTCCACAAGAGCTAGACCATCTACAACAGTATTGCCCATGAAATTTTCATTGGAAGCTGTGTCAAAGAGGATTCTGTACTTTGGCGTCACTCCTCTATATAAAGTAGACAGCAAGCTTTCATTGCTAGAGCCATGGTGTGGGCACTGCAAAGTGTAAGAGTTGAATCGCTCTCAAGCTTCAGCAAATGTCTCATTCCCCTGCTGAGTAAAGCTGCTTATGGTGTTCCTGAGCTTTGCTGTTCTTGTTGAGCTGAAGAATTTGTTGAGGAATGTTGTCTTGCACTCATTCCATGTAGATATTGAACTTTGTGGAAGTGTCTTCTCCCTCTGATGTGCTTTGTCACCTAAACTGATAGGGCACAAGCGCAGCTTCAAAGCATCTTCAGAGACTCTTTGAATCTTAGTCATACCACACACCTTATCAAACTGGTCAAGATGATCCAAAAGGTCCTCATTGGGCAAGCCATGGAATCTGTTGCCTTGCACCATGTTGATCAACCCAAGCTTGATCTCGAAGTGGTTTTGATGTATAGCTGGAGCGTGAATGCCATTTCTGTTGTGATGAGTGTCAGGTGCATCACTAGATCATATTGATCTTGCACGTCTAGGTGCATGAACCGGTACTCGCAATCCTTGAACTGCAGCCGCTTAATTCAAAACTTTTTTGTGCTTCATCTATGTGTGCTGCAGCTTGTTATTGTGGTGCTTGTCCAACAACACCAACATGTGGTATCTGAGCTTCCTGCTCTGCCATTCTCTGTTCCTCTAACTCTTGAACTCTCTGTCTTACAGCTCTTCTCCTATGAATGTTGTCAATGAAAAGAGTCAGATTTGATGAGCCTTTAGACCTCAAATTCATACGAGTACCTGAAATAACAGAGCACATAAAAACAGAGCAATTTAGTATTTTGAAAGTAAAGAACTTAGTATAACAGCAATGTTAAACTCAAATAATCCACAATGGCAACGGCGCCAATTTGAAAGAGCAGTTTTTGGTCACTAGATCAAATTCCTTAGCTTCTAATTAGTTGTAGAATAGAGATCAGGTGTCAATCCAATTGTTGGAGATGAGATACAAACAATGTTGTAAGCTAAGCAAGATTGGGGTTTGATTATGTGAGAACAAGTCTAACAACCTAATGGTGCAATAAAAGAAAAGCTTAAACTAAATGTAAGTGAACAGAACTAAATGATGAACTTAAAGCAATGACTAAACAGGAATGTAAGCAAGAAATGACTACTCAAGCAAGAACTAAGCAGGATGACTTTGAAGACAATTAATTGAAAGCAAGACTCAAGGTTCTAAGCAATTGTGGGACAGTAGTTTTCAAGAGAGACAAGGGGATTTCTTTCTAAGATATCCAACAAGCATATATCAAGCAAGTAATTCTCAATGTTATGCTCCTAGACAAGGTATCTAAAGGGAACCACTTGGCGTCAATAAGCAATTCATATTCAATAGGATTGAAGTGTTAGTCCCACTTGTGATGGCGTATCCTCTAACCATGAGCATAAAGATCAGAACCATTCTAGCCTAAGAAATGCACCAATCAAGTAACTATTCTCTCACCCAAGCAAGAATTCAGATCTACTTATCAATCTTGTGAACAATAAGGACCTAATCAGCTATACACCAATCAAGATTATGGATTTAAGCACAAACTTGCAACATCCTAACAAAGCTAAGCAATGAACAAGAATGAAGCAAAGGCAAGATCTTTCAATGCATACTATCTAACCATTAAGTCGAGAACCTCAAAACCAGCATAATCTAATAATAGGCGAGTCATCTAGCAAGGTGAAGTATCACTTTGGTGTCACTGAACAACGGAAACATAGACCAAGCTAGACTATCAAGCTAAATAAGCGAACTGTACATAGAGAAGAGATAACAAGACATCAAGTGAACCATATGCATCTATCAAACCATATTCAATCAAAAGAAGCAAGCTTTATCAACATTAATCACTTTGCAAGAGAAGGAGATAACAGAGAACCATTAAACAAGCCTGATCACCTTTTAATCACATCTTAATCACCATTTTCCCTACTTAGAACCCTAAATCTAAAGAAGACTACTCACTAATCATGTTGAATCCCATTGATTTGGAGTTAAACATAACTAGATTAGGTTAAAATGCAAAGATGATAAATCTAATCCACCAAGATGCAAAAACAAAGATTCGAAGACAAGATCAAACCCTAAAAATGCAAACTTTATTAAAGATCAAGATCCTTAAGGCAAATCGTCCTTTAAGGTTTAGAGAGTGTTTTTGGAGAAAGCTAAACTTAGATAAAAATAAGACTTGAAAAGGATAATGTTTTGTGGCTTCCCTTTTATAGTAGGGAGCCAAAAGAAGCATAAAAAACCATAAAAGATAAGATAAGATTAACAAAAGTCAAATGGTCAACGCGGATGAGTTGCATCGAGGTCGTACGGTCGATGTTCTGCTCGATATGGCCCGTGCAGCGCGTATCGACGTCCCTCCTCGATGCTGGTACTCGATGCCGACCAACGGCTTGGAATCCTCGTGCTGATCCTTCTCCTCTCGGCCTGCTGCTTGCATCGAGCACACTCCACGGGTGTTCTTCTCGATATGCTTGCTCGATATGGACCAGACTTTGCAAGAACTCCACTTTTGACATCTTCTTTGATCATGAGCTGCTTCCATCTCCTCCCCAGCTCCAAGAAACTCCAAAAACACTTGAAAACCACCACAAACATGCACATGTATGCAAATGTATGCAATCCTAAGTTAAATGCATGCTATGTTGATTCTAAGTGAAAATGATACCTAAATGGTAAACTATAATGCAAAAACAGAGGAAAAGATGCATGAAATGCAGCCTAAAATGATCTAAAATAGTCAGCTATTACTATCAAAGGAAATTCTTAAAAATGCATAAAGACATTGCTTTTGACTAGAAAATGTAAAAGATTCGACATAATGCAAGCACAAGTTAAATTCCCTATTAATGACTAGAGTGAATCTTGGTATGCATGCAATCATTTCATAAGCAATACTAAACCCATATTTCGAATCTGAAAGATCAATGAATAATAACAGCACCAATTCGATAAAAAATGAGAGCAAGCATGTTTAGTTCGGCGATTTATAAAGAAAATCAAACATTAACTCGAGCAGTCCTAGTTAATCATGCTTTAGACTCATCTCTCCCTCTCCTAAAACCAGATAATCGAAAAGAAATCTAACATCCTAGCGAAACCAAATAAACACTTAACAGATTCACGCATTACCTTGCCCGATATCGAAAGGAAACCAAGTGGATGAAGCACAAATGCGATGAAAGCTAGTGTTCTTTGATAGATTATGAGACAAAAAGTTCTTAAGTCTTTTTCGATGGCGATGAGAGAGAGATGTTCTAAGTGAGAATGAGGCTACTTATAGAAAATGAAAAGTGAGGGGAGTGTAGGGTTTCTTGGTAGCTCTAAAATATTCGGTTAATCCCTAGCCAAGTATTACTTCCCTTATCCAAGAAGGTGGGCCATGGTTAAGACCTTCCTCGGATATAGCTCGTAATATCTCTTATTTACCTTACGGACCATATCGATGTTGCACCGATATGGTTCCCCGATATATGACCACGGTGTGGCTGCATGACATGGTATCCTGTTTTAGATTGCCTTGGCTCATACTTCATTCTTTATCGGGTTCCTATCGTGGTATTTTCCCGATGTTGAATGTCTTGAGGGTTTATATCGGGATTGACCCCAATGCAACACTACGATGCAGTGCAACACAATCTTTAAAACTTAGGACCCTCGATTCAATCCATTTTTTTCTTCCTCATTGAATCTAAAAACACTTACTAAACTAAAAAGCATTAATATACACATGATAAGCTTAGGGTGCCTCCCAAGAGCACTTGTTTACAGTCGAATAGCTTGACTTTTCTCAATCATTTTCTAGCCGGCAAGGGGGAAGTGGTTACCCCCTGAATCCCCTAGGAGGATCCTTAGATTCCTTAACAATTTCATCAAGATCAGCCAAAGACCCATAGGGGACACCCTCCATGTTTACCTTGTTATCCTTTTTATTGGTCGACTCAGTGTTTTTTATCACCTTAAAGTAAGCAAATGGAGCGGTCACCCCTTTACGTTTTGGTATGAAAACTAATTCACCATTAGCAGAGAAAACAGGTTTGAAAATTGGACGGTCCAGAAGAGCTCCGAGTGATTGACTGGTTGTCGTGGTCAGGTTAGGTGTTTTCATCTCTTCTGGTTCTTCACAGCTGGCCACAGTCAACTCCTTGAACAGAGATCAGAGACAGCTTCCATCGCAACTGTCTCCTTCATAGAAGACGCAAAGGGACGGGTCGTCGGCTATCTCCAGGGTGTTCTTACGTTCAATAGAGCAAATCCGTTACTTGCTGCCCTTAGTATCAAAGGTCATCACCACGTTTCTCGAAAGATGCAGCTCCACGGTCCCGGTTTTGCAGTCAAACAAACATCCGGCTAATGAAAGGAATGGTCTCCCGAGGATAATCTTCTCCCGTCGTCTTCTTTCATTCCAATCACCACATTGTCGGTGGGTAGAAGCACATTGCCGATCATGACATCCAAGTTAGTCAGCTTTCCTACTATCTTGCTCTCGCTTCCATCCTCTAGTCCTAACACCATGTCGATGTCTGTATAGTGATAATAGCCAAGATGGTTGGCTGTGACTGGAGACATCACGTTAAGGCTGGCTGATAAATCACACATGCAATCTTCGATGATTGTGTTCCCGAGTCTACATGGTAGAGTGAACGATACTGGGTCTGCTAGCTTGGACATCACTAGTGGTTCCGCAATTTGTTTCTTTTCTAGCATGACCGTGTCCCGTTGCATCACTCTGCAAGCTTCACAGTAGAGTCTATCCTTAAGAGAGAGAAGGAAGGCTGGTACGGGTTTTGTCTTGTCAAGATCCTTGAAGTTCTCCTCGACTTGGCACAATAGTTCTACCAGCTTCGTTTTTCCTCGTCGAGGTTGTCCCTTCTTCTTTGGTTTACGCATTGTCGCAGTTTGTATGTATTGAGAAACACCTTGGCTTGTCTTTCTTGGGATACCCCTTCAAGTCTTTGCATGACCACAATTGTAGTTTCCTTAAATCTCTCCCCCCTCTCCTGAATATCTATGTCCGCATCAATGTGAGCTCGACATCGGGAACTTGACGGTGAAGATCTATGGTCGTGTTTGTCATTGGTAGTGATGGCCTGGCAATACTCCTTTGGGTTCATCACTGGCTTTCCTGGGAGGCTTCCATGTTGACTTGTGGATGCCATTCCCTTCCTATTTTTCTTGAGTCTTAACTTTCACGACCAGCGAATCGAGTTTTCCTGTTAGCTCTGTGTGGACGTCGTCTATCTTGTTGTGCACCTCCGCAAACCGTTTGTGCATGTCTGTTTGGAGGTGGGTTTGTCTTTGAAGTAACTGTTTTAGAGTGCCCTGTAAGTCAAAGTTTCCTTGAGTGGGTTAGTTTCCTTGTTGTGGGAAACCGGGAGGTGGGTACACTTGGTCCTGAGGGTTGGCAACGTTTGTGCTGCGGTATGAGAAGCTGGCATTGGGTCGGCAATTGTTGTAACCGTTTTGAGCATTGACATAGTTCATGTTCTCGTATTGGACCTCTTCTCCTTCTTGTGGCTGAATGTAATCGACGTAATGAACTTCCTTTTGAGTTTTCCCAAGGAGTAACTTATCTAGATTATCATTAAGCTCCTTGATTATCTTACGGCTTCCTTCCACCTCGTCTTTAGAATTTCCACTGTGTGAACGGTAATAATCTTCATTTTAAGATGAATCTGATTGAGCAAGGTTCTCCACGAGTTGGAGACCTTCATCTAGTTTTTTGGCTAGGAACTTACAGTTGTTTACCGTGTCTAGCAACATACGGATCTTGGGGAGCATGCCGCAGTAGAGTCTGCTGAGTAAGGATTCTTGTGAGAATCTGTGTTGTGGGCACTGCTATTTATAGCTCTTAAATCTCTCCCAGGCCTCGCCAAAAGATTCATTTGCTTTCTGAGTAAGGCCACTGATTTCATTCCTTAAACGGGCTGTGTGGCTAGTGGAGAAGAACTTGTTCTGAAATCCTTTCTTGCATTCAGCCCATGACGTGATTGATCCTTACGGTGAGCTCTTTTCCCAAGCATGAGCATTGTCTCCGAGTGAGAATGGGAACAGTCGTAGCTTAAAGCCATCCTCAGTGACCCCATTTATTTTGGTCATCGCAAAAACCCTATCAAACTGGTCGATATGATCGAGTGGCTCTTCTAGTGGAAGCCCGAAGAACCTATTGTTTTTTGCCATGGAGATCAAGCCGCTCTTGATTTTGAAGTTATTGTTTAGTACAAGGGGAGGGTGGATCCCGTGACGGTTAGTGAATGCATTTGGTGCATCACCGGCTCTGATCTGCCTTGCTACTCGTTGTATGGCTATGGGACCTTTTTGTCGTTGGGGACCTTGTGCTCCCTGAGCACCAGGAAGTCCTTGTACACCTTGAGGGCCTTGTACACTCAGAGTACCAACATTTCCATGTTGTTGGTTGTTCTGATCCATCGTCTCACGGTTAATGCGTATTCCTCTTTCTCGTGATCTGGATTTGACTGATCTTTCAAACAGGTTGATGTCGTTTACTTGGAGAACTAGATTGTATGTTCCTTGTGACCAGATGTTCATGTACCTATAAGCATGAGTTTTACAAAAAAAAATTTAGAAACTTTTATAGTAGTAAACTTGTCCATAATAATATCACGAAACTTAATGTCACTTAATCCCGAACCGGCAACGGTGCCATTTGATGCTAGGTTTTTCCGGTTAAGATAACTTAGCAAATCAAAGTCCCAAACCCAGTTATAATCGTTTGCAGTATAGGCTTTAGGGTATCAATCCGGTTTGGATAGTATGAGGTTCACTAAGATTAAAATGACAGTCCTTTAGGTCAAGTTTGGCTTAAATGAAAATTGGGAATAAGCGTGTGTCACTCGAGCCAATAAACTACACCTAAAACGGTGCAAGGCATAAAAGTAAATGAAATGTAAAACATGATATAAAGAACGGTAAGTAAAGCAGATATAAGATGCAATAAGCAAGCAAATGAGATTAAAAGAGTTTAATAAGAATAAGTTTGGGGGTAGAGAGGGTTAACAGATTAGGAGTTCAGTTATTATATTAAAATCATTGCCTTTGTCATTTGATGATGACTTCTAGGTAATGAGAATCTTTACATGTTACCAAGCCCATGGTGTTTGGGTCTAGATCCTTTTTAAGATTTACTACCATAGAAGAGTGATATTGCTGCATATTTCAAGTATCTTGCATGCCTATAAGATAGTTTCTCATGCATTTACTTTGCACTTTAGGCTGGTTTGCATCAATTTAGGTGAGTACTTTTGTACCAGCATTTGCATGTTTCTTGCATTTTGCATCACAATCAGGTTGTTTTCGGTTACTTTGGAGCTATGGATGATTTGTGGACGTGCTAAGGCTCGTGAGGAAGTCCGTGGATACTTGGAGAAATCAGGATTGCACGCTAAACACCTGAGATCGAATAGCAGATCGAGCAAGGCAGGTCGATCTAGACGAGATCAACCAGAAGATCGAGTGTGGTGAACGATCTGAAGTACAGATGTAAACGACGCCATGCAGATCGAGGACCGTATCGAGCTCCCAACCCGATGATGGTGTATCTTAAGGAGCTCCCAAAAGGGCTAAGGTATGCTTTCTTAGGGCTTAACGAAACCTATCATGTGATTGTGAATGAAAACTTAAGTGATGATGAGTTGCACACGCTCCTAAGTGAGCTGAGAAAGTATAGGAAGGCCATTGGGTACTCTCTAAGTGACATCAAGGGCCTTTCACCAATGCTTTGCACTTATAGGATTCACTTGGATAATAAGAACGCCTCTTGTATAGAACACCAAAGGCGTTTGAATCCGAATTTAAAAGAGGTTGTTAAGAAAGCGATTCTTAAGCTTTTAGAGGCTGATGTGATCTATCCCATAAGTGACAGCACGTGGGTTTCTCCCGTACACATGGTGCCTAAGAAGGGAGGGATCACAGTCATTAAGAATGAAAAAGATGAGCTCATACCTACTAGAACTATTACAGGACACCGTATGTATATTGACTATAGGAAGCTTAATCTTGCTACTAGAAAGGATCATTTTCCCTTGCCTTTTATTGATCAAATGCTTGAAAGACTTGCTAATCACCCCTACTATTGCTTTCTTAATGGATATAATGGTTTCTTTCAAATACCAATACATCCAAATGATCAGGAGAAGACGACCTTTACATGCCCCTATGGCACCTACGCGTATCGAAGGATGCCATTCGGGATGTGTAATGCACCGGCTACGTTTCAGCGGTGTATGATGTCGATCTTCTCTGATCTAATAGAAGAGATGGTAGAGGTGTTTATGGATGACTTCTCTGTCTATGGTGCGTCCTTTTCTGCGTGTTTGTTGAATCTTTGCACGGTACTAAAGCGTTGTGAGGAGACAAACTGAGTGCTTAATTGGGAGAAATGTCACTTCATGGTGAAGGAAGGGATCGTGCTTGGTCACAAGATATCAGAGAAGGGCATTGAGGTTGTTAAGGCTAAGGTTGAGGTCATGATGAGTCTTGAGCCGCCGGTTAATGTCAAAGGAGTGAGGAGTTTTCTAGGCCACGCTGGCTTCTACAGGCGCTTCATCAAGGATTTTTCTAAGATTGCACGCCCTCTTACACAGCTGTTGTGCAAGGAAGCTGAATTTGTTTTTGACGAGGAGTGTTTGCAAGCTTTCAAGACCATCAAGGAAGCTCTCGTCACGGCACCCATAGTTCAAGCACCAGAGTGGAGTCTACCGTTCGAGATTATGTGTGATGCTAGTAAATATGCCGTGGGAGCCTATCTAGGTCAAAGGAAAGATAAGAAGCTGCATGTGATTTACTATGCTTCAAGAACCTTGGATGACACCCAAACAAGGTACACTACTACAGAGAAGGAGCTATTGGCAGTAGTGTTTGCCTTTGAGAAGTTCAGGTCATACCTCGTGGGTTCCATGGCCATTGTCGACACAGATCACGCGGCTTTGAAGTACATCTATTCCAAGAAGGACACTAAGCCGAGACTTTTGAGATGGATTCTTCATCTTTAGGAGTTTGACATGGAGATCAAAGACAAGAAAGGAATAGAGAACGGCGTCGCTGACCACCTCTCTCGGTTGAGAATCAACGAGTCTCTACCCTTAGATGATTCGCTTCCCGAGGAACAACTCATGGTGATCACTACGGCTGTTTGCGGAAAGCTAGAAGGGCAGTTTGAGGAGGTTCTGAGCTTCAAAGAGGAGAATCTTCCTTGGTACGCTGACATTGTGAACTACTTAGCATGTGGGGAAGAGCCTTCGCATCTTGACAACTATCACAGGAAGAAGTTCATGAGGGACGTAAGAAACTACTTTTGGGACGAGCCCTATTAATACAAGAGTGGTGTTGACAGCCTATACAGGAGATGTGTGACAAAGGAGGAAGCAAGAGACATCATCTTTCACTGCCATGGCTCTTCGTATGGCGGTCACTTTGCTTCATTCAAGACCGCCACTAAAGTCTTGCAAGCCGGTTTCTGGTGGCCGTCCATCTTCAAAGACACCCATGAGTTTGTGAAGGGTTGTGAAGCTTGTCAACGAGCAGGGACCATCACTAAGCGGAACGAGATGCCTCAGGTGCCCATCTTTGAGGTTGACGTCTTGGACGCATGGGGCATAGACTTCATCGGGCCTTTCCCTTCTTCCTACGGCAACAAGTTCATTTTGGTGGCTGTTGACTACGTTTCTAAATGGGTTGTGGCCATTGTTTCCCCTACAAACGACTCTAAGGTGGTGATCAAGCTCTTTAAGAGCATCATATTCCCGAGGTTTGGAGTACCCAAGGTGGTGATAAGCGACGGAGGAAGCCATTTCATTTACAAGTTGTTTGAAAACCTTCTAAGGAAGTATGGCGTGAAGCACAAGGTAGCTACGCCATACCATCCTCAAACGAGTGGCCAAGTGGAGGTCTCTAACCGGCTGATCAAGCTGATACTTGAGAGAACAGTTGGGACAACTCGGAAGGATTGGGCAGTGAAGTTAGACGACGCTTTGTGGGCTTATCGGACTGCTTTCAAGACACCCATCGGTACTACTCCTTTCACTCTTCTCTACGACAAAGGATGTCATCTCCCCGTTGAGCTGGAACATAGAGCATTGTGGGCTGTGAAGCGGCTGAATTTTGATCTAAAGACGGCTCAGGAAAGGTCTTAATCCAGCTACACGGACTTGATGAGGTAAGGCTGGATGCTTACGAAAGCGCTAGGATCTACAAGGAGCGCACCAAGGCTGCTCATGACAAGAAGTTGATACCCAAGGAGCGCACCAAGGAAGGGAGTTTGGTGCTGCTTTAAAATTCAAGGCTCAAGCTCTTTCCAGGAAAGCTGAAGTCACGATGGTGCGGGCCTTTTGAGATCAAAGAGGTATTGCCCTACGGAGCTGTCACATTGGTAGGCAAGAGTGGGAATGCATTCACAGTGAACGGACACAGAGTTAAGCCATACATGGCGAGTGCATTCGACAAGGAGAGCACCTCAATGCTTCTGAAAGACCCACCGTCTGCCTAAACCAAGTATAGTCTAGCTAAAAACGTTAAAGAAAGCGCACTTGGGAGGCATTCCCATGTCTATCTTGTACATATTTTTGCTTTATTTCTCTTTCAGTTTTATGTTTTTATCTTCTGAGTGTGTGGGAACAGGTATAAAGAATTGCAGGCAATGATCTTAGATCCAAAAGGAGAACGAAGGGGCGAATATAGGCTAGAAATCGAGTGCTAGATCGACTCATTCAGGCTCGATCTTTGCTAGATTGAGCTAGTGAATCGAGATGAGTCTGTCGATCTAGGCGAGATCGAGTTGACAAATCGAGTGGAACGGTCGATCATGAGAGTTCAATTCACCAATACTTTCAGCCTGAAAAGCGAACGAGGTGTAGATCGACCGAGTCACTCGATCCTAGAAAAGATCGAGCAGTCTACTCGATCTGCCATTCGATCTCAGCCAAATCGACCCCCTAATCGATCAAGGAAATCGATCCAAGGAGTACAGCCTAGTTGACCAAAAGTCAAGGAACAAGAGAGTATAATCGATCTAAGACTCGATTCTAGTCCAATCGAGTCACTGATCGATCAAATCTCTCGATCAAGCCAACATGGGCATGAGATCGAGTCCTAGATCGACCAAAAGGACTCGATCTCATGTTGAGGTAACAAAAAATTTTCCCTCCCTTTTTCTTTTCCCTCGCATATTAAATTTGAATGTTGGTCAAGGCAAGAATCTTTGACCACGAAAGATGTGCCTTGACCACACCTTTTGTCAGAAAACCGCTTTCATCACCCATGGTTTTAGATTTTTGTTGCCTATATGTTTTCAACAACTTCACACGCTCTCATTTTTGTTCTTGCGAATTCTAAATCGAGAGAGAGTGCTTTTTTTTCCGAAAGGCATTTAGCTCCTGTTTCAATCCTGCAAAGGTATTTTCAGATTTTTAATTAAATCTTTTCAAAAATTCCTTTTATCATCGTTTGATCAATTTAAGTTGCTAGAGGTTTTAACGATTTTTTTAAAAGTAGCTAGAAATCAGGAAATATTCTAGATTTAATTCCATCTCTAGATTTTCTTTTCCTTTATCTAGTTACAATTTTTATAAATCTAATAAAAATCTAGGGTATTAGTTGCGAATTTCTTCCTCTCCCTTGTGTTTTCTTTGTATTCGCCACCTACTCTAACTCTCTCTTCCGAGAATTACGTTTCAGGCACCAATGGCACCTAAGAGAACCAGAGAAGAGGCTACACAGTTAGAAGAAGAGCAACAAGTGGTTCACGAGGATGGAACTCAACAAGTTCAAGAGGTGGAACCTCAGCAAGTTCACGAGAGGATCCATTGGACTAAGGAGGAAAAGGCAGCGAAGAAGAGATTAGAGAGGCTGCGCTTCGAGCCTTCCAAGTTTGCGAGTAGAGACTTGTTGGCAAGGATGGGTCTCCTAGAAGATTTTGACTTTCTTCTCCAAAACATGGGGCTTGCTTGCCTTTCAAGGATGGATTGCCCAACATATCCGCAAGTAACCATGGATTTCCTCTCTACCTTGGTATTTTCCTATGAGAACCCGAGCCTCCCTACTCCCTCACAAGGACATCTCACTTTCAAGGTCAAGAAGCGGTCCTATCACCTTTCCATTGAGGAGCTTTGTCAAGCATATGGACTCAACGCCGCTGCTAAGCAAGTGGAGTTTCCCCCTCTCAAGAACGCCAGCCTCATATGTGAAGTGCTTTGTGATGAAGAATACAAAGCCAACACGGCTAAAATCAAGAAAGTATGGAATCCCGTTCTGAGGTACACTCTCAAGTTGTTGGCAAACACTTTCAGCGGGCGGGCCGTATCTCCTACAATGACAATGACCGAGTTGTGCTTCCATTTCCATGGGATCAAGAGGATACTATGCAGCAGCGAAGAAGAGAACCACGATCAGCTGATGGATGACCTTGGGAATGATGTTAACTACTGGTGTATTCTAGCATCCTCCTTGGTGAAGTACAAAGCATACGCTCTGAGGTGCAAGGCGAGTTCAGCTGACATTGGAGGGTTTCTCACGCCACTCTTTATCCAAGCCGGTGTACCCCTTCAACAGTTCGAGCCTTGCGCGGACAGGTCATTCAGGGACGAGACCTACATGCGCAATACCGATAGCTTGGGACCTACGCCAGCTCCAGGATTCTTCGCCTATCAGTTCTACAATGACGCAGGGAAGAAGGGTGTGTGCATCTTACCCAATGTTGAGGAGATAAACTTGGACAGCATCGGTACGATCCAGTTTTGCCCAACCCACGAGGAGTGCTACGCCCCACTTGGTACAACAATGAAGCCTATTCAGTCCGCGTTTGAGCAGTCAGAGTCACCACCTTTGAATGGCGCAATGCCAGCCCACTTTGAGCTTTCGAGGATGGACTTTGAGCCACGGACCAAGGCGGAGAAGTTTCTTGCTTCGATGGTGGAGGTGCAGCGGAAGATAACTATGTGGCAAGGGAAGATGATCAAGAAGCTTGCCAAGAAGGTCAAGGCGCTTCAAGGGAGCTCATCAGCGAAGTCTAAGGGGTCCATGAGTGCAGAGGTCAACCAGCCCGACAAGAGGAGGAGATCAACTGGCGGTATTGTCATCCGTGAGCAACAAGGCAACGCGAAACAAGCACGTCACTCCGTCCATGGTTTCCCCACCGAGGAGAAAGGCAAGGACATAGCCCGATGCTCCTCTAACAAGAGCAGCTCCGCTGGAACTTCCTCAAGTTCCAGCCGAGTTTAGCTCCAAGGCACCAACGACCTTCCCTTGTATATACCGCTCATTTTCTTTGTTTGTGCCTTGTGTTTTTGAACTCTCTCAAGTTTGTTTGCCATCGGGACGGTGTCATTCAAGTTTGGGGGAGTGTGTGTGTGTTATTTGACATGTTGCTCTTATTTTCTATTTGCATCCCTTGAGTCTTGCATACATTCTAAGACATAGAAAAGAACAAAAAAATTGGTAAAATTTTTAAAAATTTTCAAAAATAATTCATGTAGTTGGATTCATTTTGCAAGCATTTTAGGATTGAGTCTAGAATTTTTAAGCATCTAGGTTGTTTACATTTGCATAAGGGGTTTAAAGTTTTTTTAAAAAGGTGTTTTAAGCTCATGAATTGTTTCAATGCCCTAGTTAGTAGTTCTCTAATACTTTGCTCACGCTTTGAAAGTAAGTCCGTACCATGCTTGGATCACTTGTTTTGATTTTCGTGACTTGAATTGAACATTCATGATTTGAAACTTGTCCTAATAAGTGAGAACCCTAATCTGAATTTTTAATTATCATTCTTATGCATTTGAAAATGAACACATGGATCTTATACATATTTAGGCTCTCTTTCTCCTTTTACCACTCTTTGTGAGCCTAAGTAGAATTCCCACCATCACCCTTACCTTTCTTTCAAGCCAAGTGTTCTTGTGTGACATCATTGTGAGGCCTCTTTTCGGTTTGAACTTAGCATAATGTGTTACGTTTAGGGGACATATTTAGGTTCTCATATGATTGCTAGCTTTGCATTTTGAAGCTAGTTGTAGGCTTAGGATAAGTTTGGGGGTTTGATGGGATTGCTTTCTTGTTCAAAAAGTTTTGGTATTTGAAGTGAATAAAAGGTTTTAAGTGAAAGGCTTTGTTTTCAAAATGTATAATGCTCCAAGTGTTTCAGAAGATAGCTCTGTCAACTAAAAAAAAAAAAAAAAGAGCCTAAGTGGCAAAATAAAAAGAAAAAAAAAAGAAAGAAAAGAATCAGAGAGCTATCAATAAGAAAAAAATAAGGAGCTAAAATATTTTCAAGCCTTTTCACTAGCCTAAAGAGTAAAGATGTTTTCTTTTTTTGGGGTTGAGTTTAATAAGGGTAGTCTCTAGGAGGGTGAGTGCACTAAAAAGAAAAGAAAATGAGAGGGGTTTTAGGATCATTGTTAGTGTACAAGGGTAGATGAGAATCTTATCATGTATGTATCAATTGCCTTTACCTTTAGCTGTTTGCATAAAGTTCATACCATTCATGAGAGAAACCCATTGCATTGTGAAACCCTCTTGAAAATGAGATCATTCTATGCTCATAGCCTCACCCTTAGCCAAATGTGTTTTGCTTTAAAGTGCATAAGTTTGATTCACGGTTCGATCGTTAATGAATGTTAAAGGATGAGTTTCTTTGATTGTTTGGAATAGGAGAGTCATGATTTGAAATTCATTGTGTGATGAGTATGGCTAAGTTCTTTGGACTATGAGTGTGCGCATTGCATTTTAGAACTAGTAACTAGGACGTTGAGATTGATTCATTTGAAAGACACCTTTGCAAGAAGCTTAAATCCCCGTTTGTTTTAAAACCTCTCTCCCTTCTTTAATTTTGTTTGCTTGAGGGCAAGCAAAAGGTAAGTTTGGGGGAGTTGATATTGCTGCATATTTCAAGTATCTTGCATGCATATAAGATAGTTTCTCATGCATTTACCTTGCACTTTAAGCTAGTTTGCATCACTTTAGGTCCTAGAGTACTTTTGCACCAACATTTGCATGTTTCTTGCATTTTGCATCACAATCAGGTTGTTTTCGGTTACTTTGGAGCTATGGAATATTTGTGGATGTGCTCAGGCTCGTGAGGAAGTCCGTGGATACTTGGAGAAATCAGGATTGCACGATAAGGACCTGAGATCGAGTAGCAGATCGAGCAAGGCAGGTCGATCTAGACGAGATCGACCAGAAGATCGAGTGTGGAGAACGATCTGAAGTACGGACGTAAATGACGCCATGCAAATCGAGGACCGGATCGAGCTCCCAACCCGATCAACGAGCTCTCGCAACCCAGTACAATGAATCAGATAAGACTGAGACATCATCCCCATAGAACCGTAAGACTTCGCACACAAGGCTAATTTCTTAGGGTGGGTCCATCATTACCCTTGAAGGTGGTTCTAGCTAAGCAAGCAAGTGGTGTTCGTGTCAAGCCGCCTAGGAAATTTATAATCTAGTTGATCAAGCTAAACTAAGCATTAAACAAAACCAGCAAGAAGAAACCAAAAGTAAAGTGCATGAATAAAGGCAAGTAATAGATCCGAAACTCTTAAATCCTTAAGTAAACCCACTTAAACCTCACGAGAAGACTACACACTAGCCATTGGAAGTCTTAGAACCCATGGGGGTAAAAGATCTCATTCTAGGCTTAGCCGTAAGAACAGAAAGCAAGAAAATAAAGATCAAATGCTACTTACAAGAAAACTAAAGAAAATGAACTTGATTATAAACTTAAGGTTCAAATAGCTACAATGGCAAGAAAAAGCCAAAAAAAAGAATTAGGTGTTAAAAAGACAAGAGTGAAAGTAACTAAAATGTTCTCATGTGTTAGAAAAAAAATGAACGGCTAAGATTATTTATAGGGAAAGTGAGAGAAGGAGGTTAGCATGCGCGGGACCACTTGATCGGTATGGGCTGTCTCTTGGAAGCTAGTGTGCTGACGTCGTGGTACAGACCATATCATCTGTATCGAGTTGTTGCCACGATGTTTTCCCGGTGTAGTGCAAGATAACTTCTATTTGGTTCGTATATCAGCTTAGTCCCGATGCCCTTGGCCATTGTGCAATCCTCGTGCTGCCTGTTAGGTCCTTTGCCTGTGATAACCTCCCGGTGTGATGCCAGACATCGTCTGCTTCCTCTTTGGTTGCCATCCTTTGCCTCCGAGTTCGTTAGTCTCCCTTACCTAACCTCTGTAATAGTCTAAGTACCTGAAAAAGAGCTCCAATCATGCAAGACCTATGTAAAAATCCTAACTAATGCAGCGTAGATATACACAAATGAAATAAAGCATACAGTGGGACCTAAATGCAATAATCCTTACTTAGTATCATGAGAAGACAAGGAAAATAATGCGAATATAAGAGCTATCACTTATATGCAAAAATTGTTCTCTACCTTTAGCATTTTACCATAGCTCAATAATCTTTTTCATGAGAGAACCCTCTAAACACTTAACCACATCAAAAATAATTGATCATATCTATCTCGTAACCTTGTCCTTGTAGCCAAATGATGACACTTGCATTTGCATAAGCATGATTCACTTGTTTGAAACCTAATGAATGTTAAAAAGGTTGAGTTATTTGATAACTTGTGTAGATTGATAACTTGAGAATCATTTCCATATTGTTATGAGTGTGGCTAAGTTCTTAGATCAGAGTTACATCAAGTGCATCTTAGAATTTCAAACATGGACATTGGTTTGAACAAAAACATCATAAATTTCGGATATGTGTTCCCTTTGAAACTTCACTCTCACCTTGTTCATTTTGTTTGCCTGAGGGCAAGCAAAGAGCTAAGTGTGGGAGGGTTGATAGCATGCATTATTGCATCATATTAGATACCATTTAGTATAGGTTTTCATCACATTTCATCCTTTTAAAGTCCAATAGTGTCCCATTTACTTCTATTTCAAACATGGTATGCATTTAGATTAAGATTGCATATATGCATGTATTGTAAGTGTATTTTCAGGTCTTTGGAAAGCTAAGGAGGCACTAGGTATAAGGATGGATCAAGTGAAGAGAGGAGGTCAAGCAAGAAGAAGCATTTCAAGGCGTTGAAGCCTCATACTGATGAACCATACAGTGGAGAACCACTCTGTTCTTCCACGGTACAGTCTGCACCGGCCAAGAAACTTCTGTATACTGAGGATTTCCCACGGAAGCGATTCAGACTGACGACAGACATGTCGTACACCGATGAGCCTCCACGGTGCACCCATACCGACCTAAGACGTATGTACGCCGACGAGCTTGCTGGGCACAAACAGTTTCCGGGCATAGCGACGAGGTACCGAGGTGAGCCATCTGATGCCGTGCACGGTGTGACCCAAGATCAAAGAATACTGCCGAGCCAAACTCCAGACGAAGCTTCTTCAGCACACACTGACCAACCGTACCGAGGAGAACCATCTATGCTTTGTTCGGTAAAGGCCATTTCGGAATGTTGACCACCAGTTAACAAGTTGACTATGTTTATTTTCAGTTGACTTTGTCTATTTTAGGCAAACTGATATGCCTTAACAGCCATTGTATCGGGTACAAACATTTCGATGTGCCTTAACTGTAACCCATATCGAGCCTATGTATCGAGGTGCCAAGTCGATACAACACCAAAAGGTGCATATCGAGCAACATATCGACGATATGTATCGACGTCCCATGCCGATACACCTTGACTAGAAGATGCATAAGTGTTATTTGGCATAAGTCAAGGAGTATCAAGCATAATATCGAGGTACCAGTCCGATACAGAATGTTGCATGATCATACCGAGCTGCATATCGAGCTGTCTTACTCGATATTGGACAGCTGTGATCGATATTGGACTGTGTATCGAGATGCTAAGGACGTATATCAAGCATGCACGGGCAATATCGACGTGTGTATCGACCGATACAGGAACCCAGACACCGATATCGGCATGCATATCGATCAAACCAAGTCGATACGATCAATATCGATCAGCATATCGACTTGGGTGATCGATATTGCACCCGAGGTAAGTGTTCTTTAGTTTAATTTTTTTTCCCTCCTTGGTCAAACTAGGTGAAGGATTTTAAATTTGAACCCTTCCCCTTCCCAATCATAAGTGGGGCCTCTCTTAGGTACTTCGTGTCCCCTTGCTCCCCACAAAAAGATTCCCTAACCATCTATATAAACTAACCCCACCCTTCTTTCTCTCACTTTCATTTTTCTAGCTTATAACAACAAATTTCGAAATTTTTAGTTTCTTAAGTGTCTAAGAGAGCCCAACCACTTCAGATAATGTCTCTTAGCTTTACACACGAAGGTGGTCCTTTGAAGAAAGCCCATGAGCACATCAACCTCTTGCAAAGATGGAACAAATGGCAAGCAAAACAATCAAGAAGTTGGTGAAGGGGATGATGAGCCTGAAAGCTCAAATCAAGGACGTCAAGAGGAAGTCTAGATGACCCTCTAGTTCTGCTCCTCCACAAGGGCAAGATGCTGAAAGCCAAGGAGTGGCTGGAGATCAAAGTAGAAGGCGCTGCTTTGCTGGATATGAGGAAGTGAGAGCTTAGGTGCCATCAAGAGCCTCTTGTCAAGAAGCGCCAAGGAGGAGAAGAATCACAAGGAGGGAGAAACCTAACAGGAGCCACAACATTGACATCACGGAGGACATTTCAGGCGCCTCCCACTACTCCCACACCACCTTTTAAGATAGCAAAAACTCCTCCCTTGTAAATACCATTGCATTTTACTTTAAGTTTCTGTAATATATTCTTGTTGCTTCTCTCTTTCACTCTTTTATTACACAAAATATTGTGTAGTTTAAGTGTGGGGGAGGGATTTTGGATTTGACTTTATGTGTTCTTTTCTTAATTTTTCCTTTTATTCATCTTTGAGTCTCATGCATTCATATAAGTGCATTTAAAAAACAAAACAAAAAAAAAATTGAAAATTTTGCATCTTTTGCAAACCAAATAGAAAAGCATATAGTTGGATTCATTTGTTTAGGATTGAGTCTAGTATTTTTCATATAGGTTGGATTTGCATAGGGCATGATGATGATTGATTGAAATGTCTTAGTTAAATGTTTGATGCATCATAAGAAGTTAGAAACTAAGGCTGAACCATGCTCTTGAATGCTAAATTTGATTCTCTAGCCTCATACTGAAATCATCTGTTCTCTGGAAATCGTCTCTATTTATTAGAACCATTAATTTGAATTGTTAATTATCATGTTCTTGCAATGAAAAGTGGTTTCATGGATTACCCATATACATATTTGGACTTTCTTTCTTCTTTTTTACCTTTCTTGCTAGTCCAAATAGCTGATCCTCATCATTAAAGAACAATTACCACACCTTAACCATATCTTCCTTTCAAACCTAAACACTATGTTTTGTGTGTGTGGCCTATTTTTCAATGAACTAAGCATAAAGTGTTAGGTTGGCACTACAAAGATTGATTATTATGTAGAACTGGCTCTTCACTTTGAGCTAGACATAGGTTTAGGATGGTAGTTATAGGTCAGGGCGGATTTGGGTGTTATGATGATCTAAAAATGAAAAATAAAAGAGTGAGAGTAAAAAGGAAAGTGAAGGGAAAAAGGAATGAGAAAGAGGAAGCAAGAAAAAACTCAGTATGTGTGGAACTAAATAAGCTCAAAAAGGGTGGCCATTATGAAGATGGAGTCTCAGCAACAACAACAAAGAAGACACCAAGGCCTAATACATCAAAAGGATGAAGAAAAGGAGACTCCTCAGTACAAAAAGAAGGCACCCACAACAAAGGAGCAAAAAGAAAGCCACAACATGGTGAGATCAAAGAAGAAGCTTCCCTGAGAAATTGGTAAAGTGTGGAGAGTGTGAGAATGATGAGAAAAGGGTAGTTAGGATTGGGGTTGATTTGGGTAAAGAGTTTAGTGTTTAGAATAGTTTTAGGTATTGGGTAAATAGTAATCTATCTTTGTATGCATAAGTTGTGCTTCACCTTTAGGATTATGCATAAGTTCGTTCCTTTTTTTTAGAGAAACCCTTGCATTTGAACCTATATTTTGATGAGATAATTTTTATCTCATGACCTTAACCCTTAGCCAAATGATTCCACTTGATTTTCTTAAACAAGATTCACTTGGTTACATAGTTTAAGTGTATGTTAAAGAGATTGATTGATTTGAGCATTTGACTAAGTTGAGCTAGAGATCATTTTGAAACTGGATAGGCATGGCTAGGTTCTTTAAAGTACAACTGATTGTGTTTTGCATCATACACTTAGGCACTTAGACATTGATTTCACTTCTTTACCTTAGCATTTTTGGATTTGAGTGCCCACCTTCAAACCTTACTTCTTCCTTGTCTTAGTTTGTTTGCTTGAGGACAAGCAAAAAAGCAAGTGTGGGGGTGTTGATATCTCCATTATTTATACAATCTTAGCATGCGTTCATAAGTAGTTTTAATATCTTAGCATGCATATTTTGCTTCTTCTTGTCCCATTTGCATACATTTAGAAGTTAGTGTAGTTTTAGGAGTTGCATTGCATTTTGCATGCATTTGGAGTTTTATTCAGGTACTAGAAGGAGTTTGGAGACCAAGTGGTGCAGTGGAGGTGAGCTAGGAATGGAGCAAGGAGAAGGACAAGGTCGGATGGGCCAATATCGAGTAGGATATCGATGGTGTCTGATCGATATGGAGCATACCGTGGTGAATATTGATGACTGCACGTCGATACAGACGGAGCATGGCATACAAAAGCTATATATCGACAAGGAGGAGCTCGATACACCAAGGAGGATGCATACCGATTAGTGTATCACCCACCCAAGTCGATACACAGGAGACAAGACAATATTGAAGTGCTATATCGACATGAAGCTGCTCTGTATGCCTTAGGAAAAGGACGATTGTATCGATGTCTACACCTGTAGAGTCAAACCGATACACCCTTGAGGCCTTGTCGATCACCATATCGACCAGGAGCATGTCGATACAAGCACAAGAAGACCCAGTATCGATGTCTGAAGCCGATATGGTCCACCCGAGTTAACTTCCATTCGGTTTATTATTGGTTTATAAGGGGTTTCTAAGGTTCCCTATAAATACTACAGTCCAAAGGTGGTTAGACAACTTAGATATGATTATTTTCCTATTGTTCTAGCATTAAAAACCTTTCTTTTTTCAGCTTTGCTTTGTAAGAACTAGTTTGATTTAGTGAATTTCTGTACTTGCCTTTAATCTATTCTTGTTTATTCTGCTTTCTAATTAAGCTTAACCATTATTTCTCTTTGGAATTTATGGTTTTGACTACAGCTAGTGATTATTCTTATTTTGGGTTTGAGACGGAATAGATTATATGGGTTTTAGGATTAGATTAGTGATGTCTTATGCTTAATATGATTGTCTTCTCTCTATTCGATGTGCTTAACACTAGATTATTCTTGGCCAGACTTGTTCTGTATCTTGGTTTTCTCTTATGCCTGATAAGTGTTTGATGAAATGCTGCCATGAGCCTTTTAGAGGATTTGTTCTCTTAACCTAAGGAATTAGATATCTAAGGCGCATTTTGACTTTATAGGATTGGTGTTCTGTTTAAATGCTTGCTGATTCATGTGTTTGAGTAATGGAAATTGTCTTCAATATGTGTTTAGCAAAGTGATTAATATCAAGGAATTGAGCTAGTTATAGTTGTTAATCATATGCCTAGAAGATAGCATTGTTAGAATGGTATTAAAACATCATTAGTTTCGTTCTAATCCCCCCTTAGTCAATAACCCCCAGCTTTAATCTGTTTGAATTTCCAGCTTTAAATCTGTGCTGCTTAGTCTTGTTTAATTTGATCACAACTGTTTTCTTGAATTTGGCTTGACTTAAGTGAACTGCTGCATTCCTAGTGTCTTATGAATTCAGATGGATTGACACCTTTCATACAGTAATGACATGAGTTTGTTAGGATTTGATTAGGAAAATACCGGTTATCACAACTCTCACTAAAGTGTTTAGGTTCAGAAACGAGGATTGGTTAAGGGTGTGGATTAACTATCCCATAATGTTGATGATTAGATACTTGGATTAACAAGAGTTGTAAGAAGGGAAGAAGATAATCCAAGTATGTATAACGCAGCCTCTTATTTAATAAAAGAGTGAAAGAGAGAAGCACACACAAACATATATACATAAACTAGAGAAAATGCATGGTATATACAAGGGAAGGGATGTGGTACCTTAATTCTGGTGTGAGGAGTGATGGGAGTTGTTTGAGAGCTCATTGGCTTCTTCTTGTTCATAAGAAGAACCAGGTTGTGGAGACTTGCTGGCTCTCCTCTTGTGATATGATCATGGAAGACATTGGTGAGCTTGAAGCCGAGGAGGAACAAGATTCAAACAAACATGAAGCTGATGATGTTCTAGAGGTTCATGAACGTCCCATGACCCGTTCAAAGGCTAAGGCATTTCATAATGCCTTATAACTATTGCTTAGCCGGTCCATTCATGAAGCATATGATAATAAAGAGGCTATACATACTGCTTTGGTATGCATTATAGCCGATGACTAGTTAAGGGGTTTGTAGAAGCATTTTGTGCTCTTTTTCCTTTAGTGAGTTTTGTCCCATACGGTTTTCTCATTAAGGTTTTTAACGAGGCTAGTGTTTCTACAACATCATTGCCCATTAACTTGTCATTTGTCCTAGCCCACTTCTTTCTACCTCCCGTGGCTTGGAGTGTCTAGGTTTATTTTCTATCCTTAGTTGTTTTTCTTAGTCTTATATTTTGTGTAAGTCTGAACGGAGTCATGCATGTTTTGTCAAGGGGGTTTGTCCCATGCATATTTGGTTTTCATCTATCTTTTTTTAATAAATTTTCCTTTGAAAGTAGATCAACCTCTCTTGGTGTGTAATAACCATGAGAAACCCTGCTTAGAATCATAGGTGTGTCATATCCTTTGTGGTCTAAACAATTTGTATCAAGAGTCATCCGCACCTCTTGCTACATTCCATACTCACTCTTTCCCCTTTTCCCCCCACAAACGATTCATTTTCATCAAAACTTTCAAGCCATCTCATCATCACGGATCAGTACATTATTCACTTGGTTTGTAAGGTCAATATCATAAGAGGGATCATATCAAGTGGTATCAGTGCAAACCTTTCAAAGCTAAGTGATCTGACCCGATCTGCTTTCATTATTTTTGTCGATTCAATTTTTGTCTCTTTATATACTCTCAAAAACAATTTTAAAAAATATTGTTCATCACGGATCTAGTCATTAGTATTTCACAAAATATATTTAAAAATAGTTTAGAGTTTTTATAAATTCTAATCTATCAAAGAACTATTTACTGCGATTTGTTCCTTAATTTTCAGGAACCATGGCCGGAGATGAAGATGATCCGGAGAGTCAGATGGGAAGAGGCCAAAGAATATGATTGAGGCCCTCACAACCGACTCAGAAGTGGAAAAGATTAGACATGTCTTTAAGCAAAGGGAACCGGTCAATAAGCGTGCAGGAAAAGAGACTATGAGAGAAGATGATCAAGAGGATCAAGCCAGCGGACATTAGACAGGTCAGTATTTCAAGGAGAGGCCAGAGAAGTTCTAGACAGGGCAGAGACAGAGCACATGACAACTTGGCTGGGCAAAAATTGAAGATTCCCTCCTTCCATGGCAAATGTGATTCGGATGCTTACCTTGAATAGGAGAAGAAGATAGAACTTGTTTTCAACGTTCAACACTATACATAAGAGAACTGAGTTATGGTGGCAGAAACAGAATTCTATGACTATGCTTTGAGTTGGTGGGATCAGCTTGACACAACTAAGAGGCGCAACTAAGAGTACCCGGTTACTACATGGAATAAAATGAGAAACTTGATGAGGAAGCGATTTGTGCCAAGCCATTACCACCGGGAACTCCATCAGAGGCTTAGGAGATTGACACAAGGCAACCGGACCGTGGAAGAATATTTTCAAGAGATGGAAACACTTATGCTTAGAGCGGACATTTTGGAGGATAGCGAAGCAACGATGGCTATGTTCCTCGGAGGACTTAACCGAAAGATTCAGGACCGCCTAGAGACACAGCACTATGTTGACCTGGAAGAAATGCTTCATAAGGCAGTTCTGTTTGAGCAGCAAGTTAAGAGGAAAGGGTCTTACCGTTCGGGTCTTGGTACTGGTCCAAATGCAGGACAACTTACCCGCGGGACGACAGGAACATGTACCGGACAGCCTATCCGCAGGACGATAGGAATCCCCCGAGAGAAAGTAAGCCGTTCATCCAAAAGACCAAGGCAACAACTCTATATGGAAAACCTAAGGAAGCCAGTACTAATGTCGATGATGTGAAGTGCTTCAAATGCCAAGGCCGAGGACACTATGCCAACGAGTGTATCAAGAAACGCGTCATGATCTTGCTTGACAACGGCGATATAGAATCAGAGGATGAGCAGCTAGAGGAAACCGAGGAGGAACACGAGTTTTGCCAGTTCAGGGGGAGTTGCTTGTAGCTAGAAGGACGTTAACCATGCAAAGCAAACTAGAGGAACAAGATCAGCGTGAAAACCTATTCCACACCCGTTGCTTGGTGCAAGGGAAAGTTTGTAGTCTGATCATATACGGCAGGAGTTTTGCTAATGTCGCATGTAGTATCATGGTCAAGAAGTTGTGATTGCAAGTTACCCCTCATCCGAGTCCTTATAAGTTGCATTGGCTGAATGAGAAAGGAGAGATGAAGGTTACTGAGCAAGTTTTAGTTCCTTTGGCCATTGGAGAGTACAAGGATGGGATAATATGTGGTGTGCTACATATGGAAGCAAGCCACATTCTTTTGGGCAGGCCATGGCAATCTTACCGACGTGTAATGCATGATGGCTTCTCAAACCGTCACTCCTTTGAGTTTAAGGGTAAGAAAAATGTTTTGGTTCCCATGACCCCTCAAGAAGTCTACACTGATCAGAAACAAACTCTAAGGTCAGCCAAACATTTGAATTTCTTTGCTAAAGCCAGAGAGGTTAAGAAAGCTTTTCATTCTAAGTCACTTATGCTTTTGTTTATTTTTAAGGAAACACTAACCACCATAGCTGATCTTACACCGGTATATCCGAGTGAAATGCAAGCTCTTTTACAGGAGTTTGAGGACGTCTTCCCTACTGAAACTCCCATTGGTCTACCTCCCATCCGAGGCATTGAACACCAAATAGATTTCACTCCAGGAGCATCCTTGCCATCCGTCCCACATACCGTACCAATCCCGTAGAGACCAAGGAACTACAGAAACAAGTGGATGAACTGATGGCTAAGGGTCATATCCGTGAAAGCATGAGCCCGTGTGCGGTTCCAGTGCTTCTAGTTCCCAAGAAAGATGGTAGCTGGAGGATGTGTGTTGACTGCCGTGCAATCAACAATATCACCGTGAAGTATCGCCATCCCATTCCTAGACTAGATGACATGTTAGACGAGTTGCATGGTTATAACATTTTTTCTAAGATTGATTTAAAGAGTAGTTACCACCAGATTAGAATGAGAGAAGGGGATTAGTGGAAAACCGCATTCAAAACCAAGCATGGTTTATATGAATGGCTGGTTATGCCAATCGGATTATCTAATGCCCCTAGCACTTTTATGCGTTTGATGAATCATGTTCTTAGGGCGTATATAGGCATCTTTGTGGTTGTTTATTTTCATGATATTCTTGTTTCTAGCAAAGGCCTAGAAGAGCATGTAGAACACATTAGATTAGTAATTGATTTGCTCAGAAAAAAAAAGCTATACGCTAACCTTAAGAAGTGTACTTTTTGCACTTCTAGTCTTGTTTTTCTTGGTTTTGTAGTGATCTCAGAAGGAGTCAAAGTGGACGAGGAAAAGGTGAAGGCCATCCGTGACTGGCCAAATCCTAAGACCTGGGAGAAGTAAGAAGCTTCCATGGGTTGGCCGGGTTCTCTAGAAGATTTGTGAGGGACTTCAGCACAATAGCAGCTCCACTCACCGAGATCATCAAGAAGAACGTTGGGTTTAAGTGGGAAACTGCTCAAGAGGAGGCTTTTCAAAGCCTGAAAGAGAAGCTTACTAATGCCCCTGTCCTTATTCTACCTAATTTCTTGAAAACGTTTGAGATTGAGTGTGATGCATCAGGGATAGGGATTGGAGCAGTACTGATGTAAGAAAAGCAACCAATAGCTTACTTCAGCAAAAAACTTTGTGGTGCAATGCTCAACTACCCAACGTATGATAAGGAGCTATACGCTTTGGTGGGAACTCTACAAACATGGCAGCACTACCACTGGCCTAAGGAGTTTGTAATTCACACCAATCATGAGTCCTTAAAACATCTCAAAGGTCAGTAAAAGTTAAACAAAAGGCATGCAAGGTGGGTTGAGTTTATAGATACATTTCCATACGTCATAAAGTGTAAACAAGGTAAGGAAAATGTGGTGGCTGATGCTTTGTCAAGAAGGTACACATTTCTCTCTACTTTAGAAGCTAAGTTGCTAGGATTTGATCAGCTTAAAGAACTATACAAAGTTGATACGGATTTTTCAGATATTTTTATTGCTTGCTCTAAATCTCCTTCGAGTAAATTCTTTATACAAGATGGGTTTCTCTTCTTTGAGAACCGTCTTTGTGTACCTAATTGTTCTATGAGGGACTTGTTCATCAGGGAAGCACACAGTGGTGGATTAATGGAGCACTTTGGCATAGCCAAGACCTTAGAAGTGATGAAAGATCACTTTTATTGGCCACATATGACGCATGACGTTGAGAGAGTGTGTGGAAGGTGCAACACATGCAAGCAAGCCATATCCAAAACACAACATCACGGTCTGTACTCCCCTTTGCCCATACCATCTCATCCGTGGCATGACATATCCATGGACGTTGTTTTAGGCTTGCTTAGAACAAAGACAGGTAAGGATTCTATCTTTGTAGTTGTAGATAGACTCTCTAAGATGTCTCATTTTATTGCGTGCCATAAGACTGATGATGCTGTGCACATTGCCAATCTTTTCTTTAAGGAAGTAGTTCGCGTTCATGGCATGCCTAAGTCCATTGTGTCGGATAGAGACACTAAGTTCCTTAGTTATTTTTTGGAAAACCTTGTGGTCTAAACTAGGAACTAAGCTAATGTTTTCTACCACTTGTCATCCGCAAACTGATGGTCAAACTGAGGTTGTTAATAGGACTTTAGGAACATTGTTGAGAGCTTTGATTAAAAAGAACCTTAAGTCTTGGGAAGAATGCTTACCTCATGTAGAATTTGCATATAACCATGCCGTGCATTCTGCTTCTAAATATTCACAATTTTAATTTGTTTATTGGTTCAATCCCAACTATCCTTCGAATTTGATGCCTTTACCTTTGAGTCAAAGGTTGAGTATGGATGGAAAGAAAAAGGCCGAGTTAATAAAGCTTATACACTCAGATGCTAAGAAGAACTTGGAAGAAAAGACCAAGCTTTATGCCAAACATGCGAATAAAGGACAGAGAAAAATGGTCTTTAAAACTGGTGATCAAAGGTGGGTTCATTTTAGAAAGGAACGCTTCCCAGCCGAAAGAAAATCCAAGTTGATGCCATGGATTGATGGTCCTTTCACCGTCACAAGGAGGATCAATGAAAATGCCTATCAGCTAGACCTTCAAGGTAAGTATTCTATAAGCTCTAGTTTTAATGTTATTGACTTAATTCCCTATGTTGCAGATGAGTTGGATTTGAGGTCAAATCCTTTTAAAGAAGGATGGGATGATATTATCATGGAAGACATTGGTGAGCTTGAAGCCGGGGAGGAACAAGATTCAAACAAACATGAAGCTGATGCCGTTCAAGAGGTTCATGAAGGTCCCATGACCCATTTAAAGGCTAAGGCATTTCATAATGCCTTAGAAGTATTGCTTAGTCGGTCCATTCATGAAGCATATGATAATAAAGAGGCTATACATACTGATTTGGTATGCATTATAGCCGATAACTAGTTAAGGGGTTTGTAGAAGCATTCCGTGCTCTTTTTCCCTTAGTGAGTTTTGTCCCATTAGGTTTTCTCACTAAAGTTTTTAACGAGGCAAGTGTTTCTACAACATCATTGCCCATTAACTTGTCATTTGTCCAAGCCCACTTCTTTCTACCATCCGTGGCTTGGAGTGTCTAGGTTTATTTTCTATCCTTAGTTGTTTTTCTTAGTCTTGTATTTTGTGTAAGTTTGAACCGAGTCATGCATGGTTAGTCAAGGGGGTTTGTCCCAAGACTAACTTATTGCTTTCTTGTTGTCCGTTCTCCTCCCTCTCTCTTCTTTCTCCTTAAAACCGTGTGTGTGGTTGTATTTGGTTTTCATCTATCTTCTTTTAATAAATTTTCCTTTGAAAGTAGATCAACCTCTCTTGGTGTGTAATATCCACGAGAAACCCTGCTTAGAATCATAGGTGTGTCATATCCTTTGTGTTCTAAACAGTTTGTATCAAGAGACATCCGCACCTCTTGCTACATTCCATACTCACTCTTTCCCCTTTTCCCCCACAAACGATTCATTTTCATCAAAACTTTCAAGCACACTTGGTTTGTAAGGTCAAGATCATAAGAGGGATCATATCATCTTGTTTCTCCTCTTTTCTTGTGAGGATGATGGTGCTGGTGGAGGGACCTAAGTAGGCCAAGCTGCTGTCACTTTAGTTTGATTCCCTTGAGAGCCCCATTCTGGCCAAGTGGTGTAAGCATCAGAAGAGGAGTAGACAGACGCCTCCCATGCAGATAATGGTTGGGTCCTAGGCTCATAATATGAAGCCCTTGAAGGTTTCCGTGCTGGCCATTGATCAGGTTGCTGCACTTGGAATTAATGTCTCCTTCTTGGCATCCAATCTGCCTCCTCTTCCTCTTGGTTCTCTTCTTGTGGCACATGCTCTGCCCACTGCTCCTGCCCATACTCTTGCTCATATCCACAACCATGGTGAGAAGCTTCTTGGGTCTTAGATTTACTCTTCTTGAACTTCCCCTTCACTAGGTTGTCAAGCTTCTTAATGGTTTTGTCTTGCCACTTACACCATTTCTGAAGCTTGTTGATATGCTCATGAGCATATTTGAGTGAGCTCCATTGGCTTGGCACCTTATATGGTTCAAAATAGAAACTTATAGCATTGTACTCCATCAGCTCATCTTCTTGGTTTTCTTCTTGTGATTCCTCTTAAACTTCAGCGCCAGCATCATCTCCTTCTTCTTCCTCTTCACTGCTCTCTTCCTTGCTTTCCTCACTCTCTCCCTCTTCTAGTTCAGCAACAGCCCCACCATGATAATCTATGTTACTCCTCATTGCGATGGAAGTGTGCTGCACATTTGGGAGGGGGAACTTTGCTGGCTCTTTTGAAGGTGTGAGGAATTGATAAACATGCTTGCCTTTGATGGTCTTCTCAATGAATTGAGTTCTCTTCAAGAATCCTTATTCTCAATGAATTGAGTTCTCTCGTAGACTGCCTTGCCATGATGCCTAAATATGCAAAAAATTTCAAAGACACTCTTGCAAAGAAGAATAAGGAAAGCAAGGAAGTGCTAGTACTTAGTGAAGAATGTAGCGCCGTAATACACAAGGAGATAGTCCCCAAGAAGTTGGGAGATCCTGGAAGCGTCACTATACCTTGCGCCTTAGGTCCATTGGAGTTCAAGAGTTGTCTTTGCGATTTGGGAGCTAGTATAAATTTGATGCCTCATTCTATAGCAAAGAAGTCGGGGTTCACGAGGTTCAAGGACTGTAGAATCTCCTTGGTGCTAGCTGACAGAAGCGTGAGGTTACCCGTGGGTTTGCTTGAGGACTTGCCAGTGAGAATCAGTGGTGTAAACGTTCCTACGGACTTCGTTGTGTTGGAAATGGATGAAGAACCTAAGGATCCGCTCATTCTTGGTAGACCGTTCTTAGCCACCGCTGGAGTCATCATCGACGTCAAGAATGGGAAGATAGCTATGCACTTGGGTAAAGATATAAGGCTGGACTTTGACATCAATGAGGTTTTGAAGAAGCCTACGATAGAAAGGCAAGCTTTCTACATTGAGACGTTGGACGCTTTGGCGGATGAGTTGCTAGAAGAGTTGGCTCAGGAGGATCATTAGAAGGTGGCATTGACTAAGAAGCCAAGGGAGTTCGGTTACTTGGATCAGAGGACTCAGGAGTACGTTAATCTACTTAATTCAAGGAAATTTGTGCTAGAAGATGAAGGCGCTTGCCTAGAAATCGACTCCGAGATCGATGCTATCACTCGATCCAGGGGTCAAATCGACAAGACAATCGAGAACACAACTCGATTCGGTGCAACAATCGACAGTCAGATCGAGGAGGGTGATCGATCCAGGGAATCAATCGAGTCCAAGATCGAGAGATGCCTTCCGATCAGTTCGGAGTCCATTCCGGAGAACGACTCAGCATCTCGATCTCTCACTCGATCCACATTAAATCGAGTGAGCGAATCGAGTGAAAATGCTCGTTCTAGACGACATCGAGAGCAAGATCGACTGGATGACTCGATCTAAGAGGGGACAACGGTTCAAGAAAGCAGCCTTAAGGGTCATGTCTCGGGCTCTAAGGAAGGTTCCAAGGAGGAAAACAGCAAAAACAGCCACGAGGATGATTGGAGCGAGTTGCTAGCCCCAAAGGTGGACCTTAAGGAGCTCCCAAATGGGCTAAGGTATGCTTTCCTGTGATTGTTAATGAAAACTTAAGTGATGATGAGTTGCACTCGCTCTTAACTGAGCTGATAAAGTATAGGAAGGCCATTGGGTACTCTCTAAGTGACATCAAGGGCCTTTCACCAATGCTTTGAACTCATAGGATTCACTTGGATTATGAGAACGCCTCTTCTATAGAACACCAAAGGCGTTTGAATACGAATTTAAAAGAGGTTGTTAAGAAAGAGATTATTAAGCTTTTAGAGGCTGACGTGATCTATCCCATAAGTGACAGCACGTGGGTTTCTCCCGTACACGTGGTGCCTAAGAAGGGAGGGATCACAGTCATTAAGAATGACAAAGATGAGCTCATACCTACTAGAACTATTACAGGACACCGTATGTGTATTGACTATAGGAAACTTAATCTTGCTACTAGAAAGGATCATTTTCCCTTGCTTTTTATTGATCAAATGCTTGAAATACTTGCTAATCACCCCTACTATTGCTTTCTTGATGGATATAGTGGTTTCTTTCAAATACCAATCCATACAAATGATCAGGAGAAGACGACCTTCACATGCCCTTATGGTACCTTTGCGTATCGAAGGATGCCATTCGGGCTGTGTAATGCATCGGCTACGTCTCAGCTGTGTATGATGTCGATCTTCTCCGATCTAATAGAAGAAATGGTAGAAGTTTTTATGGATGACTTCTCTGTCTATGGTGCGTCCTTTTCTGCGTGCTTGTTGAATCTTTGCAAGGTACTAAAGCGTTGTGAGGAGACAAACTTGGTGCTCAATTGGGAGAAATTTCACTTCATGGTGAAGGAAGGGATCGTGCTTGATCACAAGATATCAGAGAAGGGCATTGAGGTTGATAAGGCTAAGGTTGAGGTCATGATGAGTCTTGAGCCGCCGGCTAATGTCAAAGGAGTGAGGAGTTTCCTAGGCCACGCTGGCTTCTACAGGCGCTTCATCAAGGTTTTTTCCAAGATTGCACGCCCTCTTACACGGCTGTTATGCAAGAAAGCTGATTTTGTCTTTGATGAGGAGTGGTTGCAAGCTTTGAAGACCATCAAGGAAGCTCTCGTCACGGCACCCATAGTTCAAGCACCAGACTGGAGTCTACCGTTCGAGATTATGTGTGATGCTAGTGACTATGCTGTGGGAGCCGTTCTAGGTCAAAGGAAAGATAAGAAGCTGCACGTGATTTACTATGCTTCAAGAACGTTGGATAACACGCAAACAAGGTACACTAGTACGGGGAATGAGCTATTGGCAGTAGTGTTTGTCTTTGAGAAGTTCAGGTCATGCCTCGTGGGTTCCAAGGCCATTGTCTACACAGATCACGCGGCTTTGAGGTACATCTATTCCAAGAAGAACACTAAGCCGAGACTTTTGAGATGGATTCTTCTTCTTCAGGAGTTTGACATGGAGATCAAAGACAAGAAAGGAATACAGATCGGCGTCGCTGACCTCCTCTCTCGGTTGAGAATCAACGAGTCTCTACCCTTAGATGATTCGCTTCCCGAGGAACAACTCATGGCGATCACTACGGCTGTTTGTGGAAAGCTAGAAGGACAGTTTGAGTAGGTTCTGAGCTTCAAGGAGGAGGATCTTCCTTGGTATGCTGAAATTGTGAACTACTTGGCATGTGGGGAAGAGCCTTCGTATCTTGACAACTATCACAGGAAGAAGTTCATGAGGGACGTAAGCCATTACTTCTGGGATGAACCCTATTTATACAAGAGAGATGTTGATAGCCTATACAGGAGATGTGTGACAAAAGAGGAAGCAAGAGACATCATCTTTTACTGCCATGGTTCTTCGTATGGCGGCCACTTTGCTTCATTCAAGACCGCCACTAAAGTCTTGCAAGCCGGTTTCTGGTGGCCGTCCATCTTCAAAGACACCCATGAGTTCGTGAAGAGTTGCGAAGCTTGTCAACGAGCAGGGAATATTACTAAGAGGAACGAGATGCCTCAAGCTCCCATCTTTGAGGTAGACGTGTTTGACGCATGGGGCATAGACTTCATGGGGCCTCTCCCTTCCTCCTACGGCAACAAATTCATTTTGGTGGCTGTTGACTGATGTCATTGCATTTTGCATACATTTTGCATACTCATTAGATAGTTTTTCATGCATTTGTATCATGTTTTAGGTTAGATTTGCATCACTTAGAGTCCTAGAGCATTCTTGCATCAGCATTTGCATTTTCTCTGCATTTTGCATCCATTCCAGGTTGTTTATGGTTGCTTTAGAGACACGGAGGTTCGTGGAGGTGTGGAGACCAATGTAGCGGTTCATGGAAGCTCGGGAAAATGCTAAGGACCGGTGATCGAGGAGCAGATCGAGCATGCCCGGTCGATCTAGGAGTTGATCAACCAGAAGATCGAGCCAACTAGGCGATCCAAGGATAATGATCGAGACGGAGATCGAGTGAAGCAGTCGATGCATCGGTACGGACGTAAATGACGCCATGCAGAGCGAGAGCCGGATCGAGTACACCACTCGATCCTCCCGGAGATTGATACCGAGATCGGATGCAACACTCGATTCACCACAGAAGATCAAGACCCGGATTGAGCCGAAGACACGATGGCCGGTTATGATCGAGAGACCAACTCGATCCAATGGTCGATCTCTGTCCTTTCAACCGTTTTTGGCTGTTAGTGACGGGGGGGGACCATTGGACTGTTTTGGCATTTTTGGCAAAGGCGGCGACTATTTTTCGATAACTTTTGAGATTTTTACCTTCTCTCCAAGTTTTTTTTTAGTTTTTCTCTCTGGTTTTTCGGAAGAACACCATGGTAGAACAGTTTCAAGCTTTTGTATTTTCGAATCTTTATCGTTTTTAATCCAGTTTATCTTTCATGTTTATCGTTTCTTCTCTTCGTCCTTGCCTGATTTCCTTTATGTGTAGTGAGTAGTTCATTCGGGGTTAAGGGTTGAGAGGATTAAGGGGTAGAAAAGGTTCGATCTTGGTTTGTTTTCTAAACGTTTTAAATCTATCTCTTCTAAGGTGATGAAAGTTTAATGCTTGAAGACTCTCACGCCAAGAGCTTCACGATCCGAGAGGTCCCTTACCTTGACAGGATCCAGGGACCTCGGAAGATCTCACCTTAGTGATTAGTTACCCCTTAAGCCATGGTAGTTTGGAGGACTAGTTAAGCCATTGTTCGAAATCTGTTTTCCTTGCCTTTCAACCTCTTTTTCCACCAAAAGCCATGGGTTTGGAGGAGAGGATGAAAGAGTGATCTATACCGAAAGCCACGGATAGATCTTGTTTTGTTTTCGAGGCTTAGAGATCCTCACCAAGTGAGTCGATCTAAAGTTTCAAACCCAAGATCAACCTTTGAAACCCCCTTATATGAATCTCGACCCTGAAACCCTTCTCTTTAGCTTATTTGCGTCGCATATCACGTTTTGCTTGTTGTTTGATAGCTTCCTGGTCTTTAGATTCCTTGTTCTTACGATTTTAGACGAGATCGATCGTTTCTGCTCGATCTAGTGGTCGATCTTGTGGTCGATCCACTAGTCGAATTTTAACAATTCGAAGATCTTCCCTTTAATTTATCTGTTTGTTCCTCGTGGTAACTGCTTGCTTTCTAGTATTTTTAAAATAGGTTTCACTCTGTTTAGGTTGCTGCAATTAGTTTTCAAGATTTTCTCAACAAACTGTCTCATTTCACTTAGATTTGTCCTAGATCCTGCATTCTCTGTGGATTCTCTATCACCTAGAACTGGATTGACACTCTCTGCTTGCCTCACTACAACGTTGCATGCATTAGAGTTTTGATAAGTTCTCTGCTGCATTAGACCGTAAAGAAAAAAAACCATTATCAAATGGTGCCGTTGCCATTCTAGGTTGCTTAGAGAACATAGAGATTTTGGTCTTAGCAAAGACTAAGTCTTTACCTTTTTTTCAAGTTACTAATACTATTCTAAACCATGTACTTTCAGGTACATGAATTTACGTTTACGTGGAGATAACAACCTTCTTCAACCGCTTGACAACATACATCAACTCGGACACTCACGTCAAAGGAGAGTCAGAGATCAAACAAGAGCATTTGAAGAGATAGTTCAGAACGGTCAGGTCAACTTTGAGACATGGCTGAGAATAAGCATCCTGAAGGTCCTCCTCTAGCAGGACGGGGCAATGGTATCCCCCAACACGCGGCTAGACCTCCGAGAATCATAGGAGCCGGAGATGCTCCCAATACCCACCACAATAGGTTTGGGATCACTCCTCCTCCGGTACAAAACAACAACTTTGAGATCAAGCCGGGTTTCATATCTATGGTGCAAAACAACAAGTTCCACGGCTTAGCAATGGAAAACCCGTTGGAACACTTGGACAATTTTGAGCAAGTGTGTGGAATGATTAAGATCAACGGTATATCAGAAGATGCCTTCAAGCTGCGTCTCTTCCCCTTTTCCCTCGGAGACAAAGCTAGACATTGGGAGAAGACCCTACCACAAGGCACCATCACATCATGAGCTGAGTGTAAGAAGGCTTTCCTCTCCAAGTTCTTCTCAAGCACCAGGACTGCTCGGTTGAGAAGCGAAATCAGCGGTTTCACTCAAAGGAACAATGAGACTTTCAACGAGGCTATGGAGCGTTTCAAAGACTACACGATCCAATGTCCTCATCACGGGTTCAGTGAGGAGACTCTACTCAGCACAATCTACCGTGGAGCTTCACCAAAGATCCGGTTGTTGCTTGATACAGCTAGCAAAGGCAACTTCCTCGGTCAAGAAGTAGAAGAGGGTATGGAGCTAATAGAGAACCTTGCGTTGAGTGATGGAAACTATGCCGAGGATTCTGACCAAGCACCAAGGGGATCAGAACTAGAGTCTCACAAGAAGGAGCTCAAATCGTTGCATGAGAAGATTGACAAGTTGGTCTTAGCTAATCAGAAGCATGTTCACTTTGTTGGTGAAGCTGAGGACAACCAAGAAGAGTTAGAGCTAAGCCAAGAAGAAGCAAATTGGGTAGCCGGTCAGAACAACTACAAGTCTCAAGGCTACAACCAAGGCTACCTGAATAACAACCTCTCTTACCGAAGCACCAATGTAGCCAACCCTAAAGATCAAGTGTACCCTGCTCAACAAGCCAAGCCTTTCATCCCTTACAACAAAGGCTTTCCACCAAGCAGTGGATTCCAAGGTCAAGGGCAAGGCAACTTCCAAGGGCAACAACAACAAAACAAGGGTTATACTTCTAACTACCCTCCGGGCTTTGCACCTCAACAACAACAACAACCGATGCAACAACAAGTTGATCCGGTTCAAGCAATGTTCCAACAGCTAATACAAGGGCAAGCTTCTACAAATCAAAAGTTTGCTGAAATGAACACTCGGCTGGATTCATCCTTAACCGACTTCTCTACTCAAATAACAAACCTCAACAACAAGATCAAGCAGCTAGAGAAGGGCAAAGCAAGCACGAGTGGACAGAACAGCCTTCCAGGAAAATGTGAACAAAATCCAAAGGAGTATGCCAATGCTATTACGTTGAGAAGTGGCAAAGAGCTTTATCCTCCGGTTTCTACAAAGACCAACGAGGACATTGTAATTCAAGAGGGGGAGGATAGACTTTCAGCTGATAATGAGGAGATAAACTTTGACAACGTATGGATCCAAGGACCGAGGAGAGGTGACAAGGGATTCGTTGAGAAGAAAGCTGAGAAAACCACCAAGGAGAAGGATGAATACGTGCCCCCACCTTACGTACCAAAGTTGCCATTCCCGGGTCGTTTAAAAAGCAGTTAATAGAGAAGCACCGAATCCTATTAGAGAAGCACTTGAGAGACGTGGAGATAAAGCTGCCTCTTGTAGACTGTCTCGCCATGATGCCCAAGTGCGCCAAGTTTTTCAAGGACACCCTTGCCAAGAAGAACAAAGAAAGCAAAGAAGTGCTTGTACTAAGCGAAGAGTGTAGCGCGGTTATTCATAAGGAGATAGTGCCTAAGAAGCTGGGAGATCCTGGAAGCTTCACCATACCGTGTGCTTTGGGTCCCCTTGAGTTCAAGAGCTGCTTGTGTGATCTCTGAGCCAGCATAAACTTGATGCCTCACTCCGTGGCTAAGAAGCTTGGTTTCACTCGGTTTAAGGAATGTCGGATCTCATTGGTGTTGGCTGATAGGAGCGTGAGACTACCAGTGGGGTTGCTTGAAGACTTGCCGGTGCGAATCAGTGGAGTAAACGTACCTACAGATTTTTTAGTGCTGGAGATGGACGAGGAGCCGAAAGACCCACTCATCTTAGGGAGACCATTCCTAGCAACCGCCGGAGCCATAATAGACGTGAAGAATGGGAAGATTGCCCTGCATTTGGGGAAAGAAATCAGGCTAGACTTTGACATCAACAAGGTTCTAAAGAAGCAAACCATTGAAGGACAAGCTTTCTATATCGAAACGATGGATGCCTTGGCGGATGAGTTGCTGGAAGAGCTAGCTATAGAAGACCATTTGAAGCTAGCACTCACTAAGGAGCCAGGAGAGTTTGGCTATGTAGACCAGAGAACTCAAGAGTACGTAAACCTACTAGATTCGAGGAGGATCATCAAGAATGAAGAAGGATGTTGCCTAGAAATCGACCCCGAGATCGACGCCATCACTCGATCCAGGAGTCAGATCGACAAGCCAATCGAGCACTCAACTCGATCCGGTCTAACAATCGACCAACAGATCGAGAAGGCCGCTCGATCAGGAGAAATAATCGATTTGACGATCGAGAAAGACCTTCCGATCATTTTAGAGTCCAATCAAGAGATCGACTCAATGCCTCGATCCCTTACTCGATCCATATCAAATCGAGTAAGTGAATCGAGTGAAATGGCTCGATCTAGACGACATCGAGAGGAGAATCGACCGGAAGACTCGATCACAGGAGGGATAGCGATAGAGGAAAGCAGTCTGAAGGGCCATGCCTCGAGTTCAAAGGAGAGTTCCAAGGAGGAGAACAACAACAACAGCCACGAGGATGACTGGAGTGAGCTGTTAGCCCCAAAGGTGGACCTTAATGAGCTCCCAAAAGGGCTAAGGTATGCTTTCTTAGGACCTAATGACACCTATCCCGTGATAGTAAACGAGAGCCTTAGTGATGATGAGTTGCACTCGCTCTTAACTGAGCTGAGAAAGTATAGGAAGGCCATTGGGTACTCTTTAAGTGACATCAAAGGCCTTTCCCCAATGCTATGCACTCATAGGATTCATTTGGATAATGAAAAGGCCACTTCGGTAGAACACCAAAGGCGTTTGAATCCTAACTTGAAAGAGGTTATTAAGAAAGAAATCCTTAAGCTTTTAGAGGCTGACGTGATCTATCCCATAAGTGACAGCACGTGGGTTTCACCTGTACACGTGGTGCCTAAGAAGGGAGGGATCACGGTCATAAGAAATGAAAAGGATGAACTTATCCCTACTAGGACCATTACTGGTCATAGAATGTGTATTGACTATAGAAAGCTTAACCTTGCGACAAGAAAAGACCATTTCCCTTTGCCTTTTATTGATCAGATGCTTGAGAGACTTGCAAATCACCCTTACTACTGTTTTCTCGATGGGTATAGCGGTTTCTTTCAAATACCTATTCACCCAAACGATCAGGAGAAAACAACTTTTACATGTCCCTACGGTACCTTTGCATATCGAAGGATGCCGTTTGGATTGTGTAATGCACCGGCTATCTTTCAGCGGTGTATGATGTCGATCTTCTCCGATCTTATAGAGGAGATGGTAGAGGTGTTTATGGATGACTTCTTTGTGTATGGTGCGTCCTTTCCTGCGTGTTTGTTGAATCTCTGCAGGGTACTTAAACGTTGTGAAGAAACAAACCTGGTGCTGAATTGGGAGAAATGCCACTTCATGGTCAAGGAAGGGATAGTACTCGGTCACAAGATTTCAGAGAAGGGTATTGAGGTTGATCAGGCTAAGGTTGAGGTTATGATGGGTTTGGAGCCGCCGGTTAATGTTAATGGGATCAGAAGCTTCTTGGGACACGCGGGGTTCTATAGGCGCTTCATCAAAGACTTCTCCAAGATTGCACGCCCCCTTACACGGCTGTTGTGCAAAGAAGCTGAGTTTGTATTCGATGAGGAGTGTTTGAAGGCTTTCGTGACCATCAAGGAAGCCCTCACGTCAGCCCCTATAGTCCAAGCACCAGACTGGTCTCTCCCTTTTGAGATCATGTGTGATGCTAGTGACTACGCTATAGGAGCAGTCCTTGGTTAGAAGAAGGACAAGAAGCTGCATGTGATCTACTATGCTTCAAGGACCTTGGATGACACGCAATCACGATACACCACTATGGAGAAGGAGCTGCTTGCAGTAGTCTTTGCCTTTGAGAAGTTCAGATCATATCTCGTTGGCTCCAAGGCTATTGTATACACGGATCATGCTGCTCTACGGTACATCTACTCAAAGAAAGATACCAAACCTCGGCTCTTAAGATGGATTCTTTTGCTTCAGGAGTTTGACATGGAGATTAAAGACAAGAAGGGGATAGAAAATGGAGTCCCTGACCACCTCTCAAGGCTAAGGATCAACGAGTCTCTCCCTTTAGACGACTCTCTTCCAGAAGAACAACTTATGGCAATTACTACCGTGGTTTGTGGGAAGCTAGAAGGAAGGTTTGAGGAAGTGTTGAGTTTCAAAGAGGAGGATCTACCATGGTAGGCTGATGTGGTGAACTACCTAGCATGTGGTGAGGAGCCAACACATCTCAACGGCTATCACAAGAAAAAGTTTTTGAGGGAGGCTAGTGACTACTTTTGGGATGAGCCCTACTTATACAAAAGAGGAGTAGACAGCTTGTACCGGAGATGTGTTACAAAGGAAGAAGCCAAGGATATTCTCTATCATTGCGACGGCTCTTCCTACGGAGGACATTTCGCTTCGTTCAAAACAGCCACGAAGGTGTTGCAAGCGGGTTTCTGGTGGCCGTCTATATTCAGAGATGCACACGAGTTTGTGAAGAGCTGTGAGGCATGTCAGCGAGCAGGGAACATTACCAAAAGGAATGAAATGCCCCAAGTTCCTATCTTCGAGGTTGACGTGTTCGATGCGTGGAGTATTGACTTCATGGGGCCTTTCCCTTCTTCGTACGGCAACAAATACATCTTGGTAGCTGTGGATTATGTCTCCAAATGGGTTGAGGCTGTTGCTTCCCCTACAAACGACTATAAGGTTGTGATCAAGTTGTTCAAGAGTATCATCTTTCCAAGGTTTGGGGTACCCAAGGTTGTTATAAGTGATGGAGGAAGCCATTTTGTAAACAAGGTTTTTGAGAGCCTCTTAAGAAAGTATGGGGTTAAGCATAAGGTGGCTACACCGTATCATCCTCAAACGAGCGGTCAGGTGGAAGTCTCTAACTGGCAGATCAAAGCTATTCTGGAGAGGACCGTTGGTGCAACAAGGAAGGACTGGTCAGTAAAGCTAGACGATGCTCTTTGGGCTTACCGTACCGCTTTCAAAACGCCGATTGGTACAACTCCTTTCACTCTACTATATGGAAAGAGTTGTCACCTCCCGGTTGAGCTAGAACACCGTGCATTATGGGCTGTGAAGAGGCTGAATTTTGATCTCAAGACGGCTCAGGAAAAGCGTCTCATTCAGCTACATGAACTGGACGAGTTGAGGTTGAATGCTTACGAGAGTTCCAAAATCTACAAGGAGCGAACTAAGGAGGCTCATGACAAGAAACTGGTTGCCAAGGAGCTTAAGGAAGGAGGACTGGTGTTGTTGTACAACTCGAGGCTGAAGCTCTTCCCGGGCAAGCTAAAATCAAGATGGAGCGGACCGTTCGTGATTCAAGAGGTCTTGCCTTACGGAGCTGTTACTCTTATGGGAACAAGCAGTAGTGCATTCACCGTCAACGGGCATAGAGTCAAACCCTACCTAGCAGACAGCTTCGACAAGGAGAGTACCTCGGTGCTTCTCCAAGACCCACCATCCGCCTAGCCAAGTAAGGTCTAGCTAAAGACGTTAAAGAAAGCGCACTTGGGAGGCATTCCCATGTCTATCTTGTACATATTTTTGCTTTCATTTCTCTTCTAGTTTTATGCTTTTATGTTTTTAGTGTGTAGGAGCAGGTCTAAGGAATCTAAACCTTGTCTTTGAGGTCCAAAAGGAGCAATAGGGGCTACGATAAGGTTAGAGATCGAGTGCTAGATCGACTGAACCTGACTCGATCTTTGCTAGATCGAGTCAGTAAATCGAGAGGAGCCAGTCGATCTAGACGAGAACGAGTGACAAGATCGACCTTGACGAAAAAGGATCGATCGATTCAAACCGGATCGACCGATCTAATTTCTCTCAGGAAAATCTGTGGGAACTTGATCGATCACTCGACTCGATCCACCACTCGATCCAAGCCAAATCGACCCCTAAATTGAGGACTTAGCTCGATCAGAGGGACTTAGCCGAGGAGCCAATATCTCATTGATCGAGGGAGCCAATCGATCCAGGAATCGAGTCCCAAATCGATCTAAGCCATTTTAGGCATGAGATCGAGTCCTAGATCAACCAAAAGGACTCGATCTCATGCCGAGGTAACAAATTTCTTTCCCTCTTTATTGCTTTTCCCTCCAGTTTTTAAATTCAAACTTGGTCAAGGCAAGCATCTTTGACCATGAAAGATGTGCCTTGACCAAGACTTTTGTCAGAAAACCGCTTTGACCACCCATTATTTTGGTTTTGTTAAACTCTTTAAATGTTTCAACTTGCTTCTCACTCTCTCACTTCTGTTTGCTCGAGTTTTCCTACAAAGAGAGTGAGAATTTTTAAAAGCTTTAAGGTTTAACAAAGTATCCTTCACACTTGCAAAAGGTATTTTCGGATTTTAATGATTTTATTTCAAGAAAATCTCCTTAAAAATCGCAAGTTCTTGTTTTAGGATATAGGATCAGATTTGAATTTTTAAAATTAGCTAAGTGTTAGGAAAAATTCTGGATTTTCAGTATCTCAAAGATTTGATTTCCTTTTATGTAGCTAATATTTTTGCTTGATCCCCAAAATTCTAGGGTAGTCTATATAAATCTTCTTCTCTTATCCTCTTATTCTCATCAAATCGCCCTTTGCTAAACATTCTCTAGAAATTTTTTTCAGGAGCAATGGCACCAAAGAGAACAAGAGAGGAGCAAGCACAAGAAGGAGAAACTCAAGAGGTGGTTGCTCAAGAGAGGGTCCGGTGGAGCAAAGAAGAGAAGAGGGATAAGAAGACGTTGGAGAGGCTCCGGTTTGAACCCACGAAGTTTGCTGATCGAGGGCTTCTATCCAGGCTCGGGCTTCTTGGAGACTTCGATCAACTCCTCAACAACATCGGTCTGAGGTGTTTGTCGCGGATGGACTGCCCTACTATCCCCGAGGTGACAATTGATTTCCTTGCAACCTTGGAGTTCTGGTACGAGAATCCGAGTGCTCCTGTTCCTTCTCAAGGCCGTCTCTACTTCAGGGTTGGCCGCCAAGCTTACACGCTATCCATCCCCGAGCTATGCCAAGCCTACGGTCTCAAGGCTGATGCACACAAGGTGGAGTTCCCTTCCTTCAAGAAAGCCGACGAGTTGTGGGATCTCATCAGCAAGGAGGATTACAAAGCCAACACCGCCAAGATCAAGAGAGTCAGGAATCCAGTGCTGAGGTATACCTTGAAGCTGATTGCTAATACATTCAGTGGAAGGTCAGTTGCTCCTACTGTCACGAAGACGGAGCTGTGCTTCCTTTTCCAAGGTTTGAAGCATTTGGTGTCCGATCCGGATGAGAATGAAGACCCCATTGAAGATGAACTCGGCGATGAAGTGAACTACGGCTGTGTACTCGCGGCTTCTCTGGTGAAGTACAAGGCTTATGCCTTACGGTGCAAGGCAACATCATCCTACATTGGCGGTTTCCTTACTCCCTTGTTCGTGCAAGCCGGTGTGCCCATCCATGACTTTGCTCACGTCCCAAACCGAGCCTTCATGGATGAAGCATACATGAGAAACACTGATAGCTTGGGACGCACGCCAGCTGAGGGGTTCTATGCTTACCTCTTCATTGATGATGAGGACAAGAAGCGAGTGTGCATTCTTCCCAACAAGGATGAAACGGAGCTACTTGGTGTTGGGAACATCGAGTTCTTACCGATGGAGGAGGAGTGTTTTGCTTCTTTTTGGAGAACCGCCAGCTGCAGCCATTGAACCGCGCCAAAGGTCAGAATCTCCAGGGACAGAGGATGAGATACCCGAGGCTTACACATTGCCAAAGGTGGATTTTGAGCCGAGGACCAAAACCGAGAAGTTCTTAGCCTCGGTGGTGGAGATGCAGCGGAAAATCAACAAGTGGCAAGGGAAGATGCTTAAGAAGCTGGGGAAGAAGGTCAAACAACTCCAAGGAAGCCAGCCTAAGCCAGCTGCAAGCCAGAAAATACAACAACCCGAGAAGAGGAGACTCTCAACAGGAGGAGTTGTGATCCGCGAGACCCAAGGAGAAAACATTCAACCAGCTCGCCACTCCCTTCAAGAACCAGGCAACAAAGGAAAGGCAACAATCTCTAGCTCCTCTGGAACATCCTCAAGTTCCAGCCGAGCCTAGACAAGAGGTAACAACCTTCCTCCATTGTATATAACCGCACATCTCTTATTTCTTGCATTGTGTTTGATTGCTCCTTCGGATGAGTTTGCCACCGGGACGGTGTCAAGCAAGTATGGGGGAGTACTTGTGTGATTTAATCTTGTGCTCTTTGATCTTATCTTTCTTTTGCATCCTTGAGTCTTAGTCATGAAAAATTGGTAAAATTTTTAAAATTATTTTTTTCAAAATTCATGTAGTTGCATTCATTTCTTTAGAAACATGTAGGATTGAGTCTAGAATTTCTCATATCACTTAGGTTGATTGCATTTGCATAAGGGGTTAGGATTTCTTAAAAAGGTGTTTTACTTATAAATCATTTCAATGCCCTAGTTAGTAGTTCTCTAATGCTTTGTTTATACTTTGAAAGTAAGTTCTAACCATGCTTGGATCACTAGTTAGGATTTTCGTGACTTGAATTGAACTCTCATGATTTGAAACTCATCCTACTAAGTGAAAACCTTAATTTGAAAATCTAATTATCATTCTTATGCATTTGAAAATGAACACATGGTTTTAAAATATTTAGGCTCTCTTCTTCCTTTTTACCACTCTTTGTGAGCCTAAGTAGAACTCCCTCCTTGAACCTTACCCTCCTTTGAAGCCAAATGTTCTTGTGTGACATCTTTGTGAGGCCTTATTTTCGGTTTGAACTTGGCATAAAGTGTTAGGTTTAGGCGACATGATTTGGTTTTCATAATTGATTGCTAGCTTTACATTTTGAAGCTAGGGATAGGCTTAGGATAAGTTTGGGGGATCATTGGGGTTGCTTTCTTGTGTATTTGTTCTCGGTTTCAAAGAACTTTGTGTTTTAAAGAAAGAAATGGGTTTTAAGTGAAAGGTTGTGTTCTAAAAACTAAGTATGCTCTAATAAATTTCAGGAGGTAGCTCTCCCATAATAAAAGAAAAAGAAGAGAAAAAGAAAAGAAAAATAAATAAAAGAGTCTAAGTGCCAAATAAAAATAAAAAGAAAGAAAAAAAATATAAGAGAGCTACCAATAAAAAATAACTAAAGAGCAAAAATTATTTTCAAAACCTTTTCACTAGCCTAAAAAGTTTAAAAATGTTCTTGTTTTGAATTAGGGATTGCTGAGTTGAGAAGAAAGGGATAGACTTTTAAGTGGTGAGTGAGGATTAAATTTCTTAAATGAGAGGGGTATAGGACTGTTTGATAGTTTACATGGGTAGATGAGAATCTAATCATTTATGCATAAATTGTCTTTACCTTTAGCATTATGCATTAGTTCAAACCATTTTTGAGAGAAACCCTTGTCTAATTATAAACCCTTTTCAAATGAGATCATTCTATGCTCATAACCATAACCCTTAGCCAAATGTGTTTTGCTTTAAAGTGCATAAGTTTGATTCGTGGTTCGAATTTTAATGAATGTTAAAGGATGAATTTCTTTGATTGTTAGGAATAGGAGAGTCATGATTTGAATTTCTTTGTGTGATGAGTATGGCTAAGTCCTTTGGAGTATGAGTGTAAGCTTAGCATTTTAGAATTGTTAACTAGGACACTGAGATGATCTATTGGAAAGGCACCTTTGCAAAAAGTTTAAAACCCCTTTGATTTTTCTGAAAACCTCTCTTCCTTACTTATTTTTTGTTGCTTGAGGGCAAGCAAGGAGTAAGTTTGGGGGAGTTGATGTCATTGCATTTTGCATACATTTTGCATACTCATTAGATAGTTTTTCATGCATTTGTATCATGTTTTAGGTTAGATTTGCATCACTTAGAGTCCTAGAGCATTCTTGCATCAGCATTTGCATTTTCTCTGCATTTTGCATCCATTCCAGGTTGTTTATGGTTGCTTTGGAGACACGGAAGTTCGTGGAGGTGTGGAGACCAATGTAGCGGTTCATGGAAGCTCGTGAAAATGCTAAGGACCAGTGATCGAGGAGCAGATCGAGCATGCCCGGTCGATCTAGGAGTTGATCGACCAGAAGATCGAGCCAACTAGGCGATCCAAGGATAATGATCGAGACGGAGATCGAGTGAAGCAGTCGATGCATCGGTACGGACGTAAATGACGCCATGCAGAGCGAGAGCCGGATCGAGTACACCACTCGATCCTCCCGGAGATCGATACCGAGATCGGATGCAACACTCGATTCACCACAGAAGATCGAGACCCGGATCGAGCCGAAGACACGATGGCCGGATATGATCGAGAGACCAACTCGATCCAATGGTCGATCTCTGTCCTTTCAACCGTTTTTGGCTGTTAGTGACGGGGGGGGACCATTGGACTGTTTTGGCATTTTTGGCAAAGGCGGCGACTATTTTTCGATAACCTTTGAGATTTTTACCTTCTCTCCAAGTTTTTTTTTAATTTTTCTCTCTGGTTTTTCGGAAGAACACCATGGTAGAACAGTTTCAAGCTTTTGTATTTTCGAATGTTTATCGTTTTTAATCCAGTTTATCTTTCATGTTTATCGTTTCTTCTCTTCATCCTTGCCTGATTTCCTTTATGTGTAGTGAGTAGTTCATTCGGGGTTAAGGGTTGAGAGGATTAAGGGGTAGAAAAGGTTCGATCTTGGTTTGTTTTCTAAACGTTTTAAATCTATCTCTTCTAAGGTGATGAAAGCTTAATGCTTGAAGACTCTCATGCCAAGAGCTTCACGATCCGAGAGGTCCCTTACCTTGACAGGATCCAGGGACCTCGGAAGATCTCACCTTAGTGATTAGTTACCCCTTCCCAAAAGCCATGGTAGTTTGGGGGACTAGTTAAGCCATTGTTCGAAATCTGTTTTCCTTGCCTTTCAACCTCTTTTTCCACCAAAAGCCATGGGTTTGGAGGAGAGGATGAAAGAGTGATCTATACCGAAAGCCACAGATAGATCTTGTTTTGTTTTCGAGGCTTAGAGATCCTCACCAAGTGAGTCGATCTAAAGTTTCAAACCCAAGATCAACCTTTGAAACCCCCTTATATGAATCTCGACCCTGAAACCCTTCTCTTTAGCTTATTTGCGTCGCATATCACCTTTTGCTTGTTGTTTGATAGCTTCCTGGTCTTTAGATTCCTTGTTCTTACGATTTTAGACGAGATCGATCGTTTCTGCTCGATCTAGTGGTCGATCTTGTGGTCGATCCACTAGTCGAATTTTAACAATTCGAAGCTCTTCCCTTTAATTTATCTGTTTGTTCCTCGTGGTAACTGCTTGCTTTCTAGTATTTTTAAAATATGTTTCACTCTGTTTAGGTTGCTGCAATTAGTTTTCAAGATTTTCTCAACAAACTGTCTCATTTCACTTAGATTTGTCCTAGATCCTGCATTCTCTGTAGATTCTCTATCACCTAGAACTGGATTGACACTCTCTGCTTGCCTCACTACAACGTTGCATGCATTAGAGTTTTGATAAGTTCTCTGCTGCATTAGACCGTAAAGAAAAAAAACCATTATCAAATGGCGCCGTTGCCATTCTAGGTTGCTTAGAGAACATAGAGATTTGGGTCTTAGCAAAGACTAAGTCTTTACCTTTTTTTCAAGTTACTAATACTATTCTAAACCATGTACTTTCAGGTACATGAATTTACGTTCACGTGGAGATAACAACCTTCTTCAACCGCTTGACAACATACATCAACTCGGACACTCACGTCAAAGGAGAGTCAGAGATCAAACAAGAGCATTTGAAGAGATAGTTCAGAACGGTCAGGTCAACTTTGAAGACATGGCTGAGAATGAGCATCCTGAAGGTCCTCCTCTAGCAGGACGATTCAATTCGAATCGAGTTCCAAATCAAGCAACGCTCTCGATCCAAGCCATTATGGGCATGAGATCGAGTCCTAGATCGACCAAATGGACTCGATCTCGCGCCGAGGTAACATTTTCTCTTCTCCCTTTCCCACTTTCCCTCTAATTTTTAAATTCAAAAAGTGGTCTAGGCAAGCATATTTGACCATGAAAGATGTGCCTTGACCACAGCTTTTGTCAGAAAACCATTTTTTTACCCATAGTTTTGTGTTTTGTTAGCCTTTAAATGTTTTCAACCACTTACACACTCTCTCATTCTTGTTTTCTCGAGTGGTTAAGCAAAAGAGAGTGTGAATTCTTGTTTTCTAAGGGCAAGCAGGAATCTTTTTCAATTTTGCAAAGGTATTTTCAAATTTTCAAGAAAATCTCCAAAAAAAATTTCTTTTTATTCGCTTTGATTGTTTTAGATGCAAGGGCGGTTTTAAATCTTTAAAACTAGCTTAAAAATAGAAAAAATTCTAGATTTCACTATGTATCTAGATATGATTCTCTAATATTTTGTTATGATTTTTATAAATCCCCCAAAATTCTAGGGTATTAGTTATAAGTTTTCTTCTTTGCTTCTCTTTTTCTCTCAACATATCGCCGTTTTTGCTCATTGCTTTGCTTGAGAAACTTGTCTCAGGCATAATGGCTCCCAAAAGAACAAGAGAGGAGACAGCACAAGAGGGAGAGAATCAAGAAGTGGCGGTTCAGGAGAGGGTTCGTTGGAGTAAGGAGGAGGAAAGAGAGAAGAAGCGGTTGGAAAAGCTTTGGTTCAAGCCAACTAAGTTCGCGGACAGAGAATTGCTGGCTAAGATGGGGATTTTAGGAGACTTTGATCAACTCCTCCAGAAGATAGGGCAGAGGTGTTTGTCACGGATGGATTACCTGACCTATCCCGAAGTGACAATTGACTTCCTTGCCACCTTGGAGTTTGCGTACGAGAATCCAAACGTCCCAACTCCTTCACAAGGCCACCTCTCTTTCAAAATCAAACGTCAAGCCTTCAGCATCTTAATCCCTGAGCTTTGCCAAGCTTATGGCCTCGCTGCTGCTGCCATAAAGGTTGACTTTCCCTCCTTCACTCAAGCGAACGAGCTGTGGGACATCATCGCCGACGATGACTACAAGGCGAATACTGCAAAGATTAAGAGAGTAAGGAGCCGGGTGCTGCGTTACATGTTGAAACTGATTGCCAACACCTTCAACGGATGGTCAGTAGCCCCCACGGTCACCAAGACGGAGCTTTGATTCTTGTTCCAAGGCATCAAGCATCTCGTGTGTGATCCGGTTGAGAATGATGAGCCGTTGGAAGACCAGCTCGGCGATGACGTGAACTACGGATGCATTCTAGCTGCTTCATTGGTGAATTACAAGGCGTATGCCTTGAGATGCAAGGCAAGCTTGTCGCATATTGGAGGCTTCTTCACTCCCTTGTTCGTGCAAGCTGGTGTACTGCTTCAAGACTTCACTCCTGTTCCGGATAGAGCTTTCATGGATGAGACATACCTAAGGAACACAGATAGCTTGGGATGCTGATGTTACTGCATATTGCATGTATTTTGCATACATAGTAGTTAGCTTTTCATGCATTTACATCACACTTTAGACTAGATTGCATCACTTAGGGTCCTAGAGCATTCTCGCACCAGCATACGCATGTTCCTTGCATTTTGCATCACATTCAGGTTGTTTCTGGCTACTTTGGAGTCGTGGAGGTTCGTGGACGTGCTGAGGCTGTTGTGGTGGGTCGTGGAACGTCAGATGTTTGCTAAGGACCAGAGATCCGGGAGCAGATCGGGCATGGCAGGTCGATCTAGATGAGATCGACCAGAAGATCGAGAAGCCCAGGCGATCCAAGGGACATGATCGAGACAAAGATCGAGTGGAGCAATCGATCAAATGGTACGGACGTAAATGACCCCATGCAGAGCGAGAGCCGGATCGAGTCCACCACTCGATTCGACCGAAGATCGATACCAAGATCGGATGTAACACTCGATCCGCCGAAGATGATCGAGACCCAGATCGAGTAGAAGACACGATGTCCGAAAGTGATCGAGAGAGCCGCTCGATCCCAAAGTCGATCTCTGTCCTTTCAACCGCTTTTGGCAGCTAGGGAGGGGGGGGGACCATCGAGCTGTTTTCGCCATTTTGGGAAGGCGGCGATGTCTTTTTCGAGAGACACTTTTTCATTCTTATCTTTTTATGCTTTTTCTCTCTGGTTTTGAGACTATCTACCATTGTTAGACTTTGTGCTTTGTTCTTGATTATTTTGAATTGTTTAAGTTTTAAGTAATCGTTTTCATGTTCATCGCTTCATCTTTCATGTTTGTTTCAGTTATTCTCATGTGTAGCAAGTAGTTTCATTTGGGTCTCGGGGTTGAGAGGATTCACGGGGTCTAATGGGTTTTCAAGTTGGTAGTTTTCTTGTTCTTAATGGCTTTCTCTTCTAGGATGTCGAGTCCCTAAGGCTTAAAGACTCTCACGCCAAGACCTTTATGATCAGAGAGGTCTCTTACCTTGACAGGATCCAGAGATCTCTGAAAATCACATCCTAGAGACTAGTTACCCTTTCCCAAAAGCCATGGAAGTTTAGGGGACTAGTTAGGCCGTGTGTTTGAAATCTGAGTTCATTGCCCTTCAACCTCTCTTTTCACCAGAAGCCATGGGTTTGGAGGAGAGGATGAAGGAGTGATCCATACCGAAAGCAACGGATGGATCTTGTTTTCGTTTTCAAGGCTTAGGGAATCTCACAAAGTGAGTCGATTTAAAGTTTTCAATCCCAACTTAGACCCTTGAAACCCCAGACCATGAATCTAGACCCTAGACCCTTCTTTCTTAGCATTCTTACATCTTCGTTAGTCATTCGCTTGATATTCGCCGCATCCTGGTCATTAGTTTCTTCATACTTGCATTTTTAGACGAGATCGATCCAAACTGCTCGATCTAGTGGTCGATCCTGTGGTCGATCCACTAGTCGATTTTTGTTAAATCATAGCCTTGCATTTTAATTTTTCTGTTTGTTCCTCGCAGTACTTCAATCACTCTTGGTAATTTTAAAATTATTTTGCATTCCATTCTGTCGTTGCATATAGTCTTTAGGATTTTCACAATATCGCATGTTATTCGCTTAGCTTTACAGTGCTCTTGCATTCTCTTTGATCTTCCTAGCTCCTAGAAATGGATTGACTCTCACTTGCATACTGTACTACAACCTAAGTGTTTCATTTGAGTTTGATAGCCTCATTGCATCCTCACCCTTGCAAAGAAAGTAGTTATCAAATGGCGCTGTTGCCATTCTAGGAGTGTTAGAAAGTATAGAGATTTGGGGCTTAGTAAAGACTAAACCTTTACTTTGTTCTAGTTACTAATTTCTCTACTCTCAAACGTGTGTCTCTCAGGTACATGAATCTTCGGTCAAGGGGAGAAAACAATCTACTTCAACCCTTGGACAACATTCATCAGCTTGGTCATTCACGGCATAGAAGAGTACGAGAACAAACCAGAGCCTTTGAGGAGATTGTTCAGCACGGTTTGGTTGACTTTGAAGCTATGGCTGAACACGAGCATCAAGAGGGACCTCCTCCAGCTCACGGGGCAGTGGGAAGGGGCAATGGAAACCCCCACCACGCGGCTAGACCCCCAAGGATCATAGGAGCCGGAGATGCTCCCAACACTCATCACAATAGGTTTGGGATCACTCCTCCTCCTGTACAAAACAACAACTTCGAGAGTAAGCCAGGTTTCATCTCCATGGTGCAAAACAACAAGTTCCACGGCTTAGCAATGGAAGATCCCTTGGAGCACCTTGACAATTTCGAGCAAGTATGTGGATTATCAAGATAAACGGCATATCAGAAGATGCTTTCAAGCTGCGTCTCTTTCCCTTTTCACTCGGAGACAAAGCTAGGCATTGGGAGAAGACCCTTCCACAAGGCACCATCACCTCATGGGCCGTGTGTAAGAAAACTTTCCTCTCAAAATTCTTCTCTAGCACCAGAACGGCAAGGCTAAGAAGCGAAATCAGCGGCTTCACTCAGCGGAACAATGAGACGTTCAATCAAGCAATGGAATGTTTTAAAGATTACACGATCCAATGTCCTCATCACGGTTTCAGCGAAGAGACCATTCTAAGCACTATCTACTGCGGAGCTTCACCAAAGATCAGGTTGCTGCTTGACATGACTAGTAAAGGGAACTTCCTTGGTCATGAGGTAGAAGAGGGCATGGAGCTGATTGGGAACTTGGCATTGAGTGACGACAACTATGATGAAGATTATGACCGTGCACCGAGAGGATCTGAGCTAGAGTCTCACAAAAAGAAGCTGAAATCCTTGCATGAGAAGATTGATAAGCTGGTGTTAGCCAACAAGAAGCATGTTCACTTTGTTGGTGAAGCAGATGAGAATCAAGAGGAGCTTGAGTTGAGCCAAGAAGAAGCAAATTGGGTGGCGGGACCGAACAATTACAAACCTCACGGCTACACCCAAGGCTACAGCCGGAACAACAATCTCTCCTACCGTAGTACCAACGTCGCCAACCCTAAGGACCAAGTGTACCCTGCTCAGCAAGCAAAACCTTTCATACCTTACAACAAAGGTTTTCAGCCGAGTGATGGCTTCCAAGGTCAAGGGCAGAACAACTTCCAAGGGCAACATCAAGGCAACAAAGTTTATACGCCAAACTACCCTCCGGGCTTTGCACCTCAGCAGCAGCAGTCGATGCAACAACAAGTTGATCCGGTTCAGGCCATGTTTCAGCAGCTGATCCAAGGGCAAGCCTCTACAAACCAGAAGTTTGCCGAGATGAACACTCGTTTAGACTTGTCTCTCACTGACTTCTCCACTCAGATCACCAACTTAAACAACAAGATCAAGCAGCTAGAGAAGGGGAATGCGAGTACAAGTGGTCAGAATAGCCTACCGGGCAAGTGTGAGCAGAATCCTAAGGAATATGTCAACGCCATCACGTTAAGAAGCGGCAAAGAGCTAGCACCTACGGTTACTCCTAAGAACAACGAGAACGTTGTAATTCAAGAGAGGGAGGATAAGCTTTCCGCTGATGATGAGATCAACTTTGAAAATGTCTGGATTCAAGGGCCAAGAAGAGGAGACAAAGCGGTTGTTGAGAAGAAAGCGGAGCAAACTACTAAGGAGAAGGATGCTTATGTACCTCCACCGTATGTACCTAAGCTGCCTTTTCCTGGCCGTTTCAAGAAGCAACTCATAGAGAAGTATAGAGTCTTGTTTGAGAAGCATCTTAAGGACGTAGAGATCAAGCTACCTCTCGTGGACTGCCTTGCAATGATGCCTAAATGCGCCAAATTCTTCAAAGACACTCTCGTGAAGAAGAATAAGGAAAGTAAGGAGGTGCTTGTTCTAAGTGAGGAGTGTAGTGCTGTGATACACAAGGAAATAGTCCCTAAGAAGTTGGGAGACCCTTGAAGCTTCACTATACCCTGCGCTTTAGGTCCTTTTGAGTTCAAGAGTTGCCTTTGTGATCTTGGAGCTAGCATAAATCTGATGCCTCATTCCGTGGCAAAGAAACTCGGCTTTACCCGTTTCAAGGACTGTAGAATCTCGTTGGTATTAGCTGACAGGAGTGTGAGGTTACCCGTAGGATTGCTTGAGGACTTGCCAGTGAAGATTAGTGGAGTGAACGTGCCTACAGACTTCGTTGTTTTGGAAATGGATGAAGAGCCAAAGGATCCACTCATTCTCAGTAGACCTGTCTTAGCTACCGCCGGCGCCATAATAGACGTCAAGAACGGGAAGATTGCCTTGCACTTGGATAAAGATATAAGGCTAGACTTCGATATCAATGAGGTTTTGAAGAAGCCTACGATAGAAGGGCAAGCTTTCTACATTGATAAATTGGATGCCTTAGCGGATAAGTTGCTGGAAGAGCTGGCTCAGGAAGATCAATTGAAGCTGGCACTGACTAAGGAGCCAGGAGATTTTGGTTATGTGGATCAGAGGACTCAGGAGTACGTCAACGTGCTTGATTCGAGGAAAGTTGTGCTTGAAGATGTAGGCGTTTGCCTAGAGATCGACTCCAAGATCGATGACATTACTCGATCCAGGGGTCAAATCGACAAGACAATCGAGAGCACAACTCGATCCGGTGCGGAAATCGACAGTGAGATCGAGGAGGGTGATCGATCCAGGAAAACAATAGAGTCCGAGATCGAGAAAGGCCATCCGATCAAATTGAGGTCCAATCCGGAGATCGACTCTGCGTCTCGATCTCTCACTCGATCCACATCAAATCGCGTGAGTGAATCGAGCGAAACTGCTCCATCTAGACGACATCGAGAGCAAGATCGACCGGACGACTCGATTTCAGAAGGGATAGCGGTTGGAGAAAGCAGCCTCAAGGGCCATATCTCGGGTTTTACGGAAGGTTCTAAGAAGGAGAACAACAGCAACAGCCACGAGGAAGATTGGAGCGAGCTGTTAGCCCCAAAGGTGGACCTTAAGGAGCTCCCAAAAGGGCTAAGGTATGCTTTCTTAGGGCTTAACGAAACCTATCCTGTGATTGTAAATGAAAACTTGAGTGATGATGAGTTGCAATCACTCTTAACTGAGTTGAGAAAGTATAGGAAGGCCATTGGGTACTCTCTAAGTGACATCAAGGGCCTTTCACTGATGCTTTGCACTCACAGGATTCACTTGGACAATGAGAACGCCTCTTTTATAGAACATTAGAGGCGTTTGAATCCAAATTTGAAAGAGGTAGTCAAGAAGGAGATTCTTAAGGTTTTAGAGGCTGACGTGATCTATCTCATAAGTGACAGCACGTGGGTTTCTCCCGTACACGTGGTGCCTAAGAAGGGAGGGATCACGGTCGTTAAGAATGACAAAGATGATCTTATACCTACTAGGACTATTACTGGACACCGTATGTGTATTGACTATAGGAAGCTTAATCTTGCTACTAGAAAGGAACATTTTCCCTTTCCTTTTATTGATCAAATGCTTGAAAGACTTGCTAATCACCCTTGCTATTGCTTTCTTGATGGATATAGGTGATTTTTCCAAATACCAATCCATCCCAACGATCAGAAGAAGACGACCTTTACATGCCCTTATGGTACCTTCGCGTATCGAAGGATACCATTCGGCTTGTGTAACGCACCGGCTATGTTTCAGCGGTGTATGATGTCGATCTTCTCCGATCTAATAGAAGAGATGGTAGAGGTGTTTATGGATGACTTCTCGGTCTATGGTGCGTCTTTTTCTACGTGTTTGTTGAATCTTTGCAGGGTTTTAAAACATTGTGAGGAGACAAACTTGGTGCTCAGCTGGAAAAAATGCCACTTCATGGTTAAGGAGGGGATCGTGCTTGTACATAAGATATCAGAGAAGGGTATTGAAGTCGACAAAGCAAAGATTAATGTGATGACAAGCCTTGAGCCACCAGTTAACGTAAAAGGGGTGAGAAGCTTCTTGGGACACGCCGGCTTCTACAGGCGTTTTATTAAAGACTTCTCTAAGATTGCACGCCCTCTCACTCGGTTGTTGTGCAAGGAGGCTGAATTCGTCTTTGATGAGGAGTGTTTGCAAGCTTTCGTGACAATCAAGGAAGCCCTAGTATCCTCATCCATAGTGCAAGCACCAGATTGGACTCTCCCATTCGAGATTATGTGCGATGCTAGTGACTACGCCGTGGGAGCTGTCCTAGGCCAAAGGAAGGATAAGAAGCTGCACGTGATATACTATGCTTCAAGGACCTTGGATGACACGCAAACGAGGTACACCACTACTGAGAAGGAGCTATTGGTGGTTGTATTCGCCTTTGAGAAGTTCAGAGCTTACCTCGTGGGTTCCAAGACCATAGTTTACACGGATCACGCAGCTTTGCGCTACATATATTCCAAGAAAGTCACTAAGCCGAGGCTCTTGAGATGGATCCTCTTACTCCAGGAGTTTGATATGGAAATTAAAGACAAGAAAGGGATAGAAAACAGAGTTGCTGACCATCTCTCTCGGCTAAGGATCAACGAGTCTCTGCCCTTAGATGATTCTCTCCCCGAAGAACAACTCATGGCGATCACTACGGCTGTTTGTGGGAAGCTAGAAGGGCAGTTTGAGGAAGTGTTGAGCTTCAAAGAGGAGGATCTTCCCTGGTACGCTGATGTTGTAAACTACTTAGCGTGTGGTGAGGAGCCAACACATCTCAACAGCTATCACAAGAAGAGGTTTATGAGGGAGGCGAGTGACTACTTTTGGGACGAGCCCTACTTATACAAGAGAGGGGTGGACAGTTTGTACCGGAGATGTGTTACAAAGGAAGAAGCTAAAGACATCCTCTTTCACTGCCATGGCTCATCCTATGGAGGACACTTCGCTTCATTCAAGACTGCCACGAAAGTGTTGCAAGATGGTTTCTTGTGGCCGTCCATCTTCAAAGATGCACACGAGTTTGTGAAGAGCTGTGAGGCGTGTCAATGAGCAGGGAATATCACTAAGAGGAACGAGATGCCTCAGGTTCCTATCTTCGAGGTTGACGTGTTTGACGCGTGGGGCATAGACTTCATGGGGCCATTTCCTTCTTCATACGGCAACAAGTACATCTTAGTAGCGGTTGATTATGTCTCCAAATGGGTTGAGGCTGTTGTTTCCCCTACAAACGATTCTAAGGTGGTGATCAAGCAGTTTAAAAGCATCATTTTCCTGAGGTTTGGGGTACCAAAGGTGGTTATAAGCGATGGAGGAAGCTACTTCATAAACAAGATCTTTGAGAGCCTTTTGAGAAAGTACGGCATTAAGCATAAAGTGGCTACACCGTATCATCCTCAAACGAGTGGTCAAGTGGATGTCTCCAACCGGCAAATCAAGGCTATACTAGAGAAGACTGTCGGAGCAACAAAGAAAAACTGGGCAGTGAAGCTGGACGACGCTCTTTGGGCCTACCGTACCGCCTTCAAAACGCCGATTGGTACAACTCCTTTCACTCTACTCTATGGCAAGGGCTGTCATCTCCCGGTTGAGCTGGAACACCGTGCTTTGTGGGCTGTGAAGTGGCTGAACTTTGACCTCAAGACTGCTCAGGAGAGGCGCCTTATTCACCTACACGAACTGGATGAGTTAAGACTGAACGCTTATGAGAGCTCTCGCATATACAAGGAGAGGACTAAGGAGACTCATGACAAGAAGTTGGTTGCCAAGGATCTTAAGGAAGGAGGTTTAGTGTTGCTGTACAACTTGATGCTCAAACTCTTCTCGGGCAAGCTGAAGTCAAGGTGGAGCGGACCGTTCGTGATTCAAGAAGTGTTGCCTTATAGAGCTGTTACTCTGATGGGAAAAAGTGGCAGTGCATTCACCGTGAACGGACACAGAGTCAAGCCTTACTTGGCAGACGGCTATGACAAGGAGAGTACCTCTGTGCTTCTCCAAGACCCACCATCCGCTTAAAACAAGTAAGGTCTAGCTAAAGACGTTAAAGAAAGTGCACTTGGGAGGCATTCCCATGTTTATCTTGTACATATTTCTGCTTCATTTCCCTTTCAGTTTTATGTTTTTATTCTGCAAGTGTGTAGGAACAGGTATGAGGAGTCTAAACCTTGATCTTGAAGTCTAAAAGAGGCGATAGGGGTTAAGATAAGGCTAGAGATCGAGTACTAGATCGACTGATCCTGACTCGATCTTTGCTAGATCTAGTCAGTGAATCGAGAGGAGCCAGTCGATCTAGACGAGAACGAGTGACATGATCGACCTTGAAGAAAAAGGATCGATCGATCCAAAACGGATCGACCAATCTAATTTCTCCCGGGAAATCTGTTGAAAACGGATCGATCACTCGACTCGATCCATCACTCGATCTGTGCCAAATCGACCCCTAAATCGAGGATATAGCTCGATCATGAGGACTTAGCCGTGGAGCCAACATCTCAATGATCGAGAGAGCCAATCGATCCAAGACACGATTCACCATGAATCGAGTCTCAAATCGAGTAACCCTCTCGATCTAAGCCATTATGGGCTTGAGATCGAGTCCTAGATCGACCAAATAGACTCGATCTCATGCCGAGGTATCATTTTCTTTCCCTCCTTTACTCTTTTCCCTCCAACTTTTAAATTCAAAACTTCAAGGCAAGCATCTTTGACCATGAAAGATGTGCCTTGACCAAGACTTTGTCAGAAAAACCACTTTTACTACCCATTGTTTTGCTCTTTGCTAGTCTTTAAATATTTGAATAACCTCTCACCCTCTCAGTCCTGTTTTTCTCGAAAATTTTAAACAAAGAGAGTGAGAGTTTCAGTTTTCAAAAGCTAACAAAGATCTTTTACATTTCTTGCAAAGGTATTTTCAAAATTTGATGATTTATTTTTAGGAAAATTTCCTTTAAATTCGCAAGATATTGTTCTAGAATATAGGGTCGGTTTTGATTTTTAAAAACTAGCTAAGTAAAAGGAATAATTCTGGATTTTTCAGTATCTAGAGATATGATTCTCCTTTATTTAGCTATAATTTTTATTAATTCCCCAAAATTCTAGGGTAGTTTTTATAAGTTCTCTCCTTCTCTTCTCTCATTCTCATCAAAACCGTTGTTTTGCTTATCAAACTTCTTTAGAAACTTGTTTCAGGAACAATGGCCCCCAAGAGAACAAGAGAAAAGACAGCACAAGAAGGAGAAGGACAAGAGGTGGCAGTTCAAGAGAGGGTCAGATGGACTAAGGATGAGAAGAGGGACAAGAAACGGCTGGAAAGGCTTCGGTTTAAGCCTACCAAGTTTGCTGATCGAGAGCTGTTGTCCAAGCTAGGGATTCTTGGGGATTTCGACCAACTCCTCAAGAACATTGGCCTAAGATATCTGTCACGGATGGATTGCCCAACCATTCCAGAAGTGACAATAGACTTCCTTGCCACGTTGGAGTTCCATTACGAGAATCCTACCACACCCGTCCCTTCTCAAGGTCGCCTCTACTTCAAGGTTGGCCGTCAAGCCTATACAGTCTCCATCCCTGAGCTATGCCAAGCTTATGGTCTCAACGCGGGTGCCTACAAGGTCCAGTTCCCCGCCTTCAAGAAAGCCGACGACTTTTGGGACCTGATCAGCAATGAAGACTACAGAGCCAACACCGCCAAGATCAAGCGAGTAAGAAGCCCGGTGCTGAGGTACACTCTGAAGCTGATCGCCAACACGTTTAGTGGAAGATCTGTTGCTCCTATGGTCACGATGACAGAGCTGTGCTTCCTGTTCCAAGGTGTGAAGCACTTGGTGTGTGATCCGGATGCAAATGACGAGCCTATGGAGGATGAACTCGGCGATGAAGTGAACTACGGATGTGTGCTTGCGGCTTCCTTGGTGAAATACAAGGCTTATGCCTTGCGGTGCAAGGCAACTTCCTCTTACATTGGCGGTTTCCTCACTCCTCTGTTCTTGCAAGCTGGTGTGCCCATTCACGACTTTGCCCATGTACCAGCCAGAGCTTTCATGGACGAGGCATACATGTGGAATACTGACAGCTTGGGACGCACGCCAGCGGAAGGGTTCTACGCCTACCTCTTCATAGACGACGAAGACAAGAAGAGAGTGTGCATCCTGCCCAACAAAGTTGAAACCGAGCTGCTTGGTGTTGGGAACATCGAGTTCTTGCCCATGGAGGAGGAATGCTTTGCCCCTCTAGGAGGACCACCTGCTTCAGCAATTGCCCCTCGTCAAAGGTCCGAGTCTCCAGCCACGGAAGATGAGATGCTCGAGGCCTACACACTTCCAAAGTTAGACTTTGAGCTGGGGACAAAAACTGAGAAGTTCCTAGCATCTCTTATGGAAATGCAAAGGAAGATCAACAAGTGGCAAGGCAAGATGCTCAAGAAGCTTGGAAAGAAAGTCAAGGCACTTCAGGGAGGCTCACCTAAGAAAGCTGCAAGTCAAGAGGTGCAACAACCCGAGAAGAGAAGGCTCTCAACCGGTGGAGTTGTCATCTGCGAGACCCAAGGAAGCACCATTCAGCCGGCGCGCCACTCTCTCCAAGAACCAGCTGACAAAGGTAAGACCATAGTCTCTAGCTCCTCTGGAGCATCCTCAAGTTCCAGCCGAGACTAGACCAGTGGTAACAACCTTCTTCCATTGTACATAACCGCTCATATTTGCTTCTTTTTGCTTTGTGTTTTGCTACTCCTTCGAATGAGTTTGCCACCGGGACGGTGTCAAGCAAGTTTGGGGGAGTACATGTGTGATTTGACTTGTGTTCTGTGATCTTATTTTCCTTTAGCATCCTTGAGTCTTTAGTTCATGAAAAATTGGTAGAGTTTTTAAATTTTTTTCAAAGATTCATGTAGTTGCATTCATCATGTTAGGATTGAGTATAGAATTTCTCATAGCATCTAGGTTGTTTGCAATTTGCATAAGGGGTTAGAGTTTCTTAAAAAGATATTTTTACTTATGAATTATTTCAATGCCCTAGTTAGCAGTTCTATTATGCTTTGTCTATGCTTTGAAAGTAAGTTCTTACCATGCTTGGATCACTTGTTAGGATTTTCGTGGCTTGAATTGAACTCTCATGATTTGAAACTCATCCTAATAAGTGAGAACCTTAATTTGAAATTCTAATTATCATCCTTATGCATTTGAAAATGAACACATGGTTTTAAAATATTTAGGCTCTCTTCTTCCTTTTTACCACTCTTTGTGAGCCTAAGTAGAACTCCCTCCTTGAACCTTACCCTTCTTTGAAGCCAAATGTTCTTGTGTGACATCTTTGTGAGGCCTTCCTTTCGGTTTGAACTTGGCATAAAGTGTTAGGTTTAGGCGACATGATTTGGTTCTCATATGATTGCTAGCTTTGCATTTTGAAGCTAGGTAAAGGGGTTGTTTGGGGGATCATTGGGGTTGTTTTCTTTTCTATTTGTTCTCGGTTTCAAAGAACTTGGTGTTTTAAAGATAGAAATGGGTTTTAAGTGAAAGGTTGTATTTAAAAACTAAGTATGCTCTAATAAATTTCAGGAGGTAGCTCTCCCATAAAAAAAAAAAAAAAAAAAAAAAAGGAAAAAAAAAAGAGCCTAAGTGACAAATAAAAATAAAAAGAAAAAAAATATAAAAAAATAATAAGAGAGCTACCAATAAGAAATATCTAAAGAGCAAAGTTATTTTCAAAACCTTTTCACTAGCCTAAAAAGTTTAAAAATGTTTTTGTTTCGAATTGGGGATTGCTAAGTTTTGAGCAGAAAAAGGGTAGACTCTAAGTGGTGAGTGAGGATAGAAGTTGATAAATGAGAGGGGTTTAGAATTGTTTGTTAGTTTACATGGGTAGATGAGAATCTGGTCATGTATGCACAAATTGTCTTTACCTTTAGCATTATGCACAAGTTCAACGATTTTTGAGAGAAACCCTTGTTCTAATTATAAACCCTTTTCAAATGAGATCATTCAATGCTCATAACCTTCACCCTTAGCCAAATGTGTTTTGCTTTTAAGTGCATAAGTTTTATTCATGGTTCTAATATTAATGAATGTTAAAGGATGAGTTTCTTTGATTGTTAGGAATAGGAGAGTCATGATTTGAATTTCTTTGTGTGATGAGTATGGCTATGTTTTTTGGAGTATGAGTGTAAGCATAGCATTTTAGAACTGTTAACTAGGACATTGAGATTGATTCATTTGAAAGGCACCTTTGCAAGAAGTTTAAACCCCCATTCGCTTTTCGGAAAACCTCTCTTCCTACTTATTTTATATTGTTTGAGGGCAAGCAAGAAGTAAGTTTGGGGGAGTTGATGTTACTGCATATTGCATACATTTTGCATACTCATTAGTTAGCTTTTCATGCATTTGTATCACATTTTAGGTTAGATTGCATCACTTAGAGTCCTAGAGCATTCTTGCACCAGCATACGCATGTTCCTTGCATTTTGCATCACATTCAAGTTGTTTCTGGCTGCTTTGGAGTCGTGGAGGTTCGTGGACATGTTGAGACTGATGTAGCAGTCCGTGGGAGCTCGGATATATGCCAAGGATCAGAGATCGAGGAGCAGATCGAGCATGGCCGGTCGATCTAGGAGGTGATCGACCAGAAGATCGAGCCAACAAGGCGATCCAAGGAGAATGATCGAGACAAGGATCGAGTGAAGCAGTCGATCAAACGGTACGGACGTGAATGACGCCATGCAGAGCGAGAGCCAGATCGAGTACACCACTCGATCCAGCCGAAGATCGATACCGGGATCGGATGCAACACTCGATTTGCCGATGATGATCGAGACCCAGATCGAGCCGAAGACACGATGTCCGGATATGATCGAGAGAACCGCTCGATCCTGGAGTCGATCTCTGTCCTTTCAACCACTTTTGGCTGCTAGCGAGGGGGGACCATCAGCTTGTTTTGGCCATTTTGGGAATGCGGCGACGTCTTTTTCCCACACAACTTTCAATCCTTATCTTTTTCTGTATGTTTTCTCTCTGTTTTTCATGAAGAACACCATTGTCGGACTTGAGTTTTTCTTAAGCTTTGTAATCTAATCATTTCCGTCTTAATCTAGTTTTCTTTTCATGTTCATCGTTTCCTTTTACATGCTTTGCTTGATTTACTTTATGAGTAGTGAGTAGTTTATTTGGGTTCGGGGTTGAGAGGATTAAGGGGTCTAAAGGGTTTCGATCTTGGGGTGTTTCTAAGCGTTTTCAACAGCTATCTCTTCTAAGGTGTTGAGATCTCAATGCTTGAAGACTCTCACGCCAAGAGCTTCATGATTCGAGAGGTTCCTTACCTTGACAGGATTCAGGAGCCTCGGAAGATCACACCTTAGAGACTAGTTACCCCTTCCCGAAAGCCATGGAAGTTTGGGGGATTAGTTAAGCCATTCATTTGAAATCTGCTTTCCATGCCCTTCGACCTCTCTTTCAACCAAAAACCATGGGTTTGGAGGAGAGGATGAAGGAGTGATCTATACCGAAAGCCACGGATAGATCTTGCTTAGTTTTCAAGGCTTAGAGATCCTCACAAAGTGAGTCGATTTAAAGTTTTCAACCCAAGGTCGAACCTTTGAAACCCCTGACAATGAATCCCAACCCTAGGCCCTTTCTTTTAGCATCTTTACATCTTATCTCGTCATTCGCTTGATCTTTGAAAGCATTCTGGTCGTTAGTTTCACTGTTCTTGCATCTTTAGACGAGATCGATTGTTATTGCTCGATCTATTGGTCGATCTCATGGTTGATCCACTAGTCGAATTTTAGTAATTCGAAGCTTGGTCCTTTAATTAATCTGTTTGTTCCTCGTGGTAGTTTCTTCATTTCTAGTATTTTCAAAATAGGTTGCATTCTATTTAAGTTGATGCATCTAGTTTTTAGAGATTTTCTCATAAATCATCTCGTTTCGCTTGGATTTGCATTAGTCCTTGTATTCTCTTTGCATTCTCTATCGTCCTAGGCATGGATTGACTCTCTCTTGCTTGCTGTACTACAACATGTCTTGCATTTGAGTTTGATAACCTCATTGCATTTTCACCCTTGCTAAGAAAGTGTTTATCAGAAGTCTAAAAGAGGCGATATGGGTTAAGAAAAGGCTAGAGATCGAGTGCTAGATCGACTAAACCTAACTCGATCTTTGCTAGATCGAGTTAGTGAATCGAGAGGAGCCAGTCGATCTAGACGAGAACGAGTGATAAGATCGATCTAGATGAAAACGGATCGATCGATCCCAAATGGATGGACCGATCTAATTTCTCTCGGGAAATCCTTAAAAGATAGATCGATCACTCGACTCGATCCATCACTCGATCTAAGCCAAATCGACCGCCAAATCGAGGAGGTAGCTCGATCACGAGGACTTAGCCGTGGAGCCAAAATCTCAACGATCGAGAGAGCCAAACTATCCAGGACTCGATTCACCATGAATCGAGTCACAAATCGAGTAACCCTCTCGATCTAAGCCATTATGGGCATGGGATCGAGTCCTAGATCGACCAAACGGACTCGATCTCATGCCGAGGTAATATTTTCTTTCCTTACTTTATTCTTTTTCCCTCCAGTTTTTAAATTCAAAACTTGGTCAAGGCAAGCATCTTTGACCATGAAAGATGTGCCTTGACCAAGACTTGTGTCAGAAACCACCTCCTTTTACTCATCGTTTTGTTTCTTGTTGGCCTTTAAATGTTTTCATCAACTTAACACTCTCTCATTCTTGTTTTCTCGAAATTTTAAGCAAAGAGAGTGAGAGTTTTCTGTTTCTAAAGGCTAACAAACTTCTTAACAATCTTTGTAAAAGGTATTTTTGGTTATTTGATAACAATCTTTAGGAAAATCTCCTTTTATTTCGCAATTGATTGTTTTAGATGCTAGGGCGGTTTTGAATTTTTTAAATTAGCTAAATAATAGGAAAATTTCTGGATTTTCTAGTATCTCTAGATTTGATTCTCTTTTATTTTGCTATATTTTTTATAAATCCCCCAAAATTCTAGGGTATTAAGTATAAGTTTTCTTCTTTGACTCTCTTCTTCTCTCATCCTATCGCCGTTTTGCTCATTACTTTGCTTGAGAAACCTGTTTCAGGCACGATGGCCCCCAAGAGAACGAAAGAGGAGACGGCACAAGAAGGAGAAGGTCAGGAAGTGGCTGTTCAAGAGAGGGTCTGATGGAGTAAGGACGAGAAGAGGGATAAGAAGCGGCTGGAAGGCTTCGGTTCGAGCCTACTAAGTTTGCGGACCGGGAGCTGTTGTTCAAGCTAGAGATCCTTGGAGATTTCGACCAACTCCTCAAGAACATTGGCTTAAGTTGTCTGTCACGAATAGATTATCCAACCATTCCAGAAGTGACAATAGACTTCCTTGCCACGTTGGAGTTTCGTTACGAGAACCCTAGCGCCCTCGTTCCTTCACAAGGCCGTCTCTCCTTCAAGGTTAGACATCAAGCCTTCAGCCTCTCAATCCTCGAGCTGTGTCAAGCATCTGGTCTCAACGCAGCCGCCACCAAGATCGAGTTCCCCTCCTTCACGCGAGCAAACGATTTTTGGGACCTGATCAGCAACGAAGACTACAAGGCCAACACCGCCAAAATCAAGAGAGTGAGAAGCCCGGTGCTTAGGTACACCTTGAAGCTGATCGCCAACACATTCACCAGAAGGTTAGTTGCTCCCACGGTCACGAAGACCGAGCTTTGCTTCTTGTTCCTAGGTGTGAAGCATTTGTTGTGTGATCCGGCGGAGAATAAAGAGCCTATGGAGGATGAACTCGGTGACGAGGTGAACTATGGATGCATACTTGCTGCCTCTTTGGTGAAGTACAAGGCTTATGCCTTGCGGTGCAAGGCAAGCTCTTCTTTCATTGGCGGCTTCCTCACTCCTCTATTCATACAAGCCGGCGTACCTATACACGACTTCACACCCGTCCCGGCTAGAGCTTTCATAGATGAGGTCTACATGAGGAATACTGACAGCTTGGGACGCACGCCAACAGAAGGGTTCTACGCGTAACTTTTCATCGACGACGAAAACGAGAAGAGAGTGTGCATCCTACCAAACAAGGACGAGACCGAGCTGCTTGGTGTTGGGAACATCGAGTTCTTGCCAACAGAAGAGGAGTGCTTTGCTCCTCTAGGAGGAACGCCTGCCCCAGCGATTACTCCTCGTCAAAGGTCTGAGTCCCCAGCAACGGAAGATGAGATGCCCGAGGCTTACACCCTTCCCAAGATAGACTTTGAGCCGAGAACCAAAACGGAGAATTTCCTAGCATCTGTTGTGGAGATGCAAAGGAAAATCAACAAATGGCAAGGCAAAATTCTCAAGAAACTTGCCAGGAAGGTCAAATCTCTTCAAGGAGGCTCGCCTAAGACAGATGCAAGTGAAGAGGTTTAACAACCCGAGAATTGAATCGAGCCTTAGATCGAGTGTGCCCCCTCGTTCCAAGATCCTACGTGATTATGGCATTGCTCCTTAGATCGAGTCCCTTTGGACATGGATCGACTGAGCTGATCGAGTAAACTGATCGATCCAGTTCGAGGATCGAGTGAGGTCAGTCGATCCACACCTTGTTTTCATTTCAAGCTAAATACATGGGTGGGTTATCCTTTCGCAATCGACTGACTCACTCGATTGTCTACTCGATCTCATCTAGATCGAGTGACTTCACTAGATTTACCAGCTCGATCTAGTAAAGATCTAGCTAGGATAGGTTGATCTATCACTCGATCGCTTGTCCATGTTTCTCCTTTCCTTGCCCTTTTTGACTCCACGATCATGATCTCCAGCTTCCTTATCCTTTCACCTACACACTTAAACTAAAAATCATAAAATTGAAACAACATAAAGCAGAAATATGTACAATGATAGACATGGGAATGCCTCCCAAGTGCGCTTGCTTTACGTCACTAGCTTGACTTTACTTGGTTTAGGCTAGAGTTGGGTCTTGGAGAAGCAACGTGGTGCTCTCCTTCCTGCATTCACTCACCATGTAGGGCTTGACTCTATGCCCATCCACCATGAAACTCTGTCCACTCTTGCCAACCAAAGTAACCGCTTCATACGGTAGCACTTCCTTGATCTCAAAAGGTGATAGAAGACTTTTTACAGTTCTAAATATCAATCCTAAAGCCTCTTAGTGATTCTGTAGTACATTTTGTATCAATTCAGCCTAGGTGTGAAAGATACTAGGATTACAAGAGCAAAGTAAAGCTAAGCCGAAATCCGGATAATTGGGGAGAAAATTTAACAAAACCTAAATGCAATACGAAATGAGCAAGAAAACAATTTTAAAATCCCTGGGAGAGGGTTAAAAACTACTGAAAGAAAACTAGGAATTTAAAATACAAGACTACTGATTACTAAAATTCGAGAGCTAAGGGCAGATAAACAGAGATTTTCTAGCAATTGAGAACAATAACATTTAAATCTAAAGGAGAAAGCTTTTGAAAATACTTAAATGATAAATAACAGATTCAAGGATGAGGATCATGCTTAGGGAAGTTCAAGGTTCGATCTTGGTTTGCAAAGAGCAAATCTACACATTTCTTGATGTGCTATCCTTAAGCCTAAAAAGCAATCTTTCCATGATTTGTGGATAAGATAAGGTCCTCTCGTCATTCATTCTCTTCAAACCCATGGCCTGTGGTGGAAAAGGATGGTTGATGGAGCTGAAGCACGGATCTTAACATGGCCTAACTAGCCCTCACTTGCCACTTCCGTGGTCTTTAAGGCATACTAGTCTCTTGGTTTGGACATAAGATATTTCCTAAGTTCTTATGAGATATAGAAATCTCTTGGATAATAAAGCCTCTCTCAAGGTCTTTAAGCATTTGATACTCCAAACCAAGAAAGGATAAAGTTAAGAACAAGAAAATACCAAGATCTAACCTTTAAAACCTTCCTCATCCTTAAATCCTAAAGAACTACTCTATTATCATTTCTGAACCCCTCTTAATCATGAGATAAAAGGTGTTAAACATGATTGAGATAACATGAAAGAAAGATTAAAGCTTAAAGAGAAGTTCTAAAATTCAAAATCAAAGTTTTTACAAAAGATAAAGCTTGAAAATAGATAAAGATGTTTCAATGGTGATCCACAAAACTCAAAAATGGGGAAGGAGGCTGTGAAAATCGTGGATGCCTCTAAAATTTAGGTCAAGAGTGTTCATAATGGACCACACAAATGGTCCCCTCACTAAAAGACAAAGTGTGAGCTGTCCAAGGAAGGATGCAGAAATCTGGACCGAAGATCGACCCGCCTGGTCGATCTAGTGGTCGATCTGAGCTGAAACAAGTGGCCTTGGTCGATCTGGTGGTCGATCTGAGCTGAAACGAATGGCCTAGGTCGATCTAAGGGTCGCTCTCAGGCTGAAATGAGTGGGATGGTCGATCTAAGGGTCGATCTCAGGCTGAAACGACTTGGATGGTCGATCTGAGGCTCGATCTCAGCCTAATTCTTTTTGGCCGAACTCTTTCTTGACTCCCAGCAACTCCTAAGCTCTTCTTTTGACTCCTTGTCCATGCTCAACATCCAACACAGCTCCATGTACACCATATTACCTAAAAACAATACATATATGCAAGAAATATGCAAATGCTAATGCAAACATGTCTAAAACCTAAAATAGAGCAAACGTTACAAATAATCTAAATATGAATGCAATATGATTGCAAAATCAATTCTAAATGAGTGCTAAAATATGCTAAATTATGAGTTTATCAACTCCCTCAAACTTGTTTTTTTGCTTGTCCTCAAGCAAACAAAGACAAATCCGAGAGAGAGGTTATAAAAATGGGGGTTCAATTCCAAAAAAAAAATGTTTTTCAAATGAATCAGCTCAATGGTCCTTGTTCTTAATTCTAGGATGCATAATACAAACTCATACTCAAAAGAACTTAGCCATATTCATCACATGTTGAATCTCAAATCATGACTCTCCTATTCCAAACAATCCAAGAATCCTAACCTTTAACATTCAATTAAGAGCAAACCATGAATCACACTTATGCACTTTAAAACCGAACTCATTTGGCTAGGGACAAAGGTTATGAGACTAGAATGATCTCATTTAAATGGGTACTCCAATGCAATGGTTTCTCTCAAAATGGGATGAACTTATGCATAATGCTAAAGGTAATGGCAATTGATGCATACATGATTAGATTCTCATCTACCCATACACACTAACAATGTTCCAAAAACCCTCTCTCATTCTTTTTCTCTTTTTAAGCTCACTCACCTTCCTAGAGACTACCCATAACAGGCAAAACCCAAATAAACAGAAAACATATCTTCTCATTTGGCTAGTGGTAAGGCTACAAACAAACTAAGCTCTTTAAAACACTTTGATAGCTCTCTTCTTATTTTTTTTCTTTTTTTTCTTTTGATTTGGCACTTAGGTTCTTTTATTAGTCTCTTTTTTTTTTTTTAGAGCTATCTTCCTTTTTAAAACATGAGCTTTTATTTTCAAACACAAAACCTACCACTTAAAACCATAAAACCTTTTTATTCAAGCTTCAAACACCAAACTCTTTTAAGCCGAAAACAAATAAGCAAAATAAACAACTCCCATGAACCTCAATCCTAACCTTAAGCCTAAAACTAGCTTCAAAATGCAAAGCTAGCAATCATAAGAGAGCCTAATCATGTAGCCTAGACGTAACACGTTATGCCAAGTTCAAACCGAAAAGAGGCCTCACAATGATATCACACAAGAGAATTTGGCTTGAAAGGAGGGTAAGGGTTATGGTGGGAGTTCTACTTAGGCTCACAAAAGAGTGGTGAAAGGAAGAAGATAGCCTAAATATGTATATGATAAATGTATTCTTTTTCAAATGCATAAGTGTGATAATTTAAAATTCCAAGTTAACGTTCTCACTTATTAGGAAAGGATTCAATTCATGAATTTGCAACTTAAGCCACGAAAATCAAGACAAATGATCCAAGCATGGTAAGAAATTACTTTCAAAGATTGAACAATGCATCAAAGAACTAGTAACTAGGGCCTTGAACTAATTCATGAGCATAAAACATTTTTTTAAGGAAAACTGCCCCCTATGCACGTGAATGCAAGCAACCTTTATAATAATATCTAGACTCAATCCTAAAATATTTACCAATGCAAGTGCAAGCTACATGAACTTTTTCGAAAATTTTGAAAATTTTTCTGATTTTCTATGCAAATGTATATGCATGAAGACTCAAATATGCTTAAAGGGAAAATAAGAAAACAAAACACAAAATTAAATCTCTCAACCTCTCCCCCAAACTTAAATTACACAGTCCCTTGTGTAATAAAAGTTCAAGAGAGACCATCAACATGAAATAAAATTCAAAAATCCAAGAATTCATGATATATACAAGGTTTTGGAATGGTGTACCTTGGGCTGTGTTATGGATCGAGCTGGAGGATCGATCTGTAGGTCGTTCTGGGCAGAAGATCGAGGTTCATGCTCGATCAAGGGGTCAATCTACGCAGGAGAATGAGTGGATGTACTCGATGCATCTCTCGATCCTCTCCTGAATCGACCTTGGCCGATCGATCTAGCCATCGATCTACCGGACATGCTTCAGTTTCCTTGCCTTTTAAAACTTCCAAGAACGTGCTTTTGAATCCCCATCTCCCTTGGTCATGTTGTGGCTTGTATCACCAGGCTCGTAGTCATCATAGAACCATCCCCCAAATGTGTGCATCCTTATCTCGTCAAAGGGTAACTGCCATGGATCCTCAAGGCTCCCTTCTTCGGTCATGTTGAGGCTTGTATCACCAGGCTCATACTCATCATAGAACCATCCCCCAAATGTGTGCATGCTTATCTCCTAAAAGGGTAACTGCCATGGATCCTCAATGCTCTCTTCATTGGTGAGGGTGAAACCGAGGTGCTTGGCAAAAGGTTGTTCCATTGGAGATTCTTCTTCTTCACCTTCCTTGGAGGCTGCTGCAATGGGAATCTCCTTTGTCTCCTTCCTGTTAATGTGTTGCATATGTGTTTCTTTCTTGGTGGAGAGCTCTTGCTCAACAAATGAGCTTTCACTAGCATCCTCTAAACATTCAACAACCGAACTTTCTTCACAAGGATCTTCAAATCTTTGCTCAAGATTTTCATCAACAATGTATCTAAGAAGAGCTTCAAGTTCTTCAGCTTCTTATTGGAGTTCATCATTGGTTTGAGCTTTATCTTCTTGTTCCTCATTCCCTTGTGTGATTTCCGCGTTGATAGACTCCAGATGTGTTGTTGCAGCAACTCTTGAAAATGGAGCAGGAGAGGCTTGTGTGAAGCCAAGCATGCTAATGCTCTCATTAAGCCGTTCTTGCTGCTCCAAAAGCAACTACATCATGTTGAGAGTTTCTTCCTCCTTAGAGATGTGGGAAGAATAGGTTGCTCCTTGCTCGTCCTCCATGTCCCAAGATTGGTATCCCTCACCATATCCATAGTGATTCTCTTGAGCAGAATGTTCATCCATAAGCCCTCTTTGATAAGTGAATGACCTTTCAAAACCATGGTTGCTTGTGCGGTCCCAAGCCATCATTCTCTCTTGATTCGCTAATAAGGCCTCAAACATTGATGCTATATCCGAATCCATACTATCTTCCTTGTGATTGTGCCTTGCAAAAAGAACAAACACTTGAAAGAGAGTTAGTAACCAGAATGAAAAATAAAAACTTAGTCTATACTAAGCTCCAAATCCTAGTAATTTCACTAAAACCTAAGTTGGCAACGGCACCAATTGATTGAAGACTTTATACAGTTCTAAATACCAATCCTAAAGCCTCTTAGTGTTGCTGTAGTACTTTAGGTATCAATCCAGCCTAGGTGTGAAAGATACTATGAATACAAGAGCAAAGTAAAGCTAAGCCGAAATTTGGATAATTGGGGAGAAAATTTAACAAAAACAAAATGCAATACGAAATGAGCAAAAAAACAATTTTAAAATCCTTGGGAGAGGGTTAAAACTACTGGAAGAAAACTAAGAATATAAAATGCAAGACTACTGATTACTATAATTTGAAACCTAAAAGCAGATAAACAGAAATTTTTTAGCAACTTAGAACAATAGCTTTTAAATCTACAGAAGAAAGCTTTCGAAATTACTTAAATCATAATAACATATTCAAGGATGAGGATCATGCTTAGGGAAGTTCAAGGTTCGATCTTGGTTTGCAAAGAGCAAATCTACACATTTCTTGATGTGCTATCCTTAAGCCTAAGAAGCAATTTTCCATGGTTTGTGGATAATATAATGTCCTCTCATCATTCATTCTCTCCAAACCCATGGATTCTGGTGGAAAAGGATGGTTGATGGAGCTGAAGCACGGATCTTAACATGGCCTAACTATCCCTTACTTGCCACTTCCCTGGTCTTTAAGGCATACTAGTCTCTTGGTTTGGACATAAGAGATTTCCTAAGTTCTTATGAGATAAGGAAATCTGTTGGATCTTAAAGCCTCTCTCGAGGTCTTTAAGCATTTGATACTTCAAACCAAGAAAGGATAAAGTTAAGAACAAGAAAATACCAAGATCTAACCTTTAAAACCTTCCTAATCACCTCATCCTTAAATCCTAAAGAACTACTCTATTATCATTTCTGAACCCCTCTTAATAATGATATAAGAGGTGTTAAACATGATTGAGATAACAAGAAAGAAAGAATAAAGCTTAAAGAGAAGTTCTAAAATTCAAAATCAAAGTTTTTACAAAAGATAAAGCTTGAAAATAGATAAAGATGTTTCAATGGTGATCCACGAAACCCAAAAATGGGGAAGGAGGCTGTGAAAATCGTGGATGCCTCTAAAATTTAGGTCAAGAGTGTTCATAAAGGACCACACAAATGGACCCTCACTAAAAGACAAAGTGTGAGCTGTCCAAGGAAGGAAGCAGAAACTGGACCGAAGATCGACCCGCCTGGTCGATCTAGTGGTCGATCTGTGCTGAAACGAGTGGCCTTGTTCGATCTGGTAGTCGATCTGAGCTGAAACGAGGGGCCTTGGTCGATCTAAGGGTCGATCTCAGGCTGAAACGAGTGGGATGGTCGATCTAAGGGTCGATCTCAGGCTGAAACGACTTGGATGGTCGATCTGAGGCTCGATCTCAGCCTAATTCTTTTTGGCCGAACTCGTTCTTGACTCCCAGCAACTGCTAAGCTCTTCTTTTGACTCCTTGTCCATGCTCAGTATCCAACACAGCTCCATGTACACCATATTACCTAAAAACAATGCATATATGCAAGAAATATGCAAATGCTAATGCAAAAATGTCTAAAACCTAAAATGGTGCAAAAGTTACAAATAATCTAAATATGAATGCAATATCAAAATAAAATCTATCCTAAATGAGTGCTAAAATATGCTAAATTATGAGTTTATCAACTCCCCCAAACTTGCCTTTTTGCTTGTCCTCAAGCAAACAAAGACAAATCCGAGAGAGAGGTTTAAAAATGGGGGTTCAATTCCAAAAAAAATTTTTTTTTTCAAATTAATCAGCTTAATGGTCCTTGTTCTTAATTCTAGGATGCATCATACAAACTCATACTCCAAAGAACATAGCTATATTCATCACATGTTGAATCTCAAATCATGACTCCCCTATTCCAAACAATCCAAGAATCCTAACCTTTAACATTCAATTAAGAGCAAACCATGAATCACACTTATGCACTTTAAAACCGAACACATTTGGCTAGGGACAAATGTTATGAGACTAGAATGATCTCGTTTAAATGCATACATGATTAGATTCTCATCTACTCATACACACTAACAATGTTCCTAAAACCCTCTATCATTCTTTTTCTCTTTTTAAGCTCACTCACCCTCCTAGAGACTACCCTTAACAAGCAAAACCCAAATAAACAGAAAACATCTCATCTCATTTGGCTAGTGGTAAAACTAAGTTCTTTAAAACACTTTGCTAGCTCTCTTCTTATTTATTTTTATTTATTTTTTTTTTTTTTTATTTGGAACTTAGGCTCTTTTATTAGTCTCTTTTTTTTCTTTTTCTTTTTCTTTTGAGAGCTATCTTCCTTTTTAAAACATGAGCTTTTATTTTCAAACACAAAACCTACCACTTAAAACCATCAAACCTTTTTTATTGAAGCTTCAAACACCAAACTCTTTTAAGCCGAAAATAATTAAGCAAAATAAACAACTCCCATGAACCCCAATCTTTACCTTAAGCCTAAAACTAGCTTCAAAATGCAAAGCTAGGAATCATATGAGAGCCTAATCATGTCGCCTAGACGTAACACGTTATGCCAAGTTCAAACCGAAAAGACGCCTCACAATAATATCACACAAGAGAATTTGGCTTGAAAGGAGGGTAAGGGTTATGGTGGGAGTTCTACTTAGGCTCACAAAAGAGTGGTGAAAGGAAGAAGAGAGCCTAAAAATATGTATATGATCCATGTGTTCTTTTTCAAATGCATAAGTATGATAATTAAAAATTCGAAGTTAAGGTTTCACTTATTAGGAATGGATTCAATTCATAAATGTTCAACTTAAGCCACGAAAATCAAGACAAATGATCCAAGCATGGTAACAAATTACTTTCAAAGAACAATGTATCAAAGAACTATTAACTAGGGCCTTGAACTAATTCATGAGCATAAAACACTTTTTCTAAGAAAAATTGCCCCCTATGCACGTGAATGCAAGCAACCTATATGATAATATCTAGACTCAATCCTAAAATATTTACCAATGCAAGTGCAAGCTACATGATTTTTTTCGAAAATTTTGAAATTTTTTCTGATTTTCTATGCAAATGTATATGCATGAAGACTCAAATATGCTTAAAGGAAAAATAAGAAAACAAAACACAAAATTAAATCTCTCAACCTCTCCCCCAAACTTAAATTACACAGTCCCTTGTGTAACAAAAGTTCAAGAGACACCATCAACAAGAAATAAAATTTAAAAATCCAAGAATTCATGATATATACATGGTTTTGGAATAGTGTACCTTGGGCTGTGTTGTGGATCGAGCTGGAGGATCGATCTGTGGGTCATTCTGGGCAGAAGATCGAGGTTCATGCTCGATCAAGGGGTTGATCTACGCAGGAGAATGAGTGGATGTACTCGATGCATCTCTCGATCCTGTCCTGAATCGACCTTAGCCTATCGATCTAGTTATCGATCTACCAGACATGCTTCAGTTTCCTTGCCTTTTAAAGCTTCCAAGAACGTGCTTTTGAATCCCCATCTCCCTTGGTCATGTTGTGGCTTGTATCACCATGCTCATACTCATCATAGAACCATCCCCCAAATGTTTGCATCCTTATCTCCTCAAAGGGTAACTGCCATGAATTCTCAATGCTCTCTTCATTGGTGAGGGTGAAACCGAGGTGCTTGGCAAAAGGTTGTTCCATTAGAGATTCTTCTACTTCACCTTCCTTAGAGGCTGCTGCAATGGGACTCTCCTTTGTCTCGTTCCTGGGAATTAGTTGCATATGTGTTTCTTTCTTGGTGGAGAGCTCTTGCTCAACAAATGAGCTTTCACTAGCATCCTCTAAACATTCAACAACCGAACTTTCTTCACAAGGATCTTCAAATCTTTGCTCAAGATTTTCATCAACAATGTATCTAAGAAGAGCTTCAAGTTCTTCAGCTTCTTATTGGAGTTCATCATTGGTTTGAGCTTTATCTTCTTGTTCCTCATTCCCTTGTGTGATTTCCGCGTTGATAGACTCCAGATGTGTTGTTGCAGCAACTCTTGAAAATGGAGCAGGAGAGGCTTGTGTGAAGCCAAGCATGCTAATGCTCTCATTAAGCCGTTCTTGCTGCTCCAAAAGCAACTACATCATGTTGAGAGTTTCTTCCTCCTTAGAGATGTGGGAAGAATAGGTTGCTCCTTGCTCGTCCTCCATGTCCCAAGATTGGTATCCCTCACCATATCCATAGTGATTCTCTTGAGCAGAATGTTCATCCATAAGCCTTCTTTGATAAGTGAATGACCTTTCAAAACCATGGTTGCTTGTGCGGTCCCATTTTCGGCCTGTAGACCAGTTTTGGATCTTCATTTGGGATCTCATCTTGGGAATGAGATACAATTAATTATGGCTTATCATTGTAGTATTGTGAGTCCCAGATGACTATTTCAAGTCCATGTACTCCATTTTCTTTGTATGGTTCATCAGAAGTCCGTTTTCCCCATTTTCGGCTAGTAGACCAGTTTCAGATCATCATTTTGAATCTCTTCTAGGGAATGAGATACAAGTAATAGAGGCCTCTTATTGTTCTATTATGAGTCCCAGATGACCATTTTAAGCCAATTTATACCATTTTCTTTGTATGATTCATCAGAAGTCCGTTTTCCCTATTTTCTGCCAGTATACCAGTTTTGGATCTTCCTTTGGCATCTCTTCAAGAGAATGAGATACAAGTAATAGAGGCTTCTAATTGTACTATTATGAGTCAGAGATGACTATTTCAAGCCTAATTACTCCATTTTCTTTGTATGATTCATCAGAAGTCTGTTTTCCCTATTTTCGGCCAGAAGACCAGTTTCAGATGTTCATTTGGGATCTCTTCTACGTAATGAGATACAAGTAATAAAGGCTTCTCAATGTACTATTATGAGACCCAGATGACCATTTCAAGCCTATTTACTTTATTTTATTTGTATGATTCATCAGAAGTCCGTTTTCCCCATTTTCGGCCAGTAGACCAGTTTCGGATCATCATTTGGGATCTCTTCTTGGGAATGAGATACAATTAATTTAGGCTTCCCATTGTAGTATTATGTGTCTCATATTACTATTTCAAGAACCTGTACTCCATTTTCTTTGTATGATTCATGAGAAGTCCGTTTTCCCCATTTTCGGCCTGTAGACCAGTTTTGTATTTTCATTTGGGATCTCCTCTTGGGAATGAGATACAATCAATTGAGGCTTCTCATTGTATTATTGTGAGTCCCAGATGAATATTTCAAGCCCATGTACTCCATTTTCTTTGTATGGTTCATGAGAAGTCCGTTTTCCCTATTTTCGGCCTGTAGACCAGTTTTGGATCTTCATTTGGGATCTCCTCTTGGGAATGAGATACAATCAATTGAGGCTTCTCATTGTAGTATTGTGAGTCCCAGATTAATATTTCAAGCCCATGTACTCCATTTTCTTTGTATGGTTCATCAGAAGTCCGTTTTCCCCATTTTCGGCTAGTAGACCAGTTTCGGATCATCATTTCGAATCTCTTATAGGGAATTAGATACAAGTAATAGAGGCCTCTTATTGTTCTATTATGAGTCCCAGATGACCATTTCAAGCCAATTTAAACCATTTTCTTTGTATGATTCATCAGAAGTCCGTTTTTCCTATTTTCGGCCAGTAGACCAGTTTTGAATCTTCATTTGGGATCTCTTCAAGATAATGAGATACAAGTAATAGAGACTTCTCATTGTACTATTATGAGTCCGAGATGACTATTTAAAGCCTAATTACTCCATTTTCTTTGTATGATTCATGAGAAGTCTGTTTTCCCCATTTTCGGCCAGAAGACCAGTTTCAGATGTTCATTTGGGATCTCTTCCAGGTAATGAGATACAAGTAATAGAGGCTTCTCAATGTACTATTATGAGACCCAGATGACCATTTCAAGCCTATTTACTTTATTTTCTTTGTATGATTCATCAGAAGTCCGTTTTCCCCATTTTCGGCCAGTAGACCAGTTTCGGATCATCATTTGGGATCTCTTCTTGGGAATGAGATACAATTAATAGAGGCTTCCCATTGTAGTTTTATCAAACCCATATGACCATTTCAAGCCTATTTACTTTATAGTCTTTGTATGATTCGTCAGAAGTCCGTTTTCCCCATTTTTGGCCAGTAGACCAGTTTCGGATCATCATTTGGGATCTCTTCCTGGGAATGAGATACAATTAATAGAGGCTTCTAATTGTAGTATCATGAGTCCCAGATGACTATTTCAATCCCATGTACTGCATTTTCTTTGTATGATTCATCAGAGGTCCGTTTTCCCCATTTTCGGCTAGTAGACCAGTTTCGGATCTTCATTTGGGATCTCTTCTAGGGAATGAGATAAAAGTAATAGAGGCTTCTCATTGTACTATTATGAGTCTTAGATGACTATTTCAAGCTTATTTACTCCAATTTCTTTGTATGATTCCTCAGATGTCCGTTTTCCCCATTTTCGGCCGTTAGACCAGTTTTGGATCTTCATTTGGGATCTCTTCTAGGGAATGAGATACAAGTAATAGAGGCTTCGCATTGTACTATAATGAGTCTCAGATGACTATTTCAAGCCTATTTACTCCATTTTCTTTGTATGATTCATCAGAAGTCTGTTTTCCCCATTTTCGGCCAGAAGACCAGTTTCAGATGTTCATTTGAGATCTCTTCTAGGTAAGGAGATACAAGTAATAGAGGCTTCTCAATGTACTATTATGAGACCCAGATGACCATTTCAAGCCTATTTACTTTAGTTTCTTTGTATGATTCATCAGAAGTCCGTTTTCCCCATTTTGTGTAAGTAGACCAGTTTTGGATCTTCATTTGGGATCTCTTCTAGGGAATGAGATACAATCAATTGAGGCTTCTCATTGTAGTATTGTGAGTCCCAGATGAATATTTCAAGCCCATGTAGTCCATTTTCTTTGTATGGTTCATGAGAAGTCCGTTTTCCCCATTTTCGGCCTGTAGACCAGTTTTGGATCTTCATTTGGGATCTCCTCTTGGGAATGAGATACAATCAATTGAGGCTTCTCATTGTAGTATTGTGAGTCCCAGATGAATATTTCAAGCCCATGTACTCCATTTTCTTTGTATGGTTCATCAAAAGTCCGTTTTCCCCATTTTCGGCTAGTAGACCAGTTTCGGCTCATCATTTCGAATCTCTTCTAGGGAATAAGATACAAGTAATAGAGACTTCATTGTACTATTATGAGTCCGAGATGACTATTTAAAGCCTAATTACTCCATTTTCTTTGTATGATTCATCAGAAGTCTGTTTTCCCCATTTTCGGCCAGAAGACCAGTTTCAGATGTTCATTTGGGATCTCTTCTAGGTAATGAGATACAAGTAATAGACGCTTCTCAATGTACTATAATGAGACCCAGATGACCATTTCAAGCCTATTTACTTTATTTTCTTTGTATGATTCATCAGAAGTCCGTTTTCCCCATTTTCGGCCAGTAGACCAGTTTCGGATCATCATTTGGGATCTCTTCTTAGGAATGAGATACAATTAATAGAGGCTTCCCATTGTAGTATTATGTGTCTCATATTACTATTTCAAGCCCATGTACTCCATTTTCTTTGTATGATTCATGAGAAGTCCGTTTTCCCCATTTTCTGCCTGTAGACCAGTTTTGGATCTTCACTTGGGATCTCATCATGGGAATGAGATACAATTAATTGAGGCTTATCATTGTAGTATTGTGAGTCCCAGATGACTATTTCAAGCCCATATACTCCATTTTCTTTGTATGGTTCATCAGAAGTCCGTTTTCCCCATTTTCGGCTAGTAGACCAGTTTCGGATCATCATTTCGAATCTCTTCTAGGGAATGAGATACAAGTAATAGAGGCCTCTTATTGTTCTATTATGAGTCCCAGATGACCATTTCAAGCCAATTTATACCATTTTCTTTGTATGATTCATCAGAAGTCCGTTTTCCCCATTTTCGGCCAGTAGACCAGTTTTGAATCTTCATTTGGGATCTTTTCAAGATAATGAGATACAAGTAATAGAGGCTTCTCATTGTACTATTATAAGTCAGAGATGACTATTTAAAGCCTAATTACTCCATTTTTTTTGTATGATTCATCAGAAGTCAGTTTTCCCCATTTTCGGCCAGAAGACCAGTTTCAGATGTTCATTTGGGATCTCTTCTAGGTAATGAGATACAAGTAATAGACGCTTCTCAATGTACTATTATGAGACCCAGATGACCATTTCAAGCCTATTTACTTTATTTTCTTTGTATGATTCATCAGAAGTCCGTTTTCCCCATTTTCGGCCAGTAGACCAGTTTCGGATCATCATTTGGGATCTCTTCTTGGGAATGAGATACAATTAATAGAGGCTTCCCATTGTAGTTTTATCAGACCCATATGACCATTTCAAGCCTATTTACTTTATTTTCATTGTATGATTCATCAGAAGTCCGTTTTCCCCATTTTTGGCCAGTAGACAAGTTTCGGATCATCATTTGGGATCTCTTCCTGGGAATGAGATACAATTAATAGAGGCTTCTAATTGTAGTATCATGAGTCCCAGATGACTATTTTAATCCCATGTACTGCATTTTCTTTGTATGATTCATCAGGGGTCCGTTTTCCCCATTTTCGGCTAGTAGACCAGTTTTGGATCTTCATTTGGGATCTCTTCTAGGGAATGAGATACAAGTAATAGAGGCTTCTCATTGTACTATAATGAGTCTCAGATGACTATTTCAAGCCTATTTACTCCATTTTCTTTGTATGATTCATCAGAAGTCTGTTTTCCCCATTTTCGGCCAGAAGACCAGTTTCAGATGTTCATTTGAGATCTCTTCTAGGGAAGGAGATACAAGTAATAAAGGCTTCTCAATGTACTATTATGAGACCCAGATGACCATTTCAAGCCTATTTACTTTAGTTTCTTTGTATGATTCATCAGAAGTCCGTTTTCTCCATTTTTGGCAAGTAGACCAGTTTTGGATCTTCATTTGGGATCTCTTCTAGGGAATGAGATAATAGTAATAGAGGCTTCTCATTGTACTATTATGAGTCTGAGATGCCTATTTCAAGCCTATTTACTCTATTTTCTTTGTAAGATTTAAGAGAAGTCCGTTTTCCCCATTTTTGGCCTATAGACCAGTTTTGGATCTTCATTTGGGATCTCCTCTTGGGAATGAGATACAATTAATTGAGGCTTCTCATTGTAGTATTGTGAGTCCCAGATTTATATTTCAAGCCCATGTACTCCATTTGCTTTGTATGATTGATCAGAAGTCCGTTTTCCCCATTTTCGGCTAGTAGACCAGTTTCAGATCTTCATTTGGAATCTCTTCTAGGGAATGAGATACAAGTGATAGAGGCCTCTTATTGTACTATTATGAGTCCCAGATGACCATTTAAAGCCAATTTATACCATTGTCTTTGTTTGATTCATCAGAAGTCTGTTTTCCCCATTTTCGGCCCGTATACCAGTTTTGGATCTTCCTTTGGGATCTCTTCAAGAGAATGAGATACAAGTAATAGAGGCTTCACATTGTACTATTATGAGTCAGAGATGACTATTTCAAGCATATTTACTATATTTTCTTTGTATGGTTCATCATAAGTCTGTTTTCCCCATTTTTGGCCGGAAGTCCAGTTTCGGATCTTCGTTTGGGATCACTTCTATGGAATGAGATACAAGTAATAGAGGCTTCTCAATGTACTATTATGAGACCCAGATGACCATTTCAAGCCTACTTACTTTATTTTCTTTGTATGATTCATCAGAAGTCCGTTTTCCCCATTTTCGGCTAGTAGACCAGTTTCGGATCTTCATTTCGGATCTCTTCTAAGGAATGAGATACAAGTAATAGAGGCTTCTCATTGTACTATTATGAATCTTAGATGACTATTTCAAACCTATTTACTCCATCTTTCTTTGTATGATTCCTCAGATGTCCGTCTTCCCCATTTTCGACAAATAGACCAGTTTTGGATATTCATTTGGGATCTCTTCTAGGTAATGAGATACAAGTAATAGAGGCTTCTCATTGTTCTATAATGAGTCTCATATTACTATTTCAAGCCTATTTACTCCAATTTCTTTGTATGATTCATCAGATGTCTGTTTTCCCCATTTTCGGCCTGAAGACTAGTTTAGGATTTCCGTTTGGGATCTATTCTAGGGAATGAGATACAAGTAACAGAGGCTTCTCAATGTACTATTATGAGACCTAGATGACCATTTCAAGCATATTTACTCTATTTTCTTTGTATGATTCATCAGAAGTCTGTTTTCCCCATTTTCGGCCGGAAGACCAGTTTCGTATCTTCGTTTCGGATCTCTTCTAGGGAATGAGATACAAGTAATAGAGGCTTCTCAATGTACTATTATGAGACCCAGATGACCATTTCAAGCCTATTTACTTTAGTTTCTTTGTCTGATTCATCAGAAGTCCGTTTTCCCCATTTTCGGCCAGTAGACCAGTTTTGAATCTTCATTTGGGATCTCTTCTAGGGAATGAGATAATAGTAATAGAGGCTTCTCATTGTACTATTATGAGTCTTAGATGCCTATTTCAAGCCTATTTACTCTATTTTCTTTGTAAGATTTATGAGAAGTCCGTTTTCCCCATTTTTGGCCTATAGACCAGTTTTGGATCTTAATTTGGGATCTCCTCTTGGGAATGAGATACAATTAATTGAGGCTTCTCATTGTAGTATTGTGAGTCCCAGATTAATATTTCAAGCCCATGTACTCCATTTGCTTTGTATAATTCATCAGAAGTCCGTTTTCCCCATTTTCGGCTAGTAGACCAGTTTCAGATCTTCATTTGGAATCTCTTCTAGGGAATGAGATACAAGTGATAGAGGCCTCTTATTGTACTATTATGAGTCCCAGATGACCATTTCAAGCCAATTTATACCATTTTCTTTGTTTGATTCATCAGAAGTCTGTTTTCCCCATTTTTGGCCCGTATACCAGTTTTGGATCTTCCTTTGGGATCTCTTCAAGAGAATGAGATACAAGTAATAGAGGCTTCACATTGTACTATTATGAGTCAGAGATGACTATTTCAAGCCTATTTACTATATTTTCTTTGTATGGTTCATCATAAGTCCGTTTTCCCCATTTTTGGCCGGAAGTCCAGTTTCGGATCTTCGTTTGGGATCACTTCTATGGAATGAGATACAAGTAATAGAGGCTTCTCAATGTACTATTATGAGACCCAGATGACCATTTCAAGCATATTTACTTTATTTTCTTTGTATGATTCATCAGAAGTCCGTTTTCCCCATTTTCGGCTAGTAGACCAGTTTCGGATCTTCATTTCGGATCTCTTCTAGGGAATGAGATACAAGTAATAGAGGCTTCTCATTGTACTATTATGAGTCTTAGATGACTATTTCAAGCCTATTTACTCCATCTTTCTTTGTATGATTCCTCAGATGTCCGTCTTCCCCATTTTCGGCAAATAGACCAGTTTTGGATATTCATTTGGGATCTCTTCTAGGTAATGAGATACAAGTAATAGAGGCTTCTCATTGTACTATAATGAGTCTCATATTACTATTTCAAGCCTATTTACTCCAATTTCTTTGTATGATTCATCAGATGTCTGTTTTCCCTATTTTCGGCCTGAAGACTAGTTTAGGATTTCCGTTTGGGATCTATTCTAGGGAATGAGATACAAGTAACAGAGGCTTCTCAATGTACTATTATGAGACCTAGATGACCATTTCAAGCATATTTACTCTATTTTCTTTGTATGATTCATCAGAAGTCTGTTTTCCCCATTTTCGGCCGGAAGACCAGTTTCGTATCTTCGTTTCGGATCTCTTCTAGGGAATGAGATACAAGTAATAGAGGCTTCTCAATGTACTATTATGAGACCCAGAAGACCATTTCAAGCCTATTTACTTTAGTTTCTTTGTCTGATTCATCAGAAGTCTGTTTTCCCCATTTTCGGCCAGTAGACCAGTTTTGAATCTTCATTTGGGATCTCTTCAAGATAATGAGATACAAGTAATAGAGGCTTCTCATTGTACTATAATGAGTCAGAGATGACTATTTAAAGCCTAATTACTCCATTTTCTTTGTATGACTCATCAGAAGTCTGTTTTCCCCATTTTCGGCCAGAAGACCAGTTTCAGATGTTCATTTGGGATCTTTTCTAGGTAATGAGATACAAGTAATAGAGGCTTCTGAATGTACTATTATGAGACCCAGATGACCATTTCAAGCCTATTTACTTTATTTTCTTTGTATGATTCATCAGAAGTCCGTTTCCCCATTTTCGGCCAGTAGACCAGTTTCGGATCATCATTTGGGATCTCTTCTTGGGAATGAGATACAATTAATAGAGGCTTCCCATTGTAGTATTATGTGTCTCATATTACTATTTCAAGCCCATGTACTCCATTTTCTTTGTATGATTCATGAGAAGTCCGTTTTCCCCATTTTCTGCCTGTAGACCAGTTTTGGATCTTCATTTGGGATCTCATCTTGGGAATGAGATACAATTAATTGAGGCTTACCATTGTAGTATTGTGAGTCCCAGATGACTATTTCAAGCCCATGTACTCCATTTTCTTTGTATGGTTCATCAGAAGTCCGTTTTCCCCATTTTCGGCTAGTAGACCAGTTTCAGATCATTTTTTCGAATCTCTTCTAGGGAATGAGATACAAGTAATAGAGGCCTCTTATTGTTCTATTATGAGTCCCAGATGACCATTTCAAGCCAATTTATACCATTTTCTTTGTATGATTCATCAGAAGTCCGTTTTCCCCATTTTCGGCCAGTAGACCAGTTTTGAATCTTCATTTGGGATCTCTTCAAGATAATGATATACAAGTAATAGAGGCTTCTCATTGTACTATTATGAGTCAGAGATGACTATTTAAAGCCTAATTACTCAATTTTCTTTGTATGATTCATCAGAAGTCTGTTTTCCCCATTTTCGGCTAGAAGACCAGTTTCAGATGTTCATTTGGGATCTCTTCTAGGTAATGAGATACAAGTAATAGAGGCTTCTCAATGTACTATTATGAGACCCAGATGACCATTTCAAGCCTATTTACTTTATTTTCTTTGTATGATTCATCAGAAGTCCGTTTTCCCCATTTTCGGCCAGTAGACCAGTTTCGGATCATCATTTGGGATCTCTTCTTGGAAATGAGATACAATTAATATAGGCTTCCCACTGTAGTTTTATCAGACCCAGATGACCATTTCGAGCCTATTTACTTTATTTTCTTTGTATGATTCATCAGAAGTCCGTTTTCCCCATTTTTGGCCAGTAGACCAGTTTCAGATCATCATTTGGGATCTCTTCCTGGGAATGAATTACAATTAATAGAGGCTTCTAATTGTAGTATCATGAGTCCCAGATGACTATTTCAATCCCATGTACTGCATTTTCTTTGTATGATTCATTAGAGGTCCGTTTTCCCCATTTTCGGCTAGTAGACCAGTTTCGGATTTTCATTTGGGATCTCTTCAAGGGAATGAGATACAAGTAATAGAGGCTTCTCATTGTACTATTAGGAGTCTTAGATGACTACTTAAAGCCTATTTACTCCAATTTTTTTGTATGATTCCTCAGATGTCCGTTTTCCCCATTTTTGGCCATTAGACCAGTTTTGGATCTTCATTTGGGATCTCTTCTAGGGAATGAGATACAAGTAATAGAGGCTTCTAATTGTACTATAATGAGACTCAGATGACTATTTCAAGCCTATTTACTCCATTTTCTTTGTATGATTCATCAGAAGTCTGTTTTCCCCATTTTCGGCCAGAAGACCAGTTTCAGATGTTCATTTGAGATCTCTTCTAGGGAAGGAGATACAAGTAATAGAGGCTTCTCAATGTACTATTATGAGACCCAGATGACCATTTCAAGCCTATTTACTTTATTTTCTTTGTATGATTCATCAGAAGTCCGTTTTCCCCATTTTTGGCAAGTAGACGAGTTTTGGATCTTCCTTTGGGATCTCTTCTAGGGAATGAGATAATAGTAATAGAGGCATCTCATTGTACTATTATGAGTCTTAGATGACTATTTCAAGCCTATTTACTCCATTTTCTTTGTATGATTTATGAGAAGTCCGTTTTCCCTATTTTTGGCCTATAGACCAGTTTTGGATCTTCATTTGGGATCTCCTCTTGGGAATGAGATACAATTAATTGAGGCTTCTCATTGTAGTATTGTGAGTCCCAGATTAATATTTCAAGCCCATGTACTCCATTTGCTTTGTATGATTCATCAGAAGTCCGTTTTCCTCATTTTCGTCCAGAAGACCAGTTTCAGATGTTCATTTGGGATCTCTTCTAGGTAATGAGATACAAGTAATAGAGGCATCTCAATGTACTATTATGAGACCCAGATGATCATTTCAAGCCTATTTACTTTATTTTCTTTGTATGATTCATCAGAAGTCCGTTTTCCCCATTTTCGGCCAGTAGACCAGTTTCGGATCATCATTTGGGATCTCTTCTTGGGAATGAGATACAATTAATAGAGGCTTCCCAATGTAGTATTATGTGTCTCATATTACTATTTCAAGCCCATGTACTCCATTTTCTTTGTATGATTCATGAGAAGTCCGTTTTCCCTATTTTCTGCCTGTAGACCAGTTTTGGATCTTCATTTGGGATCTCATCTTGGGAATGAGATACAATTAATTGAGGCTTATCATTGTAGTATTGTGAGTCCCAGATGACTATTTCAAGCCCATGTACTCCATTTTCTTTGTATGGTTCATCAGAAGTCCGTTTTCCCTTTTTTCTGCTAGTAGACCAGTTTCGGATCATCATTTCGAATATCTTCTAGGGAATGAGATACAAGTAATATAAACCTCTTATTGTTGTATTATGAGTTCCAGATGACCATTTCAAACCAATTTATACCATTTTCTTTGTATGATTCATCAGAAGTCCGTTTTCCCCATTTTCGGCCAGTACACCAGTTTTGAATCTTCATTTGGGATCTCTTCAAGATAATGAGATACAAGTAATAGAGGCTTCTCATTGTACTATTATGAGTCAGAGATGACTATTTAAAGCCTAATTACTCCATTTTCTTTGTATAATTCATCAGAAGTCTGTTTTCCCCATTTTCGGCCAGAATACCAGTTTTAGATGTTCATTTGGGATCTCTTCTAGGTAATGAGATACAAGTAATAGAGGCTTCTCAATGTACTATTATGAGACCCAGATGACCATTTCAAGCCTATTTACTTTATTTTCTTTGTATGACTCATCAGAAGTCTGTTTTCCCCATTTTCGGCCAGAAGACCAGTTTCAGATGTTCATTTGGGATCTCTTCTAGGTAATGAGATACAAGTAATAGAGGCTTCTCAATGTAATATTATGAGCCCCAGATGACCATTTCAAGCCTATTTACTTTATTTTCTTTGTATGATTCAACAGAAGTCCGTTTTCCCCATTTTTGGCCAGTAGACAAGTTTCGGATCATCATTTGGGATCTCTTCCTGGGAATGAATTACAATTAATAGAGGCTTCTAATTGTAGTATCATGAGTCCCAGATGACTATTTCAATCCCATGTACTACATTTTCTTTGTATGATTCATCAGAGGTCCGTTTTCCCCATTTTCGGCTAGTAGACCAGTTTCGGATCTTCATTTGGGATCTCTTCTGGGAATCAGATACAAGTAATAGAGTCTTCTCATTGTACTATTATGAGTCTTAGATGACTATTTCAAGCCTATTTACTCCAATTTCTTTGTATGATTCCTCAGATGTCCGTTTTCCCCATTTTCGGCCATTAGACCAGTTTCAGATGTTCATTTGGGATCTCTTCTAGGTAATGAGATACAAGTAATAGAGGCTTCTCAATGTACTATTATGAGACCCAGATGACCATTTCAAGCCTATTTACTTTATTTTCTTTGTATGATTCATCAGCAGTCCGTTTTCCCCATTTTCGGCCAGTAGACCAGTTTCGGATCATCATTTGGGATCTCTTCTTGGGAATGAGATACAATTAATAGAGGCTTCCCATTGTAGTTTTATCAGACCCAGATGACCATTTCAAGCCTATTTACTTTATTTTATTTGTATGATTCATCAGAAGTCCGTTTTCCCCATTTTTGGCCAGTAGACCAGTTTCGGATCATCATTTGGGATCTCTTCCTGGGAATGAGATACAATTAATAGAGGCTTCTAATTGTAGTATCATGAGTCCCAGATGACTATTTCAATCCCATGTACTGCATTTTCTTTGTATGATTCATCAGAGGTCCGTTTTCCCCATTTTCGGCTAGTAGACCAGTTTCGGATCTTCATTTGGGATCTCTTCTAGGGAATGAGATACAAGTAATAGAGGCTTCTCATTGTACTATTATGAGTCTTAGATGACTATTTCAAGCCTATTTACTCCAATTTCTTTGAGCCTATTTACTCCAATTTCTTCTAGGGAATGAGATACAAGTAATAGAGGCTTCTCATTGTACTATTATGAGGATTCTCATTGTACTAGATCTCTTCAAGATAATGACTCATAATTGTACTATTATGAGTCAGAGATGACGATTTCAAGCCTAATTACTCCATTTTCTTTGTATGATTCATCAGAAGTCTGTTTTCCCCATTTTCGGCCAGAAGACCAGTTTCAGATGTTTATATGAGATCTCTTCTAGGGAATGAGATACAAGTAATAGAGGCTTCTCATGTACTATTATGAGACCCAGATGACCATTTCAAGCCTATTTACTTTATTTTCTTTGTATGATTCATCAGAAGTCTGTTTTCCCCATTTTTAGGCCAGTAGACCAGTTTCGGATCATCATTTGGGATCTCTTCTTGGGAATGAGATACAATTAATAGAGGCTTCCCATTGTAGTATTATGTGTCCCATATTACTATTTCAACCCCATGTACTCCATTTTCATTGTTTGATTCATAAAAAGTCCGTTTTCCCCATTTTCGGCTATTAGACCAGTTTCGGATCTTCATTTGGGATCTCTTCTAGGGAATGAGATACATGTAATAGAGGCTTCTCATTCTACTATTATGAGTCTTAGATGACTATTTCAAACCTATTAACTCTATTTTCTTTGTAAGATTCATGAGAAGTCCGTTTTCCCTATTTTCGGCCTGTAGACCAGTTTTGGATCTTCATTTGGGATCTCCTCTTGGGAATGAGATACAATAAATTGAGGCTTCTCACTGTAGTATTGTGAGTCCCAGATGAATATTTCAAGCCCATGTACTCCATTTTCTTTGTATGGTTCATCAGAAGTCCCTTTTCTCCATTTTCGGCTAGTAGACGAGTTTCAGATCTTCATTGGAATCTCTTCTAGGGAATGAGATTCAAGTTGTAGAGGCCTCTTATTGTACTATAATGAGTCCCAGATGACCATTTCAAGCCAATTTATACCATTTTCTTTGTATGATTCATCATAAATCCGTTTTCCCCATTTTCGGCCAGTATACGAGTTTTGGATCTTTATTTGGGATCTCTTCATGAGAATGAGATACAAGTAATAAAGACTTCTCATTGTACTATTATGAGTCAGAGATGACTATTTTAAGTCTATTTACTCCATTTTCTTTGTATGAATCATCAGAAGTCCGTTTTCCCCATTTTCGGCCGGAAGACTAGTTTCGGATCTTCGTTTGGCATCTCTTCTAGGGAATGAGATACAAGTAATAGAGGCTTCTCAATGTACTATTATCAGACCCAGATGACCATTTCAAGCCTATTTACTTTATTTTCTTTGTATGATTCATCAGAAGTCCATTTTCCCCATTTTCGGCCAGTAGACCAGTTTCAGATCATCATTTGGGATCTCTTCTTGGGAATGAGATACAATTAATAGAGGCTTACCATTGTAGTTTTATCAGACCCAGATGACCATTTCAAGCCTATTTACTTTATTTTCTTTGTATGATTCATCAGAAGTCTGTTTTTCCCATTTTTGGCCAGTAGACCAGTTTCGGATCATCATTTGGGATCTCTTCCTGGGAATGAATTACAATTAATAGAGGCTTCTAATTGTAGTATCATGAGTCCCAGATGACTATTTCAATCCCATGTACTGCATTTTCTTTGTATGATTCATCAGAGGTCTGTTTTCCCCATTTTCGGCTAGTGGACCAGTTTCGGATCTTCATTTGGGATCTCTTCTAGGGAATCAGATACAAGTAATAGAGTCTTCTCATTGTACTATTATGAGTCTTAGATGACTATTTCAAGCCTATTTACTCCAATTTCTTTGTATGATTCCTCAGATGTCCGTTTTCCCCATTTTCGGCCATTAGACCAGTTTTGGATCTTTATTTGGTATCTCTTCTAGGGAATGAGATACAAGTAATAGAGGCTTCTTATTGTACTATAATGAGTCTCAGATGACTATTTCAAGCCTATTTACTTCATTTCTTTGTATGATTCATCAGAAGTCTGTTTTCCCCATTTTCGGCCAGAAGACCAGTTTCAGATGTTCATTTGAGATCTCTTATAGGGAAGGAGATACAAGTAATAGAGGCTTCTCAATGTACTATTATGAGACCCAGATGACCATTTCAAGCCTATTTACTTTATTTTCTTTGTATGATTCATCAGAAGTCCGTTTTCCCCATTTTTGGCAAGTAGACCAGTTTTGGATCTTCATTTGGGATCTCTTCTAAGGAATGAGATAATAGTAATAAAGGCTTCTCATTGTACTATTATGAGTCTTAGATGACTATTTCAAGCCTATTTACTCCATTTTCTTTGTATGATTTATGAGAAATCCGTTTTCTCCATTTTTGGCCTATAGACCACTTTTGGATCTTCATTTGGGATCTCCTCTTGGGAATGAGATACAATTAATTGAGGCTTCTCATTGTAGTATTGTGAGTCCAGATTAATATTTCAAGCCCATGTACTCCATTTGCTTTGTATGATTCATGAGAAGTCCGTTTTCCCCATTTTCGGCTAGTAGACCAGTTTCAGATCTTCAATTGGAATCTCTTCTAGGGAAGGAGATACAAGTTATAGAGGCCTCTTATTATACTATTATGAGTCCCAGATGACCATTTCAAGCCAATTTATACCATTTTCTTTGTTTGATTCATCAGAAGTCCGTTTTCCCCATTTTCGGCCAGTATACCAGTTTTGGATCTTCCTTTGGGATCTCTTCAAGAGAATGAGATACAAGTAATAGAGGCCTCTCATTGTACTATTATGAGACCCAGATGACCATTTCAAGCCTATTTACTTTATTTCTTTGTATGATTCATCAGAAGTCCGTTTTCCCCATTTTCGGCTAGTAGACCAGTTTCGGATCTTCATTTCGGATCTCTTCTAGGGAATGAGATACAAGTAATAGAGGCTTCTCACTGTACTATTATGAGTCTTAGATGACTATTTCAAGCCTATTTACTCCATTTTTCTTTGTATGATTCATCAGAAGTCTGTTTTCCCCATTTTCGGCCGGAAGACCAGTTTCGTATCTTCGTTTCGGATCTCTTCTAGGGAATGAGATACAAGTAATAGAGGCTTCTCAATGTACTATTATGAGACCCAGATGACCATTTCAAGCCTATTTACTTTAGTTTCTTTGTCTGATTCATCAGAAGTCCGTTTTCCCCATTTTCGGCCAGTAGACCAGTTTTGAATCTTCATTTGGGATCTCTTCTAGGGAATGAGATAATAGTAATAGAGGCTTCTCATTGTACTATTATGAGTCTTAGATGCCTATTTCAAGCCTATTTACTCTATTTTCTTTGTAAGATTTATGAGAAGTCCGTTTTCCCCATTTTTGGCCTATAGACCAGTTTTGGATCTTCATTTGGGATCTCCTCTTGGGAATGAGATACAATTAATTGAGGCTTCTCATTGTAGTATTGTGAGTCCCAGATTAATATTTCAAGCCCATGTACTCCATTTGCTTTGTATGATTCATCAGAAGTCCGTTTTCCCCATTTTCGGCTAGTAGACCAGTTTCAGATCTTCATTTGGAATCTCTTCTAGGGAATGAGATACAAGTGATAGAGGCCTCTTATTGTACTATTATGAGTCCCAGATGACCATTTCAAGCCAATTTATACCATTTTCTTTGTTTGATTCATCAGAAGTCTGTTTTCCCCATTTTCGGCCCGTATACCAGTTTTGGATCTTCCTTTGGGATCTCTTCAAGAGAATGAGATACAAGTAATAGAGGCTTCACATTGTACTATTATGAGTCAGAGATGACTATTTCAAGCCTATTTACTATATTTTCTTTGTATGGTTCATCATAAGTCCGTTTTCCCCATTTTTGGCCGGAAGTCCAGTTTCGGATCTTCGTTTGGGATCACTTCTATGGAATGAGATACAAGTAATAGAGGCTTCTCAATGTACTATTATGAGACCCAGATGACCATTTCAAGCCTATTTACTTTATTTTCTTTGTATGATTCATCAGAAGTCCGTTTTCCCCATTTTCGGCTAGTAGACTAGTTTCGGATCTTCATTTCGGATCTCTTCTAGGGAATGAGATACAAGTAATAGAGGCTTCTCATTGTACTATTATGAGTCTTAGATGACTATTTCAAGCCTATTTACTCCATCTTTCTTTGTATGATTCCTCAGATGTCCGTCTTCCCCATTTTCGGCAAATAGACCAGTTTTGGATATTCATTTGGGATCTCTTCTAGGTAATGAGATACAAGTAATAGAGGCTTCTCATTGTACTATAATGAGTCTCATATTACTATTTCAAGCCTATTTACTCCAATTTCTTTGTATGATTCATCAGATGTCTGTTTTCCCTATTTTCGGCCTGAAGACTAGTTTAGGATTTCCGTTTGGGATCTATTCTAGGGAATGAGATACAAGTAACAGAGGCTTCTCAATGTACTATTATGAGACCTAGATGACCATTTCAAGCATATTTACTCTATTTTCTTTGTATGATTCATCAGAAGTCTGTTTTCCCCATTTTCGGCCGGAAGACCAGTTTCGTATCTTCGTTTCGGATCTCTTCTAGGGAATGAGATACAAGTAATAGAGGCTTCTCAATGTACTATTATGAGACCCAGATGACCATTTCAAGCCTATTTACTTTAGTTTCTTTGTCTGATTCATCAGAAGTCCGTTTTCCCCATTTTCGGCCAGTAGACCAGTTTTGAATCTTCATTTGGGATCTCTTCAAGATAATGAGATACAAGTAATAGAGGCTTCTCATTGTACTATAATGAGTCAGAGATGACTATTTAAAGCCTAATTACTCCATTTTCTTTGTATGACTCATCAGAAGTCTGTTTTCCCCATTTTCGGCCAGAAGACCAGTTTCAGATGTTCATTTGGGATCTTTTCTAGGTAATGAGATACAAGTAATAGAGGCTTCTGAATGTACTATTATGAGACCCAGATGACCATTTCAAGCCTATTTACTTTATTTTCTTTGTATGATTCATCAGAAGTCCGTTTCCCCATTTTCGGCCAGTAGACCAGTTTCGGATCATCATTTGGGATCTCTTCTTGGGAATGAGATACAATTAATAGAGGCTTCCCATTGTAGTATTATGTGTCTCATATTACTATTTCAAGCCCATGTACTCCATTTTCTTTGTATGATTCATGAGAAGTCCGTTTTCCCCATTTTCTGCCTGTAGACCAGTTTTGGATCTTCATTTGGGATCTCATCTTGGGAATGAGATACAATTAATTGAGGCTTACCATTGTAGTATTGTGAGTCCCAGATGACTATTTCAAGCCCATGTACTCCATTTTCTTTGTATGGTTCATCAGAAGTCCGTTTTCCCCATTTTCGGCTAGTAGACCAGTTTCAGATCATTTTTTCGAATCTCTTCTAGGGAATGAGATACAAGTAATAGAGGCCTCTTATTGTTCTATTATGAGTCCCAGATGACCATTTCAAGCCAATTTATACCATTTTCTTTGTATGATTCATCAGAAGTCTGTTTTCCCCATTCTCGGCCAGTAGACCAGTTTTGAATCTTCATTTGGGATCTCTTCAAGATAATGATATACAAGTAATAGAGGCTTCTCATTGTACTATTATGAGTCAGAGATGACTAATTAAAGCCTAATTACTCCATTTTCTTTGTATGATTCATCAGAAGTCTGTTTTCCCTATTTTCGGCCAGAAGACCAGTTTCAGATGTTCATTTGGGATCTCTTCTAGGTAATGAGATACAAGTAATAGAGGCTTCTCAATGTACTATTATGAGACCCAGATGACCATTTCAAGCCTATTTACTTTATTTTCTTTGTATGATTCATCAGAAGTCCGTTTTCCCCATTTTCGGCCAGTAGACCAGTTTCGGATCATCATTTGGGATCTCTTCTTGGGAATGAGATACAATTAATATAGGCTTCCCACTGTAGTTTTATCAGACCCAGATGACCATTTCGAGCCTATTTACTTTATTTTCTTTGTATGATTCATCAGAAGTCCGTTTTCCCTATTTTTGGCCAGTAGACCAGTTTCAGATCATCATTTGGGATCTCTTCCTGGGAATGAATTACAATTAATAGAGGCTTCTAATTGTAGTATCATGAGTCCCAGATGACTATTTCAATCCCATGTACTGCATTTTCTTTGTATGATTCATCAGAGGTCCGTTTTTCCCCATTTTCGGCTAGTAGACCAGTTTCGGATTTTCATTTGGGATCTCTTCAAGGGAATGAGATACAAGTAATAGAGGCTTCTCATTGTACTATTATGAGTCTTAGATGACTACTTAAAGCCTATTTACTCCAATTTTTTTGTATGATTCCTCAGATGTCCGTTTTCCCCATTTTTGGCCATTAGACCAGTTTTGGATCTTCATTTGGGATCTCTTCTAGGGAATGAGATACAAGTAATAGAGGCTTCTAATTGTACTATAATGAGACTCAGATGACTATTTCAAGCCTATTTACTCCATTTTCTTTGTATGATTCATCAAAAGTCTGTTTTCCCCATTTTCGGCCAGAAGACCAGTTTCAGATGTTCATTTGAGATCTCTTCTAGGGAAGGAGATACAAGTAATAGAGGCTTCTCAATGTACTATTATGAGACCCAGATGACCATTTCAAGCCTATTTACTTTATTTTCTTTGTATGATTCATCAGAAGTCCGTTTTTCCCCATTTTTGGCAAGTAGACGAGTTTTGGATCTTCCTTTGGGATCTCTTCTAGGGAATGAGATAATAGTAATAGAGGCATCTCATTGTACTATTATGAGTCTTAGATGACTATTTCAAGCCTATTTACTCCATTTTCTTTGTATGATTTATGAGAAGTCCGTTTTCCCTATTTTTGGCCTATAGACCAGTTTTGGATCTTCATTTGGGATCTCCTCTTGGGAATGAGATACAATTAATTGAGGCTTCTCATTGTAGTATTGTGAGTCCCAGATTAATATTTCAAGCCCATGTACTCCATTTGCTTTGTATGATTCATCAGAAGTCCGTTTTCCTCATTTTCGTCCAGAAGACCAGTTTCAGATGTTCATTTGGGATCTCTTCTAGGTAATGAGATACAAGTAATAGAGGCATCTCAATGTACTATTATGAGACCCAGATGACCATTTCAAGCCTATTTACTTTATTTTCTTTGTATGATTCATCAGAAGTCCGTTTTCCCCATTTTCGGCCAGTAGACCAGTTTCGGATCATCATTTGGGATCTCTTCTTGGGAATGAGATACAATTAATAGAGGCTTCCCAATGTAGTATTATGTGTCTCATATTACTATTTCAAGCCCATGTACTCCATTTTCTTTGTATGATTCATGAGAAGTCCGTTTTCCCTATTTTCTGCCTGTAGACCAGTTTTGGATCTTCATTTGGGATCTCATCTTGGGAATGAGATACAATTAATTGAGGCTTATCATTGTAGTATTGTGAGTCCCAGATGACTATTTCAAGCCCATGTACTCCATTTTCTTTGTATGGTTCATCAGAAGTCCGTTTTCCCTATTTTCTGCTAGTAGACCAGTTTCGGATCATCATTTCGAATATCTTCTAGGGACTGAGATACAAGTAATATAAACCTCTTATTGTTGTATTATGAGTCCCAGATGACCATTTCAAACCAATTTATACCATTTTCTTTGTATGATTCATCAGAAGTCCGTTTTCCCCATTTTCGGCCAGTACACCAGTTTTGAATCTTCATTTGGGATCTCTTCAAGATAATGAGATACAAGTAATAGAGGCTTCTCATTGTACTATTATGAGTCAGAGATGACTATTTAAAGCCTAATTACTCCATTTTCTTTGTATGATTCATCAGAAGTCTGTTTTCACCATTTTCGGCCAGAATACCAGTTTCAGATGTTCATTTGGGATCTCTTCTAGGTAATGAGATACAAGTAATAGAGGCTTCTCAATGTACTATTATGAGACCCAGATGACCATTTCAAGCCTATTTACTTTATTTTCTTTGTATGACTCATCAGAAGTCTGTTTTCCCCATTTTCGGCCAGAAGACCAGTTTCAGATGTTCATTTGGGATCTCTTCTAGGTAATGAGATACAAGTAATAGAGGCTTCTCAATGTAATATTATGAGCCCCAGATGACCATTTCAAGCCTATTTACTTTATTTTCTTTGTATGATTCATCAGAAGTCCGTTTTCCCCATTTTTGGCCAGTAGACAAGTTTCGGATCATCATTTGGGATCTCTTCCTGGGAATGAATTACAATTAATAGAGGCTTCTAATTGTAGTATCATGAGTCCCAGATGACTATTTCAATCCCATGTACTACATTTTCTTTGTATGATTCATCAGAGGTCCGTTTTCCCCATTTTCGGCTAGTAGACCAGTTTCGGATCTTCATTTGGGATCTCTTCTGGGAATCAGATACAAGTAATAGAGTCTTCTCATTGTACTATTATGAGTCTTAGATGACTATTTCAAACCTATTTACTCCAATTTCTTTGTATGATTCCTCAGATGTCCGTTTTCCCCATTTTCGGCCATTAGACCAGTTTCAGATGTTCATTTGGGATCTCTTCTAGGTAATGAGATACAAGTAATAGAGGCTTCTCAATGTACTATTATGAGACCCAGATGACCATTTCAAGCCTATTTACTTTATTTTCTTTGTATGATTCATCAGCAGTCCGTTTTCCCCCATTTTCGGCCAGTAGACCAGTTTCGGATCATCATTTGGGATCTCTTCTTGGGAATGAGATACAATTAATAGAGGCTTCCCATTGTAGTTTTATCAGACCCAGATGACCATTTCAAGCCTATTTACTTTATTTTCTTTGTATGATTCATCAGAAGTCCGTTTTCCCCATTTTTGGCCAGTAGACCAGTTTCGGATCATCATTTGGGATCTCTTCCTGGGAATGAGATACAATTAATAGAGGCTTCTAATTGTAGTATCATGAGTCCCAGATGACTATTTCAATCCCATGTACTGCATTTTCTTTGTATGATTCATCAGAGGTCCGTTTTCTCCATTTTCGGCTAGTAGACCAGTTTCGGATCTTCATTTGGGATCTCTTCTAGGGAATGAGATACAAGTAATAGAGGCTTCTCATTGTACTATTATGAGTCTTAGATGACTATTTCAAGCCTATTTACTCCAATTTCTTTGAGCCTATTTACTCCAATTTCTTCTAGGGAATGAGATACAAGTAATAGAGGCTTCTCATTGTACTATTATGAGTCTTAGATGACTATTTCAAGCCTATTTACTCCATCTTTCTTTGTATGATTCCTCAGATGTCCGTCTTCCCCATTTTCGGCAAATAGACCAGTTTTGGATATTCATTTGGGATCTCTTCTAGGTAATGAGATACAAGTAATAGAGGCTTCTCATTGTACTATAATGAGTCTCATATTACTATTTCAAGCCTATTTACTCCAATTTCTTTGTATGATTCATCAGATGTCTGTTTTCCCTATTTTCGGCCTGAAGACTAGTTTAGGATTTCCGTTTGGGATCTATTCTAGGGAATGAGATACAAGTAACAGAGGCTTCTCAATGTACTATTATGAGACCTAGATGACCATTTCAAGCATATTTACTCTATTTTCTTTGTATGATTCATCAGAAGTCTGTTTTCCCCATTTTCGGCCGGAAGACCAGTTTCGTATCTTCGTTTCGGATCTCTTCTAGGGAATGAGATACAAGTAATAGAGGCTTCTCAATGTACTATTATGAGACCCAGATGACCATTTCAAGCCTATTTACTTTAGTTTCTTTGTCTGATTCATCAGAAGTCCGTTTTCCCCATTTTCGGCCAGTAGACCAGTTTTGAATCTTCATTTGGGATCTCTTCAAGATAATGAGATACAAGTAATAGAGGCTTCTCATTGTACTATAATGAGTCAGAGATGACTATTTAAAGCCTAATTACTCCATTTTCTTTGTATGACTCATCAGAAGTCTGTTTTCCCCATTTTCGGCCAGAAGACCAGTTTCAGATGTTCATTTGGGATCTTTTCTAGGTAATGAGATACAAGTAATAGAGGCTTCTGAATGTACTATTATGAGACCCAGATGACCATTTCAAGCCTATTTACTTTATTTTCTTTGTATGATTCATCAGAAGTCCGTTTCCCCATTTTCGGCCAGTAGACCAGTTTCGGATCATCATTTGGGATCTCTTCTTGGGAATGAGATACAATTAATAGAGGCTTCCCATTGTAGTATTATGTGTCTCATATTACTATTTCAAGCCCATGTACTCCATTTTCTTTGTATGATTCATGAGAAGTCCGTTTTCCCCATTTTCTGCCTGTAGACCAGTTTTGGATCTTCATTTGGGATCTCATCTTGGGAATGAGATACAATTAATTGAGGCTTACCATTGTAGTATTGTGAGTCCCAGATGACTATTTCAAGCCCATGTACTCCATTTTCTTTGTATGGTTCATCAGAAGTCCGTTTTTCCCCATTTTCGGCTAGTAGACCAGTTTCAGATCATTTTTTCGAATCTCTTCTAGGGAATGAGATACAAGTAATAGAGGCCTCTTATTGTTCTATTATGAGTCCCAGATGACCATTTCAAGCCAATTTATACCATTTTCTTTGTATGATTCATCAGAAGTCTGTTTTCCCCATTTTCGGCCAGTAGACCAGTTTTGAATCTTCATTTGGGATCTCTTCAAGATAATGATATACAAGTAATAGAGGCTTCTCATTGTACTATTATGAGTCAGAGATGACTAATTAAAGCCTAATTACTCCATTTTCTTTGTATGATTCATCAGAAGTCTGTTTTCCCTATTTTCGGCCAGAAGACCAGTTTCAGATGTTCATTTGGGATCTCTTCTAGGTAATGAGATACAAGTAATAGAGGCTTCTCAATGTACTATTATGAGACCCAGATGACCATTTCAAGCCTATTTACTTTATTTTCTTTGTATGATTCATCAGAAGTCCGTTTTCCCCATTTTCGGCCAGTAGACCAGTTTCGGATCATCATTTGGGATCTCTTCTTGGGAATGAGATACAATTAATATAGGCTTCCCACTGTAGTTTTATCAGACCCAGATGACCATTTCGAGCCTATTTACTTTATTTTCTTTGTATGATTCATCAGAAGTCCGTTTTCCCTATTTTTGGCCAGTAGACCAGTTTCAGATCATCATTTGGGATCTCTTCCTGGGAATGAATTACAATTAATAGAGGCTTCTAATTGTAGTATCATGAGTCCCAGATGACTATTTCAATCCCATGTACTGCATTTTCTTTGTATGATTCATCAGAGGTCCGTTTTCCCCATTTTCGGCTAGTAGACCAGTTTCGGATTTTCATTTGGGATCTCTTCAAGGGAATGAGATACAAGTAATAGAGGCTTCTCATTGTACTATTATGAGTCTTAGATGACTACTTAAAGCCTATTTACTCCAATTTTTTTGTATGATTCCTCAGATGTCCGTTTTCCCCATTTTTGGCCATTAGACCAGTTTTGGATCTTCATTTGGGATCTCTTCTAGGGAATGAGATACAAGTAATAGAGGCTTCTAATTGTACTATAATGAGACTCAGATGACTATTTCAAGCCTATTTACTCCATTTTCTTTGTATGATTCATCAAAAGTCTGTTTTCCCCATTTTCGGCCAGAAGACCAGTTTCAGATGTTCATTTGAGATCTCTTCTAGGGAAGGAGATACAAGTAATAGAGGCTTCTCAATGTACTATTATGAGACCCAGATGACCATTTCAAGCCTATTTACTTTATTTTCTTTGTATGATTCATCAGAAGTCGTTTTTCCCCATTTTTGGCAAGTAGACGAGTTTTGGATCTTCCTTTGGGATCTCTTCTAGGGAATGAGATAATAGTAATAGAGGCATCTCATTGTACTATTATGAGTCTTAGATGACTATTTCAAGCCTATTTACTCCATTTTCTTTGTATGATTTATGAGAAGTCCGTTTTCCCTATTTTTGGCCTATAGACCAGTTTTGGATCTTCATTTGGGATCTCCTCTTGGGAATGAGATACAATTAATTGAGGCTTCTCATTGTAGTATTGTGAGTCCCAGATTAATATTTCAAGCCCATGTACTCCATTTGCTTTGTATGATTCATCAGAAGTCCGTTTTCCTCATTTTCGTCCAGAAGACCAGTTTCAGATGTTCATTTGGGATCTCTTCTAGGTAATGAGATACAAGTAATAGAGGCATCTCAATGTACTATTATGAGACCCAGATGACCATTTCAAGCCTATTTACTTTATTTTCTTTGTATGATTCATCAGAAGTCCGTTTTCCCCATTTTCGGCCAGTAGACCAGTTTCGGATCATCATTTGGGATCTCTTCTTGGGAATGAGATACAATTAATAGAGGCTTCCCAATGTAGTATTATGTGTCTCATATTACTATTTCAAGCCCATGTACTCCATTTTCTTTGTATGATTCATGAGAAGTCCGTTTTCCCTATTTTCTGCCTGTAGACCAGTTTTGGATCTTCATTTGGGATCTCATCTTGGGAATGAGATACAATTAATTGAGGCTTATCATTGTAGTATTGTGAGTCCCAGATGACTATTTCAAGCCCATGTACTCCATTTTCTTTGTATGGTTCATCAGAAGTCCGTTTTCCCTATTTTCTGCTAGTAGACCAGTTTCGGATCATCATTTCGAATATCTTCTAGGGACTGAGATACAAGTAATATAAACCTCTTATTGTTGTATTATGAGTCCCAGATGACCATTTCAAACCAATTTATACCATTTTCTTTGTATGATTCATCAGAAGTCCGTTTTCCCCATTTTCGGCCAGTACACCAGTTTTGAATCTTCATTTGGGATCTCTTCAAGATAATGAGATACAAGTAATAGAGGCTTCTCATTGTACTATTATGAGTCAGAGATGACTATTTAAAGCCTAATTACTCCATTTTCTTTGTATGATTCATCAGAAGTCTGTTTTCACCATTTTCGGCCAGAATACCAGTTTCAGATGTTCATTTGGGATCTCTTCTAGGTAATGAGATACAAGTAATAGAGGCTTCTCAATGTACTATTATGAGACCCAGATGACCATTTCAAGCCTATTTACTTTATTTTCTTTGTATGACTCATCAGAAGTCTGTTTTTTCCCCATTTTCGGCCAGAAGACCAGTTTCAGATGTTCATTTGGGATCTCTTCTAGGTAATGAGATACAAGTAATAGAGGCTTCTCAATGTAATATTATGAGCCCCAGATGACCATTTCAAGCCTATTTACTTTATTTTCTTTGTATGATTCATCAGAAGTCCGTTTTCCCCATTTTTGGCCAGTAGACAAGTTTCGGATCATCATTTGGGATCTCTTCCTGGGAATGAATTACAATTAATAGAGGCTTCTAATTGTAGTATCATGAGTCCCAGATGACTATTTCAATCCCATGTACTACATTTTCTTTGTATGATTCATCAGAGGTCCGTTTTCCCCATTTTCGGCTAGTAGACCAGTTTCGGATCTTCATTTGGGATCTCTTCTGGGAATCAGATACAAGTAATAGAGTCTTCTCATTGTACTATTATGAGTCTTAGATGACTATTTCAAACCTATTTACTCCAATTTCTTTGTATGATTCCTCAGATGTCCGTTTTCCCCATTTTCGGCCATTAGACCAGTTTCAGATGTTCATTTGGGATCTCTTCTAGGTAATGAGATACAAGTAATAGAGGCTTCTCAATGTACTATTATGAGACCCAGATGACCATTTCAAGCCTATTTACTTTATTTTCTTTGTATGATTCATCAGCAGTCCGTTTTCCCCATTTTCGGCCAGTAGACCAGTTTCGGATCATCATTTGGGATCTCTTCTTGGGAATGAGATACAATTAATAGAGGCTTCCCATTGTAGTTTTATCAGACCCAGATGACCATTTCAAGCCTATTTACTTTATTTTCTTTGTATGATTCATGAGAAGTCCGTTTTCCCCATTTTTGGCCAGTAGACCAGTTTCGGATCATCATTTGGGATCTCTTCCTGGGAATGAGATACAATTAATAGAGGCTTCTAATTGTAGTATCATGAGTCCCAGATGACTATTTCAATCCCATGTACTGCATTTTCTTTGTATGATTCATCAGAGGTCCGTTTTCTCCATTTTCGGCTAGTAGACCAGTTTCGGATCTTCATTTGGGATCTCTTCTAGGGAATGAGATACAAGTAATAGAGGCTTCTCATTGTACTATTATGAGTCTTAGATGACTATTTCAAGCCTATTTACTCCAATTTCTTTGAGCCTATTTACTCCAATTTCTTCTAGGGAATGAGATACAAGTAATAGAGGCTTCTCATTGTACTATTATGAGGATTCTCATTGTACTAGATCTCTTCAAGATAATGACTCATAATTGTACTATTATGAGTCAGAGATGACGATTTCAAGCCTAATTACTCCATTTTCTTTGTATGATTCATCAGAAGTCTGTTTTCCCCATTTTCGGCCAGAAGACCAGTTTCAGATGTTTATATGAGATCTCTTCTAGGGAATGAGATACAAGTAATAGAGGCTTCTCATGTACTATTATGAGACCCAGATGACCATTTCAAGCCTATTTACTTTATTTTCTTTGTATGATTCATCAGAAGTCTGTTTTCCCCATTTTTAGGCCAGTAGACCAGTTTCGGATCATCATTTGGGATCTCTTCTTGGGAATGAGATACAATTAATAGAGGCTTCCCATTGTAGTATTATGTGTCCCATATTACTATTTCAACCCCATGTACTCCATTTTCATTGTTTGATTCATAAAAAGTCCGTTTTCCCCATTTTCGGCTGTTAGACCAGTTTCGGATCTTCATTTGGGATCTCTTCTAGGGAATGAGATACATGTAATAGAGGCTTCTCATTCTACTATTATGAGTCTTAGATGACTATTTCAAACCTATTAACTCTATTTTCTTTGTATGATTCATGAGAAGTCCGTTTTCCCTATTTTCGGCCTGTAGACCAGTTTTGGATCTTCATTTGGGATCTCCTCTTGGGAATGAGATAAAATAAATTGAGGCTTCTCACTGTAGTATTGTGAGTCCCAGATGAATATTTCAAGCCCATGTACTCCATTTTCTTTGTATGGTTCATCAGAAGTCCCTTTTCTCCATTTTCGGCTAGTAGACGAGTTTCAGATCTTCATTTGGAATCTCTTCTAGGGAATGAGATTCAAGTTGTAGAGGCCTCTTATTGTACTATAATGAGTCCCAGATGACCATTTCAAGCCAATTTATACCATTTTCTTTGTATGATTCATCATAAATCCGTTTTCCCCATTTTCGGCCAGTATACGAGTTTTGGATCTTTATTTGGGATCTCTTCATGAGAATGAGATACAAGTAATAAAGACTTCTCATTGTACTATTATGAGTCAGAGATGACTATTTTAAGTCTATTTACTCCATTTTCTTTGTATGAATCATCAGAAGTCCGTTTTCCCCATTTTCGGCCGGAAGACTAGTTTCGGATCTTCGTTTGGCATCTCTTCTAGGGAATGAGATACAAGTAATAGAGGCTTCTCAATGTACTATTATCAGACCCAGATGACCATTTCAAGCCTATTTACTTTATTTTCTTTGTATGATTCATCAGAAGTCCATTTTCCCCATTTTCGGCCAGTAGACCAGTTTCAGATCATCATTTGGGATCTCTTCTTGGGAATGAGATACAATTAATAGAGGCTTACCATTGTAGTTTTATCAGACCCAGATGACCATTTCAAGCCTATTTACTTTATTTTCTTTGTATGATTCATCAGAAGTCTGTTTTTCCCATTTTTGGCCAGTAGACCAGTTTCGGATCATCATTTGGGATCTCTTCCTGGGAATGAATTACAATTAATAGAGGCTTCTAATTGTAGTATCATGAGTCCCAGATGACTATTTCAATCCCATGTACTGCATTTTCTTTGTATGATTCATCAGAGGTCTGTTTTCCCCATTTTCGGCTAGTAGACCAGTTTCGGATCTTCATTTGGGATCTCTTCTAGGGAATCAGATACAAGTAATAGAGTCTTCTCATTGTACTATTATGATTCTTAGATGACTATTTGAAGCCTATTTACTCCAATTTCTTTGTATGATTCCTCAGATGTCCGTTTTCCCCATTTTCGGCCATTAGACCAGTTTTGGATCTTTATTTGGTATCTCTTCTAGGGAATGAGATACAAGTAATAGAGGCTTCTTATTGTACTATAATGAGTCTCAGATGACTATTTCAAGCCTATTTACTTCATTTCTTTGTATGATTCATCAGAAGTCTGTTTTCCCCATTTTCGGCCAGAAGACCAGTTTCAGATGTTCATTTGAGATCTCTTCTAGGGAAGGAGATACAAGTAATAGCGGCTTCTCAATGTACTATTATGAGACCCAGATGACCATTTCAAGCCTATTTACTTTATTTTCTTTGTATGATTCATCAGAAGTCCGTTTTCCCCATTTTTGGCAAGTAGACCAGTTTTGGATCTTCATTTGGGATCTCTTCTAAGGAATGAGATAATAGTAATAAAGGCTTCTCATTGTACTATTATGAGTCTTAGATGACTATTTCAAGCCTATTTACTCCATTTTCTTTGTATGATTTATGAGAAGTCCGTTTTCCCCATTTTTGGCCTATAGACCACTTTTGGATCTTCATTTGGGATCTCCTCTTGGGAATGAGATACAATTAATTGAGGCTTCTCATTGTAGTATTGTGAGTCCAGATTAATATTTCAAGCCCATGTACTCCATTTGCTTTGTATGATTCATGAGAAGTCCGTTTTCCCCATTTTCGGCTAGTAGACCAGTTTCAGATCTTCAATTGGAATCTCTTCTAGGGAAGGAGATACAAGTTATAGAGGCCTCTTATTGTACTATTATGAGTCCCAGATGACCATTTCAAGCCAATTTATACCATTTTCTTTGTTTGATTCATCAGAAGTCCGTTTTCCCCATTTTCGGCCAGTATACCAGTTTTGGATCTTCCTTTGGGATCTCTTCAAGAGAATGAGATACAAGTAATAGAGGCTTCTCATTGTACTAATATGAGACCCAGATGACCATTTCAAGCCTATTTACTTTATTTCTTTGTATGATTCATCAGAAGTCTGTTTTCCCCATTTTCGGCTAGTAGACCAGTTTCGGATCTTCATTTCGGATATCTTCTAGGGAATGAGATACAAGTAATAGAGGCTTCTCACTGTACTATTATGAGTCTTAGATGACTATTTCAAGCCTATTTACGCCATTTTTCTTTGTATGATTCCTCAGATGTTCGTCTTCCCCATTTTCGGCAATTAGACCAGTTTTGGATCTTCATTTGGGATCTCTTCTAGGTAATGAGATACAAGTAATAGAGGCTTCTCACTGTACTATTATGAGTCTTAGATGACTATTTCAAGCCTATTTACTCCATTTTTCTTTGTATGATTCCTCAGATGTCCGTCTTCCCCATTTTCGGCAATTAGACCAGTTTTGGATCTTCATTTGGGATCTCTTCTAGGTAATGAGATACAAGTAATAGAACCTTCTCATTATACTATAATGAGTCTCATATTACTATTTCAACCCTATTTACTCTAATTTCTTTGTATGATTCATCGGATGTCTGTTTTCCCCATTTTCGGCCAGAAGGCCAGTTTAGGATCTTCGTTTGGGATCACTTCTAGGGAATGAGATACAAGTAATAGAGGCTTCTCAATGTACTATTATGAGACCTAGATGACCATTTCAAGCCTATTTACTCCATTTTCTTTGTATGATTCATCAGAATTCTGTTTTCCCTATTTTTGGCCGGAAGACCAGTTTCGGATCTTCGTTTGGGATCTCTTCTAGGGAATGAGATACAAGTAATAGAGGCTTCTCAATGTACTATTATGAGACCCAGATGACCATTTCAAGCCTATTTACTTTATTTTCTTTGTATGATTCATCAGAAGTCCGTTTTCCCCAATTTCGGCCAGTAGACCAGTTTCGGATCATCATTTGGGATCTCTTCTTGGGAATGAGATACAAGTAATAGAGGCTTCCCATATTACTATTTAAAGCCCATGTACTCCATTTTCATTGTTTGATTCATAAGAAGTCCGTTTTCCCCATTTTCGGCTATTAGAGCAGTTTCGGATCTTCATTTGGGATCTCTTCTAGGGAATGAGATACATGTAATAAAGGCTTCTCATTCTACTATTATGAGTCTTATATGACTATTTCAAGCCTATTTACTCTATTTTCTTTGTATGATTCATGAGAAGTCCGTTTTCCTCATTTTCGGCCTGTAGACCAGTTTTGGATCTTCATTTGGGAACTCCTCTTGGGAATGAGATACAATAAATTGAGGCTTCTCATTGTAGTATTGTGAGTCCCAGATGAATATTTCAAGCCCATGTACTCCGTTTTCTTTGTATGATTCATCAGAAGTCCGTTTTCCCCATTTTCGGCTAGTAGACGAGTTTCAGATCTTCATTTGGAATCTCTTCTAGGGAATGAGATTCAAGTTGTAGAGGCCTCTTATTGTACTATTATGAGTCCCAGATGACCATTTCAAGCCAATTTATACCATTTTCTTTGTATGATTCATCATAAATCCGTTTTCCCCATTTTCGGCCAGTATACCAGTTTTGGATCTTCATTTGGGATTTCTTCATGAGAATGAGATACACGTAATAGAGGCTTCTCTTTGTACTATTATGAGTCAGAGATGACTATTTTAAGCCTATTTAATCCGTTTTCCCCATTTTCGGCCAGTAGACCAGTTTTGAATCTTCATTTGGGATCTCTTCAAGATAATGAGATACAAGTAATAGAGGCTTCTCATTGTACTATTATGAGTTAGAGATGACTATTTAAAGCCTAATTACTCCATTTTCTTTGTATGATTCATCAGAAGTCTGTTTTCCCCATTTTCGGCCAGAAGACCAGTTTCAGATGTTCATTTAGGATCTCTTCTAGGTAATGAGATACAAGTAATAGAGGCTTCTCAATGTACTATTATGAGACCCAAATGACCATTTCAAGCCTATTTACTTTATTTTCTTTGTATGATTCATCAGAAGTCCATTTTCCCCATTTTCGGCTAGTAGACCAGTTTCGGATCATCATTTGGGATCTCTTCTTGGGAATGAGATACAATTAATAGAGGCTTCCCATTGTAGTTTTATCAGACCCAGATGACCATTTCAAGCCTATTTACTTTATTTTCTTTGTATGATTCATCAGAAGTCCGTTTCCCCATTTTCGGCCAGTAGACCAGTTTCGGATCATCATTTGGGATCTCTTCTTGGGAATGAGATACAATTAATAGAGGCTTCCCATTGTAGTATTATGTCTCTCATATTACTATTTCAAGCCCATATACTCCATTTTCTTTGTATGATTCATGAGAAGTCCGTTTTCCCCATTTTCTGCCTGTAGACCAGTTTTGGATCTTCATTTGGGATCTCATCTTGGGAATGAGATACAACTATTTGAGGCTTATCATTGTAGTATTGTGAGTCCCATATGACTATTTCAAGCCCATGTACTCCATTTTCTTTGTATGGTTCATCAGAAGTTCGTTTTCCCCATTTTCGGCTAGTAGACCAGTTTCGGATCATCATTTCGAATCTCTTCTAGGGAATGAGATACAAGTAATAGAGGCCTCTTATTGTTCTATTATGAGTCCCAGATGACCATTTCAAGCCAATTTATACCATTTTATTTGTATGATTCATCAGAAGTCCGTTTTTCCCTATTTTCGGCCAGTAGACCAGTTTTGAATCTTCATTTGGAATCTCTTCAAGATAATGAGATACAAGTAATAGAGGCTTCTCATTGTACTATTATGAGTTAGAGATGACTATTTAAAGCCTAATTACTCCATTTTCTTTGTATGATTCATCAGAAGTCTGTTTTCCCCATTTTCTGCCAGAAGACCAGTTTCAGATGTTCATTTGGGATCTCTTCTAGGTAATGAGATACAAGTAATAGAGGCTTCTCAATGTACTATTATGAGACCCAGATGACCATTTCAAGCCTATTTACTTTATTTTCTTTGTATGATTCATCAGCAGTCCGTTTTCCCCATTTTCGGCCAGTAGACCAGTTTCGGATCATCATTTGGTATCTCTTCTTGGGAATGAGATACAATTAATAGAGGCTTCCCATTGTAGTTTTATCAGACCCAGATGACCATTTCAAGCCTATTTACTTTATTTTCTTTGTATGATTCATCAGAAGTCCGTTTTCCCCATTTTTGGCCAGTAGACCAGTTTCGGATCATCATTTGGGATCTCTTCCTGGGAATGAGATACAATTAATAGAGGCTTCTAATTGTAGTATCATGAGTCCCAGATGACTATTTCAATCCCATGTACTGCATTTTCTTTGTATGATTCATCAGAGGTCCGTTTTCCCCATTTTCGGCTAGTAGACCAGTTTCGGATCTTCATTTGGGATCTCTTCTAGGGAATGAGATACAAGTAATAGAGGCTTCTCATTGTACTATTATGAGTCTTAGATGACTATTTCAAGCCTATTTACTCCAATTTCTTTGAGCCTATTTACTCCAATTTCTTCTAGGGAATGAGATACAAGTAATAGAGGCTTCTCATTGTACTATTATGAGGCTTCTCATTGTACTAGATCTCTTCAAGATAATGACTCATAATTGTACTATTATGAGTCAGAGATGACGATTTCAAGCCTAATTACTCCATTTTCTTTGTATGATTCATCAGAAGTCTGTTTTCCCCATTTTCGGCCAGAAGACCAGTTTCAGATGTTTATATGAGATCTCTTCTAGGGAATGAGATACAAGTAATAGAGGCTTCTCATGTACTATTATGAGAGCCAGATGACCATTTCAAGCCTATTTACTTTATTTTCTTTGTATGATTCATCAGAAGTCTGTTTTCCCCATTTTTTGGCCAGTAGACCAGTTTCGGATCATCATTTGGGATCTCTTCCTGGGAATGAGATACAATTAATAGAAGCTTCCCATTGTAGTATCATGTGTCCCATATTACTATTTCAACCCCATGTACTCCATTTTCATTGTTTGATTCATAAAAAGTCCGTTTTCCCCATTTTCGGCTATTAGACCAGTTTCGGATCTTCATTTGGGATCTCTTCTAGGGAATGAGATACATGTAATAGAGGCTTCTCATTCTACTATTATGAGTCTTAGATGACTATTTCAAACCTATTAACTCTATTTTCTTTGTATGATTCATGAGAAGTCCGTTTTCCCTATTTTCGGCCTGTAGACCAGTTTTGGATCTTCATTTGGGATCTCCTCTTGGGAATGAGATACATTAAATTGAGGCTTCTCACTGTAGTATTGTGAGTCCCAGATGAATATTTCAAGCCCATGTACTCCATTTTCTTTGTATGATTCATCAGAAGTCCGTTTTCTCTATTTTCGGCTAGTAGACGAGTTTCAGATCTTCATTTGGAATCTCTTCTAGGGAATGAGATTCAAGTTGTAGAGGCCTCTTATTGTACTATAATGAGTCCCAGATGACCATTTCAAGCCAATTTATACCATTTTCTTTGTATGATTCATCATAAATCCGTTTTCCCCATTTTCGGCCAGTATACGAGTTTTGGATCTTTATTTGGGATCTCTTCATGAGAATGAGATACAAGTAATAAAGACTTCTCATTGTACTATTATGAGTCAGAGATGACTATTTTAAGTCTATTTACTCCATTTTCTTTGTATGAATCATCAGAAGTCCGTTTTCCCCATTTTCGGCCGGAAGACTAGTTTCGGATCTTCGTTTGGCATCTCTTCTAGGGAATGAGATACAAGTAATAGAGGCTTCTCAATGTACTATTATCAGACCCAGATGACCATTTCAAGCCTATTTACTTTATTTTCTTTGTATGATTCATCAGAAGTCCATTTTCCCCATTTTCGGCCAGTAGACCAGTTTCAGATCATCATTTGGGATCTCTTCTTGGGAATGAGATACAATTAATAGAGGCTTCCCATTGTAGTTTTATCAGACCCAGATGACCATTTCAAGCCTATTTACTTTATTTTCTTTGTATGATTCATCAGAAGTCCGTTTTTCCCATTTTTGGCCAGTAGACCAGTTTCGGATCATCATTTGGGATCTCTTCCTGGGAATGAATTACAATTCATAGAGGCTTCTAATTGTAGTATCATGAGTCCCAGATGACTATTTCAATCCCATGTACTGCATTTTCTTTGTATGATTCATCAGAGGTCCGTTTTCCCCATTTTCGGCTAGTAGACCAGTTTCGGATCTTCATTTGGGATCTCTTCTAGGGAATCAGATACAAGTAATAGAGTTTTCTCATTGTACTATTATTAGTCTTAGATGACTATTTCAAGCCTATTTACTCCAATTTCTTTGTATGATTCCTCAGATGCCCGTTTTCCCCATTTTCGGCCATTAGACCAGTTTTGGATCTTCATTTGGGATCTCTTCTAGGGAATGAGATACAAGTAATAGAGGCTTCTTATTGTACTATAATGAGTCTCAGATGACTATTTCAAGCCTATTTACTTCATTTTCTTTGTATGATTCATCAGAAGTCTGTTTTCCCCATTTTCGGCCAGAAGACCAGTTTCAGATGTTCATTTGAGATCTCTTCTAGGGAAGGAGATACAAGTAATAGAGGCTTCTCAATGTACTATTATGAGACCCAGATGACCATTTCAAGCCTATTTACTTTATTTTCTTTGTATGATTCATCAGAAGTCCGTTTTCCCTATTTTTGGCAAGTAGACCAGTTTTGGATCTTCATTTGGGATCTCTTCTAAGGAATGAGATAATAGTAATAGAGGCTTCTCATTGTACTATTATGAGTCTTAGATGACTATTTCAAGCCTATTTACTCCATTTTCTTTGTATGATTTATGAGAACTCCGTTTTCCCTATTTTTGGCCTATAGACCACTTTTGGATCTTCATTTGGGATCTCCTCTTGGGAATGAGATACAATTAATTGAGGCTTCTCATTGTAGTATTGTGAGTCCAGATTAATATTTCAAGCCCATGTACTCCATTTGCTTTGTATGATTCATGAGAAGTCCGTTTTTCCCATTTTCGGCTAGTAGACCAATTTGAGATCTTCAATTGGAATCTCTTCTAGGGAAGGAGATACAAGTTATAGAGGCCTCTTATTGTACTATTATGAGTCCCAGATGACGATTTCAAGCCAATTTATACCATTTTCTTTGTTTGATTCATCAGAAGTCCGTTTTCCCCATTTTCGCCCAGTATACCAGTTTTGGATCTTCCTTTGGGATCTCTTCAAGAGAATGAGATACAAGTAATAGAGGCTTCTCATTGTAGTATTATGAGACCCAGATGACCATTTCAAGCCTATTTACTTTATTTCTTTGTATGATTCATCAGAAGTCCGTTTTCCCCATTTTCGGCTAGTAGACCAGTTTCGGATCTTCATTTTGGATCTCTTCTAGGGAATGAGATACAAGTAATAGAGGCTTCTCACTGTACTATTATGAGTCTTAGATGACTATTTCAAGCCTATTTACTCCATTTTTCTTTGTACGATTCCTCAGATGTTCGTCTTCCCCATTTTCGGCATTTAGACCAGTTTTGGATCTTACTTTGGGATCTCTTCTAGGTAATGAGATACAAGTAATAGAGGCTTCTCACTGTACTATTATGAGTCTTAGATGACTATTTCAAGCCTATTTACTCCATTTTTCTTTGTATGATTCCTCAGATGTCCGTCTTCTCCATTTTCGGCAATTAGACCAGTTTTGGATCTTCATTTGGGATCTCTTCTAGGTAATGAGATACAAGTAATAGAAGCTTCTCATTATACTATAATGAGTCTCATATTACTATTTCAACCCTATTTACTCTAATTTCTTTGTATGATTCATCGGATGTCTGTTTTCCCCATTTTCGGCCAGAAGGCCAGTTTAGGATCTTCGTTTGGGATCACTTCTAGGGAATGAGATACAAGTAATACAGGCTTCTCAATGTACTATTATGAGACCTAGATGACCATTTCGAGCCTATTTACTCCATTTTCTTTGTATGATTCATCAGAAGTCTGTTTTCCCCATTTTCGGCCGGAAGACCAGTTTCGGATCTTCGTTTGGGATCTCTTCTAGGGAATGAGATACAAGTAATAGAGGCTTCTCAATGTACTATTATGAGACCCAGATGACCATTTCAAGCCTATTTACTTTATTTTATTTGTATGATTCATCAGAAGTCCGTTTTCCCCATTTTCGGCCAGTAGACCAGTTTCGGATCATCATTTGGGATCTCTTCTTGGGAATGAGATACAATTAATAGAGGCTTCCCATTGTAGTTTTATCAGACCCAGATGACCATTTCAAGCCTATTTACTTTATTTTCTTTGTATGATTCATCAGAAGTCCGTTTCCCCATTTTCGGCCAGTAGACCAGTTTCGGATCATCATTTGGGATCTCTTCTTGGGAATGAGATACAATTAATAGAGGCTTCCCATTGTAGTATTATGTCTCTCATATTACTATTTCAAGCCCATATACTCCATTTTCTTTGTATGATTCATGAGAAGTCCGTTTTCCCCATTTTCTGCCTGTAGACCAGTTTTGGATCTTCATTTGGGATCTCATCTTGGGAATGAGATACAACTATTTGAGGCTTATCATTGTAGTATTGTGAGTCCCATATGACTATTTCAAGCCCATGTACTCCATTTTCTTTGTATGGTTCATCCGAAGTTCGTTTTCCCCATTTTCGGCTAGTAGACCAGTTTCGGATCATCATTTCGAATCTCTTCTAGGGAATGAGATACAAGTAATAGAGGCCTCTTATTGTTCTATTATGAGTCCCAGATGACCATTTCAAGCCAATTTATACCATTTTATTTGTATGATTCATCAGAAGTCCGTTTTCCCTATTTTCGGCCAGTAGACCAGTTTTGAATCTTCATTTGGAATCTCTTCAAGATAATGAGATACAAGTAATAGAGGCTTCTCATTGTACTATTATGAGTTAGAGATGACTATTTAAAGCCTAATTACTCCATTTTCTTTGTATGATTCATCAGAAGTCTGTTTTCCCCATTTTCTGCCAGAAGACCAGTTTCAGATGTTCATTTGGGATCTCTTCTAGGTAATGAGATACAAGTAATAGAGGCTTCTCAATGTACTATTATGAGACCCAGATGACCATTTCAAGCCTATTTACTTTATTTTCTTTGTATGATTCATCAGCAGTCCGTTTTCCCCATTTTCGGCCAGTAGACCAGTTTCGGATCATCATTTGGTATCTCTTCTTGGGAATGAGATACAATTAATAGAGGCTTCCCATTGTAGTTTTATCAGACCCAGATGACCATTTCAAGCCTATTTACTTTATTTTCTTTGTATGATTCATCAGAAGTCCGTTTTCCCCATTTTTGGCCAGTAGACCAGTTTCGGATCATCATTTGGGATCTCTTCCTGGGAATGAGATACAATTAATAGAGGCTTCTAATTGTAGTATCATGAGTCCCAGATGACTATTTCAATCCCATGTACTGCATTTTCTTTGTATGATTCATCAGAGGTCCGTTTTCCCCATTTTCGGCTAGTAGACCAGTTTCGGATCTTCATTTGGGATCTCTTCTAGGGAATGAGATACAAGTAATAGAGGCTTCTCATTGTACTATTATGAGTCTTAGATGACTATTTCAAGCCTATTTACTCCAATTTCTTTGAGCCTATTTACTCCAATTTCTTCTAGGGAATGAGATACAAGTAATAGAGGCTTCTCATTGTACTATTATGAGGCTTCTCATTGTACTAGATCTCTTCAAGATAATGACTCATAATTGTACTATTATGAGTCAGAGATGACGATTTCAAGCCTAATTACTCCATTTTCTTTGTATGATTCATCAGAAGTCTGTTTTTCCCCATTTTCGGCCAGAAGACCAGTTTCAGATGTTTATATGAGATCTCTTCTAGGGAATGAGATACAAGTAATAGAGGCTTCTCATGTACTATTATGAGAGCCAGATGACCATTTCAAGCCTATTTACTTTATTTTCTTTGTATGATTCATCAGAAGTCTGTTTTCCCCATTTTTTGGCCAGTAGACCAGTTTCGGATCATCATTTGGGATCTCTTCCTGGGAATGAGATACAATTAATAGAGGCTTCCCATTGTAGTATCATGTGTCCCATATTACTATTTCAACCCCATGTACTCCATTTTCATTGTTTGATTCATAAAAAGTCCGTTTTCCCCATTTTCGGCTATTAGACCAGTTTCGGATCTTCATTTGGGATCTCTTCTAGGGAATGAGATACATGTAATAGAGGCTTCTCATTCTACTATTATGAGTCTTAGATGACTATTTCAAACCTATTAACTCTATTTTCTTTGTATGATTCATGAGAAGTCCGTTTTCCCTATTTTCGGCCTGTAGACCAGTTTTGGATCTTCATTTGGGATCTCCTCTTGGGAATGAGATACATTAAATTGAGGCTTCTCACTGTAGTATTGTGAGTCCCAGATGAATATTTCAAGCCCATGTACTCCATTTTCTTTGTATGATTCATCAGAAGTCCGTTTTCTCTATTTTCGGCTAGTAGACGAGTTTCAGATCTTCATTTGGAATCTCTTCTAGGGAATGAGATTCAAGTTGTAGAGGCCTCTTATTGTACTATAATGAGTCCCAGATGACCATTTCAAGCCAATTTATACCATTTTCTTTGTATGATTCATCATAAATCCGTTTTCCCCATTTTCGGCCAGTATACGAGTTTTGGATCTTTATTTGGGATCTCTTCATGAGAATGAGATACAAGTAATAAAGACTTCTCATTGTACTATTATGAGTCAGAGATGACTATTTTAAGTCTATTTACTCCATTTTCTTTGTATGAATCATCAGAAGTCCGTTTTCCCCATTTTCGGCCGGAAGACTAGTTTCGGATCTTCGTTTGGCATCTCTTCTAGGGAATGAGATACAAGTAATAGAGGCTTCTCAATGTACTATTATCAGACCCAGATGACCATTTCAAGCCTATTTACTTTATTTTCTTTGTATGATTCATCAGAAGTCCATTTTCCCCATTTTTTCGGCCAGTAGACCAGTTTCAGATCATCATTTGGGATCTCTTCTTGGGAATGAGATACAATTAATAGAGGCTTCCCATTGTAGTTTTATCAGACCCAGATGACCATTTCAAGCCTATTTACTTTATTTTCTTTGTATGATTCATCAGAAGTCCGTTTTTCCCATTTTTGGCCAGTAGACCAGTTTCGGATCATCATTTGGGATCTCTTCCTGGGAATGAATTACAATTCATAGAGGCTTCTAATTGTAGTATCATGAGTCCCAGATGACTATTTCAATCCCATGTACTGCATTTTCTTTGTATGATTCATCAGAGGTCCGTTTTCCCCATTTTCGGCTAGTAGACCAGTTTCGGATCTTCATTTGGGATCTCTTCTAGGGAATCAGATACAAGTAATAGAGTTTTCTCATTGTACTATTATTAGTCTTAGATGACTATTTCAAGCCTATTTACTCCAATTTCTTTGTATGATTCCTCAGATGCCCGTTTTCCCCATTTTCGGCCATTAGACCAGTTTTGGATCTTCATTTGGGATCTCTTCTAGGGAATGAGATACAAGTAATAGAGGCTTCTTATTGTACTATAATGAGTCTCAGATGACTATTTCAAGCCTATTTACTTCATTTTCTTTGTATGATTCATCAGAAGTCTGTTTTCCCCATTTTCGGCCAGAAGACCAGTTTCAGATGTTCATTTGAGATCTCTTCTAGGGAAGGAGATACAAGTAATAGAGGCTTCTCAATGTACTATTATGAGACCCAGATGACCATTTCAAGCCTATTTACTTTATTTTCTTTGTATGATTCATCAGAAGTCCGTTTTCCCCATTTTTGGCAAGTAGACCAGTTTTGGATCTTCATTTGGGATCTCTTCTAAGGAATGAGATAATAGTAATAGAGGCTTCTCATTGTACTATTATGAGTCTTAGATGACTATTTCAAGCCTATTTACTCCATTTTCTTTGTATGATTTATGAGAAGTCCGTTTTCCCCATTTTTGGCCTATAGACCACTTTTGGATCTTCATTTGGGATCTCCTCTTGGGAATGAGATACAATTAATTGAGGCTTCTCATTGTAGTATTGTGAGTCCAGATTAATATTTCAAGCCCATGTACTCCATTTGCTTTGTATGATTCATGAGAAGTCCGTTTTTCCCATTTTTGGCTAGTAGACCAATTTGAGATCTTCAATTGGAATCTCTTCTAGGGAAGGAGATACAAGTTATAGAGGCCTCTTATTGTACTATTATGAGTCCCAGATGACGATTTCAAGCCAATTTATACCATTTTCTTTGTTTGATTCATCAGAAGTCCGTTTTCCCCATTTTCGGCCAGTATACCAGTTTTGGATCTTCCTTTGGGATCTCTTCAAGAGAATGAGATACAAGTAATAGAGGCTTCTCATTGTAGTATTATGAGACCCAGATGACCATTTCAAGCCTATTTACTTTATTTCTTTGTATGATTCATCAGAAGTCCGTTTTCCCCATTTTCGGCTAGTAGACCAGTTTCGGATCTTCATTTTGGATCTCTTCTAGGGAATGAGATACAAGTAATAGAGGCTTCTCACTGTACTATTATGAGTCTTAGATGACTATTTCAAGCCTATTTACTCCATTTTTCTTTGTATGATTCCTCAGATGTTCGTCTTCCCCATTTTCGGCATTTAGACCAGTTTTGGATCTTACTTTGGGATCTCTTCTAGGTAATGAGATACAAGTAATAGAGGCTTCTCACTGTACTATTATGAGTCTTAGATGACTATTTCAAGCCTATTTACTCCATTTTTCTTTGTATGATTCCTCAGATGTCCGTCTTCTCCATTTTCGGCAATTAGACCAGTTTTGGATCTTCATTTGGGATCTCTTCTAGGTAATGAGATACAAGTAATAGAAGCTTCTCATTATACTATAATGAGTCTCATATTACTATTTCAACCCTATTTACTCTAATTTCTTTGTATGATTCATCGGATGTCTGTTTTCCCCATTTTCGGCCAGAAGGCCAGTTTAGGATCTTCGTTTGGGATCACTTCTAGGGAATGAGATACAAGTAATACAGGCTTCTCAATGTACTATTATGAGACCTAGATGACCATTTCGAGCCTATTTACTCCATTTTCTTTGTATGATTCATCAGAAGTCTGTTTTCCCCATTTTCGGCCGGAAGACCAGTTTCGGATCTTCGTTTGGGATCTCTTCTAGGGAATGAGATACAAGTAATAGAGGCTTCTCAATGTACTATTATGAGACCCAGATGACCATTTCAAGCCTATTTACTTTATTTTATTTGTATGATTCATCAGAAGTCCGTTTTCCCCATTTTCGGCCAGTAGACCAGTTTCGGATCATCATTTGGGATCTCTTCTTGGGAATGAGATACAAGTAATAGAGGCTTCCCATTGTAGTATTATGTGTCCCATATTACTATTTAAAGCCCATGTACTCCATTTTCATTGTTTGATTCATAAGAAGTCCGTTTTCCCCATTTTCGGCTATTAGAGCAGTTTCGGATCTTCATTTGGGATCTCTTCTAGGGAATGAGATACATGTAATAGAGGCTTCTCATTCTACTATTATGAGTCTTATATGACTATTTCAAGCCTATTTACTCTATTTTCTTTGTATGAATCATGAGAAGTCCGTTTTCCTCATTTTCGGCCTGTAGACCAGTTTTGGATCTTCATTTGGGAACTCCTCTTGGGAATGAGATACAATAAATTGAGGCTTCTCATTGTAGTATTGTGAGTCCCAGATGAATATTTCAAGCCCATGTACTCCGTTTCTTTGTATGATTCATCAGAAGTCCGTTTTCCCCATTTTCGGCTAGTAGACGAGTTTCAGATCTTCATTTGGAATCTCTTCTAGGGAATGAGATTCAAGTTGTAGAGGCCTCTTATTGTACTATTATGAGTCCCAGATGACCATTTCAAGCCAATTTATACCATTTTCTTTGTATGATTCATCATAAATCCGTTTTCCCCATTTTCGGCCAGTATACTAGTTTTGGATCTTCATTTGGGATTTCTTCATGAGAATGAGATACACGTAATAGAGGCTTCTCTTTGTACTATTATGAGTCAGAGATGACTATTTTAAGCCTATTTAATCCGTTTTCCCCATTTTCGGCTAGTAGACCAGTTTCGGATCTTCATTTCGGATGTCTTCTAGGGAATGAGATACAAGTAATAGAGGCTTCTCATTATACTATTATGAGTCTTAGATGACTATTTCAAGCCTATTTACTCCATCTTTCTTTGTATGATTCCTCAGATGTCCGTCTTCCCCATTTTCGGCAAATAGACCAGTTTTGGATATTCATTTGGGATCTCTTCTAGGTAATGAGATACAAGTAATAGAGGCTTCTCATTGTACTATAATGAGTCTCATATTACTATTTCAAGCCTATTTACTCCCATTTCTTTGTATGATTCATCAGATGTCTGTTTTCCCCATTTTCGGCCTGAAGACTAGTTTAGGATTTCCGTTTGGGATCTCTTCTAGGGAATGAGATACAAGTAATAGAGGCTTCTCAATGTACTATTATGAGACCTAGATGACCATTTCAAGCCTATTTACTCTATTTTCTTTGTATGATTCATCAGAAGTCTGTTTTCCCCATTTTCGGCCGGAAGACCAGTTTCGGATCTTCGTTTCGGATCTCTTCTAGGGAATGAGATACAAGTAATAGAGGCTTCTCAATGTACTATTATGAGACCCAGATGACCATTTCAAGCCTATTTACTTTAGTTTCTTTGTCTGATTCATCAGAAGTCCGTTTTCCCCATTTTCGGCCAGTAGACCAGTTTGGAATCTTCATTTGGGATCTCTTCAAGATAATGAGATACAAGTAATAGAGGCTTCTCATTGTACTATAATGAGTCAGAGATGACTATTTAAAGCCTAATTACTCCATTTTCTTTGTGTGACTCATCAGAAGTCTGTTTTCCCCATTTTCGGCCTCTAGACAAGTTTTGGATCTTCATTTGGGATCTCATCTTGGGAATGAGATACAGTTAATAGAGGCTTGTCATTGTAGTATTGTGAGTCCCAGATGACTATTTCAAGCCCATGTACTCCATTTTCTTTGTATGGTTCATCAGAAGTCCGTTTTCCCCATTTTCGGCTAGTAGACCAGTTTCGGATAATCATTTCAAATCTCTTCTAGGAAATGAGATACAAGTAAAGGAGGCCTCTTATTGTTCTATTATGAATCCCAGATGACCATTTCAAGCTAATTTATACCATTTTCTTTGTATGATTCATCAGAAGTCCGTTTTCCCCATTTTCGGCCAGTAGACCAGTTTTGGAACTTCATTTAGGATCTCTTCAAGAGAATGAGATACAAGTAATAGAAGCTTCTCATTCTACTATGATGAGTCATAGATGACTATTTCAAGCCTATTTACTCCATTTTATTTGTATAATTCACCAGAAGTCCGTTTTCCCTATTTTCGGCCAGAAGACCAGTTTCAGATCTTCGTTTGGGATCTCTTCTAGGGAATGAGATACAAGTAATAGAGGATTCTCAATGTACTATTATGAGACCCAGATGACCATTTCAAGCCTATTTACTCTATTTTCTCTGTATGATTCATCAGAAGACCGTTTTCCCCATTTTCGGCCAGTAGACTAGTTTCGGATCATCATTTGGGATCTCTTCTAGGGAATGAGATACAAATAATAGAGGATTCTCATTATAATATTATGAGTATTAGATGACTATATCTAGCCTATTTACTCCATTTTCTTTGTATGATTCATCAGAATTCCGTTTTCCCCATTTTCGGCCATTAGACCAGTTTTGAATCTTCATTTGGGATCTCTTCTAGGGAAAGAGATACAAGTAATAGAGGATTCTCATTGTACTATTATGAGTCTTCGATGACTATTTCAAGACTATTTACTCCATTTTCTTTGTATGATTCATCAAATGTCCGTTTTCCCCATTTTCGGCCATTAGACCAGTTTTGGATCTTCATTTAAGATCTCTCCTAGGGAATGAGATAAAAGTAAAAGAGGCTTCTCATTGTACTATAATATGTGTCAGATGACTATTTCAAGCCTATTTACTCCATTTTCTTTATATGATTCATCAGAAGTCTGTTTTTCCCATTTTTGGCCAGAAGACCAGTTTCAGATCTTCGTTTGGGATCTCTTCTAGGCAATGAGGTACATGTAATAGAGGCTTCCCATTGTAGTATTATGAGTCCCAGATGACTATTTCAAGCCCATTTACACCATTTTCTTTGTATGATTCATTACAAGTATGTTTTCCCCATTTTCGGCTAGTAGACCAGTTTCAGATCTTCATTTGGGATCTCTTCTAGGGAATGAGATACAAGTAATAGTGGACTCTCATTGTACGATTATGAGATCCAGATGACCATTTAAACCCTATTTACTCCATTTTCTTTGTATGATTCATCAGAAGTCCGTTTTTCCCATTTTCGGCCAGTATACCAGTTTCAGATCATCATTTGGGATCTCTTCTTGGGAATGAGATACAATTAAGAGAGGCTTTTCATTGTAGTATTATGAGTCCCAGATGACTATTTGAAGCTCATGTACTCCATTTTCTTTGTTTGATTTATCAGAAGTCTGTTTTCCCCATTTTCGGCTAGTAGACCCGTTTTCGGATCTTCATTTGGGATCTCTTCAAGAGAATAAGATACAAGTAATAGAGGCTTCTGAATGTACTATTTTGAGACCCAGATAACCATTTCAAGCCTATTTACTCAATTTTCTTTGTATGTGATAGGTTCAGGTTTTACCCAAATAAAACTACTGCAAGTGCACAGCAAAAGCAGATGTAGTATGAGGGGTTATCGAATCCCAAGGGAGTAAGTAAACTACAATATCGAGTTCAGGTTCGGATTAAGCTAAGCAGAATGTAATGAATGTAATGCAAAATAACTAAAGTAATAAAAGCAAGTGGGCGTTTTTGAGACTGTTCTTAAAGTTCAGAAAGCTAAAGGCGCTAAGTCAGGACAGTTCGCAGGTTGAATCTGAGAGTGTAGAATGCATGCAATCAGGAATAAATTAAAACCGTCTTGAACATGAATCGCAAAGATATAACTAATCAATTCTCATTGCAGAAGTTATCTATGTCTAAATCACAGAGTTTCAAATCTCTTTGCAAACCCTAACAACCTAAACATGCAGTAATGATCAGGTTCAATTGTTCACAAAACTCCTAAGCCAAATCTCTTTGTACTAGGGCGTTTTGCTCATCTAATACTAGTTCAGGTGATTAATAATGCTCTCACATCTATCAAAAACCTTTTGTTTCGAAATCCAGATGATGTGTCTAAGAAATCGATATGAATGCAAGCACAGATGAAGAACCAATGAATTTTCTATAAGTTTTTAGCAATTCTACAAACTCTTCTTCAACCTTTGAAAAGCCCTAACTTAACTAACAAACTACTCAGACATGGTGATTTGAGAAAACATCATGAAAAGAATAGATTGCATAATAGAAATAAGAAGTAGAAATAAAGGAGTTCAAAATCTGCTCTGAAGGAGTCTGATTTGTCTCTCCAAAAGCTCTTCTACAAATCTCTCTCTCCAGCTCTCAAAAATAATAAGATACAAGATATATGCCAAAAGAATGGCTGGAAAACCTAATATACAAGCTAAAACACGATCTGGGGCCTTTTTGCAAAAACTGGAACATCTGGGCCAAAACTGCAATTTCTTCCCAATCTTTTAAAAACAGGCCACGACCTCTTCCTTTCTAGGTGACGAGCGTCACCAGCTTGGTGACGAGCGTCACCATATGGCATACTTTCTTCTTCGAGCTAGGTACTTCGTGGCTTCAACTCAGAATGCTCCAAAAGGTTCCAAAATCTACAATTATGCTCCAGACATGCTTTAACCTGCAAAGACTCTTCTAGGACTCTAAAAATACCAAAAAAAACTCAATAAAAAGAACTTATATCATGGTTAAAAACCATAAAAACCATGATATATCAGTATGATTCATCAGAAGTCCGTTTTCCCCAATTTCGGCCAATAGGCCAGTTTCAGATCATCATTTGGGATCTCTTCTAGGGAATGAGATACAAGTAATAGAGGCTTCTCATTATACTATTATGAGTCTTAGATTACTATATCAAGCCTATTTACTCCATTTTCTTTGTATGATTCATCAAAAGTCCGTTTTCCCCATTTTCGGCCATTAGACCAGTTTTGGATCTTCATTTGGGATCTCTTCTAGGGAATGAGATACAAGTAATAGAGGCTTCTCATTATACTATTATGAGTCTTAGATTACTATATCAAGCCTATTTACTCCATTTTCTTTGTATGATTCATCAAAAGTCCGTTTTCCCCATTTTCGGCCATTAGACCAGTTTTGGATCTTCATTTGGGATCTCTTCTAGGGAATGAGAAACAAGTAATAGAGGCTTCTCATTGTACTATTATGAGTCCCAGATGACAATTTTCAAGCCTATTTACTCCATTTTCTTTGTATGATTCATCAGATGTCCGTTTTCCCCATTTTAGGCCATTATACCAGTTTTGGTTCTTCATTTGGGATCTCTTCTAGGGAATGAGATACAAGTAATAGAGGCTTCTAATTGTACTATAATGAGTCTCAGATGACTATTTCAAGCCAATTTACTCTATTTTCTTTGTATGATTCATCAGATGTCCGTTTTCCCCATTTTCGGCCAGTAGACCAGTCTCAGATCTTCGTTTGGGATCTATTCTAGGGAATGAGATACAATTAAGAGAGGCTTTTCATTGTAGTATTATGAGTCCCAGATGACTATTTCGAGCCCATGTACTCCATTTTCTTTGTTTGATTCATCAGGAGTCCGTTTTCCACATTTTAGGATAGTAGACCCGTTTCGAATCTTCATTTGGGATCTTTTCAAGAGAATAAGATAAAAGTAACATAGGCAACTCATTGTAATATAATGTGTCTCAGATGACTATTTCAAGCATATTTACTCCATTTTCTTTGTATGATTCATCAGAAGTCTGTTTTCTCCATTTTCGGCCAGAAGACCAATTTCGGATCTTCGTTTGGGATCTCTTCTAGGGAATGATATACATGTAAAAGAGGCTTCTGAATGTACTCTTTTGAGACCCAGATAACCATTTCAAGCCTATTTACTCCATTTTCTCTGTATGATTCATCAGAAGACCGTTTTCCCCATTTTCGGCCAGTAGACTAGTTTCGGATCATCATTTGGGATCTCTTCTAGGGAATGAGATACAAATAATAGAGGCTTCTCATTATAATATTATGAGTATTAGATGACTATATCAAGCCTATTTACTCTATTTTCTTTGTATGATTCATCAGAATTCCGTTTTCCCCATTTTCGGCCATTAGACCAGTTTTGGATCTTCATTTGGGATCTCTTCTAGGGAAAGAGATACAAGTAATAGAGGCTTCTCATTGTACTATTATGAGTCTTCGATGACTATTTCAAGACTATTTACTCCATTTTCTTTGTATGATTCATCAAATGTTCGTTTTCCCCATTTTCGGCCATTAGACCAGTTTTGGATCTTCATTTAAGATCTCTCCTAGGGAATGAGATACAAGTAAAAGAGGCTTCTCATTGTACTATAATATGTGTCAGATGACTATTTCAAGCCTATTTACTCCATTTTCTTTGTATGATTCATCAGAAGTCTGTTTTCCCCATTTTTGGCCAGAAGAACAGTTTCGGATCTTCGTTTGGGATCTCTTCTAGGCAATGAGATACAAGTAATAGAGGCTTCCCATTGTAGTATTATGAGTCCCAGATGACTATTTCAAGCCCATTTACACCATTTTCTTTGTATGATTCATTACAAGTACGTTTTCCCCATTTTCGGCTAGTAGACCAGTTTCAGATCTTCATTTGGGATCTCTTCTAGGGAATGAGATACAAGTAATAGAGGACTCTCATTGTACGATTATGAGATCCAGATGACCATTTCAACCCTATTTACTCCATTTTCTTTGTATGATTCATCAGAAGTCCGTTTTCCCCATTTTCGGCCATTATACCAGTTTCAGATCATCATTTGGGATCTCTTCTTGGGAATGAGATACAATTAAGAGAGGCTTTTCATTATAGTATTATGAGTCCCAGATGACTATTTCAAGCTCATGTACTCCATTTTCTTTGTTTGATTTATCAGAAGTCTGTTTTCCCCATTTTCGGCTAGTAGACCCGTTTTCGGATCTTCATTTGGGATCTCTTCAAGAGAATGAGATACAAGTAATAGAGGCATATCATTGTACTATAATGAGTCTCAGATGACTATTTCAAGCCTATTTACTCCATTTTCTTTGTATGATTCATCAGCAGTCTGTTTTCCCCATTTTCGGCCAGAAGACTAGTTTTGGTTCTTCGTTTGGGATCTCTTCTACGGAATGAGATACAAGTAATATAGGCTTCTGAATGTACTATTTTGAGACCCAGATAACCATTTCAAGCCTATTTACTCAATTTTCTTTGTATGTGATAGGTTCAGGTTTTACCCAAATAAAACTACTGCAAGTGCACAGCAAAAGCAGATGTAGTATAAGGGGTTATCAAATCCCAAGGGAGTAAGTAAACTATACTATCGAGTTCAGGTTCGGATTAAGCTAAGCAGAATGTAATGAATGTAATGCAAAATAACTAAAGTAATAAAAGCAAGTGGGCGTTTTTGAGACTGTTCTTAAAGTTCAGAAAGCTAAAGGCGCTAAGTCAGGACAGTTCGCAGGTTGAATCTGAGAGTGTAGAATGCATGCAATCAGGAATGAATTAAAACCGTCTTGAACATGAATCGCAAAGATATAACTAATCAATTCTCATTGCAGAAGTTATCTATGTCTAAATCACAGAGTTTCAAATCTCTTTGCAAACCCTAACAACCTAAACATGCAGTAATGATCAGATTCAATTGTTCACAAAACTCCTAAGCCAAATCTCTTTGTACTAGGGCGTTTTGCTCATCTAATACTAGTTCAGGTGATTAATAATGCTCTCACATCTATCAGAAACCTAGGGTTTCGAAATCCAGATGATGTGTCTAAGAAATTGATATGAATGCAAGCACAGATGAAGAACCAATGAATTTTCTATAAGTTTTTAGCAATTCTACAAACTCTTCTTCAACCGTTGAAAAGCCCTAACTTAACTAACAAACTACTCAGGCATGGTGATTTGAGAAAACATCATGAAAAGAATAGATTGCATAATAGAAATAAGAAGTAGAAATAAAGGAGTTCAAAATCTGCTCTGAAGGAGTTTGATTTGTCTCTCCAAAAGCTCTTCTACAAATCTCTCTCTCCAGCTCTCAAAAATAATAAGATACAAGATATATGCCAAAAGAATGGCTGAAAAACCTAATATACAAGCTAAAACACGATCTGGGGCCTTTTTGCAAAAACTGGAACTTCTGGGCCAAAACTGCAATTTCTTCACAATCTTTTAAAAACAGGCCACGACCTCTTCCTTTCTAGGTGACGAGCGTCACCAGCTTGGTGACGAGCGTCACCATATGGCATACTTTCTTCTTCGAGCTAGGTACTTCGTGGCTTCAACTCAGAATGCTCCAAAAGGTTCCAAAATCTCCAATTATGCTCCAGACATGCTTTAACCTGCAAAGACTCTTCTAGGACTCTAAAAATACCAAAAAGACTCAATAAAAAGAACTTATATCATGGTTAAAAACCATAAAAACTATGATATATCAGTATGATTCATCAGAAGTCCGTTTTCCCTAATTTCGGCCAATAGGCCAGTTTCAGATCATCATTTGGGATCTCTTCTATGGGATGAGATACAAGTAATAGAGGCTTCTCATTATACTATTATGAGTCTTAGATTACTATATCAAGCCTATTTACTCCATTTTCTTTGTATGATTCATCAAAAGTCCGTTTTCCCCATTTTCGGCCATTAGACCAGTTTTGGGTCTTCATTTGGGATCTCTTCTAGGGAATGAGAAACAAGTAATAGAGGCTTCTCATTGTACTATTATGAGTCCCAGATGACAATTTTCAAGCCTATTTACTCCATTTTCTTTGTATGATTCATCAGAAGTCCGTTTTCCCCATTTTAGGCCATTATACCAGTTTTGGTTCTTCATTTGGGATCTCTTCTAGGGAATGAGATACAAGTAATAGAGGCTTCTAATTGTACTATAATGAGTCTCAGATCACTATTTCAAGCCAATTTACTCTATTTTCTTTGTATGATTCATTAGATGTCCGTTTTCCCCATTTTCGGCCAGTAGACCAGTCTCAGATCTTCGTTTGGGATCTATTCTAGGGAATGAGATACAATTAAGAGAGGATTTTCATTGTAGTATTATGAGTCCCAGATGACTATGTCGAGCCCATGTACTCCATTTTCTTTGTTTGATTCATCAGGAGTCCGTTTTCCACATTTTAGGATAGTAGACCCGTTTCGAATCTTCATTTGGGATCTTTTCAAGAGAATAAGATACAAGTAACATAGGCAACTCATTGTAATATAATGAGTCTCAGATGACTATTTCAAGCATATTTACTCCATTTTCTTTGTATGATTCATCAGAAGTCTGTTTTCTCCATTTTCGGCCAGAAGACCAATTTTGGATCTTCGTTTGGGATCTCTTCTAGGGAATGATATACATGTAAAAGAGACTTCTGAATGTACTCTTTTGAGACCGAGATAACCATTTCAAGCCTATTTACTCCATTTTCTCTGTATGATTCATCAGAAGACCGTTTTCCCCATTTTCGGCCAGTAGACTAGTTTCGGATCATCATTTGGGATCTCTTCTAGGGAATGAGATACAAATAATAGAGGCTTCTCATTATAATATTATGAGTATTAGATGACTATATCAAGCCTATTTACTCCATTTTCTTTGTATGATTCATCAGAATTCCGTTTTCCCCATTTTTGCCCATTAGACCAGTTTTGGATCTTCATTTGGGATCTCTTCTAGGGAAAGAGATACAAGTAATAGAGGCTTCTCATTGTACTATTATGAGTCTTCGATGACTATTTCAAGACTATTTACTCCATTTTCTTTGTATGATTCATCAAATGTCCGTTTTCCCCATTTTCGGCCATTAGACCAGTTTTGGATCTTCATTTAAGATCTCTCCTAGGGAATGAGATACAAGTAAAAGAGGCTTCTCATTGTACTATAATATGTGTCAGATGACTATTTCAAGCCTATTTACTCCTTTTTCTTTGTATGATTCATCAGAAGTCTGTTTTCCCCATTTTTGGCCAGAAGACCAGTTTTGGATCTTCGTTTGGGATCTCTTCTAGGCAATGAGATACAAGTAATAGAGGCTTCCCATTGTAGTATTATGAGTCCCAGATGACTATTGCAAGCCCATTTACACCATTTTCTTTGTATGATTCATTACAAGTATGTTTTCCCCATTTTCGGCTAGTAGACCAGTTTCAGATCTTCATTTGGGATCTCTTCTAGGGAATGAGATACAAGTAATAGAGGACTCTCATTGTACGATTATGAAATCCAGATGACCATTTCAACCCTATTTACTCCATTTTCTTTGTATGATTCATCAGAAGTCTGTTTTCCCCATTTTCGGCCAGTATACCAGTTTCAGATCATCATTTGGGATCTCTTCTTGGGAATGAGATACAATTAACGGAGGCTTTTCATTGTAGTATTATGAGTCCCAGATGACTATTTCAAGCTCATGTACTCCATTTTCTTTGTTTGATTTATCAGAAGTCTGTTTTCCCCATTTTCGGCTAGTAGACCCGTTTTCGGATCTTCATTTGGGATCTCTTCAAGAGAATGAGATACAAGTAATAGAGGCATATCATTGTACTATAATGAGTCTCAGATGACTATTTCAAGCCTATTTACTCCATTTTCTTTGTATGATTCATCAGCAGTCTGTTTTCCCCATTTTCGGCCAGAAGACTAGTTTTGGATCTTCGTTTGGGATCTCTTCTATGGAATGAGATACAAGTAATAGAGTCTTCTGAATGTACTATTTTGAGACCCAGATAACCATTTCAAGCCTATTTACTCAATTTTCTTTGTATGTGATAGGTTCAGGTTTTACCCAAATAAAACTACTGCAAGTGCACAGCAAAAGCAGATGTAGTATGAGGGGTTATCGAATCCCAAGGGAGTAAGTAAACTACAATATCGAGTTCAGGTTCGGATTAAGCTAAGCAGAATGTAATGAATGTAATGCAAAATAACTAAAGTAATAAAAGCAAGTGGGCGTTTTTGAGACTGTTCTTAAAGTTCAGAAAGCTAAAGGCGCTAAGTCAGGACAGTTCGCAGGTTGAATCTGAGAGTGTAGAATGCATGCAATCAGGAATAAATTAAAACCGTCTTGAACATGAATCGCAAAGATATAACTAATCAATTCTCATTGCAGAAGTTATCTATGTCTAAATCACAGAGTTTCAAATCTCTTTGCAAACCCTAACAACCTAAACATGCAGTAATGATCAGGTTCAATTGTTCACAAAACTCCTAAGCCAAATCTCTTTGTACTAGGGCGTTTTGCTCATCTAATACTAGTTCAGGTGATTAATAATGCTCTCACATCTATCAAAAAGCTTTTGTTTCGAAATCCAGATGATGTGTCTAAGAAATCGATATGAATGCAAGCACAGATGAAGAACCAATGAATTTTCTATAAGTTTTTAGCAATTCTACAAACTCTTCTTCAACCTTTGAAAAGCCCTAACTTAACTAACAAACTACTCAGACATGGTGATTTGAGAAAACATCATGAAAAGAATAGATTGCATAATAGAAATAAGAAGTAGAAATAAAGGAGTTCAAAATCTGCTCTGAAGGAGTCTGATTTGTCTCTCCAAAAGCTCTTCTACAAATCTCTCTCTCCAGCTCTCAAAAATAATAAGATACAAGATATATGCCAAAAGAATGGCTGGAAAACCTAATATACAAGCTAAAACACGATCTGGGGCCTTTTTGCAAAAACTGGAACATCTGGGCCAAAACTGCAATTTCTTCCCAATCTTTTAAAAACAGGCCACGACCTCTTCCTTTCTAGGTGACGAGCGTCACCAGCTTGGTGACGAGCGTCACCATATGGCATACTTTCTTCTTCGAGCTAGGTACTTCGTGGCTTCAACTCAGAATGCTCCAAAAGGTTCCAAAATCTACAATTATGCTCCAGACATGCTTTAACCTGCAAAGACTCTTCTAGGACTCTAAAAATACCAAAAAAACTCAATAAGAAGAACTTATATCATGGTTAAAAACCATAAAAACCATGATATATCAGTATGATTCATCAGAAGTCCGTTTTCCCCAATTTCGGCCAATAGGCCAGTTTCAGATCATCATTTGGGATCTCTTCTAGGGAATGAGATACAAGTAATAGAGGCTTCTCATTATACTATTATGAGTCTTAGATTACTATATCAAGCCTATTTACTCCATTTTCTTTGTATGATTCATCAAAAGTCCGTTTTCCCCATTTTCGGCCATTAGACCAGTTTTGGATCTTCATTTGGGATCTCTTCTAGGGAATGAGATACAAGTAATAGAGGCTTCTCATTATACTATTATGAGTCTTAGATTACTATATCAAGCCTATTTACTCCATTTTCTTTGTATGATTCATCAAAAGTCCGTTTTCCCCATTTTCGGCCATTAGACCAGTTTTGGATCTTCATTTGGGATCTCTTCTAGGGAATGAGAAACAAGTAATAGAGGCTTCTCATTGTACTATTATGAGTCCCAGATGACAATTTTCAAGCCTATTTACTCCATTTTCTTTGTATGATTCATCAGATGTCCGTTTTCCCCATTTTAGGCCATTATACCAGTTTTGGTTCTTCATTTGGGATCTCTTCTAGGGAATGAGATACAAGTAATAGAGGCTTCTAATTGTACTATAATGAGTCTCAGATGACTATTTCAAGCCAATTTACTCTATTTTCTTTGTATGATTCATCAGATGTCCGTTTTCCCCATTTTCGGCCAGTAGACCAGTCTCAGATCTTCGTTTGGGATCTATTCTAGGGAATGAGATACAATTAAGAGAGGCTTTTCATTGTAGTATTATGAGTCCCAGATGACTATTTCGAGCCCATGTACTCCATTTTCTTTGTTTGATTCATCAGGAGTCCGTTTTCCACATTTTAGGATAGTAGACCCGTTTCGAATCTTCATTTGGGATCTTTTCAAGAGAATAAGATAAAAGTAACATAGGCAACTCATTGTAATATAATGTGTCTCAGATGACTATTTCAAGCATATTTACTCCATTTTCTTTGTATGATTCATCAGAAGTCTGTTTTCCCCATTTTCGGCCAGAAGACCAATTTCGGATCTTCGTTTGGGATCTCTTCTAGAGAATGATATACATGTAAAAGAGGCTTCTGAATGTACTCTTTTGAGACCCAGATAACCATTTCAAGCCTATTTACTCCATTTTCTCTGTATGATTCATCAGAAGACCGTTTTCCCCATTTTCGGCCAGTAGACTAGTTTCGGATCATCATTTGGGATCTCTTCTACGGAATGAGATACAAATAATAGAGGCTTCTCATTATAATATTATGAGTATTAGATGACTATATCAAGCCTATTTACTCTATTTTCTTTGTATGATTCATCAGAATTCCGTTTTCCCCATTTTCGGCCATTAGACCAGTTTTGGATCTTCATTTGGGATCTCTTCTAGGGAAAGAGATACAAGTAATAGAGGCTTCTCATTGTACTATTATGAGTCTTCGATGACTATTTCAAGACTATTTACTCCATTTTCTTTGTATGATTCATCAAATGTTCGTTTTCCCCATTTTCGGCCATTAGACCAGTTTTGGATCTTCATTTAAGATCTCTCCTAGGGAATGAGATACAAGTAAAAGAGGCTTCTCATTGTACTATAATATGTGTCAGATGACTATTTCAAGCCTATTTACTCCATTTTCTTTGTATGATTCATCAGAAGTCTGTTTTCCCCATTTTTGGCCAGAAGAACAGTTTCGGATCTTCGTTTGGGATCTCTTCTAGGCAATGAGATACAAGTAATAGAGGCTTACCATTGTAGTATTATGAGTCCCAGATGACTATTTCAAGCCCATTTACACCATTTTCTTTGTATGATTCATTACAAGTACGTTTTCCCCATTTTCGGCTAGTAGACCAGTTTCAGATCTTCATTTGGGATCTCTTCTAGGGAATGAGATACAAGTAATAGAGGACTCTCATTGTACGATTATGAGATCCAGATGACCATTTCAACCCTATTTACTCCATTTTCTTTGTATGATTCATCAGAAGTCCGTTTTCCCCATTTTCGGCCATTATACCAGTTTCAGATCATCATTTGGGATCTCTTCTTGGGAATGAGATACAATTAAGAGAGGCTTTTCATTATAGTATTATGAGTCCCAGATGACTATTTCAAGCTCATGTACTCCATTTTCTTTGTTTGATTTATCAGAAGTCTGTTTTCCCCATTTTCGGCTAGTAGACCCGTTTTCGGATCTTCATTTGGGATCTCTTCAAGAGAATGAGATACAAGTAATAGAGGCATATCATTGTACTATAATGAGTCTCAGATGACTATTTCAAGCCTATTTACTCCATTTTCTTTGTATGATTCATCAGCAGTCTGTTTTCCCCATTTTCGGCCAGAAGACTAGTTTTGGTTCTTCGTTTGGGATCTCTTCTACGGAATGAGATACAAGTAATATAGGCTTCTGAATGTACTATTTTGAGACCCAGATAACCATTTCAAGCCTATTTACTCAATTTTCTTTGTATGTGATAGGTTCAGGTTTTACCCAAATAAAACTACTGCAAGTGCACAGCAAAAGCAGATGTAGTATAAGGGGTTATCAAATCCCAAGGGAGTAAGTAAACTATACTATCGAGTTCAGGTTCGGATTAAGCTAAGCAGAATGTAATGAATGTAATGCAAAATAACTAAAGTAATAAAAGCAAGTGGGCGTTTTTGAGACTGTTCTTAAAGTTCAGAAAGCTAAAGGCACTAAGTCAGGACAGTTCGCAGGTTGAATCTAAGAGTGTAGAATGCATGCAATCAGGAATGAATTAAAACCGTCTTGAACATGAATCGCAAAGATATAACTAATCGATTCTCATTGCAGAAGTTATCTATGTCTAAATCACAGAGTTTCAAATCTCTTTGCAAACCCTAACAACCTAAACATGCAGTAATGATCAGATTCAATTGTTCACAAAACTCCTAAGCCAAATCTCTTTGTACTAGGGCGTTTTGCTCATCTAATACTAGTTCAGGTGATTAATAATGCTCTCACATCTATCAGAAACCTAGGGTTTCGAAATCCAGATGATGTGTCTAAGAAATTGATATGAATGCAAGCACAGATGAAGAACCAATGAATTTTCTATAAGTTTTTAGCAATTCTACAAACTCTTCTTCAACCGTTGAAAAGCCCTAACTTAACTAACAAACTACTCAGGCATGGTGATTTGAGAAAACATCATGAAAAGAATAGATTGCATAATAGAAATAAGAAGTAGAAATAAAGGAGTTCAAAATCTGCTCTGAAGGAGTTTGATTTGTCTCTCCAAAAGCTCTTCTACAAATCTCTCTCTCCAGCTCTCAAAAATAATAAGATACAAGATATATGCCAAAAGAATGGCTGAAAAAACCTAATATACAAGCTAAAACACGATCTGGGGCCTTTTTACAAAAACTGGAACTTCTGGGCCAAAACTGCAATTTCTTCACAATCTTTTAAAAACAGGCCACGACCTCTTCCTTTCTAGGTGACGAGCGTCACCAGCTTGGTGACGAGCGTCACCATATGGCATACTTTCTTCTTCGAGCTAGGTACTTCGTGGCTTCAACTCAGAATGCTCCAAAAGGTTCCAAAATCTCCAATTATGCTCCAGACATGCTTTAACCTGCAAAGACTCTTCTAGGACTCTAAAAATACCAAAAAGACTCAATAAAAAGAACTTATATCATGGTTAAAAACCATAAAAACTATGATATATCAGTATGATTCATCAGAAGTCCGTTTTCCCTAATTTCGGCCAATAGGCCAGTTTCAGATCATCATTTGGGATCTCTTCTATGGGATGAGATACAAGTAATAGAGGCTTCTCATTATACTATTATGAGTCTTAGATTACTATATCAAGCCTATTTACTCCATTTTCTTTGTATGATTCATCAAAAGTCCGTTTTCCCCATTTTCGGCCATTAGACCAGTTTTGGGTCTTCATTTGGGATCTCTTCTAGGGAATGAGAAACAAGTAATAGAGGCTTCTCATTGTACTATTATGAGTCCCAGATGACAATTTTCAAGCCTATTTACTCCATTTTCTTTGTATGATTCATCAGAAGTCCGTTTTCCCCATTTTAGGCCATTATACCAGTTTTGGTTCTTCATTTGGGATCTCTTCTAGGGAATGAGATACAAGTAATAGAGGCTTCTAATTGTACTATAATGAGTCTCAGATCACTATTTCAAGCCAATTTACTCTATTTTCTTTGTATGATTCATTAGATGTCCGTTTTCCCCATTTTCGGCCAGTAGACCAGTCTCAGATCTTCGTTTGGGATCTATTCTAGGGAATGAGATACAATTAAGAGAGGATTTTCATTGTAGTATTATGAGTCCCAGATGACTATGTCGAGCCCATGTACTCCATTTTCTTTGTTTGATTCATCAGGAGTCCGTTTTCCACATTTTAGGATAGTAGACCCGTTTCGAATCTTCATTTGGGATCTTTTCAAGAGAATAAGATACAAGTAACATAGGCAACTCATTGTAATATAATGAGTCTCAGATGACTATTTCAAGCATATTTACTCCATTTTCTTTGTATGATTCATCAGAAGTCTGTTTTCTCCATTTTCGGCCAGAAGACCAATTTTGGATCTTCGTTTGGGATCTCTTCTAGGGAATGATATACATGTAAAAGAGACTTCTGAATGTACTCTTTTGAGACCGAGATAACCATTTCAAGCCTATTTACTCCATTTTCTCTGTATGATTCAGCAGAAGACCGTTTTCCCCATTTTCGGCCAGTAGACTAGTTTCGGATCATCATTTGGGATCTCTTCTAGGGAATGAGATACAAATAATAGAGGCTTCTCATTATAATATTATGAGTATTAGATGACTATATCAAGCCTATTTACTCCATTTTCTTTGTATGATTCATCAGAATTCCGTTTTCCCCATTTTCGCCCATTAGACCAGTTTTGGATCTTCATTTGGGATCTCTTCTAGGGAAAGAGATACAAGTAATAGAGGCTTCTCATTGTACTATTATGAGTCTTCGATGACTATTTCAAGACTATTTACTCCATTTTCTTTGTATGATTCATCAAATGTCCGTTTTCCCCATTTTCGGCCATTAGACCAGTTTTGGATCTTCATTTAAGATCTCTCCTAGGGAATGAGATACAAGTAAAAGAGGCTTCTCATTGTACTATAATATGTGTCAGATGACTATTTCAAGCCTATTTACTCCTTTTTCTTTGTATGATTCATCAGAAGTCTGTTTTCCCCATTTTTGGCCAGAAGACCAGTTTTGGATCTTCGTTTGGGATCTCTTCTAGGCAATGAGATACAAGTAATAGAGGCTTCCCATTGTAGTATTATGAGTCCCAGATGACTATTGCAAGCCCATTTACACCATTTTCTTTGTATGATTCATTACAAGTATGTTTTCCCCATTTTCGGCTAGTAGACCAGTTTCAGATCTTCATTTGGGATCTCTTCTAGGGAATGAGATACAAGTAAAAGAGGACTCTCATTGTACGATTATGAAATCCAGATGACCATTTCAACCCTATTTACTCCATTTTCTTTGTATGATTCATCAGAAGTCTGTTTTCCCCATTTTCGGCCAGTATACCAGTTTCAGATCATCATTTGGGATCTCTTCTTGGGAATGAGATACAATTAACGGAGGCTTTTCATTGTAGTATTATGAGTCCCAGATGACTATTTCAAGCTCATGTACTCCATTTTCTTTGTTTGATTTATCAGAAGTCTGTTTTCCCCATTTTCGGCTAGTAGACCCGTTTTCGGATCTTCATTTGGGATCTCTTCAAGAGAATGAGATACAAGTAATAGAGGCATATCATTGTACTATAATGAGTCTCAGATGACTATTTCAAGCCTATTTACTCCATTTTCTTTGTATGATTCATCAGCAGTCTGTTTTCCCCATTTTCGGCCAGAAGACTAGTTTTGGATCTTCGTTTGGGATCTCTTCTATGGAATGAGATACAAGTAATAGAGTCTTCTGAATGTACTATTTTGAGACCCAGATAACCATTTCAAGCCTATTTACTCAATTTTCTTTGTATGTGATAGGTTCAGGTTTTACCCAAATAAAACTACTGCAAGTGCACAGCAAAAGCAGATGTAGTATAAGGGGTTATCAAATCCCAAGGGAGTAAGTAAACTACACTATCGAGTTCAGGTTCGGATTAAGCTAAGCAGAATGTAATGAATGTAATGCAAAATAACTAAAGTAATAAAAGCAAGTGGGCGTTTTTGAGACTGTTCTTAAAGTTCAGAAAGCTAAAGGCGCTAAGTCAGGACAGTTCGCAGGTTGAATCTGAGAGTGTAGAATGCATGCAATCAGGAATGAATTAAAACCGTCTTGAACATGAATCGCAAAGATATAACTAATCAATTCTCATTGCAGAAGTTATCTATGTCTAAAGCACAGAGTTTCAAATCTCTTTGCAAACCCTAACAACCTAAACATGCAGTAATGATCAGGTTCAATTGTTCACAAAACTCCTAAGCCAAATCTCTTTGTACTAGGGCGTTTTGCTCATCTAATACTAGTTCAGGTGATTAATAATGCTCTCACATCTATCAAAAACCTAGGGTTTCGAAATCCAGATGATGTGTCTAAGAAATCGATATGAATGCAAGCACAGATGAAGAACCAATGAATTTTCTATAAGTTTTTAGCAATTCTACAAACTCTTCTTCAACCTTTAAAAAGCCCTAACTTAACTAACAAACTACTCAAACATGGTGATTTGAGAAAACATCATGAAAAGAATAGATTGCATAATAGAAATAAGAAGTAGAAATAAAGGAGTTCAAAATCTGCTCTGAAGGAGTTTGATTTGTCTCTCCAAAAGCTCTTTTACAAATCTCTCTCTCCAGCTCTCAAAAATAATAAGATACAAGATATATGCCAAACGAATGGCTGAAAAACCTAATATACAAGCTAAAACACGATCTGGAGACTTTTTGTAAAAACTGGAACTTCTGGGCCAAAACTGCAATTTCTTCCCAATCTTTTAAAAACAGGCCACGACCTCTTCCTTTCTAGGTGACGAGCGTCACCAGCTTGGTGACGAGTGTCACCAGCTTGGTGACGAGCGTCACCAGCTTGGTGACGAGCATCACCATATGGCATACTTTCTTCTTCGAGCTAGGTACTTCGTGGCTTCAACTCAGAATGCTCCAAAAGGTTCCAAAATCTCCAATTATGCTCCAGACATGCGTTAACCTGCAAAGACTCTTCTAGGACTCTAAAAAGACCAAAAAGACTCAATAAAAAGAACTTATATCATGGTTAAAAACCATAAAAACCATGATATATCAACTCCCCCAGACTTAGCTTTTGCGTGCCCTCAAGCAAACATCAGACAAAGAATAAGGTCGAGGTTTAAAAACAAGAAACAGTCAGTCAGTCATCAGGAACACCATACTAGTTAGAGCTTTCGAATCCACATACCACATAGTCAACACAAGATCAAATTTCAGTCTAATTATCACAAGCTTAGCAAATCTCTCAAGTCCAGTCTAAATCCCTTCAAGAAATCCGAAATTTCTACTGTCAACTCCTTATTTTTATCTAAGTGTGAAGTCTCATCAAAGCTCTATCATCTTAATCACTTTACAGATTCTTTTCCCTTCCTAACAATTGAACAAATTAATCTCAACACAGCTCTCCTATTTTCTCTTCCCTTAATCTTTTTCCTTAGGATATTTTCGATTTTTTCACTTCTTTTTCTCAACTTTTTCAGTCTAAGATATGGTGCTACTCAATACTTGTGTTCCTTGTGAGGAGACAGGTTCTTGAGTGTGTTCACTACTGTTGTTCCTTGTGAGGAGACAGGGTCATGAATGCACCATTCTTTGAACTTAAACTTTTAAAAACTACATCAGGGAAGATCAAAGAGAGACTGTATTTTAACCTTATGTTCAGTGTTTAAAGAGAGAATCAAGATCAATAAGAATCAATCACCAAGACAAGAGGTTTAAAGTTCATTAAGGTGGAGCTAACAGTAAATTTTCCAGATCCTCTAAGAACCTAAACCTTCATTGCTAGACTGATCTACCTATGACTTTCAACTTAGTAAGACTTGTAATCAACTACTGTGACAATAGTTCTTATCAGCAAAAACGTCCTATGGTTAGTTCCAAGAAAAACTGACAGTTTCAAAATTTTGACTCTAGAAAAACAGGTTTTTGACTCAACTTTAAGACTCTAGAAACATGACACAAAGCACACAACGTCAGTAACCACCTCCCCCAGACTTAAACAACACTGTCCCCAGTGTTATTAAGCCAAGAGTTGGTGAAAATGAAGCATGAGAAGTTGTAGAACCAAGGTGAAATTTTATTAAGACGAGCGTCACCATCTCTGATACTCCAGAAATCGACATGTTGGATGTTTAAATGCTATGCCATCATGTGTAGTCCGAAGTCAAACTGTAAGAGCACTCAAAACACACATCAAAACATCCAAACAAAGCATAGTCCATGGTCCAACAAGTTCACAAGATATCATCCAAGCAAACTGAACAAAGTGACTCTCTTTTTTTTTGGGTTTTTTTTTTTAGCTATGAAATAGAAAACTAAACTAATATATGAAAAAGAAAACTTACCAGTGGGTTGCCTCCCACTAAGCGCTTTTTTAAAGTCATTAACTTGACTTTGATTGGCTGTTTAGACAGCTGGTGCCTGATTCAGAGACACAATGTGTCCTGCTGGAATCTCTGCTTGTGCCCAGTAATGCTTCACCCTTTGTCCATTGACAGTGAACTCCTCTCCTTTGGAGTTAATCAGGACAATTGCACCATGTGGGCGAGCTTCTTTAACAGTGAAAGGACCTGACTATCTAGAACGCAGTTTACCAGGAAAAAGCTGTAAACGAGAGTTATAGAGTAGTACCTGGTCATTGGGCTCGAAATGCCTGGAGATGATCTTCTTATCATGATATGCCTTTGTCCTCTCCTTGTATAACTTGGAGTTTTCATAGGCTAGATATCTGATCTCATCCAGTTCATTGAGCTGAATCAAGCGCCTTTCTGCAGCAGGTTTCAGATCGAAATTCAGCTCTTGATTGCCCATTCTGCTCTGAACTCCAGCTCTACTGGTAGATGGCACGCCTTGCCATAGAGAAGGTGGAATGGAGTAGTCCCAAGTGGCGTTTTGTAGGCAGTCCTGTAGGCCCATAATGCATCATCCAGCTTTGCAGACCAATCTTTCCTTGTCTTCCCAACTGTCTTCTCCAGAATTTGCTTTATCTGTCTGTTGGAAACCTCAACTTGTCCACTTGTTTGGGGGTGATAGGGCGTGGCCACTCTGTGCTGTACACCATACTTCTTCAACAGCTTGTCAAAAACCTTGTTGACAAAGTGAGAACCCCCATCACTTATGACAATCCGTGGGACACCAAATCTGGGAAAGATAATGGTCTTAAACAGCTTCAAAACCACTGCAGCATCATTAGTAGGAGTAGCCAACGCCTCTACCCACTTAGATACATAATCAACAGCAACCAGAATGTATCTATTCCCATAAGATGAGGGAAAAGGTCCCATGAAGTCAATACCCCAACAATCGAAAACTTCAACTTCCAGAATGAAGTTCTGTGGCATCTCATGTCTCCTGCTGATTTTTCCTCTTCTCTGACAAGTATCACAGCTTGTGATGAAGGCTTGGGCGTCCCTGAACATGGTAGGCCACCAAAATCCAGCCTGCAAAACCTTAGAGACAGTCTTGAATGTAGCAAAGTGTCCAGCATAGTCTGATCCATGACAGTGAAAGAGCACGTCCTGAACTTCTTCTTCTGCTAAGCATCTTCTGTAAATACCATCAGCACAATGCTTGTAGAGGTATGGCTCATCCCAATAGAATCTCCTAAGTTCTCTCAAGAACTTCTTCTTAGCATAACCTTTAAAATCATGTTGTTCATCCTCTGCAGCAAGATAATTGGCAATATCAGCATACGAGGGTCTCTTTGGATCATGTAAAGCATAAACAGGCTCTGCAAAAGCTTTCCCCAAGCTTGCACAAATCGCAGATAAGTGTGGAGATCGGTGACGAGCGTCACCAATGTTGGTGACGAGCATCACCTCGCTCGTATACTTTTGTCGCGAATGGTCGTGGTTGGTGACGAGCGTCACCCTCCTGGTGTCGCTCGTCACTCCCCTGCAGTTTCATGAAAACTGCAGGTTTTCAACACTTTCCTCCTGTTCTCTGGTTTCTACTAAGTAAACATTCTCTTCAGGCAAAAAATCATTGATGGGGACACTGTCTTCGACCTGAATCCGGGATAAATGGTCAGCAACTCCATTCTCCACCCCTTTCTTGTCCTTCACTTCAATATCAAATTCCTGAAGAAGCAGGATCCATCTTAACAGCCTTGGTTTTGCATCCTTCTTCTGCATTAGGTACTTCAGTGCTGAATGGTCAGTATGAACCACGACCTTGGAGCCAACAAGATACTGCCTGAACTTCTCAAAAGCAAACACAACAGCTAACAATTCCTTCTCAGTTGTTGCATAATTCTTCTGAGCATCATCCAAAGTCCTACTTGCATAGTAGATGGCGTGGAGTTTCTTGTCTTTCCTCTGTCCCAGCACTGCTCCAACTGCAAAATCGCTGGCATCACACATTACCTCAAAAGGTAAGTCCCAATCTGGAGGCTGCACAACAGGGGCTGTGACCAAAGCCTGTTTGATCTGTTCAAAAGCAGATTTGCACTCTTCTGTGAACTCAAACTTCACATCCTTGCAGAGGTGAGCAGTAAGTAGGCGTGCTATCTTGCTAAAATCCTTGATGAACCTTCTGTAGAAGCCTGCATGTCCCAGAAAACTCATCACTGCTTTGACGGAATCAGGTGCTTGCAGACTTGTCATCACCTCAATTTTCGCCCTATCCACCTCTATACCGTCTCCTGAGACTCTGTGGCCAAGTACAATACCATCCTGCACCATAAAATGACACTTCTCCCAGTTTAAAACCAAGTGCTTCTCTTCACATCTCTGTAGAACTGCACACAGATTATCCAAACAGCTCTTGAAAGAAGATCCATAAACAGAGAAGTCATCCATGAACACCTCCATAAACTTCTCTATCATGTCTGTGAAAATCGACATCATGCATCTCTGGAAGGTTGCAGGAGCATTACACAGACCGAAAGGCATTCTGCGATATGCAAAAGTGCCATAGTGACAGGTAAAAGTGGTCTTCTCCTGATCATCTGGATGGATGGGGATCTGAAAGAAGCCTGAATACCCATCAAGGAAGCAGTAATAGTTGTGATTCGCCAGCTTCTCTAGCATCTGATCGATGAAAGGTAGAGGAAAATGATCCTTCCTTGTTGCTGCATTCAGTTTCCTGTAGTCTATACACATCATGTGTCCTGTCACAGTCCTGGTTGGAATCAGCTCATCCTTGTCATTCTTTACCACGGTGAGACCTCCTTTCTTAGGCACCACGTGCACTGGACTCACCCAAGCACTGTCTGAAATAGGATAGATGATACCAGCCTGCAACAACTTCATGATCTCTTTCTTGACCACATCCTGCAAATTCGGATTTAGCCTCCTCTGGTGCTCAACTGATGATTTCGACTCATCCTCCAAGTGTATTCTATGCATGCACAAGTCTGGAGAGATACCTGAAATGTCATCAAGAGAATAGCCAAGAGCTTTGCGAAATTTTCGCAGCTTACTTAGCAGTAGGGTGAGCTCTGCATTGTTCAATGAAGCATTAACAATAACAGGATAGGTGGAGTTTTCTCCTAGAAATGCGTATCTTAGCCCTGCTGGGAGCTGTTTAAGCTCAACTTTTGGTGCTTTTGCTGCTGACCAGTCACCCATTGTGGCGGCTTTTGCAGATGTGGAGACAAGTTCATCCTGTGCAACCAGTTGCATAACTTGTGCAGTAGCATCCATCATCTTTGTGTAGCCTGTTGCAGCAGTATCTAAATGCTCATACTCAGCTGTAGAAGTGGTCAACGCCCTTTCCAAGGGGTCCTCTGAACTCATCTCATGGAAGATCTGATCAGCAATGTTTGTGAGAACATCAACATAAAAAGTCTGTCCATCTATGGTTGGCCTCTTCATCAGCTTATCCATTTCGAATTTCATCACTAAATCGCCAACATAGCTCCTGCAGTGGCTAAGAAGGGTCTGCCAAGAATCAAGGGGTCTTTGGGCTCTTCTCCATACTCTAGAACCACAAAATCAGTAGGGATCATACAATCTCCTACTTTGATAGGAACATCCTCTATCACCCCTTCAGGAACTCTAACTGATCTATCAGCTAGGACAAGAGATATTCTTGTAGCTTTAAAATCGGTCATCCCCAAACTCTTGGCAACAGAATGAGGCATGAGGTTCACACTAGACCCAAGATCACACAATGACCTCTCAAACTTCTCATTGAAGATGGTGCAGTCTAAAACAAAGCTTCCTGGGTCTGAAAGCTTCTCTGGAACTCTGTTCTGAATCACTGCACTGACCTGCTCGTTGATCATCATAGCCCCAACCTCAAGACTCAAGTTATTGGTCACCATTCTCTTCACATACCTCCTAATAACAGGAGTTATCCTTACAGCATCAATCAATGGGATCTCTATTACCAACTTGTCCATGATAGCCTTGCATCTTGCATCCTCAAGCTCCTGCTTAGACTTCTTAGGATGCTTAGGATAGGGTATCTTGGGTTTATACACGGTCTCCTTAGCATTATCTGAAGTCTTAGGCAAAACTGCAACATGTGGTGTCTGGTGACGAGCGTCACTGGGTTGGTGACGAGCGTCACTCACTTTGGACGAGTCGGGGTCGAGTACTGGATATGGGTGACGAGCGTCACCCCCTTGGTGACGGTCGTCACTAATTTGTGAACAATCGGGGTCGGGGTTGTCCTCAATGGGTGACGAGCGACACCCATTATTGGTGACGAGCGTCACCAATGGTTCTGCAGTAAAATTTTCTTCATCTTCATACTCTTCCCTACCTACGAAATTTCTTGAGGTTAAATCCTTCTGCAACACTGGTTGCAGGTTCCTTCCACTCCTCAATGTGATGGCATTCACGTGGTGTTTGGGATTAGCATCAGTTCTTCCTGGAAGGAATCCTTCTTGCCTCTGAACAGCTCCTGCAGTTTGAGCAACTTGAACATCAAGCTTCTTCATATGAGAGTTCAGACTCTCAATTTTCCCATTCAAGTCCTGATAGAGCGAATCTATCTTGCCATTGAAGTTCACAGTAAGCTTCTGTTGTCCTTCCAAGATCTGTTCGAACATTGCTTCCATTTTGTTCTCTTGTGGAGGTGCTGGTTGATAGGAAGTAGAACCATAGTTTCTGTAATTTCCACTGTTCTGGAATGGCTTCTGATACTCTGCTTCTGGAAAGGGGGTCTAGGAGTGAAACCAGGCGTGTTTTGTCCTCCTGTAGGGGCGTTTTCTGATTGTTGTTGCTGTATCCTCTGTTCCACTGCTGATTCCCATACCTTTGTCCCTGAAATCCGCCAGAATTGATGAAATTTACATCCTCCTGCTCAACTTCCTCTGGAGCTTCGAAAGTCTCTACTTCTGCAGCAAAGTGAACTGACTTCTTCCCTACCAAAAGGCTGTGCATATCATCCAACTTAGCCTTAACTTCAGCAATCTGATTTCCATCAGCTACACCAGCTTGTTTCATTCTCTGAAAGTCTGTATTTTTAGTGCTGTTGCTGCAGACCAAGTTCTCAATCAGTCTCACCGCCTCCTCTGGTCTGTTGGTGTTGAAGTTCCCTGCACTTGCTGCATCCAGCGCCATCTGATATTTCCAGTCAATGCCTCTGAAAAAGATCCCAAGTAATTGCACCTGACTGAAACCATGATGAGGGCAGTCCCTTTGATAAGACTTGAACCTGATCCAAGAAGCCTTGAAAGCTTCAGTAGGGCCTTGTGTAAATGATGCAATTTTCGTCCTCATGTCTTCTGATCTGGCATCATCATAGAAATTTTTCAGAAAGGCATTCTTGGTGTCCTCCCAAGTAGTTAATGAAGCAGGTTCCAGTTGCTTCAGCCAATATGCAGCTTCTCCTTCAAGAGAGTATGGAAAAAGCTTGCAGAACAGAAAGTCATTGCTAACCCCATTAGCTTTAACACTGGAAGCCAAGTCCACAAATCTCTATATGTGATCCATAGGATGCTCATGAGATAAACCATGGAAGGGATGTTGTCCAACTAGCTGATAATAGACAGGTTTAACCTCAAAATCGTTCCTCTGGAAGGCAGGAGGTCGGATTGCAGCTCTGTTGGCATAGAACTGATCAGGTCTGTTGTAATCACCTAGAGTCCTCTGAACAAAACACCCAGCAGCGTTATTGACAGCAGCAGGGACTCCCACGTTCTCAGCCACTTGCTGAACCTGCTGTTCAACAATGACATTCCCCTCTTGATCAATTCTCTGCCCCTCTTCGTTCCTCCTGTTTCCTTCCCTGTCAACCAAGTGACCTTCTGCATCTTCAACCAAGATCAGTGGAGCGACCATTGCAGATTGCTTCTTAGCTTTCCTGTTAGTTCTCTCCAACCTAGCAAGCTCGTCGATGCTCTAAGTCACAAGCTCCTTCTCTTTGTTGCTTCTGGTTCTGCGATTAGGCATACACCTGAAACAGGAACAAAGAAAAGTAGCTGAAAATCAGTAAAGAAATAAAAAACTTAGACAAAATCCTAATACTAAAAATCGATAGGCAGCTATTACTCCCCGACAACGGCGCCAAAAACTTGATAGGTTCAGGTTTTACCCAAATAAAACTACTGCAAGTGCACAACAAAAGCAGATGTAGTATAAGGGGTTATCGAATCCCAAGGGAGTAAGTAAACTACACTATCGAGTTCAGGTTCGGATTAAGCTAAGCAGAATGTAATGAATGTAATGCAAAATAACTAAAGTAATAAAAGCAAGTGGGCGTTTTTGAAACTGTTCTTAAAGTTCAGAAAGCTAAAGGCGCTAAGTCAGGACAGTTCGCAGGTTGAATCTGAGAGTGTAGAATGCATGCAATCAGGAATGAATTAAAACCGTCTTGAACATGAATCGCAAAGATATAACTAATCAATTCTCATTGCAGAAGTTATCTATGTCTAAATCACAGAGTTTCAAATCTCTTTGCAAACCCTAACAACCTAAACATGCAGTAATGATCAGGTTCAATTGTTCATAAAACTCCTAAGCCAAATCTCTTTATACTAGGGCGTTTTGCTCATCTAATACTAGTTCAGGTGATTAATAATGCTCTCACATCTATCAAAAACCTAGGGTTTCGAAATCCAGATGATGTGTCTAAGAAATCGATATGAATGCAAGCACAAATGAAGAACCAATGAATTTTCTATAAGTTTTTAGCAATTCTACAAACTCTTCTTCAACCTTTGAAAAGCCCTAACTTAACTAACAAACTACTCAGAAATGGTGATTTGAGAAAACATCATGAAAAGAATAGATTGCATAATAGAAATAAGAAGTAGAAATAAAGGAGTTCAAAATCTGCACTGAAGGAGTCAGATTTGTTTCTCCAAAAGCTCTTCTACAAATCTCTCTCTCCAGCTCTCAAAAATAATAAGATACAAGATATATGCCAAAAGAATGGCTGAAAAACCTAATATACAAGCTAAAACACGATCTGGGACCTTTTTGCAAAAACTGGAACTTCTTGGCCAAAACTGCAATTTCTTCCCAATCTTTTAAAAACAGGCCACGACCTCTTCCTTTCTAGGTGACGAGCGTCACCAGCTTGGTGACGAGCATCACCAGCTTGGTGACGAGCGTCACCATATGGCATACTTTCTTCTTCGAGCTAGGTACTTCGTGGCTTCAACTCAGAATGCTCCAAAAGGTTCCAAAATCTCCAATTATGCTCCAGACATGCTTTAACCTGCAAAGACTCTTCTAGGACTCTAAAAAGACCAAAAAGACTCAATAAAAAGAACTTATATCATGGTTAAAAACCATAAAAACCATGATATATCAACTCCCCCAGACTTAGCTTTTGCGTGCCCTCAAGCAAACATCAGACAAAGAATAAGGTCGAGGTTTAAAAACAAGAAACAGTCAGTCAGTCATCAGGAACACCATACTAGTTAGAGCTTTCGAATCCACATACCACATAGTCAACACAAGATCAAATTTCAGTCTAATTATCACAAGCTTAGCAAATCTCTCAAGTCCAGTCTAAATCCCTTCAAGAAATCCGAAATTTCTACTGTCAACTCCTTATTTTTATCTAAGTGTGAAGTCTCATCAAAGCTCTATCATCTTAATCACTTTACAGATTCTTTTCCCTTCCTAACAATTGAACAAATCAATCTCAACACAGCTCTCCTATTTACTCTTCTAAGGAATGAGATACAATTAATAGAGGCTTCCCATTGTAGTATTATGAATCCCAGATGACTATTTTAAGCCCATGTACTCCATTTTCTTTGTTTGATTCATCACAATTCCGGTTTCCCCATTTTCGGCTAGTAGACCAGTTTCTGATCTTGTTTAGGATCTCTTCTAGGGAATGAGATACAAGTAATAGAGGCGTTGTCTTGTACTATTATGAGTCTTAGATGACTATTTCAAGCCCATGTACTCCATTTTCTTTGTATGATTCATCAGAAGTCCGTTTTCCCTATTATCGGCCAGTTGATCAGTTTCGGATCATCATTGGGGATCTCTTCTTGGGAATGAGATTCAATTAATAGAGGATTCTCATTGTATTATTATGAGTCCCAGATGACTATTTCAAGCCCATGTACTCCATTTTCTTTGTTTGATTCATAAGAAGTCTGTTTTCCCCAATTTCCGCTAGTAGACCAGTTTCGGATCTTCATTTGGGATCTTTTCTAGGGAATGAGATAAAAGTAATAGAGGCTTCTCATTGTACTATTATGAGTCTTAGATTACTTTTTCAAGCCTATTTACTCCATTTTCTTTGTATGATTCATGAGATGACCGTTTTCCCCATTTTTGACCTGTAGACCAGTTTTGGATCTTCATTTGGGATCTCCTCTGGGGAATAAGATACAATTAGTTGAGGCTTTTCATTGTAGTATTGTGAGTCCCAGATGAATATTTCAAGCCCATGTACTCCATTTTCTTTGTATGATTCATCAGAAGTCCGTTTTCCCCATTTTTGACTAGTAGACCAGTTTCAGATCTTCATTTGGAATCTCTTCTAGGGAATGAGATACAAGTTATAGAGGCCTCTTATTGTACTATTACGTGTCCCAGATGACCATTTCAAGCCAATTTATACCATTTTCTTTGTATGATTCATCAGAAGTCCGTTTTCCCCATTTTCGGCCAGTAGACCAGTTTTGGATCTTCATTTGGGATCTCTTCAAGAGAATGAGATACAAGTAATAGAAGCTTCTCCTTGTACTAATATGAGTCATATATGACTATTTCAAGCCTATTTACTCTATTTTTGTTGTATGATTCATCATAAGTCCGTTTTCCCCATTTTCAGACGGAAGATCAGTTTCGGATCATCGTTTGGGATCTCTTCTAGGGAATGAGATACAAGTAATAGAGGATTCTCAATGTACAATTATGAGACCCATATGACCATTTCAAGCCTATTTTGCTCTATTTTCTCTGTATTATTCATCAGAAGTCCGTTTTCCCCATTTTCGGCCAGTAGACTAGTTTCGGATCATCATTTGGGATCTCTTCTAGGGAATGCGATACAAGTAATAGAGGTTTCTCATTATACTTTTATGAGTCTTAGATGACTATATCAACTATTTACTCCATTTTCTTTGTAAGATTCATCAGAATTTCGTTTTCCCCATTTTCGGCCATTAGACCAGATTTGGATCTTCATTTGGGATCTCTTCTAGAGAATGAGATACAAGTAATAGAGGCTTTTCATTGTACTATTATGAGTCCCAGATGATAATTTTCAAGCCTATTTACTCCATTTTCTTTGTATGATTCATCAGATGTCCGTTTTCCCCATTTTCTGCCATTAGACCAGTTTTGGTTCTTCATTTGGGATCTCTTATAAGGAAAGTAGATACAGGTAATATAGGCTTGTCATTGTACTATAATGAGTCTCACATGACTATTTCAAGCCTATTTACTCCATTTTCTTTGTATGATTCATCAGAAGTCTGTTTTCCCCATTTTCGGCCAGAAGACTAGTTTCGGATCTTCGTTTGGGATCTCTTCTAGGGAATGAGATACAAGTAATAGAGGCTTCGCAATGTACTATTATGAGACCTAGATGACCATTTGAAGCCTATTTACTCCATTTTTTGTATGATTCATCAGAAGTCCTTTTTCCCTATTTGCGGCCAGTAGACCAGTTTCGGATTATCATTTGGGTCTCTTATTGGGAATGAGATACAATTAATAGAGGCTTCCCATTGTAGTATTATGAGTCCCAGATGACTATTTCAAGCCCATGTACTCTATTTTCTCTGTTTAATTCATCATAAGTCTGGTTTCCCCATTTTCGGCTAGTAGACCAGTTTCTGATCTTCTTTAGGATCTCTTCTAGGGAATGAGATACAAGTAATAGAGGCGTTGTCTTGTACTATTATGAGTATTAGATGACTATTTCAAGCCCATGTACTCCATTTTCTTTGTATGATTCATCAGAAGTCCGTTTTCCCCATTTTCTGCTAGTAGACCAGTTTCGGATCTTCATTTGGGATTTCTTCTAGGGAATTAGATACAAGTAATACAGGCCTCTTATTGTACTATTATGAGTCCCCGATGACCATTTCAAGCTAATTTATACCATTTTCTTTGTATGATTCATCAGAAGTCCGTTTTCCCCATTTTCAGCCAGTAGACCAGTTTTGGAACTTCATTTGGGATCTCTTCAAGAGAATGAGATACAAGTAATAGAAGCTTCTCATTGTACTATTATGAGTTATAGATGACTATTTCAAGCCTATTTACTCCATTTTATTTGTATAATTCATCAGAAGTCCGTTTTCCCTATTTTCGGCCAGAAGACCAGTTTCAGATTTTCGTTTGGGATCTCGTCCTGGGAATGAGATACAATTAATAGAGACTTCTAATTGTAGTATCATGAGTCTCAGATGACTATTTCAATCCCATGTACTGCATTTTCTTTGTATGATTCATCAGAAGTTCGTTTTCCCCATTTTTGGCCAGAAGACCAGCTTCGAATCTTCGTTTGGGATCTCTTCTAGGGAATGAGATACAAGTAATAGAGGCTTCTGATTGTACTATTATGAGATCCAGATTACCATTTATAGCCTGTTTACTCCATTTTCTTTGTATGATTCATCAGAAGTCCGTTTTCCCCATTTTCGGTTAATAGACCAGTTTCGGAACATCATTTGGGATCTCTTTTTAGGAATATTATACAATTAATAGAGGCTTCAAATTGTAGTATAGTGTGTCCCAGATGACTATTTCAATCCCATGTACTCCATTTTCTTTGTATGATTCATCAGAAGTCCGTTTTCCCTATTTTCTGCTAGTAGACCAGTTTCGGATCTTCATTTGGAATTTCTTCTAGGGAATTAGATACAAGTAATACAGGCCTCTTATTGTACTATTATGAGTCCCAGATGACCATTTCAAGCTAATTTATACCATTTTCTTTGTATGATTCATCAGAAGTCCGTTTTCCCCATTTTCGGCCAGTAGACCAGTTTTGGAACTTCATTTGGGATCTCTTCAAGAGAATGAGATACAAGTAATAGAAGCTTCTCATTGTACTATTATGAGTCATAGATGACTATTTCAAGCCTATTTACTCCATTTTATTTGTATAATTCACCAGAAGTCCGTTTTCCCTATTTTCGGCCAGAAGACCAGTTTCAGATCTTCGTTTGGGATCTCTTCTAGGGAATGAGATACAAGTAATAGAGGATTTTTAATCTACTAATATGAGACCCAGATGACCATTTCAAGCCTATTTACTCCATTTTCTCTGTATGATTCATCAGAAGACCGTTTTCCCCATTTTCGGCTAGTAGACTAATTTCGGATCATCATTTGGGATCTCTTCTAGGGAATGAGATACAAGTAATAGAGGCTTCTCATTATAATATTATGAGTATTAGATGACTATATCAAGACTATTTACTCCATTTTCTTTGTATGATTCATCAGAATTCCGTTTTCCCCATTTTCGGCCATTAGACCAGTTTTGGATCTTCATTTGGGATCTCTTCTAGGGAAAGAGATACAAGTAATAGAGGCTTCTCATTGTACTATTATGAGTCTTCGATGACTATTTCAAGACTATTTACTCCATTGTCTTTGTATGATTCATCAAATGTCCGTTTTCCCCATTTTCGGCCATTAGACCAGTTTTGGATCTTCATTTGGGATCTCTTCTAGGGAATGAGATACAAGTAAAGAGGCTTCTCATTGTACTATAATAAGTGTCAGATGACTATTTCAAGCCTATTTACTCCATTTTCTTTGTATGATTCATCAAAAGTCTGTTTTCCCCATTTTTGGCCAGAAGACCAGTTTCAGATCTTCGTTTGGGATCTCTTTTAGGCAATGAGATACAAGTAATAGAGGCTTCCCATTGTAGTATTATGAGTCCTAGATGACTATTTCAAGCCCATTTACACCATTTTTTTTGTATGATTCATTAGAAGTATGTTTTCCCCATTTTCGGCTAGTAGACCAGTTTTGGATCTTCATTTGGGATCTCTTCTAGGGAATGAGATACAAGTAATAGAGGACTCTAATTGTACTATTATGAGATCCAGATGACCATTTCAACCCTATTTACTCCATTTTCTTTGTATGATTCATCAGAAGTCCGTTTTCCCCATTTTCGGCCAGTATACCAGTTTCGGATCATCATTTAGGATCTCTTCTTGGGAATGAGATACAATTAAGAGAGTCTTTTCATTGTAGTGTTATAAGTCTGAGATGACTATTTCAAGCTCATGTACTCCATTTTCTTTGTTTGATTCATCAGAAGTCTGTTTTCCCCATTTTCGGCTAGTAGACCCATTTTCGGATCTTCATTTGGGATCTCTTCAAGAGAATGAGATACAAGTAATAGAGGCATCTCATTGTACTATAATGAGTCTCAGATGACTATTTCAAGCCTATTTACTCCATTTTCTTTGTATGATTCATCAGCAGTGTGTTTTCCCCATTTTCGGCCTGAAGACCAGTTTCAGATCTTCGTTTGGGATCTCTTATAGGGAATGAGATACAGGTAATAGAGGTTTCTGAATGTACTATTTTGAGACCCAGATAACCATTTCAAGCCTATTTACTCAATTTTCTTTGTATGATTCATCAGAAGTCCATTTTCCCTAATTTTGGCCAATAGGCCAGTTTCAGATCATCATTTGGGATCTCTTCTAAGGAATGAGAAACAAGTAATAGAGGCATCTAATTGTACAATTATGAGTCCCAGATGACAATTTTCAAGCCTATTAACTCCATTTTCTTTGTATGATTCATCAGATGTCTATTTTCCCCATTTTCGGCCATTATACCAGTTTTGGATCTTCATTTGGGATCTCTTCTAGGGAATGAGAAACAAGTAATAGAGGCTTCTCATTGTACTATTATGAGTCCCAGATGACAATTTTCAAGCCTATTTACTCCATTTTCTTTGTATGATTCATCAGATGTCCGTTTTCCCCATTTTCGGCATTAGACAAGTTTTGGTTCTTCATTTGGGATCTCTTCTAGGGAATGAGATACAAATAATAGAGGCTTCTCATTGTACTATAATGAGTGTCAGATGACTATTTCAAGCCTACTTACTCCATTTTCTTTGTATGATTCATCAGAAGTCCGTTTTCCCCATTTTTGGCCAGAAGACCAGTTTCGGATCTTCGTTTGGGACCTCTTATAGGGAATGAGATACAAGTAATAAAGGTTTCTCATTGTACTATAATGAGTGTCAGATGACTATTTCAAGTCTATTTACTCCATTTTCTATGTATGATTCCGCAGAAGTCCGTTTTCTCCATTTTCGGCCATTAGACCAGTTTTGGATCTTCATTTGGGATCTCTTCTATGAGATACAAGTAATATAGGTTTCTCATTGTACTATAATGAGTCTCAGATGACTATTTCAAGCCTATTTACTCCATTTTCTTTGTATGATTCATCATAAGTCTGTTTTCCCCATTTTCGGCTAGAAGACCAGTTTCGGATCTCCGTTTGGGATCTCTTCTAGGAAATGAGATACAAGTAATGGAGGCTTCTCAATCTACTATTATAAGACCCAGATGACCATTTGAAGCCTATTTACTCTATTTTCATCGTATGATTCATCAGAAGTCCGTTTCCCTATTATCGGCTAGTAGACCAGTTTCAGATCATCATTGGGGATCTCTTCTTGGGAATGAGATACAACTAATAGAGGATTCTCATTGTATTATTATGAGTTCCAGATGACTATTTCAAGCCCATGTACTCCATTTTCTTTGTTTGATTCATCAGAAGTCCGGTTTCCCCACTTTCGGCTAGTAGATCAGTTTCGGATCCTCATTTGGGATCTCTTCAAGGCAATGAGATACAAGTAATAAAGGCTTCTCATTGTACTATTATGAGTCTTAGATGACTATTTCAAGCATATTTACTCCATTTTCTTTGTAAGATTCATCAGAACTCCGTTTTCCCCATTTTCGGCCAGTAGACCAGTTTTGGATCTTCATTTGGGATCTCTTCTTGGCAATGAGATACAATTAATTGAGGCTTCTCATTGTAGTATTGTGAGTTCCAGATGACTATTTCAACCCCATGTACTCTATTTTCTTTGTATGATTCATCAGAAGTCCGTTTTCCCTATTTTCGACTAGTAGAACAGTTTCGGATCTTCATTTGGGATCTCTTCTAGGGAATGAGATACAAGAAATAGAGGCCTCTCATTGTACTATTATGGGCCCCATGCCAATTAAAACAATTTTCTTTGTATGATTCATCAGAAGTCCGTTTTCCCTATTTTTGGCCAGAAGACCAGTTTCAGATCTTCGTTTGGGATCTCTTATAGGGAATGAGATACAAGTAATAGAGGTTTCTCATTGTACTATAATGAGTGTCAGATGACTATTTCAAGTCTATTTACTCCATTTTCTATGTATGATTCATCAGAAGTCCGTTTTCCCCATTTTCGGCCGTTAGACCAGTTTTGGATCTTCATTTGGGATCTCTTCAAGAGAATGAGATACAAGTAATAGAGGCTTCTCATTGTACTATAATGAGTCTCAGATGACTATTTCAAGCCTATTTACTCCATTTTCTTTGTATGATTCATTAGAAGTCTGTTTTCCCCATTTTCGGCCAGAAGACCAGTTTCGGATCTTCGTTTGGGATCTCTTCTAGGGAATGAGATACAAGTAATAGAGGCCTCTGAATGTACAATTATGAGACCCAGATGACCATTTCAAGCCTATTTACTCAATTTTCTTTGTATGATTCATCAGAAGTTCGTTTTCCCCATTTTGGCCAGTAGACCAATTTCGGATCATCATTTGGGATCTCTTCTAGGGAAAGAGGTACAAGTAATAGAGGCTTCTCATTGTACTATTCTGAGTCTTCGATGACTATTTGAAGACTATTTACTCCATTTTCTTTGTATGATTCATCAAATGTCCGTTTTCCCCATTTTCGGCCATTAGACCAGTTTTGGATCTTCATTTGGGATCTCTTCTAGGGAATTAGATACAAGTAATAGAGGCTTCTCATTGTACTATAATGAGTGCCAGATGACTATATCAAGCCTATTTACTCCATTTTCTTTGTATGATTCATCAGAAGTCTGTTTTCCCCATTTTTGGCTAGGAGACCAGTTTCGGATCTTCGTTTGGGATCTCTTCGAGGGAATGAGATACAAGTAATAGAGGCTTCTCATTGTACTATAATGAGTCTCAGATGACTATTTTAAGCCTATTTTCTTTGTATGATTCATCAGAAGTCCGTTTCCCCATTTTCGGCCATTAGACCAGTTTTGGATCTTCATTTGGAATCTCTTCTAGGAAATGAGATACAAGTAATATAGGTTTCTCATTGTACTATAATGAGTTTCAGATGACTATTTCAAGCTTATTTACTCCATTTTCTTTGTATGATTCATGAGAAGTCTGTTTTCTCCATTTTCAGCCAGAAGATATGTTTCGGATCTTCGTTTGGGATCTCTTCTAGAAAATGAGATACAAGTAATAGAGGCTTCTCAATGTACGATTATGAGACCAAGATGACCATTTGAAGCCTATTTACTCCATTTTCTTTGTATGATTCATCAGAAGTATTTTTTCCCTATTTTCGGCCAGTAGACCAGTTTTGGATCATCATTTGGGATCTCTTATTGGGAATGAGATACAATTTATAGAGGCTTTCCATTGTAATATTATGAGTCCCAGATGACTATTTCAAGCCCATGTACTCCGTTTTCCCCATTTTCGGCTAATAGACCACTTTCGGATCTTCATTTAGGATCACTTCTTGGGAATGAGATACAAGTAATAGAGGCTTCTCATTTTACTATTATGAGTCTTAGATTACTATTTCAAGCCTATTTACTCCATGTTCATTGTATGATTCATCAGAAGTCTGTTTTCTCCATTTTCGGCCAGTAGACCAGTTTTGGATCTTCATTTGGGATCTCTTCTTGGGAATGTGATTCAATTAATTGAGGCTTCTCTTTGTAGTATTGTGAGTTCCAGATGACTATTTCAAGCCCATGTACTCCATTTTTTTTGTATGATTCATCAGAAGTCCGTTTTCCCCATTTTCTGCTAGTAGACTAGTTTCGGATCTTCATCTGGGATTTCTTCTAGGGAATTAGATACAAGTAATACAGGCCTCTTATTGTACTATTATGAGTCCCAGATGACCCTTTCAAGCCAATTTATACCATTTTCTTTGTATGATTCATCAGTAGTCCGTTTTCCACATTTTGGCCAGTAGACCAGTTTTGGAACTTCATTTGGGATCTCTTCAAGAGAATGAGATACAAGTAATAGAAGCTTCTCATTGTACTATTATGAGTCATAGATGACTATTTCAAGCCTATTTAATCCATTTTATTTGTATAATTCATCAGAAGTCTGTTTTCCCTATTTTCGGCCAGAAGACCAGTTTCAGATCTTCGTTTGGGATCTCTTATAGGGAATGAGATACAAGTAATAGAGGCTTATAATTGTACTATTATGAGTCTCAGATGACTATTTCAAGCCTATTTACTCCATTTTCTTTGTATAATTCATCAGAAGTCTGTTTTCCCCATTTTCGGCCAGAAGACTAGTTTCGGATCTTCGTTTGGGATCTCTTCTAGGGCATATGATACAAGTAATATAGGCCTCTCAATGTACTATTATGAGACCCAGATGACAATTTGAAACCTTTTTACTCCATTTTCTTTGTATGATTCATCAGAAGTCCATTTTCCCAATTTTTGGGCATTAGACCAGTTTTGGATCTTCATTTGGGATCTCTTCTAGGGAATGAGATACAAGTAATATAGGCTTCTCATTGTACTATAATGAGTCTCAGATGACTATTTTCAAGCCTATTTACTCCATTTTCTTTGTATGATTCATCAGAAGTCTGTTTTCCCCATTTTTGGTTAGAAGACCAGTTTCGGATCTTCGTTTGGGATCTCTTCTAGGGAATGAGATACAAGTAATAGAGGCTTCTGAATGTACTATTATGAGATCCAGATGACCATTTCAAGCCTATTTACTCCATTTTCTTTGTATGATTCATCAGAAGTCCGTTTTCCCTATTTTCGGCCAGTGGACCAGTTTCAGATCATCATTTGGGATCTCTCCTTGGGAATGAGATACAATTAATAGAGGCTTCACATTGTAGTATTATGAGTCCCAGATGACTATTTGAAGCCCATTTACTCCATTTTCTTTCTATGATTCATCAGAAGTCTGTTTTCCCCATTTCGGCTAGTAGACCAGTTTCGGATCTTCATTTGGGATCTCTTCAAGAGAATGAGATACAAGTAATAGAGGCATCTTATTGTGCTATAATGTGTCTCAGATGACTATTTCAAGCCTATTTACTCCATTTTCTTTGTATGATTCATCAGAAGTCTTTTTTTCCCCATTTTCGACCAGAAGACCAGTTTCGGATCTTCGTTTGGGATCTCTTCTAGGGAATGAGATACAAGTAATAGAGGCTTCTGAATGTACTATTATGAGACCCAGATGACTATTTCAAGACTATTTACTCCATTTTCTTTGTATGATTAATCAGAAGACCGTTTTCCCCATTTTCGGCCAGTAGACTAGTTTCGGATCATCATTTGGGATCTCTTCTTGGGAATGAGATACAAGTAATAGAGGCTTCTCATTATAATATTATGAGTATTAGATGACTATATCAAGCCTATTTACTCCATTTTCTTTGTATGATTCATCAGAATTCCGTTTTCCCCATTTTCGGCCATTAGACCAGTTTTGGATCTTCATTTGGGATCTCTTCTAGGGAAAGAGATACAAGTAATAGAGGCTTCTCATTGTACTATTATGAGTCTTCGATGACTATTTCAAGACTATTTACTCCATTTGCTTTGTAAGATTCATCAAATGTCCGTTTTCCCCATTTTCGGCCATTAGACCAGTTTTGGATCTTCATTTGGGATCTCTTCTAGGGAATGAGATACAAGTAAAAGAGGCTTCTCATTGTACTATAATAAGTGTGAGATGACTATTTCAAGCCTATTTACTCCATTTTCTTTGTATGATTCATTAGAAGTCTGTTTTCCCCATTTTTGGCCAGAAGACCATTTTCGGATCTTCATTTGGGATCTCTTCTAGAGAATGAGATACAAGTAATAGAGGCTTCTGAATGTACTATTATGAGATCCAGATGACCAATTCAAGCCTATTTACTCCATTTTCTATGTATGATTCATCAGAAGACCGTTTTCCCCATTTTCGGCCAGTAGACTAGTTTCGGATCATCATTTGGGATCTCTTCTAGGGAATGAGATACAAGTAATACAGGCTTCTCATTATAATATTATGAGTATTAGATGACTATATAAAACCTATTTACTCAATTTTCTTTGTATGATTCATTAGAAGTCCGTTTTCCCCATTTTGGCCAGTAGACCAGTTTCGGATCATCATTTGGGATCTCTTCTAGGGAAAGAGATACAAGTAATAGAGGCTTCTCATTGTACTATTATGAGTCTTCGATGACTATTTCAAGACTATTTACCCATTTTCTTTGTATGATTCATCACAAGACCGTTTTCCCCATTTTCGGCCAGTAGACTAGTTTCGGATCATCATTTGGGATCTCTTCTAGGGAATGAGATACAAGTAATAGAGGCTTCTCATTATAATATTATGAGTATTAGATGACTATATCAAGCCTATTTACTCCATTTTCTTTGTATGATTCATCAGAATTCCGTTTTCCCCATTTTCAGCCATTAGACCAGTTTTGGATCTTCATTTGGGATCTCTTCTAGGGAAAGAGATACAAGTAATAGAGGCTTCTCATTGTACTATTATCAGTCTTCGATGACTATTTCAAGACTATTTACTCCATTTTCTTTGTATGATTCATCAAATGTCCGTTTTCCCCATTTTGGGCCATTAGACCAGTTTTGGATCTTCATTTGGGATCTGTTCTAGGGAATGAGATACAAGTAAGCGAGCCTTCTCATTGTACTATAATAAGTGTCAGATGACTATTTCAAGCCTATTTACTCCATTTTCTTTGTATGATTCATCAGAAGTCTGTGTCTCCCATTTTTGGCCAGAAGACCAGTTTCGGATCTTCGTTTGGGATCTCGTCTAGGCAATGAGATACAAGTAATAGAGGCTTCTCAATGTACTATTATGAGACCCAAATGAGCATTTCAAGCCTATTAACTTTATCTTCTTTGTATGATTCATTAGAAGTCCATTTTCCCCATTTTTGGCCTGTAGACCAGTTTTGGATCTTCATTTGGGAACTCCTCTTGGGAATGAGATACAATTAATTGAGGCTTCTCATTGTAGTATTGTGAGTCCCAGATGACTATTTCAAGCCCATGTACTCCATTTTCTTTGTATGATTCATCAGAAGTCCGTTTTCCCCATTTTCTGCTAGTAGACCAGTTTCAGATCTTCATTTGGGATTTTGTTTAGGGAATTAGATACAAGTAATACAGGCCTCGTATTGTACTATTATGAGTCCCAGATGACCATTTCAAACCAATTTGTACCATTTTCTTTGTTGATTCATCAGAAGTCCGTTTTCCCCATTTTCGGCCAGTAGACCAGTTTTGGAACTTCATTTGGGATCTCTTCAAGAGAATGATATACAAGTAACAGAAGCTTCTCATTGTACTATTATGAGTCATAAATGACTATTTCAAGCCTATTTACTCTATTTTATTTGTATAATTCATCAGAAGTCCGTTTTCCCCATTTTCGGCCAGAAGACCAGTTTCGGATCTTCATTTGGGATCTCTTCTAGGGAATGAAATACAAGTAATAGAGGCCTCTCATTGTACTATTATGAGCCCCGAGCCAATTAAAACAATTTTCTTTGTATGATTCATCAGAAGTCCGTTTTCCCCATTTTCGGCCAGTAGACCTGTTTTGGATCTTCATTTGGGATCTCTTAAGAGAATGAGATACAAGTAATAGAAGCTTCTCATTGTACTATAATGAATCTCAGATGACTATATCAAGCCTATTTACTCCATTTTCTTTGTACTATTCATCAGAAGTCTGTTTTCCCCATTTTCGGCATGAAGACCTGTTTCAGATCTTCGTTTGGGATCTCTTCTAGGGAATGAGAGAAAAGTAATAGACGCTTCTGAATGTACTATTATGAGACCCAGATGACCATTTCAAGCCTATTTACTCAATTTTCTTTGTATGATTCATCAGAAGTCCGTTTTCCCCATTTTGGCCAGTAGACCAGTTTCGGATCTTCATTTGGGATCTCTTCTATGGAATGAGATACAAGTAATAGAGGCTTCTCATTGTACTATAATGAGTGTCAGATGACTATTTCAAGCCTATTTACTCCATTTTTCTTTGTATGATTCATCTTTCCCTATTTTTGGCCAGAAGACCAGTTTCGGATCTTCGTTTGGGATCTCTTATAGGGAACGAGATACAAGTAATAGAGGTTTCTCATTGTACTATAATGAGTGGCAGATGACTATTTCAAGCCTATTTACTCTATTTTCTTTGTATGATTCATAAGAAGTCCGTTTTCCCCATTTTCGGCCAGTAGACCAGTTTCAGATCTTCGTTTGGGATCTCTTCTAGGGAATGAGATGCAATTCAGAGAGGCTTCTCATTGTAGTATTATGTTTCCCAGATGACTATTTCAAGCCCATGTACTCCATTTTCTTTGTTTGATTCATCAGAAGTCCGTTTTTCCCATTTTCGGCTAGTAGACCCGTTTCGGATCTTCATTTGGGATCTCTTCTAGAGAATGAGATACAAGTAATAGAGGTATCTCATTGTGCTATAATGAGTCTCAGATGACTATCTCAAGCCGATTTACTCTATTTTCTTTGTATGATTCATCAGAAGTCTATTTTCCCCATTTTTGGCCAGAAGACCAGTTTAGGATCTTTGTTTGGGATCTCTTCTAGGGAATAAAATACAAGTAATAGAGGCTTCTCAATGTACTATTATGAGACCCAGATGACCATTTCAAGCCTATTTACTCTATTTTCTTTGTATGCTTCATCAGAAGTCCGTTTTCCCCATTTTTGGCTAGTAGACCAGTTTCGGATCTTCGTTTGGGATCTCTTCTAGTGAATGAGATAAAAGTAATAGAGGCTTCTCATTGTACTATTATGAGTCTTAGATGACTATTTCAAGCCTATTTACTCCATTTTCTTTGTATGATTCATCAGAAGTCCGTTTTCCCCATTTTCAGCCATTAGACCAGTTTTGGATCTTCATTTCGGATCTCTTCTATGGAATGAGATACAAGTAATAGAGGCTTCTCAATGTACTATTATGAGACTCAAATGACCATTTCAAGCCTATTTACTTTATTTTCTTTCTATGATTCATCAGAAGTCCATTTTCCCAATTTTTGGCCATTAGACCAGTTTTGGATCTTCATTTGGGATCTCTTCTAGGGAATGAGATACAAGTAATATAGGCTTCTCATTGTACTATAATGAGTCTCAGATGACTATTTCAAGCCTATTTACTCCATTTTGTTTGTATGATTCATCAGAAGTCTGTTTTCCCCATTTTTGGCCAAAAGACCAGTTTCGGATCTTCGTTTGGGATCTCTTATAGGGAATGAGATACAAGTAATAGAGGCTTGTGAATGTACTATTATAAGATCGAGAAGACAATTTCAAGCCTATTTACTCCATTTTCTTTGTATGATTCATCAGAATTCCGTTTTCCCTATCTTCGGCCAGTAGACCAGTTTCGGATCATCATTTGGGATCTCTTCTTGGGAATGTGATACAATTAATAGAGGCTTCCCATTGTAGTATAATGAGTCCCAGATGACTATTTCAAGCCCATGTACTCCATTTTCTTTGTATGATTCATCAGAAGTCCGTTTTCCCCATTTTCTGCTAGTAGACCAATTTCGGATCTTCATTTGGGATTTCTTCTAGGGAATTCGATACAAGTAATACAGGCCTCTTATTGTACTATTATCAGTCCCAGATGACCATTTCAAGCCAATTTATACCATTTTCTTTGTATGATTCATCAGAAGTCCGTTTTCCCCTTTTTCGGCCAGAAGACCAGTTTTGGAACTTCATTTGGGATCTCTTCAAGAGAATGAGATACAAGTAATAGAAGCTTCTCATTCTACTATTATGAGTCATATATGACCATTTCAAGCCTATTTACTCCATTTTATTTGTATAATTCATCAGAAGTCCGTTTTCCTTATTTTCGGCCAGAAGACCAGTTTCAGATCATCGTTTGGGATCTCTTCTAGGGAATGAGATACAAGAAATAGAGGATTCTCAATGTACTATTATGAGACCCAGATGACCATTTCAAGCCTATTTACTCCATTTTCTCTGTATGATTCATCAGAAGACGGTTTTCCCAATTTTCGGCCTGTAGACTAGTTTCGGATCATCATTTGGGATCTCTTCTAGGGAATGAGATACAAGTAATAGAGGCTTCTCATTATAATATTATGAGTATTAGATGACTATATCAAGCCTATTCACTACATTTTCTTTGTACGATTCATCAGAATTCCGTTTTCCCCATTTTCGGCCATTAGACCAGTTTTGGATCTTCATTTGGGATCTCTTCTAGGGAAAGAGATACAAGTAATAGAGGCTTCTCATTGTACTATTATGAGTCTTCGATGACTATTTCAAGACAATTTACTCCATTTTCTTTGTATGATTCATCAAATGTCCATTTTCCCCATTTTCGTCCATTAGACCAGTTTTGGATCTTCATTTGGGATCTCATCTAGGGAATGAGATACGAGTAAAAGAGGCTTCTCATTGTACTATAATAAGTGTCAGATGACTATTTCAAGCCTATTTACTCCATTTTCTTTGTATGATTCATCAGAAGTCTGTTTTCCCCATTTTTGGCCAGAAGACCAGTTTCGGATCTTCGTTTGGGATCTCTTCTAGGCAATGAGATACAAGTAATAGAGGCTTCTCAATGTATTATTATGAGACCCAAATGAGCATTTCAAGCCTATTTACTTTATCTTCTTTGTATGATTCATTAGAAGTCCATTTTCCCCATTTTTGGCCTGTAAACCAGTTTTGGATCTTCATTTGGGAACTCCTCTTGGGAATGAGATACAGTTAATTGAGGCTTCTCATTGTGGTATTGTGAGTCCCAGATAACTATTTCAAGCCCATGTACTCCATTTTCTATGTATGATTCATCAGAAGTCTGTTTTCCCCATTTTCTGCTAGTAGACCAGTTTCGGATCTTCATTTGGGATTTCTTCTAGGGAATTAGATACAAGTAATACAGGCCTCTTATTGTACTCTTATGAGTCCCAGACGACCATTTCAAACCAATTTATACAATTTTCTTTGTATGATTCATCAGAAGTCCGTTTTCCCCATTTTCGGCCAGTAGACCAGTTTTGGAACTTCATTTGGGATCTCTTCAAGCGAATGATATACAAGTAACAGAAGCTTCTCATTGTACTATTATGAGTCATAGATGACTATTTCAAGTCTATTTACTCTATTTTATTTGTATAATTCATCAGAAGTCCGTTTTCCCCATTTTCGGCCAGAAGACCAGTTTCGGATCTTCGTTTGGGATCTCTTCTAGGGAATGAGATACAAGTAATAGAGGCCTCTCATTGTACTATTATGAGCCCCAAGCCAATTAAAACAATTTTCTTTGTATGATTCATCAGAAGTCCGTTTTCCCCAATTTCGGCTAGTAGACCAGTTTTGGATCTTCATTTGGGATCTCTTCAAGAGAATGAGATACAAGAAAAAGAGGCTTCTCATTGTACTATAATGAGTCTCAGATGACTATATCAAGCCTATTTACTCCATTTTCTTTGTACTATTCATCAGAAGTCTGTTTTCCCCATTTTCGGCCAGAAGACCAGTTTCGGATCTTCGTTTGGGATCTCTTATAGGGACTGAGATACAAGTAATAGACGCTTCTGAATGTACTATTATGAGACCCAGATGACCATTTCAAGCCTATTTACTCAATTTTCTTTGTATGATTCATCAGAAGTCCATTTTCCCCATTTTGGCCAGTAGACCAGTTTCGGATCATCATTTGGGATCTCTTCTAGGGAAAGAGATACAAGTAATAGAGGCTTCTCATTGTACTATTATGAGTCTTCGATGACTATTTCAAGACTATTTACTCCATTTTCTTTGTATGATTCATCAAATATCCGTTTTCCCCATTTTCGGCCATTAGACCAGTTTTGGATCTTCATTTGGGATCTCTTCTAGAGACTGAGATACAAGTAATAGAGGCTTCTCATTGTACTATAATGAGTGTCAGATGACTATTTCAAGCCTATTTACTCCATTTTCTTTGTATGATTCATCAGAAGTCCGTTTTCCCCATTTTTGGCCAGAAGACCAGTTTCGGATCTTCGTTTGGGATATCTTATAGGGAATGAGATACAAGTAATAGAGGTTTCTCATTGTACTATAATGAGTGTCAGATGACTATTTCAAGCCTATTTACTCCATTTTCTTTGTATGATTCAGCAGAAGTCCGTTTTCCCCATTTTCGGCCATTAGACCAGTTTTGGATCTTCATTTGGAATCTCTTCTAGGAAATGAGATACAAGTAAAAGAGGCTTCTCATTGTACTATAATAAGTGTCAGATGACTATTTCAAGCCTATTTACTCCATTTTCTTTGTATGATTCATCAGAAGTCTGTGTCTCCCATTTTTGGCCAGAAGACCAGTTTCGGATCTTCGTTTGGGATCTATTCTAGGCAATGAGATACAAGGAATAGAGGCTTCTCAATGTACTATTATGAGACCCAAATGAGCATTTCAAGCCTATTTACTTTATCTTCTTTGTATGATTCATTAGAAGTCCGTTTGCCCCATTTTTGGCCTGTAGACCAGTTTTGGATCTTCATTTGGGAACTCCTCTTGGGAATGAGATACAATTAATTGAGGCTTCTCATTGTAGTATTGTGAGTCCCAGATGACTATTTCAAGCCCATGTACTTCATTTTCTTTGTATGATTCATCAGAAGTCCGTTTTCCCCATTTTCTGCTAGTAGACCAGTTTCGGATCTTCATTTGGGATTTCTTCTAGGGAATTAGATACAAGTAATACAGGCCTCGTATTGTACTATTATGAGTCCCAGATGACCATTTCAAACCAATTTGTACCATTTTGTTTGTTGATTCATCAGAAGTCCGTTTTCCCCATTTTCGGCCAATAGACCAGTTTTGGAACTTCATTTAGGATCTCTTCAAGAGAATGATATACAAGTAACAGAAGCTTCTCATTGTACTATTATGAGTCATAAATCACTATTTCAATCCTATTTACTATATTTTATTTATATAATTCATCAGAAGTCCGTTTTCCCCATTTTCGGCCAGAAGACCAGTTTCGGATCTTCATTTGGGATCTCTTCTAGGGAATGAAATACAAGTAATAGAGGCCTCTCATTGTACTATTATGAGCCCCAAGCCAATTAAAACAATTTTCTTTGTATGATTCATCAGAAGTCCGTTTTCCCCATTTTCGGTCAGTAGACCAGTTTTGGATCTTCATTTGGGATCTCTTCTTGGGAATGTGATACAATTAATAGAGGCTTCCCATTGTAGTGTAATGAGTCCCAGATGACTATTTCAAGCCCATGTACTCCATTTTCTTTGTATGATTCATCAGAAGTCCGTTTTCTGCTAGTAGACCAGTTTCGGATCTTTATTTGGGATTTCTTCTAGGGAATTAGATACAAGTAATACAGGCCTCTTATTGTACTATTATGAGTCCCAAGCCAATTAAAACAATTTTCTTTGTTTGATTCATCAGAAGTCCGTTTATCCCATTTTCGGCCAGTAGACCAGTTTTAGATCTTCATTTGGGATCTCTTCAAGAGAATGAGATACAAGTAAAAGAGGCTTCTCATTGTACTATAATAAGTGTCAGATGACTATTTCAAGCCTATTTACTCCATTTTCTTTGTATGATTCATCAGAAGTCTGTTTTCCCTATTTTTGGCCAAAAGACCAGTTTCGGATCTTCGTTTAGGATCTCTTCTAAGGAATGAGATACAAGTAATAGAGGCTTCTGAATGTACTATTATGAGATCCAGAAGACCATTTCATGCCTATTTACTCCATTTTCTTTGTATGATTCATCAGAATTCCGTTTTCCACATTTTCGGCCAGTAGACCAGTTTCGGATCATCCTTTGGGATCTCTTCTTGGGAATGTGATACAATTAATAGAGGCTTCCCATTGTAGTATAATGAGTCCCAGATGACTATTTCAAGCCCATGTACTCCATTTTCTTTGTATGATTCATCAGAAGTCCGTTTTCCCCATTTTCTGCTAGTATACCAGTTTCGGATCTTCATTTGGGATTTCTTCTAGGGAATTAGATACAAGTAATACAGGCCTCTTATTGTACTATTATGAGTCCCAGATGACCATTTCAAGCCAATTTATACCATTTTCTTTGTATGATTCATCAGAAGTCCGTTTTCCCCTTTTTTGGCCAGAAGACCAGTTTTGGAACTTCATTTGGGATCTCTTCAAGAGAATGAGATACAAGTAATAGAAGCCTCTCATTGTACTATAATGAGTCATATATGACTATTTCAAGCCTATTTACTCCATTTTATTTGTATAATTCATCAGAAGTCCGTTTTCCCTATTTTCGGCCAGAAGACCACTTTCAGATCTTCGTTTGGGATCTCTTCTAGGGAATGAGATACAAGAAATAGAGGATTTTCAATGTACTATTATGAGACCCAGATGACCATTTCAAGCCTATTTACTCCATTTTCTCTGTATGATTCATCAGAAGACGGTTTTCCCAATTTTCGGCCTGTAGACTAGTTTCGGATCATCATTTGGGATCTCTTCTAGGGAATGAGATACAAGTAATAGAGGCTTCTCATTATAATATTATGAGTATTAGATGACTATATCAAGCCTATTCACTACATTTTCTTTGTACGATTCATCAGAATTCCGTTTTCCCCATTTTCGGCCATTAGACCAGTTTTGGATCTTCATTTGGGATCTCTTCTAGGGAAAGAGATACAAGTAATAGAGGCTTCTCATTGTACTATTATGAGTCTTCGATGACTATTTCAAGACTATTTACTCCATTTTCTTTGTATGATTCATCAAATGTCCGTTTTCCCCATTTTCGTCCATTAGACGAGTTTTGGATCTTCATTTGGGATCTCATCTAGGGAATGAGATACGAGTAAAAGAGGCTTCTCATTGTACTATAATAAGTGTCAGATGACTATTTCAAGCCTATTTACTCCATTTTCTTTGTATGATTCATCAGAAGTCTGTTTTCCCCATTTTTGGCCAGAAGACCAGTTTCGGATCTTCGTTTGGGATCTCTTATAGGGAATGAGATACAAGTAATAGAGGTTTCTCATTGTACTATAAAGAGTGGCAGATGACTATTTCAAGCCTATTTACTCTATTTTCTTTGTATGATTCATAAGAAGTCCGTTTTCCCCATTTTCGGCCAGTAGACCAGTTTCAGATCTTCGTTTGGGATCTCTTCTAGGGAATGAGATACAATTCAGAGAGGCTTCTCATTGTAGTATTATGTTTCCCAGATGACTATTTCAAACCCATGTACTCCATTTTCTTTGTTTGATTCATCAGAAGTCCGTTTTTCCCATTTTCGGCTAGTAGACCCGTTTCGGATCTTCATTTGGGGTCTCTTCAAGAGAATGAGATACAAGTAATAGAGGCATCTCATTGTGCTATAATGAGTCTCAGATGACTATTTCAAGCCTATTTACTCCATTTTCTTTGTATGATTCATCAGAAGTCTGTTTTCCCCATTTTCGGCCAGAAGACCAGTTTAGGATCTTCGTTTGGGATCTCTTCTAAGGAATGAGATACAAGTAATAAAGGCTTCTCAATGTACTATTATGAGACCCAGATGACCATTTCAAGCCTATTTACTCTATTTTCTTTGTATGATTCATCAGAAGTCCGTTTTCCCCATTTTTGGCTAGTAGACCAGTTTCGGATCTTCGTTTGGGATCTCTTCTAGTGAATGAGATAAAAGTAATAGAGGCTTCTCATTGTACTATTATGAGTCTTAGATGACTATTTCAAGCCTATTTACTCCAGTTTCTTTGTATGATTCATCAGAAGTCCGTTTTCCCCATTTTCGGCCATTAGACCAGTTTTGGATCTTCATTTGGGATCTCTTCTAGGGAATGAGATACAAGTAATAGAGGCTTCTCAATGTACTATTATGAGACTCAAATGACCATTTCAAGCCTATTTACTTTATTTTCTTTCTATGACTCATCAGAAGTCCATTTTCCCAATTTTCGGCCATTAGACCAGTTTTGGATCTTCATTTGGGATATCTTCTAGGGAATGAGTTACAAGTAATATAGGCTTCTCATTGTACTATAACGAGTCTCAGATGACTATTTCAAGCCTATTTACTCCTTTTTGTTTGTATGATTCATCAGAACTCTGTTTTCCCCATTTTTGGCCAGAAGACCAATTTCGGATCATCGTTTGGGATCTCTTCTAGGGAATGAGATACAAGTAATAGAGGCTTCCGAATGTACTATTATGAGATCCAGAAGACCATTTCAAGCCTATTTACTCCATTTTCTTTGTATGATTCATCAGAATTCCGTTTTCCCCATTTTCGACCAGTAGACCAGTTTCGGATCATGATTTGGGATCTCTTCTTGGGAATGTGATACAATTAATAGAGGCTTCCCATTGTAGTATAATGAGTCCCAGATGACTATTTCAAGCCCATGTACTCCATTTTCTTTGTATTATTCATCAGAAGTCCGTTTTCCCCATTTTCTGCTAGTAGACCAGTTTCGGATCTTCATTTGGGATTTCTTCTAGGGAATTAGATACAAGTAATACAGGCCTCTTATTGTACTATTATGAGTCCCAAGCCAATTAAAACAATTTTCTTTGTTTGATTCATCAGAAGTCCGTTTTTCCCATTTTCGGCCAGTAGACCAGTTTTAGATCTTCATTTGGGATCTCTTCAAGAGAATGAGATACAAGTAATAGAGGCTTCTCATTGTACTATAATTAGTCTCAGATGACTATATCAAGCCTATTTATTCCATTTTCTTTGTACTATTCATCAGAAGTCTGTTTTCCCCATTTTCGGCCTGAAGACCTGTTTCGGATCTTCGTTTGGGATCTCTTATAGGGAATAATGAGATACAAGTAATAGACGCTTCTGAATGTACTATTATGAGACCCAGATGACCATTTCAAGCCTATTTACTCAATTTTCTTTGTATGATTCATCAGAAGTCCGTTTTCCCCATTTTGGCCAGTAGACCAGTTTCGGATCATCATTTGGGATCTCTTCTAGGGAAAGAGATACAAGTAATAGAGGCTTCTCATTGTACTATTATGAGTCTTCGATGACTATTTCAAGACTATTTACTCCATTTTCTTTGTATGATTCATCAAATATCCGTTTTCCCCATTTTCGGCCATTAGACAAGTTTTTGATCTTCATTTGGGATCTCTTCTAGGGAATGAGATACAACTAATAGAGGCTTCTCATTGTACTATAATGAGTGTCAGATGACTATTTCAAGCCTATTTACTCCATTTTCTTTGTATGATTCATCAGCAGTCCGTTTTCCCCATTTTTGGCCAGAAGACCAGTTTAGGATCTTCGTTTGGGATCTCTTATAGGGAATGAGATACAAGCAATAGAGGTTTCTCATTGTACTATAATGAGTGTCAGATGACTATTTCAAGCCTATTTACTCCATTTTCTTTGTATGATTCAGCAGAAGTCCGTTTTCCCCATTTTCGGCAATTAGACCAATTTTGGATCTTCATTTGGGATCTCTTCTAGGAAATGAGATACAAGTAAAAGAGGCTTCTCATTGTACTATAATGAGTCTCATATGACTATTTCAAGCCTATTTACTCCATTTTCTTTGTATGATTCATCATAAGTCTGTTTTCCCCATTTTCGGCCAAAAGACCAGTTTCGGATCTCCGTTTGGGATCTCTTCTAGGGAATGAGATAGAAGTAATGGAAGCTTCTCAATCTACTATTATGAGACCCAGATGACCATTTGAAGTCTATTTACTCCATTTTCATTGTATGATTCATCAGAAGTCCGTTTTCCCTATTATCGGCCAGTAGACCAGTTTTAGATCATCATTGGGGATCTCTTCTTGGGAATGAGATTCAATTAATAGAGGATTCTCATTGTATTATTATGAGTCCCAGATGACTATTTCAAGCCCATGTACTCCATTTTCTTTGTTTGATTCATGAGAAGTCCGGTTTCCCCATTTTCGGCTAGTAGACCAGTTTCGGATCCTCATTTGGGATCTCTTCTAGGCAATGAGATACAAGTAATAAAGGCTTCTCATTGTACTATTATGAGTCATAGATGACTATTTCAAGCCTATTTACTCTATTTTATTTGTATAATTCATCAGAAGTCTGTTTTCCCCATTTTCGGCCAGAAGACCAGTTTCGGATCTTCATTTGGGATCTCTTCTAGGGAATGAGATACAAGTAATAGAGGCCTCTTATTGTACTATTATGAGCCCCAAGCCAATTAAAACATTTTTCTTTGTATGATTCATCAGAAGTCCGTTTTTCCCATTTTCGGCCAGTAGACCAGTTTTAGATCTTCATTTGGGATCTCTTCAAGAGAATGAGATACAAGTAATAGAGGCTTCTCATTGTACTATAATTAGTCTCAGATGACTATATCAAGCCTATTTATTCCATTTTCTTTGGACTATTCATCAGAAGTCTGTTTTCCCCATTTTCGGCCTGAAGACCTGTTTCGGATCTTCTTTTGGGATCTCTTATAGGGAATGAGATACAAGTAATAGACGCTTCTGAATGTACTATTATGAGACTCAGATGACCATTTCAAGCCTATTTACTCATTTTTCTTTGTATGATTCATCAGAAGTCCGTTTTCCCCATTTTGGCCAGTAGACCAGTTTCGGATCATCATTTGGGATCTCTTCTAGGGAAAGAGATACAAGTAATAGAGGCTTCTCATTGTACTATTATGAGTCTTCGATGACTATTTCAAGACTATTTACTCTATTTTCTTTGTATGATTCATCAAATATCCGTTTTCCCCATTTTCGGCCATTAGACCAGTTTTGGATCTTCATTTGGGATCTCTTCTAGGGAATGAGATACAAGTAATAGAGGCTTCTCATTGTACTATAATGAGTGTCAGATGACTATTTCAAGCCTATTTACTCCATTTTCTTTGTATGATTCATCAGAAGTCTGTTTTCCCTATTTTCGGCCAGTTGACAAGTTTTGGATCTTCATTTGGGATCTCTTCAAGGGAATGAGATACAAGTAATAGAGGTTTCTCATTGTACTATAAAGAGTGTCAGATGACTATTTCAAGCCTATTTACTCCATTTTATCTGTATGATTCAGCAGATGTCCGTTTTCCCCATTTTCTGCAATTAGACCAGTTTTGGATCTTCATTTGAGATCTCTACTAGGAAATGAGATACAAGTAATATAGGTTTCTCATTGTACTATAATGAGTCTCAGATGACTATTTCAAGACTATTTACTCCATTTTCTTTGTATGATTCATCATAAGTCTGTTTTCCCCATTTTCGGCCAGAAGACCAGTTTCGGATATCCGTTTGGGATCTCTTCTAGGGAATGAGATAGAAGTAATGGAGGCTTCTCAATCTACTATTATGAGACCCAGATGACCATTTGAAGCCAATTTACTCCATTTTCATTGTATCAGAAGTCCGTTTTCCCTATTATCGGCCAGTAGACCAGTTTTAGATCATCATTGGGGATCTCTTCTTGGGAATGAGATTCAATTAATAGAGGATTCTCATTGTATTATTATGAGTCCCAGATGACTATTTCAAGCGCATGTACTCCATTTTCTTTGTTTGATTCATCAGAAGTCCGGTTTCCCCATTTTCGGCTAGTAGACCAGTTTCAGATCCTCATTTGGGATCTCTTCTAGGCAATGAGATAAAAGTAATAAAGGCTTCTCATTGAACTATTATGAGTCATAGATGACTATTTCAAGCCTATTTACTTTATTTTATTTGTATAATTCATTAGAAGTCCGTTTTCCCCATTTTTGGCCAGAAGACCAGTTTCGGATCTTCATTTGGGATCTCTTCTAGGGAATGAGATACAAGTAATAGAGGCCTCTTATTGTACTATTATGAGCCCCAAGCCAATTAAAACAATTTTCTTTGTATGATTCATCAGAAGTCCGTTATTCCCATTTTCGGCCAGTAGACCAGTTTTAGATCTTCATTTGGGATCTCTTCAAGAGAATGAGATACAAGTAATAGAGGCTTCTCATTGTACTATAATTAGTCTCAGATGACTATATCAAGCCTATTTATTCCATTTTCTTTGTACTATTCATTAGAAGTCTGTTTTCCCCATTTTCGGCCTGAAGACCTGTTTCGGATCTTCGTTTGGGATCTCTTATAGGGAATGAGATACAAGTAATAAACGCTTCTGAATGTACTATTATGAGACCCAGATGACCATTTCAAGCCTATTTACTCAATTTTCTTTGTATGATTCATCAGAAGTCCGTTTTCCCATTTTGGCCAGTAGACCAGTTTCGGATCATCATCTGGGATCTCTTCTAGGGAAAGAGATACAAGTAATAGAGGCTTCTCATTGTACTATTATGAGTCTTCGATGACTATTTCAAGACTATTTACTCCATTTTCTTTGTATGATTCATCAAATATCTGTTTTCCCCATTTTCGGCCATTAGACCAGTTTTTGATCTTCATTTGGGATCTCTTCTAGGGAATGAGATACAAGTAATAGAGGCTTCTCATTGTACTATAATGAGTGTCAGATGACTATTTCAAGCCTAATTATTCTATTTTCTTTGTATGATTCATCAGCAGTCCGTTTTCCCCATTTTTGGCCAGAAGACCAGTTTTGGATCTTCATTTGGGATCTCTTCTAGGGAATGAGATACAAGTAATAGAGGCTTCTCATTGTACTATAATGAGTGTCAGATGACTATTTCAATCCTATTTACTCCATTTTCTTTGTATGATTCATCAGAAGTCCGTTTTCCCCATTTTTGGCCAGAAGACCAGTTTCGGATCTTCGTTTGGGATCTCTTATAGGGAATGAGATACAAGTAATAGAGGTTTCTCATTGTACTATAATGAGTGTCAGATGACTATTTCAAGCCTATTTACTCCATTTTCTTTGTATGATTCAGCAGAAGTCCGTTTTCCCCATTTTTGGCCATTAGACCAGTTTTGAATCTTCATTTGGGATCTCTTCTAGGAAATGAGATACAAGTAATATAGGTTTCTCATTGTACTATAATGAGTCTCAGATGACTATTTCAAGCCTATTTACTCCATTTTCTTTGTATGATTCAGCAGAAGTCTGTTTTCCCCATTTTCGGCCAGAAGACCAGTTTCGGATATCCGTTTGGGATCTCTTCTAGGGAATGAGATACAAGTAATAGACACTTCTGAATGTACTATTATGAGACCCAGATGACCATTTCAAGCTTATTTACTCAATTTTCTTTGTTTGATTCATCAGAAGTCTGGTTTCCCCATTTTCGGCTAGTAGACCAGTTTCGGATCCTCATTTGGGATCTCTTCTAGGGAATGAGATACAAGTAATAGAGGCTTCTCATTATAATATTATGAGTATTAGATGACTATATCAAGCCTATTCACTACATTTTCTTTGTACGATTCATCAGAATTCTGTTTTCCCCATTTTCGGCCATTAGACCAGTTTTGGATCTTCATTTGGGATCTCTTCTAGGGAAAGAGATACAAGTAATAGAGGCTTCTCATTGTACTATTATGAGTCTTCGATGACTATTTCAAGACTATTTACTCCATTTTCTTTGTATGATTCATCAAATGTCCGTTTTCCCCATTTTCGTCCATTAGACGAGTTTTGGATCTTCATTTGGGATCTCATCTAGGGAATGAGATACGAGTAAAAGAGGCTTCTCATTGTACTATAATAAGTGTCAGATGACTATTTCAAGCCTATTTACTCCATTTTCTTTGTATGATTCATCAGAAGTCTGTTTTCCCCATTTTTGGCCAGAAGACCAGTTTCGGATCTTCGTTTGGGATCTCTTATAGGGAATGAGATACAAGTAATAGAGGTTTCTCATTCTACTATAAAGAGTGGCAGATGACTATTTCAAGCCTATTTACTCTATTTTCTTTGTATGATTCATAAGAAGTCCGTTTTCCCCATTTTCGGCCAGTAGACCAGTTTCAGATCTTCGTTTGGGATCTCTTCTAGGGAATGAGATACAATTCAGAGAGGCTTCTCATTGTAGTATTATGTTTCCCAGATGACTATTTAAAGCCCATGTACTCCATTTTCTTTGTTTGATTCATCAGAAGTCCGTTTTCCCATTTTCGGCTAGTAGACCCGTTTCGGATCTTCATTTGGGATCTCTTCAAGAGAATGAGATACAAGTAATAGAGGCATCTCATTGTGCTATAATGAGTCTCAGATGACTATTTCAAGCCTATTTACTCCATTTTCTTTGTATGATTCATCAGAAGTCTGTTTTCCCCATTTTCGGCCAGAAGACCAGCTTAGGATCTTCGTTTGGGATCTCTTCTAGGGAATGAGATACAAGTAATAGAGGCTTCTCAATGTACTATTATGAGACCCAGATGACCATTTCAAGCCTATTTACTCTATTTTCTTTGTATGATTCATCAGAAGTCCGTTTTCCCCATTTTTGGCTAGTAGACCAGTTTCGGATCTTCGTTTGGGATCTCTTCTAGTGAATGAGATAAAAGTAATAGAGGCTTCTCATTGTACTATTATGAGTCTTAGATGACTATTTCAAGCCTATTTACTCCATTTTCTTTGTATGATTCATCAGAAGTCCGTTTTCCTCATTTTCGGCCATTAGACCAGTTTTGGATCTTCATTTGGGATCTCTTCTAGGGAATGAGATACAAGTAATAGAGGCTTCTCAATGTACTATTATGAGACTCAAATGACCATTTCAAGCCGATTTACTTTATTTTCTTTCTATGATTCATCAGAAGTCCATTTTTCCAATTTTCGGCCATTAGACCAGTTTTGGATCTTCATTTGGGATCTCTTCTAGGGAATGAGATACAAGTAATATAGGCTTCTCATTGTACTATAATGAGTCTCAGATGACTATTTCAAGCCTATTTACTCCTTTTTGTTTGTATGATTCATCAGAACTCTGTTTTCCCAATTTTTGGCCAGAAGACCAGTTTCGGATCATCGTTTGGGATCTCTTCTAGGGAATAAGATACAAGTAATAGAGGCTTCTGAATGTACTATTATGAGATCCAGAAGACCATTTCAAGCCTATTTACTCCATTTTCTTTGTATGATTCATCAGAATTCCGTTTTCCCCATTTTCGGCCAGTAGACCAGTTTCGGATCATCATTTGGGATCTCTTCCTCGGAATGTGATACATTTAATAGAGGCTTCCCATTGTAGTATAATGAGTCCCAGATGACTATTTCAAGCCCATGTACTCCATTTTCTATGTATGATTCATCAGAAGTCCATTTTCCCCATTTTCTGCTAGTAGACCAGTTTCGGATCTTCATTTGGGATTTCTTCTAGGGAATTAGATACAAGTAATACAGGCCTCTTATTGTACTCTTATGAGTCCCACACGACCATTTCAAACCAATTTATACCAAGAGAATGATATACAAGTAACAGAAGCTTCTCATTGTACTATTATGAGTCATAAATGACTATTTAAAGCCTATTTACTCTATTTTATTTATATAATTCATCAGAAGTCCATTTTCCCCATTTTCGGCCAGAAGACCAGTTTCGGATCTTCATTTGGGATCTCTTCTAGGGAATGAAATACAAGTAATAGAGGCCTCTCATTGTACTATTATGAGCCCCAAGCCAATTAAAACAATTTTCTTTGTATGATTCATCAGAAGTCCGTTTTCCCCATTTTCGGCCAGTAGACCAGTTTTGGATCTTCATTTGGGATCTCTTAAGAGAATGAGATACAAGTAATAGAGGCTTCTCATTGTACTATAATGAGTCTCAGATGACTATATCAAGCCTATTTACTCCATTTTCTTTGTACTATTCATCAGAAGTTTGTTTTCCCCATTTTCGGCCTGAAGACGTGTTTCGGATCTTCATTTGGGATCTCTTCTAGGGAATGAGATAAAAGTAATAGACGCTTCTGAATGTACTATTATGAGACCCAGATGACCATTTCAAGCCTATTTACTCAATTTTCTTTGTATGATTCATCAGAAGTCCGTTTTCCCATTTTGGCCAGTAGACCAGTTTCGGATCTTCATTTGGGATCTCTTCTAAGGAATGAGATACAAGTAATAGAGGCTTCTCATTGTACTATAATGAGTGTCAGATGACTATTTCAAGCCTATTTACTCCATTTTTCTTTGTATGATCCATCTTTCCCTATTTTTGGCCAGAAGACCAGTTTCGGATCTTCGTTTGGGATCTCTTATAGGGAATGAGATACAAGTAATAGAGGTTTCTCATTGTACTATAAAGAGTGGCAGATGACTATTTCAAGCCTATTTACTCTATTTTCTTTGTATGATTCATAAGAAGTCCGTTTTCCCCATTTTCGGCTAGTAGACCAGTTTCAGATCTTCGTTTGGGATCTCTTCTAGGGAATGAGATACAATTCAGAGAGGCTTCTCATTGTAGTATTATGTTTCCCAGATGACTATTTCAAACCCATGTACTCCATTTTCTTTGTTTGATTCATCAGAAGTCCGTTTTTCCCATTTTCGGCTAGTAGACCCGTTTCGGATCTTCATTTGGGGTCTCTTCAAGAGAATGAGATACAAGTAATAGAGGCATCTCATTGTGCTATAATGAGTCTCAGATGACTATTTCAAGCCTATTTACTCCATTTTCTTTGTATGATTCATCAGAAGTCTGTTTTCCCCATTTTCGGCCAGAAGACCAGTTTAGGATCTTCGTTTGGGATCTCTTCTAAGGAATGAGATACAAGTAATAAAGGCTTCTCAATGTACTATTATGAGACCCAGATGACCATTTCAAGCCTATTTACTCTATTTTCTTTGTATGATTCATCAGAAGTCCGTTTTCCCCATTTTTGGCTAGTAGACCAGTTTCGGATCTCCGTTTGGGATCTCTTCTAGTGAATGAGATAAAAGTAATAGAGGCTTCTCATTGTACTATTATGAGTCTTAGATGACTATTTCAAGCCTATTTACTCCATTTTCTTTGTATGATTCATCAGAAGTCCGTTTTCCCCATTTTCGGCCATTAGACCAGTTTTGGATCTTCATTTGGGATCTCTTCTAGGGAATGAGATACAAGTAATAGAGGCTTCTCAATGTACTATTATGAGACTCAAATGACCATTTCAAGCCTATTTACTTTATTTTCTTTCTATGACTCATCAGAAGTCCATTTTCCCAATTTTCGGCCATTAGACCAGTTTTGGATCTTCATTTGGGATATCTTCTAGGGAATGAGTTACAAGTAATATAGGCTTCTCATTGTACTATAAGGAGTCTCAGATGACTATTTCAAGCCTATTTACTCCATTTTCTTTGTATGATTCATCAGCAGTCCGTTTTCCCCATTTTTGGCCAGAAGACCAGTTTCGGATCTTCGTTTGGGATCTCTTATAGGGAATGAGATACAAGTAATAGAGATTTCTCATTGTACTATAATGAGTGTCAGATGACTATTTCAAGCATATTTACTCCATTTTCTTTGTATGATTCAGCAGAAGTCCGTTTTCCCCATTTTCGGCCATTAGACCAGTTTTGGATCTTCATTTGGGATCTGTTCTAGGGAATGAGATACAAGTAATAGAGGCTTCTCAATGTACTATTATGAGACCCAGATGACCATTTCAAGCCTATTTATTCTATTTTCTTTGTATGATTCATCAGAAGTCCGTTTTCCCCATTTTTGGCTAGTAGACCAGTTTCGGATCTTCGTTTGGGATCTCTTCTAGTGAATGAGATAAAAGTAATAGAGGCTTTCATTGTACTATTATGAGTCTTAGATGACTATTTCAAGCCTATTTACTCCATTTTCTTTGTATGATTCATCAGAAGTCCGTTTTCCCAATTTTCGGCCATTAGACCAGTTTTGGATTTTCATTTGGGATCTCTTCTAGGGAATGAGATACAAGTAATAGAGGCTTCTGAATGTACTATTATGAGACCCAGATAACCATTTCAAGCCTATTTACTCAATTTTCTTTGTACGATTCATCAGAATTCCGTTTTCCCCATTTTCGGCCATTAGACCAGTTTTGGATCTTCATTTGGGATCTCTTCTAGGGAAAGAGATACAAGTAATAGAGGCTTCTCATTGTACTATTATGAGTTTTCGATGACTATTTCAAGACTATTTACTCCATTTTCTTTGTATGATTCATCAAATGTCCGTTTTCCCCATTTTCGACCATTAGACCAGTTTTGGATCTTCATTTGGGATCTCATCTAGGGAATGAGATACAAGTAAAAGAGGCTTCTCATTGTACTATAATAAGTGTCAGATGACTATTTCAAGCCTATTTACTCCATTTTCTTTGTATGATTCATCAGAAGTCTGTTTTCCCCATTTTTGGCCAGAAGACCAATTTCGGATCTTCGTTTGGGATCTCTTCTAGGCAATGAGATACAAGTAATAGAGGCTTCTCAATGTATTATTATGAGACCCAAATGATCATTTCAAGCCTATTTACTTTATCTCCTTTGTATGATTCTTTAGAAGTCCATTTTCCCCATTTTTGGCCTGTAGACCAGTTTTGGATCTTCATTTGGGAACTCCTCTTGGGAATGAGATACAGTTAATTGAGGCTTCTCATTGTGGTATTGTGAGTCCCAGATGACTATTTCAAGCCCATGTACTCCATTTTCTTTGTATGATTCATTAGAAGTCCGTTTTCCCCATTTTCTGCTAGTAGACCAGTTTCGGATCTTCATTTGGGATTTCTTCTAGGGAATTAGATACAAGTAATAGAGGCCTCTTATTGTACTATTATGAGCCCCAAGCCAATTAAAACAATTTTCTTTGTTTGATTCATCAGAAGTCCGTTTTTCCCATTTTCGGCCAGCAGACCAGTTTTAGATCTTCATTTGGGATCTCTTCAAGAGAATGAGATACAAGTAATAGAGGCTTCTCATTGTACTATAATTAGTCTCAGATGACTATATCAAGCCTATTTATTCCATTTTCTTTGTACTATTCATCAGAAGTCTGTTTTCCCCATTTTCGGCCCGAAGACCTGTTTCGGATCTTCGTTTGGGATCTCTTATAGGGAATGAGATACAAGTAATAGACGCTTCTGAATGTACTATTATGAGACCCAGATGACCATTTCAAGCCTATTTACTCAATTTTCTTTGTATGATTCAACATAAGTCCGTTTTCCCCATTTTGGCCAGTAGACCAGTTTCGGATCATCATTTGGGATCTCTTCTAGGGAAAGAGATACAATTAATAGAGGCTTCTCATTGTACTATAATGAGTCTCATATGACTATTTCAAGCCTATTTACTCCATTTTCTTTGTATGATTCATCATAAGTCTGTTTTCCCCATTTTCGGCCAGAAGACCAGTTTTGGATCTCCGTTTGGGATCTCTTCTAGGGAATGAGATAGAAGTAATGGAGGCTTCTCAATCTACTATTATGAGACCCAGATGACCATTTGAAGTCTATTTACTACATTTTCATTGTATGATTCATCAGAAGTCCGTTTTCCCTATTATCGGCCAGTAGACCAGTTTTAGATCATCATTGGGGATCTCTTCTTGGGAATGAGATTCAATTAATAGAGGATTCTCATTGTATTATTATGAGTCCCAGATGACTATTTAAAGCCCATGTACTCCATTTTCTTTGTTTGATTCTTCAGAAGTCCGGTTTCCCCATTTTCGGCTAGTAGACCAGTTTCGGATCCTCATTTGGGATCTCTTCTAGGCAATGAGATACAAGTAATAAAGGCTTCTCATTGTACTATTATGAGTCTTAGATGACTATTTCAAGCATATTTACTCCATTTTCTCTGTATCATTCATCAGAAGTCTGTTTTCCCTATTTTCAGCCAATAGACCAGTTTTGGATCTTCATTTGGGATATCTTCTTGGCAATGAGATACAATTAATTGAGGCTTCTCATTGTAGTGTTGAGAGTTCCAGATGACTATTTCAACCCCATGTACTCCATTTTCTTTGTATGATTCATCAGATGTCCGTTTTCCCCATTTTCGGCCATTAGACCAGTTTTAGATCTTCATTTGGGATCTCTTCTAGGGAAAGAGATACAAGTAATAGAGGCTTCTCATTGTACTATTATGAGTCTTCGATGACTATTTCAAGACTATTAACTCCATTTTCTTTGTATGATTCATCAAATATCCGTTTTCCCCATTTTCGGCCATTAGACCAGTTTTTGTTCTTCATTTGGGATCTCTTCTAAGGAATGAGATACAAGTAATAGAGGCTTCTAATTGTACTATAATGAGTGTCAGATGACTATTTCAAGCCTAATAACTCTATTTTCTTTGTATGATTCATCAGCAGTCCGTTTTCCCCATTTTTGGCCAGAAGACCAGTTTCGGATCTTCGTTTGGGATCTCTTATAGGGAATGAGATACAAGTAATAGAGGTTTCTCATTGTACTATAAAGAGTGGCAGATGACTATTTCAAGCCTATTTGCTCTATTTTCTTTGTATGATTCATAAGAAGTCCGTTTTCCCCATTTTCGGCCAGTAGACCAGTTTCAGATCTTCGTTTGGGATCTCTTCTAGGGAATGAGATACAATTCAGAGAGGCTTCTCATTGTAGTATTATGTTTCCCAGATGACTATTTCAAGCCCTTGTACTCCATTTTCTTTGTTTGATTCATCAGAAGTCCGTTTTCCCATTTTCGGCTAGTAGACCCGTTTTGGATCTTCATTTGGGATCTCTTCAAGAGAATGAGATACAAGTAATAAAGGCATCTCATTGTGCTATAAGGAGTCTCAGATGACTATTTCAAGCCTATTTACTCCATTTTCTTTGTATGATTCATCAGAAGTCTGTTTTCCCCATTTTCGGCCAGAAGACCAGCTTAGGATCTTCGTTTGGGATCTCTTCTAGGGAATGAGATACAAGTAATAGAGGCTTCTCAATGTACTATTATGAGACCCAGATGACCATTTCAAGCCTATTTACTCTATTTTCTTTGTATGATTCATCAGAAGTCCGTTTTCCCCATTTTTGGCTAGTAGACCAGTTTCGGATCTTTGTTTGGGATCTCTTCTAGTGAATGAAATAAAAGTAATAGAGGCTTCTCATTGTACTATTATGAGTCTTAGATGACTATTTCAAGCCTATTTACTCCATTTTCTTTGTATGATTCATCAGAAGTCCGTTTTCCCCATTTTCGGCCATTAGACCAGTTTTGGATCTTCATTTGGGATCTCTTCTAGGGAATGAGATACAAGTAATAGAGGCTTCTCAATGTACTATTATGAGACTCAAATGACCATTTCAAGCCTATTTACTTTATTTTCTTTGTATGATTCATCAGAAGTCCATTTTCCCAATTTTCGGCCATTAGACCAGTTTTGGATCTTCATTTGGGATCTCTTCTAGGGAATGAGATACAAGTAATATAGGCTTCTCATTGTACTATAATGAGTCTCAGATGACTATTTCAAGCCTATTTACTCCTTTTTGTTTGTATGATTCATCAGAACTCTGTTTTCCCCATTTTTGGCCAGAAGACCAGTTTCGGATCATCGTTTGGGATCTCTTCTAGGGAATGAGATACAAGTAATAGAGGCTTCTGAATGTACTATTATGAGATCCAGAAGACGATTTCAAGCCTATTTACTCCATTTTCTTTGTATGATTCATCAGAATTCCGTTTTCCCCATTTTCGGCCAGTAGACCAGTTTCGGATCATTATTTGGGATCTCTTCTTGGGAATGTGATACATTTAATAGAGGCTTCCCATTGTAGTATAATGAGTCCCAGATGACTATTTCAAGCCCATGTACTCCATTTTCTATGTATGATTCATCAGAAGTCCGTTTTCCCCATTTTCTGCTAGTAGACCAGTTTCGGATCTTCATTTGGGATTTCTTCTAGGGAATTAGATACAAGTAATACAGGCCTCTTATTGTACTATTATGAGTCCCAAGCCAATTAAAACAATTTTCTTTGTTTGATTCATCAGAAGTCCGTTTTTCCCATTTTCGGCCAGTAGACCAGTTTTAGATCTTCATTTGGGATCTCTTCAAGAGAATGAGATACAAGTAATAGAGGCTTCTCATTGTACTATAATTAGTCTCAGATGACTATATCAAGCCTATTTATTCCATTTTCTTTGTACTATTCATAAGAAGTCTGTTTTCCCTATTTTCGGCCTGAAGACCTGTTTCGGATCTTCGTTTGGGATCTCTTATAGGGAATAATGAGATACAAGTAATAGACGCTTCTGAATGTACTATTATGAGACCCAGAAGACCATTTCAAGCCTATTTACTCAATTTTCTTTGTATGATTCATCAGAAGTCCGTTTTCCCCATTTTGGCCAGTAGACCAGTTTCGGATCATCATTTGGGATCTCTTCTAGGGAAAGAGATACAAGTAATAGAGGCTTCTCATTGTACTATTATGAGTCTTCGATGACTATTTCAAGACTATTTACTCCATTTTCTTTGTATAATTCATCAAATATCCGTTTTCCCCATTTTCGGCCATTAGACAAGTTTATGATCTTCATTTGGGATCTCTTCTAGGGAATGAGATACAACTAATAGAGGCTTCTCATTGTACTATAATGAGTGTCAGATGACTATTTCAAGCCTATTTACTCCATTTTCTTTGTATGATTCATCAGCAGTCCGTTTTCCCCATTTTTGGCCAGAAGACCAGTTTCGGATCTTCGTTTGGGATCTCTTATAGGGAATGAGATACAAGTAATAGAGATTTCTCATTGTACTATAATGAGTGTCAGATGACTATTTCAAGCCTATTTACTCCATTTTCTTTGTATGATTCAGCAGAAGTCCGTTTTCCCCATTTTCGGCCATTAGACCAGTTTTGGATCTTCATTTGGGATCTCTTCTAGGAAATGAGATAGAAGTAATATAGGTTTCTCATTGTACTATAATGAGTCTCATATGACTATTTCAAGCCTATTTACTCCATTTTCTTTGTATGATTCATCATAAGTCTGTTTTCCCCATTTTCGGCCAGAAGACCAGTTTCGGATATCCGTTTGGGATCTCTTCTAGGGAATGAGCTAGAAGTAATGGAGGCTTCTCAATCTACTATTATGAGCCCCAGATGACCATTTGAAGCCTATTTACTCCATTTTCATTGTATGATTCATCAGAAGTCCGTTTTCCCTATTATCGGCCAGTAGACCAGTTTTAGATCATCATTGGGGATCTCTTCTTGGGAATGAGATTCAATTAATAGAGGATTCTCATTGTATTATTATGAGTCCCAGATGACTATTTCAAGCCCATGTACTCCATTTTCTTTGTTTGATTCATCAGAAGTCCGGTTTCCCCATTTTCGGCTAGTAGACCAGTTTCAGATCCTCATTTGGGATCTCTTCTAGGCAATGAGATACAAGTAATAAAGGCTTCTCATTGTTCTATTATGAGTCATAGATGACTATTTCAAGCCTATTTACTTTATTTTATTTGTATAATTCATTAGAAGTCCGTTTTCCCCATTTTTGGCCAGAAGACCAGTTTCGGATCTTCATTTGGGATCTCTTCTAGGGAATGAGATACAAGTAATAGAGGCCTCTTATTGTACTATTATGAGCCCCAAGCCAATTAAAACAATTTTCTTTGTATGATTCATCAGAAGTCCGTTATTCCCATTTTCGGCCAGTAGACCAGTTTTAGATCTTCATTTGGGATCTCTTCAAGAGAATGAGATACAAGTAATAGAGGCCTCTTATTGTACTATTATGAGCCCCAAGCCAATTAAAACATTTTTCTTTGTATGATTCATCAGAAGTCCGTTTTTCCCATTTTCGGCCAGTAGACCAGTTTTAGATCTTCATTTGGGATCTCTTCAAGAGAATGAGATACAAGTAATAGAGGCTTCTCATTGTACTATAATTAGTCTCAGATGACTATATCAAGCCTATTTATTCCATTTTCTTTGTACTATTCATCAGAAGTCTGTTTTCCCCAGTTTCGGCCTGAAGACCTGTTTCGGATCTTCGTTTGGGATCTCTTATAGGGAATGAGATACAAGTAATAGACGCTTCTGAATGTACTATTATAAGACCCAGATGACCATTTCAAGCCTATTTACTCAATTTTCTTTGTATGATTCATCAGAAGTCCGTTTTCCCCATTTTGGCCAGTAGACCAGTTTCGGATCATCATTTGGGATCTCTTCTAAGGAAAGAGATACAAGTAATAGAGGCTTCTCATTGTACTATTATGAGTCTTCGATGACTATTTCAAGACTGTTTACTCCATTTTCTTTGTATGATTCATCAAATATCCGTTTTCCCCATTTTCGGCCATTAGACCAGTTTTGGATCTTCATTTGGGATCTCTTCTAGGGAATGAGATACAAGTAATAGAGGCTTCTCATTGTACTATAATGAGTGTCAGATGACTATTTCAAGCCTATTTACTCCATTTTCTTTGTATGATTCATCAGAAGTCCGTTTTCCCCATTTTTGGCCAGAAGACCAGTTTCGGATCTTCGTTTGGGATCTCTTATAGGGAATGAGATACAAGTAATAGAGGTTTCTCATTGTACTATAATGAGTGTCAGATGACTATTTCAAGCCTATTTACTCCATTTTCTTTGTATGATTCAGCAGAAGTCCGTTTTCCCCATTTTCGGCCATTAGACCAGTTTTGAATCTTCATTTGGGATCTCTTCTAGGAAATGAGATACAAGTAATATAGGTTTCTCATTGTACTATAATGAGTCTCAGATGACTATTTCAAGCCTATTTACTCCATTTTCTTTGTATGATTCAGCAGAATTCTGTTTTCCCCATTTTCGGCCAGAAGACCAGTTTCGGATCTCCGTTTGGGATCTCTTCTAGGGAATGAGATACAAGTAATAGACGCTTCTGAATGTACTATTATGAGACCCAGATGACCATTTCAAGCTTATTTACTCAATTTTCTTTGTTTGATTCATCAGAAGTCTGGTTTCCCCATTTTCGGCTAGTAGACCAGTTTCGGATCCTCATTTGGGATCTCTTCTAGGCAATGAGATACAAGTAATAAAGGCTTCTCATTGTACTATTATGAGTCTTAGATGACTATTTCAAGCATATTTACTCCATTTTCTCTGTATCATTCATCAGAAGTCTGTTTTCCCCATTTTCAGCCAATAGACCAGTTTTGGATCTTCATTTGGGATCTCTTCTTGGCAATGAGATACAATTAATTGAGGCTTCTCATTGTAGTGTTGTGAGTTCCAGATGACTATTTCAACCCCATGTACTCCATTTTCTTTGTATGATTCATCAGATGTCCGTTTTCCACATTTTCGGCCATTAGACCAGTTTTAGATCTTCATTTGGGATCTCTTCTAGGGAAAGAGATACAAGTAATAGAGGCTTCTCATTGTACTATTATGAGTCTTCGATGACTATTTCAAGACTATTTACTCCATTTTCTTTGTATGATTCATCAAATATCTGTTTTCCCCATTTTCGGCCATTAGACCAGTTTTTGATCTTCATTTGGGATCTCTTCTAGGGAATGAGATACAAATAATAGAGGCTTCTCATTGTACTATAATGAGTGTCAGATGACTATTTCAAGCCTAATTACTCCATTTTCTTTGTATGATTCATCAGCAGTCCGTTTTCCCCATTTTTGGCCAGAAGACCAGTTTCGGATCTTCGTTTGGGATCTCTTATAGGGAATGAGATACAAGTAATAGAGGTTTCTCATTGTACTATAAAGAGTGGCAGATGACTATTTCAAGCCTATTTACTCTATTTTCTTTGTATGATTCATAAGAAGTCCGTTTTCCCCATTTTCGGCCAGTAGACCAGTTTCAGATCTTCGTTTGGGATCTCTTCTAGGGAATGAGATACAATTCAGAGAGGCTTCTCATTGTAGTATTATGTTTCCCAGATGACTATTTCAAGCCCATGTACTTCATTTTCTTTGTTTGATTCATCAGAAGTCCGTTTTTCCCATTTTCGGCCAGAAGACCAGTTTAGGATCTTCATTTGGGATCTCTTCAAGTGAATGAGATACAAGTAATAGAGGCATCTCATTGTGCTATAATGAGTCTCAGATGACTATTTCAAGCCTATTTACTCCATTTTCTTTGTATGATTCATCAGAAGTCTGTTTTCCCCATTTTCGGCCAGAAGACCAGTTTAGGATCTTCGTTTGGGATCTCTTCTAGGGAATGAGATACAAGTAATAGAGGCTTCTCAATGTACTATTATGAGACCCAGATGACTATTTCAAGCCTATTTACTCTATTTTCTTTGTATGATTCATCAGAAGTCCGTTTTCCCCATTTTTGGCTAGTAGACCAGTTTCGGATCTTCGTTTGGGATCTCTTCTAGTGAATGAGATAAAAGTAATAGAGGCTTCTCATTGTACTATTATGAGTCTTAGATGACTATTTCAAGCCTATTTACTCCATTTTCTTTGTATGATTCATCAGAAGTCCGTTTTCCCCATTTTCGGCCATTAGACCAGTTTTGGATCTTCATTTGGGATCTCTTCTAGGGAATGAGATACATGTAATAGAGGCTTCTGAATGTACTATTATGAGACCCAGATGACCATTTCAAGCCTATTTACTCAATTTTCTTTGTACGATTCATCAGAATTCCGTTTTCCCCATTTTCGGCCATTAGACCAGTTTTGGATCTTCATTTGGGATCTCTTCTAGGGAAAGAGATACAAGTAATAGAGGCTTCTCATTGTACTATTATGAGTTTTCGATGACTATTTCAAGACTATTTACTCCATTTTCTTTGTTTGATTCATCAAATGTCCGTTTTCCCCATTTTCGGCCATTAGACCAGTTTTGGATCTTCATTTGGGATCTCATCTAGGGAATGAGATACAAGTAAAAGAGGCTTCTCATTGTACTATAATAAGTGTCAGATGACTATTTCAAGCCTATTTACTCCATTTTCTTTGTATGATTCATCAGAAGTCTGTTTTCCCCATTTTTGGCTAGTAGACCAGTTTCGGATCTTCGTTTGGGATCTCTTATAGGGAATGAGATACAAGTAATAGAGGTTTCTCATTGTACTATAATGAGTGTCAGATGACTATTTCAAGCCTATTTACTCCATTTTCTTTGTATGATTCAGCAGAAGTCCGTTTTCCCCATTTTTGGCCATTAGACCAGTTTTGGATCTTCATTTGGGATCTCTTCTAGGAAATGAGATACAAGTAATATAGGTTTCTCATTGTACTATAATGAGTCTCAGATGACTATTTCAAGCCTATTTACTCCATTTTCGGATCTTCGTTTGGGATCTCTTCTAGGCAATGAGATACAAGTAATAGAGGCTTCTCAATGTATTATTATGAGAGCCAAATGATCATTTCAAGCCTATTTACTTTATCTCCTTTGTATGATTCTTTAGAAGTCCATTTTCCCCATTTTTGGCCTGTAGACCAGTTTTGGATCTTCATTTGGGAACTCCTCTTGGGAATGAGATACAGTTAATTGAGGCTTCTCATTGTGGTATTGTGAGTCCCAGATGACTATTTCAAGCCCATGTACTCCATTTTCTTTGTATGATTCATTAGAAGTCCGTTTTCCCCATTTTCTGCTAGTAGACCAGTTTCGGATCTTCATTTGGGATTTCTTCTAGGGAATTAGATACAAGTAATAGAGGCCTCTTATTGTACTATTATGAGCCCCAAGCCAATTAAAACAATTTTCTTTGTTTGATTCATCAGAAGTCCGTTTTTCCCATTTTCGGCCAGCAGACCAGTTTTAGATCTTCATTTGGGATCTCTTCAAGAGAATGAGATACAAGTAATAGAGGCTTCTCATTGTACTATAATTAGTCTCAGATGACTATATCAAGCCTATTTATTCCATTTTCTTTGTACTATTCATCAGAAGTCTGTTTTCCCCATTTTCGGCCCGAAGACCTGTTTCGGATCTTCGTTTGGGATCTCTTATAGGGAATGAGATACAAGTAATAGACGCTTCTGAATGTACTATTATGAGACCCAAATGACCATTTCAAGCCTATTTACTCAATTTTCTTTGTATGATTCATCATAAGTCCGTTTTCCCCATTTTGGCCAGTAGACCAGTTTCGGATCATCATTTGGGATCTCTTCTAGGGAAAGAGATACAAGTAATAGAGGCTTCTCATTGTACTATTATGAGTCTTCGATGACTATTTCAAGACTATTTACTCCATTTTCTTTGTATGATTCATCAAATATCCGTTTTCCCCATTTTCGGCCATTAGACCAGTTTTTGATCTTCATTTGGGATCTCTTCTAGGGAATGAGATACAAGTAATAGAGGCTTCTCATTGTACTATAATGAGTGTCAGATGACTATTTCAAGCCTATTTACTCCATTTTCTTTGTATGATTCATCAGCAGTCCGTTTTCCCCATTTTTGGCCAGAAGACCAGTTTCGGATCTTCGTTTGGGATCTCTTATAGGGAATGAGATACAAGTAATAGAGGTTTCTCATTGTACTATAATGAGTGTCAGATGACTATTTCAAGCCTATTTACTCCATTTTCTTTGTATGATTCAGCAGAAGTCCGTTTTCCCCATTTTTGGCCATTAGACCAGTTTTGGATCTTCATTTGGGATCTCTTCTAGGAAATGAGATACAAGTAATATAGGTTTCTCATTGTACTATAATGAGTCTCAGATGACTATTTCAAGCCTATTTACTCCATTTTCTTTGTATGATTCATCATAAGTCAGTTTTCCCCATTTTCGGCCAGAAGACCAGTTTCGGATCTCCGTTTGGGATCTCTTCTAGGGAATGAGATAGAAGTAATGGAGGCTTCTCAATCTACTATTATGAGACCCAGATGACCATTTGAAGCCTATTTACTCCATTTTCATTGTATGATTCATCAGAAGTCCGTTTTCCCTATTATCGGCCAGTAGACCAGTTTTAGATCATCATTGGGGATCTCTTCTTGGGAATGAGATTCAATTAATAGAGGATTCTCATTGTATTATTATGAGTCCCAGATGACTATTTCAAGCCCATGTACTCCATTTTCTTTGTTTGATTCATCAGAAGTCCGGTTTCCCCATTTTCGGCTAGTAGACCAGTTTCGGATCCTCATTTGGCATCTCTTCTAGGCAATGAGATACAAGTAATAAAGGCTTCTCATTGTACTATTATGAGTCATAGATGACTATTTCAAGCCTATTTACTCTATTTTATTTGTATAATTCATCAGAAGTCCGTTTTCCCCATTTTCGGCCAGAAGACCAGTTTCGGATCTTCATTTGGGATCTCTTCTAGGGAATGAGATACAAGTAATAGAGGCCTCTTATTGTACTATTATGAGCCCCAAGCCAATTAAAACATTTTTCTTTGTATGATTCATCAGAAGTCCGTTTTTCCCATTTTCGGTCAGTAGACCAGTTTTAGATCTTTATTTGGGATCTCTTCAAGAGAATGAGATACAAGTAATAGAGGCTTCTCATTGTACTATAATTAGTCTCAGATGACTATATCAAGCCTATTTATTCCATTTTCTTTGTACTATTCATCAGAAGTCTGTTTTCCCCATTTTCGGCCTGAAGACCTGTTTCGGATCTTCTTTTGGGATCTCTTATAGGGAATGAGATACAAGTAACAGACGCTTCTGAATGTACTATTATGAGACCCAGATGACCATTTCAAGCCTATTTACTCAATTTTCTTTGTATGATTCATCAGAAGTCCGTTTTCCCCATTTTGGCCAGTAGACCAGTTTCGGATCATCATTTGGGATCACTTCTAGGGAAAGAGATACAAGTAATAGAGGCTTCTTATTGTACTATTATGAGTCTTCGATGACTATTTCAAGACTATTTACTCCATTTTCTTTGTATGATTCATCAAGTATCCGTTTTCCCAATTTTCGGCCATTAGACCAGTTTTGGATCTTCATTTGGGATCTCTTCTAGGGAATGAGATACAAGTAATATAGGCTTCTCATTGTACTATAATGAGTGTCAGATGACTATTTCAAGCCTATTTACTCCATTTTCTTTGTATGATTCATCAGCAGTCCGTTTTCCCCATTTTTGGCCAGAAGACCAGTTTCAGATCTTCGTTTGGGATCTCTTATAGGGAATGAGATACAAGTAATAGAGGTTTCTCATTGTACTATAATGAGTGTCAGATGACTATTTCAAGCCTATTTACTCCATTTTCTATGTATGATTCAGCAGAAGTCTGTTTTCCCCATTTTCGGCCATTAGACCAGTTTTGGATCTTCATTTGGGATCTCTTCTAGGAAATGAGATACAAGTAATATAGGTTTCTCATTGTACTATAATGAGTCTCAGATGACTATTTCAAGCCTATTTACTCCATTTTCTTTGTATGATTCATCATAAGTCTGTTTTCCCCATTTTCGGCCAGAAGACCAGTTTCGGATCTCCATTTGGGATCTCTTCTAGGGAATGAGATAGAAGTAATGGAGGCTTCTCAATCTACTATTATGAGACCCAGATGACGATTTGAAGCCTATTTACCCCATTTTCATTGTATGATTCATCAGAAGTTCGTTTTCCCTATTATCGGCCAGTAGACCAGTTTTAGATCATCATTGGGGATCTCTTCTTGGGAATGAGATTCAATTAATAGAGGATTCTCATTGTATTATTATGAGTCCCAGATGACTATTTCAAGCCCATGTACTCCATTTTCTTTGTTTGATTCATCAGAAGTCCGGTTTCCCCATTTTCGGCTAGTAGACCAGTTTCGGATCCTCATTTGGGATCTCTTCTAGGCAATGAGATACAAGTAATAAAGGCTTCTCATTGTACTATTATGAGTCATAGATGACTATTTCAAGCCTATTTACTCTATTTTATTTGTATAATTCATCAGAAGTCCGTTTTCCCCATTTTCGGCCAGAAGACCAGTTTCGGATCTTCATTTGGGATCTCTTCTAGGGAATGAGATATACAAGTAATAGAGGCCTCTTATTGTACTATTATGAGCCCCAAGCCAATTAAAATAATTTTCTTTGTATGATTCATCAGAAGTCTGTTTTTCCTATTTTCGGCCAGTAGACCAGTTTTAGATCTTCATTTGGGATCTCTTCAAGAGAATGAGATACAAGTAATTGAGGCTTCTCATTGTACTATAATTAGTCTCAGATGACTATATCAAGCCTATTTATTCCATTTTCTTTGTACTATTCATCAGAAGTCTGTTTTCCCCATTTTCGGCCTGAAGACCTGTTTCGAATCTTCGTTTGGGATCTCTTATAGGGAATGAGATACAAGTAATAGACGCTTCTGAATGTACTATTATGAGACCCAGATGACCATTTCAAGCCTATTTACTCAATTTTCTTTGTATGATTCATCAGAAGTCCGTTTTCCCCATTTTGGCCAGTAGACCAGTTTCGGATCATCATTTGGGATCTCTTCTAGGTAAAGAGATACAAGTAATAGAGGCTTCTCATTGTACTATTATGAGTCTTCGATGACTATTTCAAGACTATTTACTCCATTTTCTTTGTATGATTCATCAAATATCCGTTTTCCCCATTTTCGGCCATTAGACCAGTTTTGGATCTTCATTTGGGATCTCTTCTAGGGAATGAGATACAAGTAATAGAGGCTTCCCATTGTACTATAATGAGTGTCAGATGACTATTTCAAGCCAATTTACTCTCTATTTTCTTTGTATGATTCATCAGAAGTCCGTTTTCCCCATTTTTGGCCAGAAGACCAGTTTCGGATCTTCGTTTGGGATCTCTTATAGGGAATGAGATACAAGTAATAGAGGTTTCTCATTGTACTATAATGAGTGTCAGATGACTATTTCAAGCCTATTTACTCCATTTTCTATGTATGATTCAGCAGAAGTCCGTTTTCCCCATTTTCGGCCATTAGACCAGTTTTGAATCTTCATTTGGGATCTCTTCTAGGACCTGAGATACAAGTAATATACGTTTCTCATTGTACTATAATGAGTCTCAGATGACTATTTCATGCCTATTTACTCCATTTTCTTTGTATGATTCATCATAAGTCTGTTTTCCCCATTTTCGGCCAGAAGACCAGTTTCGGATCTCCGTTTGGGATCTCTTCTAGGGGAGATAGAAGTAATGGAGGCTTCTCAATCTACTATTATGAGACCCAGATGACCATTTGAAGCCTATTTACTCCATTTTCATTGTATGATTCATCAGAAGTCCGTTTTCCCTATTATCGGCCTGTAGACCAGTTTTAGATCATCATTGGGGATCTCTTCTTGGGAATGAGATTCAATTAATAGAGGATTATCATTGTATTATTATGAGTCCCAGATGACTATTTCCAGGCCATGTACTCCATTTTCTTTGTTTGATTCATCAGAAGTCCGGTTTCCCCATTTTCGGCTAGTAGACCAGTTTCGGGTCCTCATTTGGGATCTCTTCTAGGCAATGAGATACAAGTAATAAAGGCTTCTCATTGTACTATTATGAGTCATAGATGACTATTTCAAGCCTATTTACTCTATTTTATTTGTATAATTCATCAGAAGTCCGTTTTCCCCATTTTCGGCCTGAAAACCAGTTTCGGATCTTCATTTGGGATCTCTTCTAGGGAATGAGATATACAATTAATAGAGGCCTCTTATTGTACTATTATGAGCCCCAAGCCAATTAAAACAATTTTCTTTGTATGATTCATCAGAAGTCCGTTTTTCCCATTTTCGGCCAGTAGACCAGTTTTAGATCTTCATTTGGGATCTCTTCAAGAGAATGAGATACAAATAATAGAGGCTTCTCATTGTACTATAATTAGACTCAGATGACTATATCAAGCCTATTTATTCCATTTTCTTTGTACTATTCATCAGAAGTCTGTTTTCCCCATTTTCGGCCTGAAGACCTGTTTCGAATCTTCGTTTGGGATCTCTTATAGGGAATGTGATACAAGTAACAGACGCTTCTGAATGTACTATTATGAGACCCAGATGACCATTTCAAGCCTATTTACTCAATTTTCTTTGTATGATTCATCAGAAGTCCGTTTTCCCCATTTTGGCCAGTAGACCAGTTTCGGATCATCATTTGGGATCTCTTCTAGGGAAAGAGATACAAGTAATAGAGGCTTCTCATTGTACTATTATGAGTCTTCGATGACTATTTCAAGACTATTTACTCCATTTTCTTTGTATGATTCATCAAATATCCGTTTTCCCCATTTTCGGCCATTAGACCAGTTTTGGATCTTCATTTGGGATCTCTTCTAGGGAATGAGATACAAGTAATAGAGGCTTCTCATTGTACTATAATGAGTGTCAGATGACTATTTCAAGCCAATTTACTCCATTTTCTTTGTATGATTCATCAGAAGTCCGTTTTCCCCATTTTTGGCCAGAAGACCAGTTTCGGATCTTCGTTTGGGATCTCTTATAGGGAATGAGATACAAGTAATAGAGGTTTCTCATTGTACTATAATGAGTGTCAGATGACTATTTCAAGCCTATTTACTCCATTTTCTATGTATGATTCAGCAGAAGTCCGTTTTCCCCATTTTCGGCCATTAGACCAGTTTTGAATCTTCATTTGGGATCTCTTCTAGGACCTGAGATACAAGTAATATACGTTTCTCATTGTACTATAATGAGTCTCAGATGACTATTTCAAGCCTATTTACTCCATTTTCTTTGTATGATTCATCATAAGTCTGTTTTCCCTATTTTCGGCCAGAAGACCAGTTTCGGATCTCCGTTTGGGATCTCTTCTAGGGAATGAGATAGAAGTAATGGAGGCTTCTCAATCTACTATTATGAGACCCAGATGACCATTTGAAGCCTATTTACTCCATTTTTATTGTATGATTCATCAGAAGTCCGTTTTCCCTATTATCGGCCTGTAGACCAGTTTTAGATCATCATTGGGGATCTCCTATTGGGAATGAGATTCAATTAATAGAGGATTATCATTGTATTATTATGAGTCCCAGATGACTATTTCAAGGCCATGTACTCCATTTTCTTTGTTTGATTCATCAGAAGTCCGGTTTCCCCATTTTCGGCTAGTAGACCAGTTTCGGATCCTCATTTGGGATCTCTTCTAGGCAATGAGATACAAGTAATAAAGGCTTCTCATTGTACTATTATGAGTCATAGATGACTATTTCAAGCCTATTTACTCTATTTTATTTGTATAATTCATCAGAAGTCCGTTTTCCCCATTTTCGGCCAGAAGACCAGTTTCGGATCTTCATTTGGGATCTCTTCTAGGGAATGAGATATACAAGTAATAGAGGCCTCTTATTGTACTATTATGAGCCCCAAGCCAATTAAAACAATTTTCTTTGTATGATTCATCAGAAGTCCGTTTTTCCCATTTTCGGCCAGTAGACCAGTTTTAGATCTTCATTTGGGATCTCTTCAAGAGAATGAGATACAAGTAATAGAGGCTTCTCATTGTACTATAATTAGTGTCAGATGTCTATTTCAAGCCAATTTACTCCATTTTCTTTGTATGATTCATCAGAAGTCCGTTTTCCCCATTTTTGGCCAGAAGACCAGTTTCGGATCTTCGTTTGGGATCTCTTATAGGGAATGAGATACAAGTAATAGAGGTTTCTCATTGTACTATAATTAGTGTCAGATGACTATTTCAAGCCTATTTACTCCATTTTCTATGTATGATTCAGCAGAAGTCCGTTTTCCCCATTTTTGGCCATTAGACCAGTTTTGAATCTTCATTTGGGATCTCTTCTAGGACCTGAGATACAAGTAATATACGTTTCTCATTGTACTATAATGAGTCTCAGATGACTATTTCAAGCCTATTTACTCCATTTTCTTTGTATGATTCATCATAAGTCTGTTTTCCCCATTTTCGGCCAGAAGACCAGTTTCGGATCTCCGTTTGGGATCTCTTCTAGGGAATGAGATAGAAGTAATGGAGGCTTCTCAATCTACAATTATGAGACCCAGATGACCATTTGAAGCCTATTTACTCCATTTTCATTGTATGATTCATCAGAAGTCCGGTTTCCCTATTATCGGCCAGTAGACCAGTTTTAGATCATCATTGGGGATCTCTTCTTGCGAATGAGATTCAATTAATAGAGGATTCTCATTGTATTATTATGAGTCCCAGATGACTATTTCAAGCCCATGTACTCCATTTTATTTGTTTGATTCATCAGAAGTCTGTTTTCCCCATTTTCGGCTAGTAGACCAGTTTCGGATCCTCATTAGGGATCTCTTCTAGGCAATGAGATACAAGTAATAAAGGCTTCTCATTGTACTATTATGAGTCTTAGATGACTATTTCAAGCATATTTACTCCATTTTCTTTGTATCATTCATCAGAAGTCTGTTTTCCCCATTTTCGGCCAATAGACCAGTTTTGGATCTTCATTTGGGATCTCTTCTTGGCAATGAGATACATTTAATTGAGGCTTCTCATTGTAGTATTGTGAGTTCCAGATGACTATTTCAACCCCATGTACTCCATTTTCTTTGTATGATTCATCAGATGTCCGTTTTCCCCATTTTCGGCCATTAGACCAGTTTTAGATCTTCATTTGGGATCTCTTCTAGGGAATGAGATACAAGTAATAAAAGCTTCTCAATGTACTATTATGAGACCCAAATGACCATTTCAAGCTTATATACTTTATTTTCTTTGTATGATTCATCAGAAGTCCATTTTCCCAATTTTCGGCCATTAGACCAGTTTTGGATCTTCATTTGGGATCTCTTCTAGGGAATGAGATACAAGTAATATAGGCTTCTCATTGTACTATAATGAGTCTCAGATGACTATTTGAAGCCTATTTACTCCATTTTTTTTGTATGATTCATCAGAAGTCTGTTTTCCCCATTTTTGCCCAGAAGACCAGTTTTGGATCTTCGTTTGGGATCTCTTCTAGGGAATGAGATAGAAGTAATAGAGGCTTCAGAATGTACTATTATGAGATCCAGATGACCATTTGAAGCTTATTTACTCCATTTTCTTTGTATGATTCATCAGAAGTCCGTTTTCCCCATTTTCGGCCAGTGGACCAGTTTCGGATCATCATTTGGGATCTCTTCTTGGGAATGAGATACAATTAATAGAGGCTTCCCATTGTACTATTATGAGTCCCAGATGACTATTTCAAGCCCATTTACTCCATATTCTTTGTATGATTTATCAGAAGTCCGTTTTCCCTATTTTCGGCTAGTAGACCAGTTTTGGATCTTCATTTGGGATCTCTTTTAGGGAATGAGATACAAGAAATAGAGGCCTCTAATTGTACTATTATAAGCCCCAAGCCAATTAAAACAATTTTCTTTGTATGATTCATCAGAAGTCCATTTTCCCCATTTTCGGTCAGTAGACCAGTTTTGGATCTTCATTTGGGATCTCTTCAAGAGAATGAGATACAAGTAATAGAGGCTTCTCATAACACTATAATGAGTCTCAGATGACTATTTCAAGCCTATTTACTTAATTTTCTTTGTATGATTCATCAGAAGTCTGTTTTCCCTATTTTTGGCCAGAAGACCAGTTTCGGATCTTCGTTTGGGATCTCTTCGAGGGAATGAGATACAAGTAATACAGGCTTCTAATTATACTATAATGAGTGTCAGATTACTATTTCAAGCCTATTTTCTTTGTATGATTCATCAGAAGTCCGTTTTCCCCATTTTCAGCCATTAGACTAGTTTTGGATCTTCATTTGGAATCTCTTCTAGGAAATGACATACAAGTAATATAGGTTTCTCATTGAACTATAATGAGTCTCAGATGACTATTTCAAGCCTATTTACTCCATTTTCTTTGTATGATTCATCAGAAGTCTGTTTTCCCCATTTTCGGCCAGAAGACCAGTTTCGGATCTCCTTTTGGGGTCTCTTCTAGGGAATGAGATACAAGTAATAGAGGCTTCTCAATCTACTATTATGAGACCCAGATGACCATTTGAAGCCTATTTACTCCATTTTCATTGTATGATTCATCAGAAGTCGGTTTTCCCTATTATCGGCCAGTAGATCAGTTTCGGATCATCATTGGGGATCTCTTCTTGGGAATGAGATACAATTAATAGAGGATTCTGATTGTATTATTATGAGTCTCAGATGACTATTTCAAGCCCATGTACTCCATTTTCTTTGTTTGATTCATAAGAAGTCCGTTTTCCCAATTTTCCGCTAGTAGACCAGTTTCGGATCTTCATTTGGGATCTCTTCTAGGGAATGAGATAAAAAGTAATAGAGGGTTCTCATTGTACTATTATGAGTCTTAGATTACTATTTCAAGCCTATTTACTCCATTTTCTTTGTGTGATTCATGAGATGCCCGTTTTCCTCATTTTTGACCTGTAGACCAGTTTTGGATCATCATTTGGGATCTCCTCTTGGGAATAAGATACAATTAATTGAGGCTTCTCATTGTAGTATTGTGAGTCCCAGATGAATATTTCAAGCCCATGTCCTCCATTTTCTTTGTATGATTCATCAGAAGTCTGTTTTCCCCATTTTCGGCTAGTAGACCAGTTTTAGATCTTCATTTGGGATCTCTTCTAGGGAAAGAGATACAAGTAATAGAGGCTTCTCATTGTACTATTATGAGTCTTCGATGACTATTTCAAGACTATTTACTCCATTTTCTTTGTATGATTCATCAAATATCCGTTTTCCCCATTTTCGGCCAGTAGACCAGTTTTGGATCTTCATTTGGGATCTCTTCAAGAGAATGAGATACAAGTAATAGAAGCTTCTCATTGTACTAATATGAGTCATATATGACTATTTCAAGCCTATTTACTCTATTTTCGTTGTATGATTCATCATAAGTCCGTTTTCCCCATTTTCGGCCGGAAGACCAGTTTCGGATCTTCGTTTGGGATCTCTTCTAGGGAATGAGATACAAGTAATAGAGGATTCTCAATGTACAATTATGAGACCCAGATGACCATTTCAAGCCTATTTACTCTATTTTCTCTGTATTATTCATCAGAAGTCCGTTTTCCCCATTTTCGGCTAGTAGACAAGTTTCGGATCATCATTTGGGATCTCTTCAAGAGAATGAGATACAAGTAATAGAAGCTTCTCATTGTACTAATATGAGTCATATATGACTATTTCAAGCCTATTTACTCTATTTTCGTTGTATGATTCATCATAAGTCTGTTTTCCCCATTTTCGGCCAAAGGACCAGTTTCGGATATTCGCTTGATATCTCTTCTAGGGAATGAGATATAAGTAATAGAGGCTTCTCATTGTACTATAATGAGTCTCAGATGACTATTTCAAGCCTATTTACTCCATTTTTTTTGTATGATTCATCATAAGTCTGTTTTCCCCATTTTCGGCCAGAAGACCAGTTTCGGATCTCCGTTTGGGATCTCTTCTAGGGAATGAGATAGAAGTAATGGAGGCTTCTCAATCTACTATTATGAGACCCAGATGACCATTTGAAGCCTATTTACTCTATTTTCATTGTATGATTCATCAGAAGTCGTTTTCCCTATTATCGGCCAGTAGACCAGTTGTAGATCATCATTGGAGATCTCTTCTTGGGAATGAGATTCAATTAATAGAGGATTCTCATTGTATTATTATGAGTCCCAGATGACTATTTCAAGCCCATGTACTCCATTTTCTTTGTTTGATTCATCAGAAGTCTGTTTTCCCCATTTTCGGTTAGTAGACCAGTTTCGGATCCTCATTAGGGATCTCTTCTAGGCAATGAGATACAAGTAATAAAGGCTTCTAATTGTACTATTATGAGTCTTAGATGACTATTTCAAGCATATTTACTCCATTTTCTTTGTATCATTCATCAGAAGTCCGTTTTCCCCATTTTCGGCCAATAGAGCAGTTTTGGATCTTCATTTGGGATCTCTTCTTGGCAATGAGATACATTTAATTGAGGCTTCTCATTGTAGTTTTGTGAGTTCCAGATGACTATTTTAACCCCATGTACTCCATTTTCTTTGTATGATTCATCAGATGTCCGTTTTCCCCATTTTCGGCCATTAGACCAGTTTTAGATCTTCATTTGGGATCTCTTCTAGGGAATGAGATACAAGTAATAAAGGCTTCTCAATGTACTATTATGAGACCCAAATGACCATTTCAAGCTTATATACTTTATTTTCTTTGTATGATTCATCAGAAGTCCATTTTCCCAATTTTCGGCCATTAGACCAGTTTTGGATCTTCATTTGGGATCTCTTCTAGGGAATGAGATACAAGTAATATAGGCTTCTCATTGTACTATAATGAGTCTCAGATGACTATTTGAAGCCTATTTACTCCATTTTCTTTGTATGATTCATCAGAAGTCTGTTTTCCCCATTTTTGGCCAGAAGACCAGTTTTGGATCTTCGTTTGGGTTCTCTTCTAGGGAATGAGATAGAAGTAATAGAGGCTTCAGAATGTACTATTATGAGATCCAGATGACCATTTGAAGCTTATTTACTCCATTTTCTTTGTATGATTCATCAGAAGTCCGTTTTCCCTATTTTCGGCCAGTGGACCAGTTTCGGATCATCATTTGGGATCTCTTCTTGGGAATGAGATACAATTAATAGAGGCTTCCCATTGTAGTATTATGAGTCCCAGATGACTATTTCAAGCCCATTTACTCCATTTTCTTTGTATGATTTATCAGAAGTCCGTTTTCCCTATTTTTGGCTATTAGACCAGTTTCGGATCTTCATTTGGGATCTCTTCTAGGGAATGAGATCAAAGTAATAGAGGGTTCTCATTGTACTATTATGAGTCTTAGATTACTATTTCAAGCCTATTTACTCCATTTTCTTTGTATGATTCATGAGATGCCCGTTTTCTCCATTTTTGACCTGTAGACCAGTTTTGGATCATCATTTGGGATCTCCTCTTGGGAATAAGATACAATTAATTGAGGCTTCTCATTGTAGTATTGTGAGTCCCAGATGAATATTTCAAGCCCATGTACTCCATTTTCTATGTATGATTCATCAGAAGTCCGTTTTCCCCATTTTCGGCTAGTAGACCAGTTTCAGATCTTCATTTGGAATCTCTTCTAGGGAATGAGATACAAGTTATAGAGGCCTCTTATTGTACTATTACGTGTCCCAGATAACCATTTCAAGCCAATTTATACCATTTTCTTTGTATGATTCATCAGAAGTCCGTTTTCCCCATTTTCGGCCAGTAGACCAGTTTTGGATCTTCATTTGGGATCTCTTCTAGGGAACGGGATAAAAGTAATAGAAGCTTCTCATTGTACTATTATGAGTCTTAGATTACTATTTCAAGCCTATTTACTCCATTTTCTTTGTATGATTCATGAGATGCCCGTTTTCCCCATTTTTGACCTGTAGACCAGTTTTGGATCATCATTTGGGATCTCCTCTTGGGAATAAGATACAATTAATTGAGGCTTCTCATTGTAGCATTGTGAGTCCCAGATGAATATTTCAAGCCCATGTACTCCATTTTCTATGTATGATTCATCAGAAGTCCGTTCTCCCCATTTTCGGCTAGTAGGCCAGTTTCAGATCTTCATTTGGAATCTCTTCTAGGGAATGAGATACAAGTTATAGAGGCCTCTTATTGTACTATTACGTGTCCCAGATAACCATTTCAAGCCAATTTATACCATTTTCTTTGTATGATTCATCAGAAGTCCGTTTTCCCCATTTTGGCCAGTAGACCAGTTTCGGATCATCATTTGGGATCTCTTCTAGGGAATGAGATACAAGTAATAGAGGCCTCTTATTGTACTATTATGAGCCCCAAGCCAATTAAAACATTTTTCTTTGTACGATTCATCAGAAGTCCGTTTTTCCCATTTTCGGCCAGTAGACCAGTTTTAGATCTTCATTTGGGATCTCTTCAAGAGAATGAGATACAAGTAATAGAGGCTTCTCATTGTACTATAATTAGTCTCAGATGACTATATCAAGCCTATTTATTCAATTTTCTTTGTACTATTCATCAGAAGTCTGTTTTCCCCATTTTCGGCCTTAAGACCTGTTTTGGATCTTCGTTTGGGATCTCTTATAGGGAATGAGATAAAAGTAATAGACGCTTCTGAATGTACTATTATGAGACCCAGATGTCCATTTCAAGCCTATTTACTCAATTTTCTTTGTATGATTCATCAGAAGTCCGTTTTCCCCATTTTGGCCAGTAGACCAGTTTCGGATCATCATTACAAGTAATAGAGGCTTCTTATTGTACTATTATGAGTCTTCGATGACTATTTCAAGACTATTTACTCCATTTTCTTTGTATGATTCATCAAGTATCCGTTTTCCCCATTTTCGGCTATTAGACCAGTTTTGGATCTTCATTTGGGATCTCTTCTAGGGAATGAGATACAAGTAATATAGGCTTCTCATTGTACTATAATGAGTGTCAGATGACTATTTCAAGCCTATTTACTCCATTTTCTTTGTATGATTCATCAGCAGTCCGTTTTCCCCATTTTTGGCCAGAAGACCAGTTTCGGATCTTCGTTTGGGATCTCTTATAGGGAATGAGATACAAGTAATAGAGGTTTCTCATTGTACTATAATTAGTGTCAGATGACTATTTCAAGCCTATTTACTCCATTTTCTTTGTATGATTCAGCAGAAGTCTGCTTTTCCCATTTTCGGCCATTAGACCAGTTTTAGATCATCATTGGGGATCTCTTCTTGGGAATGAGATTCAATTAATAGAGGATTCTCATTGTACTATAATGAGTCTCAGATGACTATTTCAAGCCTATTTACTCTATTTTCTTTGTATGATTCATCAGAAGTCTGTTTTCCCCATTTTGGCCAGTAGACCAATTTCGGATCATCATTTGGGATCTCTTCTAGGGAAAGAGGTACAAGTAATAGAGGCTTCTCATTGTACTATTCTGAGTCTTCGATGACTATTTGAAGACTATTTACTCCATTTTCTTTGTATGATTCATCAAATGTCCGTTTTCCCCATTTTCGGCCATTAGACGAGTTTTGGATATTCATTTGGGATCTCTTCTATGGAATGAGATACAAGTAATAGAGGCTTCTCATTGTATTATAATGAGTGTCAGATGACTATTTCAAGCCTATTTACTCCATTTTCTTTGTATGATTCATCAGAAGTCTGTTTTCCCTATTTTTGGCCAGAAGACCAGTTTCGGATCTTCGTTTGGGATCTCTTCGAGGGAATGAGATACAAGTAATACAGGCTTCTCATTATACTATAATGAGTGTCAGATTACTATTTCAAGCCTATTTTCTTTGTATGATTCATCAGAAGTCCGTTTTCCCCATTTTCAGCCATTAGACTAGTTTTGGATCTTCATTTGGAATCTCTTCTAGGAAATGAGATACAAGTAATATAGGTTTCTCATTGAACTATAATGAGTCTCAGATGACTATTTCAAGCCTATTTACTCCATTTTCTTTGTATGATTCATCAGAAGTCTGTTTTTCCCCATTTTCGGCCAGAAGACCAGTTTCGGATCTCCTTTTGGGGTCTCTTCTAGGGAATGAGATACAAGTAATAGAGGCTTCTCAATCTACTATTATGAGACCCAGATGACCATTTGAAGCCTATTTACTCCATTTTCATTGTATGATTCATCAGAAGTCGGTTTTCCCTATTATCGGCCAGTAGATCAGTTTCGGATCATCATTGGGGATCTCTTCTTGGGAATGAGATACATTTAATAGAGGATTCTCATTGTATTATTATGAGTCCCAGATGACTATTTCAAGCCCATGTACTCCATTTTCTTTGTTTGATTCATAAGAAGTCCGTTTTCCCAATTTTCCGCTAGTAGACCAGTTTCGGATCTTCATTTGGGATCTCTTCTAGGGAATGAGATAAAAAGTAATAGAGGGTTCTCATTGTACTATTATGAGTCTTAGATTACTATTTCAAGCCTATTTACTCCATTTTCTTTGTGTGATTCATGAGATGCCCGTTTTCCTCATTTTTGACCTGTAGACCAGTTTTGGATCATCATTTGGGATCTCCTCTTGGGAATAAGATACAATTAATTGAGGCTTCTCATTGTAGTATTGTGAGTCCCAGATGAATATTTCAAGCCCATGTACTCCATTTTCTTTGTATGATTCATCAGAAGTCTGTTTTCCCCATTTTCGGCTAGTAGACCAGTTTTAGATCTTCATTTGGAATCTCTTCTAGGGAATGAGATACAAGTTATAGAGGCCTCTTATTGTACTATTACGTGTCCCAGATAACCATTTCAAGCAAATTTATACCATTTTCTTTGTATGATTCATCAGAAGTCCGTTTTCCCCATTTTCGGCCAGTAGACCAGTTTTGGATCTTCATTAAGGATCTCTTCAAGAGAATCAGATACAAGTAATAGAAGCTTCTCATTGTACTAATATGAGTCATATATGACTATTTCAAGCCTATTTACTCTATTTTCGTTGTATGATTCATCATAAGTCCGTTTTCCCCATTTTCGGCTAGTAGACCAGTTTCAGATCTTCATTTGGAATCTCTTCTAGGGAATGAGATACAAGTTATAGAGGCCTCTTATTGTACTATTACGTGTCCCAGATAACCATTTCAAGCCAATTTATACCATTTTCTTTGTATGATTCATCAGAAGTCCGTTTTCCCCATTTTCGGCCAGTAGACCAGTTTTTGATCTTCATTTGGGATCTCTTCAAGAGAATGAGATACAAGTAATAGAAGCTTCTCATTGTACTAATATGAGTCATATATGACTATTTCAAGCCTATTTACTCTATTTTCGTTGTATGATTCATCATAAGTCTGTTTTCCCCATTTTCGGCCAAAAGACCAGTTTCGGATATTCGCTTGATATCTCTTCTAGGGAATGAGATATAAGTAATAGAGGCTTCTCATTGTACTATAATGAGTCTCAGATGACTATTTCAAGCCTATTTACTCCATTTTCTTTGTATGATTCATCAGAAGTCTGTTTTCCCCATTTTCGGCCAGAAGACCAGTTTCGGATCTCCTTTTGGGGTCTCTTCTAGGGAATGAGATACAAGTAATAGAGGCTTCTCAATCTACTATTATGAGACCCAGATGACCATTTGAAGCCTATTTACTCCATTTTCATTGTATGATTCATCAGAAGTCGGTTTTCCCTATTATCGGCCAGTAGATCAGTTTCGGATCATCATTGGGGATCTCTTCTTGGGAATGAGATACAATTAATAGAGGATTCTCATTGTATTATTATGAGTCCCAGATGACTATTTCAAGCCCATGTACTCCATTTTCTTTGTTTGATTCATAAGAAGTCCGTTTTCCCAATTTTCCGCTAGTAGACCAGTTTCGGATCTTCATTTGGGATCTCTTCTAGGGAATGAGATAAAAAGTAATAGAGGGTTCTCATTGTACTATTATGAGTCTTAGATTACTATTTCAAGCCTATTTACTCCATTTTCTTTGTGTGATTCATGAGATGCCCGTTTTCCTCATTTTTGACCTGTAGACCAGTTTTGGATCATCATTTGGGATCTCCTCTTGGGAATAAGATACAATTAATTGAGGCTTCTCATTGTAGTATTGTGAGTCCCAGATGAATATTTCAAGCCCATGTACTCCATTTTCTTTGTATGATTCATCAGAAGTCTGTTTTCCCCATTTTCGGCTAGTAGACCAGTTTTAGATCTTCATTTGGAATCTCTTCTAGGGAATGAGATACAAGTTATAGAGGCCTCTTATTGTACTATTACGTGTCCCAGATAACCATTTCAAGCAAATTTATACCATTTTCTTTGTATGATTCATCAGAAGTCCGTTTTCCCCATTTTCGGCCAGTAGACCAGTTTTGGATCTTCATTTGGGATCTCTTCAAGAGAATGAGATACAAGTAATAGAAGCTTCTCATTGTACTAATATGAGTCATATATGACTATTTCAAGCCTATTTACTCTATTTTCGTTTTATGATTCATCATAAGTCCGTTTTCCCCATTTTTGGCTGGAAGACCAGTTTCGGATCTTCGTTTGGGATCTCTTCTAGGGAATGAGATACAAGTAATAGAGGATTCTCAATGTACAATTATGAGACCCTGATGACCATTTCAAGCCTATTTACTCTATTTTCTCTGTATTATTCATCAGAAGTCCGTTTTCCCCATTTTCGGCCAGTAGACAAGTTTCGGATCATCATTTGGGATCTCTTCTAGGGAATGCGATAAAGTAATAGAGGTTTCTCATTATACTGTTATGAGTCTTAGATGACTATATCAATCATTTACTCCATTTTCTTTGTATGATTCATCAGAATTTCGTTTTCCCCATTTTCGGCCATTAGACCAGTTTTGGATCTTCATTTGGGATCTCTTCTAGAGAATGAGATACAAGTAATAGAGGCTTCTCATTGTACTATTATGAGTCCCAGATGACAATTTTCAAGCCTATTTACTCCATTTTCTTTGTATGATTCATCAGATGTCCGTTTTCCCCATTTTCTGCCATTAGACCAGTTTTGGTTCTTCATTTGGGATCTCTTATAGGGAAAGTAGATACAAGTAATAGAGGCTTGTCATTGTACTATAATGAGTCTCAGATGACTATTTCAAGCCTATTTACTCCATTTTCTTTGTATGATTCATCAGAAGTCCGTTTTCCCCGTTTTCGGCCATTAGACCTGTTTTGGATCTTCTTTAGGATCTCTTCTAGGGAATGAGATACAAGTAATAGAGGCGTTGCCTTGTACTATTATGAGTCTTAGATAACTATTTCAAGCCTATTTACTCCATTTTCTTTGTATAATTTATCAAAAGTCCGTTTTCTCCATGTTCGGCCAGTAGACCAGTTTTGGATCTTCATTTGGGATCTCTTCTAGGAAATGAGATACAAGTAATATAGGTTTCTCATTGTAGTATTGTGAGTTCCAGATGACTATTTCAAGCCCATGTACTCCATTTTCTTTGTTTGATTCATAAGAAGTCCGTTTTCCCCATTTTCCGCTAGTAGACCAGTTTCAGATCTTCATTTGGGATCTCTTCTAGGGAACGGGATAAAAGTAATAGAGGGTTCTCATTGTACTATTATGAGTCTTAGATTACTATTTCAAGCCTATTTACTCCATTTTCTTTGTATGATTCATGAGATGCCCGTTTTCCCCATTTTTGACCTGTAGACCAGTTTTGGATCATCATTTGGGATCTCCTCTTGCGAATAAGATACAATTAATTGAGGCTTCTCATTGTAGCATTGTGAGTCCCAGATGAATATTTCAAGCCCATGTACTCCATTTTCTATGTATGATTCATCAGAAGTCCGTTTTCCCCATTTTCGGCTAGTAGGCCAGTTTCAGATCTTCATTTGGAATCTCTTCTAGGGAATGAGATACAAGTTATAGAGGCCTCTTATTGTACTATTACGTGTCCCAGATAACCATTTCAAGCCAATTTATACCATTTTCTTTGTATGATTCATCAGAAGTCCGTTTTCCCCATTTTGGCCAGTAGACCAGTTTCGGATCATCATTTGGGATCTCTTCTAGGGAATGAGATACAAGTAATAGAGGCCTCTTATTGTACTATTATGAGCCCCAAGCCAATTAAAACATTTTTCTTTGTACGATTCATCAGAAGTCCGTTTTTCCCATTTTCGGCCAGTAGACCAGTTTTAGATCTTCATTTGGGATCTCTTCAAGAGAATGAGATACAAGTAATAGAGGCTTCTCATTGTACTATAATTAGTCTCAGATGACTATATCAAGCCTATTTATTCCATTTTCTTTGTACTATTCATCAGAAGTCTGTTTTTCCCATTTTCGGCCTTAAGACCTGTTTTGGATCTTCGTTTGGGATCTCTTATAGGGAATGAGATAAAAGTAATAGACGCTTCTGAATGTACTATTATGAGACCCAGATGACCATTTCAAGCCTATTTACTCAATTTTCTTTGTATGATTCATCAGAAGTCCGTTTTCCCCATTTTGGCCAGTAGACCAGTTTCGGATCATTATTTGGGATCTCTTCTAGGGAAAGAGATACAAGTAATAGAGGCTTCTTATTGTACTATTATGAGTCTTCGATGACTATTTCAAGACTATTTACTCCATTTTCTTTGAATGATTCATCAAGTATCCGTTTTCCCCATTTTCGGCTATTAGACCAGTTTTGGATCTTCATTTGGGATCTCTTCTAGGGAATGAGATACAAGTAATATTGGCTTCTCATTGTAGTATAATGAGTGTCAGATGACTATTTCAAGCCTATTTACTCCATTTTCTTTGTATGATTCATCAGCAGTCCGTTTTCCCCATTTTTGGCCAGAAGACCAGTTTCGGATCTTCGTTTGGGATCTCTTATAGGGAATGAGATACAAGTAATAGAGGTTTCTCATTGTACTATAATGAGTGTCAGATGACTATTTCAAGCCTATTTACTCCATTTTCTTTGTATGATTCAGCAGAAGTCTGCTTTCCCCATTTTCGGCCATTAGACCAGTTTTGGATCTTCATTTGGGATCTCTTCTAGGAAATGAGATACAAGTAATATAGGTTTCTCATTGTACTATAATGAGTCTCAGATGACTATTTCAAGCCTATTTACTCCATTTTCTTTGTATGATTCATCATAAGTCTGTTTTCCCCATTTTCGGCCAGAAGACCAGTTTCGGATCTCCATTTAGAAGTAATGGAGGCTTCTCAATCTACTATTATGAGACCCAGATGACCATTTGAAGCCTATTTACTCCATTTTCATTGTATGATTCATCAGAAGTCCGTTTTTCCTATTATCGGCCTGTAGACCAGTTTTAGATCATCATTGGGGATCTCTTCTTGGGAATGAGATTCAATTAATAGAGGATTCTCATTGTACTATAATGAGTCTCAGATGACTATTTCAAGCCTATTTACTCCATTTTCTTTGTATGATTCATCAGAAGTCTGTTTTCCCCATTTTGGCCAGTAGACCAATTTCGGATCATCATTTGGGATCTCTTCTAGGGAAAGAGGTACAAGTAATAGAGGCTTCTCATTGTACTATTCTGAATCTTCGATGACTATTTGAAGACTATTTACTCCATTTTCTTTGTATGATTCATCAAATGTCCGTTTTCCCCATTTTCGGCCATTAGACGAGTTTTGGATATTCATTTGGGATCTCTTCTATGGAATGAGATACAAGTAATAGAGGCTTCTCATTGTATTATAATGAGTGTCAGATGACTATTTCAAGCCTATTTACTCCATTTTCTTTGTATGATTCATCAGAAGTCTGTTTTCCCTATTTTTGGCCAGAAGACCAGTTTCGGATCTTCGTTTGGGATCTCTTCGAGGGAATGAGATACAAGTAATACAGGCTTCTCATTATACTATAATGAGTGTCAGATTACTATTTCAAGCCTATTTTCTTTGTATGATTCATCAGAAGTCCGTTTTCCCCATTTTCAGCCATTAGACTAGTTTTGGATCTTCATTTGGAATCTCTTCTAGGAAATGAGATACAAGTAATATAGGTTTCTCATTGAACTATAATGAGTCTCAGATGACTATTTCAAGCCTATTTACTCCATTTTCTTTGTATGATTCATCAGAAGTCTGTTTTCCCCATTTTCGGCCAGAAGACCAGTTTCGGATCTCCTTTTGGGGTCTCTTCTAGGGAATGAGATACAAGTAATAGAGGCTTCTCAATCTACTATTATGAGACCCAGATGACCATTTGAAGCCTATTTACTCCATTTTCATTGTATGATTCATCAGAAGTCGGTTTTCCCTATTATCGGCCAGTAGATCAGTTTCGGATCATCATTGGGGATCTCTTCTTGGGAATGAGATACAATTAATAGAGGATTCTCATTGTATTATTATGAGTCCCAGATGACTATTTCAAGCCCATGTACTCCATTTTCTTTGTTTGATTCATAAGAAGTCCGTTTTCCCAATTTTCCGCTAGTAGACCAGTTTCGGATCTTCATTTGGGATCTCTTCTAGGGAATGAGATAAAAAGTAATAGAGGGTTCTCATTGTACTATTATGAGTCTTAGATTACTATTTCAAGCCTATTTACTCCATTTTCTTTGTGTGATTCATGAGATGCCCGTTTTCCTCATTTTTGACCTGTAGACCAGTTTTGGATCATCATTTGGGATCTCCTCTTGGGAATAAGATACAATTAATTGAGGCTTCTCATTGTAGTATTGTGAGTCCCAGATGAATATTTCAAGCCCATGTACTCCATTTTCTATGTATGATTCATCAGAAGTCCGTTTTCCCCATTTTCGGCTAGTAGACCAGTTTCAGATCTTCATTTGGAATCTCTTCTAGGGAATGAGATACAAGTTATAGAGGCCTCTTATTGTACTATTACGTGTCCCAGATAACCATTTCAAGCCAATTTATAGCATTTTCTTTGTATGATTCATCAGAAGTCCGTTTCCCCATTTTCGGCCAGTAGACCAGTTTTGGATCTTCATTTGGGATCTCTTTAAGAGAATCAGATACAAGTAATAGAAGCTTCTCATTGTACTAATATGAGTCATATATGACTATTTCAAGCCTATTTACTCTATTTTCGTTGTATGATTCATCATAAGTCCGTTTTCCCCATTTTTGGCTAGTAGACCAGTTTCAGATCTTCATTTGGAATCTCTTCTAGGGAATGAGATACAAGTTATAGAGGCCTCTTATTGTACTATTACGTGTCCCAGATAACCATTTCAAGCCAATTTATACCATTTTCTTTGTATGATTCATCAGAAGTCCGTTTTCCCCATTTTCGGCCAGTAGACCAGTTTTGGATCTTCATTTGGGATCTCTTCAAGAGAATGAGATACAAGTAATAGAAGCTTCTCATTGTACTAATATGAGTCATATATGACTATTTCAAGCCTATTTACTCTATTTTCGTTGTATGATTCATCATAAGTCCGTTTTCCCCATTTTTGGCTGGAAGACCAGTTTCGGATCTTCGTTTGGGATCTCTTCTAGGGAATGAGATACAAGTAATAGAGGATTCTCAATGTACAATTATGAGACCCTGATGACCATTTCAAGCCTATTTACTCTATTTTCTCTGTATTATTCATCAGAAGTCCGTTTTCCCTATTTTCGGCCAGTAGACAAGTTTCGGATCATCATTTGGGATCTCTTCTAGGGAATGCGATAAAGTAATAGAGGTTTCTCATTATACTGTTATGAGTCTTAGATGACTATATCAATCATTTACTCCATTTTCTTTGTATGATTCATCAGAATTTCGTTTTCCCCATTTTCGGCCATTAGACCAGTTTTAGATCTTCATTTGGGATCTCTTCTAGAGAATGAGATACAAGTAATAGAGGCTTCTCATTGTACTATTATGAGTCCCAGATGACAATTTTCAAGCCTATTTACTCCATTTTATTTGTATGATTCATCAGATGTCCGTTTTCCCCATTTTCTGCCATTAGACCAGTTTTGGTTCTTCATTTGGGATCTCTTATAGGGAAAGTAGATACAAGTAATAGAGGCTTGTCATTGTACTATAATGAGTCTCAGATGACTATTTCAAGCCTATTTACTCCATTTTCTTTGTATGATTCATCAGAAGTCCGTTTTCCCCGTTTTCGGCCATTAGACCTGTTTTGGATCTTCTTTAGGATCTCTTCTAGGGAATGAGATACAAGTAATAGAGGCGTTGCCTTGTACTATTATGAGTCTTAGATAACTATTTCAAGCCTATTTACTCCATTTTCTTTGTATAATTTATCAAAAGTCCGTTTTCTCCATGTTCGGCCAGTAGACCAGTTTTGGATCTTCTTTTGGGATCTCTTCTAGGAAATGAGATACAAGTAATATAGGTTTCTCATTGTAGTATTGTGAGTTCCAGATGACTATTTCAAGCCCACGTACTCCATTTTCTTTGTTTGATTCATAAGAAGTCCGTTTTCCCCATTTTCCGCTAGTAGACCAGTTTCAGATCTTCATTTGGGATCTCTTCTAGGGAACGAGATAAAAGTAATAGAGGGTTCTCATTGTACTATTATGAGTCTTAGATTACTATTTCAAGCCTATTTACTCCATTTTCTTTGTATGATTCATGAGATGCCCGTTTTCCCCATTTTTGACCTGTAGACCAGTTTTGGATCATCATTTGGGATCTCCTCTTGGGAATATGATACAATTAATTGAGGCTTCTCATTGTAGTATTGTGAGTCCCAGATGAATATTTCAAGCCCATGTACTCCATTTTCTATGTATGATTCATCAGAAGTCCGTTTTCCCCATTTTCGGCTAGTAGACCAGTTTCAGATCTTCATTTGGAATCTCTTCTAGGGAATGAGATACAAGTTATAGAGGCCTCATATTGTACTATTACGTGTCCCAGATAACCATTTCAAGCCAATTTATACCATTTTCTTTGTATGATTCATCAGAAGTCCGTTTTCCCCATTTTGGCCAGTAGACCAGTTTCGGATCATCATTTGGGATCTCTTCTAGGGAATGAGATACAAGTAATAGAGGCCTCTTATTGTACTATTATGAGCCCCAAGCCAATTAAAACATTTTTTTTGTACGATTCATCAGAAGTCCGTTTTTCCCATTTTCGGCCAGTAGACCAGTTTTAGATCTTCATTTGGGATCTCTTCAAGAGAATGAGATACAAGTAATAGAGGCTTCTCATTGTACTATAATTAGTCTCAGATGACTATATCAAGCCTATTTATTCCATTTTCTTTGTACTATTCATCAGAAGTCTGTTTTCCCCATTTTCGGTCTTAAGACCTGTTTCGGATCTTCGTTTGGGATCTCTTATAGGGAATGAGATAAAAGTAATAGACGCTTCTGAATGTACTATTATGAGACCCAGATGACCATTTCAAGCCTATTTACTCAATTTTCTTTGTATGATTCATCAGAAGTCCGTTTTCCCCATTTTGGCCAGTAGACCAGTTTCGGATCATTATTTGGGATCTCTTCTAGGGAAAGAGATACAAGTAATAGAGGCTTCTTATTGTACTATTATGAGTCTTCGATGACTATTTCAAGACTATTTACTCCATTTTCTTTGTATGATTCATCAAGTATCCGTTTTCCCCATTTTCGGCTATTAGACCAGTTTTGGATCTTCATTTGGGATCTCTTCTAGGGAATGAGATACAAGTAATATAGGCTTCTCATTGTACTATAATGAGTGTCAGATGACTATTTCAAGCCTATTTACTCCATTTTCTTTGTATGATTCATCAGCAGTCCGTTTTCCCCATTTTTGGCCAGAAGACCAGTTTCGGATCTTCGTTTGGGATCTCTTATAGGGAATGAGATACAAGTAATAGAGGTTTCTCATTGTACTATAATGAGTGTCAGATGACTATTTCAAGCCTATTTACTCCATTTTCTTTGTATGATTCAGCAGAAGTCTGTTTTCCCCATTTTCGGCCATTAGACCATTTTTGGATCTTCATTTGGGATCTCTTCTAGGAAATGAGATACAAGTAATATAGGTTTCTCATTGTACTATAATGAGTCTCAGATGACTATTTCAAGCCTATTTACTCCATTTTCTTTGTATGATTCATCATAAGTCTGTTTTCCCCATTTTCGGCCAGAAGACCAGTTTCGGATCTCCGTTTGGGATCTCTTCTAGGGAATGAGATAGAAGTAATGGAGGCTTCTCAATCTACTTTTATGAGACCCAGATGACCATTTGAAGCCTATTTACTCCATTTTCATTGTATGATTCATCAGAAGTCCGTTTTCCCTATTATCGGCCTGTAGACCAGTTTTAGATCATCATTGGGGATCTTTTCTTGGGAATGAGATTCAATTAATAGAGGATTCTCATTGTATTATTATGAGTCCCAGATGATTATTTCAAGGCCATGTACTCCATTTTCTTTGTTTGTTTCATCAGAAGTCCGGTTTCCCCATTTTCGGCTAGTAGACCAGTTTCGGATCCTCATTTGGGATCTCTTCTAGGCAATGAGATACAAGTAATAAAGGCTTCTCATTGTACTATTATGAGTCATAGATGACTATTTCAAGCCTATTTACTCTATTTTATTTGTATAATTCATCAGAAGTCCGTTTTCCCCATTTTCGGCCAGAAGACCAGTTTCGGATCTTCATTTGGGATCTCTTCTAGGGAATGAGATACAAGTAATAGAGGCCTCTTATTGTACTATTATGAGCCCCAAGCCAATTAAAACATTTTTCTTTGTATGATTCATCAGAAGTCCGTTTTTCCCATTTTCGGCCAGTAGACCAGTTTTAGATCTTCATTTGGGATCTCTTCAAGAGAATGAGATACAAGTAATAGAGGTTTCTCATTGTACTATAATTAGTCTCAGATGACTATATCAAGCCTATTTATTCCATTTTCTTTGTACTATTCATCAGAAGTCTGTTTTCCCCATTTTCGGCCTGAAGACCTGTTTGGGATCTTCTTTTGGGATCTCTTATAGGGAATGAGATACAAGTAACAGACGCTTCTGAATGTACTATTATGAGACCCAGATGACCATTTCAAGCCTATTTACTCAATTTTCTTTGTATGATTCATCAGAAGTCCGTTTTCCCCATTTTGGCCAGTAGACCAGTTTCGGATCATCAATTGGGATCTCTTCTAGGGAAAGAGATACAAGTAATAGAGGCTTCTTATTGTACTATTATGAGTCTTCGATGACTATTTCAAGACTATTTACTCCATTTTCTTTGTATGATTCATCAAGTATCCGTTTTCCCCATTTTCGGCCATTAGACCAGTTTTGGATCTTCATTTGGGATCTCTTCTAGGGAATGCGATACAAGTAATATAGGCTTCTCATTGTACTATAATGAGTGTCAGATGACTATTTCAAGCCTATTTACTCCATTTTCTTTGTATGATTCATCAGCAGTCCGTTTTCCCCATTTTTGGCCAGAAGACCAGTTTCAGATCTTCGTTTGGGATCTTTTATAGGGAATGAGATTCAAGTAATAGAGGTTTCTCATTTTACTATAATGAGTGTCAGATGACTATTTCAAGCCTATTTACTCCATTTTCTTTGTATGATTCAGCAGAAGTCCGTTTTCCCCATTTTCGGCCATTAGACCAGTTTTCGATCTTCATTTGGGATCTCTTCTAGGAAATGAGATACAAGTAATATAGGTTTCTCATTGTACTATAATGAGTCTCAGATGACTATTTCAAGCCTATTTAGTCCATTTTCTTTGTATGATTCATCATAAGTCTGTTTTCCCCATTTTTGGCCAAAAGACCAGTTTCGGATCTCCGTTTGGGATCTCTTCTAGGGAATGAGATAGAAGTAATGGAGGCTTCTCAATCTACTATTATGAGACCCAGATGACCATTTGAAGCCTATTTACTCCATTTTCATTGTATGATTCATCAGAAGTCCGTTTTCCCTATTATCGGCCTGTAGACCAGTTTTAGATCATCATTGGGGATCTCTTCTTGGGAATGAGATTCAATTAATAGAGGATTCTCATTGTATTATTATGAGTCCCAGATGATTATTTCAAGGCCATGTACTCCATTTTCTTTGTTTGATTCATCAGAAGTCCGGTTTCCCCATTTTCGGCTAGTAGACCAGTTTCGGATCCTCATTTGGGATCTCTTCTAGGCAATGAGATACAAGTAATAAAGGCTTCTCATTGTACTATTATGAGTCATAGATGACTATTTCAAGCCTATTTACTCTATTTTATTTGTATAATTCATCAGAAGTCCGTTTTCCCCATTTTCGGCCAGAAGACCAGTTTCGGATCTTCATTTGGGATCTCTTCTAGGGAATGAGATACAAGTAATAGAGGCCTCTTATTGTACTATTATGAGCCCCAAGCCAATTAAAACATTTTTCTTTGTATGATTCATCAGAAGTCCGTTTTTCCCATTTTCGGCCAGTAGACCAGTTTTAGATCTTCATTTGGGATCTCTTCAAGAGAATGAGATACAAGTAATAGAGGTTTCTCATTGTACTATAATTAGTCTCAGATGACTATATCAAGCCTATTTATTCCATTTTCTTTGTACTATTCATCAGAAGTCTGTTTTCCCCATTTTCGGCCTGAAGACCTGTTTGGGATCTTCTTTTGGGATCTCTTATAGGGAATGAGATACAAGTAACAGACGCTTCTGAATGTACTATTATGAGACCCAGATGACCATTTCAAGCCTATTTACTCAATTTTCTTTGTATGATTCATCAGAAGTCCGTTTTCCCCATTTTGGCCAGTAGACCAGTTTCGGATCATCAATTGGGATCTCTTCTAGGGAAAGAGATACAAGTAATAGAGGCTTCTTATTGTACTATTATGAGTCTTCGATGACTATTTCAAGACTATTTACTCCATTTTCTTTGTATGATTCATCAAGTATCCGTTTTCCCCATTTTCGGCCATTAGACCAGTTTTGGATCTTCATTTGGGATCTCTTCTAGGGAATGCGATACAAGTAATATAGGCTTCTCATTGTACTATAATGAGTGTCAGATGACTATTTCAAGCCTATTTACTCCATTTTCTTTGTATGATTCATCAGCAGTCCGTTTTCCCCATTTTTGGCCAGAAGACCAGTTTCAGATCTTCGTTTGGGATCTTTTATAGGGAATGAGATTCAAGTAATAGAGGTTTCTCATTTTACTATAATGAGTGTCAGATGACTATTTCAAGCCTATTTACTCCATTTTCTTTGTATGATTCAGCAGAAGTCCGTTTTCCCCATTTTCGGCCATTAGACCAGTTTTCGATCTTCATTTGGGATCTCTTCTAGGAAATGAGATACAAGTAATATAGGTTTCTCATTGTACTATAATGAGTCTCAGATGACTATTTCAAGCCTATTTAGTCCATTTTCTTTGTATGATTCATCATAAGTCTGTTTTCCCCATTTTTGGCCAGAAGACCAGTTTCGGATCTCCGTTTGGGATCTCTTCTAGGGAATGAGATAGAAGTAATGGAGGCTTCTCAATCTACTATTATGAGACCCAGATGACCATTTGAAGCCTATTTACTCCATTTTCATTGTATGATTCATCAGAAGTCCGTTTTCCCTATTATCGGCCTGTAGACCAGTTTTAGATCATCATTGGGGATCTCTTCTTGGGAATGAGATTCAATTAATAGAGGATTCTCATTGTATTATTATGAGTCCCAGATGACTATTTCAAGCCCATGTACTCCATTTTCTTTGTTTGATTCATCAGAAGTCCGGTTTCCCCATTTTCGGCTAGTAGACCAGTTTCGGATCCTCATTTGGGATCTCTTCTAGGCAATGAGATACAAGTAATAAAGGCTTCTCATTGTACTATTATGAGTCATAGATGACTATTTCAAGCCTATTTACTCTATTTTATTTGTATAATTCATCAGAAGTCCGTTTTCCCCATTTTCGGCCAGAAGACCAGTTTCGGATCTTCATTTGGGATCTCTTCTAGGGAATGAGATATACAAGTAATAGAGGCCTCTTATTGTACTATTATGAGCCCCAAGCCAATTAAAACAATTTTCTTTGTATGATTGATCAGAAGTCCGTTTTTCCCATTTTCGGCCAGTAGACCAGTTTTAGATCTTCATTTGGGATCTCTTCAAGAGAATGAGATACAAGTAATAGAGGCTTCTCATTGTACTATAATTAGTCTCAGATGACTATATCAAGCCTATTTATTCCATTTTCTTTGTACTATTCATCAGAAGTCTGTTTTCCCCAATTTCGGCCTGAAGACCTGTTTCGAATCTTCGTTTGGGATCTCTTATAGGGAATGAGATACAAGTAATAGACGCTTCTGAATATACTATTATGAGACCCAGATGACCATTTCAAGCCTATTTACTCAATTTTCTTTGTATGATTCATCAGAAGTCCGTTTTCCCTATTTTGGCCAGTAGACCAGTTTCGGATCATCATTTGGGATCTCTTCTAGGGAAAGAGATACAAGTAATAAAGGCTTCTCATTGTACTATTATGAGTCTTCGATGACTATTTCAAGACTATTTACTCCATTTTCTTTGTATGATTCATCAAATATCCGTTTTCCCCATTTTTGGCCAGAAGACCAGTTTCGGATCTTCGTTTGGGATCTCTTATAGGGAATGAGATACAAGTAATAGAGGTTTCTCATTGTACTATAATGAGTGTCAGATGACTATTTCAAGCCTATTTACTCAATTTTCTATGTATGATTCAGCAGAAGTCCGTTTTCCCCATTTTCGGCCATTAGACCAGTTTTGAATCTTCATTTGGGATCTCTTCTAGGACCTGAGATACAAGTAATATACGTTTCTCATTGTACTATAATGAGTCTCAGATGACTATTTCAAGCCTATTTACTCCATTTTCTTTGTATGATTCATCATAAGTCTGTTTTCCCCATTTTCGGCCAGAAGACCAGTTTCGGATCTCCGTTTGGGATCTCTTCTAGGGAATGAGATAGAAGTAATGGAGGCTTCTCAATCTACTATTATGAGACCCAGATGACCATTTGAAGCCTATTTACTCCATTTTCCTTGTTTGATTCATCAGAAGTCTGTTTTCCCCATTTTCGGCTAGTAGACCAGTTTCAGATCCTCATTAGGGATCTCTTCTAGGCAATGAGATACAAGTAATAAAGGCTTCTGATTGTACTATTATGAGTCTTAGATGACTATTTCAAGCATATTTACTCCATTTTCTTTGTATCATTCATCAGAAGTCCGTTTTCCCCATTTTCGGCCAATAGACCAGTTTTGGATCTTCATTTGGGATCTCTTCTTGGCAATGAGATACATTTAATTGAGGCTTCTAATTGTAGTATTGTGAGTTCCAGATGACTATTTCAACCCCATGTACTCCATTTTCTTTGTATGATTCATCAGATGTCCGTTTTCCCCATTTTTGGCCATTAGACCAGTTTTAGATCTTCATTTGGGATCTCTTCTAGGGAATGAGATACAAGTAATAAAGGCTTCTCAATGTACTATTATGAGACCCAAATGACCATTTCAAGCTTATATACTTTATTTTCTTTGTATGATTCATCAGAAGTCCATTTTCCCAATTTTCGGCCATTAGACCAGTTTTGGATCTTCATTTGGGATCTCTTCTAGGGAATGAGATACAAGTAATATAGGCTTCTCATTGTACTATAATGAGTCTCAGATGACTATTTGAAGCCTATTTACTCCATTTTCTTTGTATGATTCATCAGAAGTCTGTTTTCCCCATTTTTGGCCAGAAGACCAGTTTTGGATCTTCGTTTGGGCTCTCTTCTAGGGAATGAGATAGAAGTAAGAGAGGCTTCAGAATGTACTATTATGAGATCCAGATGACCATTTGAAGCTTATTTACTCCATTTTCTTTGTATGATTCATCAGAAGTCCGTTTTCCCCATTTTCGGCCAGTTGACCAGTTTCGGATCATCATTTGGGATCTCTTCTTGGGAATGAGATACAATTAATAGAGGCTTCCCATTGTACTATTATGAGTCCCAGATGACTATTTCAAGCCCATTTACTCCATTTTCTTTGTATGATTTATCAGAAGTCCGTTTTCCCTATTTTCGGCTAGTATGCCAGTTTCGGATCTTCATTTTGGATCTCTTCTAGGAAATGAGATACAAGAAATAGAGGCCTCTAATTGTACTATTATATGCCCCAAGCCAATTAAAACAATTTTCTTTGTATGATTCATCAGAAGTCCATTTTCCCCATTTTCGGTCAGTAGACTAGTTTTGGATCTTCATTTGGGATCTCTTCAAGAGAATGAGATACAAGTAATAGAGGCTTCTCATTGTACTATAATGAGTCTCAGATGACTATTTTAAGCCTATTTACTCAATTTTCTTTGTATGATTCATCAGAAGTCTGTTTTCCCCATTTTGGGCCAGAAGACCAGTTTCGGATCTTGGTTTGGGATCTCTTCTAGGGAATGAGATTCAAGTAATAGAGGCTTCTGAATGTACTATTATGAGACCCAGATGACCATTTGAAGCCTATTTACTCAATTTTCTTTGTATGATTCATCACAAGTCCGTTTTCCCCATTTTGGCCAGTAGACCAGTTTCAGATCATCATTTGGGGTCTCTTCTTGGGAATGAGATACAATTAATAGAGGTTTCTCATTGTAGTATTATGAGTCCCAGATGACTATTTCAAGCCCATGTACTCCATTTTCTTTGTTTGATTCATTAGAAGTCTGATTTCCCCATTTTCGGCTAGTAGACCAGTTTCAGATCTTCATTTGGAATCTCTTCTAGGGAATGAGAATAAAGTTATAGAGGCCTCTTATTGTACTATTACGTGTCCCAGATAACCATTTCAAGCCAATTTATACCATTTTGTTTGTATGATTCATCAGAAGTCCGTTTTCTTCATTTTCGGCCAGTAGACCAGTTTTGGATCTTCATTTGGGATCTCTTCAAGAGAATGAGATACAAGTAATAGAAGCTTCTCATTGTACTAATATGAGTCATATATGACTATTTCAAGCCTATTTACTCTATTTTCGTTGTATGATTCATCATAAGTCCGTTTTCCCCATTTTCGGCCGGAAGACCAGTTTCGGATCTTCGTTTGGGATCTCTTCTAGGGAATGAGATACAAGTAATAAAGGATTCTCAATGTACAATTATGAGACCCAGATGACCATTTCAAGCCTATTTACTCTATTTTCTCTGTATTATTCATCAGAAGTCCGTTTTCCCCATTTTCGGCCAGTAGACAAGTTTCGGATCATCATTTGGGATCTCTTCTAGGGAATGCGATAAAGTAATAGAGGTTTCTCATTATACTGTTATGAGTCTTAGATGACTATATCAATCATTTACTCCATTTTCTTTGTATGATTCATCAGAATTTCGTTTTCCCCATTTTCGGCCATTAGACCAGTTTTGGATCTTCATTTGGGATCTCTTCTAGAGAATGAGATACAAGTAATAGAGGCTTCTCATTGTACTATTATGAGTCCCAGATGACAATTTTCAAGCCTATTTACTCCATTTTCTTTGTATGATTCATCAGATGTCCGTTTTCCCCATTTTCTGCCATTAGACCAGTTTTGGTTCTTCATTTGGGATCTCTTATAGGGAAAGTAGATACAAGTAGTAGAGGCTTGTCATTGTACTATAATGAGTCTCAGATGACTATTTCAAGCCTATTTACTCCATTTTCTTTGTATGATTCATCAGAAGTCCGTTTTCCCCATTTTCGGCCATTTGACCTGTTTTGGATCTTCTTTAGGATCTCTTCTAAGGAATGAGATACAAGTAATAGAGGCGTTGCCTTGTACTATTATGAGTCTTAGATAACTATTTCAAGCCTATTTACTCTATTTTCTTTGTATAATTTATCAAAAGTCCGTTTTCTCCATGTTCGGCCAGTAGACCAGTTTTGGATCTTCATTTGGGATCTCTTCTAGGAAATGAGATACAAGTAATATAGGTTTCTCATTGTAGTATTGTGAGTTCCAGATGACTATTTCAAGCCCATGTAGTCCATTTTCTTTGTTTGATTCATAAGAAGTCCGTTTTCCCCATTTTCCGCTAGTAGACCAGTTTCAGATCTTCATTTGGGATCTCTTCTAGGGAACGAGATAAAAGTAATAGAGGCTTCTCATTGTACTATTATGAGTCTTAGATTACTATTTCAAGCCTATTTACTCCATTTTCTTTGTATGATTCATGAGATGACCGTTTTCCCAATTTTTGACCTGTAGACCAGTTTTGGATCATCATTTAGGATCTCCTCTTGGGAATAAGATACAATTAATTGAGGCTTCTCATTGTAGTATTGTGAGACCCAGATGAAATTTTAAGCCCATGTACTCCATTTTCTTTGTATGATTCATCAGAAGTCCGTTTTCCCCATTTTCGGCTAGTAGACCAGTTTCAGATCTTCATTTGGAATCTCTTCTAGGGAATGAGATACAAGTTATTTACTCCATTTTCTTTCTATGATTCATCAGATGTCTGTTTTCCCTATTTTCGGCCAGAAGACCAGTTTCAGATCATTGTTAAGGATCTCTTCTAGGGAATGAGATACAAGTAATAGTGGCTTCTCAATCTACTATTATGAGACCCAGATGACCATTTGAAGCCTATTTACTCCATTTTCATTGTATGATTCATCAGAAGTCGGTTTTCCCTATTATCGGCCAGTAGATCAGTTTCGGATCATCATTGGGGATCTCTTCTTGGGAATGAGATACAATTAATAGAGGATTCTCATTGTTTTATTATGAGTCCCAGATGACCATTTCAAGCCCATGTACTCCATTTTCTTTGTTTGATTCATAAGAAGTCCGTTTTCCCCATTTTTCGCTAGTAGACCAGTTTCGGATCTTCATTTGGGATCTCTTCTAGGGAATGAGATAAAAGTAATAGAGGCTTCTCATTGTACTATTATGAGTCTTAGATTACTATTTCAAGCCTATTTACTCCATTTTCTTTGTATGATTCATGAGATGACCGTTTTCCCCATTTTGACCTGTAGACCAGTTTTGGATCATCATTTGGGATCTCCTCTTGGGAATAAGATACAATTAATTGAGGCTTCTCATTGTAGTATTGTGAGTCCCAGATGTATATTTCAAGCCCATGTACTCCATTTTCTTTGTATGATTCATCAGAAGTCCGTTTTCCCCATTTTCGGCTACCAGTTTCAGATCTTCATTTGGAATCTCTTCTAGGGAATGAGATACAAGTTATAGAGGCCTCTTATTGTACTATTACGTGTCCCAGATGACCATTTCAAGCCAATTTATACCATTTTCTTTGTATGATTCATCAGAAGTCCGTTTTCCCCATTTTCGGCCAGTAGACCAGTTTTGGATCTTCAATTGGGATCTCTTCAAGAGAATGAGATACAAGTAATAGAAGCTTCTCATTGTACTAATATGAGTCATATATGACTATTTTAAGCCTATTTACTCTATTTTCGTTGTATGATTCATCATAAGTCCGTTTTCCCCATTTTCGGCCGGAAGACCAGTTTCGGATCTTCGTTTGGGATCTCTTCTAGGGAATGAGATACAAGTAATAGAGGATTCTCAATGTACAATTATGAGACCCAGATGACCATTTCAAGCCTATTTACTCTATTTTCTCTGTATTATTCATCAGAAGTCCGTTTTCCCCATTTTCGGCCAGTAGACAAGTTTCGGATCATCATTTGGGATCTCTTCTAGGGAATGCGATACAAGTAATAGTGGCTTCTCAATGTACTATTATGAGACCCAGATGACCATTTAGGCCTATTTACTCCAGTTTCTCTGTATGATTCATCAGAAGTCCGTTTTCCCCATTTTCGGCCATTAGACGAGTTTTGGATCTTCATTTGCGATCTCTTCTAGGGAATGAGATACAAGTAATAGAGGTTTCTCAATGTACTATAATGAGTCTCAGATGACTATTTTAATCCTATTTACTCCATTTTCTTTGTATGATTCATTAGAAGTCTGTTTTCCCCATTTTCGGCCAGAAGACCAGTTTCAGATCTTTGTTTGTCATCTCTTCTAGGGAATGAGATATAAGTAATAGAGGCTTCTCAATAGACTATTATAACACCCAGATGACCATTTCAAGAGTATTTTCTCTATTTTCTTTGTATGATTCATCAGAAGTCTGTTTTCCCCATTTTCGGCCATTAGACCAATTTTTGATCTTCATTTGGGATCTCTTCTAGGGAATGATATACAAGTAATAGAAGTTTCTCATTGTACTATAATGAGTCTCAGATGACTATTTCAAGCCTATTTACTCCATTTTCTTTGTATGATTCATCAGAAGTCTGTTTTCCCCGTTTTCGGCCAGAAGGCCAGTTTCGGATCTTCGTTTGGGATCTCTTCTAGGGAATGAGATACAAATAATAGAGGCTTCTCAATGTACTATTATGAGACCCAAATGACCATTTAAAGCCTATTTACTCCATTTTCTTTGTTTGATTCTTCAGAAGTCCGTTTCCCCATTTTCGGCTAGTAGACAAGTTTCGGATCTTCATTTGGGATCTCTTCATGGGAATGCGATACAAGTAATAGAGGCTTCTCATTGTAGTATTATGAGTCTTAGATGACTATTGCAAGCCTATTTACTCCATTTTCTTTGTATGATTCATCAGAAGTCCGTTTTCCCCATTTTTGGCCAATATACCAGTTTTGGATCTTCATTTGGGATCTCTTCTAGGGAATGCGATACAAGTAATAGAGGCTTCTCATTGTACTATTATGAGTCCCAGATGACCATTTTCAAGCCTATTTACTCCATTTTCTTTCTATGATTCATCAGAAGTCCGTTTTCCCCATTTTCGGCCAGTAGAACAGTTTCGGATATTCATTTGGGATCTCTTCTTGGGAATGAGATAAAATTAAAAGAGGCTTCTCACTGTACTATTATGAGTCATAGATGACTATTTCAAGCCTATTTACTCCATTTTCTTTGTCTGATTCATCAGAAGTCCGTTTCCCCATTTTCGGCTAGTAGACCCGTTTCGGATCTTTGTTTGTGATCTCTTCTAGGAAATGAGATACAAGTAATAGAGGCTTCTCATTGTCCTATTATGAGTCTTAGATGACTATTTCAAGCATATTTACTCCATTTTCTTTGTATGATTCATCAGAAGTCCGTTTTCCCCATTTTCGGCCAGTAGACCAGTTTTTGATCTTCATTTGGGATCTCTTCTAGGGAATGAGATACAACTAATTGAGGCTTCTCATTGTAGTATTGTGAGCTCCAGATGACTATTTCAAGCCCATGTACGCCATTTTCTTTGTTTGATTCATAAGAAGTCCGTTTTCCCCATTTTCCGCTAGTAGACCAGTTTCAGATCTTCATTTGGGATCTCTTCTAGGGAACGAGATAAAAGTAATAGAGGCTTCTCATTGTACTATTATGAGTCTTAGATTACTATTTCAAGCCTATTTACTCCATTTTCTTTGTATGATTCATGAGATGACCGTTTTCCCGATTTTTGACCTGTAGACCAGTTTTGGATCATCATTTAGGATCTCCTCTTGGGAATAAGATACAATTAATTGAGGCTTCTCATTGTAGTATTGTGAGACCCAGATGAAATTTTAAGCCCATGTACTCCATTTTCTTTGTATGATTCATCAGAAGTCCGTTTTCCCCATTTTCGGCTAGTAGACCAGTTTCAGATCTTCATTTGGAATCTCTTCTAGGGAATGTGATACAAGTTATTTACTCCATTTTCTTTCTATGATTCATCAGAAGTCTGTTTTCCCCATTTTCGGCCAGAAGACCAGTTTCAGATCATTGTTAAGGATCTCTTCTTGGGAATGAGATACAAGTAATAGTGGCTTCTCAATCTACTATTATGAGACCCAGATGACCATTTAAAGCCTATTTACTCCATTTTCATTGTATGATTCATCAGAAGTCGATTTTCCCTATTATCGGCCAGTAGATCAGTTTCGGATCATCATTGGGGATCTCTTCTTGGGAATGAGATACAATTAATAGAGGATTCTCATTGTTTTATTATGAGTCCCATATGACCATTTCAAGCCCATGTACTCCATTTTCTTTGTTTGATTCATAAGAAGTCCGTTTTCCCCATTTTTCGCTAGTAGACCAGTTTCGGATCTTCATTTGGGATCTCTTCTTGGGAATGCGATACAAGTAATAGAGGCTTCTCATTGTAGTATAATGAGTCTTAGATGATTATTTCAAGCCTATTTACTCCATTTTCTTTGTATGATTCATTAGAAGTCCGTTTTCCCTATTTTCTGCCAATAGACCAGTTTTGGATCTTCATTTGGGATCTGTTCTTGGGAATGAGATACAATTAATTGAGGCTTATCATTGTACTATTGTGAGTTACAGATGACTATTTGAAGCCCATGTACTCCATTTTCTTTGTATGATTCATCAGAAGTCTGTTTTCCCTATTTTCGGCCATTAGACCAATTTTGGATCTTCATTTGGGATCTCTTTTAGGGAATGAGATACAAGTAATAGAGGTTTCTCATTGTACTATAATGAGTCTCATATGACTATTTAAAGCCTATTTATTCTATTTTCTTTGTATGATTCATTAGAAGTCTGTTTTCCCCATTTTCGGCCAGAAGACCAGTTTCAGATCTTTGTTTGGCATCTCTTCTAGGGAATGAGATATAAGTAATAGAGGCTTCTCAATAGACTATTATAAGACCCAGATGACCATTTCAAGACTATTTTCTCTATTTTCTTTGTATGATTCATCAGAAGTCTGTTTTCCCCATTTTTGGCCATTAGACCAATTTTGGATCTTCATTTGGGATCTCTTCTAGGGAATGAGATACAAGTAATAGAGGTTTCTCATTGTACTATAATGAGTCTAAGATGACTATTTCAAGCCTATTTACTCCATTTTCTTTGTATGACTCATGAGAAGTCTGTTTTCCCCATTTTTGGCCAGAAGACCAGTTTCGGATCTTCCTTTGGGATCTCTTTTAGGGAATGAAATACAAGTAATAGAGGCTTCTCAATATACTATTACGAGACCCAGATGACCATTTGAAGCCTATTTACTCCAAGTTCTTTGTATGATTCATCAGAAGTCCTTTTTCCCTATTTTCGGCCAGTAGACCAGTTTCAGATCATCATTTGGGGTCTCTTCTTGGGAATGAGATACAATTAATAGAGGTTTCTCATTTTAGTATTATGAGTCCCAGATGACTATTTCAAGCCCATGTACTCCATTTTCTTTGTTTGATTCATTAGAAGTCTGATTTCCCCATTTTCGGCTAGTAGACCAGTTTCGGATCTTCATTTGGGATCTCTTCTTGGGAATGCGATACAAGTAATAGAGGCTTCTCATTGTAGTATTATGAGTCGTAGATGACTATTTCAATCCTATTTACTCCATTTTCTTTGTATGATTCATCAGAAGTCCGTTTTCCCCATTTTTGGCCAATATACCAGTTTTGGAACTTCATTTGGGATCTCTTCTAGGGAATGCGATACAAGTAATAGAGGCTTCTCATTGTACTATTATGAGTCCCAGATGACCATTTTCAAGCCTATTTACTCCATTTTCTTTCTATGATTCATCAGAAGTCCGTTTTCGCCATTTTCGGCCAGTAGAACAGTTTCAGATCTTTATTTGGGATCTCTTCTAGGGAATGAGATACAATTAATTGAGGCTTCTCATTGTAGTATTGTGAGTTCCAGATGACTATTTGAAGCCCATGTACTCCATTTTCTTTGTATTATTCATCAGATGCCCGTTTTCCCCATTTTCGGCCATTAGACCAGTTTTGGATCTTCATTTGGGATTTCTTTTAGGGAATGAGATACAAGTAACAGAGGTTTCTCATTGTTCTATAATGAGCCTCAGATGACTATTTCAAGCCTATTTACTCCATTTTCTTTGTATGATTAATCAGAAGTCTGTTTTCCCCATTTTCGGCTAGAAGACCAGTTTCAGATCTTCGTTTGGGATCTCTTCTAGGGAATGAGATACAAGTAATAGAGGCTTCTCAATGTACTATTATGAGACCCAGATGAGCATTTGAAGCCTATTTACTCCATTTTCTTTGTATGATTCATCAGAAGTTCTTTTTCCCTAGTTTCGGCCAGTAGACCAGTTTCAGATCATCATTTGGGGTCTCTTCTTGGGAATGAGATACAATTAATAGAGGCTTCTCATTGTAGTATTATGAGTCCCAGATGACTATTTCAAGCCCATGTACTCCATTTTCTTTGTTTGATTCATCAGAAGTCCGTTTTCCCCATTTTCGGCTAGTAGACCAGTTTCAGATCTTCATTTGGGATCTCCTCTTGGGAATGCGATACAAGTAATAGAGGCTTCTCATTGTAGTATAATGAGTCTTAGATGATTATTTCAAGCCTATTTACTCCATTTTCTTTGTATGATTCATCAGAAGTCCGTTTTCCCTATTTTTGGCCAATATACTAGTTTTGGATCTTCATTTGGGATCTCTTCTAGGGAATGCGATACAAGTAATAGAGGCTTCTCATTGTACTATTATGAGTCCCATACGACCATTTTCAAGCCTATTTACTCCATTTTCTTTCTATGATTCATCAGAAGTCCGTTTTCCCTATTTTCGGCCAGTATTTCAGTTTTGGATATTCATTTGGGATATCTTCTAGAGAATGCGATACAAGTAATAGAGGCTTCTCATTGTACTATTATGAGTCCCAGATGACCATTTTCAAGCCTATTTACTCCATTTTCTTTCTATGATTCATCAGAAGTCCGTTTTCCCCATTTTCGGCCAGTAGAACAGTTTCGGATATTCATTTGGGATCTCTTCTTGGGAATGAGATAAAATTAAAAGAGGCTTCTCATTGTACTATTATGAGTCATAGATGACTATTTCAAGCCTATTTACTCCATTTTTTTTTCTGATTCATCAGAAGTCCGTTTCCCCATTTTCGGCTAAGAGACCCGTTTCAGATCTTTGTTTGGGATCTCTTCTAGGAAATGAGATACAAGTAATAGAGGCTTCTCATTGTACTCTTATGAGTCTTAGATGACTATTTCAAGCATATTTACTCCATTTTCTTTGTATGATTCATTAGAAGTCCGTTTTCCCCATTTTCTGCCAATAGACCAGTTTTGGATCTTCATTTGGGATCTCTTCTTGGGAATGAGATACAAATAATTGAGGCTTATCATTGTACTATTGTGAGTTACAGATGACTATTTGAAGCCCATGTACTCCATTTTCTTTGTATGATTCATCAGATGTCCGTTTTCCCCATTTTCGGCCATTAGACCAGTTTTGGACCTTCATTTGGGATTTCTTATAGGGAATGAGATACACGTAATAGAGGCTTCTCATTGTACTATAATGAGTCTCATATGACTATTTAAAGTCTATTTACTCTATTTTCTTTGTATGATTCATTAGAAGTCTGTTTTCCCCATTTTCGGCCAGAAGACCAGTTTCAGATCTTTGTTTGGCATCTCTTCTAGGGAATGAGATATAAGTAATAGAGGCTTCTCAATAGACTATTATAAGACCCAGATGACCATTTCAAGACTATTTTCTCTATTTTCTTTGTATGATTCATCAGAAGTCTGTTTTCCCCATTTTCGGCCATTATACCAATTTTGGATCTTCATTTGGGATCTCTTCTAGGGAATGAGATACAAGTAATAAAAGTTTCTCATTGTACTATAATGAGTCTCAGATGACTATTTCAAGCCTATTTACTCCATTTTCTTTGTATGATTCATCAGAAGTCTGTTTTCCCCATTTTCGGCCAGAAGGCCAGTTTCGGATCTTCATTTGGGATCTCTTCTAGGGAATGAGATACAAGTAATAGAGGCTTCTCAATGTACTATTATGAGACCCAGATGACCATTTAAAGCCTATTTACTCCATTTTCTTTGTTTGATTCTTCAGAAGTCTGTTTTCCCCATTTTTGGCTAGTAGACAAGTTTCGGATCTTCATTTGGGATCTCTTCTTGGGAATGCGATACAAGTAATAGAGGCTTCTCATTGTAGTATTATGAGTCCCAGATGACTATTGCAAGCCTATTTACTCCATTTTCTTTGTACGATTCATCAGAAGTCCGTTTTCCCCATTTTTGGCCAATATACCAGTTTTGGATCTTCATTTCGGATCTCTTCTAGGGAATGCAATACAAGTAATAGAGGCTTCTCATTGTACTTTTATAAGTCCCAGATGACCATTTTCAAGCCTATTTACTCTATTTTCTACCTATGATTCATCAGAAGTCCGTTTTCCCCATTTTCGGCTAGTAGAACAGTTTTGGATATTCATTTGGGATCTCTTCTTGGTAATGAGGTAAAAGTAAAAGAGGCTTCTTATTGTACTATTATGAGTCATAGATGACTATTTCAGGCCTATTTACTCCATTTTCTTTGTTTGATTCATTAGAAGTCCGTTTCCCCATTTTCGGCTAATAGACCCGTTTCGGATCGTTGTTTGGGATCACTTCTAGGAAATGAGATACAAGTAATAGAGGCTTCTCATTGTACTATTATGAGTCTTAGATGACTATTTCAAGCATATTTACTCCATTTTCGTTGTATGATTCATCAGAATTCTGTTTTCCCCATTTTCGGCCAGTAGACCAGTTTTGGATCTTCATTTGGGATCTCTTCTTGGGAATGAGATACAATTAATTGAGGCTTCTTATTGTAGTATTGTGAGTTCCAGATGACTATTTGAAGCCCATTTACTCCATTTTCTTTGTATGATTCATCAGAAGTCTGTTTTCCCCATTTTCGGCCATTAGACCGGTTTTGGATCTTCATTTGGGATCTCTTCTAGGAAAAGAGATACAAGTACTAGAGGTTTCTCATTGTACTATAATGAGTCTAAGATGACTATTTCAAGCCTATTTACTCCATTTTCTTTGTATGACTCATCAGAAGTCTGTTTTCCCCTTTTTCGGCAAGAAGACCAGTTTCGGATCTTCCTTTGTGATCTCTTTTAGGGAATGAAATACAAGTAATTTAGGCTTCTCAATGTACAATTACGAGACCCAGATGACCATTTGAAGCCTATTTACTCCAAGTTCTTTGTATGATTTATCAGAAGTCCTATTTCCCTATTTTCGGCCAGTAGACCAGTTTCGGATCATCATTTGGGGTCTCTTCTTCGGAATGAGATACAATTAATAGAGGTTTCTCATTTTAGTATTATGAGTCCCAGATGACTATTTCAAGCCCATGTACTCCATTTTCTTTGTTTGATTCATTAGAAGTCTGATTTCCCCATTTTCGGCTAGTAGACCAGTTTCGGATCTTCATTTAGGATCTCTTCTTGGGAATGCGATACAAGTAATAGAGGCTTCTCATTGTAGTATTATGAGTCGTAGATGACTATTTCAATCCTATTTACTCCATTTTCTTTGTATGATTCATCAGAAGTCCGTTTTCCCCATTTTTGGATAATATACCAGTTTTGGATCTTCATTTGGGATCTCTTCTAGGGAATGCGATACAAGTAATAGAGGCTTCTCATTGTACTATTATGAGTCCCAGATGACCATTTTCAAGCCTATTTACTCCATTTTCTTTCTATGATTCCTCAGAAGTCCGTTTTCGCCATTTTCGGCCAGTAGAACAGTTTCCGATATTCATTAGGGAATGAAATACAAGTAATTTAGGCTTCTCATTGTACTTTTATGAGTCATAGATGACTATTTCAAGCCTATTTACTCCATTTTCTTTGTCTGATTCATCAGAAGTCCGTTTCCCTATTTTCGGCTAGTAGACCCGTTTCGGATCTTTGTTTGGGATCTCTTCTATGAAATGAGATACAAGTAATAGAGGCTTCTCATTGTACTATTATGAGTCTTAGATGACTATTTCAAGCATATTTACTCCATAATCTTTGTATGATTCGTCAGAAGTCCATTATCCTCGTTTTCGGCCAGTATACCAGTTTTGGATCTTTATTTGGGATCTCTTCTTGGGAAGTAAATACAATTAATTGAGGCTTCTCATTGTAGTATTGTGAGTTCTAGATGACTATTTGAATCCCATGTACTCCATTTTCTTTGTATGATTCATCAGATGTCCGTTTTCCCCATTTTCGGCCATTAGACCAGTTTTGGATCTTCATTTGGGATTTCTTTTAGGGAATGAGATACAAGTAACAGAGGTTTCTCATTGTACTATAATGAGCCTTAGATGACTATTTCAAGCCTATTTACTCCATTTTCTTTGTATGATTAATCAGAAATCTGTTTTCCCCATTTTCGGCCATAAGACCAGTTTCAAATCTTCGTTTGGGATCTCTTCTAGGGAATGAGATACAAGTAATTGACGCTTCTCAATGTACTATTATGAGACCCAGATTACCATTTGAAGCCTATTTAATATATTATCTTTGTATGATTCATCAGAAGTCAGTTTTCCCTATTTTCGGCCAGTAGACCAGTTTCGGAACATCATTTGGGATCACTTCATGGGAATGAGATACAATTAATAGAGACTTCCCATTGTAGGATCATGAGTCCCAGATGATTATTTCAAGCCCATGTACTCCATTTTCTTTGTTTGATTCATTAGAAGTCCGTTTTCCCCATTTTCGGCTAGTAGACCAGTTTCAGATCTTCATTTGGGATCTCTTCTCGGGAATGAGATACAAGTAATAGAGGCTTCTCATTAAACTATTATAAGTCTTAGATGACTATTTCAAGCCTATTTACACCATTTTCTTTGTATGATTCATCAGATGTCCGTTTTCCCCATTTTCGGCCATTAGACCAGTTTTGGACCTTCATTTGGGATTTCATCTAGGGAATGAGATACAAGTAATAGAGGCTTTTAATTGTACTATAATGAGTCTTATATGACTATTTCAAGCCTATTTACTCCATTTTCTTTGTATGATTCATTAGAAGTCTGTTTTCCCCATTTTTGGCTAGAAGACCAGTTTTAGATCTTTGTTTGGCATCTCTTCTAGGGAATGAGATATAAGTAATAGCGGCTTCTCAATGTTCTATTATGAGACCCAGATGAACATTTCAAGACTATTTACTCCATTTTCTTTGTATGATTCATCAGATGTCCGTTTTCCCCATTTTCGGCCATTAGACCAGTTTTGGACCTTCATTTGGGATTTCATCTAGGGAATGAGATACAAGTAATAGAGGCTTTTAATTGAACTATAATGAGTCTTATATGACTATTTCAAGCCTATTTACTCCATTTTCTTTGTATGATTCATTAGAAGTCTGTTTTCCCCATTTTCGGCCAGAAGACCAGTTTCAGATCTTTGTTTGGCATCTCTTCTAGGGAATGAGATATAAGTAATAGAGGCTTCTCAATGTTCTATTATGAGACCCAGATGAACATTTCAAGACTATTTACTCCATTTTTTTTGTATGATTCATCAGATGTCCGTTTTCCCCATTTTCGGCCATTAGACCAGTTTTGGACCTTCATTTGGGATTTCATCTAGGGAATGAGATACAAGTAATAGAGGCTTTTAATTGTACTATAATGAGTCTTATATGACTATTTCAAGCCTATTTACTCCATTTTCTTTGTATGATTCATTAGAAGTCTGTTTTCCCCATTTTCGGCAGAAGACCAGTTTCAGATCTTTGTTTGGCATCTCTTCTAGGGAATGAGATATAAGTAATAGAGGCTTCTCAATGTTCTATTATGAGACCCAGATGAACATTTCAAGACTATTTACTCTATTTTCTTTGTATGATTCATCAGAAGTCTGTTTTCCCCATTTTCGGCCATTAGACCAGTTTTGGATCTTCATTTGGAATCTCTTCTAGGGAATGAGATACAAGTAATAGAGGTTTCTCATTGTACTATAATGAGTCTCAGATGACTATTTCAAGCCTATTTACTCCATTTTCTTTGTAAGATTCATCAGAAGTCTGTTTTCCCCATTTTCGGCCAGAAGACTAGTTTCAGATCTTCGTTTGGGATCTTTTCGAGGGAATGAGATACAAGTAATAGAGGCTTCTCAATGTACTATTATGAGACCTAGATGACCATTTGAAGCCTATTTACTCTATTTTCTTTGTATGATTCATCAGAAGTTCTTTTTCCCTAGTTTCGGCCAGTAGACCAGTTTCAGATCATCATTTGGGGTCTCTTCTTGGGAATGAGATACAATTAATAGAGGCTTCTCATTGTAGTATTATGAGTCCCAGATGACTATTTTAAGCCTATTTACTCCATTTTCTTTGTATGAATCATGAGAAGTCCGTTTTCCCTATTTTTGGCCAATATACCAGTTTTGGATCTTCATTTGGGATCTCTTCTAGAGAATGGAATACAAGTAATAGAGGCTTCTCATTGTACTATTATGAGTCCCAGATGACCATTTTCAAGCCTATTTACTCCATTTTCTTTCTATGATTCATCAGAAGTCCGGTTTCCCCATTTTCGGCCAGTATTTCAGTTTCGGATATTCATTTAGGATCTCTTCTAGGGAATGCGATACAAGTAATACAGGCTTCTCATTGTACTATTATGAGTCCCAGATTACCATTTTGAAGCCTATTTACTCCATTTTCTTTGTATGGTTCATGAGAAGACTGTTGTCACCATTTTTGGCTAGAATACCAGTTTCAGATCTTCGTTTGGGATCTCTTCTAGGGAATGAGATACAAGTAATAGAGGCGTCTGAATGTACTATTATGAGATCCAGATGACTATTTCAAGCCTATTTAATCCATTTTCTTTGTATGATTCATCAGAAGTCCGTTTTCCCCATTTTCGGCCAGTAGACGAGTTTCAGATCATCATTGGGGATCTCTTTTTGGGAATGAGATACAATTAATAGAGGCTTCCCATTGTAGTATTATGAGTCACAGATGACTATTTCAAGCCCATTTACTCCATTTTCTTTGTATGATTCATCAGAAGTCCGTTTTCCCTATTTTCGGCTAGTAGACCAGTTTCGGATCTTCATTTGGGATCTCTTCTATGGAATGAGATAAAAGTAATAGAGGCCTCTCATTTTACTATAACGAGTCTCAGATGACTATTTCAAGCTTATTTACTCCATTTTCTTTTTATGATTCATCGGAAGTCTGCCATTTTCTTTGTATGATTCATCAGAAGTCCGTTTTCCCCATTTTCGCCCAATAGACCAGTTTTGGAACTTCATTTGGGATCTCTTCTTGGGAATGAGATACAATTAATTGAGGCTTATCATTGTACTATTGTGAGTTCCAGATGACTATTTGAAGCCCATGTACTCCATTTTCTTTGTATGATTCATCAGATGTCCGTTTTCCCCATTTTCGGCCATTAGACCAGTTTTGGACCTTCATTTGGGATTTCTTCTAGGGAATGAGATACAAGTAATAGAGGTTTCTCATTGTACTATAATGAGTCTAAGATGATTATTTCAAGCCTATTTACTCCATTTTCTTTGTATGATTCATCAGAAGACTGTTTACCCCATTTTCGGCCAGAAGACCAGTTTCGGATCTTCGTTTGGGATCTCTTCTAGGGAATGAAATACAAGTAATAGAGGCTTCTCAATGTACTATTATGAGACCCAGATGACCATTTGACGCCTATTTACTCCATTTTCTTTGTATGATTCATCAGCAGTCCTTTTTCCCTATTTTCGGCCAGTAGACCAGTTGCGGATCATCATTTGGGATCTCTTCTTGGGAATGAGATACAATTAATAGAGGTTTCTCATTATAGTATTATGAGTCCTGGATGATTATTCAAGCCCATGTACTCCATTTTCTTTGTTTGATTCATCAGAAGTCCGTTTTTGCCCATTCTCGGCTAGTAGACTAGTTTTGGATCTTCATTTGGGATCTCTTCTTGGGAATGCGATACAAGTAATAGAGGCTTCTCATTGAAGTATTATGAGTTGTAGATGACTATTTCAAGCCTATTTACTCCATTTTCTTTGTACGATTAATCAGAAGTCCGTTTTCCCCATTTTTGACCAATATACCAGTTTTGGATCTTCATTTGGGATCTCTTCTTGGGAATGCGATACAAGTAATAGAGGCTTCTCATTGTACTATTATGAGTCCCAGATGACCATTTTCAAGCCTATTTACTCCATTTTCTTTCTATGATTCATCAGAAGTATTGTGAGTTCCAGATGACTATTTGAAGCCCATGTACTCCATTTTCTTTGTATGATTCATCAGATGTCCGTTTTCCCCATTTTCGGCCATTAGACCAGTTTTGGACCTTCATTTGTGATTTCTTCTAGGGAATGAGATACAAGTAATAGAGGCTTCTCATTGTACTATAATGAGTCTCATATGACTATTTAAAGCCTATTTACTCCATTTTCTTTGTTTGAATCATCAAAAGTCCGTTTTTGCCCATTCTCGGCTAGTAGACCAGTTTTGGATCTTCATTTGGGATCTCTTCTTGGGAATGCGATACAAGTAATAGAGGCTTCTCATTGAAGTATTATGAGTCGTAGATGACTATTTCAAGCCTATTTACTCCATTTTCTTTGTACGATTCATCAGAAGTCCGTTTTCCCCATTTTTGGCCAATATACCAGTTTTGGATCTTCATTTGGGATCTCTTCTTGGGAATGCGATACAAGTAATAGAGGCTTCTCATTGTACTATTATGAGTCCCAGATGACCATTTTCAAGCCTATTTACTCCATTTTCTTTCTATGATTCATCAGAAGTCCGGTTTCCCCATTTTCGGCCAGTAGAACAGTTTCGGATATTCATTTGGGATCTCTTCTTGGGAATGAGATAAAACTAAAAGAGGCTTCTCATTGTACTATTATGAGTCATAGATGACTATTTCAAGCCTATTTACTCCATTTTCTTTGTCTGATTCATCAGAAGTCCGTTTCCCCATTTTCGGCTAAGAGACCCGTTTCGGATCTTTGTTTGGAATCTCTTCTAGGAAATGAGATACAAGTAATAGAGGCTTCTCATTGTACTATTATGAGTCTTAGATAACTATTTCAAGCATATTTACTCCATTTTCTTTGTATGATTCATCAGAAGTCCGTTTTCCCCATTTTCGCCCAATAGACCAGTTTTGGATCTTCATTTGGGATCTCTTCTTGGGAATGAGATACAATTAATTGAGGCTTATCATTGCACTATTGTGAGTTCCAGATGACTATTTGAAGCCCATGTACTCCATTTTCTTTGTATGATTCATCAGATGTCCGTTTTCCCCATTTTCGGCCATTAGACCAGTTTTGGACCTTCATTTGGGATTTCTTCTAGGGAATGAGATACAAGTAATAGAGGTTTCTCATTGTACTATAATGAGTCTAAGATGATTATTTCAAGCCTATTTACTCCATTTTCTTTGTATGATTCATCAGAAGACTGTTTACCCCATTTTCGGCCAGAAGACCAGTTTCGGATCTTCGTTTGGGATCTCTTCTAGGGAATGAAATACAAGTAATAGAAGCTTCTCAATGTACTATTATGAGACCCAGATGACCATTTGACGCCTATTTACTCCATTTTCTTTGTATGATTCATCAGCAGTCCTTTTTCCCTATTTTCGGCCAGTAGACCAGTTGCGGATCATCATTTGGGATCTCTTCTTGGGAATGAGATACAATTAATAGAGGTTTCTCATTATAGTATTATGAGTCCTGGATGATTATTCAAGCCCATGTACTCCATTTTCTTTGTTTGATTCATCAGAAGTCCGTTTTTGCCCATTCTCGGCTAGTAGACCAGTTTTGGATCTTCATTTGGGATCTCTTCTTGGGAATGCGATACAAGTAATAGAGGCTTCTCATTGAAGTATTATGAGTTGTAGATGACTATTTCAAGCCTATTTACTCCATTTTCTTTGTACGATTCATCAGAAGTCCGTTTTCCCCATTTTTGACCAATATACCAGTTTTGGATCTTCATTTGGGATCTCTTCTTGGGAATGCGATACAAGTAATAGAGGCTTCTCATTGTACTATTATGAGTCCCAGATGACCATTTTCAAGCCTATTTACTCCATTTTCTTTCTATGATTCATCAGAAGTACTTTGAGTTCCAGATGACTATTTGAAGCCCATGTACTCCATTTTCTTTGTATGATTCATCAGATGTCCGTTTTCCCCATTTTCGGCCATTAGACCAGTTTTGGACCTTCATTTGGGATTTCTTCTAGGGAATGAGATACAAGTAATAGAGGCTTCTCATTGTACTATAATGAGTCTCATATTACTATTTAAAGCCTATTTACTCCATTTTCTTTGTTTGAATCATCAGAAGTCCGTTTTTGCCCATTTTCGGCTAGTAGACCAGTTTTGGATCTTCATTTGGGATCTCTTCTTGGGAATGCGATACAAGTAATAGAGGCTTCTCATTGAAGTATTATGAGTCGTAGATGACTATTTCAAGCCTATTTACTCCATTTTCTTTGTACGATTCATCAGAAGTCCGTTTTCCCCATTTTTGACCAATATACCAGTTTTGGATCTTCATTTGGGATCTCTTCTTGGGAATGCGATACAAGTAATAGAGGCTTCTCATTGTACTATTATGAGTCCCAGATGACCATTTTCAAGCCTATTTACTCCATTTTCTTTCTATCATTCATCAGAAGTCCGGTTTCCCCATTTTCGGCCAGTAGAACAGTTTCAGATATTCATTTGGGATCTCTTCTTGGGAATGAGATAAAATTAAAAGAGGCTTCTCATTGTACTATTATGAGTCATAGATGACTATTTCAAGCCTATTTACTCCATTTTATTTGTCTGATTCATCAGAAGTCTGTTTCCCCATTTTCGGCTAAGAGACCCGTTTCGGATCTTTGTTTGGGATCTCTTCTAGGAAATGAGATACAAGTAATAGAGGCTTCTCATTGTACTATTATGAGTCTTAGATGACTATTTCAAGCATATTTACTCCATTTTCTTTGTATGATTCATCAGAAGTCCGTTTTCCCCATTTTCGCCCAATAGACCAGTTTTGGATCTTCATTTGGGATCTCTTCTTGGGAATGAGATACAATTAATTGAGGCTTATCATTGTACTATTGTGAGTTCCAGATGACTATTTGAAGCCCATGTACTCCATTTTCTTTGTATGATTCATCAGATGTCCGTTTTCCCCATTTTCGGCCATTAGACCAGTTTTGGACCTTCATTTGGGATTTCTTCTAGGGAATGAGATACAAGTAATAGAGGTTTCTCATTGTACTATAATGAGTCTAAGATGATTATTTCAAGCCTATTTACTCCATTTTCTTTGTATGATTCATCAGAAGACTGTTTACCCCATTTTCGGCCAGAAGACCAGTTTCGGATCTTCGTTTGGGATCTCTTCTAGGGAATGAAATACAAGTAATAGAGGCTTCTCAATGTACTATTATGAGACCCAGATGACCATTTGAAGCCTATTTACTCCATTTTCTTTGTAATATTCATCAGCAGTCCTTTTTCCCTATTTTCGGCCAGTAGACCAGTTTCGGATCATCATTTGGGATCTCTTCTTGGGAATGAGATACAATTAATAGAGGTTTCTCATTGTAGTATTATGAGTCCCGGATGACTATTCAAGCCCATGTACTCCATTTTCTTTGTTTGATTCATCAGAAGTCCGTTTTTGCCCATTCTCGGCTAGTAGACCAGTTTTGGATCTTCATTTGGGATCTCTTCTTGGGAATGCGATACAAGTAATAGAGGCTTCTCATTGAAGTATTATGAGTCGTAGATGACTTTTTCAAGCCTATTTACACCATTTTCTTTGTACGATTCATCAGAAGTCCGTTTTCCCCATTTTTGACCAATATACCAGTTTTGGATCTTCATTTGGGATCTCTTCGTGGGAATGCGATACAAGTAATAGAGGCTTCTCATTGTACTATTATGAGTCTTAGATGACTATTTCAAGCATATTTACTCTATTTTCTTTGTATGATTCATCAGAAGTCCGTTTTCCCCATTTTTGCCCAATAGACCAGTTTTGGATCTTCATTTGGGATCTCTTCTTGGGAATGAGATACAATTAATTGAGGCTTATCATTGTACTATTGTGAGTTCCAGATGACTATTTGAAGCCCATGTACTCCATTTTCTTTGTATGATTCATCAGATGTCCGTTTTCCCCATTTTCGGCCATTAGACCAGTTTTGGACCTTCATTTGGGATATATTCTAGGGAATGAGATACAAGTAATAGAGGTTTCTCATTGTACTATAATGAGTCTAAGATGATTATTTCAAGCCTATTTACTCCATTTTCTTTGTATGATTCATCAGAAGACTGTTTAGCCCATTTTCGGCCAGAAGACCAGTTTCGGATCTTCGTTTGGGATCTCTTCTAGGGAATGAAATACAAGTAATAGAGGCTTCTCAATGTACTATTATGAGACCCAGATGACCATTTGAAGCCTATTTACTCCATTTTCTTTGTATGATTCATCAGCAGTCCTTTTTCCCTATTTTCGGCCAGTAGACCAGTTTCGGATCATCATTTGGGATCTCTTCTTGGGAATGAGATACAATTAATAGAGGTTTCTCATTGTAGTATTATGAGTCCCGGATGACTATTCAAGCCCATGTACTCCATTTTCTTTGTTTGATTCATCAGAAGTCCGTTTTTGCCCATTCTCGGCTAGTAGACCAGTTTTGGATCTTCATTTGGGATCTCTTCTTGGGAATGCGATACAAGTAATAGAGGCTTCTCATTGAAGTATTATGAGTCGTAGATGACTTTTTCAAGCCTATTTACACCATTTTCTTTGTACGATTCATCAGAAGTCCGTTTTCCCCATTTTTGACCAATATACCAGTTTTGGATCTTCATTTGGGATCTCTTCGTGGGAATGCGATACAAGTAATAGAGGCTTCTCATTGTACTATTATGAGTCCCATATGACCATTTTCAAGCCTATTTACTCCATTTTCTTTCTATGATTCATCAGAAGTATTGTGAGTTCCAGATGACTATTTGAAGTCCATGTACTCCATTTTCTTTGTATGATTCATCAGATGTCCGTTTTCCCCATTTTCGGCCATTAGACCAGTTTTGGACCTTCATTTAAGATTTCTTCTAGGGAAAGAGATACAAGTAATAGAGGCTTCTCATTGTACTATAATGAGTCTCATATGACTATTTAAAGCCTATTTACTCTATTTTCTTTGTATGATTCATTAGAAGTCTGTTTTCCCCATTTTCGGCCAGAAGACCAGTTTCAGATCTTTGTTTGGCATCTCTTCTAGGGAATGAGATATAAGTAATAGAAGCTTCTCAATAGGCTATTATAAGACCCAGATGACCATTTCAAGACTATTTTCTCTATTTTCTTTGTATGATTCATCAGAAAACTGTTTTCCCCATTTTCGGCCATTAGACCAATTTTGGATCTTCATTTGGGATCTCTTCTAGGGAATGAGATACAAGTAAAAGAGGTTTCTCATTGTACTATAATGAGTCTAAGATGACTATTTCAAGCCTATTTACTCCATTTTCTTTGTATGACTCATCAGAAGTCTGTTTTCCCCATTTTCGGCCAGAAGACCAGTTTCGGATCTTCCTTTGGGATCTCTTTTAGGGAATGAAATACAAGTAATAGAGGCTTCTCAATGTACTATTACGAGACCCAGATGACCATTTGAAGCCTATTTACTCCAAGTTCTTTGATGATTCATCAGAAGTCCTTTTTCCCTATTTTCGGCCAGTAGACCAGTTTCAGATCATCATTTGGGATCTCTTCTTGGGAATGCGATACAAGTAATAGAGGCTTCTCATTGTAGTATTATGAATCGTAGATGATTATTTCAATCCTATTTACTCCATTTTCTTTGTATGATTCATCAGAAGTCCGTTTTCCCCATTTTTGGCCAATATACCAGTTTTGGATCTTCATTTGGGATCTCTTCTAGGGAATGCGATACAAGTAATAGAGGCTTCTCATTGTACTATTATGAGTCCCAGATGACCATTTTCAAGCCTATTTACTCCATTTTCTTTCTATGATTCATCAGAAGTATTGTGAGTTCCAGATGACTATTTGAAGCCCATGTACTCCATTTTCTTTGTATGATTCATCAGATGTCCGTTTTCCCCATTTTCGGCCATTAGACCAGTTTTGGACCTTCATTTGGGATTTCTTCTAGGGAATGAGATACAAGTAATAGAGGCTTCTCATTATACTATAATGAGTCTCATATGACTATTTAAAGCCTATTTACTCTATTTTCTTTGTATGATTCATTAGAAGTCTCTTTTCCCCATTTTCGGCCAGAAGACCAGTTTCAGATCTTTGTTTGGCATCTCTTCTAGGGAATGAGATATAAGTAATAGAGGCTTCTCAATAGACTATTATAAGACCCAGATGACCATTTCAAGACTATTTTCTCTATTTTCTTTGAATGATTCATCAGAAAACTGTTTTCCCCATTTTCGGCCATTAGACCAATTTTGGATCTTCATTTGGGATCTCTTCTAGGGAATGAGATACAAGTAATAGAGGTTTCTCATTGTACAATAATGAGTCTAAGATGACTATTTCAAGCCTATTTACTCCATTTTCTTTGTATGACTCATCAGAAGTCTGTTTTCCCCATTTTCGGCTAGAAGACCAGTTTCGGATCTTCCTTTGGGATCTCTTTTAGGGAATGAAATACAAGTAATAGAGGCTTCTCAATGTACTATTACGAGACCCAGATGACCATTTGAAGCCTATTTACTCCAAGTTCTTTGTATGATTCATCAGAAGACCTTTTTCCCTATTTTCGGCCAGTAGACCAGTTTCGGATCATCATTTGGGATCTCTTCTTGGGAATGCGATACAAGTAATAGAGGCTTCTCCTTGTAGTATTATGAATGGTAGATGATTATTTCAATCCTATTTACTCCATTTTCTTTGTATGATTCATCAGAAGTCCGTTTTCCCCATTTTTGGCCAATATACCAGTTTTGGATCTTCATTTGGGATCTCTTCTATGGAATGCGATACAAGTAATAGAGGCTTCTCATTGTACTATTATGAGTCCCAGATGACCATTTTCAAGCCTATTTACTCCATTTTCTTTCTATGATTCATCAGAAGTATTGTGAGTTCCAGATGACTATTTAAAGCCCATGTACTCCATTTTCTTTGTATGATTCATCAAATGTCCGTTTTCCCCATTTTCGGCCATTAGACCAGTTTTGGACCTTCATTTGGGATTTTTTCTAGGGAATGAGATACAAGTAATAGAGTCTTCTCATTATACTATAATGAGTCTCATATGACTATTTAAAGCCTATTTACTCTATTTTATTTGTATGATTCATTAGAAGTCTGTTTTCCCCATTTTCGGCCAGAAGACCAGTTTCAGATCTTTGTTTGGCATCTCTTCTAGGGAATGAGATATAAGTAATAGAGGCTTCTCAATAGACTATTATAAGACCCAGATGACCATTTCAAGACTATTTTCTCTATTTTATTTGTATGATTCATCAGAAAACTGTTTTCCCCATTTTCGGCCATTAGACCAATTTTGGATCTTCATTTGGGATCTCTTCTAGGGAATGAGATACAAGTAATAGAGGTTTCTCATTGTACAATAATGAGTCTAAGATGACTATTTCAAGCCTATTTACTCCATTTTCTTTGTATGACTCATCAGAAGTCTGTTTTCCCCATTTTCGGCCCTAAGACCAGTTTCAGATCTTCCTTTGGGATCTCTTTTAGGGAATGAAATACAAGTAATAGAGGCTTCTCAATGTACTATTACGAGACCCTGATGACCATTTGAAGCCTATTTACTCCAAGTTCTTTGTATGATTCATCAGAAGTCCTTTTTCCCTATTTTCGGCCAGTAGACCAGTTTCGGATCATCATTTGGGATCTCTTCTTGGGAATGCGATACAAGTAATAGAGGCTTCTCATTGTAGTACTATGAATCGTAGATGATTATTTCAATCCTATTTACTCTATTTTCTTTGTATGATTCATCAGAAGTCCGTTTTCCCCATTTTTGGCCAATATACCAGTTTTGGATCTTTATTTGGGATCTCTTCTAGGGAATGCGATACAAGTAATAGAGGCTTCTCATTGTACTATTATGAGTCCCATATGACCACTTTCTATCATTCATCAGAAGTCCGTTCTCGCCATTTTTGGCCAGTAGAACAGTTTCAGATATTCATTTGGGATCTCTTCTTGGGAATGAGAGAAAATTAAAAGAGGCTTCTCATTGTACTATTATGAGTCATAGATGACTATTTCAAGCCTATTTACTCCATTTTCTTTGTCTGATTCATCAGAAGTCCGTTTCCCCATTTTCGGCTAGTAGACCCGTTTCGGATCTTTGTTTGGGATCTCTTCTAGGAAATGAGATACAAGTAATAGAGGCTTCTCATTGTACTATTATGAGTCTTAGATGACTATTTCAAGCATATTTACTCCATTTTCTTTGTATGATTCATCAGAAGTCCGTTTTCCCCATTTTCGGCCAGTAGACCAGTTTTGGATCTTCATTTGGGATCTCTTCTTAGGAATGAGATACAATTAATTGAGGCTTCTCATTATAGTATTGTGAGTTCCAGATGACTATTTGAAGCCCATGTACTCCATTTTCTTTGTATGATTCATCAGATGTCCGTTCCCCATTTTCGGCCATTAGACCAGTTTTGGACCTTCATTTGGGATTTCATCTAGGGAATGAGATACAAGTAATAGAGGTTTTTCATTGTACTATAATGAGTCTTATATGACTATTTCAAGCCTATTTACTCCATTTTCTTTGTATGATTCATTAGAAGTCTGTCTTCCCCATTTTCGGCCAGAAGACCAGTTTCAGATCTTTGTTTGGCATCTCTTCTAGGGAATGAGATATAAGTAATAGAGGCTTCTCAATGTTCTATTATGAGACCCAGATGAACATTTCAAGACTATTTACTCCATTTTCTTTGTATGATTCATCAGAAGTCTGTTTTCCCCATTTTCGGCCATTAGACCAGTTTTGGATCTTCATTTGGGATCTCTTCTAGGGAATGAGATACAAGTAATAGATGTTTCTCATTGTACTATAATGAGTCTCAGATGACTATTTCAAGCCTATTTACTCCATTTTCTTTGTATGATTCATCAGAAGACTGTTTAGCCCATTTTCGGCCAGTAGACCAGTTTCGGATCTTCGTTTGGGATCTCTTCTAGGGAATGAAATACAAGTAATAGAGGCTTCTCAATGTACTATTATGAGACCCAGATGACCATTTGAAGCCTATTTACTCCATTTTCTTTGTATGATTCATCAGCAGTCCTTTTTCCCTATTTTCGGCCAGTAGACCAGTTTCGGATCATCATTTGGGATCTCTTCTTGGGAATGAGATACAATTAATAGAGGTTTCTCATTGTAGTATTATGAGTCCCGGATGACTATTCAAGCCCATGTACTCCATTTTCTTTGTTTGATTCATCAGAAGTCCGTTTTTGCCCATTCTCGGCTAGTAGACCAGTTTTGGATCTTCATTTGGGATCTCTTCTTGGGAATGCGATACAAGTAATAGAGGCTTCTCATTGAAGTATTATGAGTCGTAGATGACTTTTTCAAGCCTATTTACACCATTTTCTTTGTACGATTCATCAGAAGTCCGTTTTCCCCATTTTTGACCAATATACCAGTTTTGGATCTTCATTTGGGATCTCTTCGTGGGAATGCGATACAAGTAATAGAGGCTTCTCATTGTACTATTATGAGTCCCATATGACCATTTTCAAGCCTATTTACTCCATTTTCTTTCTATGATTCATCAGAAGTATTGTGAGTTCCAGATGACTATTTGAAGTCCATGTACTCCATTTTCTTTGTATGATTCATCAGATGTCCGTTTTCCCCATTTTCGGCCATTAGACCAGTTTTGGACCTTCATTTAAGATTTCTTCTAGGGAAAGAGATACAAGTAATAGAGGCTTCTCATTGTACTATAATGAGTCTCATATGACTATTTAAAGCCTATTTACTCTATTTTCTTTGTATGATTCATTAGAAGTCTGTTTTCCCCATTTTCGGCCAGAAGACCAGTTTCAGATCTTTGTTTGGCATCTCTTCTAGGGAATGAGATATAAGTAATAGAAGCTTCTCAATAGGCTATTATAAGACCCAGATGACCATTTTAAGACTATTTTCTCTATTTTCTTTGTATGATTCATCAGAAAACTGTTTTCCCCATTTTCGGCCATTAGACCAATTTTGGATCTTCATTTGGGATCTCTTCTAGGGAATGAGATACAAGTAAAAGAGGTTTCTCATTGTACTATAATGAGTCTAAGATGACTATTTCAAGCCTATTTACTCCATTTTCTTTGTATGACTCATCAGAAGTCTGTTTTCCCCATTTTCGGCCAGAAGACCAGTTTCGGATCTTCCTTTGGGATCTCTTTTAGGGAATGAAATACAAGTAATAGAGGCTTCTCAATGTACTATTACGAGACCCAGATGACCATTTGAAGCCTATTTACTCCAAGTTCTTTGTATGATTCATCAGAAGTCCTTTTTCCCTATTTTCGGCCAGTAGACCAGTTTCGGATCATCATTTGGGATCTCTTCTTGGGAATGCGATACAAGTAATAGAGGCTTCTCATTGTAGTATTATGAATCGTAGATGATTATTTCAATCCTATTTACTCCATTTTCTTTGTATGATTCATCAGAAGTCCGTTTTCCCCATTTTTGGCCAATATACCAGTTTTGGATCTTCATTTGGGATCTCTTCTAGGGAATGCGATACAAGTAATAGAGGCTTCTCATTGTACTATTATGAGTCCCAGATGACCATTTTCAAGCCTATTTACTCCATTTTCTTTCTATGATTCATCAGAAGTATTGTGAGTTCCAGATGACTATTTGAAGTCCATGTACTCCATTTTCTTTGTATGATTCATCAGATGTCCGTTTTCCCCATTTTCGGCCATTAGACCAGTTTTGGACCTTCATTTGGGATTTCTTCTAGGGAATGAGATACAAGTAATAGAGGCTTCTCATTATACTATAATGAGTCTCATATGACTATTTAAAGCCTATTTACTCTATTTTCTTTGTATGATTCATTAGAAGTCTCTTTTCCCCATTTTCGGCCAGAAGACCAGTTTCAGATCTTTGTTTGGCATCTCTTCTAGGGAATGAGATATAAGTAATAGAGGCTTCTCAATAGACTATTATAAGACCCAGATGACCATTTCAAGACTATTTTCTCTATTTTCTTTGAATGATTCATCAGAAAACTGTTTTCCCCATTTTCGGCCATTAGACCAATTTTGGATCTTCATTTGGGATCTCTTCTAGGGAATGAGATACAAGTAATAGAGGTTTCTCATTGTACAATAATGAGTCTAAGATGACTATTTCAAGCCTATTTACTCCATTTTCTTTGTATGACTCATCAGAAGTCTGTTTTCCCCATTTTCGGCCAGAAGACCAGTTTCGGATCTTCCTTTGGGATCTCTTTTAGGGAATGAAATACAAGTAATAGAGGCTTCTCAATGTACTATTACGAGACCCAGATGACCATTTGAAGCCTATTTACTCCAAGTTCTTTGTATGATTCATCAGAAGACCTTTTTCCCTATTTTCGGCCAGTAGACCAGTTTCGGATCATCATTTGGGATCTCTTCTTGGGAATGCGATACAAGTAATAGAGGCTTCTCATTGTAGTATTATGAATCGTAGATGATTATTTCAATCCTATTTAGTCCATTTTCTTTGTATGATTCATCAGAAGTCTGTTTTCCCCATTTTTGGCCAATATACCAGTTTTGGATCTTCATTTGGGATCTCTTCTATGGAATGCGATACAAGTAATAGAGGCTTCTCATTGTACTATTATGAGTCCCAGATGACCATTTTCAAGCCTATTTACTCCATTTTCTTTCTATGATTCATCAGAAGTATTGTGAGTTCCAGATGACTATTTAAAGCCCATGTACTCCATTTTCTTTGTATGATTCATCAAATGTCCGTTTTCCCCATTTTCGGCCATTAGACCAGTTTTGGACCTTCATTTGGGATTTTTTCTAGGGAATGAGATACAAGTAATAGAGTCTTCTCATTATACTATAATGAGTCTCATATGACTATTTAAAGCCTATTTACTCTATTTTATTTGTATGATTCATTAGAAGTCTGTTTTCCCCATTTTCGGCCAGAAGACCAGTTTCAGATCTTTGTTTGGCATCTCTTCTAGGGAATGAGATATAAGTAATAGAGGCTTCTCAATAGACTATTATAAGACCCAGATGACCATTTCAAGACTATTTTCTCTATTTTATTTGTATGATTCATCAGAAAACTGTTTTCCCCATTTTCGGCCATTAGACCAATTTTGGATCTTCATTTGGGATCTCTTCTAGGGAATGAGATACAAGTAATAGAGGTTTCTCATTGTACAATAATGAGTCTAAGATGACTATTTCAAGCCTATTTACTCCATTTTCTTTGTATGACTCATCAGAAGTCTGTTTTCCCCATTTTCGGCCAGAAGACCAGTTTCGGATCTTCCTTTGGGATCTCTTTTAGGGAATGAAATACAAGTAATAGAGGCTTCTCAATGTACTATTACGAGACCCTGATGACCATTTGAAGCCTATTTACTCCAAGTTCTTTGTATGATTCATCAGAAGTCCTTTTTCCCTATTTTCGGCCAGTAGACCAGTTTCGGATCATCATTTGGGATCTCTTCTTGGGAATGCGATACAAGTAATAGAGGCTTCTCATTGTAGTATTATGAATCGTAGATGATTATTTCAATCCTATTTACTCTATTTTCTTTGTATGATTCATCAGAAGTCCGTTTTCCCTATTTTTGGCCAATATACCAGTTTTGGATCTTTATTTGGGATCTCTTCTAGGGAATGCGATACAAGTAATAGAGGCTTCTCATTGTACTATTATGAGTCCCATATGACCACTTTCTATCATTCATCAGAAGTCCGTTCTCGCCATTTTTGGCCAGTAGAACAGTTTCAGATATTCATTTGGGATCTCTTCTTGTGAATGAGAGAAAATTAAAAGAGGCTTCTCATTGTACTATTATGAGTCATAGATGACTATTTCAAGCCTATTTACTCCATTTTCTTTGTCTGATTCATCAGAAGTCCGTTTCCCCATTTTCGGCTAGTAGACCCGTTTCGGATCTTTGTTTGGGATCTCTTCTAGGAAATGAGATACAAGTAATAGAGGCTTCTCATTGTACTATTATGAGTCTTAGATGACTATTTCAAGCATATTTACTCCATTTTCTTTGTATGATTCATCAGAAGTCCGTTTTCCCCAATTTCGGCCAGTAGACCAGTTTTGGATCTTCATTTGGGATCTCTTCTTAGGAATGAGATACAATTAATTGAGGCTTCTCATTATAGTATTGTGAGTTCCAGATGACTATTTGAAGCCCATGTACTCCATTTTCTTTGTATGATTCATCAGATGTCCGTTTTCCCCATTTTCGGCCATTAGACCAGTTTTGGATCTTCATTTGGGATTTCTTTTAGGGAATGAGATACAAGTAACAGAGGTTTCTCATTGTACTATAATGAGCCTCAGATGACTATTTCAAGCCTATTTACTCCATTTTCTTTGTATGATTAATCAGAAGTCTGTTTTCCCCATTTTCGGCCAGAAGACCAGTTTCAAATCTTCGTTTGGGATCTCTTCTAGGGAATGAGATACAAGTAATTGACGCTTCTCAATGTACTATTATGAGACCCAGATTACCATTTGAAGCCTATTTACTATATTTTCTTTGTAAGATTCATCAGAAGTCCGTTTTCCCCATTTTCGGCCAGTAGACCAGTTTCAGAACATTATTTGGGGATCACTTCTTGGGAATGAGATACAATTAACAGAGACTTCCCATTGTAGGATCATGAGTCCCAGATGATTATTTCAAGCCCATGTACTCCATTTTCTTTGTTTGATTCATCAGAAGTCCGTTTTCCCCATTTTCGGCTAGTAGACCAGTTTCAGATCTTCATTTGGGATCTCTTCTCGGGAATGAGATACAAGTAATAGAGGCTTCTCATTAAACTATTATGAGTCTTAGATGACTATTTCAAGCCTATTTACACCATTTTCTTTGTATGATTCATCAGATGTCCGTTTTCCCCATTTTCGGCCATTAGACCAGTTTTGGACCTTTATTTGGGATTTCATCTAGGGAATGAGATACAAGTAATAGAGGTTTTTCATTGTACTATAATGAGTCTTATATGACTATTTCAAGCCTATTTACTCCATTTTCTTTGTATGATTCATTAGAAGTCTGTCTTCCCCATTTTCGGCCAGAAGACCAGTTTCAGATCTTTGTTTGGCATCACTTCTAGGGAATGAGATATAAGTAATAGAGGCTTCTCAATGTTCTATTATGAGACCCAGATGAACATTTCAAGACTATTTACTCCATTTTCTTTGTATGATTCATCAGAAGTCTGTTTTCCCCATTTTCGGCCATTAGACCAGTTTTGGATCTTCATTTGGGATCTCTTCTAGGGAATGAGATACAAGTAATAGATGTTTCTCATTGTACTATAATGAGTCTCAGATGACTATTTCAAGCCTATTTACTCCATTTTCTTTGTAAGATTCATCAGAAGTCTGTTTTCCCCATTTTCGGCCAGAAGACCAGTTTCAGATCTTCGTTTGGGATCTCTTCTAGGGAATAAGATACAAGTAATAGAGGCTTCTCAATGTACTATTATGAGACCCAGATGACCATTTGAAGCATATTTACTCCATTTTCTTTGTATGATTCATCAGAAGTTCTTTTTCCCTAGTTTCGGCCAGTAGACCAGTTTCAGATCATCATTTGGGGTCTCTCCTTGGGAATGAGATACAATTAATAGAGGCTTCTCATTGTAGTATTATGAGTCCCAGATGACTATTTCAAGCCCATGTACTCCATTTTCTTTGTTTGATGCATCAGAAGTCCGTTTTCCCCATTTTCGGCTAGTTGACCAGTTTCGGATCTTCATTTGGGATCTCTTCTTGGGAATGCGATACAAGTAATAGAGGCTTCTCATTATAGTATAATGAGTCTTAGATGATTATTTCAAGCCTATTTACTCCATTTTCTTTGTATGATCCATCAGAAGTCCGTTTTCCCTATTTTTGGCCAATATACCAGTTTTGGATTTTCATTTGGGATCTCTTCTAGGGAATGCGATACAAGTAATAGAGGCTTCTCATTGTACTATTATGAGTCCCAGATGACCATTTTCAAGCCTATTTACTGCATTTTCTTTCTATGATTCATCAGAAGTCCGTTTTCCCCATTTTCGGCCAGTAGAACAGTTTCAGATATTCATTTGGGATCTCTTCTTGGGATTGAGATAAAATTAAAAGAGGCTTCTCATTGTACTATTATGAGTCTTAGATGACTATTTCAAGCATATTTACTCCATTTTCTTTGTATGATTCATCAGATCCCCATTTTCTGCCAATAGACCAGTTTTGGATCTTCATTTGGGATCTCTTTTTGGGAATGAGATACAATTAATTGAGGCTCATCATTGTACTATTCTGAGTTCCAGATGACTATTTGAAGCCCATGTACTCCATTTTCTTTGTATGATTCATCAGATGTCCGTTTTCCCCATTTTCGGCCATTAGACCAGTTTTGGACCTTCATTTGGGATTTCTTCTAGGGAATGAGATACAAGTAATAGAGGCTTCTCATTGTACTATAATGAGTCTCATATGACTATTTAAAGCCTATTTACTCTATTTTCTTTGTATAATTTATTAGAAGTCTGTTTTCCCTATTTTCGGCCAGAAGACCAGTTTCAGATCTTTGTTTGGCATCTCTTCTAGGAAATGAGATATAAGTAATAGAGGCTTCTCAATACACTATTATAAGTCCCAGATGACCATTTCAACACTATTTTCTCTATTTTCTTTGTATGATTCATCAGAAGTCTGTTTTCCCCATTTTCGGCCATTAGACCAATTTTGGATCTTCATTTGGGATCTCTTCTAGGGAATGAGATACAAGTAATAGAGGTTTCTCATTGTACTATAATGAGTCTCAGATGACTATTTCAAGCCTATTTACTCCATTTTCTTTGTATGATTCATCAGAAGTCTGTTTTCCCCATCTTCGGCCAGAAGGCCAGTTTCGGATCTTCGTTTGGGATCTCTTCTAGGGAATGAGATACAAGTAAGAGAGGCTTCTCAATGTACTATTATGAGACCCAGATGACCATTTAAAGCCTATTTACTCCATTTTCTTTGTATGATTCATTAGAAGTCCTTTTTCCCTATTTTCGGCCAGTAGACCAGTTTCGGATCATCATTTGGGGTCTCTTCTTAGGAATGAGATACAATTATTAGAGGCTTCTCATTGTAGTATTATGAGTCCCAGATGACTATTTCAAGCCTATGTACTCCATTTTCTTTGTTTGATTCTTCAGAAGTCCGTTTTCCCCATTTTCGGCTAGTAGACAAGTTTCGGATCTTCATTTGGGATCTCTTCTTGGGAATGCGATACAAGTAATAGAGGCTTCTCATTGTAGTATTATGACTCTTAGATGACTATTGCAAGCCTATTTACTCCATTTTCTTTGTATGTTTCATCAGAAGTACGTTTTCCCCATTTTTGGCCAATATACCAGTTTTGGATCTTTATTTCGGATCTCTTCTAGGGAATGCGATACAAGTAATAGAGGCTTCTCATTGTACTTTTATGAGTCCCAGATGACCATTTTCAAGCCTATTTACTCCATTTTCTCTCTATGATTCATCAGAAGTCCGTTTTCCCCATTTTCAGCTAGTAGAACAGCTTTGGATATTCATTTGGGATCTCTTCTTGGGAATGAGATAAAAGTAATAGAGGCTTCTCATTGTACTATTATGAGTCATAGATGACTATTTCAGGCCGATATACTCCATTTTCTTTGTTTGATCCATCAGAAGTCCGTTTCCCCATTTTCGGCTAATAGACCCGTTTCGGATCGTTGTTTGGGATCCCTTCTAGGAAATGAGATACAACTAATAGAGGCTTCTCATTGTACTATTATGAGTCTTAGATGACTATTTCAAGCATATTTACTCCATTTTCGTTGTATGATTCATCAGTATTCCGTTTTCCCCATTTTCGGCGAGTAGACCAGTTTTGGATCTTCATTTGGGATCTCTTCTTGGGAATGAGATACAATTAATTGAGGCTTCTCATTGTAGTATTGTGAGTTCCAGATGACTATTTGAAGCCCATGTACTCCATTTTCTTTGTATGATTCATCAGAAGTCTGTTTTCCCCATTTTCGGCCATTAGACCAGTTTTGGATCTTCATTTGGGATCTCTTCTAGGGATTGAGATACAAGTAATAGATGTTTCTCATTGTACTATAATGAGTCTAAGATAACTATTTCAAGCCTATTTACTCCATTTTCTTTGTATGACTCATCAGAAGTCTGTTTTCCCCATTTTCGGCGAGAAGACCAGTTTCGGATCTTTCTTTGGGATCTCGTTTAGGGAATGTAATACAAGTAATATAGGCTTCTCAATGTACTATTACGAGACCCATATGACCATTTGAATCCTATTTACTCCAAGTTCTTTGTATGATTCATCAGAAGTCCTTTTTCCCTATTTTCGGCCAGTAGACCAGTTTCGGATCATCATTTGGGGTCTCTTCTTGGGAATGAGATACAATTAATAGAGGTTTCTCATTGTAGTATTATGAGTCCCAGATGACTATTTCAAGCCCATGTACTCCATTTTCTTTGTTTGATTCATTAGAAGTCTGAGTTCCTCATTTTCGGCTAGTAGACAAGTTTCGGATCTTCATTTGGGATCTCTTCTTGGGAATGCGATACAAGTAATAGAGGCTTCTCATTGTAGTATTATGAGTCGTAGATGACTATTTCAATCCTATTTACTCCATTTTCTTTGTATGATTCATCAGAAATCCGTTTTCCCCATTTTTGGCCAATATACCAGTTTTGGATCTTCCTTTGGGATCTCTTCTAGGGAATGCGATACAAGTAATAGAGGCTTCTCATTGTACTATTATGAGTCCCAGATGACCATTTTCAAGCCTATTTACTCTATTTTCTTTCTATGATTCATCAGAAGTCCGTTTTCGCCATTTTCGGCCAGTAGAACAGTTTCAGATATTCATTTGGGATCTCTTCTTGGGAATGAGATAAAATTAAAAGAGGCTTCTCATTGTACTATTATGAGTCATAGATGACTATTTCAAGCCTATTTACTCCATTTTCTTTGTCTGATTCATCAGAAGTCCGTTTCCCCATTTTCGGCTAGTAGACCCGTTTCGGATCTTTGTTTGGGATCTCTTCTAGGAAATGAGATACAAGTAATAGAGGCTTCTCATTGTACTATTATGAGTCTTAGATGACTATTTCAAGCATATTTACTCCATTTTCTTTGTATGATTCATTAGATGTCCATTTTCCCCATTTTCGGCCAGTAGACCAGTTTTGGATCTTCATTTGGGATCTCTTCTTGGGAATGAGATACAATTAATTGAGGCTTCTCATTTTAGTATTGTGAGTTCCAGATGACTATTTGAAGCCCATGTACTCCATTTTCTTTGTATGATTCATCAGATGTCCGTTTTCCCCATTTTCGGCCATTAGACCAGTTTTGGATCTTCATTTGGGATTACTTTTAGGGAATGAGATACAAGTAACAGAGGTTTCTAATTGTACTATAATGAGCCTCAGATGACTATTTCAAGCCTATTTACTCCATTTTCTTTTTATGATTAATCAGAAGTCTATTTTCCACATTTTCGGCCATAAGACCAGTATCAAATCTTCGTTTGGGATCTCTTCTAGGGATTGAGATACAAGTAATTGACGCTTCTCAATGCACTATTATGAGACCCAGATTACCATTTGAAGCCTATTTACTATATTTTCTTTGTATGATTCATCAGAAGTCTGTTTTCCCCATTTTCGGCCAGTAGACCAGTTTCGGAACATCATTTGGGATCACCTCTTGGGAATGAGATACAATTAATAGAGACTTCCCATTGTAGGATCATGAGTCCCAGATGATTATTTCAAGCCCATGTACTCCATTTTCTTTGTTTGATTCATCAGAAGTCCGTTTTCCCCATTTTCGGCTAGTAGACCAGTTTCAGATCTTCTTTTGGGATCTCATCTCGGGAAAGAGATACAAGTAAAAGAGGCTTCTCATTAAACTATTATGAGTCTTAGATAACTATTTCAAGCCTATTTACACCATTTTCTTTGTATGATTCATCAGATGTCCGTTTTCCCCATTTTCGGCCATTAGACCAGTTTTGGACCTTCATTTGGGATTTCTTCTAGGGATTGAGATACAAGTAATAGAGGCTTTTCATTGTACTATAATGAGTCTTATATGATTATTTCAAGCCTATTTACTCCATTTTCTTTGTATGATTCATTAGAAGTCTGTTTTCCCCATTTTCGGCCAAAAGACCAGTTTCAGATCTTTGTTTGGCATCTCTTCTAGGGAATGAGATATAAGTAATAGAGGCTTATCAATGTTCTATTATGAGACCCAGATGAACATTTCAAGACTATTTAGTTCATTTTCTTTGTATGATTCATCAGAAGTCTGTTTTCCACATTTTCGGCCATTAGACCAGTTTTGGATCTTCATTTGGGATCTCTTCTAGGGAATGAGATACAAATAATAGAGATTTCTCATTGTACTATAATGAGTCTCAGATGACTATTTCAAGCCTATTTACTCCATTTTCTTTGTAAGATTCATCAGAAGTCTGTTTTCCCCATTTTCGGCCAGAAGACCAGTTTCAGATCTTCGTTTGGGATCTCTTCTAGGGAATGCGATACAAGTAATAGAGGCTTCTCATTGTACTATTATGAGTCCCAGATGACCATTTTCAAGCCTATTTACTCCATTTTCTTTCTATGATTCATCAGAAGTCCGGTTTCCCCATTTTCGGCCAGTATTTCAGTTTCGGATATTCATTTGGGATCTCTTCTAGGGAATGCGATACAAGTAATAGAGGCTTCTCATTGTACTATTATGAGTCCCAGATGACCATTTTCAAGCTTATTTACTCCTTTTTCTATCTATGATTCATCAGAAGTCCGTTTTCCCTATTTTCGGCCAGTAGAACAGTTTCAGATATTCATTTGGGATCTCTTCTTGGGAATGAGATAAAATTAAAAGAGGCTTCTCATTGTACTATTATGAGTCATAGATGACTATTTCAAGCGTATTTACTCCATTTTCTTTGTCTTATTCATCAGAAGTCCGTTTCCCCATTTTCTGCTAAGAGACCCGTTTCGGATCTTTGTTTGGGATCTCTTCTAGGAAATGAGATACAAGTAATAGAGGCTTCTCATTGTACTATTATGTGTCTTAGATGACTATTTCAAGCATATTTACTCCACTTTCTTTGTTTGATTCATCAGATGTCCGTTTTCCCCATTTTCGGCCATTAGACCAGTTTTGGACCTTCATTTGGGATTTCTTCTAGGGAATGAGATACAAGTAATAGAGGCTTCTCATTGCACTATAATGTGTCTCATATGACTATTTAAAGCCTATTTACTCTATTTTCTTTGTATGATTCATTAGAAGTCTGTTTTCCCCATTTTCGGCCAGAAGACCAGTTTCAGATCTTTGTTTGGCATCTCTTCTAGAGAATGAGATATAAGTAATAGAGGCTTCTCAATAGACTATTATAAGACCCAGATGACCATTTCAAGACTGTTTTCTCTATTTTCTTTGTATGATTCATCAGAAATCTGTTTTCCCCATTTTCGGCCATTAGAACAATTTTGGAACTTCATTTGGGATCTCTTCTAGGGAATGAGATACAAGTAATAGAGGCTTCTCATTGTAATATTATGAGTCTCAGATGACTCTTTCAAGCCTATTTACTCCATTTTCTTTGTATGATTCATCAGAAGTCCGTTTTCCCCATTTTCGGCTAGTAGACAAGTTTCGGATCTTCATTTGGGATCTCTTCTTGGGAATGCGATACAAGTAATAGAGGCTTCTCATTGTAGTATTATGAGTCTTAGATGACTATTGCAAGCCTATTTACTCCATTTTCTTTCTATGATTCATCAGAAGTCCGGTTTCCCCATTTTTGGCCAATATACCAGTTTTGGATCTTTATTTCGGATCTCTTCTAGGGAATGCGATACAAGTAATAGAGGCTTCTCATTGTACTATTATGAGTCATAGATGACTATTTCAGGCTTATTTACTCCATTTTCTTTGTTTGATTCATCAGAAGTCCGTTTCCCCATTTTCGGCTAGTAGACCCGTTTCGGATCGTTGTTTGGGATCTCTTCTAGGAAATGAGATACAAGTAATAGAGGCTTCTCATTGTACTATTATGAGTCTTAGATGACTATTTCAAGCATATTTACTCCATTTTCGTTGTATGATTCATCAGAATTCCGTTTTCCCCATTTTCGGCCAGTAGACCAGTTTTGGATCTTCATTTGGGATCTCTTCTTGGGAATGAGATACAATTAATTGAGGCTTCTCATTGTGGTATTGTGAGTTCCAGATGAATATTTGAAGCCCATGTACTCCATTTTCTTTGTATGATTCATCAGAAGTCTGTTTTCCCTATTTTCAGCCATTAGACCAGTTTTGGATCTTCATTTGGGATCTCTTCTAGGGAATGAGATACAAGTAATAGAGGTTTCTCATTGTACTATAATGAGTCTAAGATGACTATTTCAAGCCTATTTACTCCATTTTCTTTGTATGATTCATCAGAAGTCTGTTTTCCCCATTTTCGGCCAGAAGACCAGTTTCGGATCTTCCTTTGGGATCTCTTTTAGGGAATGAAATACAAGTAATATAGGCTTCTCAATGTACTATTACGAGACCCAGATGACCATTTGAAGCCTATTTACTCCACGCTCTTTGTATGATTCACCAGAAGTCCTTTTTCCCTATTTTCGGCCAGTAGACCAGTTTCGGATCATCATTTGGGGTCTCATCTTGGTAATGAGATACAATTAATAGAGGTTTCTCATTGTAGTATTATGAGTCCCAGATGACTATTTCAAGCCCATGTACTCCATTTTCTTTGTTTGATTCATTAGAAGTCTGAGTTCCCCATTTTCGGCTAGTAGACCAGTTTCGGATCTTCATTTGGGATCTCTTCTTGGGAATGCGATACAAGTAATAGAGGCTGCTCATTGTAGTATTATGAGTCGTATATGACTATTTAAGTCCTATTTACTCCATTTTCTTTGTATGATTCATCAGAAGTCCGTTTTCCCCATTTTTGGCCAATATACCAGTTTTGGATCTTCATTTGGGATCTCTTCTAGGGAAAGCGATACAAGTAATAGAGGCTTCTCATTGTACTATTATGAGTCCCAGATGACCATTTTCAAGCCTATTTACTCCATTTTCTTTCTATGATTCATCAGAAGTCCGTTTTCGCCATTTTCGGCCAGTAGAACAGTTTCTGATATTCATTTGGGATCTCTTCTTGGGAATGAGATAAAATTAAAAGAGGCTTCTCATTGTACTATTATGAGTCATAGATGACTATTTCAAGCCTATTTACTCCCTTTTCTTTGTACGATTCATCAGAAGTCCGTTTTCCCCATTTTTGACCAATATACCAGTTTTGGATCTTCATTTGGGATCTCTTCTTGGGAATGCGATACAAGTAATAGAGGCTTCTCATTGTACTATTATGAGTCCCAGATGACCATTTTCAAGCCTATTTACTCCATTTTCTTTCTATGATTCATCAGAAGTATTGTGAGTTCCAGATGACTATTTGAAGCCCATGTACTCCATTTTCTTTGTATGATTCATCAGATGTCCGTTTTCCCCATTTTCGGCCATTAGACCAGTTTTGGATCTTCATTTGGGATTTCTTTTAGGGAATGAGATACAAGTAACAGAGGTTTCTAATTGTACTATAATGAGCCTCAGATGACTATTTCAAGCCTATTTACTCCATTTTCTTTGTATGATTAATCAGAAGTCTGTTTTCCCCATTTTCGGCCAGAAGACCAGTTTCAAATCTTCGTTTGGGATCTCTACTAGGGAATGAGATACAAGTAATTGACGCTTCTCAATGTACTATTATGAGACCCAGATTACCATTTGAAGCCTATTTACTCCATTTTCTTTGTATGATTCATCAGAAGTCCGTTTTCCCCATTTTCGGCTAGTAGACCAGTTTCAGATCTTCATCTGGGATCTCTTCTCGGGAATGAGATACAAGTAATAGAGGCTTCTCATTAAACTATTATGAGTCTTAGATGACTATTTCAAGCCTATTTACACCATTTTCTTTGTATGATTCATCAGATGTCCGTTTTCCCCATTTTCGGCCATTAGACCAGTTTTGGACCTTCATTTGGGATTTCTTTTAGGGAATGAGATACAAGTAACAGAGGTTTCTAATTGTACTATAATGAGCCTCAGATGACTATTTCAAGCCTATTTACTCCATTTTCTTTGTATGATTAATCAGAAGTCTGTTTTCCCCATTTTCGGCCAGAAGACCAGTTTCAAATCTTCGTTTGGGATCTCTACTAGGGAATGAGATACAAGTAATTGACGCTTCTCAATGTACTATTATGAGACCCAGATTACCATTTGAAGCCTATTTACTCCATTTTCTTTGTATGATTCATCAGAAGTCCGTTTTCCCCATTTTCGGCTAGTAGACCAGTTTCAGATCTTCATCTGGGATCTCTTCTCGGGAATGAGATACAAGTAATAGAGGCTTCTCATTAAACTATTATGAGTCTTAGATGACTATTTCAAGCCTATTTACACCATTTTCTTTGTATGATTCATCAGATGTCCGTTTTCCCCATTTTCGGCCATTAGACCAGTTTTGGACCTTCATTTGGGATTTCATCTAGAGAATGAGATACAAGTAATAGAGGCTTTTCATTGTACTATAATGAGTCTTATATGACTATTTCAAGCCTATTTACTCCATTTTCTTTGTATGATTCATTAGATGTCTGTTTTCCCCATTTTCGGCCAGAAGACCAGTTTCAGATCTTTGTTTGGCATCTCTTCTAGGGAATGATATATAAGTAATAGAGGCTTCTCAATGTTCTATTATGAGACCCAGATGAACATTTCAAGACTATTTACTCCATTTTCTTTGTATGATTCATCAGAAGTCTGTTTTCCCCATTTTCGGCCATTAGACCAGTTTTGGATCTTCATTTGGGATCTCTTCTAGGGAATGAGATACAAGTAATAGAGGTTTCTCATTGTACTACAATGAGTCTCAGATGACTATTTCAAGCCTATTTACTCCATTTTCTTTGTAAGATTCATCAGAAGTCTGTTTTCTCCATTTTCGGCCAGAAGTCCAGTTTCAGATCTTCGTTTGGGATCTCATCTAGGGAATGAGATACAAGTAATAGAGGCTTCTCAATGTACTATTATGAGACCCAGATGACCATTTGAAGCCTATTTACTCCATTTTCTTTGTATGATTCATCAGAAGTTCTTTTTCCCTAGTTTCGGCCAGTAGACCAGTTTCAGATCATCATTTGGGGTCTCTTCTTGGGAATGAGAGACAATTAATAGAGGTTTCTCATTGTAGTGTTATGAGTCCCAGATGACTATTTCAAGCCCATGTACTCCATTTTCTTTGTTTGATTCATCAGAAGTCCGTTTTCCCCGTTTTCTGCTAGTAGACCAGTTTCGGATCTTCATTTGGGATCTCTTCTTGGGAATGCGATACAAGTAATAGAGGCTTCTCATTGTAGTATAATGCGTCTTAGATGACTATTTCAAGCCTCTTTACTCCATTTTCTTTGTATGATTCATCAGAAGTCCGTTTTCCCTATTTTTGGCCAATATACCAGTTTTGGATCTTCATTTGGGATCTCTTCTAGGGAATGCGATACAAGTAATAGAGGCTTCTCATTGTACTATTATGAGTCCCAGATGACCATTTTCAAGCCTATTTACTCCATTTTCTTTCTATGAATCATCAGAAGTCCGTTTTCCCCATTTTTGGCCTGTATTTCAGTTTCGGATATTCATTAGGGATCTCTTCTAGGGAATGCGATACAAGTAATAGAGGCTTCTCATTGTACTATTATGAGTCCCAGATGACCATTTTCAAGCCTATTTACTCCATTTTCTTTCTATGATTCATCAGAAGTCCGTTTTCCCCGTTTTCGGCCAGTAGAACAGTTACGGATATTCATTTGGGATCTCTTCTTGGGAAGGAGATAAAAGTAATAGAGGCTTCTCATTGTACTATTATGAGTCATAGATGATTCTTTCAAGCCTATTTACTCCATTTTCTTTTTCTGATTCATCAGAAATCCGTTTCCCCATTTTCGGCTAGTAGACCAGTTTTGGATCTTCATTTGGGATTTCTTCTAGGGAATGAGATACTAGTAACAGAGGTTTCTCATTGTACTATAATGAGCCTTAGATGACTATTTTAAGCCTATTTACTCCATTTTCTTTGTATGATTAATCAGAAGTCTGTTTTCCCCATTTTCGGCTAGAATACCAGTTTCACATCTTCGTTTGGGATCTCTTCTAGGGAATGAGATACAAGTAATTGAGGTTTCTCAATGTACTATTATGAGACCCAGATGACCATTTGAAGCCTATTTACTATATTTTCTTTGTATGATTCATCAGAAGTCCATTTTCCCCATTTTCGGCTAGTAGACCAGTTTCGGATCTTCATTTGGGATCTCTTCACGGGAATGAGATACAAGTAATAGAGGCTTCTCATTAAACTATTATGAGTCTTAGATGACTATTTCAAGCTTATTTACTCTATTGTCTTAGTTTGATTCATGAGAAGTCCGTTTTCCCTATTTTTGGCCTGTAGACCAGATTTGGATCTTCATTTGGGATCTCCTCTTGGGAATAAGATATAATTAATTGAGGCTTCTCATTGTATTATTGTGAGTCCCAGATGACTATTTCAAGCCCATGAACTCCATTTTCTTTGTATGATTCATCAGATGTCCGTTTTCCCCATTTTCGGCCAGTTGACCAGTTTGGGATCTTCATTTGGGATCTCATCAAGAGAATGATATACAAGTAATAGAGGCTTCTCATTGTACTAAATGAGTCTCAGATGACTATTTCAAGCCTTTTTACTCCATTTTCTTTGTATGATTCATCAGAAGTCTTTTTTCCCCATTTTTGCCCAGAAGACCAGTTTCGGATCTTCTAGGGAATGAGATACAAGTAATAGAGGCTTCTAAATGTACTATTATGAGACCCAGATGACTATTTCAAGCCCATGTACTCCATTTTATTTGTTTGATTCATCAGAAATCCGTTTTCCACATTTTCGGCTAGTAAACCCGTTTCGGATCTTTGTTTGGGATCTGTTCTAGGAAATGAAATACAAGTAACAGAGGCTTCTCATTGTACTTATATGAGTCCCAGACGAACATTTCAAGCCTATTTACTCTATTTTCTTTGTATGATTCTTCAGAAGTCCGTTTTTTCTATTTTCGGCTAATAGACCAGTTTCGGATCTTCATTTGGAATCTCTTCTAGGGAATGAGATACATGTAATAGAGTATTCTCATTGTACTATTCTGAGTCGTATATGACCATTTCAAGCCTATTTACTCAATTTTTCTCAGTATGATTTATCAGAAGTCCGCTTTCCCCATTTTCGTGCACCAGACAAGTTTCGGATCTTCATTTGGGATCTCTTCAAGGGAATAAGATACAAGTAATAGATGCATCTCATTGTACTATTATGAGTCTTAGATGACTATTTCAAGCCTATTTACTCCATTTTCTTGGTATGATTAATCAGAACTCCGTTTTCTCCATTTTTGGCCAATAGACCACTTTTGGATCTTTATTTGGGATCTCTTCTAGGGAATGAGATACAAGTAATAGAGACTCTTCATTTAAGAGTCCCAGATGACCACTTTCAAGCCTATTTACTCCATTTTGTTTGTATGATTCATCAGATGTCCGTTTTCCCCATTTTCCGCCATTAGACCAGTTTTAGATCTTCATTTGAGATCTCTTCTAGGGAATAAGATACAAGTAATAGAGGTTTCTCATTGTGCTATAATGAGTCTCAGATGATTATTTCAAGCCTATTTACTCTATTTTCTTTGTATGATTCATCAGAAGTCTGTTTTCCCCATTTTCGGCCAGAAGACCAGTTTCGGATCTTCGTTTGGGATCTCTTCTAGGGAATGAGATACAAGTAATAGAGGCTTCTCATTGTACTATAATGATTCTCATATGACTATTTCAAGCCTATTTACTTCATTTTCTTTGTATGTTTCATCAGAAGTCTGTTTTCCCCATTTTCGGCCAGTAGACCAGTTTCAGATCATCATTTGGGGTCTCTTCTAGGGAATGAGTTCAAGTAATAGAAGCTTCTCATTGTACTATTATGAGTCCCAGATGACCATTTCAAGCCTATATACTCAATTTTCTCTGTATGATTTATCAGAAGTCCGCTTTCCCCATATTCGGACAGTAGACAAGTTTCGAATCTTCATTTGGGATCTCTTCAAGGGAATGAGATACAAGTAGTAGATGTTTCTCATTGTACTATTATGAGTCTTAGATGACTATTTCAAGCCTATTTACTCCATTTTCTTGGTATGATTCATCAGAACTCCGTCTTCCCCATTTTTGGCCAATAGACCAGTTTTGGATCTTTATTTTGGATCTCCTCTAGGGAATGAGATACAAGTAATAGAGTCTCCTCATTGTACTATTAAGAGTCCCAAATGACCACTTCCAAACCTATTTACTCCATTTTCTTTGTATGATTCATCAGAAGTGTGTTTTCCCAGTTTCAGCTAGAAGACCAGTTTTGGATCTTCGTTTGGGATCTTTTCTAGGGAATGAGATACAAGTAATAGAGGCTTCTGAATGTACTATTTTGAGACCCAGATAACCATTTCAAGCCTATTTACTCAATTTTCTTTGTATTATTCATCAGAACTCCGTTTTCCCCATTTTCGGCCAGTAGACCAGTTTCGGATCATCATTTGGGATCTCTTCTAGGGAATGAGATACAAGTAATAGAGACTTCTCATTGTACTAATATGAGTCTTAGATGACCATTTCAGGCATATTTACTCCATTTTCTTTGTATGATTCATCAGAAGTCTGTTTTCCCCATTTTCGGCCATTAGACCAGTTTTGGATCTTCATTTGGGATCTCTTCTAGGGAATGAGATACAAGTAATAGAGGTTTCTCATTGTACTATAATGAGTCTCAGATGACTATTTCAAGCCTATTTACTCCATTTTCTTTGTATTATTCATCAGAAGTCTGTTTTCCCCATTTTCGGCCTGAAGACCAGTTTTGGATCTTCGTTTGGGATCTCTTCTAGGGAATGAGATACAAGTAATAGAGGCTTCTAACTGTACTATTATGAGACCCAGATGATCATTTGAAGCCTATTTACTCCATTTTTCTTTGTATGATTCATCAGAAATCCTTTTTCCGTATTTTCGGCCAGTAGACCAGTTTTGGATCATCATTTGGGGTCTCTTCTTGGGAATGAGATACAATTATTAGAGGCTTCTAATTGTAGTATTATGAGTCCCAGATGACTATTTCAAGCCTATTTACTCCATTTTCTTTGTATGATTCATCAGAAGTCCGTTTTGCCCATTTTCGGCCTGTAGACCAGATTTGGATCTTCATTTGGGATCTCCTCTTGGGAATGAGATATAATTAATTGAGGCTTCTCATTGTCTTATTGAGTGTCCCAGATGACTATTTCAAGCCCATGTACTCCTTTTTCTTTGTATGATTCATCAGAAGTCCGTTTTCCCCATTTTCGGCCAGTAGACAAGTTTTGATCTTCATTTGGGATCTCTACAGGAGAATGAGATACAAGTAATAGAGGCTTCTCATTGTACTATACTGAGTCTCAGATGACGATTTGAAGCCTATTTACTCCATTTTATTTTTATGATTCATCAAAAGTCTGTTTTCCCCATTTTCGGCCAGAAGACCAGTTTCGGATCATCATTTGGGATCTCTTCTAGAGAATGAGATACAAGTAATAGAGGCTTTTCATTATACTATTATGAGTCTTAGATGACTATTTCAAGCCTAATATATTTTCTTTGTATGATTCATCAGATGTCTGTTTTCCCTATTTTCGGCCATTATACCAGTTTCAGATCATCATTTCGGGTCTCTTCTTGAGAATGAGATATAATTAATAGACGTTTCTCATTGTAGTATTATGAGTCCCAGATTACTATTTCAATCCCATGTACTCCATTTTCTTTGTTTGATTCATTAGAAGTCTGATTTCCCCATTTCCTGCTAGTAGACCAGTTTCGGATCTTCATTTGGGATCTCTTCTTGGGAATGCGATACAAGTAATAGAGGCTTCTCATTGTAGTAATATGAGTCGTAGATGACTATTTCAAGCCTATTTACTCCATTTTCTTTGTACGATTCATCAGAAGTCCGTTTTCCCCATTTTTGGCCAATATACCAGTTTTGGATCTTCATTTGAGATCTCTTCTATGGAATGCGATACAAGTAATAGAGGCTTCTCATTGTACTATTATGAGTCCCAGATGACCATTTTCAAGCCTATTTACGCCATTTTTTTTCTCTTATTCATCAGAAGTCCGTTTTCCCCATTTTCGGCCAGTAGAACAGTTTCGGATATTCATTTGGGATCTCTTCTTGGGAATGAGATAAAATTAAAAGAGGCTTCTCATTGTACTATTATGAGTCATAGATGACTATTTCAAGCCTATTTACTCCATTTTCTTTGTCTGATTCATCAGAAGTCCGTTTCCCCATTTTCGGCTAAAAGACCCGTTTCAGATCTTTGTTTGGGATCTCTTCTAGGAAATGAGATACGAGTAATAGAGGCTTCTCATTGTACAATTATGAGTCTTAGATGACTATTTCAACCATATTTACTCCATTTTCTTTGTATGATTCATCAGAAGTCCGTTTTCCCCATTTTCGGCCAATAGACCAGTTTTGGATCTTCATTTGGGATCTCATCTTTGGAATGAGATACAATTAATTGAGGCTTATCATTGTACTATTGTGTGTTCCAGATGACTATTTGAAGCCCATGCACTCCATTTTCTTTGTATGATTCATCAGATGTCCGTTTTCCCCATTTTCGGCCATTAGACCAGTTTTGGACCTTCATTTGGGATTTCTTCTAGGGAATGAGATACAAGTAATAGAGGCTTCTCATTGTACTATAATGAGTCTCATATGACTATTTAAAGCCTATTTACTCAATTTTCTTTGTATGATTCATTAGAAGTCTGTTTTCCCCATTTTCGGCCAGAAGACCAGTTTCAGATCTTTGTTTGGCATCTCTTCTAGGGAATGAGATATAAGTAATAGAGGCTTCTCAATAGACTATTATGAGACCCAGATGACCATTTCAAGACAATTTTCTCCATTTTCTTTGTATGATTCATCAGAACTCTGTTTTCCCCATTTTCGGCCATTAGACCAATTTGGGATCTTCATATGGGATCTCTTCTAGGGAATGAGATACAAGTAATAGAGGTTTCTCATTGTACTATAATGAGTCTCAGATGACTATTTCAAGCCTATTTACTCCATTTTCTTTGTATGATTCATCAGAAGTCCTTTTTCCCTATTTTCGGCCAGTAGACCAGTTTCGGATCATCATTTGGGGTCTCTTCTTAGGAATGAGATACAATTATTAGAGGCTTCTCATTGTAGTATTATGAGTCCCAGATGACTATTTCAAGCCCATGTACTCCATTTTCTTTGTTTGATTTTTCAGAAGTCCGTTTTCCCCATTTTCGGCTAGTAGACAAGTTTCGGATCTTCATTTGAGATCTCTTCTTGGGAATGCGATACAAGTAATAGATGCTTCTCATTGTAGTATTATGAGTCGTAGATGACTATTTTCAAGCCTATTTACTCCATTTTCTTTCTCTTATTCATCAGAAGTCCGTTTTCCCCATTTTTTGCCAGTAGAACAGTTTCGGATATTCAGTTGGGATCTCTTCTTGGGAATGAGATAAAATTAAAAGAGGCTTCTCATTGTACTATTATGAGTCATAGATGACTATTTCAAGCCTATTTACTCCATTTTCTTTGTTTGATTCATTAGAAGTCCGTTTCCCCATTTTCGGCTAGTAGACCCGTTTCGGATCTTTATTTGGGATCTCTTCTTGGGAATGAGATACAATTAATTGAGGCTTCTCATTGTAGTATTTTGAGTTCCAAATGACTATTTGAAGCCCATGTACTCCATTTTCTTTGTATGATTCATCAGAAGTCTGTTTTCCCCATTTTCGGCCATTAGACCAGTTTTGGATCTTCATTTGGGATCTCTTCTATGGAATGCGATACAAGTAATAGAAGCTTCTCATTGTACTATTATGAGTCCCAGATGACCATTTTCAAGCCTATTTACTCCATTTTCTTTTTCTTATTCATCAGAAGTCCGTTTTCCCCATTTTCGGCCAGTAGAACAGTTTCGGATATTCATTTGGGATCTCTTCTTGGGAATGAGATAAAATTAAAAGAGGCTTCTCATTGTACTATTATGAGTCATAGATGACTATTTCAAGCCTATTTACTCCATTTTCTTTGTTTGATTCATTAGAAGTCCGTTTCTCCATTTTCGGCTAGTAGACCCATTTCAGATCTTTGTTTGGGATCTCTTCTAGAAAATGAGATACAAGTAATAGAGGCTTCTCACTGTACTATTATGAGTCTTAGATGACTATTTCAAGCATATTTATTCCATTTTCGTTGTATGATTCATCAGAATTCTGTTTTCCCCATTTTCGGCCAGTAGACCAGTTTTGGATCTTCATTTGGGATCTCTTCTTGGGATTGAGATACAATTAATTGAGGCTTCTCATTGTAGTATTGTGAGTTCCAAATGACTATTTGAAGCCCATGTACTCCATTTTCTTTGTATGATTCATCAGAAGTCTGTTTTCCCCATTTTCGGCCATTAGACCAGTTTTGGATCTTCATTTGGGATCTCTTCTAGGGAATGAGATACAAGTAATAGAGGTTTCTCATTGTACTATAATGAGTCTAAGATGACTATTTCAATCCTATTTACTCCATTTTCTTTGTATGATTCATCAGAAGTCTGTTTTCCCGAATTTCGGCAGAAGACCAGTTTCGGATCTTCCTTTAGGATCTCTTTTAGGGAATGAAATACAAGTAATAGAGACTTCTCAATGTACTATTACGAGACCCAGATGACTATTTGAAGCCTATTTACTCCAAGTTCTTTGTATGATTCATCAGAAGTCCTTTTTCCCTATTTTCGGCCAGTATACCAGTTTCGGATCATCATTTGGGGTCTCTTCTTGGGAATGAGATACAATTAATAGAGGTTTCTCATTGTAGTATTATGAGTCCCAGATGACTATTTCAAGCCCATGTACTCCATTTTCTTTGTTTGATTCATCAGAAGTCCGTTTTCCCCATTTTCGGCTAGTAGACCAGTTTCAGATCTTCATTTGGGATCTCTTCTCGGGAATGAGATACAAGTAATAGAGGCTTCTCATTAAACTATTATGTGTCTTAGATGACTATTTCAAGCCAATTTACTCTATTTTCTTTGTATGATTCATCAGATGTCTGTTTTTCCCATTTTCGGCCAATAGACCAGTTTCGGATCTTCATTTCGAATCTCTTCTAGGGAAGGAGATACTTGTAATAGAGTATTCTCATTGTACAATTCTGAGTCGTATATGACTATTTAAAGCCTATTTACTCCATTTTCATTGTAGATTTTTCAGAAGTCCGTTTTTCCTATTTTCGGCCAATAGACCAGTTTCGGATCTTCATTCGGGATCTCTTCTTGTTAATTAGCTACAATTAATAGAAGCTTCTCATTGTAGTATTATGAGTCTGATATGACCATTTCAAGCCTATATACTCCATTTTCTTTGTATGATTCATCAGAAGTCTGTTTTCCCCATTTTCGGCCAGAAGACCAGTTTCCGATCTTCATTTGGGATCTCTTCTAGGGAATGAGTTCAAGTAGTAGAAGCTTCTCATTGTACTATTATGAGTCCTAAATGACCATTTCAAGCCTATTTACTCAATTTTCTCTGTATGATTTATCAGAAGTCCTCTTTCCCCATTTTTGGGCAGTAGACAAGTTTCGGATCTTCATTTGGGATCTCTTCAAGGGACTAAGATACAAGTAATAGATGCTTCTCATTGTACTCTTATGAGTCTTAGATGACTTGGGATCTCATCTAGGAAATGAGATACAAGTAATTGAGGCTTTTCATTGTACTATTGTGATTCTTAGATGACCATTTCAGGCATATTTACTCCATTTTCTATGTATGATTCATTAGAAGTCCCTTTCCCCCATTTTCGGCCAGTTGACAAGATTCGGATCTTCATTTGGGATCTCTTCAAGGGAATGAGATACAAGTGATAGATGCTTCTCATTGTACTATCATGAGTCTTAGATGACTATTTAAAGCCTATTTACTCCATTTTCTTTGTATGATTCATCAGAAGTCAGTTTTCCCCATTTTCGGCCAATACACAAGTTTTGGATCTTCATTTGGAATCTCTTCTAGGGAATGAGATAAAAGTAATAGAGGCTTCTCATTGTACTATTATGAGTCCCATATGACTATTTCAAGACTATTTACTCCATTTTCTTTGAATGATTCATCAGAAGTCCGTTTTCCCCATTTTTGGCCAATAGACAAGTTTTGGATCTTCATTTGGGATCTCTTCTAGGGAATGAGATACAAGTAATAGAGACTTTTCATTGTACTATTATGAGTCCCATATGACCATTTTCAGGCCTATTTACTCCATTTTCTTTGTATGATTCATCAGAAGTCCGTTTTCCACATTTTCAGCCAATAGACAAGTTTTGGATCTTCATTTGGAATATCTTCTAGGGAATGAGATGTAGAGGCTTCTCATTATACTATTATGAGTCCCAGATGACCATTTCAAGCCTATTTACACCATTTTCCTTTTATGATTCAACAGAAGTCCGTTTTCCCCATTTTCGGCCAATAGACAAGTTTCGAATCTTCATTTGGGATCTCTTCAAGGGAATGAGTACAAGTAATAGAAGCTTCCTATTGTATGTTTATGAGTCCTAGATGACCATTTCAAGCCTATTTACTCAATTTTCTCTGTATGATTCATCAGAAGTCCGCTTTCCCCATTTTCGGGCAGTAGACAAGTTTCGGATCTTTATTTGGGATCTCTTCAAGGGACTAAGATACAAGTAATAGATGCTTCTCATTGTACTATTATGAGTCTTAGATGACTTGGGATCATCACTTGGGATCTCTTCTAGGAAATGAGATACAAGTAATAGAGGCTTTTCATTGTACTATTATGAGTCTTAGATGACCATTTCAGGCATATTTACTCCATTTTCTTTGTACTATTCATCAGAAGTCTGTTTTCCCCATTTTCGGCCAGAAGACCAGTTTCGGATCTTCGTTTGGGATCTCTTCTAGGGAATGAAATACAAGTAATAGAGGCATCTCAATGTACTATTATGAGAACCAGATGACCATTTCAAGCCTATTTACTCTATTTTCTTTGTATGCTTCATCAGAAGTCCGTTTTCCCCATTTTCGGCCACTAGACCAGTTTCAGATCATCTTTTGGGATCTCTTCTTGGGAATGAGATACATTAATAGAGGCTTCTCATTGTAGTATTATGAGTCCCATATGACTATTTCAAGCTCATGTACTCCATTTTCTTTGTTTGATTCATCAGAAGTCCCTTTTCCCCATTTTTTGCTTGTAGACCAGTTTTGGATCTTCATTTAGGATCTCTTCTAGGGAATGAGATACCAGTAATAGATGCTTCTCATTGTACTATTATGAGTCTTAGATGACTATTTGAAGCCTATTTACTCCATTTTCTTTGTATGATTCATCAGATGTCCGTTTTCCCCATTTTCGGTCATTAGACCAGTTTTGGATCTTCATTTGGGATCTCTCCTATGGAATGAGATACAAGTAATAGAGGCTCCTCATTGTGCTATAATGAGTCTCAGATGACTATTTCAAGCCGATTTACTCCATTTTCTTTGTATGATTCATCAGAAGTCTGTTTTCCTTATTTTCGGCCAGAAGAACAGTTTTAGATCTTCGTTTGGGATCTCTTTTATGGAATGAGATCCAAGTAATAGAGGCTTCTCATTGTACTATTATGAGTCTCAGATGACTATTTAAAGTCTATATACTCCATTTTCTTTGTATGATTCGTTCGAAGTCTATTTTCCCCATTTTCGGCCAATACACCAATTTTGGATCTTCATTTGGGATCTCTTGTAGGGAATGAGATAAATGTAATAGAAGCTTCTCATTGTATATTATGAGAACCAGATGACCATTTCAAGCCTATTTACTCCATTTTCTTTTTATGATTCATCAGAAGTCTGTTTTCCCCATTTTCGGCCAGAAGACCAGTTTCGGATCATCAGTTGGGATCTCTTCCAGGGAATGAGATACAAGTAATAGAGGCTTCTCATTGTACTATTATGAGTCTTAGATGACTATTTAAAGCCTATTTAATCTATTTTCTTTGTATGATTCGTCAGATGTCTGTTTTCTCCATTTTCGGCCATTAGACCAGTTTTGGATCTTCATTTGGGATCTCTTCTAGGGAATGAGATACAAGTAATAGATGCTTCCCATTGTACTATAATGAGTCTCAGATGACTATTTCAAGTCTATTTACTCCATTTTCTTTGTATGATTCATCAGAAGTCTGTTTTCCCCATTTTCGGCCAGAAGACCAGTTTCCGATCTTCATTTGGGATCTCTTCTAGGGAATGAGTTCAAGTAGTAGAAGCTTCTCATTGTACTATTATGAGTCCTAAATGACCATTTCAAGCCTATTTACTCAATTTTCTCTGTATGATTTATCAGAAGTCCTCTTTCCCCATTTTTGGGCAGTAGACAAGTTTCGGATCTTCATTTGGGATCTCTTCAAGGGACTAAGATACAAGTAATAGATGCTTCTCATTGTACTCTTATGAGTCTTAGATGACTTGGGATCTCATCTAGGAAATGAGATACAAGTAATTGAGGCTTTTCATTGTACTATTGTGATTCTTAGATGACCATTTCAGGCATATTTACTCCATTTTCTATGTATGATTCATTAGAAGTCCCTTTCCCCCATTTTCGGCCAGTTGACAAGATTCGGATCTTCATTTTGGATCTCTTCAAGGGAATGAGATACAAGTGATAGATGCTTCTCATTGTACTATCATGAGTCTTAGATGACTATTTAAAGCCTATTTACTCCATTTTCTTTGTATGATTCATCAGAAGTCAGTTTTTTCCCCATTTTCGGCCAATACACAAGTTTTGGATCTTCATTTGGAATCTCTTCTAGGGAATGAGATAAAAGTAATAGAGGCTTCTCATTGTACTATTATGAGTCCCATATGACTATTTCAAGACTATTTACTCCATTTTCTTTGAATGATTCATCAGAAGTCCGTTTTCCCCATTTTTTGGCCAATAGACAAGTTTTGGATCTTCATTTGGGATCTCTTCTAGGGAATGAGATACAAGTAATAGAGACTTTTCATTGTACTATTATGAGTCCCATATGACCATTTTCAGGCCTATTTACTCCATTTTCTTTGTATGATTCATCAGAAGTCCGTTTTCCACATTTTCAGCCAATAGACAAGTTTTGGATCTTCATTTGGAATATCTTCTAGGGAATGAGATGTAGAGGCTTCTCATTATACTATTATGAGTCCCAGATGACCATTTCAAGCCTATTTACTCCATTTTCCTTTTATGATTCAACAGAAGTCCGTTTTCCCCATTTTCGGCCAATAGACAAGTTTCGAATCTTCATTTGGGATCTCTTCAAGGGAATGAGTACAAGTAATAGAAGCTTCCTATTGTATGTTTATGAGTCCCAGATGACCATTTCAAGCCTATTTACTCAATTTTCTCTGTATGATTCATCAGAAGTCCGCTTTCCCCATTTTCGGGCAGTAGACAAGTTTCGGATCTTCATTTGGGATCTCTTCAAGGGACTAAGATACAAGTAATAGATGCTTCTCATTGTACTATTATGAGTCTTAGATGACTTGGGATCATCACTTGGGATCTCTTCTAGGAAATGAGATACAAGTAATAGAGGCTTTTCATTGTACTATTATGAGTCTTAGATGACCATTTCAGGCATATTTACTCCATTTTCTTTGTACTATTCATCAGAAGTCTGTTTTCCCCATTTTCGGCCAGAAGACCAGTTTCGGATCTTCGTTTGGGATCTCTTCTAGGGAATGAAATACAAGTAATAGAGGCATCTCAATGTACTATTATGAGAACCAGATGACCATTTCAAGCCTATTTACTCTATTTTCTTTGTATGATTCATCAGAAGTCCGTTTTCCCCATTTTCGGCCACTAGACCAGTTTCAGATCATCTTTTGGGATCTCTTCTTGGGAATGAGATACATTAATAGAGGCTTCTCATTGTAGTATTATGAGTCCCATATGACTATTTCAAGCTCATGTACTCCATTTTCTTTGTATGATTCATCAGATGTCCGTTTTCCCCATTTTCGGTCATTAGACCAGTTTTGGATCTTCATTTGGGATCTCTCCTATGGAATGAGATACAAGTAATAGAGGCTCCTCATTGTGCTATAATGAGTCTCAGATGACTATTTCAAGCCGATTTACTCCATTTTCTTTGTATGATTCATCAGAAGTCTGTTTTCCTTATTTTCGGCCAGAAGAACAGTTTTAGATCTTCGTTTGGGATCTCTTTTATGGAATGAGATACAAGTAATAGAGGCTTCTCATTGTACTATTATGAGTCTCAGATGACTATTTAAAGTCTATATACTCCATTTTCTTTGTATGATTCATTCGAAGTCTATTTTCCCCATTTTCGGCCAATACACCAATTTTGGATCTTCATTTGGGATCTCTTGTAGGGAATGAGATAAATGTAATAGAAGCTTCTCATTGTATATTATGAGAACCAGATGACCATTTCAAGCCTATTTACTCCATTTTCTTTTTATGATTCATCAGAAGTCTGTTTTCCCCATTTTCGGCCAGAAGACCAGTTTCGGATCATCAGTTGGGATCTCTTCCAGGGAATGAGATACAAGTAATAGAGGCTTCTCATTGTACTATTATGAGTCTTAGATGACTATTTAAAGCCTATTTAATCTATTTTCTTTGTATGATTCGTCAGATGTCTGTTTTCTCCATTTTCGGCCATTAGACCAGTTTTGGATCTTCATTTGGGATCTCTTCTAGGGAATGAGATACAAGTAATAGATGCTTCCCATTGTACTATAATGAGTCTCAGATGACTATTTCAAGTCTATTTACTCCATTTTCTTTGTATGATTCATCAGAAGTCTGTTTTCCCCATTTTTGGCGAGAAGACCAGTTTTGGATCTTCGTTTGGGATCTCTTCTAGGGAATGAGATACAAGCATAAAGGCTTCTGAATGTACAATTATGAGATCCAGATGACTATTTCAATCCTCTTTACTCCATTTTCTTTGTATGATTAATCAAAAGTCCGTTATTCCCATTTTCGCGTAGTAGACCAGTTTCGGATCATCATTTGGGATCTCTTCTTGGGAATGAGATACAATTAATAGAGGCTTCCCATTGTAGTATTATGAGTCCCAGATGACTATTTCAAGCCCATGTACTCCATTTTCTTTGTTTGATTCATCAGAAGTCCGTTTTCCCATTTTCGGCTAGTAGACCCGTTTCGGATCTTCGTTTGGGATCTGTTCTCGGAAATGAAATACAAGTAACATAGGCTTCTCATTGTACTCTTATGAGTCCCAGACGACCATTTAAAGCCTATTTACTCTATTTTCTTTGTATGATTCATCAGAATTCTGTTTTCCCCACTTTCGGCCAGAAGACCAGTTTCGGATCTTCGTTTGGGATCTCTTCTAGGGAATGAGTTCAAGTAATAGAAGCTTCTCATTGTACTATTATGAGTCCCAGATGACCATTTCAAGCCTATTTACTCAATTTTCTCTGTATGATTTATCAGAAGTCCGCTTTCCCCATTTTCGGGCAGTAGACAAGTTTCGGATCTTCATTTGGGATCTCTTCAAGGGACTAAGATACAAGTAATAGATGCTTCTCATTGTACTATTATGAGTCTTAGATGACTTGGGATCATCACTTGGGATCTCTTCTAGGAAATGAGATACAAGTAATAGAGGCTTTTCATTGTACTATTATGAGTCTTAGATGACCATTTCAGGCATATTTACTCCATTTTCTTAGTATGATTCATCAGAAGTCCCTTTCCCCCATTTTCGGCCAGTTGACAAGTTTCGGATCTTCATTTGGGATCTCTTCAAGGGAATGAGATACAAGTGATAGATGCTTCTCATTGTACTATCATGAGTCTTAGATGACTATTTAAAACCTATTTACTCCATTTTCTTTGTATGATTCATCAGAAGTCCGTTTTCCCCATTTTCGGCCAATAGACAAGTTTTGGATCTTCATTTGGAATCTCTTCTAGGGAATGAGATAAAAGTAATAGAGGCTTCTCATTGTACTATTATGAGTCCCATATGACTATTTCAAGCCTATTTACTCTATTTTCTTTGAATGATTCATCAGAAGTCTGTTTTCCCCATTTTTGGCCAATAGACAAGTTTTGGATCTTCATTTGGGATCTCTTCTATGGGATGAGATACAAGTAATAGAGACTTTTCATTGTACTATTATGAGTCCCATATGACCATTTTCAGGCCTATTTACTACATTTTCTTTGTATGATTCATCAGAAGTCCGTTTTCCACATTTTCAGCCAATAGACAAGTTTTGGATCTTCATTTGGAATATCTTCTAGGGAATGAGATGTAGAGGCTTCTCATTATACTATTATGAGTCCCAGATGACCATTTCAAGCCTATTTACTCCATTTTCCTTTTATGATTCATCAGAAGTCCGTTTTCCCCATTTTCGGCCAATAGACAAGTTTCGAATCTTCATTTGGGATCTCTTCAAGGGAATGAGTACAAGTAATAGAAGCTTCCTATTGTATGTTTATGAGTCCCACATGACCATTTCAAGCCTATTTACTCAATTTTCTCTGTATGATTCATCAGAAGTCCGTTTTCCCCATTTTCGACCAGTAGACCAGTTTTGGATCTTCATTTGGGATCTCTTCTAGGAAATGAGATACAAGTAACATAGGCTTCTCATTGTACTATTATGAGTCCCAGATTACCATTTCAGGCATATTTACTCCATTTTATTTGTACTATTCATCAGAAGTCTGTTTTCCCCATTTTCGGCCAGAAGACCAGTTTCGGATCTTCGTTAGGGATCTCTTCTAGGGAATGAAATACAAGTAATAGAGGCATCTCAATGTACTATTATGAGAACCAGATGACCATTTCAAGCCTATTTACTCTATTTTCTTTGTATGATTCATCAGAAGTCCATTTTCCCCATTTTTGGCCAGTAGACCAGTTTCGGATCATCTTTTGGGATCTCTTCTTGGGAATGAGATACATTAATAGAGGCTTCTCATTGTAGTATTATGAGTCCCATATGACTATTTCAAGCCCATGTACTCCATTTTCTTTGTTTGATTCATCAGAAGTCCCTTTTCCCCATTTTTTGCTTGTAGACCAGTTTCGGATCTTCGTTTGGGATCTCTTCTAGGGAATGAGTTCAAGTAATAGAAGCTTCTCATTGTATTATTATGAGTCCCAGATGACCATTTCAAGCCTATTTACTCAATTTTCTCTGTATGATTTATCAGAAGTCCGCTTTCCCCATTTTCGGGCAGTAGACAAGTTTCGGATCTTCATTTGGGATCTCTTCAAGGGACTAAGATACAAGTAATAGATGCTTCTCATTGTACTATTATGAGTCTTAGATGACTTGGGATCATCACTTGGGATCTCTTCTAGGAAATGAGATACAAGTAATAGAGGCTTTTTATTGTACTATTATGAGTCTTAGATGACCATTTCAGGCATATTTACTCCATTTTCTATGTATGATTTATCAGAAGTCCGTTTCCCCCATTTTTGGCCAGTTGACGAGTTTCGGATCTTCATTTGGGATCTCTTCAAGGGAATGAGTTATAAGTGATAGATGCTTCTCATTGTACTATTATGAGTCTTAGATGACTATTTGAAGCCTATTTACTCCATTTTCTTTGTATGATTCATCAGAAGTCCGTTTTCCCCATTTTCGGCCAATAGACAAGTTTTGGATCTTCAGTTGGGATCTCTTCTAGGGAATGAGATACAAGTAATAGAGGCTTCTAATTGTACTATGATGAGTCCCATATGACCATTTTCAAGCCTATTTACTCCATTTTCTTTGTATGATTCATCAAAAGTCCGTTTTCCACATTTTCAGCCAATAGACCAGTTTCGGATCTTCATTTGGGATCTCTTCAAGGGAATGAGTTACAAGTGATAGATGCTTCTCATTGTACTATTATGAGTCTTAGATGACTATTTGAAGCCTATTTACTCCATTTTCTTTGTATGATTCATCAGAAGTCCGTTTTCCCCATTTTCGACAAATAGACTAGTTTCGGATCTTCATTTGGGATCTCTTCTAGGAAATGAGATACAAGTAATAGAGGCTTCAAATTGTACTATTATGAGTTCCATTTTACCATTTCAAGCCAATTTACTCAATTTTCTCTGTATGATTCATCAGAAGTCTGTTTTCCCCATTTTCCGCCAATAGACAAGTTTCGAATCTTCATTTGGGATCTCTTGTAGAGAATGAGATAAATATAATAGAAGCTTCTCATTGTATATTATGAGAACCAGATGACCATTTCAAGCCTATTTACTCTATTTTCTTTGTATGATTCATCAGAACTCCGTTTTCCCCATTTTCGGCCAGTAGACCAGTTTCAGATCATCATTTGGGATCTATTCTTGGGAATGAGATACAATCAATAGAGGTTTCTCATTGTACTATTATGAGTCCCAGATGACCATTTCAAGCGTATTTACTCAATTTTCTCTGTATGATTCATCAGAAGTCCGTTTTCCCCATTTTTGACCAATAGACTAGTTTTGAATCTTCATATGGGATCTCTTCTAGGAAATAAGATACAAGTAATAGAGGTTTCTCATTGTACTATTATGAGTCCCAGATGACCATTTCAGGCATATTTACCCCATTTTCTTTGTATGATTCATCAGAAGTCCATTTCCACCATTTTAAGCCAGTTGACAAGTTTCGGATCTTCATTTGGGATCTCTTCAAGGGAATGAGATACAAGTGATATATGCTTCTCATTGTACTATTATGAGTCTGAGATGACTATTTCAAGCCTATTTACTCCATTTTCTTTGTATGATTCATCAGAAGTCCGTTTTCCCCATTTTCGGCCAATAGACAAGCTTTGGATCTTCATTTAGCATCTCTTCTAGGGAATGAGATACAAGTAATAGAGGCTTCTCATTGTACTATTATGAGTCTCATATGACCATTTTTAAGCCTATTTAATTTATTTTCTTTGTATGATTCATCATATGTCCGTTTTCCCCATTTTCGACCAATAGACTAGTTTCGGATCTTCATTTGGGATCTCTTCTAGGAAATGAGATACATGTAATATAGGCTTCCCATTGTACTATTATGAGTCCCAGATGACCATTTCAGGCATATTTACTCCATTTTCTTTGTATGATTCATCAGAAGTCTGTTTTCCCCATTTTCGGCCAGTTGACAAGTTTCAGAGCTTCGATTGGGATCTCTTCAAGGGAATGAGATACAAGTAATAGATGATTCTCATTGTACAATTATGAGTCTTAGATGACTATTTCAAGCCTATTTACTCCATTTTCTTTGTATGATTCATCAGAAGTCCGTTTTCCCCATTTTCGACCAATAGACAAGTTTTGGATCTTCATTTGGAATCTCTTCTAGGGAATGAGATACAAGTAATAGAGGCTTCTCATTGTACTATTATAAGTCCCAGATGACCATTTTCAAGCCTATTTACTCCATTTTCTTTGTATGATTCATCAGATATCCTTTTTCCCCATTTTCGGCCATTAGAGCAGTTTTGGATCTTTATTTGGGATCTCTTCTAGCGAATGAGATACAAGTAATAGAGGCTTCTCATTGTACTATTATGCGTCTCAGATGACAATTTAAAGCCTAAATACTCCATTTTCTTTGTATGATTCATCAGAAGTCTGTTTTCCCCATTTTCGGCCAGAAGACCAGTTTCGGATCTTCGTTTGGGATCTCTTCTAGGGAATGAAATACAAGTAATAGAAGCATCTCAATGTACTATTATGAGAACCAGATGACCATTTCAAGCCTATTTTCTCTATTTTCTTTGTATGATTCATCAGAAGTCCGTTTTCCCCATTTTCGGCCAGTAGACCAGTTTCGGATCATCTTTTGGGATCTCTTCTTGGGAATGAGATACATTAATAGAGGCTTCTCATTGTAGTATTATGAGTTCCATATGACTATTTCACGCCCATATACTCCATTTTCTTTGTTTGATTCATCAGAAGTCCCTTTTCCCCATTTTTTGCTTGTAGACCAGTTTTGGATCTTCATTTAGGATCTCTTCTAGGGAATGAAATACCAGTAATAGAGGCTTCTCATTGTACTATTATGAGTCTTAGATGACTATTTGAAGCTTATTTACTCCATTTTCTTTGTATGATTCATCAGTTGTCCGTTTTCCCCATTTTCGGTCATTAGACCAGTTTTGGATCTTCATTTGGGATCTCTCCTATGGAATGAGATACAAGTAATAAAGGCTTCTCATTGTGCTATAATGAGTCTCAGATGACTATTTCAAGCCTATTTACTCCAGTTTCTTTGTATGATTCATCAGAAGTCTGTTTTCCTTATTTTTGGCCAGAAGACCAGTTTTAGATCTTCGTTTGGGATCTCTTTTATGGAATGAGATTCAAGTAATAGAGGCTTTTCATTGTACTATTATGAGTCTCAGATGACTATTTAAAGTCTATATTCTCCATTTTTTTGTATGATTCATCAGAAGTCTGTTTTCCCCATTTTTGGCCAATAGACCAATTTTGGATCTTCATTTGGGATCTCTTGTAGGGAATGAGATAAATGTAATAGAAGCTTCTCATTGTATATTATGAGAACCAGATGACCATTTCAAGCCTATTTACTCCATTTTCTTTATATGATTCATCAGAAGTCTGTTTTCCCCATTTTCGGCCAAAAGACCAGTTTCAGATCATCATTTGGGATCTCTTCCAGGGAATGAGATACAAGTAATATAGACTTCTCATTGTACTATTATGAGTCTTAGATGACTATTTCAAGCCTATTTAATCTATTTTCTTTGTATGATTCATCAGATGTCTGTTTTCCCCATTTTCGGCCACTAGACCAGTTTTGGATCTTCATTTGGGATCTCTTCTAGGGAATGAGATACAAGTAATAGATGCTTCTCATTGTGCTATAATGAGTCTCAGATGACTATTTCAAGCCTATTTACTCCAGTTTCATTGTATGATTCATCAGAAGTCTGTTTTCCTTATTTTCGGCCAGAAGACCAGTTTTAGATCTTCGTTTGGGATCTCTTTTATGGAATTAGATTCAAGTAATAGAGGCTTCTCATTGTACTATTATGAGTCTCAGATGACTATTTAAAGTCTATATACTCCATTTTTTTGTATGATTCATCAGAAGTCTGTTTTCCCCATTTTCGGCCAATAGACCAATTTTGGATCTTCATTTGGGATCTCTTGTAGGGAATGAGATAAATGTAATAGAAGCTTCTCATTGTATATTATGAGAACCAGATGACCATTTCAAGCCTATTTACTCCATTTTCTTTATATGATTCACCAGAAGTCTGTTTTCCCCATTTTCGGCCAAAAGACCAGTTTCGGATCATCATTTGGGATCTCTTCCAGGGAATGAGATACAAGTAATATAGGCTTCTCATTGTACTATTATGAGTCTTAGATGACTATTTCAAGCCTATTTAATCTATTTTCTTTGTATGATTCATCAGATGTCTGTTTTCCCCATTTTCGGCCATTAGACCAGTTTTGGATCTTCATTTGGGATCTCTTTTAGGGAATGAGATACAAGTAATAGATGCTTCCCATTGTACTATAATGAGTCTCAGATGACTATTTCAAGCCTATTTACTCCATTTTCTTTGTATGATTCATCAGAAGTCTGTTTTCCCCATTTTTGGCCAGAAGACCAGTTTTGGATCTTCGTTGGGGATCTCTTCTAGGGTATGAGATACAAGCATAAAGGCTTCTGAATGTACAATTATGAGATCCAGATGACTATTTCAATCCTATTTACTCCATTTTCTTTGTATGATTCATCAAAAGTCCGTTTTTCCCATTTTCGCGTAGTAGACCAGTTTCAGATCATCATTTGGGATCTCTTCTTGGGAATGAGATACAATTAATAGAGGCTTCCCATTGTAGTATTATGAGTCCCAGATGACTATTTCAAGCCCATGTACTCCGTTTTCTTTGTTTGATTCATCAGAAGTCCGTTTTCCCCATTTTCGGCTAGTAGACCCGTTTGGGATCTTCGTTTGGGATCTGTTCTAGGAAATGAAATACAAGTAACATAGGCTTCTCATTGTACTATTATGAGTCCGAGACGACCATTTAAAGCATATTTACTCTATTTTCTTTGTATGATTCATCAGAAGTTTGTTTTCCCCACTTTCGGCCAGAAGACCAGTTTCGGATCTTCGTTTGGGATCTCTTCTAGGGAATGAGTTCAAGTAATAGAAGCTTCTCATTGTACTATTATGAGTCCCAGATGACCATTTCAAGCCTATTTACTCAATTTTCTCTGTTTGATTTATCAGAAGTCCGCTTTCCCCATTTTTGGGCAGTAGACAAGTTTCGGATCTTTATTTGGGATCTCTTCAAGGGACTAAGATACAAGTAATAGATGCTTCTCATTGTACTATTATGAGTCTTAGATGACTTGGGATCATCACTTGGGATCTCTTCTAGGAAATGAGATAAAAGTAATAGAGGTTTTTCATTGTACTATTATGAGTCTTAGATAACCATTTCAGGCATATTTACTCCATTTTCTTTGTATGATTCCTCAGAAGTCCGTTTCCCCCATTTTTGGCCAGTTGACAAGTTTCGGATCTTCATTTGGGATCTCTTCAAGGGAATGAGTTACAAGTGATAGATGCTTCTCATTGTACTATTATGAGTCTTAGATGACTATTTGAAGCCTATTTACTCCATTTTCTTTGTATGATTCATCAGAAGTCCGTTTTCCCCATTTTCGGCCAATAGACAAGTTTTGGATCTTCAGTTGGGATCTCTTCTAGGGAATGAGATACAAGTAATAGAGGCTTCTAATTGTACTATTATGAGTCCCATATGACCATTTTCAAGCCTATTTACTCCATTTTCTTTGTATGATTCATCAAAAGTCCGTTTTCCACATTTTAAGCCAATAGACCAGTTTCGGATCTTCATTTGGAATATCTTCTAGGGAATGAGTACAAGTAATAGAAGCTTCTTATTGTATATTTATGAGTCCCAGATGAACATTTCAAGCCTATTTACTCAATTTTCTCTGTATGATTCATTAGAAGTCCGGTTTCCCCATTTTCGACAAATAGACCAGTTTCGAATCTTCATTTGGGATCTCTTCTAGGAAATGAGATACAAGTAATAGAGGCTTCACATTGTACTATTATGAGTCCCATTTGACTATTTCAAGCCTATTTACTCAATTTTCTCTGTATGATTCATCAGAAGTCCGTTTTCCCCATTTTCGGCCAATAGACAAGTTTCGAATCTTCATTTGGGATCTCTTGTAGAGAATGAGATAAATGTAGTCGAAGCTTCTCATTGTATATTATGAGAACCAGATGACCATTTCAAGCCTATTTACTCTATTTTCTTTGTATGATTCATCAGAACTCCGTTTTCCCCATTTTCGGCCAGTAGACCAGTTTCAGATCATCATTTGGGATCTATTCTTGGGAATGAGATACAATCAAAAGAGGTTTCTCATTGTACTATTATGAGTCCCAGATGACCATTTCAAGCCTATTTACTCAATTATCTCTGTATGATTCATCAGAAGTCCGTTTTCCCCATTTTTGACCAATAGACTAGTTTTGAATCTTCATTTGGGATCTCTTCTAGGAAATAAGATACAAGTAATAGAGGTTTCTCATTGTACTATTATGAGTCCCAGATGACCATTTCAGGCATATTTACCCCATTTTCTTTGTATGATTCATCAGAAGTCCATTTCCACCATTTTAAGCCAGTTGACAAGTTTCGGATCTTCATTTGGGATCTCTTCAAGGGAATGAGATACAAGTGATATATGCTTCTCATTGTACTGTTATGAGTCTTAGATGACTATTTCAAGCCTATTTACTCCATTTTCTTTGTATGATTCATCAGAAGTCCGTTTTCCCCATTTTCGACCAATAGACAAGCTTTGGATCTTCATTTAGCATCTCTTCTAGGGAATGAGATACAAGTAATAGAGGCTTCTCATTGTACTATTATGAGTCTCATATGACCATTTTTAAGCCTATTTACTTTATTTTCTTTGTATGATTCATCATATGTCCGTTTTCCCCATTTTCGACCAATAGACTAGTTTCGGATCTTCATTTGGGATCTCTTCTAGGAAATGAGATACATGTAATATAGGCTTCCCATTGTACTATTATGAGTCCCAGATGACCATTTCAGGCATATTTACTCCATTTTCTTTGTATGATTCATCAGAAGTCTGTTTTCCCCATTTTCGGCCAGTTGACAAGTTTCAGAGCTTCGATTGGGATCTCTTCAAGGGAATGAGATACAAGTAATAGATGATTCTCATTGTACAATTATGAGTCTTAGATGACTATTTCAAGCCTATTTACTCCATTTTCTTTGTATGATTCATCAGAAGTCCGTTTTCCCCATTTTCGACCAATAGACAAGTTTTGGATCTTCATTTGGAATCTCTTCTAGGGAATGAGATACAAGTAATAGAGGCTTCTCATTGTACTATTATAAGTCCCAGATGACCATTTTCAAGCCTATTTACTCCATTTTCTTTGTATGATTCATCAGATATCCTTTTTCCCCATTTTCGGCCATTAGAGCAGTTTTGGATCTTTATTTGGGATCTCTTCTAGCGAATGAGATACAAGTAATAGAGGCTTCTCATTGTACTATTATGCGTCTCAGATGACAATTTAAAGCCTAAATACTCCATTTTCTTTGTATGATTCATCAGAAGTCTGTTTTCCCCATTTTCGGCCAGAAGACCAGTTTCGGATCTTCGTTTAGGATCTCTTCTAGGGAATGAAATACAAGTAATAGAAGCATCTCAATGTACTATTATGAGAACCAGATGACCATTTCAAGCCTATTTTCTCTATTTTCTTTGTATGATTCATCAGAAGTCCGTTTTCCCCATTTTCGGCCAGTAGACCAGTTTCGGATCATCTTTTGGGATCTCTTCTTGGGAATGAGATACATTAATAGAGGCTTCTCATTGTAGTATTATGAGTCCCATATGACTATTTCACGCCCATATACTCCATTTTCTTTGTTTGATTCATCAGAAGTCCCTTTTCCCCATTTTTTGCTTGTAGACCAGTTTTGGATCTTCATTTAGGATCTCTTCTAGGGAATGAAATACCAGTAATAGAGGCTTCTCATTGTACTATTATGAGTCTTAGATGACTATTTGAAGCTTATTTACTCCATTTTCTTTGTATGATTCATCAGTTGTCCGTTTTCCCCATTTTCGGTCATTAGACCAGTTTTGGATCTTCATTTGGGATCTCTCCTATGGAATGAGATACAAGTAATAAAGGCTTCTCATTGTGCTATAATGAGTCTCAGATGACTATTTCAAGCCTATTTACTCCAGTTTCTTTGTATGATTCATCAGAAGTCTGTTTTCCTTATTTTTGGCCAGAAGACCAGTTTTAGATCTTCGTTTAGGATCTCTTTTATGGAATGAGATTCAAGTAATAGAGGCTTTTCATTGTACTATTATGAGTCTCAGATGACTATTTAAAGTCTATATTCTCCATTTTTTTGTATGATTCATCAGAAGTCTGTTTTCCCCATTTTTGGCCAATAGACCAATTTTGGATCTTCATTTGGGATCTCTTGTAGGGAATGAGATAAATGTAATAGAAGCTTCTCATTGTATATTATGAGAACCAGATGACCATTTCAAGCCTATTTACTCCATTTTCTTTATATGATTCATCAGAAGTCTGTTTTCCCCATTTTCGGCCAAAAGACCAGTTTCATATCATCATTTGGGATCTCTTCCAGGGAATGAGATACAAGTAATATAGACTTCTCATTGTACTACTATGAGTCTTAGATGACTATTTCAAGCCTATTTAATCTATTTTCTTTGTATGATTCATCAGATGTCTGTTTTCCCCATTTTCGGCCACTAGACCAGTTTTGGATCTTCATTTGGGATCTCTTCTAGGGAATGAGATACAAGTAATAGATGCTTCTCATTGTGCTATAATGAGTCTCAGATGACTATTTCAAGCCTATTTACTCCAGTTTCTTTGTATGATTCATCAGAAGTCTGTTTTCCTTATTTTCGGCCAGAAGACCAGTTTTAGATCTTCGTTTGGGATCTCTTTTATGGAATGAGATTCAAGTAATAGAGGCTTCTCATTGTACTATTATGAGTCTCAGATGACTATTTAAAGTCTATATACTCCATTTTTTTGTATGATTCATCAGAAGTCTGTTTTCCCCATTTTCGGCCAATAGACCAATTTTGGATCTTCATTTGGGATCTCTTGTAGGGAATGAGATAAATGTAATAGAAGCTTCTCATTGTATATTATGAGAACCAGATGACCATTTCAAGCCTATTTACTCCATTTTCTTTATATGATTCACCAGAAGTCTGTTTTCCCCATTTTCGGCCAAAAGACCAGTTTCGGATCATCATTTGGGATCTCTTCCAGGGAATGAGATACAAGTAATATAGGCTTCTCATTGTACTATTATGAGTCTTAGATGACTATTTCAAGCCTATTTAATCTATTTTCTTTGTATGATTCATGAGATGTCTGTTTTCCCCATTTTCGGCCATTAGACCAGTTTTGGATCTTCATTTGGGATCTCTTTTAGGGAATGAGATACAAGTAATAGATGCTTCCCATTGTACTATAATGAGTCTCAGATGACTATTTCAAGCCTATTTACTCCATTTTCTTTGTATGATTCATCAGAAGTCTATTTTCCCCATTTTTGGCCAGAAGACCAGTTTTGGATCTTCGTTGGGGATCTCTTCTAGGGTATGAGATACAAGCATAAAGGCTTCTGAATGTACAATTATGAGATCCAGATGACTATTTCAATCCTATTTACTCCATTTTCTTTGTATGATTCATCAAAAGTCCGTTTTTCCCATTTTCGCGTAGTAGACCAGTTTCAGATCATCATTTGGGATCTCTTCTTGGGAATGAGATACAATTAATAGAGGCTTCCCATTGTAGTATTATGAGTCCCAGATGACTATTTCAAGCCCATGTACTCCATTTTCTTTGTTTGATTCATCAGAAGTCCGTTTTCCCCATATTCGGCTAGTAGACCCGTTTGGGATCTTCGTTTGGGATCTGTTCTAGGAAATGAAATACAAGTAACATAGGCTTCTCATTGTACTATTATGAGTCCCAGACGACCATTTAAAGCATATTTACTCTATTTTCTTTGTATGATTCATCAGAAGTTTGTTTTCCCCACTTTCGGCCAGAAGACCAGTTTCGGATCTTCGTTTGGGATCTCTTCTAGGGAATGAGTTCAAGTAATAGAAGCTTCTCATTGTACTATTATGAGTCCCAGATGACCATTTCAAGCCTATTTACTCAATTTTCTCTGTTTGATTTATCAGAAGTCCGCTTTCCCCATTTTTGGGCAGTAGACAAGTTTCGGATCTTTATTTGGGATCTCTTCAAGGGACTAAGATACAAGTAATAGATGCTTCTCATTGTACTATTATGAGTCTTAGATGACTTGGGATCATCACTTGGGATCTCTTCTAGGAAATGAGATAAAAGTAATAGAGGTTTTTCATTGTACTATTATGAGTCTTAGATGACCATTTCAGGCATATTTACTCCATTTTCTTTGTATGATTCCTCAGAAGTCCGTTTCCCCCATTTTTGGCCAGTTGACAAGTTTCGGATCTTCATTTGGGATCTCTTCAAGGGAATGAGTTACAAGTGATAGATGCTTCTCATTGTACTATTATGAGTCTTAGATGACTATTTGAAGCCTATTTACTCCATTTTCTTTGTATGATTCATCAGAAGTCCGTTTTCCCCATTTTCGGCCAATAGACAAGTTTTGGATCTTCAGTTGGGATCTCTTCTAGGGAATGAGATACAAGTAATAGAGGCTTCTAATTGTACTATTATGAGTCCCATATGACCATTTTCAAGCCTATTTACTCCATTTTCTTTGTATGATTCATCAAAAGTCCGTTTTCCACATTTTAAGCCAATAGACCAGTTTCGGATCTTCATTTGGAATATCTTCTAGGGAATGAGTACAAGTAATAGAAGCTTCTTATTGTATATTTATGAGTCCCAGATGAACATTTCAAGCCTATTTACTCAATTTTCTCTGTATGATTCATTAGAAGTCCGGTTTCCCCATTTTCGACAAATAGACCAGTTTCGAATCTTCATTTGGGATCTCTTCTAGGAAATGAGATACAAGTAATAGAGGCTTCACATTGTACTATTATGAGTCCCATTTGACTATTTCAAGCCTATTTACTCAATTTTCTCTGTATGATTCATCAGAAGTCCGTTTTCCCCATTTTCGGCCAATAGACAAGTTTCGAATCTTCATTTGGGATCTCTTGTAGAGAATTAGATAAATGTAGTCGAAGCTTCTCATTGTATATTATGAGAACCAGATGACCATTTCAAGCCTATTTACTCTATTTTCTTTGTATGATTCATCAGAACTCCGTTTTCCCCATTTTCGGCCAGTAGACCAGTTTCAGATCATCATTTGGGATCTATTCTTGGGAATGAGATACAATCAAAAGAGGTTTCTCATTGTACTATTATGAGTCCCAGATGACCATTTCAAGCCTATTTACTCAATTTTCTCTGTATGATTCATCAGAAGTCCGTTTTCCCCATTTTTTACCAATAGACTAGTTTTGAATCTTCATTTGGGATCTCTTCTAGGAAATAAGATACAAGTAATAGAGGTTTCTCATTGTACTATTATGAGTCCCAGATGACCATTTCAGGCATATTTACCCCATTTTCTTTGTATGATTCATCAGAAGTCCATTTCCACCATTTTAAGCCAGTTGACAAGTTTCGGATCTTCATTTGGGATCTCTTCAAGGGAATGAGATACAAGTGATATATGCTTCTCATTGTACTATTATGAGTCTTAGATGACTATTTCAAGCCTATTTACTCCATTTTCTTTGTATGATTCATCAGAAGTCCGTTTTCCCCATTTTCGACCAATAGACAAGCTTTGGATCTTCATTTAGCATCTCTTCTAGGGAATGAGATACAAGTAATAGAGGCTTCTCATTGTACTATTATGAGTCTCATATGACCATTTTTAAGCCTATTTACTTTATTTTCTTTGTATGATTCATCATATGTCCGTTTTCCCCATTTTCGACCAATAGACTAGTTTCGGATCTTCATTTGGGATCTCTTCTAGGAAATGAGATACATGTAATATAGGCTTCCCATTGTACTATTATGAGTCCCAGATGACCATTTCAGGCATATTTACTCCATTTTCTTTGTATGATTCATCAGAAGTCTGTTTTCCCCATTTTCGGCCAGTTGACAAGTTTCAGAGCTTCGATTGGGATCTCTTCAAGGGAATGAGATACAAGTAATAGATGATTCTCATTGTACAATTATGAGTCTTAGATGACTATTTCAAGCCTATTTACCCATTTTCTTTGTATGATTCATCAGAAGTCCGTTTTCCCCATTTTCGACCAATAGACAAGTTTTGGATCTTCATTTGGAATCTCTTCTAGGGAATGAGATACAAGTAATAGAGGCTTCTCATTGTACTATTATAAGTCCCAGATGACCATTTTCAAGCCTATTTACTCCATTTTCTTTGTATGATTCATCAGATATCCTTTTTCCCCATTTTCGGCCATTAGAGCAGTTTTGGATCTTTATTTGGGATCTCTTCTAGCGAATGAGATACAAGTAATAGAGGCTTCTCATTGTACTATTATGCGTCTCAGATGACAATTTAAAGCCTAAATACTCCATTTTCTTTGTATGATTCATCAGAAGTCTGTTTTCCCCATTTTCGGCCAGAAGACCAGTTTCGGATCTTCGTTTGGGATCTCTTCTAGGGAATGAAATACAAGTAATAGAAGCATCTCAATGTACTATTATGAGAACCAGATGACCATTTCAAGCCTATTTTCTCTATTTTCTTTGTATGATTCATCAGAAGTCCGTTTTCCCCATTTTCGGCCAGTAGACCAGTTTCGGATCATCTTTTGGGATCTCTTCTTGGGAATGAGATACATTAATAGAGGCTTCTCATTGTAGTATTATGAGTCCCATATGACTATTTCACGCCCATATACTCCATTTTCTTTGTTTGATTCATCAGAAGTCCCTTTTCCCCATTTTTTGCTTGTAGACCAGTTTTGGATCTTCATTTAGGATCTCTTCTAGGGAATGAAATACCAGTAATAGAGGCTTCTCATTGTACTATTATGAGTCTTAGATGACTATTTGAAGCTTATTTACTCCATTTTCTTTGTATGATTCATCAGTTGTCCGTTTTCCCCATTTTCGGTCATTAGACCAGTTTTGGATCTTCATTTGGGATCTCTTCTAGGGAATGAGATACAAGTAATAGATGCTTCTCATTGTGCTATAATGAGTCTCAGATGACTATTTCAAGCCTATTTACTCCAGTTTCTTTGTATGATTCATCAGAAGTCTGTTTTCCTTATTTTCGGCCAGAAGACCAGTTTTAGATCTTCGTTTGGGATCTCTTTTATGGAATGAGATTCAAGTAATAGAGGCTTCTCATTGTACTATTATGAGTCTCATATGACTATTTAAAGTCTATATACTCCATTTTTTTGTATGATTCATCAGAAGTCTGTTTTCCCCATTTTTGGCCAATAGACCAATTTTGGATCTTCATTTGGGATCTCTTGTAGGGAATGAGATAAATGTAATAGAAGCTTCTCATTGTATATTATGAGAACCAGATGACCATTTCAAGCCTATTTACTCCATTTTCTTTATATGATTCACCAGAAGTCTGTTTTCCCCATTTTCGGCCAAAAGACCAGTTTCGGATCATCATTTGGGATCTCTTCCAGGGAATGAGATACAAGTAATATAGGCTTCTCATTGTACTATTATGAGTCTTAGATGACTATTTCAAGCCTATTTAATCTATTTTCTTTGTATGATTCATCAGATGTCTGTTTTCCCCATTTTCGGCCATTAGACCAGTTTTGGATCTTCATTTGGGATCTCTTTTAGGGAATGAGATACAAGTAATAGATGCTTCCCATTGTACTATAATGAGTCTCAGATGACTATTTCAAGCCTATTTACTCCATTTTCTTTGTATGATTCATCAGAAGTCTATTTTCCCCATTTTTGGCCAGAAGACCAGTTTTGGATCTTCGTTGGGGATCTCTTCTAGGGTATGAGATACAAGCATAAAGGCTTCTGAATGTACAATTATGAGATCCAGATGACTATTTCAATCCTATTTACTCCATTTTCTTTGTATGATTCATCAAAAGTCCGTTTTTCCCATTTTCGCGTAGTAGACCAGTTTCAGATCATCATTTGGGATCTCTTCTTGGGAATGAGATACAATTAATAGAGGCTTCCCATTGTAGTATTATGAGTCCCAGATGACTATTTCAAGCCCATGTACTCCATTTTCTTTGTTTGATTCATCAGAAGTCCGTTTTCCACATTTTAAGCCAATAGACCAGTTTCGGATCTTCATTTGGAATATCTTCTAGGGAATGAGTACAAGTAATAGAAGCTTCTTATTGTATATTTATGAGTCCCAGATGAACATTTCAAGCCTATTTACTCAATTTTCTCTGTATGATTCATTAGAAGTCCGGTTTCCCCATTTTTGACAAATTGACCAGTTTCGAATCTTCATTTGGGATCTCTTCTAGGAAATGAGATACAAGTAATAGAGGCTTCACATTGTACTATTATGAGTCCCATTTGACTATTTCAAGCCTGTTTACTCAATTTTCTCTGTATGATTCATCAGAAGTCCGTTTTCCCCATTTTCGGCCAATAGACAAGTTTCGAATCTTCATTTGGGATCTCTTGTAGAGAATGAGATAAATGTAGTCGAAGCTTCTCATTGTATATTATGAGAACCAGATGACCATTTCAAGCCTATTTACTCTATTTTCTTTGTATGATTCATCAGAACTCCGTTTTCCCCATTTTCGGCCAGTAGACCAGTTTCAGATCATCATTTGGGATCTATTCTTGGGAATGAGATACAATCAATAGAGGTTTCTCATTGTACTATTATGAGTCCCAGATGACCATTTCAAGCCTATTTACTCAATTTTCTCTGTATGATTCTTCAGAAGTCTGTTTTCTCCATTTTTGACCAGTAGACTAGTTTTGAATCTTCATATGGGATCTCTTCTAGGAAATAAGATACAAGTAATAGAGGTTTCTCATTGTACTATTATGAGTCCCAGATGACCATTTCAGGCATATTTACCCCATTTTCTTTGTATGATTCATCAGAAGTCTATTTCCCCCATTTTCAGCCAGTTGACAAGTTTAGGAACTTCATTTGGGATCTCTTCAAGGGAATGAGATACAAGTGATATATGCTTCTCATCGTACTATTATGAGTCTTAGATGACTATTTCAAGCCTATTTACTCCATTTTCTTTGTATGATTTATCAGAAGTCCGTTTTCACTATTTTCGGCCAATAGACAAGCTTTGGATCTTCATTTGGCATCTCTTCTAGGGAATGAGATACAAGTAATAGAGGCTTCTCATTGTACTATTATGAGTCTCATATGACCATTTTCAAGCCTATTTACTTTATTTTCTTTGTATGATTCATCATATGTCCGTTTTCCCCATTTTCGACCAATAGACTAGTTTCGGATCTTCATTTGGGATCTCTTCTAGGAAATGAGATACATGTAATATAGGCTTCCCATTGTACTATTATGAGTCCCAGATGACCATTTCAGGCATATTTACTCCATTTTCTTTGTATGATTCATCAGAAGTCTGTTTTCCCCATTTTCGGCCAGTTGACAAGTTTCGGATCTTCGATTGGGATCTCTTCAAGGGAATGAGATACAAGTAATAGATGATTCTCATTGTACAATTATGAGTCTTAGATGACTATTTCAAGCCTATTTACTCCATTTTCTTTGTATGATTCATCAGAAGTCCGTTTTCCCCATTTTCGGCCAATAGACAAGTTTTGGATCTTCATTTGGCATCTCTTCTAGCGAATGAGATACATTTAATAGAGGCTTCTAATTGTACTATTATGATACACAGATGAGCATTTCAAGCCTATTTACTTAATTTTCTTTGTATGATTCATCAGAAATCCGTTTTCCACATTTTCGGCCAATAGACCAGTTTTGGATCTTCATTTGGAATCTCTTCTGGAGAATGAGATACAAGTAATAGAGGCTTCTCATTGTACTATTATAAGTCCCAGATGACCATTTTCAAGCCTATTTACTCCATTTTCTTTGTATGATTCATGAGATATCGTTTTTCCCCATTTTCGGCCATTAGACCAGTTTTGGATCTTTATTTGGGATCTCTTCTAGCGAATGAGATACAAGTAATAGAGGCTTCTCATTGTACTATTATGCGTCTCAGATGACAATTTAAAGCCTAAACACTCCATTTTCTTTGTATGATTCATCAGAAGTCTGTTTTCCCCATTTTCGTCCAGAAGACCAGTTTCGGATCTTCGTTTGGGATCTCTTCTAGTGAATGAAATAAAAGTAATAGAAGCATCTCAATGTACTATTATGAGAACCAGATGACCATTTCAAGCCTATTTTCTCTATTTTCTTTGTATGATTCATCAGAAGTCCGTTTTCCCTATTTTCGGCCAGTAGACCAGTTTCGGATCATCTTTTGGGATCTCTTCTTGGGAATGAGATACATTAATAGAGGCTTCTCATTGTAGTATTATGAGTCCCTTATGACTATTTCAAGCCCAGGTACTCCATTTTCTTTGTTTGTTTCATCAGAAGTCTCTTTTCCCCATTTTTTGCTTGTAGACCAGTTTGGGATCTTCATTTAGGATCTCTTCTAGGGAATGAGATACCAGTAATAGAGGCTTCTCATTGTACTATTATGAGTCTTAGATGACTATTTGAAGCCTATTTACTCCATTTTCTTTGTATGATTCATCAGATGTCCGTTTTCCCCATTTTCGGTCATTAGACCAGTTTTGGATCTTCATTTGGGATCTCTCCAATGGAATGAGATACAAGTAATAGAGGCTTCTCATTGTGCTATAATGAGTCTCAGATGACTATTTCAAGCCTATTTACTCCAGTTTCTTTGTATGATTCATCAGAAGTCTGTTTTCCTTATTTTCGGCCAGAAGACCAGTTTTAGATCTTTGTTTGGGATCTCTTTTATGGAATGAGATTCAAGTAATAGAGGCTTCTCATTGTACTATTATGAGTCTCAGATGACTATTTAAAGTCTATATACTCCAGTTTTTTGTATGATTCATCAGAAGTCTATTTTCCCCATTTTCGGCCAATAGTCCAATTTTGGATCTTCATTTGGGATCTCTTGTAGGGAATGAGATAAATGTAATAGAAGATTCTCATTGTATATTATGAGAACCAGATGACCATTTCAAGCCTATTTACTCCATTTTCTTTATATGATTCATCAGAAGTCTGTTTTCCCCATTTTCGGCCAAAAGACCAGTTTCGGATCATCATTTGGGATCTCTTCGAGGGAATGAGATACAAGTAGTATAGGCTTCTCATTGTACTATTATGAGTCTTAGATGACTATTTTAAGCCTATTTAATCTATTTTCTTTGTATGTTTCATCAGATGTCTTTTTTCCCCATTTTCGGCCATTAGACCAGTTTTGGATATACATATGGGATCTCTTCTAGGGAATGAGATACAAGTAATAGATAATTCTCATTATACTATAATGAGTCTCAGATGACTATTTCAAGCCTATTTACAACATTTTCTTTGTATGATTCATCAGAAGTCTGTTTTCCCCATTTTTGGCCAGAAGACCAGTTTTGGATCTTCGTTTGGGATCTCTTCTAGGGAATGAGATACAAGCATAAAGGCTTCTGAATGAACAATTATGAGATACATATGACTATTTCAAGCATATTTACTCCATTTTCTTTGTATGATTCATCAAAAGTCTGTTTTTCCCATTTTCGCGTAGTAGAGCAGTTTCAGATCATCATTTGGGATCTCTTCTTGGGAATGAGATACAATTAATAGAGGCTTCCCATGGTAGTATTATGAGTCCCAGATGACTATTTCAAGCCCATGTACTCCATTTTCTTTGTTTGATTCATCAGAAGTCCGTTTTCCCTATTTTCGGCTAGTAGACCCGTTTCGGATCTTCGTTTGGGATCTGTTTTAGGAAATGAAATACAAGTAACAGAGGCTTCTCATTGTACTATTATGAGTCCCAGACGACCATTTCAAGCCTATTTACTCTATTTTCTTTGTATGATTCATCAGAAGTCTGTTTTCCCCATTTTCGGCCAATAGACAAGTTTCGAATCTTCATTTGGGATCTCTTCAAGGGAATGAGTACAAGTAATAGAAGCTTCCTATTGTATGTTTATGAGTCCCAGATGACCATTTCAAGCCTATTTACTCAATTTTCTCTGTATGATTCATCAGAAGTCCGTTTTCCCCATTTTCGACCAATAGACCAGTTTTGGATCTTCATTTGGGATCTCTTCTAGGAAATGAGATACAAGTAACATAGGCTTCTCATTGTACTATTATGAGTCCCAGATTACCATTTCAGGTATATTTACTCCATTTTCTTTGTACTATTCATCAGAAGTCTGTTTTCCCCATTTTCGGCCAGAAGACCAGTTTCGGATCTTCGTTTGGGATCTCTTCTAGGGAATGAAATACAAGTAATAGAGGCATCTCAATGTACTATTATGAGAACCAGATGACCATTTCAAGTCTATTTACTCTATTTTCTTTGTATGATTCATCAGAAGTCCATTTTCCCCATTTTCGGCCAGTAGACCAGTTTCGGATCATCTTTTGGGATCTCTTCTTGGGAATGAGATACATTAATAGAGGCTTCTCATTGTAGTATTATGAGTCCCATATGACTATTTCAAGCCCATGTACTCCATTTTCTTTGTTTGATTCATCAGAAGTCCTTTTTCCCCATTTTTTGCTTGTAGACCAGTTTTGGATCTTCGTTTGGGATCTCTTCTAGGGAATGAGTTCAAGTAATAGAAGCTTCTCATTGTTCTATTATGAGTCCCAGATGACCATTTCAAGCCTATTTACTCAATTTTCTCTGTATGATTTATCAGAAGTCCGCTTTCCCCATTTTCGGGCAGTAGATAAGTTTCGGATCTTCATTTGGGATCTCTTCAAGGGACTAAGATACAAGTAATAGATGCTTCTCATTGTACTATTATGAGTCTTAGATGACTTGGGATCATCACTTGGGATCTCTTCTAGGAAATGAGATACAAGTAATAGAGGCTTTTCATTGTACTATTATGAGTCTTAGATGACCATTTCAGGCATATTTACTCTATTTTCTTTGTATGATTCATCAGAAGTCCGTTTCCCCCATTTTTGGCCAGTTGACAAGTTTCGGATCTTCATTTAGGATCTCTTCAAGGGAATGAGTTACAAGTGATAGATGCTTCTCATTGTACTATTATGAGTCTTAGATGACTATTTGAAGCCTATTTACTCCATTTTCTTTGTATGATTCATCAGAAGTCCGTTTTCCCCATTTTCGGCCAATAGACAAGTTTTGGATCTTCAGTTGGGATCTCTTCTAGGGAATGAGATACAAGTAATAGAGGCTTCTAATTGTACTATGATGAGTCCCATATGACCATTTTCAAGCCTATTTACTCCATTTTCTTTGTATGATTCATCAAAAGTCCGTTTTCCACATTTTCAGCCAATAGACCAGTTTCGGATCTTCATTTGGAATATCTTCTAGGGAATGAGTACAAGTAATAGAAGCTTCTTATTGTATATTTATGAGTCCCAAATGAACATTTCAAGCCTATTTACTCAATTTTCTCTGTATGATTCATTAGAAGTCCGTTTTCCCCATTTTCGACTAATAGACCAGTTTCGGATCTTCATTTGGGATATCTTCTAGGAAATGAGATACAAGTAATAGAGGCTTCAAATTGTACTATTATGAGTTCCATTTTACCATTTCAAGCCAATTTACTCAATTTTCTCTGTATGATTCATCAGAAGTCTGTTTTCCCCATTTTCCGCCAAAAGACAAGTTTCGAAACTTCATTTGGGATCTCTGGTAGAGAATGAGATAAATGTAACAGAAGCTTCTCATTGTATATTATGAGAACCAGATGACCATTTCAAGCCTATTTACTCTATTTTCTTTGTATGATTCATCAGAACTCCGTTTTCCCCATTTTCGGCCAGTAGACCAGTTTCAGATCATCATTTGGGATCTATTCTTGGGAATGAGATACAATCAATAGAGGTTTCTCATTGTACTATTATGAGTCCCAGATGACCATTTCAAGCCTATTTACTCAATTTTCTCTGTATGATTCATCAGAAGTCCGTTTTCCCCATTTTTGACCAATAGACTAGTTTTGAATCTTCATTTGGGATCTCTTCTAGGAAATAAGATACAAGTAATAGAGGTTTCTCATTGTACTATTATGAGTCCCAGATGACCATTTCAGGCATATTTACCCCATTTTCTTTGTATGATTCATCAGAAGTCCATTTCCCCCATTTTAAGCCAGTTGACAAGTTTCGGATCTTCATTTGGGATCTCTTCAAGGGAATGAGATACAAGTGATATATGCTTCTCATTGTACTATTATGAGTCTTAGATGACTATTTCAAGCCTATTTACTCCATTTTCTTTGTATGATTCATCAGAAGTCCATTTTCCCCATTTTCGGCCAATAGACAAGCTTTGGATCTTCATTTAGCATCTCTTCTAGGGAATGAGATACAAGTAAGAGAGGCTTCTCATTGTACTATTATGAGTCTCATATGACCATTTTTAAGCCTATTTACCTTATTTTCTTTGTATGATTCATCATATGTCCGTTTTCCCCATTTTCGACCAATAGACTAGTTTCGGATCTTCATTTGGGATCTCTTCTAGGAAATGAGATACATGTAATATAGGCTTCCCATTGTACTATTATGAGTCCCAGATGACCATTTCAGGCATATTTACTCCATTTTCTTTGTATGATTCATCAGAAGTCTGTTTTCCCCATTTTCGGCCAGTTGACAAGTTTCAGAGCTTCGATTGGGATCTCTTCAAGGGAATGAGATACAAGTAATAGATGATTCTCATTGTACAATTATGAGTCTTACATGACTATTTCAAGCCTATTTACTCCATTTTCTTTGTATGATTCATCAGAAGTCCGTTTTCCCCATTTTCGGCCAATAGACAAGTTTTGGATCTTCATTTGGAATCTCTTCTAGGGAATGAGATACAAGTAATAGAGGCTTCTAATTGTACTATTATAAGTCCCAGATGACCATTTTCAAGCCTATTTACTCCATTTTCTTTGTATGATTCATCAGATATCCTTTTTCCCCACTTTCGGCCATTAGACCAGTTTTGGATCTTTATTTGGGATCTCTTCTAGCGAATGAGATACAAGTAATAGAGGTTTCTCATTGTACTATTATGCGTCTCAGATGACAATTTAAAGCCTAAATACTCCATTTTCTTTGTATGATTCATCAGAAGTCTGTTTTCCCCATTTTCGGCCAGAAGACCAGTTTCGGATCTTCGTTTGGGATCTCTTCTAGGGAATGAAATACAAGTAATAGAAGCATCTCAATGTACTATTATGAGAACCAGATGACCATTTCAAGCCTATTTTCTCTATTTTCTTTGTCTGATTCATCAGAAGTCCGTTTTTCCCATTTTCGGCCAGTAGACCAGTTTCGGATCATCTTTTGGGATCTCTTCTTGGGAATGAGATACATTAATAGAGGCTTCTCATTGTAGTATTATGAGTCCCATATGACTATTTCAAGCCCATATACTCCATTTTCTTTGTTTGATTCATCAGAAGTCCCTTTTCCCCATTTTTTGCTTGTAGACCAGTTTTGGATCTTCATTTAGGATCTCTTCTAGGGAATGAAATACCAGTAATAGAGGCTTCTCATTGTACTATTATGAGTCTTAGATGACTATTTGAAGCCTATTTACTCCATTTTCTTTGTATGATTCATCAGATGTCCGTTTTCCCCATTTTCGGTCATTAGACCAGTTTTGGATCTTCATTTGGGATCTCTCCTATGGAATGAGATACAACAAATAGAGGCTTCTCATTGTGCTATAATGAGTCTCAGATGACTATTTCAAGCCTATTTACTCCAGTTTCTTTGTATGATTCATCAGAAGTCTGTTTTCCTTATTTTTGGCCAGAAGACCAGTTTTAGATCATCGTTTGGGATCTCTTTTATGGAATGAGATTCAAGTAATAGAGGCTTCTCATTGTACTATTATGAGTCTCAGATGACTATTTAAAGTCTATATTCTCCATTTTTTGTATGAGTAATCAGAAGTCTGTTTTCCCCATTTTTGGCCAATAGACCAATTTTGGATCTTCATTTGGGATCTCTTGTAGGGAATGAGATAAATGTAATAGAAGCTTCTCATTGTATATTATGAGAACCAGATGACCATTTCAAGCCTATTTACTCCATTTTCTTTATATGATTCATCAGAAGTCTGTTTTCCCCATTTTCGGCCAAAACACCAGTTTCAGATCATCATTTGGGATCTCTTCCAGGGAATGAGATACAAGTAATATAGGCTTCTCATTGTACTATTATGAGTCTTAGATGACTATTTCAAGCCTATTTAATCTATTTTCTTTGTATGATTCATCAAATGTCTGTTATCCCCATTTTCGGCCATTAGACCAGTTTTGGATCTTCATTTGGGATCTCTTCTAGGGAATGAGATACAAGTAATAGATGCTTCTCATTGTGCTATAATGAGTCTCAGATTACTATTTCAAGCCTATTTACTCCAGTTTCTTTGTATGATTCATCAGAAGTCTGTTTTCCTTATTTTCGGCCAGAAGACCAGTTTTGGATCTTCGTTTGGGATCTCTTCTAGGGAATGAGATACAAGCATAAAGGCTTTTGAATGAACAATTATGAGATACATATGACTATTTCAAGCATATTTACTCCATTTTCTTTGTATGATTCATCAAAAGTCCGTTTTTCCCATTTTCGCGTAGTAGACCAGTTTCAGATCATCATTTGGGATCTCTTCTTGGGAATGAGATACAATTAATAGAGGCTTCCCATTGTAGTATTATGAGTCCCAGATGACTATTTCAAGCCCATGTACTCCATTTTCTTTGTTTGATTCATCAGAAGTCCGTTTTCCCCATTTTCGGCTAGTAGACCCGTTTCGGATCTTCGTTTGGGACCTGTTTTAGGAAATGAAATACAAGTAACAGAGGCTTCTCATTGTACTATTATGAGTCCCAGACGACCATTTCAAGCCTATTTACTCTATTTTCTTTTTATGATTCATCAGAAGTCTGTTTTCCCCATTTTCGGCCAATAGACAAGTTTCGAATCTTCATTTGGGATCTCTTCAAGGGAATGAGTACAAGTAATAGAAGCTTCCTATTGTATGTTTATAAGTCCCAGATGACCATTTCAAGCCTATTTACTCAATTTTCTCTGTATGATTCATCAGAAGTCCGTTTTCCCCATTTTCGACCAATAGACCAGTTTTGGATCTTCATTTGGGATCTCTTCTAGGAAATGAGATACAAGTAACATAGGCTTCTCATTGTACTATTATGAATCCCAGATTACCATTTCAGGCATATTTACTCCATTTTCTTTGTACTATTCATCAGAAGTCTGTTTTCCCCATTTTCGGCCAGAAGACCAGTTTCGGATCTTCGTTTGGGATCTCTTCTAGGGAATGAAATACAAGTAATAGAGGCATCTCAATGTACTATTATGAGAACCAGATGACCATTTCAAGCCTATTTTCTCTATTTTCTTTGTATGATTCATCAGAAGTCCATTTTCCCTATTTTCGGCCACTAGACCAGTTTCGGATCATCTTTTGGGATCTCTTCTTGGGAATGAGATACATTAATATAGGCTTCTCATTGTAGTATTATGAGTCCCATATGACTATTTCAAGCCCATGTACTCCATTTTCTTTGTTTGATTCATCAGAAGTCCCTTTTCCCTATTTTTTGCTTGTAGACCAGTTTCGGATCTTCGTTTGGGATCTCTTCTAGGGAATGAGTTCAAGTAATAGAAGCTTCTCATTGTACTATTATGAGTCCCAGATGACCATTTCAAGCCTATTTACTCAATTTTCTCTGTATGATTTATCAGAAGTCCGCTTTCCCCATTTTCGGGCAGTAGACAAGTTTCGGATCTTCATTTGGGATCTCTTCAAGGGACTAAGATACAAGTAATAGATGCTTCTCATTGTACTATTATGAGTCTTAGATGACTTGGGATCATCACTTGGGATCTCTTCTAGGAAATGAGATACAAGTAATAGAGGTTTTTCATTGTACTATTATGAGTCTTAGATGACCATTTCAGGCATATTTACTCTATTTTCTTTGTATGATTCATCAGAAGTCCGTTTCCCCCATTTTTGGCCAGTTGACAAGTTTCGGATCTTCATTTGGGATCTCTTCAAGGGAATGAGTTACAAGTGATAGATGCTTCTCATTGTACTATTATGAGTCTTAGATGACTATTTGAAGCCTATTTACTCCATTTTCTTTGTATGATTCATCAGAAGTCCGTTTTCACTATTTTCGGCCAATAGACAAGTTTTGGATCTTCAGTTGGGATCTCTTCTAGGGAATGAGATACAAGTAATAGAGGCTTCTAATTGTACTATGATGAGTCCCATATGACCATTTTCAAGCCTATTTACTCCATTTTCTTTGTATGATTCATCAAAAGTCCGTTTTCCACATTTTCAGCCAATAGACCAGTTTCGGATCTTCATTTGGAATATCTTCTAGGGAATGAGTACAAGTAATAGAAGCTTCTTATTGTATATTTATGAGTCCCAAATGAACATTTCAAGCCTATTTACTCAATTTTCTCTGTATGATTCATTAGAAGTCCGTTTTCCCCATTTTCGACAAATAGACCAGTTTCGGATCTTCATTTGGGATCTCTTCTAGGAAATGAGATACAAGTAATAGAGGCTTCAAATTGTACTATTATGAGTTCCATTTTACCATTTCAAGCCAATTTACTCAATTTTCTCTGTATGATTCATCAGAAGTCTGTTTTCCCCATTTTCCGCCAATAGACAAGTTTCGAATCTTCATTTGGGATCTCTTGTAGAGAATGAGATAAATGTAATTGAAGCTTCTCATTGTATATTATGAGAACCAGATGACCATTTCAAGCCTATTTACTCTATTTTCTTTGTATGATTCATCAGAACTCCGTTTTCCCCATTTTCGGCCAGTAGACCAGTTTCAGATCATCATTTGGGATCTATTCTTGGGAATGAGATACAATCAATAGAGGTTTCTCATTGTACTATTATGAGTCCCAGATGACCATTTCAAGCCTATTTACTCAATTTTTTCTGTATGATTCATCAGAAGTCCGTTTTCCCCATTTTTGACCAATAGACCAGTTTTGGATCTTTATTTGGGATCTCTTCTAGCGAATGAGATACAAGTAATAGAGGCTTCTCATTGTACTATTATGCGTCTCAGATAACAATTTAAAGCCTAAATACTCCATTTTCTTTGTATGATTCATCAGAAGTCTGTTTTCCCCATTTTTGGCCAGAAGACCAGTTTCGGATCTTCGTTTGGGATCTCTTCTAGGGAATGAAATACAAGTAATAGAAACATCTCAATGTACTATTATGAGAACCAGATGACCATTTCAAGCCTATTTTCTCTATTTTCTTTGTATGATTCATCAGAAGTCCGTTTTCCCCATTTTCGGCCAGTAGACCAGTTTCGGATCATCTTTTGGGATCTCTTCTTGGGAATGAGATACATTAATAGAGGCTTCTCATTGTAGTATTATGAGTCCCATATGACTATTTCAAGCCCATATACTCCATTTTCTTTGTTTGATTTATCAGAAGTCCCTTTTCCCCATTTTTTGCTTGTAGACCAGTTTTGGATCTTCATTTAGGATCTCTTCTAGGGAATGAAATACCAGTAATAGAGGCTTCTCATTGTACTATTATGAGTCTTAGATGACTATTTGAAGCCTATTTACTCCATTTTCTTTGTATGATTCATCAGAAGTCCGTTTTCCCTATTTTCGGCCAATAGACAAGTTTTGGATCTTCAGTTGGGATCTCTTCTAGGGAATGAGATACAAGTAATAGAGGCTTCTAATTGTACTATGATGAGTCCCATATGACCATTTTCAAGCCTATTTACTCCATTTTCTTTGTATGATTCATCAAAAGTCCGTTTTCCACATTTTCAGCCAATAGACCAGTTTCGGATATTCATTTGGAATATCTTCTAGGGAATGAGTACAAGTAATAGAAGCTTCTTATTGTATATTTATGAGTCCCAAATGAACATTTCAAGCCTATTTACTCAATTTTCTCTGTATGATTCATTAGAAGTCCGTTTTCCCCATTTTTGACAAATAGACCAGTTTCGGATCTTCATTTGGGATCTCTTCTAGGAAATGAGATACAAGTAATAGAGGCTTCAAATTGTACTATTATGAGTTCCATTTTACCATTTCAAGCCAGTTTACTCAATTTTCTCTGTATGATTCATCAGAAGTCTGTTTTCCCCATTTTCCGCCAATAGACAAGTTTCGAATCTTCATTTGGGATCTCTTGTAGAGAATGAGATAAATGTAATTGAAGCTTCTCATTGTATATTATGAGAACCAGATGACCATTTCAAGCCTATTTACTCTATTTTCTTTGTATGATTCATCAGAACTCCGTTTTCCCCATTTTCGGCCAGTAGACCAGTTTCAGATCATCATTTGGGATCTATTCTTGGGAATGAGATACAATCAATAGAGGTTTCTCATTGTACTATTATGAGTCCCAGATGACCATTTCAAGCCTATTTACTCAATTTTTTCTGTATGATTCATCAGAAGTCCGTTTTCCCCATTTTTGACCAATAGACCAGTTTTGGATCTTTATTTGGGATCTCTTCTAGCGAATGAGATACAAGTAATAGAGGCTTCTCATTGTACTATTATGCATCTCAGATGACAATTTAAAGCCTAAATACTCCATTTTCTTTGTATGATTCATCAGAAGTCTGTTTTCCCCATTTTTGGCCAGAAGACCAGTTTCGGATCTTCGTTTGGGATCTCTTCTAGGGAATGAAATACAAGTAATAGAAACATCTCAATGTACTATTATGAGAACCAGATGACCATTTCAAGCCTATTTTCTCTATTTTCTTTGTATGATTCATCAGAAGTCCGTTTTCCCCATTTTCGGCCAGTAGACCAGTTTCGGATCATCTTTTGGGATCTCTTCTTGGGAATGAGATACATTAAAAGAGGCTTCTCATTGTAGTATTATGAGTCCCATATGACTATTTCAAGCCCATATACTCCATTTTCTTTGTTTGATTTATCAGAAGTCCCTTTTCCCCATTTTTTGCTTGTAGACCAGTTTTGGATCTTCATTTAGGATCTCTTCTAGGGAATGAAATACCAGTAATAGAGGCTTCTCATTGTACTATTATGAGTCTTAGATGACTATTTGAAGCCTATTTACTCCATTTTCTTTGTATGATTCATCATATGTCCGTTTTCCCCATTTTCGGTCATTAGACCAGTTTTGGATCTTCATTTGGGATCTCTCCTATGGAATGAGATACAAGTAATAGAGGCTTCTCATTGTGCTATAATGAGTCTCAGATGACTATTTCAAGCCTATTTACTCCAGTTTCTTTGTATGATTCATCAGAAGTCTGTTTTCCTTATTTTTGGCCAGAAGACCAGTTTTTGATCATCGTTTGGGATCTCTTTTATGGAATGAGATTCAAGTAATAGAGGCTTCTCATTGTACTATTATGAGTCTCAGATGACTATTTAAAGTCTATATTCTCCATTTTTTTGTATGAGTCATCAGAAGTCTGTTTTCCCCATTTTTGGCCAATAGACCAATTTTGGATCTTCATTTGGGATCTCTTGTAGGGAATGAGATAAATGTAATAGAAGCTTCTCATTGTATATTTATGAGAACCAGATGACCATTTCAAGCCTATTTACTCCATTTTCTTTATATGATTCATCAGAAGTCTGTTTTCCCCATTTTCGGCCAAAAGACCAGTTTCAGATCATCATTTGGGATCTCTTCCAGGGAATGAGATACAAGTATTGTAGGCTTCTCATTGTACTATTATGAGTCTTAGATGACTATTTCAAGCCTATTTAATCTATTTTCTTTGTATGATTCATCAGATGTCTGTTTTCCCCATTTTCGGCCATTAGACCAGTTTTGGATCTTCATTTGGGATCTCTTCTAGGGAATGAGATACAAGTAATAGATGCTTCTCATTGTGCTATAATGAGTCTCAGATTAATATTTCAAGCCTATTTACTCCAGTTTTGTTTGTATGATTCATCAGAAGTCTGTTTTCCTTATTTTCGGCCAGAAGACCAGTTTTAGATCTTCGTTTGGGATCTCTTTTATGGAATGAGATTCAAGTAATAGAGGCTTCTCATTGTACTATTATGAGTCTCAGATGACTATTTAAAGTCTATATACTCCATTTTTTTGTATGATTCATCAGAAGTCTGTTTTCCCCATTTTCGGCCAATAGACCAATTTTGGATCTTCATTTGGGATCTCTTGTAGGGAATGAGATAAATGTAATCGAAGCTTCTCATTGTATATTATGAGAACCAGATGACCATTTCAAGCCTATTTACTCCATTTTCTTTATATGATTCACCAGAAGTCTGTTTTCCCCATTTTCGGCCAAAAGACCAGTTCCGGATCATCATTTGGGATCTCTTCCAGGGAATGAGATACAAGTAATATAGGCTTCTCATTGTACTATTATGAGTCTTAGATGACTATTTCAAGCCTATTTAATCTATTTTCTTTGTATGATTCATCAGATGTCTGTTTTCCCCATTTTCGGCCATTAGACCAGTTTTGGATCTTCATTTGGGATCTCTTCTAGGAAATGAGATACAAGTAATAGATGCTTCCCATTGTACTATAATGAGTCTCAGATGACTATTTCAAGCCTATTTACTCCATTTCCTTTGTATGATTCATCAGAAGTCTGTTTTCCCCATTTTTGGCCAGAAGACCAGTTTTGGATCTTCGTTGGGGATCTCTTCTAGGGTATGAGATACAAGCATAAAGGCTTCTGAATGTACAATTATGAGATCCAGATGACTATTTCAATCCTATTTACTCCATTTTCGCGTAGTAGACCAGTTTCGGATCATCATTTGGGATCTCTTCTTGGGAATGAGATACAATTAATAAGGCTTCCCATTGTAGTATTATGAGTCCCAGATGACTATTTCAAGCCCATGTACTCCATTTTCTTTGTTTGATTCATCGGAAGTCCGTTTTCCCCATTTTCGGCTAGTAGACCCGTTTGGGATCTTCGTTTGGGATCTGTTCTAGGAAATGAAATACAAGTAACATAGGCTTCTCATTGTACTATTATGAGTCCCAGACGACCATTTAAAGCCTATTTACTCTATTTTCTTTGTATGATTCATCAGAAGTCTGGTTTCCCCACTTTCGGCCAGAAGACCAGTTTCGGATCTTCGTTTGGGATCTCTTCTAGGGAATGAGTTCAAGTAATAGAAGCTTCTCATTGTACTATTATGAGTCCCAGATGACCATTTCAAGCGTATTTACTCAATTTTCTCTGTATGATTTATCAGAAGTCCGCTTTCCCCATTTTTGGGCAGTAGACAAGTTTCGGATCTTCATTTGGGATCTCTTCAAGGGACTAAGATACAAGTAATAGATGCTTCTCATTGTACTATTATGAGTCTTAGATGACTTGGGATCATCACTTGGGATCTCTTCTAGGAAATGAGATACAAGTAATAGAGGTTTTTCATTGTACTATTATGACTCTTAGATGACCATTTCAGGCATATTTACTCCATTTTCTTTGTATGATTCATCAGAAGTCCGTTTCCCCCATTTTTGGCCAGTTGACAAGTTTCGGATCTTCATTTGGGATCTCTTCAAGGGAATGAGTTACAAGTGATAGATGCTTCTCATTGTACTATTATGAGTCTTAGATGACTATTTGAAGCCTATTTACTCCATTTTCTTTGTATGATTCATCAGAAGTCCGTTTTCCCCATTTTCGGCCAATAGACAAGTTTTGGATCTTCAGTTGGGATCTCTTCTAGGGAATGAGATACAAGTAATAGAGGCTTCTAATTGTACTATTATGAGTCCCATATGACCATTTTCAAGCCTATTTACTCCATTTTCTTTGTATGATTCATCAAAAGTCCGTTTTCCACATTTTAAGCCAATAGACCAGTTTCGGATCTTCATTTGGAATATCTTCTAGGGAATGAGTACAAGTAATAGAAGCTTCTTATTGTATATTTATGAGTCCCAGATGAACATTTCAAGCCTATTTACTCAATTTTCTCTGTATGATTCATTAGAAGTCCGTTTTCTCCATTTTCGACAAATAGACCAGTTTCGAATCTTCATTTGGGATCTCTTCTAGGAAATGAGATACAAGTAATAGAGGCTTCACATTGTACTATTATGAGTCCCATTTGACTATTTCAAGCCTATTTACTCAATTTTCTCTGTATGATTCATCAGAAGTCCGTTTTCCCCATTTTCGGCCAATAGACAAGTTTCGAATCTTCATTTGGGATCTCTTGTAGAGAATGAGATAAATGTAATCGAAGCTTCTCATTGTATATTATGACAACCAGATGACCATTTCAAGCCTATTTACTCTATTTTCTTTGTATGATTCATCAGAACTCCGTTTTCCCCATTTTCGGCCAGTAGACCAGTTTCAGATCATCATTTGGGATCTATTCTTGGGAATGAGATACAATCAATAGAGGTTTCTCATTGTACTATTATGAGTCCCAGATGACCATTTCAAGCCTATTTACTCAATTTTCTCTGTATGATTCATCAGAAGTCCGTTTTCCCCATTTTCGACCAATAGACCAGTTTTGGATCTTCATTTGGGATCTCTTCTAGGAAATGAGATACAAGTAACATAGGCTTCTCATTGTACTATTATTAGTCCCAGATTACCATTTCAGGCATATTTACTCCATTTTCTTTGTACTATTCATCAGAAGTCTATTTTCCCCATTTTCGACCAGAAGACCAGTTTCGGATCTTCGTTTGGGATCTCTTCTAGGGAATGAAATACAAGTAATATAGGCATCTCAATGTACTATTATGAGAACCAGATGACCATTTCAAGCCTATTTACTCTATTTTCTTTGTATGATTCATCAGAACTCCATTTTCCCCATTTTCGGCCAGTAGACCAGTTTCGGATCATCTTTTGGGATCTCTTCTTGGGAATGAGATACATTAATATAGGCTTCTCATTGTAGTATTATGAGTCCCATATGACTATTTCAAGCCCATGTACTCCATTTTCTTTGTTTGATTCATCAGAAGTCCCTTTTCCCCATTTTTTGCTTGTAGACCAGTTTCGGATCTTCGTTTGGGATCTCTTCTAGGGAATGAGTTCAAGTAATAGAAGCTTCTCATTGTACTATTATGAGTCCCAGATGACCATTTCAAGCCTATTTACTCAATTTTCTCTGTATGATTTATCAGAAGTCCGCTTTCCCCATTTTCGGGCAGTAGACAAGTTTCGGATCTTCATTTGGGATCTCTTCAAGGGACTAAGATACAAGTAATAGATGCTTCTCATTGTACTATTATGAGTCTTAGATGACTTGGGATCATCACTTGGGATCTCTTCTAGGAAATGAGATACAAGTAATAGAGGTTTTTTATTGTACTATTATGAGTCTTAGATGACCATTTCAGGCATATTTACTCCATTTTCTTTGTATGATTCATCAGAAGTCCGTTTCCCCCATTTTTGGCCAGTTGACAAGTTTCGGATCTTCATTTGGAATCTCTTCAAGGGAATGAGTTACAAGTGATAGATGCTTCTCATTGTACTATTATGAGTCTTAGATGACTATTTGAAGCCTATTTACTCCATTTTCTTTGTATGATTCATCAGAAGTCCGTTTTCCCCATTTTCGGCCAGTAGACCAGTTTTGGAACTTCATTTGGGATCTCTTCAAGAGAATGAGATACAAGTAATAGAAGCTTCTCATTGTACTATTATGAGTCATATATGACTATTTCAAGCCTATTTACTACATTTTATTTGTATAATTCATCAGAAGTCTGTTTTCCCTATTTTCGGCCAGAAGACCAGTTTTGTATCTTCGTTTGGGATCTCTTCTAAGGAATAAGATACAAGTAATAGAGGCCTCTCATTATAATTTTATGAGCCCCGAGCTAATTAAAATAATGTTCTTTGTATGATTCATCAGAAGTCCGTTTTCCCCATTTTCGGCTAGTAGACCAGTTTTGGATCTTCATTTGGGATCTCTTCAAGAGAATGAGATACAAGCAATAGAGGCTTCTCTTTGTACTGTAATGAGTCTCAGATGACTATATCAAGCCTATTTACTCCATTTTCTTTGTACTATTCATCAGAAGTCTGTTTTCCCCATTTTTCGGCCAGAAGACCAGTTTCGGATCTTCGTTTGGGATCTCTTCTAGGGAATGAGATACAAGTAATAGACGCTTCTGAATGTACTATTATGAGACCCAGATGACCATTTCAAGCCTATTTATTCAATTTTCTTTGTATGATTCATCGGAAGTCCGTTTTCCCCATTTTGGCCAGTAGACCAGTTTCGGATCATCATTTGGGATCTCTTCTAGGGAAAGAGATACAAGTAATAGAGGCTTCTCATTGTACTATTATGAGTCTTAGATGACTATTTCAAGCCTATTTACTCTATTTTCTTTCTATGATTCATCAGAAGTCTGTTTTCCCCATTTTTGGCCAGAAGACCAGTTTTGGATCTTTGTTTGGGATCTCTTCTAGGAATGAGATACAAGCATAAAGGCTTCTGAATGAACAATTATGAGATGCAGATGACTATTTCAAGCCTATTTACTCCATTTTCTTTGTATGATTCATCAAAAGTCCGTTTTTCCCATTTTCGCGTAGTAGACCAGTTTCGGATCATCATTTGGGATCTCTTCTTGGGAATGAGATACAATTAATAGAGGCTTCCCATTGTAGTATTATGAGTCCCAGATGACTATTTCAAGCCCATGTACTCCATTTTCTTTGTTTGATTCATCAGAAGTCCGTTTTCCCCATTTTCGGCTAGTAGACCCGTTTCGGATCTTCGTTTGGGATCTGTTCTAGGAAATGAAATACAAGTAACAGAGGCTTCTCATTGTACTATTATGAGTCCCAGACGACCATTTCAAGCTTATTTACTCTATTTTCTTTGTATGATTCATCAGTAGTCTGTTTTCCCCATTTTCGGCCAGAACACCAGTTTCGGATCTTCGTTTGGGATCTCTTCTAGGGAATGAGTTCAAGTAATAGAAGCTTCTCATTGTACTATTATGAGTCCCAGATGACCATTTCAAGTAATAGAAGCTTCTCATTGTACTCAATTTTCTCTGTATCATTTATCAGAAGTCTGTTTTCCCCATTTTCGGCCAGTTGACAAGTTTCGGATCTTCATTTGGGATCTGTTCAAGGGAATGAGATACAAGTAATAGATGATTCTAATTGTACAATTATGAGTCTTAGATGACTATTTCAAGCCTATTTACTCTATTTTATTTGTATGATTCATCAGAAGTCCGTTTTCCCCATTTTCGGCCAATAGACAAGTTTTGGATCTTCATTTGGCATCTCTTCTAGCGAGTGACATACATGTAATAGAGGCTTCTCATTGTACTATTATGATACACAGATGAGTATTGCAATCCTATTTACTCAATTTTCTTTGTATGATTCATCAGAAATCCGTTTTCCACATTTTCGGCCAATAGACCAGTTTCAGATCTTTATTTGGAATATCTTCTAGGGAATGAGTACAAGTAGTAGAGGCTTCTCATTATACTATTATGAGTCCCAGATGACCATTTCAGGCCTATTTACTCCATTTTCTTTTTATAATTCATCAGAAGTCCGTTTCCCCATTTTTGGCCAATAAACAAGTTTCAGATCTTCATTTGGGATCTCTTATAGGGAATGAGTACAAGTAATAGAAGTTTCTTATTGTATATTTATGAGTCCTAGATGACCATTTCAAGCCCATTTACTCAATTTTCTCTGTATGATTCATCAGAAGTCCGTTTTCCCCATTTTCGACCAATAGACTAGTTTTGGATCTTCATTTGGGATCTCTTCTAGGAAATGAGATACATGTAATATAAGCTTCTCATTGTACTATTATGAGTCCCAGATGACCATTTTAGGCATATTTACTCCATTTTCTTTGTATGATTCATTTGAAGTCTGTTTTCCCCATTTTCGGCCAGTTGACAAGTTTCGGATCTTCATTTGGGATCTCTTCAAGGAAATGAGATACAAATAAAAGATGATTCTCATTGTACATCTATGACTCTTAGATGACTATTTCAAGCCTATTTACTCTGTTTTCTTTGTATGATTCATCAGAAGTCCGTTTTCCCCATTTTCAGCCAATTGACCAGTTTTGGATCTTCATTTGGGATCTCTTCTAGGGAATGAGATACAAGTAATAGAGGCTTCTCATTGTACTATTATAAGTCCTAGATGACCATTTTCAAGCCTATTTACTCAATTTTCTTTGTATGATTCATTAGAAGTCCGTTTTCCCCAATTTCGGCCAATGGACCAGTTTCGGATCATTATTTGGGATCTCTTCTAGGGAATGAGATACAAGTAATAAAGGCTTCTCATTATACTATTATGAGTCTTAGATGACCATATCAAGCCGATTTTGCTTTGTATGATTCATCAGAAGTCCGTTTTCCCCATTTTCGGCCATTAGACCAGTTTTGGTTCTTCATTTGGGATCTCTTCTAGGGAATGAGATACAAGTAATAGAGGCTTCTCATTGTACTATTATGAGTCCTATATGACAAATTTCAAGCCTATTTACTCCATTTTCTTTGTATGATTCATCAGATGTCCGTTTTCCCCATTTTTGGCCATTAGACAAGTTTTGGTTCTTCATTTGGGATCTCTTCTAGGGAATGAGATACAAGTAATAGAGGCTTCTCATTGTATTATAATGAGTCTCAGATGACTATCTCAAGCCTATTTACTCTATTTTCTTTGTATGATTCATAAGAAGTCCGTTTTCCCCATTTTCGGCCAGTAGACCAGTTTCAGATCTTCGTTTGGGATCTCTTCTAGGGAATGAGATACAATTAAGAGAGGCTTTTCATTGTAGTATTATGATTCCCAGATGACTATTTCAAGCCCATGTACTCCATTTTCTTTGTTTGATTCATCAGAAGTCCGTTTTCCCCATTTTCGGCTAGTAGACCCGTTTCGGAACTTCATTTGGGATCTCTTCAAGAGAATGAGATACAAGTAATAGAGGCATTTCATTGTGCTATAATGAGTCTCAGATGACTATTTCGAGCCTATGTACTCCATTTTCTTTGTATGATTCATCAGAAGTCTGTTTTCCCCATTTCCGGCCAAAAGACCAGTTTAGGATCTTCGTTTGGGATCTCTTCTAGGGAATGAGATACAAGTAATAGAGGCTTCTCAATGTACTATGATGAGACCCAGATGACCATTTCAAGCCTATTTACTCCATTTTATTTGTATGATTCATCAGAAGTCCGTTTTCCCCATTTTTGGCTAGTAGACCAGTTTCAGATCTTCATTTGGGATCTCTTCTAGGGAATGAGATAAAAGTAATAGAGGCTTCTCATTGTACTATTATGAGTCTTAGATGACTATTTCAAGCCTATTTACTCTATTTTCTTTGTATGATTCATCAGAAGTCCGTTTTCCCTATTTTTGGCCATAAGACCAGTTTTGGATCTTCATTTGGGATCTCTTCTAGGGAATGAGATACAAGTAATAGAGGCTTCTCAATGTACTATTATGAGACCCAAATGACCATTTCAAGCCTATTTACTTTATTTTCTTTGTATGATTCATCAGAAGTCCATTTTCTCAATTTTCGTCCATTAGACCAGTTTTGGATCTTCATTTGGGATCTCTTCTTGGGAATGAGATACAAGTAATATAGGCTTCTCATTGTACTATAATGAGTCTCCGATGACTATTTCAAGCCCATGTACTCCATTTTCTTTGTATGATTCATCAGAAGTCCGTTTTCCCTATTTTCTGCTAGTAGACCAGTTTCGGATCTTCATTTGGGATTTCTTCTAGGGAATTAGATATAAGTAATACAGGCCTCTTATTGTACTATTATGAGTCCCAGATGACAATTTCAAGCCAATTTATACCATTTTCTTTGTATGATTCATCAGAAGTCTGTTTTCCCCATTTTCGGCCAGTAGACCAGTTTTGGAACTTCATTTGGGATCTCTTCAATAGAATGATTCATCAGAAGTCCGTTTTCCCCATTTTCTGCTAGTAGACCAGTTTCGGATCTTCAATTGGGATTTCTTCTGGGGAATTAGATACAAGTAATACAGGCCTCTTATTGTACTATTATGAGTCCCATATGACAATTTCAAGCCAATTTATACCATTTTCTTTGTATGATTCATCAGAAGTCCGTTTTCCCCATTTTCGGCCAGTAGACCAGTTTTGGAACTTCATTTGGGATCTCCTCAATAGAATGAGATACAAGTAATAGAAGCTTCTCATTGTACTATTATGAGTTATAGATGACTATTTCAAGCCTATTTACTCCATTTTATTTGTATAATTCATCAGAAGTCCGTTTTCCCTATTTTCGGCCAGATGACCAGTTTCAGATCTTCGTTTGGGATCTCTTCCTGGGAATGAGATACAATTAATAGAGACTTCTAATTGTAGTATCATGAGTCCCAGATGACTATTTCAATCCCATGTATTGCATTTTCTTTTTATGATTCATCAGAACTCCGTTTTCCCCATTTTCGGCTAGTAGACCAGTTTCGGATCTTCATTTGGGATCTCTTCTAGGGAATGAGATACAAGTAATAGTGGCTTCTCATTGTACTATTAAGAGTCTTAGATGACTATTTCAAGCCTATTTACTCCATTTTCTTTGTATGATTCATCAGAAGTCTGTTTTCCCCATTTTTGGCCAGAAGACCAGTTTCGGATCTTTGTTTGGGATCTCTTCTAGGGAATGAGATACAAGTAATAGAGGCTTCTGAATGTATATTATGAGAACCAGATGACCATTTCAAGCCTATTTACTCCATTTTCTTTTTATGATTCATCAGAAGTCTGTTTTCCCCATTTTCGGCCAGTAGACCAGTTTCGGATCTTCATTTGGGATCTCTTCTAGGGAATGAGATACAAGTAATAGTGGCTTCTCATTGTACTATTAAGAGTCTTAGATGACTATTTAAAGTCTATATACTCCATTTTTTTGTATGATTCATCAGAAATCTGTTTTCCCTATTTTTGGCCAATAGACCAATTTTGGATCTTCATTTGGGATCTCTTGTAGGGAATGAGATAAATGTAATAGAAGCTTCTCATTGTATATTATGAAAACCAGATGACCATTTCAAGCCTATTTACTCCATTTTCTTTTTATGATTCATCAGAAGTCTGTTTTCCCCATTTTCGGCCAGAAGACCAGTTTCGGATCATCATTTGGGATCTCTTCCAGGAAATGAGATACAAGTAATAGAGGCTTCTCATTGTACTATTATGAGTCTTAGATGACTATTTCAAGCCTATTTAATCTATTTTCTTTGTATGATTCATCAGATGTCTGTTTTCCCCATTTTCGGCCATTAGACCAGTTTTGGATCTTCATTTGGGATCTCTTCTAGGGAATGAGATACAAGTAATAGATGCTTCTCATTGTGCTATAATGAGTTTCAGATGACTATTTCAAGCCTATTTACTCCATTTTCTTTGTATGATTCATCAGAAGTCTGTTTTCCCCATTTTTGGCCAGAAGACCAGTTTTGGATCTTCGTTTGGGATCTCTTCTAGGGAATGAGATACAAGCATAAAGGCTTCTGAATGAACAATTATGAGATCCAGATGACTATTTCAAGCCTATTTACTCGATTTTATTTGTTTGATTCATCAAAAGTCCGTTTTTCTCATTTTCGCGTAGTAGACCAGTTTCGGATCATCATTTAGGATCTCTTCTTGGGAATGAGATACAATTAATAGAGGCTTCCCATTGTAGTACTATGAGTCCCAGATGACTATTTCAAGCCCATGTACTCCATTTTCTTTGTTTGATTCATCAGAAGTCCGTTTTCCCCATTTTCGGCTAGTAGACCCGTTTCGGATCTTCGTTTGGGATCTGTTCTAGGAAATGAAATACAAGTAACAGAGGCTTCTCATTGTACTATTATGAGTCCCAGACGACCATTTCAAGCCTATTTACTCTATTTTCTTTGTATGATTCATCATAAGTCTGTTTTCCCTATTTTCGGCCAGAACACCAGTTTCGGATCTTCGTTTAGGATCTCTTCTAGGGAATGAGTTCAAGTAATAGAAGCTTCTCATTGTACTATTATGAGTCCCAGATGACCATTTCAAGTAATAGAAGCTTCTCATTGTACTCAATTTTCTCTGTATCATTTATCAGAAGTCTGTTTTCCCCATTTTCGGCCAGTTGACAAGTTTCGGATCTTCATTTGGGATCTGTTCAAGGGAATGAGATACAAGTAATAGATGATTCTAATTGTACAATTATGAGTCTTAGATGACTATTTCAAGCCTACTTACTCTATTTTCTTTGTATGATTCATCAGAAGTCCGTTTTCCCCAATTTCGGCTAGTAGACCAGTTTAAGATCTTCATTTGGAATCTCTTCTAGGGAATGAGATACAAGTAAAACAGGCTTCTCATTATACTATTATGAGTCTTAGATGACCATATCAAGCCGATTTACTCCATTTTGCTTTGTATGATTCATCAGAAGTCTGTTTTCCCTATTTTCGGCCATTAGACCAGTTTTGGATCTTCATTTGGGATCTCTTCTAGGGAATGAGATACAAGTAATAAAGGCTTCTCATTGTACTATTATGAGTCCTATATGACAAATTTCAAGCCTATTTACTCCATTTTCTTTGTATGATTCATCAGATGTCCGTTTTCCCCATTTTCGGCCATTAGACAAGTTTTGGTTCTTCATTTGGGATCTCGTCTAGGGAATGAGATACAAGTAATAGAGGCTTCTCATTGTATTATAATGAGTCTCAGATGACTATCTCAAGGTTATTTACTCTATTTTCTTTGTATGATTCATAAGAAGTCCGTTTTCCCCATTTTCGGCCAGTAGACCAGTTTCAGATCTTCGTTTGGGATCTCTTCTAGGGAATGAGATACAATTAAGGCTTTTCATTGTAGTATTATGATTCCCAGATGACTATTTCAAGCCCATGTACTCCATTTTCTTTGTTTGATTCATCAGAAGTCCGTTTTCCCCATTTTCGGCTAGTAGACCCGTTTCGGAACTTCATTTGGGATCTCTTCAAGAGAATGAAATACAAGTAATAGAGGCATTTCATTGTGCTATAATGAGTCTCAGATGACTATTTCGAGCCTATGTACTCCATTTTCTTTGTATGATTCATCAGAAGTCTGTTTTCCCCATTTCCGGCCAAAAGACCAGTTTAGGATCTTCGTTTGGGATCTCTTCTAGGGAATGAGATACAAGTAATAGAGGCTTCTCAATGTACTATGATGAGACCCAGATGACCATTTCAAGCCTATTTACTCCATTTTATTTGTATGATTCATCAGAAGTCCGTTTTCCCCATTTTTGGCTAGTAGACCAGTTTCAGATCTTCATTTGGGATCTCTTCTAGGGAATGAGATAAAAGTAATAGAGGCTTCTCAATGTACTATAATGAGACCCAAATGACCATTTCAAGCCTATTTACTTTATTTTCTTTGTATGATTCATCAGAAGTCCATTTTCTCAATTTTCGGCCATTAGACCAGTTTTGGATCTTCATTTGGGATCTCTTCTTGGGAATGAGATACAAGTAATATAGGCTTCTCATTGTACTATAATGAGTCTCCGATGACTATTTCAAGCCCATGTACTCCATTTTCTTTGTATGATTCATCAGAAGTCCGTTTTCCCTATTTTCTGCTAGTAGACCAGTTTCGGATCTTCATTTGGGATTTCTTCTAGGGAATTAGATACAAGTAATACAGGCCTCTTATTGTACTATTATGAGTCCCAGATGACAATTTCAAGCCAATTTATACCATTTTCTTTGTATGATTCATTAGAAGTCTGTTTTCCCTATTTTCGGCCAGTAGACCAGTTTTGGAACTTCATTTGGGATCCCTTCAATAGAATGATTCATCAGAAGTCCGTTTTCCCCATTTTCTGCTAGTAGACCAGTTTCGGATCTTCATTTGGGATTTCTTCTGGGGAATTAGATACAAGTAATACAGGCCTCTTATTGTACTATTATGAGTCCCATATGACAATTTCAAGCCAATTTATACCATTTTCTTTGTATGATTCATCAGAAGTCCGTTTTCCCCATTTTCGGCCAGTAGACCAGTTTTGGAACTTCATTTGGGATCTCTTCAATAGAATGAGATACAAGTAATAGAAGCTTCTCATTGTACTATTATGAGTTATAGATGACTATTTCAAGCCTATTTACTCCATTTTATTTGTATAATTCATCAGAAGTCTGTTTTCTCCATTTTCGGCTAGTAGACCCGTTTCGGATCTTCGTTTGGGATCTGTTCTAGGAAATGAAATACAAGTAACAGAGGCTTCTCATTATACTATTATGAGTCCCAGACGACCATTTCAAGCCTATTTACTCCATTTTCTTTGTATGATTCATCAGAAGTCTGTTTTCCCCATTTTTGGCCAGAAGACCAGTTTCGGATCTTCGTTTGGGATCTCTTCTAGGGAATGAGATACAAGTAATAGAGGCTTCTGAATGTATATTATGAGAACCAGATGACCATTTCAAGCCTATTTACTCCATTTTCTTTTTATGATTCATCAGAAGTCTGTTTTCCCCATTTTCGGCCAGTAGACCAGTTTCGGATCTTCATTTGGGATCTCTTCTAGAGAATGAGATACAAGTAATAGTGGCTTCTCATTGTACTATTAAGAGTCTTAGATGACTATTTAAAGTCTATATACTCCATTTTTTTGTATGATTCATCAGAAATCTGTTTTCCCCATTTTTGGCCAATAGACCAATTTTGGATCTTCATTTCGGATCTCTTGTAGGGAATGAGATAAATGTAATAGAATCTTCTCATTGTATATTATGAAAACCAGATGACCATTTCAAGCCTATTTACTCCATTTTCTTTTTATGATTCATCAGAAGTCTGTTTTCCCCATTTTCGGCCAGAAGACCAGTTTCGGATCATCATTTGGGATCTCTTCCAGGGAATGAGATACAAGTAATAGAGGCTTCTCATTGTACTATTATGAGTCTTAGATGACTATTTCAAGCCTATTTAATCTATTTTCTTTGTATGATTCATCAGATGTCTGTTTTCCCCATTTTCGGCCATTAGACCAGTTTTGGATCTTCATTTGGGATCTCTTCTAGGGAATGAGATACAAGTAATAGATGCTTCTCATTGTGCTATAATGAGTTTCAGATGACTATTTCAAGCCTATTTACTCCATTTTCTTAGTATGATTCATCAGAAGTCTGTTTTCCCCATTTTTGGCCAGAAGACCAGTTTTGGATCTTCGTTTGGGATCTCTTCTAGGGAATGAGATACAAGCATAAAGGCTTCTCAATGAACAATTATGAGATCCAGATAACTATTTCAAGCCTATTTACTCGATTTTATTTGTATGATTCATCAAAAGTCCGTTTTTCCCATTTTCGCGTAGTAGACCAGTTTCGGATCATCATTTAGGATCTCTTCTTGGGAATGAGATACAATTAATAGAGGCTTCCCATTGTAGTACTATGAGTCCCAGATGACTATTTCAAGCCCATGTACTCCATTTTCTTTGTTTGATTCATCAGAAGTCCGTTTTCCCCATTTTCGGCTAGTAGACCCGTTTCGGATCTTCGTTTGGGATCTGTTCTAGGAAATGAAATACAAGTAACAGAGGCTTCTCATTATACTATTATGAGTCCCAGACGACCATTTCAAGCCTATTTACTCCATTTTCTTTGTATGATTCATCAGAAGTCTGTTTTCCCCATTTTTGGCCAGAAGACCAGTTTCGGATCTTCGTTTGGGATCTCTTCTAGGGAATGAGATACAAGTAATAGAGGCTTCTGAATGTATATTATGAGAACCAGATGACCATTTCAAGCCTATTTACTCCATTTTCTTTTTATGATTCATCAGAAGTCTGTTTTCCCCATTTTCGGCCTGTAGAACAGTTTCGGATCTTCATTTGGGATCTCTTCTAGAGAATGAGATACAAGTAATAGTGGCTTCTCATTGTACTATTAAGAGTCTTAGATGACTATTTAAAGTCTATATACTCCATTTTTTTGTATGATTCATCAGAAATCTGTTTTCCCCATTTTTGGCCAATAGACCAATTTTGGATCTTCATTTGGGATCTCTTGTAGGGAATGAGATAAATGTAATAGAAGCTTCTCATTGTATATTATGAAAACCAGATGACCATTTCAAGCCTATTTACTCCATTTTCTTTTTATGATTCATCAGAAGTCTGTTTTCCCCATTTTCGGCCAGAAGACCAGTTTCGGATTATCATTTGGGATCTCTTCCAGGGAATGAGATACAAGTAATAGAGGCTTCTCATTGTACTATTATGAGTCTTAGATGACTATTTCAAGCCTATTTAATCTATTTTCTTTGTATGATTCATCAGATGTCTGTTTTCCCCATTTTCGGCCATTAGACCAGTTTTGGATCTTCATTTGGGATCTCTTCTAGGGAATGAGATACAAGTAATAGATGCTTCTCATTGTGCTATAATGAGTTTCAGATGACTATTTCAAGCCTATTTACTCCATTTTCTTTGTATGATTCATCAGAAGTCTGTTTTCCCCATTTTTGGCCAGAAGACCAGTTTTGGATCTTCGTTTGGGATCTCTTCTAGGGAATGAGATACAAGCATAAAGGCTTCTGAATGAACAATTATGAGATCCAGATGACTATTTCAAGCCTATTTACTCGATTTTATTTGTATGATTCATCAAAAGTCCGTTTTTCCCATTTTCGCGTAGTAGACCAGTTTCAGATCATCATTTAGGATCTCTTCTTGGGAATGAGATACAATTAATAGAGGCTTCCCATTGTAGTACTATGAGTCCCAGATGACTATTTCAAGCCCATGTACTCCATTTTCTTTGTTTGATTCATCAGAAGTCCATTTTCCCCATTTTCGGCTAGTAGACCCGTTTCGGATCTTCGTTTGGGATCTGTTCTAGGAAATGAAATACAAGTAACAGAGGCTTCTCATTGTACTATTATGAGTCCCAGACGACCATTTCAAGCCTATTTACTCTATTTTCTTTGTATGATTCATCATAAGTCTGTTTTCCCTATTTTCGGCCAGAACACCAGTTTCGGATCTTCGTTTCGGATCTCTTCTAGGGAATGAGTTCAAGTAATAGAAGCTTTTCATTGTACTATTATGAGTCCCAGATGACCATTTCAAGTAATAGAAGCTTCTCATTGTACTCAATTTTCTCTGTATCATTTATCAGAAGTCTGTTTTCCCCATTTTCGGCCAGTTGACAAGTTTCGGATCTTCATTTGGGATCTGTTCAAGGGAATGAGATACAAGTAATAGATGATTCTAATTATACAATTATGAGTCTTAGATGACTATTTCAAGCCTATTTACTCTGTTTTCTTTGTATGATTCATCAGAAGTCCGTTTTCCCCATTTTCGGCTAGTAGACCAGTTTCAGATCTTCATTTGGAATCTCTTCTAGGGAATGAGATACAAGTTATAGAGGCCTCTTATTGTACTATTATGATACACAGATGAGCATTTCAATCCTATTTACTCAATTTTCTTTGTATGATTCATCAGAAATCTGTTTTCCACATTTTCGGCCAATTGACCAGTTTCAGATCTTTATTTGGAATATCTTCTAGGGAATGAGTACAAGTAGTAGAGGCTTCTCATTATACTATTATGAGTCCCAGATGACCATTTCAGGCCTATTTACTCCATTTTCTTTTTATAATTCATCAGAAGTCCGTTTCCCCATTTTTGGCCAATAGACAAGTTTCAAATCTTCATTTGGGATCTCTTATAGGGAATGAGTACAAGTAATAGAAGTTTATTATTGTATATTTATGAGTCCCAGATGACCATTTCAAGCCCATTTACTCAATTTTCTCTGTATGATTCATCAGAAGTCCGTTTTCTCCATTTTCGACCAATAGACTAGTTTCGGATCTTCATTTGAGATCTCTTGTAGGAAATGAGATACATGTAATATAAGCTTCTCATTGTACTATTATGAGTCCCAGATGACCATTTCAGGCATATTTACTCCGTTTTCTTTGTATGATTCATCAGAAGTCCGTTTTCCCCATTTTCGGCCAATTTACCAGTTTTGGATCATCATTTCGGATCTCTTCTAGGGAATGAGATACAAGTAATAGAGGCTTCTCAATGTACTATTGTGAGACCCAAATGACCATTTCAAGCCTATTTACTTTATTTTCTTTGTATGATTCATCAGAATTCTATTTTCCCAATTTTCGGGCATTAGACCAGTTTTGGATCTTTAATTGGGATCTCTTCTAGGGAATGAGATACAAGTAATATAGGCTTCTCATTGTACTATAATGAGTCTCAGATGACTATTTCAAGCCTATTTACTCCATTTTCTTTGTATGATTCATCAGAAGTCTGTTTTCCCCATTTTTGGCCAGAAGACCAGTTTCGGATCTTCGTTTGGGATCTCTTCTAGGCAATGAGATACAAGTAATAGAGGCTTCTCAATGTACTATTATGAGACCCAAATGAGCATTTCAAGCCTATTTACTTTATCTTCTTTGTATGATTCATTAGAAGTCCATTTTCCCTATTTTTGGCCTGTAGACCAGTTTTGGATCCTCATTTGGGAGCTCCTCTTGGGAATGAGATACAATTAATTGAGGCTTCTCATTATAGTATTGTGAGTCCCAGATGACTATTTCAAGCCCATGTACTCCATTTTCTTTGTATGATTCATCAGAAGTCCGTTTTCCCCATTTTCTGCTAGTAGACCAGTTTCGGATCTTCATTTGGGATTTCTTCTGGGTAATTAGATACAAGTAATACAGGCCTCTTATTGTACTATTATGAGTCCCAGATGACCATTTCTAACCAATTTATACCATTTTCTTTGTATGATTCATCAGAAGTCCGTTTTCCCCATTTTTGGCCAGTAGACCAGTTTTGGAACTTCATTTGGGATCTCTTCAAGAGAATGAGATACAAGTAATAGAAGCTTCTCATTGTACTATTATGAGTCATAGATGACTATTTCAAGCCTATTTACTCCATTTTATTTGTATAATTCATCAGAAGTCCGTTTTCCCCATTTTCGGCCAGACGACCAGTTTCGGATCTTCGTTTGGGATCTCTTCTAGGGAATGAGATACAAGTAATAGAGGCTTATGAATGTACTATTATGAGATCCAGATGACTATTTCAAGCCTATTTACTTTATTTTCTTTGTATGATTCATCAGAAGTCTGTTTTCCCAATTTTCGGCCATTAGACCAGTTTTGGATCTTCATTTGGGATCTCTTCTAGGGAATGAGATACAAGTAATAGAGGCTTCTCAATGTACTATTATGAGACCCAAATGACCATTTTAAGCCTATTTACTTTATTTTCTTTGTATGATTCATCAAAAGTCCATTTTCCCAATTTTCGGGCATTAGACCACTTTTGGATCTTCATTTGGGATCTCTTCTAGGGAATGAGATACAAGTAATATAGGCTTCTCATTGTACTATAATGAGTCTCAGATGACTATTTCAAGCCTATTTACTCCATTTTCTTTGTATGATTCATCAGAAGTTTGTTTTCCCCATTTTCGGCCAGGAGACCAGTTTCGGATGTTCGTTTGGGATCTCTTCTAGGGAATGAGTTCAAGTAATAGAAGCTTCTCATTGTACTATTATGAGTCCCAGATGACCATTTCAAGCCTATTTACTCCATTTTCTTTGTATGATTCATCAGAAGTCCGTTTTCCCCATTTTCTGCTAGTATAACAGTTTCGGATCTTCATTTGGGATTTCTTCTAGGGAATTAGATACAAGTAATACAGGCCTCTTATTGTACTATTATAAGTCCCAGATGACCACTTCAAACCAATTTATACCATTTTCTTTGTATGATTCATCAGAAGTCTGTTTTCCCCATTTTCGGCCAGAAGACCAGTTTAGGATCTTCGTTTGGGATCTCTTCTAAGGAATGAGATACAAGTAATAGAGGCTTCTCAATGTACTATTATGAGACCCAGATGACCATTTCAAGCCTATTTACTCCATTTTCTTTGTATGATTCATCAGAAGTCCGTTTTCCCCATTTTTGGCTAGTAGACCAGTTTCGGATCTTCATTTGGGACCTCTTCTAGGGAATGAGATAAAAGTAATAGAGGCTTCTCATTGTACTATTACGAGTCTTTGATGACTATTCAAGCCTATTTACTCCATTTTCTTTGTATGATTCATCAGAAGTCCGTTTTCCCCATTTTCGGACATTAGAACAGTTTTGGATCTCATTTGGGATCTCTTCTAGGGAATGAGATACAAGTAATAGAGGCTTCTCAATGTACTATTATGAGACCCAAATGACCATTTCAAGCCTATTTACTTTATTTTCTTTGTATGATTCATCAGAATTCCATTTTCCCAATTTTCGGGCATTAGACCAGTTTTGGATCTTTAATTGGGATCTCTTCTAGGGAATGAGATACAAGTAATATAGGCTTCTCATTGTACTATAATGAGTCTCAGATGACTATTTCAAGCCTATTTACTCCGTTTTCTTTGTATGATTCATCAGAAGTCTGTTTTCCTAATTTTTGGCAAGAAGACCAGTTTCGGATCTTCGTTTGGGATCTCTTCTAGGGAATGAGATACAAGTAATGGAGGCTTCTGAATGTACTAATATGAGATCCAGATGACCATTTCAAGCCTATTTACTCCATTTTCTTTGTATGATTCATCAGAAGTCCGTTTTCCCCATTTTTGGCTAGTAGACCAGTTTCGGATCTTCATTTGGGATCTCTTCTAGGGAATGAGATAAAAGTAATAGAGGCTTCTCATTGTACTATTATGAGTCTTAGAAGACTATTTCAAGCCTATTTACTCCATTTTCTTTTTATGATTCATCAGACCAGTTTTGGATCTTCATTTGGGATCTCTTCTAGGGAATGAGATACAAGTAATATAGGCTTCTCATTGTACTATAATGAGTCTCAGATGAATATTTCAAGCCTATTTACTCCGTTTTCTTTCTATGATACATCAGAAGTCTGTTTTCCCCATTTTTGGCCAGAAGACCAGTTTCAGATCTTCGTTTGGGATCTCTTCTAGGGAATGAGATACAAGTAATAGAGGCTTCTGAATGTACTATGATGATATCCAGATGACCATTTCAAGCCTATTTACTCCATTTTCTTTGTATGATTCATCAGAAGTCCGTTTTCCCCATTTTCGGCCAGTAGACCAGTTTCGGATCAACATTTGGGATCTCTTCTTGGGAATGTGATACAATTAATAGAGGCTTTCCATTGTAGTATAATGAGTCCCAGATGACTATTTCAAGCCCATGTACTCCATTTTCTTTGTATGATTCATCAGAAGTCCATTTTCCCCTTTTTCTGCTAGTAGACCAGTTTCGGATCTTCATTTGGGATTTCTTCTACGGAATTAGATACAAGTAATACAGCCCTCTTATTGTACTATTATGAGTCCCAGATGACAATTTCAAGCCAATTTATACCATTTTCTTTGTATGATTCATCAGAAGTCCGTTTTCCCCATTTTCGGCCAGAAGACCAGTTTTGGAACTTCATTTGGGATCTCTTCAAGAGAATGATATACCTGTAATAGAAGCTTCTCATTGTACTATTATGAGTCATAGATGACTATTTCAAGCCTATTTACTCCATTTTATTTGTATAATTCATCAGAAGTCCGTTTTCCCTATGTTCGGCCAGAAGACCAGTTTCAGATCTTCGTTTGGGATCTCTTCTAGGGAATGAGATACAAGTATTAGAGGATTTTCAATGTACTATTATGAGACCCAGATGACCATTTCAAGCCTATTTACACTATTTTCTGTGTATGATTCATCAGAAGACCGTTTTCCCCATTTTCGGCCAGTAGACTAGTTTCGGATCATCATTTGGGATCTCTTCTAGGGAATGACATACAAGTAATAGAGGCTTCTCATTATAATATTAGGAGTATTAGATGACTATATCAAGCCTATTTACTCCATTTTCTTTGTATGATTCATCAGAATTCCGTTTTCCCCATTTTTGGCCATTAGACCTGTTTTGGATCTTCATTCTGGATCTCTTCTAGGGAAAGAGATACAAGTAATAGAGGCTTCTCATTGTACTATCATGAGTCTTCGATGACTGTTTCAAGACTATTTACTCCATTTTCTTTGAATGATTCATCAAATGTCCGTTTTCTACATTTTCGGCCATTAGACCAGTTTTGGATCTTCATTTGGGATATCTTCTAGGGAATGAGATACAAGTAAAAGAGGCTTCTCATTGTACTATAATAAGTGTCAGATGACTATTTCAAGCCTATTTACTCCATTTTCATTGTATGATTCATCAGAAGTTTGTTTTCCCTATTTTTGGCCAGTAGACAAGTTTCAGATCTTCGTTTGGGATCTCTTCTAGGCAATGAGATACAAGTAATAGAGGCTTCTCAATGTACTATTATGAGACCCAAATGAGCATTTCAAGCCTATTTACTTTATCTTCATTGTATGATTCATTAGAAGTCCATTTTCGCCATTTTTTGCCTGTAGACCAGTTTTGGATCTTCATTTGGGAATTCCTCTTGGGAATGAGATACAATTAATTGACGCTTCTCATTGTAGTATTGTGAGTCCCAGATGACTATTTCAAGCCCATGTACTCCATTTTCTTTGTATGATTCATCAGAAGTCCGTTTTCCCCATTTTCGGCCAGTAGAGCAGTTTTGGAACTTCATTTGGGGTCTCTTCAAGAGAATGATATACAAGTAACAGAAGCTTCTCATTGTACTTTTATGAGTCATAGATAACTATTTCAAGCCTATTTACTCTATTTTATTTGTATAATTCATCAGAAGTCCGTTTTCCCCATTTTCGGCCAGAAGACCAGTTTCGGATCTTCATTTGGGATCTCTTCTAGGGAATGAGATTCAAGTAATAGAGGCCTCTCATTGTACTATTATGAGCCCCAAGCCAATTAAAACAGTTTTCTTTGTATGATTCATCAGAAGTCCGTTTTCCCCATTTTCGGCCAGTAGACCAGTTTTGGATCTTCATTTGGGATCTCTTCAAAAGAATGAGATACAAGTAATAAAGGCTTCTCATTGTACTATAATGAGACTCAGATGACTATATCAAGCCTATTTACTCCATTTTCTTTGTACTATTCATCAGAAGTCTGTTTTCCCCATTTTCGACAAGAAGACCTGTTTCGGATCTTCGTTTGGGATCTCTTCTAGGGAATGAGATACAAGTAATAGACGCTTCTGAATGTACTATTATGAGACCCAGATGACCATTTCAAGCCTATTTACTCAATTTTCTTTGTATGATTCATCAGAAGTCCGTTTTCCCCATTTTGGCCAGTAGACCAGTTTCAGATCATCATTTGGGATCTCTTCTAGGGAAAGAGATACAAGTAATAGAGGCTTCTCATTGTGCTATTATGAGTCTTCGATGACTATTTCAAGACTATTTACTCTATTTTCTTTGTATGATTCATCAAATGTCTGTTTTCCCCATTTTCGGCCATTAGGCCAGTTTTGGATCTTCATTTGGGATCTCTTCTAGGGAATGAGATACAAGTAAAAGAGGCTTCTCATTGTACTATAATAAGTGTCAGATGACTATTTCAAGCCTATTTACTCCATTTTCTTTGTATGATTCATCAGAAGTCTGTTTTCCCCATTTTTGGCCAGAAGACCAGTTTCGGATCTTCGTTTGGGATCTCTTCTAGGCAATGAGATACAAGTAATAGAGGCTTCTCAATGTACTATTATGAGACCCAAATGAGTATTTCAAGCCTATTTACTGCTAGTATAATAAGTGTCAGATGACTATTTCAAGCCTTATGATTCATCAGAAGTCCATTTTCCTAATTTTTGGCCATTAGACCAGTTCTGGATCTTCATTTGGGATCTCTTCTAGGGAATGAGATACAAGTAATAGAGGCTTCTCATTATAATATTAGGAGTATTAGATGACTATATCAAGCCTATTTACTCCATTTTCTTTGTATGATTCATCAGAATTCCGTTTTCCCCATTTTCGGCCATTAGACCAGTTTTGGATCTTCATTCTGGATCTCTTCTAGGGAAAGAGATACAAGTAATAGAGGCTTCTCATTGTACTATTATGAGTCTTCGATGACTGTTTGAAGACTATTTACTCCATTTTCTTTGAATGATTCATCAAATGTCCATTTTCCCCATTTTCGGCTATTAGACCAGTTTTGGATCTTCATTTGGGATATCTTCTAGGGAATGAGATACAAGTAAAAGAGGCTTCTAATTGTACTATAATAAGTGTCAGATGACTATTTCAAGCCTATTTACTCCATTTTCATTGTATGATTCATCAGAAGTCTGTTTTCCCTATTTTTGGCCAGTAGACAAGTTTCAGATCTTCGTTTGGGATCTCTTCTAGGCAATGAGATACAAGTAATAGAGGCTTCTCAATGTACTATTATGAGACCCAAATGAGCATTTCAAGCCTATTTACTTTATCTTCATTGTATGATTCATTAGAAGTCCATTTTCCCTATTTTTTGCGTGTAGACCAGTTTTGGATCTTCATTTGGGAACTCCTCTTGGGAATGAGATACAATTAATTGACGCTTCTCATTGTAGTATTGTGAGTCCCAGATGACTATTTCAAGCCCATGTACTCCATTTTCTTTGTATGATTCATCAGAAGTCCGTTTTCCCCATTTTCGGCCAGTAGAGCAGTTTTGGAACTTCATTTGGGATCTCTTCAAGAGAATGATATACAAGTAACAGAAGCTTCTCATTGTACTTTTATGAGTCATAGATAACTATTTCAAGCCTATTTACTCTATTTTATTTGTATAATTCATCAGAAGTCCGTTTTCCCCATTTTCGGCCAGAAGACCAGTTTCGGATCTTCATTTGGGATCTCTTCTAGGGAATGAGATTCAAGTAATAGAGGCCTCTCATTGTACTATTATGAGCCCCAAGCCAATTAAAACAGTTTTCTTTGTATGATTCATCAGAAGTCCGTTTTCCCCATTTTCGGCCAGTAGACCAGTTTTGCATCTTCATTTGGGATCTCTTCAAGAGAATGAGATACAAGTAATAGAGGCTTCTCATTGTACTATAATGAGACTCATATGACTATATCAAGCCTATTTACTCCATTTTCTTTGTACTATTCATCAGAAGTCTGTTTTCCCCATTTTCGACAAGAAGACCTGTTTCGGATCTTTGTTTGGGATCTCTTCTAGGGAATGAGATACAAGTAATAGACGCTTCTGAATGTACTATTATGAGACCCAGATGACCATTTCAAACCTATTTACTCAATTTTCTTTGTATGATTCATCAGAAGTCCGTTTTCCCCATTTTGGCCAGTAGACCAGTTTCAGATCATCATTTTGGATCTCTTCTAGGGAAAGAGATACAAGTAATAGAGGCTTCTCATTGTGCTATTATGAGTCTTCGATGACTATTTCAAGATTATTTACTCTGTTTTCTTTGTATGATTCATCAAATGTCTGTTTTCCCCATTTTCGGCCATTAGGCCAGTTTTGGATCTTCATTTGGGATCTCTTCTAGGGAATGAGATACAAGTAAAAGAGGCTTCTCATTGTACTGTAATAAGTGTCAGATGACTATTTCAAGCCTATTTACTCCATTTTCTTTGTATGATTCATCAGAAGTCTGTTTTCCCCATTTTTGGCCAGAAGACCAGTTTCGGATCTTTGTTTGGGATCTCTTCTAGGCAATGAGATACAAGTAATAGAGGCTTCTCAATGTACTATTATGAGACCCAAATGAGTATTTCAAGCCTATTTACTTTATCTTCTTTGTATGATTCATAAGAAGTCCATTTTCCCCATTTTTGGCCTGTAGACCAGTTTTGGATCTTCATTTGGGAACTCCTCTTGGGAATGAGATACAATTAAATGAGGCTTCTCATTGTAGTATTGTGAGTCCCAGATGACTGTTTCAAGCCCATGTACTCCATTTTCTTTGTATGATTCATCAGAAGTCCGTTTTCCCCATTTTCTGCTAGTAGACCAGTTTCGTATCTTCATTTGGGATTTCTTCTAGGGAATTAGATACAAGTAATACAGGCCTCTTATTGTACTATCATGAGTCCCAGATGACCATTTCAAACCAATTTATACCATTTTCTTTGTATGATTCATCAGAAATTTGTTTTCCCCATTTTTGGCCAGAAGACCAGTTTAGGATCTTCGTTTGGGATCTCTTCTAGGGAATGAGATACAAGTAATAGAGGCTTCTCAATGTACTATTACGAGATCCAGATGACCATTTCAAGCCTATTTACTCCATTTTCTTTGTATGATTCATCAGAAGTCCGTTTTCCCCATTTTTGGCTAGTAGACCAGTTTCGGATCTTCATTTGGGATCTCTTCTAGGGAATGAGATAAAAGTAATAGAGGCTTCTCATTGTACTATTATGAGTCTTAGAAGACTATTTCAAGCCTATTTACTCCATTTTCTTTTTATGATTCATCAAAAGTCCATTTTCCCAATTTTTGGGCATTAGACCAGTTTTGGATCTTCATTTGGGATCTCTTCAAGGGAATGAGATACAAGTAATATAGGCTTCTCATTGTACTATAATGAGTCTCAGATGAATATTTCAAGCCTATTTACTCCATTTTCTTTCTATGATACATCAGAAGTCTGTTTTCCCCATTTTTGGCCAGAAGACCAGTTTCAGATCTTCGTTTGGGATCTCTTCTAGGGAATGAGATACAAGTAATAGAGGCTTCTGAATGTACTATGATGAGATCCAGATGACCATTTCAAGCCTATTTACTCCATTTTCTTTGTATGATTCATCAGAAGTCCGTTTTCCCCATTTTCGGCCAGTAGACCAGTTTCGGATCATCATTTGGGATCTCTTCTTGGGAATGTGATACAATTAATAGAGGCTTCCCATTGTAGTATAATGAGTCCCAGATGACTATTTCAAGCCCATGTACTCCATTTTCTTTGTATGATTCATCAGAAGTCCATTTTCCCCTTTTTCTGCTAGTAGACCAGTTTCGGATCTTCGTTTGGGATTTCTTCTAGGGAATTAGATACAAGTAATACAGCCCTCTTATTGTACTATTATGAGTCCCAGATGACAATTTCAAGCCAATTTATACCATTTTCTTTGTATGATTCATCAGAAGTCCGTTTTCCCCATTTTCGGCCAGTAGACCAGTTTCGGATCATCATTTGGGATCTCTTCTTGGGAATGTGATACAATTAATAGAGGCTTCCCATTGTAGTATAATGAGTCCCAGATGACTATTTCAAGCCCATGTACTCCATTTTCTTTGTATGATTCATCAGAAGTCCATTTTCCCCTTTTTCTGCTAGTAGACCAGTTTCGGATCTTCATTTGGGATTTCTTCTAGGGAATTAGATACAAGTAATACAGCCCTCTTATTGTACTATTATGAGTCCCAGATGACAATTTCAAGCCAATTTATACCATTTTCTTTGTATGATTCATCAGAAGTCCGTTTTCCCCATTTTCGGCCAGAAGACCAGTTTTGGAACTTCATTTGGGATCTCTTCAAGAGAATGATATACAAGTAATAGAAGCTTCTCATTGTACTATTATGAGTCATAGATGACTATTTCAAGCCTATTTACTCCATTTTATTTGTATAATTCATCAGAAGTCCGTTTTCCCTATGTTCTGCCAGAAGACCAGTTTCAGATCTTCGTTTGGGATCTCTTCTAGGGAATGAGATACAAGTATTAGAGGATTTTCAATGTACTATTATGAAACCCAGATGACCATTTCAAGCCTATTTACTCTATTTTCTGTGTATGATTCATCAGAAGACCGTTTTCCCAATTTTCGGCCAGTAGACTAGTTTCGGATCATCATTTGGGATCTCTTCTAGGGAATGAGATACAAGTAATAGAGGCTTCTCATTATAATATTAGGAGTATTAGATGACTATATCAAGCCTATTTACTCCATTTTCTTTGTATGATTCATCAGAATTCCGTTTTCCCCATTTTTGGCCATTAGACCTGTTTTGGATCTTCATTCTGGATCTCTTCTAGGGAAAGAGATACAAGTAATAGAGGCTTCTCATTGTACTATTATGAGTCTTCGATGACTGTTTCAAGACTATTTACTCCATTTTCTTTGAATGATTCATCAAATGTCCGTTTTCCCCATTTTCGGCCATTAGACCAGTTTTGGATCTTCATTTGGGATATATTCTAGGGAATGAGATACAAGTAAAATAGGCTTCTCATTGTACTATAATAAGTGTCAGATGACTATTTCAAGCCTATTTACTCCATTTTCATTGTATGATTCATCAGAAGTCTGTTTTCCCTATTTTTGGCCAGTAGACAAGTTTCAGATCTTCGTTTGGGATCTCTTCTAGGCAATGAGATACAAGTAATAGAGGCTTCTCAATGTACTATTATGAGACCAATATGAGCATTTCAAGCCTATTTACTTTATCTTCATTGTATGATTCATTAGAAGTCCATTTTCCCCATTTTTTGCCTGTAGACCAGTTTTGGATCTTCATTTGGGAATTCCTCTTGGGAATGAGATACAATTAATTGACGCTTCTCATTGTAGTATTGTGAGTCTCAGATGACTATTTCAAGCCCATGTACTCCATTTTCTTTGTATGATTCATCAGAAGTCCGTTTTCCCCATTTTCGGCCAGTAGAGCAGTTTTGGAACTTCATTTGGGGTCTCTTCAAGAGAATGATATACAAGTAACAGAAGCTTCTCATTGTACTTTTATGAGTCATAGATAACTATTTCAAGCCTATTTACTCTATTTTATTTGTATAATTCATCAGAAGTCCGTTTTCCCCATTTTCGGCCAGAATACCAGTTTCGGATCTTCATTTGGGATCTCTTCTAGGGAATGAGATTCAAGTAATAGAGGCCTCTCATTGTACTATTACGAGCCCCAAGCCAATTAAAACAGTTTTCTTTGTATGATTCATCAGAAGTCCGTTTTCCCTATTTTCGGCCAGTAGACCAGTTTTGGATCTTCATTTGGGATCTCTTCAAGAGAATGAGATACAAGTAATAAAGGCTTCTCATTGTACTATAATGAGACTCAGATGACTATATCAAGCCTATTTACTCCATTTTCTTTGTACTATTCATCAGAAGTCTGTTTTCCCCATTTTCGACAAGAAGACCTGTTTCGGATCTTCGTTTGGGATCTCTTCTAGGGAATGAGATACAAGTAATAGACGCTTCTGAATGTACTATTATGAGACCCAAATGACCATTTCAAGCCTATTTACTCAATTTTCTTTGTATGCTTCATCAGAAGTCCGTTTTCCCCATTTTGGCCAGTAGACCAGTTTCAGATCATCATTTGGGATCTCTTCTAGGGAAAGAGATACAAGTAATAGGGGTTCTCATTGTGCTATTATGAGTCTTCGATGACTATTTCAAGACTATTTACTCTATTTTCTTTGTATGATTCATCAAATGTCTGTTTTCCCCATTTTCGGCCATTAGGCCAGTTTTGGATCTTCATTTGGGATCTCTTCTAGGGAATGAGATACAAGTAAAAGAGGCTTCTCATTGTACTGTAATAAGTGTCAGATGACTATTTCAAGCCTATTTACTCCATTTTCTTTGTATGATTCATCAGAAGTCTGTTTTCCCCATTTTTGGCCAGAAGACCAGTTTCGGATCTTCGTTTGGGATCTCTTCTAGGCAATGAGATACAAGTAATAGAGGCTTCTCAATGTACTATTATGAGACCCAAATGAGTATTTCAAGCCTATTTACTTTATCTTCTTTGTATGATTCATAAGAAGTCCATTTTCCCCATTTTTGACCTGTAGACCAGTTTTGGATCTTCATTTGGGAACTCCTCTTGGGAATGAGATACAATTAAATGAGGCTTCTCATTGTAGTATTGTGAGTCCCAGATGACTGTTTCAAGCCCATGTACTCCATTTTCTTTGTATGATTCATCAGAAGTCCGTTTTCCCCATTTTCTGCTAGTAGACCAGTTTCGTATCTTCATTTGGGATTTCTTCTAGGGAATTAGATACAAGTAATACAGGCCTCTTATTGTACTATTATGAGTCCCAGATGACCATTTCAAACCAATTTATACCATTTTCTTTGTATGATTCATCAGAAATTTGTTTTCCCCATTTTTGGCCAGAAGACCAGTTTAGGATCTTCGTTTGGGATCTCTTCTAGGGAATGAGATACAAGTAATAGAGGCTTCTGAATGTACTATTACGAGATCCAGATGACCATTTCAAGCCTATTTACTCAATTTTCTTTGTATGCTTCATCAGAAGTCCGTTTTCCCCATTTTGGCCAGTAGACCAGTTTCAGATCATCATTTGGGATCTCTTCTAGGGAAAGAGATACAAGTAATAGGGGTTCTCATTGTGCTATTATGAGTCTTCGATGACTATTTCAAGACTATTTACTCTATTTTCTTTGTATGATTCATCAAATGTCTGTTTTCCCCATTTTCGGCCATTAGGCCAGTTTTGGATCTTCATTTGGGATCTCTTCTAGGGAATGAGATACAAGTAAAAGAGGCTTCTCATTGTACTGTAATAAGTGTCAGATGACTATTTCAAGCCTATTTACTCCATTTTCTTTGTATGATTCATCAGAAGTCTGTTTTCCCCATTTTTGGCCAGAAGACCAGTTTCGGATCTTCGTTTGGGATCTCTTCTAGGCAATGAGATACAAGTAATAGAGGCTTCTCAATGTACTATTATGAGACCCAAATGAGTATTTCAAGCCTATTTACTTTATCTTCTTTGTATGATTCATAAGAAGTCCATTTTCCCCCATTTTTGACCTGTAGACCAGTTTTGGATCTTCATTTGGGAACTCCTCTTGGGAATGAGATACAATTAAATGAGGCTTCTCATTGTAGTATTGTGAGTCCCAGATGACTGTTTCAAGCCCATGTACTCCATTTTCTTTGTATGATTCATCAGAAGTCCGTTTTCCCCATTTTCTGCTAGTAGACCAGTTTCGTATCTTCATTTGGGATTTCTTCTAGGGAATTAGATACAAGTAATACAGGCCTCTTATTGTACTATTATGAGTCCCAGATGACCATTTCAAACCAATTTATACCATTTTCTTTGTATGATTCATCAGAAATTTGTTTTCCCCATTTTTGGCCAGAAGACCAGTTTAGGATCTTCGTTTGGGATCTCTTCTAGGGAATGAGATACAAGTAATAGAGGCTTCTCAATGTACTATTACGAGATCCAGATGACCATTTCAAGCCTATTTACTCCATTTTCTTTGTATGATTCATCAGAAGTCCGTTTTCCCCATTTTTGGCTAGTAGACCAGTTTCGGATCTTCATTTGGGATCTCTTCTAGGGAATGAGATAAAAGTAATAGAGGCTTCTCATTGTACTATTATGAGTCTTAGAAGACTATTTCAAGCCTATTTACTCCATTTTCTTTTTATGATTCATCAAAAGTCCATTTTCCCAATTTTTGGGCATTAGACCAGTTTTGGATCTTCATTTGGGATCTCTTCTAGGGAATGAGATACAAGTAATATAGGCTTCTCATTGTACTATAATGAGTCTCAGATGAATATTTCAAGCCTATTTACTCCGTTTTCTTTCTATGATACATCAGAAGTCTGTTTTCCCTATTTTTGGCCAGAAGACCAGTTTCAGATCTTCGTTTGGGATCTCTTCTAGGGAATGAGATACAAGTAATAGAGGCTTCTGAATGTACTATGATGAGATCCAGATGACCATTTCAAGCCTATTTACTCCATTTTCTTTGTATGATTCATCAGAAGTCCGTTTTCCCCATTTTTGGCCAGTAGACCAGTTTCGGATCATCATTTGGGATCTCTTCTTGGGAATGTGATACAATTAATAGAGGCTTCCCATTGTAGTATAATGAGTCCCAGATGACTATTTTAAGCCCATGTACTCCATTTTCTTTGTATGATTCATCAGAAGTCCATTTTCCCCTTTTTCTGCTAGTAGACCAGTTTCGGATCTTCATTTGGGATTTCTTCTAGGGAATTAGATACAAGTAATACAGCCCTCTTATTGTACTATTATGAGTCCCAGATGACAATTTCAAGCCAATTTATACCATTTTCTTTGTATGATTCATCAGAAGTCCGTTTTCCCCATTTTCGGCCAGAAGACCAGTTTTGGAACTTCATTTGGGATCTATTCAAGAGAATGATATACAAGTAATAGAAGCTTCTCATTGTACTATTATGAGTCATAGATGACTATTTCAAGCCTATTTACTCCATTTTATTTGTATAATTCATCAGAAGTCCGTTTTCCCTATGTTCGGCCAGAAGACCAGTTTCAGATCTTCGTTTGGGATCTCTTCTAGGGAATGAGATACAAGTATTAGAGTATTTTCAATGTACTATTATGAGACCCAGATGACCATTTCAAGCCTATTTACTCTATTTTCTGTGTATGATTCATCAGAAGACCGTTTTCCCCATTTTCGGCCAGTAGACTAGTTTCGGATCATCATTTGGGATCTCTTCTAGGGAATGAGATACAAGTAATAGAGGCTTCTCATTATAATATTAGGAGTATTAGATGACTATATCAAGCCTATTTACTCCATTTTCTTTGTATGATTCATCAGAATTCCGTTTTCCCCATTTTTGGCCATTAGACCAGTTTTGGATCTTCATTCTGGATCTCTTCTAGGGAAAGAGATACAAGTAATAGAGGCTTCTCATTGTACTATTATGAGTCTTCGATGACTGTTTCAAGACTATTTACTCCATTTTCTTTGAATGATTCATCAAATGTCCGTTTTCCCCATTTTCGGCCATTAGACCAGTTTTGGATCTTCATTTGGGATATCTTCTAGGGAATGAGATACAAGTAAAAGAGGCTTCTCATTGTACTATAATAAGTGTCAGAAGACTATTTCAAGCCTATTTACTCCATTTTCATTGTATGATTCATCAGAAGTCTGTTTTCCCTATTTTTGGCCAGTAGACAAGTTTCAGATCTTCGTTTGGGATCTCTTCTAGGCAATGAGATACAAGTAATAGAGGCTTCTCAATGTACTATTATGAGACCCAAATGAGCACCCCCCCCCCCCCCCCCCCCCCCCCCCCCCCCCCCCCCCCCCCCCCCCCCCCCCCCCCCCCCCCCCCCCCCCCCCCCCCCCCCCCCCCCCCCCCCCCCCCCCCCCCCCCCCCCCCCCCCCCCCAATGGGATACAATTAATTGACGCTTCTCATTGTAGTATTGTGAGTCCCAGATGACTGTTTCAAGCCCATGTACTCCATTTTCTTTGTATGATTCATCAGAAGTCCGTTTTCCCCATTTTCGGCCAGTAGAGCAGTTTTGGAACTTCATTTGGGGTCTCTTCAAGAGAATGATATACAAGTAACAGAAGCTTCTCATTGTACTTTTATGAGTCATAGATAACTATTTCAAGCCTATTTACTCTATTTTATTTGTATAATTCATCAGAAGTCCGTTTTCCCCATTTTCGGTGAGAAGACCAGTTTCGGATCTTCATTTGGGATCTCTTCTAGGGAATGAGATTCAAGTAATAGAGGCTTCTCAATGTACTATTATGAGACCCAAATGAGCATTTCAAGCCTATTTACTTTATCTTCTTTGCATGATTCATTAGAAGTCTATTTTCCCCATTTTTGGCCTGTAGACCAGTTTTGGATCTTCATTTGCGAACTCCTCTTGGGAATGAGATACAATTAATTGAGGCTTCTCATTGTAGTATTGTGAGTCCCAGATGACTATTTCAAGCCCATGTACTCCATTTTCTTTGTATGATTCATCAGAAGTCCGTTTTCCCCATTTTCTGCTAGTAGACCAGTTTCGGATCTTCATTTGGGATTTTTTCTAGGGAATTAGATACAAGTAATACAGGCCTCTTATTGTACTATTATGAGTCCCAGATGTGACCATTTCAAACCAATTTATACCATTTTCTTTGTATGATTCATCAGAAGTTTGTTTTCCCCATTTTTGGCCAGAAGACCAGTTTAGGATCTTCGTTTGGGATCTCTTCTAGGGAATGAGATACAAGTAATAGAGGCTTCTCAATGTACTATTATGAGACCCAGATAACCATTTCAAGCCTATTTACTCCATTTTCTTTGTATGATTCATCAGAAGTCCGTTTTCCCCATTTTTGGCTAGTAGACCAGTTTCGGATCTTCATTTGGGATCTCTTCTAGGGAATGAGATAAAAGTAATAGATTCTTCTCATTGTACTATTATGAGTCTTAGATGCCTATTTCAAGCTTGTTTACTCCATTTTCTTTGTATGATTCATCAGAAGTCCGTTTTCCCCATTTTCGGCCATTAGATCAGTTTTGGATCTTCATTTGGGATCTCTTCTAGGGAATGAGATACAAGTAATAGAAGCTTCTCAATGTACTATTATGAGACCCAAAGGACCATTTCAAGCCTATTTACTTTATTTTCTTTGTATGATTCATCAGAAGTCCATTTTTCTAATTTTTGGCCATTAGACCAGTTTTGGATCTTCATTTGGGATCTCTTCTAGGGAATGATATACAAGTAATAGAGGCTTCTCAATGTACTATTATGAGACCCAAATGACCATTTCAAGCCTATTTACTTTATTTTCTTTGTATGATTCATCAGAAGTCCATTTTCCCAATTTTCGGGCATTAGACCAGATTTGGATCTTCATTTGGCATCTCTTTTAGGAAATGAGATACAAGTAATATAGGCTTCTCATTGTACTATAATGAGTCTCAGATGACTATTTCAAGCCTATTTACTCCATTTTCTTTGTATGATTCATCAGAAGTCTGTTTTCCTAATTTTTGGCCAGAAGACCAGTTTCGGATCTTCGTTTGGGATCTCTTCTAGGGAATGAGATACAAGTAATAGAGGCTTCTGAATGTACTAATATGAGATCCAGATGACCATTTCAAGCCTATTTACTCCATTTTCTTTGTATGATTCATCAGAAGTCCGTTTTCCCCATTTTCGGCCAGTAGACCAGTTTCGGATCATCATTTGGGATCTCTTCTTGGGAATGTGATACAATTAATAGAGGCTTCCCACTGTAGTATAATGAGTCCCAGATGACTATTTCAAGCCCATGTACTCCATTTTCTTTCTATGATTCATCAGAAGTCCGTTTTCCCCATTTTCTGCTAGTAGACCAGTTTCGGATCTTCATTTGGGATTTCTTCTAGGGAATTAGATACAAGTAATACAGGCCTCTGATTGTACTATTATGAGTCCCAGATGACCATTTCAAGCCAATTTATACCATTTTCTTTGTATGATTCATCAGAAGTCCGTTTTCCCCATTTTCGGCCAGAAGACCAGTTTTGGAACTTCATTGGGGATCTCTTCAAAAGAATGAGATACAAGTAATAGAAGCTTCTCATTGTACTATTATGAGTCATAGATGACTAATTCAAGCCTATTTACTCTATTTTATTTGTATAATTCATCAGAAGTCCATTTTCCCTATTTTCGGCCAGAAGACCAGTTTCAGATCTTCGTTTGGGATCTCTTCTAGGGAATGAGATACAAGTAATAGAGGATTCTCAATGTACTATTATGAGACCCAGATGACCATTTCAAGCCTATTTACTCCATTTTCTCTGTATGATTCATCAGAAGACCGTTTTCCCCATTTTCGGCCAGTAGACTAGTTTCGGATCATCATTTGGGATCTCTTCTAGGGAATGAGATACAAGTAATAGAGGCTTCTCATTATAATATTATGAGTATTAGATGACTATATCAAGCCTATTTACTCCATTTTTCTTTTTATGATTCATCAGAATTCCGTTTTCCCCATTTTCGGCCATTAGACCAGTTTTGGATCTTCATTTGGGATCTCTTCTAGGGAAAGAGATACAAGTAATAGAGGCTTCTCATTGTACTATTATGAGTCTTCGATGACTATTTCAAGACTATTTACTCCATTTTATTTGTATGATTCATCAAATGTCCGTTTCCCCCATTTTCGGCCATTTGACCAGTTTTGGATCTTCATTTGGGATCTCTTCTTGGGAATGAGATACAAGTAAACGAGGCTTCTCATTGTACTATAATAAGTGTCAGATGACTATTTCAAGTCTATTTACTCCATTTTATTTGTATGATTCATCAGAAGTCTGTTTTACCCATTTTTGGCCAGAAGACCAGTTTCAGATCTTCGTTTGGGATCTCTTCTAGGCAATCAGATACAAGTAATGGAGGCTTCTCAATGTACTATTATGAGACCCAAATGAGCATTTCATGCCTATTTACTTTATCTTCTTTGTATGATTCATTAGAAGTCCATTTTCCCCATTTTTGGCCTGTAGACCAGTTTTGGATCTTCATTTGGGAACTCCTCTTGGGAATGAGATACAATTAATTAAGGCTTCTCATTGTAGTATTGTGAGTCCCAAATGACTATTTCAAGCCCATGTACTCCATTTTCTTTGTATGATTCATCAGAAGTCCATTTTCCCCATTTTCTGCTAGTAGACCAGTTTCGGATCTTCATTTGGGATTTCTTCTAGGGAATTTGATACAAGTAAAACAAGCCTCTTATTGTACTATTATGAGTCCCAGATGACCATTTCAAACCAATTTATACCATTTTCTTAGTATGATTCATCAGTAGTCCGTTTTCCCATTTCGGCCAGTAGACCAGTTTTGGAACTTCATTTGGGATCTCTTCAAGAGAATGATATACAAGTAACAGAAGCTTCTCATTGTACTATTATGAGTCATATATGACTATTTCAAGCCTATTTACTCTATTTTATTTGTATAATTCATCAGAAGTCCGTTTTCCCCATTTTCAGCCACAAGACCAGTTTCGGATCTTTATTTGGCATCTCATCTAGGGAATGAGATACAAGTAATAGAGGCCTCTCATCGTACTATTATGAGCCCCAAGCCAATTAAAACAATTTTCTTTGTATGATTCATCAGAAGTCCATTTTCCCCATTTTCGGCCAGTAGACCAGTTTTGGATCTTCATTTGGGATCTCTTCAAGAGAAAGAGATACAAGTAATAGAGGCTTCTCATTGTACTATAATGATTCTCAGATGACTATATCAAGCCTATTTACTCCATTTTCTTTGTACTATTCATCAGAAGTCTGTTTTCCCCATTTTCGACAGGAAGACCTGTTTCGGATCTTCGTTTGGGATCTCTTCTAGGGAATGTGATACAAGTAATATACGCTTCTGAATGTACTATTATGAGACCCAGATGACCATTTCAAGCCTATTTACTCAATTTCCTTTGTATGATTCATCAGAAGTCCGTTTTCCCCATTTTGGCCAGTAGACCAGTTTCAGATCATCATTTGGGATCTCTTCTAGGGAAAGAGATACAAGTAATAGAAGCTTCTCATTGTGCTATTATGAGTCTTCGATGACTATTTCAAGACTATTTACTCTATTTTCTTTGTATGATTCATCAAATGTCCGTTTTCCCCATTTTCGGCCATTAGACCAGTTTTGGATCTTCATTTGGGATCTCTTCTAGGGAATGAGATACAAGTAAAAGAGGCTTCTCATTGTACTATTATAAGTGTCAGATGACTATTTCAAGCCTATTTACTCCATTTTCTTTGTATGATTCATAAGAAGTCCATTTTCCCCATTTTTGGCCTGTAGACCAGTTTTGGATCTTCATTTGGGAACTCCTCTTGGGAATGAGATACAATTTAATGAGGCTTCTCATTGTAGTATTGTGAGTCCCAGATGACTATTTCAAGCCCATGTACTCCATTTTCTTTGTATGATTCATCAGAAGTCCGTTTTCCCCATTTTCTGCTAGTAGACCAGTTTCGGATCTTCATTTGGGATTTCTTCTAGGGAATTAGATACAAGTAATACAGGCCTCTTATTGTACTATTATGAGTCCCAGATGACCATTTCAAACCAATTTATACCATTTTCTTTGTATGATTCATCAGAAGTCCGTTTTCCCCATTTTCTGCTAGTAGACCAGTTTCTGATCTTCATTTGGGATTTCTTCTAGGGAATTAGATACAAGTAATACAGGCCTCTTATTGTACTATTATGAGTCCCAGATGACCATTTCAAGCCAATTTATACCATTTTCTTTGTATGATTCATCAGAAGTCCGTTTTCCCCATTTTCGGCCAGAAGACCAGTTTTGGAACTTCATTGGGATCTCTTCAAGAGAATGAGATACAAGTAATAGAAGCTTCTCATTGTACTATTATGAGTCATAGATGACTATTTCAAGCCTATTTACTCTATTTTATTTGTATAATTCATCAGAAGTCCGTTTTCCCTATTTTCGGCCAGAAGACCAGTTTCAGATCTTCGTTTGGGATCTCTTCTTGGGAATGAGATACAAGTAATAGAGGATTCTCAATGTACTATTATGAGACCCAGATGACCATTTCAAGCCTATTTACTCCATTTTCTCTGTATGATTCATCAGAAGACCGTTTTCCCCATTTTCGGCTAGTAGACTAGTTTCGGATCATCATTTGGGATCTCTTCTAGGGAATTGGATACAAGTAATAGAGGCTTCTCATTATAATATTATGAGTATTAGATGACTATATCAAGCCTATTTACTCCATTTTCTTTTTATGATTCATCAGAATTCCGTTTTCGCCATTTTTGGCCATTAGACCAGTTTTGGATCTTCATTTCGGATCTCTTCTAGGGAAAGAGATACAAGTAATAGAGGCTTCTCATTGTACTATTATGAGTCTTTGATGACTATTTCAAGACTTTTTACTCCATTTTATTTGTATGATTCATCAAATGTCCGTTTCCCCCATTTTTGGCCATTAGACCAGTTTTGGATCTTCATTTGGGATCTCTTCTTGGGAATGAGATACAAGTAAAAGAGGCTTCTCATTGTACTATAATAAGTGTCAGATGACTATTTCAAGCCTATTTACTCCATTTTCTTTGTATGATTCATCAGAAGTCTGTTTTTCCCATTTTTGGCCAGAAGACCAGTTTCGGATCTTCGTTTGGGATCTCTTCTAGGCAATGAGATACAAGTAATGGAGGCTTCTCAATGTACTATTATGAGACCCAAATGAGCATTTCAAGCCTATTTACTTTATCTTCTTTGTATGATTCATTAGAAGTCAATTTTCCCCATTTTTGGCCTGTAGACCAGTTTTGGATCTTCATTTGGGAACTCCTCTTGGGAATGAGATACAATTAATTGAGGCTTCTCATTGTAGTATTGTGAGTCCCAGATGACTATTTCAAGCCCATGTACTCCATTTTCTTTGTATGATTCATCAGAAGTCCGTTTTCCCCATTTTCTGCTAGTAGACCAGTATTGGATCTTCATTTGGGATTTCTTCTAGGGAATTTGATACAAGTAAAACAAGCCTCTTATTGTACTATTATGAGTCCCAGATGACCATTTCAAACCAATTTATACCATTTTCTTTGTATGATTCATCAGTAGTCCGTTTTCACATTTCGGCCAGTAGACCAGTTTTGGAACTTCATTTGGGATCTCTTCAAGAGAATGATATACAAGTAACAGAAGCTTCTCATTGTACTATTATGAGTCATAGATGACTATTTCAAGCCTATTTACTCTATTTTATTAGTATAATTCATCAGAAGTGCGTTTTCCCCATTTTTAGCCAGAAGACCAGTTTCGGATCTTCATTTGGGATCTCTTCTAGGGAATGAGATACAAGTAATAGAGGCCTCTCATTGTACTATTATGAGCCCAAGCCAATTAAAACAATTTTCTTTGTATGTTTCATCAGAAGTCCATTTTCCCCATTTTCGGCCAGTAGACCAGTTTTGGATCTTCATTTGGGATCTCTTCAAGAGAATGAGATACAAGTAATAGAGGCTTCTCATTGTACTATAATGAGTCTCAGATGACTGTATCAAGCCTATTTACTCTATTTTCTTTGTACTATTCATCAGAAGTCTGTTTTCCCCATTTTTGACAAGAAGACCTGTTTCGGATCTACGTTTGGGATCTCTTCTAGGGAATGAGATACAAGTAATAGACGCTTCTGAATGTACTATTATGAGACCCAGATGACCATTTCAAGCCTATTTACTCAATTTTCTTTGTATGATTCATCAGAAGTCCGTTTTCCCCATTTTGGCCAGTAGACCAGTTTCGGATCATCATTTGGGATCTCTTCTAGGAAAAGAGATACAAGTAATAGAGGCTTCTCATTGTACTATTATGAGTCTTCGATCACTATTTCAAGAATATTTACACTATTTTCTTTGTATGATTCATCAAATGTCCGTTTTCCCCATTTTTGGCCATTAGACCAGTTTTGGATCATCATTTGGGATCTCTTCTAGGGAATGAGATACAAGTAAAAGAGGCTTCTCATTGTACTATAATAAGTGTCAGATGACTATTTCAAGCCTATTTACTCCATTTTCTTTGTATAATTCATCAGAAGTCTGTTTTCCCCATTTTTGGCCAAAAGACCAGTTTCGGATCTTCGTTTGAGATCTCTTCTAGGCAATGAGACACAAGTAATAGATGCTTCTCAATGTACTATTATGAGACCCAAATGAGTATTTCAAGCCTATTTACTTTATCTTCTTTGTATCATTCATAAGAAGTCCATTTTCCCCATTTTTGGCCTGTAGACCAGTTTTGGATCTTCATTTGGAAACTCCTTTTGGGAATGAGATACAATTAATTGAGGCTTCTCATTGTAGTATTGTGAGTCCCAGATGACTATTTCAAGACCATGGACTCCATTTTCTTTGTATGATTAATCAGAAGTCCGTTTTCCTCATTTTCTGCTAGTAGACCAGTTTCAGATCTTCATTTGGGATTTCTTCTAGGGAATTAGATACAAGTAATACAGGCCTCTTATTGTACTATTATGAGTCCCAGATGACCATTTCAAACCAATTTATACCATTTTCTTTGTATGATTCATCGGAAGTTTGTTTTCCCCATTTTTGGCTAGAAGACCAGTTTAGGATCTTCGTTTGGGATCTCTTCTAGGGAATGAGATACAAGTAATAGAGGCTTCTCAATGTACTATTATGAGATCCAGATGACCATTTCAAGCCTATTTACTCCATTTTCTTTGTATGATTCATCAGAAGTCCGTTTTCCCCATTTTTGGCTAGTAGACCAGTTGCGGATCTTGATTTGGGATCTCTTCTAGGGAATGAGTTAAAAGTAATAGAGGCTTCTCATTGTACTATTATGAGTCTTAGAAGACTATTACAAGCCTATTTACTCCATTTTCTTTTTATGATTCATCAAAAGTCCATTTTCCCAATTTTTGGGCATTAGACCAGTTTTGGATCTTCATTTGGGATCTCTTCTAGGGAATGAGATTCAAGTAATATAGGCTTCTCATTGTACTATAATGAGTCTAAGATGAATATTTCAAGCCTATTTACTACATTTTCTTTCTATGATACATCAGAAGTCTGTTTTCCCTATTTTTGGCCAGAAGACCAGTTTCGGATCTTCGTTTGGGATCTCTTCTAGGGAATGAGATACAAGTAATACAGGCTTCTGAATGTACTATGATGAGATCCAGATGACCATTTCAAGACTATTTACTCCATTTTCTTTGTATGATTCATCAGAAGTCCGTTTTCCCCATTTTCGGCCAGTAGACCAGTTTCGGATCATCATTTGGGATCTCTTCTTGGGAATGTGATACAATTAATAGAGGCTTCCCATTGTAGTATAATGAGTCCCAGATGACTATTTCAAGCCCATGTACTCCATTTTCTATGTATGATTCATCAGAAGTCCGTTTTCCCCATTTTCTGCTAGTATACCAGTTTCGGACCTTCATTTGGGATTTCTTCTAGGGAATTAGATACAAGTAATACAGGCCTCTTATTGTACTATTATGAGTCCCAGATGACCATTTCAAGCCAATTTATACCATTTTCTTTGTATGATTCATCAGAAGTCCGTTTTCCCCATTTTCGGCCAGAAGACCAGTTTTGGAACTTCATTGGGGATCTCTTCAAGAGAATGAGATACAAGTAATAGAAGCTTCTCATTGTACTATTATGAGTCATAGATGACTATTTCAAGCCTATTTACTCTATTTTATTTGTATAATTCATCAGAAGTCCGTTTTTCCCTATTTTCGGCCAGAAGACCAGTTTCAGATCTTCGTTTGGGATCTCTTCAAGGGAATGAGATACAAGTAATAGAGGATTCTCAATGTACTATTATGAGACCCAGATGACCATTTCAAGCCTATTTACTCCATTTTCTCTGTATGATTCATCAAAAGACCGTTTTCCCCATTTTCGGCTAGTAGACTAGTTTCGGATCATCATTTGGGATCTCTTCTAGGGAATTAGATACAAGTAATAGAGGCTTCTCATTATAATATTATGAGTATTAGATGACTATATCAAGCCTATTTACTCCATTTTCTTTTTATGATTCATCAGAATTCCGTTTTCGCCATTTTCGGCCATTTGACCAGTTTTGGATCTTCATTTCGGATCTCTTCTAGGGAAAGAGATACAAGTAATAGAGGCTTCTCATTGTACTATTATGAGTCTTCGATGACTATTTCAAGACTATTTACTCCATTTTCTTTGTATGATTCATCAGAAGTCTGTTTTTCCCATTTTTGGCCAGAAGACCAGTTTCGGATCTTCGTTTGGGATCTCTTCTAGGCAATGAGATACAAGTAATGGAGGCTTCTCAATGTACTATTATGAGACCCAAATGAGCATTTCAAGCCTATATACTTTATCTTCTTTGTATGATTCATTAGAAGTCAATTTTCCCCAATTTTGGCCTGTAGACCAGTTTTGGATCTTCATTTGGGAACTCCTTTTGGGAATGAGATACAATTAATTGAGGCTTCTCATTGTAGTATTGTGAGTCCCAGATGACTATTTCAAGCCCATGTACTCCATTTTCTTTGTATGATTCATCAGAAGTCCGTTTTCCCCATTTTCTGCTAGTAGACCAGTTTTGGATCTTCATTTGGGATTTCTTCTAGGGAATTTGATACAAGTAAAACAAGCCTCTTATTGTACTATTATGAGTCCCCGATGACCATTTCAAACCAATTTATACCATTTTCTTTGTATGATTCATCAGTAGTCCGTTTTCCCATTTCGGCCAGTAGACCAGTTTTGGAACTTCATTTGGGATCTCTTCAAGAGAATGATATACAAGTAACAGAAGCTTCTCATTGTACTATTATGAGTCATAGATGACTATTTCAAGCCTATTTACTCTATTTTATTAGTATAATTCATCAGAAGTGCGTTTTCCCCATTTTCAGCCAGAAGACCAGTTTCGGATCTTCATTTGGGATCTCTTCTAGGGAATACGATACAAGTAATAGAGGCCTCCCATTGTACTATTATGAGCCCAAGCCAATTAAAACAATTTTCTTTGTATGTTTCATCAGAAGTCCATTTTCCCCATTTTCGGCCAGTAGACCAGTTTTGGATCTTCATTTGGGATCTCTTCAAGAGAATGAGATACAAGTAATAGAGGCTTCTCATTGTACTATAATGAGTCTCAGATGACTATATCAAGCCTATTTACTCTATTTTCTTTGTACTATTCATCAGAAGTCTGTTTTCCCCATTTTTGACAAGAAGACCTGTTTCGGATCTTCGTTTGGGATCTCTTCTAGGGAATGAGATACAAGTAATAGACGCTTCTGAATGTACTATTATGAGACTCAGATGACCGTTTAAAGCCTATTTACTCAATTTTCTTTGTATGATTCATCAGAAGTCCGTTTTCCCCATTTTGGCCAGTAGACCAGTTTCGGATCATCATTTGGGATCTCTTCTAGGGAATGAGATACAAGTAATAGAGGCTTCTCATTGTACTATTATGAGTCTTCGATGACTATTTCAAGACTATTTACACTATTTTCTTTGTATGATTCATCAAATGTCCGTTTTCCCCATTTTTGGCCATTAGACCCGTTTTGGATCATCATTTGGGATCTCTTCTAGGGAATGAGATACAAGTAAAAGAGGCTTCTCATTGTACTATAATAAGTGTCAGATGACTATTTCAAGCCTATTTACTCCATTTTCTTTGTATAATTCATCAGAAGTCTGTTTTCCCCATTTTTGGCCAGAAGACCAGTTTCGGATCTTCGTTTGAGATCTCTTCTAGGCAATGAGATACAAGTAATAGAGGCTTCTCAATGTACTATTATGAGACCCAAATGAGTATTTCAAGCCTATTTACTTTATCTTCTTTGTATGATTCATAAGAAGTCCATTTTCCCCATTTTTGGCCTGTAGACCAGTTTTGGATCTTCATTTGGAAACTCCTTTTGGGAATGAGATACAATTAATTGAGACTTCTCATTGTAGTATTGTGAGTCCCAGATGACTATTTCAAGCCCATGTACTCCATTTTCTTTGTATGATTAATCAGAAGTCCGTTTTCCCCATTTTCTGCTAGTAGACCAGTTTCAGATCTTCATTTGGGATTTCTTCTAGGGAATTAGATACAAGTAATACAGGCCTCTTATTGTACTATTATGAGTCCCAGATGACCATTTCAAACCAATTTATACCATTTTCTTTGTATGATTCATCAGAAGTTTGTTTTCCCCATTTTTGGCCAGAAGACCAGTTTAGGATCTTCGTTTGGGATCTCTTCTAGGGAATGAGATACAAGTAATAGAGGCTTCTCAATGTACTATTATGAGATCCAGATGACCATTTCAAGCCTATTTACTCCATTTTCTTTGTATGATTCATCAGAAGTCCGTTTTCCCCATTTTTGGCTAGTAGACCAGTTTCGGATCTTCATTTGGGATCTCTTCTAGGGAATGAGATAAAAGTAATAGAGGCTTCTCATTGTACTATTATGAGTCTTAGAAGACTATTTCAAGCCTATTTACTCCATTTTCTTTGTATGATTCATCAAAAGTCCATTTTCCCAATTTTTGGGCATTAGACCAGTTTTGGATCTTCATTTGGGATCTCTTCTAGGGAATGAGATACAAGTAATATAGGCTTCTCATTGTACTATAATGAGTCTCAGATGAATATTTCAAGCCTATTTACTACATTTTCTTTCTATGATACATCAGAAGTCTGTTTTCCCCATTTTTGGCCAGAAGACCAGTTTCGGATCTTCGTTTGGGATCTCTTCTAGGGAATCAGATACAAGTAATAGAGGCTTCTGAATGTACTATGATGAGATCCAGATGACCATTTCAAGCCTATTTACTCTATTTTCTTTGTATGATTCATCAGAAGTCCGTTTTCCCCATTTTCGGCCAGTAGACCATTTTTGGATCATCATTTGGGATCTCTTCTTGGGAATGTCATACAATTAATAGAGGCTTCCCACTGTAGTATAATGAGTCCCAGATGACTATTTCAAGCCCATGTACTCCATTTTCTTTGGATGATTCATCAGAAGTCCGTTTTCCCCATTTTCTGCTAGTAGACCAGTTTCGGATCTTCATTTGGGATCTCTTCTAGGGAATACGATACAAGTAATAGAGGCCTCCCATTGTACTATTATGAGCCCAAGCCAATTAAAACAATTTTCTTTGTATGTTTCATCAGAAGTCCATTTTCCCCATTTTCGGCCAGTAGACCAGTTTTGGATCTTCATTTGGGATCTCTTCAAGAGAATGAGATACAAGTAATAGAGGCTTCTCATTGTACTATAATGAGTCTCAGATGACTATATCAAGCCTATTTACTCTATTTTCTTTGTACTATTCATCAGAAGTCTGTTTTCCCCATTTTTGACAAGAAGACCTGTTTCGGATCTTCGTTTGGGATCTCTTCTAGGGAATGAGATACAAGTAATAGACGCTTCTGAATGTACTATTATGAGACTCAGATGACCATTTAAAGCCTATTTACTCAATTTTCTTTGTATGATTCATCAGAAGTCCGTTTTCCCCATTTTGGCCAGTAGACCAGTTTCGGATCATCATTTGGGATCTCTTCTAGGGAATGAGATACAAGTAATAGAGGCTTCTCATTGTACTATTATGAGTCTTCGATGACTATTTCAAGACTATTTACACTATTTTCTTTGTATGATTCATCAAATGTCCGTTTTCCCCATTTTTGGCCATTAGACCCGTTTTGGATCATCATTTGGGATCTCTTCTAGGGAATGAGATACAAGTAAAAGAGGCTTCTCATTGTACTATAATAAGTGTCAGATGACTATTTCAAGCCTATTTACTCCATTTTCTTTGTATAATTCATCAGAAGTCTGTTTTCCCCATTTTTGGCCAGAAGACCAGTTTCGGATCTTCGTTTGAGATCTCTTCTAGGCAATGAGATACAAGTAATAGAGGCTTCTCAATGTACTATTATGAGACCCAAATGAGTATTTCAAGCCTATTTACTTTATCTTCTTTGTATGATTCATAAGAAGTCCATTTTCCCCATTTTTGGCCTGTAGACCAGTTTTGGATCTTCATTTGGAAACTCCTTTTGGGAATGAGATACAATTAATTGAGACTTCTCATTGTAGTATTGTGAGTCCCAGATGACTATTTCAAGCCCATGTACTCCATTTTCTTTGTATGATTAATCAGAAGTCCGTTTTCCCCCATTTTCTGCTAGTAGACCAGTTTCAGATCTTCATTTGGGATTTCTTCTAGGGAATTAGATACAAGTAATACAGGCCTCTTATTGTACTATTATATGAGTCCCAGATGACCATTTCAAACCAATTTATACCATTTTCTTTGTATGATTCATCAGAAGTTTGTTTTCCCCATTTTTGGCCAGAAGACCAGTTTAGGATCTTCGTTTGGGATCTCTTCTAGGGAATGAGATACAAGTAATAGAGGCTTCTCAATGTACTATTATGAGATCCAGATGACCATTTCAAGCCTATTTACTCCATTTTCTTTGTATGATTCATCAGAAGTCCGTTTTCCCCATTTTTGGCTAGTAGACCAGTTTCGGATCTTCATTTGGGATCTCTTCTAGGGAATGAGATAAAAGTAATAGAGGCTTCTCATTGTACTATTATGAGTCTTAGAAGACTATTTCAAGCCTATTTACTCCATTTTCTTTGTATGATTCATCAAAAGTCCATTTTCCCAATTTTTGGGCATTAGACCAGTTTTGGATCTTCATTTGGGATCTCTTCTAGGGAATGAGATACAAGTAATATAGGCTTCTCATTGTACTATAATGAGTCTCAGATGAATATTTCAAGCCTATTTACTACATTTTCTTTCTATGATACATCAGAAGTCTGTTTTCCCCATTTTTGGCCAGAAGACCAGTTTCGGATCTTCGTTTGGGATCTCTTCTAGGGAATCAGATACAAGTAATAGAGGCTTCTGAATGTACTATGATGAGATCCAGATGACCATTTCAAGCCTATTTACTCTATTTTCTTTGTATGATTCATCAGAAGTCCGTTTTCCCCATTTTCGGCCAGTAGACCATTTTTGGATCATCATTTGGGATCTCTTCTTGGGAATGTGATACAATTAATAGAGGCTTCCCACTGTAGTATAATGAGTCCCAGATGACTATTTCAAGCCCATGTACTCCATTTTCTTTGGATGATTCATCAGAAGTCCGTTTTCCCCATTTTCTGCTAGTAGACCAGTTTCGGATCTTCATTTGGGATTTCTTCTAGGGAATTAGATACAAGTAATACAGGCCTCTTATTGTACTATTATGAGTCCCAGATGACCATTTCAAGCCAATTTATACCATTTTCTTTGTATGATTCATCAGAAGTCCGTTTTCCCCATTTTCGGCCAGAAGACCAGTTTTGGAACTTCATTGGGGATCTCTTCAAGAGAATGAGATACAAGTAATAGAAGCTTCTCATTGTACTATTATGAGTCATAGATGACTATTTCAAGCCTATTTACTCTATTTTATTTGTATAATTCATCAGAGGTCCGTTTTTCCCTATTTTCGGCCAGAAGACCAGTTTCGGATCTTCGTTTGGGATCTCTTCTAGGGAATGACATACAAGTAATAGAGGATTCTCAATGTACTATTATGAGACCCAGATAACCATTTCAAGCCTATTTACTCCATTTTCTCTGTATGATTCATCAGAAGACCGTTTTCCCCATTTTCGGCCAGTAGACTAGTTTCGGATCATCATTTGGGATCTCTTCTAGGGAATGAGATACAAGTAATAGAGGCTTCTCATTATAATATTATGAGTATTAGATGACTATATCAAGCCTATTTACTCTATTTTTCTTTTTATGATTCATCAGAATTCCGTTTTCCCCATTTTCGGCCATTAAACCAGTTTTGGATCTTCATTTGGGATCTCTTCTAGGGAATGAGATACAAGTAATAGAGGCTTCTCAATGTACTATTATGAGATCCAGATGACCATTTCAAGCCTATTTACTCCATTTTCTTTGTATGATTCATCAGAAGTCCGTTTTCCCCATTTTCTGCTAGTAGACCAGTTTCGGATCTTCATTTGGGATTTCTTCTTGGGAATTTGATACAAGTAAAACAAGCCTCTTATTGTACTATTATGAGTCCCAGATGACCATTTCAAACCAATTTATACCATTTTCTTTGTATGATTCATCAGTAGTCCGTTTTCCCATTTCGGCCAGTAGACCAGTTTTGGAACTTCATTTGGGATCTCTTCAAGAGAATGATATACAAGTAACAGAAGCTTCTCATTGTACTATTATGAGTCATAGATGACTATTTCAAGCCTATTTACTCTATTTTATTTGTATGATTCATTAGAAGTCTGTTTTCCCCATTTTCAGCCATAAGACCAGTTTCGGATCTTCATTTGGGATCTCTTCTAGGGAATGAGATACAAGTAATAGAGGCCTCTCATTGTACTATTATGAGCCCCAAGCCAATTAAAACAATTTTCTTTGTATGATTCATCAGAAGTCCATTTTCTCCATTTACGGCCAGTAGACCAGTTTTGGATCTTCATTTGGGATCTCTTCAAGAGAATGAGATACAAGTAATAGAGGCTTCTCATTGTACTATAATGATTCTCAGATGACTATATCAAGCCTATTTACTCCATTTTCTTTGTACTATTCATCAGAAGTCTGTTTTCCCCATTTTCGACAAGAAGACCTGTTTCGGATCTTCGTTTGGGATCTCTTCTAGGGAATGAGATACAAGTAATAGACGCTTCTGAATGTACTATTATGAGACCCAGATGACCATTTCAAGCCTATTTACTCAATTTCCTTTGTATGATTCATCAGAAGTCCGTTTTCCCCATTTTGGCCAGTAGACCAGTTTCAGATCATCATTTGGGATCTCTTCTAGGGAAAGAGATACAAGTAATAGATGCTTCTCATTGTGCTATTATGAGTCTTCGATGACTATTTCAAGACTATTTACTCTATTTTCTTTGTATGATTCATCAAATGTCCGTTTTCCCCATTTTCGGCCATTAGACCAGTTTTGGATCTTCATTTGGGATCTCTTCTAGGGAATGAGGTACAAGTAAAAGAGGCTTCTCATTGTACTATAATAAGTGTCAGATGACTATTTCAAGTCTATTTACTCCATTTTCTTTGTATGATTCATCAAAAGTCTGTTTTCCCCATTTTTGGCCAGAAGACCAGTTTCGGATCTTCGTTTGGGATTTCTTCTAGGCAATGAGATACAAGTAATAGAGGCTTCTCAATGTACTATTATGAGACCCAAATGAGTATTTCAAGCCTATTTACTTTATCTTCTTTGTATGATTCATAAGAAGTCCATTTTCCCCATTTTTGGCCTGTAGACCAGTTTTGGATCCTTATTTGGGAACTCCTTTTGGGAATGAGATACAATTAATCGAGGCTTCTCATTGTAGTATTGTGAGTCCCAGATGACTATTTCAAGCCCATGTACTACATTTTCTTTGTATGATTAATCAGAAGTCCGTTTTCCCCATTTTCTGCTAGTAGACCAGTTTCAGATCTTCATTTGGGATTTCTTCTAGGGAATTAGATACAAGTAATACAGGCCTCTTATTGTACTATTATGAGTCCCAGATGACCATTTCAAACCAATTTATACCATTTTCTTTGTATGATTCATCAGAAGTTTGTTTTCCCCATTTTTGGCCAGAAGACCAGTTTATGATCGTCGTTTGGGATCTCTTCTAGGGAATGAGATACAAGTAATAGAGGCTTCTCAATGTACTATTATGAGATCCAGATGACCATTTCAAGCCTATTTACTCTATTTTCTTTGTATGATTCATCAGAAGTCCGTTTTCCCCATTTTTGGCTAGTAGACCAGTTTCGGATCTTCATTTGGGATCTCTTCTAGGGAATGAGATAAAAGTAATAGAGGCTTCTCATTGTACTATTATGAGTCTTAGAAGACTATTTCAAGCCTATTTACTCCATTTTCTTTGTATGATTCATCAAAACTCCATTTTCCCAATTTTTGGGCATTAGACCAGTTTTGGATCTTCATTTGGGATCTCTTCTAGGTAATGAGATACAAGTAATATAGGCTTCTCATTGTACTATAATGAGTCTCAGATGAATATTTCAAGCCTATTTACTACATTTTCTTTCTATGATACATCAGAAGTCTGTTTTCCCCATTTTTGGCCAGAAGACCAGTTTCGGATCTTCGTTTGGGATCTCTTCTAGGGAATCAGATACAAGTAATAGAGGCTTCTGAATGTACTATGATGAGATCCAGATGACCATTTCAAGCCTATTTACTCTATTTTCTTTGTATGATTCATCAGAAGTCCGTTTTCCCCATTTTCGGCCAGTAGACCAGTTTCGGATCATCATTTGGGATCTCTTCTTGGGAATGTGATAGAATTAATAGAGGCTTCCCATTGTAGTATAATGTGTCCCAGATGACTATTTCAAGCCCATGTATTCCATTTTCTTTGTATGATTCATCAGAAGTCCGTTTTCTCCATTTTCTGCTAGTAGACCAGTTTCGGATCTTCATTTGGGATTTCTTCAAGGGAATTAGATACAAGTAATACAGGCCTCTTATTGTACTATTATGAGTCCCAGATGACCATTTACTCAATTTTCTTTGTATGATTCATCAAAAGTCCGTTTTCCCCATTTTGCCCAGTAGACCAGTTTCGGATCATCATTTGGGATCTCTTCTAGGGAAAGAGATACAAGTAATAGAGGCTTCTCATTGTACTATTATGAGTCTTCAATGATTATTTCAAGACTATTTACTCCATTTTCTTTGTATGATTCATCAAATATCCGTTTTCCAAATTTTCGGCCATTAGACCAGTTTTGGATCTTCATTTGGGATCTCTTCTAGGGAATGAGATACAAGTAACATAGGCTTCTCATTGTACTATAATGAGTGTCAGATTACTATTTCAAGCCTATTTACTATATTTTCTTTGTATGATTCATAAGAAGTCCGTTTTCCCCATTTTCGGCCAGTAGACCAGTTTAAGATCTTCGTTTGGGATCTCTTCTAGGGAATGAGATACAATTGAGAGGCTTCTCATTGTAGTATTATGATTCCCAGATGACTATTTCAAGCCCATGTACTCCATTTTCTTTGTTTGATTAATCAGAAGTCCGTTTTCCCCATTTTCGGCTAGTAGACCCATTTCGGATCTTCATTTGGGATCTCTTCAAGAGAATGAGATACAAGTAATAGAGGCATCTCATGTGCTATAATGAGTCTCAGATGACTATTTCAAGCCTATTTACTCCATTATCTTTGTATGATTCATCAGAAGTCTGTTTTCCCCATTTTTGGCCAGAAGACCAGTTTAGGATCTTCGTTTGGGATCTCTTCTAGGGAATGAGATACAAGTAATAGAGGCTTCTCAATGTACTATTATGAGTCCCAGATGACCATTTACTCAATTTTCTTTGTATGATTCATCAGAAGTCCGTTTTCCCCATTTTTGGCTAGTAGACCAGTTTCGGATCTTCATTTGGGATCTCTTCTAGGGAATGAGATAAAAGTAATAGAGGCTTCTCATTGTACTATTATGAGTCTTAGATGACTATTTCAAGCTTGTTTACTCCATTTTCTTTGTATGATTCATCAGAAGTCCGTTTTCCCCATTTTCGGCCATTAGATCAGTTTTGGATCTTCATTTGGGATCTCTTTTAGGGAATGAGATACAAGTAATAGAAGCTTCTCAATGTATTATGAGACCCAAATGACCATTTCAAGCCTATTTACTTTATTTTCTTTGTATGATTCATCAGAAGTCCATTTTCCCAATTTTCGGGCATTAGACCAGTTTTGGATCTTCATTTGGGATCTCTTCTAGGAAATGAGATACAAGTAATATAGGCTTGTCATTGTACTATAATGAGTCTCAGATGACTATTTCAAGCCTCTTTACTCCATTTCTTTTGTATGATTCATCAGAAGTCTGTTTTCCCAATTTTTTGCCAGAAAACCAGTTTCGGATCTTCGTTTGGGATCTCTTCTAGAGAATGAGATACAAGTAATAGAGGCTTCTGAATGTACTATTATGTGATCCAGATGACCATTTCAAGCCTATTTACTCCATTTTCTTTGTATGATTCATCAGAAGTCCGTTTTCCCCATTTTCGGCCAGTAGACGAGTTTCAGATCATCATTTGGGATATCTTCTTGGGAATGTGATACAATTAATAGAGGCTTTACACTGTAGTATAATGAGTCCCAGATGACTATTTCAAGCTCATGTTCTCCATTTTCTTTGTATGATTCATCAGAAGTCCGTTTTCCCCATTTTCTGCTAGTAGACCAGTTGCTGATCTTCATTTGGGATTTCTTCTAGGGAATTAGATACAAGTATTACAGGCCTCTTATTGTACTATTATGAGTCCCAGATGACCATTTCAAGCCAATTTATTCCATTTTCTTTGAATGATTCATCAGAAGTCCGTTTTCCCCATTTTTGGCCAGAAGACCAGTTTTGGAACTTCATTTGGGATCTCTTCAAGAGAATGAGATACAAGTAATAGAAGCTTCTCATTGTACTATTATGAGTCATAGATGACTATTTCAAGCTTATTTAGTCTATTTTATTTGAATAATTCATCAGAAGTCCGTTTTCCCTATTTTCGGCCAAAAGACCAGTTTCAGATCTTCGTCTGGGATCTCTTCTAGGGAATGAGATACAAGTAATAGAGGATTCTCAATGTACTATTATGAGACCCAGATGACCATTTCAAGCCTATTTACTCCATTTTCTCTGTATGATTCATCAGAAGACTGTTTTCCCCATTTTCGGCCTGTAGATTAATTTCGGATAATCATTTGGGATCTCTTCTAGGGAATGAGATACAAGTAATAGAGGCTTCTCATTATAATATTATGAGTATTAGATGACTATATCAAGCCTATTTACTCCATTTTCTTTTTATGATTCATCAGAATTCCGTTTTCCCCATTTTCGGCCATTAGACCAGTTTTGGATCTTCATTTGGGATCTCTTCTAGGGAAAGAGATACATGTAATAGAGGCTTCTCATTGTACTATTAGGAGTCTTCGATGACTATTTCAAGACTATTTACTCCATCTTCTTTGTATGATTCATCAGAAGTCTGTTTTCCCCATTTTTGGCCAGAAGACCAGTTTTGGATCTTCATTTGGGATCTCTTCTAGGGAATGAGATACAAGTGATAGAAGCTTCTCAATGTACTATTATGAGACCCAAAGGACCATTTCAAGCCTATTTACTTTATTTTCTTTGTATGATTCATCAGAAGTCCATTTTCCTAATTTTTGGCCATTAGACCAGTTTTGGATCTTCATTTGGGATCTCTTCTAGGGAATGAGATACAAGTAATAGAGGCTTCTCAATGTACTATTATGAGACCCAAATGACCATTTCAAACCTATTTACTTTATTTTCTTTGTATGATTCATCAGAAGTCCATTTTCCCAATTTTCGGGCATTAGACCAGTTTTTGGATCTTCATTTGGGATCTCTTCAAGAGAATGAGATACAAGTAATAGAGGCTTCTCATTGTACTATAATGATTCTCAGATGACTATATCAAGCCTATTTACTCTATTTTCTTTGTCCTATTCATCAGAAGTCTGTTTTCCCCATTTTCGACAAGAAGACCTGTTTCGGATCTTCGTTTGGGATCTCTTCTAGGGAATGAGATACAAGTAATAGACGCTTCTGAATGTACTATTATGAGACCCAGATGACCATTTCAAGCCTATTTACTCAATTTTCTTTGTATGATTCATCAGAAGTCCGTTTTCCCCATTTTCGGCCAGTAGACCAGTTTAAGATCTTCGTTTGGGATCTCTTCTAGGGATGAGATACAATTAAGAGAGGCTTCTCATTGTAGTATTATGATTTCCAGATGACTATTTCAAGCCCATGTACTCCATTTTCTTTGTTTGATTCATCAGAAGTCCGTTTTCCCCATTTTCGGCTAGTAGACCCGTTTCGGATCTTCATTTGGGATCTCTTCATGAGAATTAGATACAAGTAATAGAGGCATCTCATTGTGCTATAATGAGTCTCAGATTACTATTTCAAGCCTATTTAGTCCATTTTCTTAGTATGATTCATGAGAAGTCTGTTATCCCCATTTTCGGCCAGAAGACCAGTTTAGGATCTTCGTTTGGGATCTCTTCTAGGGAATGAGATACAAGTAATAGAGGCTTCTCAATGTACTATTATGAGACCCAGATGACCATTTCAAGCCTATTTACTCCATTTTCTTTGTATGATTCATCAGAAGTCCGTTTTCCCCATTTTGCCCAGTAGACCAGTTTCGGATCATCATTTGGGATCTCTTCTAGGGAAAGATATACAAGTAATAGAGGCTTCTCATTGTACTATTATGAGTTTTCAATGACTATTTCAAGACTATTTACTCCATTTTCTTTGTATGATTCATCAAATATCCGTTTTCCCCATTTTCGGCCATTAGACCAGTTTTGGATCTACATTTGGGATCTCTTCTAGGGAATGAGATACAAGTAACATAGGCTTCTCATTGTACTATAATGAGTGTCAGATGACTATTTCAAGCCTATTTACTATATTTTCTTTGTATGATTCATAAGAAGTCCATTTTCCCCATTTTCGGCCAGTAGACCAGTTTAAGATCTTCGTTTGGGATCTCTTCTAGGGAATGAGATACAATTAAGAGAGGCTTCTCAACTTAGTATTATGATTTCCAGATGACTATTTCAAGCCCATGTACTCCATTTTCTTTGTTTGATTCATCAGAAGTCCGTTTTCCCCATTTTCGGCTAGTAGACCCGTTTCGGATCTTCATTTGGGATCTCTTCAAGAGAATGAGATACAAGTAATAGAGGAATCTCATTGTGCTATAATGAGTCTCAGATTACTATTTCAAGCCTATTTAGTCCATTTTCTTTGGATGATTCATCAGAAGTCTGTTTTACCCATTTTCGGCCAGAAGACCAGTTTAGTATCTTCGTTTGGGATCTCTTCTAGGGAATGAGATACAAGTAATAGAGGCTTCTCAATGTACTATTATGAGACCCAGATGACCATTTCAAGCCTATTTACTCCATTTTCTTTGTATGATTCATCAGAAGTCCGTTTTCCCCATTTTTGGCTAGTAGACCAGTTTCGGATCTTCATTTGGGATCTCTTCTAGGGAATGAGATAAAAGTAATATAGGCTTCTCATTGTACAATTTTGAGTCTTAGATGACTATTTCAAGCTTGTTTACTCCATTTTCTTTGTATGATTCATCAGAAGTCCGTTTTCCCCATTTTCGGCCATTAGTTCAGTTTTGGATCTTCATTTGGGATCTCTTCTAGGGAATGAGATACAAGTAATAGAAGCTTCTCAATGTACTATTATAAGACCCAAAGGACCATTTCAAGCCTATTTACTTTATTTTCTTTGTATGATTCATCAGAAGTCCATTATCCTAATTTTTGGCCATTAGACCAGTTTTGGATCTTCATTTGGGATCTCTTCTAGGGAATGAGATACAAGTAATAGAGGCTTCTCAATGTACTATTATGGGACCCAAATGACCATTTCAAGCCTATTTACTTTGTTTTCTTTGTATGATTCATCAGAAGTCCATTTTCCCAATTTTCGGGCATTAGACCAGTTTTGGATCTTCATTTGGGATCTCTTCTAGGAAATGAGATACAAGTAATATAGGCTTCTCATTGTACTATAATGAGTCTCAGATGACTATTTCAAGCCTATTTACTCCATTTTTTTTGTATGATTCATCAGAAGTCTGTTTTCCCAATTTTTGGCCAGAAGACCAGTTTCGGATCTTCGTTTGGGATCTCTTCTAGGGAATGAGATACAAGTAATAGAGGCTTCTGAATGTACTATTATGAGATCCAGATGACCATTTCAAGCCTATTTACTCCATTTTCTTTGTATGATTCATCAGAAGTCCGTTTTCCCCATTTTCGGCCAGTAGACGAGTTTCGGATCATCATTTGGGATATCTTCTTGGGAATGTGATACAATTAATAGAGGCTTCCCACTGTAGTATAATGAGTCCCAGATGACTATTTCAAGCTCAAGTACTCCATTTTCTTTGTATGATTCATCAGAAGTCCGTTTTCCCCATTTTCTGCTAGTAGACCAGTTTCTGATCTTCATTTGGGATTTCTTCTAGGGAATTAGATACAAGTAATACAGGCCTCTTATTGTACTATTATGAGTCCCAGATGACCATTTCAAACCAATTTATACCATTTTCTTTGTATGATTCATCAGAAGTTTGTGTTCCCCATTTTTGGCCAGAAGACCAGTTTAGGATCTTCGTTTGGGATCTCTTCTAGGGAATGAGATACACGTAATAGAGGCTTCTCGATGTACTATTATGAGATCCAGATGACCATTTCAAGCCTATTTACTCCATTTTCTTTGTATGATTCATCAGAAGTCTGTTTTCCCCATTTTTGGCTAGTAGACCAGTTTCGGATCTTCATTTGGGATCTCTTTTAGGGAATGAGATAAAAGTAATAGAGGCTTCTCATTGTACTATTATGAGTCTTAGAAGACTATTTGAAGCCTATTTACTCCATTTTCTTTGTATGATTCATCAAAAGTCCATTTTCCCAATTTTTGGGCATTAGACCAGTTTTGGATCTTCATTTGGGATCTCTTCTAGGGAATGAGATACAAGTAATATAGGCTTCTCATTGTACTATAATGAGTCTCAGATAAATATTTCAAGCCTATTTACTACATTTTCTTTCTATGATACATCAGAAGTCTGTTTTCCCATTTTTGGCCAGAAGACCAGTTTCGGATCTTCATTTGGGATCTCTTCTAGGGAATCAGATACAAGTAATAGAGGCTTCTGAATGTACTATGATGAGATCCAGATGACCATTTCAAGCCTATTTACTCTATTTTCTTTGTATGATTCATCACAAGTCCGTTTTCCCCATTTTCGGCCAGTAGACCAGTTTCGGATCATCATTTGGGATCTCTTCTTGGGAATGTGATACAATTAATAGAGGCTTCCCATTGTAGTATAATGATTCCCAGATGACTATTTCAAGCCCACGTATTCCATTTTCTTTGTATGATTCATCAGAAGTCCGTTTTCCCCATTTTCTGCTAGTAGACCAGTTTCGGATCTTCATTTGGGATTTCTTCTAGGGAATTAGATACAAGTAATACAGGCCTCTTATTGTACTATTATGAGTCCCAGATGACCATTTACTCAATTTTCTTTGTATGATTCATCAGAAGTCCGTTTTCCCCATTTTGCCCAGTAGACCAGTTTCGGATCATCATTTGGGATCTCTTCTAGGGAAAGAGATACAAGTAATAGAGGCTTCTCATTGTACTATTATGAGTCTTCAATGACTATTTCAAGACTATTTACTCCATTTTCTTTGTATGATTCATCAAATATCCGTTTTCCCCATTTTCGGCCAGTAGACCAGTTTAAGATCTTCGTTTGGGATCTCTTCTAGGGAATGAGATACAATTAAGAGAGGCTTTTCATTGTAGTATTATGATTCCCAGATGACTATTTCAAGCCCATGTACTCCATTTTCTTTGTTTGATTCATCAGAAGTCCGTTTTCCCCATTTTCGGCTAGTAGACCCGTTTCGGATCTTCATTTGGGATCTCTTCAAGAGAATGAGATACAAGTAATAGAGGCATCTCATGTGCTATAATGAGTCTCAGATGACTATTTCAAGCCTATTTACTCCATAATCTTTGTATGATTCATTAGAAGTCTGTTTTCCCCATTTTCGGCCAAAAGACCAGTTTAGAATCTTCGTTTGGGATCTCTTCTAGGGAATGAGATACAAGTAATAGAGGCTTCTCAATGTACTATTATGAGACCCAGATGACCATTTCAAGCCTATTTACTCCATTTTCTTTGTATGATTCATCAGAAGTCCGTTTTCCCCATTTATGGCTAGTAGACCAGTTTCGGATCTTCATTTGGGATGTCTTCTAGGGAATGAGATAAAAGTAATAGAGGCTTCTCATTGTACTATTATGAGTCTTAGATGACTATTTCAAGCTTGTTTACTCCATTTTCTTTGTATGATTCATCAGAAGTTCGTTTTCCCCATTTTCGGCCATTAGATCAGTTTTGGATCTTCATTTGGGATCTCTTCTAGGGAATGAGATACAAGTAATAGAAGCTTCTCAATGTATTATGAGACCCAAATGACCATTTCAAGCCTATTTACTTTATTTTCTTTGTATGATTCATCAAAAGTCCATTTTCCCAATTTTCGGGCATTAGACCAGTTTTGGATCTTCATTTGGGATCTCTTCTAGGAAATAAGATACAAGTAATATAGGCTTCTCATTGTACTATAATGAGTCTCAGATGACTATTTCAAGCCTATTTACTCCATTTCTTTTGTATGATTCATCAGAAGTCTGTTTTCCCAATTTTTTGCCAGAAGACCAGTTTCGGATCTTCGTTTGGGATCTCTTCTAGAGAATGAGATACAAGTAATAGAGGCTTCTGAATGTACTATTATGAGATCCAGATGACCATTTCAAGCCTATTTACTCCATTTTCTTTGTATGATTCATCAGAAGTCCGTTTTCCCCATTTTCGGCCAGTTGACGAGTTTCGGATCATCATTTGGGATATCTTCTTGGGAATGTGATACAATTAATAGAGGCTTCCCACTGTAGTATAATGAGTCCCAGATGACTATTTCAAGCTCATGTTCTCCATTTTCTTTGTATGATTCATTAGAAGTCCGTTTTTCCCATTTTCTGCTAGTAGACCAGTTTCTGATCTTCATTTGGGATTTCTTCTAGGGAATTAGATACAAGTAATACAGGCTTCTTATTGTACTATTATGAGTCCCAGATGACCATTTCAAGCCAATTTATACCATTTTCTTTGTATGATTCATCAGAAGTCCGTTTTCCCTATTTTCGGCCAAAAGACCAGTTTTGGAACTTCATTTGGGATCTCTTCAAGAGAATGAGATACATGTAATAGAAGCTTCTCATTGTACTATTATGAGTCATAGATGACTATTTCAAGCCTATTTACTCTATTTTATTTGTAAAATTCATCAGAAGTCCGTTTTCCCTATTTTCGGCCAAAAGACCAGTTTCAGATCTTCGTCTGGGATCTCTTCTAGGGAATGAGATACAAGTAATAGAGGATTCTCAATGTACTATTATGAGACCCAGATGACCATTCCAAGCCTATTTACTCCATTTTCTCTGTATGATTCATCAGAAGACTGTTTTCCCCATTTTCGGCCTGTAGATTAATTTCGGATAATCATTTGGGATCTCTTCTAGGGAATCAGATACAAGTAATAGAGGCTTCTCATTATAATATTATGAGTATTAGATGATTATATCAAGCCTATTTACTCTATTTTATTTTTATGATTCATCAGAATTCCGTTTTCCCCATTTTCGGCCATTAGACCAGTTTTGGATCTTCATTTGGGATCTCTTCTAGGGAAAGAGATACAAGTAATAGAGGCTTCTCATTGTACTATTATGAGTCTTCGATGACTATTTCAAGACTATTTACTCCATTTTCTTTGTATGATTCATCAAATGTCCGTTTCCCCCATTTTCGGCCATTAGACCAGTTTTGGATCTTCATTTGGGATCTCTTCTAGGGAATAAGATACAAGTAAAAGAGGCTTCTCATTGTACTATAATAAGTGTCAGATGACTATTTCAAGCCTATTTACTCCATTTTCTTTGTATGATTCATCAGAAGTCTGTTTTCCCCATTTTTGGCCAGAAGACCAGTTTTGGATCTTCATTTGGGATCTCTTCTAGGGAATGAGATACAAGTAATAGAAGCTTCTCAATGTACTATTATGAGACCCAAAGGACCATTTCAAGCCTATTTACTTTATTTTCTTTGTATGATTCATCAGAAGTCCATTTTCCTAATTTTTGGCCATTAGACCAGTTTTGGATCTTCATTTGGGATCTCTTCTAGGGAATGAGATACAAGTAATAGAGGCTTCTCAATGTACTATTATGAGACCCAAATGACCATTTCAAGCCTATTTACTTTATTTTCTTTGTATGATTCATCAGAACTCCATTTTCCCAATTTTCGGGCATTAGACCAGTTTTGGATCTTCATTTGGGATCTCTTCAAGAGAATGAGATACAAGTAATAGAGGCTTCTCATTGTACTATAATGATTCTCAGATGACTATATCAAGCCTATTTACTCCATTTTCTTTGTACTATTCATCAGAAGTCTGTTTTCCCCATTTTCGACAAGAAGACCTGTTTCGGATCTTCGTTTGGGATCTCTTCTAGGGAATGAGATACAAGTAATAGACGCTTCTGAATGTACTATTATGAGACCCAGATGACCATTTCAAGCCTATTTACTCAATTTTCTTTGTATGATTCATCAGAAGTCCGTTTTCCCCATTTTGGCCAGTAGACCAGTTTCAGATCATCATTTGGGATCTCTTCTAGGGAAAGAGATACAAGTAATAGAGGCTTCTAATTGTGCTATTATGAGTCTTCGATGACTATTTCAACACTATTTACTATATTTTCTTTGTATGATTCATCAAATGTCCGTTTTCCCCATTTTCGGCCATTAGACCAGTTTTGGATCTTCATTTGGGATCTCTTCTAGGGAATGAGATACAAGTAAAAGAGGCTTCTCATTATACTATAATAAGTGTCAGATGACTATTTCAAGCCTATTTACTCCATTTTCTTTGTATGATTCATCAGAAATCCGTTTTCCCCATTTTTGGCCAGAAGACCAGTTTCGGATCTTCGTTTGGGATCTCTTCTAGGCAATGAGATACAAGTAATAGAGGCTTCTCAATGTACTATTATGAGACCCAAATGAGTATTTCAAGCCTATTTACTTTATCTTCTTTGTATGATTCATAAGAAGTCCATTTTCCCCATTTTTGGCCTGTAGACCAGTTTTGGATCTTCATTTGGGAACTTCTTTTGGGAATGAGATACAATTAATTGAGGCTTCTCATTGTAGTATTGTGAGTCCTAGATGACTATTTCAAGCCCATGTACTCCATTTTCTTTGTATGATTAATCAGAAGTCCGTTTTTCCCATTTTCTGCTAGTAGACCAGTTTCAGATCTTCATTTGGGATTTCTTCTAGGGAATTAGATACAAGTAATACAGGCCTCTTATTGTACTATTATGAGTCCCAGATGACCATTTCAAACCAATTTATACCATTTTCTTTGTATGATTCATCAGAAGTTTGTTTTCCCCATTTTTGGCCAGAAGACCAGTTTAGGATCTTCGTTTGGGATCTCTTCTAGGGAATGAGATACAAGTAATAGAGGCTTCTCAATGTACTATAATGAGATCCAGATGACCATTTCAAGCCTATTTACTCCATTTTCTTTGTATGATTCATCAGAAGTCCGTTTTCCCCATTTTTGGCTAGTAGACCAGTTTCGGATCTTCATTTGGGATCTCTTCTAGGGAATGAGATAAAAGTAATAGAGGCTTCTCATTGTACTATTATGAGTCTTAGAAGACTATTTCAAGCCTATTTACTCCATTTTCTTTGTATGATTCATCAAAAGTCCATTTTCCCAATTTTTGGGCATTAGACCAGTTTTGGATCTTCATTTGGGATCTCTTCTAGGGAATGAGATACAAGTAATATAGGCATCTCATTATACTATAATGAGTCTCAGATGAATATTTCAAGCCTATTTACTACATTTTCTTTCTATGATACATCAGAAGTCTGTTTTCCCCATTTTTGGCCAGAAGACCAGTTTCGGATCTTCGTTTGGGATCTCTTCTAGGGAATCAGATACAAGTAATAGAGGCTTCTGAATGTACTATGATGAGATCCAGATGACCATTTCAAGCCTATTTACTCCATTTTCTTTGTATGATTCATCAGAAGTCCGTTTTCCCCATTTTCGGCCAGTAGACCAGTTTCGGATCATCATTTGGGATCTCTTCTTGGGAATGTGATACAATTAATAGAGGCTTCCCATTGTAGTATAATGAGTCCCAGATGACTATTTCAAGCCCATGTACTCCATTTTCTTTGTATGATTCATCAGAAGTCCGTTTTCCCCATTTTCTGCTAGTAGACCAGTTTCGGATCTTCATTTGGGATTTCTTCTAGGGAATTAGATAAAAGTAATACAGGCCTCTTATTGTACTATTATGAGTCCCAGATGACCATTTACTCAATTTTCTTTGTATGATTCATCAGAAGTCCGTTTTCCCCATTTTGCCCAGTAGACCAGTTTCGGATCATCATTTGGGATCTCTTCTAGGGAAAGAGATACAAGTAATAGAGGCTTCTCATTGTACTATTATGAGTCTTCAATGACTATTTCAAGACTATTTACTCCATTTTCTTTGTATGATTCATCAAATATCCGTTTTCCCCATTTTTGGCCATTAGACCAGTTTTGGATCTTCATTTGCGATCTCTTCTAGAGAATGAGATACAAGTAACATAGGCTTCTCATTGTACTATAATGAGTGTCAGATGACTATTTCAAGCCTATTTACTATATTTTCTTTGTATGATTCATAAGAAGTCCGTTTTCCCCATTTTCGGCCAGTAGACCAGTTTAAGATCTTCGTTTGGGATCTCTTCTAGTGAATGAGATACAATTAAGAGAGGCTTCTCATTGTAGTATTATGATTTCCAGATGACTATTTCAAGCCCATGTACTCCATTTTCTTTGTTTGATTCATCAGAAGTCCGTTTTCCCCATTTTCGGCTAGTAGACCCGTTTCGGATCTTCATTTGGGATCTCTTCAAGAGAATGAGATACAAGTAATAGAGGCATCTCATTGTGCTATAATGAGTCTCAGATGACTATTTCAAGCCTATTTAGTCCATTTTCTTTGTATGATTCATCAGAAGTCTGTTTTCCCCATTTTCGGCCAGAAGACCAGTTTAGGATCTTCGTTTAGGATCTCTTCTAGGGAATGAGATAAAAGTAATAGAGGCTTCTCATTGTACAATTATGAGTCTTAGATGACTATTTCAAGCTTGTTTACTCCATTTTCTTTGTATGATTCATCAGAAGTCCGTTTTCCCCATTTTCGGCCATTAGATCAGTTTTGGATCTTCATTTGGGATCTCTTCTAGGGAATGAAATACAAGTAATAGAAGCTTCTCAACGTACTATTAGAAGACCCAAAGGACCATTTCAAGCCTATTTACTTTATTTTCTTTGTATGATTCATCAGAAGTCCATTATCCTAATTTTTGGCCATTAGACCAGTTTTGGATCTTCATTTGGGATCTCTTCTAGGGAATGAGATACAAGTAATAAAGGCTTCTCAATGTACTATTATGAGACCCAAATGACCATTTCAAGCCTATTTACTTTATTTTCTTTGTATGATTCATCAGAAGTTCATTTTCCCAATTTTCGGGCATTAGACCAGTTTTGGATCTTCATTTGGGATCTCTTCTAGGAAATAATATACAAGTAATATAGACTTCTCATTGTACTATAATGAGTCTCAGAAGACTATTTCAAGCCCTATTTACTCCATTTTTTTTGTATGATTCATCAGAAGTCTGTTTTCCCAATTTTTGGCCAGAAAACCAGTTTCGGATCTTCGTTTGGATCTCTTCTAGGGAATGAGATACAAGTAATAGAGGCTTCTGAATGTACTATTATGAGATCCAGATGACCATTTAAAGCCTATTTACTCCATTTTCTTTGTATGATTCATCAGAAGTCCGTTTTCCCCATTTTCGGCCAGTAGACGAGTTTCGGATCATCATTTGGGATATCTTCTTGGGAATGTGATACAATTAATAGAGGCTCCCCACTGTAGTATAATGAGTCCCAGATGACTATTTCAAGCTCAAGTACTCCATTTTCTTTGTATGATTCATCAGAAGTCCGTTTTCCCTATTTTCTGCTAGTAGACCAGTTTCTGATCTTCATTTGGGATTTCTTCTAGGGAATTAGATACAAGTAATACAGGCCTCTTATTGTACTATTATGAGTCCCAGATGACCATTTCAAGCCAATTTATACCATTTTCTTTGTATGATTCATCAGAAGTCCGTTTTCCCCATTTTCGGCCAGAAGACCAGTTTTGGAACTTCATTGGGGATCTCTTCATGAGAATGAGATACAAGTAATAGAAGCTTCTCATTGTACTATTATGAGTCATAGATGACTATTTCAAGCCTATTTACTTTATTTTATTTGTATAATTCATCAGAAGTCCGTTTTCCCTATTTTCGGCCAGAAGACCAGTTTCAGATCTTCGTTTGGGATCTCTTCTAGGGAATGAGATACAAGTAATAGAGGATTCTCAATGTACTATTATGAGACCCAGATGACCATTTCAAGCCTATTTACTCCATTTTCTCTGTATGATTCATCAGAAGACCGTTTTCCCCATTTTCGGCTAGTAGACTAGTTTCAGATCATCATTTGGGATCTCTTCTAGGGAATTAGATACAAGTAATAGAGGCTTCTCATTATAATCTTATGAGTATTAGATGACTCTATCAAGCCTATTTACTCCATTTTCTTTTTATGATTCATCAGAATTCCGTTTTCCCCATTTTTGGCCATTAGACCAGTTTTGGATCTTCATTTCGGATCTCTTCTAGGGAAAGAGATAAAAGTAATAGAGGCTTCTCATTGTACTATTATGAGTCTTCGATGACTATTTCAAGACTATTTACTCCATTTTATTTGTATGATTCATCAAATGTCCGTTTCCCCCATTTTCGGCCATTAGACCAGTTTTGGATCTTCATTTGGGATCTCTTCTTGGGAATGAGATACAAGTAAAAATGGCTTCTCATTGTACTATAATAAGTGTCAGATGACTATTTCAAGCCTATTTACTCCATTTTCTTTGTATGATTCATGAGAAGTCTGTTTTTCCCATTTTTGGCCAGAAGACCAGTTTCGGATCTTCGTTTGGGATCTCTTCTAGGCAATGAGATACAAGTAATGGAGGCTTCTCAATGTACTATTATGAGACCCAAATGAGCATTTCAAGCCTATTTACTTTATCTTCTTTGTATGATTCATTAGAAGTCAATTTTCCCCATTTTTGGCCTGTCGACCAGTTTTGGATCTTCATTTGGGAACTCCTCTTGGGAATGAGATACAATTAATTGAGGCTTCTCGTTGTAGTATTGTGAGTCCCAGATGACTATTTCAAGCCCATGTACTCCATTTTCTTTGTATGATTCATCAGAAGTCCGTTTTCCCCATTTTCTGCTAGTAGACCAGTTTCGGATCTTCATTTGGGATTTCTTCTAGGGAATTTGATACAAGTAAAACAAGCCTCTTATTGTACTATTATGAGTTCCAGATGACCATTTCAAACCAATTTATACCATTTTCTTTGTATGATTCATCAGTAGTCCGTTTTCCCATTTCGGCCAGTAGACCAGTTTTGGAACTTCATTTGGGATCTCTTCAAGAGAATGATATACAAGTAACAGAAGCTTCTCATTGTACTATTATGAGTCATAGATGACTATTTCAAGCCTATTTACTCTATTTTATTAGTATAATTCATCAGAAGTGCGTTTTCCCCATTTTCAGCCAAAAGACCAGTTTCGGATCTTCATTTGGGATCTCTTCTAGGGAATGAGATACAAGTAATAGAGGCCTCTCATTGTACTATTATGAGCCCAAGCCAATTAAAACAATTTTCTTTGTATGATTCATCAGAAGTCCATTTTCCCCATTTTCGGCCAGTAGACCAGTTTTGGATCTTCATTTGGGATCTCTTCAAGAGAATGAGATACAAGTAATAGAGGCTTCTCATTGTACTATAATGAGTCTCAGATGACTATATCAAGCCTATTTACTCTATTTTCTTTGTACTATTCATCAGAAGTCTGTTTTCCCCATTTTTGACAAGAAGACCTGTTTCGGATCTTCGTTTGGGATCTCTTCTAGGGAATGAGATACAAGTAATAGACGCTTCTGAATGTACTATTATGAGACCCAGATGACCATTTCAAGCATATTTACTCAATTTTCTTTGTATGATTCATCAGAAGTCCGTTTTCCCCATTTTGGCCAGTAGACCAGTTTCGGATCATCATTTGGGATCTCTTCTAGGGAAAGAGATACAAGTAATAGAGGCTTCTCATTGTACTATTATGAGTCTTCGATGACTATTTCAAGACTATTTACACTATTTTCTTCGTATGATTCATCAAATGTCCGTTTTCGCCATTTTCGGCCATTAGACCAGTTTCAGATCTTCGTTTGGGATCTCTTCTAGGGAATGAGATACAAGTAATAGAGGCTTCTCATTGTACTATAATAAGTGTCAGATGACTATTTCAAGCCTATTTACTCCATTTTCTTTGTATGATTCATCAGAAGTCTGTTTTCCCCATTTTTGGCCAGAAGACCAGTTTCGGATCTTCGTTTGGGATCTCTTCTAGGCAATGAGATACAAGTAATAGAGGCTTCTCAATGTACTATTATGAGACCCAAATGAGTATTTCAAGCCTATTTACTTTATCTTCTTTGTATGATTCATAAGAAGTCCATTTTCCCTATTTTTGGCCTGTAGACCAGTTTTGGATCTTCATTTGGGAACTCCTTTTGGGAATGAGATACAATTAATTGAGGCTTCTCATTGTAGTATTGTGAGTCCTAGATGACTATTTCAAGCCCATGTACTCCATTTTCTTTGTATGATTAATCAGAAGTCCGTTTTTTTTTTCCCATTTTCTGCTAGTAGACCAGTTTCAGATCTTCATTTGGGATTTCTTCTAGGGAATTAGATACAAGTAATACAGGCCTCTTATTGTACTATTATGAGTCCCAGATGACCATTTCAAACCAATTTATACCATTTTCTTTGTATGAATCATCAGAAGTTTGTTTTCCCCATTTTTGGCCAGAAGACCAGTTTAGGATCTTCGTTTGGGATCTCTTCTAGGGAATGAGATACAAGTAATAGAGGCTTCTCAATGTACTATTATGAGATCCAGATGACCATTTCAAGCCTATTTACTCCATTTTCTTTGTATGATTCATTAGAAGTCCGTTTTCCCCATTTTTGGCTAGTAGACCAGTTTCGGATCTTCATTTGGGATCTCTTCTAGGGAATGAGATAAAAGTAATAGAGGCTTCTCATTGTACTATTATGAGTCTTAGAAGACTATTTCAAGCCTATTTACTCCATTTTCTTTGTATGATTCATCAAAAGTCCATTTTCCCAATTTTTGGGCATTAGACCAGTTTTGGATCTTCATTTGGGATCTCTTCTAGGGAATGAGATACAAGTAATATAGGCATCTCATTGTACTATAATGAGTCTCAGATGAATATTTCAAGCTTATTTACTATATTTTCTTTCTATGATACATCAGAAGTCTGTTTTCCCCATTTTTGGCCAGAAGACCAGTTTCGGATCTTCGTTTGGGATCTCTTCTAGGGAATCAGATACAAGTAATAGAGGCTTCTGAATGTACTATGATGAGATCCAGATGACCATTTCAAGCCTATTTACTCTATTTTCTTTGTATGATTCATCAGAAGTCCGTTTTCCCCATTTTCGGCCAGTAGACCAGTTTCGGATCATCATTTGGGATCTCTTCTTGGGAATGTGATACAATTAATAGAGGCTTCCCATTGTAGTATAATGAGTCCCAGATGACTATTTCAAGCCCATGTATTCCATTTTCTTTGTATGATTCATCAGAAGTCCGTTTTCCCCATTTTCTGCTAGTAGACCAGTTTCGGATCTTCATTTGGGATTTCTTCTAGGGAATTAGATACAAGTAATACAGGCCTCTTATTGTACTATTATGAGTCCCAGATGACCATTTACTCAATTTTCTTTGTATGATTCATCAGAAGTCCGTTTTCCCCATTTTGCCCAGTAGACCAGTTTCGGATCATCATTTGGGATCTCTTCTAGGGAAAGAGATACAAGTAATAGAGGCTTCTCTTTGTACTATTATGAGTCTTCAATGACTATTTCAAGACTATTTACTCAATTTTCTTTGTATGATTCATCAAATATCCGTTTTCCAAATTTTCGGCCATTAGACCAGTTTTGGATCTTCATTTGGGATCTCTTCTAGGGAATGAGATACAAGTAACATAGACTTCTCATTGTACTATAATGAGTGTCAGATGACTATTTCAAGCCTATTTACTATATTTTCTTTGTATGATTCATAAGTAGTCCGTTTTCCCCATTTTCGGCCAGTAGACCAGTTTAAGATCTTCGTTTGGGATCTCTTCTAGGGAATGAGATACAATTAAGAGAGGCTTCTCATTGTAGTATTATGATTCCCAGATGACTATTTCAAGCCCATGGACTCCATTTTCTTTGTTTGATTCATCAGAAGTCCGTTTTCCCCATTTTCGGCTAGTAGACCCGTTTCGGATCTTCATTTGGGATCTCTTCAAGAGAATGAGATACAAGTAATAGAGGCATCTCATGTGCAATAATGAGTCTCAGATGACTATTTCAAGCCTATTTACTCCATTTTCTTTGTATGATTCATCAGAAGTCTGTTTTCCTAATTTTCGGCCAGAAGACCAGTTTAGGATCTGCGTTTGGGATCTCTTCTAGGGAATGAGATACAAGTAATAGAGGCTTCTCAATGTACTATTATGAGACCCAGATAACCATTTCAAGCCTATTTACTCCATTTTCTTTGTATAATTCATCAGAAGTCCGTTTTCCCCATTTTTGGATAGTAGACCAGTTTCGGATCTTCATTTGGGATCTCTTCTAGGGAATGAGATAAAAGTAATAGAGGCTTCTCATTGTACTATTATGAGTCTTAGATGACTATTTCAAGCTTGTTTACTCCATTTTCTTTGTAAGATTCATCAGAAGTCCGTTTTCCCCATTTTCGGCCATTAGATCAGTTTTGGATCTTCATTTGGGATCTCTTCTAGGGAATGAGATACAAGTAATAGAAGCTTCTCAATGTATTATGAGACCCAAATGACCATTTCAAGCCTATTTACTTTATTTTCTTTGTATGATTCATCAGAAGTCCATTTTCCCAATTTTTGGGCATTAGACCAGTTTTGGATCTTCATTTGGGATCTCTTCTAGGAAATGAGATACAAGTAATATAGACTTCTCATTGTACTATAATGAGTCTCAGATGACTATTTCAAGCCTATTTACTCCATTTCTTTTGTATGATTCATCAGAAGTCTGTTTTCCCAATTTTTTGCAAGAAGACCAGTTTCGGATCTTCATTTGGGATCTCTTCTAGGGAATGAGATACAAGTAATAGAGGCTTCTGAATGTACTATTATGAGATCCAGATGACCATTTCAAGCCTATTTACTCCATTTTCTTTGTATGATTCATCAGAAGTCCGTTTTCCCCATTTTCGGCCAGTAGACGAGTTTCGGATCATCATTTGGGATATCTTCTTGGGAATGTGATACAATTAATAGAGGCTTCCCACTGTAGTATAATGAGTCCCAGATGACTATTTCAAGCTCATGTTCTCCATTTTCTTTGTATGATTCATCAGAAGTCCGTTTTCCCCATTTTCTGCTAGTAGACCAGTTTCTGATCTTCATTTGGGATTTCTTCTAGGGAATTAGATACAAGTAATACAGGCCTCTTATTGTACTATTATGAGTCCCAGATGACCATTTCAAGCCAATTTATACCATTTTCTTTGTATGATTCATCAAATATCCGTTTTCCCCATTTTCGGCCAGAAGACCAGTTTTGGAACTTCATTTGGGATCTCTTCAAGAGAATGAGATACAAGTAATAGAAGCTTCTCATTGTACTATTATGAGTCATAGATGACTATTTCAAGCCTATTTACTCTATTTTATTTGTATAATTCATCAGAAGTCCGTTTTCCTATTTTCGGCCAAAAGACCAGTTTCAGATCTTCGTCTGGGATCTCTTCTAGGGAATGAGATACAAGTAATAGAGGATTCTCAATGTACTATTATGTGACCCAGATGACCATTTGAACCCTATTTACTCCATTTTCTCTGTATGATTCATCAGAAGACTGTTTTCCCCATTTTCGGCCTGTAGATTAATTTCAGATCATCATTTGGGATCTCTTCTAGGGAATGAGATACAAGTAATAGAGGCTTCTCATTATAATATTATGAGTATTAGATGACTATATCAAGCCTATTTACTCCATTTTCTTTTTATGATTCATCAGAATTCCGTTTTCCCCATTTTCGGCCATTAGACCAGTTTTGTATCTTCATCTGGGATCTCTTCTAGGGAAAGAGATACAAGTAATAGAGGCTTCTCATTGTACTATTATGAGTCTTCGATGACTATTTCAAGACTATTTACTCCATTTTCTTTGTATGATTCATCAAATGTCCGTTTCCCCCATTTTCGGCCATTAGACCAGTTTTGGATCTTCATTTGGGATCTCTTCTAGGGAATGAGATACAAGTAAAAGAGGCTTCTCATTGTACTATAATAAGTGTCAGATGACTATTTCAAGCCTATTTACTCCATTTTCTTTGTATGATTCATCAGAAGTCTGTTTTCCCTATTTTTGGCCAGAATACCAGTTTGGGATATTCATTTGGGATCTCTTCTAGGGAATGAGATACAAGTAATAGAAGCTTCTCAATGTACTATTATGAGACCCAAAGGACCATTTCAAGCCTATTTAGTTTATTTTCTTTGTATGATTCATCAGAAGTCCATTTTCCTAATTTTTGGTCATTAGACCAGTTTTGGATCTTCATTTGGGATCTCTTGTAGGGAATGAGATACAAGTAATAGAGGCTTCTCAATGTACTATTATGAGACCCAAATGACCATTTCAAGCCTATTTACTTTATTTTCTTTGTATGATTCATCAGAAGTCCATTTTCCCAATTTTTGGGCATTAGACCAGTTTTGGATCTTCATTTGGGATCTCTTCTAGGAAATGAGATACAAGTAATATAGGCTTCTCATTGTACTATAATGAGTCTCAGATGACTATTTCAAGCCTATTTACTCCATTTTTTTTGTATGATTCATCAGAAGTCTGTTTTCCCAATTTTTGGCCAGAAGACCAGTTTCGGATCTTCGTTTGGGATCTCTTCTAGGGAATGAGATACAAGTAATAGAGGCTTCTGAATGTACTATTATGAGATCCAGATGACCATTTCAAGCCTATTTACTCCATTTTCTTTGTATGATTCATTGAAGTCCGTTTTCCCCATTTTCGGCCAGTAGACCATTTTTGGATCATCATTTGGGATATCTTCTTGGGAATGTGATACAATTAACAGAGGCTTCCCAATGTAGTATAATGAGTCCCAGACGACTATTTCAAGACCATGTATTCCATTTTCTTTGTATGATTCATCAGAAGTCCGTTTTCCCCATTTTCTGCTAGTAGACCAATTTCTGATCTTCATTTGGGATTTCTTCTAGGAAATTATATACTAGTAATACAGGCCTCTTATTGTACTATTATAAGTCCCAGATGACCATTTCAAGCCAATTTATACCATTTTCTTTGTATGATTCATCAGAAGTCCGTTTTCCCTATTTTCGGCCAGAAGACCAGTTTTGGAACTTCATTTGGGATCTCTTCAAGAGAATGAGATACAAGTAATAGAAGCTTCTCATTGTACTATTATGAGTCCCAGATGACCATTTCAAGCCTATTTACTCCATTTTCTCTGTATGATTCATCAGAAGACCGTTTTCCCCATTTTCGGCCAGTAGATTAATTTCGGATCATCATTTGGGATCTCTTCTAGGGAATGAGATACAAGTAATAGAGGCTTCTCAATGTACTATTATGAGACCCAAATGAGTATTTCAAGCCCATGTACTCCAATTTTCCCCATTTTTGGCCTGTAGACCAGTTTTGGATCTTCATTTGGGAACTCCTCTTGGGAATGAGATACAATTAATTGAGGCTTCTCATTGTAGTATTGTGAGTCCCAGATGACTATTTCAAGCCCATGTACTCCAATTTCTTTGTATGATTCATCAGAAGTCCGTTTTCCCCATTTACTGCTAGTAGACCAGTTTCAGATCTTCATTTGGGATTTCTTCTAGTGAATTTGATACAAGTAAAACAAGCCTCTTATTGTACTATTATGAGTCCCAGATGACCATTTCAAACCAATTTATACCATTTTCTTTGTATGATTCATCAAGTCTGTTTTCCCATTTCGGCCAGTAGACCAGTTTTGGAACTTCATTTGGGATCTCTTCAAGAGAATGATATACAAGTAACAGAAGCTTCTCATTATATTATTATGAGTCATAGATGACTATTTCAAGCCTATTTACTCTATTTTATTTGTATAATTCATCAGAAGTCCGTTTTCCCCATTTTTGGCCAGAAGACCAGTTTCGGATCTTCGTTTGGGATCTCTTCTAGGGAATCAGATACAAGTAATAGAGGCTTCTGAATGTACTATGATGAGATCCAGATGACCATTTCAAGCCTATTTTTTCTATTTTCTTTGTATGATTCATCAGAAGTCCGTTTTCTCCATTTTCGGCGAGTAGATCAGTTTCGGATCATCATTTGGGATCTCTTCTTGGGAATGTGATACAATTAATAGAGGCTTCCCATTGTAGTATAATGAGTCCCAGATGACTATTTCAAGCCCATGTATTCCATTTTCTTTGTATGATTCATCAGAAGTCCGTTTTCCCCATTTTCTGCTAGTAGACCAGTTTCGGATCTTCATTTGGGATTTCTTCTAGGGAATTAGATACAAGTAATACAGGCCTCTTATTGTACTATTATGAGTCCCAGATGACCATTTACTCAATTTTCTTTGTATGATTCATCAGAAGTCCGTTTTCCCCATTTTGCCCAGTAGACCAGTTTCGGATCATCATTTGGGATCTCTTCTAGGGAAAGAGATACAAGTAATAGAGGCTTCTCATTGTACTATTATGAGTCTTCAATGACTATTTCAAGACTATTTACTCCATTTTCTTTGTATGATTCATCAAATATCCGTTTTCCAAATTTTCGGCCATTAGACCAGTTTTGGATCTTCATTTGGGATCTCTTCTAAGGAATGAGATACAAGTAACATAGGCTTCTCATTGTACTATAATGAGTGTCAGATGACTATTTCAAGCCTATTTACTATATTTTCTTTGTATGATTCATAAGAAGTCCGTTTTCCCCATTTTCGGCCAGTAGACCAGTTTAAGATCTTCGTTTGGGATCCCTTCTAGGGAATGAGATACAATTAAGAGAGGCTTCTCATTGTAGTATTATGATTCCCAGATGACTATTTCAAGCCCATGTACTCCATTTTCTTTGTTTGATTCATCAGAAGTCCGTTTTCCCCATTTTCGGCTAGTAGACCCGTTTCGGATCTTCATTTGGGATCTCTTCAAGAGAATGAGATACAAGTAATAGAGGCATTTCATGTGCAATAATGAGTCTCAGATGACTATTTCAAGCCTATTTACTCCATTTTCTTTGTATGATTCATCAGAAGTCTGTTTTCCCCATTTTCGGCCAGAAGACCAGTTTAGGATCTTCGTTTGGGATCTCTTCTAGGGAATGAGATACAAGTAATAGAGGCTTCTCAATGTACTATTATGAGACCCAGATGACCATTTCAAGCCTATTTACTCCATTTTCTTTGTATGATTCATCAGAAGTCCGTTTTCCCCATTTTTGGCTAGTAGACCAGTTTCGGATCTTCATTTGGGATCTCTTCTAGGGAATGAGATAAAAGTAATAAAGGCTTCTCATTGTACTATTATGAGTCTTAGATGACTATTTCAAGCTTGTTTACTCCATTTTCTTTGTATGATTCATCAGAAGTCCGTTTTCCCCATTTTCGGGAATTAGATCAGTTTTGGATCTTCATTTGGGATCTCTTCTAGGGTATGAGATACAAGTAATAGAAGCTTCTCAATGTATTATGAGACCCAAATGACCATTTCAAGCCTATTTACTTTATTTTCTTTGTATGATTCATCAGAAGTCCATTTTCCCAATTTTCGGGCATTAGACCAGTTTTGGATCTTCATTTGGGATCTCTTCTAGGAAATGAGATACAAGTAATATAGACTTCTCATTGTACTATAATGAGTCTCAGATGACTATTTCAAGCCTATTTACTCCATTTCTTTTGTATGATTCATCAGAAGTCTGTTTTCCCAATTTTTTGCCAGAAGACCAGTTTCGGATCTTCATTTGGGATCTCTTCTAGGGAATGAGATACAAGTAATAGAGGCTTCTGAATGTACTATTATGAGATCCAGATGACCATTTCAAGCCTATTTACTATATTTTCTTTGTATGATTCATAAGAAGTCCGTTTTCCCCATTTTCGGCCTGTAGACGAGTTTCGGATCATCATTTGGGATATCTTCTTGGGAATGTGATACAATTAATAGAGGCTTCCCACTGTAGTATAATGAGTCCCAGATGACTATTTCAAGCTCATGTTCTCCATTTTTTTTGTATGATTCATCAGAAGTCCGTTTTCCCCATTTTCTGCTAGTAGACCAGTTTCTGATCTTCATTTGGGATTTCTTCTAGGGAATTAGATACAAGTAATACAGGCCTCTTATTGTACTATTATGAGTCCCAGATGACCATTTCAAGCCAATTTATACCATTTTCTTTGTATGATTCATCAGCAGTCCGTTTTCCCCATTTTCGGCCAGAAAACCAGTTTTGGAACTTCATTTGGGATCTCTTCAAGAGAATGAGATACAAGTAATAGAAGCTTCTCATTGTACTATTATGAGTCATAGATGACTATTTCAAGCCTATTTACTCTATTTTATTTGTATAATTCATCAGAAGTCCGTCTTCCTATTTTCGGCCAAAAGACCAGTTTCAGATCTTCGTCTGGGATCTCTTCTAGGGAATGAGATACAAGTAATAGAAGATTCTCAATGTACTATTATGAGACCCAGATGACCATTTCAAGCCTATTTACTCCATTTTCTCTGTATGATTCATCAGAAGACTGTTTTCCCCATTTTCGGCCTGTAGATTAATTTCGGATCATCATTTGGGATCTCTTCTAGGGAATGAGATACAAGTAATAGAGGGTTCTCATTATAATATTATGAGTATTAGATGACTATATCAAGCCTATTTACTCCATTTTCTTTTTATGATTCATCAGAATTCCGTTTTCCCCATTTTCGGCCATTAGACCAGTTTTGGATCTACATTTGGGATCTCTTCTAGGGAAAGAGATACAAGTAATAGAGGCTTCTTATTGTACTATTATGAGTCTTCGATGACTATTTCAAGACTATTTACTCCATTTTCTTTCTATGATTCATCAAATGTCCGTTTCCCCCATTTTCGGCCATTAGACCAGTTTTGGATCTTCATTTGGGATCTCTTCTAGGGAATGAGATACAAGTAAAAGAGGCTTCTCATTGTACTATAATAAGTGTCAGATGACTATTTCAAGCCTATTTACTCCATTTTCTTTGTATGATTCATCAGAAGTCTGTTTTCCGCATTTTTGGCCAGAAGACCAGTTTTGGATCTTCATTTGGGATCTCTTCTAGGGAATGAGATACAAGTAATAGAAGCTTCTCAATGTACTATTATGAGACCCAAAGGACCATTTCAAGCCTATTTACTTTATTTTCTTTGTATGATTCATCAGAAGTCCATTTTCCTAATTTTTGGCCATTAGACCAGTTTTGGATCTTCATTTGGGATCTCTTCTAGGGAATGAGATACAAGTAATAGAGGCTTCTCAATGTACTATTATGAGACCCAAATGACCATTTCAAGCCTATTTACTTTATTTTCTTTGTATGATTCATCAGAAGTCCATTTTCCCAATTTTCGGGCATTAGACCAGTTTTGGATCTTCATTTGGGATCTCTTCTAGGAAATGAGATACAAGTAATATAGGCTTCTCATTGTACTATAATGAGTCTCAGATGACTATTTCAAGCCTATTTACTCCACTTTTTTTGTATGATTCATCAGAAGTCTGTTTACCCAATTTTTGGCCAGAAGACCAGTTTCGGATCTTCGTTTGGGATCTCTTCTAGGGAATGAGATACAAGTAATAGAGGCTTCTGAATGTACTATTATGAGATCCAGATGACCATTTCAAGCCTATTTACTCCATTTTCTTTGTATGATTCATTGAAGTCCGTTTTCCCCATTTTCGGCCAGTAGACCAGTTTCGGATCATCATTTGGGATATCTTCTTGGGAATGTGATACAATTAATAGAGGCTTCCCACTGTAGTATAATGAGTCCCAGATGACTATTTCAAGACCATGTACTCCATTTTCTTTGTATGATTCATCAGAAGTCCGTTTTCCCCATTTTCTGCTAGTAGACCAATTTCTGATCTTCATTTGGGATTTCTTCTAGGGAATTAGATACAAGTAATACAGCCCTCTTATTGTACTATTATAAGTCCCAGATGACCGTTTCAAGCTAATTTATACCATTTTCTTTGTATGATTCATCAGAAGTCCGTTTTCCCTATTTTCGGCCATTAGACCAGTTTTGGATCTTCATTTGGGATCTCTTCTAGGGAATGAGATACAAGTAATAGAAGCTTCTCATTGTACTATTATGAGTCATAGATGACTATTTCAAGCCTATTTACTCTATTTTATTTGTATAATTCATCAGAAGTCCGTTTTCCCTATTTTCGGCCAAAAGACCAGTTTCAGATCTTCGTTTGGGATCTCTTCTAGGGAATGAGATACAAGAAATAGAGGATTCTCAATGTACTATTATGAGTCCCAGATGACCATTTCAAGCCTATTTACTCCATTTTCTCTGTATGATTCATCAGAAGACCGTTTTCCCCATTTTCGGCCAGTAGATTAAATTCGGATCATCATTTGGGATCTCTTCTAGGGAATGAGATACAAGTAATAGAGGCTTCTCATTATAATATTATGAGTATTAGATGACTATATCAATCCTATTTACTCCATTTTCTTTTTATGATTCATCAGAATTCCGTTTTCCCCATTTTCGGCCATTAGACCAGTTTTGGATCTTCATTTGGGATCTCTTCTAAGGAAAGAGATACAAGTAATAGAGGCTTCTCATTGTACTATTATGAGTCTTCGATGACTATTTCAAGACTATTTACTCCATTTTCTTTGTATGATTCATCAAATGTCCGTTTCCCCCATTTTCGGCCATTAGACCAGTTTTGGATCTTCATTTGGGATCTCTTCTAGGGAATGAGATACAAGTAAAACAGGCTTCTCATTGTACTATAATAAGTGTCAGATGACTATTTCAAGCCTATTTACTCCATTTTCTTTGTATGATTCATCAGAAGTCTGTTTTCCCAATTTTTGGCCAGAAGACCAGTTTTGGATCTTCGTTTAGGATCGCATCTAGGCAATGAGATACAAGTAATAGAGGCATCCCAATGTATTATTATGAGACCCAAATGAGCATTTCAAGCCTATTTACTTTATCTTCTTTGTATGATTCATTAGAAGTCCATTTTCCCCATTTTTGGTCTGTAGACCAGTTTTGGATCTTCATTTGGGAACTCCTCTTGGGAATGAGATACAATTAATTGAGGCTTCTCATTGTAGTATTGTGAGTCCCAGATGACTATTTCAAGCCCATGTACTCCAATTTCTTTGTATGATTCATCAGAAGTCCGTTTTCCCCATTTTCTGCTAGTAGACCAGTTTCAGATCTTCGTTTGGGATTTCTTCTAGGGAATTTGATACAAGTAAAACAAGCCTCTTATTGTACTATTATGAGTCCCAGATGACCATTTCAAACCAATTTATACCATTTTCTTTGTATGATTCATCAAGTCCGTTTTCCCATTTCGGCCAGTAGACCAGTTTTGGAACTTCATTTGGGATCTCTTCAAGAGAATGATATACAAGTAACAGAAGCTTCTCATTATATTATTATGAGTCATAGATGACTATTTCAAACCTATTTACTCTATTTTATTTGTATAATTCATCAGAAGTCCGTTTTCCCCATTTTCGGCCATAAGACCAGTTTCGGATCTTCATTTGGGATCTCTTCTAGGGAATGATATACAAGTAATAGAGGCCTCTCATGGTACTATTATGAGCCCCAAGCCAATTAAAACAATTTTCTTTGTATGATTCATCAGAAGTCCATTTTCCCCATTTTCGGCCAGTAGACCAGTTTTGGATCTTCATTTGGGATCTCTTCAAGAGAATGAGATACAAGTAATAGAGGCTTTTCATTGTACTATAATGAGTCTCAGATGACTATATCAAGCCTATTTACTCCATTTTCTTTGTACTATTCATCAGAAGTCTGTTTTCCCCATTTTCGGCCACAAGACCTGTTTCGGATCTTCGTTTGGGATCTCTTCTAGGGAATGAGATACAAGTAATATACGCTTCTGAATGTACTACTATGAGACCCAGATGACCATTTCAAGCCTATTTACTCCATTTTTTCTGTATGATTCATCAGAAGACCGTTTTCCCCATTTTCGGCCAGTAGACTAGTTTCGGATCATCATTTGGGATCTCTTCTAGGGAATGAAATACAAGTAATTGAGGCTTCTCAATGTACTATTATGAGACCCAAATGACCATTTCAAGCCTATTTACTTTATTTTCTTTGTATGATTCATCAGAAGTCCATTTTCCCAATTTTCGGGCATTAGACCAGTTTTGGATCTTCATTTGGGATCTCTTCTAGGAAATGAGATACAAGTAATATAGGCTTCTCATTGTACTATAATGAGTCTCAGATGACTATTTCAAGCCTATTTACTCCATTTTTTTTGTATGATTCATCAGAAGTCTGTTTTCCCAATTTTTGGCCAGAAGACCAGTTTCGGATCTTCGTTTGGGATCTCTTCTAGGGAATGAGATACAAGTAATAGAGGCTTCTGAATGTACTATTATGAGATCCAGATGACCATTTCAAGCCTATTTACTCCATTTTCTTTGTATGATTCATTGAAGTCCGTTTTCCCCATTTTCGGCCAGTAGACCATTTTTGGATCATCATTTGGGATATCTTCTTGGGAATGTGATACAATTAATAGAGGCTTCCCAATGTAGTATAATGAGTCCCAGACGACTATTTCAAGACCATGTACTCCATTTTCTTTGTATGATTCATCAGAAGTCCGTTTTCCCCATTTTCTGCTAGTAGACCAATTTCTGATCTTCATTTGGGATTTCTTCTAGGAAATTATATACTAGTAATACAGGCCTCTTATTGTACTATTATAAGTCCCAGATGACCATTTCAAGCCAATTTATACCATTTTCTTTGTATGATTCATCAGAAGTCCGTTTTCCCTATTTTCGGCCAGAAGACCAGTTTTGGAACTTCATTTGGGATCTCTTCAAGAGAATGAGATACAAGTAATAGAAGCTTCTCATTGTACTATTATGAGTCCCAGATGACCATTTCAAGCCTATTTACTCCATTTTCTCTGTATGATTCATCAGAAGACCGTTTTCCCCATTTTCGGCCAGTAGATTAATTTCGGATCATCATTTGGGATCTCTTCTAGGGAATGAGATACAAGTAATAGAGGCTTCTCAATGTACTATTATGAGACCCAAATGAGTATTTCAAGCCTATTTACTTTATCTTCTTTGTATGATTCATTAGAAGTCCATTTTCCCCATTTTTGGCCTGTAGACCAGTTTTGGATCTTCATTTGGGAACTCCTCTTGGGAATGAGATACAATTAATTGAGGCTTCTCATTGTAGTATTGTGAGTCCCAGATGACTATTTCAAGCCCATGTACTCCAATTTCTTTGTATGATTCATCAGAAGTCCGTTTTCCCCATTTACTGCTAGTAGACCAGTTTCAGATCTTCATTTGGGATTTCTTCTAGTGAATTTGATACAAGTAAAACAAGCCTCTTATTGTACTATTATGAGTCCCAGATGACCATTTCAAACCAATTTATACCATTTTCTTTGTATGATTCATCAAGTCTGTTTTCCCATTTCGGCCAGTAGACCAGTTTTGGAACTTCATTTGGGATCTCTTCAAGAGAATGATATACAAGTAACAGAAGCTTCTCATTATATTATTATGAGTCATAGATGACTATTTCAAACCTATTTACTCTATTTTATTTGTATAATTCATCAGAAGTCCGTTTTCCCCATTTTTGGCCAGAAGACCAGTTTCGGATCTTCGTTTGGGATCTCTTCTAGGGAATCAGATACAAGTAATAGAGGCTTCTGAATGTACTATGATGAGATCCAGATGACCATTTCAAGCCTATTTTTTCTATTTTCTTTGTATGATTCATCAGAAGTCCGTTTTCTCCATTTTCGGCGAGTAGACCAGTTTCGGATCATCATTTGGGATCTCTTCTTGGGAATGTGATACAATTAATAGAGGCTTCCCACTGTAGTATAATGAGTCCCAGATGACTATTTCAAGCTCATGTTCTCCATTTTCTTTGTATGATTCATCAGAAGTCCGTTTTCCCCATTTTCTGCTAGTAGACCAGTTTCGGATCTTCATTTGGGATTTCTTCTAGGGAATTAGATACAAGTAATACAGGCCTTTTATTGTACTATTATGAGTCCCAGATGACCATTTCAAGCCAATTTATACCATTTTCTTTGTATGATTCATCAGCAGTCCGTTTTCCCCATTTTCGGCCAGAAGACCAGTTTTGGAACTTCATTTGGGATCTCTTCAAGAGAATGAGATACAAGTAATAGAAGCTTCTCATTGTACTATTATGAGTCATAGATGACTATTTCAAGCCTATTTACTCTATTTTATTTGTATAATTCATCAGAAGTCCGTCTTCCTATTTTCGGCCAAAAGACCGGTTTCAGATCTTCGTCTGGGATCTCTTCTAGGGAATGAGATACAAGTAATAGAAGATTCTCAATGTACTATTATGAGACCCAGATGACCATTTCAAGCCTATTTACTCTATTTTCTCTGTATGATTCATCAGAAGACTGTTTTCCCCATTTTCGGCCTGTAGATTAATTTCGGATCATCATTTGGGATCTCTTCTAGGGAATGAGATACAAGTAATAGAGGCTTCTCATTATAATATTATGAGTATTAGATGACTATATCAAGCCTATTTACTCCATTTTCTTTTTATGATTCATCAGAATTCCGTTTTCCCCATTTTCGGCCATTAGACCAGTTTTGGATCTACATTTGGGATCTCTTCTAGGGAAAGAGATACAAGTAATAGAGGCTTCTTATTGTACTATTATGAGTCTTCGATGACTATTTCAAGACTATTTACTCCATTTTCTTTGTATGATTCATCAAATGTCCGTTTCCCCCATTTTCGGCCATTAGACCAGTTTTGGATCTTCATTTGGGATCTCTTCTAGGGAATGAGATACAAGTAAAAGAGGCTTCTCATTGTACTATAATAAGTGTCAGATGACTATTTCAAGCCTATTTACTCCATTTTCTTTGTATGATTCATCAGAAGTCTGTTTTCCGCATTTTTGGCCAGAAGACCAGTTTTGGATCTTCATTTGGGATCTCTTCTAGGGAATGAGATACAAGTAATAGAAGCTTCTCAATGTACTATTATGAGACCCAAAGGACCATTTCAAGCCTATTTACTTTATTTTCTTTGTATGATTCATCAGAAGTCCATTTTCCCAATTTTCGGGCATTAGACCAGTTTTGGATCTTCATTTGGGATCTCTTCTAGGGAATGAGATACAAGTAATAGAGGCTTCTCAATGTACTATTATGAGACCCAAATGACCATTTCAAGCCTATTTACTTTATTTTCTTTGTATGATTCATCAGAAGTCCATTTTCCCAATTTTCGGGCATTAGACCAGTTTTGGATCTTCATTTGGGATCTCTTCTAGGAAATGAGATACAAGTAATATAGGCTTCTCATTGTACTATAATGAGTCTCAGATGACTATTTCAAGCCTATTTACTCCACTTTTTTTGTATGATTCATCAGAAGTCTGTTTACCCAATTTTTGGCCAGAAGACCAGTTTCGGATCTTCGTTTGGGATCTCTTCTAGGGAATGAGATACAAGTAATAGAGGCTTCTGAATGTACTATTATGAGATCCAGATGACCATTTCAAGCCTATTTACTCCATTTTCTTTGTATGATTCATTGAAGTCCGTTTTCCCCATTTTCGGCCAGTAGACCAGTTTCGGATCATCATTTGGGATATCTTCTTGGGAATGTGATACAATTAATAGAGGCTTCCCACTGTAGTATAATGAGTCCCAGATGACTATTTCAAGACCATGTACTCCATTTTCTTTGTATGATTCATCAGAAGTCCGTTTTCCCCATTTTCTGCTAGTAGACCAATTTCTGATCTTCATTTGGGATTTCTTCTAGGGAATTAGATACAAGTAATACAGCCCTCTTATTGTACTATTATAAGTCCCAGATGACCGTTTCAAGCTAATTTATACCATTTTCTTTGTATGATTCATCAGAAGTCCGTTTTCCCTATTTTCGGCCATTAGACCAGTTTTGGATCTTCATTTGGGATCTCTTCTAGGGAATGAGATACAAGTAATAGAAGCTTCTCATTGTACTATTATGAGTCATAGATGACTATTTCAAGCCTATTTACTCTATTTTATTTGTATAATTCATCAGAAGTCCGTTTTCCCTATTTTCGGCCAAAAGACCAGTTTCAGATCTTCGTTTGGGATCTCTTCTAGGGAATGAGATACAAGAAATAGAGGATTCTCAATGTACTATTATGAGTCCCAGATGACCATTTCAAGCCTATTTACTCCATTTTCTCTGTATGATTCATCAGAAGACCGTTTTCCCCATTTTCGGCCAGTAGATTAAATTCGGATCATCATTTGGGATCTCTTCTAGGGAATGAGATACAAGTAATAGAGGCTTCTCATTATAATATTATGAGTATTAGATGACTATATCAATCCTATTTACTCCATTTTCTTTTTATGATTCATCAGAATTCCGTTTTCCCCATTTTCGGCCATTAGACCAGTTTTGGATCTTCATTTGGGATCTCTTCTAAGGAAAGAGATACAAGTAATAGAGGCTTCTCATTGTACTATTATGAGTCTTCGATGACTATTTCAAGACTATTTACTCCATTTTCTTTGTATGATTCATCAAATGTCCGTTTCCCCCATTTTCGTCCATTAGACCAGTTTTGGATCTTCATTTGGGATCTCTTCTAGGGAATGAGATACAAGTAAAACAGGCTTCTCATTGTACTATAATAAGTGTCAGATGACTATTTCAAGCCTATTTACTCCATTTTCTTTGTATGATTCATCAGAAGTCTGTTTTCCCAATTTTTGGCCAGAAGACCAGTTTTGGATCTTCGTTTAGGATCGCATCTAGGCAATGAGATACAAGTAATAGAGGCATCCCAATGTATTATTATGAGGCCCAAATGAGCATTTCAAGCCTATTTACTTTATCTTCTTTGTATGATTCATTAGAAGTCTATTTTCCCCATTTTTGGCCTGTAGACCAGTTTTGGATCTTCATTTGGGAACTCCTCTTGGGAATGAGATACAATTAATTGAGGCTTCTCATTGTAGTATTGTGAGTCCCAGATGACTATTTCAAGCCCATGTACTCCAATTTCTTTGTATGATTCATCAGAAGTCCGTTTTCCCCATTTTCTGCTAGTAGACCAGTTTCAGATCTTCATTTGGGATTTCTTCTAGGGAATTTGATACAAGTAAAACAAGCATCTTATTGTACTATTATGAGTCCCAGATGACCATTTCAAACCAATTTATACCATTTTCTTTGTATGATTCATCAAGTCCGTTTTCCCATTTCGGCCAGTAGACCAGTTTTGGAACTTCATTTGGGATCTCTTCAAGAGAATGATATACAAGTAACAGAAGCTTCTCATTATATTATTATGAGTCATAGATGACTATTTCAAACCTATTTACTCTATTTTATTTGTATAATTCATCAGAAGTCCGTTTTCCCCATTTTCGGCCATAAGACCAGTTTCGGATCTTCATTTGGGATCTCTTCTAGGGAATGATATACAAGTAATAGAGGCCTCTCATTGTACTATTATGAGCCCCAAGCCAATTAAAACAATTTTCTTTGTATGATTCATCAGAAGTCCATTTTCCCAATTTTCGGCCAGTAGACCAGTTTTGGATCTTCATTTGGGATCTCTTCAAGAGAATGAGATACAAGTAATAGAGGCTTTTCATTGTACTATAATGAGTCTCAGATGACTATATCAAGCCTATTTACTCCATTTTCTTTGTACTATTCATCAGAAGTCTGTTTTCCCCATTTTCGGCCACAAGACCTGTTTCGGATCTTCGTTTGGGATCTCTTCTAGGGAATGAGATACAAGTAATAGACGCTTCTGAATGTACTACTATGAGACCCAGATGACCATTTCAAGCCTATTTACTCCATTTTTTCTGTATGATTCATCAGAAGACCGTTTTCCCCATTTTCGGCCAGTAGACTAGTTTCGGATCATCATTTGGGATCTCTTCTAGGGAATGAAATACAAGTAATTGAGGCTTCTCGTTATAATATTATGAGTATTAGATGACTATATCAAGCCTATTTACTCCATTTGCTTTTTATGATTCATCAGAATTCCGTTTTCCCCATTTTTGGCCATTAGACCAGTTTTGGATCTTCATTTGGGATCTCTTCTAAGGAAAGAGATACAAGTAATAGAGGCTTTTCATTGTACTATTATGAGTCTTCGATGACTATTTCAAGTCTATTTACTCCATTTTCTTTGAATGATTCATCAAATGTCCGTTTCCCCCATTTTCGGCCATTAGACCAGTTTTGGATCTTCATTTGGGATCTCATCTAGGGATTGAGATACAAGTAAAAGAGGCTTCTCATTGTACTATAATAAGTGTCAGATGACTATTTCAAGCCTATTTACTCCATTTTCTTTGTATGATTCATCAGAAGTCTGTTTTCCTCATTTTTGGCAAGAAGACCAGTTTCGGATCTTCGTTTGGGATCTCTTCTAGGCAATGAGATACAAGTAATAGAGGCTTCTCAAGGTACTATTATGAGACCCAAATGAGCATTTCAAGCCTATTTACTTTATCTTCTTGGTATGATTCATTAGAAGTCCATTTTCCCCATTTTTGGCCTGTAAACCAGTTTTGGATCTTCATTTGGGAACTCCTCTTGGGAATGAGATACAATTAATTGAGGCTTCTCATTGTAGTATTGTGAGTCCCAGATGACTATTTCTAGCCCATGTACTCCATTTTCTTTGTATGATTCATCAGAAGTCCGTTTTCCCCATTTTCTGCTCGTAGACCAGTTTCGGATCTTCATTTGGGATTTCTTCTAGGGAATTTGATACAAGTAAAACAAGCCTCTTATTGTACTATTATGAGTCCCAGATGACCATTTCAAACCAATTTATACCATTTTCTTTGTATGATTCATCAATAGTCCGTTTTCCCATTTCGGCCAGTAGACCAGTTTTGGAACTTCATTTGGGATCTCTTCAAGAGAATGATATACAAGTAACAGAAGCTTCTCATTGTACTATTATGAGTCATAGATGACTATTTCAAGCCTATTTACTCTATTTTATTTGTATAATTCATCAGAAATCCGTTTTCCCCATTTTCGGCCAGAAGACCAGTTTCGGATCTTCATTTGGGATCTCTTCTAGGGAATGAGATACAAGTAATAGAGGCCTCTCATTGTACTATTATGAGCCCCAAGCCAATTAAAACAATTTTCTTTGTATTATTCATCAGAAGTCCATTTTCCCCATTTTCGGCCAGTAGACCAGTTTTGGATCTTCATTTGGGATCTCTTCGAGAGAATGAGATACAAGTAATAGAGGCTTCTCATTGTACTATAATGAGTCTCAGATGACTATATCAAGCCTATTTACTCCATTTTCTTTGTACTATTCATCAGAAGTCTGTTTTCCCCATGTTCGGCCAAAAGACCTGTTTCGGATCTTCGTCTGGGATCTCTTCTAGGGAATGAGATACAAGTAATAGATGCTTCTGAATGTACTATTATGAGACCCAGATGACCATTTCAAGCCTATTTACTCAATTTTCTTTGTATGAATCATCAGAAGTCCGTTTTCCCCATTTTGGCCAGTAGACCAGTTTCAGATCATCATTTGGGATCTCTTCTAGGGAAAGAGATACAAGTAATAGAGGCTTCTCAATGTACTATTATGAGATCCAGATGACCATTTCAAGCCTATTTACTCCATTTTCTTTGTATGATTCATCAGAAGTCCGTTTTCCCCATTTTCGGCCAGTAGACCAGTTTCGGATCATCATTTGGGATATCTTCTTGGGAATGTGATACAATTAATAGAGGCTTCCCAATGTAGTATAATGAGTCCCAGATGACTATTTCAAGCCCATGTACTCCATTTTCTTTGTATGATTCATCAGAAGTCCGTTTTCCCCATTTTCTGCTAGTAGACCAGTTTCTGATCTTCATTCGGGATTTCTTCTAGGGAATTAGATACAAGTAATACAGGCCTCTTATTGTACTATTATGAGTCCCAGATGACCATTTCAAGCCAATTTATACCATTTTCTCTGTATGATTCATCAGAAGTCCGTTTTCCCTATTTTCGGCCAGAAGACCAGTTTTGGAACTTCTTTTGGGATCTCTTCAAGAGAATGAGATACAAGTAATAGAAGCTTCTCATTGTACTATTATGAGTCATAGATGACTATTTCAAGCCTATTTACTCTATTTTATTTGTATAATTCATCAGAAGTCTGTTTTCCCTATTTTCGGCCAAAAGACCAGTTTCAGATCTTCGTTTGGGATCTCTTCTAGGGAATGAGATACAAGTAATAGAGGATTCTCAATGTACTATTATGAGACCCAGATGACCATTTCAAGCCTATTTACTCCATTTTCTCTGTATGATTCATCAGAAGACCGTTTTCCCCATTTTCGGCCAGTAGATTAATTTCGGATCATCATTTGGGATCTCTTCTAGGGAATGAGATACAAGTAATAGAGGCTTCTCATTATAATATTATGAGTATTAGATGACTATACCAAGCCTATTTACTCTATTTTCTTTTTCTGATTCATCAGAATTCCGTTTTCCCTATTTTCGGCCATTAGACCAGTTTTGGATCTTCATTTGGGATCTCTTCTAGGGAAAGAGATACAAGTAATAGAGGCTTCTCATTGTACTATTATGAGTCTTCGATGACTATTTCAAGACTATTTACTCTATTTTATTTGTATAATTCATCAGAAATCCGTTTTCCCCATTTTCGGCCAGAAGACCAGTTTTGGATCTTCATTTGGGATCTCTTCTAGGGAATGAGATACAAGTAATAGAGGCCTCTCATTGTACTATTATGAGCCCCAAGCCAATTAAAACAATTTTCTTAGTATTATTCATCAGAAGTCCATTTTCCCCATTTTCGGCCAGTAGACCAGTTTTGGATCTTCATTTGGGATCTCTTCAAGAGAATGAGATACAAGTAATAGAGGCTTCTCATTGTACTATAATGAGTCTCAGATGACTATATCAAGCCTATTTACTCCATTTTCTTTGTACTATTAATCAGAAGTCTGTTTTCCCCATTTTCGGCCAAAAGACCTGTTTCGGATCTTCGTTTGGGATCTCTTCTAGGGAATGAGATACAAGTAATAGACGCTTCTGAATGTACTATTATGAGACCCAGATGACCATTTCAAGCCTATTTACTCAATTTTCTTTGTATGATTCATCAGAAGTCCGTTTTCCCCATTTTGGCCAGTAGACCAGTTTCAGATCATCATTTGGGATCTCTTCTAGGGAAAGAGATACAAGTAATAGAGGCTTCTTAATGTACTATTATGAGATCCAGATGACCATTTCAAGCCTATTTACTCCATTTTCTTTGTATGATTCATCAGAAGTCCGTTTTCCCCATTTTCGGCCAGTAGACCAGTTTCGGATCATCATTTGGGATATCTTCTTGGGAATGTGATACAATTAATAGAGGCTTCCCAATGTAGTATAATGAGTCCCAGATGACTATTTCAAGCCCATGTACTCCATTTTCTTTGTATGATTCATCAGAAGTCCGTTTTCCCCATTTTCTGCTAGTAGACCAGTTTCTGATCTTCATTTGGGATTTCTTCTAGGGAATTAGATACAAGTAATACAGGCCTCTTATTGTACTATTATGAGTCCCAGATGACCATTTCAAGCCAATTTATACCATTTTCTTTGTATGATTCATCAGAAGTCCGTTTTCCCTATTTTTGGCCAGAAGACCAGTTTTGGAACTTCATTTGGGATCTCTTCAAGAGAATGAGATACAAGTAATAGAAGCTTCTCATTGTACTATTATGAGTCATAGATGACTATTTCAAGCCTATTTACTCTATTTTATTTGTATAATTCATCAGAAGTCCGTTTTCCCTATTTTCGGCCAAAAGACCAGTTTCAGATCTTCGTTTGGGATCTCTTCTAGGGAATGAGATACAAGTAATAGAGGATTTGTCAATGTACTATTATGAGACCCAGATGACCATTTAAAGCCTATTTACTCCATTTTCTCTGTATGATTCATCAGAAGACCGTTTTCGCCATTTTCGGCCAGTAGATTAATTTCGGATCATCATTTGGGATCTCTTCTAGGGAATGAGATACAAGTAATAGAGGCTTCTCATTATAATATTATGAGTATTAGATGACTATATCAAGCCTATTTACTCTATTTTCTTTTTATGATTCATCAGAATTCCGTTTTCCCCATTTTCGGCCATTAGACCAGTTTTGGATCTTCATTTGGGATCTCTTCTAGGGAAAGAGATACAAGTAATAGAGGCTTCTCATTGTACTATTATGAGTCTTCGATGACTATTTCAAGACTATTTACTCCATTTTCTTTGTATGATTCATCAAATGTCCGTTTCCCCCATTTTCGGCCATTGGACCAGTTTTGGATCTTCATTTGGGATCTCTTCTAGGGAATAAGATACAACTAAAAAAGGCTTCTCATTGTACTATAATAAGTGTCAGATGACTATTTCAAGCCTATTTACTCCATTTTCTTTGTATGATTCATCAGAAGTCTTTTTTCCCCATTTTTGGCCAGAAGACCAGTTTTGGATCTTCGTTTGGGATCACTTCTAGGCAATGAGATACAAGTAATAGAGGCATCTCAATGTACTAATATGAGACCCAAATGAGCATTTCAAGCCTATTTACTTTATCTTCTTTGTATGATTCATTAGAAGTCCATTTTCCTTATTTTTGGCCTGTAGACCAGTTTTGGATCTTCATTTGGGAACTCCTCTTGGGAATGAGATACAATTAATTGAGGCTTCTCATTGTAGTATTGTGAGTCCCAGATGACTATTTCAAGCCCATGTACTCCAATTTCTTTGTATGATTCATCAGAAGTCCGTTTTCCCCATTTTCTGCTAGTAGACCAGTTTCAGATCTTCATTTGGGATTTCTTCTAGGGAATTTGATACAAGTAAAACAAGCCTCTTATTGTACTATTATGAGTCCCAGATAACCATTTCAAACCAATTTATACCATTTTCTTTGTATGATTCATCAAGTCTGTTTTCCCATTTTGGCCAGTAGACCAGTTTTGGAACTTCATTTGGGATCTCTTCAAGAGAATGATATACAAGTAACAGAAGCTTCTCATTGTATTATTATGAGTCATAGATGACTATTTCAAACCTATTTACTATATTTTATTTGTATAATTCATCAGAAGTCCGTTTTCCCCATTTTCGGCCATAAGACCAGTTTCGGATCTTCATTTGGGATCTCTTCTAGGGAATGAGATACAAGTAATAGAGGCTTTTCATTGTACTATAATGAGTCTCAGATGACTATATCAAGCCTATTTACTCCATTTTCTTTGTACTATTCATCAGAAGTCTGTTTTCCCCATTTTCGGCCACAAGACCTGTTTCGGATCTTCGTTTGGGATCTCTTCTAGGGAATGAGATACAAGTAATAGACGCTTCTGAATGTACTACTATGAGACCCAGATGACCATTTCAAGCCTATTTACTCCATTTTCTCTGTATGATTCATCAGAAGACCGTTTTCCCCATTTTCGGCCAGTAGACTAGTTTCGGATCATCATTTGGGATCTCTTCTAGGGAATGAAATACAAGTAATTGAGGCTTCTCATTATAATATTATGAGTATTAGATGACTATATCAAGCCTATTTACTCCATTTTCTTTTTATGATTCATCAGAATTCCGTTTTCCTCATTTTTGGCCATTAGACCAGTTTTGGATCTTCATTTGGGATCTCTTCTAGGGAAAGAGATACAAGTAATAGAAGCTTCTCATTGTACTATTATGAGTCTTCGATGACTATTTCAAGTCTATTTACTCCATTTTCTTTGTATGATTCATCAAATGTCCGTTTCCCCCATTTTCGGCCATTAGACCAGTTTTGGATCTTCATTTGGGATCTCATCTAGGGAATGAGATACAAGTAAAAGAGGCTTCTCATTGTACCATAATAAGTGTCAGATGACTATTTCAAGCCTAGTTACTCCATTTTCTTTGTACTATTCATCAGAAGTCTGTTTTCCCCATTTTCGGCCAAAAGACCTGTTTCGGATCTTCGTTTAGGATCTCTTCTAGGGAATGAGATACAAGTAATAGACGCTTATGAATGTACTATTATGAGACCCAGATGACCATTTCAAGCCTATTTACTCAATTTTCTTTGTATGATTCATCAGAAGTCCGTTTTCCCCATTTTCGGCCATAAGACCAGTTTCGGATCTTCATTTGGGATCTCTTCTAGGGAATGATATACAAGTAATAGAGGCCTCTCATTGTACTATTATGAGCCCCAAGCCAATTAAAACAATTTTCTTTGTATGATTCATCAGAAGTCCATTTTCCCCATTTTCGGCCAGTAGACCAGTTTTGGATCTTCATTTGGGATCTCTTCAAGAGAATGAGATACAAGTAATAGAGGCTTTTCATTGTACTATAATGAGTCTCAGATGACTATATCAAGCCTATTTACTCCATTTTCTTTGTTCTATTCATCAGAAGTCTGTTTTCCCCATTTTCGGCCACAAGACCTGTTTCGGATCTTCGTTTGGGATCTCTTCTAGGGAATGAGATACAAGTAATAGACGCTTCTGAATGTACTATTATGAGACCCAGATGATCATTTCAAGCCTATTTACTCCATTTTCTCTGTATGATTCATCAGAAGACCGTTTTTCCCATTTTCGGCCAGTAGACTAGTTTCGGATCATCATTTGGGATCTCTTCTAGTGAATGAAATACAAGTAATTGAGGCTTCTCATTATAATATTATGAGTATTAGATGACTATATCAAGCCTATTTACTCCATTTTCTTTTTATGATTCATCAGAATTCCGTTTTCCCCATTTTCTGCCATTAGACCAGTTTTGGATCTTCATTTGGGATCTCTTCTAGGGAAAGAGATACAAGTAATAGAGGCTTTTCATTGTACTATTATGAGTCTTCGATGACTATTTCAAGTCTATTTACTCCATTTTCTTTGTATGATTCATCAAATGTCCGTTTCCCCCATTTTCGGCCATTAGACCAGTTTTGGATCTTCATTTGGGATCTCATCTAGGGATTGAGATACAAGTAAAAGAGGCTTCTCATTGTACTATAATAAGTGTCAGATGACTATTTCAAGCCTATTTACTCTATTTTCTCTGTATGATTCATCAGAAGTCTGTTTTCCTCATTTTTGGCAAGAAGACCAGTTTCGGATCTTCGTTTGGGATCTCTTCTAGGTAATGAGATACAAGTAATAGAGGCTTCTCAATGTACTATTATGAGACCCAAATGAGCATTTCAAGCCTATTTACTTTATCTTCTTTGTATGATTCATTAGAAGTCCACTTTCCCCATTTTTGGCCTGTAAACCAGTTTTGGATCTTCATTTGGGAACTCCTCTTGGGAATGAGATACAATTAATTAAGGCTTCTCATTGTAGTATTGTGAGTCCCAGATGACTATTTCAAGCCCATGTACTCCATTTTCTTTGTATGATTCATCAGAAGTCCGTTTTCCCCATTTTCTGCTCGTAGACCAGTTTCGGATCTTCATTTGGGATTTCTTCTAGGGAATTTGATACAAGTAAAACAAGCCTCTTATTGTACTATTATGAGTCCCAGATGACCATTTCAAACCAATTTATACCATTTTCTTTGTATGATTCATCAAGTCCGTTTTCCCATTTTGGCCAGTAGACCAGTTTTGGAACTTTATTTGGGATCTCTTCAAGAGAATGATATACAAGTAACAGAAGCTTCTTATTGTACTATTATGAGTCATAGATGACTATTTCAAGCCTATTTACTCTATTTTATTTGTATAATTCATCAGAAATCCGTTTTCCCCATTTTCGGCCAGAAGACCAGTTTTGGATCTTCATTTGGGATCTCTTCTAGGGAATGATATACAAGTAATAGAGGCCTCTCATTGTACTATTATGAGCCCCAAACCAATTAAAACAATTTTCTTTGTATTATTCATCAGAAGTCCATTTTCCCCATTTTCGGCCAGTAGACCAGTTTTGGATCTTCATTTGGGATCTCTTCAGGAGAATGAGATACAAGTAATAGAGGCTTCTCATTGTACTATAATGAGTCTCAGATGACCATTTCAAAACAATTTATACCTTTTTCTTTGTATGATTCATCAGAATTCCGTTTTCCCCATTTTCGGCCATTAGACCAGTTTTGGATCTTCATTTGGGATCTCTTCTAGGGAAAGAGATACAAGTAATAGAGGCTTTTCATTGAACTATTATGAGTCTTCGATGACTATTTCAAGTCTATTTACTCCATTTTCTTTGAATGATTCATCAAATGTCCGTTTCCCCCATTTTCGGCCATTAGACCAGTTTTGGATCTTCATTTGGGATCTCATCTAGGGAATGAGATACAAGTAAAAGAGGCTTTTCATTGTACTATAATAAGTGTCAGATGACTATTTCAAGCCTATTTACTGCATTTTCTTTGTACTATTCATCAGAAGTCTGTTTTCCCCATTTTCGGCCAAAAGACCTGTTTCGGATCTTCGTTTGGGATCTCTTCTAGGGAATGAGATACAAGTAATAGACGCTTCTCAATGTACTATTATGAGACCCAGATGACCATTTCAAGCCTATTTACTCCATTTTCTCTGTATGATTCATCAGAAGACCGTTTTCCCCATTTTCGGGCAGTAGATTAATTTCGGATCATCATTCGGGATCTCTTCTAGGGAATGAGATACAAGTAATAGAGGCTTCTCATTATAATATTATGAGTATTAGATGACTATATCAAGCCTATTTACTCCATTTTCTTTTTATGATTCATCAGAATTCTGTTTTCCCCATTTTCGGCCATTAGACCAGTTTTGGATCTTCATTTGGGATCTCTTCTAGGGTAAGAGATACAAGTAATAGAGGCTTCTCATTGTACTATTATGAGTCTTCGATGACTATTTGAAGACTATTTACTCCATTTTCTTTGTATGATTCATCAAATGTCCGTTTCCCCCATTTCGGCCATTAGACCAGTTTTGGATCTTCATTTGGGATCTCTTCTAGGGAATGAGATACAAGTAAAAGAGGCTTCTCATTGTACTATAATAAGTGTCAGATGACTATTTCAAGCCTATTTACTCCATTTTCTTTGTATGATTCATCAGAAGTCTGTTTTCCCCATTTTTGGCCAGAAGACCAGTTTTGGATCTTCGTTTGGGATCGCTTCTAGGCAATGAGATACAAGTAATAGAGGCATCTCAATGTACTATTATGAGACCCAAATGAGCATTTCAAGCCTATTTACTTTATCTTCTTTGTATGATTCATTAGAAGTCCATTTTCCCCATTTTTGGCCTGTTGACCAGTTTTGGATCTTCATTTGGGAACTCCTCTTGGGAATGAGATACAATTAATTGAGGCTTCTCATTGTAGTATTGTGAGTCCCAGATGACTATTTCAAGCCCATGTACTCCAATTTCTTTGTATGATTCATCAGAAGTCCGTTTTCCCCATTTTCTGCTAGTAGACCAGTTTCAGATCTTCATTTGGGATTTCTTCTAGGGAATTTGATACAAGTAAAACAAGCCTCTTATTGTACTATTATGAGTCCCAGATGACCATTTCAAACCAATTTATACCATTTTCTTTGTATGATTCATCAAGTCCGTTTTCCCATTTTGGCCAGTAGACCAGTTTTGGAACTTCATTTGGGATCTCTTCAAGAGAATGCTATACAAATAACAGAAGCTTCTCATTGTATTATTATGAGTCATAGATGACTATTTCAAACCTATTTACTCTATTTTATTTGTATAATTCATCAGAAGTCCGTTTTCCCCATTTTCGGCTATAAGACCAGTTTCGGATCTTTATTTGGGATCTCTTCTAGGGAATGATATACAAGTAATAGAGGCCTCTCATTGTACTATTATGAGCCCCAAGCCAATTAAAACAATTTTCTTTGTATGATTCATCAGAAGTCCATTTTCCCCATTTTCGGCCAGTAGACAAGTTTTGGATCTTCATTTGGGATCTCTTCAAGAGAATGAGATACAAGTAATAGAGGCTTCTCATTGTACTATAATGAGTCTCAGATGACTATATCAAGCCTATTTACTCCATTTTCTTTGTACTATTCATCAGAAGTCTGTTTTCCCCATTTTCGGCCATAAGACCTTTTTCGGATCTTCGTTTGGGATCTCTTCTAGGGAATGAGATACAAGTAATAGACGCTTCTCAATGTACTATTATGAGACCGAGATGACCATTTCAAGCCTATTTACTCCATTTTCTCTGTATGATTCATCAGAAGACCGTTTTCCCCATTTTCGGCCAGGAGACTAGTTTCGGATCATCATTTGGAATCTCTTCTAGGGAATGAAATACAAGTAATTGAGGCTTTTCATTATAATATTATGAGTATTAGATGACTATATCAAGCCTATTTACTCCATTTTTTTTTTATGATTCATCAGAATTCCGTTTTCCCCATTTTCGGCCATTAGACCAGTTTTGGATCTTCATTTGGGATCTCTTCTAGGGAAAGAGATACAAGTAATAGAGGCTTCTCATTGTACTATTATGAGTCTTCGATGACTATTTCAAGTCTATTTACTCCATTTTCTTTGTATGATTCATCAAATGTCCGTTTCCCCCATTTTCGGCCATTAGACAAGTTTTGGATCTTCATTTGGGATCTCATCTAGGGAATGAGATACAAGTAAAAGAGGCTTTTCATTGTACTATAATAAGTGTCAGATGACTATTTCAAGCCTATTTACTCCATTTTCTTTGTACTATTCATCAGAAGTCTGTTTTCCCCATTTTCGGCCAAAAGACCTGTTTCGGATCTTCGTTTGGGATCTCTTCTAGGGAATGAGATACAAGTAATAGACGCTTCTCAATGTACTATTATGAGACCCAGATGACCATTTCAAGCCTATTTACTCAATTTTCTTTGTATGATTCATCAAAAGTCCGTTTTCCCCATTTTGGCCAGTAGACCAGTTTCAGATCATCATTTGGGATCTCTTTTAGGGAAAGAGATACAAGTAATAGAGGCTTCTCATTGTACTATTATGAGTCTTCGATGACTATTTCAAGACTATTTACTCTATTTTCTTTGTATGATTCATCAAATGTCCGTTTTCCCCATTTTCGGCCATTAGACCAGTTTTGGATCTTCATTTGGAATCTCTTCTAGGGAATGAGATACAAGTAAAATAGGCTTCTCATTATACTATAATAAGTGTCAGATGACTATTTCAAGCCTATTTACTCCATTTTCTTTGTATGATTCATCAGAAGTCTGTTTTCCCTATTTTTGGCCAGAAGACCAGTTTCAGATCTTCGTTTGGGATCTCTTCTAGGCAATGAGATACAAGTAATAGAGGCTTCTCAATGTACTATTATGAGACCCAAATGAGCATTTCAAGCCTATTTACTTTATCTTCTTTGTATGATTCATTAGAAGTCCATTTTCCCCATTTTTGGCCTGTAGACCAGTTTTGGATCTTCATTTGGGAACTCCTCTTGGGAATGATAAACAATTAATTGAGGCTTCTCATTGTAGTATTGTGAGTCCCAGATGACTATTTCAAGCCCATGTACTCCAATTTCTTTGTATGATTCATCAGAAGTCCGTTTTCCCCATTTTCTGCTAGTAGACCAGTTTCAGATCTTCATTTGGGATTTCTTCTAGGGAATTTGATACAAGTAAAACAAGCCTCTTATTGTACTATTATGAGTCCCAGATGACCATTTCAAACCAATTTATACCATTTTCTTTGTATGATTCATCAGTAGTCCGTTTTCCCATTTCGGCCAGTAGACCAGTTTTGGAACTTCATTTGGGATCTCTTCAGGAGAATGATATACAAGTAACAGAAGCTTCTTATTGTACTATTATGAGTCATAGATGACTATTTCAAGCCTATTTACTCTATTTTATTTGTATAATTCATCAGAAATCCGTTTTCCCCATTTTCGGCCAGAAGACCAGTTTTGGATCTTCATTTGGGATCTCTTCTAGGGAATGAGATACAAGTAATAGAGGCCTCTCATTGTACTATTATGAGCCCCAAGCCAATTAAAACAATTTTCTTTGTATTATTCATCAGAAGTCCATTTTGCCCATTTTCGGCCAGTAGACCAGTTTTGGATCTTCATTTGGGATCTCTTCAGGAGAATGAGATACAAGTAATAGAGGCTTCTCATTGTACTATAATGAGTCTCAGATGACTATATCAAGCCTATTTACTCCATTTTCTTAGTACTATTCATCAGAAGTCTGTTTTCCCCATTTTCGGCCAAAAGACCTGTTTTGGATCTTCGTTTGGGATCTCTTTTAGGGAATGAGATACAAGTAATAGACGCTTCTGAATGTACTATTATGAGACCCAGATGACCATTTCAAGCCTATTTACTCAATTTTCTTTGTATGATTCATCAGAAGTCCGTTTTCCCCATTTTGGCCAGTAGACCAGTTTCAGATCATCATTTGGGATCTCTTCTAGGGAAAGAGATACAAGTAATAGAGGCTTCTCAATGTACTATTATGAGATCCAGATAACCATTTCAAGCCTATTTACTCCATTTTCTTTGTATGATTTATCAGAAGTCCGTTTTCCCCATTTTCGGCCAGTAGACCAGTTTTGGATCATCATTTGGGATATCTTCTTGGGAATGTGATACAATTAATAGAGGCTTCCCACTGTAGTATAATGAGTCCCAGATGACTATTTCAAGCCCATGTACTCCATTTTCTTTGTATGATTCATCAGAAGTCCGTTTTCCCCATTTTCTGCTAGTAGACCAGTTTCTGATCTTCAATTGGGATTTCTTCTAGGGAATTAGATTCAAGTAATACAGGCCTCTTATTGTACTATTATGAGTCCCAGATGACCATTTCAAGCCAATTTATACTATTTTCTTTGTATGATTCATCAGAAGTCCGTTTTCCCTATTTTCGGCCAGAAGACCAGTTTTGGAACTTCATTTGGGATCTCTTCAAGAGAATGAGATACAAGTAATAGAAGCTTCTCATTGTACTATTATAAGTCATAGATGACTATTTCAAGCCTATTTACTCTATTTTATTTGTATAATTCATCAGAAGTCCGTTTTCCCTATTTTCGGCCAAAAGACCAGTTTCAGATCTTCGTTTGGGATCTCTTCTAGGGAATGAGATACAAGTAATAGAGGATTCTCAATGTACTATTATGAGACCCAGATGACCATTTCAAGCCTATTTACTCCATTTTCTCTGTATGATTCATCAGAAGACCGTTTTCCCCATTTTCGGCCAGTAGATTAATTTCGGATCATCATTCGGGATCTCTTCTAGGGAATGAGATACAAGTAATAGAGGCTTCTCATTATAATATTATGAGTAGTATTAGGACTATATCAAGCCTATTTACTCCATTTTCTTTTTATGATTCATCAGAATTCTGTTTTCCCCATTTTCGGCCATTAGACCAGTTTTGGATCTTCATTTGGGATCTCTTCTAGGGAAAGAGATACAAGTAATAGAGGCTTCTCATTGTACTATTATGAGTCTTCGATGACTATTTCAAGACTATTTACTCCATTTTCTTTGTATGATTCATCAAATGTCCGTTTCCCCCATTTCGGCCATTAGACCAGTTTTGGATCTTCATTTGGGATCTCTTCTAGGGAATGAGATACAAGTAAAAGAGGCTTCTCATTGTACTATAATAAGTGTCAGATGACTATTTCAAGCCTATTTACTCCATTTTCTTTGTATGATTCATCAGAAGTCTGTTTTCCCCATTTTTGGCCAGAAGACCAGTTTTGGATCTTCGTTTGGGATCGCTTCTAGGCAATGAGATACAAGTAATAGAGGCATCTCAATGTACTATTATGAGACCCAAATGAGCATTTCAAGCCTATTTACTTTATCTTCTTTGTATGATTCATTAGAAGTCCATTTTCCCCATTTTTGGCCTGTAGACCAGTTTTGGATCTTCATTTGGGAACTCCTCTTGGGAATGAGATACAATTAATTGAGGCTTCTCATTGTAGTATTGTGAGTCCCAGATGACTATTTCAAGCCCATGTACTCCAATTTCTTTGTATGATTCATCAGAAGTCCGTTTTCCCCATTTTCTGCTAGTAGACCAGTTTCAGATCTTCATTTGGGATTTCTTCTAGGGAATTTGATACAAGTAAAACAAGCCTCTTATTGTACTATTATGAGTCCCAGATGACCATTTCAAACCAATTTATACCATTTTCTTTGTATGATTCATCAAGTCCGTTTTCCCATTTTGGCCAGTAGACCAGTTTTGGAACTTCATTTGGGATCTCTTCAAGAGAATGCTATACAAGTAACAGAAGCTTCTCATTGTATTATTATGAGTCATAGATGACTATTTCAAACCTATTTACTTTATTTTATTTGTATAATTCATCAGAAGTCCGTTTTCCCCATTTTCGGCCATAAGACCAGTTTCAGATCTTCATTTGGGATCTCTTCTAGGGAATGATATACAAGTAATAGAGGCCTCTCATTGTACTATTATGAGCCCCAAGCCAATTAAAACAATTTTCTTTGTATGATTCATCAGAAGTCCATTTTCCCAATTTTCGGCCAGTAGACAAGTTTTGGATCTTCATTTGGGATCTCTTCAAGAGAATGAGATACAAGTAATAGAGGCTTCTCATTGTACTATAATGAGTCTCAGATGACTATATCAAGCCTATTTACTCCATTTTCTTTGTACTATTCATCAGAAGTCTGTTTTCCCCATTTTCGGCCATAAGACCTTTTTCGGATCTTCGTTTGGGATCTCTTCTAGGGAATGAGATACAATTAATAGACGCTTCTCAATGTACTATTATGAGACCCAGATGACCATTTCAAGCCTATTTACTCCATTTTCTCTGTATGATTCATCAGAAGACCGTTTTCCCCATTTTCGGCCAGGAGACTAGTTTCGGATCATCATTTGGAATCTCTTCTAGGGAATGAAATACAAGTAATTGAGGCTTTTCATTATAGTATTATGAGTATTAGATGACTATATCAAGCCTATTTACTCCATTTTTTTTTTATGATTCATCAGAATTCCGTTTTCCCCATTTTCGGCCATTAGACCAGTTTTGGATCTTCATTTGGGATCTCTTCTAGGGAAAGAGATACAAGTAATAGAGGCTTCTCATTGTACTATTATGAGTCTTCGATGACTATTTCAAGTCTATTTACTCCATTTTCTTTGTATGATTCATCAAATGTCCGTTTCCCCCATTTTCGGCCATTAGACAAGTTTTGGATCTTCATTTGGGATCTCATCAAGGGAATGAGATACAAGTAAAAGAGGCTTTTCATTGTACTATAATAAGTGTCAGATGACTATTTCAAGCCTATTTACTCCATTTTCTTTGTACTATTCATCAGAAGTCTGTTTTCCCCATTTTCGGCCAAAAGACCTGTTTCGGATCTTCGTTTGGGATCTCTTCTAGGGAATGAGATACAAGTAATAGACGCTTCTCAATGTACTATTATGAGACCCAGATGACCATTTCAAGCCTATTTACTCAATTTTCTTTGTATGATTCATCAAAAGTCCGTTTTCCCCATTTTGGCCAGTAGACCAGTTTCAGATCATCATTTGGGATCTCTTTTAGGGAAAGAGATACAAGTAATAGAGGCTTCTCATTGTACTATTATGAGTCTTCGATGACTATTTCAAGACTATTTACTCTAATTTCTTTGTATGATTCATCAAATGTCCGTTTTCCCCATTTTCGGCCATTAGACCAGTTTTGGATCTTCATTTGGAATCTCTTCTAGGGAATGAGATACAAGTAAAATAGGCTTCTCATTATACTATAATAAGTGTCAGATGACTATTTCAAGCCTATTTACTCCATTTTCTTTGTATGATTCATCAGAAGTCTGTTTTCCCCATTTTTGGCCAGAAGACCAGTTTCAGATCTTCGTTTGGGATCTCTTCTAGGCAATGAGATACAAGTAATAGAGGCTTCTCAATGTACTATTATGAGACCCAAATGAGCATTTCAAGCCTATTTACTTTATCTTCTTTGTATGATTCATTAGAAGTCCATTTTCCCCATTTTTGGCCTGTAGACCAGTTTTGGATCTTCATTTGGGAACTCCTCTTGGGAATGATAAACAATTAATTGAGGCTTCTCATTGTAGTATTGTGAGTCCCAGATGACTATTTCAAGCCCATGTACTCTAATTTCTTTGTATGATTCATCAGAAGTCCGTTTTCCCCATTTTCTGCTAGTAGACCAGTTTCAGATCTTCATTTGGGATTTCTTCTAGGGAATTTGATACAAGTAAAACAAGCCTCTTATTGTACTATTATGAGTCCCAGATGACCATTTCAAACCAATTTATACCATTTTCTTTGTATGATTCATCAAGTCCGTTTTCCCATTTTGGCCAGTAGACCAGTTTTGGAACTTCATTTGGGATCTCTTCAAGAGAATGCTATACAAGTAACAGAAGCTTCTCATTGTATTATTATGAGTCATAGATGACTATTTCAAACCTATTTACTCTATTTTATTTGTATAATTCATCAGAAGTCCGTTTTCCCCATTTTCGGCCATAAGACCAGTTTCGGATCTTCATTTGGGATCTCTTCTAGGGAATGATATACAAGTAATAGAGGCCTCTCATTGTACTATTATGAGCCCCAAGCCAATTAAAACAATTTTCTTTGTATGATTCATCAGAAGTCCATTTTCCCCATTTTCGGCCAGTAGACAAGTTTTGGATCTTCATTTGGGATCTCTTCATGAGAATGAGATACAAGTAATAGAGGCTTCTCATTGTACTATAATGAGTCTCAGATGACTATATCAAGCCTATTTACTCCATTTTCTTTGTACTATTCATCAGAAGTCTGTTTTCCCCATTTTCGGCCATAAGACCTTTTTCGGATCATCGTTTGGGATCTCTTCTAGGGAATGAGATACAAGTAATAGACGCTTTTCAATGTACTATTATGAGACCCAGATGACCATTTCAAGCCTATTTACTCCATTTTCTCTGTATGATTCATCAGAAGACCGTTTTCCCCATTTTCGGCCAGGAGACTAGTTTCGGATCCTCATTTGGAATTTCTTCTAGGGAATGAAATACAAGTAATTGAGGCTTTTCATTATAATATTATGAGTATTAGATGACTATATCAAGCCTATTTACTCCATTTTTTTTTTATGATTCATCAGAATTCCGTTTTCCCCATTTTCGGCCATTAGACCAGTTTTGGATCTTCATTTGGGATCTCTTCTAGGGAAAGAGATACAAGTAATAGAGGCTTCTCATTGTACTATTATGAGTCTTCGATGACTATTTCAAGTCTATTTACTCCATTTTCTTTGTATGATTCATCAAATGTCCGTTTCCCCCATTTTCGGCCATTAGACAAGTTTTGGATCTTCATTTGGGATCTCATCTAGGGAATGAGATACAAGTAAAAGAGGCTTTTCATTGTACTATAATAAGTGTCAGATGACTATTTCAAGCCTATTTACTCCATTTTCTTTGTACTATTCATCAGAAGTCTGTTTTCCCCATTTTCGGCCAAAAGACCTGTTTCGGATTTTCGTTTGGGATCTCTTCTAGGGAATGAGATACAAGTAATAGACGCTTCTCAATGTACTATTATGAGACCCAGATGACCATTTCAAGCCTATTTACTCAATTTTCTTTGTATGATTCATCAAAAGTCCGTTTTCCCCATTTTGGCCAGTAGACCAGTTTCAGATCATCATTTGGGATCTCTTTTAGGGAAAGAGATACAAGTAATAGAGGCTTCTCATTGTACTATTATGAGTCTTCGATGACTATTTCAAGACTATTTACTCTATTTTCTTTGTATGATTCATCAAATGTCCGTTTTCCCCATTTTCGGCCATTAGACCAGTTTTGGATCTTCATTTGGAATCTCTTCTAGGGAATGAGATACAAGTAAAATAGGCTTCTCATTATACTATAATAAGTGTCAGATGACTATTTCAAGCTTATTTACTCCATTTTCTTTGTATGATTCATCAGAAGTCTGTTTTCCCCATTTTTGGCCAGAAGACCAGTTTCAGATCTTCCTTTGGGATCTCTTCTAGGCAATGAGATACAAGTAATAGAGGCTTCTCAATGTACTATTATGAGACCCAAATGAGCATTTCAAGCCTATTTACTTTATCTTCTTTGTATGATTCATTAGAAGTCCATTTTCCCCATTTTAGGCCTGTAGACCAGTTTTGGATCTTCATTTGGGAACTCCTCTTGGGAATGATAAACAATTAATTGAGGCTTCTCATTGTAGTATTGCGAGTCCCGGATGACTATTTCATGCCCATGTACTCCATTTTCTTTGTATGATTCATCAGAAGTCCGTTTTCCCCATTTTCTGCTAGTAGACCAGTTTCGGATCTTCATTTGTGATTTGTTCTAGGGAAATAGATACAAGTAATACAGGCCTCTTATTGTACTATTATGAGTCCCAGATGACCATTTCAAACCAATTTATACCATTTTCTTTGTATGATTCATCAGAAGTTTGTTTTCCCCATTTTTGGCCAGAAGACCAGTTTAGGATCTTCGTTTGGGATCTCTTCTAGGGAATGAGATACAAGTAATAGAGGCTTCTCAATGTACTATTATGAGACCCAGATGACCATTTCAAGCCTATTTACTCCATTTTCTTTGTATGATTCATCAGAAGTCCGTTTTCCCTATTTTCTGCTAGTAGACCAGTTTCAGATCTTCATTTGGGATTTCTTCTAGGGAATTTGATACAAGTAAAACAAGCCTCTTATTGTACTATAATGAGTCCCAGATGACCATTTCAAACCAATTTATACCATTTTCTTTGTATGATTCATCAAGTCCGTTTTCCCATTTTGGCCAGTAGACCAGTTTTGGAACTTCATTTGGGATCTCTTCAAGAGAATGCTATACAAGTAACAGAAGCTTCTCATTGTATTATTATGAGTCATAGATGACTATTTCAAACCTATTTACTCTATTTTATTTGTATAATTCATCAGAAGTCCGTTTTCCCCATTTTCGGCAATAAGACCAGTTTCGGATCTTCATTTGGGATCTCTTCTAGGGAATGATATACAAGTAATAGAGGCCTCTCATTGTACTATTATGAGCCCCAAGCCAATTAAAACAATTTTCTTTGTATGATTCATCAGAAGTCTATTTTCCCCATTTTCGGCCAGTAGACAAGTTTTGGATCTTCATTTGGGATCTCTTCAAGAGAATGAGATACAAGTAATAGAGGCTTCTCATTGTACTATAATGAGTCTCAGATGACTATATCAAGCCTATTTACTCCATTTTCTTTGTACTATTCATCAGAAGTCTGTTTTCCCCATTTTCGGCCATAAGACCTTTTTCGGATCTTCGTTTGGGATCTCTTCTAGGGAATGAGATACAAGTAATAGACGCTTCTCAATGTACTATTATGAGACCCAGATGACCATTTCAAGCCTATTTACTCAATTTTCTTTGTATGATTCATCAAAAGTCCGTTTTCCCCATTTTGGCCAGTAGACCAGTTTCAGATCATTATTTGGGATCTCTTTTAGGGAAAGAGATACAAGTAATAGAGGCTTCTCATTGTACTATTATGAGTCTTCGATGACTATTTCAAGACTATTTACTCTATTTTCTTTGTATGATTCATCAAATATCCGTTTTCCCCATTTTCGGCCATTAGACCAGTTTTGGATCTTCATTTGGAATCTCTTCAAGGGAATGAGATACAAGTAAAATAGGCTTCTCATTATACTATAATAAGTGTCAGATGACTATTTCAAGCCTATTTACTCCATTTTCTTTGTATGATTCATCAGAAGTCTGTTTTCCCCATTTTTGGCCAGAAGACCAGTTTCGGATCTTCGTTTGGGATCTCTTCTAGGCAATGAGATACAAGTAATAGAGGCTTCTCAATGTACTATTATGAGACCCAAATGAGCATTTCAAGCCTATTTACTTTATCTTCTTTGTATGATTCATTAGAAGTCCATTTCCCCCATTTTTGGCCTGTAGACCAGTTTTGGATCTTCATTTGGGAACTCCTCTTGGGAATGATAAACAATTAATTGAGGCTTCTCATTGTAGTATTGCGAGTCCCGGATGACTATTTCATGCCCATGTACTCCATTTTCTTTGTATGATTCATCAGAAGTCCGTTTTCCCCATTTTCTGCTAGTAGACCAGTTTCGGATCTTCATTTGTGATTTCTTCTAGGGAATTAGATACAAGTAATACAGGCCTCTTATTGTACTATTATGAGTCCCAGATGACCATTTCAAACCAATTTATACCATTTTCTTTGTATGATTCATCAGAAGTTTGTTTTCCCCAGTTTTGGCCAGAAGACCAGTTTAGGATCTTCGTTTGGGATCTCTTCTAGGGAATGAGATACAAGTAATAGAGGCTTCTCAATGTACTATTATGAGACCCAGATGACCATTTCAAGCCTATTTACTCCATTTTCTTTGTATGATTCATCAGAAGTCCGTTTTCCCTATTTTCTGCTAGTAGACCAGTTTCAGATCTTCATTTGGGATTTCTTCTAGGGAATTTGATACAAGTAAAACAAGCCTCTTATTGTACTATTATGAGTCCCAGATGACCATTTCAAACCAATTTATACCATTTTCTTTGTATGATTCATCAAGTCCGTTTTCCCATTTTGGCCAGTAGACCAGTTTTGGAACTTCATTTGGGATCTCTTCAAGAGAATGCTATACAAGTAACAGAAGCTTCTCATTGTATTATTATGAGTCATAGATGACTATTTCAAACCTATTTACTCTATTTTATTTGTATAATTCATCAGAAGTCCGTTTTCCCCATTTTCGGCCATAAGACCAGTTTCGGATCTTCATTTGGGATCTCTTCTAGGGAATGATATACAAGTAATAGAGGCCTCTCATTGTACTATTATGAGCCCCAAGCCAATTAAAACAATTTTCTTTGTATGATTCATCAGAAGTCCATTTTCCCCATTTTCGGCCAGTAGACAAGTTTTGGATCTTCATTTGGGATCTCTTCAAGAGAATGAGATACAAGTAATAGAGGCTTCTCATTGTACTATAATGAGTCTCAGATGACTATATCAAGCCTATTTACTCCATTTTCTTTGTACTATTCATCAGAAGTCTGTTTTCCCCATTTTCGGCCATAAGACCTGTTTCGGATCTTCGTTTGGGATCTCTTCTAGGGAATGAGATACAAGTAATAGACGCTTCTCAATGTACTATTATGAGACCCAGATGACCATTTCAAGCCTATTTACTCCATTTTCTCTGTATTATTCATCAGAAGACCGTTTTCCCCATTTTCGGCCAGGAGACTAGTTTCGGATCATCATTTGGAATCTCTTCTAGGGAATGAAATACAAGTAATTGAGGCTTTTCATTATAATATTATGAGTATTAGATGACTATATCAAGCCTATTTACTCCATTTTTGTTTTATGATTGATCAGAATTCCGTTTTCCCCATTTTCGGCCATTAGACCAGTTTTGGATCTTCATTTGGGATCTCTTCTAGGGAAAGAGATACAAGTAATAGAGGCTTCTCATTGTACTATTATGAGTCTTCGATGACTATTTCAAGTCTATTTACTCCATTTTCTTTGTATGATTCATCAAATGTCCGTTTCCCCCATTTTCGGCCATTAGACCAGTTTTGGATCTTCATTTGGGATCTCATCTAGGGAATGAGATACAAGTAAAAGAGGCTTTTCATTGTACTATAATAAGTGTCAGATGACTATTTCAAGCCTATTTACTCTATTTTCTTTGTACTATTCATCAGAAGTCTGTTTTCCCCATTTTCGGCCAAAACACCTGTTTCGGATCTTCGTTTGGGATCTCTTCTAGGGAATGAGATACAAGTAATAGACGCTTATCAATGTACTATTATGAGACCCAGATGACCATTTCAAGCCTATTTACTCAATTTTCTTTGTATGATTCATCAAAAGTCCGTTTTCCCCATTTTGGCCAGTAGACCAGTTTCAGATCATTATTTGGGATCTCTTTTAGGGAAAGAGATACAAGTAATAGAGGCTTCTCATTGTACTATTATGAGTCTTCGATGACTATTTCAAGACTATTTACTCTATTTTCTTTTTATGATTCATCAAATATCCGTTTTCCCCATTTTCGGCCATTAGACCAGTTTTGGATCTTCATTTGGAATCTCTTCAAGGGAATGAGATACAAGTAAAATAGGCTTCTCATTATACTATAATAAGTGTCAGATGACTATTTCAAGCCTATTTACTCCATTTTCTTTGTATGATTCATCAGAAGTCTGTTTTCCCCATTTTTGGCCAGAAGACCAGTTTCGGATCTTCGTTTGGGATCTCTTCTAGGCAATGAGATACAAGTAATAGAGGCTTCTCAATGTACTATTATGAGACCCAAATGAGCATTTCAAGCCTATTTACTTTATCTTCTTTGTATGATTCATTAGAAGTCCATTTCCCCCATTTTTGGCCTGTAGACCAGTTTTGGATCTTCATTTGGGAACTCCTCTTGGGAATGATAAACAATTAATTGAGGCTTCTCATTGTAGTATTGCGAGTCCCGGATGACTATTTCATGCCCATGTACTCCATTTTCTTTGTATGATTCATCAGAAGTCCGTTTTCCCCATTTTCTGCTAGTAGACCAGTTTCGGATCTTCATTTGTGATTTCTTCTAGGGAATTAGATACAAGTAATACAGGCCTCTTATTGTACTATTATGAGTCCCAGATGACCATTTCAAACCAATTTATACCATTTTCTTTGTATGATTCATCAGAAGTTTGTTTTCCCCAGTTTTGGCCAGAAGACCAGTTTAGGATCTTCGTTTGGGATCTCTTCTAGGGAATGAGATACAAGTAATAGAGGCTTCTCAATGTACTATTATGAGACCCAGATGACCATTTCAAGCCTATTTACTCCATTTTCTTTGTATGATTCATCAGAAGTCCGTTTTCCCTATTTTCTGCTAGTAGACCAGTTTCAGATCTTCATTTGGGATTTCTTCTAGGGAATTTGATACAAGTAAAACAAGCCTCTTATTGTACTATTATGAGTCCCAGATGACCATTTCAAACCAATTTATACCATTTTCTTTGTATGATTCATCAAGTCCGTTTTCCCATTTTGGCCAGTAGACCAGTTTTGGAACTTCATTTGGGATCTCTTCAAGAGAATGCTATACAAGTAACAGAAGCTTCTCATTGTATTATTATGAGTCATAGATGACTATTTCAAACCTATTTACTCTATTTTATTTGTATAATTCATCAGAAGTCCGTTTTCCCCATTTTCGGCCATAAGACCAGTTTCGGATCTTCATTTGGGATCTCTTCTAGGGAATGATATACAAGTAATAGAGGCCTCTCATTGTACTATTATGAGCCCCAAGCCAATTAAAACAATTTTCTTTGTATGATTCATCAGAAGTCCATTTTCCCCATTTTCGACAAGTAGACAAGTTTTGGATCTTCATTTGGGATCTCTTCAAGAGAATGAGATACAAGTAATAGAGGCTTCTCATTGTACTATAATGAGTCTCAGATGACTATATCAAGCCTATTTACTCCATTTTCTTTGTACTATTCATCAGAAGTCTGTTTTCCCCATTTTCGGCCATAAGACCTGTTTCGGATCTTCGTTTGGGATCTCTTCTAGGGAATGAGATACAAGTAATAGACGCTTCTCAATGTACTATTATGAGACCCAGATGACCATTTCAAGCCTATTTACTCCATTTTCTCTGTATGATTCATCAGAAGACCGTTTTCCCCATTTTCGGCCAGGAGACTAGTTTCGGATCATCATTTGGAATCTCTTCTAGGGAATGAAATACAAGTAATTGAGGCTTTTCATTATAATATTATGAGTATTAGATGACTATATCAAGCCTATTTACTCCTTTTTTTTTTTATGATTCATCAGAATTCCGTTTTCCCCATTTTCGGCCATTAGACCAGTTTTGGATCTTCATTTGGGATCTCTTCTAGGGAAAAAGATACAAGTAATAGAGGCTTCTCATTGTACTATTATGAGTCTTCGATGACTATTTCAAGTCTATTTACTCCATTTTCTTTGTATGATTCATCAAATGTCCGTTTCCCCCATTTTCGGCCATTAGACAAGTTTTGGATCTTCATTTGGGATCTCATCTAGGGAATGAGATACAAGTAAAAGAGGCTTTTCATTGTACTATAATAAGTGTCAGATGACTATTTCAAGCCTATTTACTCCATTTTCTTTGTACTATTCATCAGAAGTCTGTTTTCCCCATTTTCGGCCAAAAGACCTGTTTCGGATCTTTGTTTGGGATCTCTGCTAGGGAATGAGATACAAGTAATAGACGCTTCTCAATGTACTATTATGAGACCCAGATGACCATTTCAAGCCTATTTACTCCATTTTCTCTGTATGATTCATCAGAAGACCGTTTTCCCCATTTTCGGCCAGTAGACTAGTTTCGGATCATCATTTGGAATCTCTTCTAGGGAATGAAATACAAGTAATTGAGGCTTTTCATTATAATATTATGAGTATTAGATGACTATATCAAGCCTATTTACTCCATTTTTTTTATGATTCATCAGAATTCCGTTTTCCCCATTTTCGGCCATTAGACCAGTTTTGGATCTTCATTTGGGATCTCTTCTAGGGAAAGAGATACAAGTAATAGAGGCTTCTCATTGTACTATTATGAGTCTTCGATGACTATTTCAAGTCTATTTACTCCATTTTCTTTGTATGATTCATCAAATGTCCGTTTCCCCCATTTTCGGCCATTAGACCAGTTTTGGATCTTCATTTGGGATCTCATCTAGGGAATGAGATACAAGTAAAAGAGGCTTTTCATTGTACTATAATAAGTGTCAGATGACTATTTCAAGCCTATTTACTCCATTTTCTTTGTACTATTCATCAGAAGTCTGTTTTCCCCATTTTCGGCCAAAAGACCTGTTTCGGATCTTCGTTTGGGATCTCTTCTAGGGAATGAGATACAAGTAATAGACGCTTCTCAATGTACTATTATGACACCCAGATGACCATTTCAAGCCTATTTACTCCATTTTCTCTGTATGATTCATCAGAAGACCGTTTTCCCCATTTTCGGCCAGTAGACTAGTTTCGGATCATCATTTGGAATCTCTTCTAGGGAATGAAATACAAGTAATTGAGGCTTTTCATTATAATATTATGAGTATTAGATGACTATATCAAGCCTATTTACTCCATTTTTTTATGATTCATCAGAATTCCGTTTTCACCATTTTCGGCCATTAGACCAGTTTTGGATCTTCATTTGGGATCTCTTCTAGGGAAAGAGATACAAGTAATAGAGGCTTCTCATTGTACTATTATGAGTCTTCGATGACTATTTCAAGTCTATTTACTCCATTTTCTTTGTATGATTCATCAAATGTCCGTTTCCCCCATTTTCGGCCATTAGACCAGTTTTGGATCTTCATTTGGGATCTCATCTAGGGAATGAGATACAAGTAAAAGAGGCTTTTCATTGTACTATAATAAGTGTCAGATGACTATTTCAAGCCTATTTACTCCATTTTCTTTGTACTATTCATCAGAAGTCTGTTTTCCCCATTTTCGGCCAAAAGACCTGTTTCGGATCTTCGTTTGGGATCTCTTCTAGGGAATGAGATACAAGTAATAGACGCTTCTCAATGTACTATTATGAGACCCAGATGACCATTTCAAGCCTATTTACTCCATTTTCTCTGTATGATTCATCAGAAGACCGTTTTCCCCATTTTCGGCCAGTAGACTAGTTTCGGATCATCATTTGGAATCTCTTCTAGGGAATGAAATACAAGTAATTGAGGCTTTTCATTATAATATTATGAGTATTAGATGACTATATCAAGCCTATTTACTCCATTTTTTTTATGATTCATCAGAATTCCGTTTTCCCCATTTTCGGCCATTAGACCAGTTTTGGATCTTCATTTGGGATCTCTTCTAGGGAAAGAGATACAAGTAATAGAGGCTTCTCATTGTACTATTATGAGTCTTCGATGACTATTTCAAGTCTATTTACTCCATTTTCTTTGTATGATTCATCAAATGTCCGTTTCCCCCATTTTCGGCCATTAGACCAGTTTTGGATCTTCATTTGGGATCTCATCTAGGAAATGAGATACAAGTAAAAGAGGCTTTTCATTGTACTATAATAAATGTCAGATGACTATTTCAAGCCTATTTACTCCATTTTCTTTGTACTATTCATCAGAAGTCTGTTTTCCCCATTTTCGGCCAAAAGACCTGTTTCGGATCTTCGTTTGGGATCTCTTCTAGGGAATGAGATACAAGTAATAGACGCTTATGAATGTACTATTATGAGACCCAGATGACCATTTCAAGCCTATTTACTCAATTTTCTTTGTATGATTCATCAAAAGTCCGTTTTCCCCATTTTGGCCAGTAGACCAGTTTCAGATCATCATTTGGGATCTCTTTTAGGGAAAGAGATACAAGTAATAGAGGATTCTCATTGTACTATTATGAGTCCTTGATGACTATTTCAAGACTATTTACTCTATTTTCTTTGTATGATTCATCAAATGTCCGTTTTCCCCCATTTTCTGCTAGTAGACCAGTTTCGGATCTTCATTTGGGATTTCTTCTAGGGAATTTGATACAAGTAAAACAAGCCTCTTATTGTACTATTATGAGTCACAGATGACCATTTCAAACCAATTTATACCATTTTCGTTGTATGATTCATCAGTAGTCCGTTTTCCCATTTCGGCCAGTAGACCAGTTTTGGAACTTCATTTGGGATCTCTTCAAGAGAATGAGATACAAGTAATAGAGGCTTCTCATTGTACTATAATGAGTCTCAGATGACTATATCAAGCCTATTTACTCCATTTTCTTTGTACTATTCATCAGAAGTCTGTTTTCCCCATTTTCGGCCATAAGACCTGTTTCGGATCTTCGTTTGGGATCTCTTCTAGGGAATGAGATACAAGTAATAGACGCTTCTCAATGTACTATTATGAGACCCAGATGACCATTTCAAGCCTATTTACTCCATTTTCTCTGTATGATTCATCAGAAGACCGTTTTCCCCATTTTCGGCCAGTAGACTAGTTTCGGATCATCGTTTGGAATCTCTTCTAGGGAATGAAATACAAGTAATTGAGGCTTTTCATTATAATATTATGAGTATTAGATGACTATATCAAGCCTATTTACTCCATTTTTTTTTTATGATTCATCAGAATTCCGTTTTCCCCATTTTCGGCCATTAGACCAGTTTTGGATCTTCATTTGGGATCTCTTCTAGGGAAAGAGATACAAGTAATAGAGGCTTCTCATTGTACTATAATGAGTCTTCGATGACTATTTCAAGTCTATTTACTCCATTTTCTTTGTATGATTCATCAAATGTCCGTTTTCCCCATTTTCGGCCATTAGACCAGTTTTGGATCTTCATTTGCGATCTCATCTAGGGAATGAGATACAAGTAAAAGAGACTTTTCATTGTACTATAATAAGTGTCAGATGACTATTTCAAGCCTATTTACTCCATTTTCTTTGTACTATTCATCAGAAGTCTGTTTTCCTCATTTTCGGCCAAAAGACCTGTTTCGGATCTTCGTTTGGGATCTCTTCTAGGGAATGAGATACAAGTAATAGACGCTTCTGAATGTACTATTATGAGACCCAGATGACCATTTCAAGCCTATTTACTCAATTTTCTTTGTATGATTCATCAAAAGTCCGTTTTCCCCATTTTGGCCAGTAGACCAGTTTCAGATCATCATTTGGGATCTCTTCTAGGGAAAGAGATACAAGTAATAGAGGCTTCTCATTGTACTATTATGAGTCTTCGATGACTATTTCAAGACTATTTACTCTATTTTCTTTGTATGATTCATCAAATGTCCGTTTTCCCCATTTTCGGCCATTAGACCAGTTTTGGATCTTCATTTGGGATCTCTTCTAGGGAATGAGATACAAGTAAAATAGGCTTCTCATTATACTATAATAAGTGTCAGATGACTATTTCAAGCCTATTTACTCCATTTTCTTTGTATGATTCATCAGAAGTCTGTTTTCCCCATTTTTGGCCAGAAGACCAGTTTCGGATCTTCGTTTGGGATCTCTTCTAGGCAATGAGATACAAGTAATAGAGGCTTCTCAATGTACTATTATGAGACCGAAATGAGCATTTCAAGCCTATTTACTTTATCTTCTTTGTATGATTCATAAGAAGTCCATTTTCCCCATTTTTGGCCTGTAGACCAGTTTTGGATCTTCATTTGGGAACTCCTCTTGGGAATGATATACAATTAATTGAGGCTTCTCATTGTAGTATTGCGAGTCCCGGATGACTATTTCATGCCCATGTACTCCATTTTCTTTGTATGATTCATCAGAAGTCCGTTTTCCCCATTTTCTGCTAGTAGACCAGTTTCGGATCTTCATTTGTGATTTCTTCTAGGGAATTAGATACAAGTAATACAGGCCTCTTATTGTACTATTATGAGTCCCAGATGACCATTTCAAACCAATTTATACCATTTTCTTTGTATGATTCATCGGAAGTTTGTTTTCCCCATTTTTGGCCAGAAGACCAGTTTAGGATCTTCGTTTGGGATCTCTTCTAGGGAATGAGATACAAGTAATAGAGGCTTCTCAATGTACTATTATGAGACCCAGATGACCATTGCAAGCCTATTTACTCCATTTTCTTTGTATGATTCATCAGAAGTCCGTTTTCCCCATTTTTGGCTAGTAGACCAGTTTCAGATCTTCATTTGGGATCTCTTCTAGGGAATGAGATAAAAGTAATAGATTCTTCTCATTGTACTGTTATGAGTTTTAGATGACTATTTCAAGCTTGTTTACTCCATTTTCTATGTATGATTCATCAGAAGTCCGTTTTCTCGATTTTTGGCCATTAGATCAGTTTCGGATCTTCATTTGGGATCTCTTCTAGGGAATGAGATACAAGTAATAGAAGCTTCTCAATGTACTATTATGAGACCCAAAGGACCATTTCAAGCCTATTTACTTTATTTTCTTTGTATGATTCATCAGAAGTCCATTTTCCTAATTTTTGGCCATTAGACCAGTTTTGGATCTTTATTTGGGATCTCTTCTAGGGAATGTTATACAAGTAATAGAGTCTTCTCAATGTACTATTATGAGACCCAAATGACCATTTCAAGCCTATTTACTTTATCTTCTTTGTATGATTCATTAGAAGTCCATTTTCCCCATTTTTGGCCTGTAGACCAGTTTTGGATCTTCATTTGGGAACTCCTCTTGGGAATGAGATACAATTAATTGAGGCTTCTCATTGTAGTATTGTGAGTCCCAGATGACTATTTCAAGCCCATGTACTCCATTTTCTTTGTATGATTCATCAGAAGTCCGTTTTCCCCATTTTCTGCTAGTAGACCAGTTTCGGATCTTCAATTGGGATTTCTTCTAGGGAATTTGATACAAGTAAAACAAGCCTCTTATTGTACTATTATGAGTCCCAGATGACCATTTCAAACCAATTTATACCAGTTTCTTTGTATGATTCATCAGTAGTCCGTTTTCCCATTTCGGCCAGTAGACCAGTTTTGGAACTTCATTTGGGATCTCTTCAAGAGAATGAGATACAAGTAATATAAGCTTCTCATTGTACTATTATGAGTCATAGATGACTATTTCAAGCCTATTTACTCTATTTTATTTGTATAATTCATCAGAAGTCCGTTTTCCCTATTTTCGGCCAAAAGACCAGTTTCAGATCTTCGTTTGGGATCTCTTCTAGGGAATGAGATACAAGTAATAGAGGATTCTCAATGTACTATTATGAGACCCAGATGACCATTTCAAGCCTATTTACTCCATTTTCTCTGTATGATTCATCAGAAGACCGTTTTCCCCATTTTCGGCCAGTAGATTAATTTCGGATCATCATTTGGGATCTCTTCTAGGGAATGAGATACAAGTAATAGAGGCTTGTCATTATAATATTATGAGTATTAGATGACTATATCAAGCCTATTTACTCCATTTTCTTTTTATGATTCATCAGAATTCCGTTTTCCCTATTTTCGGCCACTAGACCAGTTTTGGATCTTCATTTGGGATCTCTTCTAGGGAAAGAGATACAAGTAATAGAGGCTTCTCATTGTACTATTATGAGTCTTCGATGACTATTTCAAGACAATTTACTCCATTTTCTTTGTATGATTCATCAAATGTCCGTTTCCCCCATTTTCGGCCATTGGACCAGTTTTGGATCTTCATTTGGGATCTCTTCTAGGGAATGAGATACAAGTAAAAGAGGCTTCTCATTGTACTATAATAAGTGTCAGATGACTATTTCAAGCCTATTTACTCCATTTTCTTTGTATGATTCATCAGAAGTCTGTTTTCCCCATTTTTGGCCAGAAGACCAGTTTTGGATCTTCTTTTGGGATCGCTTCTAGGCAATGAGATACAAGTAAAAGAGGCATCTCAATGTACTATTATGAGACCCAAATGAGCATTTCAAGCCTATTTACTTTATCTTCTTTGTATGATTCATTAGAAGTCTATTTTCCCCATTTTTGGCCTGTAGACCAGTTTTGGAACTTCATTTGGGATCTCTTCAAGAGAATGATATACAAGTAACAGAAGCTTCTCATTGTATTATTATGAGTCATAGATGACTATTTCAAACCTATTTACTCTATTTTATTTGTATAATTCATCAGAAGTCCGTTTTCCCCATTTTCGGCCATAAGACCAGTTTCGGATCTTCATTTGGGATCTCTTCTAAGGAATGATATACAAGTAATAGAGGCCTCTCATTGTACTATTATGAGCCCCAAGCCAATTAAAACAATTTTCTTTGTATGATTCATCAGAAGACAATTTTCCCCATTTTCGGCCAGTAGACCAGTTTTGGATCTTCATTTGGGATCTCTTCAAGAGAATGAGATACAAGTAATAGAGGCTTCTCATTGTACTATAATGAGTCTCAGATGACTATATCAAGCCTATTTACTCCATTTTCTTTGTACTATTCATCAGAAGTCTGTTTTCCCCATTTTCGGCCATAAGACCTGTTTCGGATCTTCGTTTGGGATCTCTTCTAGGGAATGAGATACAAGTAATAGACGCTTCTCAATGTACTATTATGAGACCCAGATGACCATTTCAAGCCTATTTACTCCATTTTCTCTGTATGATTCATCAGAAGACCGTTTTCCCCATTTTCGGCCATTAGACTAGTTTCGGATCATCATTTGGAATCTCTTCTAGGGAATGAAATACAAGTAATTGAGGCTTTTCATTATAATATTATGAGTATTAGATGACTATATCAAGCCTATATACTCCATTTTTTTTTTATGATTTATCAGAATTCCGTTTTCTCCATTTTCGGCCATTAGACCAGTTTTGGATCTTCATTTGGGATCTCTTCTAGGGAAAGAGATACAAGTAATAGAGGCTTCTCATTGTACTATTATGAGTCTTCGATGACTATTTCAAGTCTATTTACTCCATTTTCTTTGTATGATTCATCAAATGTCCGTTTCCCCCATTTTCGGCCATTAGACCAGTTTTGGATCTTCATTTGGGATCTCATCTAGGGAATGAGATACAAGTAAAAGAGGCTTTTCATTGTACTATAATAAGTGTCAGATGACTATTTCAAGCCTATTTACTCCATTTTCTTTGTATGATTCATCAAAAGTCTGTTTTCCCCATTTTTGGCAAGAAGACCAGTTTCGGATCTTCGTTTGGGATCTCTTCTAGGCAATGAGATACAAGTAATAGAGGCTTCTCAATGTACTATTATGAGACCCAAATGATCATTTCAAGCCTATTTACTTTATCTTCTTTGTATGATTCATTAGAAGTCCATTTTCCCCATTTTTGGCCTGTAAACCAGTTTTGGATCTTCATTTGGGAACTCCGCTTGGGAATGAGATACAGTTAATTGAGGCTTCTCATTGTAGTATTGTGAGTCCCAGATGACTATTTCAAGCCCATGTACTCCATTTTCTTTGTATGATTCATCAGAAGTCCGTTTTCCCCATTTTCTGCTAGTAGACCAGTTTCGGATCTTCATTTGGGATTTCTTCTAGGGAATTTGATACAAGTAAAACAAGCCTCTTATTGTACTATTATGAGTCCCAGATGACCATTTCAAACCAATTTATACCATTTTCGTTGTATGATTCATCAGTAGTCCGTTTTCCCATTTCGGCCAGTAGACCAGTTTTGGAACTTCATTTGGGATCTCTTCAAGAGAATGATATACAAGTAACAGAAGCTTCTCATTGTACTATTATGAGTCATAGATGACTATTTCAAGCCTATTTACTCTATTTTATTTGTATAATTCATCAGAAATCCGTTTTCCCCATTTTCAGCCAGAAGACCAGTTTCGGATCTTCATTTGGGATCTCTTCTAGGGAATGAGATACAAGTAATAGAGGCCTCTCATTGTACTATTATGAGCCCCAAGCCAATTAAAACAATTTTCTTTGTATTATTCATCAGAAGTGCATTTTCCCCATTTTCGGCCAGTAGACCAGTTTTGGATCTTCATTTGGGATCTCTTCAAGAGAATGAGATACAAGTAATAGAGGCTTCTCATTGTACTATAATGAGTCTCAGATGACTATATCAAGCCTATTTACTCCATTTTCTTTGTACTATTCATCAGAAGTCTGTTTTCCCCATTTTCGGCCAAAAGACCTGTTTCGGATCTTCGTTTGGGATCTCTTCTAGGGAATGAGAAACAAGTAATAGACGCTTCTGAATGTACTATTATGAGACCCAGATGACCATTTCAAGCCTATTTACTCAATTTTCTTTGTATGATTCATCAAAAGTCCGTTTTCCCCATTTTGGCCATTAGACCAGTTTCAGATCATCATTTGGGATCTCTTCTAGGGAAAGAGATACAAGTAATAGAGGCTTCTCATTGTACTATTATGAGTCTTCGATGACTATTTCAAGTCTATTTACTCCATTTTCTTTGTATGATTCATCAAATGTCCGTTTCCCCCATTTTCGGCCATTAGACCAGTTTTGGATCTTCATTTGGGATCTCATCTAGGGAATGAGATACAAGTAAAAGAGGCTTTTCATTGTACTATAATAAGTGTCAGATGACTATTTCAAGCCTATTTACTCCATTTTCTTTGTATGATTCATCAGAAGTCTGTTTTCCCCATTTTTGGCAAGAAGACCAGTTTCGGATCTTCGTTTGGGATCTCTTCTAGGCAATGAGATACAAGTAATAGAGGCTTCTCAATGTACTATTATGAGACCCAAATGAGCATTTCAAGCCTATTTACTTTATCTTCTTTGTATGATTCATTAGAAGTCCATTTTCCCCATTTTTGGCCTGTAAACCAGCTTTGGATCTTCATTTGGGAACTCCGCTTGGGAATGAGATACAGTTAATTGAGGCTTCTCATTGTAGTATTGCGAGTCCCGGATGACTATTTCATGCCCATGTACTCCATTTTCTTTGTATGATTCATCAGAAGTCCGTTTTCCCCATTTTCTGCTAGTAGACCAGTTTCGGATCTTCATTTGTGATTTCTTCTAGGGAATTAGATACAAGTAATACAGGCCTCTTATTGTACTATTATGAGTCCCAGATGACCATTTCAAACCAATTTATACCATTTTCTTTGTATGATTCATCAGAAGTTTGTTTTCCCCATTTTTGGCCAGAAGACCAGTTTAGGATCTTCGTTTGGGATCTCTTCTAGGGAATGAGATACAAGTAATAGAGGCTTCTCAATGTACTATTATGAGACCCAGATGACCATTTCAAGCCTATTTACTCCATTTTCTTTGTATGATTCATCAGAAGTCCGTTTTCCCCATTTTTGGCTAGTAGACCAGTTTCGGATCTTCATTTGGGATCTCTTCTAGGGAATGAGATAAAAGTAATAGATTCTTCTCATTGTACTGTTATGAGTTTTAGATGACTATTTCAAGCTTGTTTACTCCATTTTCTATGTATGATTCATCAGAAGTCCGTTTTCCCCATTTTTGGCCATTAGATCAGTTTCGGATCTTCATTTGGGATCTCCTCTAGGGAATGAGATACAAGTAATAGAAGCTTCTCAATGTACTATTATGAGACCCAAAGGACCATTTCAAGCCTATTTACTTTATTTTCTTTGTATGATTCATCAGAATTCCATTTTCCGAATTTTTGGCCATTAGACCAGTTTTGGATCTTCATTTGGGATCTCTTCTAGGGAACGATATACAAGTAATAGAGGCTTCTCAATGTACTATTATGAGACCCAAATGACCATTTCAAGCCTATTTACTTTATCTTCTTTGTATGATTCATTAGAAGTCTATTTTCCCCATTTTTGGCCCGTAGACCAGTTTTGGATCTTCATTTGGGAACTCCTCTTGGGAATGAGATACAATTAATTAAGGCTTCTCATTGTAGTATTGTGAGTCCCAGATGACTATTTCAAGCCCATGTACTCCATTTTCTTTGTATGATTCATCAGAAGTCCGTTTTCTCCATTTTCTGCTAGTAGACCAGTTTCGGATCTTCAATTGGGATTTCTTCTAGGTAATTTGATACAAGTAAAACAAGCCTCTTATTGTACTATTATGAGTCCCAGATGACCATTTCAAACCAATTTATACCATTTTCTTTGTATGATTCATCAGTAGTCCGTTTTCCCATTTCGGCCAGTAGACCAGTTTTGGAACTTCATTTGGGATCTCTTCAAGAGAATGATATACAAGTAACAGAAGCTTCTCATTGTACTATTATGAGTCATAGATGACTATTTCAAGCCTATTTACTCTATTTTATTTGTATAATTCATCAGAAGTCCGTTTTCCCCTTTTTCAGCCAGAAGACCAGTTTCGGATCTTCATTTGGGATCTCTTCTAGGGAATGAGATACAAGTAATAGAGGACTCTCATTGTACTACTATGAGCCCCAAGCCAATTAAAACAATTTTCTTTGTATGATTCATCAGAAGTCCATATTCCCCATTTTCGGCCAGTAGACCAGTTTTGGATCTTCATTTGGGATCTCTTCAAGAGAATGAGATACAAGTAATAGAGGCTTCTCTTTGTACTATAATGAGTCTCAGATGACTATATCAAGCCTATTTACTCCATTTTCTTTGTACTATTCATCAGAAGTCTGTTTTCCCCATTTTCGACAAGAAGACCTGTTTCGGATCTTCGTTTGGGATCTCTTCTAGGGAATGAGATACAAGTAATAGACACTTCTGAATGTACTATTATGAGACCCAGATGACCATTTAAAGCCTATTTACTCAATTTTCTTTGTATGATTCATCAGAAGTCCGTTTTCCCCATTTTGGCCAGTAGACCAGTTTCAGATCATCATTTGGGATCTCTTCTAGGGAAAGAGATACAAGTAATAGAGGCTTCTCATTGTACTATTATGAGTCTTCGATGACTATTTCAAGACTATTTACTCTATTTTCTTTGTATGATTCATCAAATGTCCGTTTTCCCAATTTTCGGCCATTAGACCAGTTTTGGATCTTCATTTGGGATCTCTTCTAGGGAATGAGATACAAGTAAAAGAGGCTTCTCATTGTACTATAATAAGTGTCAGATGACTATTTCAAGCCTATTTACTCCATTTTCTTTGTATGATTCATCAGAAGTCTGTTTTCCCCATTTTTAGCCAGAAGACCAGTTTCGGATCTTCGTTTGGGATCTCTTCTAGGCAATGAGATACAAGTAATAGAGGCTTCTCAATGTACTATTATGAGACCGAAATGAGCATTTCAAGCCTATTTACTTTATCTTCTTTGTATGATTCATAAGAAGTCCATTTTCCCCATTTTTGGCCTGTAGACCAGTTTTGGATCTTCATTTGGGAAATCCTCTTGGGAATGAGATACAATTAATTGAGGCTTCTCATTGTAGTATTGAGAGTCCCAGATGACTATTTCAAGCCCATGTACTCCATTTTCTTTGTATGATTCATCAGAAGTCCGTTTTCCCCATTTTCTGCTAGTAGACCAGTTTCGGATCTTCATTTGTGATTTCTTCTAGGGAATTAGATACAAGTAATACAGGCCTCTTATTGTACTATTATGAGTCCCAGATGACCATTTCAAACCAATTTATACCATTTTCTTTGTATGATTCATCAGAAGTTTGTTTTCCCCATTTTTGGGCAGAAGACCAGTTTAGGATCTTCGTTTGGGATCTCTTCTAGGGAATGAGATACAAGTAATACAGGCTTCTCAATGTACTATTATGAGACCCAGATGACCATTTCAAGCCTATTTACTCCATTTTCTTTGTATGATTCATCATAAGTCCGTTTTCCCCATTTTAGGCTAGTAGACCAGTTTCGGATCTTCATTTGGGATCTCTTCTAGGGAATGAGATAAAGGTAATAGATTCTTCTCATTGTACTATTATGAGTTTTAGATGAATATTTCAAGCTTGTTTACTCCATTTTCTATGTATGATTCATCAGAAGTCCGTTTTCCCCATTTTTGGCCATTAGATCAGTTTCGGATCTTCATTTGGGATCTCTTCTAGGGAATGAGATACAAGTAATAGAAGCTTCTCAATGTACTATTATGAGACCCAAAGGACCATTTCTAGCCTATTTACTTTATTTTCTTTGTATGATTCATCAGAAGTCCATTTTCCTAATTTTTGGCCATTAGACCAGTTTTGGATCTTTATTTGGGATCTCTTCTAGGGAATGATATACAAGTAATAGAGTCTTCTCAATGTACTATTATGAGACCCAAATGACCATTTCAAGCCTATTTACTTTATCTTCTTTGTATGATTCGTTAGAAGTCCATTTTCCCCATTTTTGGCCTGTAGACCAGTTTTGGATCTTCATTTGGGAACTCCTCTTGGGAATGAGATACAATTAATTGAGGCTTCTCATTGTAGTATTGTGAGTCCCAGATGACTATTTCAAGCCCATGTACTCCATTTTCTTTGTATGATTCATCAGAAGTCCGTTTTCCCCATTTTCTGCTAGTAGACCAGTTTCGGATCTTCAATTGGGATTTCTTCTAGGGAATTTGATACAAGTAAAACAAGCCTCTTATTGTACTATTATGAGTCCCAGATGACCATTTCAAACCAATTTATACCATTTTCTTTGTATGATTCATCAGTAGTCCGTTTTCCCATTTCGGCCAGTAGACCAGTTTTGGAACTTCATTTGGGATCTCTTCAAGAGAATGAGATACAAGTAATATAAGCTTCTCATTGTACTATTATGAGTCATAGATGACTATTTCAAGCCTATTTACTCTATTTTATTTGTATAATTCATCAGAAGTCCGTTTTCCCTATTTTCGGCCAAAAGACCAGTTTCAGATCTTCGTTTGGGATCTCTTCTAGGGAATGAGATACAAGTAATAGAGGATTCTCAATGTACTATTATGAGACCCAGATGACCATTTCAAGCCTATTTACTCCATTTTCTCTGTATGATTCATCAGAAGACCGTTTTCCCCATTTTCGGCCAGTAGATTAATTTCGGATCATCATTTTGGATCTCTTCTAGGGAATGAGATACAAGTAATAGAGGCTTGTCATTATAATATTATGAGTATTAGATGACTATATCAAGCCTATTTACTCCATTTTCTTTTTATGATTCATCAGAATTCCGTTTTCCCCATTTTCGGCCATTAGACCAGTTTTGGATCTTCATTTGGGATCTCTTCTAGGGAAAGAGACACAAGTAATAGAGGCTTCTCATTGTACTATTATGAGTCTTCGATGACTATTTCAAGACTATTTACTCCATTTTCTTTGTATGATTCATCAAATGTCCGTTTCCCCCATTTTCGGCCATTAGACCAGTTTTGGATCTTCATTTGGGATCTCTTCTAGGGAATGAGATACAAGTAAAAGAGGCTTCTCATTGTACTATAATAAGTGTCAGATGTCTATTTCAAGCCTATTTACTCCATTTTCTTTGTATGATTCATCAGAAGTCTGTTTTCCCCATTTTTGGCCAGAAGACCAGTTTTGGATCTTCTTTTGGGATCGCTTCTAGGCAATGAGATACAAGTAAAAGAGGCATCTCAATGTACTATTATGAGACCCAAATGAGCATTTCAAGCCTATTTACTTTATCTTCTCTGTATGATTCATTAGAAGTCTATTTTCCCCATTTTTGGCCTGTAGACCAGTTTTGGAACTTCATTTGGGATCTCTTCAAGAGAATGATATACAAGTAACAGAAGCTTCTCATTGTATTATTATGAGTTATAGATGACTATTTCAAACCTATTTACTCTATTTTATTTGTATAATTCATCAGAAGTCCGTTTTCCCCATTTTCGGCCATAAGACCAGTTTCGGATCTTCATTTGGGTTCTCTTCTAGGGAATGATATACAAGTAATAGAGGCCTCTTATTGTACTATTATGAGACCCAAGCCAATTAAAACAATTTTCTTTGTATGATTCATCAAAAGTCCATTTTCGGCCAGTAGACCAGTTTTGGATCTTTATTTGGGATCTCTTCAAGAGAATGAGATACAAGTAATAGAGGCTTCTCATTGTACTATAATGAGTCTCAGATGACTATATCAAGCCTATTTACTCCATTTTCTTTGTACTATTCATCAGAAGTCTGTTTTCCCCATTTTTGGCCATAAGACCTGTTTCGGATCTTCGTTTGGGATCTCTTCTAGGGAATGAGATACAAGTAATAGACGCTTCTCAATGTACTATTATGAGACCCAGATGACCATTTCAAGCCTATTTACTCCATTTTCTCTGTATGATTCATCAAAAGACCGTTTTCCCCATTTTTGGCCATTAGACTAGTTTCGGATCATCATTTGGAATCTCTTCTAGGGAATGAAATACAAGTAATTGAGGCATTTCATTATAATATTATGAGTATTAGATGACTATATCAAGCCTATATACTCCATTTTTTTTTTTGATTCATCAGAATTCCGTTTTCCCCATTTTCGGCCATTAGACCAGTTTTGGATCTTCATTTGGGATCTCTTCTAGGGAAAGAGATACAAGTAATAGAGGCTTCTCATTGTACTATTATGAGTCTTCGATGACTATTTCAAGTCTATTTACTCCATTTTCTTTGTATGATTCAACAAATGTCCGTTTCCCCCATTTTCGGCCAGTAGACCAGTTTTGGATCTTCATTTGGGATCTCTTCAAGAGAATGAGATACAAGTAATAGAGGCTTCTCTTTGTACTATAATGAGTCTCAGATGACTATATCAAGCCTATTTACTCCATTTTCTTTGTACTATTCATCAGAAGTCTGTTTTCCCCATTTTCGACAACAAGACCTGTTTCGGATCTTCGTTTGGGATCTCTTCTAGGGAATGAGATACAAGTAATAGACACTTCTGAATGTACTATTATGAGACCCAGATGACCATTTAAAGCCTATTTACTCAATTTTCTTTGTATGATTCATCAGAAGTCCGTTTTCCCCATTTTGGCCAGTAGACCAGTTTCAGATCATCATTTGGGATCTCTTCTAGGGAAAGAGATACAAGTAATAGAGGCTTCTCATTGTACTATTATGAGTCTTCGATGACTATTTCAAGACTATTTACTCTATTTTCTTTGTATGATTCATCAAATGTCCGTTTTCCCAATTTTCGGCCATTAGACCAGTTTTGGATCTTCATTTGGGATCTCTTCTAGGGAATCAGATACAAGTAAAAGAGGCTTTTCATTGTACTATAATAAGTGTCAGATGACTATTTCAAGCCTATTTACTCCATTTTCTTTGTATGATTCATCAGAAGTCTGTTTTCCCCATTTTTGGCAAGAAGACCAGTTTCGGATCTTCGTTTGGGATCTCTTCTAGGCAATGAGATACAAGTAATAGAGGCTTCTCAATGTACTATTATGAGACCCAAATGAGCATTTCAAGCCTATTTACTTTATCTTCTTTGTATGATTCATTAGAAGTCCATTTTCCCCATTTTTGGCCTGTAAACCAGCTTTGGATCTTCATTTGGGAACTCCGCTTGGGAATGAGATACAGTTAATTGAGGCTTCTCATTGTAGTATTGTGAGTCCCAGATGACTATTTCAAGCCCATGTACTCGATTTTCTTTGTATGATTCATCAGAAGTCCGTTTTCCCCATTTTCTGCTAGTAGACCAGTTTCGGATCTTCATTTGGGATTTCTTCTAGGGAATTTGATACAAGTAAAACAAGCCTCTTATTGTACTATTATGAGTCCCAGATGACCATTTCAAACCAATTTATACCATTTTCGTTGTATGATTCATCAGTAGTCCGTTTTCCCATTTCGGCCAGTAGACCAGTTTTGGAACTTCATTTGGGATCTCTTCAAGAGAATGAGATACAAGTAATAGAGGCTTCTCATTGTACTATAATGAGTCTCAGATGACTATATCAAGCCTATTTACTCCATTTTCTTTGTACTATTCATCAGAAGTCTGTTTTCCCCATTTTCGGCCAAAAGACCTGTTTCGGATCTTCGTTTGGGATCTCTTCTAGGGAATGAGAAACAAGTAATAGACGCTTCTGAATGTACTATTATGAGACCCAGATGACCATTTCAAGCCTATTTACTCTATTTTCTTTGTATGATTCATCAAAAGTCCGTTTTCCCCATTTTGGCCAGTAGACCAGTTTCAGATCATCATTTGGGATCTCTTCTAGGGAAAGAGATACAAGTAATAGAGGCTTCTCATTGTACTATTATGAGTCTTCGATGACTATTTCAAGACTATTTACTCTATTTTCTTTGTATGATTCATCAAATGTCCGTTTTCCCTATTTTCGGCCATTAGACCAGTTTTGGATCTTCATTTGGGATCTCTTCTAGGGAATGAGATACAAGTAAAATAGGCTTCTCATTATACTATAATAAGTGTCAGATGACTATTTCAAGCCTATTTACTCCATTTTCTTTGTATGATTCATCAGAAGTCTGTTTTCCCCATTTTTGGCCAGAAGACCAGTTTCGGATCTTCGTTTGGGATCTCTTCTAGGCAATGAGATACAAGTAATAGAGGCTTCTCAATGTACTATTATGAGACCCAAATGAGCATTTCAAGCCTATTTACTTTATCTTCTTTGTATGATTCATTAGAAGTCCATTTTCTCCATTTTTGGCCTGTAGACCAGTTTTGGATCTTCATTTGGGAACTCCTCTTGGGAATGAGATACAATTAATTGAGGCTTCTCATTGTAGTATTGCGAGTCTCGGATGACTATTTCAAGCCCATGTACTCCATTTTCTTTGTATGATTCATCAGAAGTCCCTTTTCCCCATTTTCTACTAGTAGACTAGTTTTGGATCTTCATTTGTGATTTCTTCTAGGGAATTAGATACAAGTAATACAGGCCTCTTATTGTACTATTATGAGTCCCAGATGACCATTTCAAACCAATTTATACCATTTTCTTTGTATGATTCATCAGAAGTTTGTTTTCCCCATTTTTGGCCAGAAGACCAGTTTAGGATCTTCGTTTGGGATATAATCTAGGGAATGAGATACAAGTAATAGAGGCTTTTCAATGTACTATTATGAGACCCAGATGACCATTTCAAGCCTATTTACTCCATTTTCTTTGTATGATTCATCATAAGTCCGTTTTCCCCATTTTTGGCTAGTAGACCAGTTTCGGATCTTCATTTGGGATCTCTTCTAGGGAATGAGATAAAAGTAATAGATTCTTCTCATTGTACTATTATGAGTATTAGATGACTATTTCAAGCTTGTTTACTCCATTTTCTATGTATGATTCATCAGAAGTCCGTTTTGCCCCATTTTTGGCCATTAGATCAGTTTCGGATCTTCATTTGGGATCTCTTCTAGGGAATGAGATACAAGTAATATAAGCTTCTCAATGTACTATTATGAGACCCAAAGGACCATTTCAAGCCTATTTACTTTATTTTCTTTGTATGATTCATCAGAAGTTCATTTTCCTAATTTTTGGCCATTAGACCAGTTTTGGATCTTCATTTGGGATCTCTTCTAGGGAATGATATACAAGTAATATAGGCTTCTCAATGTACTATTATGAGACCCAAATGACCATTTCAAGCCTATTTACTTTATCTTCTTTGTATGATTCATTAGAAGTCCATTTTCCCCATTTTTGGCCTGTAGACCAGTTTTGGATCTTCATTTGGGAACTCCTCTTGGGAATGAGATACAATTAATTGAGGCTTCTCATTGTAGTATTGTGAGTCCCAGATGACTATTTCAAGCCCATGTACTCCATTTTCTTTGTATGATTCATCAGAAGTCCGTTTTCCCCATTTTCTGCTAGTAGACCAGTTTCGGATCTTCAATTGGGATTTCTTCTAGGGAATTTGATACAAGTAAAACAAGCCTCTTATTGTACTATTATGAGTCCCAGATGACCATTTCAAACCAATTTATACCATTTTCTTTGTATGATTCATCAGTAGTCCGTTTTCCCATTTCGGCCAGTAGACCAGTTTTGGAACTTCATTTGGGTTCTCTTCAAGAGAATGATATACAAGTAACAGAAGCTTCTTATTGTACTATTATGAGTCATAGATGACTATTTCAAGCCCATTTACTCTATTTTATTTGTATAATTCATCAGAAGTCTGTTTTCCCCATTTTCAGCCAGAAGACCAGTTTCGGATCTTCATTTGGGATCTCTTCTAGGGAATGAGATACAAGTAATAGAGGACTCTCATTGTACTATTATGAGCCCTAAGCCAATTAAAACAATTTTCTTTGTATGATTCATCAGAAGTCCATATTCCCCATTTTCGGCCAGTAGACCAGTTTTGGATCTTCATTTGGGATCTCTTCAAGAGAATGAGATACAAGTAATAAAGGCTTCTCTTTGTACTATAATGAGTCTCAGATGACTATATCAAGCCTATTTACTCCATTTTCTTTGTACTATTCATCAGAAGTCTGTTTTCCCCATTTTCGACAAGAAGACCTGTTTCGGATCTTCGTTTGGGATCTCTTCTAGGGAATGAGATACAAGTAATAGACGCTTCTGAATGTACTATTATGAGTCCCAGATGACCATTTAAAGCCTATTTACTCAATTTTCTTTGTATGATTCATCATAAGTCCGTTTTCCCCATTTTGGCCAGTAGACCAGTTTCAGATCATCATTTGGGATCTCTTCTAGGGAAAGAGATACAAGTAATAGAGGCTTCTCATTGTACTATTATGAGTCTTCGATGCTTATTTCAAGACTATTTACTCTATTTTCTTTGTATGATTCATCAAATGTCCGTTTTCCCTATTTTCGGCCATTAGACCAGTTTTGGATCTTCATTTGGGATCTCTTCTAGGGAATGAGATACAAGTAAAAGAGGCTTCTCAATGTACTATTATGAGACCGAAATGAGCATTTCAAGCCTATTTACTTTATCTTCTTTGTATGATTCATAAGAAGTCCATTTTCCCCATTTTTGGCCTGTAGACCAGTTTTGGATCTTCATTTGGGAACTCCTCTTGGGAATGAGATACAATTAATTGAGGCTTTTCATTGTAGTATTGAGAGTCCCAGATGACTATTTCAAGCCCATGTACTCCATTTTCTTTGTATGATTCATCAGAAGTCCGTTTTCCCCATTTTCTGCTAGTAGACCAGTTTCAGATCTTCATTTGGGATTTCTTCTAGGGAATTAGATACAAGTAATACAGGCCTCTTATTGTACTATTATGAGTCCTTGATGACCATTTCAAACCAATTTATACCATTTTCTTTGTATGATTCATCAGAAGTTTGTTTTCCCCATTTTTGGCCAGAAGACCAGTTTAGGATCTTCGCTTGGGATCTCTTCTAGGGAATGAGATACAAGTAATAGAGGCTTCTCAATGTACTATTATGAGATCCAGATGACCATTTCAAGCCTATTTACTCTATTTTCTTTGTATGATTCATCAGAAGTCTGTTTTCCCAATTTTTGGCCAGAAGACCAGTTTCGGATCTTCGTTTGGGATCTCTTCTAGGAAATGAGATACAAGTAATAGAGGCTTCTGAATGTACTATTATGAGATCCAGATGACCATTTCAAGCCTATTTACTCCATTTTCATTGTATGATTCATCAGAAGTCTATTTTCCCAATTTTTGGATAGTAGACCAGTTTCGGATCTTTATTTGGGATCTCTTCTAGGGAATGAGATAAAAGTAATAGAGGCTTCTCATTGTACTATTATGAGTCTTAGAAGACTATTTCAAGCCTATTTACTCCATTAGAAGTCCATTTTTCCTATTTTCGGCCATTACACCAGTTTTGGATCTTCATTTGGGATCTCTTCTAGGGAATGAGATACAAGTAATAGAGGCTTCTCAATGTTCTATTATGAGATTCAAATGACCATTTCAAGCCTATTTACTTTATTTTCTTTGTATGATTCATCAAAAGTCCATTTTCCCAATTTTTGGGCATTAGACCAGTTTTGGATCTTCATTTGGGATCTCTTCTAGGGAATGAGATACAAGTAATATAGGCTTCTCATTGTACTATAATGAGTCTCAGATGACTATTTCAAGCCTATTTACTACATTTTCTTTCTATGATATATCAGAAGTCTGTTTTCCTCATTTTTGGCCAGAAGACCAGTTTCAGATCTTCGTTTGGGATCTCTTCTAGGGAATGAGATACAAGTAATAGAGGCTTCTGAATGTACTATGATGAGATCCAGATGACCATTTCAAGCCTATTTACTCCATTTTCTTTGTATGATTCATCAGAAGTCCGTTTTCCCCATTTTCGGCCAGTAGACCAGTTTCGGATCATCATTTGGGATCTCTTCTTGGGAAGGTGATACAATTAATAGAGGCTTCCCATTGTAGTATAATGAGTCCCAGATGACTATTTCAAGCCCATGTACTCCATTTTCTTTGTATGATTCATCAGAAGTCCGTTTTCCCTATTTTCTGCTAGTAGACCAGTTTCGGATCTTCATTTGGGATTTCTTCTAGGGAATTAGATACAAGTAATACAGGCCTCTTATTGTACTATTATGAGTCCCAGATGACCATTTACTCAAATGTTTTTGTATGATTCATCAGAACTCCGTTTTCTCCATTTTACCCAGTAGACCAATTTCGGATCATCATTTGGGATCTCTTCTAGGGAAAGAGATACAAGTATTAGAGGCTTCTCATTGTACTATTATGAGTCTACAATGACTATTTAAAGACTATTTACTCCATTTTCTTTGTATGATTCATCAAATATCCGTTTTCCCCATTTTCGGCCAGTAGACCAGTTTTGGATCTTCATTTGGGATCTCTTCTAGGGAATGAGATACAAATAAGAGAGGCTTCTCATTGTAGTATTATGATTCCCAGATGACTATTTCAAGCCCATGTACTCCATTTTCTTTGTTTGATTCATGAGAAGTCCGTTTTCCCCATTTTCGGCTAGTAGACCCGTTTCGGATCTTCATTTGGGATCTCTTCAAGAGAATGAAATACAAGTAATAGAGGCATCTAATTGTGCTATAATGAGTCTCAGATGACTATTTCAAGCCTATTTACTCCATTTTCTTTGTATGATTCATCAGAAGTCTGTTTTCTCCATTTTCGGCCAGAAGACCAGTTTAGGATCTTCGTTTGGGATCTCTTCTAGGGAATGAGATACAAGTAATAGAGGCTTCTCAATGTACTATTATGAGACCCAGATGACCATTTCAAGCCTATTTACTCCATTTTCTTTGTATTATTCATCAGAAGTCCGTTTTCCCCATTTTTGGCTAGTAGACCAGTTTCGGATCTTCATTTGGGATCTCTTCAAGAGAATGAAATACAAGTAATAGAGGCATCTAATTGTGCTATAATGAGTCTCAGATGACTATTTCAAGCCTATTTACTCCATTTTCTTTGTATGATTCATTAGAAGTCTGTTTTCTCCATTTTCGGCCAGAAGACCAGTTTAGGATCTTCGTTTGGGATCTCTTCTAGGGAATGAGATACAAGTAATAGAGGCTTCTCAATGTACTATTATGAGACCCAGATGATCATTTCAAGCCTATTTACTCCATTTTCTTTGTATTATTCATCAGAAGTCCGTTTTCCCCATTTTTGGCTAGTAGACCAGTTTTGGATCTTCATTTGGGACCTCTTCAAGAGAATGAGATACAAGTAATAGAGGCTTCTCATTGCACTATAATGAGTCTCAGATGACTATTTCAAGCCTATTTACTCCATTTTCTTTGTATGATTCATTAGAAGTCTGTTTTCCCCATTTTCGGCCAGAAGACCAGTTTCGGATCTTCGTTTGGAATCTCTTCTAGGGAATGAGATACAAGTAATAGAGGCTTCTGAATGTACTATAATGAGTGTCAGATGACTATTTCAAGCCTATTTACTCCATTTTCTTTGTATGATTCATCAGAAGTCCGTTTTCCCCATTTTCGGCCAGTAGACCAGTTTTGGATCTTCATTTGGAATCTCTTCTAGGAAATAAGATACAAGTAATATAGGTTTTTCATTGTACTATAATGAGTCTCAGATGACTATTTCAAGCCTATTTACTCCATTTTCTTTGTATGATTCATCAGAAGTCTGTTTTCCCCATTTTCGGCCAGAAGACCAGTTTCGGATCTCCTTTTGGGATCTCTTCTAGGGAATGAGATACAAGTAACAGATGCTTCTCAATCTACTATTATGAGACCCAGATGACCATTTGAAGCCTATTTACTCCATTTTCATTGTATGATTCATCAGAAGTCCGTTTTCCCTATTATCGGCCAGTAGACCAGTTTCGGATCATCATTGGGGATCTCTTCTTGGGAATGAGATACAATTAATAGAGGATTCTCATTGTATTTTTATGAGTCCCAGATGACTATTTCAAGCCCATGTACTCCATTTTCTTTGATTGATTCATCAGAAGTCCGGTTTCCCCATTTTCGGCTAGTAGACCAGTTTTGGATCCTCATTTGGGATCTCTTCTAGGGAATGAGATACAAGTAATAAAGGCTTCTCATTGTACTATTATGAGTCTTAGATGACTATTTCAAGCATATTTACTCCATTTTCTTTGTATGATTCATCAAAAGTCCGTTTTCCCCATTTTCTGCCAGTAGACCCGTTTTGGATCTTCATTTGGGATCTCTTCTTGGCAATGAGATACAATTAATTGAGGCTTCTCATTGTAGTATTGTGAGTTCCAGATAACTATTTCAAGCCCATGTACTCCATTTTCTTTGTATGATTCATTAGATGTCCGTTTTCCCCATTTTCGGCCATTAGACCAGTTTTAGATCTTCATTTGGGATCTCTTCTAGGGAATGAGGTACAAGTAATAGAGGCTTATCAATGTACTATTATGAGACCCAAATGACCATTTCAAGCCTATTTACTTTATTTTCTTTGTATGATTCCTCAGAAGTCCCTTTTCCCCATTTTCGGCCATTAGACCATTTTTGGATCTTCATTTGGGATCTCTTCTGGGGAATGAGATACAAGTAATATAGGCTTCTCATTGTACTATAATGAGTCTCAGATGACTATTTGAAGCCTATTTACTCCATTTTCTTTGTATGACTCATCAGAAGTCTGTTTTCCCTATTTTTGGCCAGAAGACCAGTTTCGGATCTTTGTTTGGGATCTCTTCTAGGGAATGAGATACAAGTAATAGAGGCTTCAGAATGTACCATTATGAGATCCAGATGACCATTTCAAGCCTATTTACTCCATTTTTTTTGTATGATTCATCAGAAGTCCGTTTTCCCCATTTTCGGCCAGTGGACCAGTTTCAGATCATCATTTGGGATCTCTTCTTGGGAATGAGATACAATTAATAGAGGCTTCACATTGTAGTATTATGAGTCCCAGATGACTATTTCAAGCCCATTTACTCCATTGTCTTTGTATGATTCATCAGAAGTCTGTTTTCCCCATTTTCGGCAAGTAGACCAGTTTCAGATCTTCATTTGGGATCTCTTCAAGATAATGAGATACAAGTAATAGAGGCTTCTCATTGTACTATAATGAGTCTCAGATGACTATTTCAAGCCTATTTTCTCCATTTTCTTTGTATGATTCAACAGAAGTCTGTTTTCCCCATTTTCGGCCAGAAGACCAGTTTCGGATCTTCGTTTGGGATCTCTTCTAGGGAATGAGATACAAGTAATAGAGGCTTTTGAAGCCTATTTACTCCATTTTCATTGTATGATTCATCAGAAGTCCGTTTTCCCTATTATCGGCCAATAGACCAGTTTCGGATCATCATTTGGGATCTCTTCTTGGGAATGAGATACAATTAATAGAGGATTCTCATTGTATTTTTATGAGTCCCAGATGACTATTTCAAGCCCATGTACTCCATTTTCTTTGATTGATTCATCAGAAGTCCGGTTTCCCCATTTTCGGCTAGTAGACCAGTTTTGGATCCTCATTTGGGATCTCTTCTAGGGAATGAGATACAAGTAATAAAGGCTTCTCATTGTACTATTATGAGTCTTAGATGACTATTTCAAGCATATTTACTCCATTTTCTTTGTATGATTCATCAAAAGTCCGTTTTCCCCATTTTCTGCCAGTAGACCAGTTTTGGATCTTCATTTGGGATCTCTTCTTGGCAATGAGATACAATTAATTGAGGCTTCTCATTGTAGTATTGTGAGTTCCAGATGACTATTTCAAGCCCATGTACTCCATTTTCTTTGTATGATTCATTAGATGTCTGTTTTCCCCATTTTCGGCCATTAGACCAGTTTTAGATCTTCATTTGAGATCTCTTCTAGGGAATGAGGTACAAGTAATAGAGGCTTATCAATGTACTATTATGAGACCCAAATGACCATTTCAAGCCTATTTACTTTATTTTCTTTGTATGATTCATCAGAAGTCCATTTTGCCCATTTTCGGCCATTAGACCAGTTTTGGATCTTCATTTGGGATCTCTTCTGGGGAATGAGATACAAGTAATATATGCTTCTCATTGTACTATAATGAGTCTCAGATGACTATTTGAAGCCTATTTACACCATTTTTTTTGTATGATTCATCAGAAGTCTGTTTTCCCTATTTTTGGCCAGAAGACCAGTTTCAGATCTTCGTTTGGTATCTCTTCTAGGGAATGAGATACAAGTAATAGAGGCTTCAGAATGTACCATTATGAGATCCAGATGACCATTTCAAGCCTATTTACTCCATTTTCTTTGTATGATTCATCAGAACTCCGTTTTCCCCATTTTCGGCCAGTGGACCAGTTTCAGATCATCATTTGGGATCTCTTCTTGGGAATGAGATATAATTAATAGAGGCTTCACATTGTAGTATTATGAGTCCCAGATGACTATTTCAAGCCCATGTACTCCATTTTCTTTGTTTGATTCATTAGAAGTCCGGTTTCCCCATTTTCGACTAGTAGACCAGTTTCGGATCCTCATTTGGGATCTCTTCTAGGGAATGAGATACAAGTAATACAGGCTTCTCATTGTACTATTATGAGTCTTAGATGACTATTTCAAGCATATTTACTCTATTTTCTTTGTATGATTCATCAGAAGTCCGTTTTCCCCATTTTCGGCCTGTAGACCAGTTTTGGATCTTCATTTGGGATCTCTTTTTGGCAATGAGATACAATTAATTGAGGCTTCTCATTGTAGTATTGTGAGTTCCAGATGACTATTTCAAGCCCATGTACTCTATTTTCTATGTATGATTCATCAGATGTCCATTTTCCCCATTTTCGGCCATTAGACCAGTTTTAGATCTTCATTTGGGATCTTTTCTAGGGAATGAGGTACAAGTTATCAATGTACTATTATGAGACCCAAATGACCATTTCAAGCCTATTTACTTTATTTTCTTTGGATCTTCATTTGGGATCTCTTCTAGGCAATAAGATACAAGTAATAGAGGCTTCTCAATGTACTATTATGAGACCCAAATGACCATTTCAAGCCCATTTAATTTATTTTCTTTGTATGATTCATCAAAAGTCCATTTTCCCCATTTTCGGCCATTAGACCAGTTTTGGATCTTCATTTGGGATCTCTTCTAGGGAATAAGATACAAGTCATATAGGCTTCTCATTGTACTATAATGAGTCTCAGATGAATATTTCAAGCCTATTTACTCTATTTTTTTTGTATGATTCATCAGAAGTCTGTTTTCCCCATTTTTGGCCAGAAGACCAGTTTCGGATATTCGTTTGGGATCTCTTCTAGGGAATGAGATACAAGTAATAGAGGCTTCAGAATGTACTATTATGAGATCCAGATGACCATTTCAAGCCTATTTACTCCATTTTCTTTGTATGATTCATCAGAAGTCCGTTTTCCCCATTTTCGGCCATTAGACCAGTTTTGGATCTTCATTTGGGATCTCTTCAAGAGAATGAGATACAAGTAATAGAGGCTTCTCATTGTACTATAATGAGTCTCAGATGACTATTTCAAGCCTATTTACTCCATTTTATTTGTATAATTCATCAGAAGTCTGTTTTCCCCATTTTCGGCCAGAAGACAAGTTTCGGATCTCCGTGTGGGATCTCTTCTAGGGAATGAGATACAAGTAATAGAGGCTTCTCAATCTACTATTATGAGACCCAGATGACCATTTGAAGCCTATTTACTCCATTTTCATTGTATGATTCATCAGAAGTCCGTTTTCCCTATTATCGGCCAGTAGACCAGTTTCGGATCATCATTTGGGATCTCTTCTTGGGAATGAGATACAATTAATAGAGGATTCTCATTGTATTATTATGAGTCCCAGATGACTATTTCAAGCCCATGTACTCCATTTTCTTTGTTTGATTCATCAGAAGTCAGGTTTCCCCATTTTCGGCTAGTAGACCAGTTTCAGATCCTCATTTGGGATCTCTTCTAGGGAATGAGATACAAGTAATAGAGGCTTCTCATTGTACTATTATGAGTCTTAGATGACTATTTCAAGCATATTTACTCCATTTTCTTTGTATGATTCATCAGAAGTCTATTTTCCCAATTTTCGGCCAGAAGACCAGTTTCCGATCTTCGTTTGGGATCTCTTCTAGGGAATGAGATACAAGTAATAGAGGCTTCTAAAAGTACTATTATGAGACCCAGATGACTACTTCAAGCCTATTTACTCCATTTTCTTTGTATGATTCATTAGAAGTCCGTTTTCTGCATTTTCGGCCAGTAGACCAATTTCGGATCATCATTTGGGATCTCTTCTTGGGAATGAGATACAATTAATAGAGGCTTCCCATTGTAGTATTATGAGTCCCAGAGTTCAATTTCAAGCCCATTTACTCCATTTTCTTTGTTTGATTCGTCAGAAGTCCGTTTTCCCCATTTTCGGCTAGTAGACCAGTTTCGGATCTTCATTTGGGATCTCTTCTCGGGAATGAGATACAAGTAATAGAGGCTTCTCATTGTACTATTATAAGTCTTAGACGACTATTCCAAGCCTATTTCCTCCATTTTCTTTGTATGATTCATGAGAAATCCGTTTTCCCCATTTTCGGCCTGTAGACCAGTGTTGGATCTTCATTTGCAATCTCTTCTAGGGAATGAGATAAAAGTAACAGAGGCTTCTCATTGTACTATTATGACTCTTAGATGACTATTTCAAGCCTATTTACTCCACTTTCTTTGTATGATTTATCAGAAGTCCGGTTTCCCCATTTTCGGCTAGTAGACCAGTTTCAGATCCTCATTTGGGATCTCTTCTAGAGAATGAGATACAAGTAATAGAGGCTTCTCATTGTACTATTATGAGTCTTAGATGACTATTTCAAGCATATTTACTCCATTTTCTTTGTATGATTCATCAGAAGTCTATTTTCCCAATTTTCGGCCAGAAGACCAGTTTCCGATCTTCGTTTGGGATCTCTTCTAGGGAATGAGATACAACTAATAGACGCTTCTAAATGTACTATTATGAGATCCAGATGACTACTTCAAGCCTATTTACTCCATTTTCTTTGTATGATTCATTAGAAGTCCGTTTTCTGCATTTTCGGCCAGTAGACCAATTTCGGATCATCATTTGGGATCTCTTCTTGGGAATGAGATACAATTAATAGAGGCTTCCCATTGTAGTATTATGAGACCCAGATGTCAATTTCAAGCCCATTTACTCCATTTTCTTTGTTTGATTCGTCAGAAGTCCGTTTTCCCCATTTTCGGATAGTAGACCAGTCTCGGATCTTCATTTGGGATCTCTTCTCGGGAATGAGATACAAGTAATAGAGGCTTCTCATTGTACTATTATGAGTCTTAGACGACTATTCCAGGCCTATTTCCTCCATTTTCTTTGTATGATTCATGAGAAATCCGTTTTCCCCATTTTTGGCCTGTAGACCAGTTTTGGATCTTCATTTGGAATCTCTTCTAGGGAATGAGATAAAAGTAATAGAGGCTTCTCATTGTACTATTATGAGTCTTAGATGACTATTTCAAGCCTATTTACTCCATTTTCTTTGTATGATTTATCAGAAGTCCGTTTTCCCCATTTTCGGCTAGTAGACCAGTTTCGGATCTTCATTTGGGATCTCTTCTAGGGAATGAAATTTAAGTAATAGAGGCCTCTCATTGTACTATTATGAGTCCCAGATGACCATTTCAAGCCAATTTATACCATTTTCTTTGTAAGATTCATCAAAAGTTCGTTTTCCCCATTTTCGGCCAGTATACCAGTTTTGGATCTTCATTTGGGATCTCTTCAAGAGAATGAGATACAAGTAATATAGGGTTCTCATTGTACTATTAAGAGTCAGAGATAACTATTTCAAGCCTATTTACTCTATTTTCTTTGTATGATTCATCAGAAGTCCGTTTTCACCATTTTCGGCCAGAAGACCAGTTTCAGATCTTTGTTTGGGATCTGTTCTAGGAAATGAAATACAAGTAACAGAGACTACTCATTGTACTATTATGAGACTCAGATGACTATTTCAAGCCTATTTACTCCACTTTCTTTGTATGATTCATCAGAAGTCTGTTTTCCCCATTTTCGGCCAGTAGGCCAGTTTCGGATCATCATTTGGGACGTCTTCTAGGGAATAAGATACAAGTAATAGAGGCTTCTCATTGTTCTATTATGAGTCTTAGATGACTATTTCAAGCCTATTTACTCCATTTTCTCCATATGATTCATCAGATGTCCGTTTTCCCCATTTTTGGCCATTAGACCAGTTTTGGATCTTCATTTGGGATCTCTTCTAGGGAATGAGATACAAGTAATAGAGGCTTCTCATTGTACTCTTAGGAGTCTCAGATGACTATTATAAGCCTATTCACTCCATTTTCTTTGTATGATTCATCAGAAGTCTGTTTTCCCCAATTTCGGCCAGAAGACCAGTTTCGGATATTCGTTTGGGATCTCTTCTACGGAATGAGGTACAAGTAATAGAGGCTTCTAAATGTACTATTATGAGACCCAGATGACTACTTCAAGCCTATTTACTCCATTTTCTTTGTATGATTCATTAGTTGTCCGTTTTCCCCTTTTTCGGCTAGTAGACCAGTTTCGGATCTTCATTTGGGATCTTTTCTAGGGAATGAGATACAAGTAATAGAGGCCTCTCATTGTACTATTATGAGTCTTAGATGACTATTTCAAGCCTATTTACTCCATTTTATTTGTATGATTCATCAGAAGTCTGTTTTCCCCATTTTCGGCCAGAAGACCAGTTTCGGATCTCCGTGTGGGATCTCTTCTAGGGAATGAGATACAAGTAATAGAGGCTTCTCAATCTACTATTATGAGACCCAGATGACCATTTGAAGCCTATTTACTCCATTTTCATAGTATGATTCATCAGAAGTCCGTTTTCCCTATTTTCGGTCAGAAGACCAGTTTCAAATCTTCATTTGAGATCTCTTCTTAGGAATAAAATACAATTAATGGAGGCTTCTCATTGTAGTATTATGAGTCCCAGATGACTATTTCAAGCCCATTTACTCCATTTTCTTTGTATGATTCATCAAAAGTCCATTTTCCCCATTTTCGGCCATTATACCAGTTTTGGATCATCATTTGGGATCTCTTCTAGGGAATGAGATACAAGTCATATAGGCTTCTCATTGTACTATAATGAGTCTCAGATGACTATTTCAAGCCTATTTACTCCATTTTTGTTTGTATGATTCATCAGAAGTCTGTTTTCCCCATTTTTGGCCAGAAGACCAGTTTCGGATTTTCGTTTCGGATCTCTTCTAGGGAATGAGATACAAGTAATAGAGGCTTCTCATTGTACTATAATGAGTGTCAGATGACTATTTTAAGCCTATTTACTCCATTTAATTTGTATGATTCATCAGAAGTCCGTTTTCCCTATTTTCGGCCATTAGACCAGTTTCAAATCTTCATTTGGGATCTCTTCTAGGAAATGAGATACAAGTAATATAGGTTTCTAATTGTACTATAATGAGTCTCAGATGACTATTTCAAGCCTATTTACTCCATTTTCTTTGTATGATTCATCAAAAGTCTGTTTTCCACATTATCGGCCAGAAGACCAGTTTCGGATCTCCGTGTGGGATCTCTTCTAGGGAATGAGATACAAGTAATAGAGACTTCTAAATCTACTATTATGAGACCGAGATGACCATTTGAAGCCTATTTACTCCATTTTTATTGTATGATTCATCAGAAGTCCGTTTTCCCCATTTTCGGCCAGTAGACCAGTTTTGGATCTTCATTTGGGATCTCTTCAAGAGAATGAGATACAAGTAATAGAGGCTTCTCATTGTACTATAATGAGTCTCAGATGACTATTTCAAGCCTATTTACTCCATTTTATTTGTATGATTCATCAGAAGTCTGTTTTCCCCATTTTCGGCCAGAAGACCAGTTTCGGATCTCCGTGTGGGATCTCTTCTAGGGAATGAGATACAAGTAATAGAGGCTTCTTAATCTACTATTATAAGACCCAGATGACCATTTGAAGCCTATTTACTCCATTTTCATTGTATGATTCTTCAGAAGTCCGTTTTCCCTATTATCGGCCAGTAGACCAGTTTCGGATCATCATTTGGGATCTCTTCTTGGGAATGAGATCCAATTAATAGTGGATTCTCATTGTCTTATTATGAGTCCCAGATGACTATTTCAAGCCCATGTACTCCATTTTCTATGTTTGATTCATCAGAAGTCCGGTTTCCACATTTTCGGCTATTAGACCAAATTCAGATCCTCATTTGGGATCTCTTCTAGGGAATGAGATACAAGTAATAGAGGCTTCTCATTGTACTATTATGAGTCTTAGATGACTATTTCAAGCATATTTACTCCATTTTCTTTGTATGATTCATCAGAAGTACGTTTTTCCCCATTTCCGGCCTGTAGGCCAGTTTTGGATCTTCATTTGGGATCTCTTCTTGGCAATGAAATACAATTAATTGAGGCTTCTCATTGTAGTATTGTGAGTTACAGATGACTATTTCAAGCCCATGTACTCCATTTTCTTTGTATGATTCATCAGATGTCCGTTTTCCCCATTTTCGGCCAATAGACCAGTTTTGGATCTTCATTTGGGATCTCTTCTAGGAATAAGATACAAGTAATAGAGGCTTCTCAATGTACTATTATGAGACCCAAATGACCATTTCAAGCCCATTTAATTTATTTTCTTTGTATGATTCATCAAAAGTCCATTTTCCCCATTTTCGGCCAATATACCAGTTTTGGATCTTCATTTGGGATCTCTTCTAGGGAATGAGATACAAGTCATATAGGCTTCTCATTGTACTATAATGAGTCTCAGATGACTATTTCAAGCCTATTTACTCCTTTTTTTTGTATGATTCATCAGAAGTCTGTTTTCCCTATTTTTGGCCAGAAGTCCAGTTTCGGATTTTCGTTTGGGATCTCTTCTAGGGAATGAGATACAAGTAATAGAGGCTTCAGAATGTACTATTATGATATCCAGATGACCATTTCAAGCCTATTTACTCCATTTTCTTTGTATGATTCATCAGAAGTCCATTTTCACCATTTTCGGCCATAAGACCAGTTTCAAATGTTCATTTGGGATCTCTTCTTAGGAATCAAATACAATTAATGGAGGGTTCTCATTGTAGTATTATGAGTCCCAGATGACTATTTCAAGCCCATTTACTCCATTTTCTTTGTATGATTCATCAGAAGTCCGTTTTCCCCATTTTCGGCCAGTAGACCAGTTTCGGATCTTCATTTGGGATCTCTTCTAGGGAATGAGATACAAGAAATAGAGACCTCTCAATGTACTATTATGAGCTCCAAGCCAATTAAAACAATTTTCTTTGTATGATTCATCAGAAATCCGTTTTCCACATTTTCGGCCAGTAGACCAGTTTTGGATCTTCATTTGGGATCTCTTCAAGAGAATGAGATACAAGTAATAGAGGCTTCTCATTGTACTATAATGAGTCTCAGATGACTATTTCAAGCCTATTTACTCCAATTTATTTGTATGATTCATCAGAAGTCTGTTTTCCCCACTTTCGGCCAGAAGACCAGTTTCCGATCTTCGTTTAGGATCTCTTCTAGGGAATGAGATACAAGTAATAGAGGCTTCTGAAAGTACTATTATGAGACTCAGATGACCATTTCAAGCCTATTTACTCAATTTTCTTTGTATGATTCATCAGAAGTCCGTTTTCCCCATTTTGGCCAGTAGATCAGTTTCGAATCATCATTTGGGATCTCTTCTAGGGAAAGAGATACAAGTAATAGAGGCTTTTCAGTGTACTATTATGAGTCTTCGATGACTATTTCAAACCTATTTACTCCATTTTCTTTGTATGATTCATCAGAAGTCTGTTTTCCCCATTTTTGGCCAGAAGACCAGTTTCGGATCTTCGTTTCGGATCTCTTCTAGGGAATGAGAAACAAGTAATAGAGGCTTCTCATTGTACTATAATGAGTGTCAGATGACTATTTTAAGCCTATTTACTCCATTTTATTTGTATGATTCATCAGAAGTCCGTTTTCCCCATTTTCGACCATTAGACCAGTTTTGGATCTTCATTTTGGATCTCTTCTAGGAAATGAGATACAAGTAATATAGGTTTCTAATTGTACTATAATGAGTCTCAGATGACTATTTCAAGCCTATTTACTCCATTTTCTTTGTATGATTCATCAGAAGTCTCTTTTCCCCATTATCGGCCAGAAGACCAGTTTTGGATCTCCGTGTGGGATCTCTTCTAGGGAATGAGATACAAGTAATAGAGGCTTCTCAATCTACTATTATGAGACCGAGATGACCATTTGAAGCCTATTTACTCCATTTTCATTGTATGATTCATCAGAAGTCCGTTTTCCCCATTTTCGGCCAGTAGACCAGTTTTGGATCTTCATTTGGGATCTCTTCTTGGCAATGAGATACAATTAAATGAGGCTTCTCATTGTAGTATTGTGAGTTCCAGATGACTATTTCAAGCCCATGTACTCCATTTTCTTTGTATGAGTCATCAGATGTCCGTTTTCCCCATTTTCGGCCAATAGACCAGTTTTGGATCTTCATTTGGGATCTCTTCTAGGGAATAAGATACATGTAATAGAGGCTTCTCAATGTACTATTATTAGACCCAAATGACCATTTCAAGCCCATTTAATTTATTTTCTTTATATGATTCATAAAAAGTCCAATTTCCCCATTTTCGGCCATTAGACCAGTTTTGGATCTTCATTTGGGATCTCTTCTAGGGAATGAGATACAAGTAATATAGGCTTCTCACAGTAATATAATGAGTCTCAGATGACTATTTCAAGCCTATTTACTCCATTTTTTTGTATGATTCATCAGAAGTCTGTTTTCCCCATTTTTGGCCAGAAGACCAGTTTCGGATTTTAGTTTGGGATCTCTTCTAGGGAATGAGATACAAGTAATAGAGGCTTCAGAATGTACTATTATGATATCCAGATGACCATTTCAAGCCTATTTACTACATTTTCTTTGTATGATTCATCAGAATTCCGTTTTCCCCATTTTCAGCCGGTAGACCAGTTTCGGATCTTCATTTGGGATCTCTTCTTGGGAATGAGATACAATTAATAGAGGATTCTGATTGTATTATTATGAGTCTTAGATGACTATTTCAAGTATATTTACTCCATTTTCTTTGTAAGATTCATCAGAAGTACGTTTTCCCCATTTTCGGCTAGTAGACCTGTTTTGGATCTTCATTTGGGATCTCTTCTTGGCAATGAGATACAATTAATTGAGGCTTCTCATTGTAGTATTGTGAGTTCCAGATGACTATTTCAAGCCCATGTACTCCATTTTCTTTGTATGATTCATCAGTTGTCCGTTTTCCCCATTTTCGGCCAATAGACCAGTTTTGTATCTTCATTTGGGATCTCTTCTAGGGAATAAGATACAAGTAATAGAGGCTTCTCAATGTACTATTATGAGATCCAAATGACCATTTCAAGCCCATTTAATTTATTTTCTTTGTATGATTCATCAAAAGTCCATTTTCCCCATTTTCGGCCATTAGGCCAGTTTTGGATCTTCATTTGGGGTCTCTTCTAGGGAATGAGATACAAGTCATATAGGCTTCTCATTGTAGTATAATGAGTCCCAGATGACTATTTCAAGCCCATGTACTCCATTTTCTTTGTTTGATTCATCAGAAGTCCGGTTTCCCCATTTTCGGCTAGTAGACCAGTTTCAGATCCTCATTTGGGATCTCTTCTAGGGAATGAGATACAAGTAATAGAGGCTTCTCATTGTATTATTATGAGTCTTAGATGACTATTACAAGCATATTTACTCCATTTCTTTGTATGATTCATCAGAAGTACGTTTTCCCCATTTTCGGCTAGTAGACCTGTTTTGGATCTTCATTTGGGATCTCTTCTTGGCAATGAGATACAATTAATTGAGGCTTCTCATTGTAGTATTGTGAGTTCCAGATGACTATTTCAAGCCCATGTACTCCATTTTCTTTGTATGATTCATCAGTTGTCCGTTTTCCCCATTTTCGGCCAATAGACCAGTTTTGGATCTTCATTTGGGATCTCTTCTAGGGAATAAGATACAAGTAATAGAGGCTTCTCAATGTACTATTATGAGACCCAAATGACCATTTCAAGCCCATTTAATTTATTTTCTTTGTATGATTCATCAAAAGTCCATTTTCCCCATTTTCGGCCATTAGGCCAGTTTTGGATCTTCATTTGGGATCTCTTCTAGGGAATGAGATACAAGTCATATAGGCTTCTCATTGTACTATAATGAGTGTCAGATGAATATTTCAAGCCTATTTACTCCCTTTTATTTGTATGATTCATCAGAAGTCTGTTTTCCCCATTTTTGGCCAGAAGACCAGTTTCGGATCTTCGTTTGGGATCTCTTCTAGGGAATGAGATACAAGTAATAGAGGCTTCTTAATCTACTATTATAAGACCCAAATGACCATTTGAAGCCTATTTACTCCATTTTCATTGTATGATTCTTCAGAAGTCCGTTTTCCCTATTATCGGCCAGTAGACCAGTTTCGGATCATCATTTGGGATCTCTTCTTGGGAATGAGATACAATTGATAGAGGATTCTCATTGTAGTATTGTGAGTTACAGATGACTATTTCAAGCCCATGTACTCCATTTTCTTTGTTTGATTCATCAGATGTCCGTTTTCCCCATTTTCGGCCAATAGACCAGTTTTGGATCTTCATTTGGGATCTCTTCTAGGAATAAGATACAAGTAATAGAAGCTTCTCAATGTACTATTATGAGACCCAAATGACCATTTCAAGCCCATTTAATTTATTTTCTTTGTATGATTCATCAAAAGTTCATTTTCCCCATTTTCGGCCATTAGACCAGTTTTGGATCTTCATTTGGGATCTCTTCTAGGGAATGAGATACAAGTCATATAGGCTTCCCATTGTACTATAATGAGTCTCAGATGACTATTTCAAGCCTATTTACTCCATTTTCTTTGTACTATTCATCAGAAGTCTGTTTTCCCCATTTTTGGCCAGAAGACCAGTTTCGGATTTTCATTTGGGATCTCTTCTAGGGAATGAGATACAAGTAATAGAGGCTTCAAAATGTACTATTATGAGATCCAGATGACCATTTCAAGCCTATTTACTCCATTTTTTTTGTATGATTCATCAGAAGTCCGTTTTCACCATTTTCGGCCAGAAGACCAGTTTCAAATCTTCATTTGGGATCTCTTCTTAGGAATGAGATACAATTAATGGAGGCTTCGGCTCATTGTAGTATTATGAGTCCCAGATGACTATTTCAAGCCCATTTACTCCATTTTCTTTGTATGATTCATCAGAAGTCCGTTTTCCCCATTTTCGGCCGGTAGATCAGTTTCGGATCTTCATTTGGGATCTCTTCTAGGGAATGAGATACAAGAAATAGAGACCTCTCAATGTACTATTATGAGCCACAAGCCAATTAAAACAATTTTCTTTGTATGATTCAGCAGAAGTCCGTTTTCCCCATTTTCGGCCAGTAGACCAGTTTTGGATCTTCATTTGGGATCTCTTCAAGAGAATGAGATACAAGTAATAGAGGCTTCTCATTGTACTATAATGAGTCTTAGATGACTATTTCAAGCCTATTTACTCCAATTTATTTGTATGATTCATCAGAAGTCTGTTTTCCCCACTTTCGGCCAGAAGACCAGTTTCGGATCATCATTTGGGATCTCTTCTAGGGAATGAGATACAAGTAATAGAGGCTTCTTAATCTACTATTATAAGACCCAGATGACCATTTGAAGCCTATTTACTCCATTTTCTTTGTATGATTCATCAGAAGTCCGTTTTCCCCATTTTCGGCCAGTAGACCAGTTTCGGATCTTCATTTGGGATCTCTTCTTGGGAATGAGATCCAAGAAATAGAGACCTCTCAATGTACTATTATGAGCCCCAAGCCAATTAAAACAATTTTCTTTGTATGATTCATCAGAAGTCCGTTTTCCCCATTTTCGGCCAGTAGACCAGTTTTGGATCTTCATTTGGGATCTCTTCAAGAGAATGAGATACAAGTAATAGAGGCTTCTCATTGTACTATAATGAGTCTCAGATGACTATTTCAAGCCTATTTACTCCAATTTATTTGTATGATTCATCAGAAGTCTGTTTTCCCCACTTTCGGCCAGAAGACCAGTTTCCGATCTTCGTTTAGGATCTCTTCTAGGGAATGAGATACAAGTAATAGAGGCTTCTGAAAGTACTATTATGAGAGTCAGATGACCATTTCAAGCCTATTTACTCAATTTTCTTTGTATGATTCATCAGAAGTCCGTTTTCCCCATTTTGGCCAGTAGACCAGTTTCGAATCATCATTAGGGATCTCTTCTAGGGAAAGAGATACAAGTAATAGAGGCTTCTCATTGTACTATTATGAGTCTTCGATGACTATTTCAAGCCTATTTACTCCATTTTCTTTGTATGATTCATCAGAAGTCTGTTTTCCCCATTTTTGGCCAGAAGACCAGTTTCGGATCTTCGTTTCGGATCTCTTCTAGGGAATGAGAAACAAGTAATAGAGGCTTCTCATTGTACTATAATGAGTGTCAGATGACTATTTTAAGCCTATTTACTCCATTTTATTTGTATGATTCATCAGAAGTCCGTTTTCCCCATTTTCGACCATTAGACCAGTTTTGGATCTTCATTTTGGATCTCTTCTAGGAAATGAGATACAAGTAATATAGGTTTCTAATTGTACTATAATGAGTCTCAGATGACTATTTCAAGCCTATTTACTCCATTTTCTTTGTATGATTCATCAGAAGTCCGTTTTCCCCATTTTCGGCCAGTAGACCAGTTTTGGATCTTCATTTGGGATCTCTTCTTGGCAATGAGATACAATTAAATGAGGCTTCTCATTGTAGTATTGTGAGTTCCAGATGACTATTTCAAGCCCATGTACTCCATTTTCTTTGTATGAGTCATCAGATGTCCGTTTTCCCCATTTTCGGCCAATAGACCAGTTTTGGATCTTCATTTGGGATCTCTTCTAGGGAATAAGATACATGTAATAGAGGCTTCTCAATGTACTATTATTAGACCCAAATGACCATTTCAAGCCCATTTAATTTATTTTCTTTATATGATTCATAAAAAGTCCAATTTCCCCATTTTCGGCCATTCGACCAATTTTGGATCTTCATTTGGGATCTCTTCTAGGGAATGAGATACAAGTAATATAGGCTTCTCACTGTACTATAATGAGTCTCAGATGACTATTTCAAGCCTATTTACTCCATTTTTTTGTATGATTCATCAGAAGTCTGTTTTCCCCATTTTTTGGCCAGAAGACCAGTTTCGGATTTTAGTTTGGGATCTCTTCTAGGGAATGAGATACAAGTAATAGAGGCTTCAGAATGTACTATTATGAGATCCAGATGACCATTTAAAGCCTATTTACTACATTTTCTTTGTATGATTCATCATAATTCCGTTTTCCCCATTTTCAGCCGGTAGACCAGTTTCGGACCTTCATTTGGGATCTCTTCTTGGGAATGAGATACAATTAATAGAGGATTCTCATTGTATTATTATGAGTCTTAGATGACTAATTCAAGCATATTTACTCCATTTTCTTTGTAAGATTCATCAGAAGTACGTTTTCCCCATTTTCGGCTAGTAGACCTGTTTTGGATCTTCATTTGGGATCTCTTCTTGGCAATGAGATACAATTAATTGAGTCTTCTCATTGTAGTATTGTGAGTTCCAGATGACTATTTCAAGCCCATGTACTCCATTTTCTTTGTATGATTCATCAGTTGTCCGTTTTCCCCATTTTCGGCCAATAGACCAGTTTTGTATCTTCATTTGGGATCTCTTCTAGGGAATAAGATACAAGTAATAGAGGCTTCTCAATGTACTATTATGAGACCCAAATGACCATTTCAAGCCCATTTAATTTATTTTCTTTGTATGATTCATCAAAAGTCCATTTTCCCCATTTTCGGCCATTAGGCCAGTTTTGGATCTTCATTTGGGATCTCTTCTAGGGAATGAGATACAAGTCATATAGGCTTCTCATTGTAGTATAATGAGTCCCAGATGACTATTTCAAGCCCATGTACTCCATTTTCTATGTTTGATTCATCAGAAGTCCGGTTTCCACATTTTCGGCTATTAGACCAAATTCAGATCCTCATTTGGGATCTCTTCTAGGGAATGAGATACAAGTAATAGAGGCTTCTCATTGTACTATTATGAGTCTTAGATGACTATTTCAAGCATATTTACTCCATTTTCTTTGTATGATTCATCAGAAGTACGTTTTTCCCCATTTTCGGCCTGTAGACCAGTTTTGGATCTTCATTTGGGATCTCTTCTTGGCAATGAGATACAATTAATTGAGGCTTCTCATTGTAGTATTGTGAGTTACAGATGACTATTTCAAGCCCATGTACTCCATTTTCTTTGTATGATTCATCAGATGTCCGTTTTCCCCATTTTCGGCCAATAGACCAGTTTTGGATCTTCATTTGGGATCTCTTCTAGGAATAAGATACAAGTAATAGAGGCTTCTCAATGTACTATTATGATACCCAAATGACCATTTCAAGCCCATTTAATTTATTTTCTTTGTATGATTCATCAAAAGTCCATTTTCCCCATTTTCGGCCATTATACCAGTTTTGGATCTTCATTTGGGATCTCTTCTAGGGAATGAGATACAAGTCATATAGGCTTTTCATTGTACTATAATGAGTCTCAGATGACTATTTCAAGCCTATTTACTCCTTTTTTTTGTATGATTCATCAGAAGTCTGTTTTCCCCATTTTTGGCCAGAAGTCCAGTTTCGGATTTTCGTTTGGGATCTCTTCTAGGGAATGAGATACAAGTAATAGAGGCTTCAGAATGTACTATTATGATATCCAGATGACTATTTCAAGCCTATTTACTCCATTTTCTTTGTATGATTCTTCAGAAGTCCATTTTCACCATTTTCGGCCATAAGACCAGTTTCAAATGTTCATTTGGGATCTCTTCTTAGGAATCAAATACAATTAATGGAGGCTTCTCATTGTAGTATTATGAGTCCCAGATGACTATTTCAAGCCCATTTACTCCATTTTCTTTGTATGATTCATCAGAAGTCCGTTTTCCCCATTTTCGGCCAGTAGACCAGTTTCGGATCTTCATTTGGGATCTCTTCTAGGGAATGAGATACAAGAAATAGAGACCTCTCAATGTACTATTATGAGCCCCAAGCCAATTAAAACAATTTTCTTTGTATGATTCATCAGAAGTCCGTTTTCCCCCCATTTTCGGCCAGTAGACCAGTTTTGGATCTTCATTTGGGATCTCTTCAAGAGAATGAGATACAAGTAATAGAGGCTTCTCATTGTACTATAATGAGTCTCAGATGACTATTTCAAGCCTATTTACTCCAATTTATTTGTATGATTCATCAGAAGTCTGTTTTCCCCACTTTCGGCCAGAAGACCAGTTTCCGATCTTCGTTTAGGATCTCTTCTAGGGAATGAGATACAAGTAATAGAGGCTTCTGAAAGTACTATTATGAGAGTCAGATGACCATTTCAAGCCTATTTACTCAATTTTCTTTGTATGATTCATCAGAAGTCCGTTTTCCCCATTTTGGCCAGTAGACCAGTTTCGAATCATCATTAGGGATCTCTTCTAGGGAAAGAGATACAAGTAATAGAGGCTTCTCATTGTACTATTATGAGTCTTCGATGACTATTTCAAGCCTATTTACTCCATTTTCTTTGTATGATTCATCAGAAGTCTGTTTTCCCCATTTTTGGCCAGAAGACCAGTTTCGGATCTTCGTTTCGGATCTCTTCTAGGGAATGAGAAACAAGTAATAGAGGCTTCTCATTGTACTATAATGAGTGTCAGATGACTATTTTAAGCCTATTTACTCCATTTTATTTGTATGATTCATCAGAAGTCCGTTTTCCCCATTTTCGACCATTAGACCAGTTTTGGATCTTCATTTTGGATCTCTTCTAGGAAATGAGATACAAGTAATATAGGGTTTCTAATTGTACTATAATGAGTCTCAGATGACTATTTCAAGCCTATTTACTCCATTTTCTTTGTATGATTCATCAGAAGTCCGTTTTCCCCATTTTCGGCCAGTAGACCAGTTTTGGATCTTCATTTGGGATCTCTTCTTGGCAATGAGATACAATTAAATGAGGCTTCTCATTGTAGTATTGTGAGTTCCAGATGACTATTTCAAGCCCATGTACTCCATTTTCTTTGTATGAGTCATCAGATGTCCGTTTTCCCCATTTTCGGCCAATAGACCAGTTTTGGATCTTCATTTGGGATCTCTTCTAGGGAATAAGATACATGTAATAGAGGCTTCTCAATGTACTATTATTAGACCCAAATGACCATTTCAAGCCCATTTAATTTATTTTCTTTATATGATTCATAAAAAGTCCAATTTCCCCATTTTCGGCCATTCGACCAATTTTGGATCTTCATTTGGGATCTCTTCTAGGGAATGAGATACAAGTAATATAGGCTTCTCACTGTACTATAATGAGTCTCAGATGACTATTTCAAGCCTATTTACTCCATTTTTTTGTATGATTCATCAGAAGTCTGTTTTCCCCATTTTTGGCCAGAAGACCAGTTTCGGATTTTAGTTTGGGATCTCTTCTAGGGAATGAGATACAAGTAATAGAGGCTTCAGAATGTACTATTATGAGATCCAGATGACCATTTAAAGCCTATTTACTACATTTTCTTTGTATGATTCATCATAATTCCGTTTTCCCCATTTTCAGCCGGTAGACCAGTTTCGGACCTTCATTTGGGATCTCTTCTTGGGAATGAGATACAATTAATAGAGGATTCTCATTGTAATATTATGAGTCTTAGATGACTAATTCAAGCATATTTACTCCATTTTCTTTGTAAGATTCATCAGAAGTACGTTTTCCCCATTTTCGGCTAGTAGACCTGTTTTGGATCTTCATTTGGGATCTCTTCTTGGCAATGAGATACAATTAATTGAGTCTTCTCATTGTAGTATTGTGAGTTCCAGATGACTATTTCAAGCCCATGTACTCCATTTTCTTTGTATGATTCATCAGTTGTCCGTTTTCCCCATTTTCGGCCAATAGACCAGTTTTGTATCTTCATTTGGGATCTCTTCTAGGGAATAAGATACAAGTAATAGAGGCTTCTCAATGTACTATTATGAGACCCAAATGACCATTTCAAGCCCATTTAATTTATTTTCTTTGTATGATTCATCAAAAGTCCATTTTCCCCATTTTCGGCCATTAGGCCAGTTTTGGATCTTCATTTGGGATCTCTTCTAGGGAATGAGATACAAGTCATATAGGCTTCTCATTGTAGTATAATGAGTCCCAGATGACTATTTCAAGCCCATGTACTCCATTTTCTTTGTTTGATTCATCAGAAGTCCGGTTTTCCCCATTTTCGGCTAGTAGACCAGTTTCAGATCCTCATTTGGGATCTCTACTAGGGAATGAGATACAAGTAATAGAGGCTTCTCATTGTACTATTATGAGTCTTAGATGACTATTTCAAGCATATTTACTCCATTTCTTTGTATGATTCATCAGAAGTACGTTTTCCCCATTTTCGGCTAGTAGACCTGTTTTGGATCTTCATTTGGGATCTCTTCTTGGCAATGAGATACAATTAATTGAGGCTTCTCATTGTAGTATTGTGAGTTCCAGATGACTATTTCAAGCCCATGTACTCCATTTTCTTTGTATGATTCATCAGTTGTCCGTTTTCCCCATTTTCGGCCAATAGACCAGTTTTGGATCTTCATTTGGGATCTCTTCTAGGGAATAAGATACAAGTAATAGAGGCTTCTCAATGTACTATTATGAGACCCAAATGACCATTTCAAGCCCATTTAATTTATTTTCTTTGTATGATTCATCAAAAGTCCATTTTCCCCATTTTCGGCCATTAGGCCAGTTTTGGATCTTCATTTGGGATCTCTTCTAGGGAATGAGATACAAGTCATATAGGCTTCTCATTGTACTATAATGAGTCTCAGATGACTATTTCAAGCCTATTTACTCCATATTTTTGTATGATTAATCAGAAGTTTATTTTCCCCATTTTTGGCCAGAAGACCACTTTCGGATTTTCGTTACGGATCTCTTCTAGGGAATGAGATACAAGTAATAGAGGCTTCAGAATGTACTATTATGAGATCCGGATGACCATTTCAAGCCTATTTACTCCATTTTCTTTGTATGATTCATCAAAAGTCCATTTTCCCCATTTTCGGCCATTATACCAGTTTTGGATCTTCATTTGGGATCTCTTCTAGGGAATGAGATACAAGTCATATAGGCTTTTCATTGTACTATAATGAGTCTCAGATGACTATTTCAAGCCTATTTACTCCTTTTTTTTGTATGATTCATCAGAAGTCTGTTTTCCCCATTTTTGGCCAGAAGTCCAGTTTCGGATTTTCGTTTGGGATCTCTTCTAGGGAATGAGATACAAGTAATAGAGGCTTCAGAATGTACTATTATGATATCCAGATGACCATTTCAAGCCTATTTACTCCATTTTCTTTGTATGATTCATCAGAAGTCCATTTTCACCATTTTCGGCCATAAGACCAGTTTCAAATGTTCATTTGGGATCTCTTCTTAGGAATCAAATACAATTAATGGAGGCTTCTCATTGTAGTATTATGAGTCCCAGATGACTATTTCAAGCCCATTTACTCCATTTTCTTTGTATGATTCATCAGAAGTCCGTTTTCCCCATTTTCGGCCAGTAGACCAGTTTCGGATCTTCATTTGGGATCTCTTCTAGGGAATGAGATACAAGAAATAGAGACATCTCAATGTACTATTATGAGCCCCAAGCCAATTAAAACAATTTTCTTTGTATGATTCATCAGAAGTCCGTTTTCCCCATTTTCGGCCAGTAGACCAGTTTTGGATCTTCATTTGGGATCTCTTCAAGAGAATGAGATACAAGTAATAGAGGCTTCTCATTGTACTATAATTAGTCTCAGATGACTATTTCAAGCCTATTTACTCCAATTTATTTGTATGATTCATCAGAAGTCTGTTTTCCCCACTTTCGGCCAGAAGACCAGTTTCCGATCTTCGTTTAGGATCTCTTCTAGGGAATGAGATACAAGTAATAGAGGCTTCTGAAAGTACTATTATGAGAGTCAGATGACCATTTCAAGCCTATTTACTCAATTTTCTTTGTATGATTCATCAGAAGTCCGTTTTCCCCATTTTGGCCAGTAGACCAGTTTCGAATCATCATTAGGGATCTCTTCTAGGGAAAGAGATACAAGTAATAGAGGCTTCTCATTGTACTATTATGAGTCTTCGATGACTATTTCAAGCCTATTTACTCCATTTTCTTTGTATGATTCATCAGAAGTCTGTTTTCCCCATTTTTTGGCCAGAAGACCAGTTTTCGGATCTTCGTTTCGGATCTCTTCTAGGGAATGAGAAACAAGTAATAGAGGCTTCTCATTGTACTATAATGAGTGTCAGATGACTATTTTAAGCCTATTTACTCCATTTTATTTGTATGATTCATCAGAAGTCCGTTTTCCCCATTTTCGACCATTAGACCAGTTTTGGATCTTCATTTTGGATCTCTTCTAGGAAATGAGATACAAGTAATATAGGTTTCGAATTGTACTATAATGAGTCTCAGATGACTATTTCAAGCCTATTTACTCCATTTTCTTTGTATGATTCATCAGAAGTCTCTTTTCCCCATTATCGGCCAGAAGACCAGTTTCGGATCTCCATGTGGGATCTCTTCTAGGGAATGAGATACAAGTAATAGAGGCTTCTCAATGTACTATTATGAGACCGAGATGACCATTTGAAGCCTATTTACTCCATTTTCATTGTATGATTTATCAGAAGTCCGTTTTCCCCATTTTCGGCCAGTAGACCAGTTTTGGATCTTCATTTGGGATCTCTTCTTGGCAATGAGATACAATTAAATGAGGCTTCTCATTGTAGTATTGTGAGTTCCAGATGACTATTTCAAGCCCATGTACTCCATTTTCTTTGTATGAGTCATCAGATGTCCGTTTTCCCCATTTTCGGCCAATAGACCAGTTTTGGATCTTCATTTGGGATCTCTTCTAGGGAATAAGATACATGTAATAGAGGCTTCTCAATGTACTATTATTAGACCCAAATGACCATTTCAAGCCCATTTAATTTATTTTCTTTATATGATTCATAAAAAGTCCAATTTCCCCATTTTCGGCCATTAGACCAATTTTGGATCTTCATTTGGGATCTCTTCTAGGGAATGAGATACAAGTAATATAGGCTTCTCACTGTACTATAATGAGTCTCAGATGACTATTTCAAGCCTATTTACTCCATTTTTTTTGTATGATTCATCAGAAGTCTGTTTTCCCCATTTTTGGCCAGAAGACCAGTTTCGGATTTTAGTTTGGGATCTCTTCTAGGGAATGAGATACAAGTAATAGAGGCTTCAGAATGTACTATTATGAGATCCAGATGACCATTTAAAGCCTATTTACTACATTTTCTTTGTATGATTCATCATAATTCCGTTTTCCCCATTTTCAGCCGGTAGACCAGTTTCGGACCTTCATTTGGGATCTCTTCTTGGGAATGAGATACAATTAATAGAGGATTCTCATTGTATTATTATGAGTCTTAGATGACTATTTCAAGCATATTTACTCCATTTTCTTTGTAAGATTCATCAGAAGTACGTTTTTTTCCCCATTTTCGGCTAGTAGACCTGTTTTGGATCTTCATTTGGGATCTCTTCTTGGCAATGAGATACAATTAATTGAGTCTTCTCATTGTAGTATTGTGAGTTCCAGATGACTATTTCAAGCCCATGTACTCCATTTTCTTTGTATGATTCATCAGTTGTCCGTTTTCCCCATTTTCGGCCAATAGACCAGTTTTGTATCTTCATTTGGGATCTCTTCTAGGGAATAAGATACAAGTAATAGAGGCTTCTCAATGTACTATTATGAGACCCAAATGACCATTTCAAGCCCATTTAATTTATTTTCTTTGTATGAATCATCAAAAGTCCATTTTCCCCATTTTCGGCCATTAGGCCAGTTTTGGATCTTCATTTGGGATCTCTTCTAGGGAATGAGATACAAGTCATATAGGCTTCTCATTGTAGTGTAATGAGTCCCAGATGACTATTTCAAGCCCATGTACTCCATTTTCTTTGTTTGATTCATCAGAAGTCCGGTTTCCCCATTTTCGGCTAGTAGACCAGTTTCAGATCCTCATTTGGGATCTCTTCTAGGGAATGAGATACAAGTAATAGAGGCTTCTCATTGTACTATTATGAGTCTTAGATGACTATTTCAAGCATATTTACTCCATTTCTTTGTATGATTCATCAGAAGTACGTTTTCCCCATTTTCGGCTAGTAGACCTGTTTTGGATCTTCATTTGGGATCTCTTCTTGGCAATGAGATACAATTAATTGAGGCTTCTCATTGTAGTATTGTGAGTTCCAGATGACTATTTCAAGCCCATGTACTCCATTTTCTTTGTATGATTCATCAGTTGTCTGTTTTCCCCATTTTCGGCCAATAGACCAGTTTTGGATCTTCATTTGGGATCTCTTCTAGGGAATAAGATACAAGTAATAGAGGCTTCTCAATGTACTATTATGAGACCCAAATGACCATTTCAAGCCCATTTAATTTATTTTCTTTGTATGATTCATCAAAAGTCCATTTTCCCCATTTTCGGCCATTAGGCCAGTTTTGGATCTTCATTTGGGATCTCTTCTAGGGAATGAGATACAAGTCATATAGGCTTCTCATTGTACTATAATGAGTCTCAGATGACTATTTCAAGCCTATTTACTCCATATTTTTGTATGATTCATCAGAAGTTTATTTTCCCCATTTTTGGCCAGAAGACCACTTTCGGATTTTCGTTACGGATCTCTTCTAGGGAATGAGATACAAGTAATAGAGGCTTTAGAATGTACTATTATGAGATCCGGATGACCATTTCAAGCCTATTTACTCCATTTTCTTTGTATGATTCATCAGAAGTCCGTTTTCTCCATTTTCGGCCGGTAGACCAGTTTCGGATCTTCATTTGGGATCTCTTCTTGGGAATGAGATACAATTTATGGAGGCTTCTCATTGTATTATTATGAGTCCCATATGAGTATTTCAAGCCCATTTTCTCCATTTTCTTTGTATGATTCATGAGAAATCCGTTTTCCCTATTTTTGGCTTGTAGACCAGTTTCGGATCTTCATTTGGGATCTCTTCTAGGGAATGAGTTACAAGAAATAGAGGCCTCTCAATGTACTATTATGAGCACCAAGCCAATTAAAACAATTTTTTTTGTATGATTCATCAGAAGTCCGTTTTCCCAATTTTCGGCCAGTAGACCAGTTTTGGATCTTCATTTGGGATCTCTTCTAGAGAATGAGATACAAGTAATAGAGGATTCTCATTGTACTATATTGAGTCTCAGATGACTATTTCTAGCTTATTTACTCCATTTTATTTGTATGATTCATCAGAAGTCTGTTTTTCCCCATTTTCGGCCAGAAGACCAGTTTCAGATCTTCGTTTGTGATCTCTTCTAGGGAATGAGATACAAGTAATAGAGGCTTCTGAATGTACTATTATGAGACCCAAATGACCATTTCAAGCCTATTTACTGAATTTTCTTTGTATGATTCATCAGAAGTCCGTTTTCCACATTTTGGCCAGTAGACCAGTTTCGGATCATCATTTGGGATCTCTTCTATGGAAAGAGATACAAGTAATAGAGGCTTCTCATTGTACTATTATGAGTCTTCGATGACTATTTCAAGACTATTTACTCCATTTTCTTTGTATGATTCATCAAATGTCTGTTTTCCCCATGTTCGGCCATTAGACCAGTTTTGGATCTTCATTTGGGATATATTCTAGGGAATGAGATACAAGTAATAGAGGGTTCTCATTGTACTATAATGAGTGTCAGATGAATATTTCAAGCCTATTTACTCCCTTTTATTTGTATGATTCATCAGAAGTCTGTTTTCCCCATTTTTGGCCAGAAGACCAGTTTCGGATCTTCGTTTGGGATCTCTTCTAGGGAATGAGATACAAGTAATAGAGGCTTCTCATTGTACTATAATGAGTGTCAGATGACTATTTTAAGCCTATTTACTCCATTTTATTTGTATGATTCATCAGAAGTCTGTTTTCCCCATTTTCGGCCAGAAGACCAGTTTCGGATCTCCGTGTGGGATCTCTTCTAGGGAATGAAATACAAGTAATAGAGGCTTCTCAATCTACTATTATGAGACCCAGATGACCATTTAAAGCCTATTTACTCCATTTTCATTGTATGATTCATCAGAAGTCCGTTTTCCCTATTATCGGCCAGTAGACCAGTTCCGGATCATCATTTGGGATCTCTTCTTGGGAATGAGATACAATTGATAGAGGATTCTCATTGTAGTATTGTGAGTTACAGATGACTATTTCAAGCCCATGTACTCCATTTTCTTTGTTTGATTCATCAGATGTCCGTTTTCCCCATTTTCGGCCAATAGACCAGTTTTGGATCTTCGTTTGGGATCTCTTCTAGGAATAAGATACAAGTAATAGAGGCTTCTCAATGTACTATTATGAGACCCAAATGACCATTTCAAGCCCATTTAATTTATTTTCTTTGTATGATTCATCAAAAGTTCATTTTCCCCATTTTCGGCCATTAGACCAGTTTTGGATCTTCATTTGGGATCTCTTCTAGGGAATGAGATACAAGTCATATAGGCTTCTCATTGTACTATAATGAGTCTCAGATGACTATTTCAAGCCTATTTACTCCTTTTGTTTTTGTATGATTCATCAGAAGTCTGTTTTCCCATTTTTGGCCAGAAGACCAGTTTCGGATTTTCATTTGGGATCTCTTCTAGGGAATGAGATACAAGTAATAGAGGCTTCAGAATGTACTATTATGAGATCCGGATGACCATTTCAAGCCTATTTACTCCATTTTTTTTGTATGATTCATCAGAAGTACGTTTTCCCCATTTTCGGCTAGTAGACCTGTTTTGGATCTTCATTTGGGATCTCTTCTTGGCAATGAGATACAATTAATTGAGGCTTCTCATTGTAGTATTGTGAGTTCCAGATGACTATTTCAAGCCCATGTACTCCATTTTCTTTGTATGATTCATCAGTTGTCCGTTTTCCCCATTTTCGGCCAATAGACCAGTTTTGGATCTTCATTTGGGATCTCTTCTAGGGAATAAGATACAAGTAATAGAGGCTTCTCAATGTACTATTATGAGACCCAAATGACCATTTCAAGCCCATTTAATTTATTTTCTTTGTATGATTCATCAAAAGTCCATTTTCCCCATTTTCGGCCATTAGGCCAGTTTTGGATCTTCATTTGGGATCTCTTCTAGGGAATGAGATACAAGTCATATAGGCTTCTCATTGTACTATAATGAGTGTCAGATGAATATTTCAAGCCTATTTACTCCCTTTTATTTGTATGATTCATCAGAAGTCTGTTTTCCCCATTTTTGGCCAGAAGACCAGTTTCGGATCTTCGTTTGGGATCTCTTCTAGGGAATGAGATACAAGTAATAGAGGCTTCTTAATCTACTATTATAAGACCCAAATGACCATTTGAAGCCTATTTACTCCATTTTCATTGTATGATTCTTCAGAAGTCCGTTTTCCCTATTATCGGCCAGTAGACCAGTTTCGGATCATCATTTGGGATCTCTTCTTGGGAATGAGATACAATTGATAGAGGATTCTCATTGTAGTATTGTGAGTTACAGATGACTATTTCAAGCCCATATACTCCATTTTCTTTGTTTGATTCATCAGATGTCCGTTTTCCCCATTTTCGGCCAATAGACCAGTTTTGGATCTTCATTTGGGATCTCTTCTAGGAATAAGATACAAGTAATAGAAGCTTCTCAATGTACTATTATGAGACCCAAATGACCATTTCAAGCCCATTTAATTTATTTTCTTTGTATGATTCATCAAAAGTTCATTTTCCCCATTTTCGGCCATTAGACCAGTTTTGGATCTTCATTTGGGATCTCTTCTAGGGAATGAGATACAAGTCATATAGGCTTCCCATTGTACTATAATGAGTCTCAGATGACTATTTCAAGCCTATTTACTCCATTTTCTTTGTACTATTCATCAGAAGTCTGTTTTCCCCATTTTTGGCCAGAAGACCAGTTTCGGATTTTCATTTGGGATCTCTTCTAGGGAATGAGATACAAGTAATAGAGGCTTCAAAATGTACTATTATGAGATCCAGATGACCATTTCAAGCCTATTTACTCCATTTTTTTTGTATGATTCATCAGAAGTCCGTTTTCACCATTTTCGGCCAGAAGACCAGTTTCAAATCTTCATTTGGGATCTCTTCTTAGGAATGAGATACAATTAATGGAGGCTTCGGCTCATTGTAGTATTATGAGTCCCAGATGACTATTTCAAGCCCATTTACTCCATTTTCTTTGTATGATTCATCAGAAGTCCGTTTTCCCCATTTTCGGCCGGTAGATCAGTTTCGGATCTTCATTTGGGATCTCTTCTAGGGAATGAGATACAAGAAATAGAGACCTCTCAATGTACTATTATGAGCCCCAAGCCAATTAAAACAATTTTCTTTGTATGATTCAGCAGAAGTCCGTTTTCCCCATTTTCGGCCAGTAGACCAGTTTTGGATCTTCATTTGGGATCTCTTCAAGAGAATGAGATACAAGTAATAGAGGCTTCTCATTGTACTATAATGAGTCTTAGATGACTATTTCAAGCCTATTTACTCCAATTTATTTGTATGATTCATCAGAAGTCTGTTTTCCCCACTTTCGGCCAGAAGACCAGTTTCGGATCTTCGTTTAGGATCTCTTCTAGGGAATGAGATACAAGTAATAGAGGCTTCTTAATCTACTATTATAAGACCCAGATGACCATTTGAAGCCTATTTACTCCATTTTCATTGTATGATTCTTCAGAAGTCCGTTTTCCCTATTATCGGCCAGTAGACCAGTTTCGGATCATCATTTGGGATCTCTTCTTGGGAATGAGATCCAATTAATAGTGGATTCTCATTGTCTTATTATGAGTCCCATATGACTATTTCAAGCCCATGTACTCCATTTTCTATGTTTGATTCATCAGAAGTCCGGTTTCCACATTTTCGGCTATTAGACCAAATTCAGATCCTCATTTGGGATCTCTTCTAGGGAATGAGATACAAGTAATAGAGGCTTCTCATTGTACTATTATGAGTCTTAGATGACTATTTCAAGCATATTTACTCCATTTTCTTTGTATGATTCATCAGAAGTACGTTTTTTCCCCATTTTCGGCCTGTAGACCAGTTTTGGATCTTCATTTGGGATCTCTTCTTGGCAATGAGATACAATTAATTGAGGCTTCTCATTGTAGTATTGTGAGTTACAGATGACTATTTCAAGCCCATGTACTCCATTTTCTTTGTATGATTCATCAGATGTCCGTTTTCCCCATTTTCGGCCAATAGACCAGTTTTGGATCTTCATTTGGGATCTCTTCTAGGAATAAGATACAAGTAATAGAGGCTTCTCAATGTACTATTATGATACCCAAATGACCATTTCAAGCCCATTTAATTTATTTTCTTTGTATGATTCATCAAAAGTCCATTTTCCCCATTTTCGGCCATTATACCAGTTTTGGATCTTCATTTGGGATCTCTTCTAGGGAATGAGATACAAGTCATATAGGCTTTTCATTGTACTATAATGAGTCTCAGATGACTATTTCAAGCCTATTTACTCCTTTTTTTTTTTGTATGATTCATCAGAAGTCTGTTTTCCCCATTTTTGGCCAGAAGTCCAGTTTCGGATTTTCGTTTGGGATCTCTTCTAGGGAATGAGATACAAGTAATAGAGGCTTCAGAATGTACTATTATGATATCCAGATGACCATTTCAAGCCTATTTACTCCATTTTCTTTGTATGATTCTTCAGAAGTCCATTTTCACCATTTTCGGCCATAAGACCAGTTTCAAATGTTCATTTGGGATCTCTTCTTAGGAATCAAATACAATTAATGGAGGCTTCTCATTGTAGTATTATGAGTCCCAGATGACTATTTCAAGCCCATTTACTCCATTTTCTTTGTATGATTCATCAGAAGTCCGTTTTCCCCATTTTCGGCCAGTAGACCAGTTTCGGATCTTCATTTGGGATCTCTTCTAGGGAATGAGATACAAGAAATAGAGACCTCTCAATGTACTATTATGAGCCCCAAGCCAATTAAAACAATTTTCTTTGTATGATTCATCAGAAGTCCGTTTTCCCCATTTTCGGCCAGTAGACCAGTTTTGGATCTTCATTTGGGATCTCTTCAAGAGAATGAGATACAAGTAATAGAGGCTTCTCATTGTACTATAATGAGTCTCAGATGACTATTTCAAGCCTATTTACTCCAATTTATTTGTATGATTCATCAGAAGTCTGTTTTCCCCACTTTCGGCCAGAAGACCAGTTTCCGATCTTCGTTTAGGATCTCTTCTAGGGAATGAGATACAAGTAATAGAGGCTTCTGAAAGTACTATTATGAGAGTCAGATGACCATTTCAAGCCTATTTACTCAATTTTCTTTGTATGATTCATCAGAAGTCCGTTTTCCCCATTTTGGCCAGTAGACCAGTTTCGAATCATCATTAGGGATCTCTTCTAGGGAAAGAGATACAAGTAATAGAGGCTTCTCATTGTACTATTATGAGTCTTCGATGACTATTTCAAGCCTATTTACTCCATTTTCTTTGTATGATTCATCAGAAGTCTGTTTTCCCCATTTTTGGCCAGAAGACCAGTTTCGGATCTTCGTTTCGGATCTCTTCTAGGGAATGAGAAACAAGTAATAGAGGCTTCTCATTGTACTATAATGAGTGTCAGATGACTATTTTAAGCCTATTTACTCCATTTTATTTGAATGATTCATCAGAAGTCCGTTTTCCCCATTTTCGACCATTAGACCAGTTTTGGATCTTCATTTTGGATCTCTTCTAGGAAATGAGATACAAGTAATATAGGTTTCTAATTGTAATATAATGAGTCTCAGATGACTATTTCAAGCCTATTTACTCCATTTTCTTTGTATGATTCATCAGAAGTCCGTTTTCCCCATTTTCGGCCAGTAGACCAGTTTTGGATCTTCATTTGGGATCTCTTCTTGGCAATGAGATACAATTAAATGAGGCTTCTCATTGTAGTATTGTGAGTTCCAGATGACTATTTCAAGCCCATGTACTCCATTTTCTTTGTATGAGTCATCAGATGTCCGTTTTCCCCATTTTCGGCCAATAGACCAGTTTTGGATCTTCATTTGGGATCTCTTCTAGGGAATAAGATACATGTAATAGAGGCTTCTCAATGTACTATTATTAGACCCAAATGACCATTTCAAGCCCATTTAATTTATTTTCTTTATATGATTCATAAAAAGTCCAATTTCCCCATTTTCGGCCATTCGACCAATTTTGGATCTTCATTTGGGATCTCTTCTAGGGAATGAGATACAAGTAATATAGGCTTCTCACTGTACTATAATGAGTCTCAGATGACTATTTCAAGCCTATTTACTCCATTTTTTTTGTATGATTCATCAGAAGTCTGTTTTCCCCATTTTTGGCCAGAAGACCAGTTTCGGATTTTAGTTTGGGATCTCTTCTAGGGAATGAGATACAAGTAATAGAGGCTTCAGAATGTACTATTATGAGATCCAGATGACCATTTAAAGCCTATTTACTACATTTTCTTTGTATGATTCATCATAATTCCGTTTTCCCCCATTTTCAGCCGGTAGACCAGTTTCGGACCTTCATTTGGGATCTCTTCTTGGGAATGAGATACAATTAATAGAGGATTCTCATTGTATTATTATGAGTCTTAGATGACTATTTCAAGCATATTTACTCCATTTTCTTTGTAAGATTCATCAGAAGTACGTTTTCCCCATTTTCGGCTAGTAGACCTGTTTTGGATCTTCATTTGGGATCTCTTCTTGGCAATGAGATACAATTAATTGAGGCTTCTCATTGTAGTATTGTGAGTTCCAGATGACTATTTCAAGCCCATGTACTCCATTTTCTTTGTATGATTCATCAGTTGTCCGTTTTCCCCATTTTCGGCCAATAGACCAGTTTTGGATCTTCATTTGGGATCTCTTCTAGGGAATAAGATACAAGTAATAGAGGCTTCTCAATGTACTATTATGAGACCCAAATGACCATTTCAAGCCCATTTAATTTATTTTCTTTGTATGATTCATCAAAAGTCCATTTTCCCCATTTTCGGCCATTAGGCCAGTTTTGGATCTTCATTTGGGATCTCTTCTAGGGAATGAGATACAAGTCATATAGGCTTCTCATTGTACTATAATGAGTGTCAGATGAATATTTCAAGCCTATTTACTCCCTTTTATTTGTATGATTCATTAGAAGTCTGTTTTCCCCATTTTTGGCCAGAAGACCAGTTTCGGATCTTCGTTTGGGATCTCTTCTAGGGAATGAGATACAAGTAATAGAGGCTTCTTAATCTACTATTATAAGACCCAAATGACCATTTGAAGCCTATTTACTCCATTTTCATTGTATGATTCTTCAGAAGTCCGTTTTCCCTATTATCGGCCAGTAGACCAGTTTCGGATCATCATTTGGGATCTCTTCTTGGGAATGAGATACAATTGATAGAGGATTCTCATTGTAGTATTGTGAGTTACAGATGACTATTTCAAGCCCATATACTCCATTTTCTTTGTTTGATTCATCAGATGTCCGTTTTTCCCCATTTTCGGCCAATAGACCAGTTTTGGATCTTCATTTGGGATCTCTTCTAGGAATAAGATACAAGTAATAGAAGCTTCTCAATGTACTATTATGAGACCCAAATGACCATTTCAAGCCCATTTAATTTATTTTCTTTGTATGATTCATCAAAAGTTCATTTTCCCCATTTTCGGCCATTAGACCAGTTTTGGATCTTCATTTGGGATCTCTTCTAGGGAATGAGATACAAGTCATATAGGCTTCCCATTGTACTATAATGAGTCTCAGATGACTATTTCAAGCCTATTTACTCCATTTTCTTTGTACTATTCATCAGAAGTCTGTTTTCCCCATTTTTGGCCAGAAGACCAGTTTCGGATTTTCATTTGGGATCTCTTCTAGGGAATGAGATACAAGTAATAGAGGCTTCAAAATGTACTATTATGAGATCCAGATGACCATTTCAAGCCTATTTACTCCATTTTTTTTGTATGATTCATCAGAAGTCCGTTTTCACCATTTTCGGCCAGAAGACCAGTTTCAAATCTTCATTTGGGATCTCTTCTTAGGAATGAGATACAATTAATGGAGGCTTCGGCTCATTGTAGTATTATGAGTCCCAGATGACTATTTCAAGCCCATTTACTCCATTTTCTTTGTATGATTCATCAGAAGTCCGTTTTCCCCATTTTCGGCCGGTAGATCAGTTTCGGATCTTCATTTGGGATCTCTTCTAGGGAATGAGATACAAGAAATAGAGACCTCTCAATGTACTATTATGAGCCCCAAGCCAATTAAAACAATTTTCTTTGTATGATTCAGCAGAAGTCCGTTTTCCCCATTTTCGGCCAGTAGACCAGTTTTGGATCTTCATTTGGGATCTCTTCAAGAGAATGAGATACAAGTAATAGAGGCTTCTCATTGTACTATAATGAGTCTTAGATGACTATTTCAAGCCTATTTACTCCAATTTATTTGTATGATTCATCAGAAGTCTGTTTTCCCCACTTTCGGCCAGAAGACCAGTTTCGGATCTTCGTTTAGGATCTCTTCTAGGGAATGAGATACAAGTAATAGAGGTCTTAATCTACTATTATAAGACCCAGATGACCATTTGAAGCCTATTTACTCCATTTTCATTGTATGATTCTTCAGAAGTCCGTTTTCCCTATTATCGGCCAGTAGACCAGTTTCGGATCATCATTTGGGATCTCTTCTTGGGAATGAGATCCAATTAATAGTGGATTCTCATTGTCTTATTATGAGTCCCATATGACTATTTCAAGCCCATGTACTCCATTTTCTATGTTTGATTCATCAGAAGTCCGGTTTTCACATTTTCGGCTATTAGACCAAATTCAGATCCTCATTTGGGATCTCTTCTAGGGAATGAGATACAAGTAATAGAGGCTTCTCATTGTACTATTATGAGTCTTAGATGACTATTTCAAGCATATTTACTCCATTTTCTTTGTATGATTCATCAGAAGTACGTTTTTTCCCCATTTTCGGCCTGTAGACCAGTTTTGGATCTTCATTTGGGATCTCTTCTTGGCAATGAGATACAATTAATTGAGGCTTCTCATTGTAGTATTGTGAGTTACAGATGACTATTTCAAGCCCATGTACTCCATTTTCTTTGTATGATTCATCAGATGTCCGTTTTTCCCCATTTTCGGCCAATAGACCAGTTTTGGATCTTCATTTGGGATCTCTTCTAGGAATAAGATACAAGTAATAGAGGCTTCTCAATGTACTATTATGATACCCAAATGACCATTTCAAGCCCATTTAATTTATTTTCTTTGTATGATTCATCAAAAGTCCATTTTCCCCATTTTCGGCCATTATACCAGTTTTGGATCTTCATTTGGGATCTCTTCTAGGGAATGAGATACAAGTCATATAGGCTTTTCATTGTACTATAATGAGTCTCAGATGACTATTTCAAGCCTATTTACTCCTTTTTTTTGTATGATTCATCAGAAGTCTGTTTTCCCCCCATTTTTGGCCAGAAGTCCAGTTTCGGATTTTCGTTTGGGATCTCTTCTAGGGAATGAGATACAAGTAATAGAGGCTTCAGAATGTACTATTATGATATCCAGATGACCATTTCAAGCCTATTTACTCCATTTTCTTTGTATGATTCTTCAGAAGTCCATTTTCACCATTTTCGGCCATAAGACCAGTTTCAAATGTTCATTTGGGATCTCTTCTTAGGAATCAAATACAATTAATGGAGGCTTCTCATTGTAGTATTATGAGTCCCAGATGACTATTTCAAGCCCATTTACTCCATTTTCTTTGTATGATTCATCAGAAGTCCGTTTTCCCCATTTTCGGCCAGTAGACCAGTTTCGGATCTTCATTTGGGATCTCTTCTAGGGAATGAGATACAAGAAATAGAGACCTCTCAATGTACTATTATGAGCCCCAAGCCAATTAAAACAATTTTCTTTGTATGATTCATCAGAAGTCCGTTTTCCCCATTTTCGGCCAGTAGACCAGTTTTGGATCTTCATTTGGGATCTCTTCAAGAGAATGAGATACAAGTAATAGAGGCTTCTCATTGTACTATAATGAGTCTCAGATGACTATTTCAAGCCTATTTACTCCAATTTATTTGTATGATTCATCAGAAGTCTGTTTTCCCCACTTTCGGCCAGAAGACCAGTTTCCGATCTTCGTTTAGGATCTCTTCTAGGGAATGAGATACAAGTAATAGAGGCTTCTGAAAGTACTATTATGAGAGTCAGATGACCATTTCAAGCCTATTTACTCAATTTTCTTTGTATGATTCATCAGAAGTCCGTTTTCCCCATTTTGGCCAGTAGACCAGTTTCGAATCATCATTAGGGATCTCTTCTAGGGAAAGAGATACAAGTAATAGAGGCTTCTCATTGTACTATTATGAGTCTTCGATGACTATTTCAAGCCTATTTACTCCATTTTCTTTGTATGATTCATCAGAAGTCTGTTTTCCCCATTTTTGGCCAGAAGACCAGTTTCGGATCTTCGTTTCGGATCTCTTCTAGGGAATGAGAAACAAGTAATAGAGGCTTCTCATTGTACTATAATGAGTGTCAGATGACTATTTTAAGCCTATTTACTCCATTTTATTTGTATGATTCATCAGAAGTCCGTTTTCCCCATTTTCGACCATTAGACCAGTTTTGGATCTTCATTTTGGATCTCTTCTAGGAAATGAGATACAAGTAATATAGGTTTCTAATTGTAATATAATGAGTCTCAGATGACTATTTCAAGCCTATTTACTCCATTTTCTTTGTATGATTCATCAGAAGTCCGTTTTCCCCATTTTCGGCCAGTAGACCAGTTTTGGATCTTCATTTGGGATCTCTTCTTGGCAATGAGATACAATTAAATGAGGCTTCTCATTGTAGTATTGTGAGTTCCAGATGACTATTTCAAGCCCATGTACTCCATTTTCTTTGTATGAGTCATCAGATGTCCGTTTTCCCCATTTTCGGCCAATAGACCAGTTTTGGATCTTCATTTGGGATCTCTTCTAGGGAATAAGATACATGTAATAGAGGCTTCTCAATGTACTATTATTAGACCCAAATGACCATTTCAAGCCCATTTAATTTATTTTCTTTATATGATTCATAAAAAGTCCAATTTCCCCATTTTCGGCCATTCGACCAATTTTGGATCTTCATTTGGGATCTCTTCTAGGGAATGAGATACAAGTAATATAGGCTTCTCACTGTACTATAATGAGTCTCAGATGACTATTTCAAGCCTATTTACTCCATTTTTTTGTATGATTCATCAGAAGTCTGTTTTCCCCATTTTTGGCCAGAAGACCAGTTTCGGATTTTAGTTTGGGATCTCTTCTAGGGAATGAGATACAAGTAATAGAGGCTTCAGAATGTACTATTATGAGATCCAGATGACCATTTAAAGCCTATTTACTACATTTTCTTTGTATGATTCATCATAATTCCGTTTTCCCCATTTTCAGCCGGTAGACCAGTTTCGGACCTTCATTTGGGATCTCTTCTTGGGAATGAGATACAATTAATAGAGGATTCTCATTGTATTATTATGAGTCTTAGATGACTATTTCAAGCATATTTACTCCATTTTCTTTGTAAGATTCATCAGAAGTACGTTTTCCCCATTTTCGGCTAGTAGACCTGTTTTGGATCTTCATTTGGGATCTCTTCTTGGCAATGAGATACAATTAATTGAGGCTTCTCATTGTAGTATTGTGAGTTCCAGATGACTATTTCAAGCCCATGTACTCCATTTTCTTTGTATGATTCATCAGTTGTCCGTTTTTCCCCATTTTCGGCCAATAGACCAGTTTTGGATCTTCATTTGGGATCTCTTCTAGGGAATAAGATACAAGTAATAGAGGCTTCTCAATGTACTATTATGAGACCCAAATGACCATTTCAAGCCCATTTAATTTATTTTCTTTGTATGATTCATCAAAAGTCCATTTTCCCCATTTTCGGCCATTAGGCCAGTTTTGGATCTTCATTTGGGATCTCTTCTAGGGAATGAGATACAAGTCATATAGGCTTCTCATTGTACTATAATGAGTGTCAGATGAATATTTCAAGCCTATTTACTCCCTTTTATTTGTATGATTCATCAGAAGTCTGTTTTCCCCATTTTTGGCCAGAAGACCAGTTTCGGATCTTCGTTTGGGATCTCTTCTAGGGAATGAGATACAAGTAATAGAGGCTTCTTAATCTACTATTATAAGACCCAAATGACCATTTGAAGCCTATTTACTCCATTTTCATTGTATGATTCTTCAGAAGTCCGTTTTCCCTATTATCGGCCAGTAGACCAGTTTCGGATCATCATTTGGGATCTCTTCTTGGGAATGAGATACAATTGATAGAGGATTCTCATTGTAGTATTGTGAGTTACAGATGACTATTTCAAGCCCATATACTCCATTTTCTTTGTTTGATTCATCAGATGTCCGTTTTCCCCATTTTCGGCCAATAGACCAGTTTTGGATCTTCATTTGGGATCTCTTCTAGGAATAAGATACAAGTAATAGAAGCTTCTCAATGTACTATTATGAGACCCAAATGACCATTTCAAGCCCATTTAATTTATTTTCTTTGTATGATTTATCAAAAGTTCATTTTCCCCATTTTCGGCCATTAGACCAGTTTTGGATCTTCATTTGGGATCTCTTCTAGGGAATGAGATACAAGTCATATAGGCTTCCCATTGTACTATAATGAGTCTCAGATGACTATTTCAAGCCTATTTACTCCATTTTCTTTGTACTATTCATCAGAAGTCTGTTTTCCCCATTTTTGGCCAGAAGACCAGTTTCGGATTTTCATTTGGGATCTCTTCTAGGGAATGAGATACAAGTAATAGAGGCTTCAAAATGTACTATTATGAGATCCAGATGACCATTTCAAGCCTATTTACTCCATTTTTTTTGTATGATTCATCAGAAGTCCGTTTTCACCATTTTCGGCCAGAAGACCAGTTTCAAATCTTCATTTGGGATCTCTTCTTAGGAATGAGATACAATTAATGGAGGCTTCGGCTCATTGTAGTATTATGAGTCCCAGATGACTATTTCAAGCCCATTTACTCCATTTTCTTTGTATGATTCATCAGAAGTCCGTTTTCCCCATTTTCGGCCGGTAGATCAGTTTCGGATCTTCATTTGGGATCTCTTCTAGGGAATGAGATACAAGAAATAGAGACCTCTCAATGTACTATTATGAGCCCCAAGCCAATTAAAACAATTTTCTTTGTATGATTCAGCAGAAGTCCGTTTTCCCCATTTTCGGCCAGTAGACCAGTTTTGGATCTTCATTTGGGATCTCTTCAAGAGAATGAGATACAAGTAATAGAGGCTTCTCATTGTACTATAATGAGTCTTAGATGACTATTTCAAGCCTATTTACTCCAATTTATTTGTATGATTCATCAGAAGTCTGTTTTCCCCACTTTCGGCCAGAAGACCAGTTTCGGATCTTCGTTTAGGATCTCTTCTAGGGAATGAGATACAAGTAATAGAGGCTTCTTAATCTACTATTATAAGACCCAGATGACCATTTGAAGCCTATTTACTCCATTTTCATTGTATGATTCTTCAGAAGTCCGTTTTTCCCTATTATCGGCCAGTAGACCAGTTTCGGATCATCATTTGGGATCTCTTCTTGGGAATGAGATCCAATTAATAGTGGATTCTCATTGTCTTATTATGAGTCCCATATGACTATTTCAAGCCCATGTACTCCATTTTCTATGTTTGATTCATCAGAAGTCCGGTTTCCACATTTTCGGCTATTAGACCAAATTCAGATCCTCATTTGGGATCTCTTCTAGGGAATGAGATACAAGTAATAGAGGCTTCTCATTGTACTATTATGAGTCTTAGATGACTATTTCAAGCATATTTACTCCATTTTCTTTGTATGATTCATCAGAAGTACGTTTTTCCCCATTTTCGGCCTGTAGACCAGTTTTGGATCTTCATTTGGGATCTCTTCTTGGCAATGAGATACAATTAATTGAGGCTTCTCATTGTAGTATTGTGAGTTACAGATGACTATTTCAAGCCCATGTACTCCATTTTCTTTGTATGATTCATCAGATGTCCGTTTTCCCCATTTTCGGCCAATAGACCAGTTTTTTGGATCTTCATTTGGGATCTCTTCTAGGAATAAGATACAAGTAATAGAGGCTTCTCAATGTACTATTATGATACCCAAATGACCATTTCAAGCCCATTTAATTTATTTTCTTTGTATGATTCATCAAAAGTCCATTTTCCCCATTTTCGGCCATTATACCAGTTTTGGATCTTCATTTGGGATCTCTTCTAGGGAATGAGATACAAGTCATATAGGCTTTTCATTGTACTATAATGAGTCTCAGATGACTATTTCAAGCCTATTTACTCCTTTTTTTTGTATGATTCATCAGAAGTCTGTTTTCCCCATTTTTGGCCAGAAGTCCAGTTTCGGATTTTCGTTTGGGATCTCTTCTAGGGAATGAGATACAAGTAATAGAGGCTTCAGAATGTACTATTATGATATCCAGATGACCATTTCAAGCCTATTTACTCCATTTTCTTTGTATGATTCTTCAGAAGTCCATTTTCACCATTTTCGGCCATAAGACCAGTTTCAAATGTTCATTTGGGATCTCTTCTTAGGAATCAAATACAATTAATGGAGGCTTCTCATTGTAGTATTATGAGTCCCAGATGACTATTTCAAGCCCATTTACTCCATTTTCTTTGTATGATTCATCAGAAGTCCGTTTTCCCCATTTTCGGCCAGTAGACCAGTTTCGGATCTTCATTTGGGATCTCTTCTAGGGAATGAGATACAAGAAATAGAGACCTCTCAATGTACTATTATGAGCCCCAAGCCAATTAAAACAATTTTCTTTGTATGATTCATCAGAAGTCCGTTTTCCCCATTTTCGGCCAGTAGACCAGTTTTGGATCTTCATTTGGGATCTCTTCAAGAGAATGAGATACAAGTAATAGAGGCTTCTCATTGTACTATAATGAGTCTCAGATGACTATTTCAAGCCTATTTACTCCAATTTATTTGTATGATTCATCAGAAGTCTGTTTTCCCCACTTTCGGCCAGAAGACCAGTTTCCGATCTTCGTTTAGGATCTCTTCTAGGGAATGAGATACAAGTAATAGAGGCTTCTGAAAGTACTATTATGAGAGTCAGATGACCATTTCAAGCCTATTTACTCAATTTTCTTTGTATGATTCATCAGAAGTCCGTTTTCCCCATTTTGGCCAGTAGACCAGTTTCGAATCATCATTAGGGATCTCTTCTAGGGAAAGAGATACAAGTAATAGAGGCTTCTCATTGTACTATTATGAGTCTTCGATGACTATTTCAAGCCTATTTACTCCATTTTCTTTGTATGATTCATCAGAAGTCTGTTTTCCCCATTTTTGGCCAGAAGACCAGTTTCGGATCTTCGTTTCGGATCTCTTCTAGGGAATGAGAAACAAGTAATAGAGGCTTCTCATTGTACTATAATGAGTGTCAGATGACTATTTTAAGCCTATTTACTCCATTTTATTTGTATGATTCATCAGAAGTCCGTTTTCCCCATTTTCGACCATTAGACCAGTTTTGGATCTTCATTTTGGATCTCTTCTAGGAAATGAGATACAAGTAATATAGGTTTCTAATTGTAATATAATGAGTCTCAGATGACTATTTCAAGCCTATTTACTCCATTTTCTTTGTATGATTCATCAGAAGTCCGTTTTCCCCATTTTCGGCCAGTAGACCAGTTTTGGATCTTCATTTGGGATCTCTTCTTGGCAATGAGATACAATTAAATGAGGCTTCTCATTGTAGTATTGTGAGTTCCAGATGACTATTTCAAGCCCATGTACTCCATTTTCTTTGTATGAGTCATCAGATGTCCGTTTTCCCCATTTTCGGCCAATAGACCAGTTTTGGATCTTCATTTGGGATCTCTTCTAGGGAATAAGATACATGTAATAGAGGCTTCTCAATGTACTATTATTAGACCCAAATGACCATTTCAAGCCCATTTAATTTATTTTCTTTATATGATTCATAAAAAGTCCAATTTCCCCATTTTCGGCCATTCGACCAATTTTGGATCTTCATTTGGGATCTCTTCTAGGGAATGAGATACAAGTAATATAGGCTTCTCACTGTACTATAATGAGTCTCAGATGACTATTTCAAGCCTATTTACTCCATTTTTTTGTATGATTCATCAGAAGTCTGTTTTCCCCATTTTTGGCCAGAAGACCAGTTTCGGATTTTAGTTTGGGATCTCTTCTAGGGAATGAGATACAAGTAATAGAGGCTTCAGAATGTACTATTATGAGATCCAGATGACCATTTAAAGCCTATTTACTACATTTTCTTTGTATGATTCATCATAATTCCGTTTTCCCCATTTTCAGCCGGTAGACCAGTTTCGGACCTTCATTTGGGATCTCTTCTTGGGAATGAGATACAATTAATAGAGGATTCTCATTGTATTATTATGAGTCTTAGATGACTATTTCAAGCATATTTACTCCATTTTCTTTGTAAGATTCATCAGAAGTACGTTTTCCCCATTTTCGGCTAGTAGACCTGTTTTGGATCTTCATTTGGGATCTCTTCTTGGCAATGAGATACAATTAATTGAGTCTTCTCATTGTAGTATTGTGAGTTCCAGATGACTATTTCAAGCCCATGTACTCCATTTTCTTTGTATGATTCATCAGTTGTCCGTTTTCCCCATTTTCGGCCAATAGACCAGTTTTGTATCTTCATTTGGGATCTCTTCTAGGGAATAAGATACAAGTAATAGAGGCTTCTCAATGTACTATTATGAGACCCAAATGACCATTTCAAGCCCATTTAATTTATTTTCTTTGTATGATTCATCAAAAGTCCATTTTCCCCATTTTCGGCCATTAGGCCAGTTTTGGATCTTCATTTGGGATCTCTTCTAGGGAATGAGATACAAGTCATATAGGCTTCTCATTGTAGTATAATGAGTCCCAGATGACTATTTCAAGCCCATGTACTCCATTTTCTTTGTTTGATTCATCAGAAGTCCGGTTTCCCCATTTTCGGCTAGTAGACCAGTTTCAGATCCTCATTTGGGATCTCTACTAGGGAATGAGATACAAGTAATAGAGGCTTCTCATTGTACTATTATGAGTCTTAGATGACTATTTCAAGCATATTTACTCCATTTCTTTGTATGATTCATCAGAAGTACGTTTTCCCCATTTTCGGCTAGTAGACCTGTTTTGGATCTTCATTTGGGATCTCTTCTTGGCAATGAGATACAATTAATTGAGGCTTCTCATTGTAGTATTGTGAGTTCCAGATGACTATTTCAAGCCCATGTACTCCATTTTCTTTGTATGATTCATCAGTTGTCCGTTTTCCCCATTTTCGGCCAATAGACCAGTTTTGGATCTTCATTTGGGATCTCTTCTAGGGAATAAGATACAAGTAATAGAGGCTTCTCAATGTACTATTATGAGACCCAAATGACCATTTCAAGCCCATTTAATTTATTTTCTTTGTATGATTCATCAAAAGTCCATTTTCCCCATTTTCGGCCATTAGGCCAGTTTTGGATCTTCATTTGGGATCTCTTCTAGGGAATGAGATACAAGTCATATAGGCTTCTCATTGTACTATAATGAGTCTCAGATGACTATTTCAAGCCTATTTACTCCATATTTTTGTATGATTAATCAGAAGTTTATTTTCCCCATTTTTGGCCAGAAGACCACTTTCGGATTTTCGTTACGGATCTCTTCTAGGGAATGAGATACAAGTAATAGAGGCTTCAGAATGTACTATTATGAGATCCGGATGACCATTTCAAGCCTATTTACTCCTTTTTTCTTTGTATGATTCATCAAAAGTCCATTTTCCCCATTTTCGGCCATTATACCAGTTTTGGATCTTCATTTGGGATCTCTTCTAGGGAATGAGATACAAGTCATATAGGCTTTTCATTGTACTATAATGAGTCTCAGATGACTATTTCAAGCCTATTTACTCCTTTTTTTTGTATGATTCATCAGAAGTCTGTTTTCCCCATTTTTGCCAGAAGTCCAGTTTCGGATTTTCGTTTGGGATCTCTTCTAGGGAATGAGATACAAGTAATAGAGGCTTCAGAATGTACTATTATGATATCCAGATGACCATTTCAAGCCTATTTACTCCATTTTCTTTGTATGATTCATCAGAAGTCCATTTTCACCATTTTCGGCCATAAGACCAGTTTCAAATGTTCATTTGGGATCTCTTCTTAGGAATCAAATACAATTAATGGAGGCTTCTCATTGTAGTATTATGAGTCCCAGATGACTATTTCAAGCCCATTTACTCCATTTTCTTTGTATGATTCATCAGAAGTCCGTTTTCCCCATTTTCGGCCAGTAGACCAGTTTCGGATCTTCATTTGGGATCTCTTCTAGGGAATGAGATACAAGAAATAGAGACCTCTCAATGTACTATTATGAGCCCCAAGCCAATTAAAACAATTTTCTTTGTATGATTCATCAGAAGTCCGTTTTCCCCATTTTCGGCCAGTAGACCAGTTTTGGATCTTCATTTGGGATCTCTTCAAGAGAATGAGATACAAGTAATAGAGGCTTCTCATTGTACTATAATGAGTCTCAGATGACTATTTCAAGCCTATTTACTCCAATTTATTTGTATGATTCATCAGAAGTCTGTTTTCCCCACTTTCGGCCAGAAGACCAGTTTCCGATCTTCGTTTAGGATCTCTTCTAGGGAATGAGATACAAGTAATAGAGGCTTCTGAAAGTACTATTATGAGAGTTAGATGACCATTTCAAGCCTATTTACTCAATTTTCTTTGTATGATTCATCAGAAGTCTGTTTTCCACATTTTGGCCAGTAGACCAGTTTCGGATCATCATTTGGGATCTCTTCTATGGAAAGAGATACAAGTAATAGAGGCTTCTCATTGTACTATTATGAGTCTTCGATGACTATTTCAAGACTATTTACTCCATTTTCTTTGTATGATTCATCAAATGTCTGTTTTCCCCATGTTCGGCCATTAGACCAGTTTTGGATCTTCATTTGGGATATATTCTAGGGAATGAGATACAAGTAATAGAGGGTTCTCATTGTACTATAATGAGTGTCAGATGAATATTTCAAGCCTATTTACTCCCTTTTATTTGTATGATTCATCAGAAGTCTGTTTTCCCCATTTTTGGCCAGAAGACCAGTTTCGGATCTTCGTTTGGGATCTCTTCTAGGGAATGAGATACAAGTAATAGAGGCTTCTCATTGTACTATAATGAGTGTCAGATGACTATTTTAAGCCTATTTACTCCATTTTATTTGTATGATTCATCAGAAGTCTGTTTTCCCCATTTTCGGCCAGATGACCAGTTTCGGATCTCCGTGTGGGATCTCTTCTAGGGAATGAAATACAAGTAATAGAGGCTTCTCAATCTACTATTATGAGACCCAGATGACCATTTAAAGCCTATTTACTCCATTTTCATTGTATGATTCATCAGAAGTCCGTTTTCCCTATTATCGGCCAGTAGACCAGTTCCGGATCATCATTTGGGATCTCTTCTTGGGAATGAGATACAATTGATAGAGGATTCTCATTGTAGTATTGTGAGTTACAGATGACTATTTCAAGCCCATGTACTCCATTTTCTTTGTTTGATTCATCAGATGTCCGTTTTCCCCATTTTCGGCCAATAGACCAGTTTTGGATCTTCGTTTGGGATCTCTTCTAGGAATAAGATACAAGTAATAGAGGCTTCTCAATGTACTATTATGAGACCCAAATGACCATTTCAAGCCCATTTAATTTATTTTCTTTGTATGATTCATCAAAAGTTCATTTTCCCCATTTTCGGCCATTAGACCAGTTTTGGATCTTCATTTGGGATCTCTTCTAGGGAATGAGATACAAGTCATATAGGCTTCTCATTGTACTATAATGAGTCTCAGATGACTATTTCAAGCCTATTTACTCCTTTTGTTTTTGTATGATTCATCAGAAGTCTGTTTTCCCATTTTTGGCCAGAAGACCAGTTTCGGATTTTCATTTGGGATCTCTTCTAGGGAATGAGATACAAGTAATAGAGGCTTCAGAATGTACTATTATGAGATCCAGATGACCATTTCAAGCCTATTTACTCCATTTTTTTTGTATGATTCATCAGAAGTCCGTTTTCACCATTTTCGGCCAGAAGACCAGTTTCAAATCTTCATTTGGGATCTCTTCTTAGGAATGAGATTCAATTAATGGAGGCTTCGGCTCATTGTAGTATTATGAGTCCCAGATGACTATTTCAAGCCCATTTACTCCATTTTCTTTGTATGATTCATCAGAAGTCCGTTTTCCCCATTTTCGGCCGGTAGATCAGTTTCGGATCTTCATTTGGGATCTCTTCTAGGGAATGAGATACAAGAAATAGAGACCTCTCAATGTACTATTATGAGCCCCAAGCCAATTAAAACAATTTTCTTTGTATGATTCATCAGAAGTCCGTTTTCCTCATTTTCGGCCAGTAGACCAGTTTTGGATCTTCATTTGGGATCTTTTCAAGAGAATGAGATACAAGTAATAGAGGCTTCTCATTGTACTATAATGAGTCTTAGATGACTATTTCAAGCCTATTTACTCCAATTTATTTGTATGATTCATCAGAAGTCTGTTTTCCCCACTTTCGGCCAGAAGACCAGTTTCGGATCTTCGTTTAGGATCTCTTCTAGGGAATGAGATACAAGTAATAGAGGCTTCTTAATCTACTATTATAAGACCCAGATGACCATTTGAAGCCTATTTACTCCATTTTCATTATATGATTCTTCAGAAGTCCGTTTTCCCTATTATCGGCCAGTAGACCAGTTTCGGATCATCATTTGGGATCTCTTCTTGGGAATGAGATCCAATTAATAGTGGATTCTCATTGTCTTATTATGAGTCCCATATGACTATTTCAAGCCCATGTACTCCATTTTCTATGTTTGATTCATCAGAAGTCCGGTTTCCACATTTTCGGCTATTAGACCAAATTCAGATCCTCATTTGGGATCTCTTCTAGGGAATGAGATACAAGTAATAGAGGCTTCTCATTGTACTATTATGAGTCTTAGATGACTATTTCAAGCATATTTACTCCATTTTCTTTGTATGATTCATCAGAAGTACGTTTTTCCCCATTTTCGGCCTGTAGACCAGTTTTGGATCTTCATTTGGGATCTCTTCTTGGCAATGAGATACAATTAATTGAGGCTTCTCATTGTAGTATTGTGAGTTACAGATGACTATTTCAAGCCCATGTACTCCATTTTCTTTGTATGATTCATCAGATGTCCGTTTTCCCCATTTTCGGCCAATAGACCAGTGTTGGATCTTCATTTGGGATCTCTTCTAGGAATAAGATACAAGTAATAGAGGCTTCTCAATGTACTATTATGATACCCAAATGACCATTTCAAGCCCATTTAATTTATTTTCTTTGTATGATTCATCAAAAGTCCATTTTCTCCATTTTCGGCCATTATACCAGTTTTGGATCTTCATTTGGGATCTCTTCTAGGGAATGAGATACAAGTCATATAGGCTTTTCATTGTACTATAATGAGTCTCAGATGACTATTTCAAGCCTATTTACTCCTTTTTTTGTATGATTCATCAGAAGTCTGTTTTCCCCATTTTTGGCCAGAAGTCCAGTTTCGGATTTTCGTTTGGGATCTCTTCTAGGGAATGAGATACAAGTAATAGAGGCTTCAGAATGTACTATTATGATATCCAGATGACCATTTCAAGCCTATTTACTCCATTTTCTTTGTATGATTCATCAGAAGTCCATTTTCACCATTTTCGGCCATAAGACCAGTTTCAAATGTTCATTTGGGATCTCTTCTTAGGAATCAAATACAATTAATGGAGGCTTCTCATTGTAGTATTATGAGTCCCAGATGACTATTTCAAGCCCATTTACTCCATTTTCTTTGTATGATTCATCAGAAGTCCGTTTTCCCCATTTTCGGCCAGTAGACCAGTTTCGGATCTTCATTTGGGATCTCTTCTAGGGAATGAGATACAAGAAATAGAGACCTCTCAATGTACTATTATGAGCCCCAAGCCAATTAAAACAATTTTCTTTGTATGATTCATCAGAAGTCCGTTTTCCCCATTTTCGGCCAGTAGACCAGTTTTGGATCTTCATTTGGGATCTTTTCAAGAGAATGAGATACAAGTAATAGAGGCTTCTCATTGTACTATAATGAGTCTCAGATGACTATTTCAAGCCTATTTACTCCAATTTATTTGTATGATTCATCAGAAGTCTGTTTTCCCCACTTTCGGCCAGAAGACCAGTTTCCGATCTTCGTTTAGGATCTCTTCTAGGGAATGAGATACAAGTAATAGAAGCTTCTGAAAGTACTATTATGAGACTCAGATGACCATTTCAAGCCTATTTACTCAATTTTCTTTGTATGATTCATCAGAAGTCCGTTTTCCCCATTTTGGCCAGTAGACCAGTTTCGAATCATCATTAGGGATCTCTTCTAGGGAAAGAGATACAAGTAATAGAGGCTTCTCATTGTACTATTATGAGTCTTCGATGACTATTTCAAGCCTATTTACTCCATTTTCTCTGTATGATTCATCAGAAGTCTGTTTTCCCCATTTTTGGCCAGAAGACCAGTTTCGGATCTTCGTTTCGGATCTCTTCTAGGGAATGAGAAACAAGTAATAGAGGCTTCTCATTGTACTATAATGAGTGTCAGATGACTATTTTAAGCCTATTTACTCCATTTTATTTGTATATTCATCAGAAGTCCGTTTTCCCCATTTTCGACCATTAGACCAGTTTTGGATCTTCATTTTGGATCTCTTCTAGGAAATGAGATACAAGTAATATAGGTTTCTAATTGTACTATAATGAGTCTCAGATGACTATTTCAAGCCTATTTACTCCATTTTCTTTGTATGATTCATCAGAAGTCTCTTTTCCCCATTATCGGCCAGAAGACCAGTTTCGGATCTCCGTGTGGGATCTCTTCTAGGGAATGAGATACAAGTAATAGAGGCTTCTCAATCTACTATTATGAGACCGAGATGACCATTTGAAGCCTATTTACTCCATTTTCATTGTATGATTCATCAGAAGTCCGTTTTTCCCCATTTTCGGCCAGTAGACCATTTTGGATCTTCATTTGGGATCTCTTCTTGGCAATGAGATACAATTAAATGAGGCTTCTCATTGTAGTATTGTGAGTTCCAGATGACTATTTCAAGCCCATGTACTCCATTTTCTTTGTATGAGTCATCAGATGTCCGTTTTCCCCATTTTCGGCCAATAGACCAGTTTTGGATCTTCATTTGGGATCTCTTCTAGGGAATAAGATACATGTAATAGAGGCTTCTCAATGTACTATTATTAGACCCAAATGACCATTTCAAGCCCATTTAATTTATTTTCTTTATATGATTCATAAAAAGTCCAATTTCCCCATTTTCGGCCATTAGACCAATTTTGGATCTTCATTTGGGATCTCTTCTAGGGAATGAGATACAAGTAATATAGGCTTCTCACTGTACTATAATGAGTCTCAGATGAATATTTCAAGCCTATTTACTCCATTTTTTTTGTATGATTCATCAGAAGTCTGTTTTTTCCCCATTTTTGGCCAGAAGACCAGTTTCGGATTTTAGTTTGGGATCTCTTCTAGGGAATGAGATACAAGTAATAGAGGCTTCAGAATGTACTATTATGAGATCCAGATGACCATTTAAAGCCTATTTACTACATTTTCTTTGTATGATTCATCATAATTCCGTTTTCCCCATTTTCAGCCGGTAGACCAGTTTCGGACCTTCATTTGGGATCTCTTCTTGGGAATGAGATACAATTAATAGAGGATTCTCATTGTATTATTATGAGTCTTAGATGACTATTTAAAGCATATTTACTCCATTTTCTTTGTAAGATTCATCAGAAGTACGTTTTCCCCATTTTCGGCTAGTAGACCTGTTTTGGATCTTCATTTGGGATCTCTTCTTGGCAATGAGATACAATTAATTGAGGCTTCTCATTGTAGTATTGTGAGTTCCAGATGACTATTTCAAGCCCATGTACTCCATTTTCTTTGTATGATTCATCAGTTGTCCGTTTTCCCCATTTTCGGCCAATAGACCAGTTTTGTATCTTCATTTGGGATCTCTTCTAGGGAATAAGATACAAGTAATAGAGGCTTCTCAATGTACTATTATGAGACCCAAATGACCATTTCAAGCCCATTTAATTTATTTTCTTTGTATGATTCATCAAAAGTCCATTTTCCCCATTTTCGGCCATTAGGCCAGTTTTGGATCTTCATTTGGGATCTCTTCTAGGGAATGAGATACAAGTCATATAGGCTTCTCATTGTAGTATAATGAGTCCCAGATGACTATTTCAAGCCCATGTACTCCATTTTCTTTGTTTGATTCATCAGAAGTCCGGTTTCCCCATTTTCGGCTAGTAGACCAGTTTCAGATCCTCATTTGGGATCTCTTCTAGGGAATAAGATACAAGTAATAGAGGCTTCTCATTGTACTATTATGAGTCTTAGATGACTATTTCAAGCATATTTACTCCATTTCTTTGTATGATTCATCAGAAGTACGTTTTCCCCATTTTCGGCTAGTAGACCTGTTTTGGATCTTCATTTGGGATCTCTTCTTGGCAATGAGATACAATTAATTGAGGCTTCTCATTGTAGTATTGTGAATTCCAGATGACTATTTCAAGCCCATGTACTCCATTTTCTTTGTATGATTCATCAGTTGTCCGTTTTCCCCATTTTCGGCCAATAGACCAGTTTTGGATCTTCATTTGGGATCTCTTCTAGGGAATAAGATACAAGTAATAGAGGCTTCTCAATGTACTATTATGAGACCCAAATGACCATTTCAAGCCCATTTAATTTATTTTCTTTGTATGATTCATCAAAAGTCCATTTTCCCCATTTTCGGCCATTAGGCCAGTTTTGGATCTTCATTTGGGATCTCTTCTAGGGAATGAGATACAAGTCATATAGGCTTCTCATTGTACTATAATGAGTCTCAGATGACTATTTCAAGCCTATTTACTCCATATTTTTGTATGATTCATCAGAAGTTTATTTTCCCCATTTTTGGCCAGAAGACCACTTTCGGATTTTCGTTACGGATCTCTTCTAGGGAATGAGATACAAGTAATAGAGGCTTCAGAATGTACTATTATGAGATCCGGATGACCATTTCAAGCCTATTTACTCCATTTTCTTTGTATGATTCATCAGAAGTCCGTTTTCTCCATTTTCGGCCGGTAGACCAGTTTCGGATCTTCATTTGGGATCTCTTCTTGGGAATGAGATACAATTAATGGAGGCTTCTCATTGTATTATTATGAGTCCCATATGAGTATTTCAAGCCCATTTACTCCATTTTCTTTGTATGATTCATGAGAAATCCGTTTTCCCTATTTTTGGCTTGTAGACCAGTTTCGGATCTTCATTTGGGATCTCTTCTAGGGAATGAGTTACAGGAAATAGAGGCCTCTCAATGTACTATTATGAGCACCAAGCCAATTAAAACATTTTTTTTGTATGATTTATCAGAAGTCCGTTTTCCCAATTTTCGGCCAGTAGACCAGTTTTGGATCTTCATTTGGGATCTCTTCTAGAGAATGAGATACAAGTAATAGAGGATTCTCATTGTACTATATTGAGTCTCAGATGACTATTTCAAGCTTATTTACTCCATTTTATTTGTATGATTCATCAGAAGTCTGTTTTTCCCCATTTTCGGCCAGAAGACCGGTTTCAGATCTTCGTTTGTGATCTCTTCTAGGGAATGAGATACAAGTAATAGAGGCTTCTGAATGTACTATTATGAGACCCAGATGACCATTTCAAGCCTATTTACTCAATTTTCTTTGTATGATTCATCAGAAGTCCGTTTTCCACATTTTGGCCAGTAGACCAGTTTCGGATCATCATTTGGGATCTCTTCTATGGAAAGAGATACAAGTAATAGAGGCTTCTCATTGTACTATTATGAGTCTTCGATGACTATTTCAAGACTATTTACTCCATTTTCTTTGTATGATTCATCAAATGTCCGTTTTCCCCATGTTCGGCCATTAGACCAGTTTTGGATCTTCATTTGGGATATATTCTAGGGAATGAGATACAAGTAATAGAGGGTTCTCATTGTACTATAATGAGTGTCAGATGAATATTTCAAGCCTATTTACTCCCTTTTATTTGTATGATTCATCAGAAGTCTGTTTTCCCCATTTTTGGCCAGAAGACCAGTTTCGGATCTTCGTTTGGGATCTCTTCTAGGGAATGAGATACAAGTAATAGAGGCTTCTCATTGTACTATAATGAGACCCAGATGACCATTTCAAGCCTATTTACTCCATTTTTTTTGTATGATTCATCAGAAGTCCGTTTTCACCATTTTCGGCCAGAAGACCAGTTTCAAATCTTCATTTGGGATCTCTTCTTAGGAATGAGATACAATTAATGGAGGCTTCGGCTCATTGTAGTATTATGAGTCCCAGATGACTATTTCAAGCCCATTTACTCCATTTTCTTTGTATGATTCATCAGAAGTCCGTTTTCCCCATTTTCGGCCGGTAGATCAGTTTCGGATCTTCATTTGGGATCTCTTCTAGGGAATGAGATACAAGAAATAGAGACCTCTCAATGTACTATTATGAGCCCCAAGCCAATTAAAACAATTTTCTTTGTATGATTCATCAGAAGTCCGTTTTCCCCATTTTCGGCCAGTAGACCAGTTTTGGATCTTCATTTGGGATCTCTTCAAGAGAATGAGATGCAAGTAATAGAGGCTTCTCATTGTACTATAATGAGTCTTAGATGACTATTTCAAGCCTATTTACTCCAATTTATTTGTATGATTCATCAGAAGTCTGTTTTCCCCACTTTCGGCCAGAAGACCAGTTTCGGATCTTTGTTTAGGATCTCTTCTAGGGAATGAGATACAAGTAATAGAGGCTTCTGAAAGTACTATTATGAGACCCAGATGACCATTTCAAGCCTATTTACTCAATTTTCTTTGTATGATTCATCAGAAGTCCGTTTTCCCCATTTTGGCCATTAGACCAGTTTCGGATCATCATTTGGGATCTCTTCTAGGGAAAGAGATACAAGTAATAGAGGCTTCTCATTGTACTATTATGAGTCTTCGATGACTATTTCAAGACTATTTACTCTATTTTCTTTGTATGATTCATCAAATGTCTGTTTTCCCCATTTTTGGCCATTAGACCAGTTTTGGATCTTCATTTGGGATCTCTTCTAGGCAATGATATACAAGTAATAGAGGATTCTCATTGTACTATAATGAGTGTCAGATGACTATTTCAAGCCTATTTACTCCATTTTCTTTGTATGATTCATCAGAAGTCTGTTTTCCCCATTTTTGGCCAGAAGACCAGTTTCGGATCTTCGTTTCGGATCTCTTCTAGGGAATGAGAAACAAGTAATAGAGGCTTCTCATTGTACTATAATGAGTGTCAGATGACTATTTTAAGCCTCTTTACTCCATTTTATTTGTATGATTCATCAGAAGTCCGTTTTCCCTATTTTCGGCCATCAGACCAGTTTTGGATCTTCATTTTGGATCTCTTCTAGGAAATGAGATACAAGTAATATAGGTTTCTAATTGTACTATAATGAGTCTCAGATGACTATTTCAAGCCAATTTACTCCATTTTCTTTGTATGATTCATCAGAAGTCTGTTTTCCCCATTATCGGCCAGAAGACCAGTTTCGGATCTCCGTGTGGGATCTCTTCTAGGGAATGAGATACAAGTAATAGAGGCTTCTCAATCTACTATTATGAGACCGAGATGACCATTTGAAGCCTATTTACTCCATTTTCATTGTATGATTCATCAGAAGTCCGTTTTCCCCATTTTTGGCCAGTAGACCAGTTTTGGATCTTCATTTGGGATCTCTTCTTTGCAATGAGATACAATTAAATGAGGCTTCTCATTGTACTATAATGAGTCTCAGATGACTATTTCAAACCTATTTACTCTTTTTTCTTTGTATGATTCATCAGAAGTCTGTTTTCCCCATTTTTTGCCAGAAGACCAGTTTCGGATCTTCGTTTGGGATATCTTCTAGGGAATGAGATACAAGTAATAGAGGCTTCTCATTGTACTATTATGAGTCTTAGATGACTATTTCAAGCATATTTACTCCATTTTCTTTGTATGATTCATCAGAAGTCCGTTTTCCCCATTTTCGGCCAGTAGACCAGTTTTGGATCTTCATTTGGGATCTCTTCTTGGCAATGAGATACAATTAAATGAGGCTTCTCATTGTAGTATTGTGAGTTCCATATGACTATTTCAAGCCCATGTACTCCATTTTCTTTGTATGATTCATCAGATGTCCGTTTTCCCCATTTTCGGCCAATAGACCAGTTTTGGATCTTTATTTGGGATCTCTTCTAGAGAATAAGATACATGTAATAGAGGCTTCTCAATGTACTATTATTAGACCCAAATGACCATTTCAAGCCCATATAATTTATTTTCTTTATATGATTCATAAAAAGTCCAATTTCCCCATTTTCGGCCATTAGACCAGTTTTAGATCTTCATTTGGGATCTCTTCTAGGGAATGAGATACAAGTAATATAGGCTTCTCATTGTACTATAATGAGTCTCAGATGACTATTTTGAAGCCTATTTACTCCATTTTTTTGTATGATTCATCAGAAGTCTGTTTTCCCTATTTTTGGCCAGAAGACCAGTTTCGGATTTTCGTTTGGGATCTCTTCTAGGGAATGATATACAAGTAATAGAGGCTTCAGAATGTACTATTATGAGATCCAGATGACCATTTCAAGCCTATTTACTACATTTTCTTTGTATGATTCATCAGAAGTCCGTTTTCCCCATTTTCGGCCGGTAGACCTGTTTTAGATCTTCATTTGGGATTTCTTCTTGGGAATGAGATATAATTAATAGAGGATTCTCATTGTATTATTATGAGTCCCAGATGACTATTTCAAGCCCATGTACTCCATTTTCTTTGTTTGATTCATCAGAAATCCGGTTTCCCCATTTTCGGCTAGTAGACCAGTTTCAGATCCTTATTTGGGATCTCTTCTAGGGAATTTGATACAAGAAATAGAGGCCTCTCAATGTACTATTATGAGCACCAAGCCAATTAAAACAATTTTCTTTGTATGATTCATCAGAAGTCCGTTTTCCCCATTTTTGGCCAGTAGACCAGTTTTGGATCTTCATTTGGGATCTCTTCAAGAGAATGAGATACAAGTAAGAGAGGATTCTCATTGTACTATATTGAGTCTCAGATGACTATTTCAAGCTTATTTACTCCATTTTATTTGTATTATTCATCAGAAGTCTGTTTTCCCCATTTTCGGCCAGAAGACCAGCTTCAGATCTTCGTTTGAGATCTCTTCTAGGGAATGAGATACAAGTAATAGTGGCTTCTGAATGTACTATTATGAGACCCAGATGACCATTTCAAGCCTATTTACTCAATTTTCTCTGTATGATTCATCAGAAGTCCGTTTTCCACATTTTGGCCAGTAGACCAGTTTCGGATTATCATTTGGGATCTCTTCTATGGAAAGAGATACAAGTAATAAAGGCTTCTCATTGTACTATTATGAGTCTTCGATGACTATTTCAAGATTATTTACTACATTTTCTTTGTATGATTCATCAAATGTCCGTTTTCCCCATGTTCGGCCATTAGACCAGTTTTGGATCTTCATTTGGGATCTATTCTAGGGAATGAGATTCAAGTAATAGAGGGTTCTCATTGTACTATAATGAGTGTCAGATGACTATTTCAAGCCTATTTACTCCATTTTATTTGTATGATTCATCAGAAGTCTGTTTTCCCCATTTTTGGCCAGAAGACCAGTTTCGGATCTTCGTTTGGGATCTCTTCTAGGGAATGAGATACAAGTAATAGAGGCTTCTCAATCTACTATTATGAGACCCAGATGACCATTTAAAGCCTATTTACTCCATTTTCATTGTATGATTCATCAGAAGTCTGTTTTCCCTATTATCGGCCAGTAGACCGGTTCCGGATCATCATTTTGGATCTCTTCTTGGGAATGAGATACAATTAATAGAGGATTCTCATTGTATTATTATGAGTCCCAGATGACTATTTCAAGCCCATGTACTCCATTTTCTTTGTTTGATTCATCAGAAGTCCGGTTTCCCCATTTTCGGCTAGTAGACCAGTTTCAGATCCTCATTTGGGAGCTCTTCTAGGGAATGAGATACAAGTAATAGAGGCTTCTCATTGTACTATTATGAGTCTTAGATAACTATTTAAAGCATATTTACTCCATTTTCTTTGTATGATTCATCAGAAGTCTATTTTACCCATTTTCGGCCAGTAGACCAGTTTTGGATCTTCATTTGGGATCTCTTCTTGGCAATGAGATACAATTAACTGAGGCTTCTCATTGTAGTATTGTGAGTTCCAGATTACTATTTCAAGCCCATGTACTCCATTTTCTTTGTATGATTCATCAGATGTCCGTTTTCCCCATTTTCGGCCATTAGACCAGTTTTGGATCTTCATTTGGGATCTCTTCTAGGGAATGAGATAGAAGTGATAGAGGCTTCTAAATGTACTATTATGAGACCCAAATGACCATTTCAAGCCTATTTAATTTATTTTCTTTGTATGATTCATCAAAAGTCTATTTTCCCCATTTTCGGCCATTAGACCAGTTTTGGATCTTCATTTGGGATCTCTTCTAGGTAATGAGATAGAAGTAATATAGGCTTCTCATTGTACTATAATGAGTCTCAGATAACTATTTCAAGCCCATGTACTCCATTTTCTTTGTATGGTTCATCAGAAGTCCGTTTTCCCCATTTTCGGCCAGTAGACCAGTTTTGGATCTTCATTTGGGATCTCTTCAAGAGAACGAGATACAAGTAATAGAGGCTTTTCATTGTACTATAATGAGTCTCAGATGACTATTTCAAGTCTATTTACTCCATTTTATTTGTATGATTCATCAGAAGTCTGTTTTCCCCATTTTCGGCCAGAAGACCAGTTTCGGATCTTCGTTTGGGATCTCTTCTAAGGAATGACATACAAGTAATATAGGCTTCTGAATGTACTATTATGAGACCCAGATGACCATTTCAAGCCCATTTACTCCATTTTCATTGTATGATTCATCAGAAGTCCGTTTTCCCTATTATCGGCCAGTAGACCAGTTTCGGATCATCATTTGGGATCTCTTCTTGGGAATGAGATACAATTAATAAAGGATTCTCATTGTATTATTATGAGTCCCAGATGACTATTTCAAGCCCATGTACTCCATTTTCTTTGTTTGATTCATGAGAAGTCCGGTTTCCCCATTTTCGGCTAGTAGATCAGTTTCGAATCCTCATTTGGGATCTCTTCTAGGGAATGAGATACAAGTAATAGAGGCTTCTGAATGTACTATTATGAGATCCAGATGACCATTTCAAGACTATTTACAACTATTTCAAGCATATTTACTCCATTTTCTTTGTATGATTCATCAGAAGTCCGTTTTCCTCATTTTCGGCCAGTAGATCAGTTTTGGATTTTCATTTGGGATCTCTTCTAGAGAATAAGATACATGTAATAGAGGCTTCTCAATGTACTATTATTAGACCGAAATGACCAATTCAAGCCCATATAATTTATTTTCTTTATATGATTCATAAAAAGTCCAATTTCCCCATTTTCGGCCATTAGACCAGTTTTGGATCTTCATTTGGGATCTCTTCTAGGGAATGAGATACAAGTAATATAGGCTTCTCATTGTACTATTATGAGTCTCAGATGACTATTTTGAAGCCTATTTACTCCATTTTTTTGTATGATTCATCAGAAGTCTGTTTTCCCTATTTTTGGCCAGAAGACCAGTTTCGGATTTTCGTTTGGGATCTCTTCTAGGGAATGATATACAAGTAATAGAGGCTTCAGAATGTACTATTATGAGATCCAGATGACCATTTCAAGCCTATTTACTACATTTTCTTTGTATGATTCATCAGAAGTCCGTTTTCCCCATTTTCGGCCGGTAGACCAGTTTCAGATCTTCATTTGGGATTTCTTCTTGGGAATGAGATATAATTAATAGAGGATTCTCATTGTATTATTATGAGTCCCAGATGACTATTTCAAGCCCATGTACTCCATTTTCATTGTTTGATTCATCAGAAATCCGGTTTCCCCATTTTCGGCTAGTAGACCAGTTTCAGATCCTCATTTGGGATCTCTTCTAGGGAATGAGATACAAGAAATAGAGGCCTCTCAATGTACTATTATGAGCACCAAGCCAATTAAAACAATTTTCTTTGTATGATTCATCAGAAGTCCGTTTTCCCCATTTTTGGCCAGTAGACCAGTTTTGGATCTTCATTTGGGATCTCTTCAAGAGAATGAGATACAAGTAAGAGAGGATTCTCATTGTACTATATTGAGTCTCAGATGACTATTTCAAGCTTATTTACTCCATTTTATTTGTATTATTCATCAGAAGTCTGTTTTCCCCATTTTCGGCCAGAAGACCAGTTTCAGATCTTCGTTTGAGATCTCTTCTAAGGAATGAGTCACAAGTAATAGTGGCTTCTGAATGTACTATTATGAGACCCAGATGACCATTTCAAGCCTATTTACTCAATTTTCTTTGTATGATTCATCAGAAGTCCGTTTTCCACATTTTGGCCAGTAGACCAGTTTCGGATTATCATTTGGGATCTCTTCTATGGAAAGAGATACAAGTAATAAAGGCTTCTCATTGTACTATTATGAGTCTTCGATGACTATTTCAAGACTATTTACTACATTTTCTTTGTATGATTCATCAAATGTCCGTTTTCCCCATGTTCGGCCATTAGACCAGTTTTGGATCTTCATTTGGGATCTATTCTAGGGAATGAGGTACAAGTAATAGAGGGTTCTCATTGTACTATAATGAGTGTCAGATGACTATTTCAAGCCTATTTACTCCATTTTATTTGTATGATTCATCAGAAGTCTGTTTTCCCCATTTTTGGCCAGAAGACCAGTTTCGGATCTTCGTTTGGGATCTCTTCTAGGGAATGAGATACAAGTAATAGAGGCTTCTCATTGTACTATAATGAGTGTCAGATGACTATTTAAAGCCTATTTACTCCATTTTATTAGTATGATTCATCAGAAGTCCGTTTTCCCCATTTTCGGCCAGAAGACCAGTTTCGGATCTCCGTGTGGGATCTCTTCTAGGGAATGAGATACAAGTAATAGAGGCTTCTCAATCTACTATTATGAGACCCAGATGACCATTTAAAGCCTATTTACTCCATTTTCATTGTATGATTCATCAGAAGTCTGTTTTCCCTATTATCGGCCAGTAGACCGGTTCCGGATCATCATTTTGGATCTCTTCTTGGGAATGAGATACAATTAATAGAGGATTCTCATTGTATTATTATGAGTCCCAGATGACTATTTCAAGCCCATGTACTCCATTTTCTTTGTTTGATTCATCAGAAGTCCGGTTTCCCCATTTTCGGCTAGTAGACCAGTTTCAGATCCTCATTTGGGAGCTCTTCTAGGGAATGAGATACAAGTAATAGAGGCTTCTCATTGTACTATTATGAGTCTTAGATAACTATTTAAAGCATATTTACTCCATTTTCTTTGTATGATTCATCAGAAGTCTATTTTACCCATTTTCGGCCAGTAGACCAGTTTTGGATCTTCATTTGGGATCTCTTCTTGGCAATGAGATACAATTAACTGAGGCTTCTCATTGTAGTATTGTGAGTTCCAGATTACTATTTCAAGCCCATGTACTCCATTTTCTTTGTATGATTCATCAGATGTCCGTTTTCCCCATTTTCGGCCATTAGACCAGTTTTGGATCTTCATTTGGGATCTCTTCTAGGGAATGAGATAGAAGTAATAGAGGCTTCTAAATGTACTATTATGAGACCCAAATGACCATTTCAAGCCTATTTAATTTATTTTCTTTGTATGATTCATCAAAAGTCTATTTTCCCCATTTTCGGCCATTAGACCAGTTTTGGATCTTCATTTGGGATCTCTTCTAGGTAATGAGATAGAAGTAATATAGGCTTCTCATTGTACTATAATGAGTCTCAGATAACTATTTCAAGCCCATGTACTCCATTTTCTTTGTATGGTTCATCAGAAGTCCGTTTTCCCCATTTTCGGCCAGTAGACCAGTTTTGGATCTTCATTTGGGATCTCTTCAAGAGAACGAGATACAAGTAATAGAGGCTTTTCATTGTACTATAATGAGTCTCAGATGACTATTTCAAGTCTATTTACTCCATTTTATTTGTATGATTCATCGGAAGTCTGTTTTCCCCATTTTCGGCCAGAAGACCAGTTTCGGATCTTCGTTTGGGATCTCTTCTAAGGAATGACATACAAGTAATATAGGCTTCTGAATGTACTATTATGAGACCCAGATGACCATTTCAAGCCCATTTACTCCATTTTCATTGTATGATTCATCAGAAGTCCGTTTTCCCTATTATCGGCCAGTAGACCAGTTTCGGATCATCATTTGGGATCTTTTCTTGGGAATGAGATACAATTAATAAAGGATTCTCATTGTATTATTATGAGTCCCAGATGACTATTTCAAGCCCATGTACTCCATTTTCTTTGTTTGATTCATGAGAAGTCCGGTTTCCCCATTTTCGGCTAGTAGATCAGTTTCGAATCCTCATTTGGGATCTCTTCTAGGGAATGAGATACAAGTAATAGAGGCTTCTGAATGTACTATTATGAGATCCAGATGACCATTTCAAGACTATTTACAACTATTTCAAGCATATTTACTCCATTTTCTTTGTATGATTCATCAGAAGTCCGTTTTCCCCATTTTCGGCCAGTAGATCAGTTTTGGATTTTCATTTGGGATCTCTTTTTGGGAATGAGATATAATTAATTGAGGCTTCTCATTGTAGTATTGTGAGTTCCAGATGACTATTTGAAGCCCATGTACTCCATTTTCTTTGTATGATTCATCAGATGTCCTTTTTTTCCATTTTTGGCCAGTAGACCAGATTTGGATCTTCATTTGGGATCTCTTCTAGGGAATGAGATACAAGTAATAAAGGCTTCTAAATGTACTATTATGAGACCCAAATGACCATTTCAAGCCTATTTAATTTATTTTCTTTGTATGATTCATCAGAAGTCCGTTTTCCCCATTTTGGGCAATTAGACCAGTTTTGGATCTTCATTTGGAATCACTTCTAGGGAATGAGATACAAGTAATATAGGCTTCTCATTTTTCTATAATGAGTCTAAGATGACTATTTCAAACCTATTTACTCATTTTTCTTTGTATGATTCATCATAAGTCTGTTTTCCCCATTTTTGGCCAGAAGACCAGTTTCGGATCTTCGTTTGGGATCTCTTCTAGGGAATGAGATACAAGTAATAGAGGCATCTCATTGTACTATAATAAGTCTCGGATGACTATTTCAAGCCTATTTACTCCATTTTCTTTGTATGATTCATCAGAAGTCTGTTTTCCCCATTTTTGGCCAAAAGACCTGTTTCAGATCTTCATTATGGATCTCTTCTAGGGAATGAGATACAAGTAATAGAGGCTTCTGAATGTACTATTATGAGATCCAGATGACCATTTCAAGCCTATTTACTCCATTTTCTTTGTATGATTCATCAGAAGTCCGTTTTCCCTATTTTCGGCTAGTATACCAGTTTGGGATCTCTTCTATATATTAAGATACAAGTAATAGAGGCCTCTCATTGTACTATAATGAGTCTCAGATGACTATTTCAGGCCTATTTACTCTATTTTCTTTTTATGATTCATCAGAAGTCTGGTTTCCCCAATTTCGGCCAAAAGACTAGTTTTGGATCTTCTTTTGGGATTTCTTCTAGGGAATGAGATATAAGTAATCGAGGCTTCTCAATGTACTATTATGAGACCCAGATGACCATTTCAAGACTATTTACTCCATTTTCTTTGTATGATTCATCAGAAGTCTGTTTTCCCCATTTTCGGCCATTAGACCAATTTTGGATCTTCATTTGGGATCTCTTCTAGGGAATGAGATACAAGTAGTAGAGGTTTCTCATTGTACTATAATGAGTCTCAGATGACTATTTCAAGCCTATTTACTCCATTTTCTTTGTATGATTCATCAGAAGTGTGTTTTCCCCATTTTCGGCCAGAAGACCAGTTTCGGATCTCCTTTTGGGACATTTTCTAGGGAATGAGATACAAGTAATAGAGGCTTCTCAATCTACTATTATGAGACCCGGATGACCATTTGAAGCCTATTTACTCCATTTTCATTGTATGATTCATCAGAAGTCCGTTTTCCCTATTATCGGCCAGTAGACCAGTTTTGGATCATCATTGGGGATCTCTTCTTGGGAATGAGATACAATTAATAGAGGATTCTCATTGTATTATTATGAGTCCCAGATGACTATTTCAAGCCCATGTACTCCATTTTCTTTGTTTGATTCATCAGAAGTCCGGTTTCCCCATTTTCGGCTAGTAGACCAGTTTCGGATCCTCATTTGGGATCTCTTCTAGAGAATGAGATACAAGTAATAGAGGCTTCTCATTGTACAATTATGAGTCTTATATGACTATTTCAAGCATATTTACTCCATTTTCTTTGTATGATTCATCAGAAGTCTGTTTTCCCCATTTTCGGCCAGTAGACCAGTTTTGGATCTTCATTTGGGATCTCTTCTTGGCTATGAGATACAATTAATTGAGGCTTCTCATTGTAGTATTGTGAGTTCCAGATGCCTATTTCAAGCCCATGTACTCCATTTTCTTTGTATGATTCATCAGATGTCCGTTTTCCCCATTTTCGGCCATTAGACCAGTTTTAGATCTTCATTTGGGATCTCTTCTAGGGAATGAGATACAAGTAATAGAGGCTTCTCAATGTACTATTATGAGACCCAAATGACCAGTTCAAGCATATTTACTTTATTTTCTTTGTATGATTCATCAGAAGTCCGTTTTCCCCATTTTGGGCAATTAGACCAGTTTTGGATCTTCATTTGGGATCACTTCTAGGGAATGAGATACAAGTAATATAGGCTTCTCATTTTTCTATAATGAGTCTAAGATGACTATTTCAAACCTATTTACTCATTTTTCTTTGTATGATTCATCATAAGTCTGTTTTCCCCATTTTTGGCCAGAAGACCGGTTTCGGATCTTCGTTTGGGATCTCTTCTAGGGAATGAGATACAAGTAATAGAGGCATCTCATTGTACTATAATAAGTCTCGGATGACTATTTCAAGCCTATTTACTCCATTTTCTTTGTATGATTCATCAGAAGTCTGTTTTCCCCATTTTTGGCCAAAAGACCTGTTTCAGATCTTCATTTGGGATCTCTTCTAGGGAATGAGATACAAGTAATATAGGCTTCTCATTGTACTATAATGAGTCTCAGATGACTATTTCATGCCCATGTACTCCATTTTCTTTGTATGATTCATGAGAAATCCGTTTTCCCCATTTTCGGCCTATAGACCAGTTTTGGATCTTCATTTGGAATCTCTTCTAGGGAATGAGATAAAAGTAATAGAGGCTTCTCATTGTACTATAATGAGTGTCAGATGACTATTTCAAGCCTATTTACTCGATTTTCTTTGTATGATTCATCAGAAGTCTGTTTTCCCCATTATCGGCCAGAAGACCAGTTTCGGATCTCCGTGTGGGATCTCTTCTAGGGAATGAAATACAAGTAATAGAGGCTTCTCAATCTACTATTATGAGACCCAGATGACCATTTGAAGCCTATTTACTCCATTTTCATTGTATGATTCATCAGAAGTCCGTTTTCTCTATTATCGGCCAGTAGACCAGTTTCGAATCATCATTTGGGATCTCTTCTTGGGAATGAGATACAATTAATAGAGGCTTCCCATTGTAGTATTATGAGTCCCAGATGACTAATTCAAGCCCATTTACTCCATTTTCTTTGTATGATTCATCAAAAGTCCGTTTTCCCTATTTTCGGCTAGTTGACCAGTTTCGGATCTTCATTTGGGATCTCTTCTATGGAAATAGATACAAGTAATAGAGGCCTCTCATTTTACTATAATGAGTCTCAGATGACTATTTCAAGGCTATTTACTCCATTTTCTTTGTATGATTCATCAGATGTCCGTTTTCCCCATTTTCGGCCATTAGACCAGTTTTGGATCTTCATTTGGGATCTCTTCTAGGGAATGAGATACAAGTAATAGAGGATTCTCAATGTACTATTATGAGACCCAAATGACCATTTCAAGCCTATTTACTTTATTTTCTTTGAATGATTCATCAAAAGTCCATTTTCCCCATTTTCGGCAATTAGACCAGTTTTGGATCTTCATTTCGGATCTCTTCTAGGGATTGAGATACAAGTAATATAGGCTTCTCATTGTACTATAATGAGTCTCAGATGACTATTTCAAACCTATTTACTCTTTTTTCTTTGTATGATTCATCAGAAGTCTGTTTTCTCCATTTTTGGCCAGAAGACCAAGTTCAGATCTTCGTTTGGGATCTCTTCTAGGGAATGAGATACAACCAATAAAGGCTTCAGAATGTACTAGTATGAGATCCAGAAGACCATTTCAAGCCTATTTACTCCATTTTCTTTGTATGATTCATCAGAAGTCCGTTTTCCCCATTTTCGGCCAGTAGACCAGTTTCGGATCATCATTTGGGATCTCTTCTAGGAAATGAGATACAAGAAATAGAGGCCTCTCATTGTACTATTATGAGCCCTAAGCCAATTAAAACAATTTTCTTTGTATGATTCATCAGAAGTCCGTTTTCTCCATTTTCGGCCAGTAGACCAGTTTTGGATCTTCATTTGGGATCTCTTCTAGGGAATGAGATACAAGTAATAGAAGCTTTTGAATGTACTATAATGAGTGTCAGATGACTATTTCAAGCCTATTTACTCCATTTTCTTTGTATGATTCATCAGAAGTCTGTTTTCCCCATTTTCGGACAGAAGACCAGTTTCGGATCTCCGTCTAGGATCTCTTCTAGGGAATGAGATACAAGTAATAGAAGGTTCTCAATCTACTATTATGAGACCCAGATGACCATTTGAAGCCTATTTACTCCATTTTCATTGTATGATTCATCAGAAGTCCGTTTACCCTATTATCGGCCAGAAGACCAGTTTCGGATCGTCATTTGGGATCTCTTCTTGGGAATGAGATACAAATAATAAAGGATTCTCATTGTATTATTATGAGTCCCAGATGACTATTTCAAGCCCATGTACTCCATTTTATTTGTTTGATTCATCAGAAGTCCGGTTTCCCCATTTCGGCTAGTAGACCAGTTTCGGATCCTCATTTGGGATCTCTTCTAGGGAATGAGATACAAGTAATATAGGTTTCTCATTGTACTCTAATGAGTCTCCGATGACTATTTCAAGCCTATTTACTCCATTTTCTTTGTATGATTCATCAGAAGTCTGTTTTCCCCATTATCGGCCAGAAGACAAGTTTCGGATCTCCGTGTGGGATCTCTTCTAGGGAATGAGATACAAGTAATAGAGGCTTCTCATTGTACTATTATGAGTATTCGATGACTATTTCAAGACTATTTACTCCATTTTCTTTGTATGATTCATCAAATGTCCGTTTTCCCCATGTTCGGCCATTAGACCAGTTTTGGATCTTCAGTTGGGATCTATTCTAGGGAATGAGATACAAGTAATAGAGGCTTCTCATTGTACTATAATGAGTGTCATATGACTATTTTAAGCCTATTTACTCCATTTTATTTGTATGATTCATCAGAAGTCCGTTTTCCCCATTTTCGGCCATTAGACCAGTTTCGGATCTTCGTTTGGGATCTCTTCTAGGAAATGAGATACAAGTAATATAGGTTTCTCATTGTCCTAGAATGAGTCTCAGATGACTATTTCAAGCTTATTTACTCCATTTTCTTTGTATGATTCATCAGATGTCTGTTTTCCCCATTATCTGCCAGAAGACCAGTTTCGGATCTCCGTGTCGGATCTCTTCTAGGGAATGAGATACAAGTAATAGAGGCTTCTCAATCTACTATTATGAGACCCAGATGACCATTTGAAGCCTATTTACTCCATTTACATTGTATGATTCATCAGAAGTCCGTCTAGGGAATGAGATACAATTAATAGAGGATTCTCATTGTATTATTATAAGTCCCAGATGACTATTTCAAGTCCATGTACTCCATTTTCTTTGTTTGATTCATCAGAAGTCCGGTTTCAAAATTTTCGGCTAGTAGACCAGTTTCAGATCCTCATTTGGGATCTCTTCTAGGGAATGAGATACAACTAATAGAGGCTTCTCGTTGTACTATTAGGAGTCTTAGATGACTATTTCAAGCATATTTACTCCATTTTCTTTGTATGATTCATCAGAAGTCCGTTTTCCCCATTCTCGGCCCGTAGACCAGTTTTGGATCTTCATTTGGGATCTCTTCTTGGCAATGAGATACAATTAATTGAGGCTTCTCATTGTAGTATTGTGAGTTCCAGATGACTATTTCAAGCCCATGTACTCCATTTTCTTTGTATGATTCATCAGATGTCCGTTTTCCCCATTTTCGGCCATTAGACCAGTTTTGGATCTTCATTTGGGATCTCTTCTTGGGAATGAGATACAAGTAATAGAGGCTTCTCAATGTACTATTATGAGACCCAAATGACCATTTCAAGCCTATTTAATTTATTTTCTTTGTATGATTCATCAAAAGTCCATTTTCCCCATTTTCGGCCATTAGACCAGTTTTGGATCTTCATTTGGGATCTCTTCTAGCGAATGAGATACAAGTAATATAGGCTTCTCATTGTACTATAATGAGTCTCAGATGACTATTTCAAGCCCATGTACTCCATTTTCTTTGTATGATTCATCAGAAGTCCGTTTTCCCCATTTTCGGCCAGTAGACCAGTTTTGAATCTTCATTTGGGATCTCTTCAAGAGAATGAGATACAAGTAATAGAGGCTTCTCATTGTACTATAATGAGTCTCAGATGACTATTTCAAGTCTATTTACTCCATTTTATTTGTATGATTCATTCGAAGTCTGTTTTCCCCATTTTCGGCCAGAAGACCAGTTTCGGATCTTCGTTTGGGATCTCTTCTAAGGAATGACATACAAGTAATAGAGGCTTCTGAATGTACTATTATGAGACCCAGATGACCATTTCAAGCCTATTTACACAATTTTCTTTGTATGATTCATCAGAAGTCCGTTTTCCCCATTTTGGCCAGTAGACCAGTTTCGGATCATCATTTGGGATCTCTTCTATGGAAAGAGATACAAGTAATAGAGGCTTCTCATTGTACTATTATGAGTCTTCGATGACTATTTCAAGACTATTTATTCCATTTTCTTTGTATGATTCATCAAATGTCCGTTTTCCCCATGTTCGGCCATTAGACCAGTTTTGGATCTTCATTTGGTATCTATTCTAGGGAATGAGATACAAGTTATAGAGGCTTCTCAATGTACTATAATGAGTGTCAGATGATTATTTCAAGCCTATTTACTCCATTTTATTTGTATGATTCATCAGAAGTCTGTTTTCCCCATTTTTGGCCAGAAGACCAGTTTCGGATCATCGTTTGGGATCTCTTCTAGGAAATGAGATACAAGTAATAGAGGCTTCTCATTGTACTATAAAGAGTGTCAGATGACTATTTTAAGCCTATTTACTCCATTATATTTGTATGATGCATCAGAAGTCCGTTTTCTCCATTTTCGGCCATTATACCAGTTTTGGATCTTCATTAGGGATCTCTTCTAGGAAATGAGATACAAGTAATGTAGGTTTCTCATTGTACTATAATGAGTCTGAGATGACTATTTCAGGCATATTTACTCCATTTTCTTTGTTTGATTCATCAGAAGTCCGGTTTCCCCATTTTCGGCTAGTAGACCAGTTTCGGATCCTCATTTGGGATCTCTTCTAGGGAATGAGATACAAGTAATAGAGGCTTCTCATTGTACTATTATGAGTCTTATATGACTATTTCAAGCATAGTTACTCCATTTTCTTTGTATGATTCATCAGAAGTCCGTTTTCCCCATTTTCGGCCAGTAGACCAGTTTTGGATCTTCATTTGGGATCTCTTCTTGGCAATGAGATACAATTAATTGAGGCTTCTCATTGTAGTATTGTGAGTTCCAGATGACTATTTCAAGCCCATGTACTCCATTTTCTTTGTATGATTCATCAGATGTCCGTTTTCCCCATTTTCGGCCATTAGACCAGTTTTGGATCTTCATTTGGGATCTCTTCTAGGGAATGAGATACAAGTAATAGAGGCTTCTGAATGTACTATTATGAGACCCAAATGACCATTTCAAGCCTATTTAATTTATTTTCTTTGTATGATTCATCAAAAGTCTATTTTCCCCATTTTCGGCATTAGACCAGTTTTGGATCTTCATTTGGGATCTCTTCTAGGGAATGATATACAAGTAATATAGGGTTCTCATTGTACTATAATGAGTCTCAGATGACTATTTAAAGCCCATGTACTCCATTTTCTTTGTATGATTCATCAGAAGTCCGTTTTCCCCATTTTCGGCCAGTAGACCAGTTTTGGATCTTCATTTAGGATCTCTTCAAGAGAATGAGATACAAGTAATAGAGGCTTCTCATTGTACTATAATGAGTCTTAGATGACTATTTCAAGTCTATTTACTCCATTTTATTTGTATGATTCATCAGAAGTCTGTTTTCCCTATTTTCGGCCAGAAGAACAGTTTCGGATCTTCGTTTGGGATCTCTTCTAAGGAATGACATACAAGTAATAGAGGCTTCTGAATGTACTATTATGAGACCCAGATGACCATTTCAAGCCTATTTACTCAATTTTCTTTGTATGATTCATCAAAAGTCTGTTTTCCCCATTTTGGCCAGTAGACCAGTTTCGGATCATCATTTGGGATCTCTTCTATGGAAAGAGATACAAGTAATAGAGGCTTCTCATTGTACAATTATGAGTCTTCGATGACTATTTCAAGACTATTTACTCCATTTTCTTTGTATGATTCATCAAATGTCCGTTTTCCCCATGTTTGGCCATTAGACCAGTTTTGGATCTTCATTTGGGATCTATTCTAGGGAATGAGATACAAGTTATAGAGGCTTCTCATTGTACTATAATGAGTGTCAGATGACTATTTCAAGCCTATTTACTCCATTTTATTTGTATGATTCATCAGAAGTCTGTTTTCCCCATTTTTGGCCAGAAGACTAGTTTCGGATCATCGTTTGGGATCTCTTCTAGGAAATGAGATACAAGTAATATAGGCTTCTTAATGTACTATAATGAGTGTCAGATGACTATTTTAAGCCTATTTACTCCATTATATTTGTATGATTCATCAGAAGTCCGTTTTCTCCATTTTCGGCCATTAGACCAGTTTTGGATCTTCATTAGGGATCTCTTCTAGGAAATGAGATACAAGTAATGTAGGTTTCTCATTGTACTATAATGAGTCTCAGATGACTATTTCAAGCATATTTACTCCATTTTCTTTGTTTGATTCATCAGAAGTCCGGTTTCCCCATTTTCGGCTAGTAGACCAGTTTCGGATCCTCATTTGGGATCTCTTCTAGGGAATGAGATACAAGTAATAGAGGCTTCTCATTGTACTATTATGAGTCTTATATGACTATTTCAAGCATATTTACTCCATTTTCTTTGTATGATTCATCAGAAGTCCATTTTCCCCATTTTCGGCCATTAGACCAGTTTTGGATCTTCATTTGGGATCTCTTCTAGGGAATGAGATACAAGTAATATAGGCTTCTAATTGTACTATAATGAGTCTCAGATGACTATTTGAAGCCTATTTACTCTATTTTCTTTGTATGATTCATCAGCAGTCTATTTTCCCCATTTTTGGCCAGAAGACCAGTTTCGGATCTTTGTTTGGGATCTCTTCTAAGGAATGAGATACAAGTAATAGAGGCTTCTCATTGTACTATACTGAGTGTCAGATGACTATTTCAAGCCTATTTACTCTATTTTATTTTTATGATTCATCAGAAGTCCGTTTTCCCCATTTTCGGCCATTAGACCAGTTTTTGATCTTCATTTGGGATCTCTTCTAGGAAATGAGATACAAGTAATATAGGTTTCTCATTGTACTATAATGAGTCTCAGATGACTATTTCAAGCCTATTTACTCCATTTTATTTGTATGATTCATCAGAAGTCTGTTTTCCCCATTATCGGCCAGAAGAACCAGTTTCGGATCTCTGTGTGGGATCTCTTCTAGGGAATGAAATACAAGTAATAGAGGCTTCTCAATCTACTATTATGAGACCCAGATGACCATTTGAAGCCTATTTACTCCATTTTCATTGTATGATTCATCAGAAGTTCGTTTTCTCTATTATCGGCTAGTTGACCAGTTTCGGATCTTCATTTGGGATCTCTTCTATGGAATGAGATACAAGTAATAGAGGCCTCTCATTTTACTATAATGAGTCTCAGATGACTATTTCTAGGCTATTTACTCCATTTTCTTTGTATGATTCATCAGATGTCCGTTTTCCCCATTTTCGGCCATTAGACCAGTTTTGGATCTTCATTCGGGATCTCTTCTAGGGTATGAGATACAAGTAATAGAGGCTTCTCAATGTACTATTATGAGACCCAAATGACCATTTCAAGCCTATTTACTTTATTTTCTTTGTATGATTCATCAAAAGTCCATTTTCCCCATTTTCGGCAATTAGACCAGTTTTGGATCTTCATTTGGGATCTATTCTAGGGAATGAGATACAAGTAATAAAGGCTTCTCATTGTACTATAATGAGTCTCAGATGACTATTTCAAGTCTATTTACTCCATTTTATTTGTATGATTCATCGGAAGTCTGTTTTCCCCATTTTCGGCCAGAAGACCAGTTTCGGATCTTCGTTTGGGATCTCTTCTAAGGAATGAAATACAAGTAATAGAGGCTTCTGAATGTACTATTATGAGACCCAGATGACCATTTCAAGCCTATTTACTCAATTTTCTTTGTATGATTCATCAGAAGTCCGTTTTCCCCATTTTGGCCAGTAGACCAGTTTCGGATCATCATTTGGGATCTCTTCTATGGAAAGAGATACAAGTAATAGAGGCTTCTCATTGTACTATTATGAGTCTTCGATGACTATTTCAAGACTATTTACTCCATTTTCTTTGTATGATTCATCAAATGTCCGTTTTCCCCATGTTCGGCCATTAGACCAGTTTTGGATCTTCATTTGGGATCTATTCTAGGGAATGAGATACAAGTTATAGAGGCTTCTCATTGTACTATAATGAGTGTCAGATGACTATTTCAAGCCTATTTACTCCATTTTATTTGTATGATTCATCAGAAGTCTGTTTTCCCCATTTTTGGCCAGAAGACCAGTTTCGGATCATCGTTTGGGATCTCTTCTAGGGAATTAGATACAAGTAATAGAGGCTTCTCATTGTACTATAATGAGTGTCAGATGACTATTTTAAGCCTATTTACTCCATTTTCTTTGTATGATTCATCAGAAGTCCGTTTTCCCCATTTTCGGCCATTAGACTAGTTTTGGATCTTTATTTGGGATCTCTTCTAGGAAATGAGATACAAGTAATATAGATTTCTCATTGTACTATAATGAGTCTCAGATGACTATTTCAAGCATATTTACTCCATTTTCTTTGTTTGATTCATCAGAAGTCCGGTTTCCCCATTTTCGGCTAGTAGACCAGTTTCGGATCCTCATTTGGGATCTCTTCTAGGGAATGAGATACAAGTTATAGAGGCTTCTCATTTTACTATTATGAGTCTTATATGACTATTTCAAGCATAGTTACTCCATTTTCTTTGTATGATTCATCAGAAGTCCGTTTTCCCCATTTTCGGCCAGTAGACCAGTTTTGGATCTTCATTTGGGATCTCTTCTTGGCAATGAGATACAATTAATTGAGGCTTCTCATTGTAGTATTGTAAGTTCCAGATGACTATTTCAAGCCCATGTACTCCATTTTCTTTGTATGATTCATCAGATGTCCGTTTTCCCCATTTTCGGCCATTAGACCAGTTTTGGATCTTCATTCGGGATCTCTTCTAGGGAATGAGATACAAGTAATAGAGGCTTCTCAATGTACTATTATGAGACCCAAATGACCATTTCAAGCCTATTTACTTTATTTTCTTTGTATGATTCATCAAAAGTCCATTTTCCCCATTTTCGGCAATTAGACCAGTTTTGGATCTTCATTTGGGATCTCTTCTAGGGAATGAGATACAAGTAATATAGGCTACTCATTGTACTATAATGAGTCTCAGATGACTATTTCAAACCTATTTACTCTTTTTTCTTTGTATGATTCATCAGAAGTCTGTTTTCCCCATTTTTGGCCAGAAGACCAGTTTCGGATCTTCGTTTGGGATCTCTTCTAGGGAATGAGATACAAGTAATAGAGGCTTATCATTGTACTATAATGAGTCTCAGATGACTATTTCAAGTCTATTTACTCCATTTTATTTGTATGATTCATCAGAAGTCTGTTTTCCCCATTTTCGGCCAGAAGACCAGTTTCGGATCTTCGTTTGGGATCTCTTCTAAGGAATGACATACAAGTAATAGAGGCTTCTGAATGTACTATTATGAGACCCAGATGACCATTTCAAGCCTATTTACTCAATTTTCTTTGTTTGATTCTTCAGAAGTCCGTTTTCCCCATTTTCGGCTAGTAGACAAGTTTCGGATCTTCATTTGGGATCTCTTCTTGGGAATGCGATACAAGTAATAGAGGCTTCTCATTGTAGTATTATGAGTCTTAGATGACTATTTGAAGCCTATTTACTCCATTTTCTTTGTATGATTCATCAGAAGTCTGTTTTCCCCATTTTCGGCCAGAAGACCAGTTTCGGATCTTCATTTGGGATCTCTTCTAGGGAATGCGATACAAGTAATAGAGGCTTCTCATTGTACTATTATGAGTCCCAGATGACCATTTTCAAGCCTATTTACTCCATTTTCTTTCTATGATTCATCAGAAGTCCGTTTTCCCCATTTTCGGCTAGTAGAACAGTTTTGGATATTCATTTCGGATCTCTTCTTGGAATGAGATAAAGTAATAGAGGCTTCTCATTATACTATTATGAGTCATAGATGACTATTTCAATCCCACGTACTCCATTTTATTTGTTTGATTCATCAGAAGTCCGGTTTCCCCATTTTCGGCTAGTAGCCCAGTTTCGGATCCTCATTTGGGATCTCTTCTAGGGAATGAGATACAAGTAATATAGGTTTCTCATTGTACTATAATGAGTCTCAGATGACTATTTCAAGCCTATTTACTCCATTTTATTTGTATGATTCATCAGAAGTCTGTTTTCCCCATTATCGGCCAGAAGACCAGTTTCGGATCTCCGTGTGGGATCTCTTCTTGGGAATGAGATACAAGTAATAGAGGATCCTCATTGTACTATTATGAGTCTTCGATGACTATTTCAAGACTTTTTACTCCATTTTCTTTGTATGATTCATCAAATGTCCGTTTTCCCCATGTTCGGCCATTAGACCAGTTTTGGATCTTCATTTGGGATCTATTCTAGGGAATCAGATACAAGTTATAGAGGCTTCTCATTGTACTATAATGAGTGTCAGATGACTATTTCAAGCCTATTTACTCCATTTTATTTGTATGATTCATCAGAAGTCTGTTTTCCCCATTTTTGGCCAGAAGACCAGGTTTGGATCATCGTTTGGGATCTCTTCAAGGGAATGAGATACAAGTAATAGAGGCCTCTTATTGTACTATAATGAGTGTCAGATGACTACTTTAAGCCCATTTACTCCATTTTATTTGTATGATTCATCAGAAGTCCGTTTTCCCCATTTTCGGCCATTAGACCAGTTTTGGATCATTATTTGGGATCTCTTCTAGGAAATGAGATACAAGTAATATAGGTTTCTCAGTGTACTATAATGAGTCTCAGATGACTATTTCAAGCATATTTACTCTATTTTCTTTGTTTGATTCATCAGAAGTCCGGTTTCCTAATTTTTGGCTAATAGACCAGTTTCGGATCCTCATTTGGGATCTCTTCTAGGGAATGAGATACAACTAATAGAGGCTTCTCATTGTACTATTATGAGTCTTATATGACTATTTCAAGCATAGTTACTCCATTTTCTTTGTATGATTCATCAGAAGTCCGTTTTCCCCGTTTTCGGCCAGTAGACCAGTTTTGGATCTTCATTTGGGATCTCTTCTTGGCAATGAGATACAATTAATTGAGGCTTCTCATTGTAGTATTGTGAGTTCCAGATGACTATTTCAAGCCCATGTACTCCATTTTCTTTGTATGATTCGTCAGATGCCCGTTTTCCCCATTTTCGGCCATTATACCAGTTTTGGATCTTCATTTGGGATCTCTTCTAGGGAATGAGATACAAGTAATAGAGGCTTCTCAATGTACTATTATGAGACCCAAATGACCATTTCAAGACTATTTAATTTATTTTCTTTGTATGATTCATCAAAAGTCCATTTTCCCCATTTTCGGCCATTAGACCAGTTTTGGATCTTCATTTGGGATCTCTTCTAGGGAATGAGATACAAGTAATATAGGGTTCTCATTGTACTATAATGAGTCTCAGATGACTATTTCATGCCCATGTACTCCATTTTCTTTCTATGATTCATCAGAAGTCCGTTTTCCCTATTTTCGGCCAGTAGACCAGTTTTGGATCCTCATTTGGGATCTCTTCAAGAGAATGAGATACAAGTAATAGAGGCTTCTCATTGTACTATAATGAGTCTCAGATGACTATTTCAAGTCTATTTACTCCATTTTATTTGTATGATTCATCAGAAGTCTGTTTTCCCCATTTTCGGCCAGAAGACCAGTTTCGGATCTTCGTTTGGGATCTCTTCTAAGGAATGACATACAAGTAATAGAGGCTTCTGAATGTACAATTATGAGACCCAGATGACCATTTCAAGCCTATTTACTCAATTTTCTTTGTTTGATTCTTCAGAAGTCCGTTTTCCCCATTTTCGGCTAGTAGACAAGTTTCGGATCTTCATTTGGGATCTCTTCTTGGGAATGCGATACAAGTAATAGAGGCTTCTCATTGTAGTATTATGAGTCTTAGATGACTATTTGAAGCCTATTTACTCCATTTTCTTTGTATGATTCATCAGAAGTCTGTTTTCCCCATTTTCGGCCAGAAGACCAGTTTCGGATCTTCATTTGGGATCTCTTCTAGGGAATGCGATACAAGTAATAGAGGCTTCTCATTGTACTATTATGAGTCCCAGATGACCATTTTCAAGCCTATTTACTCCATTTTCTTTCTATGATTCATCAGAAGTCCGTTTTCCCCATTTTCGGCTAGTAGAACAGTTTTGGATATTCATTTCGGATCTTTTCTTGGAATGAGATAAAGTAATAGAGGCTTCTCATTGTACTATTATGAGTCATAGATGACTATTTCAATCCCACGTACTCCATTTTATTTGTTTGATTCATCAGAAGTCCGGTTTCCCCATTTTCGGCTAGTAGCCCAGTTTCGGATCCTCATTTGGGATCTCTTCTAGGGAATGAGATACAAGTAATATAGGTTTCTCATTGTACTATAATGAGTCTCAGATGACTATTTCAAGCCTATTTACTCCATTTTATTTGTATGATTCATCAGAAGTCTGTTTTCCCCATTATCGGCCAGAAGACCAGTTTCGGATCTCCGTGTGGGATCTCTTCTAGGGAATGAGATACAAGTAATAGAGGCTCCTCATTGTACTATTATGAGTCTTCGATGACTATTTCAAGACTATTTACTCCATTTTCTTTGTATGATTCATCAAATGTCCGTTTTCCCCATGTTCGGCCATTAGACCAGTTTTGGATCTTCATTTGGGATCTATATAGAGGCTTCTCATTGTACTATAATGAGTGTCAGATGACTATTTCAAGCCTATTTACTCCATTTTATTTGTATGATTCATCAGAAGTCTGTTTTCCCCATTTTTGGCCAGAAGACCAGGTTTGGATCATCGTTTGGGATCTCTTCAAGGGAATGAGATACAAGTAATAGAGGCTTCTCATTGTACTATAATGAGTGTCAGATGACTAGTTTAAGCCCATTTACTCCATTTTATTTGTATGATTCATCAGAAGTCCGTTTTCCCCATTTTCGGCCAAAAGACCAGTTTCGGATCTTCGTTTGGGATCTCTTCTAGGAAATGAGATACAAGTAATATAGGTTTCTCAGTGTACTATAATGAGTCTAAGATGACCATTTGAAGCCTATTTACTCCATTTTCTTTGTACGATTCATCAGCAATCCTTTTTCCCTATTTTCGGCCAGTTGACCAGTTTCAGATCATCATTTGGGGTCTCTTCTTGGGAATCAGATACAATTAATAGAGGTTTCTCATTGTAGTATTATGAGTCCCGGATGACTATTTCAAGCCCATGTACTCCATTTTCTTTGTTTGATTCATCAGAAGTCCGTTTTGCCCATTCTGGGCTAGTAGACCAGTTTCGGATCTTCATTTGGGATCTCTACTTGGGAATGCGGTACAAGTAATAGAGGCTTCTCATTGTAGTATTATGAGTCGTAGATGACTATTTCAAGCCTATTTACTCCATTTTCTTTGTACGATTCATCAGAAGTCCGTTTTCTCCATTTTTGGCCAATATACCAGTTTTGGATCTTCATTTGGGATCTCCTCTAGGAAATGCGATACAAGTAATAGAGGCTTCTCATTGTACTATTATGAGTCCCAGATGACCATTTTCAAGCCTATTTACTCTATTTTCTTTCTATGATTCATCAGAAGTCCGTTTTCCCCATTTTCGGCCAGTAGAAAAGTTTCGGATATTCATTTGGGATCTCTTCTTGGGAATGACATAAAAGTAATAGAGGCTTCTCATTGTACTATTATGAGTCATAGAAGACTATTTCAAGCCCATGTACTCCATTTTATTTGTTTGATTCATCAGAAGTCCGGTTTCCCCATTTTCAGCTAGTAGACCAGTTTCGGATCCTCATTTGGGATCTCTTCTAGGGAATGAGATACAAGTAATAGAGGCTTCTCAATGTACTATTATGAGACCCAAATGACCATTTCAAGCCTATTTACTTTATTTTCTTTGTATGATTCATCAAAAGTCCATTTTCTCAATTTTCGGCTATTAGACTAGTTTTGGATCCTCATTTGGGATCTCTTCTAGGGAATGAGATACAAGTAATAGAGGCTTCTCAATGTACTATTATGAGACCCAGATGACTATTTCAAGCCCATGTACTCGATTTTCTTTGTATGATTCATCAGAAGTCCGTTTTCCCCATTTTCGGCCAGTAGACCAGTTTTGGATCTTCATTTGGGATCTCAACAGGAGAATGAGATACAAGTAATAGAGGCTTCTCATTGTACTATAATGAGTCTCAGATGACTATTTCAAGCCTATTTACTCCATTTTCTTTTTATGATTCATCAGAAGTCTGTTTTCCCCATTTTCGGCCAAAAGACCAGTTTCGGATCATCATTTGGGATCTCTTCTAGGGAATGAGATACAAGTAATAGAGGCTTCTCATTGTACTATTATGAATCTTAGATGACTATTTCAAGCCTATTTAATATATTTTCTTTGTATGATTCATCAGATGTTTGTTTTCCCCATTTTTGGCCATTAGACCAGTTTTGGATCTTCATTTAGGATCTCTTCTAGGGAATGAGATACATGTAATAGATGCTTCTCATTGTACTATAATGAGACTCAGATGACTATTTCAGGCCTATTTACTCCATTTTCTTTGTATGATTCTTCAGAAGTCTGTTTTCCCCATTTTTGGCCAGAAGACCAGTTTTGGATCTTTGTTTGGGATCTCTGCTAGGGAATGAGATACAAGCATTGAGGCTTCTGAATGTACTATTATGAGATCCAGATGACCATTTCAAGACTTTTTACTCCATTTTCTTTGTATGATTCATCAGAAGTCCGTTTTTCCCATTTTCGCGTAGTAGACCAGTTTCGGATCATCATTTGGGAGCTCTTCTTGGGAATGAGATAAAATTAATAGAGGCTTCCCATTGTAGTATTATGAGTCCCAGATGACTATTTGAAGCCCATGTACTCCATTTTCTTTGTTTGATTCATCAGAAGTCCGTTTTCCCCATTTTTGGCTAGTAGACCCGTTTCGGATCTTCGTTTGGGATCAGTTCTAGGAAATGAAATACAAGTAACAGAGGCTTCTCATTGTACTATTATGAGTCCCGGACGACCATTTGAAGCCTATTTACTCCATTTTCATTGTATGATTCATCAGAAGTCCGTTTTCTCTATTATCGGCCAGTAGAACAGTTTCGGATCGTCATTTGGGATCTCTTCTTGGGAATGAGATACAATTAATAGAGGATTCTCATTGTATTATTATGAGTCCCAGATGACTACTTCAAGCCCATGTACTCCATTTTCTTTGTTTGATTCATCAGAAGTCCGGTTTCCCCATTTTCAGCTAGTAGACCAGTTTCGGATCCTCATTTGGGATCTCTTCTAGGGAATGAGATACAAGTAATAGAGGCTTCCCATTGTAGTATTATGAGTCCCAGATGACTAATTCAAGCCCATTTACTCCATTTTCTTTGGATGATTCATCAGAAGTCCGTTTTCCCTATTTTCAGCTAGTTGACCAGTTTCGGATCTTCATTTAAGATCTCTTCTATAGAATGCGATACAAGTAATAGAGGCCTCTCATTTTACTATAATGAATCTCAGATGACTATTTCAAGGCTATTTACTCCATTTTCTTTGTATGATTCATCAGATGTCCGTTTTCCCCATTTTCGACCATTAGACCAGTTTTGGATCTTCATTTGGGATCTCTTCTAGGGAATGAGATACAAGTAATAGAGGCTTCTCAATGTACTATTATGAGACCCAAATGACCATTTCAAGCCTATTTACTTTATTTTCTTTGTATGATTCATGAAAAGTCCATTTTCCCCATTTTTGGCCATTAGACCAGTTTTGGATCTTCATTTAGGATCTCTTCTAGGGAATGAGATACATGTAATAGATGCTTCTCATTGTACTATAATGAGTCTCAGATGACTATTTCAGGCCTATTTACTCCATTTTCTTTGTATGATTCTTCAGAAGTCTGTTTTCCCCATTTTTGGCCAGAAGACCAGTTTTGGATCTTTGTTTGGGATCTCTTCTAGGGAATGAGATACAAGCATTGAGACTTCTGAATGTACTATTATGAGATCCAGATGACCATTTCAAGACTTTTTACTCCATTTTCTTTGTATGATTCATCAGAAGTCCGTTTTTCCCATTTTCGCGTAGTAGACCAGTTTCGGATCATCATTTGGGAGCTCTTCTTGGGAATGAGATACAATTAATAGAGGCTTCTCATTGTAGTATTATGAGTCGTAGATGACTATTTCAGGCCTATTTACTCCATTTTCTTTGTACGATTCATCAGAAGTCCGTTTTCCCCATTTTCGGCCATTACATCAGTTTTGGATCTTCATTTGGGATCTCCTCTAGCGAATGAGATACATGTAATAGAGGCTTCTCATTGTACTATTATGATACACAGATTACCATTTCAAGCTTATTTACTCTATTTCCTTTGTATGATTCATCAGAAGTCCGTTTTCCCCATTTTCGGCCAATAGACCAGTTTTGGATCTTCATTTGGGATCTCTTCTTGGGAAGGAGATATAATTAATTGAGTCTTATCATTGTAGTATTTTGAGATCCAGATGACTATTTGAAGCCCATGTACTCCATTTTCTTTGTTTGATTCATCAGAAGTCCGTTTTCCCCATTTTTGGCTAGTAGACCCGTTTCGGATCTTCGTTTGGGATCAGTTCTAGGAAATGAAATACAAGTAACAGAGGCTTCTCATTGTACTACTATGAGTCTTAGATGACTATTTCAAGCCTATTTAATCTATTTTTTTTGTATGATTCATCAGATATCTGTTTTTCCCATTTTCGGCCAATAGACCAGTTTCAGATCTTCATTTCGAATCTCTTCTAGGGAAGGAGATACATGTAATAGAGTATTCTCATTGTACTATTCTTAGTCGTATATGACTATTTCAAGCCTATTTACTCCATTTTCATTGTAGATTTTTCAGAAGTCCGTTTTTCCCATTTTCGGCCAATAGACCAGTTTCGGATCTTCATTTGTGATCTCTTCTAGGGAATGAGATACAAGTAATAGAGGCTTCTGAATGAACTATTATGAGACCCAGATGACCATTTCACTCCTATTTACTCAATTTTCTTTGTTTGATTCTTCAGAAGTCCGTTTTCCCCATTTTCGGCTAGTAGACAAGTTTCGGATCTTCATTTGGGATCTCTTCTTGGGAATGCGATAAAAGTAATAGAGGCTTCTCATTGTAGTATTATGAGTCTTAGATGACTATTTGAAGCCTATTTACTCCATTTTCTTTGTATGATTCATCAGAAATCTGTTTTCCCAATTTTCTGCCAGAAGACCAGTTTCAGATCTTCATTTGGGATCTCTTCTAGGGAATGCGATACAAGTAATAGAGGCTTCTCATTGTACTATTACGAGTCCCAGATGACCATTTTCAAGACTATTTACTCCATTTTCTTTCTATGATTCATCAGAAGTCCGTTTTCCCCATTTTCGGCCAGTAGAACAGTTTTGGATATTCATTTGGGATCTCTTCTTGGGAATGAGATAAAAGTAATAGAGGCTTCTCATTGTACTATTATGAGTCATAGCTGACTATTTCAAGCCCATGTACTCCATTTTATTTGTTTGATTCATCAGAAGTTCGGTTTCCCCATTTTCAGCTAGTAGACCAGTTTCGGATCCTCATTTGGGATCTCTTCTAGGGAATGAGATACAACTAATAGAGGCTTCTCAATGTACTATTATGAGACCCAAATGACCATTTCAAGCCTATTTACTTTATTTTCTTTGTATGATTCATCAAAAGTCCATTTTCCCCATTTTCAGCTATTAGACCAGTTTTGGATCTTCATTTGGGATCTCTTCTAGGGAATGAGATACAAGTAATATAGGCTTCTCATTGTTCTATAATGAGTCTCAGATGACTATTTCAAACCTATTTACTCTATTTTATTTGTATGATTCATCAGAAGTCTGTTTTCCCCATTTTCGGCTAGTATTAGATGATTATATCAAGCCTATTTAATCCATTTTCTTTGTATGAATCATCAGAAGTCCGTTTTCCCCATTTTCGGCCATTAGACCAGTTTTGGATCTTCATTTGGGATCTCTACTAGGAAATGAGATACAAGTAATATAGTTTTCTCATTGTACTATAATGAGTCTCAGATGACTATTTCAAGCCTATTTACTCCATTTTCTTTGTATGGTTCATTAGAAGTCTGTTTTCACCATTTTTGGCCAGAAGACCAGTTTCAGATATTCGTTTGGGATCTCTTCTAGGGAATGAGATACAAGTAATAGAGGCGTCTGAATGTACTATTATGAGATCCAGATGACCATTTCAAGCCTATTTAATCCATTTTCTTTGTATGATTAATCAGAAGTCCGTTTTCCCCATTTTCGGCCAGTAGACCAGTTTCAGATCATCATTTGGGATCTCTTCTTGGGAATGAGATACAATTATTAGAGGCTTCCCATTGTAGTATTATGAGTCACAGATGACTATTTCAAGCCCATTTACTCCATTTTCTTTGTATGATTCATCAGAAGTCCGTTTTCCCTATTTTCGGCTAGTAGACCAGTTTCGGATCTTCATTTGGGATCTCTTCTATGGAATGAGATAAAAGTAATAGAGGCCTCTCATTTTACTATAAAGAGTCTCAGATGACTATTTCAAGTCTATTTACTCCATTTTCTTTTTATGATTCATCAGAAGTCTGCTTTCCCTAATTTCGGCCGAAAGACCAGTTTTGGATCTTCATTTGGGATTTCTTCTAGGGAATGAGATATAAGTAATTGAGGCTTCTCAATGTACTATTATGAGACCCAGATGACCATTTCAAGACTATTTACTCCATTTTCTTTGTATGATTCATCAGAAATCTGTTTTCTCTATTTTCGGCTAGAAGACCAGTTTCGGATATTCGTTTGGGATCTCTTTTAGGGAATGAGATACAAGTAATAGAGGTTTCTCATTGTACTATAATGAGTCTAAGATGATTATTTCAAGCCTATTTACTCCATTTTCTTTGTATGATTCATCAGAAGTCTGTTTACCCCATTTTCAGCCAGAAGACCAGTTTCGGATCTTCGTTTGGGATCTCTTCTAGGGAATGAGATAAATGTAATAGAAGCTTCTCAATGTATATTATGAGAACCAGATGACCATTTCAAGACTATTTACTCTATTTTCTTTGTATGATTCATCAGAAGTCCGTTTTCCCCATTTTCGGCCAGTACACCAGTTTCGGATCATCATTTGGGATCTCTTATTGGGAATGAGATACAAGTAATAGAGGCTTCTCATTGTACTATTATGAGTCCCAGATGACCACTTCAAGCCTATTTACTCAATTTTCTCTCTATGATTCATCAGAAGTCCGTTTTCCCCATTTTTGACCAATAGACTAGTTTTGGATCTTCATTTGGCATCTCGTCTAGAGAATGAGATACAAGTAATAGAGGCTTCTCATTGTACTATTATGAGTCCTATATGACCATTTTCAAGCCTATTTACTTTATTTTCTTTGTATGATTCATCAGATGTCCGTTTTCCCCATTTTCGGCCATTAGACCAGTTTTGGATCTTCATTTGGGATCTCCTCTAGCGAATGAGATACATGTAATAGAGGCTTCTCATTGTACTATTATGATACACAGATGACCATTTCAAGCTTCTTTACTCAGTTTCCTTTTTATGATTCATCAGAAATCCGTTTTCCAAATTTTTGGCCAATAGACCAGTTTTGGATCTTTATTTGGAATATCTTCGAGGGAATGAGTACAAGTAGTTGAAGCTTCTCATTATACTATTATGATTCCCAGATGACCATTTCAAGCCTATTTACTCCATTTTCTTTTTATGATTCATCAGAAGTCTGTTTTCCCCATTTTCGGCCAAAAGACCAGTTTCGGATCATCATTTGGGATCTCTTCCAGGGAATGAGATACAAGTAATAGAGGCTTCTCATTGTACTATTATGAGTCTTAGATGACTATTTCAAGCATATTTAATATATTTTCTTTGTATGCTTCATCAGATGTCTGTTTTCCCCATTTTCGGCCATTAGACCAGTTTTGGATCTTCATTTGGGATCTCTTCTAGGGAATGAGATACAAGTAATAGATGCGTCTCATTGAACTATAATGAGTCTCAGATGACAATTTCAAGCCTATTTACTCCATTTTCTTTGTATGATTCTTCAGAAGTCTGTTTTCCCTATTTTTGGCCAGAAGACCAGTTTTGGATCTTCGTTTGGGATCTCTTCTAGGGAATGAGATACAAGCATAGAGGCTTCTGAATGTACTATTATGAGATCCAGATGACCATTTCAAGCTTATTTACTCCATTTTCTTTGTATGATTCATCAGAAATCTGTTTTTCCCATTTTCGCGTAGTAGACCAGTTTCGGATCATCATTTGGGAGCTCTTCTTGGGAATGAGATACAATTAATAGAGGCTTCCCATTGTAGTATTATGAGTCACAGATAACTATTTCAATCCCATGTACTCCATTTTCTTTGTTTGATTCATCAGAAGTCCGTTTTCCCCATTTTCGGCTAGTAGACCCGTTTTGGATCTTCGTTTGGGATCTGTTCTAGGAAATAAAATACAAGTAACAGAGGCTTCTCATTGAACTATTATGAGTCCCAGACGACCATTTCAAGCCTATTTACTCTATTTTCTTTGTATGATTCATTAGAAGTCTGTTTTCCCCATTTTCAGCCAGAAGACCAGTTTCAGAACTTTGGTTGGGATCACTTCTAGGGAATGAGATACAAGTAATAGAGGCTTCTCATTGTACTACTATGAGTCTTAGATGACTATTTCAATCCTATTTAATCTATTTTCTTTGTATGATTCATCAGAAGTCTCTTTTCCCCATTTTCGGCCATTAGATCAGTTTTGGATCTTCATTTGGGATCTCTTCTAGGGAATGAGATACAAGTAATAGAGGTTTCTCATTGTACTATAATGAGTCTAAGATGATTATTTCAAGCCTATGTACTCCATTTTCTTTGTTTGATTCATCAGAAGTCTGTTTACCCCATTTTCGGCCAGAAGACCAGTTTCGGATCTTCGTTTGGGATCTCTTCTAGGGAATGAAATACAAGTAATAGAGGCATCTCAATGTACTATTATGAGACCCAGATGACCATTTGAAGCCTGTTTACTCCATTTTCTTTGTATGATTCATCAGCAGTCGTTTTTCCCTATTTTCGGCCAGTAGACCAGTTTCAGATCATCATTTGGGGTCTCTTCTTGGGAATGAGATACAATTAATAGAGGTTTCTCATTGTAGTATTATGAGTCCCGGATGACTATTTCAAGCCCATGTACTCCATTTTCTTTGTTTGATTCATCAGAAGTCCATTTTGCCCATTATCGGCTAGTAGACCAGTTTCGGATCTTCATTTGGGATCTCTTCTTGGGAATGCGATACAAGTAATAGAGGCTTCTCATTGTAGTATTATAAGTCGTAGATGACTATTTCAAGCCTATTTACTCCATTTTCTTTGTATGATTCATCAGAAGTCTGTTTTCCCCATTTTTGGCCAATATACCAGTTTTGGATCTTCATTTGGGATCTCTTCTAGGGAATGCGATACAAGTAATAGAGGCTTCTCATTGTACTATTATGAGTTCTAGATGACCATTTTCAAGCCTATTTACTCCATTTTCTTTCTATGATTCATCAGTAGTCCGTTTTCCCCATTTTTGGCCAGTAGAACAGTTTTGGATATTCATTTGGGATCTCTTCTTGGGAATGAGCTAAAATTAAAAGAGGCTTCTCATTGTACTATTATGAGTCATAGATGACTAATCCAAGCCTATTTACTCCATTTTTTTTGTCTGATTCATCAGAAGTCCGTTTCCCCATTTTCGGCTAAGAGACCCGTTTCGGATCTTTGTTTGGGATCTCTTCTAGGAAATGAGATACAAGTAATAGAGGCTTCTCATTGTACTATTATGAGTCTTAGATGACTATTTCAACCATATTTACTCCATTTTCTTTGTATGATTCATCAGAAGTCCGTTTTCCACATTTTCGGCCAATATACCAGTTTTGGATCTTCATTTGGGATCTCTTCTTGGGAATGAGATACAATTAATTGAGGTTTATCATTGTAGTATTGTGAGATCCAGATGACTATTTGAAGCCCATGTACTCCATTTTCTTTTTATGATTCATCAGATGTCCGTTTTCCCCATTTTCGGCCATTAGACCAGTTTTGGACTTTCATTTGGGATTTCTTCTAGGGAATGAGATACAAGTAATAGAGGCTTCTAATTGTACTATAATGAGTCTCATATGACTATTTAAAGCCTATTTACTCCATTTTCTTTGAATGATTCATTAGAAGTCTGTTTTCCCCATTTTCGGCCAGAAGACCAGTTTCAGATCATTGTTTGGCATCTCTTCTAGGGAATGAGATATAAGTAATAGACGCTTCTCAATAGACTATTATGAGACCCAGATGACCATTTCAAGACTATTTTCTCTATTTTCTTTGTATGATTCATCAGAAGTCTGTTTTCCCCATTTTCGGCCATTGGACCAAATTTGGATCTTCATTTGGGATCTCTTCTAAGGAATGAGATACAAGTAATAAAGGTTTCTGAATGTACTATTATGAGATCCAGATGACCATTTTCGTTGTTTGATTCATCAGAAGTCCGTCTTCCCCATTTTCGGCCAGTAGACCAGTTTCGGATCATCATTTGGGATCTCTTCTTGGGAATGACATAGAATTAATAGAGGCTTCTCATTGTAGTATTATGAGTCCCAGATGACTATTTCAAGCCCATTTACTCCATTTTCTTTGTATGATTCCTCAAAACTCCGTTTTCCCCATTTTCGGCTAGTAGACCAGTTTCGGATCTTCATTTGGGATCTCTTCTAGGGAATGAGATACAAGAAATAGAGGCCTCTCATTGTCTTATTAAGTGTCCCAGATGACTATTTCAAGCCCATGTACTCTATTTTCTTTGTATGATTCATCAGAAGTCCGTTTTCCCCATTTTCGGCCATTAGACCAGTTTTGGATCTTCATTTGGGATCTCTACAAGAGAATGAGATACAAGTAATAGAGGCTTCTCATTGTACTATAATGAGTGTCAGATGACTATTTCAAGTCTATTTACTCCATTTTCTTTTTATGATTCATCAGAAGTCTGTTTTCCCCATTTTCGGCCAGAAGACCAGTTTCGGATCATCATTTGGGATCTCTTCTAGGGAATGAGATACAAGTAATAGAGGCTTCTCATTGTACTACTATGAGTCTTAGATGACTATTTCAAGCCTATTTAATCTATTTTTTTGTATGATTCATCAGATGTCTGTTTTTCCTATTTTCGGCCAATAGACCAGTTTCGGATCTTCATTTCGAATCTCTTCTAGGGAATGAGATACATGTAATAGAGTATTCTCATTGTACTATTCTGAGTCGTATATGACTATTTCAAGCCTATTTAATTTATTTTCTTTGTATGATTCATCAGATGTGTGTTTTTCCTATTTTCGGCCAATAGACCAGTTTCAGATCTTCATTTCGAATCTCTTCTAGGGAAGGAGATACATGTAATAGAGTATTCTCATTGTACTATTCTGAGTCGTATATGACTATTTAAAGCCTATTTACTCCATTTTCATTGTAGATTTTTCAGAAGTCCGTTTTTCCCATTTTCGGCCAATAGACCAGTTTCGGATCTTCATTCGGGATCTCTTCTAGGGAATTAGCTACAATTAATAGAAGCTTCTCATTGTAGTTTTATGAGTCTGAGATGACCATTTCAAGCCTATTTACTCCATTTTCTTTGTATGATTCATCAGAAGTCTGTTTTCCCCATTTTCGGCCAGAAGACCAGTTTCAGATCTTCGTTTGGGATCTCTTCTAGGGAATGAGTTCAAGTAATAGAAGCTTCTCATTGTACTATTATGAGTCCTAGATAACAATTTCAAGCCTATTTACTCAATTTTCTCTATATGATTTACCAGAAGACCTCTTTCCCTATTTTCGGGCAGTAGACAAGTTTCGGATCTTCATTTGGGATCTCTTCAAGGGACTAAGATACAAGTAATAGATGCTTCTCATTGTACTATTATTAGTCTTAGATGACTTGGGATCATCACTTGGGATCTCATCTAGGAAATGAGATACAAGTAATTGAGGCTTTTCATTGTACTATTATGATTCTTAGATGACCATTTCAGGCATATTTACTCCATTTTCTTTGTATAATTCATCAGAAGTCCGTTTCCCCTATTTTCTGCCAGTTGACAAGTTTCGGATGTTCATTTGGGATCTCTTCAAGGGAGTGAGATACAAGTGATAGATGCTTCTCATTGTACTATTATGAGTCTTAGATGACTATTTAAAGCCTATTTACTCCATTTTCTTTGTATGATTCATCAGAAGTCCGTTTTCCCCATTTTCGGCCAATTGACAAGTTTTGGATCTTCATTTGGAATCTCTTCTAGGGAATGAGATACAAGTAATAGAGGCTTCTCATTGTACTATTATGAGTCCCATTTGACTATTTCAAGCCTATTTACTCTATTTTCTTTGTATGATTCATCAGAAGTCCGTTTTCCTTATTTATGGCCAATAGACAAGTTTTGGATCTTCATTTGGGATCTCTTCTAGGGAACGAGATACAAGTAATAGAGACTTCTCATTGTACTATTATGAGTCCTATATGACTATTTCAAGCCTATTTACTCCATTTTCTTTGTATGATTCATCAGAAGTCCGTTTTCCCCATTTTTGGCCAATAGACAAGTTTTGGATCTTCATTTGGGATCTCTTTTAGGGAATGAGATACAAGTAATAGAGACTTCTCATTGTACTATTATGAGTCCCATATGACCATTTTCAGGCCTATTTACTCCATTTTCTTTGTATGATTCATCAGAAGTCCGTTTTCCACATTTTCAGCCTATAGACAACTTTTGGATCTTCATTTGGAATATCTTCTAGGGAATGAGTACAAGTAGTAGAGGCTTCTCATTATACTATTATGAGTCCCAGATGACCATTTCAAGCCTATTTACTCCATTTTCCTTTTATGATTCATCAGAAGTCCCCCCATTTTCGGCCAATAGACAAGTTTCGAATCTTCATTTGGGATCTCTTCTAGGGAATGAGTACAAGTAATAGAAGCTTCTTATTGTATATTTATGAGTCCTAGATGACCATTTCAAGCCTATTTACTCAATTTTCTCTGTATGATTCATCAGAAGTCCGTTTTCCCCATTTTCGACCAATAGACCAGTTTCGAATCTTCATTTGGGATCTCTTCTAGGAAATGAGATACAAGTAATAGAGGCTTCACATTGTACTATTATGAGTCCTATTTGACCATGTCAAGCCTATTTACTCAATTTTCTCTGTATGATTCCTCAGAAGTCCGTTTTCCCCATTTTTGACCAATAGACTAGTTTCAGATTTTCATTTGGGATCTCTTCTAGGAAATGAGATACATGTAATATAGGCTTCTAATTGTACTATTATGAGTCCCAGATGACCATTTCAGGCATATTTACTCCATTTTCTTTGTATGAATTATCAGAAGTCTGTTTTCCCCGTTTTCGGCCAGTTGACAAGTTTCGGATCTTCATTTGGGATCTCTTCATGGGAATGAGATACAAGTAATAGATGATTTTCATTGTACAATTATGAGTCTTAGATGACTATTTCAAGCCTATTTACTCCATTTTCTTTGTATGATTCATCAGAAGTCCGTTTTCCCCATTTTCGGCCAATAGACCAGTTTTGGATCTTCATTTGGGATCTCTTCTGGGGAATGAGATACAAGTAATAAAGGCTTCACATTGTACTATTATAAGTCCCAGATGACCATTTTCAAGCATATTTACTCCATTTTCTTTGTATGATTCATCAGATATCCTTTTTCCCCATTTTCGGCCATTAGACCAGTTTTGGATCTTCATTTGGGATCTCTTCTAGCGAATGAGATACAAGTAATAGAGGCTTCTCATTGTACTATTATGAGTCTCAGATGACAATTTAAAGCCTAAATACTCCATTTTCTTTGTATGATTCATCAAAAGTCTGTTTTCCCCATTTTCGGCCAGAAGACCAGTTTCGGATCTTCGTTTGGGATCTCTTCTAGGGAATGAAATACAAGTAATAGAGGCATCTCAATGTACTATTATGAGAACCAGATGACCATTTCAAGCCTATTTACTCTATTTTCATTGTATGATCCATCAGAAGTCCATTTTCGGCCCGTAGACCAGTTTCGGATCATCTTTTGGGATCTCTTCTTGGGAATGAGATACATTAATAGAGGCTTCTCATTGTAGTATTATGAGTCCCATATGACTATTTCAAGCCCATGTATTCCATTTTCTTAGTTTGATTCATCAGAAGTCCTTTTTCCCTATTTTTTGCTTGTATACCAGTTTTGGATCTTCATTTAGGATCTCTTCTAGGGAATGAGATACCAGTAATAGAGGCTTATCATTGTACTATTATGAGTCTTAGATGACTATTTCAAGCCTATTTACTCCATTTTCTTTGTATGATTCATCAGATGTCCGTTTTCCCCATTTTTGGTCATTAGACCAGTTTTGGATCTTCATTTGGGATCTCTCCTATGGAATGAGATACAAGTAATAGAGGCTTCTCATTGTGCTATAATGAGTCTCAGATGACTATTTCAAGCCTATTTACTCGATTTTCTTTGTATGATTCATCAGAAGTCTGTTTTCCTCATTTTCGGCTAGAAGACCAGTTTTGGATCTTCGTTTGGGATCTCTTTTAGGGAATGAGATACAAGTAATAGAGGCTTCTCATTGTACTATTATGAGTCTCAGATGACTATTTAAAGTCTATATACTCCATTTTCTTTGTATGATTCATCTGAAGTCTGTTTTCCCCATTTTTGGCCAATAGACCAATTTTGGATCTTCATTTGGGATCTCTTGTAGGGAATGAGATAAATGTAATAGAAGCTTCTCAATGTATATTATGAGAACCAGATGACCATTTCAAGCCTATTTACTCTCTTTTCTTCGATTGATTCATCAGAAGTCCGTTTTCCCCATTTTCGGCCAGTAGACCAGTTTCGGATCATCATTTGGGATCTCTAATTGGGAATGAGATACAAGTAATAGAGGCTTCTCATTGTACTATTATGAGTCCCAGATGACCATTTCAAGCCTATTTACTCAATTTTCTCTGTATGATTCATCAGAAGTCCGTTTTCCCCATTTTTGACCAATAGACTAGTTTTGGATCTTCATTTGGCATCTCTTCTAGGGAATAAGATACAAGTAATAAAGGCTTCTCATTGTACTATTATGAGTCCCATATGACCATTTTCAAGCCTATTTACTTTATTTTCTTTGTATGATTCATTAGATGTCCGTTTTCCCCATTTTTGGCCATTAGATCAGTTTTGGATCTTCATTTGGGATCTCCTCTAGCGAATGAGATACATGTAATAGAGGCTTCTCATTGTACTATTATGATACACAGATTACCATTTCAAGCTTATTTACTCTATTTCCTTTTTATGATTCATCAGAAATCCGTTTTCCACATTTTCGGCCAATAGACCAGTTTCAGATCTTTATTTGGAATATCTTCTAGGGAATGAGTACAAGTAGTAGAGGCTTCTCATTATACTATTATGATTCCCAGATGACCATTTCAAGCCTATTTACTCCTTTTTCTTTTTATGATTCATCAGAAGTCTGTTTTCCCCATTTTCGGCTAGAAGACCAGTTTCGGATCATCATTTCGGATCTCCTCCAGGGAATGAGATACAAGTAATAGAGGATTCTCATTGTACTATTATGAGTCTTAGATGACTATTTCTAGCCTATTTAATATATTTTCTTTGTATGATTCATCAGATGTCTGTTTTCCCCATTTTCGGCCATTAGACCAGTTTTGGATCTTCATTTGGGATCTCTTCTAGGGAATGAGATACAAGTAATAGATGCTTCTCATTGTACTATAATGAGTCTCAGATGACTATTTCAAGCCTATTTACTCTATTTTCTTTGTATAATTCTTCAGAAGTCTGTTTTCCCCATTTTTGGCCAGAAGACCAGTTTTGGATCTTCGTTTGGGATCTCTTCTAGGGAATGAGATACAAGCATAGAGGCTTCTTAATGTACTATTATGAGATCCAGATGACCATTTCAAGACTTTTTACTCCATTTTCTTTGTATGATTCATCAGAAGTCCGTTTTTCCCATTTTCGCATAGTAGACCAGTTTCGGATCATCATTTGGGAGCTCTTCTTGGGAATGAGATACAATTAATAGAGGCTTCCCATTGTAGTATTATGAGTCCCAGATGACTATTTCAAGCCCATGTACTCCATTTTCTTTGTTTGATTCACAGAAGTTCGTTTTCCCCATTTTCTGCTAGTAGACCCGTTTCGGATCTTCGTTTGGGATCTGTTCTAGGAAATGAAATACAAGTAACAGAGGCTTCTCGTTGTACTATTATGAGTCCCAGACGACCATTTCAAGCCTATTTACTCTATTTTCTTTGTATGATTCATTAGAAGTCTGTTTTCCCCATTTTCAGCCAGAAGACCAGTTTCAGAACTTTGGTTGGGATCACTTCTAGGGAATGAGATACAAGTAATAGAGGCTTCTCATTGTACTACTATGAGTCTTAGATGACTATTTCAATCCTATTTAATCTATTTTCTTTGTATGATTCATCAGATGTCTGTTTTTCCTATTTTCGGCCAAAAGACCAGTTTTGGATCTTCATTTGGGATTTCTTCTAGGGAATGAGATATAAGTAATCGAGGCTTCTCAATGTACTATTATGAGACCGAGATGACCATTTCAAGACTATTTACTCCATTTTCTTTGTATGATTCATCAGAAGTCTGTTTCCCCCATTTTCTGCCATTAGATCAGTTTTGGATCTTCATTTGGGATCTCTTCTAGGGAATGAGATACAAGTAATAGAGGTTTCTCAATGTACTATAATGAGTCTAAGATGATTATTTCAAGCCTATTTACTCCATTTTCTTTGTATGATTCATCAGAAGTCTGTTTACCCCATTTTCGGCCAGAAGACCAGTTTCGGATCTTCGTTTGGGATCTCTTCTAGGGAATGAAATACAAGTAATAGAGGCTTCTCAATGTACTAGTATGAGACCCAGATGACCATTTGAAGCCTATTTACTTCATTTTCTTTGTATGATTCATCAACAGTCCTTTTCCCTATTTTCGGCCAGTAGACCAGTTTCAGATCATCATTTGGGGTCTCTTCTTGGGAATGAGATACAATTAATAGAGGTTTCTCATTGTAGTATTATGAGTCCCGGATGACTATTTCAAGCCCATGTACTCCATTTTCTTTGTTTGATTCATCAGAAGTCCGTTTTGCCCATTCTCGGCTAGTAGACCAGTTTTGGATCTTCATTTGGGATCTCTTCTTGGGAATGCGATACATGTAATAGAGGCTTCTCATTGTAGTATTATGAGTCGTAGATGACTATTTCAAGCTTATTTACTCCATTTTCTTTGTACGATTAATGAGAAGTCCGTTTTCACCATTTTTGGCCAATATACCAGTTTTGGATCTTCATTTGGGATCTCTTCTAGGGAATGCGATACAAGTAATAGAGGCTTCTCATTGTACTATTATGAGTCCCAAATGACCATTTTCAAGCCTATTTACTCCATTTTCATTCTATGATTCATTAGAAGTCCGTTTTCCCCATTTTCGGCCAGTAGAACTGTTTCGGATATTCATTTGGGATCTCTTCTTGGGAATGAGCTAAAATTAAAAGAGGCTTCTCATTGTACTATTATGAGTCATAGATGACTATTTCAAACCTATTTACTCCATTTTCTTTGTCTGATTCATCAGAAGTCCGTTTCCCCATTTTCGGCTAAGAGACCCGTTTCGGATCTTTGTTTGGGATCTCTTCTAGGAAATGAGATACAAGTAATAGAGGCTTCTCATTGTACTATTATGAGTCTTAGATGACTATTTCAAGCATATTTACTCCATTTTCTTTGTATGATTCATCGGAAGTCCGTTTTCTCCATTTTCCGCCAATAGACCAGTTTTGGATCTTCATTTGGGATCTCTTCTTGGGAATGAGATACAATTAATTGAGGCTTATCATTGTAGTATTGTGAGATCCAGATGACTATTTGAAGCCCATGTACTCCCTTTTCTTTGTATGATTCATCAGATGTCCGTTTTCCCCATTTTCGGCCATTAGACCAGTTTTGGACCTTCATTTGGGATTTCTCCTATGGAATGAGATACAAGTAATAGAGGCTTCTCATTGTACTCTAATGAGTCTCAGATGACTATTTCAAGCCTATTTACTCCATTTTCTTTGTATGATTCATCAGAAGTCTGTTTTCCTCATTTTCGGCCAAAAGACCCGTTTTGGATCTTCGTTTCGGATCTCTTCTAGGGAATGAGATACAGGTAATAGATGATTATCAATGTACTATTATGAGACCCAGATGACCATTTCAAACCTATTTACTCCATTTTCTTTGAATGATTCAACAGAAGTCTGTTTTCCCTATTTTCGGCCAGTAGATCAGTTTCGGATCATCATTTGGGATCTTTTCTTGGGAATGAGATACAATTAATAGAGGGTTCTCATTGTAGTATTATGAGTCCCAGATGACTATATCAAGCCGATGTATCTCCATTTTCTTTGTTTGATTCATTAGAAGTCCATTTTCCCCATTTTCAGTTAGTTGACCAGTTTCGGATCTTCATTTGGGATCTCTTCTAGGGAATGAGTACAAGTATTAGAAGCTCCTCATTGTATATTTATGAGTCCCAGATGACCATTTCAAGCCTATTTACTCAATTTTCTCTGTATGACTCATCAGAAGTCCGTTTTCCTCATTTTCGACTTGTAGACCAGTTTCGGATCTTCATTTGGGATCTCTTCTAGGAAATGAGATACAAGTAATATAGGCTTCTCATTGTACTATTATGAGTCCTAGATGACCATTTCAGGCCTATTTACTCAATTTTCTCTGTATGATTCGTTAGAAGTCCGTTTTCCCTATTTTCGACCAATAGACTAGTTTCGGATCTACATTTTGGATCTCTTCTAGGAAATGAGATACATGTAATAGAGGCTTCTCATTGTACTATTATGAGTCCCAGATGACCATTTCAGGCATATTTACTCCATTTTCTTCGTATGATTCATCAGAAGTCTGTTTTCCCTATTTTCGGCCAGTTGACAAGTTTCGGATCTTCATTTGGGATCTCTTCAAGGGAAAGAGATACAAGTAATAGATGCTTCTCATTGTAATATTATGAGTCTTAGATGACTATTTCAAGCCTATTTACTCCATTTTATTTGTATGATTCATCAGAAGTCCGTTTTCCCTATTTTCGGCCATTAGACCAGTTTTGGATCTTCATTTGGGATCTCTTCTAGCGAATGAGATACAAGTAATATAGGCTTCTAATTGTACTATTATGAGTCTCAGATGACTATTTAAAGCCTATCTACTCCATTTTCTTTGTATGATTCATCAGAAGTCCGTTTTCCCCATTTTCGGCTAGAAGACCAGTTTCGGATCTTCGTTTGGGATCTCTTCGAGGGAATGAAATACAAGTAATAGAGGCATCTCAATGTACTATTATGAGAACCAGATGAACATTTCAAGCCTATTTACTCTATTTTCTTTCTATGATTCATCAAAACTCCGTTTTCCCCATTTTCGGCCAGTAGACCAGTTTCGGATTATCATTTGGGATCTCATCTTGGGAATGAGATACAATTTATGGAGGCTTCTAATAATAGTATTATGAGTCCCATATGACTATTTCAAGCCCATGTACTCCATTTTATTTGTTTGATTCATCAGAAGTCTGTTTTCCCCATTTTTGGCCAGTTGACAAGTTTCGGATCTTCATTTGGGATCTCTTCAAGGGATTGAGATACAAGTAATAGATGATTCTCATTGCACTATTATGAGTCTTAGATGACTATTTCAAGCCTATTTACTCCATTTTCTTTGTATTATTCATCAGAAGTCCGTTTTCCCCATTTTCGACCAATATACCAGTTTTTGTTCTTCATTTGGGATCTCTTCTAGGGAATGAAATACAAGTAATAGAGGCATCTCAATGTACTATTATGAGAACCAGATGACCATTTCAAGCCTATTTACTCTATTTTCTTTGTATGATCCATCAGAAGTCCATTTTCCCAATTTTTCGGCCAGTAGACCAGTTTCGGATCATCATTTGGGGTCTCTTATTGGGAATGAGATACAATTAATAGAGGCTTCTCATTGTAGTATTATGAGTCCCATATGACTATTTCAAGCCCATGTACTCCATTTTCTTTGTTTGATTCATCAGAAGTCCCTTTTCCCCATTTTTTGCTAGTAGGCCAGTTTCGGATCTTCATTTGGGATCTCTTCTAGGGAATGAGATACAAGTAATAGAGGCTTCTCATTGTACTATTATGAGTCTTAGATGACTATTTCAAGCTTATTTACTCCATTTTCTTTGTATGATTCATCAGAAGTCCGTTTTCCTCATTTTCTGCCAATAGGCCAGTTTTTGATCTTCATTTAGGATCTCTTCTAGGGAATGAGATACAAGTAATAGAGGCTTCTCATTGTACTATTATGAGTCCCATATGACCATTTTCAAGCCTATTTTCTCCATTTTCTTTGTATGATTCATTAGATGTCCGTTTTTCCTATTTTCAGCAATTAGACCAGTTTTGGATCTTCATTTGGGATCTCTTCTAGCGAATGAGATACAAGTAATAGAGGCTTCTAATTGTACTATTATGAGTCTCAGATGACTAATTAAAGCCTATTTACTCCATTTTTTTGTATGATTCATCAGAAGTCTGTTTTCCCCATTTTCGACTAATAGACCAGTTTCAGATCTTCATTTGGGATCTCTTCTAGAAAATCAGATACAAGTAATAGAAGCTTCTCATTGTACTATTATGAGTCCCTGATGACCATTTCTAGCCTATTTACTCAATTTTCTCTGTATGATTCGTCAGAAGTCCATTTTCTCCATTTTTGACCAATAGACTAGTTGCGGATCTTCATTTGGGATCTCTTCTAGGAAATGAGATACATGTAATAGAGGCTTCTCATTAAACGATTATGAGTTCCAGATAACCATTTCAGGCATATTTACTCCATTTTCTTTGAATGATTCATCAGACGTCCGTTTTCCCCATTTTCGGCCAGTTGACAAGTTTCGGATCTGCATTTGGGATCTCTTCAAGGGAATGAAATACAAGTAATAGATGCTTCTCATTGCACTATTATGAGTCTTAGATGACTATTGCAAGCCTATTTACTCCATTTTCTTTGAATGATTCATCAGAAGTCCGTTTTCCCCATTTTTGACCAATAGACCAGTTTTGGATCTTCATTTGGATCTCTTCTAAGGAATGAGATACAAGTAATAGAGGCTACTCATTGTACTATTATGAGTCCCAGATGACCATTTTCAAGCCTATTTACTCCATTTTCTTTGTAAGACTCATCAGATGTCCGTTTTCCCCATTTTTGGTCATTACACCAGTTTTGGATCTTCATTTGGGATCTCTCCTATGGAATGCGATACAAGTAATAGAGGCTTCTCATTGTACTCTAATGAGTCTCAGAAGACTATTTCAAGCCTATTTACTCCATTTTCTTTGTATGATTCATCCGAAGTCTGTTTTCCTCATTTTCGGCCAAAAGACCATTTTTGGATCTTCATTTCGGATCTCTTCGAGGGAATGAGATACAAGTAATAGATGATTATCAATGTACTAATATGAGACCCAGATGACCATTTCAAGCCTATTTACTCCATTTTCTTTGAATGATTCAACAGAAGTCTGTTTTCCCTATTTTCGGCCAGTAGACCAGTTTCGGATCATCATTTGGGATCTTTTCTTGGGAATGAGTTACAATTAATAGAGGGTTCTCATTGTAGTATTATGAGTCCCAGATTTCTATATCAAGCCGATGTATCTCCATTTTCTTTGTTTGATTCATCAGAAGTCCATTTTCCCCATTTTCGGTTAGTTGACCAGTTTCGGATCTTCATTTGGGATCTCTTCTAGGGAATGAGTACAAGTATTAGAAGCTTCTCATTGTATATTTATGAGTTCCAGATGACCATTTCAAGCCTATTTACTCAATTTTCTCTGTATGACTCATCAGAAGTCTGTTTTCCTCATTTTCGACTTATAGACCAGTTTCGGATCTTCATTTGGGATATCTTCTAGGAAATGAAATACAAGTAATATAGGCTTCTCATTGTACTATTATGAGTCCTAGATGACCATTTCAGGACTATTTACTCAATTTTATCTGTATGATTCGTCAGAAGTCCGTTTTCCCTATTTTCGACCAATAGACTAGTTTCGGATCTACATTTCGGATCTCTTCTAGGAAATGAGATAAATGTAATAGAGGCTTCTCATTGTACTATTATGAGTCCCAGATGACCATTTCAGGCATATTTACTCCATTTTCTTTGTATGATTCATCAGAAGTCTGTTTTCCCCATTTTCGGCCAGTTGACAAGTTTCGGATCTTCATTTGGGATCTCTTCAATGGAAAGAGATACAAGTAATAGATGCTTCTCATTGTAATATTATGAGTCTTAGATGACTATTTCAAGCCTATTTACTCCATTTTATTTGTATGATTCATCAGAAGTCCGTTTTCCCCATTTTCGGCCAATAGACCAGTTTTGGATCTTCATTTGAGATCTCTTCTAGGGAATGAGATACAAGTAATAGAGGCTTATCATTGTACTATTATGTTTCCCATATGACCATTTTCAAGCCTATTTACTCTATTTTCTTTGTATGATTCATCAGATGTCCGTTTTCCCTATTTTCGGCCATTAGACCAGTTTTGGATCTTCATTTGGGATCTCTTCTAGCGAATGAGATACAAGTAATAGAGGCTTCTCATTGTACTATTATGAGTCTCAGATGACTATTTAAAGCCTATATACTCCATTTTCTTTGTATGATTCATCAGAAGTCCGTTTTCCCTATTTTCGGCTAGAAGACCAGTTTCGGATCTTCGTTTGGGATCCCTTCGAGGGAATGAAATACAAGTAATAGAGGCATCTCAATGTACTATTATGAGAACCAGATGAACATTTCAAGCCTATTTACTCTATTTTCTTTATATGATTCATCAAAACTCCGTTTTCCCCATTTTCGGCCAGTAGACCAGTTTCGGATCATCATTTGGGATCTTATCTTGGGAATGAGATACAATTAATGGAGGCTTCTCATAATAGTATTATGAGTCCCATATGACTATTTCAAGCCCATTTACTCCATTTTATTTGTTTGATTCATCAGAAGTCTGTTTTCCCCATTTTCGGCCAGTTGACAAGTTTCGGATCTTTATTTGGGATCTCTTCAAGGGATTGAGATACAAGTAATAGATGATTCTCATTGTACTATTATGAGTCTTAGATGACTATTTCAAGCCTATTTACTCCATTTTATTTGTATTATTCATCAGAAGTCCGTTTTCCCCATTTTCGGCCAATATACCAGTTTTGGATCTTCATTTGGGATCTCTTCTATGGATTAAGATACAAGTAATAGAGGCTTATCATTGTACTATTATGAGTCCCAGATGACCATTTTCAAGCCTATTTACTCCATTTTCTTTGTATGATTCATCAGATGTCCGTTTTCCCCATTTTCAGCCATTATACCAGTTTTGGATTTTCATTTGGGATCTCTTCTAGCGAATGAGACAAAAGTAATAGAGGCTTCTCATTGTACTATTATGAGTCTCAGATGACAATTTAAAGCCTCTTTACTCCATTTTTTTTGTATGATTCATTAGAAGTCTGTTTTCCCCATTTTCGGCCAGAAGACCAGTTTCGGATATTCGTTTTGGATCTCTTCTAGGGAATGAGATACAAGTAATAGAGGCATCTCAATATACTATTATGAGAACCAGATGACCATTTCAAGCCTATTTACTCTATTTTCTTTGTATGATTCATCAAAAGTCCGTTTTCCCCATTTTCGGCCAGTAGACCAGTTTCGGATCATCATTTGGGATCTCTTCGTGGGAATGAGATACATTAATAGAGTCTTCTAATTGTACTATTATGAGTCCCAGATGTCCATTTTCAAGCCTATTTACTCTATTTTCTTTGTATGATTCATCAGATGTCCGTTTTCCCCATTTCGGCCATTAGACCAGTTTTGGATCTTCATTTGGGATCTCTTCTAGCGAATGAGATACAAGTAATAGAGGCTTCTCATTGTAGTATTATGAGTCTCAGATAACAATTTAAAGCCCATGTACTCCATTTTCTTTGTTTGATTCATCAGAAGTCCCTTTCCTCATTTTTGGCTAATAGACCAGTTTCGGATCTTCATTTAGGATCTCTTCTAGGGAATGAGATAAAAGTAATAGAGGCTTCTCATTGTACTATATTGAGTCTTAGATGACTATTTCAAGCCTATTTACTCCATTTTCTTTGTATGATTCATCAGATGTCCGTTTTCCCCATTTTCGGTCATTAGACAGGTTTTGGATCTTCATTTGGGATCTCGCCTATGGAATGAGATACAAGTAATAGAGGCTTCTCATTGTACTATAATGAGTCTCAAATGACTATTTCAAGCCTATTTACTCAATTTTCTTTGTATGATTCATCAGAAGTCTGTTTTCCTCATTTTCGGCCAAAAGACCAGTTTTGGATCTTCGTTTCGGATCTCTTCTAGGGAATGAGATACAAGTAATAGATGATTATCAATGTACTTTTATGAGACCCAGATGACCATTTCAAGCCTATTTACTATATTTTCTTTGAATGATTCAACAGAAGTCTGTTTTCCCTATTTTCGGCCAGTAAACCAGTTTCGGATCATCATTTGGGATCTTTTCTTGGGAATGAGATACAATTAATAGAGGGTTCTCATTGTAGTATTATGAGTCCTAGATGACTATATCAAGCCGATGTATCTCCATTTTCTTTGTTTGATTCATCAGAAGTCCATTTTCCCCATTTTCGGTTAGTTGATCAGTTTCGGATCTTCATTTGGGATCTCTTCTAGGGAATGAGTACAAGTATTAGAAGCTTCTCATTGTATATTTATCAGTCCCAGATGACCATTTCAAGCCTATTGACTCAATTTTCTCTGTATGACTCATCAGAAGTCCGTTTTCCTCATTTTCGACTTATAGACCAGTTTCGGATCTTCATTTGGGATCTCTTCTAGGAAATGAGATACAAGTAATTTAGGCTTCTCATTGTACTATTATGAGTCGTAGATGACCATTTCAAGCATATTTACTCAATTTTCTCTGTATGATTCGTCAGAAGTCCGTTTTCCCTATTTTCGACCAATAGACTAGTTTCGGATCTACATTTCGGATCTCTTCTAGGAAATGAGATACATGTAATAGAGGATTCTCATTGTACTATTATGACTCCCAGATGACCATTTCAGGCATATTTACTCCATTTTCTTTGTATGATTCATCAGAAGTCTGTTTTCCCCATTTTCGGCCAGTTGACAAGTTTCGGATCTTCATTTGGGATCTCTTCAAGGTAAAGAGATACAAGTAATAGATGCTTCTCATTGAACTATTATGAGTCTTAGATGACTATTTCAAGCCTATTTACTCCATTTTCTTTGTATGATTCATCAGAAGTCCGTTTTCCCCATTTTCGGCCAATATACCAGTTTTTATTCTTCATTTGGGATATCTTCTAGGGAATGAAATACAAGTAATAGAGGCATCTCAATGTACTATTATGAGAACCAGATGACCATTTCAAGCCTATTTACTCTATTTTCTTTGTATGATCCATCAGAAGTCCATTTTCCCCATTTTTCGGCCAGTAGACCAGTTTCGGATCATCATTTGGGATCTCTTCTTGGGAATGAGATACAATTAATAGAAGCTTCTCATTGTAGTATTATGAGTCCCATATGACTATTTCAAGCCCATGTACTCCATTTTCTTTGTTTGATTCATCAGAAGTCCCTTTTCCCCATTTTTGGCTAGTAGGCCAGTTTCGGATCTTTATTTGGGATCTCTTCTAGGGAATGAGATACAAGTAATAGAGGCTTCTCATTGTACTATTATGAGTCTTAGATGACTATTTCAAGCTTATTTACTCCATTTTCTTTGTATGATTCATCAGAAGTCCGTTTTCCTCATTTTCTGCCAATAGACCAGTTTTTGATCTTTATTTAGGATATCTTCTAGGGAATGAGATACAAGTAATAGAGGCTTCTCATTGTACTATTATGAGTCCAATATGACCATTTTCAAGCCTATTTTCTCCATTTTCTTTGTATGATTCATTAGATGTCCGTTTTCCCTATTTTCGCCCATTAGACCAGTTTTGGATCTTCATTTGGGATCTCTTCTAGCGAATGAGATACAAGTAATAGAGGCTTCTAATTGTACTATTATGAGTCTCAGATGACTAATTAAAGCCTATTTACTCCATTTTTTTGTATGATTCATCAGAAGTCTGTTTTCCCCATTTTCGACTAATAGACCAGTTTCGGATCTTCATTTTAGATCTCTTCTAGAAAATGAGATACAAGTAATAGGAGCTTCTCATTGTACTATTATCAGTCCCTGATGACCATTTCAAGCCTATTTACTCAATTTTCTCTGTATGATTCGTCAGAAGTCCATTTTCTCCATTTTTGACCAATAGACTAGTTGCGGATCTTCATTTGGGATCTCTTCTAGGAAATGAGATACATGTAATAGAGGCTTCTCATTAAACGATTATGAGTTCCAGATAACCATTTCAGGCATATTTACTCCATTTTCTTTGAATGATTCATCAGAAGTCCGTTTTCCCCATTTTCGGCCAGTTGACAAGTTTCGGATCTGCATTTGGGATCTCTTCAAGAGAATGAAATACAAGTAATAGATGCTTCTCATTGCACTATTATGAGTCTTAGATGACTATTTCAAGCCTATTTACTCCATTTTCTTTGAATGATTCATCAGAAGTCCGTTTTCCCCATTTTCGGCCAATAGACCAGTTTTGGATCTTCATTTGGATCTCTTCTAGGGAATGAGATACAAGTAATAGAGACTACTCATTGTACTATTATGAGTCCCAGATGACCATTTTCAAGCCTATTTACTCCATTTTCTTTGAATGATTCAACAGAAGTCTGTTTTCCCTATTTTTGGCCAATAGACCAGTTTCGGATCATCATTTGGGAACTTTTCTTGGGAATGAGATACAATTAATAGAGGGTTCTCATTGTAGTATTATGAGTCCCAGATGACTATATCAAGCCGATGTATCTCTATTTTCTTTGTTTTATTCATTAGAAGTCCATTTTCCTCATTTTCGGTTAGTTGACCAGTTTCGGATCTTCATTTGGGATCTCTTCTAGGGAATGAGTACAAGTATTAGAAGCTTCTCATTGTATATTTATGAGTCCCAGATGACCATTTCAAGCCTATTTACTGAATTTTCTCTGTATGACTCATCAGAAGTCCGTTTTCTTCATTTGGGATCTCTTCTAGGAAATGAGATACAAGTAATAGAGGCTTCTCATTGTACTATTATGAGTCCGAGATGACCATTTTAGGTCTATTTACTCAATTTTCTCTGTATGATTCGTCAGAAGTCCGTTTTCCCTATTTTCGACCAATAGACTAGTTTCGGATCTACATTTCGGATCTCTTCTAGGAAATGAGGTACATGTAATAGAGGCTTCTCATTGTACTATTATGAGTCCCAGATGACCATTTCAGGCATATTTACTCCATTTTCTTTGTATGATTCATCAGAAGTCTGTTTTCCCCATTTTCGGCCAGTTGACAAGTTTCGGATCTTCATTTGGGATCTCTTCAAGGGAAAGAGATACAAGTAATAGATGCTTCTCATTGTACTATTATGAGTCTTAGATGACTATTTCAAGCCTATTTACTCCATTTTCTTTGTATGATTCATCAGAAGTCCGTTTTCCCCATTTTCGGCCAATAGACCAGTTTTGGATCTTCATTTGGGATCTCTTCTAGGGAATGAGATACAAGTAATAGAGGCTTATCATTGTACTATTATGAGTCCCAGATGACTGTTTCAACACTATTTACTCTATTTTCTTTGTATGATTCATCAGAAGTCCGTTTTCCACATTTTTGGCCAATAGACCAGTTTCGGATCTTCATTTGGAATATCTTCTAGGGAATAAGTGCAAGTAGTAGAGGCTTCTCATTATACTCTTATGAGTCCCAGATGACCATTTCAAGCCTTTTTACTCCATTTTCTTTGTATGATTCATCAGAAGTCCGTTTTCCCAATTTTCGGCCAAAAGACCAGTTTCGGATCTTCCTTTGGGGTTTCTTCTAGGGAATGAGATACAAGTAATATAGGGATCTCATTGTACTATAATGAATCTGAGATGACTATTTCAAGCCTATTTACTCCATTTTCTTTGTATGATTCATTAGAAGTCCGTTTTCCCTATTTTGGTACAATAGACCAGTTTCGGATCTTTATTTGGGATCTCTTCTAGGAATTGAGATATAAGTAATAGAGGCTTCTCATTGTACTATTTCGACTCCCAGATGATCATTTCAAGCATATTTAGTCCATTTTCTTTGTATGATTCATCAGAAGTCCATTTTTTCCATTTCCGGCACAGTAGACAAGTTTTTGATCTTCATTTGGGATCTCTTCAAGAGAATGAGATACAAGTAATAGAGGCTTCAAATTGTACTATTATGAGTCTGAGATGAGAATTTCAAGCCTATTTACTCCATTTTCTTTGTATGATTCATCAGAAAGCCGTTTTCCCCATTTTCGGCTAGTAAACCCGTTTCGGATATTCCTTTGGGATCTCTTCTAGGAAATGAGATACAAGTAATAGACGCTTCTCATTGTACTATTATGAGTCCTAGGTGACCATTTCAAGCCTATTTACTTTATTTTCTTTGTATGATTCTTCAAAAGTTCGTTTTTCCCATTTTCGGCCAATAGACCAGTTTCGGATCTTCATTTCGGATCTCTTCTAGGGAATGAGATACAAGTAATAGAGGCTTCTCATTGTACTATTATGAGTCGGAGATCACTATTTCAAGCCTATTTACTCCGTTTTCATTGTATGATTTATCAGAAGTCCGTTTTTCCTATTTTCGGCCAATAGTTTCGGATCTTCATTGGGGATCTCTTCTAGGGAATGAGGTACAAGTAATAGAAGCTTCTCACTGTACTATTATGAGTCCCAGATTACCATTTCAAGCCTATTTACTCCATTGTCTTTGTATGATTTATCTGATGTTAGTTTTCTCCATTTTTGGCCAATAGACCAGTTTTGGATCTTCGTTTGGGATCTCTTCTCGGAAATAAGATACAAGTAATAGAGGCTTCTCATTGTACTATTATGAGTCCCAGATGACCATTTCAGGCATATTTACTCCATCTTCTTTGTATGATTCATCAGAAGTCAGTTTTCCCCATTTTCGGCCAGTAGATAAGTTTCGGATCTTCATTTGGGATATCATCAAGGGAATGAGATACAAGTAATAGAGGCTTCTCATTGTACTATTGTTATTCCTAAATGACTATTTCAAGCCTATTTACTCAATTTTCTTTGTATGATTCATCAGAAGTCCGTTTTCACCATTCTCGGCCAATAGACCAGCTTTGGATCTTCATTTGGGATCTCTTCTAGGGAATGAGATACAAGTAAAAGAGGCTTCTCATTATACTGATATGAGTCTCAGATGACTATTTCATGACTATTTACTCCATTTGCTTTGTATGATTCATCATAAGTCCATTTTTTTCCAATAGACCAGTTTTGGATCTTCAATTGGGATCTCTTCTAGGGAATGAGATACAAGTAATAGAAGCCTCTCGTTGTACTATTATGAGTCTCAGATGACCTTTTCAAGCCAATTTACTCCATTTCTTTGTATGATTCATCAAAAGTCCGTTTTCCCCATTTTTGGCCAATATACCAGTTTCGGATCTTCTTTTGGGGTCTCTTCTAGGGAATTAGATACAAGTAAAAGAGGCTTCTCATTGTACTGTTATGAGTCTCAGATGACCATTTCAGGCATATTTACTCCATCTTCCTTGTATGATTCATCAGAAGTCAGTTTTCCCCATTTTCGGCTAGTAGATAAGTTTCAGATCTTCATTTGGGATATCTTCAAGGGAATGAGATACAAGTAATAGAGGCTTCTCATTGTACTATTATGAGTCTTAAATTACTATTTCAAGCCTATTTACTCCATTTTCTTTGTATGATTCATCAGAAGTCCGTTTTCACCATTTTCAGCCAATATACCAGCTTTGGATCTTCATTTGGGATCTCTTCTAGGGAATGATATACAAGTAATAGAGGCTTCTCATTGTACTGATATGAGTCTCAGATGACTATTTCATGACTATTTATCCATTTTCTTTGTATGATTCATCATAAGTCCATTTTCGGCCAATAGACCAGTTTAGGATCTTCAATTGGGATCTCTTCTAGGGAATGAGATACAAGTAATAGAAGCCTCTCGCTGTACTATTATGAGTCTCAGATGACCATTTCAAGCCTATTTACTCCATTTCTTTGTATGATTCATCTGAAGTCCGTTTTCCCCATTTTTGGTTAATAGACCAGTTTCGGATCTTCTTTTGGGATCTCTTCTAGGGAATCAGATACAAGTAATAGAGGCTTCTCATTGTACTGTTATGAGTCTCAGATGACTATTTCAAATATTTACTCAATTTTCTTTGTATGATTCATCAGAAGTCCGTTTTCCATATATTTGGCCAATAAACCAGTTTTGGACCTTCATTTGGGATCTCTTCTAGGGAATGATATACAAGTAATAGAGGCTTCTCATTGTACTATTATGAGTCTGAGATGACTATTTAGCCTATTTACTCCATTTTCTCTGTATGATTCATCAGAAGTCTATTTTCCCCATTTTCGGCCAGTGGACCAGTTTCGGATCTTCATTTGGGATCTTTTCAAGAGAATGAGATACAAGTAATAGAGGCTTCTCATTGTACTATTTTGAGTCTGAGATGACTATTTCAAGCCTATTTACTCCATTTTCATTGAATGATTCATTAGAAGTCCGTTTTCCCCATTTTCGGCCAGTTGACAAGTTTCGGATCTTCATTTGGGATCTCTTCAAGGGAATGAAATACAAGTAATAGATGCTTCTCATTACACTATTATGAGTCTTAAATGACTATTTCAAGCCTTTTTACTCCATTTTCTTTGAATGATTCATCAGAAGTCCGTTTTCCCCATTTTCGGCCAATAGACCAGTTTTGGATCTTCATTTAGATCTCTTCTAGGGAATGAGATACAAGTAATAGAAGCTTCTCATTGTACTGATATGAGTCTCAGATGACTATTTCATGACTATTTATCCATTTTCTTTGTATGATTCATCATAAGTCCATTTTCGGCCAATAGACCAGTTTAGGATCTTCAATTGGGATCTCTTCTAGGGAATGAGATACAAGTAATAGAAGCCTCTCGTTGTACTATTATGAGTCTCAGATGACCTTTTCAAGCCTATTTACTCCATTTCTTTGTATGATTCATCAGAAGTCCGTTTTCCCCATTTTTGGTCAATAGACCAGTTTCGGATCTTCTTTTGGGATCTCTTCTAGGGAATCAGATACAAGTAATAGAGGCTTCTCATTGTACTGTTATGAGTCTCAGATGACTATTTCAAGACTATTTACTTAATTTTCTTTGTATGATTCATCAGAAGTCCGTTTTCCATATATTTGGCCAATAAACCAGTTTTGGACCTTCATTTGGGATCTCTTCTAGAGAATGATATACAAGTAATAGAGGCTTCTCATTGTACTATTATGAGTCTGAGATGACTATTTAGCCTATTTACTCCATTTTCTTTGTATGATTCATCAGAAGTCTATTTTCCCCATTTTCGGCCAGTAGACCAGTTTCGGATCTTCATTTGGGATCTTTTCAAGAGAATGAGATACAAGTAATAGAGGCTTCTCATTGTACTATTTTGAGTCTGAGATGACTATTTCAAGCTTATTTACTCCATTTTCTTTGTATGATTCATCAGAAGTTCGTTTTCCCCATTTTCGGCTAGTAGACCAGTTTCGGATCTTCGTTTGGGATCTCTTCTAGGAAATGAGATAAAAGTAATAGAGGCCTCTCATTGTACTATTATGAGTCCGTGGTGACTATTTCAAGCCTATTTACTCTATTTTCTTTGTATGATTCATCAGAAGTCCGTTTTCCCCCATTTTCAGCCAACAGACCAGTTTCGGATCTTCAATTGGGATTGATATACAAGAGTTTGGGGGCTCTTGATGTCAATCACCCAAACTTATACTAATCAGTTGTAGTATAGTATAGGGTTTTTATCAATCGAAATTGTTTTTAGTTGAAAGCAGAAGAGTTGAGAGTAAAAATCCTTAAGTCAAGCAAGCAGAAAAGGGTTTTTGTTGCCTAAGGAACCAATCTAATGTCCTAATATGATCAAGCAACAAAGAAAGTAAAGACAAAAGCAAACTAAGCAAAACTAAGCAAGCAAAACAGAGCAAAATAGAGCAAAACAAAGCAAATCCGAAATTCAAATAAGAGAAAAGCAAGTTCCTATATGTGGTTATTGACTTTGCGGAATTTAAAGACTAACTAAGGCTGTTTCAAAAAACATTGATCAAGCAAACAAGCTAGCAATGGTGATTCCTAGACATAGAGTTCACAAACAAGCAAGCTAGATCTAATCTCGTGTAAAATAGCCCTTTGCTAAACATCTTAACAAGAACTAACTCTCATTAGTGCTAAAACATTAAGCAAGCATTAATAAACAACTCTATTTCAGTCAAGATGCTCCTCAAACAGTCAATCTCTTGAGCCAAGGCCAGCAAATCCTCTATTAAATAAGATCAGCATTTCATCAAAAACTTTGTGGGCATAAGAGAAAGCTAACATCCTAGATGAGTGTGATCAAGACAAATCTAGATTAAGAACAGAATAATAGAGAGGAACCCATATAATGAAGCACTAAACAAGCCTTAATCAAGTCCTAAATTCCCCTAATCTACCACATCTAGAAACTCTAAGCAAACTACTCACTAATACTCATGTTTAACACCAAATCACAAAAGGGAAAGGATGCTAGTCATGATTAAAAGAGAAAATAAAGAAAGATTAATGGAAAATACTCAATTATATTAAATAAAACAAAGGATTTGTCTTAGAAACTCAAAGAAAATGCTTAGGAACAGTAAATTGACAAGACTTGTCGAAAATCTGGAAAAAGAGGCTATTTATAGCCAAAAGAAGGAAGCCCTATAGTAATGGCAAAAGTGTAAATAAAACAGGCTCGGACTGGGTTTGCATCGATCAATTGTAACAGTCAGGGTTGATCGTTGCAAATCGTATCAGTCTGGGGAGTGATCGTTGCAATGACCAAAATTAACTCGGCGCGTTTGTACCGATCACTTCTGATCGATACATCTGATCGATATGCTCGTATCGGTCACTTCTTGATCGATACTCCTGATCGAAAAATCTTGTACCGATCACCCCTTGATAGATATCCTTCGTTCTCTGACCGAAGAGCTCTGTAGAGATTGTCTGCCTTGATCCCTTTTGCTCCCTTTGGTCCAGCTAGCTTCCTGGATCATCCTCAAAGCTCCTCCAAGCTCCTTTTAGCTCCATAAGCACCTAAAAACATCGACAATGCAAGAAAAATGCATATTATGTCCTAAATGCAACCTAAGCCTAAAAGGAGAAGAAAATGGGACAAAAACTAAGGGAAACATGCAAAAGAGAACTAAAGCATGTACTAAATGCAAGCCTAAATGGTGTAAATACAAGAGATATCAACACCCTCACACTTGCCTCTTGCTTGTCCTCAAGCAAATAAGGACAAATGAGAGAGTGAGGTTTGAAGGTGGGCATTCAGATTTCAAAAGTGCAAAGGTAAAGATATGGTATCAATGCTTAAGTGCCTAATTGTAGGATACAAACATAATCAGCTATACTTTAAAGAACCTAGCCATGCTCATCATGTTTCATAATGATGTCAAATCTCAACCTAGGAAAATGCTCAAATCAACCAACTCTTTAACATTCAATTAAGATCACAGCCATGGATCATGCTTATGCAAATCAAGTGAAGACATTTGGTTGAAAGGGTAAGGTTATGAGATAAAAATGATCTCATTTTAGCAAAGGGTTATTAAACATAAGGGATCACTCAATGAAAAAGGATTCCATCTTAGGCAAAATTCTAAAGGTAAAAGCACACTTATGCATGCAAATCAAAGCTCCCTTATACCCAAAGATGAATCTTAAGCACTTCTAAACCCAAAAGTGAACCCCTAAGTCTACCCTTTCCTAAACTCTACCCTTTACCCTTCTTCATGGCTGGGGAAACTTTTTCTTTTTGCTTGTGTGGCTGCTTCTTTTTGGTTGGGACTTTCTCTTATTTGTTGCATTGGCACCTTCATCACCTTTGGTGGATAGCTCTTGGTCTGATTTTTCTTCTTTTGACCTTTCTGAGCTTTGTTGCTGGCGCCTTTCTTCTTTGTACTTAGAGCTTCTTTTTCCATTTACTTAACCACAACTCTAGACTGTTTCCCTTTTTCTACCATTTAAGATCTTTTTCTTTCTTTCAAAACATATAAACATGAAGTTCAAACCACTTACACAACCCTTTCAACCCCAAAACTCCTATCCTAGAATCAAGCTCAAAATGCAAGCTGATATCTACAAGCGAGCTTATTATTGACAGCCTTATTCCTAACACTATTTGCCAAGACAAAATCGAAAATAATGATCAAAGGCCTCACAGCTCTCACAATAGTGTTTAGGCTCAAAAGGAGGTTTTGGTTGAAGGTGAGGATTAACTGTCCCGTAAGTATGAGAATCAGCTACTTGGATCAACAAGAGTGATAGAAAGGAAAAAGATGATCCAAATATGTATATGGTAGCCATGAATTCACTTTTCAATGCATAAGACATGACAATTAAAAGTCCAAATTAAAGTTCAAGTTGATAGAGTTGATTTTCAGAGAACAAGTGCTTTCAGAATGAGATGAGAAGACTAAATCTAGCAATTTAAGCATGGTTCAGCCTTAACTTCTAGCAATTATATGATGCATCAAACAACTAGCCACATAAACACTCAAATCATCTCTAAACACTAAGCACTTTACAGGGAAAATCTCATCATTATGCCATATGCAAATGCAATGCAACCTATATGTCAACACTAGACTCAATCTTATGAGAATGATATGCAACTATATGCTTTCTTTTTGGTATGCAGAAATGCAAAATTTTTCAAATTTTTCAATTTTTGTGTTTTTCTATGCCTTATATGAATGCATGATATGCATGAGACTCAAAGTGAAAGAGAATGAAACACTAAGAAACAAAACACAAAGTCAAAACCAAATCTCTCCCCCACACTTAAATTAAACAGTCTCTTGTGTAATGAAAGCAATGAGAGAGAGAAGCAACAAAATATAATACAAAACTGAAAAAGATGCAATGGTATAGACAATGGAGAGGATGTGGTACCTTGCTTAGTAGTAGGAGTGGTGGGATGATCCAGAGGTCTGAGGAGACTTGCTAGCTCTCCTCTTGTTCCTCCTCTCATAAACCTTTGTAGATGCCGCTGCTTCTTGTGGTGGTTGTACCCAACTTGACCATAACTGCTCAGCTTGTGAAGAAGCACCTTGATGACCCCATTGCCATGATTCTTGAACTTCAGAGGGAATGGGAGTTGGTTCCCAAGCTGATGGTACATGGGTACTTGGCTCATATGTTGAGGCCCTTGGTTGTGCCCATGTCCCCCATTGATCACTAGGCTGTGCATGGAAGGAGTGTCTTCCATGGGGGTTCCATACAGCTTCTTCCTCTTCAGATGGCTCAGCTTGTTGCAAAGGCTCTTCTTGATGAGGGGTGTGCTCATGAGTATGGCTTTGGTAAGAAGTTCTTGCTGATGTAGCTTTGTCTTTCTTGAACTTCCCCTTAACAATTTTCACCAACCCCTTAATGGCTTTGTCTTGCCATTTACACCATTTCTAGAGAGCATTGATGTGCTCATGAGCCACCTTCAAAGAGCTTCCTTGGCTGGATGCTTCATAGGGTGTGAAGTGGAACTGCCTTGAACTGTAGCTCAACACTTCTTCTTCTTCAAGCTCATCTTCTTCATAGGTTTCTCCCTGGCCTTCAGCGCCAGCAGCAGCATCTCCTTGGTTATCTTCTTCTTCAATCTCTTCAGTGTTTCCTTCCTCATTGTCTTCTTCTCTTTCTCCAGGGACAGGGCCGCCTTTGTAGAGCTCCTCTTCACTCAGATTGAAGTTGATGTTGGTCCTTGTGGTGAAGGAGGTGAGCCTTGGGTTAGGGAGAAGGACTCTTACTGGCTCTTGGAGATCATTGAGGAATTTGTAGACATGCTTGTCTTGAAAACTCTTCTCAATGAGATGGCTTCTCTTCAGATAATCCATATCTATCCATGAAGGACCTAGAGAATCTTCAGCATGTTCCTCAAGATTCACATCACAGGCCATGAGTATAGCTGTCAAAACTCCTCCAATGTGGAGCTGTGGATTCCTCTCCCTTTTCCTTTGTTTAGAACCCAGGTCTGATAAGTTAGCAGCTGCTCCATCAACAGTCTTACAAAGCATGAGAATTTGCTTGGTGAACCTATAGGTGTTGCATTTTCGTTGGTGTCCAGATTGGCATACAATGCAGTGTAGAGGAAGTCTCTCTCCTTGCCAGTTAGGTGTGGTTTCCTTCCTTGCAAAGAAAGTGTTTGCAAGCGCCGTGTGTGCATATCTAACTGCAGGATGCTAAGTGTTGGTTTCTTGTATGGCCAGCTTTGAATTCCCCAACTCCAATCATTCCCCATAGCTTTGTGTACTGTGATTCGCGGATTGAGAACTTTTTTCCTCTTTGAAAATAAGTCCTTAGCCCCAACACCTTAGAGAGTTCTTGGAAGGTGATTGTAAACCGCTGCTTCCCAAGCTTGAAGGAGATCCATCCATCACGGTCAGAGAGCTCACTCATTTCATAGCTGACCACCTTGAGAGTGGAAAGGAACTGATGAGTAAAGCGCTCATAGGAGGGAAGAGGCTGTAACAGCTTTGTAAGCCCCATGTGCTCAAAGAGGCAAATGCAGTCTTCATAGATCCCTAGCTCCTTCACTGTGGTGGTGCATGGGTATCTTGTTGGCTTGAAGGTGCATTGAATGAATGCTTCCATGAGCTCCCTAGCACTGTGCTTCCTGGATGGAACTTCCTCCTTAGCAGCTTTTCCCTTGCCTCTCTGCTTGGCGCCTTTGTCTCCAACTGGTCTCTTTCCAGCGGCTTTGGATGAGTTCTCAGCAGCAGCGCCTTTTCCCTTATCTCTCCTGGCTCCTGGTGAAGTGGTTGATTCTTCCTGTGGTGCCTTTCCCTTTTTCCCAGCAGCTATGTTTGTCCTTCCCATGGTACCTTCAAAAACAAAGCTTGAAGATAGGAGGATAACTGAAAGAAGAAAAGCTGAAAAACCAAATAACTGAAAGCTTTAAAAAGAAAACTCTCAACGCTAAGTTAAGCTTAACAAGTCCTAACAACAAGATTAAACATTCAAAAAGCAAGAGGAATTCAAAAGCTAATAGTTTAGATAAGCTAGAGTTCATAAAAGTAAAACAGTTATGTATGTGAATCTAGCAAAATGGTTCATAAGCAAAAGAGATGATGATCATGCAAAGGGATAGTAAATAAGCAAGCAATGAGATATATTAATTGTAAACAAAGCTTAAACATCTAACCTGCTTATATTAAACAAATCCACAATGCAAAACCAAAGTACAACACTTAAAACTAATCAAAATTGCTCTTAAAAACATAGACTAAGCAATTTTGAACACATGCATTGATTAAGAGCAAAGAATGGATAGTTGAGGAAGCAAACTTTAGTGAAGCTTCTGAGCACTTAGAGAAAGCAAATAAAAGAGAGAGAACTAAGAATTTCGTGCTTCAGGTGAGAGAAGTAGAGAACTGAAGTGTGAAAAGAAGTGAAAGAGATTGTTGGTTTAAATAGAGTGGAGAAGGGGGAACCAAAGGAATCAATGGTTGGTGAGGGAACCAAAGGAATCAAAAGAGTGGGGGACAAGAACAAAAGTGCTCAGGAGCTCTGAAAGTGGTCAGGAAGAATCCAATGTTTAAATTTAAACCTCTTTGGCTCCAAACCTGATGTAATACTCGGGTGAGAGTGTTACAATGATCAGAGTGGAAGAATTGATGGAGTCTACACACTGGCTTTGACGCTCTCTTGTGTTGACTAGTGGGTGGAAATGATAGAACAAGGCGTGAAGACCACTCCTTGAACCGAGATGGGATCTGTCAAGCTGACTATGATGCTCTCTCTTGAGGGATCGGATGAATGATGTAACGGAGTGGATTGAAGGCACCACAGAGGATGGAAGGCTCTCTGATACAGCAAACACTTAGTCTTGCTCGAATCACACGAACATGAACAAAGCAAAGAACAAAGCAAAGAACAAAGGCAAAGCGGCGGCTGTTGCTTTTGAAGAAAGTTCAGTCTTTATTGATAATCAAAAGGTAAAAATCATACAACGCTGCAGGGGAGCTTTATAAACACCTCGTCAGCTAGCCCTAAGGCCGAAATAAAAGTAAAGAAACGACTACACAAAGCAAAAAAAAAAGCTACAAAACGCATAAGGCAAAAATACATGAAGATGGAAAGTTCACTTAACTAAAAAGAAATAAAAAGCTAAACTAAGCCGACTCTCTTGTGGCTCGAACTGGTGATTCCTTGGCGTGTTGTGACACTTAAGAACCATTGAGGCAAGCCTCACTACCTGCAAAAATCGTATAAATAGAGAATACCTGGTTTTGGCGCGCTTGATGCTTGTTTGGTACGTTGGTGAATGTTGCTCGTTCTGGTGCCGATGGGGCGAGTTTCTCGACGTTCTCTTTATACTGATGCGTGTAGAGATCGAGCTGGTACGTGTCTTCATGAGTTCCTCCACGATCAAGGCTTGAATCATCTTCTTGCTCCAATGGTGCTCCATCGGCTTATATACTTGTACTTGGTGTAACTCGCGGCTCCCGGTACACCATAGGTGGGATTGTTGATGTTCTGATCACCATTTCCTGTCAAATAAACATTCATACCTTGTTTCATACTGGTACGGTCATCTTTGAGGCTCATCTTAGCAAAGTCCTCGGTAATGTCTAGTTCGGGTGCAATGGGGTTCGGTTGGGGGCTAAGTATGTTCTCCACATCCATGTTGGTCAGGAGTGCTTGTATGGCCTCGTTAAACCCTTCTCTCAACCTCCTTTTCTTGGAACGCGTCATGGTTGAGCCATGTACTGATTGTATGGTGGCCTGTTCCAGCTCCTCTCGTTCCGGTACGAACTGCTGGTCGTTGCTACCGTCACTCTCTCGACCCGGTACGATCAACTGGTCCATGTCCTCATCATTCCCTCCCCCTTGGCGAGGTTTTGTCCTCAAAACTGGATCATCTGCATTATAAGGAGATAAATCAGTAACATTAAAATTATGGGATATGTTAAACTCACCTGGAAGGTCCAAACGGTAAGCGTTGTCATTGATCCTCTCTAAGACTTTGAATGGCCCATCTCCTCGCGGTGCAAGCTTGGAACTCCTCTTTTGTGGGAATCTTTCTTGTCTCATGTGTGGCCAGACCCATTTCCCTCGCTCAAACGTCACTTCTCTTCGCTTCTTATCAGCATGCTTCTTGTAAGCTTCCGTCTTCTTCAAGATATTCTCTCAGACTGTCTCATGTAACTTCTTAATAAATTCGCCTTTCCTGAGACAATCTGAATTAAATTGCTCAACTTGGTGAATTGTCGAAAGATCAAGTGGGGTTAGTGGGTTAAAACCATAAACAACCTCAAATGGAGACATTTTAGTAACTGAATATACAGCTCGGTTGTAAGCAAACTCTGTGAATGGCAAACAATCAACCCATGTTTTTAAATTCTTGCCGAGTGTAACTTTATGTAAGGAGGATAGAGTACGGTTTACCACTTTAGTCTGGCCGTCAGTTTGGGGATGGCAAGTGGTGGAGAACAACAGCTTCTTACCAAGCTTCCTCCATAGGGTCCTCCAAAAGTGGCTCAAGAACTTTGTATCACGGTTGGAGACAATGGTCCTTGGCAAGCCATGTAAACGCACCACTTCCTTGAAAAACAAGTCAGCCGTTTGCTTAGCATCATTTGTTTTATCACATGGTATGAAGTGAGCTATCTTTGAGAACCGGTCCACCACAACAAAGATTGAATCCTTGTGTTTAATTTTGGGCAAACCTAAGACAAAATACATAGACACATCCACCCATGGTGCGTTAGGCATAGGCAAAGGTAAATAAAGGCTGTGAGGGTGTAACCTGGACTTTGCTTTGTGGCAAGTGACACATTTAGAACAATGTTTCTCAATATCTTTCTTTAAGTGTGGCCAGTAGAAATGATCAGTCACCATCGCCAACGTCTTATTAACTCCAAAATGACCCATAAGGCCTCCACCGTGTGCTTCTTTGAGTACCAAGTCCCTCACTGAACATTGTGGGATGCATAAGCGTTTGTCCTTGAATAAGAATCCATCGTGTAAGTAGAAGGAGGTGAAAGCTCCTTTGTCGTGCTCCTGATATGCTTCCCCTACCTCCGGGTCCTCTTTGTACAGCTCCTTGATATGCTCAAACCCAAGTACCTTAGCCTCCATGGTTGATATTAATGCAAATCTCCTTGAAAGTGCATTGGCTACTACATTCTCTTTGCCCTTCTTATACTTGATCACGTACGGAAATGTCTCTAAGAACTCCAACCACTTAGCGTGTCTTCTCTTGAGTGATGTCTGCCCTCTCAAGTGCTTGAGTGTCTCGTGGTCAGTGTGAATGATGAACTCCTTGGACAACAAGTAATGCTGCCATGTCTCTAAAGCTCTCACCAATGCATAGAGCTCCTTGTCGTACGTCGGGTAATTCAGTGTAGCTTCACTGAGTTTCTCACTAAAGAAGGCTACTGGCTTCTTTCTCTGATGTAACACAGCTCCTATGCCTAAGCCAGAGGAATCGCACTCCACCTCAAACATCTTGTCAAAGTCTGGTAAGGCTAGAACCGGCGCCTCGGTCAGTTTCTCCTTCAAGGTGTTGAATGCGTTCTCTTGAGCTGCTCCCCATGAGAAGGGTGTATTCTTCTTGATCACGGTGGTGAGTGGTGCAGCTACTGTACTAATGTCTCTCACGAATCGGCGCTAGAAGCTAGCTAACCCATGAAAGCTTCTCACATGACCGATCGTTGAAGGTGTAGGCCATTCTCTGACCGCCTTTATCTTCTCCTCATCAACTTGTAGTCCCTGTTTACTTACTACAAAACCTAAGAACACGATTTGATCAGTACAAAGGGTGCACTTCTTAAGGTTGGCATATAGACCTTCCTTTCGAAGTGATTTATGCACTAGTTCGAGACGTTTAAGATGATCAGCTAGGTTCTTACTATAGATAAGTATATCATCAAAATGAACAACTACGAATTTGCTTATATATGATCTAAGAACCTGGTTCATAAGCCTCATGAATGTGCTTGGGGCATTGGTTAAGCCAAAAGGCATCACTAACCACTCGTACAGCCCTTGTTTGGTTTTGAAGGCGGTTTTCCACTCATCTCCTTCACTAATTCTAACTTGGTGATAACCGCTCTTGAGATCCACCTTTGAGAAGATTGTTGAACGCTCAGCTCATCTAACATGTCATCTAACTGCAGTATAGGGTGGCGGTATTTGATGGTGATGTTGTTGATGCCTCGGCAGTCCACGCACATCCTCCTTGTTCCATATTTCTTGGGGACTAGCAGCACCGGTACAGCACAGGGGCTAAGACTCTCCCGGATGTAACCTTTCTCCATTAAGTCTCTCACTTGATTCTCCAACTCCTTAGTCTCGGTGGGGTTCATTCTGTAAGCCGGCTTTTTAGGTAAGGCTGACCCTGGTACAAGATCTATTTTATGTTCTATACCCCATAGAAGAGGTAGTCCCGAAGGTATCTCTTCGGGAAACACATCTTGGAATCGGTTTAGTACGGCTTGTACTTCTGGTGGAACATCTAAATCACTAAAACTTGTGCTCAAACACTCTTTGAAATACATCAGTAGCACGGTGCCCTCGGCACACATGGTTTTAGATATGTCACTAACTGAATGATAGAGGCTAGTTTTACTTACCTCAACCTCCTTAGACATGTGTTTTTGCAAATCATGTACCTCGGCTGGGCTAAGTGGGGCAAGAGTGAACTTACGGTCTTTGTGCATGAAAACATAATGGTCGGTACGTCCGTTGTGGCTGGCGGCTCGGTCAAATTGCCACGACCTCCCAAGCAGTAAGTGTCCCGGTTGCATTGGTACCACGTCGCATACTACCTCGTCTAAGTACTTTCCCACGCTAAATGGCACAACAACTTGCTCCGAGATTTTGAGCTCAGTTTGATCATTTAGCCACCTTAGCTTGTAGGGTCGTGGGTGTTTGATCTTCTCAAGACCTAACCTGTCCACCATATACTTGCTAGCTACATTAGTACAGGATCCACCGTCTATGATAAGGTTACATACCTTTCCTTGGATTGTACATCTTGTGTGAAAGATGTTTCTCTTTGTTCTTCCTCTTCGGGGTTAACTAGCACGCTAAGCACCCGCCTTGTAACTAGAAGGTCTCCTCGGTCAGGATATTGAATGTCATCCTCCTCACCATCCGAGTCCTCTTCTAGCTCATCTTGTGATTCACACTCGCCGCTAGGGGTGAGAATCATCACACGGTTGTTGGGGCATTCCCTAGATATGCGTCCCCTGCCTTGACACTTAAAACACGTAATGTCTCTAGATCTTTGATTAGTACTAGGGAACTTACCTTGCTCAGTTCGGTTGAATTTAGGGGGCTCCGTATTCTTGCTCTTGAAGCGAGAATCAATTTCTATGACATTTCCCTTATCCAAGGGCTTTGACCTGCTTGCTGCCCACAGCTGGCTAGGTTTGTTATGGTTGAAGTGGGGGCTCTTGCGTTTGATCTGCTGCTCCACTTGTACTGAGAGGTGTAATAGCTCATGCATCCCTCCATATTGCATTCGCTCCACCTTTCTTGCAATCCTCTCTTGCAAACCGTCAACGACCTGAGCCATTAGAGCTTCCTCTGACTCCTCTAACTCCAAAGAGTTCATTAGCTTCTCAAACTCTTCAAAGTACTCATCCACGCTCCTTGCTCCCTGAGATAACTTAGGAAAACGTTTTTGTAAGTCCCTATGGTAATGTTCAGGTACATACCTCTGGCGTAGCAAGAACTTCATGTCGCTCCATGTAGAGACTTGACCAGAGTGGATGAATTGATGGAGTCTACACACTGTCTTTGACGCTCTCTTGTGTTGACTAGTTAGTGGGAATGATAGAAAAAGGCGTGAAGACGCTCTCTCTTGAGGGATGGGATCTGTCAAGCTGGCTATTGATATATCATAGTTTTTATGGTTTTTAACCATGATATAAGTCCTTTTTATTGAGTCTTTTTGGTATTTTTAGAGTCCTAGAAGAGTCTTTGCAGGTTATAGCATGTCTGGAGCATAATTGGAGATTTTGGAACCTTTTGGAGCATTCTGAGTGGAAGCCACGAAGTACCAAGCTCGAAGCAGAAAGTATTCACAAATGGTGACGATCGTCACCCCTTTAGTGATGCTCGATAGTGTAGTCTGCATTACTCTCTTGGGATTTCGATACCCCTTATACTACATCTGCTTTTGCTGTGCACTTGCAGTAGTTTTATTTGGGTAAAACATTGACCCTATCAAGTTTTTGGCGCCGTTGTCGGGGAGTAATAGCTGTCTATCGAATTTAAGTATTAGGATTTTGTCTAAGTTTTTATTTGTTTACTGATTTTCAGCTACTTTTCTTTGTTCCTGTTTCAGGTGTATGCCTAATCGCAGAACCAGAAGCAACAAAGAGAAGGAGCTTGTGACTTTGAGCATCGACGAGCTTGCTAGGTTGGAGAGAACTAACAGGAAAGCTAAGAAGCAATCTATAATGGTCGCTCCACTGATCTTGGTTGGAGATGCAGAAGGTCACTTGGTTGACAGGGAAGGAAATAGGAGGAACGAAGAGGGGCAGAGAATTGATCAAGAAGGGAATGTCATTGTTGAACAGCAGGTTCAGCAAGTGGCTGAGAACGTGGGAGTCCCTGCTGCTGTCAATAACGCTGCTGGGCGTTTTGTTCAGAGGACTCTAGGTGATTACAACAGACCTGATCAGTTCTATGCCAACAGAGCTGCAATCCGACCTCCTGCCTTCCAGAGGAACGATTTTGAGGTTAAACCTGTCTACTATCAGCTGGTTGGACAGCATCCCTTCCATGGTTTACCTCATGAGCATCCTATGGATCACATAGAGAGATTTGAGGACTTGGCTTCCAGTGTCAAAGCTAATGGGGTTAGCAATGACTTTCTGTTCTGCAAGCTTTTTCCATACTCTCTTGAAGGAGAAGCTGCATATTGGCTGAAGCAACTGGAACCTGCTTCATTAACTACTTGGGAGGACACCAAGAATGCCTTTCTGAACAATTTCTATGATGATGTCAGATCAGAAGACATGAGGACGAAAATTGCATCATTTACACAAGGCCCTACTGAAGCTTTCAAGGCTTCTTGGATCAGGTTCAAGTCTTATCAAAGGGACTGCCCTCATCATGGTTTCAGTCAGGTGCAATTACTTGGGATCTTTTTCAGAGGCATTGACTGGAAATATCAGATGGCGCTGGATGCAGCAAGTGCAGGGAACTTCAACACCAACAGACCAGAGGAGGCAGTGAGACTGATTGAGAACTTGGTCTGCAGCAACAGCACTAAAAATGCAGACTTTCAGAGAATGAAACAAGCTGGTGTAGCTGATGGAAATCAGATTGCTGAAGTTAAGGCTAAGTTGGATGATATGCACAGCCTTTTGGTAGGGAAGAAGTCAGTTCACTTTGCTGCAGAAGTAGAGACTTTCGAAGCTCCAGAGGAAGTTGAGCAGGAGGATGTAAATTTCATCAATTCTGGCGGATTTCAGGGACAAAGGTATGGGAATCAGCAGTGGAACAGAGGATACAGCAACAACAATCAGAAAAACGCCCCTACAGGAGGACAGAACACGCCTTGTTTCACTCCTAGACCCCCTTTCCAGAAGACAGAGTATCAGAAGCCATTCCAGAACAGTGGAAATTACAGAAACTATGGTTCTACTTCCTATCAACCAGCATCTCCACAAGAGAACAAAATGGAAGCAATGTTCGAACAGATCTTGGAAGGACAACAGAAGCTTACTGTGAACTTCAATGGCAAGATAGATTCGCTCTATCAGGACTTGAATGGGAAAATTGAGAGTCTGAACTCTCATATGAAGAAGCTTGATGTTCAAGTTGCTCAAACTGCAGGAGCTGTTCAGAGGCAAGAAGGATTTCTTCCAGGAAGAACTGATGCTAATCCCAAACACCACGTGAATGCCATCACATTGAGGAGTGGAAGGAACCTGCAACCAGTGTTGCAGAAGGATTTAACCTCAAGAAATTTCGTGGGTATGGAAGAGTATGAAGATAAAGAAAATTTTACTGCAGAACCATTGGTGACGCTCGTCACCAATAATGGGTGTCGTTCATCACCCATTGAGGACAACCCCGACCCCGATTCTTCATAAATTGGTGACGACCGTCACCAAGGGGGTGACGCTCGCCACCCATATCCAGTACTCGACCTCGACTCGTCCAAAGTGAGTGACGTTCGTCACCAATCCAGTGACGCTCGTCACCTGACACCACATGTTGCAGTTTCGCCTAAGACTTCAGATAATGCTAAGGAGACCGTGTATAAACCCAAGATACCCTATCCTAAGCATCCTAAGAAGTCTAAGCATGAGCTTGAGGATGCAAGATGCAAGGCTATCATGGACAAGTTGGTAATAGAGATCCCATTGATTGATGTTGTAAGGATAACTCCTGTTATTATGAGGTATGTGAAGAGAATGGTGACCAATAACTTGAGTCTCGAGGTTGGGGCTATGATGATCAACGAGCAGGTCAGTGCAGTGATTCAGAACAGAGTTCCAGAGAAGCTTTCAGACCCAGGAAGCTTTGTTTTAGACTGCACCATCTTCAATGACAAGTTTGAGAGGTCATTGTGTGATCTAGGGTCTAGTGTGAACCTCATGCCTCATTCTGTTGCCAAGAGTTTGGGGATGACCGATTTTAAAGCTACAAGAATATCTCTTGTCCTAGCTGATAGATCAGTTAGAGTTCCTGAAGGGGTGATAGAGGATGTTCCTATCAAAATAGGAGATTGTATGATCCCTACTGATTTTGTGGTTCTAGAGTATGGAGAAGAGCCCAAAGACCCCTTGATTCTTGGCAGACCCTTCTTAGCCACTGCAGGAGCTATTATTGACGTCAGGAAGGGTAGAATAGAGCTGAATGTTGGCGATTTAGTGATGAAATTCGAAATGGATAAGCTGATGAAGAGGCCAACCATAGATGGACAGACTTTTTATGTTGATGTTCTCACAAACATTGCTGATCAGATCTTCCATGAGATGAGTTCAGAGGACCCCTTGGAAAGGGCGTTGACCACTTCTACAGCTGAGTATGAGCATTTAGATGCTGCTGCAACAGGCTACACAAAGATGATGGATGCTACTGCACAAGTGATGCAACTGGTTGCACAGGATGAACTTGTCTCCACATCTGCAAAAGCCGCCACAATGGGTGACTGGTCAGCAGCAAAAACACCAAAAGTTGAGCTTAAACAGCTCCCTGCAGGGCTAAGGTACGTATTTCTAGGAGAAAACTCTACCTATCCTGTTATTGTTAATGCTTCATTGAACAATGCAGAGCTCACCCTATTGCTAAGTAAGCTGCGAAAATTTCGCAAAGCTCTTGGCTATTCTCTTGATGACATTTCAGGTATCTCTCCAGACTTGTGCATGCATAGAATACACTTGGAGGATGAGTCGAAATCATCAGTTGAGTACCAGAGGAGGCTAAATCCGAATTTGCAGGATATGGTCAAGAAAGAGATCATGAAGTTGTTGCAGGCTGGTATCATCTATTCTATTTCAGACAGTGCTTGGGTGAGTCCAGTGCACGTGGTGCCTAAGAAAGGAGGTGTCACCGTGGTAAAGAATGACAAGGATGAGCTGATTCCAACCAGGACTGTGACAGGACACAGGATGTGTATAGACTACAGGAAACTGAATGCAGCAACAAGGAAGGATCATTTTCCTCTACCTTTCATCGATCAGATGCTAGAGAGGTTGGCGAATCACAAGTATTACTGCTTCCTTGATGGGTATTCAGGCTTCTTTCAGATCCCCATCCATCCAGATGATCAAGAGAAGACCACTTTTACCTGTCCCTATGGCACTTTTGCATATCGCAGAATGGCTTTTGGTCTGTGTAATGCTCCTGCAACCTTCCAGAGATGCATGATGTCGATTTTCACAGACATGATAGAGAAGTTTATGGAGGTGTTCATGGATGACTTCTCTGTTTATGGATCTTCTTTCAAGAGCTGTTTGGATAATCTGTGTGCAGTTCTGCAGAGATGTGAAGAGAAGCACTTGGTTTTAAACTGGGAGAAGTGTCATTTTATGGTGCAGGATGGTATTGTACTTGGCCACAGAGTCTCAGGAGACGGTATAGAGGTGGATAGGGCGAAAATTGAGGTGATGACAAGTCTGCAAGCACCTGATTCCGTCAAAGCAGTGAGGAGTTTTCTGGGACATGCAGGCTTCTACAGAAGGTTCATCAAAGATTTTAGCAAGATAGCACGCCCACTTACTGCTCTCCTCTGCAAGGATGTGAAGTTTGAGTTCACAGAAGAGTGCAAATCTGCTTTTGAACAGATCAAACAGGCTTTGATTACAGCCCCTGTTGTGCAGCCTCCAGATTGGGACTTACCTTTTGAGGTAATGTGTGATGCCAGCGATTTTGCAGTTGGAGCAGTGCTGGGACAGAGGAAAGACAAGAAACTCCACGCCATCTACTATGCAAGTAGGACTTTGGATGATGCTCAGAAGAATTATGCAACAACTGAGAAGGAATTGTTAGCTGTTGTGTTTGCTTTTGAGAAGTTCAGGCAGTATCTTGTTGGCTCCAAGGTCGTGGTTCATACTGACCATTCAGCACTGAAGTACCTAATGCAGAAGAAGGATGCAAAACCAAGGCTGTTAAGATGGATCCTGCTTCTTCAGGAATTTGATATTGAAGTAAAGGACAAGAAAGGGGTGGAGAATGGAGTTGCTGACCATTTATCCCGGATTCAGGTCGAAGACAGTGTTCCCATCAATGATTTCTTGCCTGAAGAGAATGTTTACTTAGTGGAGACCAGAGACCAGGAGGAAAGTGTTGAAAACCTGCAGTTTTCACGAAACTGCAAGGGAGTGACGAGCGACACCAGGAGGGTGACGCTCGTCACCAACCAAGACCATTCGCGACAAAAGTATACGAGAGAGGTGACGCTCGTCACCAACACCGATCTCCACACTTATCTGCGATTTGTGCAAGCTTGGGGAAAGCTTTTGAAGAGCCTGTTTATGCTTTACATGATCCAAAGAGACCCTGGTATGCCGATATTGCCAATTATCTTGCTGCAGAGGATGAACCACATGATTTTAAAGGCTATGCTAAGAAGAAGTTCTTGAGAGAACTTAGGAGATTCTATTGGGATGAGCCATACCTCTACAAGCATTGTGCTGATGGTATTTACAGAAGATGCTTAGCAGAAGAAGAAGTTCAGGACGTGCTCTTTCACTGTCATGGATCAGACTATGCTGGACACTTTGCTACATTCAAGACTGTCTCTAAGGTTTTGCAGGCTGGATTTTGGTGGCCCACTATGTTCAGGGACGCCCAAGCTTTCATCACAAGCTGTGATACTTGTCAGAGAAGAGGAAAAATCAGCAGGAGACATGAGATGCCACAGAACTTCATTCTGGAAGTTGAAGTTTTCGATTGTTGGGGTATTGACTTCATGGGACCTTTCCCCTCATCTTATGGGAATAGATACATTCTGGTTGCTGTTGATTATGTATCTAAGTGGGTAGAGGCGTTGGCTACTCCTACTAATGATGCTGCAGTGGTTTTGAAGCTGTTTAAGACCATTATCTTTCTCAGATTTGGTGTCCCACGGATTGTCATAAGTGATGGGGGTTCTCACTTTGTCAACAAGGTTTTTGACAAGCTGTTGAAGAAGTATGGTGTACAGCACAGAGTGGCCACGCCCTATCACCCCCAAACAAGTGGACAAGTTGAGGTTTCCAACATACAGATCAAGCAAATTCTGGAGAAGACAGTTGGAAAGACAAGGAAAGATTGGTCTGCAAAGCTGGATGATGCATTATGGGCCTACAGGACTGCCTACAAAACGCCACTTGGGACTACTCCATTCCACCTTCTCTATGGCAAGGCGTGCCATCTACCAGTAGAGCTGGAGTTCAGAGCAGAATGGGCAATCAAGAAGCTGAATTTCGATCTGAAACCTGCTGCAGAAAGGCGCTTGATTCAGCTCAATGAACTGGGTGAGATCAGATATCTAGCCTATGAAAACTCCAAGTTATACAAAGAGAGGACAAAGGCATATCATGATAAGAAGATAATCTCTAGGCATTTCGAGCCCAATGACCAGGTACTACTCTATAACTCTCGTTTACAGCTTTTTCCTGGTAAACTGCGTTCTAGATGGTCAGGTCCTTTCAATGTCAAAGAAGCTCGCCCACATGGTGCAATTGTCCTGATTAACTCCAAAGGAAAGGAGTTCACTGTCAATGGACAAAGGGTGAAGCATTACTGGGCACAAGCAGAGATTCCAGCAGGACACATTGTGTCTCTGAATCAGGCACCAGCTATCTAAACAGCCAACCAAAGTCAAGCTAATGACTTTAAAAGAGCGCTTAGTGGGAGGCAACCCACTGGTAAGTTGTAGATATAATACTTAGTATTTATTTTCGTGCTTAGGATTATTAGTTATGTTTGAAAAAAAAAAAACAAAAAAAAACAAAAAAAAAAAGCGGTGACGATCGTCACCCTTATGGTGACGCTCGTCACCCATCAGAATCGAACACGGGACTTAAGCTTTTCTCTTCTTCTTCCTCGAGCAAACGTGCAAAATAACCAAAACTAGTTAGAAAATAGGAATTTCATAACTTTTGATTTTCTTAACCAAATTGAGTGATTTAAGAGTCTAATCCGTGTGGATTTTACTCCTCTTTCTGAATATCAACTCAGTTTTTACGATCTGCAAGGTATGTTTTCGGAATCCCCAATTTTCAGTCCGCCTTAGGTTTGGTAAAATCCGATTTTTGACTTGATTGGTTTGATTTAACTGTTGAATCAGGTTAGTTAGGTTGTATTAGAGGAATGGAACCATCTTTGTGAGCTTTTATCGTTGATTTGCACTGTTTTAAATTTTCGAGTTCATGATGAAAGTTGCAAAAATCTGGAAATTTTGGGTGCTTTAGGTTGAACTGATGCTTGAATTGTGTTCCTGGTAGTGCAGTAGTTAATCGCCATCAACTATTTCATCCTGTTTGGTTGATTTTTTGAATTTTGAAAAATTTGCTAATTTTTGAGATGGTTTTGGTCGATTTTGGTGTTCAATTTTCAGATGCCTCGTCAGGAGAAACGACCAAGACAAAGCTCGTCTTCCAGCACTGCAACAGGATCTACAGATTCCTTCAGTCAGCACCCGGTTTGCAGGCCCCCATGGCCCAAACGAGAGGATCGGAAAATAGCCTCAGGAGTGGCTTGGGCAGGGACTCCGAAGCAAGAAGTGGCTCGGGATACCTGTGTATTCCGTGATATTCAGGAGGAGTGGGATGAGTATGACACGCTGTTCTACAATGCGTGGTTAGGAGTTAAGATTATCCCTACTCGACACGCGGATCCTGCTGTTCTGCAGAAGATGGGGATCTTTGAGGAGGTTTATGAGATTCTGGAGCGCATTGGCATGGGGACTATGCCATTCCAGCAGTACGATCTGTACCCAGATTTGGTCCGCCAGTTTCTCTCTACAGTTCGCGTCTACTACGCGAATGAGCTGGCGAAGCGTGCTCAGGAAGGCACTATGACATTTCTGATCCGAGGGATTCGATACCGGATCAGTCTGATGGAACTTTGTGGGATTTATGGCTTCTCTGACCATCCCACAGGCGTTCTCCTTCCCTCTCAGTGGACCCATATGAGGACATTCTGGTCCAAGTTCGGGAATGGAGTCTATGATAGCAAGACCAGCACGCAGACAGAGGTTAGACATCCGGTTTTGAGGTACCTTCTGCGCCTCTCTGGTCATACCATTCTGTGCAAGTCTGCGCCCAGCAAGACTCGAGTTAGTGAGCTGATTCTCCTCTACTACGGACTTTATGAGATGCTGGATGATTCGATACCTGTTGATAGTATGGTTCGCGCCAACTTAGGTGCTGTTTTCGCTGAGCACTTGGTCTCTTTGAAGACCAAGCCATTCACCAGTCCAGGGGAGAAGACTGAGAGTGTGGGCAGCTTGTTGACACCGATCTTCCATCATTTCCAGATCGATGTTACTCCTTGCAGTCTGCGCAGTGATAGATCGCTTATGGATGACCAGTATCTGCGCCATGTCACTTGGATGAAGATTGGAGTTGTCTGGACTTTCACTACTACTTTTGGAGAGTATGTAGGCATCAAGTTGCCACAGAGAGCCCTCACTACTATCCAGACAGACCCACGCCAGCTATTCTTCATGCCAGCACAGACTCTTCTGCGCCCCTTGACTCTGCGCCATGCTAGAGCTGCTACAGCTGGTCCCTCTGCTTCTACTGCTGCTGCTACTGATGCTGGACCTTCTACACGCCAGAGTGGCTCTTCTGCTGCTTTCAAGCGTCCTCCACGACCACAGACACCCATGGATATGGCTGCTTTTCAGGAGTATGTCATTGATAGCTTTGAAGGACTCTGGGATGCTGTTGCTACACTTAGCAACTGTGGTTGTATCCGCCCCCACTACACTACTGAGCCTTGTGAGGATGAGGATTGAGGTTTCACTATCTGGTTACTTATTCCTTTTTCCCTTTTATTTTTCCTTCTCTTGAGTCATTTTTATGTTTACTTTGAGTCAGTTGTCAGTTTCTTTGATGATGTTTTGTGAGATTGTTGAACCAGGTTATTATTGCTATGTTTGGATGTTGTTAATTATGTGTTTGAATGATCAAAAAGTCTAACTTTCGAGTACACATGCAAACACTTCGTTAATTAACATCTAACATAAGATTTGGGCAATACAGGTCGTGGTGACGCTCGTCACCCGACCCCACGCGAGGTAACACTTTTCTGACTTGGTTTTTCGACTTCTCATTCATTTTTCTGACCAACTCTTGGCTTAATAACACTGGGGACAGTGCTGTTTAAGTCTGGGGGAGGTGGTTACTGACGTTGTGTGCTTTGTGTCATGTTTATAGAGTCTTAAAGTTGAGTCAAAAACCTGTTTTTCTAGAGTCAAAATTTTTGAAACTGTTAGTTTTTCTTGGAACTAGCCATAAGACGTTTTTGCTGATAAGAACCATTACCACAGTAGTTGATTACAAGTCTTACTAAGTTGAAAGTCATAGGTAGATCAGTCTAGCAATGAAGGTTTAGGTTCTTAGAGAATCTGGAAAATTTGCTGTTAGCTCCACCTTAATGAACTTTAAATTTCTTGTCTTGGTGATTGATTCTTATTGATCTTGATTCTCTCTTTAAGCATTGACAATAAGGTTAAGATACAGTCTCTCTTTAATCTTCCCTGATGTAGTTTTTAAAAAGTTTAAGTTCAAAGAATGGTGCATTCATGACCCTATCTCCTCACAAGGAACAACAGTAGTGAACACACTCAAGAACCTGTCTCCTCACAAGGAACACAAGTATTGAGTAGCACCATTTCTTAGACTGAAAAAGTTGAGAAAAAAAAGTGAAAAATCGAAAATATCCTAAGGAAAAAGATTGAGGGAAGAGAAAATAGGAGAGCTGTGTTGAGATTGATTTGTTCAGTTGTTAGGAAGGGAAAAGAATCTGTAAAGTAATTAAGATGATAGAGCTTTGATGAGACTTCACACTTAGATAAAAAAATAAGGAGTTGACAGTAGAAATTTCGGATTTCTTTAAAGGATTTAGACTGGACTTGAGAGATTTGCTAAGCTTGTGATGATTAGGCTGAAATTTGATCTTGTGTTGACTCTGTGGTATGTGGATTCGAAAGCTTTAACTAGTGTGGTGTTTCTGATGACTGACTGACTGTTTCTTGTTTTCAAACCTCGACCTTATTCTTTGTCTAATGTTTGCTTGAGGGCAAGCAAAAGCTAAGTCTGGGGGAGTTGATATATCATGGTTTTTATGGTTTTTAACCATGATATAAATCCTTTTTATTGAGTCTTTTGGTATTTTTAGAGTCCTAGAAGAGTCTTTGCAGGTTATAGCATGTCTGGAGCATAATTGGAGATTTTGGAACCTTTTGGAGCATTCTGAGTGAAAGCCACGAAGTACCAAGCTCGAAGCAGAAAGTATTTACAAATGGTGACGATCGTCACCCCTTTAGTGACGCTCGTCACCCACTAAGGAAGGAGCGTGGCGTTTTATTAAAAGTATCAAGAAGAATTGCAGAATTGGCCCAGAAGTTTCCTTTATTTACATGAAGACCCCAGATCGTGTTTAGCTTCTATTTATTAGGTTTTTCAGCCATTGTTGGCTATTATCTTAGTTTTTGAGAATTCAGAGAGCGAGAGAGAGATTTATTCAGAGCTTTTTGGGAGACAAATCTTGTACTCTTTTGAGAAGATTTCGAACCCCCTTTGTTTCTTACTCTTTCTCTTAATGCAATTTTATTCAGTTATGTTTTGTGATCTCATAATCATGTCTGAGTAATCTGCTAGTTAAGTTAGGCTTTTTCAAAGGTTGATGAAAAGAGTGTAGAATCGCTATATGTTAGGAATATCTTATGGTTTTTCATCTCTGCTTGCTTTAAAATCGAATTTCTGAGACACATCATCTAGGAATCCGAAAATCATAGGTTGTTAAATATACGTGAGAGCATTATTCATAACCTGAACTAGTATTTGATGAGCAAAACAACTTAGTACAAAGAGATTTGGCTTAGGAGTTTTGTAAACAATTGAATCTGATCATTCCTGCATGCTTAGGTTGTTAGGATTTGCAAAGAGATTTGAAACTCTGTAATTTAAGCATAGATAATTTTTACAATGAGAATTGATTAGTTATGCATTAGAGATTCATGTTTAAAACGGTTCTTAATCATTCCTGATTTCCTGCATCATACATTCTTGGATTCAAACCTGCGAATTACCCTGGCTTAGCGCTTTTAATCTTCTTGAACTTAGATAACTTCACACATTCGTTTGCTTACTTCCATTTATTCATTCGCATTACATACATCATATTTTGCTTAGCTTAGTCCGAATCTATATTCGATAGTGTAGTCTGCATTACTCTCTTGGGATTTCGATACCCTTTATACTACATCTGCTTTTGTTGTGCACTTGCAGTAGTTTTATTTGGGTAACACATTGACCCTATCAGCTATGATGCTCTCTCTTGAGGGATCGGATGAATGATGTAACGAAGTGGATTGAAGGCACCACAGAGAGGATGGAAGGCTCTCTGATACAGCAAACACTTAGTCTTGCACGAATCACACGAACAAGAACAAAGCAAAGAACAAAGGCAAAGCGGCGGCTGTTGCTTTTGAATAAAGTTCAGTCTTTATTGATAATCAAAAGGTAAAAATCATACAATGCTGCAGGGGAGCTTTATAAACAGCTCGTCAGCTAGCCCTAAGGCCGAAATAAAAGTAAAGAAATGACAACACAAAGAAAAAGAAAAGCTAAAAAACGCATAAGGCAAAAATACATGAAAATGAAAAGTTCACTTAACTAAAAAGAAATAAAAAAAAGCTACACTAAGCCGACTCTCTTGTGGCTCGAACTGGTGATTCCTTGGCGTGTTGTGATGCTTAAGAACCATTGAGGCAAGCCTCAGTACCTGCAAAAATCGTATAAATTGAGAATACCTGGGTTTGGCGCGCTTGATGCTTGTTTGGTACGTTGGTGAATGTTGCTTGTTCTGGTGCCGATGGGGCGAGTTTATCGACGTTCTCTTCGTACTGATGCGTGTAGAGGTCAAGCTGATACGTGTCTTCATGAGTTCCTCCACGATCAAGGCTTGAATCATCTTCTTGCTCCAATGGTGCTCCATCGGCTTTTATACTTGTACTTGGTGTAACTCGCGGCTCCGGTACAGCATTGGTGGGATTATTGATGTTTTGATCACCATTTCCTGTCAAATAAACATTTATACCTTGTTTCATACTGGTACGGTCATCTTTGAGGCTCATCTTGACAAAGTCCTCGGTAATGTCTAGTTCGGGTGCAATGGGGTTCGGTTGGAGGCTAAGTATGTTCTCCACGTCCATGTTGGTCAGGAGTGCTTGTATGGCCTCGTTAAACCTTTCTCTCAACCTCCTTGCCTTGGAACGCGTTATGGGTAAGCCATGCACTGATGGTATGGTGGCCTGTTCCAGCTCATCTGGTCTCCGTACGAACTGCTGGTCGTTGCTACCGTCACTCTCTCGACCCGGTACGATCAACTGGTCCATGTCCTCATCATTCCCTCCCCCTTGGCGAGGTTTTGTCCTCAAAACTGGATCATCTGCATCATAAGGAGATAAATCAGTAACATTAAAACTATGGGATATGTTAAACTCACCTGGAAGGTCCAAACGGTAAGCGTTGTCATTGATCCTCTCTAAGACTTTGAATGGCCCATCTCCTCGTGGTGCAAGCTTGGAAATCCTCTTTTGTGGGAATCTTTCTTGTCTCATGTGTGGCCAGACCCATTTCCCTCGCTTAAACGTCACTTCTCTTCGCTTCTTATCAGCATGCTTCTTGTAAGCTTCCGTCTTCTTCAAGATATTCTCTCGGACTGTCTCATGTAACTTCTTAATAAATTCGCCTTTCCTGAGACCATCTGAATTAAATTGCTCAAGTGGGGTTAGTGGGTTAAAACCATAAACAACCTCAAATGGAGACATTTTAGTAGCTGACTATACAGCTCGGTTGTAAGCAAACTCTATGAATGGTAAACAATCAACCCATGTTTTTAAATTCTTGCCGAGTGTAACTCTATGTAAGGAGAATAGAGTATGGTTTACCACTTTAGTCTGGCCGTCAGTTTGGGGATGGCAAGTGGTGGAGAACAACAGCTTCGTACCAAGCTTCCTCCATAGGGTCCTCCAAAAGTGGCTCAAGAACTTTGTATCACGGTCGGAGACAATGGTCCTTGGCAAGCCATGTAAACGCACCACTTCCTTGAAAAACAAGTCAGCCGTTTGCATAGCATCATTTGTTTTATCACATGGTATGAAGTGAGCCATGTTTGAGAACCGGTCCACCACAACAAAGATTGAATGGGAGAAGGTTGATACTTGCTCCAAGATCACAAAGACAGCTTTTGAAGGTCTGCCCTTTAAGCTCACATGGGAGAGTAAAACATCCTGGATCTCCAAGTTTCTTGATAGTAAGCTCCTTAACCTCTGATGCTCCAGCTTTTACCCTTAGCTTCTCAAGCTCCTCTTGGCCATTCAAACCCCTCATTTCCATTTGAGCAGCATAGAGGGTCTCAAACTTCTGCACTAGCTGTTCCTTGAATCTTCCTGGAAAAGGGATGGTTGGTTGGTAAACAGGAAGGATACCAGCTTGAGCCTTCTCATTATCATCAGCAACTTCAATCAAGTAGTCCTATGTGTTATCAAAAACTTCATGTGGCGCCCACCACTCTTCTTCTTCTGAGTTTTCCCCATCTCCAAAAGGTTCTTCTTCTACAGCTACTTGGTCAGTTTCAACAACTTCATGTGGCGCCCACCACTCTTCTTCTTCTGAGTTTTCCCCATCTCCAAAAAGTTCTTCTTCTACAGCTACTTGGTCATTGATCCTCTCTAAGACTTTGAATGGCCCATCTCCTCGCGGTGCAAGCTTGGAACTCCTCTTTTGTGGGAATCTTTCTTGTCTCATGTGTGGCCAGACCCATTTCCCTCGCTTAAACGTCACTTCTCTTCGCTTCTTATCAGCATGCTTCTTGTAAGCTTCCATCTTCTTCAAGATATTCTCTCGGACTGTCTCATGTAACTTCTTAATAAATTCGCCTTTCCTGAGACCATCTGAATTAAATTGCTCAACTTGATGAATTGGCGAAAGATCAAGTGGGGTTAGTGGGTTAAAACCATAAACAACCTCAAATGGAGACATTTTAGTAGCTGAATATACAGCTCGGTTGTAAGCAAACTCTATGAATGGTAAACAATCAACCCATGTTTTTAAATTCTTGCCGAGTGTAACTCTATGTAAGGAGGATAGAGTATGGTTTACCACTTTAGTCTGGCCGTCAGTTTGGGGATGGCAAGTGGTGGAGAACAACAGCTTCGTACCAAGCTTCCTCCATAGGGTCCTCCAAAAGTGGCTCAAGAACTTTGTATCACGGTCAGAGACAATGGTCCTTGGCAAGCCATGTAAACGCACCACTTCCTTGAAAAACAAGTCAGCCGTTTGCATAGCATCATTTGTTTTATCACATGGTATGAAGTGAGCCATGTTTGAGAACCGGTCCACCACAACAAAGATTGAATGGGAGAAGGTTGATACTTGCTCCAAGATCACAAAGACAGCTTTTGAAGGTCTGCCCTTTAAGCTCACATGGGAGAGTAAAACATCCTGGATCTCCAAGTTTCTTGATAAAAAGCTCCTTAACCTCTGATGCTCTAGCTTTTACCCTTAGCTTCTCAAGCTCCTCTTGGCCATTCAAACCCCTCATTTCCATTTGAGCAGCATAGAGGGTCTCAAACTTCTGCACTAGCTGTTCCTTGAATCTTCCTGGAAAAGGGATGGTTGGTTGGTAAACAGGAAGGATACCAGCTTGAGCCTTCTCATTATCATCAGCAACTTCAATCAAGTAGTCCTATGTGTTATCAACAACTTCATGTGGCGCCCACCACTCTTCTTCTTCTGAGTTTTCCCCATCTCCAAAAAGTTCATCTTCTACAGCTACTTGGTCAGTTTCAACAACTTCATGTGGCGCCCACCACTCTTCTTCTTCTGAGTTTTCCCCATCTCCAAAAAGTTCTTCTTCTACAGCTACTTGGTCAGTTTCAACTTCTAAGGACTCTTCCCCCCCCCCCCCCCCCCCCCCACTTTGAGGTTCACTGTCCTCAGTGAACAAGTAGAGGAACCTTCAATGATTGTCTCCTCTTCAGCTGAGAAGCTCTCTTCTTCTATGACTATGGCATTTCAGAACTCCTTTGGGTTAGCTTCTGGTTTTCCAGAAAAGTGTCCTTGAGGCTTGGGACCAGCTATGCCTTCGTTGTTCTCCAGTGTTTTGACTCTTGCAGCCAACCCTTCAAACTTGTTGGTGAGCTCTACATGTACTGAATCAGTTTTGTTGTGGACCTCTGCAAACTTCTTGTTCATTTCCAAGGTTGTGGTGACTTGAGTGTTGATCATTTGTTGCATGAGAGTCTTGAGTTCAGTGTCTTGGGAGCTGGAGGAAGCTTGTCCTTGAGCTTGGGCATTGAATCATAGAGGGTTGTAGGGCGCTCTAGGATGATAGTTGTTGTTCCTTTGCTGAAAACCTTGATTGTTGTAGGGAACAAAAGGTCTTGGGGCAGCTTGCTGTTGCTGTTGAGGGTAAACCTGATCCTGTGGGTTAGCAACATTGTTGCTCCTGTAAGACAAGTTGGGATTTAGTCTGTAGTTCCCATAGCTTTTGTATCCACCTTGATTGCCCAAGTAGTTCATCTCCTCAACTTGGCATTGCTCTTGATCATCAAGCTAACCCATGTCTCCCACAAAGTAGACCTCTTTCTTCTCCCTTAGTGCTTGGGTGCAGGCTGGTATCATCTATCCTATATCAGACAGTGCTTGGGTGAGTCCAGTGCACGTGGTGCCTAAGAAAGGAGGTGTCACAGTGATGAAGAATGACAAGGATGAGCTGATTCCAACCAGAACTGTGACAGGACACAGGATGTGCATCTACTACAGGAAGCTGAATGCATCAACAAGGTAGGATCATTTTCCTCTACCTTTCATCGATCAGATGCTTGAGAGGCTGGCAAATCACAAGTATTACTGCTTCCTTGATGGGTATTCAGGCTTCTTTCATATCTCCATCCATCCTGATGATCAGGAGAAGACCACTTTTACCTGTCCTTATGACACTTTTGCATATCACAGAATACCTTTTGGGCTGTGTAATGCTCCTGCAACCTTCCAGAGATGCATGATGTCGATCTTCACAGACATGATTGAGAAGTTTATGGAGGTTTTCATGGATGACTTCTCTGTTTATGGGTCCTCTTTCAAGAGCTGCTTGGATAATTTGTGTGCAGTTCTGCAGAGATGTGAAGAGAAGCACTTGGTCTTGAACTGGGAGAAATGCCATTTTATGGTACAGGATGGTATTGTGCTTGGTCACAGAGTCTCAGGAGATGGTATAGAGGTGGATAGGGCGAAGATTGAGGTGATGACAAGTCTGCAAGCACCTGATTCAGTCAAAGCAGTGAGGAGTTTTCTGGGTCATGCAGGTTTCTACAGAAGATTCATCAAGGACTTTATCAAGATAGCACGCCCGCTTACTGCTCTCCTCTGCAAGGATGTGAAGTTTGAGTTCACAGAAGAGTGCAAATCCGCCTTTGAACAAATCAAGCAAAGCTTTGGTTACAGCTCCTGTTGTGCAGCCTCCAGATTGGGACTTACCTTTTGAGGTGATGTGTGATGCCAGCGATTTTACAGTTGGAGCAGTGCCAGGACAGAGGAAAGACAAGAAGCTCCACGCCATTTACTATGCCAGTTGGACTTTGGATGATGCTCTGAAGAACTATGCAACAACTGAGAAAGAATTGTTGGCTGTTGTCTTTGCATTTGAAAAATTCAGGCAATACCTTGTTGGCTCCAAGGTCATGGTCCATACTGACCATTCAGCACTGAAGTATTTGATGCAGAACAAGGATGCAAAGCCAAGGTTGTTGAGGTGGATCCTGCTTCTTCAGGAGTTTGACATTGAAGTGAAGGACAAGAAAGGTGTTGAGAATGGTGTTGCTGATCATCTATCCAGGATTCAGGTCGAAGACAGTGTCCCAATCAATGATTTCTTGCCTGAAGAGAATGTTTACTTGGTGGAAACAAAAGAACAGGAGGAAAGTGTTGAAAACCTGCAGTTTTCACGAAACTGCAGGGGAGTGACGAGCAACACCAGGAGGGTGACGCTCGTCACCAACCCAGAACAGTCGCGACCAAGTTGTACGAAGGAGGTGACGCTCGTCACCAATCTCTGCACTTTGCTGTGATTTGTGCAAGCTTGGGGATGGCTATTGAAGAGCATGTTTATGCTTTGAATGATCCAAAGAGGCCCTGGTATGCTGATATTGCCAACTACCTTGCTGCAGAGGATGAACCACATGACTTCAAGGGCTATGCTAAGAAGAAATTCTTGAGAGAACTTAGAAGATTCTATAGGGATGAGCCATACCTCTACAAGCATTGTGCTGATGGGAGCTACAGAAGATGCATAGCCGAAGAAGAAGTGCAGGGCGTTCTCTTTCACTGTCATGGGTCAGAGTATGCTGGACACTTTGCCACATTCAAAACAGTCTCCAAGGTTCTTCAAGCTGGTTTTTGGTGGCCTACTGTGTTCAGGGAAGCCCAGGCCTTCATTACAAGCTGTGATACTTGTCAGAGAAGAGGAAAGATCAGCAGGAGACATGAGATGCCACATAACTTCATTCTGGAAGTAGAAGTCTTTGATTGTTGGGGTATTGACTTCATGGGACCTTTTCCCTCATCTTATGGGAATAGATACATTCTGGTTGTTGTTGACTATGTATCTAAGTGGGTAGAGGCGTTGGCTACTCCTACTAATAATGCTGCAGTGGTTTTGAAGCTGCTTAAGACCATTATTTTTTCCCAGATTTGGTGTCCCACGGATTGTCATAAGTGATGGTGGTTCTCACTTTGTCAATAAGGTTTTTGACAAGCTACTGAAGAAGTATGGTATACAGCACAGAGTGGCCACGCCCTACCATCCCCAAACCAGTGGACAAGTTGAGGTTTCCAACAGACAGATCAAGCAGATCCTGGAGAAGACAGTTGGAAAGACAAGAAAAGATTGGTCTGCAAAGCTGGATGATGCATTATGGGCTTACAGGACAGCATACAAAACACCACTTGGGACTACACCATTCCATCTTCTCTATGGCAAGGCTTGCCATCTACCAGTAGAGCTGGAATTCAAAGCAGAATGGGCCATCAAGAAGCTGAACTTCAATCTGAAACCTGCTGCAGAGAGGCGCTTAATTCAGCTCAATGAACTGGATGAAATAAGATATCTGGCCTATGAAAACTCCAAGTTATACAAGGAGAGGACAAAGGCATATCATGATAAAAAGATCATCTCCAGACATTTTGAACCCAATGACCAGGTATTACTTTACAACTCTTGTTTACAGCTTTTTCCTGGTAAACTGCGTTCTCGATGGTCAGGTCCTTTCACTGTCAAAGAAGCTCGCCCACATGGTGCAATTGTCCTTATTAACTCCAAAGGAGAGGAGTTCACTGTCAATGGACAAAAGGTGAAGCATTATTGGGCACAAACCGAGATTCCAGCAGGACATATTGTGTCTCTGGATGATGCACCAGCTGTCTAAACAGCCAACCAAAGTCAAGCTAATGACTTTAAACAAGCGCTTAGTGGCAGGCAACCAACTGGTAAGTTGTAAATATTGTACTTAGTTTTTATTTTCGTGTTTTAGTTTACTAATATTATTCAGTTAAAACAAAAAAAACAAAAAAAACGCTGACGATCGTCACCCTTAAGGTGACGCTCGTCACCCGTAGAAGTCGAGCATGGGGGATTTAATTTCTTCCTCCTCTTCCTCATGCTCACTTCTGAAATTAACGAACACTTACATATTCTCATATAATCACAACTTTTGATTTCTTGCACCAAATTGAGTAATTCAAAAGCCTAATCCGTGCGGATTATGCTCCTCTTTCTGAATATCCCTCAGTTTTTAAGATCTGCAAGGTATGTGTTCGGAATCCCTAATTTTCAGTCCGCCATAGGATTGGTAAAATCCAATTTTTGACATGATTAGCTTGATTTAACTGTTGAATCATGGTTAGTTAGGTTGTATTAGAGGAATGGAACCATCTTTGTGAGCTTTTATCGGTTGTTTTGCAAATATTGAATTTTCGAGTTCATGATGAACTTTGCACAAATCTGAAAATTTTGGATGATTTGGGTTGAACTGATGCTTGAATTGTGTTCCTGGTAGTGTTGTAGTCGATCGCCATCAGTTATTTCACCTTGATTGATTGATTTTTTGAATTTTGAAAAATTTGCTAATTTTGGTGATGTTTTTGTCGATTTTGAACTTGAATTTTCAGATGCCTAGACAGGAGAAACGACCAAGACAAGGCTCGTCTTCCAGCCCTGCATCAGGCTCTACGGATTCCTTCAGTCATTACTCGGTTTGCAGGCCTCCATGGCCCAAGCAAGAAGATTGGAAAATAGCTTCAGGAGTGGCTTGGGCAGGGACTCCGAGGCAAGAAATATCACGGGATACTTGTATATTCTGTGATATCCAGGAGGAGTGGGATGAGTATGACACGCTGTTCTACAATGCGTGGTTGAGAGTGAAGATTGTCCCTACTCAATTCGCAGATCCTACTGTTCTGCAGAAGATGGGCATCTTCGAGGAGGTTTCAGAGATCCTAGAGAGGATCGGGATGGGCATTATGCAATTCCAGCAGTATAATCTGTATCCAGATTTGGTCTGCCAGCTTCTCTCTACTGCTCGCGTCTACTACGCCAATGAGCTGGCGAAGTGTGCGCAGGAAGGCACATTGACATTCCTGGTCCACGGGGTTCGTTACAGGATCAGTCTGATGGAGCTTTGTGGGATTTATGGCTCCTCTGACTACCCCACAGGCATTCTCCTTCCCTCTCAGTGGACTCACATGCGGACATTATGGTCCAAGTTCGCGAATGGAGTCTATGACAGCAAGACTAGCATGCAGACATAGGTTTAACATCCTGTCTTGAGGTACATTCTGCGCCTTTTTGGCCATAATATATTGTGCAAGTCTGCGCCTAGCAAGACACGGGTTAGTGAGCTGATTCTCCTCTACTACGGACTCTATGAGATGTTTGATGATGTGATCCCTATCGATAGCATGATTCGCGCCAACTTGGGCGCTGTTTTCGCTGAGCATCTGGTCTCCTTGAAGACCAAACCGTTCACCAGTCCAGGGGAGAAGACTGAGAGTGTTGGCAGCCTTCTCACACCCATCTTCCATCATTTCCAGATCGATGTCACTCCCTGCAGTCTACTCAGTGCCAGATCACTCATGGATGACCAGTATCTGCGCCATTTCGCTTGGCTCAAGATTGGCGTTGTCTGGACTTTTACTACTACTTCTGGAGAGTATGTTGGCATTCGGTTGCCACATGGAGCCCTCACTACAATTCAGGGAGTCCCACGCCTGCTGTTCTTCATGCCAGATTGGACTCTGCTGCGCCCTGCTAGAGCTGCTACAGCTAGCGCCTCTGCTTCTACTGCTGCTGCTGATGATGCTGGACCATCTAGATGCCAGACTACCTCCTCCACTGCATTCAGGCGCCCACCACGACCACAGACACCCATGGATATGGCTGCTTTTCTGGAGTATGTCATTGACAGCTTTGAGTGACTTTGGGATGTTGTTGCTACACTTAGCAACTGTGGTTGTATCCGCCCACATTACACCACTGAGCCTTGCGAGGATGAGGACTGAGGTTCTACTATCTGGTTACTTGTTTCTGTTTCTCTTTCATTTTTATTTCTCTTGAGTCATTTTTCTGTTTTCTTTGAGTCAGTTGTCAGTTTTTTTGATGATGTTTTGTGAGATTGATGAACCAGGTTCTTATTGCTATGTTTGGATGTTATTAATGGTGTGTTTAAGTGCTCTGACAGTCTAACTTCTGAGTACACATGACAACATAACGTTAATAACCATCTAACTTGATGATTGTGCAATACAGGTCGTGGTGACTCTCGTCACCAGAATGGTGACGCTCGTCACCAGACTGGTGACGCTCGTCACCCAACCCCACGCGAGGTAACACTTTTTCGCCTTGGTTCAACGACTTCTCGTTCATTTTTCTGACCAACTCTTGGCTTAATAACACTGGGGACAGTGTTGTTTAAGTCTAGGGGAGGTGGTTACTGCCGTTTTGTGCTTTGTGTCATGTTTATAGAGTCTTAAAGTTGAGTCAAAAACCTGTTTTTATAGAGTCCAAATTTTGAAACTGTCAGTTTTTCTTGGAACTAACCATAGGACGTTTTTGCTTATAAGAATCATTGCCACAGTAGTTGATTACAAGTCTTACTAGGTTGAAAGTCATAGGTAGATCAGTGTAGCAATGAAGGTTTAGGTTCTTAGAGAATCTGGAAAATTTGCTGTTAGCTCCACCTTAATGAACTTTAAACTTCTTGTCTTGGTGATTGATTCTTATTGATCTTGATTCTCTCTTTCAGCACTGACAATAAAGTTAAGATACAGTCTCTCTTTAATCTTCCCTGATGCAGTTTTTAAAAGTTTAAGTCCAAAAAATGGTGCATTCATGACCCTGTCTCCTCAAAAGGAACAACAGTAGTGAACACACTCAAGAACCTGTCTCCTCACAAGGAACACAAGTATTGAGTAGCACCAATTCTTAGACTGTAAAATTTGAGAATAAAGTGAAAAATCGAAAAAATCAGAATGAAAAGATCAAGGGAAGAAAAAATAGGAGAGCTGTGTTGAGATTGAATTGTTCAGTTGTTTAGGAAGGTAAAAGAATCTGTAAGTGATTGAGATGATAAACCCTTGATGAGACTTCACACTTAGATAAAAAATAAGGAGTTAGCTGTAGAAATTTCGGATTTCTTGAAGGGATTTGGACTGGACTTGAGAGATTTGCTAAACTTGTGATGATTAGACTGAAATTTGATCTTGTGTTGACTTTGTGGTATGTGGATTCGAAAGTTCTAACCAGTGTGGTGTTCCTGATGTCTGACTGATTGTTTCTTGTTTTCAAACCTCAACCCTGTTCTCTGTCTGATGTTTGCTTGAGGGCAAGCAAAAGCTAAGTCTGGGGGAATTGATATACCATGGTTTTTAACCATGATATAAGCCCTTTTTGTTGAGTCTTTTTGGTCTTTTTAGAGTCCTAGAAGAGTCTTTGCAGGTTATAACATATCTGGAGCATAATTGGAGATATTGAAGCTTTTTGGAGCATTGCAAGTTGAAGCCACGAAGTATCCAACTCGGGAAGAAAAGTATGCATATAGGTGACTCTCGTCACCATATTTGGTGACTCTCGTCACCCACCAGGGAAGGAGGTCGTGGCTGTTTATTAAAAGATGGAGCATTATTTGCAGAATTGGTCCAAAAATTCCATTATTTGCAAGAAGACCCCAGATCGTGTTTAGCCTCTATTTATTAGGTTTTTCAGCCATTGTTGGCTTTTATCTTAGTTTTTTAAGAATTCAGAGAGATTTATTCAGAGCTTTTTGGGAGACAAATCATGTACTCTTTTGAGAAGATTTCGAACTCCCTTATTCTTTTACTCTTTCTCTTAATGCAATATTATTCAGTTATGTTTTGTGATTCCATGATCATGTCTGAGTAATCTGCTAGTTAAGTTAGGGCTTTTTCAAAGGTTGATGAAGAGTTTGTAGAATTGCTACCTGTTAGGAATATCTTTTGGTTTTTCATCTCTGCTTGCTTTAAAATCGAATTTCTGAGATACATCATCTAGGAATCCGAAAATCATAGGTTGTTAAATATATGTGAGAGCATTATTGATAACTTGAACTAGTATTTGATGAGCAAACCAACTTAGTGCAAAGAGATTTGGCTTAGGAGTTTTGTGAACAATTGAATCTGATCATTCCTGCATGCTTAGGTTGTTAGGGTTTGCAAAGAGATTTGAAACTCTGTTATTTAGGCATAGATAACTTCTGCAATGAGAATTGATTAGTTATACATCAGTGATTCATGTTTAAAACGGTTCTTAATCATTCCTGATTTCTTGCATTCTACATTCTTGGATTCAACCTGCGAACTGTCCTGACTTAAGTTTTTAGTCTTCTGAAACTTAGATCAACAACTTGAATTTCGTTTGCTTACTTTTATTTATCATTCGCATTACATACATTACATTCTGCTTACCTTAATCCGATAGTGTAGTCTGCATACTCCTTTGGGATTCGATACCCCTTGTACTACAACTGCTTTTGCTGTGCACTTGCAGTAGTTTTTATTTGGGTAAAACCTGAGCCCTATCAGAGGGCATTGTTGAGTGAAACCTCTAAACCTTTCCCAAGTGTCTACAAAGCTTTCATTAGACCACTGTTTGAATTTTGTGATCTCATTCTTATATCTTGCGGTTCTAGAAGGAGAGAAGAACTTGGTGAGGAAAGCACATTTAAATTGTTCCCAAGAGGTGATGATTCCTTGTGGTAAAGACCTTTCCCGCATTTGAGCTTTCACCAACCTCAACCACTTCATCATCATCTACTACTGTATCTTTCTTGGAGATAACCTTTTCTTCCCTTGAGGCAGCCTCATAGGCAGCTTCCTTCTCCTTTTCTCTTATGGCCCTTACAGATTTTTCAAATTCCTCCCCGACACGTAGAGATTCAATGTCCTCATTCATGATAGAGGGTGTCACCTTTGGAGTTATGGGGACAAACTCCTGGCCATATAGAAGGCTTTCAATCTCAGCAATAGAGTATTCATTCTCTTCTTGAGTAGTTACAGAATTAGAGGATATAACATAACATTACTCTAGGGTCCTCTTGAAGGTTAGTGGCTGAGCATTGGTCTCTTGTTTACTCAGCTTCATAGTCAAGGAGTCTATTTGGGATTGAATGTTGCTTCTGCTGGAGACAAGACTTCTTTGAAGTTCAGCAGCCATACTTCATTGAGCTTCAGCCATGCTTCTTTGAATTTCAGCCATGCTTCTTTGAATTTCAGCCATGCTTCTTTGAATTTCAGCCATGCTTCTTTGAATTTCAGCAGTTTGGAGTTGTTGGATTTGAAGGAAAAGTTTCTTGATGTCCAAATTTTGAGAAAGTTGATTGCTTGGTTTTTGTTGAGGTGGCGCCAAGGCAAGCTGCATAGGAGTAGTGGGAAGTATCATGTTCCCTTGCTGTTGTTGAGAGGCGCTCTGTTGGTGAGATGAGGAGCCTTGATGGTGTTGAATGTAAAGGTCTCCATTTAACAACATATTCACCTTTTTTGCATAGCTTTTATCTCTTGCCTTGTTGTTTCCAACTTATCTTCAGCTGCTTTTGCATTTTTCTCAAACTCATCAACATAGTCCCAATTAAATAGTGCTGTGTTCTCCACCAATATCCAACCTTTATCCACATATTTTCTAAGGAAATAACCATTACTAGCTGTATCTAGAAGGATTCTTACTCTTGGTATAACACCTCTATAGACTGTGGAGAGAAGCATTTCTCTAATGAAGCCATGATGAGAGAATTGTTGAGTGAAGCCTTTAAACCTTTCCCAAGTACCTCCAAAGCTCTCATTAGACCACTGTTTGAAGTTTGTGATCTCATTCCTGAATCTTGCAGTTCTAAAAGGAGAGAAGAACTTGGTGAGAAAAGCACATTTGCATTGTTCCCAAGAGGTTCCTTGTGGTACAGACCTTTCCCACATTTGAGCTCTCTCACAAAGAGAGAATGGAAATAATCTGAGCTTGAATCCATCATCTGTAACTCCACCAAGCTTTGTCATAGCACATATCCTCTCAAAAAGATCCAAATGCTCAAGAGGATCTTGATTAGGCAAGCCAAAGAACTTCCTTTCTTGAACCATATCAATCATGCTGCTTTTTATCTCATAGTGGTGAGTCTCCTTAGGTGGAAGAATACCTTTTCTTGAAGCATAACTTGAAGGTATATCATCAGCACTAATAGGTCTCAATGGTCTTTGATCTCTCATACCCAAAGCTCCTTGTAAACCTGCTTGACCTTGCTGTCCTTGTAACCCTTGAATCCCTTGGGGACCTTGCAAACCTTGTGAACCTTGCAAACCAAAACTAGCAGCATATTGATGTTCTTCCATGCTTCAACAACTGACTTCTGCTGCTGCAAACCCAAATGCATTAATCATGAACTTCAGTTGAAGTTGTAGACACTTAGGAACCAGTATGTTGGTACCTACACAAGGGTTTTATGTCAATACAAAGGAGTTATAAAAAGATGCCAATAGAGTTGTGAGCAGAAAGCTTTAAGTCAAGTGGAATCAAGCAAGTTTGTTGTTTACACAACTAAAACTATCAACATGAATGATCAAGCACCAAACAGAATTCAAAATAGAACAACTTAGCAATGATCAGAAGCAAAACTTAGCAAGACTTAGGCTGTTTTAAACATCATTGACCAAGCAAATAAGCAATCAATGCAAATTCCTAGACATAGAGTTCACAATCAAGCAAGTTAAGTCAAATCTCTTGACAAGTAACCCTTTTCTAATCATTCTAACAAGAACTAACTCTCATTAGTGCTTGAACAATCAACAAGCATGAAAAACCAACTCTATTCAAGTCAAAATACTCCTCCAACAGTCAATCTCTTGAGCTAAGGCCAGTAAATCATCTATTAAACAAGATAAACATTTCATCAAACACGTGGTGGGCATAAGATAAAGCTTAAATCTAGATTCATCTGATCAAGACAAATCTAGCTTAAGAACAGATTAATAGAGAGGAATCAACCTAATTAAGCACTAACAAACCCTAATCAAGCCTCTAAATTCTCTCAATCTACCACATCTAAGAACTCTAAAAGGGTCTACTCACTCATCATCATAGAAAACACCAAATCACAAGAGTAAATGATGCTAAACATGATTAAAAGGGAGATTAGAGAAAAAATTAAAAGGCAAATGCAAAACTTTGATTTAAATGATAGACTTGTTCTTACAAAGACTGTAAAACTTTAAAAACTAAGCAAGAACAAGCCTTGATGCTAAAAACATTAGATCAAACCAATTCATAGTAAATGAAAAAAGCACTAGAATAATGGCAAAAGTTGTAAATAAAAGGTAGTTCGGACTGGTTTGCATCGTCACAAGTGACCGATGTGGATGACCGATGCTGGACTCAGGTGCTTCCCATCGTTCACTTCTTGACCGATGTGCTTGATCGATGCAATCTTCGGACACTTAGCTGGATCCCATCGGCCATGAGTGACTGATGCTGGTGTCCTGTCTCTTCTCATCGGTCATGACCGACATGATCTTCCACTTCTCTGCTGCATTACATCGGTCACAAGTGACCGATGTGCTCTGTGCCATGATCGATGGAACACCAGAAATCGCCTTCCTTAGCTCCTTTTGCTCCTTCTCAGCTTGGCTAACTCCTTGAACCATTCCCACACTTCGTCCTTGCTCCCAATAGCTTCTTAAGTACCTAAAAACATCTTTAATGCATAGAGAATGCAAACTACAACCTAAATGAAACCTAAGTCTAAAAGGAAAGGAAAATGAAACTAAAGAGAATGAAAAATATGCAAAAGGGAACCAAAACATGAACTAAATGCAAGCTTATATGGATTAAACAAAATGAAGCATGATTATGCAAAGTGAATTTAAAGCAAGTAAGCAATTATATTTATGAACAGTAATCAGCTCTAAACAATCAACTTGCTTAACTAATAAATTTCACCATGCAAAAATCAAAACAAGCACTATAAACTAATCAAAACGAGTTCTTAATGCAAAAGATTCAAAAACTTTAAACAAGCTCAAAGCATAAGAACAAGAGATGAAGAGTTTAAGAAAGCAAACCATTTAGGACTTATGAGCACTTTGAAAAGACAAAAATAAGAGAGAAATAGCTAAGAAATTTCGTGGTTCAAGTGATAGAAGAGAGAATGTGAAGTGTGAAGAGTGAAGAGGGATTAGATGGCTTATATATAACCTAAGAGGGAACATAAGGAATCTAAAGAGTGGGGGACAAAACCAAAAGTGCTCAGAAGTGGATCAGAATGGCACGAACGAGCCACAAATTTAAATTCAAACTCCATTGGCTCCAAGCCAAGAGAGGAAATGTTTTTGAAAATTTCAGTTCTTACCTCGGGGACCACATCAGTCACTTTTGACCGATGCTGCTGACCGATGATCCTCCTGCCCATTAACATCGGTCACTCCTTGACCAATACAAGTGACCGATGTAGGCCTTCATTACTCGGGCTGATCACATCGGTCACTTTTTGACCGATACAAGTGACCGATGGAAACTATCCAAGTCACTTCTTTTCCCACATCGGTCCCGGTGCATCTTTTGGTTCTACAATATCGGTCATAGGTGACCGATGGACATGACCGGTGGAGCCAGCATCGGTCTGGCAGGACCGATGCTAACCAGAAGGCACCTATTTTGGTTCCCCAAACATCTTCTCATTCTCCAATCCAAACTCGTGCTTCTAAGAACACTAAAAATGCAGAAACATGAACTAAAAAGCATAATATATACAAAGGATATCATGGGACTACCGCCCAAGTGTGCTTGTTTAAAGTCACTAAGCTTGACTTTGATTACCTCTCTAGTTGAGGTAAGGAGAAGGAGTCTCGGAACTCCTTAGTGGTGTCTTGCTCCTCTTGATCCTGGTGGTGACCCCATTAATCCTCATCTCAGCAAAGGGCTTAGACTTGCCTCCTTGCTTCAGCTTGTAACAGATTTCACCATCATTAGAGAAAAAGGGCTTCAAGATCACCCCTCCTTCTTTAGTAACCATCTTAATTTTACTCATCTTCTTGCAACTAACCACTTCAAGGACCTCCTTTTCAGTGGTGTCTTCAAACAACCTTGACAAACAGCAGCCATCAAAGCTTTCTCCTTGGTATCCTTCAAACTCTGGCCGGTTCTTGTCAACTCCCTTCATCTTGTTCAGCTCCATGGAGAAAGTATATTCATGCTTCAGCTTGTTACCCTTGCTGTCAAACTTCAAGACCTTATCCTTTGTAAGCCTCAGCTCTGTTGTGCATTATCTAGCATCAAAGACAGCTCCAGCTGAAGCTAAGAATGGTCTTCCAAGTATAATTTCATTCTTGATCTGCCCTTCAACATTCAACACCAAGAAATCAGTTAGGATAGTCACTCTTTCTATCTGCATAGGGACATCCTTCAAGGCTTCTAGTGGTGACTTCACAGTCCCATCAGCAATGGTTAGAGACACATTGCTTTTCTGGAACTTGGTGTAACCCAACTCCTTGGCTGTAGAGGTTGGCAACAGATTGATGCTTGCACCGAAATCACACAAAAAGCTTTTGAAAGTCTTGCCCTTGAGCTCACATGGGAAAGTAAAGCAACCAGGATCTCCAAGCTTCTTGATGTTCAGCTCATTGACTTCTGGTTCTACAACCTTAGCTATTGCCTCTTTCAAACCTTCTTCAGCATCTAAACCTCTCATTTCCATTTGATCTGCATAAAGAGTTGCATACTTCCTGACTATTTGCTCCTTCAATCTTCTTGAAAATGGAATGTCAGGTTGGTAAACTGGAAACGCATCAGCTTGAGTCTCCTTCTTAGCATCAGACACTTGAACAAGGTCTTCCCCCTCACTTTGCTCATCAATGTCCCCATTGATCAGTGACAAGAACTCATCTATAATAGCATCTTCCTCAATGGTTAAAGCATCTAGAGAATCAACAGCTTGGCAATACTCTTTGGGATTCATCTCACACTTTCCAGGAAGATTACCTTGAGGGCGTGGTGCATTAGCTACTCCTTTGTTGTTCACTCTTGCAGTTAGACCATCAAACTTGTTTGTCAACTCAACATGAACAGAGTATATCTTGTTGTGGACCTCAGCCAACTTTTTGTTCATCTCCAAGGTGGTGTTGACCTGATTTTGGAGCACTTGCTGCATCCGACTTTTGAGTTCTGGCTCTTGAGAGCTTGAGGAAGCTTGAGCTGGAGCTTGAGCATTGAATCCTGGAGGGTTGTAGGGCGCTCTAGGCTGGAAGTTGTTGTTCCTTTGTTGAAAGCCTTGATTCTTGTTGTTGTAAGGCACAAAAGATCTTGGACCAGCTTGCTGTTGCTGTTGAGGTGGATAGACTTGGTCTTGAGGATTGGTAACATTGTTGCTTCTGTAGGATAGGTTTGGGTTAGGTCTGTAGTTCCCATACCCATTGTAGCCTCTGTGATTACCAAGATAGTTCATCTCCTCAACTTGGCAGCCTTCTTGATCTTCAATCTGAACCAAGTCACCAACAAAGTTAACTTCCTTCCTTTCCCTTAGCAACAGATCAATCTTCACATGTGAAGCCTTGATCTCCTTCTTGTTAGACTCCAGTTCATCCCTAGCACTCCTAGGAGTTCTATCAAACTCCTCATTATAATTCCCATCTGATTGTGCTAGATTCTCCACAAGTTCCAATCCCTCATCAACATCTTTAGATAAGAAGTTACCATTAGATGCAGTATCTAGGAGCATTCTGGTTTTTAGGAGGGCGCCTCTGTAAAGAGTGGAGAGGAGTGAAGGTTGACAAAACCCATGGTGTCGGCACTAAAGTGTGTAGCCTTTAAATCTTTATCATGCTTCACCAAAGCTCTCATTGTTCCTTTGAGCAAATCCAGAGATTTCATTCCTGATCCTAGCAGTCCTTGAAGTAGAGAAGAATTTGGCTAGCAAGGCTCTTTTGCACTCATCCCAACTAGTGATGCTTCCCTGAGGCAAGTTCTTTTCCCATTGGTGAACTTTACCCCCTAAGGAGAATGGGAAGAGTCTCAGTTTGAAGCCATCTTCGCTGACACCATTAATCTCAAAGTTATTATTCTGAACTGCTGGAGGAAGGATTCCTGTTCTATTATTGTAGGCATTGGGTGCGTCACCTGCACTTAATTGTCTGACTTGTCTTGGAGCCTGAGCTGCTCCTCTAGGGCCTTGCTCTCCTTTCAAGCCCTGAACTCCTTGCTGTTCCTGTTAGACTTGAGCACCAGCTGCTCCTTGAGGACCTTGTAACCTCATATCATCCACAGCATGTGGCTCCTGAACATTCATCCCTAACCTCTCCAAGTGTTGCTATCTTTCTTGTTACCTTCTTGCTCTTCGACCTCTGTCCAACAGATTGATGTTGTCAATGAAGTCCACCAAGTTGCTAGAGCCTTTTGATCTAAGGTTCATACACCTGGAAACAGCAATGAGAGTCAAGGATGATTAGTAACCAAATAAAAATAGAACTTGATCTTAAAGTTTCCACAAACTCTAATGATCCAAACAATAACCCCAATGGTAACGACGCCAAATTCATACACAAGAGTTTGGGCTCTTGGCTTCAATCACCCAAGCTTGTACTAGTCAGTTGTAGTATAGCATAGGGTTTTTATCAGTCCAAAGGAGTTATGAATAGATGCCAATAGAGTTATGAGCAGAAAGCTTTAAGTCAAGTGGAATCAAGCAAGTTTGTTGTTTACACAACTAGAACTATCAACCTAAATGATCAAGCACCAAACATAACTCAAAAGAGAACAACTTAGCAATGATCAGAAGCAAAACAGAGCACTTAAAGCAAAATTTGAAATTCGAATAAGAGAAAGCAAGTTCCTGGATGTGATTATTGACTTTGGAGAATTCAAAGGCAAGACTTAGGCTGTGGCAAACATCATTGACCAAGCAAATAAGCAATCAATGCTAATTCCTAGACATAGAGTTCACAATCAAGCAAGTTTAGTTCAATCTCTTGATAAATAACCCTTTGTTAATCATCCTAATAAGAACTAACTCTCATTAGTGCTAGAACAATCAACAAGCATGAACAACCAACTCTATTCAAGTCAAAATACTCCTCAAATAGTCAATCTCTTGAACATTTCATCAAACACTTGGTGGGTATAAGATAAAGCCTAAATCTGGATTCATGTGATCAAGACAAATCTAGCTTAAGAACAGATTAATAGAGAGGAATCAACCTAATTAAGCACTAACAAACTCTAATCAAGCCTCTAAATTTCCTACTCTACCACATCTAAGAACTCCAAAAGGGTCTACTCACTCATCATCATAGAAAACACCAACTCACAAGAGTAAATGATGTTAAACATGATTAAGAGGGATATTAGAGAAGAAATTAAAAGGCAAATGCGAGACTTTGATTTATTGTTAGCATTTTTAGAGATACGAGTTCTCATTTTAAAACATCATCACCATGTTAAGTGCTTGTTTGTTTGAGGGAAATAAAAAGTTAAGTGTGGGGGTGTTAATAGCCTGCTATATTAGAGCATTTTAGGCTGCATTGCATGCATCTTTTCCTTTGTTTTTGCATATTAGTTTAGCATTTTAGTCTCATTTGCACTTAGAATCAATATTGCATGCATTTAGCTAAGGATTGCATATATATGCATACATTTGCATCTTTGTGGTGTTTCTCAGGTGTTTTTGAAGGTTCTTAGAGTTTGAAGAGGAGATTGAAGCAGTTCATGTTTGAAGAGATGTCAAAGAAGGAGATTTTCCAAGTCTGGTCCCATATCGAGATGATGCATCGAGCAAAACCTCCGTGTAGTCTGCCCGATGCAAGCCAAAATACGTGAAGGAGTAGTCTGATTCATGGAGCCTAAGGCACTGTCTACATCGAGGTGCTGCATCGAGCAGGGAAAGCAGGAACAAGCCAATACAAGCTGCACGGACCATATCGGGGTGGTGCATCAAGCAGAACACCGTCCGTACCACCCCAATACAACTTATCCGCGTGTTTGACCGGGTTTTATCAATGACCTTATTTTATTTTTAGGTTTTTCCTTCTTTTTTGGTTCCCAGTTATAAAAGGGAAGCCACAAAACTTTATCATTATGTCATCTTAGTTCCAAAAACCTTATCTTATCTCTTGCTTAGCCAAAAAAGGCGATTTGCCCCATCTTGTAAACACTTTTATTTTCTTCAATCAAGTTTGCATTTTTATGGTTTAATCTTGTCTTCTATTCTCTAATCTGGCATCCTGGTATTTTAGTTTACATTATCTTGCCTTTAATCTCATCTAATCATGTTTAACTCTAAATAAAAGGGATGAAACATGGTTAGTGAGTAGTTTACTTTAGATTTAGGTTCTAAGTAGGAAAAGTGGTAATTAAGATGTGATTAAGAGGTATTTATGATTGATTAGTTGTTCTCTGTTGTTTCCTTCTCTTGCAAAGTAATTATTGTTCATAAATCTTCTCCCTTTTGATTGAATATTGTATTGTTGATGCATATGGTTCACTTGATGGTTTGAAATCTTGTTTCTATGCATGGTTCGCCTATTTTGCTTGATAGTCTTAGATTGGTCTATGTTTCCTTTGTTCAGTGACACCAAAGTTATAGTTCACCTTGCTAGATGATTCGCTTAGGGCTAGATAGTGCATGATTTGAGATTTTTGCTTGATGGTTAGATAGTATGCATTAGAAGAACATGTTTTTGCTTGAGTCATGTCAATTGCTATGCATTATTAGGATTTGCATTGCGAGCCTAGTTCCATGCTCTTGATTGGTGATTAGCTGTATAGGTCCATATATGGTTCAAAAGATTGATAGGATGATCTGAATTCTTGCTTGAGTGAGAGATGTATACTTGACTAGTTCATCTTTTAGGCTCTATGGTTCTGTTCTTTATGCTCATGATTAGAGAATACACCATCATAAGTGGGTTTGACACTCTAGTCTTGTTGAATACGGTTTGCCTATTAACCACTAGGAAGATCATTCATTAGATACCTTGTCTAGGATTACATCATTGAGAATTGCTTGCTTTTGAATTCTTAATGTTAGCCTTTGATTTGAAATCCCCTTGTCAATCTTGAAAACCACTTAATCATTATTGCTTAACACCTTGAATCTTGTTTTCCTTTAATTGTTTTAAATCTGTTTTGCTTAGTTTCTTTTTCTTACTTTAATTCAGTATTCATATTGCTTAGTTTCATTTCGGCTTAGTTTTTTCTTTATATTCATTTTGATTAGTCTTTGTATAATTGCATTTCAATTCTGTCTCTTTTACTGCATTACTAGGTTGTTAGAGTTACTATTTCACAATCAAAATCCCCAATCTTGCTCTCCCTTCCACAAGTGTGTTTGACACCTGATCTCTATACTGCAACAAATTAGAGACCGAGGAACATTAGCTTCAAGGGCCTAAAAAACCCTTGTTTCAAGTGGTCGCCATCCATACTCGACATTGAGTTTCAGGTGCTTGATGTCGTGCTGGTGTTGGTCGACATCTGTGGTCGACATCCTAATCGGGTGTCTCGGGCTGTTTATGTTGTTTGACATCTATGCACGATATGGGTGTCCTGTCTCCGGATGTCGACCTTCATGCTTGACATTGATACTCGACATAGACTTCCTCTCCCTCGGTTGGAAGATGTCGTGCGATATGCATCTCACCAAGCTCCACATCGGTCCCAAAATGCACTTCCTTTGCTCCTCCAGATTCTCCTTGGCTGGGACAACTCCCTAGATCATTCCCAAGCTTCCACTATGTCTCCAAAGGCTGGGACAACTCCCTAGATCATTCCCAAGCTTCCACTATGTCTCCAAAGGCTTCTTAGGTACCTAAAAATATTCCTTATGCAAAAAAAATGAAAACTACAACCCAAATGCAACCTAAGTCTAAAACCAAAAATAAATGAGACAAAAGGGAAGGACAACATGAAAGAGAAGACTAAAACATGAACTAAATGCAAGCTTATATGATGCAAGTATGAGAGATATCAACACCTAGGGAATTCAAAACCAGCAACAAGCAAGGCCAATAATCAAGCCATTAATTTCATCAATTTGCAACAAGGCAATGATGTCTAAGTAATGCACATGTCAAACCCACATTTGATAGTGTATTTGTACAAAACCAGCATGATCAACAAGGCTTTTAAAGATCAAACAATCTACTATGATGCAATATAATCATATAAGCAATAGTCCCTAACTTAGTCTTTTCAAACATTTAAACGAACACTTGTGATGCAGCAAACACTTATGATCAATTTCATTTCACCAAATTACTCAAGCCTTAAGAGCAACTAAGCAAGGTAAACAAAGCAAGCATTAAGCACAAATTCTCTAAGCAATCATCTAATCATCTCCAAATCTGCTCCAACCTTAAACCATGAAAAACTACTCACTACGCATCTTAAAATCAACAGAACAAGGCGAAATTAGCAAAGCAAACATGATCAAACAAAAACTAGAAGGTAAATGACAATAGAAATGCAAAACTTTATTAAAAAGAGTGATCTTGATCAATATCTCATAAAATCTCTTTGTGGTTCTCCCACAGCTTGAAATTAGGGATTAAAAACAAGATAAGTACCAAAAAAAGATAAACAAGAGCTTAAATAAGTGAAAGAATAAGGTTTAGGCAAAAGTGGAAAAACTTGGTCAACAGCGCGGAGTTGACGCATCGGGCAGTACGGACATATGTTCGGCTCGATGCGTCATGCTCGATGCAGCTTGTCCCTGTTGAATCACGCAGATTTTGTCGGGTCAGCACGCACCGGGCAGGCTTGCCTGGATTTTGGTCGATGTGCTTGCCCGGTACAATAGCATGGTGAACACTGCGTAGCTCAAATCCCTCTATCTCTTGAACCCCAAATCTAAGTGCCATGATTCTACCACCACTGGAAATCTATTCTGATCCTCTAAAACGTTCATGAAGAACGTGGAGCCTGAATCTGTGTGGAGGGGCTTCGTCCGGACCGATCTATAACTCGCATCCTATTGAACCGAGCAAAGACTTCGATGTGGGACCTCAGTGTAGCTTCTAAACAGCTTGGCTTCATTCTTCTTGCATATTTCTTTGACTCCAGATGATCCTCCATCCTCCAATGAATCTCCTTAGTCCCAAAAACACCTGAAACACACTCGAAATATGCAAATGTATGCAATCTTAATCTAAATGCATACGTAGCTACTTCTAGATGCAAATGGGACGAAAATGATAAGAAATGGTGCAAGATCAAGGGAAAACATGTACAAAATGCAGCCTAAAACACTACAATAAAGCAAGCTATCACTGGCTATGAACAAGAATTCTCTAGAGAGAGGGAAACTAAATGCCTAAATGAAAGAAGATTTTCTGTGGTGGGGAGAGATGGCAAACAAAAGTTGTTAATGCAAATACAAGGGAAATGAATAAACACGCAATAAGGAAATAATTAAAAATAAAATCTAGGAAAATCTTTTTTTAAATTAAAAAAAATTTGGGTCAAGAAGAGAGAACATTACCTGCACTAAGGCTTACACCTATGTCCCACCTAGGTTTGGCTCTATAAAATGTTTTCAAAATTTTTACCGAGATGATTCGCTTAGGGCTAGATAGTGCTTGTTTTAAGACTTTTGCTTGATGGTTAGATAGTTTTCATTAGGAGAACTTGCTTTTGACTGGATCCTGTTAATTGCTTAGCATTGTTAGGTTTCACAATTGTGAGCTTAAACCTTCGTTCTTGATTGGTTGAGTTAGCTACATAGGTGACTATATGCTTCAAACGATTGATAGGTTGATCTGAATTCTTTTTTGAGTGAGAGAAGTTTACTTGATTAGTACTTCTTTTAGGTTTTATGGTTCTATGCGTTATGTTCATGGTTAGAGAATACACCATCAAAAGTGGGTTTGACACTCTAGTCTTGTTAAATTAGATTTGCTTATTAGCCACTAAGAAGATATTTCCTTAAATACCTTGCTTAGGATTGCAATATTGAGAATTGCTTGCTTGTCATGTGCTTGATGATTGCCTTTGTTAGAAATCTCCTTAGTGATCTTGCTTTTAATTAATAGTTCAAATTCACATTCCGTTTAGTTATCTTTGCTTGCTTATGTTCAGTATTCATCTTGTTTAGTACTTGCTTAAGTTTCATCTTGCTTAGTCTTTGTTTAGTTGCATTTCCTGTTTTCTCTTTCTTGCATTGTTAGGTTGTTAGACTTGTTCTTACACAATCAAAACCCCAATCTTTCTTAGCTTATGGGATTGTTTGCATCTCACCATCCACATGTGATTGATATCTGATCTCTATTCTACAACTGATTAAAGGCTAAGGACATTTGTCTTTACAACTAAAAAGTCTTGTTTCAAGCAACTACTTTTCTCAGTGAGTTTGGGTCCCCCTATACGAATAACCAATCCCCATAAACCCCAAAATAACAAGTGATATCAAGCATCATTGCACCATATTAGGACTCATATAGTATAAGTTTTGTATTACATTTCATCCTTTAAAGTCCAAAAGTGTCTAATTTTATCCATTTAAAGCATAGCATGCATTTAGGTTAGGATTGCATTTTGCATGCATTTTGAGAGTGTTTTCAGGATCTTGTCGAGCTAAGGAGGCATTGTGCAAGAGGATGGACCAAGCAAAGGAAAGAGGTTCAGCAAGGAGAAGCAATTCTAGGCGTGGAGATGCTCATACCGGCCAAGTGTACCGTGGAGAACAACTCTGCTCTTCCACGGTACGATTCGCACCTATCAGGATGATGTCCGTACACTGACGAGTCCCCTCGGAGGCGATTCAGACCGGTGAAGCAGCCGTCGTACACAAGTGATTCTCCAGGTGCACTTGTACCGGCCAAGACTCAACCGTACATCGAGAAGCTTCCTCGGCACAAAGAGCTTCAGGACATACCGACGAAGTGCACCAAGGAGAGCTGTCTGACATGTTCTACGGTACGAACCATGATCGAGTCTTCTCCCGAGTCAAACTCCAGACGCTGCTTCTTCAGCATGGACCGACCAACTGCACCAAGGAGAACAATAACTTCCCATCCTCGGTATCTGCTATTTTTGGAGCGTTGACCTTTTGTTGACCGGTTGACTATGCTTATTTTTAGTTGACTAGGTCTATTTTGGGGCTTCCCTATAAATAGCCTATGTCCAAAATCGCCACATTATCCAGTTTTTATCTTATCCTTATTTGTTAAGCTTTTGCAACAAAACCCTTCCTTTGTAAGATCTTGCCAAAATATCTTTGATCTTGAGGTTTTATTTGCTTATATATTGTTATTTCTTTGCATCTTCTTGTCTTTTTATCTTCATCTAACCATGTTTAACCTTAATCTTAAGGACTGAAACGTGATTACTGAGTTCTCTCCATCATTTTTCCCAAACTAAACAAGCAAGCTAGTCCTAGATGAATTCTTGAAGTATAAATCCTATATGAATGCATAAAAATATTAAAAAAAACATTTTTTAAAAAACTTTTCAATTTTTTTTTGTCTTTTTCTATGCATTAGATGCTATGCAAATGTGATGCATGCTTTCTTTTCTATAATCCAAGTGCAAGTGCAAACATCAGTTCATCATACACTTCCCACCCCCCCCCCCCCACACTTAAATTACACAGACTCTGTGTAATAAAAATGGTGAGGTGAATGCTTACAAACATCAACAAGCAACCGCATAAAATAAAATAAAAATGTGTGGTATTTACAATGGTTTAGAATGGTGTACCTTACTTCAGGTGGAGGAATGGTAAGAGGTTGAGCTCTCTGTAACTTGGGAAGGAGAGGTGTCCTCTTCAGATAGAGTTTGTTGTTTAGCCCTTCTCTTCCTTCCTTTGCGCTTTTGAGTTGGAACATGAGAGGAGTGTCTCGCCGGTTGAGCTACATGTGCTCTTGGCTGCTCAACAACTTGAAAGGAATGTCTCTCTTGAACTGTGGCTTCAGGTGCATCCTTACACATGTTATCCTCAGCATATTCTCCTCCTTGTGGCTCTGTTTGAACCGCTTGGTCAGCTTTCTTTGTTGATCCTCCCAACTTCTTCTTTAGCTTCTTCACCTTCTTCTTAAGAGAATCAACTGATTTCTTGCTAGCTTTAACTGACTTCAGCAAGCCTCTGATTGCCTTGTCTTGGGAGTTGTTCCACCTCTGAGAAAGCATATTGTGCTCATGAGCAGCTCTTGAGGCTTCAGATGTGCACATCACATCATAGGGATCAAATGCATAAGGGCGGCTGTCATAGTCTTCATGTTCAAGCGCCTCTTCTCCTTGATGCTGAACCTTTTGTTCTTGATGTTACTCTATAGTATCCTCTTCCACATCTGAATCTCTAACTGTGCGCATGTTCCTGACTTTGCTGGACCTCATCAATGGCGGATCAATCCTAGGATCATAGAGCTCATCTTCAGTTGGCATAAAGCAAATATTCTCATAAGTGGTGAAGTTTGTAAGGTGCCGCTTGGGTAATAAGATCCTCTTCTTCTGATCTTCCAACTCAAACTGATAAGCAAAACCAGTCTCCATGGCTCCTGAGAGATAGCCAATTTTGCTGAGGTAGAGAACATCAATAAAAATCATGCTCACATCAGGTTCTCCAAGTGTAACACCATTGCCAAACAAGATGGGTGTAATCAAGCCTCCAATGGCTATTTTAGGCTTCTTCTCCTTGGTGTTGAAAGCCCATTGTTGGCATGCAAAAAACTGCTTCATAAGTATTGTAATGAGCCCAACTCCTAGGCGCTCTCCAGTTATCTTGCCATGCCTTGTCTCCATCATGGTGTTTTTCAAGCCATTCACTAGCAAGCCCATTTCTTCATCTTTGACCATGTTTTGCTCTTTTCTGTAGAAAAGTGTGCTTCTGATGACTCTGTGAACATATCTGATTGCTGATGGCAGATGCTTGCACTTCTTAGATGACCAGGCTTGTAAGCATCATTCGATACTTCCTCCCAAACATGCTTGAGCTCATTGTGCCCTCATCAAACCAAAAAATCTCCTCTAGCTGAGTGAAACCAAGAGTGTACCACGCCTTTTTGGCTCTCAATTTGATGAATTCATTGCCAAAATCTTCTTCACCCTCATTATACTCTTCGCCATGAGCGAACAAGTAGACCTTGAAGCTTGCAAGGAACTCACAAGATAGCTGCTTGTAAGTTGGATACTCAAGACTAGCAAACTTCTCAAGGCCAATGTTGCTTAACAGCTCATCCACCTCAGACTTGATTCCCAACTCATCTAACAGAAACAGTGAAGAATATCTTGTTGGAGCAAAATCCACTCTCCTCATCGCCTTAAGGTAGTCTCTGAGCTTAGGTGCTGCATCAGTAATTTGCTCTTCTTCTACAACTGGTCTTTTACCCTCTGCTCTGTCTCTTGCATGTGCACTTGAGTCCAAAATTTCCTTATCTCCTCTACTGCTCGACATAGTACCTGAAAACATAAAGCTTGAAGCAAAAATTAGTGTTTTGTTCCCTTAGAGCATTGTGCATAAACATATTTCTCAAAAATCCAACATGCACAGTAAAATTCTATAAAAATTCACACTGAATGCTAACACGCAGAGGCGAATTTAGAAACAATTTTCAGTTCAAAAAGATGAACGAAATGAAAATTAAAATTCAAGAAGCAACAAGCATGAATTTAACCAAATTTCAAGCATATGCAGCAAAAATGTCATCTTCTCTCCACTAAACATTAAACATGCATCAGAATCAACATTGCTACTCTATGAATAAGCATTTTAATGGCAAGTATGATGGAAAAACAATATCATGCCTAGATTTGGCCAAAATCTAAACAATTATGCAAAATCAAGAACAATACATGCTTTTCCAAACTTTTAAACCATGAATCTTTGAACTAAGCATATAACAATGGTGATGAACAAACAAAACACAATCTCAATAATGCAAAACATCTATGACAAACATTCTAATGTATTTCAACCTAGCTTTTAAGGAATAAACTCATAGAAATGAGAAATTAAAGCATTAGTACCTTGAATCTTTGAAAATCTTGACAAAATGCTGAGAGAGAATGCAACAGATAAGAAAAAATGTTTTGCTGGAACAAGAGAGATATTTTGGTCAATATGGACGTGTGGAGAGAGAGATGAGGATATTGTTACTTTTAAAGAGGTAAGGGAATGAAATATCTAATAAAATATACAAGAAATCTTATTTTTTTCAAAATTCAAAAACTGCGAGACGGAGAAAAAAGATTATTTTACCTCCACCAAGGTTCACAAATGGGTTTTACTCGATTTACTCATGTAAAAGATCGATTTTTTTTACACGGGTCATAACGAGCAAAACACCCGATGTGACACCCCAGTGTGTACCATATCGGGGACGTCGGGTCCTGTGTCTCGGCGATTATACTTCTCTGCCTCGGGGGTTCAATGTTCTGATCAGCTTCTCCTCTGGGACATCTTGCATCGAACAGAATCATAAGATGTTCTGGTCGATGTTGTTGCTCGATGTAGGGGAGACACTTCGGCTTGCATGATTTTTCCCATGAGCAGTGCATAGCATCGTCCAGATACTTGTACTGGTTCGGACCTTCTGCATCGATTAAATGTATCGGTGTTTTGCTCAATGTAACATCCTGATGCGGGCTCCTTCGTCATTTGGGTGATGTCCGGGCTCCTTCGTCATTTGGGTGATGTCCTCTGATGGAAATGATGAACTTCTTGGCGAAAAAACATCTCTATGGCATGCATCGGCCAAATATATGGGTGTATTGCTCGATGTTGCACGTCGATGTGAGTCTTCTCGCACTCAACTGGGATTGCTCGTCGGTGGTCCACGTACTTGCTGTTGTAGTGTTCATGAATCATCTAAGGGTCTTTATAACGGACAAAACTAAGGTGTTTTGCTCGATGTTGTTCCTCGGTGTGCAGCATATCGGGCGTCTTGATGGGTGTATAGATCTTCTACTCAGTGTATGGACTGGGGCTCCAGGAGTGATTATATCGAGCAGGGCTTTGGAGGTTCTGCTCAATGTAACACCCTGATACAATCCCCCTCGTGTAATTTGCTCGACGTACGGACTACATCTTCCCCGGTATAAAGCATATCAGGCAGATATGAGAGGTGTTTTGCCCGATATGGTACCTTGATATGAAAACATTGTCTTCTTTCTTTGGCCTTTAAACAACCCTACACAGCTTGGGACCTGTTTTTTGACCTCTGGAACACTAAATAAAAGCATTAATATAGAAAAAAGAATATATTTACAAGGATAGTCATGGGATTACCTCCCAAGTGTGCTTGTATTAAGTCACTAAGGTTGACTTTGATGGTTGGTGACTTAATGGGAAGAAGTTGATGAAGCTGAAGCTCCTTCTTCCGTCTTCATGTAGACCCAAGTACCAACTTATAGCAGCTTCTTCTTATCACGAGCTGACTTCTTTGTTCTCCTTTTCTTGACACTTTGGTTGATGCTCAAAGGCTTCTCTTCTTTGGTGATCAAAACCTCTTCTTCTTTCAAACCATCCTCATGCTTCAAGCCAGTGTCATGCTTCAACTCAGTGTCAAGCTTCTTCTCTGTCTCATCAGAAAGAGTTTCTCTCATCTGCATGCTCATTGTAAAGCTCATAGCCTGCTCCACACGCTCTCGAAGTTGCTGTTGTTCACTCTCTTCCTCAACAATGGTTCCACAAAAAGCAATAGAAGGTAACACAATCTTGTACACTTTGAACTCATTAACATTCTTCAAAATCATTGAGCTTCTCTTGAATTCTATCTGAGCTCCTGCTGTAGCCAAGAAAGGTGTAGAAGTTGTACATCTCTTGAATATGTCTTCTCCATAACCACGAAATCTGGTGGTATCAAGCAATTACCAATCTTCCAAGGGAAGTCCTTCACCATCCCAAGTGATCTCCTAAAAGTGTTATCTACAAAGGTGATAGATGCCTTGCAAGGCGTCAACTCTTTGATTCCCAAGGTCTGGCTCAAGTGGAGAGACATGACATTGGCTGTAGAACCTGAATCACACAAGGCTTCCACTTTGTCTAGCTTTTCAAACTCACAAGTAACCAGAAACTTTCCAGAATTGGGCAGCTAGGTTAAGGTTTTCACTTCCTTACTTCTCTTCATATTGGCTCCCACATTCTCAAGTATTGGCTCTACCACCTCTAGCTTGTCAAATACTTCCTTGAGAAACCTGATTTGATCCTTTACTTCAAGCAATGTGGTACCATAAGGAAGCTTTATGGCAGCATCTTCTATATCCTTTCTAAACTGTGAGTAAATTGCTCTTTGAGCCTTTGTAAAGTGCATTGTGGGGTAAGAAATTGGTGGTTTGTAGGCTTGGACCTCAGCATCTTTACCATTTTCATTGTTGCTTGAAGAAGTTCCCATTTGGCATACCTATAGCTCCTTGAAATCTTTAGGATTTTCTTTAGCAAATACCATCATAGCTTGGTATTCTTCTTTAAGATCCTTATCAGCTTCACAAAGCTCTGGTTTAGCTTTTTCTTTAGGTGCAATCAAGGTTTTCTCAGCCTCTTCCTTCTCAGCCACTTCTTTTTCAGCCTTTTGCTTCTCTAAAGCAAGCTCTCCTTCTCTGTCCAAACTTTAAAGGAACTGCTCCACAATGTCCACAACTTCTTGATCATCAATGGTGATGTTTACGACATCTCCCCCACGCCTAGATTCCTCCATGTCCTTATAGAGTAACAGCTCTTGTAGCATAAGACCAAGATCTTCCAATGAAACATCTTTATCATCACTCAACTTTTCATCCTCTCCAGCAATCAAATGGCAGAATTCTTTAGGATTAGCCTCACTCTTTCCAGGTAATTGGTTCTGAGACTCTGAAAATGATGCTCCTTTTCTCTCTAGAGACTTAACTCTTTGGTTTAGAGCATCAAGCTTTCCATTCAAATCATAAGTTGTAGCATCGATCTTGTTGTGCACTTCAACAAACTTCTTGTGCAACTCTATAGTTGTGTTGGCTTGGCCATTCAGAAGTTGTTGCATCATCTGCTTTATCTCACCATATGGAGCACTAGATGATCCTTGTACATTGCCAAAACCTGGTGGCGCAAAAGCTGGTCTAGCCTAAAAGTTAGGCTGCTGAAATCCTCTTTGAAATGGTGGTTTTGGAGCAAAGTTTTGTTGTTGGTTGAAAGGAACAAAAGGCTTGGTTCCTTGGCTTTGTTGAGCACCTTGTGAAGGATATATCTGATCTTAAGGGTTGGATACATTGGTGCTTCTATAAGAAAAGTTAGGATGATTCCTGTAATTGTTGAAACCTCCTCCTTGTTGATTCATGTAGACGGCTTCTTCTTCTATAATTGTCCCATCTTTTCCTTGTGTAGCATCAATTTCACCCACATAGCTCACATTCTTGAAAGACACACTCAAAAGCTTGTCAAGATTGTCATTCAAAGCCTTGATTTCGTTCTTCGTAGTACTCTCACTTTCAGCACTTCCAACAACTCTTGATGTTCTATAATACTCTTCACCAGAATTGCCATATGATAAAGCCAAATTCTCAACCAAAGAAAGACCATCAACTACTCTGTTTCCCATGAAGTTAACATTAGATGCAGTGTCTAGGAGCATTCTGTATTTGGGAGTGACACCTCTATACAAAGTAGACAGCAGACTTTTATTGGTGAAGCCATGGTGCAGACATAGCAATGTGTATGACCTAAAACGCTCCCATGCTACAACAAATGTCTCATTTCCGTGTTGTGCAAAGCTGCTGATTGTATTCCTGAGCTTTATTGTTTTTGTTGAGCTAAAGAACTTATTGAGAAATGCTGTTTTGCCCTCATCCCATATTAAGATTGAACCTTGTGGAAGGGTCTTCTCCCACTGATGTGCTTTGTCTCCTAAACTGAAGGGGAACAAGCGCAGCTTTGAAGCATCTTCAGACACACCTTGAATCTTAGTCACGCCATGCACTTTGTCAAACTGATCTAAATGGTCCAATGGATCTTAATTTGGTAGACCATGGAAGCGGTTTCCTTGAACCATGTTGATTAGGCCTAGCTTGATCTCAAAGCGATTCTGGTGCACAGCTGGAGAATGAATCCCATTGCGGTTGTGATGTGTATCATGCGCCTCACCAGCTCCTATAGATCTCTTAACTCTTGGTGCATGAACCGGAACTCTAAAACCCTGAACTCCAGCCGCATGGTTCATATCTTCTTGAATCTTATCTATGTGTGTTGCTGCTTGTGGTAATGGTCCTTGTCCAACAACACCAACGTGTGGCAACTGACCACCTTGCTCTCCCATGCTCTGTTCTTCTAACGCCTGAACTCTCTGTCTTACAGCTCTTCTCTTAACCCCACGGTCTAGATGATGAATGTTGTCTATAGGAGGGACTAAGCTTGTTGAACCTTTAGACCTCAAATTCATGCAAGTACCTGAAAAAACAGAGAAATCAAAATATAGCTTATAAGTAACTGAAAGAAAGAAAAACTTAGACTAATAGCAATATCAAACTCAAAGTATCCACAAGGGCAACAATGCTTTTTGTGCTCTAGAACCAAATATTCTCAGTCTCTAATCGAATGTAATATAGGGATAAGGTATCGAACAATTGTGGATGAGTTGAGATGCAAACAATGTTGTAAGCTAATTCAAAGGGGTTCTAAAAGGACCAAGATGCAAGACTAACAATCTAGCAATGTAAGAAAACAGAACAGAAATGCAACTAAACAAAAACTAAACAAAATGAGTCTTAAGCAAAGAACTAAAGCAAAAGATGACAACTTAATCAATACTAAGTAAGATGAAAACTGAATTAAAGCAAGCAAAGACAACTAAAGCAAGATGCGGTTTAAGACAATAAAAAGAAAGCAAGATCCAAGGTCCTAAGAAATAATGGTCAAGCGGTTTACAAGAGTGGCTAAAGGGAATTCTAACAAAGGCAAACATTAAGCACATAACAAGCAAGCAATTCTCAATATTGCAATCCTAAGCAAGGTATCTAAGGAAAGATCTTCTTAGTGGTTAATAAGCTAATCCAATTCAACAAGACTAGAGTCTCGAACCCTCTTTTGATGGTGTATTCTCTAACCATGAACATAAAGAGCAGAACCATAAAGCCTAAAAGAAGTACTAATCAAGTAAATTTCTCTCACCCAAGCAAGAATTCAGATCAATCTATCAATCTTTTGAACCATATATGGACCTAAGTAGTTAACTCAACCAATCAAGAATATAGAATCAAGCTCACAATTGTGAAACCTAAAAATCCTAAGCAATGAACAGGAATGAAACAAAAGCATGTTCTTCTAATGCAAACTATGTAACCATCAAGCAAGTGTCTCAAAACAAGCACTATCAAGCCCTAAGCGAATCATCTAGCAAGGAAAAATATCACTTTGGTGACACTAAACAAAGGAAACATAAGCCAAGCTAGACTATCAAGACAAATAAGTGAATCATACCAATAACAATACTTCAAGCCATCAAGTGAATCATATGCATCAACAATACCATATTCAGTCAAAAGAGAGAAGCTTTATGAACAATAATCACTTTGCAAGAGAAGGACAATAAAGAATAAACTAATCAAGCCTTATCACCCCCTAATCACATCTTAAATTCAACTTTCCCTACTTAGAACCTCAAATATAAAGTAAACTACTTATTAATCATGTTTAATCTCATTTGATTAGAGTTAAACATGATTAGATGAGATTAAATGCAAAATATGGAAACTAAACTACAAGGGTGCGCAAATCAAAGATCAGTAAGCATGATTAAGCTATAAAATGCAAGAATAGATTAAGAAAGATAAGGTTTAATACAAAGATGGCAAATCGCCCTTTTGTAGCTAAAGGATAAGAAAAAGATCAGATGATGTAGTTTGCATAAGGGTAATGTATTGTGGTTTCCCTTTTATAGTAGGGAACAAAAGAAGGATAGAAAACCTAAAAACAAGATAAGATCAACGGAAATCCGGCCAAACACGTAGATAAAGCATATCCGGGTTGTACGGATGGTGTTTAGCTCGATGCACCACCCTGATATGGTCTGTGTAGCGTTTATCAGCTTGTGTAGCTTTCCCTGCTTGATGCAGCACTTCGCGTAGACCAATGCCTTAGAATCCATGATCTAGTCCTCTTCTTCATGCACCACGGCTTACATCAGGCATACTCCACAGAGGTTTTGCTCGATGCTTCTCCTCGATATGGGACAAAACTTTGCAATGCTCCTTCTTTGGCATCTCTTCGAACATGAGTTGTTTCCATCTCCTCCCCATACTCTAGCTAAACAATGTAAACCCGCATAAGCTACCTTTTTAGAACGTTAAACCCAAATAAAACCCAAAAAATCTTCTTTTAAGCTCTTTGGAGGACACTTCTTCTTTGAACTTCAAGTGGTGGTAAAAATGCTAAACTAATATGCAAAAACAAGGAAAAAGATGCATAAAATATTCGACTCCGCAGATTTGACGTTCTGCAGAGCTTGATTAATCAGGGCCATCAGATCACTTTTCTCTTTCTTGATCTGGACCCTCCATGTCAAAAAAGCATCCATGCAAATCTTATCGAGAACTGCACTTGCCCCAAGAAGCTCGATTGCTGAAATAAAAGTAAATAACAAGATTGGACTTTTCAGTTTTAAACCAAAATAATAAACTTATCTTGTCATTCGAGCTACAATTTCGAGATCGACCCTTGACCATACGATCAATTAGACTTTTCATCTTTCCATGTCCGAACCGTTGATCTCGAATGATCATCTGACACCATGACATCAGCGTGTTATATATGAGATCTTTCAAAAAGTAACATTTTGCCGCCCATTAAAGCTAAAAGTCGTTCTCGTTAATGGGCTGGGGGCAATTCTTGGAGTTGGATTTCACACAATAAATCCGGCTCACTCAAGCCCAACAAGCAAACCCAAACTAAGCATAAATTGGCTGGGCTCCATTCATATAGCCTAGGCCCAGTCTTTTGCAAAGATCCAAGCATGAACATTAGTGTTCCATTCGACGAGGTCGAGCTTTAGCTCGATAAAATCCCGAGAAAAAGGTAAGGATCTAGACCAAGTCGGAGCATATTCCCACCAGTTCAAACAAGTCCGAGATTTCCGGGAGAGGTTGCTGCACGTGGCTGTTGAAGCTCGACGAGGAGAGCTATATAAAGGAGGAAAGCTGCATACTTTGGGGGGGGATCCGTTCTTACACTTTCTGATACTCGGAAACTCTGTAACCGCTCTTTGAGCTCTTTTCACATCATCTCTTTCAGAGAAAATCCTGAAACTGTTTTATTCACCTGATTAATATCAAGTCCTTATTTTAGTTAGTGCCTGCTTATACCGTCAATCTGTTTGAGAGAATCTAACCTGTAATTTTCCTAAAGTTCCTTTCCTTACAAAACACATAAATTAATGAGTGTAGATTTCTGTATCCACAATCAGTTTTTTTTAATTGATGTTTACCGTTTTAGCTTGATCTGGACCAAACTTACAGCGTTTTTATGTGCCAATCTATGTATCGATGCCCGGGATGTCTGCGATGGACCATGCAATGTGCTTATATTTTCCTTTAGAAAATCGATTAGCTCGTCACAAATTATCTTCACGAGATCATCCCCAATGCCTACGCACCTTTCGGGATTGGCCTCGTCTATACACTTACTCAATTAATTTTGTACGAGCTTCTCAGACGGAAGGGTATTTGTTGTGTTTAAGTTGTCGAGCTACGAGCTCTTCCTCTTTCTGTAATTACTATACGGAGGATTTTTTGGTTCGCAATTAGTTGCTCATATAGCAATCTCACGAGGCTCGTTGGGATTTGCAAATCGTTTTGTTACCCAAAGAAGTTGGGAATTTGACGTGGCATGGAAGCTACAACTTTCATCGTGTAGAGCCACAACCTGCCAACTATGGCATTGAATGGAGCCAGGCGGTCTACAACCATAAAGTTAATTGATTTTATGAGCCTGCCGGCTTTAACTGGGAGCTGGATAGTTCCTAATAAAAAGTTTGTTTCTCCGGCAAAACCGATGAGTGGAGTTCGATCGCTTGACAGCATGAATATTTGGTATCCCATACCTTTGAAAGCATCGAAGAACAGTATGTCTACAAAGACCATCTCCAATGCAAAGAACCTCTAATGGGTTCTCAACATTATTTTAATTATAAATTTTGAAAATTTTTTGAGTTTATAATCTCTTTAAGAATAATTAAACTTGCATAGCTCCAATGGTAGAATCTCAAGTGAGATTCATAAAAATATTCAAACTGCATATTCACTATGAAAATGATAAACATGGAAAACCCAAGAAAATGAATTCAAACTCTAGAATATCACACAGAGTAAGAGACAGAGGACACTAAAGAGATCAAATCCATACGACTAAATACAGCTATTAAGAGTGTGACATCCTCAGAAACATAAAATGGAACTTGGTGATCGTGGATAGAAACTGTCTACTAATTAAGTAAACCAAAATAAAATCTACATACTGTATCTGCTGCAATCAAGACTCTGTGTTCTCCCTCATCTTCACATTCATTAGTTTGCAGTTTCGACACAACGGCCTGTGATGCCGTTAATAAATAAATGAAGGGAAACAAGAAACCAACATAAACATAAACAAGAAGTTAATTAACAAAGCAAACAACATATCACTCGAAGAAACATGCACCATACAAATTAGAAGATGACATAGATAAGAATCCATAACCAGAGGTTACAAATATTTGCTTCTAAATTGATTAATCAAAGTACCTTTGCCTTAGCTAAAGCCAATACTAACTCTTCAGGTTTCTCATTGCGGATGCTTTTCTCATCAATATCAGCACTCTAGATACAAAAGTGGAGTTTTTAAATGTCTCAAAGGAAGACAAAAATGGATTGAACTAGAGATTACCATTACAGCGAATTGGTATCCCATGTCTGTTAATATCTTACGTCGAGCAATCGAAGAAGATCCCAAAATTAGCTGCGACGAAAAGTAATGAGAAGGAAGAAGAATTAGCAGCAAACTACAGAACCCAGAATCTCCAGGGATTAACATATTAACAAAGCACAAGCTAGACCCCGAATTCCAACATTATGGAGGGTTTGTAAGAAAGAGAAATGCTAGAGAGCTCGAAATCTCGCACATAATCGAATGCATAAAACAGTTCAAGAGCCAAATACAGAAAGAAATCGAATGAGAGATGCGGCAAAATCGAAAGCTAAGGGAGTGCCAAGTGGAAAAGGATGCGGACCTTGAAGTGAGGACGATTCAATTCCATTTTCTTATTCAGCTAGACGCGAGCTTGAAACCCAGTACTAACTTTCCAGAGCTCTAAAAAATGAGTACATTCCATCAACCTATAAATCTAGCTTTGAAAACTCTGAACCATTCTACAAAATACCGCAGAAAAAATCAGGCTTTTAAGAAAGAGCTATAAAGGTTACGCTAAGAAAGCTTACAGCTTCTTTGATGTAGACACATGAAGCAGCTCATTTCCATCTAGGATCAGAATCAGGGAAATTCTAATGGAACACGATGATTCAGAAGATGTAGAAGGAGCATCGTGCCCGTTGTTCTGTGTGGCTGAAGAATCATCAACGAAATTATAATCGCTGCAAAAACCAAAGATCACTGCAAAAATTAAACTTGAGAACGATTGGAACATTGAAGACAATGAAATTGAAATCGCCAATAGATACATGAAACTAGCAATTAACAAGAGCTGCTTCAATAGGTGAACGATTATAAATTTGAAAACACCAAAACCGAAATCACCAATCTCGCCATCCGGCTCCATAGCTCCCAAGCACCGTGCCACTGCATCAGCCGTCCTCACACATCCGCCCAATGGCTCCTTGGTCACGAAATCCCTTCACGGTTCAGGAGGATTCTGGTCGGCTGCCTACTCCTCCATCGTTGCACTCGAGAGAAAGAGTCCAGAAAGAGAGAAAAGTCGAGAAAGAGAAAAAGTCGACGAAGAGAGAGAGAAATGGAAATAAAAAAAATTAACCAATATAAAAGGAACACGTATGAGGGTTTTTATCAGTTCTAAAAACTTTATGTTCAGAGTCGGTTCTGGCCTTTTTATTTATTTTTTTATTATTTTTTTGATTTTTTCTGTTAGAATCTGGCATTAGGAGTCTCCATTGGAGCTGCTCTAAGCTTCCAGTATCGATCATGATCCTTGTAAGATTGAAACCGTCCACAACGATCTTGATGACCAGTGCGTTGTCATGTAGTTTATTCAGAGATAACATTTGGCTTTCTAGGAAGCTTATTTGCTGGTCGGGTCCTTCTAGAGATAGATTTACGGTGTTGGACTCGACCTTACCTTGATATGCCTTTATCGAATTAATTGAATCTTAGCATATTTTTGTGCCTCCACAGATGAAGTCAATCTGCTTCATTATAGGTAGCTCCCCCCTCCCCCTGAAAAACTGAGCTGTGCGTGAGCTAGAGCTCGCTTGAATTCGAGGTGTCAGAATTTTATTAGTGATTGGTTACGATGAGCTACCGAGTAGGTTGAGCTCTCGCCCCAGTGACCTTGTGGAACTTGGATGAGCCACGCTCGTGAGTTTATTGGGTGCGGGTGGGGGGGGGGAGGGGGTGATTACTGATTTCAATGACCAGCCGCAAAGGCTTAGTTCTCTGAAAATCAGGTCGATTCTTTTCCTCGCCAAAGGAGGAGAGTCTGGAATTTGGACTTCAACTTCGCGATCTCGTTTTTGAGGTGCCTTGTCAAGGTCTTCGTCCTTGTTTTTGGTCGAGGTTTTGTTTAGGTTTTTCACTTTTTTCCTCAGTTTTTTCGGATTTCTCCTTGGCGAGCTTTTTAGCTAGAATTTTAGCTCGAGTTCAGCATTCCTCGGTGGAGTGACCGTGTTTTTTGTGGTGATCACAAAATTTGTTTTGGTCAAAGTTTGACTCCTTTTTAGGGGATGAACTCTCTATAGCGTAAGCATGCTAACCCTTTCTTTGCGGTTCCCTTTTGGAAGGTGGAGTATTTGCTTTCTTCGACCCGGAAGGTGCGCAATGTAGCTCTCCGTTGCGCTATTTTTCTTCGCAGGCGGTTGTTTTGTCCTCAAAGTTAGTGAATATGGATGTGCGGTGGAGCGCGTCGTCAAGTGAGTCCATAGGTCGAAGCATAAGTTCTACGTTGAACTTTGACATGTACCATAAGTTAGTTTTAAGGACGAGCAAGGCTATTGCTTCATTAGGATTTCCGATTCTTGCTTTGATTGCCTTGAACTTGGAGATGTATAACCGAAGTGGTTCATATGGGGTTGGATTAGTTTCCAGATGTCGGCTTCAGATTCTCGGTTTTCGATAAAGATCGAGTTGAATTTTCTTCCAGTGTCGAACTATTCTTGGGCGTGTCTGACCAAGTTTTCGGCGAAGAGACTGCAGTCCCTGCTTCTTTTTCTTCTGTTGAGAAATTAGCTCAAATAGTAACAAGGTTAAAGAGTCGGATATGAGCTTTTGGGTCGCTGTTTCCAGCATACTCTGGGACTAGTACTTTAGTAGTGTCTCGGAGGTAAGTGTTGATGATCTAGTAAGTGAATGGAGTCCGTTGGGTCTCGCGGATCACTAGATCGATGTTGGGAGCAGAGCTCGTGGCTTGATGGAACATGGAGTTCATCTGCCAAAAGGCAAAGTCGGTATAATCCTGGAATCTTTCGAAGGATTAGCAGTCTACCAGGTTTCTTGAATCGATGATGGGCTGGTTGGCCTGAGTCTGATCATTTAGAGTGTGGGTCCCATGGGTTGTTCAAAGGTTGTGTTAGGAGGTCTCGAGTTCGAGACCGTATTTGGTCGTTGGCCGAACAAGAGAGGTTGCTGCAAAATTGAGGCGAAAGTCGAGGGTCTGAAGCATCTCAAACGACGTGACTAGGTTCCAGGTGCTCTCAAGGGCGGAGCTGGATATCTCGTGCCGGGACGGGATCCCATTTCAGGTATTCCTGATGCTCGCGCGGGTGGAGATGGATATCTCATCGAAGAACGAGGTCACATCCTGATATTCTTGGATTCGGAATTTACATGGTGATTGGTGCCAGATTCGCTGGGGGGGGGGGGGGGGGGGTGGGAAAAAATTTTGTGGACCTGGAGCACGCGATGGTGTCGCAAACAGTCCAGGTGGAATACTTGGAGCAGGAATCGACGAAAATTTGACCTGAGTCCGCGGAGGTGGACTCGCAACGGATCTAGCTGCAGCTTGACGCCTTTCTTGTCTTTCTAGTATGATCTCCTGATCTCTTTGTTGTTCGATCAGGTGTGTGAGCATCTGGAGTATCTCCGTTGATTCTGTTGTGCTTCTAGAGGCTACATATGGTTGCACAGAAGTATGAGCTGCTTGACTCTGAGGTGCCGAAGCGGTAGGAGAATTCTCAGATCGCACTGAGGTTCGAGAGACAGGCCTTTCGGTCATTTGTGAGTTATTGCTCATCGTTCCTGGTGGGGTAACGAGGTTGATTACGATAGAATCCACACGGCTCAAAACATTGGAGTTTGTACCAGTGGTGTCGATGAGGGTCGTGACTCTGGGTTCTTTTTCGCCGGTTGTCTAGTTGACGTTGCCAGTCGAAGTGATTTGATCTGGAGAGATCGGAATCGGGGAAGTGCATCCCGAAGGTTGTTGGGTTGAATCCATTTCGGTTTCAGCTGGCTTAGGATCTGCTCTTGTGGAAGAGAAATCTATTGATCTTTTTCCACAGAGGGCATCAAAATGTGGATGCAGAAATCCACACAGAAATTTATGTGTTTTTGAAAAGAAAATACTTTAGAAGAATGAATAGTTAGATTCTCTCGAACAGATTAACAGTATAAACAAGTATTAACCAAAATAAGGACTTGATATTAATCTGGTGAATAAAATGGTTACAGAATTTCTCTGAAAGAGATGAAGTGGAAACACGATTACAAAGTTTTTGAGTATCGGAGAGTGTAAAATATAAATGTCCCCCTAAACTAAGCAGCTTGCATTTTTTATATAGTTCCTCTTGTTGAGCTTCAACCTCCAGCGCGTATCTCGGCTACGTGCAATAAACTCTTTCGGAATCCTGGGCTCATTTGAACTGATGGGAATATGCTCTGACTAGGTATAGATCATCCTTCCTTATTTCTCAGGGTTTTATTGAACTTCAGCTCGACTTCGTCGAATAAAACATTTGATGTTTAAGTTTGAACCGTTGCAAAAATTGAGTATGGACCGTACAAACGAGGCCCAATCAATTTATATTTAGTTTAAACTTATTTGCTGGATTTGAGTAGACCAGATTTACTGTTTGAAATCCAGCTCAAACAAACATACAATTTTTTTTATACCATGCACGGGCGGATCATCTTAATAAGCCGATTAAAAACTTATTTTATTTTTAAAAGAAAGAAAGATTACTTAAGGCTGTGATTGGTAACCTGAGGAATCGCGGAATCGCGTCTAAAAACGCAATTACACAACTTTTTTACCAATCAGAAAATATTGTGAAATGTCTAAAAAAATTCAAAAACGTAAGAGTTGCGTTTTCACTTAAAAAAATACAAATAATACGTCATTAAGCGAATAAACGAGGTTGTAGTTGCTTTTTCATGGAAACAGTTGAAAATTAATTGTTTTTTTAATTTCCCATACAATAACATTAACTTATTTTGAAAACTCACTAATTCAACCATCATAGCAGTTAATTGTCCAATAGTAAGTTTTGCATGTAGCGTAATTAACTCTCATTTAATTGTTACCAATAATTATTCTTGCATGTAGAGTATTATAACTTTTTTTAATTTTTTTTTATTAATTAGAAGTAGTTGTTTGTTGCCGAGCCTATATATTAATAATCATCTTCGAAGTGTTAATACAATAACCATAAATTACGTTCAAAGTATCTTCCCTGAAAAAAAATCTGTGGTTAGTGTTATGGATTCTTCACCTACAAATCCAAATGCTTCAAGCATGTCAAATTCCAGGGAGGTATATTTTCTCTAATAGCTTTAATGTTTTATGCATTGTTCTGTGCTAGTTTCTATTAATTTTATGGGATTCAAGTATATAGAAATCTTATTTTTTTTTTTATGTATGAAATGTTTTACATGAGAGGTGGCTTTAAAGATTTACTAGGGGTCGAAAATGATTCTGCGAATGTTGATTAAAAACGTAGATTTAATTAAATTTATAAGAAGTCTTTGTTTTGTTTGTGTTTGTGTTTGAGTATCTCTCTTACTAAATCTAAATGAAATTTTCTATTTATAATTTAATTTTCAGAAGGAACGTTTAAACGAGTTGCACTCACGAGGGTTAGACATGCTAAACGAAGATGAAATCTCAGAGCTGTTGCATCTTGAGGATCATGTTATTGTCGATTTGCTTATTATGCCAATAATCGAGCATTATCAAAAATACTACAACAGAAAGCCTAAGGGAAGAGAATGGGGAGCTGGTTGGAGTCTAATCAAAAGTCATATAAATGGAGATCCAGTACATTGTCACGACTTGATAAGGATGGATAATCGCATCTTTACAAGTCTATGTGACAAATTACGGTGTGATTATGGTCTCTGCAACACCAGGCACATATGTGTCGATGAAAGTGTGGCGATCTTTCTGATGATATGTGCACATAATATGGTACAACGTTTTGTTGCAATCATCCTCGGGCATTCTCAGGAAACTATCAATCAAAAATTTCATGAAGTTCTCGAAGCATGTTTTTCACTTGCTGGTGAGTTAATTCCAGCACAATCACAACAAGATCTTGAAAGGATTTCTCAGGCGTTAAGTTGTAATTTGGACTACTGGCCGTACTTCAGAGGGTTCGTGGGAGCGATGCACGGGACACATATTCCCGTTAAAGTGAAGAAAACAGAAGCATCAATGTTTTGGAACCGGCACGGGTACGCAAGTCTTAATATTTTGGCAATTTGTGATACGAACATGCTATTTAAATATGCATGGATTGGAGTTCCTGGATCTGCCCATGATGCACGAGTGCTAACGATGGCTATGAGCGATGATCCAACTTTTCCAAAGCCTCCTCAAGATAAATACTACCTCGTAGATTCCGGATATGCAAATAAGCAAGGATTTCTCGCCCCATTTCGCGGAGGTCCGAGGTATCATCTCCAACAATTTCAAACCAGTGGACCACCACGTAATCGAGTGGAAAAGTTTAACAAGCTATACTCTTCACTTTGTTCGGTCATTGAACGTACTTTTGGCGTGTAGAAGAAAAAATGGAGAATCTTAAATGATCATCCTAGATATGATAGGAAAATACAAAATAAAGTGATTCAAGGTACGATGGCGCTACATAATTTTATCCGGATTTCTCAGATTCCAGATATTGACTTCGACCAAGCATCACATGATGATAATGTTTGTGGGCAAGAAGAAAACAACGAGGATCAAAGGACAATGCACGGTGAAGTGGAAAACAATACGATACGAGCCGAAGAAAGAAATGGAGGTCAATACATGCAAATCAACACAACAATAACCATAAGTCTCTCCATGGCTTGACACATTAGCATTTTCAAGCTTTTAGAAGATGACACTTCAGCAAAAAAAACACCAATAAAAACATTTCATTAATATAAGTCATCAATTTATTTTAACTTTTAAATTTAAACCCATTAAAAACTCAACTATTTTTTATTGTTAATTTTAGTTTTATTTTTTGGTCAAGCCCAAACCCAAACAATAAATAACAGCAAATAAAAAAAAATTTCTTTCATTTTTTTAACAAACCCAAATAATAAATAACAACAAATAATAAAATTAAATTTTTGTTTTATATTTTTGCCAAACCGAAACTCAAATAATAAATAACAGCAAAAAAATTAAAATTTCTAACTATGTATTTGTTTGATAGAGACATATATAATTGAAGAAAGTGTAGACTCATCATCAACTATGCTTCCATAATAACAATGCAAAAAGAGTTATGTTATAAGAAGCTCACACATCAGCAAAAATTTGAACCAATAAAAACATAACAATAATACATATTATTAACACACTAATAAAATCAATTTACTATTTTGCTGACCCATTAAAAAGCCCAAAGTTTACAAAAAAAAAATGGAAGGCGAAAGCAAATGAGGAGAAACTCAGACCACCACAGCTTGGAGATTCGCATTTCCACTGGTTACCGAGAACAAATTTTCTTGAGTTTGGTGGAAATAGAGAATTTCTTGGTTTTGGTAGAAAAATGTTGATTTCAGTTTTGGTAGGAAAACATAGTTTCTCGGTTATGGCGGAAAAAAACAAATTCTCGGGTTTGGCGGCAAAATGTGAATTTTTGGTTTTAGTGAGAAATAAAAAATTTGATTTTGACGAGAAAATGCGAGGGAAATGCAATTTTTCAATTTTGACGAAAAATATGATTTTTCGGTTTTGATAGAAAATACAATTTTTCGGCTTTTGATGGATAATGTAATTTCTTGATTTTTGTGGAAAATTGAAATTTGACAATTTTGGCAAAAAATACAATTTCTCGGGTTGATAGAAAAGTAAAATTTCTCGATTTTGGCAGGAATAAACAATTTCTTGGTTTTGATGAGAAATGCAAATTTTCAGTTTTTGACATATAATTTGATTTTTGGTTTTCGAGGGAAAATATGATTTCTTAATTTTCGTGGGAAACATAATTTTTTAGGAGATAATGTAATTTTTGGTTTTTCCGGAAAATTATAGTTTATCGGTTTTGGTAGGAAGGCGTGATTCTTGATTTGACGAGAAAAATTATTTTTTCTTGTTTTGGTGGGAATAGACGATTTCTCGATTTTTACGGGAACATAACTTTTTGGTTTTGACGGAAAAATACTATTTTTTGTTTTTGCACGAAGATGAAAATTTTTAGTTTTGGTCTGTTTTGACTGAAAAACACAGGTTCTCGCGGGAAAGTGTGATTTTTTGGTATTTGAGAGAAAATGCAATTTCTTTGTTTTGGTAGGAAAATGAAATTTCATGTTTGACGAGAAAATGATTTTTTTTTTGTTTTGGCGGGAATATGCGATTTCTCAGTTTTGTGAGAAATATTTTTTTTTTGTTTTGTTTGAAAATGCAATTTTTCAGTTTTTGTAAAAAGATAAAATTTCTCTGTGCTAAATTTTCAAGTTATAATATGTTTATAGTAACCAAAATTGAATTATTTAACTTCAACTAAATTGATATTTCAACAGTTCAAATAGAACTTTCTATTTAGTTCTAAAGTAATAGTAATAATTTTGATATAAATGTTATTGATTATAGTTTGGTAGTTTTAAAAACATATCTCTATAATAAATATTTGATAAATTAATAAATTTTATAATTTTAAAAAATCATATTAATTAATATTTTTTTAAAATGACAATTTGCTTTATCGAAGTTGTATGAAGATGAAACCGTTGATAAAAAAGAATAAAAAAAAAAAAGATTACTGAAGGAGAGAGTCGGGTGAAGAATAAAAAAAAAAGATTACTGAAGGAGAGAGTCGGGTGATTGGAGCCTTTTTTGTTGATCCGACCCGGGAATTGCCCTAACTTTCTCTAGCAAGTATGCCACATCGAGAAAGAAGAAAGTGACAGCAGAAGCAGCAAAAAAAAAACCCCAAGGATTCGATTCTCTCGAGGCAAAAGCTGCGGAAAGGAGTTGGGCGAGTTCGCGATGCAACCAGCCAGGGTAGAAGAATCGTCTTCGATTCATCACGAGACTAGAAATTGTTCCATCCCTTCCGGTGAAAATTCCGTTTGGGCCGATGTTTCTCCTCTCCTCTCCGCCGCTTGCAGTGGTACTTTCTCTCTCCTCTTTCTTACCTATGTTTGCTTTGAACTTTTCACCTTTGTTGATATTTTTGAAAAATCAAGGATCGGATATTTTTTCCTTTCCTGCTCTGAAGATTTTGTTTGTCTATAATCATGTTTTAGTTTAAGGGGGTGAGAATTATGAGATAATATGTGTTCAGTAGATTCTTTGGTTTAGACTGTAGATAGCTTGTGCCTAGTCTCATGATATTGTTTGGAAACTTCGACAAGGTTTCTACTAAAATAGCAAATTCTGCAATGTGCAATTGGTCATATAAGTGACAAGTGAGTTTTTTTTCTTCGTTAGTTGCCGTAGTTTCCCCTAGCTAGATGAGCAGTAGTGGACAATCATTCTCATGTAACAAGCAAAGAGGATGATGGATTTTCTAATTTTGTCTTTCCTTTTGCAGGTCTCCATGAAGGCGAGCTCATTCATGGAGATAATTTCAATCTTTTTGCTGCAATGTCTGCATTGGAGGTTCTACACAATTTGATTTTCAGTTATTAGTTTTTATATCTCCCGTACGTTCTTTATGTCTACAACATATAGTTTGTATTTCCATCCATTCCATTGTTGATTGAAAAAAATGTTTGGTGGCACTTGTTACTAACTTACTACTCTTAATCTTATTCTAGAGCTGATACGTAACTGTGCTTGGCGTGCCATTCTTTCTAAATAGGCTGCAATGCCTTATGCATCTTTTTTTCCTTAGTTCGCTTGCGAGCTTATTAACGTAACTGCATATTTCAAAGTTCCTTATGTTTCATAGGATTGTAGAAATCCATCTGTGCTGAAACTTCATTAGAGATGGAAAATAAGTTAACTAACATATAGCATCCTGTAAGTTACTGCTATTAGTTTGCTAGGTTCGTGTAGACTGCACCTAGATCCACACTAAGCTAGCTTGTGTAATTTCCATAATCTATCTCAAACATGGTGTCTAATTGATTCTAGAATTTCAGATTCTTTTTCATCCTCTAACGTAGTCCTTGCTTTGTACTAGATAATGGACCCAAAGATGGATTCCGGTATGGTGTCTGCATTTTATTCTATAGATGAAGCCATCGAAAGTGGTTTTGCGCCGGTCCCTATAAGCTCTGATAGAACTGTTAATGTGGAAAGCATCATCGACATTATGGACCATCTCCTGGTCTGCGAGGTAATGTCTATTAAAGATGTGCTAAAATAATACTGAAGTTAGTTGTAAGCTATAATTGTGAGTATACAACATCTCATAGTTTCTTTTCCGGGGGAGAACTAATCACTTCGCAGAGGATTCAAATATAGAGATCTATGTAACTAATACCTCTGCCTTGGAGTTGCTAATCCATAATTCGTGTCTTTTGTTTTAAAGTGTTAAGTGCATAAAGATGTTACCTGATCTTTGTTGATCTATTCTCTCTTGCTTATAAACTCTCTGCTCTTTTGGCAGGCAACATGGCACATGGGTCATTCATTGGCCCAAACTGTGTATTCATGCATCTATGTTCTGAGGCCCGAGAGGACATCTTCACAGGCTCTATTGCATTCTTTTTGTAGGGTCATACGAGCAACTTGCCGGACAGTTGTTTCTGTTGTTTCAGATACACGTACAAATGAAGTAATTAACTTTAACAAAGTTTTCTCATGACTCTCTCCCCTTGACTCGACAGATATCCTTGTTTTCATGAATATTTTACACAATGATTCACCTCTTACCTGCTTAATAACAGGAAGATGATCTTTTTACCATGACATATGGTCTTCCTTTTAGTGGAGATGAAGATGCTAAGGGCTTGTCACTCTTAAATGCGGTTGAGGAAACAATCTGTCGCCAGCTACGTGCTTGTAAGGCCACATCATCAAAAAGGAGAGCGCTGGAAGGTACTTTCTTGCTTTGTATATCTTCCTTTCTTATGTTACATGCACACGCTTGTAAAAACATGATACGAAACAAGTATTTATATTGATGGGATTGACGAGTCTTTTGTTACCTCTTTCTTTAATATTTTTGTTTGCACGTAATGGCAATTTAGAATAAGAGAGTATAACGAATTTGAATTCTGTATTGTGCAAATGCTCTCTAAACATATTCAAACTTGGAATTAACCTCTCTGGCCTATATATGATAGCTGTGAGTCTTCTACTCTGTGATGATATATGAGAAAGCTCTGCTAATCATTTCAATTAGTTTTTTCTTTCAAGGAAAAATTGACATCTCTCTGAGTTATATGGTTCATTTTATATTTGTAACACTGCTGCACAAACTGAGATCAAGGGCTTTCTTTTCAATAAATGATGCAGAATTGGAACCTCTACAAACCAGTCCCCATCTGGAAGAGAGTTTTTGCAAAGCTCTGCTATGCCGGATACGTTTCCGTAAGGTCTCATGCTTTGTTTATTCTTTCTTTGATATATGTTGTTACATTTTAATCGTTAATTACTGCTCTTCTCAACTTTGGAGGTCATGCTAATTGGTGGTTGATTTAGTGTCGAATCTGTTTCATTTAAAATTAGATAATATGCTGCACACCGAACACATTATTTAAATTGCTTACTTTGAAGAAGAAAAACTAGAATGGCAGTTAAAATGTGCATTTGGTGTTTTCTTCAGCTTTAGTTGCCTAGTGAACCTCACACATGGGTAAAATACTCGCAAGACCTTTGAGTCGTGATGTTAATTATAATTTCGTTCCAAAGCCATCTTTTTTTCTTTCAGCTGTCATGGACATGTGCATTGCTAGTTGTTTAAAATTTCTCAATGACTTTCAGCATTTTCTACACACACTTAATTGTATGAGACGACCACAAGGACGAGGCTTTGAATTGGCAAGGAAACACATAGCATCTTGCATATCTGAGCTAGATTCTGTCCTAGAGTCAGCGGAATTTCTAAGACTAGATCTTGTCGAAAATGGCGAAAACAAGATAGAAGAAAGGACAACTGCATCGGGTCGTCACCCAATTGGATTTGATCCTACTTTAAATAAGAGATTATCAGCTCCAACCCCACCGCGTGCTATTAAGCTTCTTCCTTGGAAAAAGGTTGGGACTTCCAAATTCTCTATATACATAATACATTATGAGAGAGAGAGAGAGAGAGGGGGAGAGAGAGAGGGGGAGGGGGAGAGAGAGAGAGGGAGAGAGAGAGAGAGAGAGAGGTTGAGGTTTTGTTTTATAACATTTTTTCAATTTTGACTCTGCAGGCTCTCGACTATTTTGTGAAACTTCTTCACGATCTGATCGACTATTTTGACTCTGCAGGCTCTCGACTATTTTGTGAAACTTCTTCACAATCTTGATCAGATCTGTGCATTCTCATTGGAACCAGATTTGGATTCCGTCTTGCAGTTTGTGATTCAGTTTCAAAAATCTCGTCCTGATTTGGTTTCTAGGGCTCATCTTCAGGTGCCATACTATTTTTTGATACTTTAATTTCTTGCAGTAATGTGCTTTCGCATACCCAAACATCAATTCTCCTTCTTGTTTTGTGTATTGGCTGTGGTTGCATTGAAGATGATGATGTCTATCATGGAAGACATGTTCAGATACATCCATTGTGGTGTGTTTGCATAGTTGAATATATTGCTTCTTTTTTGTCCACCCTTTCTTTGCTATGCAGTTTTGTGTTTGTTAGCACTCAGTTTCAGAGTTAGAGTTGAGTGAGTGACCCATAAAAATATGTTAAAACTCTCCTATATTTCTGAAAGAACAGTTGTAGGCACCTGGAAACGATGGATTAGAGAATATCCAACTCTCATAAACCACCTTTTCCAATCTGTTGAATCTTCTATTTATCCTCATTGTCGACTCTTACTTTCTAGCTGAGTGCTGGCTAGATGTTAAGTTATGGTGACGTGGGAATATGCAGTGGCTAGAATTCTTTTCTGTCTTGCGGATGATGACTCCTTCGTATATATAATACACGTAGTTGAGATTGATTCTGGTTATAAATTCCATTGAGCACTGATACGGTGGTCCGCTTTTGTCGTGATAGATGCAATATTTGTGAATTAAGTATGTATAATCTGTCGTCAAAAAGAAAAAAAAACAATATGTAATAATCTAACATTATACCTTTTTCGTTTTACCTAATGGCCTATCTTGTTTTACAGCTTCTTCTTGTGCAAGATGGGAAGCTTTATGGCCGTGATACCTTTTTGGCTGTTTGTGCCAGAGCTGTTGCATTAGATGTTACAAAGGACCATGCCCTTCAAAAGAATGAATACATTCTTCAACTTTGTCAGGTAAAGACGGTATATTAAAAGCTGCGTGGGCTTCATGTATTTTAGTTTTGCAAAGTTGTATGAGGTAGCTCTTTATTGATCCTTGTGAGGCACTCTGTCCAACGTCAGCATTGGACTTGGATTTTGGTTAGTGATTCATTAGATTGATACGATTGGATGGCCATTTCTTTGATAACGGTTTTAAAACTTGGTAAATCCTTGAAAAGAATCATATTTTAATGTTTGTGTTCAATTTTCGCTGTCTGGCTTTTACGTCACAATAATCAGAACTACTAATTTGTAATGATGAAGATTTTTTTTAGTAAAAATAGATTGCTTGTTCTTGTGGAGACTTTGATCCAAATGCCTGACCTTGATGTTTTCGGTTTCTGGTAGCCTCTGGATCCACGAAAGGGGTTACAAAGGGATTATTAAGACATTCAACTGGCTTCTTACTCACTCCATTTCATCTCTGTTTTTTTTTTGCGGTGCAGTTGATGATTAATCTACTTAAAATACTCTGTGCCAATACCCCATGGCAGAGGCGTAAGCTTGGGAAAATCTTAAACGACTGGAGCGTATTCCGTGTGCAGGTTAAACCTTTTTGTCTTGGGAAATCACAGTGTAATGTTTTTGTCCCGAAATTGGGACTGTATTGATTATTCTGCTCACCCTAAAATTTATGTGCACATCACACTGTTCTTGGTTTTGTGTCAGCATCTCATGCATTAATGTTCCTTTATTCGGCAGATGGGGATCACAGTTGGTCAGGCTATGCAGCAAGATACATCACGCACTCCGAAAAATGGGGTAGGTTTACTACCATCAATGTGCCTTGCAGCTACGTCAGGTCCATTTAGTCAGAACCCTATCTGGATCTTGTTGACAGCTGTTTATTCCGGAACTAGCCAGTAGTCTTACTTCCAACAACTTGTCTTTCTCCTTCCGAAATCTTGGCTCTATGGAGAAGCAGAGATGGAATATTGTGTTAACGTGCATCTCTGTACCTTTCAGGATAAGTCTCTGCTCATTTTAAATCATATTTATGGTTGGTTAGAGGAGCAAATCAATTGGGTGGCCTTTCGCTTTCTCATGCTGGGGTTTGACCTAGAGCTCTACTCTACGAGTGAATATTGCATGGTATACTGGTACATGTATATTACACTCTGGAAGCTCGCTGAGAGAGCACGTTTCAGAGTTTTAATTATTGTTAACACTGGTAAGCGTTTTATATCCATTTTTTTTGTTTTTTGTATCCTAGTGTTCGAAGATGAACCATACTGTTCTGTAATTGTATGTCTTTGTATTATGCACTTACGTGCCATCATCTGGATCAGAGGAACGGAAGGCAAAGATGAATAAGGATTATCATAGGGATATGGCTCGGGAAGATCGGATTAGTCTATGGGTATTACTTCTTCAATGCCAGACTTCCCTTGCACAGGGGCTAACAGTGGTACTTTTGTGTTTATTCTCTTGCTTTCAAGCTCCTTCCGTTGCTGTTATCAAAGTTCTTTTTTTTCAACCTGACCAATCCTTGTGCTTTACCTATAGATGCTTTCTGCTTTACGAAATCGAGGAATGTGTTTAAAAAGTCAGGGACCGTTCAATACCGAAAATGAGGTAAGCTTAAGTCCCTTCTCTGTTGCATAGTTGTGAGATGCAAACCCTCAGCTTCGGTTTTAGGTATGATCTCGACTTCTCATTTTTCTCTTATGCAGAAATTTACTCAGCATTTTGAACTCCTCCAGAAGGCGTCGCTTCCCGAATATGATGCATATCAATCATTCGCAGAATCCACATCTCATACCCGTCTCGACGTAAGTGCTCTGGTCATCTTTTTCTAGTGCTCAATCTCATTTACTTTGTCAGATGATCGTAGAACAGCGTAATTGTAGAATATTGGAACAAGATTGAATAATGTTTTTGTAAGATAATCATGTACACTACGAAGCTAGTATAGTGATGAATATAAATGTACCTTCCTTTTGCTGCAGTACCTTCCTGTGTATGAGTATTTTCGCGATGCTCAAAAGATCGCTAAGGACATAAAGGTCGGTTTCGCCAACGATCCTGTTAATTTGGCTGAAGTCAGGGGTTTAGAGCAAGTCGCGGAACACAATATTATTGCTGTTAATCTCATCAATCAAGACTGTTCGCTTAAGGTGTCGTTTCAGTTCACTCACCATCCTTATTTCGCCACTGCTGTTGTCCGTAGATCTTGAAACTATTTCTTATTGACTTGTTGTCATCCAAATCCAGTTTTGGGATATACCATTATGTTGTGGAAACAAATGTGCTTTTTAGTTTCGTCTCTCAGCTTTCATCACCTTTCCTCCTTTCTCTCCAATTTACAATATTTTTCTTTTAAAATTTTGTTGTTCTCCGAAACTAAATGATTATAATAAATCTTATTCTTGCATCTTTGTTCGAGAAACTTTTCAGAAAGTTTCAACAACTTTTCAGAAACTTTCAACAAATCTTCTGAAGATAAATTTACTAATTACTGTAGCTCACGTTTTCGAAGTCAATAGATTTCGATAAAAATACTGTAGCTTAGATCTCACGTTTTCTCGAAAAAACGGTCGAATAAAAAAAACTTAAATTTGAGAAGCAATTCTCTTTCAAACAAATACCAAAACTCATCATTACAATATTGATACTTAGAGCACGTGTAATAGAAAGATTTGATGAGACTCTAAAGAATAAAAAAAAAGAAAAAAAAAAGAAAATGATGTGGCAGAGACTAAGGAATAGAAACGCTTTTCTGCCCAGAGACGGAGGAACTGTCTCTCTCATGATGTGGTCCCAATTGATTTGCTAACATTTTTTGCTTTTTCTTTCTTTTTTGTTTTTTTTTAAAAAAGCAATTTTTTTTGTAATAAAAAAATGTTCCTGATACTCTTATACTAGTAAAAGCATATATTATCATTATAGAAGTACGAACGATATTAAGGTTTTGAGTGCGACTGCTCGCGATGCGACCATGACAGACGTCGGAGAGAGAGAAACCACCCAGACCCTCCGGATGGATCTGGATCGTGGGCCACAAATCTGATTCGTGGGCTACAAAGGTGAAGGGAACAAATGCAGGAGGGAGTCCAATGCCGGAAAACCCATTAGATGACGAGTTTGTGTCTGCGAGGTTAAAGGGTGGAGTTTTTGCAGGGAAAATGGAGAGCCGGTGGTTACAATAGACAGTGAGGTTTTGGAGGTGGTGAATAGCATGTGGAAACACCGTATGATCGTCAAAATGCTAAAGACAGAGTGTTACCATACCTGTCTTGAAACGCAAGTTGCGAGAGATGTGGCAACTGAAGGGAGCTATGTATGTGATAGATCGACCTCGGCAATTCTTCATCAGGTTTGAGATGGAGGATGAGTACTAGACTGCCTTGAGGAGGGGAGGGGTGGGGATGGAAAGCTTTTGGGAGTTATCTGATGGTTTTCCAAACTTTGATCCGTTGAGGAATGAGATCAACATGATTCTGGTATGGGTGCGATTGACACATATACCTGTTAATTACTATCACAAATTGATTCTCATAGACATAGCCAGCGGATTGGGTAAACCGATAAAAAGTGGATCTAACAACGTTAAAATTTGAGAGAGCGAGATTCTCAAGAGTTTGTGTCGAGGTGAACCTAGTAAAACCATTGAGAGAGACGATTATGGTTAATGGTGAGAGGTATTGCGTGGCCTATGAGGGATTGATGAACATTTGTTCGAGCTGTGGAATATATGGGCATTCGGTTCATTCGTATCCAAAGATAGCAACATAGGTGGAAGTGGTGACAACATCACAACGGCGGGTAGAGAAATGATTGAGTCACCACAAGGAGAGAATGAGTTGATGATTGTGCAGAGATCACGGAGGAGGGTTGTTTTGCCTCCAAGTCCGATGGTTTTTGCGGCGGGTTCTACCAGGGGTGATTCGGAAAGAAATCTGCATGAAATCTTAAAGAATATACAGCAGGAAATTATTGAATTTTTAAATAGATTTGGAGAGCTGGGGAAGATACGAATCTACATGATTTAAGGGAAGTTGAGAGAATAGGAGAAGTGGATAAAGAAAATGTGAATATTCGGGGTTCTCAAAGGCAAGAAAGGAGTTTAGGGCAAGGAAGAACCATTTTGTTGGGTGGGGGTTTCGAAAGAAGATAGAATGGAGGGTATGGTGGGCTACAAGATAAAGGGGGCCGCAACCAAGAAGCCCATTGATGAGAGTAAATCAAAAGCTAAAAGCGTGCTAAATAGGCCCATGAGTGGTTTAGTATTCGGCCCAACTAGGGGAGAGATTGAACTTTCAGAGTTGGGAAAAAGACAAAAGGGGGGGGGGGGGGGGGGAGAAAAGTACTGCAGGGAGATCTGGTGGAGTGTTGTGAGCACAACCGACAGGGAGATGGAGAGCCACGAGTTGACCCTTGGTTTCGAGAGAGTAGCAGGACAATTGACTCCTAATTCGAGTAGAGAGGGTTTGCACGAGCAGCCAAATAGCAGCATGATACCATCGGAGGAGATGGGATCATGAAACACATGACAGGGGGCCCCGATGTTTTAATGAATTGTCTTTTTGTGGAATTGCCGGGAGACGAATAACCCCAATTTTCGAAGGTCTATTTGATATATGTTGAAGAAGTGGAGGACCGACATTCTAGCCCTATTTGAGACGCACACAGAAGGAGATAGAGCAAGGCGCATATGTCAAGGTTTATGGTTCGATGGGTCGTTTCAAGTTGATTGAGTAGGCCATAGCGGAGGCTTGTGGCTGCTGTGTAGATCAGAAATTGGAGATGTTAATGTGATAGACTCGACAGAGCAGTACATTTATGCTAAAGTGGGTAACGGAGAGGAGAGTGTTCACCTGATTGTGGTCTATGCGGCTCCAACAATGAGCAGGAGAAGTGGTTTACTGAGGCAGTTAAGCAATATAATCCAGAGATTGGACGGACCAGTAATAGTTGGAAGGACACTTCAATACCATTGTCCATTTGAAAGAAAGAACAGAAGGTAATAGTCGTCTGTCTTTGGATTCGTTGGCTTTCGGAGAATGGATGAATGAGCTTTCCTTAATCGACATGGGATTCACGTGGAATAAATTTACTTGGAAGAGAGGACTTGAGGAGAGGAACTAAGTTGCGAAGAGGTTGGATCGGGTACTCTGCAATGCGCATTGATGACTACAATGGCAGGAAGCGCTTGTCACTCACCTCCCCTTTTTGTCGTCTGACCATGCACATCTTAATATTCAACTGGAGCCAGGTGTGAAGGGTAACCCAAATAGATGTCCGTTTAGATTTCAGGCAGCCTGGTTAAAGCATACAAGATTTAAGGAGTCACTGGTAAACTCGTGGAGCGGGGAGATGAGAATACCAGATGAGTTGAAATTACTGAAGGAGAACCTTGAAAAGTGGAACCGGGAAGTCTTTGAGAATGTTCAGAAGAGGAAAAAACTGTTAGTTAATGAGATCAAGACGGTTCAAAACTTGCTAGAGCTGAACCAGACAGATGACTTATTGACGAAGGATGCCTCTTTACTACAGGAATTCGGTGTTGTACTACCACAACATGATCTAGTTCCAGAAATCTAGAGAGAGGTGGATAGCGTTAAGGGACCCGAACACTAAGTATTATCACACCACCACGATTGTGAGAAGGAGAAGGAATCAGACTGAAATGCTCAAAGATGAAGAGGGTAGATGGGTCTCTAAGTCTGGAGCATTAGAGAAGTTGGCTATCGAGTACTATACAAGACTATATTCTATGGATGATGTGGATATGGTGGTGAATAGCTTACCGGCGGATGGGTTTATAACTTTAACCCGAAAGGAGTTAGATGATATACAAAAACCCTTTTTAGCCGAGGAGGTGGAATACGCAATACAAAGCATGGGGAAGTATAAAGCACCAGGACCAGATGGTTTCCAGCCCGTCTTCTACCAGGATTGTTGGGAGGTGGTAGGGACCTCAGTGTCTAGGTTTGCGTAGATTTTTTTCGGACATGCCATTTCCCGAAAAGTACAAACAACGCTATTGTGGTACTTATTGCAAAAGTTTTGAAGCCTGAGAAGATTATGCAATTCAAACCAATCAGCCTTTGTGATGTCTTGTTGAAAACAATTACAAAATGATGGTGATGAGACTTAAGAGAGTTACCACAAAGTTAATAGGACCAGCACAATCAAGCTTCATCCCGGGAAGGTTGAGCACGATAACATTGTAATAGTACAAGAAGCAGTACATTTGATGAGATGAAAAAGGGAGGAAAAGGTGGATGATGCTGAAATTGCACCTCGAGAAAGCATATCATTTTTGGGATTTCTTAGAAAATACTTTTTGGACAGTGAGATTTCCTGAGGCTTGGGTCGGGTGGATAATGCAATGTGTCTCAGGACCTTCGATGAATTTACTTTGGGACGGAGAAAAACAGAGGCTTTTGACCCTAAACGTGGAGTACGACCAGGAGATCCCCTGTGTCTGTATCTTTTTGTGCTCTGTCTTGAAAGATTGTGGCATCTCGTCGAGAAATCGATTGCCAAGAAAGAGTGTAAGACAATTTGCATCTCTCAAGGTGGCCCAAAATTGTCACATATAGTTTTTGCGGATGATTTGATCCTATTTGCGGAAGCTTCAATAGCACAGATTCGGGTAATACGGAGGGTGTTGGAGAGGTTCTTTGTAGCGTCAGGGCAGAAGGTCAGTCTGGAGAAGTCGAAGATCTACTTCTCTGCAAATGTAAGTCGCGAGTTAGGGAAACTTATAAGTGATGAAAGCGGGATTGGGTCAACTCGGGATTTGGGGAAGTACCTCGGAATGCCCGTGATTCAGAAACGTATCAACAAAGACACTTTTGGGTAGGTGTTGGAGAAGGTGTCTTCAAGGCTTGCGGGTTGGAAGGGACGAATGCTGAGCTGATGAATTACACTTATGAAAGCAGTTCTTTCCTCCATCCCAGTGCATACGATGAGTACTATCTCACTACTGAAGTTAACTTTGAACAAAATAGACAAAGTTTTGAGGTCCTTCCTATGGGAAGATAATACTGAATAGAGGAAACAACATCTTGTTGCTTGGAAAAAGATATGTCTACTGAAGTGTGAAGGAGGATTGTGTATTCGAATTTTGCAGGATATGAATAAGGCTCTTTTAGCAAAGCTGAGTTGGTGATTACTTTATGATGATAATAGTCTTTGGGTAAGAGTGCTGAGGAGCATGTATAAAGGCTCCGATGTTCGGGATGCAGCATGGTTTAATGCCAAAAGGGATTGGTCATCAACGTGGCGAAGCATAGTGATGGGAATGCGGGAGGTGGTGTTACTGGGGCTGAGTTGGATTAATGAGAATGGACGGACCATCAAGTTCTGGAAAGATAAATGGTTGACTTGTGACTCAATTCCCCTTGAGTCTGAAAATCAGATCATTGTAGCATAAGGGGTTATCAATCATTCATGGGATTACTATAGAGGAGATGCAGAAGATTATTTAGAAGAGCCTAAAATGGGGGTTTTTAATAGACTAACACTAAATGATCAAATAAGTGTAAACATATGAACAAGCAACTAAGCTAAAAGTAAACTTAAGCAATTGACTTAAACTAAAATGAACTCGAGAACTGAGTACTAGAATAGAACAATGGCAAGTTTAAATAATAAAGGGTGAAATGGTTCAAAGATGGGGTAAGAACTAGGATGATTTCAATGGTGATTCATGATACTTTAAACAACATAGATATGCTAATCTTTATACTAAGAACACCAATACTAGACTAATCTAATCCCTTAGAAATAAATCTTTCACTAATCACAATTCCTAACCCACTTTCAATGGTGAAATTACAACTAACACACATTAAGATTCAGTTCTACACAGCATAATAAGCATCTTAAACATTTATGCCCTTAGGCTTAGAATGAAAATCACTTAATCAGCTCACTCAGGCATTTCATCAAACACATGCGATGCAGATAAATCATATGATCTAGAATACCTTTTCCAAAGCCAATCTAACATTAAGAACATTAACCAAGCAAAGAAATGAAAGAATTAACAGCAAGACATCACAAATCAACCATCTAATCACCATAATCACCCCATATCAAAACCTAAGGAAACTATTCACTAATCATAATTGAAACCATAAGCACAGGATCAAGCATAATTAGAGAAGGATAACTAATCAATGACAAATGTAAATACTTAATTAAAATGATCCAAGATCAACAAGATTCTCAAGAGATTACAAAAGGAGAATTTTTCTGTTCAGAGCTGATAAAACTTGGATCCCCCAAAAATAAACTTAGGTTTAAGTATTTATAGGAAGGGATAAAAAAGTAGCTAAGTCAACAAAAAATCAACTTTTCGTGCGAGCTTATACCGAGCAGATCATCTGTTGATCTTGGCAGTGCAGTACGTCGGTGCGTTCAGATGATAGTACCGGCTGCTCTAGCTCAGCGTGGATAATCAGCTCTTTCGCTTCAAGACGTACCGAGCAAGACGCGTGTTGGTCTCCTCGGTGCATTTGCTCGGTATGTCCAGTGGCTCCTTGTACCAGTCAGACTTATCGGTGTACGACGGCCATTTCATATGGATCGCACCGTGGAGATGCATCGGTGTACGGCGGCCATTTCCTCTGTATGATCGCCTCCGGGGAGAACACTCAATGTACGGATAGCGTCTTCCTTGGTGCAGATCGTACCGTGGAGAGACGTTGTTGATCTCCACGGTACACTACCTCGGTACGATACTGAATGTGCATTCTTCCCTCTTCCATCCTGATCCTTCCAAGCCACTCGATCCACCATCTTCCAAGAGTCTCCTAAGCTTATCAAAACTCCTGAAACAAATCCAGAACAAGACCAAATATGCAATGCTAATCCTAAATGGAAACTAAGCTTAGATGGGAAGAATCAGAGACACTTTTGACTGTTTAGATGATGGAATGTCATGAAAACTATACTAAATGAAGTCTAATGAGATGTAATAATGCAAACTATCAACTCTCCCACACTTGCCTTCTGCTTGTCCTCAAGCAAATTTGGAAGAGAGGTTTGAAAATGGAGTTCCCAACCTAAGATGTCAAATAAAGAAATGAGTTCAATAACCAAGTTACTAATTCTAGGATGCAACATGATTTTCGCCTTACTCTAAAAGACTAGTCACATTCATCAAAAGCAATAACAATTACTCAAGCTTAATCTCCACAAGCAATCAAATCAAATAATCCTTTTAACATTTAATTAATTGTAACCAAGTGAATCATGCATGTGCAAATCAAGTGCTTTTATTTGGCTAAGGACATGGTTATAAGATGAAAATGATCCCACTAAATTCGAACTGGCTTAAGTAAATGCAAGGATCTCTCAAGAATCATATTAGCTTTGGCAAAATGCTAAGGGTTATGAACAACTTATACATACAAATGCAAACTTTCATCTACCCATAACCCAAAGATGATCCTAAACACCTATCTTTTACCCAAAAACCAAGTCCTATGCTACCCTTTTGGTTCACCATTCTTCTTCTTCCACTGAATCTTCTTTGAGAGTCCACTTTCTTTCTTTGAATCTTCTTGGTTGGTTGGTGCCTTTACTTGCTTGGGCTCTCTTTGATCTTTGCTTGTGCTTTTCATTTTTTGGATGCTCTTTTGAACTTGCTTGGCACACTTATTCTCTTAAATTACTGCCTTTCTTTGCTCTTTGTTACTTAAGCCAAACCTTCCAACGAACTGTGCTTTACACTTCTCATCTTTTGCTCCCATATAACCTTTCTCTTGCTCTTAAAAACCCAAAATCGAAAATTCCCTTTGAACCCCAAAAATCCTATCCTAGGCTAGCTCAAAGAGGAAGAGCCAGTTCTACATGGAAGAGTCCCTTTGTAGTTTGATAGCTTGTATTTGACTAGCTAAGCAAATCCAAACACACTCATGTCATTGCATTATGTAAGGTATCAATCCATCTGAGTTCTTTAGGCACCAAGAATACAGCAAATCATTTAAGTTAAGCTAGATTCAAAAAAGCAGTTGTGAACAAACTAAACAAGTCTAAAGACTGAACTAAGCAAAGCGGGAAATTCATATAGATAAAGTAAGAATCTAAGATGGGGGTTATTGAATAAGAGGGGATTAGAACCTAACTAGTGATGCTACAAAACCATTCAAACAATGCTATCTTCTAGGTATATGATTAACAACTATAACTAGCTTAATTCCTTGACATTAATCACTTTGCCAAGCACACATTCAAGATAAATCCCTTTACTCAAACACATGATCAGCAAGCATTCAAAACAGAATTCCAATCCTATAAAGCCAAAATGCACCTTAGAGCCCCCACATTCTCTAGGTTTGTTCCACTACTTCTAGCTTGTCAAAATCTTCTTTCAAGAACCTAATTTGATCTTTCACTTCTAGCAAAGTGGTGCCATGTGGGAGTTTTATTCCAGCATCTTGTATGTCCTGCCTGAACTTTGTGTAGACTTCCATCCTAGCTTTTGTGAAATGCATTGTGGGGTAAGAAACTGGTGGCTTGTAGTCTTGAACTGCAGGTTCTTTACCCTTCTCATTACTGCTTGAAGAGTTTCCCACTTCGTGATGATATAACTCCTTGGAGTCTTGAGGGTTGTTCTTAGACAAGACCATCAAAGCATGGTGTGTTTCTGGTAGTTCTTCAGCAGCATCAGTGTGCTTTGGTGTGGTATCTTCTTCTGGAGCAGCAAGGGTTTTCTCGGTCTCCTCTTTCTGAGCAGCTTCCAATGCTGCTCTTTCCTGTTCTTATTCTCTGTTCAAGATTTCATCAAGTCCATGGAGAAACTTCTCTACAACTTCCTGAGCTTCTTGGTCATCAATGTTGCTACTTCTGACTTCCCCTCCATACTCAACCCTTAGCCTGTCCATATGTAATAGCATTTCTTCGATCATGATGCCAAGCTCTTCCAATGAGGCGTCTTCATCAGTGAATTCCTCTTCCTCTTCCTCTTCAGTGAGTAAGTGGCAGAATTCCTGAGGATTGTGTGCAGATTGTCTAGGAAGAGTGTTTTGAAGTCTTGGTGTTGGTGCAGCTTCTTGGCTTTTCTCCAGGAGTTGTATCCTTGAGTCTAGGTCATCAAACTTGGCATGAAGGTCATCATGAACATAACCAATCCTGTTGTGCAGCTCAGCAAATCTCATGTTCATCTCCAGAGTTCCAATGGTTTGGAGATTGATGCTTTCCATGATCATGCTCTTGATGTCATCTGTTCTAGATGCAGAAACATAGAATTGGTCATGAGGGAGGGAAGGAGTGTTTGCATACTGTGGGTGGGAAGTGTAGCTGTCTTCAAAGTAGTGCATAGGTAGAGGCTCTTGGAAGAAGTTGTTGTAAGTAGTGTCTTCAAAGTAGAACATTTTTGCTGTTTGTGGATCCTCTCCTGAAATGAAAACACTTGGAAACAGAGTTAGTAACCAAATAAAAAGAAAAGCTTGATCTTAAAGATTCTACAAACTCTAATGTTTCAAACTGTAAACCCAAATGGCAACGGCGCCAAATTGATGCAAGTGTTTTGACCCTCTTGGTCAATCACCCCTCTATGTGAACCAGTTGTAGCATAGCATAGGGTTTTACATCAATCCAAATGGGTTTTGTTGAAAGCAGAAGAGTTGTGAGCAGAGATCTATAAGTCAAGCAAGCACAGAAGAGTTTTTGTTGCCTAAGCAACCAATCTATCACCCTAAGATGATCAAGCAACAAAGAGAACAAAGAAAAAGGCAGTTTAATCAAAATTAAGCAAGTAAAACAGAGCAAAATAGGGCAAATCCGAAATATATCAAAAGAGAAACGCAAGTTCCTAGATATGGTTATTGACTTTGGGGAATCTAGAGACTAACTAAGACTGTTTCAAACAACATTGATCAAACAAACAAGCTAGCAATGGTGATTCCTAGACATAGAGTTCACAAACAAGCAAGCTAGATCCAATCTCTTGTAAAATAGCCCTTGGCAAAACATCTTAACAAGAACTAACTCTCATTAGTGCTAAAACATTAAGCAAGCATAAATAAACAACTCTATTTCTGTCAAAATGCTCCTCAAACAGTCAATCTCTTGAGCCAAGGCCAGCAAATCCTCTATTAAACAAGATCAGCATTTCATCAAACACTTGGTGGGCATAAGAGAAAGCTAACAACCTAGATAACTGTGATCAAGACAAATCTAGCATTAATAACAGATTAATAAAGAGGAACCCATAAACTGAAGCACTAAGCAAGCCTTAATCAAGTCCTGAAATCCCATAATCTACCACATCTAGAAACTCTAAGCAAACTACTCACTAATACTCTTGTTTAACACCAAATCACAACATGAAAAGATGTTAATCATGATTAAAAGAGAGATTGAAGAAAAATTAAAAGCAAATACCAACTTATATTAAATAAAGCAAAAGATTTGTCTTACAAACCCAAAGAAAATGCTTAATAACAGTAAATTGACAATACTCTTCGAAAATACAGAAAAGGGACTATTTATAGCCAAAAGAAGAAAGCCCTAGAGTAATGGCAAAAGTGTAAATAAAACAGGCTTGGACTGGGTTTGTATCGATCAGTTGTAACGGTCTGATCTTGATCGTTACGAATCATATCGGTCTGGAGAGTGATCGATAGAGTGACCGAAATAAACACGGTGCGTTTGTATCGATCACTCCTGATCGATACTCTTGATCAATACTGCTTGTATCGATCACTCCTTGACCGATAGCCTCCGTGCTCTGACCGAAAATCTCTGCAAAGATCGTCTGCCTTGGTCCCTTTTGCTCCTTTTGGCCCAGCTAGCTTCGTGGATCATCCTCAAAGCTCCTCCAAGCTCTTTTTAGCTCCATCAGTACCTAAAAACATCCATAATGCAAGAAAAATGCAAACTATATCCTAAATGCAACCTAAGTCTAAAAAAAGAAGAAAATGGGACAAAAACTAAGGAAAACATGCAAAAGAGAACCAAAACATATACTAAATGCAAGCCTAAATGGTGTAAATACAAGATATATCAACCTACTACACTAGCGATTATAGATTCAGATTAAGCTAAGTAGTAATGAGTGTATGTAATGAGTAGTAACTAAAGTAATGAAAGCAGGCGATTTGTTGATTGATCTAAGTTTCAGAAAGCTAAAGGCGCTAAGTCAGGACAATTCCAAGGTTGAATCCGAGAATGTAGAATGCATGCAAGCATGAATGAATTAAAACCGTCTTAAACTCAAAACTCATGATATAACTAATCAATTCTCATTGCAAAAGTTATCTATGCCTAATTCATAGAATTCCATATCTCTTTGCAAATTCTAACAAGTTAAGCAAGCATTAAAGATCAGGTTTCGATTGTTCACAAAACTCCTAAGTCAAATCTCTTTGCAAGTAGGCGTTTTGCTCATCTAATACTAGTTCAGGTGATTAACAATGTTCTCACATCTACTAAACAACCTAGGGTTTCGAAATCTGGATGATTAGTCTCAGAAGTTGATATGAATGCAAACACAGATGAAGAACCAATGAATGCAAGCAAACATTGATATGAATGCAAGCACTGAGCTTGTTAGGAGATACATCTAGATTTCTTAAAAGATGTTGTGGTTGTGAGAACGAATGATCTACAACGGATGATGGTACTAACACATGAGTGCTACGCCATCATTCAACAACAGAAAGTGTTCTTGCATTCACATCCAAGGTGGAACCAAGACAAAAACATCTAGTAATGGCATAGTGAGCTGAATCTACTTCATCTGCTCATCAAAGAGACCTTTGTACTTAGCAATGGGCTGCTTCTTGAACCTTCCAGGAAATGGTATTGTAGGCTGATATGGTGGGAGAATGTATCTTGGTTCTTTGAATAAATTTTTAGGTGCTTCTCTTGGTTTCTCCATAACCACTTCTTTGGCTTTGGTGCTCTTTAAACCATTTTCAGCTTCAAAAACTTCATCCTCTTTAGCTTCTTCAGAATCTTTGACTACCACCCCCTCTCCTTGTTCCTCAATGTCCACATTGGGTGTAGAAGGTGCCACTCCTGGAGGGAGTTGCTTCCTACTTCTTAAGGTGACAGCTTCGACACACACTTGTGCAAGTGAAGAGGAAGATGATTGTGGAAGAGTCTCTTGTTTACTCAGTCTCGGATTGAAAGACTCAAGACTCTTTTGGATGTTAGCAGTCATGCTTTTTTAACTTCAGTTATGTTGGTGTTAATGGCAGCCATACTGGTTTGAAGTTCTGCAGATTGGAGTTGTTGCATTTGAAGCAGAAGCTATGTCCAAATCTTGTGAAAGCTGAGAGTTATTGGTGCCAACTGTTTGAGAAGAAGAACCTTGATGATGTTCAATGTAAGTGCCTCCATTAGACTGTTGTTGACAAACATCATGGCCTTGTTTCATTGCTGGCTCCTCTTGGATCTGAACAGATTTGAATTGATGCTCTTTGTAGTGGCTATATAGAGCAACATTAGGTAGTGGTTTGGTGGTGCCATTGAGCAACATATCCACCTTTTCCTGCAAGGCCTTCATCTCATGCAGTGCTGTCTCTAGCCCTTTAGGAAGAGGTTTGAGGTCCACCTTGGGTGCTTTGAGTTCACTCCAGTCCTCTCCTAAGCTGCTCTAATCCTTGGCGCCAGCTGCATTGCTTGGAGAACCAGCTTCTTGGACTGAGAGCTTTTCTTTCCTTGTGTATTCCAGCTTCTCAAATGGTTCCTCTTCTTACAAGACCTTGTGAGAGTCTAGCCTTAGCTTATAACCCAAGCTTTCCTTATCCAAGTAATCATCTTCCCCATGCTCTTTTGTAAAAGCCACTTGGAGTTTGTCATCACAACACAACTCCTCTTGAAGCTCATCATGCAGCCTTTCTATGATATCTATCTTGAACACTTGACCTTCTATTGTGGGCTGTTGCATAATCTGCTTAATGTCAAATTTCAGAGACATGTCTTTACCCAACTGCAACTCAATCCTCCCTTTCTTGACATCTATAACAGCTCCTGTTGTAGCTAAGAAGGGTCTTCCAAGTATGAGAGGGTCTCTACGCTCCTTATCCATCTATAAGAATACAAAGTCAGTTGGGATCTCCACATTCTCTATTCTGATTGGCACATTCTCAAGCAGTGCCTTAGGGAGTCTCACTGATCTATCAGCCAACACCAAAGATATTCTGCAGTCCTTGAATTTAGTAAACCCAAGGCACCTAGCTATAGAGTAAGGCATTATGCTTACACTTGCTCCTAAGTCACACAAACATTTCTCAAACAGTAGTGAACCTATAGAGCAGGGCAAAGTAAAGCTTCCTGGGCCACTGAGCTTGTTAGGAGTCACCTTCTGTTGTTGAATGATGGCGCTGCACTCATGTGTTAGTACCACCATTCCTTGCAGATCATTTGTTCTCTCAACCACAACATCTTTTAAGAACTTCTGGTAAGGTGGAACCAAGACAAAAGCATCTAGTAATGGCATAGTGAGCTGAATCTTCCTCATCTGCTCATCAAAGAGACCTTTGTACTTAAAAATGAACTGCTTCTTGAACCTTCCAAGAAATGGTTTTGTAGGCTGATATGGTGGAGGAATGTATCTTGGTTCTTTGAATAACTCCTTAGGTGCTTCTCTTGGTTTCTCCTTAACCACTTCTTTAGCTTTGGTGTTCTTTGAACCCTTTTCAGCTTCAACAACTTCATCCTCTTTAGCTTCTTCAGCATCTTTGACTACCATCCCCTCTTCTTGTTCCTCAATGTCCAAATTGGGTGTAGAAGGTGCCACTCCTGGAGGGAGTTGCTTTCTACTTACTAAGGTGACAGCTTTGACACGCTCTTGTGCAAGTGAAGAGGAAGATGATTGTGGAAGAGTCTCTTGTTTACTCAGTCTCTGATTGAAAGATTCAAGAATCTTTTGGATGTTAGCAGTCATGCTTTTTTAACTTCAGTTATGTTGGTGTTAATGGCAGCAATACTGGTTTGAAGTTCTGCAGATTGGAGTTGTTGCATTTGAAGCAGAAGCTGCTTTATGTCCAAATCTTGTGAAAGCTGAGAGTTGTTGGTGCCAACTGTTTGAGAAGAAGAACCTTGATGATGTTCAATGTAAGTGCCTCCATTGGACTGTTGTTGACAAACATCATGGCCTTGTTTCATTGCTGGCTCCTCTTGGATCTGAACAGATTTGACTTGATGCTCTTTGTAGTGGCTATATGGAGCAACATTAGGAAGTGGTTTGGTGGTGCCATTGAGCAACATATCCACCTTTTCCTGCAAGGCCTTCATCTCATGCAGTGCTGTCTCTAGCCCTTTAGGAAAAGGTTTGAGGTCCATCTTAGGTGCTTTGAGTTCACTCCAGTCCTCTCCTAAGCTGCTCTAATCCTTGGCGCCAGCTGCATTGCTTGGAGAACCAGCTTCTTGGACTGAGAGCTTTTCTTTCCTTGTGTATTCCAGCTTCTCAAATGGTTCCTCTTCTTCCAAGATCTTGTGAGAGTCTAGCCTTAGCTTATAACCCAAGCCTTCCTTATCCAAGTAATCATCTTCCCCATGCTCTTTTGTCAAAGCCACTTGGAGTTTGTCATCACAACACAACTCCTCTTGAAGCTCATCATGCAGCCTTTCTATGATATCTATCTTGAACACTTGACCTTCTATTGTGGGCTGTTGCATAATCTGCTTAATTTCAAATTTCAGAGACATGTCTTTACCCAACTGCAACTCAATCCTCTCTTTCTTGACATCTATAACAGCTCCTGTTGTAGCTAAGAAGGGTCTTCCAAGTATGAGAGGGTCTCTATGCTCCTCATCCATCTATAAGAATACAAAGTCAGTTGTGATCTCCACATTCTCTATTCTGATTGGCACATTCTCAAGCAGTGCCTTAGGGAGTCTCACTGATCTATCAGCCAACACCAAAGATATTCTGCAGTCCTTGAATTTAGTAAACCCAAGGCACCTAGCTATAGAGTAAGGCATTATGCTTACACTTGCTCCTAAGTCACACAAACATTTCTCAAACAGTAGTGAACCTATAGAGCAGGGCAAAGTAAAGCTTCCTGGGTCACTGAGCTTGTTAGGAGTCACCTTCTGTTGTTGAATGATGGCGCTGCACTCATGTGTTAGTACCACCATCCCTTGCAGATCATTTGTTCTCTCAACCACAACATCTTTTAAGAACTTCTGGTAAGGTAGAACCAAGACAAAAGCATCGAGTAATGGCATAGTGAGCTGAATCTTCTTCATCTGCTCATCAAAGAGACCTTTGTACTCAACAATGAACTGCTTCTTGAACCTTCCAAGAAATGGTATCGTAGGCTGATATGGTGGAGGAATGTATCTTGGTTCTTTGAATAACTCCTTAGGTGCTTCTCTTGGTTTCTCCTTAACCACTTCTTTGGCTTTGGTGTTCTTTGAACCCTTTTCAGGTTCAACAACTTCATCCTCTTTAGCTTCTTCAGCATCTTTGACTACCATCCCCTCTTCTTGTTCCTCAATGTCCAAATTGGGTGTAGAAGGTGCCACTCCTGGAGGGAGTTGCTTTCCACTTCCTAAGGTGATAGCTTTGAGACGCTCTTGTGCAAGTGAAGAGGAAGATGATTGTGCAAGAGTCTCTTGTTTACTCAGTCTCTGATTGAAAGATTCAAGAATCTTTTGGATGTCAGCAGTCATGCTTTTTCTAACTTCAGTTATGTTGGTGTTAATGGCAGCCATACTGGTTTGAAGTTCTGCAGATTGGAGTTGTTGCATTTGAAGCAGAAGCTGCTTTATGTCCAAATCTTGTGAAAGCTGAAAGTTGTTGGTGCCAACTGTTTGAGAAGAAGAACCTTGATTATGTTCAATGTAAGTGCCTCCATTGGACTATTGTTGACAAACATCCTGGCCTTGTTTCATTGCTGGCTCCTCTTGGATCTGAACAGATTTGACTTGATGCTCTTTGTAGTGGCTATATGGAGCAACATTAGGAAGTGGTTTGGTGGTGCCATTGAGCAACATATCCACCTTTTCCTGCAAGGCCTTCATCTCATGCAGTGCTGTCTCTAGCCCTTTAAGAAGAGGTTTGAAGTCCACTTTGGGTGCTTTGAGTTCACTCCAGTCCTCTCCTAAGCTGCTCTAATCCTTGGCACCAGCTGCATTGCTTGAAGAACCAATTTCTTGGACTGAGAGCACTTCATTCCTAGTGTATTCCAGCTTCTCAAATGGTTCCTCTTCTTCCAAGACCTTGTGAGAGTCTAGCCTTAGCTTATAACCCAAGCTTTCTTTATCCAAGTAATCATCTTCCCCATGCTCCTTTGTGAAAGCCACTTGGAGTTTGTCATCACAACACAACTCCTCTTGAAGCTCATCATGTAGCCTTGTTTCATTGCTGGCTCCTCTTGGATCTGAACAGATTTGACTTAATGCTCTTTGAAGTAGCTATGTGGAGCAACATCAGAAAGTGGTTTGGGGGCGCCATTGAGCAACATATCTACCTTTTCCTCCAAGGCCTTCATCTCATGCATTGCTGTCTCTAGCTTCTCTTCAGTTGTCTTTGCATGGTGCTCTTTATCATCCACATAATTCCAATTACTGAGCACCATGTTCTCCACTAGTAGCCATCCTTCATCAACATCTTTGCCAAGGAAATAGCCATTGCTTGCTGTATCTAGAAGGATTCTAATATTTGGGAGAACAGCTCTATAATGTGTGGATAGAAGCAGTTATTTGGTGAAGCCATGGTGAGGGCATCGATGAGTGAAGCCTCTATACATTTCCCAAGTGTCTCCAAAGCTCTCATTAAACCAATGTTTGAAGCTTGTGTTCTAGTTTCTGAATAGTGCAGTTCTTGAGGAGAGAAGAACTTGGTTAAGAAAGCACATTTGCATTGTTCCCAAGTGGTGATGCTGCCTTGTGCTAAAGACTTTTCCCACATCTGAGCTCTATCACCAAGAGAGAATGGGAATAATCTGAGCTTCAAACCATCATCTGAAACTCCACTAATCTTTGTCAAAGCACAAATCCTCTCAAAGCGATCCAAGTGCTCGAGAGGGTCTTGGTTAGGCAATCCAAAGAACTTTCTTTCTTGTACCATAACAATAGGGCTGCTCTTTATCTCATAATGGTGAGTCTCTATAGGTGGAAGAATATATTGCCTTGAAGCATAACTTGATGGTACATCTGCAGCACCTATAGGTCTCATTGGTTTTTGAACCCAAGCTCCTTGTAAACCATGTGGACCTTGCTGTCCTTGTAAACCTTGGATCCCTTGAAGACCTTATGGACCTTGAAACTTAAAACCAGCAACATACTGATGCTCCTCCATGCTTCAACAACTTATTACTGATGCTGCAAACCCAAAGTCCTTGACCTTGAACCTCATTTGTAGTTGTAGACACTTAAGAGCAAATTTTGTGGTACCTACAAAAGAAATTCTAGACCAAAAGAGAAATCAGTAACCAAAAACGAAAATAACAAAAGCTTGATCTCTAGGTCTCTACAAATCCTACTGAACAAAGCTTTCCCCTAATGGCAACAGCAAAAAATTGATGCAAGAGTTTTGTGTCTCTTTCTCAATCACCCTTTGTACTAGTCCTTGTAGTAAGGGTTTTATGTCAATCAAAAATGGGAAAATTGAAACTGCAGGAATGCAGTAGATTTCCTAATTCAAGCAGATATAGAGAAAGTTTAAATGTCTAACAACCTAAGTGATCAAATAGAACTGAAGCAAACACCAAACTAAAAGTAAACAGCAAGCAAACAACTAAACCAAGAGTAAAAACAAAGCAAATTCAAAATAGACTAAAAAAAGAGGAAGGACAAGACTTGAGATGGGGTAATTGGTGCTAGGGAACCTTTAACTCAACCTATAATGCTTACAAACTCACACACAATGCTATTACTTAGGCATATAATTCATTTATAAGATTAATCCAATCTCTTGGCACTAATCTCTTTACTAATTACCAAGTCAAGAACTAATTCTCATTAGTAAAATGATAAACAGCAAGTATTAAGACAATCAATCAATCCTATATTGCCAAATCACTCCCTAGACAGTCCATCTCTTGAGCTAGGACAAGCAATTTCCTTGCAAAGCAGAACAGACATTTCATCAAACACTTGGTGGGCATAAAATGAGTCTAAGATCCTAATAAACTTAGCTAAGGCTAATCAGACATTAAACACAGTAATCAAGAAAGGAAATGGAAATATTAGCACTAAGACATCATAGATTAAGCATCAAATCCCCTAGACCTAATCCATCTTAAATCCCTAAGTCACTACTCACTAATCACCATCAAAACATCAATTTAAAGAGAAAAGGATAGCAAATCATGATACGAGAGATTAAACAAGAAGATAAATGCAAACTTATATTGAAATGGAACAAAGATTCAAACTACAATATCCGAACAAGAAATAAAGAGGAAATAACTGTTGGATAATAGGATCATCCCAAAAATTAGGGATTTTAAGTATTTATAGGAGTCTAATCAGAGTGGCAAAATTGTAAATATATTATCTATAGTTTGGGTCAGCATCGATCACTCGTGATCGATGTGGATGATCGATGTGGGCTTCTGGTTCTTGACATCGATCAGATGATGATCGATGTGGTTGATCGATGTGATCTTCAAGGCTCTCGGGTCCATTACATCGATCAGACTTGGTCGATGCTGGTGATAGATGTGAGTGTCCTGCCTCTTCACATCGATCACTTGTGATCGATGGGAGTGACCGATGTGATTCACCATCTTCTCTGCTGCTCTACATCGATCACTCCTGATCGATGTGGTTTGTGCCTTGATCGATGCTAGGCCAAATCTCCATTTTCTTGACTCCTCTTGCTCATCTTTGATTGGGGTAACTTCCTGGATCACTCCCACACTTCCTTCTTGTCTTAAATGGCCCCTTAGGTACCTAGAAACATCCCTTTTGCAAGAGAAATGAAAACTACAACCTAAATGCAAGCTAAGTCTAAAATCAAGGAAGAATGTGACAAAAGCAAAGGAAAACATATAAAAGAGGACTAAAACATGAACTAAATGCAAGCTTATATGATGCAATTATGAGAGATATCATGGTGACAATCGTCACCAATGCCTATGTAACGCTTCCAGTTGCTAACTTCGTGGTTGATTCTTGGAATGATCCAAAAAGCTCCAAAACCTCCAATTATGTTCCAGTCATGCTATAACCTGCAAAGACTCTATTACGACTCTAAAAAGATCAAAAAGACTCAATAAAAAAGACTTATACCATGGTTAAAAACCATAAAAACCATGATATATCAACTCCCCCAGACTTAGCTTTTGCTTGCCCTCAAGCAAACATCAAACAAAGAAAAGGGTCGAGGTTTGAAAACCGAGACAATCAGCTAAACATTAGGAACACCACATTGATCAACACTTTCGAATCCACATACCACAGGGCCAACACAAGATCAAATTTCAGTCTAATCATCACAAGCTTAATGATCTCTCAAATCCAGTTCAAGCCCCTTAAAGAAATCCGAAATCTCTACTGCTAACTCCTTATATTTATCTAAGTGTGATATCTTATCAAGGATTTATCAACTCAATCACTTACAAATTCTTTTCCCTTCCTAAACACTGTACAAACCAATCTCAACACAGCTCTCCTATTTTCTCTTCCCTTGATCTATTTTTCTGATTTTTTTGATTTTTCAACTTCCTTTCTCATTTTTTTACAGCCTAAGATATGGTTCTACTCAATACTTGTGTTCCTTGTGAGGAGACAGGTTCTTGAGTGTTCACTACTGTTGTTTCTTGTATGGAGACAGGGTCATGATGCACCATTCAATTGACTTAAACTCTTAAAAGCTGTATCAAGGAAGATCAAAGAGAGTCTGCATCTAAACATCCTTGTCAGTGTTGAAAGAGAGAATCATGATCAATGAGAATCAAGCCCCAAAATGAGAAGTTTAAAGTTCATTAAGGTGTAGTCAACAACAAATTTTCCAGATTCTCTAAGAACCTAGACCTTCATTGCTCGACTAATCTACCTATTAATTTCAACTTAGTAAGACTTGTAATCAACTATTGTGGCAATGGTTCTTATAAGCATCAACGTTTTATGGTTAGTTCCAAGAAAAACTGACAGTTTCAAAATTTTGACTCTATAAAAAAGGTTTATTAACTCAACTTTAAGACTCTAAAAAAAATGTACATAACATCACCTCCCCCAGACTTAAACAACACTGTCCCCAGTGTAATTATGCCTAGAGTTGGTCAAGAAGAAGTAAGAGAACGTTTAGAGCCGAGTTTGAAAGTGGTACCTCGCGAAGGAGTGGGTGACGAGCGTCACTTCTCAATGGTGACGATCGTCACCGTGTCTGAAACTCCAGAATCGCCAAGTTAGATGTGTTAAACGTTATGTTATCATTTGTACTCTAAAGTCAGACTGTTAGAGCACTCAAACAAACGTGAAAAACATCCAAATATAGCATAACTCCTAGTTCAATAAGTTTACAAAACAACATCAAAGCAACTGACAAAGTGACTCAAGATAAAAACATAAAAATGACTCAAGAGAAATAAAATAAAAGGGAAAAAAAAACAAGTAACCAGGATAACAGAGGAGCTAGTCCTCATCTTTGCAGTCCTCAGCAGCAGAGTGAGGGCGGACGCAACCACAATTGCTAAGTGTAGCTACAGCGATCGATAGACCGTCGAAGCTGTCAATGATATAGTCTTGAAAGGCTGTCATATCCATGGGCATCTGAGGTCTAGGAGGGCGCCTCACAGCAGCAATCCCGGGTGTGGGTGTGGTCTGGGATCTGGACGGTCCAGCATGAGCAGCAGTAGTGGAAGTGGAGGTGCCAGCAGTGGCTCCTCTGTGACGTCGCATAATAGCAAGAAGACGCAGCAAAACCGGGTCAGGCTGAAAACACAACTGAAGTGGATCTTTTTGGATTGTAGTGCGCGACCGGTTTGGCAATTGCACGCCAACATACTCCCCATCAGAGGTAGTGAAAGTCCAGACTAACCTGTGCTTGTGCCAGGTAGCATATCCCAAATGTGCCTCATCCATAAGATCTCGCGCAGTGACAATGCTGCAAGGATCTGTGTCGATCTGAAAGTGCTGGAAGATCGGCGTGAAAAGGCTGCCAACGCTTTCTGCCTTGTCCCCTGAGCTCATGAATGGCTTGGTCTTCAGAGAGACCAAGTGCTCTGTAAAATGGCTCCCAAGTTGACGCGGACCATGCTCTCTATAGGGATCTCGTCATCCAGCATATCGGCAAAGCCGTAGTTGAGCTGAACGAGCTCGCTGACACGCACCTTACTCGGTGCAGACTTGCAGAGAATGGTGTTGCCTATAAGTCGCATATTATACCTCATCACGGGATGCCTAACATCAGTCTGTGTGCTTGTCTTGCTCTCATTGACACCAGTCTGAACTTTGACCAGAAAGTCTGCATATGGGTCCACTGCGAAGGCGTGAGCACTCCTGAAGGATGGTTATCGAAACCATAGATCCCGCAAAGCTCAAAATGTCTGAGCCTGTAGCGAATGCCTCTGATCAGGAAGGTGAGCGTGCCCTGTTATGCTGTCTTGGCCAGCTCGTTCTCATAGTACACGCGAACTGTGGCAAGGAATTGGCAGACAAGATCAGGGTACAGATCGTACTGCTGAATCGCCATAGAGCTCATCCCGATAACCTGCAGAACATCATCTTTGATGCCCATCTGCTGCAGCACCTTGGTATCTGCGAATCTGGTGGGAATAATCTTCATGTCTTGCCACACATTATAGAATATCGTGTCATACTCATCCTAGCCTTCCTGTATGTCGCGGAACACACAAGTATCTTTTGCTATCTCCTGTTTCGGGGTCTCTGCCCAAGCAACTCCTGAAGCTATTTTCCTATCCTCTCTCTTAGGCCATGGAGGCCTGCACACTGGTCCCGTGTTCTCTGGCTGTGTAGAACCGGATGCATCACTGGAAGCAGATGCAAGTCGATGTCTCTTCTCACGTGGAGCAATCTGAAAATTCAAATAAAAAACAACCAAAAATTTACCAAAACTAGCCAAATTTCGAAAATTTCGAAAATCAATGAATTAGTGTGAAACAGCTATTGGCGTTCAGTAATAGCATTATCAGGAACACAATTCAATCACAACTTCAACCCAAATCACCTAACATTTCCAGATTTTTGCAAATATTATCATGAGCTCGAATATTTCAAAAACTTGCAAATCATCCATTAAAATTACACAAGGGCGGTACCATTCATCTAATACAACCTAAATAACTATGATTCAACAGTTAAATCAAGCTAATTAGGTCAAAAATCAATTATTATCAAACCTATGGCAGACTGAAAATTGGGGATTTCGAACACATACCTTGCAGTCTTGAAAACTAATGAGAGATTGTGAAAGAGGGCTAAAATCTGCACGGATTAGGTTTTTGAATCACTCAATTCGGTTAACAAAATCAAAAGTTATGATTTGGAGTTCTATGTGTTCGTGCTCGGGTATTTTCAGTTATGAGACAAGGAAGAATAAGAAAGAAATAAGACGCGTACCTGAGCCTCGGGCGGGAGACGAGCGTCATCCCCTAATGGGTGACAATCGTCACTCGTGGAACGACTAGCTTCCCTTTTTTTTTACTATTTTTAACGAGAGTTATAGAGAAGTACCTTGTTATTGGGCTCGAAATGTTTGGAGATGATGTTCTTATCATGATATTCCTTTGTCCTCTCCTTGTATAACTTGGAGTTTTCATAGGCCAGATATCTCAGTTCATCTAGTTCATTGAGCTGAAATCAAGCGCCTCAGCAGGGTTCAAATCGAAGTTCATCTTCTTGATAGCCTATTCTGTTTTGTACTCTAGCTCCACTGGAAGATGACACGCCTTGCCATAGAGCATATGGAATGGTGCAGTCCCAAGTGTCGTATTATAGGCAGTCCTGTAAGCCCATAGTGCATTATCTAATTTCGCTGACCAGTCCTACCTTGTCTTCTCCAGAATCTGCTTGATCTGTATGTTGGAAACTTCAACTTGTCCACTGGTCTGGGGATGATAAGGTGTGGCTGCTCTATGCTGAACACCATAATTTTTCAAAGAAGCTTGTCAAAGACCTTGATAACAAAGTGAGAACCACCATCACTGATAAAAATTCGCGGGACACCGAATATGAGGAAAATAATGGTCTTAAACAGCTTCAGAACCACTGCAGCATCATTGGTAGAGTACCCAACGCCTCTACCTACTTGGATACATAGTCAACAGCAACTAAAATGTATTTGTTCCTATAGGATGAAGGAAAAAGGCTCATGAAGTCAATGCCTAGAGAGTCAAAGACTTCAGCCTCAAGAATGAAGTTTTGTGGCATCTCATGTATTCTGCTAATCTTTCCTCTCCTCTGACATGTATCGCAGCGTGTAATGAATGCCTGTGCGTCCTGAAACATAGTGGGCCACCAGAAACCTGCTTGAAGAACTTTGGAGACTGTTTTGAAAGTGGCGAAGTGTCCAACATACTCTGAGCCATGACAATGAAACAGGACGTCTATAACCTCTGCTTCTGCTATGCATATCCTGTAAATCCCATCTGCACAATGTATGTAAAGATATGGTTCATCCCAGTAGAATCTCCTAAGTTCTCTCAAGAACTTCTTCTTAGCATATCCCTTGAAGTCATGTGGTTCATCCTCTGCAGCGAGATAGTTGGCAATATCAGCATACCAGGGCCTCTTTTGATCAGTTGTGGCGTAAACTTGCTCTTCAAAAGCAGCTCCCAACCTGGCACAATTCATTGCCAACGTCTGTGTTGGGTGACGAGCGTCACCAGAGTGGGTGGCAATCATCACCGAGGTCGTACCTCGACTTCATCGTGAGTTTGCTGAATTGGTGCTGAGCGTCACCCTCCTGGTGTCGCTCGTCACTGCCCTGTAGTTGCGAGAAGGTTGCAGGTTTTCAATACTTTCTTCCTGAAACAGATTTTCTATCAAGTACACGTTCTTCTCAGGCAAAAAAATCATTGATTGGGACATCATCTTCAATTCTGATCCTAAAGAGATTATCAGCTACTCCATTCTCAACACCTTTCTTGTCCTTAACTTCAATGTCAAACTCTTGGAGAAGCAGAATCCATCTCAACAACCTTGGCTTTGCATCCTTCTTCTGCATCAAATACTTCAGTGCTGAATGGTCTGTATGGACCACGACCTTAGAGCCAACAAGGTACTGGCGAAACTTCTCAAAGGCAAAGACCACTGCCAACAGTTTTTTCTCAGAAGTAGCATAGTTATTTGAGCATCATCCAATGTCCTGCTGGCATAGTAGATTGCGTGTAGCTTCTTGTCTTTCCTCTGTCCCAGCACTGTGATAAGCACGAAGCTTACCTAAGTTGTAAATCGGATAATAAGAAAGGGGGACAAGAGATAGAAGAATAGAGATAAGATAAGAAGAGATATTTTAATATTGATCTTCATAAGATAACAACCCTAATGGGTTCACTGTTCCTTAAATACAACGCATAACTCGCTATAAGATTAAAACGACAGTGCAACATAACACTTAAGACCCTCTCTTCGAATAGAGTCTTCCTTTTTTTTCTTCCTTCCTTTTCCTTAGCCACTTCTCTCGCTCTGCTTCTTCTCCCAATCCCGAGCCTTCCTCCCTTTCGTGTGTGGCTTATTCCTCATGAACGCCAGTGGAACCTTGAGCCTATCACACTGCTCCAACTGAAAAATCGTTGGCATCACACATAATCCCAAAAGGCAAATCCTAGTCTAGAGGTTTCACAATAGGAGCTGTCACCAAAGCCTGTTTGATCTGCTCAAAAGCTGATTGACATTCTGCAGTGATACAAGATTTTGTGAGTTCTTGTCCCAATCACCCTTGCACTAGTCAGTTGTAGTAAGGGTTTTATGTCAATCCAATGGGAAGAGTTGAAAACAGAAGAGTTGAGAGTAAAGTCTCTAAGTCAAGCAAGCAGAGAATTGGTTTTGTTGCCTAAGCAACAGTTCTAGCAACCTACGTGAAGCAAGCAGCAAACAAAGTCAAAGCAAAAGCAAACTAAGCAGTTCTAAGCAAGAAAAACAGAGTAAAACAGAGCCAACCAGAGCAAATCCGAAATTCAAATAAGAGAAAGGCAAGTTCCTAGATGTGATTATTGAATTTGGGGAATTTCAGACATTAACTAAGGCTATTTCAAGCTACATTGATCAAGCAAGTAGGCAAGCAATGTTGATTCCTAGACATAGAGTTCACAATTAAGCTAGTTAGATCCAATCTCTTGGCAAATAACCCTTTGCTAAACATTCTAACAAGAACTAACTCTCATTAGTGCTAAAACATCAAGCAAGCATGATTAAACAACTCTATTCAAGTCAAAATGCTCCTCAAACAGTCAATCTCTTGAGCCAAGACCAGCAAATCCTCTATTAAACATGATCAACATTTCATCAAACACTTGGTGGACATAAGAGAAAGCTAACAACTTAGAAAAGTTTGATCAAGACTAATCTAGCATAAATAACAGATTAATAGAGAGGAACCCATAAACTGAAGCACTTAACAAGCCTTAATCAAGCCTTAAATCCCCCTAATCTATCACATCTAGAAACCCTAAGATAACTACTCACTCATAATCATGTTTAACACCAAATCACAAAGGGAAAGGATACTAATCATGATTAAAAGAAAGATTAAAGAAAGATTAAAGCAAATACTTGATTATATTAAACAAAGCAAAGAAATTATCTTATAAACTTAAAGAAAGTGCTCAAGAACAGTAAAATGACATGACCTCTCGAAAATCTGGGAAAATAGGCTATTTATAGTCTAGAAAAGAAAACCCTAGAGTAATGGCATAAATGTAATTAAAAACAGGTTCGAGCTGGGTCAGTATCGGTCAGTTGTGTCGGTCTTCAGTGACCGAAATAGGTCCCTATCGGTCTGGAGTGATCGACACATATGAACGAAATTCATCCAGTGTGTTTGTGTCGATCACACTTGACCGATACTGGTGATCGATATGCTCCGTATCGGTGACCCTTGACCGATACTCTCTGTGCTTTGACTGAAAACTTCTGCAGAGATCTTCTGCTGTGATCCTTCTTGCTCCCTTTTGCCCAACTAGCATCTTGTATCATTCCCAAAACTCGTCCAAGCTCTTTTAAGCTCCAAAAGCACCTAAAAACATCCAAAATGCAAAGAAAATGCAAAATATACTCTAAATGCAACCTAAGTCTAAAAGGAGAAGAAAATGGGACAAAAGCAAAGGGAAAACATGCAAAAGGGGACCAAAATATGTACTAAATGCAGCCATAAATGGTGTAAATACAATGGATATCATGCAGAGAATTCAAACATCACATCTTTGCAGAGAAGTGCAGTAACAGGTCTTGCAATCTTGCTGAAGTCTTTGATGAATCTTCTGTAAAACCCAGCAAGACCCAGATAACTTCTTACTGCTTTGACATAATCAGGCGCCTGCAAGCTTGTCATCACTTCAATTTTCACCCTATCCACTTTTATGCCATCTCCAGAGACTCTGTGACCAAGAACAATGCCATCTTGTACCATAAAATGACACTTCTCCCAATTCAGAACCAAATGCTTCTCTTCACATCTCTGCAGAATTTCACACATGTTTTTCAGACACCCTTTGAAGGAAAACCCATAGACTGAGAAGTCATCCATAAAAACCTCCATAAACCTCTCACTCATGTCAGTAAAGATCGACATCATGCATCTCTGGAAGGTTGCAGGAGCATTACATAGTCCAAAAGGCATTCTGCGATACACAAATATGCCATAAGGACAAGTAAAGGTGGTCTTCTCCTGATCACCTGGATGGATGGGGATCTGAAAGAAGCCTGAATAGCCATCTAGAAAGCAGTAATTCTTGTGATTTGCGAGCCTCTCTAGCATCTGATCGATAAAAGGCAGAGGGAAGTGATCTTTCCTTGTGGCTGCATTCAGCTTCCTGAAATCTATATGTCCAGTCACTGTCCTGGTGGGAATCAGATCATCCTTGTCGTTATTCACCACTGTCACTCCTTCTTTCTTAGGAACCACATGAACCGGACTGACCCAGGCGCAATCAGATATGGGATAGATGATCCCAGCTTGCAGCAGCTTCATGATCTCCTTTTTGACAACATCCTGCAAGTTTGGATTCTGTCTCCTCTGATGCTCCACTAATGATTTCGATTCATCCTCCAGATATATCATATGCATGCACAAGTCTGGAGAAATACATGAAATATCATCAAGAGAATAGCCAAGAGCTTTGCGAAATCTGCACAGCTTGCTTATCAAAAGGGTGAGCTCTGCATTGTTCAATAAAGCACTAACAATGACAGGATAAGTGGAGTTCTCTCCAAGGAAGGCGTACCTTAGCCCTGCATGGAGCTCTTTAAGCTCAACTTTTGGTGCTGCTGCACTCCAATCGCACATTGCAGCAGCTTTCGCAGATGTGCTGACTCGCTCTTCCTATGCAACCAATTGCATGACATGTGCAGCAGCATCCATCATCTTTGCATAACCAGTAGCAGCTGCATCTAGATGCTTAACCTCTGCTTTAGAAGTGGTCAACGCCCTTGATATCTCATACATTTGCATCATTTAAGCTTGCATTTAGTGCATGTTTTGGTTCTCTTTTGCATGTTTTCCTTATCTTTAGTCTCATTTTCTTTTCCTTTTAGACTTAGGTTGCATTTAGGATGTAGTTTGCATTTTGTTTGCATCAAGGATTTTTTAGGTGCTTATGGAGCTGAATGGAGCAAGGAGTAAGTGTGGGAGTGGATCAGGAAGCTAACGAAGTCAAGAGGAAGCAAGAGGAGCCAAGGAAGACGTTTCTGGAGTCCCACCGGTCAAGCTATCTATCAAGCCAAGACCAAAAGGGAGCTATCGAGCACCCTATCTGTGGTAACCCAACCCGGCAACTATACCGCGGCTGTGTCCCACTACATCCTCTAAGTCCGTTTTCTATACTTAGCCATATTTTTAAACTTTTTTTTAAACTTATCAATACACAGCGGATAGTAAAAACAACTCATTTTATTCATTTAACTTGCATAAAAATCACTTAACAAGATTCGGGGTTATCATAAACAAAACACCATGGTTCGCTAACGAATACAAACGATCATCTAGCAACCTAACGGTCAAACACCAAAGCCAAAGACAAAGCACAACGTCTTAAACATAATTAAAACCCAATCCCCGATCCATCCATGCCCATCACTGCCGCCTGGTCTCGCCCCCTTTACTGCTTAGTACCTGCACACTCAAGAAGAGAGGCATAAATATTTTATAAATACTTAGTGAGTACGGTCATCCCGTAACACCTGATCAGTACCAATCACGCATTCATACTATCGGATTCAACATCCCACTCAATTAATTGGCAATAGATATAACATATATATCAAACGGATATGATCATAAAACCTAACCAACCAAGATCAATCCCTTTTTAAGACCCATGTCTACTTCAGCGAGAATCCCACATCCCCTAAGCTAGTACATGATCCAGATTACCCTGAGGTTAGCTAGACATCATCTATGCCACGGTAAACAGCTCACAATACCATAACATGCATTCGTTTATCAGTTCTAAGCACACAACATGAAAATCACACAATCAAACATGTAAATCATTCAACCCTAGCAATCCAACGATCCTAGACACCAACCACATTCACGCACTCACCTTAAACAAGGCTGGAAAAAGATTTTTCAGAAGAAATCCCGATGAAATCTGCACCAAATCGAAGATATCCGATCACGCTAGGAATCTCTCGGTTGTCCGTACAATCCGATCCCGTTCCCTTTGGCTATCTCTCGATCCGTTCACCTTTCTCCGAGCCAAATTTTGTTTACCCTCGGAAACCCCACAATACAAGGCTATTAGCTCGAGGTTATCCGATGGAAACTCGACACAAAGGGAATTGTTCAGTCGCTTACCAATTTATCTCGGCGATGGTCGGATCTGCTCGGTAAAATCTGATCTCTCTCGGATGTCCTCGGGATAAACTGTTTTTCTTAGGGTTTTCTCTTGACCAAAATTTCTTTTTCCTTTATTTAGCTCAAATAAACGCAACACCCTCGAGTCAAGTCTCAAAAATCTTTATATACTCGCAAAACCCTAGCTAACTCGGACTGAACCGATGTTTTCCTGGTTCCAGTAGGATTCATCCCGGCCCGATTCGATTCTCTCGGTTATTCCCTGTACCGACTGACCATCCACGCGATAAACCATCGAAAATAGCCGACCAACACTTGGCCCACGGCCCAACTCCTTTCCCTCTCGGATAAACCGCCCTTATCCGAGGTATTTTCCATTTTTCACCCGGATACTCCTTTTTTTCTCTCGGACCACTTGTCCCACCTCGGCTAATCCTCTATTTCGCTCGGAGGTTTTCCTTTTTCCTTCGGATATAGTCCACTCTCACTCGGACTAACCCCACTTTACTCGGATAAATCTCATTTTCTCACGGACTGGACCATTTTCTCCCGGATATGGTACATCCGGCTCAGCTATCCCAGCCATCCGTCTGACTATTTCCCAGTCATCACCTGACCATAGTCCGAACCTCCATTTCCCAGCCAATATCTGATCCTTGGCTCGATCATTCCTCGGACAATGCTCTGTCCAGCTCGATCATTCTGAATGCTCTCTGAAATGGATGCTACAACTCTCCCCCACCCGTTCAGGATTCGTCCTCAAATCCGACTCGTTCGTTTGCAACTTGTCAAACCATTTGGGATACTAAGCTTTCATCCTAGCCTCATTTTCCCAACTAACCTGTTCATGTCAGTCGCAGTCCCATACGACCTGAACCATTCTGACCAGCTTCCCATGCTTAGTCTCTTCCTTCCTGCCAGTCACCCGGACTGGCCTAGCAACCACTGCAAGGTCCTCTTGCAAGTCCGCAGGTGCTTCCTCTATAACCGTTTCCTGTTCAGTTGTATGCTTTCTGAGCTGTGACACATGGAATACATTATGGAACGCTCTCATTTCCGATGGCAAGTCCAACTTGTAAGCCACTGTGCCCACTCTTTCCAGTATCCGGTACAGTCCCATGTACCTCGGACTCAACTTGGCATACTTAGCTGCCGTGTCTGTTCCCTTATAAGTCAGTGCTTTAAGATAAACCATATCACCCACACTGAACTCCAAATCCCTGCGACGCTTGTCCGCATAACTTTTCTGCCTGTCCATAACCTCTTTCAGCTTGATCTTTAACAATCTGATCTTTTCTGTAGTAGCCTCGACCACTGCTGGCTCCATTACGCTACGCTCCCCCACTTGTGTCCAACACAATGGTGTCCTACACGGCCTGCCATAAAACGCCTCATACGGAGACATCTCAATGCTCCTCTGGTAACTATGGTTGTATGCAAACTCAGCCAACGGTAAGTAGTCTTCCAAACTACCACCCCAGTCCAGTACACACGCTCTCAACATATCCTCCAATGTCCTGATCGTCCGTTTCGACTGCCCATCAGTTTGAGGATGATACGTTGTACTCATGTGCAACCGCGTTCCACACGCTTCCTGGAACTCCTTCCAGAATCTCGAAGTAAACTTCGGATCACGATCTGAGATGATACTCACTGGCACTCCATGCAACCTCACGATCTGATCATTGTACATAACCGCCAACTTTGGTACTCCATCCGTCTTTTTCATAGGTAAGAAGTGAGCAGACTTGGTCAAATGATCCACAATGACCTATACTCCGTCATGCAACTTCTTAGTCTTTGGTAAACCCAACACAAAGTCCATGGTGATCATGTTCCATTTCCATTCCGGCATTGGCAACGTTTGCAACAAACCACTCGGAAACTGATGCTCTGCCTTAACCAATTGGCACGTCTCACATCCGACTACCCACTTAGCCACATCACGTTTCATCCCAACCCAATGATAGTACCGTTTCAAATCCTGATACATCTTGATCATTCCCGGATGAACAGAAAACTTTGACTGATGTGCCTCCTTAAGGATCTCGTCCTTTAACTCCTTCACATCCGGTATACATACCCGTCCGTTCACAACAATGGTCCCATTGTTTGAAGTCTGATATTCCGTCTTATCATTCTGTGACATCATGTTCAGATTCTCATCCTGCTCCTGAGCAATCCGAATCCTAGTCAACAAGTCAGCTCTATCCGCAGCTTCCAAACCCAACGGTTCAACACCTTCTGTTATTGCATTCAGCTGCAGTGTCCTTAGCATGTTCACAATGCTACCAGCGTCCCGTTCTGATGATACGCTAGCTCTCCCCCTGCTCAACGCATCTGCCACCAAGTTGGCCTTTTCTAGATGGTATGCTATCTCCAAATCATAGTCCGCTACCAACTCCATCCATCTACGCTGTCTCAAGTAGAAATCCGGTTGAGTAAAGATATACTTTAAACTCTTATGGTCCGTGTATATTTGCACCTTCTCTCCATACAAGTAAGACCTCCATATCTTAAGTGCAAATACCACAGCCACCATCTCTAAATCATACGTAGGGTAGTTTTCTTCATGCTTACGTAGCTGCTGCGAAGCATAAGCTATCACCTTACCATTCTGCATCAGAACACACCCTAGTCCTTTCCTTGATGCGTCCGTGTATACCACATATGGCTCACCCGGTTCTGGTAACGCCAATACTAGTGCACTAGTGAGTTACTTTGAGAAGCACTCTTCACACTCATCCGTCCAGATATACTCCATGTCCTTACCAGTCAGTTTTGTCATTAGCTGAGCCATGCTTGCAAAACCTTTGACAAATCGCCTGTAGTAACAAGCTAGCCCCAGAAAGCTCCTTATCTCTGTAGCGTTCTCTGGTCTAGGCCAATCCGCAATGGCCTGAATCTTCTCTGGGTCCACAGACACTCCCTTATCCGAAACATTGTGACTCAAGAACCCTATATGCCATTGCCAAAAGCTACACTTACTGAGCTTGGCATATAACTTCAGTTCTCGCAACTTCTCCAGAACAGTCCGCAGATGACTTCTATGTTCTTCTTCACCCTTTGAGTAAACTAGAATATCATCTATGAAAATAATCACAAACTCATCTAGGTACTCCCTGAATATGCCATTCACCAGCGGCATGACCACAAACTCGTAATGACCATGTCCTAAAGGCAGTCTTACACACGTCTGGCTCCTCTATGGGTATTTGATGGTACCCTGATGCCAAATCGATCTTAGAGAACCAAGAAGCTCCCCTGAGTTGGTCTAACAACTCATCTATCCCAGGAAGTGGATACTTGTTCTTCACGGTCACACGGTTCAATCCGCGGTAATCAATGCAAAGCCTGAAGCTTCCATCCTTCTTCTTCACGAACAACACTGGTGCTCCCCATGGCGAACTGCTTGGCCTAATGAATCCTTTGTCCAGCAACTTCGTTAGCTGCTTCTTCAGTTCAGCCATCTCAGTCGGCGCCATCCGGTATGGTGCTTTGGACAATGGAGCTGTCCCCGGCTCAAGTTCAATCGTGAATGGATCTGAACGAGCTGGTGGCAGTCCAGCCAACGCCTGAAAAACATCCTCAAATTCTTGCACCACCTGGATGGTATGCTATCTCCAAATCATAGTCCGCTACCAACTCCATCCATCTACGCTGTCTCAAGTAGAAATCCGGTTGAGTAAAGATATACTTTAAACTCTTATGGTCCGTGTATATTTGCACCTTCTCTCCATACAAGTAAGACCTCCATATCTTAAGTGCAAATACCACAGTCGCCATCTCTAAATCATGCTTAGGGTAGTTTCCTTCATGCTTCCGTAGCTGCCGCGAAGCATAAGCTATCACCTTACCATTCTGCATCAGAACACACCCTAGTCCTTTCCTTGATGCGTCCGTGTATACCACGTATGGCTCACCCGGTTCTGGTAACGCCAATACTGGTGCACTAGTGAGTAACTTTGAGAAGCACTCTTCACACTCATCCGTCCAGACATACTCCATGTCCTTACTAGTCAGATTTTTCATTAGCTGAGCCATGCTTGCAAAACCTTTGACAAATCGCCTGTAGTAACCAGCTAGCCCCAGAAAGCTCCTTATCTCTGTAGCGTTCTCTGGTCTAGGCCAATCCGCAATGGCCTGAATCTTCTCTGGGTCCACAGACACTCTCTTATCCGAAACAATGTGACTCAAGAACCCTATATGCCGTTGCCAAAAGCTACACTTACTGAGCTTGGCATATAACTTCAGTTCTCGCAACTTCTCCAGAACAGTCCACAGATGACTTCTATGTTCTTCCTCACCCTTTGAGTATACTAGAATATCATCTATGAAAATAATCACAAACTCATCTAGGTACTCCTTGAATACGCCATTCACCAGCTTCATGAATGCAGCTGGCGCATTCGTCAGACCAAGCGGCATGACCACAAACTCGTAATGACCATACCTTGTCCTAAAGGAAGTCTTACGCACGTCTGGCTCCTCTATGGGTATTTGATGGTACCCTGATGCCAAATCGATCTTAGAGAACCAAGTAGCTCCCCTGAGTTGGTCCAACAACTCATCTATCCTAGGAAGTGGATACTTGTTCTTCACGGTCACACGGTTCAATCCACGGTAATCAATGCAAAGCCTGAAGCTTCCATCCTTCTTCTTCACGAACAACACTGGTGCTCCCCATGGCGAACTGCTTGGCCTAATGAATCCTTTGTCCAGCAACTTTGTTAGCTGCTTCTTCAGTTCATCCATCTCAGCCGGCGCCATCCGGTATGGTGCTTTGGACAATGAAGCTGTCCCCGGCTCAAGTTCAATCGTGAATGGATCTGAACGAGCTGGTGGCAGTCCAGCCAACGCATGAAAAACATCCTCAAATTCTTGCACCACCGGTATACTGCCCAAGTCAACATCCGGACCTCCTTCTGTGGTAGTGATCGTTGCTAGATACGCCTCACAACCCTTCTCTATCAGCCGTTCTGCTTGAATAGCTGAAACCACCAAACTTCCTGAGGTTGGTCTAACTCCCTGATAAACCAAGACCTCTCCGTCTCTCTCAAACCGCACCCTTCCACAGTGACAATCCAAATGAGCTATGTACTTGCCTAACCAGTTCATTCCCAAAATGACATCATAGGACTTAACTCTACAGATCACTAGATCCGCTGGCATGTTCACTTCGCCAAACGTCACTGGAACATTATTGACCGTTCCTAGTAAAAACATCACTTGGCCTCCAGCCGCCTGAACTAATCCAAAGTCCTCTCCAGGTTCCTTCTAGAACTGTCCCTTTCCGATCATGTCGGGATTAACAAAATAATGACTCGCTCCCGAGTCAAACAGAACATGGGTTTCAACCTCACCCATTAGCATGGTCCCTACACATTCATTCTCTAGAATGCTAAGACTCTCTACTAACACACAACACGCAAAAGCAATTCACAAAACTTTATGTACCACACGTACCAGTAATCAGATGAGAAGTGCTCGGTTCCTCGGCTGCTGCTGCACTAGTTGTGTACACCCTCGACATAATGGCCTGTCTCTTGGCCTGTGATGCAAGTGCCTCCCCTGCTCTCGTCCCTTGAGCCACGGCTTACTCAACCACTCCTGCCTTAGGACACTCACGCTTGAAATGCCCTGGTTCTCCAAACCCGTAGCAAACCCAAACCGCACTATCACTGCCGGACACACCAACCACTCGCAGATCCTCCTCCAGACAGTCTCGTACCCGATGCTCTAAACTCCCGCACCTGTGGCATCCACTACCACCGTGCCTACACTCGCCAACGTGAGCCTTGCCACACTTGCTGCACACGCTGCGTCCCCCAGATCCTTTGCTCGGTACTCCTTTCCCAAACTTCCGGTTCTGTCCACTAGACTGACCTACCTTTGTCACGGCTGTACTAGCCCCAGCTGTAATCAAAACAGCTTCCGCCTATCCTGACTCCAACAATGCCGCCTTCTCAACAAGCTCTGCCACTGTCCGGAAGTCATAGACAACACATCCGTTCCTTAGCTCAACTCGCAGTCCGCTTATAAACCTATGAATTAGCTTCTCCTCCGTGTCAAACTCATGAGACACATACTTCCTCAGCTGGTTAAGCTGAGTCTCATACTGCCTCACTGTAAGTGTCCCCTGACTAAGGTACAGAAACGCCTTCTCCAACTCATTGTAAGCTTCCTGTGGGAAGTACTTACTCCTGAACATCGCTGAAAACATCTCATATGAACAATTCACATTAACCAGCCTTCCAACGATTCCTTTCCACCACGTGTGTGCATCACCCTCCAAGTAGTGCATGGCTATGTCCCTCTTATAACCCTCTGGACAGCGGATAGACTCCAAATTCCATTCAAGCCTCATCCTCCACTCATCCGCCTCAATCGGTGTAGAACCTCCAGCAAAGAACTTGGTTCCTAACCGCACCATGTGATTCAAAACCTTGAGGTAACTCGGAACCCTCTCCACTTGGTCCCCTTCCTCACCAATCACATCCGCATTAACACCAAATGGTGGTACCACTTGTGGTGCTGCTGCAACCGCCGGAGCAGGAGCCACCGCAGGTAGTCTGGCCAGTACTTGTGCCAACATCCCAAGCACAGCCTCTAACCCCACCGGTGCTACATTCGCAGTATTCATATCCGCATTCCCAGCTATCCCAGCTGCTAAACCCGCTGCACCCGCAGCATTCCCCGCTGCCACATTCGCAGCATTATGTGCTGCAACCTCGGCTGCCACTCTAGCCGCCTCATTAGCAACTGCAGCTGTCTGTCTCTCGGCTTCTCTTGCCCTCTCAGCAACATCCCCGTTTACTGAGTTCACAGACCCAGCAGCCTGGTTGTCCCCATTGTTTCTCACAGTTCTTCTGGTATCAACCATCTGCAAGTACAATAATGCCAGTTAGCCGAAGCTAACTCAAAACGTGTTTCACAACACCACACAAACAACTTACCGCGAGACCTTGGCAGTAAAGAATGGATCGGACCCCATTAAACCCCAAACAAACAAACAACAGCAGTCACCAACATTCAGTCCTATAAGCGTTAAAACGCTCTGATACCAACTTGTGGTAACCCAACCCGGCAACTATACAGCGCCTGTGTCCCACTACATCCTCTAAGTCCGTTTTCTATACTTAGCCATATTTTAAAACTTTTTCTTTAAACTTATCAATACACAGCGGATTGAAAAAAAAAACTCATTTCATTCATTTAACTTGCATAAAAATCACTTAACAAGATTCGGGGTTATCATAAACAAAGCACCATGGTTCGCTAACGAATACAAACGATCATCTAGCAACCTAACGGTCAAATACCAAAGCCAAAGACAAAGCACAACATCTTAAACATAATTAAAACCCAATCCCCGATCCATCCATGCCCATCACTGCCGCCTGGTCTCGCCCCCTTTACTGCTTAGTACCTGCACACTCAAGAAGAGAGGCATAAGTATTTCATAAATACTTAGTGAGTACGGTCATCCCGTAACACCTGGTCAGTACCAATCACGCATTCATACTATCGGATTAAACATCCCACACAATCAATTCGCAATAGACATAACATATATATCAAACGGCTATGATCATCTAACCTAACCAACTAAGATCAATCCCTTTTTAAGACCCATGTCTACTTCAGCGAGAATCCCACATCCCCTAAGCTAGTACATGATCTGGATTACCCTGAGGTTAGCTAGACATCATCTATGCCACGGTAAACAGCTCACAATACCATAACATGCATTCGTTTATCAGTTATAAGCACACAACATGAAAATCACACAATCAAACATGTAAAACATTCAACCCTAGCAATCCAACGATCTTAGACACCAACCACAGTCACGCACTCACCTTAAACAAGGCTGGAAACAGATTGGTCAGAAGAAATCCCGATGATATTTGCACCAAATCGAAGATATCTGATCACCCTAGGAATCTCTCGGCTGTCCGTACGATTCGATCTATTTCCCTTCGGCTATCTCTCGATCCGTTCACCTTTCTCCGAGCCAAACTCTGTTTACCCTCGGTAACCCCACAAAATAAGGCTATTAGCTCGAGGTTATCCGATGGAAACTCGACACAAAGGGAATTGTTCAGTCGCTTACCAATTTATCTCGGCGATGGTCGGATCTGCTCGGCGAAACCTGATCTCTCTCGGATGTCCTCGAGATAAACTGTTTTTGTTAGGGTTTTCTCTTGACCAAACTCTCTCTTTGCTTTATTTAGCTCAAATAAACGCAACACCCTCGAGTCAAGTCTCAAAAATCCTTATATACTCGCAAAACCCTAGCTAACTCGGACTTAACCGATGTTTTCTTGGTTCCAAGAGGATTCATCCCGGCCCGATTCGATTCTCTCGGTTATTCCCTGTACCGACTGACCATCCACACGATAAACCATCAAAAATAGCCGACCAACACTTGGCCCACGGCCCAACTCCCTTCCCTCTCGGATAAACCGCCCTTATCCGAGGTATTTTTCATTTTTCACCCGGATATTCCTTTTTTTCTCTCGGACCACTTGTCCCACCTCGGCTAATCCTCTATTTCTCTCGGAGGTTTTCCTTTTTCCTTCGGATATAGTCCACTCTCACTCGGACTAACCCCACTTTACTCGGATAAATCTTATTTTCTCACGGACTGGACCATTTTCTCTTGGATATGGTCCATCCGGCTCGGCTATCCCAGCCATCCGTCCGACTATTTTCCAGTCATCACCCGACCATAGTCCGAACCTCCATTTCCCAGCCAATATCCGATCCTTGGCTCGATCCTTCCTCGGACAATGCCATGTCCAGCTCGATCATTCTGAATGCTCTCGGATATGGATGCTACACTATTAGTCAAGGAGTGACCGATGGGAATGTAGCTGATGTATCGGTCACCCTATCTGTAGAATAAGTGACCGATAGAAACATATCAGTTGTATTCCGGTCACCCTATCGGTCACCTCCAAGACTGATAGCCGCTGTCGATCACCCTATTGGTCACTCATGACCGATAGGATCCAGTCCGAATATGTTTCTATTTTCCATTTTGCCATTATGTTAGGGCATTTCTCTTTAAGTATAAATACCATGTTCTGAGAATTTTCAGAGGATGTGTCTTATCAGTTTACTGTTCTTGGTGATTTTTCTAAGTTTGTAAGACAATTTCTGCTTTTGCTTAATCTAAGTTTGTATTAGTCTTTAATCCTTTCTAAATCTCTTTCTCAATCATGATTAGCATCTTTTCTTTTTGTGATTTGATGTTATACATGTTGGTTAATAAGTAGTTTGGTTAGGGTTCTTAGATGTGGTTGATTAAGGGGATTTAGAAGCTTATCTAAGGTTTGTTAGTGCTTAATAACATCGATTTCTCTCTATTAACCTGTTCCTAAGCTAGATTTGTCTTGATCTCATGAATCTCGATTTAGGCTTCATTTTATGCCCATCAAGTGTTTGATGAAATGCTGATCTTGGTTAATAGAGGATTTACTGGCCTTAGCTCAAGAGATTGCCTGTTTGAGGAGTATTTTGACATGAATTGAGTTGGTTTATCATGCTTATTGAATGTTTTAGCACTAATGAGAATTAGTTCTTTTTAAGATGTTTAGCAAAGTGCTATTTGTCAAGGGATTGAACTTAGCTTGCTTGTTTGTGAACTCTATGTCTAGGAATCATCATTGATAGCTTGTTTGCTTGATCAGTGATGTTTGTAACAACCTTAGTTGAATTTTGAATTTCCCAAAACCAATAACTTCATCTAGGAACTTGTCTTCTCTTTATTTGAATTTTGAATTCTGTTAAGTGCTCTGTTTATTTGCTCTGTTTGCTTTTTTGATCATTGCTAAACTGTTCTTCTTTGAGTTCTCTTTGGTATATGATCATCTTACGTTATTAGTTCAGTTGCTTAAGCAACAAAAACCTTTCTGTTGCACTTGACTTAGAGCTTTCTACTTGTAACTCTTCTGTTATTCAACTAAACCCCTTGGATTGACTTAAAACCCAAATACTACAACTAACTAGTACAATGGGTGATTGACATAAGAGGTCAAAACTCTTGCATCAATTTGGCGCTGATGCCATTAGGGTTTTCTGTTTGAATCATTAGAGTTTGTGGAAACTTTAAGATCAGGTTTTATTTGTATCTGGTTACTAACTTTTTTCCAAGTGTTTTCATTTAAGGTGAGGATCTACAAGTAGAGAAGATGCTCTATTTCCAGAATCCAAGGTGAAATAACTTCAACCAAGAGCTTCTGCCTATGAACTACTTTGCAGACAGCTACAATCCTCACCCACAACTTGCGCCCCATCCTTCTCTCCCGCAAGGTCAATTCAATGCTTCTACATCTAGTGCAGCTGATATCAAGAGCATGCTCATTGAAACCAAGCTCTTGAGTTTAGTGCAACTTACAACTCCTTGAAACATTGGTGATGAACAAGAGATTTGCTGAGTTGCACAACAAGATAGACTTTGTTCATGATGAGTTCAACACCAAGCTTGATGATTTGGATTCAAGGGTACAGACCTTAGAGACCACCAATGAGTATTGCGAAGCTGTTGAGTCTACAGTTGCCTTTACTCCTCTTGAAGAAGAAGCTATCATTGAAGACTTACCTTCCTTAATCAATGAGGACATTGACATTCAGAGTGGGGGAGAGGAGCTTATTGAAGCTTATGCCACTAAAGAGAACTCTCTTGAAGAAGGAGCCAACAAGGAAGAAGAGAAGTGGGCGCCACTTGAAATTTCTGATGCTAAAATGGAAGACCTTGTTGAGGTCTCTGATGCTAAGAAGGAAACCTAAGCTGTTGTTCTCCCTATCTACCAGCCTGATATCCCATTTCCTGGAAGATTCAAGGAGCAGCTAGTCAAGAAGTATGCAACTCTCTATGCTGCTCAAATGGAGATGAGAGGTCTTGATATTGAAGAAGGGTTGAAAGAGGCACTTGCCAAGGTTGAGGAAAGAGAGGTTGAAAAGCTGAGCATCAAGAAGCTTGGAGATCCTGGCTGCTTCACACTCCCTTGTGAGCGCAAAGGCAAGACTTTCAAGAGCTGTCAATGTGATTTGGGTGCTAGCATACACTTGTTACCATCTTCCACAGCCAAGGAGTTAGGTTACACCAAGTTCCAGTAGAGCAATGTGTCTCTAACCATTGATGATGGAACAGTGTAGACACCATTGGGAGCCCTCAAAGATGTACCCATGATGATAGAAGGAGTCAAGATTCCAACAGACTTTTTGGTTCTAGATGTTGAGGGCAAGGTCAAAAATGCAATCATCCTTGGGAGACCATTTCTAGGAGCTGTCTTTGATGCAAAAGCTTGAACTATAGAGCTTAAACTCACCAAGGAGAAGATCTTGAAGTTCGACAGCAAGGGCAACAAGCAGGAGCATGAATGCATTCTCCATGGAGCTGAACAAGATGAAAGGAGTTGACAAGAACTGGCCAGAGTTTGAGGGCTACCAAGGAGAGAGTTTTGATGGTTGTTGCTTGTCAAGACTGTTTGATAAACCCACTGAAGAGGAGGTCCTCCAAGTGGTTAGTTTGAAGAAGGTGAATGAAATTGTGCTGGTTACTGAAAAGGGAGAGGTGGTTTTGCAACCATATGGCTCAAAGAATGGTGAGGTTTGCTACAAGATGGAGCAAGAGGGGAAGTCCAAGCCTTTTGCTAAGATCAAGCTGAATGGAGTCACTACAAGAGTCAAATGAGGCAAGATGACACCAAGGAGTTCAAGACTCCTTCGACTCACCTCCACTAGAGAGGTAATCAAAGTCAAGCTAAGTGACTTTAAACAAGCACACTTGGGAGGTAATCCCATGGAATCCTCTGTATATATTATGCTTGTTAGTTTATTTTATGCTTTGTTAGTGTTTTTAGAAGCAGGACTTTGGTTTGGGGCTTCAGAAGATGTTTGGGGAAACAAGAACAAATGCATCTTGGCTACTATCGGTCACTATATTGGTCAAGACCAGACCGATACAGACCTATCGGTCATAAAGTGACCGATGGTTGTGGAGCCAAGAATGCATCGATCAACCTATCGGTCAGTTATGACCGATAGGGAAAAGGAAGTTCAAAATGCAGATCCTATCGGTCATCCTATCGGTCAAAATGTGACCGATGGAAATACATCAGTTATATTTCGGTCACTCAATCAGTCAAGGAGTGACCGATGGAAAACTATCATATGTATTTCGGGCACTCTATCGGTCAAGGATGTGACCGATAGGATTTAACAGGAGAGCCATCGGTCATCCTATCGGTCTGGGAGAGACCGATAGCCTTCTATCGGTCAAGCTATCAGTCATAAAATGACCGATAGTCCGGCGAGGTCAGTTCTAATATTTTCAAAAAAAAAAAAAAATTTCCCTCTCTTGGCTTGGAGCCAAGGGAGATTAAATTTGAATTTGTGGCTCCTCCCTGCCATCCTGCTCCATTCTCCACAGCCAGACACATCTGGATCCTCCCACCAAAATTAAAAGGCACCATATCTTTCCTTTGTATATACCACTGCATTTTTTTTGAGTTTTGTAATATATTATGTTGCTTCTCTCTCTCATTACTTGCATTACACAAGGGATTGTGTAATTTAAGTGTGGAGGAGAGATTTGGGGTTGGACTCTGTGTTTTGTTTTCTTAGTTTTTCATTTTCTTTCATCTTGAGTCTCATGCATATTTTTTTCATTCATCGAAGGCATAGAAAATCACAAAAAATCAAAATTTTTTTTTTTTTAAAAAAGGCATGTTTTTGCAAACCAAAAAGAGAGCATATAGTTGCATTTCATTTGATTAATATTGAGTTTAGTGTTTGCATATAGGATGCATTGCATTTACATAGGGCATAATGATGAATTTTCCTTGAAAAATGCTTAGTGTTTAGAGATGATTTTAGTCTTTAAGTGGTTAGTTGTTTGATGCATCATGAGAAAGCTAGGAGTTAAGACTAAACCATGCTTGGATTGTTAAATTTGATCTTCTCATCTCATACTGAAAAGATTTGTTCTTTGAAAATCAACTCTACCAACTTGAACCTTAATTTGAATCTTTAGTTATCATGTTTGTGCATTGAAAAGTGAATTCATGGCTACCATATACATATTTGGATCATCTTTTTCCTTCTTACCACTCTTGTTGATCCAAATAGCTGATCCTCATACTTATGGGACAGTTAATCCACTCCTTTAACCAAACCTCCTTTTAAGCTTAAATACTATCTTGAGAGTTGTGAGGCCTTTGCATATCATTTTCGAATTTTTTCTTGGCCCAAAGTGTTAGGAATAAGGCTGCCAATGATAAGCTATCTTGTAGATATCAGCTTGCATTTTCAGCTTGATTCCAGGTTAGGAGTTTTGGGATAAAAGGGTAGAGTTAAGTGGTTTGAACTTCATGTTTATATGCTTTGAAAGAAGAGGGAAAAGTTTGAAATGGTAGTATGGGGAAATAAGGTTAAGTTGTTGTTAAGTAAAGGGAAGAAAAAGCTCTAAGTGTTCAATAAAGAAATGCACCAACAACAAAAGCTTTGAAAGGGTCAATCAAAAGAAGAAAATCAGACCCAAGGCAATGCACCAAAGGTGAGGAATGGCGCCAATTCAACAAAAAGGAGCAAGTCCCAAAAAAAAGAAGCAGCCACACAAGCAAAAAGAAGAAGTTTCCCCAACCATGAAGAAGGAGAAAGGGTAGAGTTTAGGAGAAGGGTAGACTTAGGGACTCACTTTGGGATTTAGAAGTTTATAGGATTCATCTTTGGGTAAAAGGGTAGAAAGGAGCTTTGATTTACATGCATAAGTGTGCTTTTACCTTTAGCATTTTGCCTAAGATAGAATCATTTTCATTGAGTGATCCCTTATGTTTGTGAACTCTATGCTTGAATGAGATCATTTTAATCTCATAACCTTATCTTTTGAACCAAATGTCTTCACTTGATTTGCACAAACTTGATTCATGGTTTTGAGCTTAAAGAATGTTAAATAGTTGATTGATTTGAGCATTTGTCTAGGTTGTGATTTGAGATCATTTTGAAACATGATGAGCATGGCTAGGTTCTTTAAAGTATAGCTGATTATGTGTGCATCCTACAACTAGGCACTTAAATGTTGACTCTATCTCTTCCCATTTGCACTTTTGGATTTGAATGCCCACTTTTAAACCTCATCCTCTATTTGTCTTAGCTTGTTTGCTCGAGGACAAGCAAAAGGCAAGTGTGGGGGTGTTAATATCTCATACATTTGCATCATTTAAGCTTGCATTTAGTGCATGTTTTGGTTCTCTTTTGCATGTTTTCCTTATCTTTAGTCCCATTTTCTTCTCCTTTTAGACTTAGGTTGCATTTAGGATGTAGTTTGCATTTTGCTTGCATCAAGGATGTTTTTAGGTGCTTATTGAGCTGAATGAAGCAAGGAGTAAGTATGGGAGTGGATCAGGAAGCTAGCCAAGTCAAGAGGAAGCAAGAGGAGCCAATGAAGACGTTTCTGGAGTCCCACCGGTCAAGCTATCGATCAAGCCAAGACTGAAAGGGAGCTATCGATCACCCTATCGGTCAAGGAGTGACCGATGGGAATGTAGCTGATGTATCGGTCACCCTATCGGTCGAACAAATGACCGATAGAAACACATTGGTTGTATTCCGGTCACCCTATCGGTCACCTTCAGGACCGATAGCCGCTATCGATCACCCTATCGGTCACCCATGACCGATAGGATCCAGTCCGAATATGCTTCTATTTACCATTTTGCCATTATGATAGAGCTTTTCTCTTTAAGTATAAATACCATGTTTTGAGAATTTTCAGAGGAAGTGTCTTATCAGTTTACTGTTCTTGGTTAATTTTTCTAAGTTTGTAAGACAATTTTTGCTTTTGCTTAATCTAAATTTGTATTCGCCTTTAATCCTCTCTAGATCTCTTTCTTAATCATGATTAGCATCTTTTCTCTTTGTGAGTTGATGTTAAACATGTTGCTTAGTGAGTAATTTAATTATGATTCTTAGATGTGGTTTATTAAGGGGATTTAGAAGCTTATCGAAGGTTTGTTAATGCTTAATAACATTGATTCCTCTCAATTAACCTGTTCTTAAGCTAGATTTGTCTTGATCTCATGAATCTAGATTTAGGCTTCATTTTATGCTCACCAAGTGTTTGATGAAATGCTGATCTTGGTTAATAGAGGATTTACTGGTCTTAGCTCAGGAGATTGACTGTTTGAGGAGTATTTTAACATGAATAGAGTTGGTTTATCATGCTTGTTGAATGTTTTAGCACTAATGAGAATTAGTTCTTGTTAAGATGTTTAGCAAAGTGCTATTTGTCAAGGGATTGAACTTAGCTTGCTTGTTTGTGAACTCTATGTATAGGAATCAGCATTGATAGCTTGTTTGCTTGATCAGTGATGTTTGTAACAACCTTAGTTGACTTTTGAATTCTCCTAAATCAATAACCATCTAGGAACTTGTCTTGTCTTTATTTGAATTTTAAATTATGTTAAGTGCTCTGTTTATTTGCTCTGTTTGCTTCTTTGATCATTGCTAAACTTTTCATCTTTGAGTTCTCTTTGGTATATGATCATCTTAGGTTGTTAGTTCAGTTGCTTAAGCAACAAAAACCTTTCTGTTTCACTTGACTTATAGCTTTCAACTTGTAACTCTTCTGTTATTCAACTAAACCCCTTGGATTTATTTAAAACCCAAATACTACAACTAACTAGTACAATGGGTGATTGACATAAGAGGTCAAAACTCTTGTATCAGCCCTCTCTAAGGGATCTTCTGGACTCATCTCTTGAAAGATCTGCTCAGCAAGGTTGTTAAGAATATCCACATAAAATGTCTGTCCATCTATCGTTGGCCTCTTCACCAGCTTATCCATTTCGAATTGCATCACCAAGTCACCAACATTCAGCTCAATTCTTCCCTTCCTGACATCTATAATGGCTCCTGCAGTGGCCAGGAAAGGTCTGCCAAGAATCAGAGGATCTTTGGGTTCTTCTCCATACTCCAGAACCACAAAATCAGAAGGACGCATGCAATCTCCTACTTTAATAGGCACATCCTCTATAACACCTTCAGAAACTCTGACTGATCTATCAGCTCGGACAAGAGATATCCTGGTAGCTTTAAAAGCGGTCATCCATAAGCTCTTGGCAATAGAATGAGGCATCAGGTTCACACTAGAACCAAGATCACACAATGATCTCTCAAACCTATCTGAAAATAAGGTGCAGTCAAACACAAAGCTTCCAGGGTCTGAAAGCTTCTCTGGTACTCTATTCTGAATCACTGCACTGGCCTGTTCGTTAATCAGCATTTCTCCTTGCCACAGGCTCAAGTTGTTGGTCACCATCTTCTTCACATATCTCCTTATAACAGGAGTAATCCTCACAACATCAATCAAGGGAATCTCAATGACCAGTTTGTCCATGATAGCCTTGCATCTAGCATCTTCAAGCTCCTGTTTAAACTTCTTAGGATGCTTAGGATAGGGTATCTTAGGCTAATACACTGTTTCCTTAGCATTGTTTAAAGTCTCAGGCGAAACAGCTGTGGTCCGTGGTTGGTGACGAGCGTCACCCTTCTGGTGGCGATCGTCACTAATTGGGGATGAATTCACGTCGAGCCTTTCTAAAGTGGGTGACGAGCGACACTCCTCAGGGGTGACGATCGTCACTCTTTCATTCTCAGCACGAGTTTCATCATCTTCGAAACATTCAAGTCCAACGAACTGCTCTGTACTCAAATCTTTCTTTAACACTAGTTGAAGGTTTCTTCCACTCCTTAATGTGATGGCATTCACATGGTGTTTGGAGTTAGCATCAATCCTTCCTGGAATGAATCCTTCTTGCCTCTGAACAGCTCCTGCAGTTTGAGCAACCTGAACATTCTTCTTCTTCAGGTGAGAGTTCAGACTCTCAATTTTTCCATTCAGGTCCTGATACAGTGAATCTATCTTGCCATTGAATTCCACTGTCATCTTCTGCTGTCCTTCTAGGATCTGCTCCAGCATAGCTTTTATCTTGTTGTCTTGTAGAGGTGCAGCTTGGTAGAAAGAAGAACCATAATTCCTGTTGAAGTTTCTGCTGTTCTGGTAAGGCTTCTGAAACTCAGTCTTCTGGAACTGTGGCTTGGGAGTGAAACCAGAAGAATTCTGGTTTTCTGTGAAGGTACTCTTCTGATTGTTTCTGTTGTAACCTCTGTTCCACTGCTGGTTTCCAAACCTTTGACCCTGAAATCCTCCAGCACTGATGATGTTAACATCCTCCAGCATTGATGAAGTTAACATCCTCCTGTTCAATCTCCTCTAGATTTTTGAAAGTCTCTACCTCTGCAGCAAAATGGACTGATTTATTTCCCACCAGAAGGCTATGCATATTGTCTAGCTTAGCCTTAACTTCAGCAATTTGCTTCCCATCATTCAAACCAGCCTGTTTCATCCTCTGAAAATTAGCATTCTTGGTGCTGTTACTGCAGGCCAAATTTTCAATCAAAGTGATTGCATCTTCAGGACGGTTTGTGTTGAAGTTTCCACTGCTAGCAGCATCCAACACTATCTGATACTTCCAATCCACTCCTCTGAAGAAAATTCCAAGCAGTTTCACCTGAGTGAAGCCATGATGAGTACAGACTCTCTGATAGGACTTAAATCTCAACAAGGAAGCCTTAAAAGGTTCAGTAGGTCCTTGGAAGAATGAGGAGATTTTTCGTTCTCAGCTCTTCTGACCTTGCATCGTCATATAATTTTTTTAGAAATGCGTTTTTGGTGTCTTCCCAAGTGGTCAGCGATCTAGGCTCCAGTTGCTTCAGCCAATAAGCAGCATCTCCTCAAAGAGAGTAAGGGAACATCTTGCAGAACAGGAAGTCTTTGTTGCTTTTGGTACTGCGATTATGCATACACCTGAAACCAGCACAAAGAAAAGTAGCAGAAAGTTAGTAAACAGATAAAAACTTAGAAAAAATCTTAATACTAAAAATCGATAAGCAGCTATTACTCCCCGACAACGGCACCAACAACTTGATAGGGCTCAGGTTTTATCTAATTAATTTACTACTGCAAGTGCACAGCAAAGCAGTTGTAGCATAAAAAGGTTATCGAATCCCAAGGGAGTAAACTTACTAAACTAGCGATTATAGATTCGGATTAAGCTAAGCAGTAATGAGTGTATGTAATGCGAAGTAACTAAAGTAATGAAAGCAGGCGATTTTTTGATTCCAAGTTTCAGAAAGCTAAAGGCGCTAATTCAGGATAATTCGCATGTTGAATCCGAGAATGTAGAATGCATGGAAGCAGGAATGAATTAAAACCTTCTTAAACTCAGAACTCAATGATGTAACTAATCAATTCTCATTGCAGAAGTAATCAATGCCTAATTCACAGAATTCCAAATCTCTTTGCAAATTCTAACAAGTTAAGCAAGCAATAAAGATCAAGTTTCGATTGTTCACAAAACTCCTATGTTAAATCTCTTTACAAGGAGGCGTTTTGCTCATCTAATACTAGTTCAGGTGATTAAAAATGTTCTCACATCTATTATACAAACTAGGGTTTCGAAATCTAGATGATTAGTCTCAGAAATTGATATGAACGCAAGCACAGATGAAGAACCAATGGATTTCCTAACGGTTTTGCAGTTCTACAAACCCTTCATCAACCCTTGAAAAGCCTTAACTTAACTAACAGATTACTCATACATGATTATGAAAACACAGAGCATAGCTGAATAAAACTGCATTAAAAGAATAGAGTATAAGATTAAGGGGTTCAAAATCTTCTCTAAAATCTCCCCAAAAGCTATGAATTAATCTCTCTCTAAAGTTCTCTGAATTCTAAGATACAAGATAAAAGCCAAGAATGGCTGAAAACCTAATATATATAAGCTAAAGCACGAGCTGGGATACTTTTGTAATTATTGGAACATCTGGGCCAAAGTGCAATATCTTCTCCATCTTTCAAATAGAAGTCGTGACTCTCTTCAGATGCGGGTGACGAGCGTCTCCCTTGAGTGGTGACGATCGTCACCAATGCCTATGTAACACTTCCAAGTTGCTAACTTCGGGATTGATTCTTGCAATGATCCAAAAAGCTTCAAAACCTCCAATTATCCTCAAGTCATGCTATATCCTGCAAAGACTCTACTAGAACTCTAAAAAGACCAAAAAGACTCAATAAAAAGGACTTATACCATGGTTAAAAACCATTAAAAACCATTATATATCAACGAACAGCCATGCCATTCTCTATACCCTTCTTGTCCACTATTTTCATATCCAACTTCTGAAGCTATAGGATCCATCTCAACAGTCTAGGCTTGGTATCTCTCTTGGCGATTCTAGCTGTGTAGCATATATGATTCATCAGCATTACATATGGTGTAATGATAGAATTTCCTTGTAAATTGCCATTTTAAGTCATGAGATCAATGCCTTTGTTAACAGTTCTTTGATGCATTTTAAATAACTTTCTTTGTAAATGTATGTGTACATTAGTTTTTACCCTTAGCGTTTTGCCATTAGTCAACTCTTTTTATGAGTGATCCCTTGAAACACCCTGACCCTTTCATGTTGAGTTCACCTTTAGCTCAAAACCTTGCCCTTGACAAAATAAATTTTTATGAAAAGAATAAGCATGATTCACAGTTTTGATCTTTAATAAATGCTAAAGGGATAGGATCATTTGATTGTGTGTGTAGGTTGAGATTAAATGCATTGATATTTGAGATAAGTATGGCTAAGAATTTAGAGTAGAAGGAATTAGATTCCCATCTTATAACTTTGAACATAGACATTGATTTAATCTCTTTCGATGGCATTTTGGATATGAAAACCCATTTTTAAAACCTCACTCCCTTGCTTGTTTTTGTTTGTTTGAGGACAAGCAAAAAGACAATTTTGTGGGTGTTGATATCTCTATATTTTACGTTATTTAAGCATGCATACATGATAGCTTTAGGTCATATTCATACATATTTTCCTTAGTTTTTCTCCCAATTGCATTCATCTTAGGTTTAGTGAGCATTAGGATATAATTTGCATCTCTTTCCATGTTTTGGAGTATTATCAGGTATATAATGCATCATGGAGGCCTGGCAAAGTAGATAAAACGTACTTAATACTTGACCTTTTATCGTTAGTGTCTCCAGGGGCTTGTCTTGTTCCTCTATCTTCATCGCCAGCAATGCCAACATCTCCTTCATCTCGGCTAGGGCTGTTTAGATTGCCTCCGCCTGCACCTGCGGGCGCTGGACTGTGTCGGGAAGATCTCTTCTGGTGTTGTCTCTGCCTTGTGGTCTGGCGGACAACTTCTCGAATCTCGCATCTCACGGTTTGTAGGTGTAAGAAAACTCTCTTCACACTCCTTCTAGCGTCAAATTGTAAGAGCTGAAATTCACACAATATAATTTGGTTCGGAATAATAAAAGAGGACTGAAGTTTCTAAGTTATAACATAAGTACAGAGATCCAAAGATAGTGTTTTATTATAGTTGTTTCATAAAGCTTTTGGTACAAGAATTGATAAATATTTTGGTAAGTATTATGCTAGATTTTTGGCCTTTACAAATAAAAAGAGTCTTCTATTTATACACTTCTTTCTACTGCCTAAGCGAGAACCTTGATGAATATTCAGTAGATTCACTTTCCGTCTTCACTCTACGTCGCCCCCTTTCGCAAGGTTGTATTCCTTTAGGGTAAATCCTTCTTTGGATATTTCAAAGGGCCTTTGGCTCTGTGATAGCTTGCTATATTAGAGCATTTTAGGCTGAATTTTCCTCTATTTTTGCAATTATAGTTTAGCATTTTAGTGTCATTTGCACTTAGAATCAACATGGCATGCATTTAGCTTAGGATTGCATGTTTGTGGTGACTTTCAGGTGTTTTTGGGAGATTTTTGGAGTTGGGAAGGAGATGCAAGCAACTCATGTTCGAAGGAGATGCCAAAGAAGCAGCTTTGCAAACTTTGTATCCATATCGAGGTCCAGCATCGAGCAGAACATCCGTGAAGCTTGCTTGATGTGAAGCGTGGGACGAGGAAGAAAGATTTGACCGAGGACCCCGAGACCGCACCGAGGTAGTGCACCGAGCTAGGCATGCCATACAGGCTGATACGAATGTACAAGGCATTGCTGTTAGACTAAGTTCTTTTCTTGTAAAGTACTAATTTGCTCTGTTTTCTTTTCTCTGTTTTTTCAGGTACTTGTATGAATTTGAGGTCCAAAGGCTCATCAAATCTTACTCCTTCTATTGACAACATCCATAGAAGAATAGTTGTAAGATAGAGGGTTCAAGAGTTGGAAGAGCAGAGAATGGCAGAGCAAGAAGCTCAGTTACCACATGTTAGTGTTGTAGGACAGGCACCTTTATAACAAGCTTCAGCACATATGGATGAAGCACAAGATGCTTTGAACCAAGCGGCTGAAGTTGAGGGATTAAGAGTACCAGTTCATGCACCTAGAGTTGTGAGACCTATAGGATCTGGTGATGCGCCTCATACTCACCACAACAGGAATGGAATTCATGCTCCAGCTTGATATCTCTTGTATTTACACCATTTAGGCTTGCATTTAGTGCATGTTTTGGTTCTCTTTTCCATGTTTTCCTTATCTTTTGTCCCATTTTCGTCTCCTTTTAGACTTAGGTTGCATTTAGGATGTAGTTTGTATTTTCTTTGCATCATGGATGTTTTTAGGTACTTATGGAGCTAAGAGGAGCATGGCGGAGCTTTGGGGATGATCCAGGAAGCTAGCTGAGCCAAGAGGAGCAAAAGGAACCAAGGCAGACGATCTCTGCAAAGCCTATCGATCAAGACACAAGGCATGTCGGTCAAGGAGTGACCGATAGAAGACCTATCGATCAAGCCTATCGGTCAGAGAAGTGACCAATAGAAGTACACCGTATGGATTTTGGTCACCCTATCGGTCACCTTCTAGACCGATAGGAATCCTATCGATCACCCTATCGGTCAAGGAGTAACCGATAGGATTCCAGACTGAAGACCACTTATTTACAATTTTGCCATTTTTGCTTGGACTCCTTTAAATACGAAAATCCCTAATTTTTGGGTACAGTCTTTTATCCACCAGTTTCTTCTTCTTTGTTTTTGCTTTTTGATTTTGTAACTTGAATATTTGCTTGATTTTAATTAAAGTTTGCATTTATCTTCTTGTTTAATCTCCCTAATAATGATTAGTCATCTTTCTCTCTTTGAATTGATGGCATTAATGGTGTTTAGTGAGTAGTCTTTTTAGGTATTTGAGATGGGTTAAATTTAGGGATTTTGAGACTTAATCATGATGTCTTAGTATTAATTCTTCCATTTCCTTTCTTGATTGTTGTGATTAATGCTTGATTAACCCTAGCTAAGGTAATAAAGATCTTAGGCTCATTTTATGCCCACCAAGTGTTTGATGAAATGTCTGAACTGCTTTGCAAGAGAATTGCTTATCCTAGCTCAAGAGATTGACTGTCTAGGGAGTGATTTGGTAATATAGGGTTGATATAATTGTCTTAATGCTTGCTGTTTATCATTTCACTAATGAGAATTAGTTTAAAGGCCAAGGAAAGAAGACTCTGTTTTCATATCGAGGTGCCATATCGACAAGAACATCTATCATTTCTGCTCGATACAGCTTATCTCGAGGAAGGACCAGTCCGTACACCGAGCAGATTGCACGATGGGGATCACATCGAGGTGTAGCATCGAGCAGCACACCAAAAGCCCTGCTCAATGTAATCACCCCGTACATCGAGAAGCTACAGCCCGTACATCGACCAGATAGCTCGATGGCCTTGCACCGAGGAGTTGCATCGAACAGAACATCCAAGGTTCTACTCGATATGGGTTCTAACAGCCAGCTCGATGCAATTGGATTGATATCTGATCTCTATTCTACAACTGATTAGAAGATAAGGAATTTGATCTAGTGACCAAAAACTGCTCCTTCAAATTGGCGCTGTTGCTATTGTGGATTGTTTGAGTTTAACATTGCTGTTAGACTAAGTTCTTTACTTTAAAAAGTTACTAAATTGCTCTTCTGTGCTTTGTTTTTAGGTACTTGTATGAATTTGAGGTCTAAAGGCTCATCAAATCTGACTCCTTTCATTGACAACATTCATAGGAGAAGAGCTGTAAGACAGAGACTTCAAGAGATAAAAGAACAGAGAATGGCAGAGCAAAAAGCTCAGTTACCACATGTTGGTGTTGTTGGACAAGCACCACTACAACAAGCTGCAGCACACATAGATGAAGCACAAGAAGCTTTGAACCAAGCGGCTGGAGTTCAAGGATTACGAGTACCGGTTCATGCACCTAGAGCTGCAAGACCAATAGGAGCTGGTGATGCACCTGACACTCACCACAACAGAAATGACATTTACGCTCCAGCTGTCCATCAAAACCACTTCGAGATCAAGCTTGGGTTGATCAACATGGTACAAGGCAACAGATGCCATGGCCTGCCCAATGAAGACCCTTTGGATCATCTTGACCAGTTTGATAAGGTGTGTGGTATGACCAAGATTCAAGGAGTCTCTGAAGATGCTTTGAAGCTGTGTTTGTTCCCTTTCAGTTTAGGTGACAAAGCACATCAGTGGGAGAAGACACTTCCACAAGGTTCAATCTCTACATGAAATGAGTGCAAGACAGCATTCCTCAACAAATTCTTCAGCTCAACAAGAACAGCAAAGCTCAGGAACACCATAAGCAGCTTTACTCAGCATGGGAATGAGACATTTGCTGAAGCTTGGGAGCGATTCAAGTCTTACACTTTTTAGTGCCCACACCATGGCTTCACCATTGAAAGCTTGCTGTCTACTTTATATAGAGGAGTGACGCCAAAGTACAGAATGCTCTTGGACACAGCTTCCAATGGAAATTTCATGGGCAATATTGTTGTATATGGTCTAGCTTTTGTGGAGAACTTGGCACTTTCTGATGGAAACTATGGTGAAGAATATGACAGAACATCTAGAGCTGTTGTAAGCGCTGAAGGTGAGAGCACAACAAAGAAGGAGATTAAAGCTTTGAATGAAAAGTAAGACAAGCTGCTGAGTGTGTCTTTCTAGAATGTCAGTTTTGTTGGTGATAGTGTTGCTCCACAAGAATAAGATGGGACAGTTGTAGAAGAAGAAGCCTTCTACGTGAATCAACAAGGAGGCGGTTTTAACAACTACAGGAACTATCCCAACTTCTCTTATAGAAACACCAACGTGGCTAACCCTCAGGATCAAGTCTATCCATCACAAGCTGCTCAACAGAACCAAGGAACCAAACCTTTTGTTCCTTTCAACAAGCAGAACAACTTTGCTTCAAGACCACCATTTCAGGGCGGTTTTCAACAAGCTCACTTTCAGTCAAGACCAGATTTTATCTCACCAGGTTTTGGCAATACACAAACCTCTTCCAGCACTCAAGATGTTGATTTGAAGCAGATGATGCAACAGTTGTTGACTGGTCAAACCAACACCACTATAGAGATGCACAAGAAATTTGCTGAAGTGCATAACAAAATAGACGCCACTACTTGTGACCTGAATGGCAAGTTAGATGCTCTAAACCAAAGATTCAAGTCTCTAGAAAGCAAAGGAGCTTCATCTTCAAAGCCTCAGAACCAGTTACCAGGAAAGAGTGAAGCAAATCCTAAGGAATTCTGCCACTTGATTGCTGAAGAGGATGAAGAGTTTGATGATGAAGATGCTTCATTGGAAGAGCTTGGCATTATGCTTCAAGAAATGCTGTTACATGTGGACATGTTAAAGGCTGAGTGTGGGGGGAATGCCATCAACGTCAACATTGATGATCAAGAAGCTGCTGACATTGTAGAGAAGTTCCTCCAAAGACTAGATGAAAGCTTGAACTGAGAAGAAGAGCAAGAAAGAGCCGCACAAGAAGCTGCTGAAAAGGAAGAGGCTGAGAAAGCTTTAGTTGCTCCAGAAGAAGAAGCCAAACCAGAGCTCAGTGAAGCTGATATTCTAGAGACATACCACGCTTTCATGGTCTTGGCTAGAGAAAGTCCTGAAGACTTCAAGGAGTTGTATGATCGCCAAGTGGGCAGCTCCTCAAGCAGCAATGAGAAGGGTCAAGCTCCTAAAGTTCAAGCTTTTAAACCATTCCTTACCCCACGATGCACTTTACAAAGGCTCAGATGATAGTCTACTCAAAGTTCAGGAAAGATATACAAGACGCTGGAATAAAGCTTCCTCATGGCACCACTTTGCTTGAAGTGAAAGATCAAATCAGATTCCTCAAAGAAGTCTTTGACAAGCTGGAAGTAGTGGAGCCAATTTTAGAGAATGTGGGGGCTAATCTGAAGAGAAGCAAGGAGCTAAAGACATTGACAAAGCTTCCCAATCCAGGAAAGTTTCTCATCACTTGTGAGCTTGAAATACTAGACAATGTTGGAGCTTTGTGTGATTCTGGTTCGAAAGTGAATGTCATGTCTCTCTACTTAAGCCAAACTTTAGGAATCAAGGAATTGAAGCCCTGCAAAGCCTCTATCACCTTTGTGGATAACACCTCAACAAGACCCTTGGGCATGGTAAAGGATTTCCCTTTAAAGATTGGGAATTGCTTGGTGCCAACAGATTTTATGGTTATGGAGAAGACATATTCAAGAGAGGTGCCACTTCTTCTAGGAACACCATTCTTGGAAACAGCAGGAGCTCAAGTAGACTTCGAGAGAAGCTCTGTGATTTTAAAGAATGTTGATAAGTTCAAAGTCAACAAGATTGTCTCTCCTTCTATAGCTTTTTGTGGAACAATCATTGAAGAGGAGAGTAAGCAACAGCGACTTCCAGAACGTGTGGAGCATGCTATGAGCTTTAAAATGAGTGTGTTTATGAGAGACACTCTCCCTGATGAACCAGAACAGAAGCTTAACAGTTAGTTGAACCTTGATGATGGTTTGAAAGAGGATGAAAGCTTGATCACCAAGAAAGTAAAGCCTTTGATCACACCAAGTGTCAAGAAGAAGAGAAACAGGAAGACAGCTCGTGAGAAGAAGAGACTGAGTAGGAGCACAAGCTCCATCAACCTCTTCTCACTAGTCCTTAAACCATCAAAGTCAAGCTTAATGGCTTAAAACAAGCACACTTGGGAGGTAATCCCATGACTATCCTTGTAAATATATGCTTTCTTTTACTACTGATGTCTTTATTTAGTGTTTCAGAAGTCAAAAATCAGGTCCATGGATGTGTAGAATGGTTTAAAGGCCAAGGAAAGAAGACTCTGTTTTCATATCGAGGTGCCATATCGAGCAGAACATCTATCATTTCTGCTCGATACAGCTTATCTCGAGGAAGGACCAGTCCGTACACCAAGCAGATTGCACGATGGGGATCACATCAAGGTGTAGCATCAAGCAGAACACCAAAAGCCCTTCTCGATGTAATCACCAGTCCATACATCGAGAAGCTACAGCCCGTACATCGACCAGATAGCTCCATGGAGTTTCACCAAGGAGTTGCATCGAACAGAACATCCAAGGTTCTGCTTGATATGGGTGCTAACAGCCAGCTCGATGCAAAACGGTGTCTGGTACGGCAACCACCGAGGAGAACAGCAACCATGTACAAGATGTTCCACATCAAGGTGTAGCATCGAGCAAAACACCAACATTTTAGCTTGATGCACAATGGCCGAGCTAGAAACAAGCATCCAGACGGTGCCATGCATTACCCACGGGAGGGATCATGCAAGCCGAAGTGTCTCCGTACACCGAGCAACAACATCGAGCAGAACGTCTACTGAGACTGCTCGATGCGGGTGCCCTGAAGGAGAAGCTGACCAGAACACAGAACCCTCGAGGCAGCAGAGCATCATCACCGAGCTACATGACCCGACATCCCAATATGGTACACATCGAGGTACTACATCGAGTGTTTTGCTCGATATGATCTGTGTAAGAATTTTTTGATATTTTTACATGGGTAAATCAAGTAAAACCTTTTTGTGGGCCTTGATGGCTGGTAAAAGAATATTTTCTTTCTATCTCACATGCATTTTTAAATTTTAAATTTTAAATCAGATTTTCTTGCATTATCTTTGGATTTTTCTAGATATCCCTTATCCTCTTTCATTAAAACTAGCAATATTCATCTCTCTCTCCACACACACACCCATATCGAGCTAAACATCTCTTTTTCAAGCATCCTTTCTTTCTCTCTTGCATTGTTGATGTCTCATACATTTACATCATTTAGGCTTGCATTTAGTGCATGTTTTGGTTCTCTTTTGCATGTCTTCCTTATCTTTTGTCCCATTTTCTTCTTCTTTTAGACTTCGGTTGCATTTAGGATGTAGTTTGCATTTTCTTTGCATAAGGATGTTTTTAGGTGCTTGTGGAGCTATGAGGAGCAAGGAGGAGCTTTGGGAATGAACCAGGAAGCTTGCTGAACTTGGATGGAGCAAGAGGAACCAAGGCAGACGATTTCTGCAAGCCCCATCGGTCAAGGCATGAAGGCTATTGGTCAAGGAGTGACTGATAGAGAAGCTATCGATCAGGCCATCGGTCAAAGAAGTGACCGATAGAAGTATATCGTATGTATTCCGATCACCCTATCGGTCACCTCTAGACCAATAGAAAGCCTATCGATCACCCTATCGATCACATGTAGACCGATAGGATCCCAGTCTGAAGCTGCTTTTATTTACCATTCTGCCATTACTTTTATGGCTTTTCTCTTTAGGTATAAATACTCTATTTATGGGGATTTTCGATAAGTCTTGTCAATCTACTGTTCTTGAGTGATTTTCTTTGAGTTTGTAAGACAAATTTCTTGCTTTATTTAATATAAGTTTGTATTTGCCTTTAATCTTTTCTTACTCTCTCTTCTAATCATATTAGCATTTTTTCCTCTTGTGATTTGGTGTTAAACATGGCTATTAGTGAGTAGTTTGCTTAGGATGTTCTTAGATGTGGTAGATTAGGGGGATGTAGAAGTTTATTTAAGGTTTTTTAGTGCTTAATAACATGGGTTCCGCTCTATTATTCTGTTCTTAAGCTAGATTTAACTTGATCACTTGAATCTAGATTTGGGCTTTCTCTCATGCCCACCAAGTGTTTGATGAAATGCTGATCTTGTTTAATAGAGGATTTACTGGCCTTAGCTCAAGAGATTGACTGTTTGAGGAGTATTTTGACATGAATAGAGTTGATTCTTAATGCTTGTTGATTGTTTTAGCACTAATGAGAGTTAGTTCTTGTTAAAGTGTTTAGTAAAAGGCTATTTGTCAAGAGATTGGACTTAGTTTGATTGTTTATGAACTATATGTCTATGAACCAACATTGTTAGCTTGTTTGCTTGATCAATGATGTTTGTAACAACCTTACTTAGCTTCTGAACTCCCCCAAAAGCAATAACCACATCTAGGCACTTGTCTTCTCTTTGTCTTAATTTCGAATTTGCCAGACTCTGTTTATTTGCTCTGTTTTGCTTCTTTGATCATTGCTAAAATGTCTCTTCTTCAGTCCTCTTTGGTGTATGATCACTTTAGGTTGTTAGTTCAGTTGCTTAAGCAACAAAAACCTCTCTGCTTGCTTGACTAAAGGACTTCTTCTTGTAACTCTTTTGTGTTCAACGACTCCCCCTGGATTGATAAACTCGATACTACAATGACTAGTGTAGGTTGAGGATTTAGATAGACAAAACACCTACATCAATTTGGCGCCGTTGCCACTAGGGTTTCTGTTTGAATCATTAGAGTTTGTAGAATCTTTAAGATCAAGTTTTTATTTGGTTACTCACTCCTTTCCAAGTGTTTTCATTTCAGGTGAGGATCAACAAGTAGAGAAGATGCTCTGTTTTGAGAATCCAATGTGCAACAACTTCAACCAACATCTATATATATAGAGTTATTTACGTTCAGGGCACTTTTTGAGTTCAAGTTACAAAACAGACACTTTTTGAAACTGGGGCACTTTTGCTATTGAATTGACAATTATGTCTTTGTAAGTGATAAAAATCGATTCGCGTCTACGCGTTGGTGTCCATCCATTATCAACATCACTTAGTGTCCATCAAAATCTTATTGTAACTATCAGTTAGTAACAATTTGTACGAGTTGTTTCCATCAGATCGCGTTCACGCGTTAGATCCATTATCATTATCACTTAGTGTCCATAAAATTGTAATATAGTGATAGTAACAATTTGTATCCATCGAACTATGTTCATCAGACTAAGTCCATCGAATTGTATCTGACAAAAATAGTATTATAGATATTCAACTAAAATAGATAAAAAAAAAAAAAAAAAAGTGGATAAACATAACATTTACAAAAAAAAATAATAACACTTAAATATTATCACTAAATATCCGTATGTGTACGTAGTGGCAAATCAAAATAAAAATAAAACACATGCAACACATATTCTCTCTAAATATTAAATAATTTTCCATTAAAAAAAAAGATCAAACAAATAAAATGAAATAGAAACATAGGATTCTATAGTTCCACAAAGTTTTTATGTCGAAATAGTAGACATATATCAAATATAAAAAAAACATTAATGACAACAATCACAATCAAAGATTCCTCCCATCAACCACTACACAGAAGATAACCAACTTCACAGACACATAATGTACAATGTAAACCCGGCAAAAGAACATAACATCTCACGGGCCCTTGTCTCGTGGAGCTTCAGAGTGCATAGCATTGTAGTCTTTTGTGTAAACCCGGTGCCTTCTCTCCCGGGCGTATATAACCCAAAACACCAAAGACAGCATTACAGCAGTAGACACCAACACAAGGCCCACATAGATCCACCGCGTGTATCTCTTCAGTCCCGGGCAATGATCCCTTTCAATATCAGTGAATGTGGACCTCACGAAGTCACACCCTTGCAGGTCTGCCAAGAATGGACCGTACTTGTACAGACCATAGCTTACATTAACTGCTGCAGCCATTTGGGTGTAAAGTTTTGGGGTCAGACGTCCCTGGGGTTATAATTTTGCAAGTGTAGTTCTTCCACACCTGCATAAAAACCAATCAAAATACAAATTGTGGCATATATTCTACAAGTTTTAATACATGTAGTTTTAAGATATGTTTTGTATCCAATCAGTATTTCTATTTTCTTGATTTAGGAACTTATATGGTAGTTCCTTTTGTCTTCTTTTGTTTTATTGTATATATGGATGAAGTATTGGTTATGAGACTCAACAAGAGAGAGCATTAGTTATAGTACTTGGTGAGAGGGAATCATGGGTTTACCTCTGTTGCATCGCTGAGATGGACCTCACCGGGCTGGCACTGGTGGTCAGAGAGATCAGCGTTGAAGGGGTTACAGAGCACGGGCATTAAAGGACCCGACTGATTATAATAAAACGGCCGGAATTGAGAAGGGAAGTTCCTGTTGGTCATGTTGTTAATGGCATCGTCGACAATGTTGACTAACTGGTATGTCACAAGCTTTGTCCGAGTTAAGGTTTCTCTTGCGGTTGCATTATCAACACATGGTAGAATATCGTCTAGTGCCGTGTGAGCTTTTGGGTTTTGGACCCATTGGTCCATGGCCACACAGGTATCCCCAACAACACTGACAAAGGAGTAGAAACTTGTTTTGAGAAACGTTTTAATGCGATGAGTAGATATATGGTATAGAGGAAACAGAGATTACTTGTGTAGAAGCAGAAATACACCACACAAGACGAAAGTACCAGTCACAAGAATCCAACCAAGGATCACCAATCTATTCATTGTTAATCCACATAGATTTGATCAACATATAGAGGAACCAACGGTAAAACGGAAAGTAAGAATGAGACTTCACTTACGTGTATACAAGACACTGCAGTCCAAAGATAGAGAGTACTGTATGTGTAATCACAATGAAAATAATCAGCAAGTGAAGTGTTGTGAGTCATGTAATCAATAACAATCCCTAAGAATGTGCTAATGCTTACTAACAAGACGACTTACAGAATCCAATAAATGCAAGGAAAAGCATCACAGCAGCGATGATGATGAGCGCAAGTCTCCTGCAACAAAAAGAGACAAGTTATAAGAAATAATGGTCAAAACAGATAGAAAAGATAACAAGATGGTACTGTTTTTTTACATGTTGTCCAAGACATCTTGAATCTTGTCTTGATTCTCCATTGTTTTGACAGAAAGAGTAGTTGCAGAGGAGTTAATCTTTCCCTGTATATTGTCGATGCTCGATAAAACATCCCCCGGAAGAACAATGGATTGTACATCCACCTTCTTAGCTGCATTGAGATAATCTGACACATTCCTGAGGTTCTCTGACGTGAAGTTTGCTTTACTCACCACATAGTCCAAAGTATCTGACGTGCTAGCATGAAACTTCCCTTGACCCGTGTATAGAAAAACACATCCCACACTGAAACATCAAACACAAGATACCGCGAGATTTATCAAGAAACACGGATGACAATAGAAGAACCTGTAAAAAACGGAGAGTGGCGATTACATTGCTGCGATTGTGAACGATATGAGGAGGATCAGGGAGAGAGCATAAGCAATCTTGGAGTAGCCGTAAGGTTGACGCGCACAGCAGCAATAGCAGAGGCAAATAAGAGACAAGCATAGCCCGAAGAACACAAACCAGACTAATGCTATCACAAAGAAAGGCACTGCTGTATAAGCAACAGACTGCACCCAAAGCAAAGAATGAGAAAGATGATTTTAGTCAGAAGTTTAAAGTATGTCACAAATATCCTCCACAATGTTCAAGCATAAAGATGAAAATTTTCGATTGGTTTTGAAACATATGTCATCTCAGTAAGCAGAAAACTAATTCAATCAAGAAGGCTAGTTATGAATGCTAGTCTAGTTTTGTTTCTACTGATTAATACACATTACACATTCAGTATAACTAAACCTTAAACAATCAAACTCCACTCAGACAGAGTTTTGAATGTAAAGGTAATAGGAATCTAAGAACGGTAATAAATATGAAAAATATCGATTGGTTTCAAACATCTTTCATCCATAGAAGCAGAAGAGTGATTTCATGATGAAAGCTAATCCAATTTGTCCGGTGATTAATTCAGCATAAATACTAGTCCAACTCTTCCATTGATTAAAGATAATTACACATTAAAACAATCAAACTCCAGTTAGCAAGAGTTTTGATGGTAAAGATCAGAAGTTTAATTAAAAACTAGGAATCTAAGAACCTAAGTCAAACCCAACTTGGGAAAGGGGAGAAACAGCACCCAAGAGAGAAAATTTAGGACATTGGACCACAGAATTAAAGACTCACAGTCCAATAATGGGTATTGCTTATGTTCCATCCACCAGTATAAAGCTTGAAATTCTCATGGGGATCTTTTCTTTTGGTTCTCTTTGCAGCCAAAATCAGAGATGAGTTTAATTTATCTTCCTCTGCCATAAACCTTTCTTTCACACTTGTCATCCATTCTTTTACACCCTCTTCTTCTGCAACAGTCCAAGCGAAATTGAAATAAAAATATTTCAGAAATTTAATCGAAATTTGATAAACCAGTAATTGTTGTTTAGAGGTAGATTAAAACTCCGTCTTTCTTACCAGCAATGGATGTTGCAGTGACGACCAGAAGAAATAAAGAGAGAATACACCCAAGTATAATCACACTTCTAGATCTGGAACACAACATACTGTCTGGTTTTTTGTTGTTGTATGTTTATTCTCTCGTTTCAGTGTGTTAATGTTTCTTATCGATCGTTGTTGTTGATAGAGAAACAATGGCAGACGTGTTAAGAACACGATTAATTTGAGATCCCGCTGGATCAATGGCTGAAATGCCACTTTTTTTTGATAAATGAATCTCAGATGCCACCCTTATGTTAAAGAATTTTATTTTGATTTATTTTTAATCGAAAATCGGATGAAATACAATTTTAACTATATCAAAATTTAATAATTACAATAATATTTGGAGCTCCACTCCTTCGATTTATCTGTCAACCACGATTCGAATTCGAATTCTAGTAAATATTTTTACTTCTCATTCCAGATTCGATGTAACTGTCAAAATTTGAAAAAAAAGAAGAGAAGAGCGATCTGATTCACTGAAATTTGAAGCAAATTTGACTTATCTCTTCATCGAATTTCTGTTCAATCTTTCTCCTTATCTCTCTTCTTTGTCCCCTTCTCTTCTCTTCTCTTCTCTTCTTTGGATTTGATTTTCGATTCCTTCAGATATCCATTCAGATATGGTTAAACTGAGATTTGGTAAGAAGGTTTATGAAACAAGAGGTGAGCAACGACGAGGAGAGTCCCGACGAGAATCAGAAACCGCCGCAGCAACGACGGGAGCGACGGCTCCTCCTGAAACCAGCGCAGCATCGACGGAAGCGACGGCTCATCCTGAATCTGACGCAGGAACCGCTCCTCTTGATACCACCACAGCAACGACGGGAGCGACGGCTCCTCCTGAAACCGGTGCAGCATCGACGGAAGTGACGGCTCATCCTGAATCCGACGCAGGAACCGCTCCTCTTGATACCGCCGCAGCAACGACGGGAGCGACGGCTCCTCCTGAAACCGGCGCAGCATCGACGGGTACTCTTGAAACCGATGTAGGAACCGCTCATCTTGAAACCGCCGCAGCAACGACGGGAGCGACGGCTCTTCCTGAAACCGGCGCAGCATCAACGACTACTCTTGAAACCGATGCAGGAACCGCTCCTCCTGAAACCGGTGCAGCAACGACGGCTCCTCCTGAAATCGACGCAGCAGCGACGGGTAAACCTGAAAACGAGGCAAGAACCGCTCCTCCTGAAACCGACGCAGCAAGGATGACTCCTCCTGAAACCGATGCAGCAACGACGGGAACGACACCAGTAGAAGGAACGGAAGAAGTGGAGAAAGTTCCTGAAGTGGTGCCTCCTGCAATCAATTCGGAGAATCCCCCGGAACCTGTGTCTCCTTCTGTCAATCGGATCAATCCCGATATAAGTGAAGATAGTCCCTCAACTCCAGAACCAGAAAAAACCCGAACTCCAGATGAAGGGAGGGAGTCCACAAAAAACGATGATGAAGAGAATGTGTCTGGCCAAAAAGAAGAGCAAGAGAATGTGGAGCAGAATGTGTCTGGACAAGAAGAAGAGCAAGAGAATGTGGAGCAGAATGTGTCTGGCGAAGAAGAAGAGCAAGAGAATGTGTTTTGCCAACAACAACAAGAGGAAGAGAATGTGTCTCGTGACCAACAAGAGGAAGAGAATGTGTATGGCCAGGTATAGTTTACTTATGCATTTGCTTACTTTTAGACTGAAAATTGAGAATGATTTTGTGTTGTGTACTTTGATGATTTGCTTACTTTTAGACTGAAAATTGAGAATGATTTTGGTGTTCAACTATGTTTTCTAGGTTCAACTAGATTAATATCTCCAATGAATGTTAGGTTCAACTGCACTTGATAGGTTCAACTAAGTTTTGCTAGGTTCAACTACGTATTGCTAGGTTCAACTATGTAGGCTTTGTTCGACTAGATGTTTGAAGTTCAACTACGCTTGATTGGTTAAGTTCAACAATGTTTTCTAGGTTCAACTGCATTAGTATCTCCATTGTATGTTAAGTTCAACTGCGCTTGCTAGGTTGAACTAGGTATTGCTAGGTTCAACTACGTATTGGTAGGTTCAACTATGTAGGCTTTGTTCAACTAGTTTGATGTTCAACTACGCTTGATTGGTTAAGTTCAACTATATTTTGTAGGTTCTACTACATTAGTATCTCCAATGTATGTTAGGTTCAACTGCGGTTGCTAGGTTCAACTAAGTATTGCTAGGTTCAACTACGTATTTTTAGGTTCAACTATGTTCGAGTAAGTATTTATTTATTTGAACGGTTTATTAAATATGAGTTTGAATTTGCAGGATAACGAGGATTATAGTACACCACTGCAACCAGAGAAGTTTTACTTCGGTCCAGAGCAATATAGCAAGGCTTGTAAGATAGGATCGAGGTGTAGTGTGAAGGATACAGTGAACATGATAAAGCAGTTTCCAACTGAATTGAAGTGGTTCACAGCTCACCCTCAGTTTAAGCATATTTTTCACATGGAGGAGGAGCCAAACCGAAAGCCTATGGGCATGTGGATGTTGCTACTTCATCAAGCTTGTACGGATTCGATGAATGAGCTGTGGTTTGTGGTTAATGGAGTTCCTATTAGATATTCCATAAGAGAGCATGCACTGTTATGTGGGTTGGACTGCCATGACTACTTGAGCAACTATGAAGAATTAAAGGATAAGAAAAATGGGGATTTTAAGTTTGTGGAGAAGATGTTTGGAAGGAAAGTGAACATAACAATCGCAGATGTGGGAGAGAAACTCGAGTCATTGCGGAGTGGTGTGGACAAGAAGAAGATGGCTGTCCTGTATTTCTTATCCACTGTTTTGAAAGCAAAGTCTAAGGTTGCAGGAAACATAGAGCCGTTCTTTCTTAAGATTGTTGATGATTTGGGATTGTGTAAAACATTCCCATGGGGGCGTTACACATTTGATGATTGTATGGTTGAGGTGAGGGAGAAGATGAAAAAGTTCAAGAACGGCATTGTGAGAGACAAATATTCATGGATCTTTTCTGGTTTCATTCTTCCTTTGGAGGTAACCAACTCTTACCAATGGTTTCAAATTATTACTTTGTAGAAAATAAGGTTGGATATTGTAACTTTATTTGTAGGCTTTTGCATTTGAGTGTATTCCTGTGTTGGGACGCAAATTTCGAGTAGATGTTGGTCCACCTGAGAAGGACTGTCCACGATTGTGTAAGCACAAGTTTGCCGAGGGTTCCATGAAAGGTTTTCCTTTGGAAGACATTAACGAGACCATTGGAAGAACTAGGGTGAGATTGTCGACGATTGTATTTGATATTTGTTTGGTTTTTAAATTTACAAATGTGTTGATTTTCATTATCCAAAATTCACAGGATATCATTAGCATTTTGGAACCTGACTCGGACGAGGAAGCTCTTATGGATCACATCGTAGAGCCTGGTTGTGATGATGGGATAGGCTTTATTGATCCAATCGTTGACTCTTGGAAAGACCATCTAATTGCAAAAGGAAGGAAGATATGGTGGAGAGATTTGTATGAAACGGACTTGGCAGGTAGAGGTGGAACTGCGAATGTCCCTAGAGAAGAATCAAGAGAAGAACCAAGAGAAGAGCGCAGAGAAGAACCTGACACCGTTACACCAATACTTCAACAGATGATCCAATCGGTGGCGATGATAGGGAATTTGGTAAAAGAACTTCAGGAAGTGGTTTTTGGTTTTGATGAGAGACTGAAGAATGTTGAAAGTTTTGTGATGGAACAGCGAAACAAAGGAAACACCAGCGAAGGTAATACATTAGTTCTACTCTGATGGATCAATTGTTTTTTGCTGTTGTTCATAAAAAAATGTTTCTATTAGGAGGAAAAGCTGGAGATAAAGGGGATGAGGAGCATGGAGCGGATGAAGAGGGAGATAAAGAGGGGGAGCATGGAGCGGATGAAGAGGGAGATAAAGAGGGGGAGCATGGAGCGGATGAAGAGGGAGATAAAGAGGGGGAGCATAGAGCGGATGAAGAGGGAGAAGGTGGAGATAAAGAGGAGGAGCCGAAAAAACGAAAATCCAGTAAAAAAAAAACAAGAGCACCTTCTTGTTACACTCCATCTGACGCTGGTGAGAAGCAGAAAAAAAGAAGAGGCGAGGAGAAGACGAAAGGAAAAAAGAAGAAGGCCAAACATTGAAGAAAAATGAGATGTTAGCTTGTTGTTGGTATTTTTTTATGAACTTGTTTGGTGTTGTTTTGAAAACTTAACTACTTGGCTTGTTGTTGGTGTGTACTTGGATTTAGTTGGTTTCTTTAAGTACAACTGGGTTTTTAAAGTTCGACTGAGTAAGTTTAACTAGGTACAACTGAATTACAAGGTTCGACTGACTGAGTTGTTCCGTTCAACCTGGTTTTTCTAGGTTCAACTTAGTTTTCACAGGTTAAACATTAGACATAAGTAACTAGGTACAACTGAATTACAAGGTTCGACTGACTGAGTTGTACCGTTCAACTTGGTTTTTCTAGGTTCAACTCAGTTTTAACAGGATTAATAATTGACATAAATGACGATGTACAACTGAAATACAAGGTTCGACTGACTGAGTTGTACCGTTCAACTTGGTTTTTCTAGGTTCAACTCAGTTTTAACAGGATTAATAATTGACATAAATGACGATGTACAACTGAAATACAAGGTTCGACTGACTGAGTTGTACCGTTCAACTTGGTTTTTCTAGGTTCAACTCAGTTTTCACAGGTTAAACATTAGACATAAATGACGATGTACAACTGAAATACAAGGTTCGACTGACTGAGTTGTACCGTTCAACTTGGTTTTTCTAGGTTCAACTCAGTTTTCACAGGTTAAACATTAGACATAAGTAACTAGGTACAACTGAATTACAAGGTTCGACTGACTGAGTTGTACCGTTCAACCTGGTTTTTCTAGGTTCAACTCAGTTTCGACAGGATTAATAATTGACATAAATGACGATGTACAACTGAAATATGTAGTTCGACTGATTTAAAACTTGAAGACCTCTTCCAAAGTTTAAAAATTAGAGGATCTTCATCCGAAAGCAAATAACATCATCAAAGTCTTAAAATAAGAAGAACAATCCACTTGCTTAAAAAAGATTATAATCAAACTAAGTAGAAACACATGTACTGCTATCCCAAATGTCATCTCCACACTGATTTTCTTCTTGTCCGTCTGAATAAGCATCTCCAGCTTTGCAATCAGCTCCTTGTTCTGAACCTGTCCTTGCTTCAGCTCTGCAATAGCTTTTTCAACGCGAATTCCAGTTGTGAAGTTGTTCTGGATTTTCTCCTTCAGACTAGTAATCTGATGATGTAGGATTTCTATTTCTTCGTCTACCATAAAATCCCACCATTTCTGAATATGATACCCTTCATTCTACACAAAAATACCCAAAAATTATCATAAATATTCTTCTATTTTTCCCAGAAATATGATCTAGTAATTATGCAATCTACTAAACTCACATCACGATTGCGACAGGTGAAGTATCGCCTCCCAGGATCGATTGAGGTGTAGGATGTCTCGGTGAAAACGGCTCCACCGCAGTAACACTTTTTGGGCATTCCATATTCACCATCTGCTATGAGGCATGGATCCAGCTCAGCTGACGATTCGGAACTGGTCACCAGACTGAATCTTCCCATTTCTTCGAATTTCTAAAAGTAAAATTGAAACTGAACTGAAATCGAGCTAATTGGAAAGCAAATCGGAAATCGAGCTAATTGGAAAGCAAATCGGAATTCGAGCTAATTGGAAAGTTTTACCTGTTGAATGAAGTTGGATCGTCCCCCTCTCTCTCTATCTCTCTCGACCTCTCTCTCTGCTCCTCTCTCCCTCTCTCTCAGTCGAAGTCGAAGAAGAAACAGAAAAAGTATCAAAAAATAACTAGGGTTTTCAGAAAAATAGTCGGACCCTGATTTTATTTAAAAAAAAAATCTATTATTTTTAATTTTTTTTCCGCTGGCGGAAAACTCAAAATTGAGTAAATTTACCAAAAAAAATTGAACTTAGTTGTCCCCAAGGAAGTAGTTGAACCCAATTCTTAATAGTTGTACTTTTACGATTTTATTGTATTTCTAGTTGAACTTTCCTCTAAACTATTATATTATAGTTGTATAAATGACTTTGGACCATTAAACATCATTTATAACGTTTTCATACTGCAATATATGAAATATTAAATATTTTGGGTTTTTCAGTCCTAAAAGGCTTAATATTGTTGATGTCTTCCTTATATTGTAAGGGGTGGTTGATGTGAAAACATGATTTTGTATAAAAATAAAAAATTAATGTTTACCATATAAGTAATTGTTTCCTTATAGTTGAAAATGTGTTGATAGGTCTTAATTGGTATATTCACATCACTTGAAGCTTTAATAATAGTTTACTGCACTTCAAAAGTTGATATTAGCTGTACCCAGTTGCACCTAGTTGCACAAACACATCAACGTTAATAGTTGTACTCAGTTGAACTTGGTAGTTATACGTAAAACCAGTTGAACTTGGTAGTTATACGTGAACCCAGTTGAACTTGGTAGTGCGAATGGCAACACGTAAACGTTAATAGTTGTACCCAGTTGAACCTGAAAGTGCGAATTTGACAAAATGAACTTCAGAATTGTTTATACTTGTACCTAGTTAAACCTGGTCATACAAATTCACCAAACTCAAACACAGAAAGATTCATAGTTGTACATAGTCTAACATGGTTGTTCAAAACCGAAAATTACAAAACACACACATAAATCAAACTGAGCTGCCACTTTGGCTGCTCTGAAAATAGAAAGCGAAACCTCTGCCAGACACAGACATGTTACTTGTCTTCCTGCGACGTTCTCCAGTGGATGGAAAGCGGTTTTCTTGACTTCTTCCTGGCGTTTTGGTGTAATCAGGCGGTAAAGCAAACTTATTTAGTATTTCCTCTGGAATACTCCAACAAGACTCATTCGGCACTGGATAAATCGTCTTGTAGTATGCCAATGCCCACGTATCAATCAATTAATATCTAGAGCATAAGTCGTATAGACTAATATCCGCTGTTCTCCCTCCCTTCTTCATCAGTGATGCGGCTGCAGCGATTGCATGAACACAAGGATACTTGTCTATATCCAACCCTCTGCAAGAGCAAGTTTTGCTCGACAAATCCACCAAGTAAGCCTTCCCATCGAGTCCAATAACTGTGTATTCGAGTTGGAAGCTGTTTAGCTCAGCCACAGCTAAACGAGCAGCAATTGGACATAGTTCATGCAATTTGTTATCCACATAAGGCACCACTTTCTTTGACATCGGCATATCAGCAGCAGTCTTCCTATGCTTGTTAAACCAATATGCCATTTTCTCAACAATCGCATCAATCATTGGTAAAAGAGAGTACTTCCTTAAACACACTGTTGAGAGATTCACAAGAATTGCTGGTGTCTAAATTGTACTTGTCTCCTTTAAAGTAGCACCTTGCCCACTTATCCAACGGTACAGTCTCATGCAAATACATAGCAGCTGCAGGAAACCTCTTCTTAAAATCAGCATACTCCCTTTCGAACTCACTCACAGTATAAATATGAGCGCATTGGATAAATTTTGCCGCCACTAGATCTTTGTTCACCTTATGCTGAACTTTACCTCTCACGTTTTGAGACAAATGCCATATACAATGTCCATGCTGGGAGTGGGGATACACCTTCGCTACTGCATTTATGATGCTTTTATGTCTGTCACTCATAAAAACCAATTCAGGATCATCAGGTATAACGATTTTCAGCTTCTCAAAAAACCACATCCAGCTGTCATGCTTCTCAGTATCAATTACACCAAAAGCAATGGGGTAATGGTGATGATTAGGATCCTGAGCTGTGGCAAAGACAAGCTGTCCACCATATACAGTTTTCAGAAATGTTGCATCCACAACTATCACTTTCCTCATTGCTTGAAACCCTTCAATGCTAGCGCCCAAAGCAATGAATAGGTACTTGAACTTTTTCTCTGCATCCAATTCCATACTTGTTACGGTTCCAGGATTTACCTTCTCCAGCATGTACAAATAAGAGTATAACATCCTATAACCTTCTTCAGGAGTGCCCCGCACATCACTAACAGCTAGTTTTTTTCCTCTCAAGGCGGTAGAGTAGGACAAACTAACACCAGCTCTACTCTGAACCAGATTCACGATATTTTTGGGAACTGGGGTGTCAAATTGACCCGGATAGTCTTGCTGCAAAACAGATGCTACTAGTCGTGGGGTGCCTCTCCTTCTACTAGTGCTTGTACTCTCAACGACCCGAGAGCATGTATGCATCTTTCTGTATACTCTAACACTGAAATAATCCGATTTCTTAAACCTTGCAGCTCGTAAATACCATTTACAGCCTTGATTCTTCTGACGGCATTCTAGAATAAGTCGCCTTGTATCTGACTTATAAGTATGGACCCCAAAACAGTTCTTATGTGCAGCTCTGTCAACCAAATCTTGCACTGCCTCCTTAGAACAAAATTCTTGACCAATTTCAAGACCTATACCATCTTCCCATTCTTCAACACACTGACTAACTTCTGCAAAACCTGGAAGCTCAACATATTCATGCATACCATCGAAACCGTTCTCCATATCCCCATCAGTAAATTCATTACCATCGTTCTCTGTCACCTCCTCAATAATCGGCTCCCTACGTTCTTCTCTTTCAGAGATTGCTCTATAAATAGTAACCGCATTACAGACATCATCATCAGCTCTACCATTTGCAACCGACTCCTCATAATTCACACCAAATGAACTACCCACTTTGGAAGCTTGCTCACTCCTACCCGCTTTAGAAACTGAATTTTTTTCTAAACCTTTGACTACCTCCACATGCAAAACAGATCTTAGCCCCTCGTTATCCACCATTGTTAGATAAGCATATACATCATCATCAACAAAAAATTTTATCTCGTTGATTGGTTTATTTACCAACGGAATGTAACTCAATTTCAGGTGTGCATTAGCTCTATCTATCCCAATCTTACTGCATATCTTATCTACTAACACCGAGTAAGTTATCTCTTCCACAGATAAGTTCCTAAATGGTATAGCATAGGTGGAATTACTTGTAAACCATTTCAACTCCCCTCCGTCACGTGAATAAATCCCTCCATAGTCAAAATATATGTTTGTGTGGTTGGTGCTCATGCTCTCCTGAAAATATAATGAAAATAGTCGATCAGTTGAACTCAATTGAACTCAATTGAACAAAAAGTACCACAGTTATACCAGTTGAACTCAATTGAACTACATTGAACTCAGTTGTACCAGTTAAACTACACCTCTCATTTGTACCACGTGTACCAGTTGAACCCAATTTAACTCAGTTGTACCAGTGCAGCTATACCTCACGTACCAGTTATACTAGTTGAAATCAGTTGAAATAAAGTGAACTCAGTTGTACCAGTTGAACAACACCTCTCATTTGTACTAGTTGAACTCAATTGAACTAAATTGAACTCAGTTGTACCAGTTGAACTATAGCTCTCATTTGTACCAGTTGAACTTAAGTTTTCAGTTGTTCCAGTTCGCTCTCAGTTGTAACAGTTGTACCATTTTTTCCTATCAAAAATCTGGGAATTTCGAGCTTGACTTTCGTTGTTCTGCATTATGAATCTGATTAACATAACCACGTTCTTCTCACAAATTACCGAACCTATGGCTTAATCTATCCACAATACATTGTTACCAACCCAGATCCCTAATTTTTCAAATCTAAAGCCCTAATTTTACACTCTAATTGAAATAGAAGAAATCACCTTCAAAATATGAGATCTTCAACAATGGCAGAAAGATGACTGGAATTCTGGGACGGACGAAGTGGAGAAAGCGTCGATCTACGTTGGACGAAAAGGATGACGGAAGAAGAAGCTCAGGGAAGGAGCTTGGAAACCAAAAGAGAGCCCGGGTGAGAAGAGAGAGGAGGAGCTCGAGCTCAGCAAGGCTGCAGGGGAAGATCGAGATTCAATTTTTTTTTTTTTCAAATTTATTTTTATTTACTTTTACTTCTTTTACTTCTTTTACTTTTACTAATTTATTTTTACTTGGTTAATTTTATTAACTTTGACTAAGGATTGATTTGTAATATCACATCTTATTTAAATGAGAGAGTGGCATTAGATTATGGGATGGCAGCCTAGATCAATTTTTCTCCCAAAGTGGCATTTCAGCTCTTCTCTCGATCCCGCTTGACGCGGCTCTCTTCTCTTCCTCGAATCCATGACATTTTTTAATTTCCAGATCATATTTGGTTCTTTTTTTTGGACACTAATCTGAAATGCCCCTCCGTACATCCGAGAAATCTGATATACCCCCGTTATAACATTTATTTTTTTTTTAATTTTTATTTTAAACGAAAATGCGTGAAATGACGATGGAGTGTATCCGAAATCCTCTAAATTACGGACACTAACCAAATAATATTTATTGGGTTTTGGTCCAAACATAAATCGAAATCGATCCAAATATAAATCTAAATCTAGCTCAAATTCAAACCAAAAACAACTTCCACTTCCCTGATTTTTCGATCAAACTGCCTCCTTTCCAACTTTTCATCTTCTCTGATTCAGAAACCACCAACATTTTTATCTTCTCCGAGATCTGATCAAAAATCCGATCCGATCAAATCCAAAAAACCACCATCCGTCGACTCCAAATTATCGATTATGGCACCGTGGAGAGGAGTTAGGTTGAGAACGCCTTCACCGGAGGAAATTTCATCGCCGCCGCCATCGAGTTCAAATCCGCCGGCGAAGAAGAAAACAGCGGCGGAGAAGCGTCAGGCGGCACTGCAGAAGAAGAAGAAGTCCCTGAAGAATCCAAATCAAAGGACGGAACTTCAACTGCTCCGCCTCCACCTCCGCCTCCGCCTCCGCCTCCGCCTGTGACTGAAAGAGAAGAAGAACCGGCGAAGAAGAAAAGAAAGAGGGAAAAAGGTCCGGAGGCACCGCGAGGAAAGGAGAAGAAGTCACGGAAGAAATCGGACAAATCAAAGTCTGCTCCGCCTCCACCTCCGGCGGCTCCGGTCACTGAACAAGCAGAAGAAAGTCAGCCTCCGGCGACTGAACAAGAAGAAGAAGCCTTTGTGGCTCCGACGGTGCAACCGGCAACCGGCCCGCCTCCGATTTCAGAACCGGAAATCGGGTCATCGTCGCAACCACCGCCACTGGTAAACCCTAAATCGTGTTCTTCAATGAGTAGTATAGTTGGGTCCAACTAGTCCGACTAGTGTGAGTAGTTCAACTAGAACGGTTAACTAGTCCGAATAGAATAACTAGATTGTAGTCATACTAATCGTACTAGTCGTACTAGTAATCATAATAGTTGGCCTAGTTTGTCAGTAGTTGGCCTAGTATTCGTACTAGTCGTACTAGTTTGACAGTAGTTGGCCTAGTAATTGTACTAGTCGTACTAGTTTGACAGTAGTTGGCCTAGTAATCGTACTAGTCGTACTAGTTTGACAGTAGTTGGCCTAGTAATCGTACTAGTTGTACTAGTTTGACAGTAGTTGGCCTAGTTTGACAGTAGTTGGCCTAGTTTGATAGTAGTTGGCCTAGTAATCGTACAAGTCGTACTAGTTTGACAGTAGTTGGCCTAGTAATCGTACTAGTCGTACTAGTTTGACAGTACTAGTCGTACTAATTTGACAGCAGTATACTAAATCGGTTTCCTTATTTTTGCAGCATGATGATGATGATGTAGAAGAACCAATGCGGCCTCTCGGATATTTCTTCCATCCCACCGAATATCGAAAGGGATGTAAGCTAAGTACCAAATGCTTGCAAGACAAATTTAAGGAGGATGTATTTCCAATGTTGGAAGAGGATGAGAACAGTTGGTTTCTGAACCATCCGCAGTTCAAGCACCTGTTTCACATGTAGACTTATGCAACGAGAAAGGTGATGGGGCTGTGGAGGTTGCTTCTACGCACGGTTCAAACAGAGAAGGGTAGACATGCTTGGTTTGTGGTTAATGGAGTGCCCATTAGATACTCCATCAGAGAGCATGCTCTCCTCTCGGGACTGTACTGCCACGAGTACCCAGCCGATTACCCGAAGTTAGGTGGCATGAGGTTTGCTAACAACCATTTTAGAGACGAAAAAATTACAGCTGAAGTTGTGCTAAAAGCACTTCAGGGGATGAGGTATAATAACACTGGGAATCGGCTTAAGATGGCTGTCTTGTACTTCTTGGCGGTGGTGATAAGAGGGAGATCGAAGCATGGAGTAGTCATAAAGCCTTTCGTTCTGAGGATGGTTGATAATCTCGAGCTGTGTAAGACATTCCCGTGGGGACGGTTTACTTTCGAGGACAACATCAAAGAGATTTTTCATATGGGGAACCATTTCAAAGGATCGATCCCAGAGAAAGCGAGTTGGACGTTTCCTGGGTTCCTCAACCCTTTGGAAGTAAGTCGTATTTCCTACTGTTTTAATTAATCCGAATAGTACAACTCGTCCGACTGTTTTAATTAAATATGCAGATTTTTCGTATTAATAGTATGACTACGTCAACTAGTGCGAATAGTACAATTAGTCTAACTGGTCTAATTATATGTGCAGATTTTGGCGTTTGAATGTATTCCAACCCTGAAGACACAATTTCGGGTGAAAGCAACAAATGCAGCAGATGATTGTCCAAGAATGTGCAAATGGGAGTTCACGCAGACTGGCACAACTGGATATTCGCTGGGTTCAATAAATGAGCATCTTGGAGATACAAAGGTATTTTACTTTTTGTTATTGGGATCAATTGTAATCGTACTAGTCGTACTAATTTGACAGTAGTTGGCCTAGTTTGACAGTTGTTGGCCTAGTATTCGTACTAGTCGTACTAGTTTGATAGTAGTTGGCCTAGTTTGACAGTAGTTGGCCTAGTATTCGTACTAGTCGTACTAGTTTGACAGTAGTTGGTCTAGTATTCGTACTAGTCGTACTAGTTTGACAGTAGTTGGCCTAGTTTGACAGTAGTTGGCCAAGTATTCGTACTAGTCGTACTAGTTTGACAGTAGTTGGTCTAATATTCGTACTAGCCGTACTAGTTTGACAGTAGTCATACTTGTATTCGTACTAGTCGTACTAGTTTCCCAGCAATTAATTAATCGGTTTAATTTTTTTCCCGTTATACTTCAAGACATTACTAGTATATTGACTGCTGAGGGTGAGGAAGTAGATCTCATAGAGAGGGCCATGGAAGAGACACAGTGGCAGGACTTTGAACTGAAGGATGATTCAGATGTAGCTGACCCTATTGTTGATGGGTGGAACAAGTTTATAGTCCGCCAACAAGGGAAGATACTGTGGGAGGATGTCTTCATGGCCGATGTTCAATCCAGAGTTGTCGAAAAAGAAAATGTCCAAGAAGAAGATGTCCAAAACGAAGGTGCGGCAAAAGGTGAGCCAGCTGAACAAGAACCTGCAGTTGTGATTGAGCCAATATCCGAGCAATTGAAAAGGATGATGAAATTAATGGAAGAAGGGTTCAAGGAAATTAATGACAAGATTCAAGGTTTGAATACAAGGTTGGTAGCTGTGGAGAGCTTCGTGGAAGAGCAAAGAAATCCTCCAGATTTTCAGTATGGTGGAATTGATGATTTCGGTAAGAAACAATTTTTAAGAATTTTTTTTGTATTGAATATTAAAGTTTATTTGACTCTTTTTTTTATGTCACAGAGAAAACGGCTGAAGAGGAGATGACGGAGGCTGCTGCGGCTGTAAAGAGGGAGATGGCGGAGAGAGCCGCGGCTGAAGAGAAGGAGAAGGAGGAGAAGGAGGCTGCGGAGAAGGAGGCTGCGGAGAATGAGGCTGAGGCGGAGGCTGCTGCAGCTGTAGAGAGGGAGAAGGCGGAGAGAGCCGCAGCTGAAGAGAAGGAGAAGGCGGAGAAGGAGGCTGCGGAGAAGGAGGCTGCGGAGAAGGAGGCTGCGGAGAAGGCTGAGGCGGAGGCTGCGGTGGCTGTAGAGAGGGAGAAGGTTGAGGCTGCGGAGAAGGCTGAGGTTGAGGCTGCGGCAGCTTCAGAGATGATGGAGGCTGCGAAAACGGTGGAGACTGTGGCGGCAGAGGCTAGTGCAGCTGCGGAGAAGGCTGAGGTTGAGGCTGCGGCAGCTTCAGAGATGATGGAGGCTGCAAAGGTGGAGACTGTGGCGGCTGAGGCTAGTGCAGCTGCGGAGATAGTGTTAGCGGCTGTGGATAAGGCCATGGAAAAGGCTCTAGCTGGTAAGTGGAGATTTATCTTCCTTAATGAGCCAAACCATTGGAGATTTATTTTTGATATAATGAGTTTCATCGATTTTTGTTTATTTTTGTTACGTGGAGACGATGCCGATACAGTCCAAACACCTAGGAAGGTGAAAATCAAGAAACGACCTAGTCTTCAAGCCCAAGCAGCAAAGAAATTAATTAAGAGGAGTAAGACTCCCAAGCGAAAAAGGAAGGTTACTCGTTCACGTTTGGTGAAAGATTGTTATTAAGTAACTTAGGCCTTTGAATTTATGTTGTGTCATTATCTGCTATGTTAGAATTTGTCTTTGTGTTTTTCAGGATTTGGACATATATATTTTATGCAAGTCTTTTTTTATGTGTTGAATTAAAAGGTACGACTAGCAGAACTAGACCAACTAGATCTGAATTTTAAAAACGTGTGGCAGCAAAAAAAAAGTGTGCATGCAAAAAAACATGTTTAAAATGAAGTTAAAAATGGATAAAATATGAAGTCACGTGCACCGTCAAAAGAGGAAATGAATATCTTTGCAAGTTTGCGCCGTCAAACAAAAAAAATTGAACCCAGTTTTTTTATAACATAGTTGTACCCAGTTTTGAGTTGTACCCTAAAGACATAAAGTTGTAAAATTTTGTAATCAGTAGTATCATACCTAAATTAAATATTTTTAGCTGTACTTGTAAAATTTAGTAAATAAACTAATATTCTAATGCTATAACTAGTATAAAAATATAAACTTTCATGGTTTTCATGTTTGTGTGGTTAAGATTTACAAAGTAACCTTAAAAGTATAAGGTAGATTGTGTAGAGAACACATTTTCATGGATCAAACATTTTCGTGGATCAAATTCATTTAACTATGAAATGTTCAAATATGTTTGTAAATGTTCTATGGCCTATTTTATATGGAAAAATGTTTACAAATACATTTACAAATTGTGTTATTGACATTTTTGTAGAAAGCATAGTCGTACCAGTCTTCCCAGTTGGACTTTAATACAACTAAAATGTAGTTGAACTAGTTGTACTTGAAACGAGTGGTACTATTCGCACCAGTCGTACCAGACATATTAAACGCGGAATATAGAGTTGTACTAGTGGTGCCTAGTCATACCTGATAGAAATAACATGGATACAAGTCTCGGTCATACAAAGTTGCACACATAGTTCAAATAATTTAAAACAAAGACATAAATTACTCTTCACTTCCATCAATCCCAAACCATTGAGCCCAGCGTCCACCTCTCCCTCTTCCTCTTCCTCTTCCACGATGTTCTCCAGCTGATGGGAATCTTTTCTGTTGCGGTTTTCCATTCTTTACTTCATATTCCGGAGGTAAGACTTTTTGTGCTTGTATCTCTTCAGGTACAATCCATTCAGACATATGAAGAACTGGATAGATTGTCCTGGAGTATGCCAATGCCCATAGCTCTACCAAATAATATTTGGAGCAAAACTCTTGTAGATAAAGTTCACTATCTCTGCTCATATGGATGGCAGCAGCAATTGCATGCACACATGGGTATCTATCTATATCAAAATACTTGCAAGAACAAGTTTTCCTAGTCATATCAACCAAATAATTCTTCTCATCAAGCCCAATCACATTGTATTCGTGGAGATAGCTGTTTAACTCTTGCACCATGAGTTTATTTGCATCCACACATCTCAGATCCATTTCGTTCTCCACGGAAGGTACAAGCTTCTGTGACAGTGGGACTTCAGCAGCACTCTGCCTATGGGTGTTCCACCATTCAGCCAATTTGGCAACAATTACATCAATCATTGGCAACAGCGAGTACTTTCTTGCGTTTACAAAAACACCATTGATAGATTCTACACTATTGGTGGTATCTATGTTGTACCTTTCTCCTGGAAAATAGCATTTTGCCCATTTTTTCTCATCAACACTTTTGTCTAGATACTCGGCAGCAGATGGATATTTCATCCTAAAAGCACTATAGAGTTTTCCGAACTCAACCTCTGTATAAGCTTTAGCGCACTCGATGAACTTCTTCGCACATGCATCTTTGTGGGTGGCAACGTGTCCTTTCACATTTTGTGACAAATGCCTTACACAATACCCGTGTTGAGACAGAGGGAACACTTCCCTTATTGACTTGATCAAGCTTGGATTCCTATCCGAAATAAACACCATTCCAAGGACATCTGGTGTTACTGACTTCAACTGATTCAGAAACCACGTCCAACTTGCATCTTTCTCACCATCAACTACACCAAAAGCAATGGGATAATGATGATAATCAGGATCCTGAGCTGAAGCGACGATTAGAACTCCACCATATACGTTCTTCAGGTGGGTTCCATCTATAATGATGACTTTTCTCATCGGTAGAAACCCTTCTATGCAAGCTCCCAATGCAAAGAATAGGTATTTAAACCTTTTCTGCTCATCTAATTCCACACAAGTCCGTGTACCCGGATTCACTTTCTCTAGCATGTACAAATAAGAATATAGCCGCCGATAACTCTCCTCAGAACTTCCCCGCACCTCATTAGCAGCTTTGTTTTTTCCTCTCAACGTTGTTGAGTATGATACTTTCACGCCAAGCCTGCCTTGAACCATATTGATCAGCGTTTTTAGATATGGTGTGTTGAATCGACCTGGATAGTCTTCAGCCATAACAGTTGCAACTAAGTGTGGTGTGCCTTTTCTTTTTTGTCTGATTGTACTTGTAGTAACCCGAGAGCATGTGTGCACCTTGTTGTAAGTGACAATAGTGAAACTATTTGAGTTCATACGCACATAAGCTCTTAAACCCCACTTGCATCCCTCTTTTGCTCCCCAACATTTTACCACGAAACGTGTGGGATCAGACTTTTTCGTTTCATACTCAAAACCATTCTCATGTGCACCTTTCTGCAGGAGAGCTTGCAGTCCCTGCCTAGTGTCAAATTCTTGACCTTTATATATATCTAAATCATCTTCCCATCCATGACTTACTTGCGAGTTTCCATCAGAATGTCTGACTTCTGTATCATCATCATACACGAGCTCATATCTTTGTAGAGGATCTGTATCATTTTCTTGCATCTCATTGTCTGGCATTTCATTGTCTTGCATTTCACTGTCCGGTATTTCTAAACCATCTCTAGCGGTAGAAAACATCTCATCATTACTTGGACCTACATCAACGTCAACTCCATGATCCTCTCTTGAAACATGCACGCTTCCATGACTTTGATCAACATCCCTGATGAACTCCACATGTAGAACACTTCTACATTGATCCTTACTCATTTGTAGTAGATAACCAAAAACATTTTCGTCATTCCAAATATATGATGGTTTCTTCATGTTCAAGACCATTGGATAGTAACTAATTTTCAGCTGAGATGTAGCTGCGTCTATGAAAACCTTTCTGCAAATTCCCTCCACTAATCCAAGACAAGTGACATCCTCCAAAGATTTCCTCATCACTAAAGTGTGAATCTCATCTTCTACAGAATTACAAATAACTTTATCACCATCTTTTGAATAGAACCCCCCATAATCAAAACATATGACTGTGCAACCACTGCTACTCATTTCCCCTGAAAAGAACAAAATAATCGTAAGGTAATCTTATCATAGTTGTACCAGTTTTACTAGTCGTACTTAAGATGTCCAGTTACGCTAGTTGTACCAGTAGTACCCAGAAAGTTTGGTTCATCCTAGTCGTACTAATTCACTAAATATGTCCAGTTGTGTTACATGTACCCAGTAGTACCTAGAAATTTTGGTTAATTCTAGTCGTACTAAATTCACTTAATATGTCCAGTTATGCTAGTTGTACCCAAAAAGTTTGGTTGATCCTACTCGTACTAATATGTCCAGTTGTGCTAGTTGTACCCATCAGTACCCAGAAAGTTTGGTTCATCATACGAATCATCACTAGTTTTTACGATTCATTGCTCAGTTAACCAAGATATCATATTCAATTAAAAATATCAGTTTCTAATAGCCTTACCCAACTAGCTCAGCAGCTCCAATGAGCAAAAAAAAAAATCAAAATTTTCTTTACTATGAAATTCTCTAATTGAGAAGAAATTATGTATTATTTGCTCTGCCTATGACATAAACTTGATAAATCAATCAAGAAATCTAAAATAGTATAAGAAACAGCAACAACTAACCTTCAATTTCACGCCTCTGATTTTGTCAATGGTGGAAACATGAGAGGAAGAAGACGACGAGGGAACGACAAGAGGTGCAAAAATTTTGGTGGTTGGTTTGGTTGGTTTAGACAATTAATTTTAGGTTGGTTTGAATTAAATTTCTTATCAAACCACCCGAAATTCTTTTTTATTTTTTTTCGATTTTTTTTGGTTTATTCATTAAGGAGTAAACAGTCAATTCATTGCAGAGAGGGGCAGTAAGATTAGAGGGGGGGGGGGGGCAGCTAGATTTTCTTGGCTGTACGGGAGATTAAAGTCCCTTTTTTTTACCATCCCGAAAGTAGTTTTTAATTCTTTCGAAAAGATGCTCCGACTAATTAATTTTTTTTCGTAATTAATTCAATTTTTTTTGTGAACCAAAAAAAAAGTTAATTCAATCATCAAATATAACGTAAAATGTACTTATTGTATCAGATATTTAATATTTAAGTTGTGTATATTTTTTGTTATGTATTTTAAATTACTAGAAACATAACATGATTATGATTTTTTAGATATATTAGGTAAATATCCGCGTTACGATGTGGGTTATTGTTTTCTTTTCTTTTTATCAAGCTGAATCGTATTTGGTCAAGAGCATAATTTGTTATATCAGCAATTTTATTTTAAACATTTTAAATCATTTTAATACAAATACCTGATTATAATATATAGTTTTATCGATTATTTTAAGATTTTTTTTTAATTTTAAACTTTTTTATCGTTTGAAAAGAAATTTTGTATCTTTTAACTTAACAAAAACAGTATGTCTCATTTTTTCTAAATTTTTTAAGGGTAAATTTTATAATAATATATTAAATAAACTATGTGTTTTTAAAAAAAATTAATAAAGATTTTAATATACTACTTGGAGAATGAGAAATAGCGATGAAGATAATCAAAATTAGTTGTTGTGATTTTTTAGTTTTTAATAATTTTTACTATTTATTTTGGTTAAATTTCAATTTAAAATATTTAATCATTTTAATATTTTATTATTGTAATTAATCATTATATATTTTGTTAAACATGAAATCTATTACAAATTTTCCAGTAAAGTCACATAAACATTATATACTTTGTTAAAGGAAAAATTAAACAAAACTGAAAAACTTGCAGATAACATGGGTAATAGAGATATAACATTGTGATGGATATAAGAAATACAAAGTTCTCCTCCTTTTTTTTTACTTTTTTGCATTGCTCTGTTTCTTACTTGACGGAGAAGTTACCCAAAGTCTTTTATTCTGTTTTCTTAATTTTGTTTTTATTGATGCTTTTGTACAAAGATGTTAAGCTAATGGCAGGAGCTTACAAGCATTCAGATTCTTCATTTCATGGACAAGGCTTATACCTAGAGGATCCTTATGAGCATAATATGAGTAAGCAGAGAGGATCTGTAGGCTTTAGTATATACGCAGTTGGGTGATCTCCTTATAGTAACTCCAAGGACGATCATATCACAACTGAAAGAGCGAAAGATTTCCTCTTTGGTTGGTGAGGACTAATAATTTTTTGTGTGGTTGTTGCTGTTTCCATAAATTTGAGGATAAAATCTTAAAAGTAAATTGAAAATCCATTCCAGGATGTTAAAGCTTCTGAGTTTGTGAGCTATCCAAATAAAATGAAAAGAATCTTGAGATCATCTGACTTTGTAGGAATTATCCACTACATGACAGTCTATATCAAAAACAATAGACCCAGACCCAGCCCACACCTTCTCTTCTTCCCATTAGACACGACTTCTATACAGTAATGGGCGTAGAGACTATATGAAAACTTACTTTTACTTCCATCATTACTCAATCCAAAAATCTTCTTAACTCTTATAGCTGATCATTCTTCTTCATTTGGATAGTCATTGAGAATTCTATATTCTTCTAGGTAAGGCCTGCAAAAATAAAATAAAAACTATAGATTTAATCTTTTACCTTGAATCTATAAATTTCCTAATTTGATTTTGTTTTTGTTTTTTGTAGTGGGAGGCTACTCCACGGGTCTTGAAAGTGTCTTGGAGTATCTGAAATAGAACTTTAACAATCCTCCAATCTACATACTTGAGAACGGTAAACTTCATTATCTTTTGTCCTATTACTCTGTTCTTTTCTTCTTGAAAGCACACTTTTGTTCTTATGATCCTTCAAATTTTCTATAAAAAAACAGGTAAACCGATGAAACATGGTTCAATACTACAAGACTTAGAAAGAGTTGAATACATTCAAGCTTACCTTGGTGATGTGCTCAACGCCATCAAGTATGATTCTCCTTCTTCATCTTTTTAATTAAATGATCTGAAATTCTTTACATGTAATTAGTGTTTCCCGGTTTAGTTCTGGTTAAGTTGACTCTCTCTGTTTTTGATTTGACTGGTTAGGAACGGATCAGACACAAGAGGCTACTTTGAATGGTCGATGATATATTTGTACAAGTTGTTGAGTGGATACATGAACAGCTATGGGATGTACTATGTGAATTTCAGCGATCCTGGTCTCAAGAGGTCTCCAAAGCTCTCGGCCTCTTGGTACTATGGTTTTCTCAATGGTACAGTTGATGTTGATCCTCAATATATTACTCGGTTGCAGAGACTAAAGTAATATTAAGGTGCTGCTTTGCCGGAGATGGCGGTGATGGAAAACGGATCAATCGCGTTGAGGCTTCTCTACATCGCCTTCATCGTTTTCTTCTATGGCTCGATTTTTTCGAACTTCATCGGATAAATCACGCGGACGCTGGATATCAAATCCCTAAGCCTTTTCTTATTTTTGGCTTTTGAATGGATTTGGCAAAAAAATGATTGGGTTTTTAATGGGTTTGGGTAAAAAAAGAATTAGTATATGATATGTATTATTAAAATGTTTTGATTGGTTTTTTATTTTGCTGATGTGTCAGCTTCTCAAAACATAAAAAATTTGATGTGTCCTTTTCTGGAAAGATACAAGGGTTATTGTTGTATTGACTAGGGATGTTTCTACGCGACGCGCAGATTATTTTTACATAGATATTTGATTATTATTTAAGTTAAATTATTTTCACTTTAAGTTAATATTTTAAATATAATATTTAATTTTTAAAATTTTTTTGATATGATTATACATCAAAAATATTTTAACGTATTCAAAAAATATATCATGATATAATTTTAAGAATTACCTTGATATATGCTAAAATTAAATATTAATCTAAAACTTAATATTTGTATATAAACTCACTGTTATTCACTACTAACTTTCAAAATATTATTAAAATTAATTTTGTTTTGACTAAATTTGATTATTATTGTTCCAATTAATTTAGATTTTTATTTTTATTTCAACTGTGTTCGTGTAGTGTTTTTATTTAATTAGCTAAAATAACTATGATTCATATAAATAAAAACAATATTTACATAGTATAAAAAATCACAATCATATTGATAAAATGCAATTTGATTTGGTCTATGAAGTATACGTAAACTATAAAAAAATATAGATGAATAAGGCAAATAATACATATACAAATATAATTTCATACTAACTCATTATGTTAAATAAAGTATGTTGAGTTTCTCAAAACTCAAAAGATGTAAAAACTTTTGCTTGTAATTTAACTTAAACATTTTTTCTTAAACTACACATATATATTTTGATGAGCCTTTATAATTAAACTAATAATATATATTATATTATTTTTAAAGGAATTTCTTAACCCAGTAAAAAAAAAACCATATTAGTTTTTTATTCAAGTTGGGTTTATAAGGAATTTTGTTGATGTGGATAACTAGAGATTTTTTTAGACATTTTCTTCTACATAAAAATGTGTATGTTATTTTTTCAAAAATGCATTATTATTTAATTTAAAAATTTACTAACTTAATATATATATAAAAATTAACTGTCATCTAAAACTTAATTTTTGTTTATAAACTGTTTAACTCATGTGTTACATGTATCGCTTGTAATAACTTGACTACCTTAAGCCAACTAAGACACACATTGAATAAATATCAGTACATGAAATTCTTCTTTTGTCTATCATTTTCTGCAATGTAAATAGTAACGATGATCGAAATCTTCATATAGATAGATGCTTTGAAAAGCTTCCTATAATTTATGTTGTCTTGTTGGTTGCCATAAATCTAACGTACTATGATGTTTAATCTGTATGTTTCTAAAAGGTGAATGTTTTAGATTTTTATAATTTGTAAATGTTTTAAATTTTATTTTAAAAATTATTATTTTGTAATCTTGTTTCTATTAACTATTATTTAAGTTTTTTAGAGCAATTTATTGTCCAATATATTCACTATATTACAAAAAGGAGTATATGTTAATGCTACAGATTTAAATGATATTTATTTTACTGATTTAAAAAATGATATTTAATTTTATTTACTTATTCCTAATAACTATATTAACTTAGCGGTTCTATTTATTTATTTTATGTGTATTTCAAAAGATATAAAGTGAAATTTTTTATTATTGTTATATTACAAACAAAAGAAGTATATATTGATGCTATAAATTTAAATGATGTTTATTTTACTGATTCAAAAAATAATATTTTAATTTTATTTACTTTTGTTGGTAACTATATTAATTTTAGTGACAAAAATGAGTATATATTAATGCTACAGATTTAAATGATATTTATTTTACTGATTAAAATGATATATAGTTTTATTTAGTTTTTGCTAATAACTATATTAATTTAATGGTTCTATTTATTTATTTTATGTGTATTTCAAAAAATCTAAAGTGAGAATTTTCATTATTGTTAATTTGTTATATTACAAACAAAAGAGTATATATTGATGCTATAGATTTAAATAATATTTATTTAACTGATTCAAAAAATAATATTTAATTTTTATTTACTCTTGTATTTAACTATATTAATTTTGGTTCTATTTTTATACTTTATATGTATTTCAAAAAAATCTAAAGTGGGAATTTGTATTATTATTTTTTGCTGATGTGTCATATTTTTAGAGTAGTTTGAAAAGCTGAGGTGGATAGCTTAAGGAGCCCCAAATAGTTCCTTTTATTTTGTATAGATTAGTAATTGGTATGAAAACAGAAAAAAATTAGCACAGTTAAAAACATTTCTCTTAAATTATTTAAAAAAAAAAAAACAGATTTAGAGAAAAATTACAACCAATTCTCTGTAGTCTTTAAAAAAGTATAGTAAAGCTTTTAAAATATTTTACGATTATTTAGAAAAAAATGGTGATATTTTTTAATCAATACAACAATAACACCAAAGTCTTTCCATGGCTTGACACCTTAGCTTTTTCAAGTTACCAGAAACTGACTCATCAGCAAAATCAACAATCTATCAAAACATTTTAATTAATATACATCATCTATTATTATTATTTTTTTTTTATTTAAACCCATTAAATTTTTTTTTTTTTTGCCAAACCCAAGCCCAAATAATAAATAACAGTAAATCAAAAAATTATATCTTTATTTTATTTTTTTGTCAAACCCAAACCCAAATAATAAATAACAACAAATAAAAAATATTTTTTTTTGTCAAATCCAAGCCTAAATAATAAAAAAAACAAATTAAAAAAATAAAATATTGTGGATATTTTAACTTCGATTAAACGACAAACTTATTACTATCGTTCATTGATGCACTGTAACGTCTTATGATTAGGATATATTTTAACATAAACTTGAAACAACAGAGCTTGGTTTTATATGTGAAAAAGTTTAGAATCATCTTGTTATTGTTGTGAAACAGAGCTGAAATATATGTCAGTAGAGATGGTAGCTAAGTTAGTACCTCAGCATGCAAGGAAGCATTGTTCTTAGCTCGGTTTGTAATTTCCTAAAAAAAACTCTAAATATAGCACGAACACATCACCATTTTTATAAATTGCATCTCTCTATCGTTCACGGTATCCAAAAATCTTATATGTACCTTTTGCTTGTTGTATGAATAGAAAAAAAAAGAGAGAGTGAGTATTGTGGTTGGTTTATAATGTAATAGCCATCAAAATATTTTTAATCAATATATTTGTATTTGTGCTTTTAAATCTTTCTTTCCTTAATATATAGTAGTAATCTCCATAAAATCATCAAAACATTGCCCACTATAGCAAATTCGTTAAAAATATAAACCGAACTAAACTGAAAAATAAATCTATAAGAATGATAAAGAAAAATAAGTGTGGCCTTTTTTTTTAACCAAACCAAGTTTTAGATTGGGCTCGTGTGAGGCTTCTTGTGTAGTCGTCGTCGTGGATCTTTTGAGGTGTTAAGCCTACATTGTTTTAGGATTTGGTTTCTCTCCAGACCCAATTTGAAATTTTATTGGAAGAGTTATAAATCCAAAACCACAAAAAAATTAATTATTTATTATTATCAATTTTTTTTAAAAGTTTCAACTGGTTATTATTCATAAGCCTTTGTAATACAAACATACAAATGTGATTTTCAGGTGGAAATTGAACCAATCTATAGTGTCTTAGTTGAGGTTTCTATTGAGTTTAGTTCGCTAGGTTAGTTTCGACAAAGACTGTTAAAAAAATTACGTAAAATAAATAACATAATAATCATTAAAACACTTAAAATTAATAATGCAGTGAAGAACTTTAATGAAAAAGATACTTATCTAATTAACAAAGTCTCAAAGAGACTAAAATATGCATAGTCATCACAAGAGATGAGAGATGGATAATCTCACTAGATCTATTCATCCAATTGTGTCATTTGACAAATTCATGTCACTCATAGTTTCAGAATCTTCATTTGACTCTTTCACTTCAAATGATAGAAAATGATCATTGTTTCGTATAATAATAATGGAGAAATGTTTTTGATTTAAGTGATATCTCTTGTATTTACACCATTTAGACTTGCATTTAGTGCATGTTTTGGTTCTCTTTTGCATGTTTTCCTTATCTTTTGTCCTATTTTCTTCTCCTTTTAGACTAGGTTGCATTTAGGATATAGTTTGCATTTTTTATGCATTATGGATGTTTTTAGGTACCTATGGAGCTATGAGGAGCATGGAGAAGCTTTGGGGATGATCTAGGAAGCTAGCTGGGCCAAGAGGAGCAAAAGAGACCAAGGCAGACGATCTCTGCGGAGCCTATCGGTCAAGACACAAGGCCTATCGGTCAAGGAGTGACCGATAGAAGGACTATCGCAGACCTATCGGTCAGAGAAGTGACCGATAGAAGTGCACCGTATGGATTTCGGTCACCCTATCGGTCATCTTCTAGACCGATAGGATCCCTATCGATCACCCTATCTGTCACAACTGACTGATAGGAACCCAGTCCGAACCTGTCTTTTGTTACACTTTTGCCATTACTTTTGGGCTTCATTCTTTTATGTATAAATACCCCTTTTTCCGGGATTTTCGAAAGTCATGTCATATCACTGTTCTTCAGTTATTTTTCAGAGTTTGTAAGACAAATTTCTTGCTTTATTTAATATAAGTTTTTATTTGCCATGAATATTTCTTTAATCTCTCTTCTAATCATGATTAGCATCTTTTCTTCTTGTGATTTGGTGTTAAACATGAGTTCGCGAGGTACCACTTTTCACACTTGGTTCTACATATTTACTTGCTTCTTTTTGACCAACTCTTGGCTTGATAACAATGGGGACAGTGTTGTTTAAGTCAGAGAGGTGGCTACTGACGTTGTGTACATTGTGTTTGATTTTTAGAGTCTTAAAGTTGAGTCAAAAACCTGTTTTATAGAGTCAAAATTTTGAAATTGTCAGTTTTTCTTGGAACTAACCACAGAACGTTGATACTTATAAGAACCACTGCCACAGTAGCTGATTACAAGTCTTACTATGTTGAAAGTCATAGGTAGATCAGTCTAGCAATGAAGGTTTAGGTTATTTGAGAATCTGGAAAAATTGTTGTTAGCTCCACCTTAATGAACTTTAAACTTCTTATCTTGGGGTTTGATTCTCATTGATCTGGATTCCCTCTTTCAACACTGGCAAGGATGTTTAGATACAGTCTCTCTTTGATCTTCCCTGATACAGATTTTAAGAGTTTAAGTCAAAACAATGGTGCATTCATGACCCTGTCTCCTTACAAGGAACAACAATAATGAACACTCAAGAACCTGTTTCCTCCTAAGGAACACAAGTATTGAGTAGTACCATATCTTAGACTGTAAAAAAATGAGAAAAAGTTGAAAAATCAAAAAAATGTCAGAAAGAAAAGATCAAGGGAAAAGAAAATACGAGAGCTGTGTTGAGATTTCTTTTTTCATTTGTTTAGGAAGGGAAAAGAATCTATAAGTGATTGAGATGATAAAACCTTGATAAGATATCACACTTAGATATATATATATATATATATATATATATATATATATATATATATAAGGAGTTAGCAGCAGAGATTTCGGATTTCTTAAAGGAGCTTGAACTGGATTTGAGAGATTTGCTAAGCTTGTGGTGATTAGACTAAAATTTGATCTTGTGTTGGCTCTGCGGTATGTGGATTTGAAAGTGTTGATTAATCTGGCATTCCTGATGTTAGGCTGGCTGTTTCTGTTTTCAAACCTCGACCATGTTCTTTGTCTGATGTTTGCTTGAGGGCAAGCAAAAGCTAAGTCTGGGGGAGTTGATATATCATGGTTTTTAACCATGATATAACTCTTTTTTATTGAGTCTTTTTGGTCTTTTTAGAGTCCTAGTAGAGTCTTTGCAGGTTATAGCATGTCTGGAGCATAATTGGAGGTTTTGGAGCTTTTTGGATCATTGCAAGGATCAACCACAAAGTTAGCATCTCAGAAGCGTTGTTCTTTCTTTGCACTAGAGCGTTTTGCTCATCTAATACTAGTTCATGTGATTAATAATGCTCTCACATCTATCAAAAAACATAGGGTTTCGAAATCCAGATGATGTGTCTAAGAAATCGATGTGAATGCAAGCACTGATGAAGAACCAATGAATTTCCTATCAGTTTAGCAATTCTACAAACTCTTCTTCAACCTTTGAAAAGCCCTAACTTAACTAACAAACTACTCAGACATGGTGAATGAAACAAACATCATGAAAAGAATAGATTGCATAAAAGAAATAAGAAATAGAAATAATAGAGTTCGAAATCTGTTCTGAAGGAGTCTGATTTGTCTCCCAAAAGCTCTGCTACAAATCTCTCTCTAAAGCTCCCAAAAAGAATAAGATACAACATATAAGCCAACAATGGCTGAAAACCAAATATATACAAGCTAAAACACGAGTTGGAGCCTTTTTGCAAATACTGAAACTTATGGGCTAAAACTGCAATTTTCTCTTCATCTTTTGATAGAAGTCGCGATTTCTCTTCAGAGGTGGGTGACGAGCGTCACCCACTGCAGAACAACGCTTTTGAGATGCTAACTACGTGGTTGATCCTTGCAATGATCCGAAAAGCTCCAAAACCTCCAATTATGCTCTAGACATGCTATAACCTGCAAAGACTCTAGTAAGACTCTAAAAAGACCAAAAATGACTTATATCATGGTTAAAAACCATAAAAACCATGATATATCAGTTAATGTTTATAGAAGCAGGGATTTGGTTTGAGGCTTGAGAAAGTGTCTAAGGGAACAAGAACATGTGCGTTTTGGCTACTATCGATCACCGTATCGGTCAAGACAAGACCGATACAGACCCTATGGGTCATGCTATCAGTCATGATGTGATCGATAGTGGTAGAGCCAAAATGCACCGGTCAACCTATCGGTCAATTGTGATCGATAGGGAAAAGGAAGTGCAAGATGTGAATGCCATCGGTAATCCTATCGGTCAGATACTGACCGATGGAAATATATCGGTTGTATTTCGGTCACACTATCGGTCTAGAGAGTGACCGATACAATTAACCGGATGTATTTCGGTTAGTCTATCGATCAGAATGTGACCAATAGGATTATCAGGAAAGCCATCGGTCAATGCTATCGATCACAAGTGATCGATAGGCATCCAATCGGTCACCCTATCAGTCAAAACATGACCGATAGCCCCACGAGGTACCATGGGAAAATCAAGAACTGCTGCTGGGAGCAAAGGGAAAGCACCACAGGAGGAAGCGCCTACTTCTCCAAGAGCCAGAAGGGATAAGGGCAAAGGTACTGCTGCTGGACAGTCATGAAAAGCTGCTGGAAAGAAGCCAGTTGGAGACAAAGCTGTCAAGCCCAAAGGAAAAGGCAAAACTGTAGAGAAAGAGGTCCCATACAAGGAGCCAAGTGCTGGAGAACTCATGGAGGCCTTCAGCCACTGCACTTTCAAAGCTACAAGATACCCTTGTGCTAACACCATGAAAGCACTTGGGATCTATAGCGATTGCAAGAGCATCTTTGAGCACATGGGGCTTGGTGAGTTTATGGAGATGTGATAACAATATTTTTATCGTCTATGGAAGCAAGCAATACAGGAGGTTATCAAAACTCATGCAGCACACAGTCGTAGTATAGTGCAAGAGGAATCAATCCAACCTAGGAGCTAGAATGTGCAATGAGACTGCAAGGATCATGCAAAGCTAAGCAAATGATGAACGGTTTTGTAAAAATCCTAAAAACTAGATGCAACAGTCAAATGCAAAGCAAAACTATTTTAAAAATACTAGAAACGAGTGAGATACCACGAGGAACGAACAGAATGATTAAAATGCAACGCTATGAATTAATAAAAATCGACTAGTGGATTGACCACTAGATCGAGCAATAACGAGCGATCTCGTCTAAAAGTTCAACAGAAATGAATCTAATGACCAGGATGTGAACAGATAGCAAGCGAATGATTAACAGAGATGTAAGAATACTAAGAAAGAGGGTCCAGGGTTGAGATTCATGTTCAAGGGTTTCAAAGGTTCAAGCTTGGTTTGAAAACTTTAGATCTACTCACTTTGTGAGATTCTCTAGGCCTTGAAAACAAAACAAGATCCATCCATGGCGTGTGGTATGGATCACTCCTTTATTCTCTTCTCCAGACCCATGGCGTTTGGCGGAAAAAGAGATTGAAGGGCATAAAACTCAGATTTCAAACACACGGCCTAACTAGTCCCCTAAACTACCATGGCGTTTGGGAAAGGTAGACTAGCCTCTATGATTCGATTTTCAAGGACCTATGGATCCTGTCAAGGTAAGAGGTCCCTTGGATCATAAAGATCTTGGCGTGAGAGTCTCTAAGCATTAAGAACTCGATATCCTAGAAGAGAAAGCCATGAAGAACAAGAAAACACCAAACTTTGAAAACCTTTTTGACCCCTTTGAATCCTCTCAACCCCAAAACCCAAATAGACTACTCACTACACATAAAGTAAACCGAACAAAGAATAGAAGATGAACTAGTAAACATGAAAAACGATTACTTTAAACTTAAACGATTCAATATTCAAGAATAAAGCAAGAAAAGGCTTCAAGGTCTAACAATGGCGAAATCGCCTTCGAACAGAGAGAAAAAACTCTAAAAAGATAAAGTGAAAATGTGTGTGGAAAAGCAAAATCGCCGCCTTCCCAAAATAGGCCAAACAGCTCGATGGTCCCCCCCTCGCTAGAAGCCAAAAACGGTTAAAGTGTACTGAGATCGACCTCGAGATCGAGCATCTCACTCGATCGTCTTCGGACATCGTGACTTCAGCTCGATCTGTGTCTCGATCTTCTTCGGTGGATCGAGTGCTTCGTCCGATCTTGGAGTCGATCTATGGAGGATCGAGTGGTGGACTCGATCCGGCTCTCGCTCTGCATGGCGTCATTTACGTCCGTACTCCTTGATCGATCTCTTCACTCGATCTCCGTCTCGATCAGTTCCCTTGGATCGGATGGACTACTCGATCTTCTGGTCGATCTCATCTAGATCGACCGGCCATGCTCGATCTGCTTCTTGATCTCTGATCCTTAGCAAGCATTCCTGAATTCTCCAAGTTTCCACGAGCCTCCTCACGAGCCTTAGCACATCCACGAATCTTCCAAGACTCCAAAGTAGCCGAAAATAACCTGAATGCGATGCAAAATGCAAGAAACATGCATATGCTGGTGCAAGAATGCTCTAGGACCTAAAGTGATGGAAACTAGCCTAAAGTGCAAGGTAAATGCATGAGAAACTAGCTTATATGTATGCAAAGTACATGAATTATGCAGCAATATCAAGATGCCGCTTCCCTCCTACCAACAGCTCACTTATCAATTCCTCTCCACTCTCAAGGTGATTGGCTATGATGAGAGTGATCTTTCCAACCACGATGGGTGGATATCTTTCAAGCTTGACAAGCAAAGGTTCACCATAACCTTCTTTGACTTCTCTCAAGCACTTGGTCTGATGTCTTATGCTCACAAGGGGAACAAGTTCATAATCGTCTAAAAGCAGCACAAGATGCTATGGGGCATGATTGGGGCTGGGAAGTTCTTAGCTGGAGCCACTAGGAATCAACATCTGAAGTATCCTGCAGTGAGATATGCTTACAAGGCGCTTGCAAACACATTTTTTGCAAGGAAGGAAACAACAAACCTCACTGGAAAGGAGAGAGACTTCATTTAAAATGGGATGCATGCACTTGTGGTCACCAGCAAAGATGGAACTCCTCTAGAACCGCCAAGCAGGTTCCCATGCTTTGTGACCATGCTGATGGAGCAGCTCCAAACCTTTAGGAGCTGGGTCTTATACAAAGGGAAGAGGGAGAAGAACCCACCACATTGGAGGAGTTGTGACAGCTGTTTTAATGGCAAGTGGTGTAGACCTTGAGGAACATGCAGAGGATGCTCTAGAGCCATTGTGGATAGATAAGGACTATCTTAGGAGAAGGCATTACATTGAGAATAGCATTCAAGACAAGCATGTCTACAAGTTCCTCAATGACTTTGAAGAGCCAACAAAAATCCTCCTTCCTAATCCACAGCATACATCCATCACCATGAGGAGCAACATCAGTTTCAACCCAAGTGAAGATCAGCTTTACCATGGAGGTCCTGTCCCTGAAGAGAGAGAGAAGAAGATAGTGAGGAAGTAGAGCCAGAAGAAGGTGGAGAAGAAGGTGCAGAAGAAAGTGAAGAAGAGGTACATGGAGATGCTACTGCTGGCGCTGAAGGCCAAGGAGAATCACAAGAAGAAGAGCTTGATGAAGATGAGGTGCTGAACTACAACTTCAAGCAGATCCACTTCAAACCCTATGAAGTCCCAAGCCAAGGAAGCTCTCTGAAGTTTTCTCATGAGCATATCAACACACTTCAGAAATGGTGTAAGTGGCAAGACAAAGCCATCAAGAAGCTGGTGATGATGGTCAAGGGGATGTTCAAAAAGAATAAAGCTACATCAGGAGAAGCTTCCCATCAAAGCCACACTCATGAGTACACTTCTCACCATGAAGAGCCAATGCCACAAGCTGAACCTACTGAAGAAGAGGAAGCTGTTTGGAACCCCCCAGGAAGACATTCCTTTCATGCAAAACCAAGTGATCAATGGGGAACATAGGCACAACCAAGGGCTTCATCTTATGAGCCAAGGACCCATACACCATCAGCATGGGAAGCGCCAGCTTACACCCCTTCTGAAGTTCAACCAACATGGCAATGGGGTACTCAAGGTGATTCTTCTCAAGCTGAAAAGCTATGGTCAAGCTGGGTTCTTCCACCTCAAGAAGCAGCAACATCTTCACAAAGCCAAGAGAGGATAAACAAGAGGAGAGCTAGCAAGTCTCCACAGACATCTGGATCATCCCATCACTCCTCCCATTAAAAGGTACTACATCCTGATCATTGTTTATACCACTGTATTTTTTTTTAAGTTCTGTAATATATTTTGTTGCTTCTCTCTCTCATTACTTTCATTACACAAGGGACTGTCTAATTTAAGTGTGGGGGAGAGATTTGGGGTTTGACTTTGTGTTCTGTTTTCTTAGTTTTTTATTTTCTTTCATTTCGAGTCACATGCATATCATGCATTCATTTAAGGCATAGAAGAGCACAAAAAAATTGAAAATTTTGAAAAATTTTGCATGTTTTTACAAACAAAAAAAAAGCATAAAGTTGCATCTCATTATCATAGGATTGAGTCTAGTGTTGACATATAGGTTGTATTGAATTTGCATAGGACATAATGATGAATCTTCCTTGTAAAGTGCTTAGTGTTTAGAGATAATTTCAGTGTTTAAGTGATTAGTTGTTTGATGCATCATAAGAAAGCTAGAAGTTAAGACTGAACCATGCTTGGATTGCTAAATTTGATCATCTCATCTCATACTGAAAGCATTTATTCTCTGAAAACCAACTCTATCAACTTGAACCTTAATTTGAATCTTTAATTATCATGTTTGTGCATTGAAAAGTGAATTCATGTCTACCATATACATATTTGGATCATATTTTCCCTTTTTACCACTCTTGTTGATCCAAATAGCTTATCCACTCCATTAACCAAACCTCCTTTTGAGCTTAAACACTATCTTGAGAGCTGTGAGGCCTTTGTATACCATTTTCAAATTTTTTCTTGGCAAAAAGTGTTAGGAATAAGGCTGGCAATAATAAGCTCTCTTGTAGATATCAGCTTTTATTTTGAGCTTGATTCTAGGTTAGGAGTTTTGGGGATGAAAGGGCAGAGTTTAGTGGTCTGATCTTCATGTTTATATGCTTTGAAAGAAGAGGGAAAAGTTTGAAATGGTAGTGTGGGGAAATAAGACAAGGTTGTGGTTAAGTAAAGGGAGATAAACGCTCTAAGTGTTTAGAAAGAATGGCGCCAGCAACATTAAGGCTTTGAAGGGTCCATCCAAGAAAGAAACCAGACCCAAAGCAAACCACCAAAGGTGAAGAATGGCGCCAATGCAACAAAGAAGAGCAAGTCCCAACAAACAGAAGCAACCACACAAGCAAAAAGAAGAAGTTTCCCCAGCCATGAAGAAGGGTAAAAGGGTAGAGTTTAGGTAAAAGGTAGACTTAGGGGTTCATTTTGGGGTTTAGAAGTGTTTAGGATTCATCTTTGGTTAAAAGGATAGAAGAGAGCTTTGAATTGCATGTATAAGTGTGCTTTTATCTTTAGCATTTTGCTTAAGATAGAATCATTTCATTGAGTGATCCCTTATGTTTGTGCACCCTTTGCTTGAATGAGATCATTTTAATATCATAACCTTACCCTTTGAACCAAATGTCTCACTTGATTTGCATAAACATGATTTATGGTTTTAAACTTAATTGAATGTTAAAAGAGTTAGCTGATTTGAGCATTTGTCTAAGTGGAGATTTGAGATCATTTTGAAACATGATGACCATGGCAAAATTCTTTAAGGTATGGCTAATTATGTTTGCATCCCACAACTAGGCACTTAAGCATTGATTCCATCTCTTTACCTTTGCACTCTTGGATTTGAATGCCCACCTTTAAACCTCACTCTCTCATTTGTTCTTATTTGCTTGAGGACAAGCAAAAGACAAGTATGGGGGTGTTGATGTCTCATACATTTACATCATTTAGGCTTGCATTTAGTGCATGTTTTGGTTCTCTTTTGCATGTCTTCCTTATCTTTTGTCCCATTTTCTTCTTCTTTTAGACTTAGGTTGCATTTAGGATGTAGTTTGTATTTTCTTTGCATAAATGATGTTTTTAGATGCTTATGGATCTATGAGGAGCAAGGAGGAGTTTTGGGAATGAACCAGGAAGCTTTCTGAGCTTGGATGGAGCAAGAGGAACCAAGGCAGACGATTTATGCAAGCCCTATCGGTCAAGGCACGAAGGTTATCGGTCAAGGAGTGACCGATAGAGGAGCTATCGATCAGGCTACCGGTCAAAGAAGTGACCGATAGAAGTATACCGTATGTATTCCGATCACCCTATCGGTCACTTTCTAGACCAATAGAAAGTCTATCGATCACCCTATCGGTCACATGTAGACCGATAAGATCCCAATCCGAAGCTGTTTTTATTTACCATTCTGACATTACTTTTAGGGGTTTTCTCTTTATGTATAAATACTTTATTTCTGGGGATTTTCGATAAGTCTTGTCAATCTACTGTTCTTGAGTGATTTTCTTTGAGTTTGTAAGACAAAATTCTTGCTTTATTAAATATAAGTTTGTATTTGCCTTTAATCTTTTCTTAATCTCTCTTCTAATTATGATTAGCATCTTTTTCTCTTGTGATTTGGTGTTAAACATGGCTATTAGTGAGTAGTCTGCTTAGGGTTCTTAGATGTGGTAGATTAGGGGGATTTAGAAGTTTATCTAAGGTTTTTTAGTGTTTAATAACATGGGTTCCTCTCTATTATTATGTTCTTAAGCTAGATTTAACTTGATCACTTGAATCTAGATTTATGCTTTCTTTCATGCCCACCAAGTGTTAGATGAAATGCTGATCTTGTTTAATAGAGGATTTACTGGCCTTAGCTCAAGAGATTGACTGTTTGAGGAGTATTTTGACATGAATAGAGTTGATTTTTAATGTTTGTTGAATGTTTTAGCACTAATGAGAGTTAGTTCTTGTTAAGGTGTTTAGCAAAATGCTATTTGTCAAGAGATTGGACTTAGCTTGCTTGTTTATGAACTCTATGTCTAGGAACCAGCATTGCTAGCTTGTTTACTTGATCAATGATTTTTGTAACAACCTTACTTAGCTTCTGAACTCCCCCAAAATCAATAATCACATCTAGGAACTTATCTTCTCTTTGTCTGAATTTCGAATTTGCAATACTCTGTTTATTTGCTCTGTTTTGCTTCTTTGATCATTGCTAAACTGTCTCTTCTATAGTACTCTTTGGTGTATGATCACTTTAGGTTTTTAGTTCAGTTTCTTTAGCAACAAAAACCTCTCTGCTTGCTTGACTTAAGGACTTCTGCTTGCAACTCTTTTGTGTTCAAAAACTCCTCATGGATTGATAAACTCAATACTACAGTGACTAGTGTAGGTTGAGGATTGAGATAGGCAAAACACTTACATCAATTCTCTAGAACTTCATCTTTTTTGTCAAAGAACTAAGGTAAACGTTGCTAGATTCCTTGTTTCTTGAGTTTAAATGTGTTAAATTGAAGTAGGATGCATTAAAATGATTGATTATGGTTGTTTGCACAATTTTGTTTATGGTTTTGATTTGCATGTCACCATTTGCTCTTCTTTGAAATTTTATAGTTGAAATGTTTAAAAAATGCTGTTTTAGGCTTAGATTGCCTTTATGTTTAGATTCTGGCCAAATCTAGGTATGCTATTATTTTTCCAGCATATTGACCATTGAAATATTTCTTATTAGACTAGTGATGGTGAATCTGATGCATTTTCATAACTTGGTGGAGAGAGAATGTTGTTTTTAGCTTCATATGCTTGAAATTGTTGCAATCGCTGCTTGATACTGTGGGAATTTTAGTTTTAACTGTACTTATCCTTTTGAGCTGAAACGTTTTGCTAAATTCGACACTGCTTGTTGGTGATTTGTGTGAAGTTTTGCAGAATTTTTTATTGCTTGCTTGAATTTTGAAAATTGATTTAATGCACAGTGCTTTCCAAGGATACTATGCTAATTCTAGCTTCAAGTATTGCATTTTCAGGTACTATGTCGAACACCAGAGGAAATGAGGAGATTTCTGACTCAAATGTTGCTGCAAGAAACAGAGCTGAGGGAAAGAGGCCAGTTGTTGAAGAAGAACCAGTCCAAGATGCAGCACCAAAGCTGAAAGACTACTTGAGAGCGATGAGGAGAGTGGACTTCACTCCCACAAGATATGCTGATCCTGGTCAGTTGGGATAGCTAGGAATCAAGACTTAAGTGGATGAGCTGTTGAGCAATATTGGACTGGATAAATTTGCTAGTCTTGGTTATCCAACTTACAAGCAACTTTCTTGTGAGTTCCTTGCAAACTTCAAGGTCTACTTCTACAAGTTTAATGAAGAGTATGATGAAGGAGAAGAAGACTTTGGCAATGCAAGTTCAGACCCAATAGAGCATGGTATACCATGGGGTTCACTCAGCTTGAAGAGATCTTTGGATTTGATCAAGGCTCAAGAGCACAAAACATGCGCTTCAAGCATGATGAGCTAATGCATGTATGGGAAGAGATAGCGAATGATGCTTATAGAGCTGGTCATCTGAAGAGTGCTAGCATCCGCCATCCAGCTATCAGATATGTTCATAGAGTCCTCACCAGCACACTTTTCTACAGAAAAGAGAAAAGTATGGTCAAAGAAGAAGAGATGGGGTTGCTTGTGAATGGCTTGAAGAACATAATGGTTGAAACAAGGCATGTGAAGATACAAGGAGAGCGCTTAGGAGTTAGTCTTGTGACAATCCTAATGAAGCAATTTCTAGCATGCCAGCAATGGGCTTTCAACACCAGAGACAAGAATCCAAAGATAGCCATTGGAGGCGTGATCACTCCTATCTTGCTTGGTGCTGGAGTTGAGCTTGGCACACCAGATGTTACAATGATCTTCCTAGATGTTCCTTATCTCAGCAAGATCAGATACCTTTCAGGAGCTGTTGAGATAGGATTTGGCTATCAGTTTGAGCTGGACAACAAGAAGAGGATGATCATCTTGTCCAAGCAGTGCTTAACCAACTTCACATCATATGAGAACATCCGATTCATGCCAACAGAAGATGAGCTTTATCACCCAAGGACTGACCCACCATTGATGAGGCCAAGCAAAGTGAAGAACATGAGCAACATTAGAGACTCAGATGTGGAATAAGACATTGAAGAGCAGCATCAAGAACAAGAGGTTCAGCATCAAGGGATGGAAGAGGAAGAACATGAAGACTATGACAGCCGCCCTTATGCATTTGACCTATATGATGTGATATGCATATCTGAAGCTTCAAAAGCTTCACATGAGCATATTAGGCTTCTTCAGAGATGGAACCACTTCCAGGACAAAGCCATCAGAGGTTTGCTGAAGACAGTCAAAGCAAGTAAGAAATCGGTTGACTCTTTAAAGAAGAAAGTGAGGAAGCTCAAGAAGAAGTTGGGAGGATCTTCATCAGCCAAGAGATCTGATCAAGCGATCTAAACAAAGCCACAAGGAGGAGGATCTGATGCTGAGAACATGCCTGAGTACACACCAGAGAGGGCAGTCCAAGAGAGACACTCATTCCACATCAGTGAGCGGCCAATAACACAAGTCCCTCAACAGGCCAGGCATTCATCTCATGTAGCTGCTCCAAGGCGAAAAGGAAAGAAGAAAAGGACTAGATAGCAAACTCTATCAGAAGAGGAAGCTTCACCTTCTCATGCCATTGAGAGTTCAGACTCTCACCACTCCTCCACCTGAAGTAAGGTACACCATACTAATCATTGTATATACCACTCATTTTTTATAATTATTGCGATTGTTTGCTTGATGTTTGTAAGCACTCTCCTTAGCATTTTCATTACACAGGCACTATGTAATTCAAGTGTGGGGGAGGGTGTATTATGGACTGATGCTTTCATTTGCATTTGCACAGTAGAATAGGAACCATGCATCATGATTTCATAGCATCTAAGGCATAGAAAAAAACCAAACAAATTGAAAAAATTTCAAAAATTGCTGCACAAAAAGAGTTTGATTTTCATGCATTCTTATAGGATTTAGACTTCATGCATTAATATAGGACTAGCTTGCTTGTTTAAATTGGGAACTATGATAGTACATCTTTGTTAATGCTAGTGATTTATGAAAATGAAACCCTTGTTTTTAATCCTTTGGTGCATTTGATGTTGAACTAGAAATAAAGCTGAACCACTTTTGGAATTTGCATTTGTGTGAGCTTTGTTTAAGACTGAAGCATGCTTTGAAATGATTTCAACCTTTGTTTAAGTGGAACCTAATTTGAATTCGCAATTATCATGCCTTATGCTTTTGTGATTGATGTCATGGATTGTTTAAAATATTTGTATCTTCTTATTCTCTTTTGCCACTCTCTAAAAGATCCATTTAGATTTCCCTACCCTTAACTAAACCTTCTTTCAAGCCAAGACATTAATAGTGTGTGATTTGTGAGGCCTCTTCCATCATGGTTGTTGCTTAGCAAAAAGTGTTGGGTGTGAACTACAAGGGAAGTACTTCCATTGTAGAACTAGCTCACTCTTGAGTTAGATAGGATAGGATGTTTGGGGAATGGTTTGGGGATATCTTGGGTTTAGATTTTAAGAGAGGCAAAGAAGAAAAGAAGTCAAGGCACAAAAGAAAAAGGAGTGTGACACAAGCAAAATGGTGGAAATGGCGATTTTAAACTCAAAGAAAGAAGGCTCTTGTTCAAAGAAGAAAAGAAGATGCAAGAAGTGCGAAACCAGTAAATCAAAAATCCAAAGGCGAATCAAGCACCAGCATCACCAAATAATGGAGCCAAACTCAAAAGAAGCAAATCGCCACCACTTGAAGTACAAAGGAAGAAGTGTCCTCCAAAGCACTTGACGAAGAAGAGTTTTTGGGTTTTAAAAAGGGTTTAAGTTCTTGTAAAGGGTAGCACAGGATGGTCTTTCATTGCTTAGCTAGATTTAGGAACACATCTTATAGATCTTGGGTAGATGGGAGTCTTCCTTTGTATGTGTAAATTATTCTTTGACCTTTAGCATTTTGCCAAAGCACAACCATGCTTTTTCTTGAGAGAACCCTTTAAACACCAAAACCAGTTTGTGAAGTGGGATCATTTTTATTCTACTAAGCCTTGTCCCTTAGCCAAGTGACACTTTAGCATTTGCATAAGAATGATTCACGGTTTGAGCATAATTGAATGTTAAAAAGGTTGTTTGATTTGATGAGCATGTGAAGGTTGAAAGCTTAGTGATGATCCTTATTCTTGTTTTGTGATGAAAGTGGCTAAGTTTTTAAATTATTCTTCCATCAAATGCACCCTAGAATTAGGAACATGGACTTCATTTTGATTTATTGTTAGCATTTTCAAAGATATGAGTTCACATTTAAAACCTCATCACCATGTTAAGTGATTGTTTGCTTGAGGGCAAGCAAAAGCTAAGTGTGTGGGTGTTGATAGCTTGCTATTTTAGATCATTTTAGGCTGTATTTCATGCATCTTTTCCTCTGGTTTTGCATTATAGTTTAGCATTTAGGTATCATTTGCACTTAGAATCAACATAGCGTGCATTTAGCTTAGGATTGCATATATTTGCATACATGTGCATGTTTGTGGTGGTTTTCAGGTGTTTTTGGAGTTTCTTGGAGCTGGGAAGGAGATGGAAGCAGCTCATGATCAAAGAAGATGTCAAAAGTGGAGTTCTTGCAAAGTCTGGTCCATATCAAGCAAGCATATCAAGCAGAACACTCGTGGAGTGTGCTCGATGCAAGCACCATGACGAGAGGAGAAGGATCAGCACGAGGATTCCAAGCCATTGGTCTGCATCGAGGACCAGCATCGAGGAAGGACGTCGATACACGCTGCACGGGCCATATCGAGGTCGCATATCGAGCAGAACATCGATTGTACGACCTCGATGCAACTCATCCGCGTTGACCATTTGACTTTTTTTTAACCTTATCTTATCTTTTTAGGTCTTTTATGCTTCTTTTAGCTCCCTACTATAAAAGAGAAGCCACAAAACATTATCCTCATTAAGCTTTATTTTATCTAATCTCAAAACTCTCTCAAAACCTTAAAGGGCGATTTTGCCTTAAGGATCTTGATCTATAATAAAGTTTGCATTTTTATAGTTTTATCTTGTCTTCTAATCTTTGTTCTTGTATCTTGGTAGATTAGATGTATCTTCTTTGCATTTTAACCTCATCTAGTTATGTTTAACTCCAAATCAATAGGATTAAACATGACTAGTGAGTAGTCTTCTTTAGGTTTAGGGTTTTAAGTAGGGAAAGTGGTGATTAAGATGTGATTAAGGGGTGATTAGGCTTGTTTAATGATTCTCTGTTATCTCCTTTTCTTGCAAAGTGATCAATGTTGATAAAGCTTGCTCCTTTTGATTGAATATGGTTTGATAGATGCATATGGTTCACTTGATGTATTGATATCTTCTCTAAGTACAGTTCGCTTATTTGGCTTGATAGTCTAGCTTGGTCTATGTTTCCTTTGTTCAGTGACACCAAAGTGATAGTTCACCTTGCTAGGTGATTTGCTTAGGGCTAGATAATGCTGGTTTTGAGATTCTTGACTTGATGGTTAGATAGTATGCATCAAAAGATCTTGCCTTTGCTTCATTCTTGTTCATTGATTAGTTTTGATAGGATGTTGCAAGTGTGTGCTTAATCCAAATCCTGATTGGTGTATAGCTTCTTAGGTCCTTATTGGTTCACAAGATTTATAAGTTGATCTGAATTCTTGCTTGGGTGAGAGAGTAGTTGCTTGATTCATGCATCTCTTAGGCTAGAATGGTTCTGATCTTTATGCTCATGGTTGAAGGATACGCCATCACAAGTGGGTCTGACACTTCAATCTTGTTGAATATGAATTGCTTATTGACACCAAGTGGTTCCCTTTAGATACCTTGTCTAGAAGCATAACATTGAGAATTGCTTGCTTGATTTATGCTTGTTGAATGCCTTAGAAAGAAATCCCCTCGTCTCTCTTGAAAAAATTTTGTCTTACAATTCCTTAGAACCTTGAGTCTTGCTTTTAATTAATTGTCTTCAGATTCATCTTGCTTAGTTCTTGCTTTAGTAGTCATTTCTTGCTTACATTCCTATTTATTTATTGCTTTAAGTTCAACTTTTTAGTTTTGTTCACTGGCATTTAGTTTAAGCTTTTCTTTCATTAGACCATTGGGTTGTTAGACTTATTCTCACATAGTCAAATCCCAATCTTGCTTAGCTTACAACATTGTTTGCATCTCATCTCCCACAATTGGATTGATACATGATCTCTATTCTACAACTAATTAAAAGATAAGGAATTTGATCTAGTGACCAAAAACCACTCCTTCAGAACTCACCTCCTTCATTATTCACCAATGTGATTGCTCCATAGGATAAAATTTCTTTGATCCTAAATGGCCCATTCCACCTTGACTTGAGCTTTCCAGGAAAGATCTTCTTATCATGAAAGGCTTTGGTCCTCTCTTTGTAAAATTTTGAATGCTCATAAGACTCCAACCTGATTTCTTCAAGCTCATGAAGCTGCTTAAATTTTCTATCTTCAGCGCTTTTAATGTCTCGGACAACAAAAACATATAGAATTGACATATACGTTTTTGTCTAAACTTTATTAATTTGGGCTGTGGGCCTGTTTTAATATAATAAGAAAATCTACTTTACTATTTATCTGAGAACTATATTTGCCCAATATATGCTTTATGGTTTTTAAGTTTCACCATATGAAAGTTTTTTACAACCAAAATATATAATACAAAAAACATGAATTTATATAAACAACAAATATAATATTGGCTCGAACACATATAAGAAAGATCATTATTACAAAAATATAAATCATAACAATTCATTTACTTTTTTTTAGAATATCAAAATACAAGTATACAATTAAGATCTTACATTTTAATTTTCGTAATAAATACACTCAAAATATCCACCAATTTAAAAAATATTGACTTTAAAAACACAAATTTCCCGTGCATGGGTCATAATCTAGTAAGTTTGAGATTAGGATAGACAAATGTGGTTCTAATGATTTTTTAAGATGTTAGTGTTAGATATTTATGTTTCCCTTTTGTGCAATTATGTTTAATGCCAAGTACTTTCTTTTTGTCTGAAATATAACATAGGCGTTTCATTACCACCCATGTGTTTGATGAAATGTTTGGATGAATTCAAGTCTTGAAAATGGTGTTTCGAATGTCTAGACTCTTTGCATCTATCATTTCTTGTTTGAATGAGTTTAATGCTAGAGTACTTAAGGGATTGACAAAGTGTCCTTAAATGAAGATGATGATGCATGAGAATGTGAATGAATGTCTAAAATATTGCACAGAAAATTAGTAAACCTAGCTTAAAGAATTAAATGCTTTTTTTGTCACCTAGTTGTTGTTAAACACTAAAACTACATCTATATATATAGAGTTATTTACGTTCAGGGCACTTTTTGAGTTCAAGTTACAAAAGAGGCACTTTTTGAAACTGGAGCACTTTTGCTATTGAATTGACAATTATGTCTTTGTAAGTGATAAAAATCGATTCGCGTCTACGCGTTGGTGTCCATCCATTGTGAGCGTTACTTAGTGTCCATCAAAATCTTATTGTAACTATCAGTTAGTAACAATTTGTACGAGTTGTCTCCATCAGATCGCGTCCACGCGTTGAATCCATTGTCACTATCACTTAGTGTCCATAAAATTGTAATATAGTGATAGTAACAATTTGTATCCATCGAACTATCTTCATCAGATTGAATCCATCGAATTGTATCTGACGAAAATAATATTTTTAGGCATTCTACTAAAATAGATAAGAAAGAAAATAAAAAAATGGATAAACATAACATTTACAAAAAAAAAATAATAACACTTAAATATTATCACTAAATATCCGTATGTGTACGTAGAGGCAAATCAAAATAAAAATAAAACACATGCAACACACATTCTCTCTAAATATTAAATAATTTTCCATTAAAAAAAAGATCAAACAAATAAAATGAAATATAAACATAGGATTCTATAGTTCCACAAAGTTTTTATGTCGAAATAGTTGACATATATCAAATATAAAAAACATTAATGACAACAATCACAATCAAAGATTCCTCCCATCAACCACACACAGAAGATAACCCAACTTCACAGACACATAATGTACAATGTAAACCCGGTAAAAGAACATAACATCTCAGGGGCCCTTGTCTCGTAGAGCTTCAGAGTGCATAGCATTGTAGTCTTTTGTGTAAACCCGGTGCCTTCTCTCCCGGGCGTATATAACCCAAAACACCAAAGACAGCATTACAGCAGTAGACACCAACACAAGGCCCACATAGATCCACCGCGTGTATCTCTTCAGTCCCGGGCAATGATCCCTTTCAATATCAGTGAATGTGGACCTCACGAAGTCACACCCTTGCAGGTCTGCCAAGAATGGACCGTACTTGTACAGACCATAGCTTACATTAACTGCTGCAGCCATTTGGGTGTAAAGTTTTGGGGTCAGACGTCCCTGTGTGCTGCATGTCCCTGGGGTTATAATTTTGCAAGTGTAGTTCTTCCACACCTGCATAAAAACCAATCAAAATACAGATTGTGGCATATATTCTACAAGTTTTAATACATGTAGTTTTAAGATATGTTTTGTATCCAATCAGTACTTCTATTTTCTTGATTTAGGAACTTATATGGTAGTTCCTTTTGTCTTCTTTTGTTTTATTGTATATATGGATGAAGTATTGGTTATGAGACTCAACAAGAGAGAGCATTAGCTATAGTACTTGGTGAGAGGGAATCATGGGTTTACCTCTGTTGCATCGCTGAGATGGACCTCACCGGGCTGGCACTGGTGGTCAGAGAGATCAGCGTTGAAGGGGTTACAGAGCACGGGCATTAAAGGACCCGACTGATTATAATAAAACGGCCGGAATTGAGAAGGGAAGTTCCTGTTGGTCATGTTGTTAATGGCATCGTCGACAATGTTGACTAACTGGTATGTCACAAGCTTTGTCCGAGTTAAGGTTTCTCTTGCGGTTGCATTATCAACACATGGTAGAATATCGTCTAGTGCCGTGTGAGCTTTTGGGTTTTGGACCCATTGGTCCATGGCCACACAGGTATCCCCAACAACACTGACAAAGGAGTAGAAACTTGTTTTAAGAAACGTTTTAATGCGATGAGTAGATATATGGTATAGAGAGGAAACAGAGATTACTTGTGTAGAAGCAGAAATACACCACACAAGACAAAAGTACCAGTCACAAGAATCCAACCAAGGATCACCAATCTATTCATTGTTAATCCACATAGATTTTATCAACATATAGAGGAACCAATGGTAAAACGGAAGGTAAGAATGAGACTTCACTTACGTGTATACAAGACACTGCAGTCCAAAGATAGAGAGTACTGTATGTGTAATCACAATGAAAATAATCAGCAAGTTAAGTGTTGTGAGTCATGTAATCAATAACAATCCCTAAGAATGTGCTAATGCTTACTAACAAGACGACTTACAGAATCCAATAAATGCAAGGAAAAGCATTACAGCAGCGATGATGATGAGCGCAAGTCTCCTGCAACAAAAAGAGACAAGTTATAAGAAATAATGGTCAAAACAGATAGAAAAGATAACAAGATGGTACTGTTTTTTTACATGTTGTCCAAGACATCTTGAATCTTGTCTTGATTCTCCATTGTTTTGACAGAAAGAGTAGTTGCAGAGGAGTTAATCTTTCCCTGTATATTGTCGATGCTCGATAAAACATCCCCCGGAAGAACAATGGATTGTACATCCACCTTCTTAGCTGCATTGAGATAATCTGACACATTCCTGAGGTTCTCTGACGTGAAGTTTGCTTTACTCACCACATAGTCCAAAGTATCTGACGTGCTAGCATGAAACTTCCCTTGACCCGTGTATAGAAAAACACATCCCACACTGAAACATCAAACACAAGATACCGCGAGATTTATCAAGAAACACGGATGACAATAGAAGAACCTGTAAAAAACGGAGAGTGGCGATTACATTGCTGCGATTGTGAACGATATGAGGAGGATCAGGGAGAGAGCATAAGCAATCTTGGAGTAGCCGTAAGGTTGACGCGCACAGCAGCAATAGCAGAGGCAAATAAGAGACAAGCATAGCCCGAAGAACACAAACCAGACTAATGCTATCACAAAGAAAGGCACTGCTGTATAAGCAACAGACTGCACCCAAAGCAAAGAATGAGAAAGATGATTTTAGTCAGAAGTTTAAAGTATGTCACAAATATCCTCCACAATGTTCAAGCATAAAGATGAAAATTTTCGATTGGTTTTGAAACATATGTCATCTCAGTAAGCAGAAAACTGATTCAATCAAGAAGGCTAGTTATGAATGCTAGTCCAGTTTTGTTTCTACTGATTAATACACATTACACATTCAGTATAACTAAACCTTAAACAATCAAACTCCACTCAGACAGAGTTTGGAATGTAAAGGTAATAGGAATCTAAGAACGGTAATAAATATGAAAAATATCGATTGGTTTCAAACATCTTTCATCCATAGAAGCAGAAGAGTGATTTCATGATGAAAGCTAATCCAATTTGTTCGGTGATTAATTCAGCATAAATACTAGTCCAACTCTTCCATTGATTAAAGATAATTACACATTAAAACAATCAAACTCCAGCTAGCAAGAGTTTTGATGGTAAAGATCAGAAGTTTAATTAAAAACTAGGAATCTAAGAACCTAAGTCAAACCCAACTTGGGAAAGGGGAGAAACAGCACCCAACAGAGAAAATTTAGGACACTGGACCACAGAATTAAAGACTCACAGTCCAATAATCGGTATTGCTTATGTTCCATCCACCAGTATAAAGCTTGAAATTCTCATGAGGATCTTTTCTTTTGGTTCTCTTTGCAGCCAAAATCAGAGATGAGTTTAATTTATCTTCCTCTGCCATAAACCTTTCTTTCACACTTGTCATCCATTCTTCTACACCCTCTTCTTCTGCAACAGTCCAAGCGAAATTGAAATAAAAATATTTCAGAAATTTAATCGAAATTTGATAAACCAGTAATTGTTGTTTAGAAGTAGATTAAAACTCCGTCTTTCTTACCAGCAATGGATGTTGCAGTGACGACCAGAAGAAATAAAGAGAGAATACACCCAAGTATAACCACACTTCTAGATCTGGAACACAACATACTGTCTGGTTTTTTGTTGTTGTATGTTTATTCTCTCGTTTCAGTGTGTTAATGTTTCTTATCGATCGTTGTTGTTGATAGAGAAACAATGGCAGACGTGTTAAGAACACGATTAATTTGAGATCCCGCTTGACGCGGCTCTCTTCTCTTCCTCGAATCCATGACATTTTTTAATTTCCAGATCATATTTCGTTCTTTTTTTTTTACCATCCCGAAAGTAGTTTTTAATTCTTTCGAAAAGATGCTCCGGCTAATTAATTTCTTTTCGTAATTAATTCAATTTTTTGTGAACCAAAATAAAGTTAATTCAATCATAAATATAACGTAAAATGTACTTATTGTATCAGATATTTAATATTTAAGTTGTGTATATTTTTTGTTATGTATTTTAAATTACTAGAAACATAATATGATTATGAATTTTTAGATATATAATGTAAATATCTGTATTATGCTGCAGGTTATTTTTTTTCTTTTTTTTTTATCAAGCTGAATCGTATTTGGTCAAGAGTATAATTTGTTATATCAGCAATTTCATTTTAAACATTTTAAATCATTTTAATACAAATACCTTATTATAATATAAGGTTTTATCGATTATTTTAAGGTTTTTTTTTTAATTTTAAACTTTTTTTTGTCGTTTGAAAAGAAATTTCGTATTTTCCAACTTAACAAAAGCAGTATGTCTCATTTTTTCTAAACTTTTTAAGGGTAAATTTTATACTAATATATTAAATAAACTATGTGTTTTAAAAAAAAATTAATAAAGATTTTACTATACTACTTGGAGAATGAGAAATAGCTATGAAGATAATCAAGATTAGTTGTTGTGATTTTTTAGTTTTTAATAATTTTTACTATTTATTTTGGTTAAATTTTAATTTAAAATATTTAATTATTTTAATATTTTATTATTGTAATTAATCATTCTATATTTTGTTAAACATGAAATCTATTACAAATTTTCCAGTAAAGTCAATTAAACAAAACTGAAAAACTTGCAGATAACATGGGTAATGAAGATATAGCATTGTGATGGATATCAGAAATTAAAAGTTCTCCTCCTTTATTTTTTTCTTTTTTTGCATTGCTTTGTTTTTTACTTGATGGAGAAGTTACCCAAAGTCTTTTATTCTGTTTTCTCAATTTTGTTTTTATTGATGCTTTTGCACGAAGATGTTAAGCTGATGGCAGAAATGGGCTTACAAGATTCTTCATTTCATGGATAAGGCTTATACCTAGAGGATCCTTATGAGCATAATATGAATAAGCAGAGAGGATCTGTAGGCTTTAGTATATACGCAGTTGGGTTATCTCCTTATAGTAACTCCAAGGAGGATCATGTCGCAACTGAAAGAACGAAAGATTTCCTCTTTGGCTCGTGAGGACTAATAATTTTTTGTGTGGTTGTTGCTGTTTCCATAAATTTGAGGACAAAATCTTAAAAGTAAATTGAAAATCCATTCCAGGATGTTAAAGCTTTTGATGTTTGTGAGCTATCTGTAAAAACCCAAAGTCGAGCTATGAAAGAACTAGGGTTTGGAAGGTTTTAAGGAGATCTTTTATTAGAAGAAGCCGGAGCTTGATTGAATATAACGGTGTTTAGGTCGTCGGAATAAGAACGCCGACCTAAAACTCTTAAGAAAAGTTAACCAAAAAACTAGAACAATCTGATTGCTTAGTTTGCTTTAGGTCTGGATTAATGATTTTTGGATCTATTGAGAAGTCGAGGACTTCCTATATTTATACCCGATCAGGTCGGTCTTCATCCTGTTCGGAATAGGAAACTCTCGTCGTCAAGGAGTTTCCTTTTTCTCCGGGTCGCTTGATAAATGGAAGTTTTCCTTTTATGTTGCCGACCTGGGAATTGTTAGATGGGCCGACTAGAATTCATATCGGGCTTGTTAGAGACGGTACGAATCTCATCTCTAACAGTAAGTCCTCCCCTCCCCCAGTTCGACAAGTGAGGGTGCATTGCTTGTCGAATTTAAAGAAATGCTGTTCGATATAAATTCTGGTCAGCTGCAAAATATTACCTGGATTTCTGATCGGCACGGTGATGAGGGCCAGATTGTGATTTTGGGCGCGAAAAGTTCCCGCCCAAAAACGATGTAGGTTAGGCCTAGGCCCACGCATGCCGAACTAGGGTTGACACGTGTCAAACCCTAGCAGGAGAAGTCGAAGAAGCCGATTAAACTTTAATGAGAAGAAATGCGAGAAGTCGCCGTGCTCATGATGATTCTTGATAACCGTCCAGATATTTCTATAAATAAGAGGGTTCGGCTTTAATTTCCTCACTTCTGCATTTCTAGCGAAACTCTGTCAAAATCAGGTTTGCTCTCTCCCTCTTCTTTTATTTAGTTTTTTTAGATCTGCCGACTAGACCTCCGCCGTGTTTCGTTCTGAACGCCAATCAAGCATGGGTAAAAGTATTCAGATCAGGGAGAGGCGACCAGGGTCAGAGGAAACCAGATCGGCACCAAAGAGAGCTGACGATCAGGTCGATAAAAGACGATCGAAGGGAAAAAGGGTCGTCGTTGAGGAACCAGAGTCGGATCGGTCTTCGGATGCGAGCGAGTTGTCGGCGTTGGATCGTGCTTTCCAGGAACGCGTTCGAGAGATGAACCAGCAAGCTGCGGCTGATCGGTTCCATGCCGATCAAGTTGGAATCGCCCAAAGATCTGGGGAGACATCGTCCAGGGTCGAATTCGAGATTCCAGAATTGCGTGATGAAGAGATGTGAGAGGTGGGTCGAACGAGATGGATATCTCGGACGAGCTGAACGCCATTATTGTCGAAGACGAAGTAAACCAGTTCGGAATCATCGATATGAATCCGCCAGTGGAGAGGATCAAGAGGCGAAAAGGGGAGCCGGCAGTTAGGCCAATCTGCGACAATGCTCTCGGGGTGATGCCGACCAAATCAACAATGGAATCACTGGTCACGTTGAAGGAAGAATGCGACATCGGTCCTGAGGTGATCTTCATGGTTCCGAGCCCGTCGGAGCGACCGTGGGATGCCCCTAGAGGATGGCTATGTCTACACGAGTGTTTTTCACGGATTTCCATCTGTGGTTCCCGCTCCCGAGGCTTCTTCTGGAATTTGCTGCCCACAAAGAAATACCGATCAGCCAGTTTATCCATGCGACGATACGGCTGATTGTCAGCATGCTAGTGATGTCGACCAGGCAAGATATCCCACTGAGTCGAGCAGCGTTTGATGCCATGACGAACACCCGTCGCACGAAGGCCAATTTGAGGAACCGGGGTTCGTATTATACGAGTATGAAGACTCGATACAACATTGTGACTGGTGGTCATAAGACCAAGGTGGCGGACTGGAGAGATCGCTATTTCTTCGTGCTAATCAACGAATTTTCCATCGCCGAAACAGATAGAGATATCCCGATCAGAACAAAATGGGCGGAGGTCATGGGTAGAGACATGACCGATATGCAATATAGTTTAACGCTATATATATTTTTTTTTTCTAATCGAGTCTTTTATATTACAGGAAACAGGCCTCTTCCATTTGTTGACGATCCTCTCGATATCGATGATATCTCCAACCGGTTCGCTGCGATTAGCGCGATCACTTGGCCCGAGATCACGGAAGGAAGGATTGCGAGGATGAGAGGTTTGTTCGATCTGACTTTTAAACCTGCTTTGATCTGGGGGCTTTCCATCCGACCTCATTTTAAATTCATTTCTCAGTTGCGCTTGAACGACGCTCCCGACGACGAGAGAAGATGAAGTCTGTTGCTTTTAAGGATTTATCTGCCGATCTGGAAACTGCCCTAGTGTCTCCAATTCAGAATCTAGAGAATCCCGTGGCTAAGGAAGCCGAGCAGGAGGCTCTGAGCAAGGCTGAGAGGGAAGCAGCCAAGGCTAAGAAATCGGCCGATAGGAAGGCTGCTAAGAAGATTGAAAAAGCTCGCAAAGAGACCAAGCAAGGGCCGAGGAAGGATGATGATCAGTGTCATATCGTTGTAGGCGGGGCTGAAGGCGGCGATGGAAGCCCCATGAACCCGAGGAAAAGGAGTTCGGCAGAAAATTCCAAACCGCAGACGTCAAAGAAGTCTCGTGCTGAGAGACAACTTCGCCCGTTCGGGTTTTCCTACGAGTACCGCGGGGATAGCCCGATAGTGCACGATTCGGTATCCTGCCTGGATTATTTCCTCAAGCTAAGAGATAACCCGGCAGGCCCATCTACTGACCCTCGCGGGTACATTCGCAGCGATGCGATTGCACGCTTTGCGCATGAACAAGCCAAGGTAAAAAATGTCCCGAATGCCTTTGTTTTTGCAGGCCCGTTGAAATTCCTGAATGATTGATTGATTAATTTTTTTTTTTCTTTGGTGAATACATGCTCTGAGTACGGTATTGACTGCCGTGAATGAGTACGACCGGGATGCGAAGAAGTTCCTGGCCGTGGAAGCCGAAGTGGAGAGTCTTAAGGAAGCTCTCGAGGCTGAACGGGGAAGAAGGGCCGAGCTGGAAAACGCGCTTCATAAATCTTCTGAGGAACTCGAGAAGGTTCGCGCCGATGATACTGAGAAAAGCAAACTTCTCAATCGAATGGCGAAGAAGATCCAGAAAGAGAGAGCTGATTCTCGGAAGAAGCTGGAGGCCGAACAGAAGGCTGCGACGGAAGAGAAACTTCCCTTCGGGCAAGAAGTGGCAAAGCGCGCGACGATTGCGGTGAACAATCATTATGCGGGTTTAGTCGCAAAGGTGAAAGAATCGCTCGCTCGGAAGGCGAAAGCCCATGAGTTGATTTCGACGGCTGCTCAGTGGGTCGGAGCAAAAAGGGCGCTTGAGATCGTTTGTCGGCAAGGTTACAGCTTTCCGACCCTGGTGGAGGAGAATATTGAAAATCTTCTTAGCGAGAGTAAGGCACAACTGGAGGCCTTCGAAGAAGTCAGCTTCACGTCGGACGAACTCCAAGTTCAAGAAGCGGAAGTCTTCCTTGAAGTTTCCAGTGATGCTCAGCTTGATGCGGCCAAGGCTCCGGAAGGGGCCGACCAGGGAAAATAGCTTGAAGTCGATCAAGACGGTGTTATCGATGCCGACCACGTTGGCAGTCAAGAGGCCGATGCCGACCACGTTGGCAGTCAGGAGGCCGAAGACTAGGCTTTTTTTCTTAAATATTTTTGTAATTTTTGTATTTATGTAATCATGTACCTTTTTATGAAAGTTTTTGATTTGAAAAACTTAGCATTTTTGAGTTTAAAAATCTGAACACAACGGCGATGTGATATCGGCTTAAGTTTGTGCGATTTAAATTCCTAAGTATTAAACGGACAAATGAATTAGGTAGGCATGAATTCGATACTTAGAAAAATTTCTTAAGTCGAATACGAACTGCGATCAGGTCGGCTTACACATTCCGTATGACTTAAGAATTGCAGTGCGGATTCTGGCTTGAATACTGAAGTGTGAATACGAACATGCGGGAGGCCCGGCTTATGATTGTTCGTACCACTTCGCTTCCAAGTGTGAATACCCGATGTGCAATTCAGGTCGGCGTTGATCATCGGTACCACTTAGAAGTACCCGAGTCGAATGCAGATGCAAGACTGACTTGGCTGATAACAATGCATGGCTCAGATATAGGAAAACAGGTAAAACTGTAGAATGCAAGGCGGACTTGGCTTTTAAGTTGCCGAGCTAAAGTGGATCAGACTTTAGCTTTAGGCGGATTGAGCATCTGGCCAGGATGCCGATATGATAATGAACACGATATTCTTAGAAAAAGATTTTTTTGAATTTAACTTACAAAACGAAGACGATTTGAAGATTTAAAAGAAAAATTGAGTCCCGCCCTGTTTTGGGAGGGGGAGCAGTTGCACCATCCGAGGATAGGTTGCCTACGTACCCCATTCGGAGATCAAACCGCTTCGTAGTTCATAGGGACTATTCCCTCTCTTTTTTTTTGACGATGCCGACCTCGAGGAGGTGCCGATCTAACTGTAGTATCTTTTGAGGTTGAGTGAGTTCCAAGCTCGTGGAATCAACTCGCCATCTAAGGCTTCGAGCTGGTAAACTCCTGGTTTCACTACGTTAGTGATGATGTAAGGACCTTCCCAGTTTGCGCCGAGCTTCCCTGCATTCTCTTCTTTGGTGTTCTCGTAGACTTTTCGAAGGACCAGGTCGCCTTTATCGAAATGTCGATTGTGTACTTTCTTATTGTAGTACCGAGCCGCTTGATTCTGGTAGTTCTGCATTCTCAGCAAGGCCTGGTTGCGTGTTTCTTCCATATTGTCGATGTTATCGACCAGCATCGTTGCGTTTACTCCGAGAATACTCGGGAGTACTCTGCGTCTTAAACTGCCGACGTTGATTTCTGCAGGAACCATAGCTTCGCATCCGTAAGCGAGAGAAAAGGGAGTCTTCCCGGTTGCCGTTCTCGGGGTAGTGCGATGAGACCAAAGCACACCGTCTAGTTTATCAGCCCAAAAACCTTTCTTGGCATTGAGACGCTTCTTAATGCCGTCTAAGATTGTCTTGTTGGTTGCTTCGGCTTGTCCGTTGCCTTGCGGATGACGTGGTGTTGATTTGTTGAGGCGAATTTTCTACTTGTCGTAGAAAGCTTGAATTTTCTTCGATCTGAACTGAGGGCCGTTATCAGTGATGATCTCGTAAGGAAGGCCATGTCGGCATATGATGTATCTCCAGATGAAGTTTTATACTTCGATGGCTGTAATGTCTGCGAATGCCTTGGCTTCGACCCATTTGGTGAAGTAGTCAGTCATGATGAGCACGTATTTGCGTTGACGAGAGGAGATCATCGGTCCGACTATGTCCATTGCCCATCGCATGAATGGATAAGGAGGGACTGCCGACGTCAGAAACTCCGTTGGTTGATGAATCATCGGGGCGTGTCGCTGACAGTACTCGCATTTCCGAGCGTATTGAATGCAGTCCTCCTGCATGGTCGGCCAGAAAAATCCTTGTCGCTTAATTTTTAAGGCCAAAGCTCGTCCGCTGGAATGATTACCGCCTGCACCATCATGAACGTCCTTAATGCATCGCTGAACTTTGTTGCCATGGAGGCAAGTAAGAAGGATGCCTGATCCAGTCCATCGACATAAGACACCCTCGATGATTGTGTACTTGGCGCTTCGAGCACGAATTCGCCGAGCTGCCCATTTTTCTGGTGGTAGCTCGCCGGTTTCCAAGAAGCGTCGTATCTCAACTCGCCAGTCTGCTGCTGGCTGGTCGTCAGTGGTTGCTGCAGGAACGGTTTCGTCTTCGTCGGCTGTGATTTGAAGAACTTCCTGGGGCGGGACTATGCTGGGCTGGGATATTCCTTGAACGGGAATAGTTCTTCGAAGAGTTGAATCTCTTTTTGATGCAATAGCAGCTAGAGCATCAGCACTGGTGTTGGCAGATCGGTCAATCTGATGTAATTCAAAGGTGGTGAACTCCGCTGCTAACTGCTTTACCAGTTTCAGGTAGGCGTCCATTCGATCGTCCTTCGCGTCGTATTCTCCGCTGAACTGTTTAGCGACGAGCTGCGAATCGCTAAATGCCCGGATGTGTTGAATGTTCATTCCTTGGGCTAGTCGGAGACCGCCGATCAGCGCTTCGTATTCGGCTTCGTTGTTGGATGCATTAAACTCCAGACAGAAGCACTGCTCGAGAAGTTCTCCGGTGGGAGATTCCAATAGAATGCCGATGCCAGCTCTAAAGCGTGATGATGCTCCGTCGACGTGTAGCATCCATATTTCTGAATTTGCTGGGTCGGCGCCTAAAAGCTCTGGTGATAGTTCGATCAAAAAATCTGCCAAAACTTGTGATTTCGTGGAAGTCCGGGTTTGATACTCGATATCGAACTCGGAAAGTTCGATTGCCCACTTGGCCATACGGCCGGACTGCGTCGGGCTGTGCAGGATCGAACGAAGAGGTTGGCTGGTCATGACGGCAATGGAATGAGATTGAAAATAAGGTCGAAGTTTCCTTGAAGCGACGACCACAGCAAGAGCGAGTTTTTCTAAGGTCGGGTAGCGAGCTTCAGCACCATCCAAGGTTTTGCTGAAGTAGAAGATCGACTTCTGCTCCCCACGATCCTCTCGAACTAAGACTCCACTGATTGCTGCGCTAGAGACCGCAACGTAGAGTAGCAGAGTGTCGCCGTACTCAGGTTTAGCCAGGATCGGTGGAGTCGAGAGGTAGGTTTTGAGCTGTACGAACGCGTCTTCACACTTCTCGTCCCATTCGAATCGCTTGTTCCCTCGTAGGAGTTGATAGAAGGGGAGACACTTGTCTGTAGATCGGGATATGAATCTGTTTAGAGCGGCTATTCTTCCTGTTAGACGCTGAACTTCGCGAGTGTTAGTTGGCGAGGGTAGTTCCAAGATCGCAGAGATCTGCTTAGGATTGGCTTCGATGCCACGCTGAGTGACCAAGTAACCTTGAAATTCGCCTGATGTGACTGCGAAGGTGCATTTTACGGGGTTGAGTTTCATGCCGTACTGGTTCAGTATCAGAAAGCATTCTCGCAGATGGACTCTATGATCGGCTGCTTTGGCTGATTTGACGAGCATATCGTCAATGTATACTTCCATTGTCTTCCCAAGCTGGTCGGCGAACATTTTGTTGACCAGGCGTTGGTAAGTGGCTCCAGCGTTTTTCAAAACGAACGGCATGACCTTGTAGTAGTAGGTGCCCCGATCTGTGATGAATGCGGTCTTCTCGCTGTCGTCCGGATTCATGAGAATCTGATTATATCCGGAGAATGCATCCATAAAGGAGAGAAGCTCGTTGCCTGCTGTAGCCTCGACGAGCTGGTCGATACGAGGAAGGGGGAAACTGTCCTTCGGGCAAGCTTTGTTAAGGTCGGTGAAATCCACGCAGACCCGCCACTTGCCGTTTTTCTTTTTGACGACCACCGGATTTGCGAGCCAATCCAGATATTTTACTTCGGCGATTGATCTGGCCTTCAGGAGTTTATCTACTTCGTCGTGGACGGCTTGTGCTCGCTCAGGTCCTAACTTTCGTCGCTTTTGTTTGATCGGCTTGAAGGTCGGGTCGACGTTCAATTCGTGGCTCGTTATTCGGGGCTAATACCCTTCATGTCGGCCATAGACTATGCAAACGTTGTGACGTTCTCTTGGAGGAAACTGATCAGCTCGTCCTGCATGCTAGGCAATAGTTCCATGCCGATACCGACGCAACGTTCCAGGTGGACAGGATCGATGTTGACTTGGGTGATAAGATCGCTCTTTGGCTGCTCGTCGTGATGAACGATCCGCGGGTCGAAGTCGCTACTGCTGCCGATCACGAACGTTGATGCCTTTCGGGTCCGTTTGTTGTCGATGTAACAATGTCGGGACACTGTCTGATCGCCACGGATGGTGATGACACGGCCCCTGATCGGCATCTTGATGCATTGGTGGTAAGGAGAAGGGACGGCTCGCATGGCGTTCAGCCATGGTGTTCCGAGGATAGCATTGTAGATCGCAGGTCGGTCAATAACCTCAAATTTGACCGAAATGGACTTTCCGCGGATGGTGACAGGCATCATTATAGTTCCTATTGTCGAAATTGAGTCGCCAGCGAATCCTGTGAGTGGTGATGGTGCGACTTTTATGTCCCGCTCGGGAATACTCATCTTGCACAGAGTATCCATGAAGATGAGGTCGACCGAGCTACCAGTGTCGATCAATACTTTGGAGACGTCGTCCTCTCCGAGTCGTAGTGAGATGACGAGTGGATCGTTGTGGGGTCGGTCGATGTCCTGCGCATCCTGCTCTGTGAATGTGATTGGTAGGTCGTCTTTGAATAGTAGTGGTGCGTTCTTCGGGGGATTGGCTGCCCTCCGTTCGTGCCGTTTAATTGAATTTATCAAGTCTGTGCACGAGAGGAGCCCTCCCATGATCATGTTAATCCGCCGACGTGGTGAGCTTGGAGGTGTGTGATCGTCTTCACGGTCACGCTTTGCTTCCTTGCCCTCGCGTTTAGAAGAGCGGTCGGTGGTATCTTGTCTATTGCGATCGTCATCGGGTCGCCTGTCCTCGTCGTTAGATCGTCGTGAACTCCGGGGTTCTGGAAGGGTGATCTCGCCATCCTCCCACCTCTTCCTCAAGAGGGCTGGGAGGGTGCGGCAATCATCGGTATGATGACCGTGCGCCCTATGGTATTTGCACCACGGCTTCCTGCTGTCAGGGTCTCTATCGCTCGAACGGTCCCACACGTTCCATGGCTTTTTTGGTCGTCCAACTGCGTTGATGCTCTTGCGATTCTTGTCGTCCTTGTCGTAGTGCTGACGGGGCTCTTTGTAATCTTTCTGACTCGACGATCTGCCTTTCTTGTCGCGCGAGGATTTCTCATCGGCCAACTTGGCCTTGGCCTTGGCTGCCCGATCCTCCTCGACTCTGATGTATCCGGATGCCTTGTGTAAAGCATCTTCGAGGGTTTTAGTTTTTCCTGTCTTCAATCGTTCACAAAACGATGAATCGTCCTTCAAATTCTTGATAAGAATGTTAAAACATTGTTCATCTGACAGACTGCACTGGGAGACGATCGATCGGAATCGATCGATAAAATCGCGCGGCGGTTCCGTATCGCCCTGGACGCATGCCTATAGATCGAGCGCTGTGGACTCCGTGTCGATGTAAATCGAATAATGCTTCAGGAACCGAGCTGTGAGCTCCTTGAAGCTGTCGATGGTGTTCTTGGGAAGCTGTGAGAACCAGGTGAGGGCGCTTCCGGAGAGTGTTTCCACGAAGTACTGACAGAGGCATGCTTCCCGTTCCTCATCGGTGAAGCGAGCACGTCCCATGACGGCGTTGAACGCGGTCAGATGTCGTTTCGGGTCTGTTGTACCGGTGTAGCTTGGCGGTAGCTTCATCCGTCCTAAGTCCTTGAGAGGAGCGCTGGTGATGGCTGATGTGAATAGGGTCTGCTGGGTCTCCTGGAGGATCTTGTCCAATTCTGGTGCTGAGGTTGTTGCCTTGTGGATCTTGCTGTGAATATCGTTAAGGCGTTGGTGGAGAAGATCGAGCTCCGAGGTTGTCGTCGGGTCGGTACCTGCGGTATTGCGCGATGAACGAGCGTTCGAGCCCTCTGCATGTGCTCTCCGCAGGTCGTCTATCGGTGTCGTGCCGAACAGGTTGTTCACTAGCCTGGTCGTGTCTGTGTTGCGGATCGGAGGGCGGGGAGGGGTGATCAGATCGGCCTTCTCTTGAGTATGAACTCTAGAGTTGAGAAGCCGATCTAGGTCCTCTCTGTAGGCTATCTGCTCGGCACGGAGAGATTCGAAGCGAGCATCCATCCCTTGCTGTAGCTGCTCTGCGACCGACCTGATGATGGTGGCCATGTCGATGGGAGGTGGCTGTGGTAGGCTGGTCGTGTTTGAGCCACCTGTCTGACCGACCTGATCTGTCTCGACGTTCCGCGTGGTAGTTGTGTTGTCCTGATCGGTCTGGTGGCCCATCGGAAGTCTGGTGGCTGGGTCGACGACCAGATCCTGGGTGTTTCTCGTCGGATCGGAGGCTCCGGTGAGGTCGGTAGTGTTGACCGGTGTTTCAACCATCTTCGAACTTCCTTCTAAGTCAAAGATTGCTCTTTTATTCCCCTCAGACGGCGCCAACTGTAAAAATCCAAATTCGAGCTATGAAAGAACTAGGGTTTGGAAGGTTTTAAGGAGATCTTTTATTAGAAGAAGCCGGAGCTTGATTGAATACAACGGTGTTTAGGTCGTCGGAATAAGAACGCCGACCTAAAACTCTTAAGGAAAGTTAACCAAAAAGCTAGAACAATCTGATTGCTTAGTTTGCTCTAGGTCTGGATTAATGATTTTTGGATCCATTGAGAAGTCGAGGACTTCCTATATTTATACCCGATCAGGTCGGTCTTCATCCTGTTTGGAATAGGAAACTCTCGTCGTCAAGGAGTTTCCTTTTTCTCCGGGTCGCTTGATAAATGAAAGTTTTCCTTTTATGTTGCCGACCTGGGAATTGTTAGATGGGCCGACTAGAATTCATATCGGGCTTGTTAGAGACGGTACGAATCTCATCTCTAACACTATCCAAATAAAATGAAAAGAATCTTGGGATCATCTGACTTTGTAGGAATTATCCACTATATGACAGTCTATATCAAAAACAATAGACCCACTATAACGACCCAAACCTATTAACTTTGGGAAAGGCCCAGCTAAACTCCCAGCCCAAGTCAGCCCAAATCTAATTAACCCCTCATCGTCATCACCTTCCCCTACGACAACAAAGCTGCATCGAGAAAAGTCTAAGCCGCAACCCCCATCGCCGACACCAAACCTCTGCCCAGATCACGCCAGAGCCGCCACCACCGTTTCAGACCAAGTCGGAGCTCCTGCGCGTGATTCCGTAACTGTGAGAAGAAGCGCACGTGAGTCAACCCCAAGCCGCCGTCTTCTCGATCACGCCGCCGCCGATCACCAACACCGGCGATCTGCTGCTCCAAGTCATCGCCACCGTCTGTGAATCTCATCTGGGTAAGCACAAATCATTTGCTCCGCCTTTGTCATCTTCGTTCAGTTTTCCCGAGAGTACATATAACGTAGACCGCCATTGCTGTTGTAGCTTCAGCCGCAAGCTTCTTCTTCCCCGTTTGAGTGCCAGTAAGCATCGTGTCTGACGGAGACTCTAAGTTCGCATTGATATTATGACAGGCATCGTGTACAGTTGATGTTGATCCTCAATATATTACTCGGTCGCAGAGACTAAAGTAATATTAAGGTGCTGCTTTGCCGGAGATGGCGGTGATGGAAAACAGATCAATCGCGTTGAGGCTTCTCTACGTCGCCTTCATCGTTCTCTTCTATGGCTCGATTTTTTCGAGCTTCATCGGATAAATCACGCTGACGTTGGATATCAAATCCCTAAGCCTTTTCTTATTTTTGGCTTTTGAATGGATTTGGCAAAAAAATATTTGGGTTTTTAATAGGTTTGGGTAGGAAAAAAATTAGTATATGATGTGTATTATTAAAATATTTTAATTGGTTTTTGATTTTGCTGATGTGTGAGCTTCTCAAAACATAAAAAATCTGATGTGTCATTTTCTAGAAAGACACAAGGGTTATTGTTGTATTGATTAGTAATTGGTATGAAAACAAAAAACTTATCATCAGTTAAAAAATTTTCTCTTAAATTATTTAAAAAAAAAACAGATTTAGAGAAAAATTACAACCAATTCTCTGTAGTCTTTAAAAAAGTATAGTAAAGCTTTTTAAATATTTTATGATTATTTAGAAAAAAATGGTGATATTTTTCAATCAATACAACAATAACACCAAAGTCGTTCCATGGCTTGACACCTTAGTTTTTTCAAGTTACCAGAAACTGACACATCAGCAAAATCAACAATCAATCAAAATATTTTAATTAATATATATCATCTATTATTTTTATTATTTTTTTTAATTTAAACCCATTAAAAACCCAAATATTTTTTTGTTAATCTTTGTTTTATTTTTTTGTCAAACCCAAGCCAAAATAATAAATAACAGTAAGTCAAAAAATTATATCTTTATTTTATTTTATTTTGTCAAACTCAAACCCAAATAATAAATAACAACAAAAAAAAAATTTTTTTTTACCAAATCCAAGCCCAAATAATAAATAACAACAAATTAAAAAAAAAATATTGTGGATATATTAACTTCGATTAAACAACAAGCTTATTATAATCGTTCGTTGATGCACTGTAACGTCTTATGATTCGGATATATTTTAACATAAACTTGAAACAACAGAGCTTGGTTTTATATGTGAAAAAGTTTAGAATCGTCTTGTTATTGTTGTGAAACATAGCTGAAATATATGTCAGTGGAGATGGTAGCTAAGTTAGTACCTCGGCATGCAAGGAAGCAGTGTTCTTAGCTCGGTTTGTAATTTCCTTAAAAAAACTCTAAATATAGCAAGAACACATCACCATTTTTATAAATTGCATCTCTCTATCGTTCACGGTATCCAAAAATCTTATATGTACATTTTGCTTGTTGTATGAATAGAAACAAAAAGAGAGAGAGAGTATTGTGGTTGGTTTATAATGTAATAGCCATTAAAATATTTTTAATCAACATATTTTTATTTGTGCTTTTAAATCTTTCTTTCCTTAATCTATAGTAGTAATCTCCATAAAATCATCAAAACATTGCCCACTATAGCAAATTCATTAAAAATATAAATCGAACTAAACTGAAAAATAAATCTATAAGAATGATCAAGAAAAATAAGTGTGGCCATTTTTTTTAACCAAACCAAGTTTTGGATTGGGCTCGTATGAGGCTTCTTGTGTAGTCGTCGTCGTGGATCTTTTGAGGTGTTAAGCCTACATTGTTTTAGGATTTGGTTTCTCTCCATACCCAATTTGAAATTTTATTGGAAGAGTTATAAATCCAAAACCACAAAAAAATTATTAATTATTGTTATCAATTTTTTTTTTAAAGTTCCAACTGGTTATTATTCATAAGCCTTTGTAAGGCAAACATACAAATGTGATTTTCAGGTGGAAATTGAACCAATTTATAGTGTCTTAGTTGAGGTTTCTATTGAGTTTAGTTCGCTAGGTTAGTTTCGACAAAGACTGTTAAAAAAATTACGTAAAATAAATAACATAATAATCATTAAAACACTTAAAATTAATAATGTAATGAAGAACTTTAATGAAGAAGATACTTATCTAATTAACAAAGTCTCAAGAGACTAAAATATGCATAGTCATCACAAGAGATGAGAGATGGATAATCTCACTAGATCTTTTCCTCCAATTGTGTCATTTGACAAATTCATGTCACTCATAGTTTCAGAATCTTCATTTGACTCTTTCACTTCAGATGTTGGAAAATGATCATTGTTTCGTATAATAATGATGGAGAAATGTTTTTGATTTAAGTGATATCTCTTGTATTTACACCATTTAGGCTTGTATTTAGTGCATGTTTTGGTTCTCTTTTGCATGTTTTTCTTAACTTTTGTCCCATTTTCTTCTCCTTTTAGACTTATGTTGCATTTAGGATATAGTTTGCATTTTCTATGCATTATGGATGTTTTTAGGTACCTATGGAGCTATGAGGTGCATGGAGAAGCTTTGGGGATGATCCAGAAAGCTAGCTGGGCCAAGATGAGCAAAAGGGACCAAGGCAGACGATCTTTGCGGAGCCTATCGGTCAAGACACAAGGCCCGATAGAAGGACTATCAACCAGACCTATCGGTCAGAGAAGTGACCGATAGAAGTGCACCGTATGGATTTCGGTCACCCTATCGGTCATCTTCTAGACCGATATGATCCCTATCGATCACCCTATTGGTCACAACTGACCGATAGGAACCCAGTCTGAACCTGTCTTTTATTACACTTTTGCCATTACTTTTGGGCTTCATTCTTTTATGTATAAATACCCCTTTTTCTGGAATTTTTGAAAGTCATGTCATATCATTGTTCTTGAGTTATTTTTCAGAGTTTGTAAGACAAATTTCTTGCTTTATTTAATATAAGTTTGTATTTACCATTAATCTTTCTTTAATCTCTCTTCTAATCATGATTAACATCTTTTCCTCTTGTGATTTTGTGTTAAACATGAGTATAAGTGAGTAGTTTGCTTAGGGTTCTTAGATGTGGTAGATTAAGGGGATTTAGGGATTGATTAAGGTTTGTTTAGTGTTTAATAACATGGGTTCCTCTCTATTGATCTGTTTTTAAGCTAGATTTGTCTTGATCACACTTATCTAGGATTTTAGCTTTCTCTTATGCCCCACAAAGTGTTGGATGAAATGTTGATCTTGTTTGATAGAGGATTTGCTGGCCTTGACTCAAGAGATTGACTGTTTGAGGAGCATTTTGACATGAATAGAGTTGATTATTGATGCTTGTTAAATGTTTTAGCACTAATGAGAGTTAGTTCTTGTTAAGGTGTTTAGCAAAGGGCTATTTACCAAGAGATTGGACTTAGCTTGCTTGTTTATGAACTCTATGTCTAGGAACCACCATTGCTAGCTTGTTTGCTTGATCAATGCTGTTTAAAACAACCTTAGTTAGTCTCTGAATTCCCCAATAATAATAACCATATCTAGGAACTTGCTTTTTCTTTTATTGAATTTCGAATTTGCTTTAGTACTCTGTTTATTTGCTCTGTTTTACTTCTTTGATCATTGCTGAACTGTCTCTTTTGAGTTCTCTTTGGTGATTGATCTCTTTAGGTTGCTAGTTTAGTTGCTTAGGCAACAAAAACCTTCTTTGCTTGCTTGACTTAAGGATTTCTGCTTGCAACTCTTTTACTTTCAACAAAACCCTTTTGGATTGACATAAAACCCTATGCTATGCTACAACTGACTACTACAGGCTTGGGTGATTGACAACACGACCCTAAAAACCTCTCGTATCATTAAGAATGGGGTATTTTTTTTATTCAAAAGAAAGAGATATCAAGATACTCTGATATATCATGGTTTTTGCTGGTTTTTGACCATGATATAAGTCTTGTTTATAGAGTCTTTTTGGTATTTTTTGAGTCCTATAGAGTCTTTGCAGGTCTAGGTACGAATGGAGCATAATTGTGGATTCTGGAACCTTTTGGAGCTATACGGAAGCTGTTGCTGAAAAGACCAAGTCGGAGGGCATTAAGGAGCAGGGTGTCGATCGACACCCACCACTTGGTGTCGATCGACACCGATCGTGGTCGCGAAGGAGCGTTAAATCCCATTAGAAGAAATTGAAACTTGGCCCAGAAGTTTCCCACTATTTGCACTTTTGCCCCAGTTCGTGTTTAGACTTGTATTTAGGTTTTCTAAGCCATTGTTAGGCAACTATTCTGAGATTCATTGAGACTAAGAGAGAGATTAGATTGAGAGCTTTTGGGGAGACAAATCCATACTCTGTAGAGAAGAATTTCGAATCCCTTCATCTTTTACTCTATTTTCTTAATGCAATATTATTCAGTCATGATCTGTGTTTCACTTGCTATGTCTAAGTAATCTGCTAGTTAGGTTTTGGGTTATTCAAAGGATGATAATGAATTGTTAGAACTATAAAACTGGAAGGATAAATCATTTGGTTCTTCATCTTGATTGCTTTAATACTGGTTTTAAGATTGATCACCTAGAAATCAGATCTTAGGTTGTTTAATAGATGTGGAAACATTGTTAATCACCAGAACTATCTTAGATAAGCAAAATAACTAGTTGCAAAGGAATTTGGATTAGTGATTTTGTGAACATATCGAACCTGATCTATAATGCATGTTTAGGTTGTTAGAATTTGCAAAGGGATTTTGAATTCTGGAACCTGATCATAGTTAATCTTTGCAACGGAAGTCGATCGGTTTTACACTAGTGTTTTGAGTTCTAGAACGGTTTTAATAAATATTCCTTTCAGTCCGTAGTCTGTGATTTGTGTCAACCTGCGAATTTCCCATTACCTAGCGTCTTGTCTTCTGATTTTAAGAACCTACAATCCGCCCCCGACATCATTGTTTTCGTTTGTTACTTTATTTTCATTTCATCATTTATTGCTTAGCTTCATTTGAATCTAAAATCTGTTGAGTGATAACCTTAAGTCCTTGTGGATTCGATCCATAAGTACTACAGTGATCTCTTAATTTGAGAGAGTAGCTCTAAGAGTTAGTTTGAGCGTATCAAATTTTGGCGCCGTTGCTGGGGACTTAGATATTGCTTTCAGATCTTTAGTTTTAAAATTTTGACTAAGCTTTTATTTTCTGTTTACTAACTTCTTTCACTTTTCTGTTGTCTGTTTCAGGTGCATGCATAATCGCAGTACCAGGAGCAACAAAGACAAAGAACTTGTAACTTTAGGCATCAACGAACTCGCCAAGTTAGAGAGAACCATCAGGAAAGCCAAAAAGTAGACTAAAATGGTTGGACCACTTGTTCTGATGACAGATGTTGAGGGTCATTTAGTTGACAGAGAAGGGAACAGAAGGAATGAGGATGGGCAGAGGATAAATGACAATGGCGTTGTAATTGAGGAGCAGAATGTACAACAGCAAGCTGTTGGAGATGCTGCAGGGCGTCATCCACAGAGGACTCTGGGAGATTACAACAGGCCAGATCAGTTCTTTGCAAATAGAGCTGCAATCTGCCCACCTGCCTTTCAGAGGAATGACTTTGAGCTGAAACCCAGTTACTATCAGCTTGTAGGTCAGCATCCTTTCCATGGGCTTCCACATGAACACCCAATGGACCACATTGAGAAGTTTGAAGACCTGGCTTCAAGTGTTAAAGCCAATGGAGTCACCAATGACTTCCTATTCTGCAAGCTTTTCCCTCACTCTTTGGAAGGAGATGCAGCACATTGGCTCAAACAGCTGGAACCTGCTTCTTTGACTACATGGGAGGACACTAAATCTGCTTTCCTTAACAACTTCTATGATGATGCAAGGTCAGAAGAGTTAAGGAGAAATATCGCCACATTCTCCCAAGGTCCAACAGAAGCTTTTAAAGCAGCATGGGTTAGATTTAAGCTGTACCAAAGGGACTGCCCACATCATGGGTTTAATGAAGTACAGCTGCTGGGAATCTTCTTTAGAGGTGTTGATTGGAAATGCCAGATGGCTCTGGATGCAGCAAGCAATGGGAACTTCAACACTAGAGTCCCAGCTGATGCCATCAAGCTGATAGAGAATCTAGCTTCCAGCAACAGCACAAAGAATGCTGACTTTGAGAGGCCAAAAAACGCTGGAGGAGCAGGAGGCAATCAGTTTGTTGCTGAGATGAAAGCCAAGCTGGATTCTGTTCATAATCTCCTAGTGGGGAAGAAATCTGTTCAGTTTGCTGCTGAAGTTGAAACATTTGAGCTAGCTGAAGATTTTGAAGAAGGAGATGTGAACTACATCAATGGAGCTGGTTTTCAGGGTCAGAGATTCAACAATCAGCAGAGTAATAGAAGTTTCAGCGGGAATATGCAGAGGAACAACTTCACAGGAAACCAGAGTTCTACTGGCTACACTCCCAAGCCTCAATTTTAGAAGTCTGAGTACCAGAAGCCTTATCAGAACAGCAACTTCAACAGGAGCTATGGTTCCTCATCTTATCAGCCTGCACCAGCACCATCAGCTTCAAACAAAATGGAAGCCATGCTTGAGCAGTTGCTAGAAGGTCAGCAGAAGATTACAGTTGACTTCAATGGCAAGATTGACGCCCTATATCAAGATTTGAATGGAAAAATCAAAGCTCTGAACACTCATGTGAAAACTTTGGATACTCAAGTGGCTCAAACTGCTGGGACTGTGAAAAGACAGGATGGATTCTTTCCAGGAAGGACAAACACCAATCCAAGACACTCTGTTAACGCCATTACGCTGAGGAGTGGAAAGAATCTGCAACCAGTGCAGAAAAAGAGCTTTAGTACAGAAGGTTTCGAGCAGCTGCAGGAGTTTGAAGATGAAGATTTCGAAAATTTCGAAGAGTGTCGATCGACACCAACCCCTCGGTGTCGATCGACACCAGAGGAAGTTCGCGACTCCTCGACTCGAAGCGAACGGATATTGACCGAGGTCGACAAGCTGCCCGACACCAGATCGACACCACTCTCAGGAACCAGTGTCGATCGACACCCACCCCCTGGTGTTGATCGACGCCCACCACAGAAGCAAGTTCCGAGTTCTCAAACTCCAGAAAGTGCAGAAGAAAGGGTCTATAAGCCAAACGTGCATTATCCAAGGAACCAGAGGAAGTCTAAACAGGAACTGGAGGATGCTAGGATTAAAGCTATCATGGATAAGCTTGTGGTGGAGATTCCTTTGATAGATGCCATAAGGACTACTCCTGTGATAAAGAGATATGTGAAAAGGATGATGACCAAGAATCTGGGGCTGGAGCAAAGAATAATGCTGATTTCAGAACAAGTAAGTGCAGTGATTCAGAATAAGATACCAGAGAAGCTGACTGATCCTAGGAGCTTTGTTCTGGATTGCACAATCTTTTCTGAAAGGTTTGAGAGATCATTATGTGATCTAGGGTCAAGTGTCAACCTAATGCATCATTCAGTTGCTGTCAGCTTAGGTATGACTGACTTCCAGCCAACCAGAATATCTCTTATCCTAGCAGACAGGTCTGTAAGGATTCCTGAAGGCATTTTAGAAGATGTACCAGTCAAAGTGGGATATTGTGTGATTCCCACAGATTTTGTGGTTCTGGCTTATGGTGAAGAACCAAAGGATCCCTTGATATTGGGAAGACCATTTCTGGCTACTGCAGGTGCCATCATTGATGTCAGGAAAGGGAGAATTGCTCTGAATGTGGGCGATTTGGTGATGCATTTTGACATGGACAAGTTGATGCAGAGGCCAACAATAGATGGCCACACATTTTATGTAGACTCCCTCACCAGTCTTGCAGAAGAAATCTTCCAAGAGATGCATCCTGCAGACCCTTTGGAGAGGGCATTGACAGCTTCTGCAGAATCAACAGAGCATCTATACAACATTGCTGCTGGGTATGTCAAGATGATGGATGCAAATGAGCAGGTCATGCAGCTGGTTGCACAACAAGAGCTGGTTGAGACATCTGTAAAAGCTGCAAAGTTAGGTGATTGGAGTGAAGAAAAAGCTCCCAAAATCGAACTCAAACAGCTTCCTGCAGGTCTAAGGTATGCTTTTCTAGGAACTAACTCTACATATCCTGTCATAGTTAGTGCTACCTTAAACAATGCAGAGCTCACTTTACTGCTAAGCAAGCTGCGCACTTTTCGCAAAGCTCTTGGCTACTCTCTTGATGACATTTCAGGTATCTCTCCAGAGTTGTGCATGCACAGGATACATCTTGAAGATGAGTCGAAGTCGTCAATCGAGAACCAGAGGAGGCTGAATCCGAACTTGCAGGATGTAGTGAAGAAGGAGATCATGAAGCTTCTGGCTGCTGGGATCATTTACCCGATTTCATATAGCACTTGGGTCAGTCCAGTACATGTGGTTCCCAAGAAGGGAGGAGTGACAGTGGTGAAAAATGAGAAGAATGAGTTGATTCCCACAAGGACTGGGCACAGAATGTGTATTGACTACAGGAAGCTCAACGCTGCTACGAGAAAGGATCACTTCCCACTGCCATTCATTGACCAGATGTTAGAGAGGTTGGCGAATCACTCCTATTACTGCTTCCTGGATAGCTACTCTGGCTTCTTTCAGATCCCTATCCACCCATATGACCAGGAGAAGACTACATTTACTTGTCCCTATGGTACATTTGCATATCGCAGAATGCCATTTGGACTTTGTAATGCTCCTGCGACATTTCAGAGATGCATGCTGTCCATCTTCACTGATATGATTGAGAAGTATATGGAGGTCTTCATGGATGACTTCTCAGTGTATGGATCATCTTTTAAAGACTGCTTTGACAACCTCTGTCAAGTGCTCGCTAGGTGTGAAGAAAAGCATCTAGTTCTGAACTGGGAAAAATGTCATTTTATGGTTAGAGATGGGATTGTACTTGGGCATCGAGTTTCTGGAGAGGGTATTGAGGTAGACAGAGCAAAGATCGAAGTGATGACCAGTTTACAGCCTCCAGATTCTGTGAAGTCAGTCAGGAGTTTTCTAGGACATGCTGGATTTTACAGAAGGTTCATTAAAGATTTCAGTAAGATTGCAAGACCACTCACAGCTCTGCTTTGCAAGGATGTGAAGTTTGAATTTACTGAAGAATGTCATTCAGCCTTCCAGCAAATCAAGCAGGCTTTAGTGAGTGCCCCGATTGTGCAACCTCCTGATTGGGATCTACCATTTGAAGTGATGTGTGATGCTTCAGACTTTGCAGTGGGCGCTGTATTAGGTCAGAGAAAAGACAAGAAGCTTCATGCAATCTACTATGCAAGCAGAACATTGGATGATGCTCAAAAGAACTATGAAACTACAGAGAAGGAATTGTTGGCTGTAGTATTTGTATTTGAGAAGTTCAGACAGTACTTGGTTGGGTCTAAGGTAATTGTGCACACTGATCACTCTGCTCTCAAGTTTTTGATGCAGAAGAAAGATGCAAAACCAAGACTGCTGAGATGGATTTTGCTGCTGCAAGAATTTGATATTGAGATAAATGATAAGAAAGGGGTTGAGAATGGAGTAGCAGACCATCTCTCCAGAATTAGAATTGAAGACAACGTCCCTATTGATGATTTCCTGCCAGAGGAGAACATATGTCTCATTGAGGCAAGATTGCAGACTTCAGATACGGATGCACTGCAGTTTTCTCGAACTGCAAACATGGTGTCGATCGACACCCACCCCTTGGTGTCGGTCGACACCAATCTCGACGCGAGCCGTAATCGAGCAGGATCGACATCACCCTCGTTACTCTGTTCGACGCTGACCAGTGTCGATCGACACACTCCATCTGGTGTCGATCGACACCAGTCCCGAACTGCAACTATGCTTCAACAGATCCTACGTGACGTTTTCTCTCAGCCTATCTTCATAGTTGCAACCTCTTCTAGACCTTGGTATGCTGATATTGCCAACTACCTAGCTGCAGATGAAGTCCCTGACACTCTCAAAGGGTATGAGAAGAAGAAATTCATGAGGGAACTAAGGAGATATTACTGGGATGAACCATACTTGTACAAGTACTGTTCAGATGGAATCTACAGAAGATGCCTTGCAGAAACTGAGGTTCAGAATGTGCTTTTCTACTGTTATGGCTCTGAGTATGCAGGACATTTTGCTACCTTCAAAACTGTCTCCAAGGTTCTACAAGCAGGATTCTGGTGGCCTACAATGTTCAAGGATGCCCAAACATTCATCTCACAATGTGATGTTTGCCAAAGGAGAGGGAAGATAAGTAAAAAACATGAGATGCCACAGAACTTCATACTTGAAGTTGAAGTTTTTGACTGCTGGGGCATAGATTTCATGGGACCTTTTCCTTCATCCTATGGGAACAAGTACATCCTGGTTGCAGTGGATTATGTCTCCAAATGGGTGGAAGCAATTGCCAATCCACACAATGATGCTGCAGTGGTCTGATAGGGTCAGGTTTTACCCAAATAAAACTACTGCAAGTGCACAGCAAAAGCAGTTGTAGTACAAGGGGTTATCGAATCCCAAGGGAGTAATGCAGACTACACTATCGAATGTAGATTCGGATTAAGCTAAGCAAGATATGATGTATGTAATACGAATCAATGAATGAAAGTAAGCAAACGATTTTGTGAGATGATCTAAGTTCCAGAAGACTAAAAGCGCTAAGTCAGGGCAGTTCGCAGGTTGAATCCAAGAATGTATGACGCAGGAAATCAGGAATGATTAAGAACCGTTTTAAACATGAATCACTGATGTATAACTAATGAATTCTCATTGCAAAAGTTATCTATGCCTAAATCACAGAGTTTCAAATCTCTTTGTAAATTCTAACAACCTAAGCATGCAGGAATGAATCAGATTCAATTGTTTACAAAACTCCTAAGCCAAATCTCTTTGCACTAAGTTGTTTTGCTCATCAAATACTAGTTCAGGTTATGAATAATGCTCTCACATATATTTAACAACCTAAGATTTTCGGATTCCTAGATGATGTGTCTCAGCAATTCGATTTTAAAGCAAGCAGAGATGAAAAACCATATGATATTCCTAACAGATAGCAATTCTACAATCTTTTCATCAACCTTTGAAAAACCCTAACTTAACTAGCAGATTACTCAGACATGATTATGAGATCACAAAACATAACTGAATAAAATTGCATTAAGAGAAAGAGTAAGAAATAAAGGGGGTTCGAAATCTTCTCAAAAGAGTACAGGATTTGTCTCCCCAAAAAGCTCTGAATAAATCTCTCTCTAAGTTCTCTGAATTCTCAAAAACTAAGATAATCGCCAACAATGGCTGAAAAACCTAATAAATAGAGGCTAAACACGATCTGGGGTCTTCATGTAAATAAAGGAACCTCTGGGCCAATTCTGCAAATCTTCTTCATACTTTTAATAAAACAGCCACGCTCCTTCCTTGATGGGTGACGAGCGTCACCAAAGGTGGTGACGAGCGTCACCATATGTGATACTTTCTGCTTCGAGCTTGGTACTTCGTGGCTTCAACCCAGAATGCTCCAAAAGGTTCCAAAATCTCTAATTATGCTCCAGACATGCTATAACCTGCAAAGACTCTACTAGGACTCTAAAAAGACCAAAAAGACTCAATAAAAAGGACGTATATCATGGTTAAAAACCATTATATATCAACTCCCCCAGACTTAGCTTTTGCTTGCCCTCAAGCAAACATCAGACGAAGAATAAGGTCGAGGTTGGAAAACAAGAAATAGTCAGTCAGTCATCAGGAACACCATACTAGTTAGAGCTTTCGAATCCACATACCACAGAGTCAACACAAGGTCAAATTTCAGTCTAATTATCACAAGCTTAGCAAATCTCTCAAGTCCAGTCCAAATCCCTTCAAGAAATCCGAAATTTCTACTGTCAACTCCTTTATTTTATCTAAGTGTGATATCTCATCAAGGTTCTATCATCTCAATCACTTTACAGATTCTTTTCCCTTCCTAACAACTGAACAAATAGATCTCAACACAACTCTCCTATTTTCTCTTCCCTTGATCTTTTCCTTTGGATATTTTCGATTTTTCACTTCTTTTTCTCAACTTTTACAGTCTAAGATATGGTGCTACTCAATACTTGTGTTCCTTGTGAGGAGACAGGTTCTTGAATGTGTTCACTACTGTTGTTCCTTGTGAGGAGACAGGGTCATGAATGCACCATTCTTTGGACTTAATCTTTTAAAAACTACATCAGGGAAGATCAAAGAGAGACTGCATTTTAACCTTATTGTCAGTGTTGAAAGAGAGAATCAAGATCAATAAGAATCAATCACCAAGACAAGAAGTTTAAAGTTCATTAAGGTGGAGCTAACAGCAAATTTTTCAGACTCTCTAAGAACCTAAACCTTCATTGCTAGACTGATCTACCTATAACTTTCAACTTAGTGAGACTTGTAATCAACTACTGTGGCAATGGTTCTTATCAGCAGAAACGTCCTATGTTAGTTCCAAGAAAAACTGACAATTTTAAAAATTTTGACTCTAGAAAAACAGGTTTTTGACTCAACTTTAAGACTCTATAAACATGACACAAAGCACACAACGTCAGTAACCACCTCCCCCAGACTTAAACAACATTGTCCCCAGTGTTATTAAGCCAAGAGTCGGTCAAAATGAAGCATGAGAAGTTGTAGAACCAAGGTGGAAAAATGGTACCTCGCGAAGGACCTGGTGACGAGCGTCACCAGCTGTGGTGATGATCGTCACCACTCTGAAACTTCAGAAATCGTCATGTTGGATGTTTAAATGCTATGCCATCATGTGTACTCCGAAGTCAAACTGTAAGAGCACTCAAAACACACATCAAAACATCCAAACAAAGTATAATCCATGGTCCAACAAGTTCACAAGATATCATCTGAACAAACTGACTCTTTTTTCTTTTCAATTTTTCTCATGTTTTTGGGTTTTTTTTTTTAAGCTATGTAATAGAAAACTAGACTAAGTATATGAAATATAAAACTTCCCAGTGAGTTGCCTCCCACTAAGCGCTTGTTTAAAGTCATTAGCTCGACTTTGAAAGCTGCTCAAACAGCTGGTGGATCAGAAGGTGGCATTGAATGCCTTGGAGAAGAATGTCTCCTCATCCATGGTGGTTTGTAAGCAGTAGATGTATGAACACTTCCAAGGAAGTGAGGAACATCAGCAGAGTGGGTCGTGATTGTGGGTGGGATACTTCTTTTTCCTGCAGAATCATCAAAAGAAACACCAAGCATTCTACGAGAATCTCGTTGCTTGCATAAGTGTGAAACAGCTTTTTCACCTTTTAAATTCTTATTGATGAGATTAGGAGGTTTGGATTTGGTTCCAGGAAGTGCATACCTTTGCCTAGTTGCAGGTTTCTGGGTTGTGGACTGTTGAATTTTCGGATTGGCAACATATGATGGACTTGTAGAGCAAATATCACGTCTCTCCTTTGTGTCCAGGTTGGTGACGAGCGTCACCAGGTCAGTGACGCTCGTCACTGACTCTGCAGTTTTCCTGCAATTCAGCTCTGCAAGTGTTGCTTCCATCACATACACGTCTTCCTCCAGCAACTTGGCATTCATTAGAACCTCTTTTTCAAGCCCAGTCATGAAGATATGATCCTCACTGCAATCCTCAAACCCAACAGCTTCTGCAGAAGTTTCAGATATTGGCTCTTCAACAGCCATCTTGCTCACTTGCCCACTTATATCCGATTCATTGACACACTCAGCAATAGTGTCTTCTGAATGCTCCATGACAGTCTCTTCATCTCTAGAAGTTCTTACAGAAAAGGTCTGACCATCAATGGTAGAACTCCCTCTTAACTTATCCATGTCAAAGTTCATGACAACATCACCAAAATCAAGCTCAATGTTCCCCCTTCTAACATCAATGATGGCTCCAGCAGTAGCCAAGAATGGTCTTCCCAGAATAAGAGGATCTTTAGGTTCTTCAGCATATTTCAGAACCACAAAATCTGTAGGAATTATGCAGCCTTCAATGTTAACATGAACATTCTCTAACATGCCTTCTGGGGTCCTTATGGATCGATCTGCTAGGATGAGAGAGATCCCAGCTGGCTTGAAATCAGTCATTCCAAGTCTAGCAGCAACAGAGAAAGGCATCAAGTTAATACTTGACCCTAGATCACATAGAGAGTGTGGAAAATGTCCTGCAGATTTCGAGCAATCAAGCACAAAGGTCCCTGGATCAGATAGCTTCTCTGGAACTCTGCTTTGAGTGATGGTGTTGACTTATTTAGAAACAGTCACCTTCTCCTTCTTCTTTGGAATTGTGCCTAAGAGAATTGCACTGATGTCTATGGTAAGCAATGCTCCTTCCTCAGGACTTACACCATTCACAACCATTCTCTTTACATACCTTCTTAGAGCTGGTGAAAGCTTGACTGCATCAACAAGAGGGATCTCAAGCATCAGCTTGTCTATCATAGCTTTGCATCTGGCTTCTTCTATCTCATGTTTAGACTTCCTAGGATGCTTGGGGAATGGTGTTTTGGGTTTATAGACACGTTCCTGGTCATAATTTGCAGTTACAGGCGAAGCAGCTTTGTTCTGGGGTGGGTGACGACCGTCACCAGGGGGGTGATGCTCGTCACTCACTTGTGACAAACCCCGATATCCTTGTAAGTTGGTGACGAGCGTCACTCCTTCTTGGTGACGCTCGTCACTCACCTCTGAGACAGAAAAATTTTCATCTTCAGACTCCATCAGTTGCACGATCTGCTCTGCACTCAGCCTCTTTTTCTGCACTGTTTTAAGCTCCTTTTCATTCCTGATTGTGATGGCATTAACCTGATGCTTGGGATTGATATCAGTCCTTCCAGGAAGGAATCCCTCTTGCCTTTGAACAGCTCCTGCAGTTTGAGAAACCTGCACATCAAGCTTCTTCATGTGAGAGATCAGACTCTCAATTTTTCCATTCAGGTCTTGATACAGCGAATCTAGCTTGCCATTGAAGTTCACTGTCATCTTCTGCTGTCCTTCAAGTACCTGCTCCACCATAGCTTCCATTTTATTGTCTTGTGGAGGTGCAGTTTGGTAGGAAGAAGAACCAAAATTCCTGCTGTTTTGGTAAGGTTTCTCAACTTCAGTCTTCTGGAATGGGGGCTTAGGAGTGTAACCAGGCGTGCTCTGTCCTCCTGTAAAGGTACTCTGCTGATTATTGCTGTTGTAGCCTCTGTTCCATTGCTGATTTCCAAACCTTTGGCTCTGAAAACCCCCTCCATTGATGAAATTAACATCTTTTTGCTCAAATTCTTCAGGATTTTCGAAACTCTCCACTTCTGCAGCAAACTGAACTGACTTCTTTCCCACCAGAAGGCTGTGCATGTTGTCTAACTTAGCCTTAACTTCAGCTATTTGGTTTCCATCATTCAAACCAGCCTGCTGCTTTCTCTGAAAATCTGCATTCTTAGTGCTGTTACTGCAGGCCAAGTTTTCAATCAATCTTACAGTTTCTTCTGGTCTGTTGGTGTTGAAGTTTCCTGCACTTGCTGCATCCAGCGCCATCTGGTACTTCCAGTCAATGCCTCTGAAGAAGATCCCAAGTAATTGCACCTGACTGAAGCCATGATGAGGACAGTCCCTTTGATAGGACTTAAACCTGATCCAAGAAGCTTTAAAAGCTTCAGTAGGGCCTTGTGTAAAGGATGCAATTTTCGTCCTCATGTCTTCTGATCTTGCATCATCATAGAAGTTATTCAGAAAGACATTATTGGTGTCTTCCCAAGTGGTCAATGAAGCAGGTTCCAGTTGCTTCAGCCAATATGCAGCTTCTCCTTCAAGAGAGTAAGGAAATAGTTTGCAGAACAGAAAGTCATTGCTAACCCCATTAGCTTTGACACTGGAAGCCAAGTCCTCAAATATCTCTATGTGATCCATAGGATGCTCATGAGGTAAACCATGGAATGGATGCTGGCCAACCAACTGATAGTAGACAGGTTTAACCTCAAAATCGTTCCTCTGGAAGGCAGGGGGTCGGATTGCAGCTCTGTTGGCATAGAACTGATCATGTCTGTTGTAGTCACCTAGAGTCCTCTGAACAAAACGCCCAGCAGGGTTATTGACAGCAGCAGGGACTCCCACGTTCTCAGCCACTTGCTGAACCTGCTGTTCAACAATGACATTCCCCTCTTGATCAATTCTCTGCCCCTCTTCGTTCCTCATATTTCCTTCCCTGTCAACTAAGTGACCTTCTGCATCTTCAACTAAGATAAGTGGAGCGACCATTGTAGATTGCTTCTTAGCTTTCCTGTTAGTTCTCTCCAACCTAGCAAGCTCGTCGAAGCTCAAAGTCACAAGCTCCTTCTCTTTGTTGCTTCTGGTTCTGCGATTAGGCATACACCTGAAACAGGAACAAAGAAAAGTAGCTGAAAGTCAGTAAACAAATAAAAACTTAGACAAAATCCTAATACTAGAAATCGATAGGCAGCTATTACTCCCCGGCAACGGCACCAAAAACTTGATAGGGTCAGGTTTTACCCAAATAAAACTACTGCAAGTGCACAGCAAAAGCAGTTGTAGTACAAGGGGTTATCGAATCCCAAGGGAGTAATGCAGACTACACTATCGAATGTAGATTCGGATTAAGCTAAGCAAGATATGATGTATATAATGCGAATGAATGAATGAAAGTAAGCAAACGATTTTGTGAGATGATCTAAGTTCCAGAAGACTAAAAGCGCTAAGTCAGGACAGTTTGCAGGTTGAATCCAAGAATGTATGACGCAGGAAATCAGGAATGATTAAGAACCGTTTTAAACATGAATCACTGATGTATAACTAATGAATTCTCATTGCAAAAGTTATCTATGCCTAAATCACAGAGTTTCAAATCTCTTTGTAAATTCTAACAACCTAAGCATGCAGGAATGAATCAGATTCAATTGTTTACAAAACTCCTAAGCCAAATCTCTTTGCACTAAGTTGTGTTGCTCATCAAATACTAGTTCAGGTTATGAATAATGCTCTCACATATATTTAACAACCTAAGATTTTCGGATTCCTAGATGATGTGTCTCAGAAATTCGATTTTAAAGCAAGTAGAGATGAAAAACCATAAGATATTCCTAACAGATAGCGATTCTACAATCTTTTCATCAACCTTTGAAAACCCCTAACTTAACTAGCAGATTACTCAGACATGATTATGAGATCACAAAACATAACTGAATAAAATTGCATTAAGAGAAAGAGTAAGATAGAAAGGGGGTTCGAAATCTTCTCAAAAGAGTACAGGATTTGTCTCCCCAAAAAGCTCTGAATAAATCTCTCTCTAAGCTCTCTGAATTCTCAAAAACTAAGATAATCGCCAACAATGGCTGAAAAACCTAATAAATAGAGGCTAAACACGATCTGGGGTCTTCATGTAAATAAAGGAACCTCTGGGCCAATTCTGCAAATCTTCTTCATACTTTTAATAAAACAGCCACGCTCCTTCCTTGATGGGTGAAGAGCGTCACCAAAGGTGGTGACGAGCGTCACCATATGTGATACTTTCTGCTTCGAGCTTGGTACATCGTGGCTTCAACCCAAAATGCTCCAAAAGGTTCCAAAATCTCCAATTATGCTCCAGACATGCTATAACCTGCAAAGACTCTACTATGACTCTAAAAAGACCAAAAAGACTCAATAAAAAGGACTTATATCATGGTTAAAAACCATAAAAACCATGATATATCATGGTCCTGAAGCTGTTCAGAACCATCATTTTTCCCAGGTTTGGAGTGCCACGAATTGTGATCAGTGATGGTGGAAAACACTTTATCAATAGAGTGTTTGAGAAGCTGCTGCAAAAGTATGAAGTTCATCACAAGGATGCTACACCTTATCACCCTCAGACAAGTGGTCAGGTTGAAGTTTCCAACAGGCAAATCAAGGAGATCCTGGAGAAGACAGTAAGGAAGACTAGAAAAGACTGGTCTGCCAAGCTAGATGATGCACTTCGGGCCTACAGGACAGCATTCAAGACACCACTTGGCGCCACACCGTTCCATCTGCTTTATGGGAATGCATGTCACCTTCCAGTGGAGCTTGAACACAAGGCAAGTTGGGCTATCAAGAAGATGAACTTTGACTGGAAATCTGCAGCAGAGAGACGCCAGATACAGCTCAATGAGTTAGATGAGATCAGGCATCATGCTTATGAGAACTCAAAGCTGTACAAGGAGAGGACCAAAGCTTACCACGAAAAAAAGATCCTTGCCAGACACTTTGAACCAAATGACCAGGTACTTTTGTATAACTCACGTTTACAATTATTTCCTGGAAAATTGCATTCTCGTTGGTCAGGTCCTTTCACAGTCAAAGAAGCTAGACCATATGACGCAGTTGTTTTGTCAACTCCAGAAGGCAGGGAGTTTGTTGTCAATGGGCAAAGGGTGAAACATTACTGGGCGCAAGCCGCGATTCCCGAAGGACAGATTGTACGTTTGGCAGATGCACCCACAGCCTGATCCTGAGGACAGTCAAGCTAATGACATTAAACGAGCGCTTGGTGGGAGGCAACCCAATGGTAAGTGTACATACTTAGTCTAATTTTTGATTTTTACTAACTTATTTTCGTGGTATTCAGTCAAAAAAAAACAAAAAAAGCAGGGTGTCGAGGCGAGCACCTGTCGACCACGGTCGACACCCTGGTCGACACTGACCAGTGTCGATCGACACCCACCCCCTGGTGTCGATCGATACCCTCATTAATCAGGTAAGTATTCTTAAACTCGTCGGGTTCTTCTTCTTCTTCCTCATTCTTCATAAACCCGAAAACTCTCATATTTTTCCCAAATTCGCAACTTCCTTGTTTGTTGACGGATTTGAGTGATTCAAAAGCCTAACCTGGGCGGAATTTTGTGCTGATTCTGAATATATAACTCACTGATTCGATCTGCAAGGTATGACACTCGAAATCCCACTTTTTCAGTTCGACCCCAAGGTTTGAAACTTCCGATTTGGCCTGTTTTAGCTTGATTTAGGACTTGAATCATGCTTCTCTAGGTTGTTTAGGAGGAATTCGGCCTTGCCCTTTAGTAATTATCACTTGTTTTGCAAAATTTTGAAATTTTATAATTGATGAAGAATTTTGCAAAAATAGGTCCGAATTTGGGGTTTTAGACTAGAATTGTTTGTGATTAGTGATCACTAAGTTGCTGGTTAGGTTCGCCATTGATGATATTGGCCAGATTTTGAGTTTTCGAAATTTTGATTTTTGCCTGATTTTGGGAATTTTCGGTGTTCTTCGTTTTCTGAGTGCAGATGGCTCGACGAAACAGCAAGCAATCACGCACCGAGACCGGAGAATCCTCCAACCCAGCACCTACTATACCAGCTCTTCCTCCATGGCCTCGGCGAAAAGGATTGAGAATCCCGATGGAGAGGGCTTGGGAGGATACTCCGTCGAAGGAAGTCGCGAAGCGCGATTGCATCTTTCGCGACATCAGCAAGGAGTGGGATGATTATGACACGTTGTTCTACAACGCGTGGCTCAAGATGGACTTTGCGCCGACGCGGTTCGCAGATGAGGCTACATTACTCCGCCTCGGGCTCAAGGAGGAGGCTCTGCGTGTGCTGCAGAAGATCGGCTTGGGTACTATGGCGACCAAGCAGTATGATCTCTACCCAGAGCTAGTCCGCCAGTTCATTGCCACAGCGAGGGTGTATTACACCAATGACATCGTGAGGAGAGCAGATGAGGGCACTCTCACATTCCTCACCAGAGGCATCAGATACAGGATCACATTTCCTGAGCTCTGTACCATCTTCGGGTTCGATCCAGAGCGCACTGGCGTCTCCCTCCCGACGCCGTTTCCTGACCTGCAGAGTTACTGGTCCCATTTCAGGAATGGAGTTTATGACTCAAAGAGGTCTACTCAGACTGATGTGTGCCATCCGCTGCTGCGCTACCTGGTCCGCCTTTTCTCCACTACTCTCCTGTACAAGTCTGAGCCCGGGAAGATGAGAGTTTCTGAGCTGACTCTCCTGTATTACGGCATTGAGGATGTTTTGACAAAGGAGTACCCGGTTGACAGCGATGTCGACATGGGAGCCATTTTTGCCCATCACTTGGCTTCGCTGAAGACCAAGGCGTTTACTGGAGCTCGGGGCAAGCCCGAGAGTATTGGCAGCCTCCTCACACCCATCTTCCGACACTTTCGCATTGATACTTCGACTTGCAGAGTTGTGTCTGAGCGCTACCTCATTGACCTGGATTACTTGAGGAGGACACACTGGATCGCAGGAGATGAGCCGCTATGGAGCTTCGTCAGTCACACTGGTCAGCGATGCCTCATTCCGCTACCTCAAACTGCTCTCACTACACTGCAGACGGACTCCCTCAGCTTCCAGCCTGATGCTACACTGCTACGATCCGCGCCAGCTACTAGGCGCAGAGGAGGATTTTCCCGAGCTGCTGCTTCTGCTGCTGAGGATGCACCTGCTGAGGACCTTGCTGGAGGTTCCTCTCGTCACCCATCTCTACCACAGACGCTGCCTCCGCCGATTGGTCCACATACACTTCCACCGACTCCCGACATTCCGATGGAGCAGGCTACTTTTCAGCGCTATGTGGTACAGAGTATTCAGGCGTTGTGGAACGCTGTCTCGGTGATCTCCAACTGCGGTTGTGTTCGCCCACATTCACCTGATCCTGAGGATGAGGATTAGTTCCTCTAGCTATCCTGGTTACATTTTTCTTTTCCCTTTGTTATTTTTCATTTTCTCTTGAGTCAGTTTTTATGTCTTTGTTTTGAGTCAGTTTGTCAGCTTTGATTGTGTCTTGAAATTTGTTTGAACTGATGAGGTTATGGATTATGTTGTTGCCTTTTAATTGTTTGCTTGAGTGTTCTTAACAGTCCTGACTTTGGAGAACATCAGCTAACAATCTAACTTGCAACACATACGCATGTTTGGGTCATCCCATTCTGTTTTCGGACAGGGTGTCGATCGACACCAACCATGAGGTGCCGATCGACACCACGCGCAGTCACAGGTACCACTTTCTCATCTCTGTACAAACCATTTCATTGCCTCTTTCTACCGTCTCCTTGCTTGATAACACTGTGGACAGTGTTGTTTAAGTCTGGGGGAGGTCGTTGCTGACATTGTGTACATTGTTTTGTATTTATAGAGTCCCAAAGTTGAGTCAAAACCTGTTTATTGAGTCAAATTTTTTGAAATTGTCAGTTTTTCTTGGAACAAACCACAGAACATTGATGCTTATAAGAACTATTGCCACAGTTGTTGATTGCAACTCTTACTAAGTTAAAAGTCATAGGTAGATCAGTCTAGCAATGAAGGTTTATGTTCTTAGAGAATCTGGAAAATTTGCTGTTAGCTCCACTTAAATGAACTTAAACTTATTGTCTTGGTGCTTGACTCTTTTTGATCTTGATTCTCTCTTCTAACACTGACAAGTATGTTAAAACACAGTTTCTCTTTGATCTTCCCTGAATGAGCTTAAAAGATTTTGAGTCAAAAAGTTTGGTGCATACATGACCCTGTCTCCTCACAAGGAACAGCAGTAGTGAACACACTCAAGAACCTGTCTCCTCACAAGGAACACAAGTATTGAGTAGCACTATATCTTAGACTATTAAAATATGAGAAAGAGCTTAAAATAAAAAAAAAATATCAGAAAGAAAAGATGAAGGGAAGAGAAAATATGAGAACTGTGTTGAGACTGCTTGTTCAGTTGTGTAGGAAGGGAAAAGAATCTATAAGTGATAGAGATGATAAACATTTGATGAGACATCACTTAGATAGAAATAAGGAGTTTAACAGTAGAGATTTCGGACATCTTGAAAGAGCTTGAACTGGATTTGAAAGATCTGCTAAGCCTGTGATGATTAGAAATTTGATCTTGTGTTGACCCTGTGGTATGTGGATTCGAAAAGTATTAATCAATGTGGTGTTCCTGATGTCTGACTGATTTTTTCTGAGTTTTCAAACCTCTACTCTAGGCTGTGTCTGATGTTTGCTTGAGGGCAAGCAAAAGATAAGTCTGGGGGAGTTGTTATATCATGGTTTTTGCTGGTTTTTGACCATGAAATAAGTCTTGTTTATAGAGTCTTTTTGGTATTTTTCGAGTCCTATAGAGTCTTTGCAGGTCTAGGTACGAATGGAGCATAATTGTGGATTCTGGAACCTTTTGGAGCTATACTGAAGCTGTTGCTGAAAAGACCAAGTCGGAGGGCATTAAGGAGCAGGGTGTCGATCGACACCCACCACTTGGTGTCGATCGACACCGATCGTGGTCGCGAAGGAGCGTTAAATCCCATTATAAGAAATTGCAACTTGGCCCAGAAGTTTCCCACTATTTGCACTTTTGCCCCAGTTCGTGTTTAGACTTGTATTTTGGTTTTCTAAGCCATTGTTAGGCAACTATTCTGAGATTCATTGAGACTAAGAGAGAGATTAGATTGAGAGCTTTTGGGGAGACAAATCCATACTCTGTAGAGAAGAATTTCGAACCCCTTCATCTTTTACTCTATTTTCTTAATGCAATATTATTTAGTCATTATCTGTGTTTCACTTGCTATGTCTGAGTAATCTGCTAGTTAGATTTTGGGTTATTCAAAGGTTGATAATGAATTGTTAGAACTATAAAACTGGAAGGATATATCATTTGGTTCTTCATCTTGATTGCTTTAATACTGGTTTTAAGATTGATCACTTAGAAATCAGATCTTAGGTTGTTTAATGGATGTGGAAACATTGTTAATCACCAGAACTATCTTAGATGAGAAAAATAACTAGTTGCAAAGGAATTTGGATTAGTGATTTTGTGAACATATCGAACCTGATCTATAATGCATGTTTAGGTTGTTAGAATTTGCAAAGGGATTTGGAATTCTGGAACCTGATCATAGTTAATCTTTGCGACAGAAGTAGATCGGTTTTACACTAGTGTTTTGAGTTCTAGAACGGTTTTAATAAATATTCCTTTCAGTCTGTAGTCTGCAATTTGTGTCAACCTGCGAATTTCCCATTACCTAGCATCTTGTCTTCTGATTTTAAGAACCTAAAATCCGCCCCCGACATCATTGTTTTCGTTTGTTACTTTATTTTCATTTCATCATTTATTGCTTAGCTTCATTTGAATCTAAAATCTGTTGAGTGATAGCCTTAAGTCCTTGTGGATTCGATCCCTAAATACTACAGTGATCTCTTAATTTGAGAGAGTAACTCTAAGGGTTAATTTGAGAATATCATACTCAATAAGAGAAGTTTTAGCATTTTATAGTTGGCGTCTTTATTTTCTTTCAGGTTCAACATTTTAAATTTATACCATAATTGTCGTCAGTCTTCGATGATATAAGTTTAGTATGTGTAAGATCAATATTTTATATTATACGACTGAAATAACATATCAGCTCACAAAGGAGACAAATTAAAGATAAACCCTAAGTTGATAACATTAAATGTGCCAAACATCTATGAATATATCTTGAGTGAACAATGGTTATTTCTATTTGTTATAAAACAGATTAACCTAAAGTTTTTCTATCAATGAAAAAGATTTTAATAAAATAAATAAATAAAATTTGTATTAAAGAATAGTTTTATTGTAAAATATTACGTTTAAAGTATTTTCTGTTCAAAATGAGTATATAAGAGAATTAATTTCAATCCTGACCTTTTATATTCACAACTTAGATATGATTTTACATCATCCAAGTGTCTATTAGTGTTTTAATTCGATCTCAACTCACCATTACATCTATTTATGTCCTTTTGAACACAACAAAACATCTAATATATTTTTCTAACATATTCCCCAAAAAATTAAATGATGTGGCATAAATTAACTTTAAGATGGTTTTACTATTAAGCTTCAAAACTTTAAAGTTCAAAACACTATTTTAAATAATATTTTTGTGCATGCATGTTTACTAAGCTATAATCAAATAGTCAATAAGTGGTAGATCATTAGAGACTTTGAACATGTTTTGGAGAAAAACAACTAGATGGGTGAGCGATTGTATTTTAAATTAAAAAAATATGAAACTATGATGAAATTAAATAGGATGTCATTTTAGTGAATTTTAGAGACTTTGAACATGTTTTGTAGAAAAACAACTAGATGGGTGAGCGATTGTATTTTAAATTAAAAAAATATGAAACTATGATGAAATTAAGTAGGATGTCATTTTAGTAAATTTTTATATCAATTTAAAAGGATGACAGTTTAAGACATTAATGATAATATCGTGAATCATGCTCTTGGTGAGAGGAAATTCAGTTAGGTGCAGTAATTACTAAAGTTGAAAAATTGCACATAAGCACGTTCCACCATATGTGTTGTCTTATCCACCTCTCGTAAAAATTAGATAAATAATAATTATGACACAAAATATAACTAAAACAGAATTTTATTAATAGATTTAAATATTTCTTAAAATATGCGTATAATATTAATTTTAATATATTTTTATTTTATCAAAGTATAGCATTAAATTAATAAAAAGATAATTAAAAAATAACCTGTATAAATAAATTAATTTTTGTTTTTATGGTACTTTTATAATATACAAAATGTTAATATTATTTTATTTTTTTCAGATCAATAATACATTTTAAACAATTAGTTCAATGTAAATTAATAATATACATAAAATGGTTTATACCCACATGTCGCGAAACAAAAATAATACGTCGACATCAACAAAAATAAAAAATAAATAAACCAATAATATATTTTTTATTGTTTATGCCCACATATCGCGAGAGGGATCTTTGTTTGTTCGGACGTGACACAGATATTTTGTTCGTTCGGACACAACTGTCCCTTTATACTAGGTTTATAATTCGTGCTACGCACGAGTTTGTATTAATATTTTGGTTTAAATTTTTTTAGCTACTATCTTTAAAATTATTAAAAATATATATTTATATAAATTTTTATTTATATAAGAGAATTTAATATATAATGTGTAATTTATCATATTTTTATTTATAAATTTTAAAAAAACTATTAGGTAAAATAATAACAATGACACCTATCGAATTATCCAACTTAGACGTACATATACATTTGATTTAGAGAAATGTAATCTTGCTAAGATTTTGGTATGATTTTCTGTTTTCAATAGAATTTCTATAGTTTTTTTTTTCTTGAAGGTTTATGTGTTCAAAGATTTAGTTTTTTTATTGAAAAGTCTTATTGATGCTGTGTGTCACTGCATACATAATCCATGATTCATGTTGATTCGAATTTAATATTGTTAGGAAACTGTAATGATCATGCAAAACGATTTTTTTCCTTTTCCATCATGTCTTACAAGAGTTTTATGTTATATTTTTATTCAGTTTTCATTGTTTTAATTGTTAAATCCAGCTGTTGTAAATTTTTTTTTTGAATTGATAATTGATAATGTTTACTTTTTTATATATATGTATTGTTAATTATTAATTTTTTTTTAACTTTTAAAATTTTAAACCATATTAACATTTTATGATTTAATAAATAAGTTGATTTGGATCAATCATATTGAATTTACTTTTTTTTGTTGGACATAATTTGTTAAATTAACTTTTAATGTTTTAATTATACTTAATAATTTTTGGTTTGATTTAAAAGCTGATGTGGACCAATTAAATCAAGTTTTTCCATCCTAATCATATTTAACATTTTTTTATTTAATGAATATGCTGATGTGGACCAATCATATCGAGCTTTTTAATCCCATGTGGACGCCTTCAATGCACTATGCCATCAACTTTTATATATTACTTGGCTTTTAACTCGCGCTACGCACGAATCTGTATTAATAATTTGGTTTAATTTTTTGGCTAATATTTTTTAATTTATCAAAACTATAATATATTTGTAGAAATTTTCTTTTATATAAAAACTTAAAACATAATATGTAGTATTTCTTGTTTTTGTTTATAAAATTATAAATCTTATTAAGTAAAATCATAGTAATGCACCTAACAAATTATCCAACTTCGATGTGCATATGTTTGATTTAGAAAATGATTTCCTTACTAAATTTTTGGTGTTTTGTTTTGTATTTGTAGGATTTCTATGGTTCTTTTTTTTAAAAGGTTTATATGTTTAAATATTTAGTTTCTTTTTCTAAATATCTCACTAATGTTGTGTACATATACATATATAATATATGATATATGTTGATTCAGATTTACTTTTGTTAGTAAGCTACACTAATCGTGTAAAGCTGCTTTTTGCTTTTCCACCAGATCTTCTACGAATTTTAGGTTATATCTATATTCAATTTATAAGATCTATTTTATTTGCATTCAACTATTTGCTAATATTTGTTTTTAAACATGTAAGATGATGTTGAGACTTGACATTATCACTGTTTTTTTTTAATCTTTTGTGTGTTTATTCATGTTTTGATTTGAATAGTTTATCTTCATATATTCTCATTTGAATTTGATTCATAACTTTCTCATAGTATATTATTTAAATAACATTTTAGAGGATGTTGCTCATGTGTTGTTCATGTTGACTAAGTTATAAGCAGTAAATATGTATACAAATCAGACTTTATAACTTATTATATTTTGAATGTAAAGTTACTTGTGTAGTATTTTACTTTGTTAATTTTTCAACCAGACGCAACCAAGGTATTAATCTTTGTAAAATTAAATAATATGTTTGATTTAGAAACTTGTATAACCTATTAAAACTTTATATGGTTATTCATAGTCAACACCAATATTTTTGAAATCATGAATGTTTTTGGAACTATATTTCAAACTAATTTTCTTTTTAGATATATTTTTTTATATTTTAAATATCTTCAATGATAATTTTATATTTTATTTTAATTATCTAATTTTCTGCAGGTTTGATATACTTAAAAACATATATATTTTTAATTAATCTCTTTTGTTATTGATTATTCAAATAGGTAGCATATATAGTAATCTAATATCTTTTACATAAATGCTTTTTCTTTGTTAAATTTATTTTTTAAATTAATCAAAATACTATTTTGACATGCTATAACTGGTTATTCTAAATTTTAAGTGAACTTCTCTCAAAAGCTTATACCATCATTTTTTTTACTTAATATTTATTTGGTAGTTAACATAAATATCAAGCTAATTTTACTTTGTATGACTTTTTCCTTTGATAATTTACCTCTCTTGATATTGATTTTTATTTTATTTTAACACATCATTGTTTTTAAAATATTGATATTTTGAAGACATAAATTTTTTGTTAGTTAAATATTTTTATATGATCTTTTTTAAGTAGTTAGTCAGATATCAAGTCAATATATTTTAAGTGTTTTTTAAAATAATATTTTGTAAAACTTAATTTTCGTTTTAGTTTTTTAGTTAATTTAACTTTCTCAATATGTACTTTAATTTTAATTGTATTGACATGTTGTAAGAAAATAATTTATGTTTTGGTTTTTGTTATTTAAACATTTTTTATATTGTTTTTTTCAGTAATTAGCATAAAGTATCATTTTTGGTTTGTTAAGATTTTTAACGTTAATTTTTAAAATATTTCCCCAAAAATTATAAGTTTTAGATGACTCTCTTATTTCATAATTTAAGATGAATTTGTTTGGTAGTATTGATATTTTTAAATAACAATTTTATATATTTATATGAAAATTTTATCTTAATATTTTTTCTAAATAAATTAATCATTTAAAATATATACTAATTTGTTTTTAATTTAAATTTTTCTTTATTCACTTACATCTTTGTTTTTGTTAGTTTAATTTTTGTGACAATGAGTTTCCATTTTATTTTCATAATAGATTTAGACTTTTGACGTAAATTTATTTTATTTAGTTAAAAAAATTATTTTAATTTTCTATTCTATTGTGATAATTTTATATTTTTGTATGTTTTAATTTATTTAAATTATTAATAATTTTTTTTTATTTTTTATATTTAATAAAAAACGCTGATATGGACTAATCAGATTGAGTATATATGTCATATGTGAACGCTCTCATTGGCCTAAGACATCAACATGGACCACAACTAATATATTTTAAGTTAGCAGTTCAGATTTTAATTGTTTATCATGATTAAAATTTTAAAACAATTTAATTATGATCTTAAATACAGTTTTTAATAATTTTGTTCAATATATATGATTTTTCTTTTATAATCTATTTATATGTTAATTTACATTTTTATTGTTAATAGAAAAATAAGATCTATTTTTAAAACTCTTTTTTATTAATAATTAACTTAAAATTTAGAAACTTTCCTAATAACAACAAAAACAAAATTAATTAAAATTTAGAAATTTTCCTTATAATAATTAAAATGAATTACTTAATTTAAATATATAATATATAATTAACTAAAAATAATGATGATGTGTATCAATAGAATTAAATCTTTAAATCCTATATGGACACCCTTAGAGTCATTTAGCATCAACTTTTATTAGTAATAGATATGACTATTATAAGAGATGTGGTTAATTATTTTAAAAGAAATATCATCGAATTAGCATATGGCTGGTGTCATCTTGTCGTGTAACTTGAGATGATTGTGCACCGAAAAAACGACTTCTGAATTTTCAAATTTTAACCATTCTAAATATATTTTTATATAATCTATTTAAATAATAATTTTTTTTAATTAATGTTAAAATCATAAATTTATGTTAATTAGCTGGCTATTTTAGGTATGACGTTAACATCACTAACAGATTGACTAAACGTTATTTGGTCAATATCTGTTAGTGAATTCAATATCATGCTTAATATGGCCAGTCAATATAAGTCTGTGATTTAAAAAATAATCGATATAAAAATTTATGATTTAAACTGTCCACGCAAAACTTAATAAATGGCCGCAATATAAAAGTTTGGCATTTAAATGACATATTTTTACTAAACGATAACTTTTATATCTAATTGAAAAAACATATTAAACTTAAGATTATATAATGTGAAAGATTAAGAATCTTAAGGTTTTTGAAGTTTGTAATTAGCAATAAAACTGATGAAAAAACAGTCTAAACTTAACATATTGAGGTTTTTTGAGATAACACATGATTCACTTAACAATATAATTTTCTAAATAAAACCCAAATAGTTCAAAATGGTAAGATTACTACAGTTCTCTCCCACAACTTGAAACTTGAATCTTTTAGTAAAATTATGATCATGAGCGATAAATGATCACTGTTTTATGTATTTTTTATTTACTAAACGCAAACCACATTAATTTCTTATTATGATAGCGCTAACGAGTTAGAACAAGTTTTTTGTGTTTGGCATCTTTGGAAAAGAAAAAGGAAAAAAAAAGTATAAACGTACACAAAACAAATCTTTTTTTATAGTTCAGTTAAGTAAATAACTAAATATGAAAGTTATCGTAACAAGGGAGACCAAAACATGAACTAAATGCAAGCCTAAATGATGTAAATGTATGAGATATCAACACCTCCACACTTGTCTTTTGCTTGTCCTCAAGCAAATAAGAACAAATGGGAGAGTGAGGTTTGAAAGTGGGAGCTTAAAACTAAAGATGTCAATAGAAAAAATGAATCAATGCTCAAGTTATAAGTTCTAAGATACAAAGAGATTGTTTAACTTCAAAAGCCTTAGCCATACCTATCATAGCAAACAATGCACTCTAGCTTAGCCTACAGGGTGTGCGTGGTCCGCAAAAGGAGCTGGCACAGGGTGAGCCACTGGGGCCTGCTAGACCGGAGTTCTGAATTCCCGGAGGAACGGTGTCCCAAAGGACGAGCAAGTCTGCGGGGGAGCATGCCAAGAAGGGGGTTTGAAGAAGATTATAGATATGACAGAGGAAGAGAATTACTTGGTTGGTGCGTAGGCTAGACGCGCTATCGAACGAGTGAGTGATTACGAGGTTATGCCAAGGAATATTGTATGTTCATGCCAGCAATGAACCGAACAATCAAGCAAGCACATAATCAAACAATCATACAAGCAAGAACTCAAACAATTATGCAAGCAAGAAATCAAACAGTCATGCAAGCAAGAAATCAAACAATCATGCAAGCAAGAAATCAAACAATCACGCAAGCAAGAAATCAAACAATCATGCAAGCAAGAAATCAAACAATCATGCAAGCACGAAATCAAACAATCATGCAAGCAAGAAATCAAACAATCACGCAAGCAAGAAATCATACAATCATTAATATACCTATATATTTTGCATATTTAGCTTGCATTTAGGGTAGTTTTCATGCATTCATCTCGCATTATAGGCTAGTTTCTATCATTTGTTGCATTTTTGGTCCTAGATCACTTTGCATAGTTTCTGCATCTTTTGCATCATTATCAGGTTGTTTGGGACACTCTGGAGTTGTGGAGGTTGCGTGGACGTGCTGAGGATCAAAATGGAGCTTGTGGACACTTGGAGAACTTAGCCATGCATGGGAAGGACCCGAGATCGAGTAGCAGATCGAGCAACGCAGGTCGATCTAGACGAGATCGACCAGAAGATCGAGTGACCCAAGCCGATTCAATGGGAAGGATCGAGACATAGATCGAGAGAGGCGATCAATCTGGAGTACGGACGTGAATGACGCCATGCAGAACGAGAGCCAGATCGAGACCACGACTCGATCATCCAAAGATCGAGTAAAAGATCGAAGGAAGTGCTCGATCCATCCAACCAGATCGACTTGAAGATCGAGCAGAAGAAGGCGATCCATGAAGAAGATCGAGTGAACTGATCGATCTCGAGATCGAACTCTGGAGCCTTATCCGACCAGCTGGTTTTTGGCATCTAGTGAGGGGACCATTTGGAGATGTTGGCGATTTTAGGCAAAGGAGGCGATCACTTTCTATTATCCATGCTTTGTCTTTTCTTTTTGAGTCTTCTTGTAGGCGATTTCCGCCATTGTCAGACCTTAAGCTTTCTCTTGTTTTCAAACTTTGAATCTTTTGAATATTAAGTCTTTTTTTTTAATCGCTTGCTTAATCATGTTTAGTTCTTCTTTTACCGCATTTGAATTGATTTCAATAATGACTAGTGAGTAGTTTTCTTTGGGTAAGGGGTTGAGGCGATTCAAAGGGGTTTAAGGGTTTAAGCTTTTGGATTTCTTTTTGTTCTTAACTTATTCCTTTCTAGGATTTGGGGTCTTAAGGCTTAGAGAATCTTGGAAAAGATCTCTATGATTCCAGAGTTTCTCTTACCTTGACCGGATTCAGAGATCCTTGAAAACCAAATCCTAGAGACTAATCTATCTTCTCCCAAACGCCATGGTTGAAGAGGTTGAAGAGAGCATTTTTAAACCCCTGTTTATCATGCTCTTGTCATAAAGCATGCATCTTGATCATTAGAAGTTATTCATCTTAAGTTGTTAAAATCGATCTGTTTTATCCGTTTTAGTGCTCGATTTTTGGTTATTAGTAGATTTGCATTTTAGAGTCTCTGTTTTCTTCTAGTAGTTTTTAACCCTCTTCCAAGGATTTTAAAATAGTTTTCTTAGTAGTTTGGTTGTTGTATTTAGTTTTCTTTGATTTTACCATCTAATTACCCGATCTGCTTAGATTTGCTTAGCATTTGCATTCTTAGTGTTCTTTCTTCACCCAGGCTGGATTGATACCTCTTGCATACTATACTACATCGTGATAGGTTGCTTGAGCTTTGATATCCTTGTTGCTAAAAACCTGTTTATCAAATGGCGCCGCTGCCATCTTAGGATTGTTAGGAAGCATTAAGATTTGGTGTTTCGCAAAGACAAAGCCTTTTACTTTTATTTTGATTACTCATTGCTCTACCTTCTTGTTTGTGATCTCAGGTACATGAACTTACGCTCCAGGGGTGACAAAAACTTACTTAAACCCCTGGACAATATTCACCAACTCGGACACGCAAGACAAAGAAGAGCAAGAGAGCAAGCTTAAGCCTTTGAAGAGATTGTGCAAGCTGGTTCAGTAGACTTTGCAACAATGGCTGAGCAAGAACATCCTGAGGGACCTCCACCAGCTCACGGTGGTGTAGGAAGGGGTAATGGAAACCCCAACCACGCAGCTAGACCACCACGGATCATTGGTGCTGGAGATGCTCCAAATACACATCATAACCGCTTTGGGATCACTCCTCCACCAGTCCAAAACAATAATTTCGAGATAAAGCCAGGATTCATCTCTATGGTTCAAAACAGCAAATTCCGTGGACTGGCTACGGAAGACCCTTTGGAGCATCTTGACAACTTTGAGAAAGTGTGTGGGATGATAAAGATCAATGGGATCTCAGAAGATGCTTTCAAGCTACGGTTCTTCCCATTTTCTCTTGGAGATAAGGCTAGGCATTGGGAGAAGACCCTTCCACAAAGCACCATTACCTCTTGGGCTGAATGTAAGAAGGCGTTCCTCTCAAAATTTTTCTTGAGCACAAGAACAGCTAGGCTGCGAAGTGAGATCAGCGGATTCACTCAAAGGCAGAACGAGACATTCAATGAAGCTATGGAGAGATTCAAGGACTATACCATTCAGTGTCCTCACCACGGCTTCAGTGAAGAGACTCTCTTGAGCACAATATACCGAGGAGAATTACCCAAGATCCGAATGCTACTTGATACGGCAAGCAAGGGTAACTTTCTTGGTCAAGAAGTGGAAGAAGGGATGGAGCTCATAGAAAACTTGGCTTTGAGTGATGGGAATTACACCGAGGACTACGACCGTGCACCTAGAGGTTCCGAGCTTGAGTCACACAAGAAAGAGCTCAAATCGCTCCATGAGAAGATAGACAAGCTACTGCTTGCAAATCAGAAGCAAGTACACTTCATGGGAGAAGCCAAAGATGTCTTAGAGGAGCTAGAGTTGAGTCAAGAAGAAGCTAATTGGATTGCTGGTCAGAAATACAACAAGCCTCAGGGATATTCACAAGGCTACCAGGGCAACAACAATCTCTCATACCGTAGCACCAACGTTGAGAATCCAAAGGATCAGGTGTGCCCCCCTCAACAAGCAAAGCCGTTTGTTCCTTACAACAAGGGTTTTCAACAAAATGGTGGATATCAAGGTCAGAGGCAAGGGAACTTCTAAGGTCAGCAGAAACAGCAAGGAAACAAAGGTTACACTCCTATGTTTTCCCCCCGGTTTCATGCCTTAACAGCAACAAGCTCCACCGCCACCTCAAGATCCGGTTCAAGCAAGGTTCCAACAGTTGCTTCAAGGTCAAGCTTCTACAAATCAGAAGTTTGTTGATATGAACAACCGGCTAGATTCCTCTCTTACTGACGCCTCTACACAGATCACCAATCTGAATAATAAGATCAATCAGTTAGAGAAAGGTAAAGCTAGCACAAGCAGTCACGGCAGCTTACCGGGCAAGTGTGAGCAAAATCCCAAGAAGTATGCAAACACTATCACCTTGAGAAGTGGTAAAGAGCTTCCACCGAGAGTTGCACCTAAAGACAATGAGGACATTGTAGTTCAAGAGGGGGATGGTAAGCTTTCAAATGATGAGGAGATTACATTTAAAGAAGCGGTTGTAGAGAAGAAGGTAGAGGAGGTGAACAAAGAGAAAGATGCGTTTGTTCCTCAACCATACAAGCCGAAGCTTCCTTTTCCTGGCCGGTTCAAGAAACAGCTGCTGGAGAAGCATAGATAAGTCATTGAGAAACACTTGAAGGATGTTGAGATCAAGCTACCTTTAGTTGATTGTGTAGCCATGATGCCTAAGTGTGCAAAGTTCTTCAAGGATACACTTACTAAGAAAAACAAGGAAAGTGAAGAGGTTTTGGTGCTTGGTGAAGAGTGCAGTGCTATTATTCACAAGGAGATTGTTCCTAAGAAGCTAGGAGATCCAGGATCATTCACCATTCCTTGTGCTCTTGGTCCCTTGAAGTTTGATAGCTGCTTATGTGATCTTGGTGCAATCATTAATCTCATGCCCATTCCATTGCTAAGAAGCTCGGTTTCACAAAGTTTAAAGAGTAATCTCTCTCGTGCTAGCTGATAGAAGCATAAGGCTTCCTGTGGGTATGCTTAAAGATTTGCCCGTGAGGATCAGTGGAGTTAACGTGCCAACAGATTTCGTTGTTCTTGAAATGGATGAAGAGCCAAAGGATCCTCTTATCCTTGGAAGACCGTTTCTTGAAACCGCTGGATCCATCATAGATGTGAAGAATGGCAAGATCTATCTACACTTGGGCAAGGACATCAAACTAGACTTTGACATCAATGAAGTCTTGAAGAAGCCAACCCTTGGAGGAAAAGCTTTCTACATGAGACTTTGGATGCTTTAGCCGATGAGTTGCTTGAGGAGTTAGCACAGGAGGATCATTTGCAGCTAGCCTTCACCAAGGAGTATGGAGAGTTTGGTTTTCTGAGTGAGCAGACTCAAGAATACGTCCACCTCCTTGATTCTAGAAAAGTTGTGAAAGAAGATGAAGGCTAATGCCTAGAGATCGATCAGGAAATCGAGAAGATCACTCGATCCAGGATAGCAATCGACAAGAAGATCGAGGAGGCTGGTCAATCCAGGAAAGAAATCGACGAGAAGATCGAGAGAGCCAACTCGATCAGTTCAGAGAACGACTCAGCAACTCGATCCATATCAAATCGAGCAAGTGGTTGAGGTGAGTGCAATCGATCCAGACCAGAACGAGTGGAAGATCGACTGGATGGCTCGATCTCAGAGGGGACAACGGTTCAAGATGGCAGCCTTAAAGCTCATGACTCGGGTTCTAAGGAGGGCAGTGAGGACAGCGACGTCAACACAAGCCATGAGGAGGACTGGAGCGAGTTGCTAGCCCCAAAGGTGGACCTAAAGGAGCTCCCAAAAGGGCTAAGGTATGCTTTCTTAGGGCTTAATGAGACTTATCCCGTGATTGTGAATGAAAGCTTGAGTGATGATGAGTTGCACTCGCTCCTTAATGAGCTGAGAAAGTATAGGAAGGCCATTGGGTACTCTCTAAGTGACATCAAGGGCCTTTCACCAATGCTTTGCACTCACAGGATTCACTTAGATAATGAAAACTCTTCTTCTATTAAACATCAAAGACGCTTAAACCTGAATTTGAAAGAAGCAGTTAAGAAAGAGATTTTGAAACTGTTAGAGGCTGATGTGATATACCCCATCAGTGACAGCACGTGGGTTTTTCCTGTCCACGTGGTGCCTAAGAAAGGGGGGGGGGGGGGGATCATAGTCATTAAGAATGAAAAAGATGAATTGATTCCTACTAGAACCATAACTGGTCACCGAATGTGTATAGATTATAGGAAGCTCAATTCAGCTACTAGAAAGGATCATTTTCCTCTTCCCTTTATTGATCAGATGCTTGAGAGATTAGCTAATCGCCCATATTACTGCTTTCTTGATGGTTATAGTGGTTTCTTTCAAATACCAATCCATCCTAATGATAAAGAGAAGACGACTTTTACATGCCCTTATGGTACCTTCGCATATCGAAGGATGCCATTTGGGTTATGTAATGCACCAGCAACCTTTCAAAGGTGCATGATGTCTATCTTCTCTAATCTTATAGAAGAAATGCTGGAAGTGTTTATGGATGATTTCTCTGTATATGGTGCGTTCTTTTCTGCTTGTTTGTTGAATCTTTGCAAGGTACTTAAGAGGTGTGAGGAGACAAACTTGGTGCTGAACTGGGAGAAGTGTCCCTTCATGGTGAAGGAAGGGATTGTACTCGGTCACAAGATATCTGAGCAAGGGATAGAGGTTGATAAAGCAAAGATTGAGGTCATGATGAGTCTTCAGCTGCCAGCTAATGTGAAGGGTATAAGGAGTTTCCTAGGTCACGCAGGCTTCTACAGGAGATTCATAAAGAATTTCTCCAAGATAGCTCGCCCTCTTACACGGCTGTTATGCAAGGAAGCTGACTTTGTCTTTGATGACGAGTGTCTTCACGCTTTCAAGACCATCAAGGAGGCTCTTGTCACAGCACCTATATTACAAGCACCAGATTGGAGTTTCCCCTTCGAGATCATGTGCGACGCGAGTGACTATGCCGTGGGAGCTGTTCTAGGGCAGAGGAAAGACAAGAGGTTGCATGTTATCTACTACGGCAGTCGTACCTTGGATGACACGCAAGTGAGATATGCTACAACCGAGAAGGAGCTGCTGACCGTTGTGTTTGCTTTTGAGAAGTTCAGATCATATTTGGTGGGCTCTAAGGTTGTTGTATACACTGATCACGCGGCGTTGAGGTACATCTACTCAAAGAAAGATACCAAGCCGAGGCTCTTAAGGTGGATTCTCCTTCTACAAGAGTTTGATATGGAGAAAAAAGACAAGAAGGGAATAGAGAATGGTGTTGCTGATCACCTTTCAAGAATGAGAGTGAATGAAGCCTTACCCTTGGATGATTCACTTCCTGAAGAGCAACTCAAGATGATCAACACGGTTGTATGCACACGGCTAGAGGATCAGTTTGAAGATGTTTTGGCTTTGAGAGAAGAGAACCTGCCTTGGTATGCTGATATAGTGAACTTCTTAGCTTGTGGAGAGGAACCTACTAATCTTGACCACTACCACAAGAAGAAGTTCATGAGAGACATCTCTCATTATTTTTGGGACGAGCCTTACTTGTAAAAGTGGGGAGTAGACAGCTTGTATTAAAAATGTGTCTCAAAAGAGGAAGCGCAAGACATCCATCTACATTGCCACGGTTCATCCTATGGAGGACATTTTGCTTCTTTCAAGACGGCAACAAAGGTCTTACAACCCGGGTTGTGGTGACCATCGCTATTCAAGGATGCTTATGAGTTTGTTAAGTCTTGTGAAGCATGTCAAAGAGCTGGAAACATCACGGAGAGGAATGAGATGCCTCAGGTGCCAATCTTTGAAGTTGATGTTTTTGACGCTTGGGGGATAGACTTCATGGGACCGTTCCCATCTTGTTACGGCAACAAATTCATCTTGGTGGCTGTTGAGTACGTGTCTAAGTGGGTTGAGGCTATAGCTTCCCCAACCAATGATGTAAGGGTGGTGGTTAAACTCTTTAAGACCATCATCATCCCACGGTTTGGAGTACCAAAAGTAGTGATCAGCAACGGGGGCAGCCACTTTATCAACAAGGTGTTTGAAAGTCTCTTGAAGAAGTATGGAGTGAAGCACAAGGTAGCAATACCTTATCACCCACAAACTAGTGGACATGTAGAGGTCTCGAATAGACAGATCAAAGCTATCTTAGAGAGGACAGTAGGAGCAACTCGGAAGGATTGGGCGGTTAAACTAGATGATGCTCTATGGGCTTACCGGACCGCTTTCAAGACTCCTATTGGTACCACTCCCTTCACTCTTATATACGGCAAGGAATGTCATCTTCCTGTTGAATTGGGGAATAGAGCATTGTGGGCTGTGAAGCAGATGAACTTCAGTCTCAAGACGGCGCAGGAGAAGCGGTTGATTCAACTACATGAGCTTGATGAGCTACGGTTAGACGCCTACGAGAGTGCTAAGATCTACAAAGAAAGGACCAAGGTGGTTCATCACAAGAAGCTGGTTCATAAGGAGATAAGGGAAGGCAGTCTGGTGCTACTCTACAACTCGAGGTTGAAGCTGTTCCCGGGCAAGCCCAAGCTAAGGTGGTGTGGACCGTTTGAGATCAAGGAAGTTCTACCCTATGGAGCGGTTACTTTGGTTGGCAAGAGTGGAAAGGCTTTCATGGTCAATGGGCACAGAGTCAAGCCCTACCTGGCGAGTGATTGCAGCAAGGAGAGCACCACAATGCTTCTCCAAGACCCACCTCAGGCCTAAACCAAGTAAAGTCTAGCTAAAGACGTTAAAGAAAGCGCACTTGGGAGTCATTCCCATGTCTATCTTGTACATATTTTTGCTTTCTTTCTATTTTAGTTTTATGCTTTTTATGTTTAAGTGTGTAGGTGAAGGGACAGGTGATTGGAGATCATGATATTGGAGTCAAAAGAGGCGAAAAAGGGGAAGTATATGCTAGAGATCATGTGCTAGATCGACTTATCCTGGCTCGATCTTTACTGGATCGAGCTAGTGAATCGAGAGGAGTCAGTCGATATAGACGAGATCGAGTAGATAATCGAGTGAGTCAGTCGATCATGAGAGGATAAACCACCCATATGTTTAGCTTGAAATGCAAACGAGGTGTGGATCGTCTGACTTCACTCGATCCTCGAGGATAGATCGATCAGTCTACTCGATCTGCCACTCGATCTTAGCCGAAACAACCTCCAAATCGATCACGTGGCTCGATCCAAGGAGCATAGCCTGAGTGACCAAAAATCATGGAACGAGGGGGCACAATCGATCTAAGACTCGATGCAATCTGAATCGAGTCCCTGGTCGATCAAACCTCTCGATCCTAGTTAACATGGGCATGCGATCGAGTCCTGGATCAACCGAATGGACTCGATCTCGTGCTGAGGTAAGTTTGTGTTTTTCTTCCTGTTTTTAAATTCAAATCTTGGTCAAGGCAAGCATCTTTGACCATAAAAGATATGCCTTGACCAGCTTTGTCAGAAAACCATTTGCATAATCCATAGTTTTCTCAGCTTTTACAAACACTTGTGCATCACCACTCTCTCCACTTGCATTCGAAACGGTTTTCTAAATAGAAGAGAGAGTGTGTGTTTGGTATTTAAGGCTGTAAGCATCTAGCATTCATCATTTCAAAGGTATTTCGATGTTTCTTGATTTTCTTGTTTAATTTTTTTAGAAAACTTTCTTTTCTTTGAGTTGATTTGTTGTCAGTTGATAGGGAGTTAGGATAATTTTTAGAAATAGCTAGATATTAGGAAAATTTCTAGATTTAATCCTATCTCTAGATTTTCTTCTCTAGTATCTAGATATAATTTTTATAAATTCCCCAAAAATCTAGGGTTATTGTTAGAAGTTTTTCTTTCTTACCTTGTCTTTCTCTCAATTTCGCCGCCTATACTCATTCTCTTCCTTGAGATTTGTGTTTCAGGTACCAATGGCACCAAAGAGAACCAGAGAAGAGACAGCACAAGAAGGAGAAGCTCAAGAAGTGGTTCAGAAGAGGGTTAGATGGACCAAGGAGGAGAAGCTAGCTAAGAAAAGGCTGGAGAGACTCCGGTTTGACCCCACGAATTTTGCGAGCAGGGATCTGTTGGCAAAGATGGGGATATTGGGAGATTTTGATCAGCTTCTCAAGAACATTGGGCTCCGGTGTTTGTCAAGGATGGATTGCCCAACCTATCCCGAGGCAACCCTAGACTTCTTAGCCACCTTGGAGTTCACCTATGAGAATCCGAGCCTTCCCACGCCATCACAAGGTCACCTCACCTTTAAGATTAGGAGACAAGCATATCATCTCTCCATCCCCGAGCTCTGCCAAGCCTATGGTCTGAAGGCTGATGCCAAGCTCGTTGAGTTTCGTGCTTTCACTCAAGCCAACGATTTGTGGGATCTAATAAGCAACGATGATTACAAGGCAAACACGGCGAATATCAAGAGAGTCCGTGATAGGGCTCAGGTTTTACCCAAATAAAACTACTGCAAGTGCACAGCAAAGCAGTTGTAGTACAAGGGGTATCGAAATCCTAAGAGAGTAATGCAGACTACACTATCGAATGTAGATTCGGATTAAGCTAAGCAAGATATGATGTATTTAATACGAATGAATGAATGAAAGTAAGCAAACGATTTTGTAAGATAATCTAAGTTCCAGAAGACTAAAAGCGCTAAGTCAGGGCAGTTCGCAGGTTGAATCCAAGAATGTATGACGCAGGAAATCAGGAATGATTAAGAACCGTTTTAAACATGAATCACTGATGCATAACTAATCAATTCTCATTGCAAAAGTTATCTATGCCTAAATCACAGAGTTTGAAATCTCTTTGCAAACTCTAACAACCTAAGCATGCAGGAATGATCAGATTCAATTGTTTACAAAACTCCTAAGCCAAATCTCTTTGCACTAAGTTGTTTTGTTCATCAAATACTAGTTCAGGTTATGAATAATGCTCTCACATATATTTAACAACCTAAGATTTTCGGATTCCTAGATGATGTGTCTCAGAAATTCGATTTTAAAGCAAGCAGAGATGAAAAACCATAAGATATTCCTAACATATAGCAATTCTACAATCTTTTCATCAACCTTTGAAAAACCCTAACTTAACTAGCAGATTACTCAGACATGATTATGGAATCACAAAACATAACTGAATAAAATTGCATTAAGAGAAAGAGTAAGAAATAAAGGCGGTTCGAAATCTTCTCAAAAGAGTACAGGATTTGTCTCCCCAAAAAGCTCTGAATAAATCTCTCTCTAAGCTCTCTGAATTCTCAAAAACTAAGATAATAGCCAACAATGGCTGAAAAACCTAATAAATAGAGGCTAAACACGATCTGGGGTCTTCATGTAAATAAAGGAACTTCTGGGCCAATTCTGCAAATCTTCTACATACTTTTAATAAAACAGTCACGCTCCTTCCTTATGGGTGACGAGCGTAACCAAAGGTGGTGACAAGCGTCACCATATGTGATACTTTCTGCTTCGAGCTTGGTACTTCGTGGCTTCCACTCAGAATGCTCCAAAAGGTTCCAAAATCTCCAATTATGCTCCAGACATGCTATAACCTGCAAAGACTCTTCTAGGACTCTAAAAAGACTCAATAAAAAGGACTTATATCATGGTTAAAAACCATAAAAACCATGATATATCAATTCCCCCAGACTTAGCTTTTGCTTGCCCTCAAGCAAACATCAGACAAAGAATAAGGTCGAGGTTTGAAAACAAGAAACACTCAGTCAGTCATCAGGAACACCATACTAGTTAGAGCTTTCGAATCCACATACCACATAGTCAACACAAGGTCAAATTTCAGTCTAATTATCACAAGCTTAGCAAATCTCTCAAGTCCAGTCCAAATCCCTTCAAGAATCCGAAATTTCTACTGTTAACTCCTTATTTTTATCTAAGTGTGAAATCTCATCAAAGCTCTATCATCTTTATCACTTTATAGATTCTTTTCCCTTACTAACAACTGAACAAATAGATCTCAACACAGCTCTCCTATTTTCTCTTCCCTTAATCTTTTCCTTAGGATATTTTCGATTTTTCACTTATTTTTCTCAACTTTTATAGTCTAAGATATGGGGCTACTCAATACTTGTGTTCCTTGTGAGGAGACAGGTTCTTGAGTGTGTTCACTACTGTTGTTCCTTGTGAGGAGACAGGGTCATGAATACACCATTCTTTGGGCTTAATCTTTTAAAAACTACATCAGAGAAGATCAAAGAGAGACTGTATTTTAACTTTATTTTCAGTGCTGAAAGAGAGAATCAAGATCAATAAGAATCAATCACCAAGACAAGAAGTTTAAAGTTCATTAAGGTGGAGCTAACAGCAAATTTTTCAGACTCTCTAAAAACCTAAACTTCCATTGCTAGACTGATCTACCTATAACTTTCAACTTAGTGAGACTTGTAATCAACTACTGTGGCAATGGTTCTTATCAGCAAAAACGTCCTATGGTTAGTTCCAAGAAAAACTGACAGTTTCAAAAATTTTGACTCTAGAAAAACAGGTTTTTGACTCAACTTTAAGACTCTATAGACATGACACAAAGCACACAACGTCAGTAACCACCTCCCCCAGATTTAAACAACACTGTCCCCAGTGTTATTAAGCCAAGAGTTGGTCAGAAAAATGAATGAGAAGTCAAAAAACCAAGTCAAAAAAGTGTTACCTCGCGTGGGGTCGGGTGACGAGCGTCACTCACTTTGGTGACGAGCGTCACCACGATCTGTATTGCCCAATTCTTATGTCAGATGTTAATTAACGAAGTGTTTGCACATGTACTCGAAAGTTAGACTTTTTGAGCATTCAAACACATAATTAACAACATCCAAACATAGCAAAAATAACCTGGTTCAACAATCTCACATAACATCATCAAAAAAACTGACAATTGACTCAAAGAAAACATAAAAATGATTCAAGAGAAAGAAAAATAAAAGGGAAAAAGGAACAAGTCACCAGATAGTGAAGCCTCAATCCTCATCCTCGCAAGGCTCAGTGGTGTAATGGGGGCGGACACAACCACAATTGCTAAGTGTAGCAACAGCATCCCAGAGTCCCTCAAAGCTATCAATGACATACTCCTGAAAAGCAGCCATATCCATGGGTGTCTGTGGTCGTGGAGGACGTCTGAAAGCAGTAGAAGAACCACTCTGGCGTGTAGAAGGTCCAGCATCAGCAACAGCGGCAGTAGAAGCAGAGGCGCCAGCTGTAGTAGCTCTAGCAGGACGCAAAGTCAAGGGGCGCAGAAGAGTCCGTGCTGGCGTGAATAGTAGCTGGCGTGGATCTCCCTGAATAGTAGTGAGGGCTCTCTGTGGCAACTTAATGCCAACATACTCTCCAGAAGTGGTAGTGAAAGTCCAGACAACTCCAATCTTTATCCAAGTGACATGGCGCAGATACTGGTCATCCATAAGTGATCTGTCACTGTGCAGACTGCAAGGTGTGACATCGATCTGGAAATGATGGGAGATCGGTGTCAGCAGGCTGCCAACACTCTCAGTCTTCTCCCCTGGACTGGTGAATGGCTTGGTCTTCAAGGAGACCAGATGCTCAGCGAAAACAGCGCCTAAGTTGGTGCGAACCATGCTATCAATAGGTATCGAATAATCCAGCATCTCATAAAGTCCGTAGTAGAGGAGAATCAGCTCACTAACTCGAGTCTTGCTAGGCGCAGACTTGCATAGAATGGTATGACCAAAGAGGCGGAGAATGTACCTCAAAACCGGATGTTGAACCTCCGTCTGCGTGCTGGTCTTGCTGTCATAGACTCCATTCCCGAACTTGGACCAAAATATCCGCATATGGGTCCACTGAGAGGGAAGGAGAACGCCTGTGGGATGGTCAGAGAAGCCATAGATCCCACAAAGCTCCATCAGACTGATCCGGTTTCGAACTCCTCGGATCAGAAACGTTATCGTGCCTTCCTGCGCACGCTTCGCCAGCTCATTCGCGTAGTAGACGCGAACTGTAGAGAGAAACTGGCGGACCAAATCTGGGTAGAGATCATACTGCTGGAACGGCATAGTCCCCATCCCAATGCGCTCCAGAATCTGAACAACCTCCTCGAAGATCCCCATCTTCTGCAGAACAGCAGAATCCGCGAACCGAGTGGGGATAATCTTAACTCCCAGCCACGCATTGTAGAACAGCGTGTCATATTCATCCCACTCTTCCTGAATATCACGGAACACACAGGTGTCTCGGGACACTTCCTGCTTCGGAGTCCCTGCCCAAGCCACTCCTGAGGCTATTTTCCGATCTTCTCGTTTGGGCCATAGGGGCCTGCAAACCGGGTGTTGACTGAAAGAATCCGTAGACCCTGTTGCAGTGCTTGAAGACGAGCTTTGCCTTGGTCGTTTCTCCTAATGAGGCATCTGAAAATTGAAGATCAAAATCGACCAAAAACATCACAAAAATTAGCAAATTTTTCAAAGTTCGAAAAATCAACCAATCAAGGTGAAATAACTGATGACGATCAACTACAGCACTACTTGGAACACAATTCAATCATCAGTTCAACCCAAATCACCCAAAATTTCCAGATTTTTGCAATTTTCATCATGAACTCAAAAATTCAAAACTTGAAATCAACCGATAAAAGCTCACATAGATGGTTACATTCCTCTAATAAAACCTAACTAACCATGATTCAACAATTAAATCAAGCCAATCAAGTCGAAAATCGGATTTTACCAAACCTATGGCAAACTGAAAATTGGGGATTCCGAACACATACCTTGCAGATCTTAAAAACCGAGTGGATATTCAGAAAAAGGAGCAAAATCCGCACGGATTAGACTCTTGAATCACTCAATTTGGTTTAGAAAATCAAAAGTTATGAATCTCTGAAAATTTCTAAGTGTTCTTGGTTTAAACAGTTATGCCCGAGGAAGAAGAAGGGAGAAAACTAATAACCGCCCCCGATCGTCACCACTTTTTTTTTGGAGTGGTGACGATCGAGAACGCAATTTACCTTTGGAGTTAATCAGGACAATTGCACCATGTGGGCGAGCTTCTTTGACAGTAAAAGGACCTGACCATCGAGAACGCAATTTACCTGGAAAAAGCTGTAAACGAGAGTTGTAGAGTAATACCTGGTCATTGGGCTCGAAATTCCTGGAGATGATCTTTTTATCATGATATGTCTTTGTCCTCTCCTTGTATAACTTGGAGTTTTCATAGGCTAGATATCTGATCTCATCCAGTTCATTGAGCTGAATCTAACGCCTTTCCGCAGCAGGCTTCAGATCGAAGTTCAGAGTCTTGATGGCCCATTCTGCTTTGAACTCCAACTCTACTGGTAGATGGCACGCCTTGCCATAGAGAAGATGGATTGGTGTAGTCCCAAGTGGCGTTTTGTATGCAGTCCTGTAGGCCCATAATGCATCATCCAGCTTTGCAGACCAATCTTTCCTTGTCTTTCCAACTGTCTTTTCCAGAATCTGCTTGATCTGCCTGTTGGAAACCTCAACCTGTCCACTTGTTTGGGGATGATAGGGCGTGGCCACTCTGTGCTGTACACCATACTTCTTCAAAAGCTTGTCAACAACCTTGTTGACAAAGTGAGAACTACCATCACTTATGACAATCCGCGGGACACCAAATCTGGGAAAGATAATGGTCTTAAACAGCTTCAAAACCACTGCAGCATCATTAGTAGGAGTAGCCAACGCCTCTACCCACTTAGATACATAATCAACAGCAACCAGAATGTATCTATTCCCATAAGATGAGGGAAAATGTCCCATGAAGTTAATACCCCAACAATCAAAAACTTCAACTTCCAGAATGAAGTTCTGTGGCATCTCATGTCTCCTGCTGATTTTTCCTCTTCTCTGACAAGTATCACAGCTTGTGATGAAGGCTTGGGCGTCTCTGAACATAGTAGGCCACCAAAATCCAGCTTGCAATACCTTAGAGACAGTCTTGAATGTAGCAAAGTATCCAGCATATTCTGATCCATGACAGTGAAAAAGCACGTCATGGGCTTCTTCATCTGCTAAGCATCATCTGTAGATACCATCAGCACAATGCTTGTAGAGGTATGGCTCATCCCAATAGAATCTCCTAAGTTCTCTCAAGAACTTCTTCTTAGCATAGACTTAAAAATGATGTGGTTCATCCTCTGCAGCAAGATAATTTGCAATATCGGCATACCAGGGCCTCTTTGGATCATGTAAAGCAAAAACAGGTTCTTCAAAAGCCATCTCCAAGCTTGCACAAATCGCAGATAAGTGTTGAGATTAGTGACGAGCGTCACCAATATTGGTGACGAGCGTCACCTCTCTCGTATACTTTGGTCGCGACTGTTCTGGGTTGGTGACGAGCGTCACCCTCCTGGTGTCGCTCGTCACTCCCCTGCAATTTCGTGAAAACTGCAGGTTTTCAGTACTTTCCTCCTTTTCTCTGGTTTCCACAAAGTAAACATTCTCTTCAGGCAAGAAATCATTGATTGGAACACTGTCTTCAACCTGAATCCGGGATAAATGATCAGCAACTCCATTCTCAACCCCTTTCTTGTCCTTCACTTCAATGTCAAATTCCTGAAGAAGCAGGATCCATCTTAACAGCCTTGGTTTTGCATCTTTCTTCTGCATTAGGTACTTCAGTGCTGAATGGTCAGTATGAACCACGACTTTGGAGCCAACAAGATACTGCCTGAACTTCTCAAAAGCAAACACAACAGCTAACAATTCTTTCTCAGTTGTTGCATAATTCTTCTGAGCATCATCCAAAGTCCTACTTGCATAGTAGATGGCGTGGAGTTTCTTGTCTTTCCTCTGTCCCAGCACTGCTCCAACTGCAAAATCGCTGGCATCACACATTACCTCAAAAGGTAAGTCCCAATCTGGAGGCTGTACAATAGGGGCTGTAACCAAAGCCTGTTTGATCTGTTCAAAGGCGGATTTGCACTCTTCTGTGAACTCAAACTTCACATCCTTGCAGAGGAGAGCAGTAAGTGGGCGTGCTATCTTGCTAAAATCCTTGATGAATCTTCTGTAGAAGCCTGCATGACCCAGAAAACTCCTCACTGCTTTGACTGAATTAGGTGCTTGCAGACTTGTCATCACCTCAATTTTCGCCCTATCCACCTCTATACCGTCTCCTGAGACTCTGTGGCCGAGTACAATACCATCCTGAACCATAAAATGACACTTCTCCCAGTTTAAAACCAAGTGCTTCTCTTCACATCTCTGCAGAACTGCACACAGATTATCCAAGCAGTTCTTGAAAGAGGACCCATAAACAGAGAAGTCATCCATGAACACCTCTATAAACTTTTCTAACATGTCTGTGAAAATCGACATCATGCATCTCTGGAAGGTTGCAGGAGCATTACACAGCCCAAAAGGCATTCTGCGATATGCAAAAGTGTCATAGGGACAGGTAAAAGTGGTCTTCTCCTGATCATCTGGATGGATGGGGATCTGAAAGAAGCCTGAATACCCATCAAGGAAGCAGTAGTACTTGTGATTCGCCAGCCTCTTTAGCATCTGATCGATGAAAGGCAGAGGAAAATGATCCTTCCTTGTTTCTGCATTCAGTTTCCTGTAGTCTTTGCACATCCGGTGTCCTGTCACAGTCCTGGTTGGAATCAGCTCATCCTTGTCATTCTTTACCACTGTGACACCTCCTTTCTTAGGCACCACGTGCACTGGACTCACCCAAGCACTGTCTGATATAGGATAGATGATACCAGCCTGCAATAACTTCATGATCTCTTTCTTGACCACATCCTGCAAATTCGGATTCAGCCTCCTCTGGTGCTCAACTGATGATTTCGAATCATCCTCCAAGTGTATCCTATGCATGCACAAGTCTGGGGAGATACCTGAAATGTCATCAAGAGAATAGCCAAGAGCTTTGCGAAATTTTCGCAGCTTACTTAGCAAAAGGGTGAGCTCTGCATTGTTCAATGAAGCATTAACAATAACAGGATAGGTGGAGTTTTCTCCCAGAAATGCGTACCTTAGCCCTGCAGGGAGCTGTTTAAGCTCAACTTTTGGTGCTTTTTCTGCAGACCAATCACCCATTGTGGCAGCTTTCGCAGATGTGGAGACAAGCTCATCCTGTGCAACCAGTTACATCACTTATGCAGTAGCATCCATCATCTTTGTGTAGCCTGTTACAGCAGCATCTAAATGCTCATACTCAGCTGTAGAAATGGTCAATGCCCTTTCCAAGGGATCCTCTGAACTCATCTCATGGAAGATCTGATCAGCAATGTTTGTGAGAACATCCACATAAAAAGTCTGTCCATCTATGGTTGGCCTCTTCATCAGCTTGTCCATTTCGAATTTCATCACTAAATCGCCAACATTCAGCTCTATTCTACCCTTCCTGACGTCAATAATAGCTCCTGCAGTAGCTAAGAAGGGTCTACCAAGAATCAAGGGGTCTTTGGGCTCTTCTCCATACTCTAGAACCACAAAATCAGTAGGGATCATACAATCTCCTATTTTGATAGGAACATCCTCTATCACTCATTCAGGAACTCTGACTGATCTATCAGCTAGGACAAGAGATATCCTTGTAGCCTTAAAATCGGTCATCCCCAAACTCTTGGCAACAGAATGAGGCATGAGGTTCACACTAGAACCAAGATCACACAATGACCTCTCAAACTTGTCATTGAAGATGGTGCAGTCTAAAACAAAGCTTCCTGGGTCTGAAAGCTTCTCTGGAACTCTGTTCTGAATCACTGCACTGACCTGCTCGTTGATCATCATAGCTCCAACCTCAAGACTCAAGTTATTGGTCACCATCCTCTTCACATACCTCCTTATAGCAGGAGTGATCCTTACAGCATCTATCAATGGGATCTCTATTACCAACTTGTCCATGATAGCCTTGCATCTTGCATCTTCAAGCTCTTGCTTAGACTTTTTAGGATGCTTAGGATAGGGTATCTTGGGTTTATACACGGTCTCCTTAGCATTATCTGAAGTCTTAGGCGAAACTGCAGCATATGGTGTCTGGTGACGAGCGTCACTGGAATGGTGGCGAGCGTCACTCACTTTGGACGAGTCGGGATCGATCACTGGATATGGGTGACGAGCGTCACCCACCTGGTGACGGTCGTCACCAATTTGTGAAGAGTCGGGGTCGGGGTTGTGCTCGATGGGTGACGAGCGACACCCATTATTGGTGACGAGCGTCACCCGTGGTTCTTCAGCAAATATTTCTTCATCTTCATACTCTTCCATACCCACGAAATTCCTTGAGGTTAAATCCTTCTGCAACACTGGTTGCAAGTTCTTTCCACTCCTCAATGTGATGGCATTCACATGGTGTTTGGGATTAGCATCAGTTCTTCCTGGAAGAAATCCTTCTTGCCTCTGAACAGCTCCTGCAGTTTGCGCAACTTGAACATCAAGCTTCTTCATATGAGAGTTCAGACTCTCAATTTTTTCATTCAAATCCTGATAGAGCGAATCTATCTTGCCATTAAAGTCCACTGTAAGCTTTTGTTGTCCTTCCAAGATCTTTTCTAACATTGCTTCCATTTTGTTCCCTTGTGGAGGTGCTGGTTGATAGGAAGAAGAACCATAGTTTCTGTAATTTCCACTGTTCTGGAATGGCTTCTGGTACTCTATCTTCTGGAATGGGGGTCTAGGAGTGAAACCAGGCGTGCTCTGTCCTCCTGTAAGGGCGTTCTTCTGATTTTTGTTGCTGTATCCTCTGTTCCACTGCTGATTCCCATACCTTTGTCCCTGAAAACCACCAGAAATGATGAAATTTACATCCTCCTGCTCAACTTCCTCTGGAGCTTCAAAAGTTTCAACTTCTGCAGCAAAGTGAACTGATTTCTTCCCCACCAAAAGGCTGTGCATATCATCCAACTTAGCCTTAACTTCAGCAATCTGATTTCCATCAGCTACACCAGCTTGTTTCATCCTCTGAAAGTCTGCGTTTTTAGTGCTGTTGCTGCAGACCAAGTTCTCAATCAGTCTGATCGCCTCTTCTGGCCTGTTGGTGTTGAAGTTTCCTGCACTTTCTGCATCCAGCGCCATCTGATACTTCCAGTCAATGCCTCTGAAGAAGATCCCAAGTAATTGCACCTGACTGAAACAATGATGAGGACAGTCCCTTTGATAAGACTTGAACCTGATCCAAGAGGCCTTAAAAGCCTCAGTAGGGCCTTGTGTAAAGGATGCAATTTTCGTCCTCATGTCTTCTGATCTTGCATCATCATAGAAGTTGTTTAAAAAGGCATTCTTGGTGTCTTCCCAAGTGGTCAATGAAGCAGGTTCCAGTTGCTTCAGCCAATATGCAGCTTCTCCTTCAAGAGAGTACGGAAAGAACTTGCAGAACAGAAAGTCATTGCTAACCCCATTAGCTTTGACACTGGAAGCCAAGTCCTCAAATCTCTCTATGTGATCCATAGGATGCTCATGAGGTAAACCATGGAATGGATGCTGGCCAACCAGCTGATAGTAGACTGGTTTAACCTCAAAATCGTTCCTCTGGAAGGCAGGAGGTCGGATTGCAGCTCTGTTGGCATAGAACTGATCAGGTCTGTTGTAGTCACCTAGAGTCCTCTGAACAAAACGTCCAGCAGCGTTATTGACAGCAGCAGGGACTCCCACGTTCTCAGCCACTTGCTGAACCTGCTGTTCAACAATGACATTCCCCTCTTGATCAATTCTCTGCCCCTCTTCGTTCCTCCTGTTTCCTTCCCTGTCAACCAAGTGACCTTCTGCATCTTCAACCAAGATAAGTGGAGCGACCATTGTAGATTGCTTCTTAGCTTTCCTGTTAGTTCTCTTCAACCTAGCAAGCTTGTCGATGCTCAAAGTCACAAGCTCCTTCTCTTTGTTGCTTCTGGTTCTGCGATTAGGCATACACCTGAAACAGGAACAAAGAAAAGTAGCTGAAAGTCAGTAAACAAATAAAAACTTAGACAAAATCCTAATACTAAAAATCGATAGGCAGCTATTACTCCCCGGCAATGGCGCCAAAAACTTGATGGGGCTCAGGTTTTATCCAAATAAAACTACTGCAAGTGCACATCAAAGCAGTTGTAGTACAAGGGGTATCGAAATCCCAGGAGAGTAATGCAGACTACACTATCGAATGTAGATTCGGATTAAGCTAAGCAAGATATGATGTATGTAATGCGAATGAATGAATGAAAGTAAGCAAACGATTTTGTAAGATAATCTAAGTTCCAGAAGACTAAAAGCGCTAAGTCAGGACAGTTCGCAGGTTGAATCCAAGAATGTATGATGCAGGAAATCAGGAATGATTAAGAACCGTTTTAAACATGAATCACTGATGCATAATCACTGATGCATAACTAATCAATTCTCATTACAAAAGTTATCTATGCCTAAATCACAGAGTTTCAAATCTCTTTGCAAACTCTAACAACCTAAGCATGCAGGAATGATCAGATTCAATTGTTTACAAAGCTCCTAAGCTAAATCTCTGTGCACTAAGTTGTTTTGTTCATCAAATACTAGTTCAGGTTATGAATAATGCTCTCACATATATTTAACAACCTAAGATTTTCGGATTCCTAGATGATGTGTCTCAGAAATTCGATTTTAAAGCAAGCAGAGATGAAAAACCATAAGATATTCCTAACAAATAGCGATTCTACAATCTTTTCATCAACCTTTGAAAAACCCTAACTTAACTAGCAGATTACTCAGACATGATTATGGAATCACAAAACATAACTGAATAAAATTGCATTAAGAGAAAGAGTAAGAAATAAAGGGGGTTCGAAATCTTCTCAAAAGAGTACAAGATTTGTCTCCCCAAAAAGCTCTGAATAAATCTCTCTCTAAGCTCTCTGAATTCTCAAAAACTAAGATAATAGCCAACAATGGCTGAAAAACCTAATAAATAGAGGCTAAACACGATCTGGGGTCTTCATGTAAATAAAGGAACTTCTGGGCCAATTCTGCAAATCTTCTTCATACTTTTAATAAAACAGCCATGCTCCTTCCTTAATGGGTGACGAGCATCACCAAAGGTGGTGACGAGCGTCACCATATGTGATACTTTCTGCTTCGAGCTTGGTACTTCGTGGCTTCCACTCAGAATGCTCCAAAAGGTTCCAAAATCTCCAATTATGCTCCAGACATGCTATAACCTGCAAAAACTCTTCTAGGACTCTAAAAAGACCAAAAAGACTCAATAAAAAGGACTTATATCATGGTTAAAAACCATAAAAACCATGATATATCAGTCCGCAGCCCTGTTTTGAGATGCACGCTCAAGCTCATCGTCAATACCTTTAGTGGAAGGTTCGTGGCTCCCACAATTACCAAGAATGAGCTGTGTTTCCTCTTCCAAGGCGTTAAGCATCTTCTATGCGATCCTCAGGAGAATGACAAGCCGATGGAAGACGAGCTTGGGGATGATGTCAATTACGGATGCATTTTGGCTTCCTCTCTGCTCAAGTACAAGGCGTGGGAAATGAGGTGCAAGGCGAGTTCAGCGCTGATAGGCGGCTTCCTTACACCGCTGTTTGTTCAAGCTGGTGTGCCTCTTCCTGATTTTGTACCTTGCACGGATAGGGCTTATATGGATGAGGTTTACATGCGCAACACAGACAGCTTGGGACGCACGCCAGCTGAGGGATTATTTGCTTACTTGTTCTACGATTGTGAGAATGAGAAGAGAGTGAGCATCTTGCCAAACAAGGAAGAAACGGAGCTGCTAGGTGTTGGCAATGTTGAGTTTCTGCCAAGTGTTGAGGAATGCTTTGCAACTCTAGGAGGCACAGCCGCGCCCACACAAGCTTCTCGCCCACGTTCAGAGTCACCTACATCCGATGCTGAGATGCCCGAGAGCTTTGTTCTTCCCACGCTTGACTTCGAGGCAAGAACCAAAACCGAGAAGTTCCTTGCTTCAGTCGTTGAGATGCAGCGCAAGATCAGCAAATGGCAAAGCAAGATGATTAAAAAGCTTGCCAAGAAGATCAAGGGCTTGCAAAAGAAATCATCCGACGCATCTTCAAGCGAAGAGGTTGAGCAACGCGAGAAGAGAAGGAGATCAACTGGTGGGATAGTGATCCGTGAGCCCCAAGGCGACAACCAAGCTGCACGCTGCTCTCTACACGAAGGTGCAAGCAAGGAGAAAGGCAAGGCGGTCACCCACGAGACTCCTAAGAAGGCAGCAAGTCTGGAGCATCCTCAAGCTCCAGCCATGCCTAGCTCCGAGGTAACAACAACCGAACCATTGTACATACCATGCATCGTTTGATTTTTGATTTGTGTTTTGACTCCTATTGACTTTGTTTGACACTGAGACGACATCATTCAAGTTTGGAGGAGAGTGTGTGTTATCTGATCTGTTTTCTTTGATCTTATTTTGAGTTATCATCCTTGAGTCTTGCATTGCATCATCTAAGGCATAGAAAATATAAAAAAAATTTTAAATTTTTAAATTTTTTTTAAAAATTCATGTAGTTGCACTTGCATTGTTAAATATTGTAGGATTGAGTCTAGAATTTTTAAAAATCATCTAGGTTGTTTACATTTGCATAAGGGGCAAAAGTTTTCTTGAAAAGTGTTTTAAGCTCATGAATTGTTTCAAGGCCCTAGTTAGTAGTTCTTTGATGCATTGTTCACACTTTGAAAGTAAGCTCTAACCATATTTGGATCATTTGTTTTGATTTTCGTGGCTTAAGTTGAACATTCATGAATTGAATCCTTTCTTAATAAGTGAGAACCTTAATTTGAATTTCTTGAATTATCATACTTATGCATTTGAAAAAGGATACATGGATCACTTATACATATTTAGGCTTTCTTTTTCCTTTCACCACTCTCTTGTAAGCCTAAATAGACTTCTCCACCTTTACCTTACCCTCCTTTCAAGCCAATGTTCTTGTGGGTTGAATCTTTGTGAGGCCTCTTTTCGGTTAAACTTAGCATAAAGTGTTAGGTTTAGGCGACATGATTAGGTTTTCATATTGTTGCTAGCTTTGCATTTTGAAGCTAGTTTAGGCTTAAGATAGGGCGGGTATTCATGGGAGTTGTTCTGTTTTTGTTTCGGTTTGAAGAGTTTGAAGTTTGGAAGTTGAATAGAAAGGTTTTATGGTTTTAAGTGGTAGGCTTTGTGTTTGAAAATAAAAGCTCATGTTTTAAAAAGGTAGATAGCTCTCAAAAGAAAAAGAAAAAGAAAAAAAGAGACTAATAATAGAGCCTAAGTGCCAAATAAAAAGAAAAAAAAATTATAAGAAGAGAGTTATCAAAGTATTTAAAAGAGCTTAGTATGTTTATAGCCTTACCACTAGCCAAAAGAGTTTTAAAATGATGCTTTTGGGATTTTGCTTGGCGAATTGCCTTGTTGTTAAGGGTAGTCTTTAGGTGGTTGAGTGAGATTAAAAAAGAAAAGAAAAATGAGAGGGGTTTAGGATCATTGTTAGTGTATATGGGTAGATGAGAGTCGAGTCATGTATGCATCAATTGTCTTTACCTTTAGCATTATGCATAAGTTCAACCATTCTTTGAGATAACCCATTGTTTGAATCGCCCTTATAAATGAGATCATTCTTATCTCATAACCTTTATCCCTTAGCCAAATGTATTCGATTTTAAAGTGCATAAGTGTGATTCACGGTTTGAGTTTAATGAATGTTAAAGGTTAGGATTCTTGGATTGTTTGAGATATGAGAGTCATGATTTAAAATTCACCATGTGATGAATATGGCTAAGTTCTTTGGAGTATGAGTGTGTGCATTGCATCTTAGGATTAAGAACTAGGACCATTGAATTGATTCATTTGAAAAACAATTTTGCAAGGAATTTGAGCCCCCGTTTTTAAAACCCCTCTTCCTTTCTTGAATTTTGTTTGCTTGAGAGCAAGCAAAAGGCAAGTTTGGGGGAGTTGATATACCTATATATTTTGCATATTTAGCTTGCATTTAGGGTAGCTTTCATGCATTCATCTCGCATTATAGGCTAGTTTCTATCATTTGTTGCATTTTAGGTCCTAGATCACTTTGCATTCACATTTTTCATAGTTTCTGCATCTTTTGCATCATTATCAGGTTGTTTGGGACACTCTGGAGTTGTGGAGGTTGCGTGGACGTGCTGAGGATCAAAATGGAGCTTGTTGATACAAGAGTTTTTGGGACTTGATTCAATTACCCAAACTTGTACTAATCAGTTGTAGTATAACATAGGATTTTATCAATCCAAAAAGGGAGAATGAATCAGTAAGAATGCAATAGAGCTCTTAATTCAAGCAAACATAAATAGTTTTGAAGTCTAACAACCTAAATGATCAAGCAAAGAAGCAAAAGAAACCAAAAGAAAGCAATTAAATAGCAGTAATGGCAAACAGAAACAAATCAAGAACAGAGTAAAAGCTGGACAAAAACAGAGTAAAACTAAACTTCAAAGATTAAAAGATGGTTCAAAATCAGGGCAATGGTGATAGGGTGATTCATATTCATATCTAGGATGATCAAAACAAGCAATTCTAAACACTCAACCTTAGGTAAGGAACACTAATATAGACTAATCCAATCTCTTGGCATTAATCCCTTTTCTAATCATATATTCAAGATAAATCTTTTTACTCAAACACATAATCATCAAGCATTAAAATCAAGTTCCATAAAACCAATTAGCGTGCTAGACATCTAATCTCTTAGGCTAGGTTTACTAATCTCTTATATGATATATCAAACATCAACTCACATTCTCATGCATAATCAATGTCAAAAGGAAATTTCTCATCAATATGGTACTAAGTAATAAGCACATTCAAGCAAGAAATGATAGATGCAAAGATTCATGATTATCAAAACACCATTTTCAAGCATTGAATTTCATTCAGGGATTTCATCAAACACTTGTTGTGCATGTGAAAACCCTAAAATCAACTTCTCCAACAAAGAGGTACTAAGCATTAAGCACAATCATATAAGAAAGGAAATGAGAAGATCTAAGCCCTAATCAACCTAAACAATCACTAAAATCACCCCATCTGCCTTAATCTCAAACCTAAAGCAAACTACTCATAATCATGGTGAAAACCATCAAATCTATGAAGAAAAGATAGTTAATCATGATTAGGAAGAAAAAATATTAAGGAAAATGCAAACTATTATTGAAATAAGCAAAGATTCAAATACAAAGTTATTCAAAATCTAGAGAAGAGAATAAGAAGTGATGGATAAAAGCTTGTGTCCCTAGAAATTAGGGATTTTAAGTATTTATAGGAATCTAAGCGAAAATGGCAAAACTGTAAATAAATGGTCTTCAGTCTGGCAGCGTATCAGTCAGTTTTGTCGGTCTAGGCTGATCGATATGAATCATATCGGTCAGTTGTATCGGTCTTGATTGATCGATACGTTTGATCGATATGGGTTGAGCGGTCTCACGAAAATTGTAATATCTGTTGAACGTCATATCAGAATGACCTGAAACAAAGTTCTCCTGAAAGCTACCCCACGTGGCTAAAACTTTTGTGAAGAGTGAAGATGCTGAATAGGGAAGGAGGCTATTCGTCCGAGCTGATCTTCAAGTCGGTCAGGATCAACGGTAAAAACTCCAGATCACCATGTGCTCACTTTATTCGCCGTAACTCTTCGACCACTGATGGGAATGACTCAAAACTAATTTCAAATGAAAGCTAACTCAAGTGGCTACAAAGTTGATGAAGGACGCGGGAGCCAAATCGGAATGGAAACATCTCATCTGAGCTGATCTTCAGTCGATATGAATCCTGTTGCTCACTCCTGACCGATGCTGGTGACCGAAATTCATCCGCTGTTTTATGTCGATTACTTCTGATCGACACATATGACCGAATTACATCCGCTGTGTTTGTGTCTTTCACCCTTGACCGATTCTGGTGACCGAAATTGCTCCGTATCGGTCATCCTTGACCGATATTCACCGTGCTCTAATCGAAAACTTCTGCAGAGATTATCTGCTTTGATCATTCTTGCTCCCTTTTGCCCAACTAGCATCCTGGATCATCCCCAAAACTCTTCCAAGCTCCTTTTAGCTCCTAAAGCACCTAAAAACATCCAAAATGCAAAGAAAATACAAACTATACTCTAAATGCAACCTAAGTCTAAAAGGAGAAGAAAATGGGACAAAAGCTAAAGGAAAACATGCAAAAGAAGACCAAAATATGTACTCAATGCAGTCCTAAATGGTGTAAATACAAGGGATATCTTCACCCCCACACTTGCCTTTTGCTTGTCCTCAAGCAAATAAGAACAAATAGGAGAGTGAGGTTTGAAAGTGGGAGCTCAAAACTAAAGATGTCAATGGAAAAACTGATTCAAAGCCTAAGTTTTAGGTTCTAAAATGCATAGAGATTGTTCTACTTTAAAAACTTTAGCCATACCCATCATAGCAAACAATGAACTCCAGCTTAGCCTACACAAGCATTCAAATCAACCAACTCTTTAACATTCATTAATCAGTAACCAATGGATCATGTTTGTGCAAATCAAGAGAAAACATTTGGTTAAAGGACATGGTTATGAGATAAAAATAATCTCATTCAAATAAGGGTTCAAAGATTCAGGGGATCACTCAATAAAATGATTCTATCTTAGGCAAAATGCTAAAGGTAAAAGCACACCTATGCATTCAAGTCAAAGCTCTCTTCTACCCTTTTTACCCAAGATGAACCTAATAACTTCTGAAACCCCAAGTGAAACTCCTAAATCTACCCTTTCCCAAAGCACTTGATCACTTCCTTCTTCATATTTGGGGAAACTCCTTCTTCTTTTGCTTGTGTGGCTGACTTCATTTTAGAACTTGCTCTTCTTTGTTGCATGGTTGGCGCCATTTTCATCACCTTTGGTGGATTTCTTGGTCTGATTACTCCTTTTGGATGACCTTTTGTAAGCTTTGTTGTTGTTGGCACCTTTCTTCGTTAGCACTTAGAGCTTTCTTCCTAGTTAACTTAAACACAAAATGAACTGTTCCCCCATACTACCAATCCCATACTTCTTCTTCTTCTCAAAGATGTAAACAATTAAAGCTCAAACCACTTACACTACCCTTTCCCAAACTCCTAACCTAATACCAAGCTCAAAATGCAAGCTGGCGTCTACAAGAGAGCTTCTCCTTGTCAGCCATATTTCCTAACACTTTTTGCCAAGATAAAATCCAAAATGACGCAGTGCAAGGCCTCACAACTCTCACAATAGTGTTTAGGTTCAGAAAGAATGATTGGTTTAGGGTGTGGTTAACTGTCCCATAATGATGAGGATCAGCTACTTGGATTAACAAGAGTGGTAAGAAGGGAAGAAGATAATCCAAGTATGTATATGGGTAGCCATGTAATCACTTTCAATGTACAAACAAGATAATTCAAAGTCAGGATTATGGTTCTAATAAGATAGAGTTGGAATCAAATCAAAACAAGCTTCAACATAAGACAAGAATATCAATGCCAGTAGTCAAGATATGGTGCAGCCTTAACTTCAAACTCACTACAATGCAATCAAACAACAGATAACCAAGGCATTGAAAACAATTCAAACATTATCATCTTGACAAGTGTTTATCATCTACTCTCTATGCAGATGTATGCAAACCTATATGAAATACATCTAGACTCAATCTTAGTTATGTAAATGCAACTAAATGATCTTTTTTGATTCCAACAAATTTGAAAATTTCATGGATTTTCAGTGCACATAGGTGAATGCATGAGACTCAAGTATGCAGAAGAGAAAATAAGAAAACAAAACACAATGTCAAATGCAATGCCCTCCCCCACACTTGAATTACACAGTCCCTTGTGTAATAGAAGCTTGAATGAGGGTAATGAAAGATATTCAGAAGTATTCAAGAGCAAAGGAGCATGATTGTGTACCTTAGAGGGAGTTTGGTCAGACTGGGTCCCAACTTATAACAACTTGCCTTAAACCACACTTGCTCCTGTTATTGAAAGAAAAACACAAAGACAAGCATAAAATGCAATAATATGAACAAGGGTAACAAGGGAATACCTCCCAAGAGTGCTTGTTTAGAGTCACTAAGCTTGACTTGTCATGCTCCTTAAGATCATGGAGGATAATGGAGTGGAACTGGAGTTCCTTCTCCTTTCCTCCTGAACAATGTGTTGGGTCCATAGTAGAGCTTCTCCTTAGGTTTCCTGACTCTCTTTCTTGGCTTCTTTGGTCCACCATAAAGCTTCTCCTTGATTCCATCAAACAAGTCAAGAAGACAAGCACCATCAAAGGCTTTACCATCATACTCATTGTGGTCAAGAGGGTCTTCATCTTCTTTTAGCACTTCAGCCTTGAATCTCCTCAGCTCTTCCTTGATATCAGGTGGCTTCTTAGCAGCTCCTTTATTAACATTAGTGATCCTTCCACAAAAGCTTGAAGGTGGAGGCTTTATTGCATAGCTAACTCCATCATCCACCTTCTTGAGGGTGACTCTCCCTTTGGTGATGTCAATATCAGCGCCTGAGTGTGAGCCATTTCCATAACAACAAAATCAGTTGGTATCTTGCATGCTCCAATCCTCACAGAAAAGTCTTCAATGAGACCAACAAGTGTTCTTGAAGAAGAGTCCACAAAAGTGATTGTGGAATCATATGGTTGCAGCTTGGTGACTCCTAGTTCTTTTGTCAAGTCAAGGGACATCACATTGATACTTGAACCTGTGTCACACATGGCCTCCTCCACAACCAATTCACCAAGCTCACAAGAGACTAGAAACTTTCCTAGATTACCAAGCTTCTTTATGTTTTGATCCTCAACCTCAGATGCTCCAGTTTTAACCCTTAGTTTCTCAAGCTCCTCTTGACCATTCAGACCTCTCATTTCCATTTGAGCAGCATAGAGGGTCTCATACTTCTGTACTAGATGTTCCTTGAATCTTCCTGGAAAAGGGATAGTTGGTTGGTAAACAGGAAGGATAACAGCTTGAGTCTTCTCTTTGACATCAGGAACTTTAATCAAGTATTCCTTGGTATTATCAACAAGTTCATGTGGCGCCCACCACTCTTCTTCTTCTGAGTTTTCCCTTTCTTCAAAGGGTTCTTCTTCTGCAAGAGTTCCTTGAGAGCGTGGTGCTGGTGCAGTTCCTTGTTTGACCTCTATGTCAGCTTCAACAACCTCAGCTTCAATGGCTTTGTCTTCTTCATCAGCCTTGGCATCACTAGCTGAACTCAAGTGAAAAGCACTTCCCTCAGACTTAGACTCAATGCCCACATTGATGATAGAGGGTGTCACCTTTGGAATAATCTCAGCAATAGAGTTTTCTTTCTCAGCAATATCAGTTAGGGAAGTGGAGGAGATACCATAACAATGCTTTAAGGGCTTCTTGAAGGTGAGTGGCTAAGCATTGTTCTATTGTTTAGTCAGCTGCATAGTCAAGGAGTCTATTTGGGATTGGAAGTTGTTGATGGTGGAGGCAATACTTCTTTGAATTTCAGCAGCCATGCTTCTCTGAATTTCAGCCATACTTCTTTGAATTTCAGCAGCCATGATCTTCTGAAATCCTTCATCATTAAGTTGTTGGAGTTGCAGGAACATCTCCTTAAGGTCCAATGCATGTGAAGGTTGGGAGGTGTTGGCGCCAACTGTTTGAGAAGAAGAACCTTGATGTTGTTGAGTATGAGTGTCTCCATAGGACTGGTGTACACAAACATCATGGTCTTGATGCATCTCTGGCGCCTCTTGTTGTTGGACAGCTTTGACTTGATGTTCTTTGTAGTGGTTTGGTGAAAGAACACTAGGAAAGAGTTTTGTGATTTCATTGAGTAGCAAGTCAACTCTCATCTGCCTGGCTTTCATCTCATGCAATTCTGTCTCTAGCTTTTCTTCAGTGGCTTTGGACTGTTGTTCCTTATCATCCACATAATCCCAATTGCTGAGTGCCATGTTCTCTACTAATATCCAACCTTCATCAACATCTTTCCCAAGAAAATAACCATTACTTGCTGTATCTAGAAGGATTCTTATCTTTGGGAGAACACCTCTATAGAGTGTGGATAGTAGCAGTTCCTTGGTGAAGCCATGGTGAGGGCATTGATGAGTGAAGCCTCTAAATCTTTCCCAAGTGTCTCCAAAGCTTTCATTAGACCACTGCTTGAAGTTTGTGATCTCATTCCTGAAATGTGCAGTTCTTGAGGGAGAAAAGAACTTAGTTAAGAAAGCACCTTTACATTGTTCCCAAGTGGTAATGCTGCCTTGTCCTATAGATTTCTCCCATAATCTAGCTCTATCACCAAGGGAAAATGGGAATAACTTGAGCTTCAAACCATCATCTGAGACTCCACTAAGCTTTGTCAAAGTGCATATCCTCTCAAAGTGATCTAAGTGCTCAAGAGGATCTTGGTTGGGCAATCCAAAGAACTTGTTTTCTTGAATCAAAGCAATCATGCTGCTCTTTATCTCATAGTGGTCAGTCTCCATAGGTGGAAGAATACCTTGTCTTGAAGCATAAATTGAAGGTATATCAGCAGCACCAATAGGTCTCAATGGTCTTTGAAACAAAGCTCCTTGTAAACCATGTGGACCTTGCTGTCCTTGTATGCCTTGGATCCCTTGATGACCTTGTGGATCTTGCAAACCAAAACCAGCAGCATATTGATGTTCTTCCATGCTTCAACAGCTGAATTCTGATTCTGCAAACCCAAATCCTTGACCTTGAACCTCAGTTGTAGCTGTAGACACTTAAAAGTAAGTGTTGTGGTACCTACAAAAGAAATTCTAGAACAGAAGAAAAATCAGTAACCAAAAATGAAAATAGCAAAGCTTGATCTCAAGATCTCTACAAATCCTACTGAACAAAGCATTCTCCTAATGGCAACGGCGCAAAATTGATACAAGAGTTTTTGGAACTTGATTCAATTACCCAAGCTTGTACTAATCAGTTATAGTATAACATAGGGTTTTATCAATCCAAAAGGGGAGAATGAAACAGTAAGAATGCAGTACAATTCTTAATTCAAGCAAACAAAGATGGTTTTGAAGTCTAACAACATAAATGATCAAGCAAAGAAGCAAAAGAAACGAAAAGAAAGCAATTAAAGAGCAGTAATGGCAAACAGAAACAAATCAAAAACAGAGTAAAAGCTGAAAAAAACAAAGTAAAACTAAACTTCAAAGATTACAAGATGGTTGAAGATCAATTCAATGGTGATAGGGTGATCATGTTCATGTCTAGAGTGATCAAAACAACCAATTCTAAACACTCAACCTTAGGTAAGGAGCACTAATATAGACTAATCCAATCTCTTGGCATTAATCCCTTTTCTAATCACATATTCAAGATAAATCTCTTTACTCAAACACATAATCATCAAGCATTAAAATCAAGTTCCATAAAACCAATTAGCATGCTAGACATCTAATCTCTTAGGCTAGGTTTACTAATCTCTTATATGATATATCAAACATCAACTCACATTCTCATGCATAATCAATGTCAAAAGGCAATTTCTCATCAATATGGTACTAAGCAATAAGCACATTCATGCAAGAAATGATAGATGCAAAGACTCATGATTATCAAAACACCATTTTCAAGCATTGAATTTCATTCAGGAATTTCATCAAACACTTGATGTGTATGTGAAAACCCTAAAATCAAATTCTCCAACAAATAGGTACTAAGCATTAAGCACAATAATATAAGAAAGGGAATGAGAAGATCTAAGCCCTAATCAATATAAACAATCACTAAAATCACCCCATCTGCCCTAATCTCAAACCTAAAGCAAACTACTCACTAATCATGGTGAAAACCATCAAATCTATGAAGAAAAGATAGTTAATCATGATTAGGAAGAAAAAAGATTAAGGAAAATGAAAACTATTATTGAAATAAGCAAAGATTCAAATACAAAGTTATTCAAAATCTAGAGAAGAGAATAAGAATTGATGGATAAAAGCTTGTGTCCCCGGAAATTAGGGATTTTAAGTATTTATAGGAGTCTAAGCAAAAAAGATAAAATTGTAAGTAAATGGTCTTCAGTCTGGCAGCGTATCGGTCAGTTGTGTCGGTCTAGGCTGATCGATATGAATCATATCGGTCAGTTGTATCGGTCTTGATTGATCGATACGTTTGATCGATATGGGTTGAGAGGTCTCACGAAAATTGCGATATCTGTTGAACGGCATATCAGAATGACCTAAAACCAAGTTTTCCTGAAAGCTACCTCACGTGGCTACAACGTTTGTGAAGAGTGGAGATGCTGAATAGGGAAGAAGGCTACTCGTCCGAGCTGATCTTCAAGTCGGTCAAGATCAACGGTAAAAACTCCAGATGGACCTGTGCTCACTTTATTCACCGTAACGCTTCAACCACTGATGGGAATGACTTGAAACTAATTCCAAATGAAAGCTAACTCAAGTGGCTATAAAGTTAATGAAGGACGCTGGAGCCAAATCGGAATGGAAACATCTCATCTGAGCTGATCGTCAGTCCATATGAATCCTGTCGCTCACTCTTGACCGATTCTGGTGACCGAAATTCATCCGTTAGTTTTATGTCGATCACTTCTGATCAACACATATGACCGAATTCCATCTGCTGTGTTTGTGTCGATCACCCTTGACCGATCTGGTGACCGAAATTGCTCCGTATCGGTCATCCTTGACCGATATTCACCGTGCTCTGGCCGAAAACTTCTGCAGAGATTGTCTGCTTTGATCCTTCTTGCTCCCTTTTCCCCAACTAGCATCCTGGATCATCCCCAAAACTCCTCCAAGCTCCTTTTAGCTCCAAAAGCACCTAAAAACATCTAAAATGCAAAGAATATGCAAACTATACTCTAAATGCAACCTAAGTCTAAAAGGAGAATAAAATGGGACAAAAGCTAAGGGAAAACATGCAAAAGAGGACCAAAATATGTACTAAATGCAGTCCTAAATAGTAGAAATACAAGGGATATCACTTGTGGACACTTGGAGAACTTAGCCATGTATGCGAAGGACCTGATATTGAGTAGCGGATCGAGCAAGGCAGGTCGATCTAGACGAGATCGACCAGAAGATCGAGTGACCCAAACCGATTCAAGGGGAAGGATCGAGACCAAGATCGAGAGAGGCGATCGATCTGGAGTACGAACGTGAATGATGCCATGCAGAACGAGAGCCAGATCGAGACCACGACTCGATCATCCAAAGATCGAGTAAAAGATCGAAGGAAGTGCTCGATCCATCCAACCAGATCGACTTAAAGATCGAGCAGAAGAAGACGATCCATGAAGAAGATCGAGTGAACTGATCGATCTTTGGAGCCTTATCCGACCAGCTGGTTTTTGGCATCTAGTGAGGGGACCATTTGGAGATGTTTGGCCATTTTAGGCAAAGGAGGCGATCACTTTCTATTATCCACGCTTTATCTTTTCTTTTTGAGTCTTCTTGTAGGCGATTTCCGCCATTGTCGAACCTTAAGCCTTCCCTTGTTTTCAAACTTTGAATCTTTTGAATATTAAGTCTTTTTCTTTAATCGCTTGCTTAATCATGTTTAGTTCTTCTTTTACCGCATTTTAATTGATTTCAATAATGAGTAGTGAGTAGTTTTCTTTGGGTAAGGGGTTGAGGCGATTCAAAGGGGTTTAAGGGTTTAAGCTTTTGGATTTCTTTTTGTTCTTAACTTATTCTTTTCTAGGATTTGAGGTCTTAAGGCTTAGAGAATCTTGGAAAAGATCTCTATGATTCCAGGGTTTCTCTTACCTTGACCGGATTCAGAGATCCTTGAAAACCAAATCCTAGAGACTAATCTATCCTCTCCCAAACGCCATGGTTGAAGAGGGGGTTAGTTAAGCCACTATTTAGGATCTTTGCTTAATGTTCTTTGATCCATGTTTCCACTACACACCATAGGTTAGGAGGAAGGGTCAGAGAAAGGGGTCTTACCACACGCCATGAAAGATCCTAATTTAAGTTTCCTAAGGCTTAGGGAAAGCTCTTTAAATGAGTAGACCTAGGTGTTTTCAAACAAAAGCTTGAACCTTTAAATATCTTGAACATGATCCTCGACCTTGAACCCTCTTTTTAGCATTTTAAAACCTCTGTTTATCATTCTCTTGTCATAAAGCTTGCATCTTGATCATTAGAAGTCATTCATCTTAAGTTGTTAAAATCGATCTGTTTTACCCGTTTCAGTGCTAGATTTTTGGTTATTAGTAGATTTGCATTTTAGAGTCTCTGTTTTTTTCTAGTAGTCGTTAACCCTCTTCCAGGATTTTAAAATAGTTTTCTTAGTAGTTTGGTCGTTGTATTTAGTTTTTTTTTTGATTTTACCATCTAATTACCCGATCTGCTTAGATTTGCTTAGCATTTGCATTCTTAGTGTTCTTTTTTCACCCAGGCTGGATTGATACCTCGTGCATACTATACTACATCGTGATAGGTTGCTTGAGCTTTGATATTCCTTGCTTGCAAAATCCTGTTTATCAATCATGCAAGCAAGAAATCAGGCAATCAAGCAATCAAACAAGTAAGAAATCAAGCAATCAGGCAAGCAAGAAATCAAGCAATCAGGCAAGCAAGAAATCAAGCAATCAAACATGACCTCAGTGGCCGAGATTCTGTTAGGGACGGTCACGTTTCGTCCACGGTTATGGGTACCGTACAACTCGTCACAGGGCCCGTGTTGCCTGGACGGTTACGTTTGACCTACAGGGGCGGCTATCTTGCAACCCGTCCCCGGGGTCGACTTCTCCCGGGAGTGCATTTATGGTTGTCCTGTAGGGGCGTGAAATTCATACCCTTGCAACTGTCTGTCAGTTGATATTCAGAAGACCTTCGGTAGGGTTGGTGGTCTTCCTTCGAGCATTCCTGCGCAAATCTTTGGGGTCTGGCGAGTGCGGTCCACATGACGAGTCCTTGGTGGTTCGAAACGCAACGCGTCACTTCACGCGGCGCGTGCCACTTCCTCGGGAGCCTCCGGTCACCTTTTCGGCTGTGGCAGACTCCTTTTCTCTCTCCATATTAAATGCGCGTCACATCCCAAACACGGTTTGAGAGGCTAATAATTACTAGTTTGGCACTGACTTTTGGCTTTCTCCAACTGACGCGATTCCTCTCGCGTGCCTCTTTGATTTCTTCTTCTTCTATAAAATTGTGAAGTCTGCAGTTCTACGGATTTACTCTTTTTCCGAAGCGAATCCCTAGAACTCTCTTTTCTTAAACTCTCTTTCTTTTCTGCCACACATCCGTCTTCTCGATCAATTGAGATGTCGGCTTCAAGTTCATCGTTTGGCGAGTGGCGTGCTCGCTACTCCTGGGCCGGAGCAAAGTCTAGGATATCGCCGGGATGCCCTCGGCGTCCAACCCTGCTGACTTCTCCTGGGCCGGGGGCGAGGTCGAGGACATCACCGAGACGGCCTCAGCATCCAACCCGGCTGACCGCCCTCCACCGACTTGCACGTCGGACTTACTGAAAAGGGTCCTGTCAGCCAACCTCCCCTACTCCTCCTGGCTGGGAGCCATTTTTCCCGGCGAGTGGGACTGGGCCAACCGTCCACCTGGACACTGCATCGCGATCCATGATGACTACATCTTGTACGACTTCCGAGGTAGCCTTCCTCGGATGGTGGTCGACTTATGCCAATTCGTCAGCATCTGACCAGAGTTCGGGTCCGTGGCTCCACGGTGCTGCTGTTTTATCAGCTCTGGAACCTGACTGCTGACGCTCTCCGCTACACCTTGCACGCTAGGGATGGATGCACTGCCCCTATCCTCGGCGACTGATCCGGGAGCCACGACTGGCGGGAGCGATACTCTTCCTGAACGGTACTGCAGGAGGCAACGTCCAGCTCACCTGGATGCCTCGTGGTATGACTCTTCTACCACCGTCTTTTCTTTCTCGGGTTTACTCCGCTGACACTGTCATTTCATTGTTGTCTTGCATTATCAGGCTCTGGGATGCCGTCGGCCTCCGAACGGGTTGAGCTGCACCATATGCTTGGGATACACGAATGGTTCTGGTTGTTCGATTTCCTGCTCTCTCCGCCGAGCATCGGGGAGAGTTCGCTTGTCCTTCCGTCCGGCATGTCTCCAGACACCCCAGGTAGTAATTATGACCCTTTTACTACTGAACTCGTGCTGGTTCCACGATTCTCATCTGTGGGCTCTAACCTGGCAGGTTCTCGAGATCGGATCGAGGAAATCTGGGACCTTAACGCCCCCGACGGTGTCCTGCTCCCGGCAAGGTTTATGCGGGCTGCACGAAGGACACCTGTCCAGACGCCACGCCGGAGGCCTCGAGCCGACTCTCCTGAAGGGGAAGCCTCGTCTTAGCCTTCGAGCCAACGGCGCCTCACCGGATCTCCCGTGGTGAGGGCGACATCGTCCCCGGGCCCCTCTCCCGTTCGCCCCGTGCTCTCCTCTTTGGAGTCTGACTCAGCAGACAGCAGCGGGGCTCCGAGAGACTCTGACGCTCCGGAGTACTTGGGTACCGTCGAGAGATCCAGATCCGCCCGAGCCACCACACCGGTCCCTGCTGCACCAGGCTCGCCGAAGGCAATGAGTGTCTCTTCGGAGTCGGAGCCAGTATTCATGCCTCCTTGTCTAACCGCTCCCTCAACCCGCGAGCTCACCGGATGGCGGCTGACCGCCTTGGAGCTTATACAGTCGCTAGATGCGGTAAGCTACTTCCTTGGGACGTCTTCCTTTACTTTTCGAGATTTTTCCTTTGACTCACCGGTTTCTTCGCTTCTGATAGAGTCAGCGCTCGCTTAAGAAGTTGGAGCACGAGCTCCATGCGGCCAAGCATCGCGAGCGCGGTCTTGCCGACAGGGCCAGCGAGCTCCAGGCCAAAATCTTGGTGACCTGGGACAAACTCGTCGAAGCCCAGACTTCCACCCGGGGGGAAGATCTCAGCGCGGAGATGGAACGCCTATCCTTGGCGTTGACTGAAAGCCAACAGGATCTGGAAGCTCGCAATTCGAAAGTGCAAACGCTCCCTCAAACCCTCATGGTGTACCGAGGGTTCGCTCCGGGGGCTGAGGTGGACCTGGCGTCGATGGCGACCGAGGCTTTCTCGACGAGCCAAAAACCGATTTGCATGCTCAGGCGGGAGCTCGAGGGAGAACAATGACGTGGCAGGCCGCGGGGTCCGGATGCTTCAGGGGCGGCTGGAGGCGTAGCCCCTTCTTCACCGGCGGGATCTCCACGCCCGCCTGGTTTTTAGATAATAACCTTTAATTCGGGCACTCGTGCCCCTTGTAAATTTCTCTTTTAAACCCGGATCGGTGGCTGTTTTGGCGTTATCTGTTTGAAAGAAATGCATTTTGGTTTGCTTCATAAGCCTTTGCCTTTTGCACAATTATTTCGTACTTTGCTTCGTTTTGCGGATCAAAGATCTCGGCTTTGGGTCCAATACGTGTAATGGTCTTGAAGCCTCGAGATGGTTAAGCATAACCGTGGTCTGCGTGCCTTACATGCTTTTGCATAGCTAATTTGAATGTTTCGCTTCCCTCGCGGAACCCTCTCCGGTGATCCCCCCCTCCTTCTAGCGCCAACTGTTCAGGAGAAAATTTCGGGATGCCACGTGGAGGTGTGTGATTCGTCGGGGGAATTGAACTGTATCTCCGAGTTTCGTCCTTTGGGGGGAAAGGCGGTGTGTCGTTTTGGGGCGGAAGCTTCTGCTGTTGGGGTGACGGGATAAACGTCGCTCTTCATCCCGTAAACACTCAATAAAAGGTTAGACAGGCTTCCGAGAAGACCGAAAGGGGGTTTTCTCCTCCGGTCAGTCGATCTCCTTCTGTGTGGTGATCTCTTCTTATTTATACTCGCAGGCTCCTTGTCCTGTCTCTTCCATCCGGCGTGCCAGGAGAGCAGATGAAGTTAATGATTCTAGTGTGTTTGGGGAAGTTCGCCAACTGCCCCGGACAGTACACCGGAGTGGGTCGGCCGAGCTAGCATGGCGTGTGTCAGTGTCTAGCGCAGTCTAGATCCACGTGTCGGGCTCTCTCTTGACCCGGTAAAATCGGTCCCAACACCTACATGTATAAACATATTTATTATTTTTTAAAAAAACAAAACCAACTATACATTATAAAAATATATATTACAAAATATATACTTTGTTATTTTTTTTTTAACACATAAAAATCATACTTCGATTTTTTTACAAATATACGGGTAAATATAAATATTAATTGTGTAAAAGTTAAACTCGCATGCAAGCTTGTCGTGCATACATTTTGTTAACCTCAATTACACTCTAATTTTAATTTTAGTTGTTAGAAAATTTATACTTTTTTTTATCGTGCGAGCCAACCATTTACCCCTCTTATGATAAATAAATATGGTATAATTCATTTTGGTTTAATTAGCAATAGGTCAATAAAAATGTATACTTATATATATATATATATATTGGCAAGATTATATTATGTAAAGAGAAAAAGAAAGTATTATATAGATAATATTCTAAACATATTATAAGAATTTTTAATTATTATTTAATATTACTTTTATACTTGCAATTATATGTTACTATAAACATTAGGAAAAATTAAAAGTTTTCAAAAGATACAAAACGATATGAAACGTTTGTGTGATTGTTGTTAAACACTAAAATTGTATATGTATAAAAACATAACATTTATATAATGTATAAGAAAATTAATCAATACTTAAATATTACAACTAGTTATGTCTATAAAACAAATTATACTTGCATATGTATACGGGAAAAAAATAAAAATTAATTAAATTATGATATATTTTTATATTTTTCTGGCTAATTAGTTATCATATTTACATTTTTCATCAAAAGAAATATTTTAAATTTTTAGTTAATATTTTTTTTATCTTCATTTTCTATTGAAATATGTAATATTTTCTATTAATTTATCATTATTTTTATTATTAAATTTTTATTATTTTATTATCAATACATAATTAATCATATATAAATAAAATATTTTTAATACTATATTAATCATAATTAAAAATATAAAATAGTTTATAGTCTGCACACAGTACAGACTGATCAACTAGTACTAATTAAAAGATGATATTCTATAAATAAAGCCCAAGACATGCATAACAAAATGAAAATAAAAAATAAGTAAAATACAATTATTAAATTAATTACTTTAGAATAAAATAAATTTATGAAGTTTGATTTTCTAATACCCAAGTCAAAATGTTTACGTTTCTACAATAATATATTTTTTTTTAAAAACTCTAGTCACTTAACTTATCCCCCATTTATGGGAATCGTTTGAGGGACGAACACTATTTATAAGAAAGGATATTTTCCCTGAAAAAACTAATATCCATATGGTTATCTTTTACCTAGAAATCGCCACACTAGAGGAGATAAGAGATGGATTTTAATATTGTGTTGTTGGGATTGATTTTACCAGATTAAGAGAGAGTACAATATGTAGATTTTACACTGATTTAGACACTAACACACGTTACGCTAGTTCGGCCGATCCACACTCCCATACTGTTACGGGACAGTTGGCGAACTTCTCCAAACACGCAAGAATCATTATCCTTACCTGCTCTCATGGCGCGTCAGGTGGAAAAGACAGAACAGAAGACCGCGAGTATAAATACGAGGAAATCACCATACAGAAGGGGATCGATTGGTCGGATCTGAGAAAACCCCTCTGTAGGAGGAGGTAACGATTTGTATATGGATCAGTCGGCTCTGGTTATTTAGGACTCTGGTCCAGCAGGCCCAGTGGCCCACCCTGTGCCAGCTCCCTCTAGGGACTGCACACACACTGAGCATGTTCCCCACGAACTTGTTCATCCTCCGGGACTGTATCCTACTGGGATTCTAGGGCTCAGGCCTCTCAGATCTCCGGATCTTCCCCTCCAGTCCCCCCAAATAGGGCCGACGGACAAATCAGCATGCTCCTCACTAGGACATGCTTGCCACTCAGGCACAACAGGAATTGAGGTCGCTGACTCGCAGGCTTTCTCTTCCTGATAACTTCTTGACCTCTTCCCCTTCGGGGTTTGTCACAAGCACGTTCTTAAAATCCATAAACTTCCGCGTAAGCACAATGCAAAGACTGTTAATGCAGTAAGGGAGTCGAGGTAACGCCCTCGGGCAACGTCCTACTCCGCACCAGCTGCATTCAAGTAGCGATCCCCCCCCTTGCATAAGTGATATCTCATACATTTGCATCATTTAGGCTTGCATTTAGTGCATGTTTTGGTTCTCTTTTGCATATTTTCTTTCTCTTTAGTCCCACTTTCTTCTCCTTTTAGACTTAGTTTGCATTTAGGATGTAGTTTGCATTTTCTTTGCATCAATGATGTTTTTAGGTGCTTATGGAGCTATGAGGAGCAAGGAGGAGCTTTGGGAATGAACCAGGAGGTTAGCTGCGCTAAAATTGAGCAAGAGGAGCCAAGGCAGACGATTTTTGCAAACCCTATGGATCAGTCGGCTCTGGCAATTCAGGACTCTGGTCCAGCAGGCCCCAGTGGCTCACCCCGTGCCAGCTCCCTCCGCGGACTGCGCACACACTGAGCATGCTTCCCCGCGAACTTGCTTGTCCTCCGGGACTGTATCACACCGGGATTCTAGGGCTCATGCCTCTCAGATCTATGGATCTTCCCCGCTAGTCCACACCAATAGGCCGAGCGAAAAATCAGCATGCTCCTCACTAGGACATGCTTGCCACTCAGGCACAACAGGAATTGAGGTCGCCGACTCGCAGGCTTTCTCTTCCTGATAACTTCTTGACCTCTTCCCCTTCGGGGTATGTCACAAGCGCGTTCTTAAAATCCATAAACTTCTGCGTAAGCACAACGCAAAGACTGTCAATGCAGTAAGGGAGTTGAGGTAACGCCCTCGGGAAACGCCCTACTCCGCACCAGCTGCATTCGAGTAGCGACTCCCCCTTGTATAAGTGATATCTTATACATTTGCATCATTTAGGCTTGCATTTAGTGCATGTTTTGGTTCTCTTTTGCATATTTTCTTTCTCTTTAGTCCCACTTTCTTCTCCTTTTAGACTTAGGTTGCATTTAGGATTTAGTTTGCATTTTCTTTGCATCAAGGATGTTTTTAGGTGCTTATGGAGCTATGAGGAGCAAGGAGGAGCTTTGGGAATGAACCAGGAGGTTAGCTGAGCAAAAATAGAGCAAGAGGAGCCAAGGCAGACGATTTCTGCAAACCCTATCGGTCAAGGCACGAACGCTATCGGTCAAGGCACGAATGCTATCTGTCAAGGAGTGACCGATAGAGGAGCTATCGATCAGCCTATCGGTCAAGAGGACTGACCGATAGAAAACAAATGAGCGTATTCCGATCACCCTATCGGTCATCTTCAGACCGATAGCAAACATATCGATCAACCTATCGGTCAGGGAGTGACTGATAAGATCCTGACTGAAGACCACTTATTTACAGTTTTGCCATTTTCGCTTGGACTTCTTTAAATATGAAAAATCCCTAATTTCTGGGTACATTCTATTATCCAGCAGTTTCTTCTTCTTTTGTTTTGGTTTTTGATTTTGTAACTTGAATCTTTGCTTGATTTTAATTTAAGTTTGCATTTATCTTCTTGTTTAATCTCTCTAATCATTATTTGTCATCTTTCTCTCTTTGAATTGATGGTTTTAATGGTGCTTAATGAGTAGTCTTTTTAGGGATCTGAGATGGGCTAGGTTTAGAGAATTTGAAACTCTATCTATGATTGCTTAGTGTTAATTCTTCCATTTTCTTACTTGATTGCTGTGTTTATTGCTTGATTAGTCCATTTTCTTACTTGATTGCTGTGTTTATTGCTTGATTAGCCCTAATTAGGTTGATTAGGATCTTAGGTTCATTTTATGCCCACCAAGTGTTTGATGAAATACCTGAACTGCTTTGCAAGAGAATTGCTTATCCTAGCTCAAGAGATTGGCTGTCTAGGTAGTGATTTGACAATATAGGATTGATAGAATGGTCTTAATGCTTGCTGTTTGTCATTTCACTAATGAGAATTAGTTCTTGACTTGATAATTAGCAAAGAGATTACTACCAGGAGATATAATTAGTCATATAAATGAATTCTATGCATAAGGAATAGCATTGTGTGAGTTTGCAAGCATCATAGGTTGAGTTAAGAGTTCCCTAACACCAATTATCTCATTTCAAGTCCTACCTTTTCTCTGTTTTTAGCTTGATTTCGAAATTGCTCTGTTTAGCCTTTGTTTTAGTTGCTTTGCTTGCTTTTCACTCTTTGTTTGATGTTCTCTTCACTTCTGTTTGATCCTTTAGTTTGTTCATCTAAACTATCTATGTTTGCTTGAATTAAGAGCTCTATTGCACTCTTACTGCTTCATTCGCCCCTTTTGGATTGATAAAACTCTATTTTATACTACAACTGATTAGTACAAGCTTGGGTGATTGAATCAAGTCCCAAAAAGTCTTGTATCAATTTGGCGCCGTTGCCATTAGGGAATACTTTGTTCAGTAGGATTTGTAGAGATCTTGAGATCAAGCTTTGCTATTTTCGTTTTTGGTTACTGATTTCTCTTTTGGTCTAGAATTTCTTTTGTAGGTACCACAACACTTGTTCCTAAGTGTCCACATCTACAACATAGGTTCAAGGTCAAAGAATTTGGGTTTGCAGCATCAGAATTCAGCTGTTGAAGCATGGAAAAACATCAGTATGCTGCTGGTTTTGGTTTGCAAGGTCCAGAAGGTCCACAAGGTCTTCATGGAATTCAGAGCTTACAAGGACAGCAAGGTCCACATGGTTTACAAGGTGCTTGGGTTCAAAGACCACTGAGACCTATTTGTACTGCTGATATACCTTCAGGTTATGCTTCAAGACAAGGTATCCTTCCACCTATGGAGACTCAGCAATATCAGATCAAGAGCGGTCTCATCACTATGATCCAAGAAAAGCAGTTCTTTGGATTGCCAAACCAAGATCCTCTAGGGCACTTGGATCACTTTGAAAGGATATGTGCTTTGATAAAGCTTAGTGGAGTTTCAGATGATGGTTTGAAGCTCAGGTTATTTCTATTCTCTCTTGGTGATAGAGCTAAATTATGGGAGAAGTCTTTAGCACAAGGAAGCATCACTTCTTGGGATCAATGCAAAGGTGCTTACTTAACCAAGTTCTTCTCTCCCTCAAGAACTGCACACTTTAGGAATGAGATCACAAACTTCAAGCAGTGGTCTAATGAAAGCTTTGGAGACACTTGGGAAAGGTTCAGAAGCTTCACTCACCAATGTCCTCACCATGGCTTCACCAAAGAGATGCTGCTCTCCACACTATATAGAGGTGTTCTCCCAAAAATAAGGATCCTTCTAGATACAGCAAGCAATTGTTACTTTCTCGGTAAAGATGTTGATGAAGGATGGCTCCTAGTGGAGAACATGGCACTCAGCAATTGGGACTATGTCGATGACAAGGAGCAACATTCAAAAGCCACTGAAGAGAAGATGGAGACATCATTGTATTAGATGATAGCCTTGCAGAAGAAAGTTGAATTGATGCTCAATGAGACCACTAAACATCTTCCTAGTGTTGCTTCACCAAACCACTACAAAGAGCATCAAATCAAAGCTTTTCAACTACATGAGGCGCCAATAATGAACCAAGACCATGATGTTTGTGTACACCAGTCCTATAGAGACACTTATACTCAACAACATCAGGGTTCTTCTTCTCAAACAGTTGGCGCCAACACCTCCCAACCTTTACATGAATTGGACCTTAAGGAAATATTCCCGCAACTCCAACAACTTCAGAATGCAGAATTTCAGAAGATCATGGCTGTTGAGATTCAAAATAGTATGACTGACATTCAAAGAAGTGTGACTGTTGAGATACACAAAGGCAATGGCTCCAGCTTGTAATCCCAACTAGGTCCATTGAATATGAAGATCAGCAAACTAGAAAGCATGGCTCAACAATCTACCTCTTCACTTGCACCAGAGTGTGTCAAAGCTGTCCCTTTAAGAAGTGGGAAGCAACTTCCTCCAAGAGTGGCACCTTCTACACTCAATGTGGACATTGAGGAACAAGAAGAGGGGGTGGAGGCTAAAGATAATGAATAATCTCAAGAGGATGAAGTAATTGAAGCTGAAAAGGGTCCAGAAAACACCAAAGACAAGGAAGTGGTTAAGGGAAAATCAAAGGAAGCCTCTAAAGAGTTGATCAAGGAACCAAGATTCATCCCTCCTCCTTATCAGCCCACCATACCTTTTCCTGAAACATTTAAGAAGCAGCTGGTTGCTAAATACAAAGGGCTCTTTGATGAACAGATGAAGACGATACAGCTCACAATGCCACTGCTAGATGCCTTTGTTCTGGTTCCTCATTATCAGAAATTCTTAAAGGATGCTGTTGCTGAAAGAACCAAGGACCTACAAGGGATGGTGGTCCTCACACATGAGTGTAGCGCCATTATTCAACAGAAGAAAGTGGCTCCCAACAAGCTAGGAGATCCAGGGAGCTTTACCTTACCCTGCTCTATAGGTCCACTTCTGTTTGAGAAATGTTTGTGTGATCTAGGAGCTAGTGTCAGCTTGATGCCCTACTCTGTAGCACAGCGCCTCGGCTTCACCAAGTTCAAGGACTGTAGAATCTCTTTGGTGTTGGCTGATAGATCAGTGAGGCTCCCCAAAGGCTTGCTTGAAGATGTACCACTCAGGATTGGGAGTGTAGAGATGCCTACTGATTTTGTAGTTTTGGATATGGATGAGGAACCTAGAGATCCTCTCATTCTTGGGAGACCCTTCCTAGCCACAACAGGAGCTGTCATTGATGTTAAGAAAGGGAAGATTGAGCTACAGTTGGGCAAATATATGTCTTTGAAGTTTGACATCAAGCAGATTATGCAGCAGCCTACTATTGAAGGTCAAGTGTTTCAAATTGAGATCTTAGAGAAGCTGCATGATGAACTTCAAGAGGTGTTGTGTTGTGAGGATAAACTTCAAGTGACTTTGACAAAGTGATATATCATGGTTTTTATGGTTTTTAACCATGATATAAGTCCTTTTTATTGAGTCTTTTTGGTCTTTTTAGAGTCCTAGAAGAGTCTTTGCAGGTTATAGCATGTCTGGAGCATAATTGGAGATTTTGGAACCTTTTGGAGCATTCGGAGTGGAAGCCACGAAGTACCAAGCTCGAAGCAGAAAGTATCACATATGGTGACGCTCGTCACCCATTAAAGAAGGAGTGTGGCTGTTTTATTAAAAGTATGAAGAAGATTTACAGAATTGGCCCAAAAGTTCCTTTATTTACATGAAGACCCCAGATCGTGTTTAGACTCTATTTATTAGGTTTTTCAGCCATTGTTGGCTATTATCTTAGTTTTTGAGAATTCAGAGAGCTTAGAGAGAGAGATTTATTCAGAGCTTTTTGGGGAGATAAATCCTGTACTCTTTTGAGAAGATTTCGAACCCCCTTTATTTCTTACTCTTTCTCTTAATGCAATTTTATTCAGTTATGTTTTGTGATTCCATAATCATGTCTGAGTAATCTGCTAGTTAAGTTAGGGTTTTTCAAAGGTTGATGGAAAGATTGTAGAATCGCTATCTGTTAGGAATATCTTATGGTTTTTCATCTCTGCTTGCTTTAAAATCGAATTTCTGAGACACATCATCTAGGAATCCGAAAATCTTAGGTTGTTAAATATATGTGAGAGCATTATTCATAACCTGAACTAGTATTTGATGAACAAAACAACTTAGTGCAAAGAGATTTGGCTTAGGAGTTTTGTAAACAATTGAATCTGATCATTCCTGCATGCTTAGGTTGTTAGAGTTTGCAAAGAGATTTGAAACTCTGTGATTTAGGCATAGATAACTTTTGCAATGAGAATTGATTAGTTATGCATCAGTGATTCATGTTTAAAACGGTTCTTAATCATTCCTGATTTCCTGCGTCATACATTCTTGGATTCAACCTGCGAACTGCCCTGACTTAGCGCTTTTAGTCTTCTGGAACTTAGATTATCTTACAAAATCGTTTGCTTACTTTCATTCATTCATTCGCATTACATGCATCATATCTTGCTTAGCTTAATCCGAATCTACATTCGATAGTGTAGTCTGCATTACTCTCTTGGGATTTCGATACCCCTTGTACTACAACTGCTTTGCTGTGCACTTGCAGTAGTTTTATTTGGATAAAACCTGAGCCCTATCAAGTTTTTGGCGCCGTTGCCGGGGAGTAATAGCTGCCTATCGATTTTTAGTATTATGATTTTGTCTAAGTTTTTATTTGTTTACTGACTTTCAGCTACTTTTCTTTGTTCCTGTTTCAGGTGTATGACTAATCGCAGAACCAGAAGCAACAAAGAGAAGGAGCTTGTGACTTTGAGCATCGACGAGCTTGCTAGGTTGGAGAGAACTAACAGGAAAGCTAAGAAGCAATCTACAATGGTCGCTCCACTTATCTTGGTTGAAGATGCAGAAGGTCACTTGGTTGACAGGGAAGGAAACACGAGGAACGAAGAGGGGCAGAGAATTGATCAAGAGGGGAATGTCATTGTTGAACAGCAGGTTCAGCAAGTGGCTGTGAACGTGGGAGTCCCTGCTGCTGTCAATAACGCTGCTGGACGTTTTGTTCAGAGGACTCTAGGTGACTACAACAGCCTGCTCAGTTCTATGCCAACAGAGCTGCAATCCGACCTCCTGCCTTCCAGAGGAACGATTTTGAGGTTAAACCAGTCTACTATCAGCTGGTTGGCCAGCATCCATTACATGGTTTACCTCATGAGCATCCTATGGATCATATAGAGAGATTTGAGGACTTGGCTTCCAGTGTCAAAGCTAATGGGGTTAGCAATGACTTTCTGTTCTGCAAGTTCTTTCCGTACTCTCTTGAAGGAGAAGCTGCATATTGGCTGAAGCAACTGGAACCTGCTTCATTGACCACTTGGGAAGACACCAAGAATGCCTTTTTGAATAACTTCTATGATGATGCAAGATCAGAGGACATGAGGATGAAAATTGCATCATTACACAAGGCCCTACTGAAGCTTTTAAGGCCTCTTGGATCAGGTTCAAGTCTTATCAAAGGGACTGTCCTCATCATGGTTTCAGTCAGGTGCAATTACTTGGGATTTTCTTCAGAGGCATTGACTGGAAATATCAGATGGCGCTAGATGCAGCAAGTGCAGGAAACTTCAACACCAACAGACCAGAAGAGGTGATCAGACGGATTGAGAACTTGGTCTGCAGCAACAACACTAAAAACACAGACTTTCAGAGGATGAAACAAGCTGGTGTAGCTGATGAAAATCAGATTGCTGAAGTTAAGGCTAAGTTGGATGATATGGACAGCCTTTTGGTGGGGAAGAAATCAGTTCACTTTGCTGCAGAAGTTGAAACTTTTGAAGCTCCAGAGGAAGTTTAGCAGGAAGATGTAAATTTTATCAATTCTGGTGGTTTTTAGGGACAAAGGTATGGGAATCAGCAGTGGAACAGAGGATACAACAACAACAATCAGAAGAACGCCCTAACAGGAGGACAGATCACGCCTGGTTTCACTCCTAGACCCCCATTCCAGAAGACAGAGTACCAGAAGCCATTCCAGAACAGTGGAAATTACAGAAACTATGGTTCTTCTTCCTATCAACCAGCACCTCCACAAGGGAACAAAATGGAAGCAATGTTAGAACAGATCTTGGAAGGACAACAAAAGCTTACAGTGGAATTTAATGGCAAAATAGATTCGCTCTATCAGGATTTGAATAGAAAAATTGAGAGTCTGAACTCTCATATGAAGAAGCTTGATGTTCAAGTTGCCCAAACTGCAGGAGCTGTTCAGAGGCAAGAAGGATTTCTTCCAGGAAGAACTGATGCTAATCCCAAACACCATGTGAATGCCATCACATTGAGGAGTGGAAAAAACCTGCAACCAGTGTTGCAGAGGGATTTAACCTCAAGGAATTTTGTGGGTATGGAAGAGTATGAAGATGAAGAAATATTTGTTGAAGAACCACGAGTGACGCTCGTCACCAATAATGGGTGTCGCTCGTCACCCATCGAGCACAACCCCAACCCCGACTCTTCACAAATTGGTGACGACCGTCACCAGGTGGGTGACGCTCGTCACCCATATCCAGTGATCGATCCCGACTCGTCCCAAGTGAGTGACGCTCGCCACCATTCCAGTGACGTTGGTCACCAGACACCATATGCTGCAGTTTCGCCTAAGACTTCATATAATGCTAAGGAGACCGTGTATAAACCCAAGATACCCTATCCTAAGCATCCTAAGAAGTCTAAGCAAGAGCTTGAAGATGCAAGATGCAAGGCTATCATGGACAAGTTGGTAATAGAGATCCCATTGATAGATGCTGTAAGGATCACTCCTGTTATAAGGAGGTATGTGAAGAGGATGGTGACCAATAACTTGAGTCTTGAGGTTGGAGCTATGATGATCAACGAGCAGGTCAGTGCAGTGATTCAGAACAGAGTTCCAGAGAAGCTTTCAGACCCAGGAAGCTTTGTTTTAGACTGCACTATCTTCAATGACAAGTTTGAGAGGTCATTGTGTGATCTTGGTTCTAGTGTGAACCTCATGCCTCATTCTGTTGCCAAGAGTTTGGGGATGACCGATTTTAAGGCTACAAGGATATCTCTTGTCCTAGCTGATAGATCAGTCAGAGTTCCTGAAGGAGTGATAGAGGATGTTCCTATCAAAATAGGAGATTGTATGATCCCTACTGATTTTGTGGTTCTAGAGTATGGAGAAGAGCCCAAAGACCCCTTGATTCTTGGCAGACCCTTCTTAGCTACTGCAGGAGCTATTATTGACGTCAGGAAGGGTAGAATAGAGCTGAATGTTGGCGATTTAGTGATGAAATTCGAAATGGACAAGCTGATGAAGAGGCCAACCATAGATGGACAGACTTTTTATGTGGATGTTCTCACAAACATTGCTGATCAGATCTTCCATGAGATGAGTTCAGAGGATCCCTTGGAAAGGGTGTTGACCATTTCTACAGCTGAGTATGAGCATTTAGATGCTGCTGCAACAGGCTACACAAAGATGATGGATGCTACTGCACAAGTGATGCAACTGGTTGCACAGGATGAGCTTGTCTCCACATCTGCGAAAGCTGCCACAATGGGTGATTGGTCTGCAGAAAAAGCACCAAAAGTTGAGCTTAAACAGCTCCCTGCAGGGCTAAGGTACGCATTTCTGGGAGAAAACTCCACCTATCATGTTATTGTTAATGCTTCATTGAACAATGCAGAGCTCACCCTTTTGCTAAGTAAGCTGCGAAAATTTCGCAAAGCTCTTGGCTATTCTCTTGATGACATTTCAGGTATCTCCCCAGACTTGTGCATGCATAGGATACACTTGGAGGATGAGTCAAAATCATCAGTTGAGCACCAGAGGAGGCTGAATCCGAAGTTGCAGGATCTGGTCAAGAAAGAGATCATGAAGTTGTTGCAGGCTGGTATCATCTATCCTATATCAGACAGTGCTTGGGTGAGTCTAGTGCACGTGGTGCCTAAGAAAGGAGGTGTCACAGTGGTAAAGAATGACAAGGATGAGCTGATTCCAACCAGGACTGTGACAGGACACCGGATGTGTATAGACTACAGGAAACTGAATGCAGCAACAAGGAAGGATCATTTTCCTCTGCCTTTCATCGATCAGATGCTAGAGAGGCTGGCGAATCACAAGTACTACTGCTTCCTTGATGGGTATTCAGGCTTCTTTCAGATCTCCATCCATCCAGATGATCAGGAGAAGACCACTTTTACCTGTCCCTATGGCACTTTTGCATATCGCAGAATGCCTTTTGGGCTGTGTAATGCTCCTGCAACCTTCCAGAGATGCATGATGTCGATTTTCACAGACATGATAGAAAAGTTTATGGAGGTGTTTATGGATGACTTCTCTGTTTATGGGTCCTCTTTCAAGAACTGCTTGGATAATCTGTGTGCAGTTCTGCAGAGATGTGAAGAGAAGCACTTGGTTTTAAACTGGGAGAAGTGTCATTTTATGGTTCAGGATGGTATTGTACTCGGCCACAGAGTCTCAAGAGACGGTATAGAGGTGGATAGGGCGAAAATTGAGGTGATGACAAGTCTGCAAGCACCTGATTCAGTCAAAGCAGTGAGGAGTTTTCTGGGTCATGCAGGCTTCTACAGAAGATTCATCAAGGATTTTAGCAAGATAGCACGCCCACTTACTGCTCTCCTGTGCAAGGATGTGAAGTTTGAGTTCACAGAAGAGTGCAAATCCACCTTTGAACAGATCAAACAGGCTTTGGTTACAGCCCCCATTGTGCAGCCTCCAGATTGGGACTTACCTTTTGAGGTAATGTGTGATGCCAGCGATTTTGCAGTTGGAGCAGTGCTGGGACAGAGGAAAGACAAGAAACTCCACGCCATCTACTATGCAAGTAGGACTTTGGATGATGCTCAGAAGAATTATGCAACAACTGAGAAAGAATTGTTATCTGTTGTGTTTGCTTTTGAGAAGTTCAAGCAGTATCTTGTTGGCTCCAAGGTCGTGGTTCATACTGACCATTCAGCACTGAAGTACCTAATGCAGAAGAAAGATGCAAAACCAAGGCTGTTAAGATGGATCCTGCTTCTTCAGGAATTTGACATTAAAGTGAAGGACAAGAAAGGGGTTGAGAATGGAGTTGCTGATCATTTATCCCGGATTCAGGTTGAAGACAGTGTTCCAATCAATGATTTCTTGCCTGAAGAGAATGTTTACTTGGTGGAAACCAGAAAAAAGGAGGAAAGTACTGAAAACCTGCAGTTTTCATGAAATTGCAGGGGAGTGACGAGCGACACCAGGAGGGTGACGCTCATCACCAACCCAGAACAGTCGCGACCAAAGTATACGAGAGAGGTTACGCTCGTCGCCAATATTGGTGACGCTCGTCACCAATCTCAACACTTATCTGCGATTTGTGCAAGCTTGGAGATGGCTTTTGAAGAACCTGTTTATGCTTTACATGATCCAAAGAGGCCCTGGTATACCGATATTGCAAATTATCTTGCTGCAGAGGATGAACCACATGATTTTACAGGCTATGCTAAGAAGAAGTTCTTGAGAGAACTTAGGAGATTCTATTGGGATGAGCCATACCTCTACAAGCAATGTGTTGATGGTATCTACAGAAGATGCTTAGCAGAAGAAGAAGCCCAGGACGTGATTTTTCACTGTCATGGATTAGAATATGCTGGACACTTTGCTACATTCAAGACTGTCTCTAAGGTATTGCAAGCTGGATTTTGGTGGCCTACTATGTTCAGAGACGCCCAAGCCTTCATCACAAGCTGTGATACTTGTCAGAGAAGAGGAAAAATCAGCAGGAGACATGAGATGCCACAGAACTTCATTCTGGAAGTTGAAGTTTTTGATTGTTGGGGTATTGACTTCATGGGACCTTTTCCCTCATCTTATGGGAATAGATACATTCTGGTTGCTGTTGATTATGTATCTAGGTGGGTAGAGGCGTTGGCTACTCCTACTAATGATGCTGCAGTGGTTTTGAAGCTGTTTAAGACCATTATCTTTCCCAGATTTGGTGTCCCGCGGATTGTCATAAGTGATGGTGGTTTTCACTTTGTCAACAAGGTTTTTGACAAGCTTTTGAAGAAGTATGGTGTACAGCACAGAGTGGCCACGCCCTATCATCCCCAAACAAGTGGACAGGTTGAGGTTTCCAACAGGCAGATGATAATGGTTTTTCTTTACGGTCTAATGCAGCAGAGAACTTATCAAAACTCTAATGCATGCAACGTTGTAGTGAGGCAAGCAGAGAGTGTCAATCCAGTTCTAGGTGATAGAGAATCCACAGAGAATGCAAGATCTAGGACAAATCTAAGTGAAATGAGACAGTTTGTTGAGAAAATCTTGAAAACTAATTGCAGCAACCTAAACAGAGTGAAACTTATTTTAAAAATACTAGAAAGCATGCAGTTACCACGAGGAACAAACAGATAAATTAAAGGGAAGAGCTTCGAATTGTTAAAATTCGACTAGTGGATCGACCACAAGATCGACCACTAGATCGAGCAGAAACGATCGATCTCGTCTAAAATCGTAAGAACAAGGAATCTAAAGACCAGGAAGCTATCAAACAACAAGCAAAAGGTGATATGCGACGCAAATAAGCTAAGGAGAGGGGTTTCAGGGTCGAGATTCATATAAGGGGGTTTCAAAGGTTGATCTTGGGTTTGAAACTTTAGATCGACTCACTTGGTGAGGATCTCTAAGCCTCGAAAACAAAACAAGATCTATCCGTGGCTTTCGGTATAGATCACTCTTTCATCCTCTCCTCCAAACCCATGGCTTTTGGTGGAAAAAGAGGTTGAAAGGCAAGGAAAACAGATTTCGAACAATGGTTTAACTAGTCCCCCAAACTACCATGGCTTTTGGGAAGGGGTAACTAATCACTAAGGTGAGATCTTCCGAGGTCCCTGGATCCTGTCAAGGTAAGGGACCTCTCGGATCGTGAAGCTCTTGGCGTGAGAGTCTTCAAGCATTAAGCTTTCATCACCTTAGAAGAGATAGATTTAAAACGTTTAGAAAACAAAACCAAGATCGAACCTTTTCTACCCCTTAATCCTCTCAACCCTTAACCCCGAATGAACTACTCACTACACATAAAGGAAATCAGGCAAGGACGAAGAGAAGAAACGATAAACATGAAAGATAAACTGGATTAAAAACGATAAAGATTCGAAAATACAAAAGCTTGAAACTGTTCTACAATGGTGTTCTTCCGAAAAACCAGAGAGAAAAACTAAAACTTGGAGAGAAGGTAAAAATCTCAAAAATTATCGAAAAGTAGTTGCCGCCTTTGCCAAAAATGCCAAAACAGTCCAATGGTCCCCCCCCCCCCCCCCCCCCGTCGCTAACAGCCCAAAAACGGTTGAAAGGACAGAGATCGACCATTGGATCGAGTTGGTCTCTCGATCATATCCGGCCATCGTGTCTTCGGCTCGATCCGGGTCTCGATCTTCTATGGTGAATCGAGTGTTGCATCCGATCTCGGTATCGATCTCCGGGAGGATCGAGTGGTGTACTCGATCCGGCTCTCGCTCTGCATGGCGTCATTTACGTCCGTACCGATGCATCGACTGCTTCACTCGATCTCCGTCTCGATCATTATCCTTGGATCGCCTAGTTGGCTCGATCTTCTGGTCGATCAACTCCTAGATCGACCGGCCATGCTCGATCTGCTCCTCGATCACTGGTCCTTAGCATTTTCCCGAGCTTCCATGAACTGCTACATTGGTCTCCACACCTCCACGAACCTCCGTGTCTCCAAAGCAACCATAAACAACCTGGAATGGATGCAAAATGCAGAGAAAAATGCAAATGCTGATGCAAGAATGCTCTAGGACTCTAAGTGATGCAAATCTAACCTAAAACATGATACAAATGCATGAAAAACTATCTAATGAGTATGCAAAATGTATGCAAAATGCAATGACATCAACTCCCCCAAACTTACTCCTTGCTTGCCCTCAAGCAACAAAAAATAAGTAAGGAAGAGAGGTTTTCAGAAAAATCAAAGGGGTTTTAAACTTTTTGCAAAGGTGCCTTTCGAATAGATCATCTCAATGTCCTAGTTAACAATTCTAAAATGCTAAGTTTACACTCATACTCCAAAGGACTTAGCCATACTCATCACACAAAGAAATTCAAATCATGACTCTCCTATTCCTAACAATCAAAGAAATTCATCCTTTAACATTCATTAACATTCGAACCATGAATCAAACTTATGCACTTTAAAGCAAAACACATTTGGCTAAGGGTTATGGTTATGTGCATAGAATGATCTCATTTGAAAAGGGTTTATAATTAGACAAGGGTTTCTCTCAAAAATGGTTTGAACTAATGCATAATGCTAAAGGTAAAGACAATTTATGCATACATGATTAGATTCTCATCTACCCATGTAAACTATCAAACAGTCCTATACCCCTCTCATTTATGAAATTTAATCCTCACTCACCACTTAAAAGTCTATCCCTTTCTTCTCAACTCAGCAATCCCCAATTCAAAACAAGAACATTTTTAAACTTTTTAGGCTAGTGAAAAGGTTTTGAAAATAATTTTTGCTCTTTAGATATTTCTTATTGGTAGCTCTCTTATTTTTTTTTTCTTTCTTTTTATTTTTACTTGGCACTTAGGCTCTTTTATTTATTTTTCTTTTCTTTTTCTCTTCTTTTTTTTTTATTATGGGAGAGCTACCTCCTGAAATTTATTAGAGCATACTTAGTTTTTAGAACACAACCTTTCACTTAAAACCCATTTCTTTCTTTAAAACACAAAGTTCTTTAAAACCGAGAACAAATACACAAGAAAGCAACCCCAATGATCCCCCAAACTTATCCTAAGCCTATCCCTAGCTTCAAAATGTAAAGCTAGCAATCAATTATGAAAACCAAATCATGTCGCCTAAACCTAACACTTTATGCCAAGTTCAAACCAAAAATAAGGCCTCACAAAGATGTCACACAAGAACATTTGGCTTCAAAGGAGGGTAAGGTTCAAGGAGGGAGTTCTACTTAGGCTCACAAAGAGTGGTAAAAAGGAAGAAGAGAGCCTAAATATTTTAAAACCATGTGTTCGTTTTCAAATGCATAAGAATGATAATTAGATTTTCAAATTAAGGTTTTCACTTAGTAGGATGAGTTTCAAATCATGAGAGTTCAATTCAAGTCACGAAAATCCTAACTAGTGATCCAAGCATGGTTAGAACTTACTTTCAAAGTATAAACAAAGCATTAGAGAACTACTAACTAGGGCATTGAAATGATTCATAAGTAAAACACCTTTTTAAGAAATCCTAACCCCTTATGCAAATGCAATCAACCTAAGTGATATGAGAAATTCTAGACTCAATCCTACATGTTTCTAAAGGAATGGATGCAACTACATGAATTTTGAAAATTTTTTTAAAACTTTTACCAATTTTTCATGACTAAGACTCAAGGATGCAAAAGAAAGATAAGATCAAAGAACACAAGATTAAATCACACAAGTACTCCCCCAAACTTGCTTGACACCGTCCCGGTGGCAAACTCATCCGAAGGAGCAATCAAATACAATGCAAGAAATAAGAGATGTGCGGTTATATACAATGGAGGAAGGTTGTTACCTCTTGTCTAGGCTCGGCTGGAACTTGAGGATGTTCCAGAGGAGCTAGAGATTGTTGCCTTTCCTTTGTTGCCTGGTTCTTGGAGGGAGTGGCGAGCTGGTTGAATGTTTTCTCCTTGGGTCTCGCGGATCACAACTCCTCCGGTTGAGAGTCTCCTCTTCTCGGGTTGTTGTATTTCCTGGCTTGCAGCTGGCTTAGGCTGGCTTCCTTAGAGTTGTTTGACCTTCTTCCCCAGCTTCTTAAGCATCTTCCCTTGCCACTTGTTGATCTTCCGCTGCATCTCCACCACCGAGGCTAAGAACTTCTCGGTTTTGGTCCTCGGCTCAAAATCCACCTTTGGCAATGTGTAAGCCTCGGGTATCTCATCCTCTGTCCCTGGAGATTCTGACCTTTGGCGCGGTTCAATGGCTGCAGCTGGCGGTTCTCCTAAAGGAGCAAAACACTCCTCCTCCGTCGGTAAGAACTCGATGTTCCCAACACCAAGTAGCTCCGTTTCATCCTTGTTGGGAAGAATGCACACTCGCTTCTTGTCCTCATCATCAATGAAGAGGTAAGCACAGAACCCCTCAGCTGGCGTGCGTCCCAAGCTATCAGTGTTTCTCATGTATGCTTCATCCATGAAGGCTCGGTTTGGGACGTGAGCAAAGTCATGGATGGGCACACCGGCTTGCACGAACAAGGGAGTAAGGAAGCCGCCAATGTAGGATGATGTTGCCTTGCACCGTAAGGCATAAGCCTTGTACTTCACCAGAGAAGCTGCGAGTACACAGCCGTAGTTCACTTCATCGCCGAGTTCATCTTCAATGGGATCTTCATTCTCATCCGGATCGGACACCAAATGCTTCAAACCTTGGAAAAGGAAGCACAGCTCCGTCTTCGTGACAGTAGGAGCAACTGACCTTCCACTGAATGTATTAGCAATCAGCTTCAAGGTATACCTCAGCACTGGATTCCTGACTCTCTTGATCTTGGCGGTGTTGGCTTTGTAATCCTCCTTGCTGATGAGATCCCACAACTCGTCGGCTTTCGTGAAGGCAGGGAACTCCACCTTATGTGCATCAGCCTTGAGACCGTAGGCTTGGCATAGCTCGGGGATGGATAGCGTGTAAGCTTGGCGGCCAACCTTGAAGTAGAGACGGCCTTGAGAAGGAACAGGAGCACTCGGATTCTCGTACCGGAACTCCAAGGTTGCAAGGAAATCAATTGTCACCTCGGGGATAGTAGGGCAGTCCATCCGCGACAAACACCTCAGACCGATGTTGTTGAGGAGTTGATCGAAGTCTCCAAGAAGCCCGAGCCTGGATAGAAGCCCTCGATCAGCAAACTTCATGGGTTCAAGCCGGAGCCTCTCCAACCTCTTCTTATCCCTCTTCTCTTCTTTGCTCCACCGGACCCTCTCTTTAGCAACCACCTCTTGAGTTTCTCCTTCTTGTGCTTGCTCCTCTCTTGTTCTCTTTGGTGCCATTGCTCCTGAAAAAAAAAAATTTCTAGAGAATGTTTAGTAAAGGGCGATTTGATGAGAATAAGAGGATAAGAGAAGAAGATTTATATAGACTACCCTAGAATTTTGGGGATCAAGCAAAAATATTAGCTAAATAAAAGGAAATCAAATCTTTGAGATACTGAAAATCCAGAATTTTTCCTAACACTTAGCTAATTTTAAAAATTCAAATCTGATCCTATATCCTAAAACAAGAACTTGCGATTTTTAAGGAGATTTTTTTGAAATAAAATCATTAAAATCCGAAAATACCTTTTGCAAGTGTGAAGGATACTTTGTTAAACCTTAAAGCTTTTAAAAATTCTCACTCTCTTTGTAGGAAAACTCGAGCAAACAGAAGTGAGAGAGTGAGAAGCAAGTTGAAACATTTAAAGAGTTTAACAAAACCAAAACAATGGGTGGTCAAAGCGGTTTTCTGACAAAAGTCTTGGTCGAGGCACATCTTTCATGGTCAAAGATGCTTGCCTTGACCAAGTTTGAATTTAAAAACTGGAGGGAAAAGCAATAAAGAGGGAAAGAAATTTGTTACCTCGGCATGAGATCGAGTCCTTTTGGTCGATCTAGGACTCGATCTCATGCCTAAAATGGCTTAGATCGAGAGGGTTACTCGATTTGGGACTCGATTCAAAGTGAATCGAGTCCTGGATCGATTGGCTCCCTCGATCAGTGAGATGTTGGCTCCTCGGCTAAGTCCCTCTGATCGAGCTAAGTCCTCGATTTAGGGGTCGATTTGGCTTGGATCGAGTGGTGGATCGAGTCGAGTGATTGATCAAGTTCCCACAGATTTTCCCGAGAGAAATTAGATCGGTCGATCCGGTTTGAATCGATCGATCCTTTTTCGTTAAGGTCGATCTCGTCACTCGTTCTCGTTTAGATCGACTGGCTCCTCTCGATTTACTGACTCGATCTAGCAAAGATCGAGTCGGGTTCAGTCGATCTAGCACTCGATCTCTAGCCTTATCGTAGCCCCTATTGCTCCTTTTGGACCTCAAAGACAAGGTTTAGATTCCTTAGATCTGCTGCTACACACTAAAAACATAAAAGCATAAAACTAGAAGAGAAATGAAAGCAAAAATATGTACAAGATAGACATGAGAATGCCTCCCAAGTGCGCTTTCTTTAACGTCTTTAGCTAGACCTTACTTGGCTAGGCGGATGGTGGGTCTTGGAGAAGCACCGAGGTACTCTCCTTGTCGAAGCTGTCTGTTAGGTAGGGTTTGACTCTATGCCCGTTGACGGTGAATGCACTACCGCTTCTTCCCATAAGAGTAACAGCTCCGTAAGGCAAGACCTCTTGAATCACGAACGGTCCGCTCCACCTTGATTTTAGCTTGCCCGGGAAGAGCTTCAGCCTCGAGTTGTACAAAAACACCAGTCCTCCTTCCTTAAGCTCCTTGGCAACCAGTTTCTTGTCATGAGCCTCCTTAGTTCGCTCCTTGTAGATCTTGGAACTCTCGTAAGCATTCAACCTCAACTCGTCCAGTTCATGTAGCTGAATGAGACGCTTTACCTGAGCCGTCTTGAGATCAAAATTCAGCCTCTTCACAGCCCATAATGCACGGTGTTCTAGCTCAACCGGGAGGTGACAACTCTTTCCATATAGTAGAGTGAAAGGAGTTGTACCAATCGGCGTTTTGAAAGCGGTACGGTAAGCCCAAAGAGCATCGTCTAGCTTTACTGACCAGTCCTTCCTTGTTGCACCAACGGTCTTCTCCAGAATAGCTTTGATCTGCCTGTTAGAGACTTCCACCTGACCGCTCGTTTGAGGATGATACGGTGTAGCCACCTTATGCTTAACCCCATACTTTCTTAAGAGGCTCTCAAAAACCTTGTTTACAAAATGGCTTCCTCCATCACTTATAACAACCTTGGGTACCCCAAACCTTGGAAAGATGATACTCTTGAACAACTTGATCACAACCTTAGAGTCGTTTGTAGGGGAAGCAACAGCCTCAACCCATTTGGAGACATAATCCACAGCTACCAAGATGTATTTGTTGCCGTACGAAGAAGGGAAAGGCCCCATGAAGTCAATACCCCACGCATCGAACACGTCAACCTCGAAGATAGGAACTTGGGGCATTTCATTCCTTTTGGTAATGTTCCCTGCTCGCTGACATGCCTCACAGCTCTTCACAAACTCGTGTGCATCTCTGAATATAGACGGCCACCAGAAACCCGCTTGCAACACCTTCATGGCCGTTTTGAACGAAGCGAAATGTCCTCCGTAGGAAGAGCCGTGGCAATGATAGAGAATATCCTTGGCTTCTTCCTTTGTAACACATCTCCGGTACAAGCTGTCTACTCCTCTTTTGTATAAGTAGGGCTCATCCCAAAAGTAGTCACTAGCCTCCCTCAAAAACTTTTTCTTGTGATAGCCGTTGAGATGTGTTGGCTCCTCACCACATGCTAGGTAGTTCACCACATCAGCATACCATGGTAGATCCTCCTCTTTGAAACTCAACACTTCCTCAAACCTTCCTTCTAGCTTCCCACAAACCGCGGTAGTAATTGCCATAAGTTGTTCTTCTGGAAGAGAGTCGTCTAAAGGGAGAGACCCGTTGATCCTTAGCCTTGAGAGGTGGTCAGCGACTCCATTTTCTATCCCCTTCTTGTCTTTAATCTCCATGTCAAACTCCTGAAGAAAAAGAATCCATCTTAAGAGCCGAGGTTTGGTATCTTTCTTTGAGTAGATGTACCGTAGAGCAGCATGATCCGTGTATACAATAGCCTTGGAGCCAACGAGATATGATCTGAACTTCTCAAAGGCGAAGACTACTGCAAGCAGCTCCTTCTCCGTAGTGGTGTATCGTGATTGCGTGTCATCCAAGGTCCTTGAAGCATAGTAGATCACATGCAGCTTCTTGTCCTTCTTCTGACCAAGGACTGCTCCTACAGCGTAGTCACTAGCATCACACATGATCTCAAAAGGGAGAGACCAGTCTGGTGCTTGGACTATAGGGGCTGACGTGAGGGCTTCATTGATGGTCACGAAAGCCTTCAAACACTCCTCATCGAATACAAACTCAGCTTCTTTGCACAACAGCCGTGTAAGGGGGCGTGCAATCTTGGAGAAGTCTTTGATGAAGCGCCTATAGAACCCCGCGTGTCCCAAGAAGCTTCTGATCCCTTTAACATTAACCGGCGACTCCAAACCCATCATAACCTCAACCTTAGCCTGATCAACCTCAATACCCTTCTCTGAAATCTTGTGACCGAGTACTATCCCTTCCTTGACCATGAAGTGGCATTTCTCCCAATTCAGCACCAGGTTTGTTTTTTCACAACGTTTAAGTACCCTGCAAAGATTCAACAAACACGCAGGAAAGGACGCACCATACACAGAGAAGTCATCCATAAACACCTCTACCATCTCCTCTATAAGATCGGAGAAGATCGACATCATACACCGCTGAAAGGTAGCCGGTGCATTACACAATCCAAACGGCATCCTTCGATATGCAAAGGTACCGTAGGGACATGTAAAAGTCGTTTTCTCCTGATCGTTTGGGTGAATAGGTATTTGAAAGAAACCGCTATACCCATCGAGAAAACAGTAGTAAGGGTGATTTGCAAGTCTTTCAAGCATCTGATCGATAAAAGGCAAAGGGAAATGGTCTTTTCTTGTCGCAAGGTTAAGCTTTCTATAGTCAATACACATTCTATGACCAGTAATGGTCCTAGTAGGGATAAGTTCATCCTTTTCATTTCTTATGACCGTGATCCCTCCCTTCTTAGGCACCACGTGTACAGGTGAAACCCACGTGCTGTCACTTATGGGATAGATCACGTCAGGCTCTAAAAGCTTAAGGATTTCTTTCTTAACAACCTCTTTCAAGTTAGGATTCAAACGCCTTTGGTGTTCTACAGAAGTAGCGTTTTCATTATCCAAATGAATCCTATGAGTGCATAGCATTGGGGAAAGGCCTTTGATGTCACTTAAAGAGTACCCAATGGCCTTCCTATACTTTCTCAGCTCAGTTAAGAGCGAGTGCAACTCATCATCACTAAGGTTCTCGTTTACTATCACGGGATAGGTGTCATTAGGTCCTAAGAAAGCATACCTTAGCCCTTTTGGGAGCTCCTTAAGGTCCACCTTTGGGGCTAACAGCTCACTCCAGTCATCCTCGTGGCTGTTGTTGTTGTTCTCCTCCTTGGAACTCTCCTTTGAACTCGAGGCATGTCCCTTCAGACTGCTTTCCTCTATCGCTATCCCTCCTGTGATCGAGTCTTCCGGTCGATTCTCCTCTCGATGTCCTCTAGATCGAGCCATTTCACTCGATTCACTTACTCGATTTGATATGGATCGAGTAAGGGATCGAGGCGTTGAGTCGATCTCTTGATTGGACTCTAAAATGATCGGAAGGTCTTTCTCGATCGTCAACTCGATTATTTCTCCTGATCGAGCGGCCTTCTCGATCTGTTGGTCGTTTGGACCGGATCGAGTTGAGTGCTCGATTGGCTTGTCGATCTGACTCCTGGATCGAGTGATGGCGTCGATCTCGGGGTCGATTTCTATGCAACATCCTTCTTCATTCTTGATGATCCTCCTCGAATCTAGCAGGTTTACGTACTCTTGAGTTCTCTGGTCTACATAGCCAAACTCTCCTGGCTCCTTAGTGAGTGCTAGCTTCAAATGGTCTTCTATAGCTAGCTCTTCCAGCAACTCATCCGCCAAGGCATCCATCGTTTCGATATAGAAAGCTTGTCCTTCAATGGTTGGCTTCTTTAGAACCTTGTTGATGTCAAAGTCTAGCCTGATTTCTTTCCCCAAATGCAAGGCAATCTTCCCATTCTTCACGTCTATTATGGCTCCGGCGGTTGCTAGGAATGGTCTCCCTAAGATGAGTGGGTCTTTCGGCTCCTCGTCCATCTCCAGCACTACAAAATCTGTAGGTACGTTTACTCCACTGATTCGCACCGGCAAGTCTTCAAGCAACCCCACTGGTAGTCTCACGCTCCTATCAGCCAACACCAATGAGATCCGACATTCCTTAAACCGAGTGAAACCAAGCTTCTTAGCCACGGAGTGAGGCATCAGGTTTATGCTGGCTCCGAGATCACACAAGCAGCTCTTGAACTCAAGGGGACCCAAAGCACACGGTATGGTGAAGCTTCCAAGATCTCCCAGCTTCTTAGGCACTATCTCCTTATGAATAACCGCGCTACACTCTTCGCTTAGTACAAGCACTTCTTTGCTTTCTTTGTTCTTCTTGGCAAGGGTGTCCTTGAAAAACTTGGCGCACTTGGGCATCATGGCGAGACAGTCTACAAGAGGCAGCTTTATCTCCACGTCTCTCAAGTGCTTCTCAAATAGGATTCGGTGCTTCTCTATTAACTGCTTTTTGAACCGACCCGGGAATGGCAACTTTGGTACGTAAGGTGGGGGCACGTATTCATCCTTCTCCTTGGTGGTTTTCTCAGCTTTCTTCTCAACGAATGCCTTGTCACCTCTCCTCGGTCCTTGGATCCATACGTTGTCAAAGTTTATCTCCTCATTATCAGCTGAAAGTTTACCCTCCCCCTCTTGAATTACAACGTCCTCGTTGGTCTTTGTAGAAACCGGAGGATCAAGCTCTTTGCCACTTCTCAACGTAATAGCATTGGCATACTCCTTTGGATTTTGTTCACACTTTCCCGGAAGGCTGTTCTGTCCACTCGTGCTTGCTTTGCCCTTCTCTAGCTGCTTGATCTTGTTGTTGAGGTTTGTTATTTGAGTAGAGAAGTCGATTAAGGATGAATCCAGCCGAGTGTTCATTTCAGCGAACTTTTGATTTGTAGAAGCTTGCCCTTGTATTAGCTGTTGGAACATTGCTTGAACCGGATCAACTTGTTGTTGCATCGGTTGTTGTTGTTGTTGAGGTGTAAAGCCCGGAGGGTAGTTAGAAGTATAACCCTTGTTTTGTTGTTGTTGCCCTTGGAAGTTGCCGTGCCCTTGACCTTGGAATCCACTGCTTGGTTGAAAGCCTTTGTTGTAAGGGATGAAAAGCTTAGCTTGTTGAGCAGGGTACACTTGATCTTTAGGGTTGGCTACATTGGTGCTTCGGTAAGAGAGGTTGTTGTTCTGGTAGCCTTGGTTGTAGCCTTGAGACTTGTAGTTGTTCTGACCGGCTACCCAATTTGCTTCTTCTTGGCTTAGCTCTAACTCTTCTTGGTTGTCCTCAGCTTCACCAACGAAGTGAACATGCTTCTGATTAGCTAAGACCAACTTGTCAATCTTCTCATGCAACGATTTGAGCTCCTTCTTGTGAGACTCTAGTTCTGATCTCCTTGGTGCTCGGTCATAATCCTCGGCATAGTTTCCATCACTTAACGCAAGGTTCTCTATTAGCTCCATACCCTCTTCTACTTCTTGACCGAGGAAGTTGCCTTTGCTATCTGTATCAAGCAACAACCGGATCTATGGTGAAGCTCCACGGTAGATTGTGCTGAGTAGAGTCTCCTCACTGAACCCGTGATGAGGACATTGGATCGTGTAGTCTTTGAAACGCTCCATAGCCTCGTTGAAAGTCTCATTGTTCCTTTGAGTGAAACCGCTGATTTCGCTTCTCAACCGAGCAGTCCTGGTGCTTGAGAAGAACTTGGAGAGGAAAGCCTTCTTACACTCAGCCCATGATGTGATGGTGCCTTGTGGTAGGGTCTTCTCCCAATGTCTAGCTTTGTCTCCGAGGGAAAAGGGGAAGAGACGCAGCTTGAAGGCATTTCTGATATACCGTTGATCTTGATCATTCCACACACTTGCTCAAAATTGTCTAAGTGTTCCAACGGGTCTTCCATTGCTAAGCTGTGGAACTTGTTGTTTTGCACCATAGATATGAAGCCCGGCTTGATCTCAAAGTTGTTGTTTTGTACCGGAGGAGGAGTGATCCCAAACCTATTGTGGTGGGTATTGGGAGCATCTCCGGCTCCTATGATTCTCGGAGGTCTAGCCGCGTGTTGGGGGATACCATTGCCCCGTCCTGCTAGAGGAGGACCTTCAGGATGCTCATTCTCAGCCATGTCTTCAAAGTTGACCTGACCGTTCTGAACTATCTCTTCAAATGCTCTTGTTTGATCTCTGACCCTCCTTTGGCGTGAGTGTCCGAGTTGATGTATGTTGTCAAGCGGTTGAAGAAGGTTGTTATCTCCACGTGAACGTAAATTCATGTACCTGAAAGTACACGGTTTAGAATAGTATTAGTAACTTGAAAAAAAGGTAAAGACTTAGTCTTTGCTAAGACCCAAATCTCTATGTTCTCTAAGCAACCTAGAATGGCAACGGCGCCATTTGATAATGGTTTTTCTTTACGGTCTAATGCAGCAGAGAACTTATCAAAACTCTAATGCATGCAACATTGTAGTGAGGCAAGCAGAGAGTGTCAATCCAGTTCTAGGTGATAGAGAATCCACAGAGAATGCAAGATCTAGGACAAATCTAAGTGAAATGAGACAGTTTGTTGAGAAAATCTTGAAAACTAATTGCAGCAACCTAAACAGAGTGAAACTTATTTTAAAAATACTAGAAAGCATGCAGTTACCATGAGGAACAAACAGATAAATTAAAGGGAAGAGCTTCGAATTGTTAAAATTCGACTAGTGGATCGACCACAAGATCGACCACTAGATCGAGCAGAAACGATCGATCTCGTCTAAAATCGTAAGAACAAGGAATCTAAAGACCAGGAAGCTATCAAACAACAAGCAAAAGGTGATATGCGACGCAAATAAGCTAAGGAGAGGGGTTTCAGGGTCGAGATTCATATAAGGGGGTTTCAAAGGTTGATCTTGGGTTTGAAACTTTAGATCGACTCACTTGGTGAGGATCTCTAAGCCTCGAAAACAAAACAAGATCTATCTGTGGCTTTCGGTATAGATCACTCTTTCATCCTCTCCTCCAAACCCATGGCTTTTGGTGGAAAAAGAGGTTGAAAGGCAAGGAAAACAGATTTCAAACAATGGCTTAACTAGTCCCCCAAACTGCCATGGCTTTTGGGAAGGGGTAACTAATTACTAAGGTGAGATCTTCCGAGGTCCCTGGATCCTGTCAAGGTAAGGGACCTCTCGGATCGTGAAGCTCTTGGCGTGAGAGTCTTCAAGCATTAAGCTTTCATCACCTTAGAAGAGATAGATTTAAAACGTTTAGAAAACAAACCAAGATCGAACCTTTTCTACCCCTTAATCCTCTCAACCCTTAACCCGAATGAACTACTCACTACACATAAAGGAAATCAGGCAAGGACGAAGAGAAGAAACGATAAACATGAAAGATAAACTGGATTAAAAACGATAAAGATTCGAAAATACAAAAGCTTGAAACTGTTCTACAATGGTGTTCTTCCGAAAAACCAGAGAGAAAAACTAAAACTTGGAGAGAAGGTAAAAATCTCAAAAGTTATCGAAAAGTAGTCGCCGCCTTTGCCAAAAATGCCAAAACAGTCCAATGGTCCCCCCCCCGTCGCTAACAGCCAAAAACGGTTGAAAGGACAGAGATCGACCATTGGATCGAGTTGGTCTCTCGATCATATCCGGCCATCGTGTCTTCGGCTCGATCCGGGTCTCGATCTTCTATGGTGAATCGAGTGTTGCATCCGATCTCGGTATCGATCTCCGGGAGGATCGAGTGGTGTACTCGATCCGGCTCTCGCTCTGCATGGCGTCATTTACGTCCGTACCGATGCATCGACTGCTTCACTCGATCTCCGTCTCGATCATTATCCTTGGATCGCCTAGTTGGCTCGATCTTCTGGTCGATCAACTCCTAGATCGACCGGCCATGCTCGATCTGCTCCTCGATCACTGGTCCTTAGCATTTTCCCGAGCTTCCATGAACTGCTACATTGGTCTCCACACCTCCACGAACCTCCGTGTCTCCAAAGCAACTATAAACAACCTGGAATGGATGCAAAATGCAGAGAAAAATGCAAATGCTGATGCAAGAATGCTCTAGGACTCTAAGTGATGCAAATCTAACCTAAAACATGATACAAATGCATGAAAAACTATCTAATGAGTATGCAAAATGTATGCAAAATGCAATGACATCAGCAGATCAAGCAGATTCTGGAAAAGACAGTTGGGAAGACAAGGAAAGATTGGTCTCTGCAAAGCTGGATGATGCATTATGGGCCTACAGGACTGCATACAAAACACCACTTGGGACTACACCATTCCATCTTCTCTATGGCAAGGCGTGCCATCTACCAGTAGAGTTGGAGTTCAAAGCAGAATGGGCCATCAAGAAGCTGAACTTCGATCTGAAGCCTGCTGCGGAAAGGCGTTTGATTCAGCTCAATGAACTGGATGAGATCAGATATCTGGCCTATGAAAACTTCAAGTTATACAAGGAGAGGACAAAGGCATATCATGATAAAAAGATCATCTCCAGGCATTTCGAGCCCAATGACCAGGTATTACTCTACAACTCTCGTTTACAGCTTTTTCCTGGTAAATTGCGTTTTCGATGGTCAGGTCCTTTTACTGTCAAAGAAGCTCGCCCACATGGTGCAATTGTCCTGATTAACTCCAAAGGAGAGGAGTTCACTGTCAATGGACAAAGGGTGAAGCACTACTGGGCACAAGCAGAGATTCTAGCAGGACACATTGTGTCTCTGGATCAGGCACCAGCTGTCTAAACAGCCAACCAAAGTCAAGCTAATGACTTTAAACAAGCGCTTAGTGGGAGGCAACCCACTGGTAAGTTGTAGATATAACACTTAGTTATTATTTTCGTGCTTAGGATTAGTAATTAGATTAATATTCAGTTAAAAAAAAAAAAAAGTGGTGACGATTGTCACCCTTAAGGTGACGCTTGTCACCCGTCGAAGTCGGGGGCGGTTATTAGTTTTCTCTCTTCTTCTTCCTCGGGCATAACTGTTTAAACCAAGAACACTTAGAAATTTTCAGAGATTCATAACTTTCGATTTTCTAAACCAAATTGAGTGATTCAAGAGTCTAATCCGTGCGGATTTTGCTCCTCTTTCTGAATATCCACTCGGTTTTTAAGATCTGCAAGGTATGTGTTCGGAATCCCCAATTTTCAGTCCGCCATAGGTTTGGTAAAATCCGATTTTCGACTTGATTGGCTTGATTTAACTGTTGAATCATGGTTAGTTAGGTTGTATTAGAGGAATGGAACCATCTATGTGAGCTTTTATCGGTTGATTTGCAAGTTTTGAATTTTCGAGTTCATGATGAAAATTGCAAAAATCTGGAAATTTTGGGTGATTTGGGTTGAACTGATGATTGAATTGTGTTCCTGGTAGTGCTGTAGTTGATCGCCATCAGTTATTTCACCTTGATTGGTTGATTTTTTGAACTTTGAAAAATTTGCTAATTTTGTGATGTTTTTGGTCGATTTTGATCTTTAATTTTCAGATGCCTCGTCAGGAGAAACGACCAAGGCAAAGCTCGTCTTCAAGCACTGCAACAGGGTCTACGGATTCCTTCAGTCAACACCCGGTTTACAGGCCCCCATGGCCCAAACGAGAAGATCGGAAAATAGCCTCAGGAGTGGCTTGGGCAGGGACTCCGAAGCAGGAAGTGTCCCGAGACACCTGTGTGTTCCGTGATATTCAGGAAGAGTGGGATGGATATGACACGCTGTTCTACAATGCATGGCTGGGAGTTAAGATTATCCCCACTCGGTTCGCGGATTCTGCTGTTCTGTAGAAGATGGGGATCTTCGAGGAGGTTGTTCTGATTCTGGAGTGCATTGGGATGGGGACTATGCCGTTCCAGCATTATGATCTCTACCAGATTTGGTCCGCCAGTTTCTCTCTATAGTTCGCGTCTACTACGCGAATGAGCTGGCGAAGCGTGCGCAGGAAGGCACGATGACGTTTCTGATCCGAGGAGTTCGATACCAGATCAGTCTGATGGAGCTTTGTGGGATCTATGGCTTCTCTGACCATCCCACAGGCGTTCTCCTTCCCTCTCAGTGGACCCATATGCAGACATTTTGGTCCAAGTTCGGGAATAGAGTCTATGACAGCAAGACCAGCACGCAGACGGAGGTTCGACATCCGGTTTTGAGGTACATTCTGCGCCTCTTTGGTCATACCTGAAAAATTTGCTGTTAGCTCCACCTTAATGAACTCTAAACTTCTTGTCTTGGTGATTGATTCTTATTGATCTTGATTCTCTCTTTCAGCACTGAAAATAAAGTTAAAATACAGCCTCTCTTTGATCTTCCCTGATGTAGTTTTTAAAAGATTAAGCCCAAAGAATGGTGCATTCATGACCCTGTCTCCTCACAAGGAACAACAGTAGTGAACACACTCAAGAACCTGTCTCCTTACAAGGAACACAAGTATTGAGTAGCCCCATATCTTAGACTGTAAAAGTTGAGAAAAAGAAGTGAAAAAATCGAAAATATCCTAAGGAAAAGATTAAGGGAAGAGAAAATAGGAGAGCTGTGTTGAGATCTATTTGTTTAGTTGTTAGTAAGGGAAAAGAATCTATAAAGTGATAAAGATGATAGAGCTTTGATGAGATTTCACACTTAGATAAAAATAAGGAGTTAACAGTAGAAATTTCGGATTTCTTGAATGGATTTGGACTGGACTTGAGAGATTTTCTAAGCTTGTGATAATTAGACTGAAATTTGACCTTGTGTTGACTATTTGGTATGTGGATTCGAAAGCTCTAACTACTATGGTGTTCCTGATGACTGACTGACTGTTTCTTGTTTTCAAACCTCAACCTTATTCTTTGTCTGATGTTTGCTTGAGGGCATGCAAAAGCTATGTCTGGGGGAGTTGATATATCATGGTTTTTATAGTTTTTAACCATGATATAAGTCTTTTTTATTGAGTCTTTTTGGTCTTTTTAGAGTCCTAGAAGAGTCTTTGCAGGTTATAGCATGTCTAGAGCATAATTGGAGATTTTGGAACCTTTTGGAGCATTCTGAGTGGAAGCCACGAAGTACCAAGCTCGAAGCAGAAAGTATCACATATGGTGACGCTCGTCACCACCTTTGGTGACGCTCGTCACCTATTAAGGAAGGAGCGTGGCTGTTTTATTAAAAATATGAAGAAGATTTACAGAATTGGCCCAGAAGTTCCTTTATTTACATGAAGACCCCAGATCGTGTTTAGCCTCTATTTATTAGGTTTTTCAGCCATTGTTGGCTATTATCTTAGTTTTTGAGAATTCAGAGAGCTTAGAGAGAGATTTATTCAGAGCTTTTTGGGGAGACAAATCCTGTACTCTTTTGAGAAGATTTCGAACCCCCTTTATTTCTTACTCTTTCTCTTAATGCAATTTTATTCAGTTATGTTTTGTGATTCCATAATCATGTCTGAGTAATCTGCTAGTTAAGTTAGGGTTTTTCAAAGGTTGATGAAAAGATTGTAGAATCGCTATCTATTAGGAATATCTTATGGTTTTTCATCTATGCTTGCTTTAAAATCGAATTTCTGAGACACATCATCTAGGAATCCGAAAATCTTAGGTTGTTAAATATATGTGAGAGCATTATTCATAACCTGAACTAGTATTTGATGAACAAAACAACTTAATGCAAAGAAATTTGGCTTAGGAGTTTTGTAAACAATTGAATCTGATCATTCCTGCATGCTTAGGTTGTTAGAGTTTGCAAAGAGATTTGAAACTCTATGATTTAGGCATAGATAAATTTTGCAATGAGAATTGATTAGTTATGCATCAGTGATTCATGTTTAAAACGGTTCTAAATCATTCCTGATTTCCTGCGTCATACATTCTTGGATTCAACCTGCGAACTGCCCTGACTTAGCGCTTTTAGTCTTCTGGAACTTAGATTATCTTACAAAATCGTTTGCTTACTTTCATTCATTCATTCGCATTACATACATCATATCTTGCTTAGCTTAATCTGAATCTACATTCGATAGTGTAGTCTGCATTACTCTCTTGGGATTTCGATACCCCTTGTACTACAACTGCTTTGCTGTGCACTTGGATAAGATGGGTAAAACCTGAGCCCTATCACAAAGGAGCATGGAGAAGATGGTTACTTGGATAAGGAAAGCTTGGGTTATAAGCTGAGTTTAGACTCTCACAAGGTCTTGGAAGAAGAGGAGCCATTTGAGAAGCTGGACAACACAAGAAGGGAGGTTTTCTCAGTTGAAGAAGCTGGTTCCCCAAGCAATAAAGCTGGCGCCAAGGAGCAGAGCAGCTTAGAAGAGGACTGGAGTGAGCTCAAAGCACCCAAGGTGGAGCTCAAACCTCTTCATAAAGGGCTAAAGTATGTTTTCTTAGGCTCTAACTCTACTTATCCTGTAATTGTCAATAATAACCTCAATGATGATGAGGTCCTAGCTCTTGTCAAAGTATTAAAGAGTTTTAGGAGAGCCATTGGATATTCACAAGATGACATCCAAGGCATTTCTCCAAACCTCTGCACTCATAGGATCCATATAGAGGATGAGACAAAAACTTCTGTTGAACCTCAAAGGAGATTGAATCCTAACTTGAAAGAGGTAGTATAAAAGGAAATCTTGAAGTTGCTTCAAGCATGAGTTATCTATCCTATCTCAGACAGTACATGGGTCTCACCAGTCTATGTGGTGCCTAAGAAAGGAGGGATCACTGTTGTAAAAATTGAAAATGATGAGCTAATACCAACTAGAACAATTACTGGTCATAGGATGTGCATAGATAACAGAAAACTTAATTCTGCTTCTAGGAAATATCATTTTCTTTTGCCATCATAGACCAAATGTTAGAAAGATTAGCAAATCATAAGTATTACTGCTTCTTAGATGGTTATAGTGGATTCTTTCAGATCCCTATCTATCCTAATGATCAAGAGAAAACTACTTTTACTTGCCCATATGGAACATTGCTTATAGGAGAATGCTGTTTGGTTTATGCAATGCTCCTGCAACTTTTCAGAGGTGTATGACCTCCATGTTTTCTGACTTTCTTGAAGAGATGGTGGAGGTATTCATGGATGACTTTAGTGTCTATGGATCCTCCTTTGGTGTCTGCTTGTCCAATCTTTCTCAGATTTTACAGAGATGTGAGGACACTAAGCTGGTTCTGAATTGGGAGAAATGCCATTTCATGGTTCAAGAACGCAATGTATTAGGTCACAAGATTTCAGAGAAGGGGATAGAATTGGACAAGGCAAAAATAGGTGTGATGGTGCACCTAGAACCTCTAAACACAGTCAAAGGAATCATAAGCTACTTGGGGCATGCTGGCTTCTACAGGAGGTTCATAAAAGACTTCTCTAAGATAGCAAGACCCTTGACAAGGATGCTGCGTAAGGAGATAGAGTTTGTGTTTGATGAAGAATGCTTGCAAGCCTTCCTCACCCTCAAGCAAGTTTTAGTGTCAGCGCCAATAGTTCAAGCTTAAAACTGGAATTTGCCATTTGAAATCATGTGTGATGCTAGTGACTATGCTGTTGGAGTAGTCTTGGGGGCAAAGAGTAGACAAGAAGCTTCATGTTATCTACTATGCCAGCAGAATAATGAATGAAGCTCAAATAAGATATGCTACAACAGAAAATGATCTCCTAGCAGTTGTAATTGCATTTGAGAAGTTCAGAAGCTACTTAGTGGGGTCTAAGGTGATAGTCTTCCCTGATCATGCTGCACTAAGGCACATCTATGCGAAGAAAGACACCAAGCCAAGACTTCTTAGATGGATCCTCCTATTGCAAGAGTTTGACATGGAGATTGTGGATAAGAGAGGTATAGATGATTTTGGATACAGTTTCAAGACTCCTAAGACATGGAGATCACCTTTCAAGACTTAGGATAGATGATTTTGTTCCAATCAATGATACTCCACCAGAAGAGCAGCTGCATGCTTTAGGAATGAAGACACCTGAAGTGCAAAGCTTAGAAGAGAACAAATTGTCTTGGTATGCTGACTTTGTGAACTACTTGGTTATTGGCCAGATACAACTGAATCTCAACTCACATCAGAAGAAGAAGTTCTTGAGAGATGTCTCTCACTACTTTTGGGATGAGCCTTATCTCTACAAGAGAGGGAATGATGGATTGTTCAGAAGGTGCATAGCTGAGGAAGAAGTTCAAGGAATTCTACATCATTGCCATGGCTCAGCCTATGGGGGTCACTTTGTAACCTTCAAGATAGCCTCAAAGGTACTTCAAGCTGGTTTTTGGTGGCCTAGTTTGTTCAAGGACGCCCAGGCTCACATCTCCCCATGTGATGCATGCCAAAGGAAGGGAAACATCTCCAAAAGAGATGAGATGCCTCTGAACTCTATTCTTGAAGTGGATCTGTTTGATGTGTGGGGAATTGACTTTATGGGACCTTTTACTTCTTGCTTCGTGAGGAACTAAACAAGAAGCCGTCTTGCCCCCACTCATCGGGGTCATGACCAAGCTTATTGTCTTGTATGATGATACTAGAGGTTTTGCTCTCTTTCTCAATCACCCCTGTATGTGAATCAGTTGTAGCATAGCAAAGGGTTTTATATCAATCCAAAAGGGTTTTGTTGAAACCAAAAGAGTTGTGAGCAGAAATCCTTAAGTCAAGCAAAGCAAAGAGAGTTTTTGTTGCCTAAGCAACTTATCTAACAACCTAGAATGATAAATCACTAAAGAGAACTCAAAAGAGACAGTTTAGCTATAATCAAGAAGTAAAACAGAGCAAAATAAGCAGAGTACTAAGCAAATTCGAAATTCAATAAAAGAGAAAGCAAGTTCCTAGATGTGGTTATTGATTTTGGGTAATCTAGAGACTAACTAAGGTTGTTTCAAACAGTATTGATCAAGCAAACAAGCTAGCAATGATGGTTCTTAGACATAAAGTTCACAAACAAGCAAGCTAAGTCCAATCTCTTGTAAAATAGCCCGTTGCTAAACACCTTAACAAGAACTAACTCTCATTAGTGCTAATCATTCAGTAAGCAATAACAATCAACTCTATTCATGTCAAAATACTCTTCAAACAGTCAATCTCTTGAGCCAAGGCTAGTAAATCCTCTATCAAACAAGATCAGCATTTCATCAAACATTTGGTGCGCATAATAGAAAGCTTAAATCCTAGATAAGTGATCCAGCCAAATCTAGCTTAAAAACAGATTAATAGAGAAGAATCCATATAATTAAATACTAAACAAACCTTAATCAATCCCTAAATCCCCTTAATCTATCACATCTAAGAACCCTAAGCAAACTACTCACTAATACTCATGTTTAACACCAAATCACAAGAGGAAAAGATGTTCATCATGATTAAAAGAGAGATTAGAGAAATACTAATGACAAATACGCACTTTTATTAAATAAAGCAAGAAATTTGTCTTACAAACCCAGAAAATAAACTCAAGAACAGTGTTATGAGGTGACTTATCGAAAATCCCAGAAAAAGGGTATTGATACATAAAAGAAGGAAGCCCTAAAGTAATGGCAAAAGTGTAATAAAAAGCAGGCTCAGACTGGGTTCCTATCGGTCAGTTGTGACCGATAGGGATGATCGATAAGGATCCTATCGGTCTGGAAGATGACCGATAGGGTGACCGAAATATAAACGGTGCACTGATATTGGTCACTCCTTGACCGATAGGTCTTGTGCCTTGATCGATAGGCTCAGCAGAGATCATCTGCCTTGGTCCTTTTTGCTCCTCTTGGCCCAGCTAGCTTCCTGGATCATCTCCAAAGCTCCTCCAATGCTCCTCTTAGCTTATAAGTACCTAAGAACATCCATAATGCATAGAAAATGCAAACTATATCCTAAATGCAACCTAAGTCTTAAATGAGAAGAAAATGGGACAAAAGATAAGGAAAACATGCAAAAGAGAACCAAAACATGAACTAAATGCAAGCCTAAATGGTGTAAATACAATAGATATCAACACCCCAACACTTGCCTTTTGCTTGTCCTCAAGCAAATAAGAACAAATGAGAGAGTGAGGTTTGAAGGTTGACATTCAAATCCAAAAGTGCAAAGGTAAAGAGATGGTATCAATGCTTAAGTGCCTAGTTGTAGGATGCAAACATAACCGGCTATACTTTAAAGAACCTAGCCATGCTCATCATATTTCAAAATGAGCTCAAATTTTAACTTAGGCAAATGCTCAAATCAATCAACTCTTTAACATTCAATTAAGCTCAAAACCATGAATCATGCTTATGAAAATCAAGTGAAGACATTTGGTTCAAAGGGTAAGGTTATGAGATAAAAATGATCTCATTCAAGCAAAGGGTTTTCAAACATAAGGGATCACTCAATAAAAATGATTCTATCTTAGGCAAAATGCTAAAGGTAAAATCACACTTATGCATGCAATATAAAGCTCCCTTCTACCCAAAGATGAATCCTAAACACTTCTAAACCCCAAAGTGAACCCCTAAGTCTACCCTTTTCCTAAACTCTACCCTTTACCCTTCTTCATGGCTGGGGAAACTTCTTCTTTTTGCTTGTGTGGCTGCTTCTTTTTGGTTGGGACTTGTTCTTCTTTGTTGTTTTGGCACCTTCATCACCTTTGGTGGATTGTTTTGGGCCTGATATCCTCTTTGGGTTGACCCTTCAAAACTTTTAAGTTGCTGGCTCCATTTTCTCTAAACACTTAGAGATTTTACTTCCCTTTACTTAACCTCAATGCTAAACTGTTTCCCCTTTTCTACCATTTCAAACTTTTTCCTTTTCTTTCAAAACATATATACATGAAGTTCAAACCACTTAACACTACCCTTTTAACCCAAATCTCCTATCCTAGAATCAAGCTCAAGATGCAAGCTGATATCTACAAGAGAGCTTATTATTGCCAGCCTTATTCCTAACACTTTTTGCCAAGACAAAATCAAAAATGATATGCAAAGGTCTCACAGCTCTCAAGATAGTGTTTAGGTTCAAAAGGAAGTTTTGGCTAAGGGAGTGGATTAACTGTCCCATAAGTATGAGGATCAGCTATTTGGATCAACAAGAGTCGTAAAAAGGAAAAAGATGATCCAAATATGTACACGGTAGCCATGAATTCACTTTTCAATGCATAAGACATGATAATTAAAAGTCCAAATTAAAGTTCAAGTTGATAGAGTTGATTTTTAGAGAACAAGTGCTTTCAGTATGAAATGAGATGATCAAAATTAGCAATCCAAGCATGGTTCAGTCTTAACTTCTAGCCTTCTTATAATGCATCAAACAACTAATCACTTAAACACTGAAATCATCTCTAAACTCTAAGCACTTTACAAGGAAGATTCATCATTATGCCCTATGCAAATGCAATGCAACCTATATGTCAACACTAAACTCAATCCTAAGAGAATGAAATGCAACTACATGCTTTCTTTTTGGTTTGCAAAAACATGCAAAATTTTTCAAAATTTTCTGATTTTTTTTTTTTGTGTTTTTCTGTGCCTTAGATGAATGCATGATATGCATGTGACTCAAAGTAAAAGAAAATGAAAAACTAAGAAAATAAAACACAAAGTCAAACCCCAAATCTCTCCCCCACACTTAAATTACATAGTTCCTTTTGTAATGAAAGCAATGAGAGAGAAAAGCAACAAAATATTATACATAATCGAAAAAAAAATGCAATGGTATAGACAATTAATAGGATGTGGTACCTTGTTTAATAAGTGGAGTGGTGAGAGGATCCAGATGTCTGAGGAGACTTGCTAGCTCTCCTCTTGTTCCTCCTCTCATAAGTCCTTGAAGATGGCGCTACTTCTTGTGGTGGGGGAACCCAGCTTGACCATATCTGCTCAGCTTGAGAAGATGCACCTTGATTGCCTCATTGCCATGTTTGTTGAACCTCAGAAGGGATGGGAGTTGGCGCTTCCCATGCTGATGGAATATGGGTTCTTGGCTCATATGATGAATCCCTTGGTTGTGCCCATGTCCCCCATTGATCACTTGGCTGTGCATGAAAGGAATGTCTTCCATGGAGGTTCCAAACAGCTTCCTCTTCTTCAGTTAGGTCAGCTTGTGGCATTGGCTCTTCTTGATGAGAAGTGTGCTCATGAGTGTGGCTCTGATGGGAAGCTCCTCCTGATGTAGCTTTGTTCTTCTTGAACTTCCCATTAACCATTTTCACCAACTTCTTAATGGCTTTATCTTGCCACTTACACCATTTCTGAAGGGTGTTGATGTGCTCATGAGCAGACTTCATAGAGCTCTCTTGGCTTGGGCCTCCATAAGGTGTGAAGTGGAACTGCTTTGAGCTGTAGTTCAACACATCTTCTTCATCAAGCTCTTCTTCTTCTTCTTGGGTTTCCCCTTGACTTTCAGCGCTAGCAGTAGCATCTTCATGGATTTCTTCTTCACCTTCTTCTCTTCTCTCTTCTCTAACTTCTTCTTCAACCTCTTCTTGTTCTTCTTCCTCACTAGCTTCTTCTCTATCTTCAGGAACATGGCTGCCTTGGTAAAGCTGATCATCACTTGGATTGAAACTGGTGTTGCTCTTCATGGTGATGGATGTGAGCCTTGGATTAGGGAGGAGGACTCTTGCTGTATCTTCTAAGTCATTGAGGAACTTGTAGACATGCTTGTCTTGGATGCTATTCTCAATGAAATGGCTTCTCTTAAGATAGTCCATATCTATCCACAGTGGCTCCAGAGCATCTCTTTCATGTTCCTCAAGGTCTACTCCACTAGCCATAAGAACAGCTGTTACAACTCCTCCAATGTAGAGCTGTGGATTCATCTCCCTTTTCCTTTTGTGTAAGACCCAGCTCTTGTAGGTTAAAAGCTGTTCCATCAGCATGGTGACAAAGCATGGGAACTTGATTGGTGGCTGTAGTGTTGTTCCATTTCTGCTGGTGCCTACAAGTTCATACATTCCATAGTACAGGAAGTCTCTCTCCTTTCCAGTGAGGTTTGTTGTTTCTTTTCTTGCAAAGAATGTATTTGCAAGCGCCTTATGAGCATACCTCACTGCAGGATTCTTCAGGTATTGGTTCCTTGTGGATCCAGCTGTGAAGTTGCCAGCCTCAATCATCTCCCATAGCATTCTGTGGTCCTTTTGGCCAATGCAGAACTTGTTCCTCTTGTGAGCATAAGACATCAGACCAAGCGGAGATATCTTGGAAGGGTGTTGTGAACCTTTGCTTTCCAAGCTTGAAGGAGATCCACCCATCTTTGTTGGGGAGCTCACTTTCATCATATCCAACTACTTTGAGAGTAGAGAGGAATTGATAAGTGAGCTACTGGTAGGATGGAAGTGGCATGGCCATGAACTCACCAAGCCCCATGTGATCAAAAATACCCTTGTAATCATTATAGGTTCCAAGTGCTTTCATTGTGTTAGCACAAGGGTATCTTGTGGGCGTGAAGGTGCACTGGTTGAAAGCCTCCATGAGCTCTCTAGCACTTGGCTCATGGTATGGGACTTCTTCCTCCACAATTTTGCCCTTTCCTTTCTGCTTGGCGCCCTTGTCTCCAACTGGTGTTTTCCCAGCAGCCCTAGATGATTGCTCAGCAGCAGCACACTTGCCCTTATCTCTTCTAGCTCTAGGAGAGGTGTGTGCTTCCTCGTGTGGTACCTTTCCCTTGCTTCCACCAGCAGCTCTTGATTTACCCATGGCACCTACAAAAAGCAAAGCTTGAAGATACTATAAGTACAAGAACAAAAGTTTTGAGAAACCAATAACTGAAAGCTTTAAAATGAATTTTTCTAAGCTAAAAGAAGTTTATCTAGTCACTCAACAAGATTAAACTTTTAAAAAGAAAGAAGAATTCACAGACTTACAGTTTAAACATGCTAGAGTTCATAAAAATAAAACATTCATGCATGGTGGCTTTAAGCAAAAGAGGAGATGATTATGCAAAGGGATATTAAACAAATAAGAACTGAGAATTAAGAACAGTAAACAATGCTTTAACAGTTAACTTCTTCATTTTAAACACATCCACCATGCAAAACCAAAGCACAACATCTTAAACTAAACAAAACATGCTCTTAAAACCATAGTTTTAACAATTTTAAGCACATGCAAAGTGTAAGAACAAGGAGTGAATAGTTGAAAAATCAAACCTTAATGAAGCTTCTGAGCACTTAGAAAAGATAAATAAGAGAGAGAGAGAGAGAGCTAAAGAATTCTGATTTTGGTGAGAGAAGTAGTAAAATGAAGTGTGAAGAGAAGAGAAGAGATTGTTGGTTTTTAAAGAGGGGAGTGGGGAACCAAAGGAATCAAAAGTGGGTGGGGGACAAGAATGAAAGTGCTCAGGAGCTCTGCAAAGTGTCAGGAAGCAGCCAAAATTTGAATTTAAACCTCCTTGGCTCCAAGCCAAAGGAGGGAAAGTTTTTTGAAAATTTTGAACACTTACCTCGCGGGCTATCGATCACAAGTGATCGATAGGTTGAATGGTAGCATCCTGGCTCTACTACTATCGATCACATCATGATAGATAGCATGACCAATATGGTCTGTATCGGTCTTGTCTTGACCGATACTGTGATCGATAGTAGCTAGAATGTACATGTTCTTTGTCCCTTAGACACTTTTTCAATCCCCAAACCGAACTCCTGCTTCTATTCACATAAACTAAACATAAAATTAAACTAGAAAGCTTAATTTATACAAAGGATACCATGGGACTACCTCCCAAGTGTGCTTGTTTAAAGTCACTAAGCTAGACTTTGCTTACCTCACTAGTGGAAGTGATGAGAAGGAGTCTTGGAACTCCTTGGTGTTGCAGTGTCCACTTTGATCTTCTTGGTGACTCCATCATTCTTCAACACACCAAAGGGCTTTGGCTTGTTCCTCCTTTTCATCTTGTAGTGGACTTCACCATTCTTAGACACAAAGGGCTTCAAGATAACCCCATCTTCTTTGTTACCCAAAAGAATTTCATTCATGCAATCAGAAACACCCACTTTGAGGACCTCCTCTTCAGTGGTTTCAGCAAACAACTTGGTCAAGCAGCAACCATCAAAACTCTCTCCTTGGTAGCCCTCAAACTTTGGCCAGTTCTTATCAATACTTTTCACCTTGTTAAGGTTCATAGAGAAAGCATGATCATGCTCTAGCTTGTTACCCTTGCTGTCAAACTTCAAGATCTTGTTCTTCGAAAGCCTCAGCTCTGTTGTGCACTCTCTAGCATCACATACAGCGCCAACTGAAGCTAGAAATGGTCTCCCAGGAATGATAGCATTCTTTATCTGTCCTTCCACATCAAGCACTAAAAAATCAGTAGGGATGGTGACTCCTTCAATCATCACTGGCACATCTTTGAGAGTCCCAAGTGGTGTCTTGACTGTGCCATCAGCTATGGTTAGAGACACATTACTCTCTTGAAGTTGAGTGTAGCGAAGAGACTTAGCAGTAGAGGATGGGAGAAGCTTGATACTTGCTCCAAGATCACAAAAACAGTTCTTGAATGTCTGCCCTTTAAACTCACATGGTAGAGTGAAACAACCTGGATCCCCAAGCTTCTTAATGTTAAACATCTTAACCTCAGATGCTCCAGCTTTAACTCTTAGCTTCTCAAGTTCTTCTTGACCATTCAGACCTCTCATTTCCATTTGAGAAGCATAGAGAGTATCATACTTCTGTACTAGCTGCTCTTTGAATCTTCCAGGAAAGGGGATAGTGGGCTGATAGATAGGGAGAACAGCAGCTTGAGTTTTCTCCTTAACATCAGAGACTTTAACAAAGTCTTCCCTTGTAGCATCAACAACTTCATGTGGCGCCCACCACTCTTGTTCTTCCAGAGATTCTTCTTGTGTCACTCCATGGTTAGCATCAACTTCTAAAAACTCTTCCCCCCACCCCCACTCTGAAGTTCAGTGTCCTCAGTGAACAGAGAGAGAAACTCTTCAATGATAGCTTCCTCTTCAGCTGAGCTTCTTTAGTGACCATGGCATTGCAGAACTCCTTTGAGTTAGCCTCTTGTTTTCCAGGAAAGTGTCCTTGAGGTTTTGGACCCGCTATACCTTTGTTGTTCTCCAGTGTTTTGACTATTGCAGCTAACCCATCAAAATTATTGGTTAATTCAACATGTACTGAGTCTATTTTGTTATAAACCTCAGCAAACCTCTTGTTCAATTCCAAGTTGTTGGTAGTCTGATTCTGAAGCAGCTGCTGAACCATAGTCTTGAGCTCAATATCTTAAGAGCTGGAAGAAGCTTGAGCTGGAGCTTGTGCACTGAATCCTGGAGGATGATAAGGCGCTCTTGGCTGGAAGTTGTTGTTTCTCTGCTGGAATCCTTGATTGTTGTAGAGAACATAAGGTCTTGGAGCAGCTTGCTGTTGTTGTTGTGGTGGGTACACTTGATCCTGTGGATTGGCAACATTGTTTCTTCTGTATGATAGTTGGGATTGAGTCTGTAGTTCCCATATCCATTGTATCCACCTTGATTACCCAAGTAGTTCATCTCTTCCACTTGGCATGTCTCTTGATCATCAAGCTGAACCATATCACCAACAAAGTGAACCTCTTCTTCTTTCTTAGCAGCATATCCAGCTTCTCATGTAAGGCCTTAATCTATTTCCTGCTAGACTCCAGTTCATGTTTAGCACTTCTTGGAGCTCTGTCATATTCCTCATTGTAGTTTCCATCAGACTGAGCTAGATTCTCAACAAGCTCCAATCCTTCATCTACATCCTTTGACAAGAAGTTCCCATTTGATGCAGTGTCTAGAAGCATTCTTATCTTTGGCATAGCTCCTCTGTAGAGAGTAGAGAGTAGAGAGTAGAGAAGCCTGTGAGAAGCCATGGTGAGGGCATTGCAGTGTGTAGCCCTTGAATCTTTCCGAAGCTTCACCAAAGCTTTCATTGTTCCTCTGTGCAAATCCTGAAATCTCATTCCTGATTCTTGCAGTTCTTGAAGTTGAGAAGAACTTTGCTAAGAAGGATCTCTTGCACTCATCCCAACTAGTTATGCTTCCTTGTGGCAAGTTCTTCTCCCATTGGTGTGCTTTAACTCCAAAATAAAAAGGAAACAACCTCAGCTTGAAGCCATCTTCACTCACTCCATTGATCTTTGTTAGTGAGCATAGTCTATCAAAATTATCCAAATGATCTAGAGGATCTTCAAGTGGCAAACCATGGAATTTACTGCCCTAAACCATTGAAATCAATCCAGACTTGATTTCAAAGTTGTTGTTTTGCACTGTTGGTGGAATGATGCCAGTTCTGTTGTTGTAGGCATTTGGTGCATCACCAGCGCCAATGGGTCTAGCTGCTCTTGGAGCTTGTGCAGCGCCTTTTGGTCCTTGCTCACCTTGTAAGCCTTGAACACCTTGCTGTCCTTGTATACCCTGAGCGCCAGCAGCTCCTTGAGGACCCTGAAATCTGATATCATCCATAACAGGTTCCTGATTGTTCATCCCAAGTCTCTGCAAGTGTTGCTGCCTTTCTTGCTGTCTTCTTGCTCTCTGACCTCTGTCTAACAGATTGATGTTGTCTATGAAGTCCACAAGATTGCTTGAACCTCTGGATCTCAAGTTCATATACTTGAAAGACAGCAATGAGAGTCAAGGGAGATTAGTGACCAAATAAAACTAAAAACGTGATCTTAAAGATTCTACAAACTCTAATGATTCAAACAGATAACCCAATCGGCAATGGCGCCAAATTGATACTAGAGGTTTTGCACTCTTTCTCAATCACCCTTGTATGTAAATCAGTTGTAGCATAGCAAAGAGTTTTATATCAATCCAAAAGGGTTTTGTTGAAAGCAAAAGAGTTGTGAGCAGATATCCTTAAGTCAAGCAAAGCAAATAGAGTTTTTGTTGCCTAAGCAACTTATCTAACAACCTAGAATGATCAATCACCAAAGAGAACTCAAAAGAGACAGTTTATCTATAATCAAGAAGTAAAACAGAGCAAAATAAACAGAGTACTAACTAATACTCATGTTTAACACCAAATCATCAGAGGAAAAGATGTTAATCATAATTAAAAGAGAGATTAGAGAAAGATTAATGGCAAATACAAACTTATATTAAATAAAGCAAGAAATTTGTCTTACAAACCCATAAAATAAACTCAAGAACAGTGTTATGAGGTGACTTGTCGAAAATCCCAGAAAAAGGTATTTATATATAAATAAAGGAAGCCATAAAGTAATGACAAAAGTGTAATAAAAGGCAGGCTCGGACTGGGTTCCTATCGCTCAGTTGTGACCGATAGGGATGATCGATAAGGATCCTATCGGTCTGGAAGATGACCGATGGGTTGACTGAAATATAAACGGTGCACTGCTATCAGTCACTTCACTGACCGATAGACCTGGTCGATAGGAATCCTATCGGTCACTCCTTGACCGATAGGTCTTGTGCCTTGATCGATAGGCTCATGAGAGATCGTCTGCCTTGGTCCTTTTTGCTCCTCTTGGCCCAGCTAGTTTCCTGGATCATTCCCAAAGCTCCTCTTAGCTCGTAAGTACCTAAAAACATCCTTAATGCATAAAAAATGCAAACTATATTCTAAATGCAACCTAAGTCTCAAAGGAGAAGAAAATTGTATAAAAGATAAGGAAAACATGCAAAAGAGAACCAAAACATGAACTAAATGCAAGCCTAAATGGTGTAAATACAAGAGATATCATATGACCATGGGGATCGACACAAGACAACGACGCGGGATAAACAACGACCTAAGGACAAGAGGTGGCGCCGTTTGACGGATGAATAGATGTTCCCTGCGTTGCGGGGCGCTAACGCAAGGAGGAGTTGCTACTCGAATGCAGCTGGTGCAGAGTAGGGCGATTCCCGAGGGCATTACCTCGACTCCGTTACTACCTGGACAGTCTTCGCGTTGTGCTTAAGTTTGTGGGTTTTGAGAACGTGCTTGTGACATTCCTGTGGTGCCTGAGTGGCAAGCGCATCCTGGTGAGGAGCACGTTGATTTATCGCTCGGCCCCTTGAAGGGGACTGGCGGGGAGGATCCAGAGATCTGAGAGGCCTGAGCCCTAGAATCTCGAGGGGATACTGTCTCGGAGGACGAGAAAGTTCGCAGGGAAGCATGCTCAAGATGTGCGTTGTCCACGAAGGGAGCTGGCACGGGGCGAGCCACTGGGACCTGCTGGACCGGAGTCCTGAATTCCTGGAGGAATGGTGTCCCGGAGGACGAGCAAGTCCGCGAGGGGAGCAAGTAGAAAAGGAGGTTTGAAGAAGATTATGGATATGACAGAGGAAGAGAATTACTTGGTTGGTGCGTGGGCTGGACGCGCTATCGGACGAGTGAGTGACTACGAGGTTATGCCTAGGAATATTGTATGTTCATGCAAGCAATGAACCAAACAATCAAGCAAGCACATAATCAAACAATCATGAAAGCAAGAAATCAAACAATCATGCAAGCAAGAAATCAAACAATTATGCAAGTAAGAAATCAAACAATCATGCAAGCAAGAAATCAAACAATCACGCAAGCAAGAAATCAAACAATCATGAAAGCAAGAAATCAAACAATCATGGAAGCACGAAATCAAACAATCATGCAAGCAAGAAATCAAACAATCATGCAAGCAAGAAATCAGGCAATCAAGCAATCAAGCAAGTAAGAAATCAAGCAATCAGGCAAGCAAGAAATCAAGCAATCAGGCAAGCAAGAAATCAAGCAATCAAACATGACCTCAGTGGCCGAGATAGTGCTAGGGACGGTCACGTTTCATCCACGATTATGCATACCGTACAACCCATCACGGGGCCCGTGCTGCCCGGATGATTACATTTGAACCACTGGCATGGCTGTCTTGCAACCAGTCCCCGGGGTCGACTTCTCCCGGGAGTGCATTTACGATTGTCCTGTAGAGGTGCGAAATTCATACCCTTGCAACTGTTTGTCAGTTGGTCTTCAGAAGACCTTCAGCAGGGTTGGTGGTCATCCTTCGAGCTTTCCTGCGCAAATCTTTGGTATCTGGCGAGTGCGGTCCACGTGACGAGTCCTTGGTGGTTTGAAACGCAGTGCGTCACTTCACGCGGTGTGGCAACTTCCTCGGGAGCCTCCGGTCACCTTTTCTGCAGTGGCGGACTCCTTTTTTCTCTCCGCATTAAATGCGCATCACTTCCCACGCACGTTTCGAGAGACTAATAATTACTAATCCGCCACTGACTTTTGGCTTTCCCCGACCGACGCGATTCTTCTCGCGTGCCTCTTCGGTTTCTTCTTCTTCTATAAAATCGTGAAGTCCGCAGTTCTACGGATTTACTCCATTTCCAAAGAGAATCCTTAGAACTCTCTTTTTTTTAAACTGTCTTTCTTTTCTGCCACACATCCGTCTTCTCGATCAATTGAGATGTCGGCTTCAAGTTTATCGTTTGGCGAGTGTCGTGCTCGCTACTCCTTGGCCGGAGGCAAAGTCCAGGATATCGCCAGGATGCCCTCATCGTCCAACCCTGCTGACTTCTCCTGGGCCGGGGTTGAGGTCAAGGAACTCGCCGGGACGCCCTCAGCGTCCAACCCGGCTGACCGCCCTCATTCGACTTGCACGTCGGACTCACTGAATAGGGTCATGTTAGCCAACCTCCCCTACTCCTCCGGGCTGGGAGCCATTTTTTGCAGCGAGTGGGATTGGGCCAACCGTCCACCTCGATGCTGCATCGGGATCCACGATGACTACATCTTGTACGACTTCCGAGGTAGCCTTCCTCGGATGGTGGTCGACTTCTGTCGATTCGTCAGCATCTGCCCCAGCCAACTCCACCCTTCCGCATGGAGACTTCTCTGCGCCTATCAAGTCCTCTCTGACTTGTCCGGAGTTCGTGTTCGTGGCTCCACGGTGCTGCTATTCTATCAGCACCGGAACCTGACCGCCGACGCTCTTTGCTATACCCTGCACGCTAGGGATGGATGCAATGCCCCCATCCTCGACGACTGATCCGGAAGCCGCGACTGGCGGGAGCGATACTCTTTCTGGACGGTACCGCAAGAGGCAACGTCTAGCTCACCTGGATGCCTCAGGGTATGAGTCTTCTACCGCCGTCTTTTCTATCTCGGGTTTACTCCGCTGACACTGTCTTTTCATTGTTGTCTTGCATTATCAGGCTCCGGGATGTCATCGGCCTCCGAACAGGTTGAGCTGCACCATCTGCTTGGGATACACGAATGGTTCTGGTCTAGATTTTACCTTGGACTCACCGGTTTCTTCGCTTCTGATAGAGTCAGCGCTTCGCTTGAGAAGTAGGAGCACGAGCTCCATGCGGCCGAGCATAGCGAGCGGAGCCTTGCTGATAGGGCCAGGGAGCTCCAGGCCGAACTCATGCTGACCCGGGACCAACTCGCCGAAGCCCAAACTTCCACCTGGGGGGAAGATCTCAGCGCGGAGATGGAACGCCTATCCTTGGCGTTACCTGAAAGCTAGCAGGATCTGGAAGCTCGCAATTCGGAAGTGCAAACGCTCCCTCAAACCCTCATGGTGTACCGAGTGTTCGCTTCGAGGGCTGAGGTGGACCTGGCGCTGATGGCGGCCGATGCTTTCTCGACGAGCCAAACCACGATTTGCATGCTCAGGCGAGAGCTCGAGGGCGAATGACGACGTGGCAAGCAGCGGGGACCAGATGCTTCCGGGGCGGCTGGAGGCATATGCCCTTCTTCACCGGCGTGATCTCCATGCCCGCCGGGTTTTTAGATAATAACCTTTGATTCGGGGAATCGTGCCCCTTGTAAATTTCTCTTTTGAACCCGGATTAGTGGCCTTTTTGGCCTTTTCTGTTTGAAAGAAATGCATTTTGGTTTGCTTCATACGTCTTTGCCTTTCACGCACTTCTTTCATACTTTGCTTTGTTTTGCGGATCCGAGATCTTGGCTTTGGGTCCAATACTCGTAATGGTCTTGAAGCCTCGAGATGGTTAAGCAGAACCGTGGCCTGCGTGTCTTGCATGCGTTTGCATAGCTAATTTGAATGTTTCGCTTCCCTCGTGTAACGCTCGCCGCTGATCCCCCTCCTTCTAGTGCCAACTGTTCGGGAGCAAATTTTAGGATGCCACGTGGGGGTGTGTGATTCGTCAGGGGAATGGAGCTGTATCTCCAAGTTTTGTCCTCTGGGGGAAAGGCGGCGAGTCGTTCCGGGGCGGAAGCTTCTGCTGTCAGGGTGACGGGATAAACGTCACTCTCCATCCCGTAAACACTCCAAGAAAGGTCAGACGGGCCTCTGGGAAGACCGAAAGGGGGTTTCCCTTCTGAAGGTTCTCCGACGTCCAAGTCAGTGGACATCCTACAGGGAACAAGTACTCGAGAGGGGAGATTTCTACGGGTTGGTGTGAGAAGTCTCGTCCTGGGATCGAGGCTTCTATCTATTTTTGGGAGTTTCAAGGGTGGTTCTATACGATAGAAGAAGACAGAGTGAGTATAAAGGCGAGGTTCCAGGTTATGGATGGCTTAACCTGATAAACATTCACCCAAGAAGAACATGAAGTTCACCCGTGATTGTGCTGCTTGCCCGGACCGACGGATTCAGATGTAAGTAGATACCTCCTCCTATAGAGGGGTTTTTCTCCTCTGGTCAGTCGATCTCCTTGTGTGTGGTGATCTCTTCTTATTTATACTCGCAGGCTCCTTGTCATGTCTCTTCCATCCGGCGTGCCAGGAAAGCAGGTGAAGGTAATGATTCTAGCGTGTTTGGGAAAATTCGCCAACTGCCTCAGAGAATATGCAGAAGTGGGTCAGCCGAGCTAGTGTAGCGTGTGTCAGTGTCTAGCGCAGTCTAGATCCACATGTCGGGGTCTCTCTTGACCCGGTAAAATCGGTCCCAAACACCTATATGTATAAATATACTTATTATTTTTTTTATAAAAAAAACCAACCATATATTATAAAAGTATATATTACAAAACATATACTTTGTTATTTTTTCTTTAACACATAAAAATCATACCTCGATTTTCTTACAAATAAACGGGTAAATATAAATATTAATTGTGTAAAAGTCAAACTCGCATGCAAGCTTGTCGTGCATACATTTTGTTAACCTCAATTACACTCTAATTTTAGTTTTAGTTGTTAGAAAATTTATATTTTCTTCGTGCGGACCAACCATCTACCCGCTCTTAGGATAGATAAATATGGTAAAATTTATTTTGGTTTAATTAGCAATAGGTCAATAAAAATATAATCTTAATATATATATATATATATATATATATATATTGACAAGATTATATCATGTAAAGAGAATAGGAAAATATTATATAGATAATATTCAAAATATATTATAAGAATTTTTAATTATTATTTAATATTACTTTTACATTTGCAATTATATATTACTATAAACATTAGGAAAAATTAAAAGTTTTCAAAAGATACAAAACGTTATGAAACGTTTGTGTGATTGTTGTTGAACACTAAAATTGTATATGTATAAAAACATAACATTTATATATTGTATAAGAAAATTAATCAATAGGTAAATATTACAACTAATTATGTCTATTAAAAATTATACTTACACATGCATGCGGGATAAAAATAAAAGTAATTAAATTATAATATATTTTAATACTTTCCTGGTTAATTTGTTATCATATTTACATTTTTATTCAAAAAAAGTTTTAGTTAGTATTTTTTATCTTCATTTTATATTAAAATATATAATATTTTCTATTAATTTATCGTTATTTTTATTATTAAATATTAATTATTTTATTATCAATATATAATTAATCATATAAAAATAAAACATCTTCAATACTATATTAATCATTATTAAATATATAAAATGTTTTATAGTCTGCATACAGTGCATACCGATCAGGTAGTACTAATTAAAAGATAGAAAATTTTGAGAATTACTACTTCCCTAATTACTATTTTTAAAACTACCATCAATCAAAATGCTATTTTTTGTTGACCATTATATCCTTGTATCGATAACATGTTCCCAACCCAAAAAACTCCGATATCGAAAAAGAAGAACGATCGACAGTGATCATCGGCGATTTCGTATCTCGCCGGCGATTTCGTATCTCGCCGGCGATTTCGTCTCGTACTAACTGAATCTCATCGTCTCTCGCCGGAGATTTTCTGCTGGATTCATTGAGCAAAGGTATGAACCTTCTGATTCTGTCAAATCGGGGTTAACTTGTTGAATTTTGGGGAAATTATGATTTATTGGCATATGATTTTTAGGGGAAAGGATGATGTGTTGTCGATTATAAGTTTTAGTGATAAGTAGATATCCAATTTGCGAAGAAGAGGTTCCGATTGATTTTGTAAAGACGAGTTGATGTTATTGCATATTGCATACATTTTGCATACTCATTAGTTAGTTTTTCATGCATTTGTATCATGTTTTAGGTTAGATTGCATCACTTAGGGGCCTAGAGCATTCTTGCATCAGCATATGCATTTTCCTTGCATTTTGCATCACATTCAGGTTGTTTCTGGCTGCTTTGGAGTCATGGAGGTTCGTGGGCCTGTGGAGGCTGATGCAGCAGTTCGTGGGAGCTCGAAAATATGCTAAGGACCAGTGATCGAGGAGTAGATCGAGCATGGCCGGTCGATCTAGGAGTTGATCGACCAGAAGATCGAGCCAACTAGGCGATCCAAGGAGAATGATCGAGACGGAGATCGAGTGAAGCAATCGATCAATCGGTACGGACGTAAATGACGCCATGCAGAGCGAGAGCCAGATCGAGTACACCACTCGATCCACCCAAAGATCGATACCGAGATCGGATGCAACACTTGATTCGCCGATGAAGATCGAGACCCGGATCGAGCCGAAGACACGATGCCATGATGTGATCGAGAGAACCACTCGATCTAGTGGTCGATTTCTGTCCTTTCAACCGTTTTTGGCTGTTAGCGAAGGGGGGACCATTGGCTTGTTTGGGCATTTTAGGCAAGGCGGCAAGATGCTTTTTCGATAACTTTTAGATCCTTATCCTTTCTTTCATGTTTTCTCTCTCGTTTTACGAAGAACACCATTGTTGAACCAGTTTTTCTTTGAAGCTTTTGTATTCGAATCTTTATCGTTTAATCTAGTCTTTCTTTCATGTTCATCGTCGTATTTCTTATGCTTTGCTTGATTTACTCTATTTGTAGTGAGTAGTTTCCTTTGGGTTCGGGGTTGAGAGGATTAAGGGGTAGAAAGGGTTCGATCTTGGTTTGTTTTCTAAACGTTTTAAAGGCTATCTCTTCTAAGGTGTTGAAAGCTTAATGCTTGAGGACTCTCACGCCAAGAGCTTCATGATCCGAGAGGTTCCTTACCCTGATAGGATCCAGGAGCCTCAGAAGATCACACCTTAGAGACTAGTTACCCCTTCCCAAAAGCCATGGAAGTTTGGGGGACTAGTTAAGCCATTACTTGAAATCTGTTTTCCTTGCCTTTCGACCTCTCTTTCCACCAAAAGCCATGGGTTTGGAGGAGAGGATAAAAGAGTGATCTATACCGAAAGCCACGGATAGATCTTGTTTTGTTTTCAAGGCTTAGAGATCCTCACCAAGTGAGTCGATCTAAAGTTTCAAACCCAAGATCGATCCTTTGAAACCCTTTACATGAATCTCAACCCTAGGCCCTTTCTTTTAGAATCTCTAAGTCTATTTTCATCTTTCGCTTGTTATCTGATAGCATCCTGGTCATTAGATTTGTTGTTCTTACGGTTTTAGACGAGATCGATCGTTACTGCTCGATCTAGTGGTCGATCTTGTGGTCGATCCACTAGTCGAATTTTAACAATTCGAAGCTCTTTCCTTTAATTAATCTGTTTGTTTCTCGTGGTAGTTGCTTCCTTTCTAGTATTTTTAAAATAGGTTTCACTCTGTTTAGGTTGCTGCATCTAGTTCTTTGATATTTTCCCATAAACTGTCTCATTTTTGCTTAGATTTGCTTAGGACCTTGCATTCTCTGTGCATTCTCTATCTCCTAGAAGTGGATTGACACTCTCCTGCTTGCCTTACTACAACATTGCGTGCATTAGAGTTTTGATAACCTCTCTGCTGCATAACACGAGCTAAGAAACCCTCTATCACGATGTTCTGATAGTGACGATGAATTTTGTAAATTTGTAAACCCTTATAAATTGTTATATTCTTCTCAGCAGGAGAAATGCTTGAGATATATTTTTTTTGTGTGGAGCTTGGAATTTAACTAATACCACACAATTGGAGTTCTTTGTTGATCATGACAGAGGAGCTTCTTTTATACTCATCAAAGAGAACATAACTTACAACGAGCTGGTTGCGATTATTTTAGAAGATTTTGGAATTGATGGCAATTCCAATGGTCTGAAAATTAGCTATGGATCAATTTCAAGCTCTCTTTTAGCGTCAAAACATCTCCCTCCTATGGTCATTAGGAATGATCGGCAACTAGAAGCTTTTATGCACAAGATTCAAGAGAGTGGAGGAGTTTTTGAGTTATGTGTGACAATGAAGGAAATAAAGAGTACTGAACCTGCTACTAAATAACTACTATAATTACTTTGTGTCTATATGATTACAAAGCAAATTCATGAAGTATAATATTTATGTTACAGAGAGAAACAAACTCTCGTTTATTCATGGTTAGAAACAACATCTATATAAGTAATGAGAGTTTTACTGCCCCTGCTGCCCCACACTTTGTTGTGAATGAAGTATTTTCATGAAGCTTTGGCATGGCTTACAAATTAATTTTTATGAATGAATATAATGTACTCAATGGGACTTACAAAATTTTGCAATGGGCTTTTCAATTTTGCAGTTTGAAGAGAGTTTCACTGCTCCATCCATTCCTCCAATTGTGGTATGCTTATAAAAAAATGAGCCTTTTAAAAGGTTTTATAGTCTGTTCATCCCTGATATATATGGATATTTCTATTCTGAAGAGACGATCGAATTCAAGTACAATGTCAGGAATTTCGCAATTATCATCATCCTTTGATCCAGGACGTGCGGCTCCATCTGGTTCCTCACAATCCGTTGCTTTCGATAATGAAGGTGTGTATTGTGGAAAGCTATTCAAAGACAAAAATGAAATGGGCACGAAGCTACAAATGTTCTCGAGGCTTCATAGCTTTGAGTTCGGCAATGAATTATCAGACAGGAAACAGTATGTTCTATGTTGTGTTGATGAAAGTTGTAGCTGGAGATTTCGTGCAACAAGAGTTATGGGCTTCAAAAGCTTTGTTGTTCGGCAGTATGTGCACGAGCATACTTGTGACTCATCATTAAGGCATGCTAACCATCGGCAAGCAAGCGCAAAGGTCTTGGGTACTATGTTAAGTAATCATTACGATGGAGGGAAGCTTGGATTGAGACCAAAACAGATAACAGAAAAGCTAGAACGGATCATGGTGTCGTTATCTCATATTCAAAAGCTTGGAGAGCTCAAGAACATGCCCAAGCGATTACTAGAGGTACTCCAGAAGATAGCTATGAAGATCCGCCAATTTTTTTCCACATGGTAAAGCAAAAGAATCCCAGGTCTGCAACTTACATTGAGGTAGATAATGCTGGTAAATTCAAGTGCGCTTTCTTGTCCTTTGGCGCATCCATTAGAGGTTTTAAGGTGCTAAGGAAAGTAGTTGCTATTGATGGTGCTTTCTTGAAGGCAAAATTTAAAGGGACTTTGCTTGGTGCCACAGCGCAAGATGGTAACTTTCAATTATATCCCATTGCTTTCAGGGTAGTTGACTCTGAGAATGATGCCTCGTGGGAGTGGTTTTTGAGGTGCCTGAAGACTATCATTCCGGATGAGGAAGATCTAGTGTTTGTGTCGGATCGCACACCATCTATTGCGAAAGGTGTTTCGATAAATTACCCACTAGCTCATCATGGCATCTGCAGTTTTCATTTTGAGAAAAAACGTGGATTCACATTTCAAGGACACTTCTCTTGTGGCTTTGGTTCAGGAGGCAATGAAGGCTTACACTAAGTAGGACTTTAATCTTCTGTTTAACGAGATCAAGAATGCCCATCCATTGCTTACAGATTATCTGGTGAAAGCTGATGTCACGAAATGGTCACGCGCTTATGCACCTTCCACTCGCTATAACATCATGACATCAAAACTTGCAGAATCTCTTAATTATTTGTTAACTATCCCTCGCAAATACCCTATAGTGTGCCTGATTGACACCATTAGGTCTATATTGACAAGGTGGTTCCAGGAAAGGCATGAGATGAGTTCACGTCATCCGCACCCTGTGACATTAGAAGTCGGGAAGAGAATGAAAGAATCCTATGATAGTTCATCACGGTGGCTTGAAGTGTGTCCAATCAATCAGCTTAAGTTTGAGGTGAAGGGTGACAAGCGAAAGGAGGTTGTGAATTTGATGTCAAGGCAATGCACATGTTGTGTGTTTGATATTCAAAGATTTCCTTGTGCTCATGCGATTGCGGCCGCCAAAGCTGCCAAACACAACGAAAATAACTATGTCGATGATTGTTTCTCCAAAGTAAGGTACTATTGTCTATGCCTTTATTCTTGATTCATTTCGTGTTGTTCTGTATAGCTAATCATATTATCTTCTCACAGGTGGATACTAGCATATACAGCGAGTATTTATCCTGTTGGAGATAAGACTTATTGGGACATCCCTCCTAATGTAGCTAATTTTATTTGTCTTTCACCTTCTACTCGCATTCCTAGTGGGAGGCGAAAGAAAAAAAGGATTCTTCTGGTTGGGAGTATGGCAAGTCTTGTACCAAATAAAAAAATTACAAATATGGTAGGTGTGGTCAGAGTGGACACAACAAATCTACATGTCTAGCCCCGTCTGAGCTAATCTCTGATTTTACTCTCATATTAAACAGTATAATGAACAGCATGAACTCTATCATTTTATTACATTATTGTTTTTTTTTTGTTGGTGAGGTTTTGAATGAAAGGACTTGCGGTGTTTACATTAACAATTGGTTATAAGTACAGGGGATCCCTATTTCAAACCCCATTTTAAGATTTAAAAAGATTAAGTAGCTTTTAAAAAACATTTTTAAATGGTTTTAAACGAATATATACAGCTGTATTCGTAGCAATGACAAGTAAAACACCACAGCCTTAGGGGTTACAAACGCCTCCTAAAAGACACTCGTTCCCTGGTTCGAGCAACCTGAAGATATTTTAAAAGCATTTTTAAATGGTTTTAAATGTATATTCTAAAAATAACTAATATATACAATTATATTTTGTAGCTATGATAACTAAAACACCATTGCCTTGGGGGTTGCATACGCCTTTTTCTTATCCACGAGTCCCTTGGTTCGACTAACTTTGGATTACTTTATTCTATTATATATTTTTTATAAAACTTTTTAAACTTCTTTTAAATCTTTATAAAATATTTTTTTTAAGCAGATCCGAGTGGTTACTCACCCTCATCGACTAGCCATCGACTACACTCATATCGTGGTTCGAGCAACTAGGGATATAAAAATTTTGTGGATGGTTTTATAAGCTTTTTTAAATGGTTTTAAAAACATTCTTAAATCACCATTACATATAATAATTTAGAAGCACCATCCGCATTAATAGTGAAGCAAACGGAATTGATTTATTCATAATAAAAAAGTTAAGAATGTTGCGGTTTAGAAAATTTTCAAACATCACTATGATGTTTGAAAGTTTATTACAACATAGATAACATTATGGTCATAAAGCAAACACACTCCTTAATTCATAGCATATGATCGCGCCAACTCAGCAGCTTTTCTATTAAACTTCTCCCTGTCAGAGACATACACCAGAGTATTCTCGTTCACCTTATCAGGAAGCTCCAATCTTGGGGTAAGGAGCATTCCCCAAAACGTCATTAGGATCTATTTCCAGAATATAAGAAAGTTTCTTTAATAAATATACTTGACTGCAGGTATTAAAGTTAAATTATAACGAATAGAAAAAGAAACACCTACATCAGAAATTGTGAAACCATGAACCCATCCATTGTCCAGCATGTAGAGATAGACATCTCCTTTGTTAGAAACATTGGGGTGGAACACCTTGGTTTTAAATTTGACCTGAAAAATTAAGGAACCCGTAAGATTTAGACATAGACATTAGCAGTTGTTGCATAAGAGCCAGAGTTCGTATGAAAAAATTACAGTTACAGCCTTCATTGGAAACTGTGGGGAAAAATGCATGCTAAGGATAATTCCTCCACCATAAGGGCTATATTTTGGTCCTTTAATTGCAGCTTCCCATTCGAAGAGGTTGTCATCCACCGGACCTAAACAAAACATCTCTAAAGGATTAATGATCTAGAACAACAAAATTTGAATGAAAGTTTTCATCAAAGGATTAATGATCTACAACAACATAATCTTCACGTTTTTTCTGTCTCAATCATTAAAATGTGGGGTTTTCTCAAATCTATAACGAGAGAATATGCCATAAAATTATTTTAATACACAGACAGAGAGAAAATACGCAGAAAGTTGTATATGTAAACAAGGGACGAAGCGGTGCAAACGCCACCAAACACCAGAGAAAGTTGTATCTCTTCCTTAGGTGATAAGAGAAGAAGTTGATTGTTTCAATGCAAATAAATAAATAAAATGATTACCTCTTATCGATACGGTGTCATTTCTCTCAATGAAGAATCAATGGGGATTTTTTTTATTTTTTTTACAAAATTAACATATATTCTTTATAAACAATTACAATCACTGATATGTCAATTAAAACACCACCGCCTTGGGGGTTACACCTGCCCTCTAGTTTACCTTCAGTTATCTGGTTCGAGCACCTAAAACATTTTCAATAAACATTTTAAAAGTTCTTTTAAATATTTTATAAATTACAATACCAAATTTATAAGGATTTAAAAGGTAATTTATAAATCTTTTTAAAAGACATTTTAGAAAAAATAACCAGAGTAATATAAAAATAACTAAAGTGTATTCTCTTTATAAGCAGTTACACTAGAGGCTATGACAATTAAAACACCACAGCCATGGGGGTTACACACGCCCTCTAGTTTACCTTCAGTTCTCTAGTTCGAGCACCCAAAACATTTTTAATAAATATTTTAAAAGTTCTTTTAATTCTTCTATAAATTACACCACCAAATTTATAAGGATTTAAAAGGTAATTTATAAATCTTTTAACATCGTTTAAATAATCCATCATGTTCGACAAAATACAATTGGGCTTTCAACAACATTCAAATTATAACTTACAATCCACAAGAGTGTCTTAGATTTTCTGGGCCCGTGTTTGGGCCTGCATCATAACTAGAGCAATATAAAAATAACTAAAGTGTATTCTCTTTATAAACAATTACATTAGAGGCTATGACAACTAAAACATCACAGCCTTAGGGGTTACACACGCCCTCTACTGTACCATCAGTACACTGGTTCGAGCAAAATGGGGTTCACATAATTCTAATTCGTTATATGTGATTCAATCCACAGCCGTCGGGGTTGTTTGGAGTGTATTTTAACCCCCAAACATTTTTATAAACATTTTAAAACATCTTGTAAATCTTTATAACTTTTACATATCTTTACAAAGATTCAAAAGCTAATTTATAAATCTTTAATAACGCAAATATTTAAAATACAGAAAGTAAAAAGTCTGTTTCAAAAGCCATTACATTAGTAGTTGAGCTTTTGTGGCCAAAAAAAGAGAGGAAAAAACCAAAGAAGAAGCTTACAAGATTTTGAGCTGAAGAAATTTTAAAACAGACGAGCAGAAACAGCTTCATACTCTAGCCTTTTTGTTTCTCATAGAGCTTCTACGACCATCCCCTTTCATTTTTCTCTTTGACTTTTTGCTCTCACTAGGCGACTCAAGTAGTAACTCATCTGCAGCTGCATCATTGAGTTGGTTATCTGAAGAAGGTCCATCAAATACCTCACAAAATAACTCAACCACCAGCTTAATCCTTAGTTGTTCAATATTTGCAACGCAGAGACTAGACAGGTATGTCATCATACTCGCATGGAAATTATATAAACCTGTGACCTGGAAATTTCTTACCTAGAGTAAAACATTTTGTGATTAGTCAGCTAAGAACTAATAGAAAACAAAGTCGTTTTCTGAGTAACATACCTTGGATATTCTTGGTTGCTTTTTAAAAGTGAATTCTTTGGAATATCTCACACCCTTTATAAACCTTTTTAAAAGCACAATCATTATTTGTGCATATGGGATTGCCGAAGTCTCATAATCTGATAATCTGTCTGGGTATCTATCACTGTCCCATATGCTTACCGACCCTTTCTTCAAGTCAAGTCTGACAGCAACCCACTATTTGCCATGCCAACATTTTGGTGCATAGACATTTTATATGTCTTTGATCATCTTCTTCCCTGTATTGCCAATAGCCGGCAATGTACCATTGATGTAGCCTTAAATATTTTCGTTGTCGTAGTTGTACCACTTTTGACTCCACCGCCATCTTTCCCAACATCGTTTGAGTGTCAAAAGGAAATCTTCTCCATAGATGGCAACTCTACTCTTTGCAAAAACCTTGGGACTATTTTTTCTCCTTGTTCGAAGCAAATACATAGCAGACTCCATATGCTGCAATAAAGCAAAAGATATCATATACCTTTTTACTTTAAAACTACAAATGCGTACTAATCAAATATGATGTCCCTGTCCGGTCAATCTAATACGATGTCCAATTCAAATTCTAGTTTTACATGTCTGCTCATTACAATCCTTGGTGTCTGGAGGTTAAAAAACCAATCACCATTTACTTCATGTCCAAGAAAATCTTTCAAGATCCTACATTACAAAAGATATTTGTAAATCTCTCCATATTACTAAGCTAAACATATATGAAAACTATACTTACTTTGGGTTAGTTGAATTCTTCCATTCATCCAATCTTGCTTTCCTTGATAGAAGATATGGCTGGAATGGGTGGAATATTGGATGAGCTCCACCTTGTTGCAACTGAATGGGAACTTCATTCGTCAGTGGTGGTCGCAAAGCAATTCCTTCGCCAAATCCATGTCGGTTGGAATCCTGACTTTCATCATCTTCATCAACGTGAGCTTCATCATCTTCAAGAATTTTTTTGTTTGCATCGTCACCTTCATCATCTTTGGGATTTTCTGTACAACAAAACAAGAACAAATTTGCGTATTTTTGAAGCTGGTGTTATAAAATAACATATTCACATGACATAAATTATTATTACCGACAACAATATTGGTAGCCTCACCGTCGCCACCATGATCTTCATCAATATCGTCAAGAACATGTGTTTCCTCAACATTGCTAGTACAATCTCCACCATTACCTTCAACATTATTTTCTGTATCGTTAATATCAATAACATCATCTCCAGGATCTTTTGCAGCATTGTTATCCTGATCATTTTCAGGATCTTTTCCATCATTGTTATCCTCACCATCTCCAGCATCTTTTGCATCATTGTTATGCTCAGCATCTAAAGGATCTTTTTCCTATAAATCATAAAACATATTGTCAAAGCCCCAAAAAGTAACTGAACTTTTAAACGAGTTTAATAGATGCTTTTTTTTACCTATGCTGCCTTAACCCCCACAAAAGCCTCTATGGTCTCCACTTTGCCAATCAATGTTTTAAGCATTTCCATCATCTTGTCAATTTTGTCACTGTCAGTCATGAGAGGAGCCTCACGTGTTGTTCTACTAGGCTCCGCTCGTTTGTTATGATGTGACCGTATTTGTTCAGATGCTAAAACACCATCTACTTTTCCCTCTAACCACTCGGATCTGCTTAACCTATAGCCTTGCATTACAAGTTGCACCACTGTTGCAAAGTCTTTGACAATGAGATTTGTTGGTGGAACCAGTTTCTTATACTCCTTCGGATCCTCAACAACAGTATTGACTATAACCTGCAATCGCATAGCAAATACATTTATAAGATTTTAAGTAAACCAATGTAAGCAATATTAAAAATTTAAAACGTACATCCCATTGATTGTGCACATCAAAAACTTCTGAAATAGTAGGAGCTCGAGTGGCTTTCCACTGTAAACACAACGGGCCAGCAGATGAGCTTAAATCCAATCGACTACCAAATGTAGTACCTAGCGCAGGCACAACCGACAAAGCCCACAATGTGATTGCCCATACGAATCCCTGCACTTAACAATAACGCTCGAGTCATTGAAATTTAAAACACCACAGCCTTGGGGGTTACACAGGCCCTCTTCCTTTCCATCAGCACCCTGGTTCGAGCAACCGAGGTCTCGAGTGTTTGAAAATCTATTTTATAAACATTTTAAAACATCTTTTAAATCTCAACAAAAACTATATAAATCTTTATAAACATTTATAAAAACTTCTTTTAAGATTTTTCCTGGGCTCGTGTTTTGGGCCTAAAGTTTAAACAGTAAACATTCTATATATTAACAATAACGCTCGAGTCATTGACAATTAAAACACCACAACCTTGGGGTTACACACGCCCTCTTTCTTTCCATCAGCACCCTGGTTCGAGCAACCGAGGTCTCGAGTGTTCGAAAATCTTTTTTATAAACATTCTAAAACATCTTTTAAATCTTAACAAAAACTTTATAAACTTTTATAAACATTTATAAAAACTTCTTTTAAATGTCAGCTGACAAAATTTAAAAAAGTGAAAAGGAAATTTAAAAACCTTTATAAAATGCATAATGAAACAACATTGTTTTTTGTGTCATTTGAGTGGCATAATGATCCAAACACCATCAAAATTACACACTGAAGCAATGACCACTGGACTCTATTAACCATAAATTTTGATATTGCAGTCTACCATAATAAGAAAAAAAACTAAACTAATGATTCGAAACAAGAAAGGGAATGACTCTTTTCCACTCCTCTGCATCTTTGCTCCATCTCCTGTTCCTATACACAATTAGATCTACAACGTAAGATTTTTTTTGTGGAATGCTTTACAAAAGATCATACTCTCGTTTTTTACCTGACTTTGGCAAATTACGGTGCTAATAACTCTGAGTAGATATCAGCATCAAGCTTCAATCTTATATCCCCAATGATTTCTTCAGAAAGCTTCGTCAAGTCCTTGATGTGCATCGAGTGGCACTCTATGCTTGAAAGATTAGCTAATCACCCATACTACTGTTTTCTTGATGGCTATAGTGGTTTCTTTCAAACACCCATTCATACTAATGACCAAGAGAAGACCACTTTCACATGCCCTTATGGTACCTTCGCATATCGAAGGATGCCTTTTGGGTTATGTAATGCACCAGCAACCATTCAAAGGTGCATGATGTCTATCTTCTCTGATCTTATAGAGGAAATGGTAGAATTTTTCATGGATGATTTTTCTGTGTATGGTGCTTCTTTTGGTGGTTGTTTGTCAAATCTTTGCAGGGTTCTCAAGAGATGTGAGGAGACAATCTTGGTGCTGAATTGGGAAAAGTGTCACTTCATGGTGAAGGAAGGCATTGTACTTGGGCACAAGATTTATGAGCAGGGGATTGAGGTTGACAAAGCAAAGATAGAGGTCATGATGAGCTTAGAGCCACCGGTTAATGTGGAAGGGATAAGGAGCTTCTTGGGGCACGCTGGCTTCTACATGCGGTTTTATCAAGGATTTCTCCTAGATAGCATGTCCTCTTACAAGGCTACTGTGCAAGGAAGCCGAGTTCATCTTTGATGAAGAATGCCTTCAAGCCTTTAAGTCCATCAAGGAAGCTCTAGTCACCGCGCCTATAGTTCAAGCTTCGGATTAGGACGTGCCGTTTGAGATAATGTGCAACGCGAGTGACTACGCCGTGGGTGCTGTTTTGGGTCAGAGGAAGGATAAGAGGCTGCATGTGATCTACTATGCAAGTCGTACCTTGGATGACACGCAAGTGAAGTATGCTACCACCCAGAAAGAGCTCCTAGTCGTGGTGTTCGCTTTTGAGAAGTTTAGATCATACTTGGTGGGTTCTAAGGTCATTGTATACACTGATCACGCCGCCTTGAGGTACATATACTCCAAGAAAGACACCAAGCCGAGACTCCTAAGGTGGATTCTTCTCCTACAAGAGTTTGACATGGAGATCAAAGACAAGAAGGGGATTGAGAACGGTGTAGCGGATCATCTCTCAAGGATGAGAGTGAATGATGTCTTACCTTTGGATGACTCACTCCCTGAAGAGCAGCTTATGATGGTCAACACAGTGGTATGTGAAAGGCTAGATGAGAAGTTTTAAGAAGTCTTGAGCTTCAAGGAAGAAGATCTACCATGGTATGCAGATATTGTCAACTACTTGGCTTGTGGGGAAGAGCCTACTCACCTGGACTACTACCATAAGAAGAAGTTAATAAGGGACATCTCTCATTACTTTTTGGATGATCCCTATCTGTACAAGAGGGGAGTAGACAGCTTATACCGGAGGTGTGTCACAAGAGAAGAAGCTAGAGATATTCTTCTACATTGCCACGGTATGCCTTATGGAGGGCACTCGCTTCATTCAAGACGGCTACAAAGGTTCTACATGCCGGGTTTTGGTAGCCAATACTCTTCAAGGATGCTCACGAGTTTGTAAAGGCGTGTGAAGCTTGCCAAAGAGCTGGGAACATCAGAAAGAGGAATGAGATGCTGCAGGTACCAATCTTTGAGGTGGATGTGTTTGATGCTTGGGGGATTGATTTCATGGGTCCATTCCCATCATCATATGGCAACAAGTACATCCTTGTGGCTGTAGACTATGTGTCTAAGTGGGTTGAGGCTATAGCTTCCCCAACTAGTGGCTCAAAGGTGGTTGTCAAGCTCTTAAAGACTATCATCTTTCCAAGGTTTGGAGTTCCTAAGGTAGTGATCAGCGATGGGGGCAGCCACTTCATCAACAAAGTCTTTGAAGGTCTGTTGAAGAAGTATGGAGTTAAACACAAGGTAGCTACGCCCTATCACCCTCAAACCAGCAGCCAAGTAGAGGTATCAAATAGGCAAATCAAGGCTATTGTAGAGAAAACCGCGGGGGTAACTAGAAAGGATTGGGCAAGCAAGCTTGATGAAGCTCTATGGGCGTATAGAACAGCTTTCAAGACTCCCATTGGTACTACTCCTTTCAACCTCCTTTACGGCAAGTCTTGTCACCTCCCTGTGGAGTTAGAGCACAGAGCTCTATGGGCCGTGAAGCAAGTGAACCTCAATCTCAAGAGAAAGGCTGGTGCAACTCCATGAGCTTGATGAACTAAGGCTAGATGCTTATGAGAGTGCCAAGATCTACAAAGAAAGGACCAAGGCGGTTCATGACAAGAAGCTGGTGCTTAAGGAGCTCAAGGAGGGAAGTCTGGTGCTGCTCTACAACTCACGGTTAAAGTTGTTCCCTGGAAAGCTCAAGTCTAGGTAGAGCGGTCCTTTTGAGATTAAGGAAGTGTTACCGTATGGGGCGGTTAATTTGGTTGGCAAGAGTGGAGAGAGCTTCACGGTGAATATGCATAGAGTCAAGCCCTACATGGCGATTGAATGCAGCAAGGAGAGCGCCACGTTGCTTCTCCAAGACCCACCTCTAGCCTAAACCATGTAAAGTCAAGCTAAGGGACGTAAAACAAGCGCACTTGGGAGGCATTCCCATGTCTATCATTGTACATATTTCTGCTTTATTTTGTTTCAATTTTATGCTTTTTTTAGTTTAAGTGTGTAGGTAAAAGGATAAGGGAACCGGAGGTCACGATCTTGGAGTCAATACGGCAAGGAAAGGAGAAGTAGAGGCAAGCGATCGAGTAATCAATCGACCTATCCTAGCTCGATCTTTACTAGATCGAGCTAGTCAATCGAGTGAAGTCACTCGATCTAGATGAGATCGAGTAGACAATCGAGTGAGTCAGTCAATTGCGAGAGGATGACCCACCCATGTGTTTAGCTTGAAATGCAAACGGGGTGTGGATCGACTGACCTCACTCGATCCTCGAACTAGATCGATCAGTTTACTCGATCAGCTCACTCGATCCGTGCCCAAACGACCTTGAAATCGATTAAGGGACTTGATCAAAGGAGTAATGCCATAATAACGTAGGATCTTAGAACGAGGGGGCACACTCGATCTAAGGCTCGATTCAATTCAAATCGAGCCCCCAATCGATCAACCCTCTCGATTACTTGCAACATGGGCATGAGATCGAGGTCAAGATCGACCAATTTGACTCGATCTCATGTCGAGGTTAGTTCAAATTTTCCCCCTCTTTCTCTTTCCCTCCTATTTTAAATTTGAATTATGGTCAAGGCAAGCATCTTTGACCATGAAAGATGTGCCTTGACCACACCTTTTCAGAAACCACTTGCATGCATCCATAGTTTTCTTGGTCTTTATAAACACTTGTGCACACACTCTCTCCATTGTGTTTCGAAACTGTTTTCTAAAGAAAAGAGAGTGTGAGTTTGATTTTTAAGGCTAAGAGCATCTAGCATTCATCATTTCAAAGGTATTTCGGAGTTTCTTAATTTTTATGTTTGAATTTTTAGAAAATTTCCTTTTCTTTGAAATAATTTAGTGTTATTTTCTAGGGATTATGATGAATTTTTATAAGTATCTAATATTAGGGAAAATTGCTTGATTTGATCTTATCTCAAGATATTTTCGTCTACTATTTATTGAGAATTTTTAGAAAATCCCTAAAATTCTAGGATTTATGTTAAGAGATTTTCTCTCTTGCCTTATCTTTCTCTTTAATTAGCCGCCTATACTCATTCTCCTCTTTGAGAACTTGTATTTCAGGTTCTATGGCACCAAAGAGAAGCAGAGATTTGGCAACTTGAACTCAAGAGGAAGCTCAACAAGTGGTGGAACCGAGGGTTAGATGGACCAAGGAGGAGATGAAGGCAAAGAAAAGGCTAGAGAGGCTCCGGTTTGAACCCACTAAGTTTGCAAGCCGGGACCTCTTAGAGAAGCTCGGATTTTTGAAGTATTTTGACGACCTACTCAAGGACATGGGGCTTGCGTTCTTGTCAAGGATGGACTGCCCTACTTACCCCGAGGCAACGCTGGACTTCCTTTCAACCTTGGACTTCTCTTATGAAGATCCAAGCCTTCCATCTCCCTCCAAAGGTCACCTCACGTTCAAGATCAGGAGGCAGGCTTACCACCTCTCCATCACCGAGCTATGCCAAGCCTACGGTCTTAATGCTGCGGCCAAGCAAGTGGAGTTCCCTCAGCTCAAATCTGCCAACGACCTTTGGGACTTGATCTGCGATGATGATTACAAAGCCAACACCACCAAGATCAAGAAGGTCCGAAACCTCGTGCTGAGATATGCCCTCAAACTCTTAGCCAACACTTTCAGTGGGAGATCCGTGGCTCCAACGGTTACCAAGAATGAGTTGTGCTTCCTCTTCCAAGGGATTAAGAAGATCTTATGCGATAGAGCGGAGAATGATGAGCCAATGGAGGATGATCTTGGAAATGACGTTAACTATGATTGTATCTTGGCCTCCTCTTTGGCCACGTACAAGGCGTGGGCGTTGAGGTGTAAGGCGAGCTCTACAGTCATTGGAGGCTTCCTCACACCGTTGTTTATACAAGCCGGAGTACCTCTTCAGGAGTTTGGGCCTTACGCGGAGAGAGCTTACATGGACGAGACCTACATGCACAACACTGACTCCTTGGGTCCTACGCCAGCTCCAGGATTCTATGCTTACTCGTTCTACAACTGTGAGCATGAGAAGAAGGTGTTCATCTTGCCCAAACAAGAAGAGACGAACCTAGACAGCATGGGAACCATCGAGTTCTTGCCAAGTAATGAGGAATGTTTTGCACCTCTAGGAAGCATGGCTGCACCCCCTCAGATCCCTCGAGCACCTTCAGAGTCGCCTCTTTCTGATGCTGAAATGCCGCCAAGCTTCGATCTTCCAAGGTAGACTATAAGCCGAGAACTAAAGCTGAGAAGTTCCTTGCTTCAGTCGTGGAGATCCAGCGCAAGGTCAACAAATGGCAAGGGAAAATGATTAAGAAGTTGACGAAGAAGATCAAGGACCTACAAAGAAGCTCATCTGAGGAGTCCGTGAGTGAAGAGGTTGAGCAACCGGAGAAGAGAAAAAGATCAACCGGAGGTGTTGAGATCCGTGAGCCCCAAGGCGACAATCAAGCCGCACGCCTTTCTCTACAAGAAGGCACAAGCAAGGGGAAGGGCAAGGAAATCACCCACGACACTCCTAAAAAGAGCAGGAGGACTGGAGCATCCTCTAGCTCCAGCCGTGCCTAGCTCCAAGCTACCAACACACAACCCTTGTAAATATCATGCAACTTTTTCAGTTTTGTTTTGTGTTTTGACCTCCTCTTGAATTTATTTGACACCGAGACGGTGTCATTCAAGTTTGTTGGAGGTGTGGTTTGACATGTTTTATTTGGAAGTTATTTTGAGTTATCATGCTTGAGTCTTCATGCATCATCTAAGTCCATAGAAAAATACAAAAAAAAATCATACAATATTTAAACAAATTTCAAAAAAATCATGTAGCATGCATTTGCATTGTTAAATACTTTAGGATTGAGTCTAGAATTTTAATCATTTAGGATGTTTGCATTTGCATAAGGGGAGAAAGTTTTTCTTGAAAAGTGTTTTAAGCTCATGAATTGTTTCAAGGGCCTAGTTAGTAGTTCTTTGATGCATTGTGCAAACTTTGAAAGTAAGCTCTAACCATATTTGGATCATTTGTTTTGATTTTCGTGGCTTAAGTTGAACATTCATGAATTGAATCCTTTCCTATCAAGTGAGAACCTTAACTTGAATTTCTGAATTATCATACTTGTGCATTTGAAAAAGGATACAAGGATCATATATACATATTTAGGCTTTCTTACTCCCTTCTTACCACTCTCTTGTAAGCGTAAATAGAACTCCTTACTTTTACCCTTATCCTCCTTTCAAGCCAATTTTTTTGTATGACATCATTGTGAGGCCTTATTTTCGGTTTGAACTTGGCATAAAGTGTTAGGTTTAGGCGACATGATTAGACTCTCATATGATTGCTAGCTTTGCATTTTGAAGCTAGTTTTAGGCTTAAAGTTAGGATGGGGATTCATGGGTGTTCTTGAATTTGCTTACTTGTTTCGGTTTAAAAAGAAGTTGATGTTGGGAGTTTGTTTAAATGGGATTCATAGTTTTAAGTGGGTGACATTGTTTTGTATTGTAAAAGCTTAAGTTTAAATGAAAAGAAGGTAGCTCTCAAAAAGAAAAAAATTATAAGAAAAGAGCCAAAACGCCAAATGTTTAAAGAAAAGAAAAATTTTTTTTTGAGAAGAGAGCTATCAAAATAAAAAGAAAGAGCTAAGTTTATGTGTAAGACCATCCCACTAGCTATAAGGTTTAAGATGTTTCCCTAAGTTGTGTTTTAAAAATGATAGTATTTATTTGGGTTTTTGCTTGGCCTCTTGCCTTGTTTGATATGGGTAGTCTCTAAAGGGTGAGTGAGCTTTAAAAAGAAAGAAAAAATAAGAGAGGGTTTTAGGATCATGATTAGTGTATATGGGTAGATGAGAGTCTAGTCATGTATGCATCAATTGCTTTTACCTTTAGCATTATGCATAAGTTCTTTCTTTTTTGAAATAAACCATTGCTTGATATACCCACTTAAATGAGATCATTTTTATCTCATAACCTTTGTCCCTAAGCCAAATGTATTCGGTTTTAAAATGCATAAGTGTGATTCGCGGTTTGATCTTAATGAATGTTAAAAGTTAGGATTCTTGGATTGTTAGGAATATAAGAGTCATGATTTGAGATTCAACATGTGATGAATATGGCTAAGTTCTTTGAAGTATGAGTTTGTGCATTGCATCTTAGGATTAAGAACTAGGACCATTGAATTGATTCATTTGAAAAACACTTTTGCAAGGAATTTGAGCTCCCATTTTTAAAACTTCTCTTCCTTTCTTGAATTTTGTTTGCTTGAGGGCAAACAAAAGGCAAGTTTGGGGGAGTTGATATACTCATATATTTCACATATTTAGCATGCATTTAAAGTAGTTTTCATGTATTCACCTTACATAATTGGCTAGGTTTGCACCATTTGTCTCATTTTAGGTCCTAAGTGCACTTTGCATTAGCATTTGTATATTTCTTGCATTCTTGCTTCATATTCAGATTGTTTTGGAAGCTCTGGAGCTATGGAGGTTGCGTGGACGAGCTAAGGATCGAGAGGAAGCTTGTAGAAACTTGGGAGAACTCAGCCATTCAGCAAAGGGACCGAGATCGAGAGAAAGATCGAGCTAGGCAGGTCGATCTTGATGAGATCGACCAGAAGATCGACTAAGCCCGGGTCATTTCAAGGAAGGGATCGAGGTCAAGATCGACCGAGGTGATCGATCGTGAGTACGGACGTGAACTAAGCCATGCAGAACGAGGGCCAGATCGAGTTCACGGCTCGATCATCCGAGGATCGACAAACAGATCGATTGAAGTACTCGATGACCGAATCGACCCAAGGATCGAGCAAAAGTAGACGTTCTAGCCGGGAGATCGAGTGATCAGATCGACGACTCAGCTCGATCTCCGAACCTTATCCGACAGCTCACTTTTGGATTTTAGTAAGGGGACGATTTTCTTTGTTTGGCTATTTTGGACGATATTTTGTGAACCATTCATTATGTCTTTACTTCCTTTAGCTTTCCCTTAGCTTTAAGACGAAGAAAATCGCCATTGGTTTACTTTTCAAGATTTTCTTGTTTTTGAACCTTAAATCTTGTTTTATCATTAAGTATTTCCCTAATCTTTCTTGCTTAATCGTGTTTAGCTTTTCATCCTTTGCATTTTCGTGTGTTTTAGCTATGTGTAGTGAGTAGTTTCCCTTGGGTTTAAGGTTGGGGCGTTTAAGAAGGGTATAAAAGGTTTAAGCTTGGGACTTAATCTATTCTCTTCTTGGATTTGGGCTCTTAATGCTTAGAGAGTCTTGGGAAAGATCTCTTTGATCTCAGAGATCTCCTTACCTTGGCGGGATTCAAGAATCTGAGACTAGTTCATCCTTTCCCAAACACCATGGATGCTTAGGGAGCTAGTTAGGCCATTATTTGAGATCTTTGCTTAATGTTCTTTGACCCATCTTTCCACCACACGCCATGGGTTAGGAGGAAGGGTTGAGGAAAGGGTTTATACCACACGCCATAGATAAACCTCTTTTAGCTTCTCAAGGCTTAGAGATAGCACAAAATATATAGATCTAATGTTTTCAAAACCCAAGCTTGAATCTTGAACCCTCTTAACATGACCCTCAACCTTGAATCCTCTTTTAGCATTTTAAAAACTCAAGTTATCATTTCCTAGTCATAAAGTTTGTTTCTTTAGTCTTAAAAACCATTGTTCTAGGTTGTTAGAAATTTTTCTATTTGTCTGCCTTTAGTATTCGATCTTTATAAATTAGTAGTCTTGCATTTTAAATTCCTAGATGTCATTGCTAGTTGTTTAACCCTTAAGAGGGGATTTAAAAATAGTTTTCTTGGTCATTTAGTACTTGCATTTAGTTTTTATCGATTTTCTCCTCCATTTACCCGGATCTCACTTAGATTTGCTTAGCTCTTGCATTCCAAGTAACTTTCATCAACCTAGGCTGGATTGATACTCCTCACCCATGTACTACATCATTATCTTGGTTTGGGTTTGATTCTAAAACAGCCTGCCAAAAATCCTGTTTATCAAATATGGGGATCACGTCACCCTCACCACGGGAGACCCGGTGAGGCGGCTTCGGCGTGAAGGCCGAGACGAAGCTTCCCATTCGGAAGAGCTGGTTCGAAGTCTCCGGCACAGTGTCTGGACAGGTGTCCTCTGTGCGACCCGCAAAAACCTCGCGGGGGGCAGGCGGCCATCTGGGACATCGAGGTCCAAGATCTCTGCAATCCGGTCTCGAAAACCTGTCAAGGCAGAACCGATAAGTAAGACTAGGCGGGCCAGCTTTGGATTAGAAGCAGAAGAGTTAGTCACTACCTGGGTTGTCTGGTGTCAAGCGGGATGGGAGGACGAGCGAGCTCGCCTTGATGCTTTCCGGAGAGAGCAGGAAGTCGTACGACCGGAATCGCTTGTCTATCCTGAGCAGCTGGTGTAGCTCGACTTGCTCGGAGGCCAACGTCCCTGCAAAACCTGACAAACAGAAAGCCGTTAGATCAGACCTGACAGCCAGATTAGACACCAAAAAGGGGGTTTGGTAAGGTCAGCAGTCTTACCCCGTGGGCACCAGGTGAGCAGGACATTGACGTCCGAAGGCATCATCCAGAAGAAGTACCGCTAGCGCCAGTCATGGCTCCCAGAGCGGTCGCCGTGGATGGCGACGGTACACCCGTCCCTTGTTTGTGGGCTGTAACGGAGGGCGTCGGCGGTCAGGTTCTGGAGCACGTTCTTTAAACCAATAAACTTCCATGTAACCACAATACAAAGACTGTCCAGGCAGTAAGGGAGTCGAGGCAACGCCCTACTCCACACCAGCTGCATTCGAGTAGCGACTCCCCCTTACGTTAGCGCTCCGCGAAGCAGGGAACATCTATTCATCAGTCCAATGGCGTCACCTCTGGTCCTTGGGCCGGTTTATTAGCCAGCATCATTGTCTTATATCGATCTCCATGGTCACATTAGACTATGACCTCACTCATGACCCCGATGAACGGGAGCAAGACGGCTCCTTGTCTAGTGCCTCATGAAGGAAGAAGTAAAATCCCTCGGGGAGATGTCCACCAGTGACCAAGCTATCAGTTCCTCCCGGGAACGCCTATCTTCCTGTTCTGAGCAAGCATTGTACTCTCCCGGATGCACGCCCTAGTCAGGATAGGACACCATCATCTAACTCCCCAGGATGAACGGCGTACACCATCTGATGCGTAAGGTAGACTGGGCGAGTCTCTCTATATGTATCTAGTCTGACCGTCTCACGATTCGTTTTTTCCAGAAGCGTAATTCCTTCGACTAATAACGTACTCCCTCGGATGCGAATAAGGTCTGAGTTGACATCTATTAAAAGCTGCCCCGCAGCTCACTTCCCCGGAAGTATAAATCCCTCCACCGATAACGTCCTCCAGCGGGACTTACAAATAAAGTCGAGGTTGAGAGTCCCCTTCAAACTACTCCTCCGACTTGATCGGAGTCGATACCCCATCCTACCTCTTTGGATGTCTTGACTGTCCAGTTAGTACCGTACACCTCCAGGATGCGTGGCACGGCTTGGTTGAGTTTCTAAATTTTTGCTATCTTCTAGAACTTAGCTTCGCTCAGACCAGTACCGTATCCCTTGCAAGATGCGGCACGGTCGCCGCGTCTATCTAGCCCTTAAGCTGCAAACCACCTAGGGAATCGGGTAAGCCGTGGTCATTATACAGGAAGCAAAGGAGGATTCGACTTCCCAATTCATCTTCCGATCAGCTAAGAAGTTGGGGGCAACTGTTGGGACCGATTTTACCGAATCAAGAGATAGCCCGACATGTGGACCTTAAGCTGGCCTAGAAAGTGACACACGCCACACCAGCCTAGCCAACCCACTCCCGCGTACTGTTCCGGGGCAGTTGGCGAACATCCCTAAATACACAAGAATCATTGCCCTTACCTGCTCTCCTGGCGCACCGGGTGGACAAGACAGGACAAGGAGACCGCGAGTATAAATAGGAGGAGATCACCACACAGAAGAGGATCGACTGGTCGGATCTAAGAAAACCCCTCTGTAGGAGGAGGTAACTATTTGTATCTGGATCAGTCGGCTCTGACAAGCATCAAGATCACAGACAAACTCCATGTTCTTCCCGGGTGAATGCCTTTCAGGTTAATTCCTTCTTCACCCGGAATCTCGCCTTCATACTCGCTCCGTCTTCTTTTATCGTGTAGAAACCCTTTCGAAACACCTGAAAACAGACTAAAGCCTTGATCCTTGAACGAGACCTCTCACCCAAACCATTAGAAACATCCGTCCTGAGTATTTGTTCCCGGTAGGGCGTTCACTGACTTGGGCGTCAGAGAACCTTCAGGAGGAAAACCCCATTTCGGTCTTCCCGAAGGCCCGACTGACTTTTTCTTGCAGGATTAAGCACGGTGATCATCCTGTCACCAGGTGAAGTTAAGGTTTTGAATCCTTTTGATCAATCCTTAATTTGAATCCTTTTGATCAATCCTCAAACACAAATGTCATTATAGTACTTGAGATGTCAATCCACTTGAGAAGTTAACGACAATTTAGATGTAGAGAACTATGCTAAGCTAAGCTAATGGGGAAAGGTTTTTGATTCTAATAACCTAAGTGATCAAGCAAAGAAGCAAAAGAAAGCAAGCAAAGAGCAATAAAAGCAATAAGAAACAGAGTAAAAACAGAGTAAAAGCTAAACTAAACAGAGTAAAAACTAGACTTCAAAGATTAAAAGATGGTTCAAGATCAAGGCAATGGTGATAGGGTGATTCATGCTCTTATCTAGGGTGATCAAAACAAGCAATTCTAAACACTCAACCTTAGGTAAGAAACACTAATAAAGACTAATCCAATCTCTTGGCATTAATCCCCTTGCTAAATCGCATTTCAAACCCACTTTTAGTGGTGTATCTATGACAAGCAAACATCAAAATCAAGTTTCATTAAACCAATTAGCATACTAGACATCTATTCTCTTAGGCTAGGTTTACTAATCTCTTATATGATAGATCAAACATCAACTGACATTCTCATGCATAATCAACATTTAAAGACAATTTCCCACCAATGTGGTACTAAGCAATAAGCACATTCAAGCAAGAAATGACAGATGCAAAGACTCATGACTATCTAAACACCATTTTCAAGCATTGACCTTCATTCAAGCATTTCATCAAACACCTAGTGTGTGCATGTGAATACCTAAGATCAACTTCTCCAACAAAGAGGTAGTAAGCATTAAGCACAATCATATAAGAAAGGGGATGCGAAGATCTAAGCCCTAATCACCCTAAAGAATAACTAAAATCACCCCATCTGCCCTAATCTCAAACCTAAAGCAAAGTTGCGAGGACCCGACCGTCTATCACTAGACCAGCCCGAACCTTACCGAGTCTTTTCTCGGCCATAATACAAAAACATGCTTATTTTAAAAACTTTTCTTAAACATAAACAAGTTCGATTCATCAAAAGACATCCATTTTCATTGCATAATTATTCCTGAAACACTTAACAGAATTCGGATTCAATAACATAAACTAGACTTATCAGATTCGGTTTAACTCAGAAGCACTAACACAAGTACTTACATAGATACTCAAACTCAGAACATGAATCCCAAAACCCAGTCCTAATCCAAACCTTTCCTTCACTGCCTTACAGTCCGCCTTTAGAGCTACTCGCCCTAGACCTTATCCTTACCTGCACACTCAAAAGAGAAGCATAAGTATTTGATAAATACTTAGTGAATACGGTTATCCCGTAACACCTTAACCAGTATCAGAAAACGCATCATACTATCAGTTATACAATTCACATTATCACTTAGCAAGCAAGCACAGAAAACAGTATGGTCCTATGATCCTCTCAACTACTTGTGAAGCCTCACAAGGAATCGGTTCTACTCCAAGCGAGAATCACACATCCCCTTGAGCTAGTAACTTGATCCGGACATCACACAGCTAGTTAGACACCATGTATTGACTATGGTTCACACTTAACCATTCACAATCACAGAAACATTGACCTTGCTAAGCAGAAACTACTAACTTACACAAGCAATCAATGAAAATCAGATAACCTAGCAATCAAACGATTCTAGATACAGACCACAGTCACGTACTCACCTTACACACAGAAACAAACGTTTCAGTCGAATGAATCTCGTTGATTTCTCGGCTATCGCTCAGACGGGTCTAGCAAAATCTCCACACCTCTCTGCTATCTCTCAACCCGTGCGCTTTTTCTCAGGCAAGAATCTGTATTCTCTCAGAAACAGTATAATTCAGATCGATCAGTCCAGTGTTACTCGACAGAAACTCAACAGAAATCAGAATAGCCGAACACTTACCAGATTCTTTCAGACGAATCAAAGTGTTCTCGGATATATCACGATCCGTTCAGAAATCCTCAAATAAACTCGGTGATTCCTCCAAAAAATCTCCAAATCAGAGCGAATGGTCGGATCAGATTGACAGAAACACGGACAGAACACTCGATCTCTCAGTGATAGTTGGAATCGCCGGCGAAACTTTGATCTCTCTCGGCTAACTCTCGGAATAATCAGAATCTCTCGGATAATCTCTCAACTAATCTCTCTTTCTCTCACTCTTTTTCTCTCAAAAAGTGCGGCTCTCCCGAGAAAAGTCACAGAAATTCACTTTTATACTTGCAAAACCTAGATAGCCCGGTTATAGCCGACGTCTCTCGGTTCTAGTCAGGTTTATCCCGGTTAGCTTTAAGTTCTCATGGCTATCGCCTCAACCGCTCGACCATACACGCGAGAAATTAGTTTTTATCCGACCAAACTCACGGCCCATCGGCCCAGCCCATTGTTACTCGACTATTTTCTTTTTCGCTCGGACATAGTCCACTTTCTCTCGGACATAACCATTTTTCACTCGGATATGGTCCGTCCTGCTCGATCAGTCCGGCCATCCATCGATAATTTCCCAGTCATCCATTGACTATAGTCTGAACATCCCATCCATACGGATATTTCCCTTGACTGAACTTACATTCCTTCGGACAACCTCCTGTCCGCTCGATCATTCCAGATTTTCTCGGATACGGATGCTACAACTCTCCCCCACTTGGTTTGGATTCCTCCTCAAATCTGGTTCTTCTTCCTTAAGTTTCTCAAACCATATCGGGAACCTTGTACTCATCTTAGACTCTACTTTCCAAGTAGTTTTCTCATCCCCATTACAGTCCCATACAACTTGTATCATCTTGACCCTTTACCACGCCTAAGCTTTTCTTTCCGGTCCACCACTCGGATCGGTCTACCTTCCACGGTCAGATCCTCTTGCAATTCCAAAGGTGGTTCAGATATCACAGTCTCATGTTCGGTTATTTGCTTTCTCAGCTGCGACACGTAAAACACCTTGTGGTAAGTACTCATTTCCGGCGGTAAGTCCAACTTATACGCCACTGCTCCAATCCTTTTCAGAATCTGGTACGGTCTCATGTACCTCAGACTCAACTTAGCATCAAACGTTGCTCGGCTTTTCCCCTTGTAAGTCATAGCCTTCAGATAAACCAGATCGCCCACACTGAACTCTAAGTCCTTACGGCGCTTATCAGCATAACTCTTTTGTCAGTCTTGAGCCTCTTTCAGCTTAACCTTCAGAAACCTGATCTTTTCAGTAGTTTCTTCGACTTCAGAAACCTGATCTTATCAGCATAACTCCTAACTCACTCCGCTCCCCCACATGGGTCCAACATACCGGTGTCCTACACGATCTTCCGTATAATGCCTCATACGGAGACATCACAATGCTCCTATGGTAACTGTTGTTATACGCAAACTCAGCCAACGGTAGATAACTTTCCCAGTTACCACCCCAGTCCAGTATACACGCTCTCAGCATGTCCTCTAACATCCTGATGGTCCTTTCAGACTGACCATCCGTTTGCGGATGATATGCAGTACTCATATGCACTTTTGTCCCAAACTCTTTCTGAATCTCTTTCCAGAATTGGGAAGTAAACTTCGGGTCATGATCAGACACAATGCTCGCAGGCACTCCATGAAGCTTGACGATCTCATCGACATACAACTCCACCAGCCTAGCCACTCCATCCGTTTTCCTCATAGGTAAGAAGTGAGCAGACTTGTTCAGCCTATCAACAATGACCCAAATCGCATCATGCTTCTTCAGAGACCTCGGTTAATCCAACACAAAATCCATTGTGATCATGTCCCATTTCCATTCCGGCATTGGTAATGTTTGCAACAAACCACTCGGAACCTGATTCTCAGCCTTAACCAGCTGACATGTCGGACAGCTAGCCACCCACTTGGCTACGTCCCGCTTCATCCCTACCCAATGATAGTACCTTTTCAGATCCTGGTACATCTTGGTCATTCCCGATTGCTTAAAAACAATCGTCCCATTGTTGGAAGTTTGATACTTGGTCGTGTCACTTTGTGACACCTTATTCAGATTCTCATCCTCCTCTTGAGCCAAACGAATCCTCGTTAACAAGTCAGCTTGATCCGCAGCTCCCAAACCCACCGGTTCCAGTTCTTCAGATATAACGTTCAACCTTAACATCCTTAGGAGATTCACAACTCCATCCACATCCTTTGCAGAAGATACACTAGCCCTCCTCCGGCTTAATGCATCAGCAACGAGATTAGCCTTTCCCGGGTAATAAGCTATCTCTAAGTCGTAGTCAGCGACTAACTCCATCCATCTCCGTTGCCTCAAATTCAACTCAGGTTGAGTGAAGATGTACTTCAAACTCATATGATCGGTAAACACCTGAACTTTCCCACCATACAAGTAAGATCGCCATATCTTTAATGCAAAGACTACAGCTGCCATCTCCAAGTCATGCGTAGGGTAGTTTGCCTCATGCTTCCTTAGCTGCCTTGACGCATATACAATCACATTCCCATGCTGTATTAGGACACAACCTAGTCCTTTCCCAGAAGAGTCTGTGTACCCCACATACGGTTCATCCGGCTCAGGTAAAGCCAACACCGGTGCACTTGTAAGCATCTCCTTCAGCTTTAGGAAACACTCCTCACACTCAGATGTCCAAACCAACTCAACATCCTTACCAGTCAGACGTGTCATTGCCTGAGCCATACTCGCAAAGCCTTTCACAAAATATTTATAATAGCCAGCCAATCCCAGAAAACTTCTTATTTCCGACGCATTCTCAGGTCTCGACCAATCCGCAATTGCCTTGATCATTTCAGGATCCACAGACACTCCCTTGTCTGATACAATGTGATCCAAGAACCCAATATGCCATTGCCAGAAGCTACACTTATTCAACTTAGCAAATAACTTCTGTTCCCGCAACTTCTCTAGAACAATCCGCAAATGCTTCTCATACTCTTCCAGACTCTTTAAATACACCAAGATTTCATCTATGAAAATAATCACAAACTCATCCAAATACTCCCTGAACATGACATTCATCAGTTTCATGAATGCAGCTGGCGCATTCGTCAAACCAAATGGCATGACCACAAACTCGTAATGACCATACCTTATCCTAAAGGCAATCTTCTGAACATATGATTCGTGGTATTTGGTGGTACCCAGAAGCCAAATCAATCTTCGAGAACCAAGTAGCATCCCTGAGCTGGTCCAACAACTCGTCTATCCTTGGAAGTGGATACTTGTTCTTCACAGTTACACTGTTCAACCCTCGGTAGTCAATGCAAATCCTGGAGCTTCCATCCTTCTTCTTTACAAACAGAACAGGTGTGCCCCATGGTGAACTGCTTGGCCTTACAAAACCTTTGTCCAAAAGTTCAGCCAATTGCTTCTTCAGTTCAGCCATCTCGGCCAGTGCCATTCGATACGGTGCCTTAGATATCGGAGCCGTCCCCGGTTCAAGTTCAATCATGAACGGATCTGAACGAGCCGGTGGCATTCCAGTCAAAGCTTGGAAAACGTCGTCAAAATTTTGTACAACTGGAATCAATCTTAACTCCACGTCCGGTCCAACCTCATCTATAGATATTGTAGCCAGATATGCTTCGTACCCTTTCTCTATCAAACGCTCTGCTTGTATTGCTGACACAACCAAGCTACCAGAAGTCGGTCTTATTCCTTGATACACCAGAACCTCACCATCTCTATCGAACCTCACCCTTCCACGGTGGCAATCCAGATGCGCCTTGTATTTACTAAGCCAATCTATCCCGAGGATGACATCATAAGACTTAACATTGCAGATTACCAAATCTGCTGGCATACTAACTTTGCCAATCCAGACAGAAATGTTTTTAACCATTCCTAGTGACAACATCACTTGGCCTCCAGCCGCCCTCACTAAACCGAAATCCTCTTCGGGTTCCTTCTGGAATTCTCCCTTTCCGATAATCTCTGGATTCACAAAACAATGACTCGCTCCGGAGTCAAACAGAACATGGGTCTCTACTACACATTCAACCCCTAGAATGCTAAGACACTTAACAGAACACGCAGACACAGACAACAGACAACAGACAGAACTCAGAAAACTGTAAGTAATAAAACTCACTAGTGCGGTCGAGAAGCGCTCGGATCTCCACTCCCATCCGCGGTTGCTGCGTACACTCTCGGCATGATGGCCTGTCTCTGGGCCGCCGGTGCCAGTGCATCTCCTGCACGCTTAGCCTGAGAAGCCGCTTGCCCAGCTGCTCCTGACCTCGGACAATCACGCTTGTAGTGCCCCGGTTCTCCACAACCGTAACACACAACAGAAACGCTGTCTCCATCCGACACTCTTACCATCCTTATGTCTGGCTCAGGAAAATCTCGCACTTGATGCTCACGGCTTCCACAACGGTGACATGCCCCAGCTGAACGCCTATAAACGCCCACATGCACCTTCCCGCATGATCCACACACGCTGCGGTTCCCACTAGTCTTGGCTGGAACATTCCTCCCAAACCTGCGGTTCTGTCCTCCAGACGATTGACCACTCTTGGCCATGACAACCACAGTACTCGCCTTTGACAAAGCTTCCTCTGCTTGTCCAGATTCCAGCAGTACCGCTTTCTCCACAAGCTCAGTGACCGTCGCATAGTCACGCACCAGACAACCGTACCTCAGCTCAACCCTTAGTCCACTAATGAACCTTCGGATCAATTTATCCTCGGTATCATAGTCATGTCCCACGTATTTACATAACTGGTTGAACTCGGTCTCAAACTGCTGAACCATCTTGGTCCCTTGGTGCAGATACAGAAACTCAACCTCCACCTGATTGTAAGCTTCATGCGGGAAGTACTTACTCTGAAGCATCGCAGAGAACGTCTCGTACGATCAGTTCGGATTCACCAAACGTCCAGTGATTCCCTTCCACCAGCTGTGTGCAGTACCCTCCAAGTAGTGCACATCTATGTCCTTTTTATAACCCCCAGGACAACAGATAGACTCAAAGTTCCGCTCCAGTCTCATCCTCCACTCATCAGCCTCAATAGGCGCAGAACCTCCAGAAAAGAACTTGGTTCCTAGCCTCCCCATATGATCCAGAACCTTGAGGTAAGACGGAATCACCACACCATAATCTGCTTTCCCAACTCCATTGACAACTGCCTGTTCCACCACTTGTGGTGCAACTGCCGGTGCCACTACCGGCGCAGGCGCAACCACTGCTAAACGCTCCAACACTTGAGCCAACAGCCGCATAACAGCCTCCAACCCAACCGGTTGTGCTCCTGCAGCATTCCCTGCCACGTTTCCAGCATTGGCCGCAGCCACATTAGCAGCAGCAGCCGACACATTCGCAGCATTTGCAGCCGCATTCACTTGCTGGTCTCCGACCAGATTCTCAGTTCCAGAACTCTTAGTGTTCTCAGCACCATTCACTTATGCTCTTGCAGCTCTCTTTTTCGGAGCCATCTGCCAAACAGAAAAACCGGTTAGCCTCAAGCTAACCCCATACAAGAGTTTCACACTCTACAGAACAACAGACTGCGAGACCTGGCAGTGAAAAGGTGGATAGACTCTAACCCCAACTATGCAAATGAACTGTCCTAGAATCGACCATGCTCTGATACCAAATTGTGAGGACCCGACCGTCTATCACTAGACCAGCCCGCAGCCAGAATACAAAAACATGCATATTTTAAAAAATTTTCTTAAATTTAAACAAGTTCGATTCATCAAAACACATCCATTCTCATTGCATAATTATTCCAGAAACACTTAACAGAATTTGGATTCAATAACATGAACTAAACTTATCAGATTTGGTTTAAATCAGAAAGTACTAACACAAGTACTTAAACAGAAACTCAAACTCAAAACATGAATCCCCAAACCCACTCCTAATCCACCCCTTTCCTTCACCGCCTTCCAGTCCGCCTTCAGAGCTACTCGTCCTGGACTTTATCCTTACATGCACACTCAAAGAGAGGCATAATTATTTGATAAATACTTAGTGAATACGGTCATCCCGTAACACCTTAGCCAGTATCAGAAAATGTATCATACTATCAGTTAAACAATTCACATCATCACTTAGCAAGCAAGCACAGAACCATTTCGCCCAGCCCATTGTTACTCGGCTATTTTCCTTTTCGCTTGGACATAGTCCACTTTCTCTTAGATAGAATCATTTTTCACTCAGATATGGTCCGTCCTGCTCGGCCAGTCCGGCCATCCTTCGACTATTTCCCAATCATCCATTGACTATAGTCTGAACCACCCATCCATACGGATTTTTCCCTTGACTGAACTCACATTCCTTCAGACAACCTCCTGTCCGGCTCGATCATTCCAGATTTTCTCGGATACGGATGCTACAAAACTACTCACTAATCATAGTGAAAACCATCAAATTTATGAAGAAAAGATGGTTAATAATGATTAGAAAGACAAAAGATTACTTATATTGAAATAAACAAAGATTCAAATACAAAACTATTCATAATATAGAAGAGAAAAGAAGAACTGCTGGTTAAAGAGTTGTTCCAAAAAATTAGGGATTTACAGTATTTATAGGAGTCCAGGCGAAAATGGAAAAATTATAAATAAGTGGTCTTCAGTCTGCATTCCTATCGGTCACTTCTTGGCCGATAGGCTGACCGATAGGCTCCTATCGATGGGCTTCTGCTGGTCGATGCATGTTGAGCGGTTTCACGAAAATTGCGATATCTGTTGAACGGCATATCCAAATGACCTGAAACCAACTCCTCCTGAAATCTAACTTACGTGGATACAACTTTCATGAAGAGTGAGGATGCTGAATTAAGACGGAGGCTACTCGTCCGAGCTGATCTTCAAGTCGGTCAAGATCAATGGTCAAAACTCCAGATGGGCATGTGCTCACTTTATTTGTTGTAACTCTTCAACCACTGATGGGAATGACTCGAAACTAATACCAGACGAAAGCTAACTCAAGTTGCTACAAAGTTGATGAAGATCGCCGAGGCTAAATCGGAATGCAAACACCTCATCTGAGGTGATCTTCAGTCGATATGGTCCTTCTAGTGATTCCCATCGGCCACTCCTTGACTGATAGGCTGCTATCGGTCTTGAAGGTAACCGATAGGGTGACCGGAATACATCCGATGCATTCCTATTGGTAATTCCTTGATCGATAGCTTGACCGACATACCCTTAGATGCATTCATATCGGTCACTCCTTGACCGATAGCTTGACCAAATGAACTGACCGGCTACACTAAAAATTCTGAAACTTTCTATCCACTGATGTGAAGGACCTGAAACCAACTCCAGACGCAAGCTCACTCATGGGCTACAACATTGATGAAGACTGTTGAAACAGCATCTGGTTGGAGATGCTTTGTCCGAGCCGGTTTTGGCAGGTGAAGTTTCTAGCCGCTTCAACAAGGTGCACCTTCTTCTTGGCTCTCTTCATGCATTGTGCTGCATCCACCATCATCTCTCATGCTCCTTGTAGTCTCAAAACTCTCTAAACATACCTGCCAAACTCCTCAAATGCACAAAACATGCAAGCACATCCTAAATCTGCACTAAGTCCTAATTGAATGCAAATAGAACAAAAACAAGCAAAAATGAATGTTTAACGACTATATGATATATCATGGTTTTTATGGTTTTTAACCATGATATAAGTCCTTTTTATTGAGTCTTTTTGGTCTTTTTAGAGTCCTAGTAGGGTCTTTGCAGGTTATAGCATGTCTGGAGCATAATTGGAGATTTTGGAACCTTTTGGAGCATTCTGGGTTGAAGCCACGAAGTACCAAGCTTGAAGCAGAAAGTATCACATATGGTGACGCTCGTCACCACCTGTGGTGATGCTCATCACCCATTTAGGAAGGAGCGTGGCTGTTTTATTAAAAGTGTGAAGAAGATTTGCAGAATTGGCCCAGAAGTTCCTTTATTTACATGAAGACCCTAGATCGTGTTTAGCCTCTATTTATTAGGTTTTTCAGCCATTGTTGGAATTATCTTAGTTTTTGAGAATTCAGAGAGCTTAGAGAGAGATTTATTCAGAGCTTTTTGGAGAGACAAATCCTGTACTCTTTTGAGAAGATTTCGAACCCCCTTTATTTCTTACTCTTTCTCTTAATGCAATATTATTCAGTTATGTTTTGTGATTCCATAATCATGTCTGAGTAATCTGCTAGTTAAGTTAGGGTTTTCCAAAGGTTGATGAAAATATTGTAGAATCGCTATCTGTTAGGAACACCTTATGGTTTTTCATCTCTGCTTGCTTTAAAATCGAATTTCTGAGACACATCATCTAGGAATCCGAAAATCTTAGGTTGTTAAATATATGCGAGAGCATTATTCATAACCTGAACTAGTATTTGATGAGCAAAACAACTTAGTGCAAAGAGATTTGGCTTAGGAGTTTGGTAAACAATTGAATCTGATCATTCCTGCATGCTTAGGTTGATAGGGTTTGCAAAGAGATTTGAAACTCTGTGATTTAGGCATAGATAACATTTTCAATAAGAATTGATTAGTTATGCATCAGTGATTCATGTTTAAAACGGTTCTTAATCATTCCTGATTTCCTGCGTCATACATTCTTGGATTCAACATGCGAACTGCCCTGACTTAGCACTTTTAGTCTTCTGGAACTTAGATCATCTTACAAAATCGTTTGCTTACTTTCATTCATTCATTCGCATTACATACATCATATCTTGCTTAGCTTAATCCGAATCTACATTCGATAGTGTAGTCTGCATTACATACTATAACTGCTTTTGCTGTGCACTTGCAGTAGTTTTATTTGGGTAAAACCTGAGCCCTATCAAGTTTTTGGCGCCGTTGCCGGGGAGTAATAGCTGCCTATCGATTTTTAGTATTAGGATTTTGTCTAAGTTTTTATTTGTTTACTGACTTTCAGCTACTTTTCTTTGTTCCTGTTTCAGGTGTATACCTAATCGCAGAACCAGAAGCAACAAAGAGAATGTGACTTTGAGCATCGACGAGCTTGCTAGGTTGGAGAGAACTAACAGGAAAGCTAAGAAGCAATCTACAATGGTCGCTCCACCTATCTTGGTTGAAGATGCAGAAGGTCACTTGGTTGACAGGGAAGGAAACAGGAGAAACGAAGAGGGGCAGAGAATTGATCAAGAGGGGAATGTCATTGTTGAACAGCAGGTTCAGCAAGTGGCTGAGAACGTAGGAGTCCCTGCTGCTGTCAATAACGCTGCTGGGCGTTTTGTTCAGAGGACTCTAGGAGACTACAACAGACCTGATCAGTTCTATGCCAACAGAGTTGCAATCCGACCTCCTGCCTTCCAGAGGAACGATTTTGAGGTTAAACCAGTCTACTATCAGCTGGTTGGCCAGCATCCATTCCATGGTTTACCTCATGAGCATCCTATGGATCACATAGAGAGATTTGAGGACTTGGCTTCCAGTGTCAAAGCTAATGGGGTTAGCAATGACTTTCTGTTCTGCAAGCTTTTTCCTTACTCTCTTGAAGGAGAAGCTGCATATTGGCTGAAGCAACTGGAACCTGCTTCATTGACCACTTGGGAAGACACCAAGAATGCCTTTTTGAATAACTTCTATGATGATGCAAGATCAGAGGACATGAGGACGAAAATTGCATCATTTACACAAGGCCCTACTGAAGCTTTTAAGGCCTCTTGGATCAGGTTCAAGTCTTATCAAAGGGACTGTCCTCATCATGGCTTCAGTCAGGTGCAATTACTTGGGATTTTCTTCAGAGGCATTGACTGGAAATATCAGATGGCGTTGGATGCAGCAACTGCAGGAAACTTCAACACCAACAGACCAGAAGATTTGGCTTAGGAGTTTTGTAAACAATTGAATCTGATCATTCCTGCAAGCTTAGGTTGATAGGGTTTGCAAAGAGATTTGAAACTTTGTGATTTAGGTATAGATAACTTTTGCAATGAGAATGGATTAGTTATGCATCAGTGATTCATGTTTAAAACGGTTCTTAATCATTTCTGATTTCCTGCGTCATACATTCTTGGATTCAACATGCGAACTGCCCTGACTTAGCGTTTTTAGTCTTCTGGAACTTAGATCATCTTACAAAATCGTTTGCTTACTTTCATTCATTCATTCGCATTACATACATCATATATTGCTTAGCTTAATCCGAATCTACATTCGATAGTGTAGTGTGCATTACTCTCTTGGGATTTCGATACCCTTTGTACTACAACTTCTTTTGCTGTGCACTTGCAGTAGTTTTATTTGGGTAAAACCTGAGCCCTATCAAGTTTTTGGCGCCGTTGCCGTGGAGTAATAGCTGCCTATCGATTTTTAGTATTAGGATTTTGTCTAAGTTTTTATTTGTTTACTGACTTTCAGCTACTTTTCTTTGTTCCTGTTTCAGGTGTATGCCTAATCGCAGAACCAGAAGCAACAAAGAGAAGGAGCTTGTGACTTTGAGCATCGACGAGCTTGCTAGGTTGGAGAGAACTAACAGGAAAGCTAAGAAGCAATCTATAATGGTCGCTCCACTTATCTTGGTTGAAGATGCAGAAGGTCACTTGGTTGACAGGGAAGGAAACAGGAGGAACGAAGAGGGGCAGAGAATTGATCAAGAGGGGAAAGTCATTGTTGAACAGCAGGTTCAGCAAGTGGCTGAGAACGTGGGAGTCCCTGCTGCTGTCAATAACGCTGCTGGGCGTTTTGTTCAGAGGACTCTAGGTGACTACAACATACCAGATCAGTTCTATGCCAACATAGCTGCAATCCGACCTCCTGCCTTCCAGAGGAACGATTTTGAGGTTAAACCAGTCTACTATCAGCTGGTTGGCCAGCATCCATTCCATGGTTTACCTCATGAGCATCCTATGGATCACATAGAGAGATTTGAGGACTTGGCTTCCAGTGTCAAAGCTAATGGGGTTAGCAATGACTTCCTGTTCTGCAAGCTTTTTCCTTACTCTCTTGAAGGAGAAGCTGCATATTGGCTGAAGCAACTGGAACCTGCTTCATTGAACACTTGGGAAGATACCAAGAATGCCTTTTTGAATAACTTCTATGATGTTGCAAGATCAGAGGACATGAGGACGAAAATTGCATCATTTACACAAGGCCATACTGAAGCTTTTAAGGCCTCTTGGATCAGGTTCAAGTCTTATCAAAGGGACTGTCCTCATCATGGCTTCAGTCAGGTGCAATTACTTGGGATTTTCTTCAGAGGCATTGACTGGAAATATCAGATGGCGCTGGATGCAGCAAGTGCAGGAAACTTCAACACCAACAGACCAGAAGAGGCGATCAGACTGATTGAGAATTTGGTCTGCAGCAACAGCACTAAAAACGCAGACTTTCAGAGGATGAAACAAGCTGGTGTAGCTGATGGAAATCAGATTGCTGAATTTAAGGCTAAGTTGGATGATATGCACAACCTTTTGGTGGGGAAGAAGTCAGTTCACTTTGCTGCAGAAGTGGAAACTTTTGAAGCTCCAGAGGAAGTTGAGCAGGAGGATGTAAATTTCATCAATTCTGGTGGTTTCCAGGGACAAAGGTATGGGAATCAGCAGTGGAACAGAGGATACAGCAACATCAATCAGAAGAACGCCCTTACAGGAGGACAGAGCATGCCTGGTTTCACTCCTATACCCCCATTCCAGAAGATAGAGTACCAGAAGCCATTCCAGAACAGTGGAAATTACAGAAACTATGGTTCTTCTTCCTATCAACCAGCACCTCCACAAGGGAACAAAATGGAAGCAATGTTAGAACAGATCTTGGAAGGACAACAGAAGCTTACAGTGGACTTTAATAGCAAGATAGATTCGCTCTATCAGGATATGAATGGAAAAATTGAGAGTCTGAACTCTCATATGAAGAAGCTTGATGTTCAAGTTGCCCAAACTGCAGGAGCTGTTCAAAGGCAAGAAGGATTTCTTCCAGGAAGAACTGATGCTAATCCCAAACACCATGTGAATGCCATCACATTGAGGAGTGGAAAGAACATGCAACCAGTGTTGCAGAAAGATTTAACCTCAAGGAATTTCGTGGGTATTAAAGAGCATGAAGATGAAGAAATATTTGCTCAAGAACCACGGGTGACGCTCGTCACCAATAATGGGTGTCGCTCGTCACCCATCGAGCATAACCCTGACCCCGACTCTTCACAAATTGGTGACGACCGTCACCAGGTGGGTGACGCTCGTCACCCATATCCAATGATCGATCTCGACTCGTCCAAAGTGAGTGACGCTCGCCACCATCCCAGTGACGCTCGTCACCAGACACCATATGCTGCAGTTTTGCCTAAGACTTCAGATAATGCTAAGGAGACCGTGTATAAAACCAAGATACCCTATCCTAAGCATCCTAAGAAGTCTAAGCAAGAGCTTGAAGATGCAAGATGCAAGGCTATCATGGACAAGTTGGTCATAGAGATCCCATTGATAGATGCTGTAAGGATCACTCCTGTTATAAGGAGGTTTGTGAAGAGGATGGTGACCAATAACTTGAGTCTTGAGGTTGGAGCTATGATGATCAACGAGCAGGTCAGTGCAGTGATTCAGAACGGAGTTCCAGAGAAGCTTTCAGACCCAGGAAGCTTTGTTTTAGACTGCACCATCTTCAATGACAAGTTTGAGAGGTCATTATGTGATCTTGGTTCTAGTGTGAACCTCATGCCTCATTCTGTTGCCAAGAGTTTGGGGATGACCGATTTTAAGGCTACAAGGATATCTCTTGTCCTAGCTGATAGATCAGTCAGAGTTCCTGAAGGAGTGATAGAGGATGTTCCTATCAAAATAGGAGATTGTATGATTCCTACTGATTTTGTGGTTCTAGAGTATGGAGAAGAACCCAAAGATCCCTTGATTCTTGGCAGACCCTTCTTGGCTACTGTAGGAGCTATTATTGACGTCAGGAAGGGTAGAATAGAGCTGAATGTTGGCGATTTAGTGATGAAATTCGAAATGGACAAGCTGTTGAAGAGGCCAACCATAGATGGACAGACTTTTTATGTGGATGTTCTCACAAACATTGCTGATCAGATCTTCCATGAGATGAGTTCAGAGGATTCCTTGGAAAGGGCGTTGGCCACTTCTACAGCTGAGTATGAGCATTTAGATGCTGCTGCAACAGGCTACACAAAGATAATTGATGCTACTGCACAAGTGATGCAACTGGTTGCACAGGATGAGCTTGTCTCCACATCTGCGAAAGCTGCCACAATGGGTGATTGGTCTGCAGCAAAAGCACAAAAGTTGAGCTTAAACAGCTCCCTGCAGGGCTAAGGTACGCATTTCTGGGAGAAAACTCCACTTATCCTGTTATTGTTAATGCTTCATTGAACAATGCAGAGCTCACCCTTTTCCTAAGTAAGCGGCGAAAATTTCGCAAAGCTCTTGGCTATTCTCTTGATGACATTTCAGGTATCTCCCCAGACTTGTGCATGCATAGGATACACTTGTAGGATGAGTCGAAATCATCAGTTGAGCACCAGAGGTGGCTGAATCCGAATTTGCAGGATGTGGTCAAGAAAGAGATCATGAAGTTGTTGCAGGCTGGTATCATCTATCCTATATCTGACAGTGCTTGGGTGAGTCCAGTGCACGTGGTGCCTAAGAAAGGAGGTGTCACAGTGGTAAAGAATGACAAGGATGAGCTGATTCCAACGAGGACTATGACAGGACACCGGATGTGCATAGACTACAGGAAACTGAATGCAGCAACAAGGAAGGATCATTTTCCTCTGCCTTTCATCGATCAGATGCTAGAGAGGCTGGCGAATCACAAGTATTACTGCTTCCTTGATGGGTATTCAGGCTTCTTTCAGGTCCCCATCCATCCAGATGATCAGGAGAAGACCACTTTTACCTGTCTCTATGGCACTTTTGCATATTGCAGAATGCCTTTTGGGCTGTGTAATGCTCCTGCAACCTTCCAGAGATGCATGATGTCGATCTTCACAGACATGATAGAGAAGTTTATGGAGGTGTTCATGGATGACTTCTCTGTTTATGGGTCCTCTTTTAAGAACTGCTTGGATAATCTGTGAGCCGTTCTGCAGAGATGTGAAGAGAAGCACTTGGTTTTAAACTGGGAAAGGTGTCATTTTATGGTTCAGGATGGTATTGTACTTGGCCACAGAGTCTCATGAGACGGTATAGAGGTGGATAGGGCGAAAATTGAGGTGATGACAAGTCTGCAAGCACCTGATTCAGTCAAAGCAGTGAGGAGTTTTCTGGGTCATGCAGGCTTCTACAGAAGATTCATCAAGGACTTTAGCAAGATAGCACGCCCCCTTACTGCTCTCCTCTGCAAGGATGTGAATTTTGAGTTCACAGAAGAGTGCAAATCCGCCTTTGAACAGATCAAACAGGCTTTGGTTACAGCCCCTATAGTGCAGCCTCCAGATTGGGACTTACCTTTTGAGGTAATGTGTGATGCCAGCGATTTTGCAGTTGGAGCAGTGCTGGGATAGAGGAAAGACAAGAAACTCCACGCCATCTACTATGCAAGTTGGACTTTGGATGATGCTCAGAAGAATTATGCAACAACTGAGAAAGAATTGTTAGCTGTTGTGTTTGCTTTTAAGAAGTTCAGGCAGTATCTTGTTGGCTCCAAGGTCGTGGTTCATACTGACCATTCAGCACTGAAGTACCTAATGCAGAAGAAAGATGCAAAACCAAGGCTGTTAAGATGGATCCTGCTTCTTCAGGAATTTGATATTGAAGTGAAGGACAAAAAAGGGGTTGAGAATGGAGTTGCTGATCATTTATCCCGGATTCAGGTCGAAGACAGTGTTCCAATCAATGATTTCTTGCCTGAAGAGAATGTTTACTTGGTGGAAACCAGAGAACAGGAGGAAAGTACTGAAAACCTGCAATTTTCACGAAATTGCAGGAGAGTGACGAGCGACACCAGGAGGGTGACGCTCGTCACCAACCTTGAACAGTCGCGACCAAAGTATACGAGAAAGGAGACGCTCGTCACCAATATTGGTGACGCTCGTCACCAATCTCAACACTTCTCTGTGATTTGTGCAAGTTTGGGGATGGCTTTAGAAGAACCTGTTTATGTCTTGCATGATCCAAAGAGGCCCTGGTATGCCGATATTGTAAATTATCTTGCTGCAGAGGATGAACCACATGACTTTAAAGGCTATGCTAAGAAGAATTTCTTGAGAGAACTTAGGAGATTCTATTGGGATGAGCCATATCTCTACAAGCATTGTGCTAATGGTGTCTACAGAAGATGCTTAGCAGAATAAGAAGTCCAGGATGTCATTTTTCACTGTCATGGATCAGAATATGCTGGACACTTTGCTACAATCAAGACTGTCTCTAAGGTATTGCAAGCTGGATTTTGGTGGCCTACTATGTTCAGAGACGCCCAAGCCTTCATCACAAGCTGTGATACTTGTCAGAGAAGAGGAAAAATCAGTAGGAGACATGAGATGCCACAGAACTTCATTCTGGAAGTTGAAGTTTTTGATTGTTGAGGTATTGACTTCATGGGACCTTTTCCCTCATCTTATGGGAATAGATACATTCTAGTTGCTGTTGATTATGTATCTAAGTGGGTAGAGGCGTTGGCTACTCCTACTAATGATGCTGCAGTGGTTTTGAAGCTGTTTAAGACCATTATCTTTCCCAGATTTGGTGTCCCGCGGATTGTCATAAGTGATGGTGGTTCTCACTTTATCAACAAAGTCTTTGACAAGCTGTTGAAGAAGTATGGTGTACAGCACAGAGTGGCCACGCCCTATCATCCCCAGACAAGTGGACAAGTTGAGGTTTCCAACAGGCAGATCAAGCAGATTCTGGAAAAGACAGTTGGGAAGACAAGGAAAGATTTGTCTGCAAAGCTGGATGATGCATTATGGGCCTACAGGACTGCATACAAAACGCCACTTGGGACTACACCATTCCATCTTCTCAATGGCAAGGCGTGCCATCTACCAGTAGAGTTGGAGTTCAAAGCAGAATGGGCCATCAAGAAGCTGAACTTCGAACTGAAGCCTTCTGCGGAAAGGCGTTTGATTCAGCTCAATGAACTGGATGAGATCAGATATCTGACCTATGAAAACTCCAAGTTATACAAAGAGAGGACAAAGGCATATCATGATAAAAAGATCATCTCCAGGCATTTCGAGCCCAATGACCCGGTATTGCTCTACAACTCTCGTTTACAGCTTTTTCCTGGTAAATTGCGTTCTCGATGGTCAGGTCCTTTTACTGTCAAAGAAGCTCACCCACATGGTGCAATTGTCCTGATTAACTCCAAAGGAGAGGAGTTCACTGTCAATGGACAAAGGGTGAAGCATTACTGGGCACAAGCAGAGATTCCAGCAGGACACATTGTGTCTCTGGATGAGGCACCAGCTGTCTAAACAGCCAACCAAAGTCAAGCTAATAACTTTAAACAAGCGCTTAGTAGGAGGCAACCCACTGGTAAGTTGTAGATATAACACTTAGTTATTATTTTCGTGCTTAGGATTAGTAATTAGATTAACATTCAGTTAAAAAAAAAAATGGTGACGATTGATAAGCGTTTTTCTTAAGGTCTAATGCAGCAGAGAGGTTATCAAAACTCTAATGCAAGCAATGTTGTAGTAAGGCAAGCAGGAGAGTGTCAATCCACTTCTAGATGATAGAGAATCCACAGAGAATGCAAGGTCTAAGACAAATCTAAGCAAATGAGACAGTTTATGAGAAATAATCTAAAAACTAAATGCAGCAACCTAAACAGAGTGAAACCTATTTTAAAAATACTAGAAAGGAAGCAGTTACCACGAGGAACAAACAGATAAATTAAAGGGAAGAGCTTCGAATTGTTAAAATTCGACTAGTGGATCGACCACAAGATCGACCACTAGATCGAGCAGAAACGATCGATCTCGTCTAAAACCGTAAGAACAATGAATCTAAAGACCAGGATGCTATCAGGTAACAAGCTAAAGATGATATGAGACGCAAATATGCTAGAAGAGAAGGCTTTAGGGTTGAGATTCATATAAGGGGTTACAAAGATTGATCTTGGGTTTGAGGATCTCTAAGCCTCACTTGGTGAGGATCTCTAAGCCTCGAAAACAAAACAAGATCTATCCGTGGCTTTCGGTATAGATCACTCTTTCATCCTCTCCTCCAAACCCATGGCTTTTCGTGGAAAGAGAGGTCGAAAGGCAAGGAAAACAGATTTCGAACAATGGCTTAACTAGTCCCCCAAACTTCCATGGCTTTTGGGAAGGGGTAACTAGTCTCTAAGGTGAGATTTTCCGAGGCCCCTGGATCCTGTCAAGGTAAGGGACCTCTCGGATCATGAAGCTCTTGGCGTGAGAGTCTTCAAGCATTAAGCTTTCAACACCTTAGAAGAGATAGCCTTAAAAACGTTTAGAAAACAAACCAAGATCGAACCTTTTCTACCCCTTAATCCTCTCGACCCCTAACCCAAAGTAAACTACTCACTACACATAAAGTAAATCAAGCAAGGTGGAAGAGATGAAACGATAAACATGAAACAACGACTAGATTAAACGATAAGGTTCGAGAATACAAAAGCTTGCCAAGAAAATTGGTTTAACAATGGTGGTCTTCTTCCGAAAACGAGAGAGAAAACTTAAAGGAAAAAGTTAGAAAATCTAAAAATTATCGAAAAAGCATTCGCCGCCCTGCCTAAAATGTCAAAACAGTCCAATGGTCCCCCCTTCGCTAACAGCCAAAAACGGTTGAAAGGACAGAGATCGACCATTGGATCGAGTTGTTCTATCGATCATATCCGGCCATCGTGTCTTCGGCTTGATCCGGGTCTCGATCTTCTTCGGTGAATCGAGTGCTGCATCCGATCTTGGTATTGATCTTTGGGAGGATCGAGTGGTGTACTCGATCCGGCTCTTGCTCTGCATGGCGTCATTTACGTCAGTACCGATACATCGATTGCTTCACTCGATCTCCATCTCGATCATTATCCTTGGATCGCCTAGTTGGCTCGATCTTCTGGTCGATCAACTCCTAGATCGACCGGCCATGCTCGATCTGCTCCTCGATCACTGGTCCTTAGCACACTCCCGAGCTTCCATGAACTGCTACATCGGCCTCCACACCTCCACGAACCTCCGTGTCTCCAAAGCAACCAGAAACAACCTGGAATGAATGCAAAATGCAGAGAAAATGCACATGCTGATGCAAGAATGCTCTAGGACCCTAAGTGATGCAATCTAGCCTAAAACATGATACAAATGCATGAAAAACTACCTAATGAGTATGCAGAATGTATGCAATATGCAATGATATCAACTCCCCCAAACTTACTTCTTGCTTGCCCTCAAGCAACAAAAACAAGTAAGGAAGAGAGGTTTTCAGAAAATTCAAAGGGGTGTTAAACTTTTTGCAAAGGTGCCTTTCGAATAGATCATCTCAATGTCCTAGTTAACAGTTCTAAAATGCTAAGCTTACACTCATACTCCAAAGGACTTAGCCATACTCATCACACAAAGAAATTCAAATCATGAGTCTCTTATTCCTAACAATCAAAGAAATTCATCCTTTAACATTCATTAACATTCGAACCATGAATCAAAATTATGCACTTTAAAGCAAAACACATTTGGCTAAGGGTTATGGTTATGAGCATAGAATGATCTCATTTGAAAAGGGTTTACAATTAGACAAGGGTTTCTCTCAAAAGTGGTTTGAACTAATGCATAATGCTAAAGGTAAAGACAATTTATGCATACATGATTAGATTCTCATCTACCCATGTAAACTATCAAACAGTCCTATACCCCTCTCATTTAAGAAATTTAATCCTCACTCACCACTTAAGAGCCTACCCCTTCTTCTCAACTTAGCAATCCCCAATTCAAAATAAAGACATTTTTAAACTTTTTAGGCTAGTGAAAAGGTTTTGAAAAATAATTTTTGCTCTTAGGAATTTCTTATTAGTAGCTCTCTTATTATTACTATTTTTCTCTTCATTTTTTTCTTTTTTTTTTTATTTATTTTTTTGGCACTTAGGCTCTTTTATTTTTTTCTTTTTTCTTTTTTATTATTTTTTTTTTTATTTTAACATGGAGAGCTACCTCCTGAAATTAGAGCATACTTATGTTTTAAAAAACAAACCTTTCACTTAAAACCTCATTTCTTTCCTTAAAACACAAACTCTTTTGAACCGAAAACAAATTCACAAGAAAGCAACCCCAATGATCCCCCAAACTTATCCTAAGCCTATACCTAGCTTCAAAATGTAAAGCTAGAAATCAATTATGAAAACCAAATCATGTCGCCTAAACCTAACACTTTATGCCAAGTTCAAACCAAAAATAAGGCCTCACAAAGATGTCACACAAGAACATTTGGCTTCAAAAGAGGGTAAGGTTCAAGGAGGGAGTTCTACTTAGGCTCACAAAGAGTGGTGAAAAGGAAGAAGAGAGCCTAAATATTTTAAAACCATGTGTTCATTTTCAAATGCATAAGAATGATAACTTAAGGTTTTCACTTAGTAGGATGAGTTTCAAATCATGAGAGTTCAATTCAAGCCACGAAAATCCTAACTAGTGATCCAAGCATGGTTAGAACTTACTTTCAAAGCATAAACAAAGCATTAGAGAACTACTAACTAGGGCATTGAAATGATTCATAAGTAAAACACCTTTTTAAGAAATTCTAACCCCTTATGCAAAATGCAAACGACCTAGGTGATATGAGAAATTCTAGACTCAATCCTAACATGTTTTTAAAGAGATGAATGCAACTACATGAATCTTTAAAAATTTTTTAAAAATTTTACCAATTTTTCATGAACTAAGACTCAAGGATGCAAAAAGGAAAATAAGATCAAAGAACACAAGATTAAATCACACAAGTACTCCCCCAAACTTGCTTGACACCGTCCCAGTGGCAAACTCATCCGAAGAAGCAAACAAACACAATGCAAGAAACAAAGATGTGCGGTTATATACAATGGAGGAAGGTTGTTACCTCTTGTCTAGGCTCGGCTGGAACTTGAGGATGTTCCAGAGGAGCTAGAGATTGTTGCCTTTCCTTTGTTGCCTGATTCTTGGAGGGAGTGGCGAGCCGGTTGAATGTTTTCTCCTTGGGTCTCGCGGATCACAACTCCTCCGGTTGAGAGTCTCCTCTTCTCGGGTTGTTGTATCTCCTGGCTTATAGCTGGCTTAGGCTGGCTTCCTTGGAGTTGTTTGACCTTCTTCCCCAGCTTCTTAAGCATCTTCCCTTGCCACTTGTTTATCTTCCGCTGCATCTCCACCACCGAGGCTAAGAACTTCTCGGTTTTGGTCTTAGGTTCAAAATCCAGCTTGGGAAGTGTGTAAACCTCGGGCATCTCATCCTCTGTTCCTGGAGACTCTGACCTTTGGCGCGGGGCAATGGCTGAAGCAGGCGGTCCTCCTAAAGGGGCAAAGCATTCTTCCTCCGTGGGTAAGAACTCGATGTTCCCAACACCAAGCAGCTCGGTCTCGTCTTTGTTGGGGAGGATGCACACTCTCTTCTTGTCTTCCTCATCTATGAAGAGGTAAGCATAAAACCCTTCTGCTGGCGTGCGTCCCAAACTATCAGTGTTTCTCATGTATGCTTCATCCATGAAAGCTCTGTTTGGGACGTGAGCAAAGTCATGGATGGGCACACCGGCTTGCACGAACAAAGGAGTAAGGAAACCGCCAATATAGGAAGAGGTTGCCTTGCACCGTAAGGCATAAGCCTTGTACTTCACCAGAGAAGCCGCGAGCACACAGCCGTAATTCACTTCATCGCCGAGTTCATCTTCTATGGGTTCTTCATTCGCATCTGGATCAGACACCAAATGCTTCACGCCTTGGAAAAGGAAGCACAGCTCCGTCTTCGTGACAGTAGGAGCAACAGACCTCCCACTGAATGTATTAGCTATCAGCTTCAAAGTATACCTCAGCACTGGACTCCTAACTCTCTTGATCTTGGCGGTGTTGGCTTTGTAGTCTTCATTGCTGATTAGGTCCCAAAACTCGTCGGCTTTCTTGAAGGCTGGGAACTCCACCTTGTGTGCATCAGCCTTGAGACCGTAGGCTTGGCATAGTTCGGGGATGGATAGTGTGTAGGCTTGGCGGCCAACCTTGAAATAGAGACGCCCTTGAGAAGGAACAGGTGCACTCGGATTCTCATACCGGAACTCCAAAGTGGCTAGGAAATCTTTCGTCACCTCGGGAATTGTAGGGCAGTCCATCCACGACAAGCACCTCAGACCAATGTTCTTGAGGAGTTGGTCGAAGTCTCCAAGGATCCCGAGCCTGGACAGAAGCTCTCGATCAGCAAACTTTGTAGGTTCAAACCGGAGCCTCTCCAACCTCTTCTTATCCCTCTTCTCATCTTTGCTCCACCGGACCCTCTCTTGAACCACCACTTCTTGTGTTTCTCCTTCTTGCACTCGCTCCTCTCTTGTTCTCTTTGGTGCCATTGCTCCTAAAACAAATTTTCCTAGAGAATGATTAGCAAGAGGCGATTGAATGAGAATAAGAGAAGAGGTGAAGAAGATTTATATAAACTACTCTAGAATTTTGAGGATCAAATAAAAATAATAGCTAGATAAAAGGAAATAAAATCTTTGAGATACTGAAAATCAAGAATTTTTCCTATTACTTAGCTAATTTTAAAAATTCAAACCCGATCCTATATCCTAAAACAAGAACTTGCGATTTTTAAGGAGATTTTCTTGAAATAAAATCATTAAACCTTGAAAATACCTTTGCAAGAGTAGAGGATATCTTTGCTAAACTTTAAAAGCTTTTAAATTCTCACTCTCTTTGTAAGAAAAACTCAAGCAAACAGAAATGAGTGGGTGAAGAATAAATTGAAACATTTAAAGAGTTTAACAAACCAAAACAATGGGTGGTCAAAGTGATTTCTGACAAAAGTCTTGGTCAAGGCACATCTTTCATGGTCAAAGATGCTTGCCTTGACCAAGTTTTGAATTTAAAAATTGGAGGGAAAGGAGTAAAGGAGGGAAAGAAAATTGTTACCACGGCATGAGATCGAGTCCTTTTGGTCGATCTAGGACTCGATCTCATGCCTAAAATGGCTTAGATCGAGAGGGTTACTCGATTTGTGACTCAATTCAAGGTGAATCGAGCCCTGGATCGATTGGCTCTCTCGATCATTGAGATGTTGGCTCCTCGGCTAAGTCCCTCTGATCGAGCTATGTCCTCGATTTAGGGGTCGATTTAGCATAGATCGAGTGATGGATCGAGTCGAGTGGTCGATCAATTTTCAACAGATTTTCCGAGAGAAATTAGATCGGTCGATCCTTTTTCGTCAAGGTCGATCTTGTCACTCGTTCTCGTCTAGATCGACTGGCTCCTCTCGATTCACTGGCTCGATCTAGCAAAGATCGAGCCAGGATCAGTCGATCTAGCACTCGATCTCTAGCTTTATCTTAACCCCTATTGCCCCTTTTGGAACCCAAAGATAAGGTTTAGATTTCTTATACCTGTTCCTACACACTAAAAACATAAAAACATAAAGCTGAAAGAGAAATAAAAGCAAAAATATGTACAAGATAAACATGGGAATGCCTCCCAAGTGCGCTTTCTTTAACGTCTTTAGCTAGACCTTACTTGGTCTAGGCGGATGGTGGGTCTTGGAGAAGCACCGAGGTACTCTCCTTTTCAAAGCTGTCCGCCAGGTAGGGCTTGACTCTGTGTCCGTTGACGGTGAATGCACTACCACTTCTTCCCATCAGAGTAACAGCTCCATATGGCAAGACCTCTTGAATCACGAACGGTCCGCTCCACCTTGATTTCAGCTTGCCCGGGAAGAGCTTCAGCCTCGAGTTGTACAGCAACACCAGTCCTCCTTCCTTAAGCTCCTTGGCAACCAATTTCTTGTCATGAGCCTCCTTAGTCCGCTCCTTGTAGATCTTGGAACTCTCGTAAGCATTCAACCTCAACTCGTCCAGTTCGTGTAGCTGAATAAGACGCCTTTCCTGAGCCGTCTTGAGATCAAAGTTCAGCCTCTTCACAGACCACAATGCACGGTGTTCCAGCTCAACCGGGAGGTGACAACCCTTGCCATAGAGTACAGTGAAAGGGGTTGTACCAATCGGCGTCTTGAAGGCAGTACGGTAGGCCCAAAGAGCATCGTCCAGTTTCACTGACCAGTCCTTCCTTGTTGCTCCAACGGTCTTCTCCAGAATAGCTTTGATCTGCCTGTTAGATACTTCCACCTGACCGCTCGTTTGAGGATGATACGGTGTAGCCACCTTATGCTTAACCCCATACTTTCTCAAGAGGCTCTCAAAAACCTTGTTTACAAAATGGCTTCCTCCATCACTTATAACAACCTTGGGTACCCCAAACCTTGGAAAGATGATACTCTTGAACAACTTGATCACAACCTTAGAGTCGTTTGTAGGGGAAGCAACAGCCTCAACCCATTTGGAGACATAATCCACAGCTACTAAGATGTACTTGTTGCCGTATGAAGAAGGAAAAGGCCCCATGAAGTCAATACCCCACGCATCGAACACGTCAACCTCGAAGATAGGAACTTGAGGCATTTCATTCCTCTTGGTAATGTTCCCTGCTCGCTGACATGCCTCACAGCTCTTCACAAACTCGTGTGCATCTTTGAAGATAGACGGCCACCAGAAACCCGCTTGCAACACTTTCGTGGCAGTTTTGAATGAAGCGAAGTGTCCTCCGTAGGAAGAGCCATGGCAATGATAGAGGATATCCCTGGCTTCTTCCTTTGTAACACATCTTCGGTACAAGCTGTCTACTCCTCTTTTGTATAGGTAAGGCTCATCCCAAAAGTAGTCACTAGCCTCCCTCAAAAACCTCTTCTTGTGATAGCTGTTGAGATGTGTTGGCTCCTCACCACATGCTAGGTAGTTCACCATATCAGCATACCATGGTAGATCCTCCTCTTTAAAACTCAACACTTCCTCAAACCTTCCTTCTAGCTTCCCACAAACAGCAGTAGTAATCGCCATAAGTTGTTCTTCTGGAAGAGAATCGTCTAAAGGGAGAGACTCGTTGATCCTTAGCCTTGAGAGGTGGTCAGCGACTCCATTTTCTATCCCCTTCTTGTCTTTAATTTCCATGTCAAACTCCTGAAGTAAGAGAATCCATCTTAAGAGCCGAGGCTTAGTGTCTTTCTTTGAGTAGATGTATCGTAGAGCAGCATGATCCGTGTATACAATAGCCTTGGAGCCAACGAGATACGATCTGAACTTCTCAAAGGCGAAGACTACTGCAAGCAGCTCCTTCTCCGTAGTGGTGTATCGTGATTGCATGTCATCCAAGGTCCTTGAAGCATAATAGATCACATGTAGTTTCTTGTCCTTCTTCTGACCAAGGACTGCTCCTACAGCATAGTCACTAGCATCACACATAATCTCAAAAGGGAGAGACCAGTCTGGTGCTTGGACTATAGGGGCTGACGTGAGGGCTTCCTTGATGGTCACGAAAGCCTTCAAACACTCCTCATCGAATACAAACTCAGCTTCCTTGCATAACAGCCGTGTAAGGGGGCGTGCAATCTTGGAGAAATCTTTGATGCAGCGCCTATAGAACCCTGCGTGTCCCAAGAAGCTTCTAATCCCTTTAACATTAACCGGCGGCTCCAAACCCATCATAACCTCAACCTTAGCCTGATCAACCTCAATACCCCTCTCTGAAATCTTGTGACCGAGTACTATCCCTTCCTTGACCATGAAGTGGCATTTCTCCCAGTTCAGCACCAGGTTTGTTTCTTCACAACGTTTAAGTACCCTGCAAAGATTCAACAAACACGCAGGAAAGGACGCACCATACACAGAGAAGCCATCCATAAACACTTCTACCATCTCCTCTATAAGATCGGAGAAGATCGACATCATACACCGCTGAAAGGTAGCCGGTGCATTACACAATCCAAACGGCATCCTTCGATATGCAAAGGTACCGTAGGGACATGTAAAAGTCGTTTTCTCCTGATCGTTTGGGTGAATAGGTATTTGAAAGAAACCGCTATACCCATCGAGAAAACAGTAGTAAGGGTGATTTGCAAGTCTCTCAAGCATCTGATCAATGAAAGGCAAAGGGAAATGGTCTTTTCTAGTCGCAAGGTTAAGCTTTCTATAGTCAATACACATTCTATGACCAGTAATGGTCCTAGTAGGGATAAGTTCATCTTTTTCATTCCTTATGACCGTGATCCCTCCCTTCTTAGGCACCACGTGTACAGGTGAAACCCACGTGCTGTCACTTATGGGATAGATCACGTCAGCCTCTAAAAGCTTAAGGATTTCCTTCTTAACAACCTCTTTCAAGTTAGGATTCAAACGCCTTTGATATTCTACAGAAGTGGCGTTCTCATTATCCAAGTGAATCCTATAAGTGCAAAGCATTGGTGAAAGGCCTTTGATGTCGCTTAAAGAGTACCCAATGGCCTTCCTATACTTTCTCAGCTCAGTTAAGAGCGAGTGCAACTCATCATCACTAAGGTTTTCGTTTACTATCACGGGATAGGTGTCATTAGGTCCTAAGAAAGCATACCTTAGCCCTTTTGGGAGCTCCTTAAGGTCCACCTTTGGGGCTAACAGCTCACTCCAGTCATCCTCGTGGCTGTTGTTGTTGTTCTCCTCCTTGGAACTCTCCTTTGAACTCGAGGCGTGGCCCTTCAGACTGCTTTCCTCTATCGCTATCCCTTCTGTGATCGAGTCTTCCGGTCGATTCTCCTCTCGATGTCGTCTAGATCGAGCTATTTCACTCGATTCACTTACTCGATTTGATATGGATCGAGTAAGGGATCGAGACGTTGAGTCGATCTCTTGATTGGACTCCAAAATGATCGGGAGGTCTTTCTCGATCGTCAACTCGATTGTTTCTTCTGATCGAGCATCATTCTCGATCTGTTGGTCGATTGTTGCACCGGATCGAGTTGGGTTCTCGATTGGCTTGTCGATCTGACTCCTGGATCGAGTGATAGCGTCGATCTCGGGGTCGATTTCTAGGCAACATCCTTCTTCATTCTTGATGATTCTCCTCGAATCTAGCAGGTTCACGTATTCTTGGATCCTTTGGTCCACATAGCCAAACTCTCCTGGCTCCTTAGTGAGTGCTAGCTTCAAATGTTCTTCTAAAGCTAGCTCTTCCAGCAACTCATCCGCCAAGGCATCCATCGTTTCGATATAGAAAGCTTGTCCTTCAATGGTTGGCTTCTTTAGAACCTTGTTGATGTCAAAGTCTAGCCTGATCCCTATCCCCAAATGCAAGGCAATCTTCCCATTCTTCACATCTATTATGGCTCCGGCGGTTGCGAGGAATGGTCTCCCTAAGATGAGTGGGTCTTTCGGCTCCTCGTCCATCTCCAGCACTACAAATTCTGTAGGTACATTCACACCACTGATTCGCACCGGTAAGTCTTCGAGCAGCCCTATCGGTAATCTCACGCTTCTATCAGCCAGCACCAATGAGATCCGACATTCCTTAAACCGAGTGAAACCAAGCTTCTTAGCCACGGAGTGAGGCATCAAGTTTATGCTAGCTCCGAGATCACACAAGCAACTCTTGAACTCTAGAGGACCTAAAGCACAAGGTATGGTGAAGCTTCCCGGATCTCCCAGTTTCTTAGGCACTATCTCCTTATGAATAACCGCGCTACACTCTTCGCTTAGTACAAGCACCTCTTTGCTTTCTTTGTTCTTCTTCACAAGGGTGTCCTTGAAAAACTTGGCGCACTTGGGCATCATAGCGAGACAGTCTACAAGAGGCAACTTTATCTCCACGTCTCTCAAGTGCTTCTCAAACAGGATCCGGTGTTTCTCTATTAACTGCTTTTTGAAACGACCCGGGAATGGCAACTTTGGTACGTAAGGTGGGGGCACGTAGTCATCCTTTTCCTTGGTGGTTTTCTCAGCCTTTTTCTCAATGAATGCCTTGTCACCTCTTCTCGGTCCTTGGATCCATACGTTGTCAAAGTTTATCTCCTCATTATCAGCTGAAAGTTTACCCTCCCCCTCTTGAATTACAACGTCCTCGTTGTTCTTAGTAGAGACCGGAGGCTCAAGCTCTTTGCCACTTCGTAACGTAATAGCATTGGCATACTCCTTGGGGTTTTGCTCACACTTTCCCGGGAGGCTGTTCTGTCCACTCGTGCTTGCCTTGCCCTTCTCCAGCTGCTTTAGTTTGTTGTTGAGGTTTGTGATTTGAGTGGAGAAGTCGGTTAAGGATGAATCTAGCCGAGTGTTCATTTCAGCGAACTTCTGATTTGTAGAAGCTTGCCCTTGTATTAGCTGTTGGAACATTGCTTGAACCAGATCAACTTGTTGTTGCATCGGTTGTTGTTGCTGTTGAGGTGTAAAGCCCGGAGGGTAGTTGGTAGTATAACCCTTGTTTTGTTGTTGTTGCCCTTGACCTTGGAAGTTGCCTTGCCCTTGACCTTGGAAACCACTGCTCGGTTGAAAACCTTTGTTGTAAGGGATGAAAGGCTTAGCTTGTTGAGCAGTGTACACTTGATCTTTAGGGTTGGCTACATTGGTGTTTCGGTAAGAGAGATTGTTGTTTTGGTAGCCTTGGTTGTAGCCTTGAGACTTGTAGTTGTTTTGTCCAGCCACCCAATTTGCTTCTTCTTGGCTTAGCTCTAACTCCTCTTGGTTTTCATCAGCTTCACCAACGAAGTGAACATGCTTCTGGTTAGCTAAAACCAACTTGTCAATCTTCTCATGCAACGATTTGAGCTCCTTCTTGTGAGACTCTAATTCTGATCCCCTCGGTGCTCGGTCATAATCCTCAGCATAGTTTCCATCACTCAACGCCAGGTTCTCTATCAGCTCCATACCCTCTTCTACTTCTTGACCGAGGAAGTTCCCTTTGCTAGCTGTATCAAGCAACAACCGGATCTTTGGTGAAGTCCCACGGTATATGGTACTGAGTAGAGTTTCCTCACTGAACCTGTGATGAGGGCATTGGATCGTGTAATCTTTGAAACGCTCCATAGCCTCATTGAATGTCTCATTGTTCCTTTGAGGGAAACCGCTGATTTCGCTTCTCAACCGAGCAGTCCTGGTGCTTGAGAAGAACTTTGAGAGGAAAGCCTTCTTACATTCAGCCCATGATGTGATGGTGCCTTGTGGGAGGGTCTTCTCCCAATGTCTAGCTTTGTCTCCGAGTGAAAAGGGGAAGAGACGCAGCTTGAATGCATCTTCTGATATACCGTTGATCTTAATCATTCCACACACTTGCTCGAAATTGTCCAAGTGCTCCAAGGGGTCTTCCATTGTTAAGCCGTGGAACTTGTTGTTTTGCACCATAGATATGAACCCCGGCTTGATCTCAAAGTTATTGTTTTGTACCGGAGGAGGAGTGATCCCAAACCTATTGTGGTGGGTATTGGGAGCATCTCCGGCTCCTATGATCCTCGGAGGTCTAGCCGCGTGTTGGGGGTTTCCATTGCCCCGTCCTGCTGGAGCTGGTCCTTCTGGATGCTCGTGTGCAGCCATGTCTTCAAAGTTAACCAGACCTTGCTGAACAATGTCCTCAAAGGCTCATGTTTGATCTCTGACTCTTCTTTGCCGTGAGTGACCAAGCTGATGAATGTTGTCTAAGGGTTGTAGAAGATTGTTGTCTCCCCTTGAACGAAGATTCATGTACCTGAAAACACACGGTTTAGAGTAGTAGGATTAGTAACTTGAAAAAGGTAAAGACTTAGTCTTTGCTAAGACCCAAATCTCTATGTTCTCTAAGCAACCTAGAATGGCAACGACGCCATTTGATAATCGCTTTTCTTATGGTCTAATGCAGCAGAGAGGTTATCAAAACTCTAATGCAAGCAATGTTGTAGTAAGTCAAGCAGGAGAGTGTCAATCCACTTCTAGATGATAGAGAATCCACAGAGAATGCAAGGTCTAAGACAAATCTAAGCGAATGAGACAGTTTATGAGAAATAATCTAAAAACTAAATGCAGCAACCTAAACGGAGTGAAACCTATTTTAAAAATACTAGCAAGGAAGCAGTTACCACGAGGAACCAACAGATAAATTAAAGAGAAGAGCTTCGAATTGTTAAAATTCGACTAGTAGATCGACCACAAGATCGACCACTAGATCGAGCAGAAACGATCGATCTCATCTAAAACCGTAAGAACAATGAATCTAAAGACCAGGATGCTATCAGGTAACAAGCTAAAGATGATATGAGGTGTAAATATGCTAGAAGAGAGGGCTTGAGGGTTGAGATTCTTATAAGGGGTTTCAAGGAACGATCTTGGGTTTGAAACTTTGGATCGACTCACTTGGTGAGGATCTCTAAGCCTCAAAAACAAAACAAGATCTATCCGTGGCTTTCGGTATAGATCACTCTTTCATCCTCTCCTCCAAACCCATGGCTTTTGGTGGAAATAGAGGTCGAAAGGCAAGGAAAACAGATTTCGAACACTGGCTTAACTAGTTCCCCAAACTTCCATGGCTTTTGGGAAAGGGTAACTAGTCTCTAAGGTGATATTTTCCGAGGCCCCTGGATCCTGTCAAGGTAAGGGACCTCTTGGATCATGAAGCTCTTGGCGTGAGAGTCTTCAAGCATTAAGCTTTCAACACCTTAGAAGAGATAGCCTTAAAAACGTTTAGAAAACAAACCAAGATCGAACCTTTTCTACCCCCTAATCCTCTCGACCCCTAACCCAAAGTAAACTACTCACTACACATAAAGTAAATCAAGCAAGGTGGAAGAGATGAAATGATAAACATGAAACAACGACTAGATTAAACGATAAGGTTCGAGAATACAAAAGCTTGCCAAGAAAACTGGTTTAACAATGGTGGTCTTCTTCCAAAAACGAGAGAGAAAACTTAAAGGAAAACGTTAGAAAATCTAAAAATTATCGAAAAAGCATTCGCCGCCTTGCCTAAAATGTCAAAACAGTCCAATGGTCCCCCCTTCGCTAACAGCCAAAAACGGTTGAAAGGACAGAGATCGACCATTGGATCGAGTTGTTCTATCGATCATATCCGGCAATCGTGTCTTCGGCTTGATTCGGGTCTCGATCTTCTTCGGTGAATCGAGTGCAGCATCCGATCTTGGTATCGATCTTTGGGAGGATCGAGTGGTGTACTCGATCCGGCTCTCGCTGCATGGCGTCATTTACGTCCGTACCGATACATCGATTGCTTCACTCGATCTCCATCTCGATCATTATCCTTGGATCGCCTAGTTGGCTCGATCTTCTGGTCGATCAACTCCTAGATCGACCGGCCATGCTCGATCTGCTCCTCGATCACTGGTCCTTAGCACACTCCCGAGCTTCCATGAACTGCTACATCGGCCTCCACACCTCCACGAACCTCCGTGTCTCCAAAGCAACCAGAAACAACCTGGAATGAATGCAAAATGCAGAGAAAATGCACATGCTGATGCAAGAATGCTCTAGGACCCTAAGTGATGCAATCTAGCCTAAAACATGATACAAATGCATGAAAAACTACCTAATGAGTATGCAGAATGTATGCAATATGCAATGATATCACCTCCGTGTCTCCAAAGCAACCAGAAACAACCTGAAATGGATGCAAAATGCAGAGAAAATGCATATGCTGATGCAAGAATGCTCTAGGACCCTAAGTGATGCAATCTAGCCTAAAACATGATACAAATGCATGAAAAACTACCTAATGAGTATGCAGAATGTATGCAATATGCAATGATATCAACTCCCCCAAACATACTTCTTGCTTGCCCTCAAGCAACAAAAAAAACAAGTAAGGAAGAGAGGTTTTCAGAAAATTCAAAGGGGTTTTAAACTTTTTGCAAAGGTGCCTTTCGAATAGATCATCTCAATGTCCTAGTTAACAGTTCTAAAATGCTAAGCTTACACTCATACTCCAAAGGACTTAGCCATACTCATCACACAAAGAAATTCAAATCATGAGTCTCTTCTTCCTAACAATCAAAGAAATTCATCCTTTAACATTCATTAACATTCGAACCATGAATCAAACTTATGCACTTTAAAGCAAAACACATTTGGCTAAGGGTTATGGTTATGAGCATAGAATGATCTCATTTGAAAAGGGTTTATAATTAGACAAGGGTTTCTCTCAAAAATGGTTTGAATTAATGCATAATGCTAAAGGTAAAGACAATTTATGCATACATGATTAGATTCTCATCTACCCATGTAAACTATCAAACAGTCCTATACCCCTCTCATTTAAGAAATTTAATCCTCACTCACCACTTAAGAGTCTACCCCTTCTTCTCAACTTAGCAATCCCCAATTCAAAATAAAGACATTTTTAAACTTTTTAGACTAGTGAAAAAGTTTTGAAAAATAATTGTGCTCTTAGAAATTTTTTATTAGTAGCTCTCTTATTATTACTATTTTTCTCTTCATTTTTTTTTTATTTATTTGGCACTTAGGCTCTTTTATATTTTTTTTTCTTCTTTTCTTTTTCTCTTTTTTTTTTATTTATTTATTTATTTAGAGAGAGCTACCTTCTGAAATAGAGCATACTTAGTTTTAAAAACAAACCTTTCACTTAAAACCTCATTTCTTTCCTTAAAACACAAACTCTTTTGAACCGAAAACAAATACACAAGAAAGCAACCCCAATGATCCCCTAAACTTATCCTAAGCCTATACCTAGCTTCAAAATGTAAAGCTAGCAATCAATTATGAAAACCAAATCATGTCGCCTAAACCTAACACTTTATGCCAAGTTCAAACCGAAAATAAGGCCTCACAAAGATGTCACACAAGAACACTTGGCTTCAAAGGAGGGTAAGGTTCAAGGAGGGAGTTCTACTTAGGCTCACAAAGAGTGGTAAAAAGGAAGAAGAGAGCCTGAATATTTTAAAACCATGTGTTCATTTTCAAATGCATAAGAATGATAATTAGATTTTCAAATTAAGGTTTTCACTTAGTAGGATGAGTTTCAAATCATGAGAGTTCAATTCAAGTCACGAAAATCCTAACTAGTGATCCAAGCATGGTTAGAACTTACTTTCAAAGCATAAACAAAGTATTAGAGAACTACTAACTAGGGCATTGAAATGATTCATAAGTAAAACACCTTTTTAAGAAATCCTAACCCCTTATGCAAAATGCAAACAACCTAGGTGATATGAGAAATTCTAGACTCAATCCTAACATGTTTTTAAAGAGATGAATGCAACTACATGAATCTTTTGAAAAAATTTTAAAAATTTTACCAATTTTTCATGACTAAGACTCAAGGATGTAAAAAGGAAAATAAGATCAAAGAACACAAGATTAAATCACACAAGTACTCCCCCAAACTTGCTTGACACCGTCCCGGTGGCAAACTCATCTGAAGGAGCAAACAAACACAATGCAAGAAACAAACATGAGCGGTTATATACAATGGAGGAAGGTTGTTACCTCTTGTCTAGGCTCGGCTGGAACTTGAGGATGTTCCAGAGGAGCTAGAGATTGTTGCCTTTCCTTTGTTGCCTGGTTCTTGTAGGGAGTGGCGAGCCGGTTGAATGTTGTCTCCTTGGGTCTCGCGGATCACAACTCCTCCGGTTGAGAGTCTCCTCTTCTCGGGTTGTTGTATCTCCTGGCTTACAGCTGGCTTAGGCTGGCTTCCTTGGAGTTGTTTGACCTTCTTCCCCAGCTTCTTAAGCATCTTCCCTTGCCACTTGTTGATCTTCCGCTGCATCTCCACCACCGAGGCTAAGAACTTCTCGGTTTTGGTCTTAGGCTCAAAATCCAGCTTGGGAAGTGTGTAAACCTCGGGCATCTCATCCTCTGTTCCTGGAGACTCTGACCTTTGGCGCGGGGCAATGGCTGAAGCAGGCGGTCCTCCTAAAGGGGCAAAGCATTCTTCCTCCGTGGGTAAGAACTCGATGTTCCCAACACCAAGCAGCTCGGTCTCGTCTTTGTTGGGGAGGATGCACACTCTCTTCTTGTCTATCTCATCTATGAAGAGGTAAGCATAAAACCCTTCTGCTGGCGTGCGTCCCAAGCTATCAGTGTTTCTCATGTATGCTTCATCCATGAAAGCTCTGTTTGGGACGTGAGCAAAGTCATGGATGGGCACACCGGCTTGCACGAACAAAGGAGTAAGGAAACCGCCAATGTAGGAAGAGGTTGCCTTGCACCGTAAGGCATAAGCCTTGTACTTCACCAGAGAAGCCGCGAGCACACAGCCGTAATTCACTTCATCGCCGAGTTCATCTTCTATGGGTTCTTCATTCGCATCCGGATCAGACACCAAATGCTTCACGCCTTGGAAAAGGAAGCACAGCTCCGTCTTCGTGACAGTAGGAGCAACAGACCTCCCACTGAATGTATTAGCTATCAGCTTCAAAGTATACCTCAGCACCAGACTCCTAACTCTCTTGATCTTGGCGGTGTTGGCTTTGTAGTCTTCATTGCTGATTAGGTCCCAAAACTCGTCGGCTTTCTTGAAGGCTGGGAACTCCACCTTGTGTGCATCAGCCTTGAGACCGTAGGCTTGGCATAGCTCGGGGATGGATAGTGTGTAGGCTTGGCGGCCAACCTTGAAATAGAGACGGCCTTGAGAAGGAACAGGTGCACTCGGAGTGTCAATCCATTTCTAGATGATAGAGAATCCACAGAGAATGCAAGGTCTAAGACAAATCTAAGCAAATGAGACAGTTTATGAGAAATAATCTAAAAACTAAATGCAGCAACCTAAACGGAGTGAAACCTATTTTAAAAATACTAGAAAGGAAGCAGTTACCACGAGGAACAAACAGATAAATTAAAGGGAAGAGCTTCGACTTGTTAAAATTCGACTAGTGGATCGACCACAAGATCGACCACTAGATCGAGCAGAAACGATCGATCTCGTCTAAAACCGTAAGAACAATGAATCTAAAGACCAGGATGCTATCAGGTAACAAGCTAAAGATGATATGAGACGCAAATATGCTAGAAGAGAGGGCTTTAGGGTTGAGATTCATATAAGGGGTTTCAAAGATCGATCTTGGGTTTGAAACTTTGGATCGACTCACTTGGTGAGGATCTCTAAGCCTCGAAAACAAAACAAGATCTATCCGTGGCTTTCGGTATAGATCAGTCTTTCATCCTCTCCTCCAAACCCATGGATTTTGGTGGAAAGAGAGGTCGAAAGGCAAGGAAAACAGATTTCGAACAATGGCTTGACTAGTCCCCCAAACTTCCATGGCTTTTGGGAAGGGGTAACTAGTCTCTAAGGTGAGATCTTCCGAGGCCCCTGGATCCTGTCAAGGTAAGGGACCTCTCGGATCATGAAGCTCTTGGCGTGAGAGTCTTCAAGCATTAAGCTTTCAACACCTTAGAAGAGATAGCCTTAAAACGTTTAGAAAACAAACCAAGATCGAACCTTTTCTACCCCTTAATCCTCTCAACCCCTAACCCAAAGTAAACTACTCACTACACATAAAGTAAATCAAGCAAGGTGGAAGAAATGAAACGATGAACATGAAACAACGACTAGATTAAACGATAAGGTTCGAGAATACAAAAGCTTGAAAAGAAAATTTGTTCAACAATGGTGTTTTTCCGAAAAACGAGAGAGAAAAACTTCCAGCAAAAAGTTAGAAAATCTCAAAGTTATCGAAAAAGCATTCGCCGCCTTGCCTAAAATGTCAAAACAGTCCAATGGTCCCCCCTTCGCTAACAGCCAAAAACGGTTGAAAGGACAGAGATCGACCATTGGATCGAGTTGTTCTATCGATCATATCCGGCCATCGTGTCTTCGGCTCGATCCGGGTCTCGATCTTCTTCGGTGAATCGAGTGCCGCATCCGATCTCGGTATCGATCTTTGGGAGGATCGAGTTCTCTATTTCAAGGTTGGCCGCCAAGCCTACACACTATCCATCCCCGAGCTATGCCAAGCCTACGGTCTCAAGGCTGATGCACACAAGGTGGAGTTCCCAGCCTTCAAGAAAGCCGACGAGTTTTGGGACCTAATCAGCAATGAAGACTACAAAGCCAACACCGCCAAGATCAAGAGAGTTAGGAGTCTGGTGCTGAGGTATACTTTGAAGCTGATAGCTAATACATTCAGTGGGAGGTCTGTTGCTCCTACTGTCACGAAGACGGAGCTGTGCTTCCTTTTCCAAGGCGTGAAGCATTTGGTGTCTGATCCGGATGCGAATGAAGAACCCATAGAAGATGAACTCGGCGATGAAGTGAATTACGGCTGTGTGCTCGCGGCTTCTCTGGTGAAGTACAAGGCTTATGCCTTACGGTGCAAGGCAACCTCTTCCTACATTGGCGGTTTCCTTACTCCTTTGTTCGTGCAAGCCGGTGTGCCTATCCATGACTTTGCTCACGTCCCAAACAAAGCCATTTTTTTTTTTTTTTTTTTTTTTAACATGAAACAAGGACTAGATTAAACGATAAGGTTCGAGAATACAAAAGCTTGAAAAGAAAAATTGGTTCAACAATGGTGTTCTTCCGAAAAACGAGAGAGAAATACTTCCAGCAAAAAGTTAGAAAATCTCAAAGTTATCGAAAAAGCATTCGCCGCCTTGCCTAAAATGTCAAAACAGTCCAATGGTCCCCCCTTCGCTAACAGCCAAAAACGGTTGAAAGGACAGAGATCGACCATTGGATCGAGTTGTTCTATCGATCATATCCGGCCATCGTGTCTTCGGCTCGATCCGGGTCTCGATCTTCTTCGGTGAATTGAGTGCTGCATCCGATCTCGGTATCGATCTTTGGGAGGATCGAGTGATGTACTCGATCCGGCTCTCGCTCTGCATGGCGTCATTTACGTCCGTACCGATACATCGATTGCTTCACTCGATCTCCATCTCGATCATTATCCTTGGATCGCCTAGTTGGCTCGATCTTCTGGTCGATCAACTCCTAGATCGACCGGCCATGCTCGATCTGCTCCTCGATCACTGGTCCTTAGCACACTCCCGAGCTTCTATGAACTGCTACATCGGCCTCCACACCTCCACGAACCTCCGTGTCTCCAAAGCAACCAGAAACAACCTGGAATGGATGCAAAATGTAGAGAAAATGCATATGCTGATGCAAGAATGCTCTAGGACCCTAAGTGATGCAATCTAGCCTAAAACATGATACAAATGCATGAAAAACTACCTAATGAGTATGCAGAATGTATGCAATATGCAATGATATCAACGATCGTCACCCTTAAGGTGACAATCGTCACCCGTCGAAGTCGAGCACGAGTATTAGTTCTCTCTTCTTCTTCCTCGGGCATAACTGTTTAAACATCGAACACATAGAAAATTTTCAGAGATTCATAACTTTTGATTTTCTAAACCAAATTGAGTGATTCAAGAGTCTAATCCGTGTTGATTTTGCTCTTCTTTCTGAATATCAACTCGTTTTTTAAGATCTGCAGGGTATGTGTTCGGAATCTCCAATTTTCAGTCCGCAATAGGTTTGGTAAAATCCAATTTTTAACTTGATTGTCTTGATTTAACTGTTGAATCATGGTTAGTTAGGTTGTATTTGAGGAATGGAACCATCTATATGAGCTATTATCGGTTGATTTGTAAGTTTTGAATTTTCGAGTTCATGATGAAAATTGCAAAAATATGGAAATTTTGGATGATTTGGGTTGAACTGATGATTGAATTGTGTTCCTGGTAGTGCTGTAGTTGATCGCCATCAGTTATTTCATCCTGATTGGTTGATTTTTCGAACTTTGAAAAATTTGCTAATTTTAGTGATGTTTTTGGTCGATTTTGATCTTCAATTTTCAGATGCCTCGTCAGGAGAAACGACCAAGGCAAAGCTCGTCTTCAAGCACTGCAACAGGGTCTACGGATTCCTTCAGTCAACACCCGATTTGCAGGCCCCCATGGCCCAAACGAGAAGATCAGAAAATAGCCTCAGGAGTGGCTTGGGCAGGGACTCCGAAGCAGGAAGTGTCCCGAGACACCTGTGTGTTCCGCGATATTCAGGAAGAGTGGAATGAATATGACACGCTGTTCTACAATGCGTGGCTGGGAGTGAAGATTATGCCCACTCGGTTCGCGGATTCTGCTGTTCTGCAGAAGATGGGGATCTTCGAGGAGGTTGTTCAGATTCTGGAGCGCATTGGGATGGGGACTATGCCGTTCCAGCAGTATGATCTCTACCCAGATTTGGTCCGCCAGTTTCTCTCTACAGTTCGCGTCTACTACGCGAATGAGCTGGCGAAGCGTGCGCAAGAAGGCACGATGACGTTTCTGATCCGAGGAGTTCGATACCGGATCAGTCTGATGGAGCTTTGTGGGATCTATGGCTTCTCTGACCATCCCACAGGCGTTCTCCTTCCCTCTCAGTGGACCCATATGCGGACATTCTGGTCCAAGTTCGGGAATGGAGTCTATGACAGCAAGACCAGCACGCAGACGGAGGTTCGACATCCGGTTTTGAGGTACATTTTGCGCCTCTTTGGTCATACCATTATGTGCAAGTCTGCACCTAGCAAGACTCGAGTTAGTGAGCTGATTCTCCTCTACTACGGACTTTATGAGATGCTGGATGATTCGATACCTATTGATAGCATGGTTCGCGCCAACTTAGGCGCTGTTTTCGCTGAGCATCTGGTCTCCTTGAAGACCAAGCCATTCACCAGTCCAGGGGAGAAGACTGAGAGTGTTGGCAGCCTGCTGACACCAATCTTCTATCATTTCCAGATCGATGTCACACCTTGCAGCCTGCGCAGTGACAGATCACTTATGGATGACCAGTATCTGCGCCATGTCACTTGGATGAAGATTGGAGTTGTCTGGACTTTCACTACCACTTCTGGAGAGTATGTTGGCATTAAGTTGCCACAGAGAGCCCTCATTACTATTCAGGGAGATCCACGCCAGCTATTCTTCATGCCAGCACGGACTCTTCTGCGCCCCTTGACTCTGCGCCCTTCTAGAGCTGCTACAGCTGGCGCCTCTGCTTCTACTGCCGCTGCTGCTGATGCTGGACGTTCTACACGCCAGAGTGGTTCTTCTACTGCTTTCAGGCGTCCTCCACGACCACAGACACCCATGGATATGGCTGGTTTTCAGGAGTATGTCATTGACAGCTTTGAGGGACTCTGGGATGCTGTTGCTACACTTAGCAACTGTGGTTGTGTCCGCCCCCATTACACCACTGAGCCTTGCGAGGATGAGGATTGAGGCTTCACTATCTGGTTACTTGTTCCTTTTTCCCTTTTATTTTTCTTTCTCTTGAGTCATTTTTATGTTTTCTTTGAGTCAGTTGTCAGTTTCTTTGATGATGTTTTGTGAGATTGTTGAACCAGGTTATTTTTCTTATGTTTGGATGTTGTTAATTATGTGTTTGAATGCTCAAAAAGTCTAACTTTAGAGTACACATGCAAACACTTCGTTAATTAACATCTGACATAAGAATTGGGCAATACAGGTCGTGGTGACGCTCGTCACCAGACTGGTGACGCTCGTCACCCGACCCCATGCGAGGTAACATTTTTCTGACTTGGTTTTTCGACTTCTCATTCATTTTTCTGACCAACTCTTGGCTTAATAACACTGGGGACAGTGTTGTTTAAGTCTGGGGGAGGTGGTTACTGACGTTGTGTGCTTTGTGTCATGTCTATAGAGTCTTAAAGTTGAGTCAAAAACCTGTTTTATAGAGTCAAAATTTTTGAAACTGTCAGTTTTTCTTGGAACTAACCATAGGACGTTTTTGTTGATAAGAACCATTGCCACAGTAGTTGATTACAAGTCTCTCTAAGTTGAAAGTCATAGGTAGATCAGTCTAGCAATGAAGGTTTAGGTTCTTAGAGAGTCTGAAAAATTTGCTGTTAGCTCCACCTTAATGAACTTTAAACTTCTTGTCTTGGTGATTGATTCTTATTGATCTTGATTCTCTCTTTCAGCACTGACAATAAGGTTAAAAAACAGTCTCTCTTTGATCTTCCCCGATGTAGTTTTTAAAAGATTAAGTCCAAAGAATGGTGCATTCATGACCCTGTCTCCTCACAAGGAACAACAGTAGTGAACACATTCAAGAACCTGTCTCCTCACAAGGAACACAAGTATTGAGTAGCATCATATCTTAGACTGTAAAAGTTGAAAAAAAAAAAGAAGTGAAAAATCGAAAATATCCTAAGGAAAAGATTAAGGGAAGAGAAAATAGGAGAGTTGTGTTGAGATCTATTTGTTCAGTTGTTAGGAAGAGAAAAGAATCTGTAAAGTGATTAAGATGATAGAACTTTGATGAGATATCACACTTAGATAAAAATAAGGAGTTAGCAGTAGAAATTTCGGGTTTCTTGAAGGGATTTGGACTGGATTTGAGAGATTTGCTAAGCTTGTGATGATTAGACTGAAATTTGATCTTGTGTTGACTATGTGGTATGTGGATTCGAAAGCTCTAACTAGTATGGTGTTCCTGATGACTGACTGACTGTTTCTTGTTTTCAAACCTCGACCTTATTCTTAGTCTGATGTTTGCTTGAGGGCAAGCAAAAGCTAAGTCTGGGGGAGTTGATATATCATAGTTTTTATGGTTTTTAACCATGATATAAGTCCTTTTTATTGAGTCTTTTTGGTCTTTTTAAAGTCCTAGTAGAGTCTTTGCAGGTTATAGCATGTCTGGAGCATAATTGGAGATTTTGGAACCTTTTGGAGCATTCTGGGTTGAAGCCACGAAGTACCAAGCTCGAAGCAGAAAGTACAACATATGGTGCCGCTCGTCACCACCTTTGGTGACGCTCGTCACTCATTTAGGAAGGAGCGTGGTTGTTTTATTAAAAGTGTGAAGAAGATTTGCAGAATTGGCCCAGAAGTTCTTTTATTTACATGAAGACCCCAGATCGTGTTTAGCCTCTATTTATTAGGTTTTTCAGCCATTGTTAGAATTATCTTAGTTTTTGAGAATTCAGAGAGCTTAGAGAGAGATTTATTTAGAGCTTTTTGGGGAGACAAATCCTGTATTCTTTTGAGAAGATTTCGAACCCTCTTTATTTCTTACTCTTTCTCTTAATGCAATATTATTCAGTTATGTTTTGTGATTCCATATTCATGTTTGAGTAATCTGCTAGTTAAGTTAAGGTTTTTCAAAGGTTGATGAAAAGATTGTAGAATCGCTATCTGTTAGGAACACCTTATGGCTTTTCATCTCTGCTTGCTTTAAAATCGAATTTCTGAGACACATCATCTAGGAATCCGAAAATCTTAGGTTGTTAAATATATGTGAGAGCATTATTCATAACCTGAACTAGTAATTGATGAGAAAAACAACTTAGTGCAAAGAGATTTGGCTTAGGAGTTTTGTAAACAATTGAATCTGATCAATCCTGCATGCTTAGGTTGTTAAGGTTTGCAAGGAGATTTGAAACTCTGTGATTTAGGCATAGATAACTTTTGCAATGAGAAATGATTAGTTATGCATCAGTGAATCATGTTTAAACGGTTCTTAATCATTCCTGATTTCCTGCGTCATACATTCTTGGATTCAACCTGCGAACTGTCCTGACTTAGCGCTTTTAGTCTTCTGGAAATTAGATCATCTTACAAAATCGTTTGCTTACTTTCATTCATTCATTCGCAATACATACATCATATCTTGCTTAGCTTAATCCGAATCTACATTCGATAGTGTAGTTTGTATTACTCTCTTGGGATTTCGATACCCCTTGTACTACAACTGCTTTTGCTGTGCACTTGCAGTAGTTTTATTTGGGTAAAACCTGAGCCCTATCACTATAAAACAATTCAAAATGTATGCTAATATGGTGTAAATAATAAGTATATAAACACCCCTACACTTGCCTTTTTCTTGTCCTCAAGTAAACAAGAACAAATGAGAGAATGAGGTTTGAAAGTGGGAGCTCTTATTTGAATTTCGGATTTGCCCTGTTTTGCTCTGTTTTACTCTGTTTTCCTTGCTTAGAATTGCTTAGTTTGCTTTTGCTTTTACTTTGGTTGCTAGAACTGTTGCTTAGGCAACAAAACCAATTCTCTGTCTGCTTGACTTAGAGACTTTACTCACAACTCTTCTGTTTTCAACTCTTCCCAATGGATTCACATAAAACCCTTACTACAACTGACTAGTACAAGGGTGATTGAGCATGAGACACCAATCAGCCATGTATCAATTTGGCGCCGTTGCCATTTGGGAATCAGTTTGAATCATTAGAGTTTGTAGAATCTTTAAGATCAAGCTTTTAGTTTTATTTGGTTACTAATTCTCTTTGACTCTCACTTCTTTCTTTCAGGTATATGAACTTGAGATCTATAGGCTCAGGCAATCTTGTGGATTTCATAGACAACATCTGTTTTGAAACTCCAAGGTGCAACAACTTCTACCAAGAGCTTCTGCCTATGAACTACTTTGCAGACAGCTACAATACCCACCCACAGTTTGCACCCACGCCTGCTCTACATCAAGCTCAGCTCAATGCTTTTACCTCTACTGCAGCTGATATCAAGAGTGTGCTCACTGAATTCCTCAACTTATAACTTCTTGCAACATTAGAGATGAACAAGGGATTTGCTGAGTTGCATAACAAATTAAACTCTGTTCATGCTGAGCTCAACACCAAGTTTGATGATTTGGATTCAAGGATACAGACCAATCGATAGGCAGCTATTACTCCCCAGCATGGTCTAGCCTTAACTTCTAGCAATCATATGATGCATCAAACAACTAGCCACTTAAACACTGAAATCATCTCTAAACTTTAAGCACTTTACAAGGAAAACTCATCATAATGCCCTATGCAAATGCAATGCAACCTATATGTCAACACTAGACTCAATCCTAGAAGAATGAAATGCAACTACATGCTTTCTTTTTGGTATGCAAAAATGCAAAATTTTTCAAATTGTTTTGATTTTTTTGTGTTTTGCTATTCCTTACATGAATGCATGATATGCATGAGACTCAAAGTGAAAGAAAAAGAAAAACTAAGAAAACAAAATACAAAGTCAAACCTCAAATCTCTCCCCCCACACTTAAATTACACAGTCTCTTGTGTAATGAAAGCAATGAGAGAGAGAGAGAAGCACAAAATATAATACAAAACTGAAAAAGATGCCATGGTATAAACAGTGGAGAGGATGTGGTACTTAGTTCAGTGGTAGGAGTGGTGGGATGATCCACAGGTCTGAGGAGACTTGCTTGCTCTCCTCTTGTTTCTCCTCTTATAAACCTTGGTAAAATGCTCTGCTTCTTGAGGTGGTTGAACCCAACTTGACCATAACTTCTCAGCTTGTTGACCCCATTGCCATGTCTCCTGAACTTCAGAGGAAGTGGGAGTTGGTTCCCAAGCTGATGGTACATGGGTACTTGGCTCATAAGTTGAAGCTCTTGGTTGTGCCCATGTCCCCCATTAATCACTTGGCTGTGCATGGAAAGAATGTCTTCCATGGGGGTTTCATACAGCTTCCTGCTCTTCAATTGGCTAAGCTAGTTGTAGATGCTCTTCTTGATCAGGAGTGTGCTCATGAGTATGGCTTTGGTGGGAAGTTCTTGCTGATGTAGCTTTGTCCTTTTTGAACTTCCCTTTAACCATCTTAACCAACTTCTTTATGGCTTTGTCTTGCCATTTACACCACTTCTGTAGAGAGTTGATGTGCTCATTAGCTACCTTCAAAGAGCCTCCTTGGCTGGGTGCTTCATAGGGTTTGAAGTGGAACTGCCTTGAACTGTAGCTCAACACTTCTTCTTCTTCAAGCTCATCTTCTTCATAGGTTCTTTCTTGGCCTTCAGCGCCAGCAGCAGCATTCCATTGGTGATCTTCTTCATCTTCTTCTTCAATCTCATTAGTGTTTCCTTCCTTACTGTCTTGTTCTCTCTCTCCAGGGATAGGGCCGCCTTTGTAGAGCTCTTCCTCACTCAGATTGAAGTTGATGTTGGTTCTTGTGGTGAAGGAGGTGAGCCTTGGGTTAGGGAGAAGGACTCTTACTGGCTCTTGGTGATCATTGAGGAATAGGTAGACATGCCTGTCTTGAACACTCTTCTCAAGGAAATAGCTTCTCTTCAGATAGTCTACGTCTATCCAGGAAGGGCTTAGAGCATCTTCAGCATGCTCCACAAGATTCACAATACAGACCATGAGTATGGATGTCACAACTCCTCCAATGTGAAGCTGTGGATTCTTCTCCCTATTTCCTTTGTCAATAACCCAGATCTGATAGGTTAGCAGCTGCTCCATCAACAGTCTTACAAAGCAAGGGAATTTGCTTGGTGGACCAATAGGTGTTGCATTTTCGTCGGTGTCCACACTGGTATACAATCCATTGCAGAGGAAGTCTCTCTCTTTGCCAGTTAGGTGTGAGGTTTCCTTCCTTGCAAAGAAAGTGTTTGCAAGCGCCTTGTGTGCATATCTAACTGCAGGATGCTTCAAGTGTTGGTTCCTTGTAATTCCAGCTCTGAATTCCCAAACTCCAATCATTTCCCATAGCTTTGTGTACTGTGATTCATGGATTGAGAACTTCTTTCCTCGTTGAAAATAAGTGCTTAGCCCCAGCGCCTTAGAGAGTTCCTGGAAGGTGATTGTAAACCGCTGTTTCCCAAGCTTGAAGGAGATCCATCCATCATGGTTAAAGAGTTCACTCATCTCATAGTTGACCACCTTGAGAGTGGAGAGGAACTGATGAGTGAAGCGCTCATAAGAGGGAACAGGCTGTAACAGCTGTGTAAGCCCCATGTGCTCAAAAAGGCAAATGCAGTCTTCATAGATCCCTAGCTCCTTCATTGTGGTGGGGCATGGGTATCTTGTTGGTTTGAAGGTGCATTGACTGAATGCCTCCATGAGTTCCCTAGCACTGTATTTCCTGGATGGCGTGTCCTCCTCAGCAGCTTTTCCCCTGCCTCTCTGCTTGGCACCTTTATCTCCAACTGGCCTCTTTCCAGCGGCCTTGGATGAAGTCTCAGCAGCAGCGCATTTTCCCTTATCTTTCTTAGCTCTTGGTGAAGTGGTTGCTCCTTCCTGTGGTGCCTTTCCCTTTTTCCCAGCAGCTATGTTTGTTCTCCCCATTGTACCTTCAAAAGCAAAGCTTGAAAACAAGGTAAGTGAAAGAACAAAAGCTGAAGAACCATATAACTGAAAGCTTTTAAAAAGAAAACTCTCTAGGCTAAAGTAAGCTTAACAAGTCTTAGCAACAAGATTAAACTTCTATAAAGCTAGAGGAAATCAAAAGCTAACAGTTTAGATAAGCTAGAATGCACAAAGAATAAGCAGTTATGCATGTGAATCTCGCAAAATGTTCCTAGGCAAAAGAGATGATGATCATGCAACGGGATGATAATTAAGCAAGTAATGAGATAGATGAACAGTAAACGAAGCTTAAACATCTAACTTGCTTATCATAAAAAAACCCACATTGCAAAACCAAAACACAACACTTAAAACTAATCAAAACTTGCTCTTAAAGACATATACTAAGCGATTTTGAACACATCCATAGATTAAGAGCAAATAAAGAGAGAGAGAACTAAGAATTTCGAGCTTTAGGTGAGAGAAGTAGTGAATTGAAGTGTGAAGAGAAGTGAAGGAGATTGTTGGTTTAAATAGAGAGAAAAATGGGGAACCAAAGGAATCAATGGTTGGTGAGGGAACCAAATGAATCAAAAGAGTGGGGGACAAGAACAAAAGTGCTCAGAAGCTGTGAAAGAGGTCAGAAAGAATCCAATGTGTAAATTTAAACCCCCTTGGCTCCAAACCAAAGGAGGGAAATTTTTTTTGAAAGATGAAATACTTACCTCAGGTGGAACATCGATCACAAATAACTGTTGTAACTGACTGAAATGTCAGTATCGGTCATAAGTGACCGATGCTAGTGACCGATGTTCTTCCTGGGGATCACATCGGTCATCACATGATCGATGTAGTTGACCAAAATTCATTCGCTGAATTTATATCGATCAGTGTATGATCGATGTTGGTGATCGATATGTTTCTGAGAATCACATTGATCACCAACTGATCGATGCACTTGACCGAAATTAGTCCGGCGGGATTATATCGATCAAGCTTGATCGATGTGAATGACTGAAATGTATCTCCCTCTCAAACTTCTTTCCATATTGATCAGAAGTGATCGATATATTGACTGGTGTAAACTGGCTCCACTGACATCGATCAAATATGATCGATATTTATGACCGAAATGTGTGTATCGGTCTTGTCATGACCGATACACTTGATTAATGTCAGCCAGAAAATACCTGTTCTTTGTCCCTTTCAGACTTTCTCAACCCCCAATTCGAAATCCTGCTTCTATACACTATAACAAAGCATAAAAGAGAAACTAGAAAGCATAATATATACAAAAGGATACCATGGGACTACCTCCCAAGTGTGCTTGTTTAAAGTCACTAAGCCTGGTTTTCATTACCTCTTTTAGTTGAGGTGATGAGAAGGAGTCTTGGAACTCTTTGGTTGTGGCTTGCTCCTTTTGACCCTGGCAGAGGTTCCATTCATCCTGACCTTGGCAAAAGGCATAGTCTTCTCCTTTTGTTGAAGCTTTAAGCTAAACTCTCCCCTCTTAGAGACACTTGGTTGCAAAACCACCTCTCCTTTGTTAGTAACCAGCTCAATATCATTCAGATTCTTGTTACTACCCACTTCAAGTACCTCTTTTTCAGTGGTGTCTTCAAACAGCTTTGGTAAACAGCAGCCATCAAAACTCTCCCCTTGGTAGCCTTCAAAACTCTGGCCAATGTTTCCCAAGCTGCTTCAGCTTCTTGATGTCTATTGACAAGGCTTGCTCATTCTCCAGCTTATTCCCCTTAGAGTCAAACCACAGAACCTTCTTCCTGGTCAGTCTCAGCTCAATTGTGCATTCCTTGGCATCAAACACTGCTCCAGCTGAGACTAAGAAAGGTCTTCCTAGGATGATAGCATTCTTTATATGGCCTTCCACATCAAGCACCAAGAAATCAGTGGGGATGGTTACTCCTTCAATCATCATTGGTACATCCTTGAGTCTCCCAAGTGGTGTCTTCACTGTCCCATCAGCTATAGTTAGGGACACATTACTCTCTTGAAGTTGAGTGTAGCCAAGAGCTTTAACAGTAGAGGATGGGAGAAGGTTGATGCTTGCCCCAAGATCACAAAGACAACTTTTGAAAGTCTGCCCCTTAAGCTCACATGGGAGCGTAAAACATCATGGATCTCCAAGCTTCTTGATAGTGAGCTCCTTAACCTCAGGTGTTCCAACCTTTACTCCTAGCTTCTCAAGCTCTTCTTGGCCATTCAAACCCCTCAATTCCATTTGAGCAGCATAGAGGGTTTCATAGTTCTGCACTAGCTGTTCTTTGAATCTTCCTGGAAAAGGGATGGTTGGTTGGTAGACAGGAAGGACAGAAGATTGAGCCTTTTCTTTATCATCAGCAGCTTCCATCAAGTAGTCCTTTGTGTTGTCAACAACTTCATGTGGCGTCCACCACTCTTCTTCATCTGAGTTTTCCCCATCTCCAAAGGTTTCTTCTTCTACAGCTCCTTCGTAAGTTTCAACTTCTAAGAACTCCCCCCCCCCCCCCCCCCCCCCCCCCCCCCCCCCCCCCCCCCCCCCCCCCCCACATTGAGGTTCAGTGTCCTCAGTGAACAAGTAGAGAAACTCTTCATTGATAGCTTCCTCTTCAGCTGAGAAGCTCTCTTCTTCTATGACTATGGCATTGCAGAATTCCTTTGGGTTAGCTTCAGGTTTTCCAGGAAATTGTCCTTGAGGCTTGGGACCAGCTATGCCTTTGTTGTTCTCCAGTGTTTTGACTCTTGCAGCCAACCCTTCAAACTTGTTGGTGATCTCTACATGTACTGAATCAATTTTGTTGTGGACCTCTGCAAACTTCTTGTTCATTTCCATGGTTGTTGTAACTTGAGTGTTGATCATCTGTTGCATGAGAGTCTTGAGTTCAGTGCCTTGAGAGCTGGAGGAAGCTTGTCCTTGACCCTGAGAATTGAATACTGGAGGGTTGTAGGGCGCTCTAGGTTGGTAGTTGTTGTTACTTTGCTGAAAGCCTTGATTGTTGTAGGGAACAAAAGGTCTTGGGGCAGCTTGCTGTTTCTGTTGAGGGTAAACCTGATCTTGTGGGTTAGCAACATTGTTGCTCCTGTAATACAAATTGGGATTGGGTCTGTAGTTCCCATAGTTGTTGTAACCACCCTGATTGCCCAAGTAGTTCATCTCCTCAACTTGGCATTGTTCCTGATCATCAAGCTGAACCATGTCTCTCACAAAGTGAACCTCTTTCTTTTCCCTTAGCAACAAGTCCAGCTTCTCATGTGAAGACTTGATTTCTATCCTGCTAGACTCTAAATCATCCTTTGCACTTCTTGGAGCTCTGTCAAATTCCTCATTGTAGTTTCTATCAGACTGAGCCAAATTCTCAACCAGCTCCAAGCCTTCATCCACATCTTTTGACAGGAAGTTCCCATTTGATGCAGTGTCTAAAAGCATTCTTTTCTTAGGCAAGGCTCCTCTGTGAGAAGCAATGATGAGGGCATTGCAGTGTGTAGCCCTTGAATCTTTCGCAGGCTTCACCAAAGCTTTCAATGTTCCTCTGTGTAAACCCTGAAATCTCATTCCTTATTCTTGCAGTTCTTGAAGTGGAGAAGAACTTTGTTAGAAAAGATTTTTTGCACTCATCCCAGCTGGTGATACTCCCTTGGGGTAGGTTTTTTTCCCATTGGTGTACTTTATCTCCAAGAATAAGAGGGAATAACCTGAGTTTGAAGCCATCTTCACTCACTCCATTGATCTTTGTGAGGGAGCATAGTCTATCAAAATTATCCAGATGATCTAGAGGATCTTCAAGTGGCAGCCCATGAAACTTACTGCTCTGAACCATTGAAATCAATCCAGACTTGATTTCAAAGTTGTTGTTTTGGACAGCTGGTGGAATGATACCTGTCCTGTTGTTGTAGGCATTTGGTGTATCACCAGCACCAATAGGTCTAGCTGCTCTTAGAGCTTGTGCAGCGCCTCTTAGTCCTTGCTCACCCTGTAAGCCTTAAACACCTTGATGTCCTTGTATGCCCTGAGCTCCAACAGCTCCTGGAGGACCTTGAAATCTGATGTCATCCATGACTTGTTCCTGATTGTTCATCCCATGTCTTTGCAGATGTTGCTACCTTTCTTGCTGACTCCTTGCTTTCTGTCCTCTATCCAGCAGATTGATGTTGTTTATGAAGTCCACAGGATTGCTTGAACCTCTGGATCTCAATTTCATATACCTGAAAGACAGAAATGAGAGTCGAAAGAGATTAGTAACCAAAGAAAACTAAAAACTTGATCTTAAAGATTCTACAAACTCTAATGATTCAAACACAAAACCCAAATGGCAACGGCGCCAAATTGATACAAGATTTTTGAGGTCTTGATTCAATCACTCAAGGTTGTACTAGTCAGTTGTAGCATAGCATAGGGTTTTTATCAATCCAAATGGGTTATAGTTGAAAACAGAAGAGTTGAGAGTAAAAATCTCTAAGTCAAGCAAGCAGAAAAGTGTTTTTGTTGCCTAAGCAGCCAACCTAATATCCTAATATGATCAAGCAGCAAAGAGATTAAAGATAAAAGCAAACTAAGCAAAACTAAGCAAGCAAACCAGAGCAAAACAGAGAAAATCCGAGATTCAAAGCGGCGGCTATACAACAGAGAAGAGCAAGTTCTAAAACAAGTTAGCCACACAAGCAAAAGAAGAAGAAGTCCCCCACATTTCAAGAAGAAAAAGATCAAAAGAGCTCTGGGAAAGGTTAGATTTAGGGGTTTATCTTGGGACACAGACTCAATTAGGATCATCTTTGGGAAAAGGGTATAAGAGAGCTTTGACTTGCATGTATAAGTGTGCTTATATCATTAGCATTTTGCCTAAGATAGATTCATTTCATTTGAGACATCTCATGTTTCTTTGAGCCATTGATGAATGAGATCATTTTCATCTCATAACCATGTCCCTTGAACCAAATGCTTTCGCTTGATTTGAACAAACTTGATACATTGGTTACATGCTAATTGAATGTTAAAAAGGTTGTTTGATTTGATGAGCATGTGTAGGTTGAGTGATGATCCTTGCGTTGCGATGAAAGTGGCTATTTTTTTTAAGTATTCTTCCATCAAGTGCACTCTAGAACTAGGAGCATGGACTTCATTTTAATTTACTGTTAGCATTTCAATGATATGAGTTCCAATTTTAAAACCTCATAACCATGTTTGATCTTTTATTTGCTTGAGGGCACGCAAAGACTTAAGTGTGGGGTTGTTGATAGCTTGTTATTTTACATCATTTAGGCAGCATTTCATGCATATTTTCCTATGTTTTTGCATTATAGTTTAGCATTTTAGTATCATTTGCACTTAGAATCAACATGGCATGCATTTAGCTTAGGATTGCATACATTTTCATACGTGTACATGTTTGTGGTGGTCTTCAGGTGTTTTTGGAGTTTCTTGGAGCTGGAGAGGAGATGGAAGCAGCTCATGATCAAAGAAGATGTCAGAAATGGAGTTCTTGCAAAGTCTGGTCCATATCGAGCAAGCACATCGACCAGAACACCCGTGGAGTATGCTCGATGCGAGCAGCAGGACGAGAGGAAAAGGATCAGCATGAGGATTAAAAGCCGTTAGTCTGCATCGAGGACCAGCATCGAGGAAGGACGTCGATATGCGCTGCAAAGGGTATATCGAGGTGTAGCATCGAGGAGAACACCAAGAACCCAGCTCGATATCGAGCTGACAGCAACGAGCAGAACATCTTCCTTTGCACCTCGATGTGTCAACGCCGAGAGTTGACCAAGATTTTTCTACTTTTTTTCAATCCTTATCTTCTTAGCTTATTTAAGCTAAACCTTATCTTTTTAGCATCTTATCTTTATCTTGACCCTATTTTCGACCTTATGGAAAACCACAAAGAGATTTTTCATGGGATTTTGATCTAGATCACCTTTTTAATAAAGTTTTGCACTTCCCTTATTATTTCCCTTCTAGTTCTTGTTTAATCATGTTTGATCTATCATCTCTGCTTATTTCTGTTGAGCTTGCTATGTGTTGTGAGTAGTTTCATATAGTTTGAGGTTGGAGCAGATTTGGGAATGATTGGTTGATAGCATAGGGTGTTTTGGTTTGATTAATGCGTAGATCACTTAGCTTAGTCGTTCTTAGTGCTTAGCAACTCTTTTAGGGTGAAACTGATTATAGGTGTTTGCTGCATCACAAGTGTTTGTTTAAATGCCTGAAAGAAATTTGCTAGGAACAATCGCTTAGATAATTATATTGCGTTTAAGTCGTTTGTTTGGTATTTAAGAGCCTTGTGTTTTCATGCTGGTTTTGCACAGATACGCCATCACAAGTGGGTCTGACATGTGCTTAACTTAGACATCTCTGTTCTTCTTGTGGGCTGGTTTTGCACGGATACGCCATCACAAGTGGGTCTGACATGTGCTTAACTTAGTTATTTCTGCTCTTGATAAGGATTGATTGATTTATTGGCTTGATCATGTTCTTTTCTTGTTATCAGTCTTGACCACCCCAGGTTTGATACTAAGTAATCCCCAAGTCATCATTGCTCTATCTTAAACTAGCGCTTCATTGTTCTATGCTTTTCATCACTTTGTCTTCTGTTTTTTCTCTGTTTTTAGTTGCTTGCTTTTGTTCTATTCCTTGCCTTGCATTTCAAGTTATTGCATTTAGCATTAATTTTGATTCTTGCACTTCTATTGCTTTGCATTGTTAGTTCCTGTTGCATCTAGTTTCTTTAAAATTGCATCGCTTGCTTTAGTTTTGCTAGTATTGCTTTTCACTTTTGCATCTCATCTTTGTTCACTTAGGTTGTTAGAATCATCCTTCTTCATCATCCATGGTTAATGTTAGTTAGTGCCTTGCATCTCTTTTATTCTAGCTCCTAGATGGATTGATTAAACATCATCTATACTACATCTGATTAGAGAGGGATTGAATTTAGTGACCCAAAAGTCTATCTTCAACAACCTATGTTACTAAGTTCATAAATCACCAACAGCAGTACAATAAATAATTCCTATGGTGTAATTAACACATTACTAATCAAGTTCAAACAACAATCAAATATGTGTATCCATATAGTTATAGTGCATGTATGTGCGCATTAACAAAAGACTACTCAAAATGAAACAAATATGAATCTGAGAAAGATAGATCATGACCAGTCCTCACCTTAGTCTCAGAAATCAGAACGGAAACAGAAGTAGATCTGGATCACTACAGGTCCTCGTTGAACGGATCCAGGCATTACAACAGCATGGATACGAGCACACAACAAATGGAAACGAATATTTAAAACACTAAAAGACAGATTCAGATCTAGAAAAAGTAGATCTGAAAAAGTACATTTAGATCTGGAAGGCTCAGATCTACTAACCACGAAGTCTAAAGCGAGAAACAGCAATATATTCAAGAAGATGACACGAATGAGCACGTTCTCGGTGTCTCCGGCGATTTTCTGGCGACAGTGGTTTTTCGACAACAACGACGGTTGGCTGTGCTCGACGGCGGCCGCAGCGGCTCTAGCAACGACGACAGCCAGCAGTCAGTAGCTGCTCAGGCGACTTTTCTGGGGAAAGACTTTGAAGAAAACTGGACAGAGTTTCGTTGGTAATTTCTGATTGGGATTTTAGCAAAGAGGACATATGTATTTATAAGGAAATGAAAGTGCAATCCTAGGTCGACTCAGACTGAGCCTTGGATTGATGGACTTGCTCTCCAGAATGGGCTTTTCTGCAACAATTCTTCTGGGCCTGAGCCTAGACCTCGAATATCACTATTATATTGGCATCTCTGAGCTTCATATGTACTTATTTTTTTCTGATTATACTAGGTATATAACTCGTGCTACGCGCGAGTCTATATTAATATTTTGGTTTGTTTTTTAAGCTATTATCTTTAAAATTATTAAAAATTATATATATTTATAGAAATTTTTATTTGTATAAGAGAATTTTATATATTATATGTAATTTATCCTATTTTTATTTATAAATTTTAAAAACTATTAGGTAAAATAATAACAGTGGCACCTATCAAATTATCCAACTTTGACGTACATATACATTTGATTTAGAGAAATATAATTTTGCTAAGATTTTGCAATTATTTTCTGTTTTCCATAGAATTTCTATAGTTCTTTTTTTCTTGAAGGTTTATGTGTTCAAATATTTAGTTTTTTTTTATTGAAAGTCTTATTGATGTTGTGTACCACTGTATATATATAATCCATGATTCATGTTGATTCACATTTAATTTTGTTAGAAAGCGGTAATGATCATGCAAAACTATTTTTTCCTTCTCCATCATGTCTTCCAAGAGTTTTATGTTATATTTTTATTCAGTTTTCATTGTTTTAATTGTTAAATCGAGTTATTGGAGATTTTTTTAAAATTGATAATTGATAATTACTTTTTTTTTATACATGTATTGTTAATTGTTAAATTTTTTATTTAAATTTTAAATTTTTAAAACTATATTAACACTTTCTGATTTAATAAATATGTTGATTTGGATCAATCAGATTGAATTTACTTTTTTTAATGGACATAATTTGTTAAATTAACTTTTAATGTTTTAATTATACTTAATAATTTTTGGTTTGATTTAAATGCTTATGTAGACCAATTAAATCAAGTTTTTCCATCATAATAATATTTAACATTTTTTTGTTTAATGAATATGCTGATGTGGACCAATCATATCGAATTTTTAATCTCATGTGGATGCCCTCAATGCACTATGCCATCAATTTTTATATATTATACTAGGTATATAACTCGCGCTACGCGCGAGTCTGTATTAATATTTTTGTTTATTTTTTTAGCTATTATCTTTAAAACTATTAAAAATTATATATATTTATAGAAATTTTCATTTTATAAAGTGTAATTTATCCTATTTTTATTTATAAATTTTAAAAAGCTACTATGTAAAATAATAACAATGACACCTATCGAATTATCCAACTTTGACGTACATATACATTTGATTTAGAGAAATATAATCTTGCTAAAATTTTGGTTTTAGTTTCTGTTTTACATAGAATTTTTATAATTCTTTTTTTCTTGAAGGTTTATGTGTTCAAATATTTAGTTTTTTTATTGAAAGTCTTATTGATTTTGTGTACCACTGTATATATAATCCAAGATTCATGTTGATTTTCATTTAATTTTGTTAGGAAGCTGTAATGATCATGCAAAACCATTTTTTCCTTCTTTATCATGTCTTCCAAGAGTTTTATATTATATTTTTATTCAGTTTTCATTGTTTTAATTGTTAAATCGAGTTGTTGTAGATTTTTTTAAATTGATAATTGATAATGGTTACTTTTTTATTCATTTATTGTTAGTTGTTAAATTTTTTATTTAACTTTTAAAATTTTAAACCATATTAACATTTTGTTATTTAATAAATATGTTGATTTGGATCAATCAGATTGAATTTACTCTTTTTTGTTGGACTTAATTTGTTAAATTAATTTTAAATAATTTAAATATACTTAATAATTTTTGGTTTGATTTAAAAGCTTATGTGGATCAATTAAATCAAGTTTTTCCATCCTAATCATACTTAACATTTTTTTATTTAATGTATATGCTGATGTGGACCAATTAGATCGAATTTTTTAATCTCATGTGGACGCCTTCAATGTACTATGCCATCAACTTTTATATATTATATAATCATTAATCTTAAAAAAATAGAAATACGAGGTGTTAATTTACATTTTACATTTTAGTCATTACAATTAAATAATAGTATCAAAACCAAATTCGTAAATTTGAGAAAGAAAACAATACAAAAATTTCCTTTTGATCATTAAAAGAGTCATTTAATAGACACAACATAGTCGCTATTCAATCACAATCTCATTACCATTTTCCTATGTCGATGCATTAATTAGTCGCTAAGTAATCAACAAATTAGCACTAAATGGTCGCCACATAGTCACAACTCTGTTACCATACTTCTTTGTTGATGCTTCTATTAGTCGCTAATTAGTCATGAAATTATATACAAATTTGTCGCAAAATACTCACCAGATTTTGCGACTCCTTAGTGACTATTACTCGCCTACTTTTCCACGACAGACTTCACCAGAACCTTGTTTCCTTCTATATATAACAACTTCGGCAACCATAAATTTACCTTGTTATTAAGTCTTACATGCACACCTTATTCAAAAACTCGGGTGAGTTGATGAATGAATCAGCAGCAAGAAAACGTGAGGTGGTAGGTCACCGTGGGGAGTTAGAGTTAATCTGAACTATTATGCGATACACCAAGTTTTCACTGCCAAAAACATGGTTTAATGAAGTAACGACGATGAATAAAAAATTTGGCAAACCTAAATTTGATATAATCTATGTTTAATTTTGCTCAATGATTAAAATCTCATTAAGCACACTTTCCACTAACAGATTAATGAGCCCTAAATTCACCGTAAATTTAGACCAAATCAAAGTGAACCGAGTTCATCTAACATCTGCATTACGTTATTGAAGCAAAATCGAAGTAAATATCTCTCAAATAGGTTCTTTGTTTCATTATTGAAGCTTGTTTTACAATTTCTTCTAAACTGGTGAAGAACTTGATATCCTTTATAATTATACCCTTTAGGATTGTATTTACTATATATTTTGGTCTCTTTTTGTACGTTTTCTTTTTCATTTGTCCCATTTTTCTTATCATATAGACATATGTTGCATTTAAGATAGAGCTTGAATTTTTCTAGCATTTGGAGTATATTCAGGGACTTTTGGAGCTATTGGAAGGATGTGGAAGTAATGAGAGTGAACCAGGAGGTGTCCCAGTCAATAAGAGCCAAAGAAGCATATTTTCGGAGCTGGTGTCGGGCTGCACATCGGGCATAATGGCCGGCATCTGCCAGTAGCCAAGGAGGAGCTGCATATCGGGCATCACATCGAGCAGCATGCCCGATATCTGAGAGACATGACACTTACATCAAGCTACACATCAGGCAAGACATGCCCGATGTAACCTTGCAAGAACAACCAGAGGTCCATATCGAGCACCATGCCGGGCAAGGCATTGCCGACATACACCCATAGGAAGAGTCCCTTTCTTCACATCAAGCAACACATCGAGGATGTTGCTCGACATTGGAATCATAAGAAGCTCCACATCGAGCATGATGTCGACAAGCAAGCCCGGAATGACTCTCTCCGGAAGACCACTTAATTACGATTTTATCATTATTCTAGGTTCCCTTCTCTCACTTATAAATACTTAAAATCCCAAAATTTCGAGGATCATCCTTTTAATCATTAGTTTTATTTCCTTTTTTCTTCTTAATCAAGTTGTAGTTTGAATCTTTGGTTGTTTGAATAATTAGTGAGTAGTTCTTTTAGGATTTAAGATGGGTTAGATTAGGGGAATCGATGCTTGATTAGTGATTGCTTAGTGTTTAGTCTTACTGTTCCCTTCTTGTTGATGCTCTTTTTGTTAGATTAACCTTTGCTAAGTTGATTTAGAGATCAGGCTTCTCTTATGCCCACCAAGTGTTTGTTGAACTGCCTGAATTAGTCAACTAAGAGATTTGCTTATCTTAGCCTAAGGAATTAGATGTCTAGGGAGTAGATTTGCAATATAGAATTGGATTATTTGCTTTTAATGCTTGTAGTTTATCTATTAACTAGTGGGAATTAGTTCTTGATTAGTTAATTAGCAAAGTGAATTATATGCCTAGAGAATATCATTATTATGAGTTTGTAAGCGTCATTGGTTAGGCAGAAGGTTCCCCTTGAACAATAACCCCATCTTGAGTCATGTTTGCCTTTTGCATTGTTTAGCTTAAAATTGCTTAGTTCTTAGTATTGCTTTATTTGCTTTTGCTTGTTTCAAGTTTCCTTTAGTTATTAAAACCATAGTGTCTCTCTTGTTTGCTTGAATCGAATGATCTATTGCATTCTTAGTGTCTTACACTCCCAATATGGATTGACACCTACATACTACAATTACTCGTGTAGGTAATTGAAATAGGTCAAAATCCAACATCAATTTGGCGCCGTTGCCATTTGGAATTGTTCTAAGCAATAGGATTTGTAGATTGTTTGAGATCAGACTTTTATTTTCATTTCTGGTTACTAATTGCTCTTTTTGGTCTAGAATATATTTTGTAGGTACCAAAATACTTGTTCTCAAATGTCTACAACAGCACAAGAAATTCAAGGTCTAAGATTTTGGGTTCACAGCAGGAGGAATCAGTTGTTGAAGCATGGAAGAACGTCCATATGCTGCTGGTTTTGGTCTACAAAGTCCATAAGGTCTTGAAGGTCCACAAGGGATCCAAGGTTTACAAGGAAAGCAAGGTCCACAAGGTTTACAAGACCTATAAGAACTGGTGATTCACCAAATTATTTTGCTTCAAGATATGGCATCCTCCTTCCTATGGAAGACAATCACTCTGAGATTTGAAAAACAATGATTGCAATGGTCCAAGACTGCAAATTCTTTGGGATGCCAAATGAAGATCCTATCATCTTGACAACTTTGAGAGGATTTTCTCTATGGCTAGGATGAGTGGCATATCTGATGATGGTTTGAAGCTAAGACTCTTCCCTTTCTCACTTTGGGATAGAGCTCACGTGTGAGAGAAAAGTTTTCTGAAAGGAAGTATCACACGATAGGGACAAGACCCAAGGAGACAACATTCAGCCGGCGCGCCATTCTCTCCAAGAACCAGCTGACAAAGGCAAAGCAACGCTCCTCTGGAACATCCTAAAGTTCCAGCCGAGCCTAGACTAGAGGTAAACAACCTTCTTCCATTGTATATAACCGCTCATATTTGTTTCTTGCATTGTGTTTTGATGCTCCTTCGGATGAGTTTGCCACCGGGACGGTGTCAAGCAAGTTTGGGGGAGTACTTGTGTGATTTAATCTTGTGTTCTTTGATCTTATTTTCCTTTTTGCATCCTTGAGTCTTAGGTCATGAAAAATTGGTGAAATTTTTAAAAACATTTCAAAGATTCATGTAGTTGCATTCATCTTTTTAAAAACATGTTAGGATTGAGTCTAGAGTTTCTCATATCACCTAGGTTGTTTGCATTTTGCATAAGGGGTTAGAATTTCTTAAAAAAGTGTTTTTACTTATGAATCATTTCAATGCCCTAGTTGGTAGTTCTCTAATGCTTTGTTTATGCTTTGAAAGTAAGTTCTAACCATGCTTGGATCACTAATTAGGATTTTCGTGGCTTGAATTGAACTCTCATGATTTGAAACTCATTCTAATAAGTGAAAACCTTAATTTGAAACTCTAATTATCATTCTTATGCATTTGAAAATGAACACATCGTTTTAAAATATTTAGGCTCTCTTCTTCCTTTTTACCACTCTTTGTGAGCCTAAGTAGAACTCCCTCCTTGAACCTTACCCTCCTTTGAAGCCAAATATTCTTGTGTGACATCTTTGTGAGGCCTTACTTTTGGTTTGAACTTGGCATAAAGTGTTAGGTTTAGGCAACATGATTTGGTTTTCATATTGATTGCTAGCTTTGCATTTTGAAACTAGGTGTTGGTTTAGGATAAGTTTGGGGGATCATTGGGGTTACTTTCTTGTCTAATTGTTTCGGTTTCAAAGAGTTTGTGTTTTAAGGAAAGAAATGAGGTTTTAAGTGAAAGGTTTGCTTTTAAAACTAAGTATGCTCTAAATTCAGAAAGTAGCTCTCTCATAATAAGTAAAAAAAATAATGAAAAGAAAAAAGAAAAGAAAAAGAAATAAAAAGAGCCTAAGTGCCAAATAAAGAAAAATGAAAAGAAAAAATAATAATAATAATAAGAGAGCTACTAATAATAAATTTCTAAGAGCAAAAGTATTTTTCAAAACCTTTTCACTAGCCTAAAAAGTTTAAAAATGTCTTTATTTTGAATTGGGGATTGCTAAGTGTGAGAAAAATGGTAGACTCTTAAGTGGTGAGTGAGGATTAAATTTCTTAAATGAGAGGGGTATAGGATCATTTGATAGTTTACATGGGTAGATGAGAATCTAATCATGTATGCATAAATTGTCTTTACCTTTAGCATTATGCATATAAGTTCAAACCGTTTTTGAGAGAAACCCTTGTTATGATTATAAACCCTTTTCAAATGAGATCATTCTATGCTCATAACCATAACCCTTAGCCAAATGTGTTTTGCTTTAAAGTGCATAAGTTTGATTTATGGTTCGAATGTTAATGAATGTTAAAGGATGAGTTTCTTTGATTGTTAGGAATAGGAGAGTCATGATTTGAATTTCTTTGTGTGATGAGTATGGCTAAGTTCTTTGGAGTATGAGTGTAAGCATAGCATTTTAGAATTGTTAACTAGGACATTGAGATGATCCATTCGAAAGGCACCTTTGCAAAAATTTTAAAACCCCTTTGATTTTCCTAAAAACATCTCTTCCTTACTTGTTTTTTGTTGCTTGAGGGCAAGCAAGAAGTAAGTTTGGGGGAGTTGATGTTATTGCATATTGCATACATTTTGCATACTCATTAGTTAGTTTTTCATGCATTTGTATCATGTTTTAGGTTAGATTGCATCACTTAGGGTCCTAGAGCATTCTTGCATCAGCATATGCATTTTCCTTGCATTTTGCATCACATTCAGGTTGTTTCTGGCTGCTTTGGAGTCATGGAGGTTCGTGGGCGTGTGGAGGCTGATGTAGCAGTTCGTGGGAGCTCGGAAATATGCTAAGGACCAGTGATCGAGGAGCAGATCGAGCATGGCTGGTCGATCTAGGAGTTGATCGACCAGAAGATCGAGCCAACTAGGCGATCCAAGGAGAATGATCGAGACGGAGATCGAGTGAAGCAATCGATCAATCGGTACGGACGTAAATGACGCCATGCAGAGCGAGAGCCAGATCGAGTACACCACTCGATCCACCCGAAGATCGATACCGAGATCGGATGCAACACTCGATTCGCCGATGAAGATCGAGACCCGGATCGAGCCGAAGACACGATTCCCGGATGTGATCGAGAGAACCACTCGATCCACTGGTCGATCTCTGTCATTTCAACCGTTTTTGGCTGTTAGCGAAGGGGGGACCATTGGCTTGTTTGGGCATTTTAGGCAAGGCGGCGAGATGCTTTTTTGAAGAACTTTTAGATCCTTATCCTTTTCTTTCATGTTTTCTCTCTCGTTTTTACGAAGAACACCATTGTTGAACCAGTTTTTCTTTTGAAGCTTTTGTATTCGAATCTTTATCGTTTAATCTAGTTTTTCTTTCATGTTCATCGTCGTGTTTCTTCTGCTTTGCTTGATTTACTCTATGTGTAGTGAGTAGTTTACTTTGGGTTCGGGGTTGAGAGGATTAAGGGGTAGAAAAGGTTCGATCTTGGTTTGTTTTCTAAACGTTTTAAAGGCTATCTCTTCTAAGGTGTTGAAAGCTTAATGCTTGAAGACTCTCACGCCAAGAGCTTCATGATCCGAGAGGTTCCTTACCTTGACAGGATCCAGGAGCCTCGGAAGATCACACCTTAGAGACTAGTTACCCCTTCCCAAAAGCCATGGAAGTTTGGGGGACTAATTAAGCCATTACTTGAAATCTGTTTTCCTTGCCTTTCGACCTCTCTTTCCACCAAAAGCCATGGGTTTGGAGGAGAGGATGAAAGAGTGATCTATACCGAAAGCCACAGATAGATCTTGTTTTGTTTTCAAGGCTTAGAGATCCTCACCAAGTGAGTCGATCTAAAGTTTCAAAACCAAGGTCGATCCTTTGAAACCCTTTACATGAATCTCAACCCTATGCCCTTTCTTTTAGAATCTTTAAGTCTCATTTCATCTTTCGCTTGTTATCTGATAGCATCCTGGTCATTAGATTTGTTGTTCTTACGGTTTTAGACGAGATCGATCGTTACTGCTCGATCTAGTGGTCGATCTCGAGGTCGATTCACTAGTCGAATTTTAACAATTCGTAGCTCTTTCCTTTAATTAATATGTTTGTTTCTCGTGGTAGTTGTTTCCTTTCTAGTATTTTTAAAATAGGTTTCGCTCTGTTTAGGTTGCTGTATCTAGTTTTTAGTTAATTTCTCATAAACTGTCTCATTTTGCTTAGATTTGCTTAGGACCTTGCATTCTTTGTGCATTCTCTGCCTCCTAGAAGTGGATTGACACTCTCCTGCTTGCCTTACTACAACATTGCGTGCATTAGAGTTTTGATAACCTCTCTGCTGCATAACACGAGCTAAGATACCGTTTATCACGTGGATGTGCTAAGGATCGAAAGGGAGCCTATGGATACTTGGAAGAACTTGGCCATGCAACAAAGGAACCGAGATCGAGGCTAAGATCGAGCTAGGCAGGTCGATCTAGACGAGTACGACAAGAAGATCAAAACACTCGGGTCGTTTCAAGGAAGGAGATCGAGTTCAAGATCGACCAATGTGATCGAACGTGAGTACGGACGCGGACAATGCCATGCAGAACGAGAGCCAGATCGAGGTCACGACTTGATCATCCGAGGATTGACTAGAAGATCGATAGAAGTGCTCGATCCACCCGACCGAATCGACCCGATGATCGAGCAAAAGAAGACGGTCTATGCGCAAGATCGAGTGATCAGATCGACGACTCAGCTCGATCTCCGAACCTTATCCGGCCAGCTCATATTTTGGAGTTGAGTGAGGGGACCATTTCCCTTGTCTACCATATTTTGGGCGAAAATTATGGACCATTAAGATTGTCTCCTCCTAGTTTTAGCTTTTCTTTGTCTCTAAGGCTGAAAATCGTCATTGTTACTCTTTAAGCTTTTCTTGTTTTATAGACCTTAATCTTGCTTTAATCTTAAGTATATTCCTTAATCTTTCTTGCTTAATCGTTTTAATGATGCTTATCCTTTCATCCTTTGCATTTTCAAGTGTTTTAATCATGTGTAGTGAGTAGTTTCTCAAGGGTTTAAGGTTGGGGCAATTAAGAAGGGTTCATAAGGTTTAAGCTTGGGTCTTTTTGTTCTTAGCTTAATCTCTTCTTGGATTTAGGGTTTTTAATGCCTAGAGAGTCTTGAGAAAGTCTCTTTGATCTCAGGGATTTCCTTATCCTGGCGGAATTCAGGAGATCCCTTAAAACGAAATCCAAGAGACTAGCTCATCCTTTCCCAAACGCCATGGATGCTTAGGAAGCTAGTTAGGCCATTTTTTGAGATCTTTGCTTAATTTTCTTCAACCTATCTTTCCACCACATGCCATGGGTTAGGAGGAAAGGTTGAGAAAAGGGTTTATACCATACACCATGAATAAATCTAGATTTAGCTTCTCAAGGCTTAGAGATAGCACTCAAATGTGTAGATCTATGTTTTCAAAACCGAAGCTTGAATCTTGATCCTTCTTAAGCATGACTCTCAACCTTGAATCCACTTTTAGCTTTTCAAAACTTAAAATCTTCATTTCCTAGTTCTAAAGTTTGCATCTTTTGTCGTAGTTTCTTAAAAATCATCTTGTTAGAACTTTCCTGTTTTACTGCTTTTAGTGTTCAAATTTTAAAAACTAGTAGTATTGTATTTTAAATTCTTAGAAGTCATCTAGTATTTGTTTAACCCATCAGTAGGAATTTTAAAATAGTTTTCGTGGTCATTTAGTAGCTGCATTTAGTTTTCATAGATTTTCTCCTCAAATAATCCGGATTTCACCTAGCTTTACAAAGCTCTTGCATTCCTAGTATCTTTCATCAACCTGAGCTAGATTGACACCTAAAGTACTTACCACTATGCTTTGCTTTAGGATTTGATAAGTTAAAGGCTAGAAAAATCCTGTTATCAAATGGCGCCGTTACCAACTTGGGTTTAGTTTGAAAGTATTAGGATTTGGAGCTTAGTAGAGACTAAGTCTTTATTTTTACTTTGGTTACTAATCTATCTGCCTTCATACTTGTCTTCTCAGGTACATGAATCTGAGGTCTAGTGGTGATAACAACCTACTACAACCTCTAGACAACATTCATCAACTTGGAAGTGCAAGGCAAAGAAGGGCAGTAGAACAAGCACAAGACTTTGACGAGATATTGCAACGGATATTCTTGATTTTGAGGTCATGGCTGAGCAAGACCAAGCTGAGGCTCCACCTCACCGTGCTGCTGCTGGTAGGGGTAATGGAAACCCCATCCACGCCCCAAGGCAACCAAGGATCATCGGAGCGGGTGATGCACCAAACACTCATCACAACCGTTTTGGCATCACTCCACTACCGGTGCAAAACAACAACTTTGAGATCAAGCCAGGCTTTGTCTCAATGGTGCAGAACAACAAGTTCCATGGACTTGCAATGGAGGATCATTTGGAGCATCTCGCCAACTTTGAGCAAGTGTGCGGTATGATCAAGATCAAAGGAATCTCGGAGGATAGCTTCAAGCTTAGGCTTTTCCCTTTTTCACTTGGGGATAAAGCAATGCATTGGGAGAAGACCTTACCTCAAGGGACTATAACCTCATGGGCTGATTGCAAGAAAGCATTTCTGTCCAAGTTCTTCTCAAGTACAAGAACAGCTCGCCTAAGGAGTGAGATTAGCGGTTTTACACAAAGGCAGAATGAGACCATTAGTGAAGCAATGGAGCGGGTCAAGGACTACACTATTGCATGTCCTCATCACGGTTTTACTGAGGAGACACTCCTGAGCACCATCTATAGAGGAGCTCTTCCCAAGATTTGAGTGCTTCTAGACACGGCGAGTAAATGGAACTTTCTTGGACAAGATGTAGAAGCAGGAATGGAGCTTATTGAGAACCTAGCTTTGAGTGATGGAAACTACAGTGAAGACTATGATAGAGCACCTAGAGGGTCCAACCTTGAGGCACACAAGAAGGAGCTGAAATCACTTCATGAAAAGATTGACAAGTTGGTACTTGCAAATGAAAAGAATGTACACTTTGTGGGAGAGGCCACAGATGTTCTAGATGAGCTGGAGCAGAGCCAAGAGGAAGCGAATTGGGTTGGAGGCCCAGACTATACTAAGCCACAGGGCTATGTTCAGAGGTATCAAGGCAACAACAACCTATCTTACCGAAGTACCAATGTGGAGAACCCTAAGGATCAAGTGTACCCTCCTCAACAAGGAAAACATTTTGTTCCTTACAACAAATGTGGGTTTACACAAAACAGTGGGTACCAAGGGCAAAGACAAGGCAACTTATAAGGCCAGCAACAGCAAGTGAACAAAGGCTACCCTCCTGGTTTCGTGCCTCAGCAGCAACAAGTTCAACCGCCACCTCAAGATCCGATACAAGCCATATTTCCACAATTACTTCAGGGACAAGCAACTACAAATCAGAAATTTGTTGATATGAACAATAGGCTGGACTCTTCCCTTACTGAGGTATCTACACAAATCACCAACTTGAACAACAAGATTCGCCAGCTAGAGAAAGTAAAAGCCAGTTCAAGAGGTCAAGGTACCTTACCCGGGAAGTGTGAGACAAACTCTAAGGAGTATGCCAATGCGATCACTTTGAGAAGTGGGAAAGAGCTACCACCACGGTCTGACCTGAAGACAATGAGGACATTGTGATTCAAGAGGGGGAGAGTAATCTCTCAAATGATCAAGAGATCACGTTTGACAATGTCTACATTGCAAGACCAAAGAAAGGCAAGGAAGCGGTTTTAGAGAAAAAAGTGGAGGAAGTCAGCAAAGAGAAAGAAGCTTTCGTACCTCCACCTTACAAACCGAAGCTCCCCTTCCCTGGACGTTTCAAGAAACAGTTGATTGAGAAGCATAAAGCCTTGTTTGAGAAGCACATAAGGAACATTGAGATCAAACTGCCGTTGGTTGATTGCTTGGCTATGATGCCAAAATATGCCCAGTTTTTGAAGGATACTCTTGCTAAGAAGGAGAAAGAGAGTGACGAGGTCTTGGTATTGAGTCAAGAATGCAGTGCAATCATCCACAAGGAGATAGGTTCAAAGAAGCTAGGAGATCCGGGGTCATTCACTATACCTTGTGCACTAGGCCCTTTGAAGTTTGAGAGTTGCTTATGTGATCTAGGAGCAAGCATTAACCTTATGCCTCAATCCATTGCCAAAAAGCTAGGTATCACCAAGTTTAAAGAGTGTAGAATCTCACTCATTCTGGCTGATCGAAGTATAAGGCTCCCTGTAGGCATGCTTGAAGACTTACCCGTGAGGATTAGCAATGTGAATGTGCCAACAGATTTTGTAGTGCTAGAAATGGATGAGGAACCAAGAGATCCTCTAATCCTTGGTAGACCGTTTCTAGCAACTGCTGGAGCCATCATAGACGTGAAGAATGGCAAGATTTCTCTGCACCTTGGCAAGGACATCAAGCTGAACTTTGACATCAATGAAGTCTTCAAGAAGCCAACGATTGGTGGACAAGCATTCTACATTGAAACTTTGGATGAATTGGCTGATGAGTTGGTTAAGGAATTGGCACAAGAGGATCATCTACAGCTGACTTTGACGAAGGAGTGTGGAGCGCATGGTTTCTTGAGTGAACAGACCCAGGAGTATGTACGCATCCTTGATTCTCGCAAGGTTGTGAAAGAAGATGAAGGCAAGTGCCTAGAGATCGACCTGGAGATTGATCATATCACTCGATCCAGGAAAGAGATCGATGAGACAATCGAGCGGGACAACTTAATCTGTTCAGAGAACGACCTCGCGAATCGATCTCATGCTCGATCCATATCCAATCGAGCAAGTGAATCAAGAGAGTGCAACCGATCCAGCCTAGAACGAGGGAAAAATCGACTGACTGGCTCGATCTCTGCGGTAGGAATGATATCCCTTGTATTTACACCATTTAGGGCTGCATTTAGTACATGTTTTGGTCTTCTTTTGCATATTTTCCCTTAGCTTTTGTCCCATTTTCATCTCCTTTTAGACTTAGGTTGCATTTAGAGTAGAGATTGCATTTTTCTTGCATATTGGATGCTTTTAGGTGCTTTTGGAGCTTAAAGGAGCTTGGAGGAGCTTTGGGAATAATCCAGGAGGCTAGCTGGACAAAAGGGAGCAAGAAGGATCAATGCAGAAGATCTCTGCAGAAGTTTTCGGTTAGAGCCTGGTGATTTTCGGTCTCTGGTGACCGAAATGGAGCAGTATCGATCACCAGTATCGGTCTGATGTGGTCGACACAAACACACCGTTCTAATTTCAGTCGTGTGTGTCGATCACTGATGACCGATACAGATAAATTTCGGTCACTGGAGGTCGACACAACTGATCGATACTGACCCAGCCCGAACCTGTTTTTAATTACACTTTTGCCACCTTTCTAGGGTTTTCTCTCTTAGGCTATAAATAGCCCCTTTTTCTATATTTTCGAGAGGTCTTGTAAAAATACTGTTCTTAAGCTATTTCTTTAAGTTTGTAAGACAATTTCTTTGCTTTGTTTAATACAATAAAGTATTTGCTTTAATTTTTCTTTAATCTTTCTTTTAATCATGATTAACATCTTCTCCCTTTGTGATTTGGTGTTAAACATGATTATGAGTGAGTAGTTACCTTAGGGTTTCTAGATGTGGTAGATTAGGGGAATCTATGGCTTGATTAAGGCTTGTTATGTGCTTCTGTTTATGGGTTCCTCTCTATTAATCTGTTATTCATGCTAGATTAGTCTTGATCAAACTGGTCTAGGTTGTTAGCTTTCTCTTATGCCCACCAAGTGTTTGATGAAATACTGAACCTGTTTAATAGAGGATTTGCTGGCCTTGGCTCAAGAGATTGACTGTTTGAGGAGCATTTTGACTTGAATAGAGTTGATTAGTCTTGCTTGCTTGATGTTTTAGCACTAATGAGAGTTAGTTCTTGTTAAGATGTTTAGCAAAGAGTTATTTGCCAAGAGATTGGATCTAACTAGCTTAGTTGTGAACTCTATGTCTAGGAACCACCATTGCTTGCTTACCTGCTTGATCAATGTAGTTTGAAACAACCTTAATCAATTTCTGAAATTCCCCAAAGTCAATAACCACATCTAGGAACTTGTCTTTCCCTAATTTGAATTTCGAATTTGCTATGTTTCACTCTGTTTTTCTTGCTTAGAATTCCTTAGTTTGCTTTTGCTTGCACCTTGTTGCTGCTTGTTTCACTTAGGTTGTTAGAACTGTTGCTTAGGCAACAAAACCCCTTTCATGGCTTGCTTGACTTAGAGATTCCACTCTCAACTCTTCTGTCTTTCAACTCTTCCCATTTGGATTGATACAACCCTATGCTATACTGCAACTGACTAGTACAAGCTAGGGCAATTGTCCTACAAGGGGTAAAACCCTTGTATCAATTTGGCGCCGTTGCCATTTGGGAATCAGTTTGAATCATTAGAGTTAGTAAAATCTTTAAGATCAAGCTTTTAGTTTTATTTGGTTACTCACTCCTTTTCAAGCATTTTCATTTCAGGTACATCTCTACAAGTAGAGAAGATGCTCTGTTTTGAAACTCCAAGGTGCAACAACTTCTACCAAGAACCTCTGCCTATGAACAACTTTGCAGACTGCCACAATACCCACCCACAGTTTGAGCCCACGCCTGCTATCCCCCAAGCTCAACTCATTGATTCTACTTCTACTGTAGCTGATATCAAGAGTTTGATCACTGAGTTCATCAACTTACAACTCCTTGCAAAATTGAAGATGAATCAGGGATTTGCTGAGCTACACACCAAATTAGACTCTGTTCATGCTGAGCTAAACACCACGTCTGGTGATTTGCATTCAGGGATAGAAACCTTAGACACCACCTATGAGTACTGCCAAGCTGTTGAATCTACAGTTACCTTTTACTCCTATTGAAGAAGAAGCCATCATTGACGACTTCCTCTCCTTAATCAATGAGGACATTGACACCCTGAATGGGGGAAGGGAGCCTATTGAAACTTATGCAACTAAGGGGAACTTTCTTAAAGAAGGCACCAACAAGGAACAAGATCAATGGTGGGCACCACTTGAGATTATTGATGCCACAGGGGAAGACCCTGTTGAAACCCCTGACGCTAAGAATGTAGCTCAAACTGTCCACAACCTCCAGGAATTCTGCCATCTACTTACTGAAGAGGCAGTGGAAGCAGAAGAGGAATTCACTGATGAAGACGCTTCATTGGAAGAGCTAGACAGCATGATCGAAGAAATGTTGATGCACATAGACAGGATGAGGGTTGAGTATGGAGGAGAATCCAGAAGAAGAAACATCAGTGATGAAGAAGGTCAGGAAGTTGTAGGGACATTCCTCCGTGGCCTTGATGAACACTTTAACAGAGAAGAAGAACAGGAACGAGCAGCACTGGAAGCTGCTCAGAAAGAGGGGGCTAAGGAAAACCCAACCGCTACAGAAGAGACCCCCACACCAGAACAACTTGATGCTGAAGAAGAGGAACTAGAGACACACCATGCCTTAATGGTTCTGTCTCACAACACTCCTCAGGAATCTAAGGAACTTTACCATAATCAAGAGGGTAATTCTTCAAGCACTATTGCAAAGGGTAAAGAACTCTCAGCTCCAGTCTGTAAACCACCATTCTCCTACCCCACAATGCACTTCACCAAAGCTAGAATGGAGATGTACACAAAGTTCAAACAAGACATAGAAGATGCTGGAATACAACTCCCACATGGCACCACTCTGATGGAGGTGAAACATCAAATCAGGTTCCTGTAAGAAGTTTTTGACAAGATGGAAGTGGTGGAACCAATCCTTGAGAATGTGGGGGCTGACATGAAAAGAAGCAAGATGATGAAGTCATTGCCAAAACTCCCAAACCCAGGAAAATTCCTCATCACTTGTGAGCTAGACATGTTTGACAATGTAAAAGGTCTATGTGATTCAGGATCAACTATCAATGTTATGTCCCTCCACCTTAGCCAAACTCTGGGGATCAAGAAACTGCTGCTGTTCAGGGGTTCTCTCACTTTTGTGGACAACACTTCCACAAAGCCGTTGGGCATAGTGAAAGACTACCCTTTGAAGATTGGAGAATGCCTGGTTCCAACAGACTTTCTGGTCATGGAGAAAACATACTCCAGAGAAGTGCCTCTCCTCCTAGGCACTCCATTCTTGGCAACAGCAGGAGCTCAGTTAGACTTCAAAAGAGGTTCTGTAATCTTGAAGAATGTTGATGAATTGAGGGTCTACAAAATTGACTCTCCTTCTCTCACCTTCTGTGGAGTACTTGAGCAAGAGGGTGAACAATGGAACCTCCCAGATAACCTAGATGATGTGTGGCGCTTCACTATGGATATGTTTTCGGCTGATACTTCCCCTACTGAGCCAGGACAGACACTGAATGCTGACTTGAAGCTTGAAGCTGGTTTGAAGGGCAATGAGAACTTAACCACCAAGGCTATGAAGCCTCTAGTCAAACCAAGTGTCAGACAGATCAGGCATGGGATGTCAACCAGGGACAAACAGAACCAGCCTTTAGCAGGAAAATGGGTATGGAAGAAGAAGGAGGTAGAAGCTCCAGCTCCACCAACTTCTCCTCACCTCAACTAAAGAGGTAATCAAAGTCAAGCTTAGTGACTTTAAACAAGGACACTTGGGAGATAATCCCATGTTATCCTTTTGTATATATTATACTTTCTAGATTATCTTTTATGCTTTGTTTTAGTGTATAGAAACATGATTCTGAACTGGGGTTTGAGAAAGCCTGAAGGGGACAAATAACAGGTGTATTCTGGCTGGTATCGGTCATTTGTATCGGTCATGACAGACCAATACACATATTTTCGGTCAGTAGTATCGATCATGACTGACCAATATCAGTAGAGCCAGTCTACACCAGTCAACATATCGGTCACTTGTGATCGATATGGAAAGAAGTTTGAAGGTGGGGAAGTTTTTTGGTCATTCATATCGACCACACTTGGTCGACATAAACATACCGTATGATTTTCGGTCTATCGTGTCGACCACTGTTGATCGATACGATTCTTGAAATCATATCGGTCACCAGTATCGATCACTCAAGATCGACACAATCATGCCGGATGTATTTCGGTCAAGTGTGTCGACCACTGATGACCGATACAAATCCCAGGAAGCACGTCAGTCTCCAGTATCGATCACTCAAGACCGAAAATGCAAATTTCGGTCAATAATATCGGTCATGAGTGACCGAAACTCCATCCGAGGTAAGTGTATCAACTTCCAAAAAAATAATTTTCCCTCCTTTGGTATGGAGCCAAGGGAGTTTGAATTTTTAAATGGGATTCCTTCTGACCTCTTTCTTAGCTAACACTTTTGTTTTTGTCCCCCACTCATTTGATTCCCTTCACTCCTACCCACCTCTTTATAAGTCAATAAACTCTTCCTACTCTCCCTAACTTCATCTCTCATTGCTCTACCTCAAAGATTTTCAGCGCTCACCTTCCCCTTATTATAAGTACTCAGAATTTCTTTGAGCTTTACACTTTCAGGTACAATGAGAAGAAGGAGCAGCTCAACAGCAAGCATCAGGAGTAACTTGAGCTTTTGCCCTGATGAGAGCCAACTCTACCAAGAGGGATCAGTAGTTGAAGAGTGAAATGACAGTCATAGAGACACACAAAAAGGATCTTCTCAGGATCATCCCACAACTCCTACCACTAAACCAAGTACCACATCCTTTCCATTGTTTTATACCATTGCATCTTTTCATTTTTGTAATATATTTTGTTGCTTCTCTCTTCCATTGCTTTCATTACACAAGGGACTGTGTAATTTAAGTGTGGGAGAGAGATTTGGGGTTTGACTTTGTTTTCTGTTTTCTTAGTTTTTCTTTTTCTTTTCACTTTGAGTCTCATGCATATCATGCATACATGTAAGGCATAGAAAAACACAAAAAATTGAAAAAATTTGAAAATCTTTTGCATTTTTTGCAAACCAAAAAGAAAGCATGTAGTTGCATTTCATTCCTTTAAGATTGAGTCTAGTGTTGACATATAGGTTGCATTGCAATTGCATAGGGCATTATGATGAATTTTCCTTGTAAAGTGCTTAGTGTTTAGAGTTGATTTCAGTTTTCAAGTGCTTAGTTGTTTGATGCATCATATGATTGCTAGAAGTTAAGGCTCAACCATGCTTAGATTGCTAGATTTGGTCTTCTCATCTCATTCTGAAAGCATTTGTTCTCTGAAAATCAACTCTATCAACTTGAACTTTAATTTGGACTTTCAATTATCATGTCTTATGCATTGAAAAGTGAATTCATGGCTACCATATACATATTTGGATCATCTTTCTCCTTTCTACCACTCTTGTTGATCCAAATAGCTGATCCTCATACTTATGGGACAGTTACATCCTCACCCTTAACAAAAACCTCCTTTTGAGCCTAAACACTATTGTGAGAGCTGTGAGGTCTTTGCATTGCATTTTTGATTTTGTCTTGGCAAAAAGTGTTAGGAATAAGGCTGGCAATGATTAGCTCTCTTGTAGATATCAGCTTGCATCTTGAGCTTGATTCTAGGATAGGAGTTTTTGGGGTTTGAAAGGGTAGAGTTAGGTGGTTTGAGCTTAATGTTTTTTTATCTTTTGAAAAGAAAAGGGAAAGATTTGAAATGGTAGATAAAGGGGAAACAATTTAGTATTGTGGTTAAGCAAAGGGAAGAAAAGCTCTAAGTTAAAAAGGAAGAATTGGTGCCAACAACAAAGCTCAGAGAGGGTCCAAAGAAGAAAAATCAGACCAGGAGCAATCCACCAAAGGTGATGAAGGTGCCATTACAATAAGAAGAGCAAGTCCCAACCAAGAAGAAGCAACCACACAAGCAGAATGAAGAAGGTTTCCCCAACCATGAATAAGAAGAAATAAAAGGGTAGAGTTTAGGAAAGGGTAGACTTAGAGGGTTCAGTTTTGGGTTTAGAAATGCTTAGGACTCATCTTTGGGAAGTAAGGGTAGAAGAGGGCTTTGAATTGCATGCATAAGTGTGCTTTTACCTTTAGCATTTTGCCTATGATGAAGTCATTTCATTAAGTGATCCTTTATGTTTTTAACCCTGTGCTTAAATGAGATCATTATTGTCTCATAGCCTTACCCCTTTTCAACAAAATGTCTTCACTTGATTTGCATAAGCATGATTCATGTTCTGAACTTAATTGAATGTTAAAGAGTTGATTGATTTGAGCATTTGCCTAAGTTGAGATTTGAGATCATTTTGAAACATGATGAGCATGGCTAGGTTCTTTTAAGTATAGCTGATTGTGTTTGCATCCTACAACTAGGCACTTGAGCATTAAAACCATCTCTTTACCTTTGCACTTTTGGAATCTGAATTCCCACTTTCAAACCTCACTCTCCCATTTGTTCTTACTTGCTTGAGGACAAGCAAAAGGCAAGTGTAGGGGTGTTGATATCCCTTGTATTTACACCATTTAGGGCTGCATTTAGTACATGTTTTGGTCCTCTTTTGCATATTTTCCCTTAGCTTTTGTCCCATTTTCTTCTCCTTTTAGACTTAGGTTGCATTTAGAGTATAGATTGCATTTTTCTTGCATATTGGATGTTTTTAGGTGCTTTTGGAGCTTAAAGGAGCTTGGAGGAGCTTTGGAAATGATCCAGGAGGCTAGCTGGATAAAAGGGAGCAAGAAGGATCAAAGCAGAAGATCTCTGCAGAAGTTTTCGGTCAGAGCCTGGTGATTTTCGGTCTCTGGTGACCGAAATGGAGCAGTATCGATCACCAGTATCGGTCTGATGTGGTCGACACAAACACACCGTTCTAATTTCGGTCGTGTGTGTCGATCACTGATGACCGATACAGATAAATTTCGGTCACTGGAGGTCGACACAACTGACCGATACACTTTTGCCACCTTTCTAGGGTTTTCTCCCTTAGGCTATAAATAGCCCCTTTTTCTATATTTTCGAGAGGTCTTGTAAAAATACTGTTCTTAAGCTATTTCTTTAAGTTGGTAAGACAATTTCTTTGCTTTGTTTAATACAATCAAGTATTTGCTTTAATCTTTCTTTAATCTTTCTTTTAATCATGATTAGCATGTTCTCCCTTTGTGATTTGGTGTTAAACATGATTATGAGTGAGTAGTTACCTTATGATTTCTAGATGTGGTAGATTAGGGGAATCTATGGCTTGATTAAGGCTTGTTATGTGCTTCTGTTTATGGGTTCCTCTCTATTAATCTGTTATTCATGCTAGATTAGTCTTGATCAAACTGGTCTAGGTTGTTAGCTTTCTCTTATGCCCACCAAGTGTTTGATGAAATGCTGAACCTGTTTAATAGAGGATTTGCTGGCCTTGGCTCAAGAGATTGACTGTTTGAGGAGCATTTTGACTTGAATAGAGTTGATTAGTCTTGCTTGCTTGATGTTTTAGCACTAATGAGAGTTAGTTCTTGTTAAGATGTTTAGCAAAGGGTTATTTGCCAAGAGATTGTATCTAACTAGCTTAGTTGTGAACTCTATGTCTAGGAACCACCATTGCTTGCTTACCTGCTTGATCAATGTAGTTTGAAACAACCTTAATCAATGTCTGAAATTCCCCAAAGTCAATAACCACATCTAGGAACTTGTCTTTCCCTAATTTGAATTTCGAATTTGCTCTGTTTCACTCTGTTTTTCTTGCTTAGAATTGCTTAGTTTGCTTTTGCTTTCACCTTGTTTCTGCTTCTTTCACTTAGGTTGTTCGAACTGTTGCTTAGGCAACAAAACCCCTTTCCTGGCTTGCTTGAATTAGAGATTCCACTCTCAACTCTTCTGTCTTTCAACTCTTCCCATTTGGATTGATACAACCCTATGCTATACTGCAACTGACTAGTACAAGCTAGGGCAATTGTCCTACAAGGGGTAAAACCCTTGTATCAAGGAACGGTTCAAGAAGGCAGCTTAAAAGCTTAGACTCGGGTTCAAAAGAGGCGAATGAGGACAGCAACCTCAACACAAGCCAAGAGGAGGACTGGAGTGAGCTGCTAGCCCCAAAGGTAGACCTAAAGCAGCTTCCAAATGGGCTAAGGTACGCTTTCTTGGGACCAAATGATACTTATCCGGTCATTGTGAATGAAAATCTAAGTGGTGATGAGTTAGACTCATTCCTTAAGGAGCTGAGGAAGTATAGAAGGGCCATTGGGTACTCTCTCAGTAACATCAAGGGCCTTTCACCAATGCTTTGTACTCACAGGATTCACTTAGATAATGAAAACACATCTTCCATTGAGCATCAAAGACGTTTGAACCCGAATTTAAAAGAAGTGGTCAAGAAAGAAATCTTAAAACTTTTAGAGGCTGACGTGATATACCCTATCAGTGATAGCATATGGGTCTCTCCGGTCCATGTGGTACCAAAGAAAGGGGGTATCACGGTTATAAAAAATAAAAAAGATGAGCTAATTCCTACTAGGAAAATAACCGGACATATAATATGTATTGATTATAGGAAACTCAACTCAGCCACTAGGAAAGATCATTTCCCTCTTCCCTTCATTGATCAAACGCTAGAGAGATTAGCTAATCATCCATACTACTGTTTTCTAGATGGATATAGCAGTTTCTTTCAAATTCCCATTCACCCAAATGACCAAGAGAAAACCACTTTCACATGCCCCTATGGTACCTTTGTCTATCGAAGGATGCCATTTGGGTTATGTAATGCACCAGCAACCTTTCAAAGGTGTATGATGTTTATTTTCTCTGACCTTATAGAGGAAATGGTAGAGGTTTTGATGGATGATTTTTCTTTGTATGGTGCTGCATTTGGTGGTTGTTTGTCAAATCTTTGCAGAGTTCTGGTGAGGGAAGGCATTGTACTTGGGCACAAGATTTCTGAGCATGAGATTGAAGTTGACAAAGCAAAGATAGAGGTTATGATGAGCTTAGAGCCTCCGGTTAATGTGAAAGGGATTAGGAGTTTCTTGGGGCACGCTTGGTTCTACAGGAGCGTGCAAGGAAGCCGAGTTCATCTTTATCAAGGATTTCTCCAAGATAGCACTTCCTCTTACAAGGCTACTGTGCAAGGATGCCGAGTTCATCTTTGATGAGGAATGCCTTCAAGCCTTTAAGACCATCAAAGAAGCCTTGATCACCGCACCTATAGTTGAAGCTCCGGATTGGGATCTGCCCTTCGAGATTATGTGTGACGCAAGCAACTACGCCGTGGGTGCTGTTTTGGGTCAGAGGAAGGACAAGAAGCTGCATGTGATTTACTATGCAAGCCGTACCTTGGATGACACGCAAGTGAAGAATGCAACCACCGAGAAAGAGTTCCTATTCGTGGTCTTTGCTTTTGAGAAGTTTAGGTCTTCCTTGGTGGGGTCTAAGGTCATTGTGTATACTGATCATGCTGCCTTGAGGTAAATATACTCCAAGAAAGACACCAAGCCAAGACTCTTAAGATGGATCCTTCTCTTGCAAGAGTTTGATATGGAGATCAAGGATAAGAAGGGTATAGAGAACGGTGTAGCGGATCAACTTTTAAGGGTGAGGGTGAATGATGTCTTGCCTTTGGACGACTCACTCCCTGAAGAGCTTCTTATGATGGTTATCACCGTGGTATGTGCAAAGCTAGAGGAGAAGTTTGAAGAAGTCTTGAGCTTTAAGGAAGAGGATCTGCCTTTGTATGCGGATATTGTCAACTACTTGGCTTGTGGAGAAGAGCCTACTCACCTGGACCATTACCATAGGAAGAAGTTCATGAGCGACATCTCTCACTACTTTTGGGATGATCTTTATCTGTACAAGAGGGGTGTGGACAGCTTATACCGAAGATGTGTCACAAGAGAAGAAGCAAGAGACATTCTTTTCCATTGCCACGGTATGCCTTATGGTGGCCACTTCACATCGTTCAAGACGGCTACAAAGGTTCTACAAGCCGGGTTTTGGTGGCATACACTCTTCAAGAACGCACATGAGTGTGTAAAATAATGTGAAGCTTGCCAAAAGTCCAGTAACATAACCAAGAGGAATGAGATGCTGTAGGTACCTATCTTTAAGGTGGATGTCTTTGACGCTTGGGGAATTGATTTTATGGGTCCATTCCCATCATCATACGGCAACAAGTATATCCTAGTAGCAGTAGACTATGTGTCTAAGTGGGTGGAAGTCATAGCCTCACCAACTAATGATTCAAAGGTGGCAGTCAAGCTTTTCAAGACTAGCATTTTTCAAAGGTTTAGAGTTCCTAAGGTGGTGATTAGTGATGGAGGCAGCCACTTCATCAACAAGGTTTTTGAGAGTCTTTTGAGGAAGTATGGAGTTAAACACAAGGTGGCTACGGCTTATCACCCTCAAACCAGTGGCCAAGTGGAGGTTTCGAATAGGCAAATCAAGGCTATCCTAGAGAGAACCGCAGGAGTAACTAGGAAAGATTCGGCAAGAAAGCTTGATGAAGCTCTTTGGGCTTATAGGACGGATTTCAAGACTCCCATTGGTACCACGCCTTTCAACCTCCTCCATGGCAAGTATTGTCACCTCCCTGTGGAGTTAGAGCACAAAGCTCTTTGGGCTGTGAAGCAAGTGAACTTCAGTCTCAAGACGGCACAAGAGAGAGGACTGGTGCAACTTCATGAGCTTGATCAATTGAGGTTGGATTCTTATGAAAGCGCCAAGATCTACAAAGAGAGGACCAAGGAGGTTCATGAAAAGAAGCTGGTGCTTAAGGAGCTCAAAGAGGGAAGCCTGGTTCTGCTCTACAACTCGCGTTTGAAGTTGTTCCCCAGGAAGCTCAAGTCTAGATGGAGCGGTCCGTTTGAGATAAGAGAAGTACTACCGTATGGGGCAGTTACTTTGGTTGGCAAGGGTGGACAGAGTTTCAAGGTGAATGGGCATAGAGTCAAGCCCTACATAGCAAGTGATTGCAGCAAGGAGAGCACCACGTTGCTTCTCCAAGATCCCCCTCTAGCCTAACCAAGTAAAGACAAGCTAAGCGAGGTAAAACAAGCGCACTTGGGAGGCATTCCCATGACTATCATTGTACATATTTACGATTTATTTCTGTTTCAATTTTACGCTTTTTAGTATAAGTGTGTAGGTATAAGGAGATGGGAACCGGAGATCATGATCTTGGAGCTAACAAGGCAAGGAAAGGAGAAGTAGAGGCAAACGATCAAGTGATAGATCGACCTATCCTGGCTCGATCTTTACTAGATCGAGCTAGTAAATAGAGTGAAGTCACTCGATCTAGATGAGATTGAGTAGACAATCGAGTGAGTCAGTCGATAGCGAGAGGATGACCCACCCATATGTTAGCTTGAAATGCAAACTGGGTCTCACACGATCTTCAAACTGGATCGATCAGTTCACTCGATCAGCTCACTCGATCCTTGCCAAAACGACCTCGAAATCGATCTAAGGAGCATGGCCATAACTACGTGAAATCTTGGAACGAGGAGCAGACTTGATCTAAGGCCCGATTCAATTCAGATCGAGTCCCCAATCGAGAAAGCCTCTCGATCACAGACAAAATGGGCATGAGACCGAGGTCAAGATCGACCAATTTGACTCGATCTCATGCCGAGGTCGGTTCAAACTTTCCCCTTCGTTTCTCTTACCCTCCCATTTTAAATTTGAATTTTGGTCAAGGCAAGCATCTTTGACCATGAAAGATGTGCATTGACCACACTTTTCAGAAACCACTTGCATGCATCCATAGATTTTTGTCTTTATAACCACCTTGCATCCACACTCTCTTCACATTATATTTCGAAACTAATTTTTAGAAAGAGAGAGTGTGAGTTTGGTTTTTAAAGACATATAGCATCTTCTCAACTTCTCTTTTCAAAGGTATTTTCGAAATTTCTTGAATTTCATGTTTGAGTTTTTAAGAAAATTTTCTTTTTGTTAAGTTGGTTGAATGTTTTTTGCTAGGGATTATGATGAATTTTTAGGAGTATCTAAGTATTAGGGATATTTTCTTGATTTAGACTTATCTCAAGAGATTTTCGTCTTCTATTTATTGATAAATTTTAGAAAATCCCCAAAAATCAGGATTTATGTTTAGAGTTTTTCTCTCTTTCCTTATCTTTCTCTCTTAATCGTCGCCTATACTCACCTTCTCTTTGAGAACTTGAGTTTCTGGTACCATGGCACCAAAGAAGAGAAGTAGAGTTTTGGCAACTCAAGAGGAGACTCAGCAAGTGGTTGAAGAAAGGGTCAGATGGAGTAAGGAGAGAAGAGGCTTAAGAGGTTGCAGTTTGAGCCTACAAAGTTTGCAAGTAGGGATCTCTTGGAAAGGCTGGGGCTGTTGGGAGATTTTGATGAGTTGCTCAAAAACATGGGCCTTGATTGCCTATCAAGGATGGATTGCCCAGCCTACCCCGAGGCAACACTTGATTTCTTCTCCACCTTGGACTTCTCTTATGAAAATCCAAGACTCCCCACTCCATCAAAGGGTCACCTCACGTTCAAGATCAGGAGACAAGCTTACCACCTATCCATCCCTGAGCTATGCCAAGCTTATGGTTTCAATTCTGAAGCCACGCTTGTGTAGTTTCCAAGGTTCAAATCAGCGGATGATCTATGGGACTTGGTTAGCAAAGAAGACTACAAGGCAAATACCGTAACGATCAAGAAGGTGTGCAATCCTGTGCTAAGGTACACCCTCAAGCTGCTGGCCAACACATTCAGTGGAAGATCTACAACCGCAACAGTGACCAAGAACGAGCTGTGCTTCCTCTTCCAAGGGATTAAGAAGGTTTTATGCGATGCTGAAGAGAATTATGAACCAATGGAGGATGAGCTTGGAGACGACGTCAACTACGGATGCATCTTAGCATCTTCCTTGGTCAAGTACAAGGCTTGGGCAATGAGGTGTAAGGCGAGCTCTGCACTCATAGGAGGCTTCCTCACGCCTTTGTTCATACAAGAGGGAGTGCCCCTTTAAGAGTTTGAGCCTTGTGTGGAGCATGCTTACATGGATCAGACCTACATGAGCAACACCGATTCCTTGGGACCTACTCCAGCTTCAGGTTTCTATGCTTACTTGTTCTACAACAGTGATCATGAGAAGATGGTTTGCATGAAGACGAAAATCTCTTGAAAATCTCTTGTTCAAAAACAGTCACATGTAGACCGATAGGTTACTAGTCTGAAGCTGCTTTTATTTGCCATTCTGCCATTACTTTTAGGGCTTTTCTCTTCAAGTATAAATACCTCGTCTTAATGGATTTTTGACATGTCTTGTCAATCTACTGTTCTTGAGTGATTTCATTGGTACTCAAGGAGCTAAAGGAAGGCAGTCTGGTCCTACTCTACAACTCGAGACTGAAGTTGTTCCCTGGAAAGCTCAAGTCTATGTGGAGCAGACCTTTTAAAATCAAGGAAGTACTACCTTATGGAGCGGTTACTTTGGTTGGCAAGAGTGGAAAGGCATTCGCGGTGAATGGGCATAGAGTCAAGCCTTACCTGGCGAGTGAATGCAGCAAGGAGAGCACTACATTGCTTCTCCAAGACCCACCTCTAGCCTGAACCAAGTAAAGTCAATCTTAGGACGTTAAACAAGCGCACTTGGGAGGCATTCCCATGTCTATCTTGTACATATTTTTGCTTTATTTCTATTTTGGTTTTATGCTTTTTATGTCTAAGTGTGTAGTTGAAGGGATAAGGGAACCGGAGATCATGATCTTGGAGTAAAAAAAGGCAAGGAAAGGAGAAGTAGAGGCAAGAGATCGAGTGATAGATCGACCTACCCTGGCTGGATCTTTACTAGATCGAGCTAGTGAATCGAATTAAGTCACTCGATCTAGATGAGATCGAGTAGACAATCGAGTAAGTCAGTCGATTGTGAGAGGATGACCCACCCATGTGTTTAGCTTGAAATGCAAACGGGGTGTGGATCGACTGACCTCACTCGATCCTCGAGCTATATCGATCATTTCACTCGATCATGTCACTCGATCCTTGCCAAAACGACCTCCAAATCGATCATGTGGCTCGATCCAAGGAGCATGGCCATAAAGACGTAGAATCATGGAACGAGGGGGCATACTTGACCTAGGTCTCGATTCAAATCGAATCGAGCCCCTAATCGATCATCCCTCTCGATCCTAGCCAACATGGGCATGAGATCGAGTTCAAGATCGACCAAATAGACTCGATCTCATGTCGAGGTTAGTTGAATTGTTCCCTCCTCTTTTTCTTTCCCTCCCGTTTTAAATTTGAACTGTGGTCAAGGCAAGCATCTTTGACCATGAAAGATGTGCCTTGACCACACTTTTTCAGAAACCACTTGTTTTTGCCCATGGTTTTCTTGGTCATTATTACCACATGCATCCACACTCTCTCTCATTTGTGTTTGAACTGTTTTCTAAAAGTAAAGAAAGAGTGTGAGATTTGTTTTAAGACTAAGAACTGCTTGCTTTCATCCTTTTCAAAGGTATTTTCGGTTCATTGCATTGCTTGTTTTAAATTTTTAGAAAATTTCCTTTTGTTTGATTATGATGAATGTTAGTTGTTAAAGGATTAGGATCATTTTTAGAAATATCTAAATATTAGAGAAATTTGTTAGATTTGATCCTATCTACAAATATTTTCCTCTAGTATTTAGGTATAATTTTTATAAATTCCTTAAAAATCTAGGGCATATGCTATGAATTTTTCTATATTCCCCTCTTTTTCCCTTTCAAATCGCCGCCTATACTCATTCTTCTCTTTGAGAATTTGTATCTTAGGTACCAATGGTACCAAAGAGAAGCAGAGATGTGGCAACACAAGGAGAGGAAACTCAAGAAGTGGTTCAGGAGAGGGTTAGATGGAGTAAGGAGGAGAAAAGGGCTAAAAAGAGGCTGGAAAGATTGAGGTTCGAACCCACAAAGTTTGCAAGCCGAGACCTCTTGAAGAAGCTTGGTTTGCTGAAGGACTTCGACCTGTTGCTCAAGGACATGGGGCTAGCGTGTTTGTCAAGGATGGATTGCCCCACTTACCCCGAGGCAACTCTAGACTTCCTCTCAACCTTGGACTTCTCCTATGAAGATCCAAGCCTCATCTCACTTTCCAGATAAGGAAGCAACCTTACCACATGACCATAGCCGAGCTCTGCCAAGCCTACGGCCTCAACGCAGCAGCCAAGCAAGTGGAGTTCCCTCAGCTCAAAGCCGCCAATGATCTATGGGACCTGATCTGCGATGATGACTACAAAGCCAACACCACCAAGATCAAGAAGGTCCGCAACCTCGTGCTGAGATACTCCCTCAAGATCCTTGCCAACACCTTCAGTGGGCGATCCATTGCTCCAACAGTGACAAGGAATTAGCTGTGCTTCCTCTTTCAAGGCGTTAAAAGGGTAGTATGCGACCGAGAGCTGAATGATGAGCCGATGGAGGATGAGTTTCGCAATGACATCAATTATGGTTGTATATTGGCCTCTTCTTTGGTCAAGTACAAGGCGTGGGCCTTGAGATGCAAGGCGAGCTCAGCACTGATTGGAGGCTTCCTCACGCCGCTGTTCACACAAACCGGAGTCCCACTTTAAGAGTTTGAGCCTTGTGCGGAGAGAACCTACATGGACGACCAATACATGCGCAACACTGACTCCTTGGGTCCTATGCCAGCTCCAGGGTTCTATGCTTACCTGTCACCAACTGTGAGAATGAGAAGAAGGTGTGCATCTTACCGAACCAAGAAGAGACGACCCTAGACTGCATGGGAGCCGTCGAGTTCTTGCCGAGTGATGAGGAGTGTTTTGCACCACTTGGACCCGCGGCTGCACCACCTCAAATCCCTCGTGCACCTTCAGAGTCGCCACCTTCAGATGCCGTGATGCCAGCGAGCTTCGATCTTCCAAAGCTTGATTATGAACCGAGGACAAAAGCCGAGAAGTTTCTTGCATCCGTGGTGGAGATTCAGCGGAAGGTGAATAAGTGGCAGAGCAAGATAATTAAAAAGCTTGCTAAGAAGATCAATGACTTGCAAGGAAGCTCATTTGATGCATCTTCAAGCGAGGAGGTCGAGCAACCCGAGAAAAGAAGGAAGTCAACCGGTGGGATAGAGATGCGTGAGCCTCAAGGAAGCAGCCAAGCTGCACGCCACTCTCTACACGAAGGAGCAAGCAAGGAGAAGGGCAAGGCGATCTCTCACGGCGCTCCTAGAAAGAGCAGGAAGTCTGGAGCATCCTGAAGCTCCAGCCGTGCCTAGCTCCAAGGTACCAACACACAACCCTTGTAAATAACATGCATCTTTTTCATTTTTTTGCTTTGTGTTTTGTCTCCTCTTGAATTTGTTTGCCACCGAGACGGTGTCATTCAAGTTTGGGGGAGAGTGTGTGTTATTTGACATGTTTTCTTTGATCTTATTTTGTGTTATCATCCCTTGATTCATCATGCATCATGTAAGGCATAGAAAAGAACAAAAATCATAACATTTTAAAAAAATTTCAAAACAATTCATGTAACTTGCATTTGAATTGTTAAACATTTTAGCATTGAGTCTAGAATTATAAGCGTTTAGGTTGTTTTCATTTGCATAAGGGGCGAAAGTTTTTCTTGAAAAGTGTTTTAAGCTCATGAATTGTTTTAAGGCCCTAGTTAGTAGTTTTTTGATGATGTGTACATACTTTGAAAGTAAGCTCTAACCTTATTTGCATCGTTTGTTTTGATTTTCGTGGCTTAAGTTGAACATTCATGAATTGAATTCTTTCCTATCAAGTGAGAACCTTAATTTGAATCTTTTGAATTATCATACTTATGCATTTGAAAAAGGATACATGGATCACAGATACATATTCAAGCTTTCTTACTCCCTTTCACCACTCTCTTGTAAGCCTGAGTAGACTTCCCACCTTGACCCTTACCCTCCTTTCAAGCCAATTTTCTTGTGTGACATCTTTGTGAGACCTTATTTTCGGTTTGAACTTGGCATAAAGTGTTAGATTTAGGCGACACAATTAGGCTTTCATATTGATGCTAGCTATGCATTTTGAAGCTAGTTTTAGGCTTAGGATAGGGCGGGGATTAATGGGAGTTGTTTTGCTTTGGTTTCGGTTTGAAAAGATTTTTGTGTTCTTGGTTTGAACAAAAGGAAAATGAATGGTTTTAAGTGGTAGGCCTTGTGTCTAAAAATGAATGCTCTTGTTTAAAAAGAAGGTAGCTCTCAAAGAAAAGAAAAAGAAAAAAAAATCTGAAAAATAAAAGAGCCAAAAGGCCAAGTTTAAAAAGAAAAAAATAAGAGAAGAGAGCTACAAAAAGTGTTTAAAAGAGCTTAGTATGTTTTTGGCCTTGCCACTAGCCTCAAAAAGGGTTTTAAAATGATGTTTTTATTTGGGTTTTGCTTGGCGCCTTGCCTTGTTGATGTGGGTAGTCTTTAGGAGGGTGAGTGAGCTTAAAAAAAAAAAGAAAAAAATGAGAGGATTTTAGGATCATTGTTAGTGTATTGGGTAGATGAGAGCCTAGTCATGTATGCATCAATTGTCTTTACCTTTAGCATTATGCATAAGTTCAACCTTCTTTGAGAGAACCCATTGCTTGATTTACCCTTATGAATGAGATCATTTTTATCTCATGACCTTGTCCCTAGCCAATTGTATTCGGTTTTAAAGTGCATAAGTGTGATTCACTGTTTTGATCTTAATGAATGTTAAAGGATAGGATTCTTGGATTGTTTGGGATATGAGAGTCATGATTTGAGATTTAACATGTGATGAATATAGCTAAGTTCTTTGGAGTATGAGTGTGTGCATTGCATCTTAGGATTAAGAACTAGGACCATTGAATTGATTCATTTGAAAAACACTTTTGCAAGGAATTTGAGCCTCCGTTTTTAAAACCTCTCTTCCTTTCTTGAATTTTGTTTGCTTGAGGGCAAGCAAAAGGCAAGTTTGGGGGAGTTGATGTACTCATAAATTTGGCATATTTAGCATGCATTTAGTATAGTTTTCATGTATTAATCTTGCATATTAGGCTAGTTTGTACCATTTTAAGTCCTAGAGGACTTTTGCATTAGCATTTGCATGTTTCTTGCATTCTTGCATCATATTCAGGTTGTTTTGGACACATTGGAGCTGTGGAGAGTTCGTGGACATGCTAAGGATCAAAGAGGAGCTCGTGGACACTTAGGAGAAATCAGCCTTGCTCTAAGGGAACCGAGATCGAGAGGTAGATCGAGCTAGGCAGGTCGATCTAGATGAGATCGACCAAGCCCGGATCGTTTCAAGGAAGAGATCGAGCACAAGATCGACCAAGGTGATCGATCGTGAGTACGGACGTGGATTAAAGCCATGCAGAAAAAGAGCCAGATCGAGACCCACGACACGATCAACCGAGAATCGACCCGAAGATCGAGCGAAGGAGGACGATCCATGAAGAAGATCGAGTGATCAGATTGACTACTCAGCTCGATCCCTACACCTTATCCGGCCAGCTCACTTTTGGACTTTAGTGAGGGGACCATTTCTCTTGTTGGCCTATTTTGGGCAAATTTGTATGAACCATTCAATTGGTCTCGGATTACTTTCAGCTTTTCTTACTCTCGAAGGCGAATAGCCATTGTTATCTCTTTTCAAGCTTTTCTTGTTTTAAACCGTTGAATCTAGTTTAATCATTGAGTATTTGCTTAATCTTTTTTCTTTAATCATGTTTAGCGTTTCATCCTTCGCATTTCCATCGGTTTTAATCATGAGTAGCGAGTAGTTTCTCTTTGGGTTTAAGGTTGGGGCGATTTAAGGGCTTTAAAGGTTTAAGCTTTGGTCTTTTCCTTGTTCTTAATCTTTTCTCTTCTTGGATTTGGAGTCTTAATTCTTAGGGTATCTTGGAAAAGATCTCTATGATTCCAGGGCTTTCTTACCTTGACCGGATTCAGAAATCCCTTAAAACCAAATCCAAGAGACTTGCTCATCATTTCCCAAACGCCATGGATGCTTAGGGAGCTAGTTAGGCCAGTATTTGAGATCTTTACTTAATGGTCTTTGACCCATCTTTCCACTATATGCCATAGGTTAGGAGGATGGGTCGAAGAAAGGGGTCTTACCATACGCCATGGATGATCCTAGCTTAAGTTTCTCAAGGCTTAGAGTTAGCTCATCAAATGAGTAGATCTATTGTTTTCAACCCCAAAGCTTGAATCTTTGACCTTCTTGAATATGACCCTCAACCTTAGATCCTCTTTTAGCATTTTTAAACCTCAAGTAATCATCTTTTAGTTATAAAGCTTGCTTCTTTTATCATTAAAAGCTATTGTTCTAAGTTGCTAGAAGTTCTCTGTTTTTCTGCCTTTTAATCTCGATTTTTAGTAGTTAGTAGTTTTGCTTTTTAAATTCTCAGTTTTCTTCTAGTAATTGTTAACCCTCTTCCAGGGATTTTAAAATAGTTTTCTTGTTTATTTCGCATTGCATTTAGCTTTTGTAGAATTTCTCCCTCATTTACCCGAATCTGCTGAGCTTTGTATTGCTCTTGCATTCTTAGTGTCTTTCTACAACCCAGGCTGGATTGATACCTCTTGCACTATACTACATCATAAACATGTGCATTTGGCTTTGACAAAACTGTCCCAAAAAATTCTGTTTATCAATAAACACCAAGACGCCAGTTGTTTCATACTGATGAAAGAGGAGCCACCAGATGCAGCATACAAGACAAAACCAAGCCAAAACCGATATGGATGTATCTGTCTAACCCTTTCTGATTATATTGGTATTAATGTGATCTATTCTCTTGCAGATAAAATGGATTTGAGGTCCAATCATTTTCAAGAGGGAGGGGATGATATGATCATGGATAGCATAAGGAGCTTGGAACGTGGGAAAGAGCTTGGACCAGTGGAGCAGCATGAGCCAGAGGAGCAGCTTGTTGCTGAGGATGCATTTGGAGTGAAAAAAGAGTATGGAAAAGATGTTATCTTAACCTCATTGGTTTTGATATATGATCATCAAATGGGCATGTGTCTCATTTGCTCTCTTTTTCCCTTGTCAAGTTTTGTCCCAATGGGTTTTCTTGATAAGGTTTTTAATGAGGCAAATGTTTCACATTCAAATCACCCATTTGTTGATCCAGACCAAGGTCTGACATTCAGAATTCGACCCAAAGGGGAAGCTATCAAGACCAGTGCATTTTATGCCCATTACAAGTCCAAGAAGAGTCCAAACAAAGTGTTTATTTTGCTGGTAAAGAAGAGTGACGAAAATAGAAGCTTAAGGGTCATATTTTTAGGTTCAAACTTACTTAATTATCTTGTTATTTCCTAGGCAAGTCAATGAGCATGTTCCAAGACTTATTTAATTGTTTTGTTCTCTTTCTCTTCTCTTTATAACCCCCTCTTGTACTCTGGTCGAAAATCATCTATCATTTTATTCTAAAACCTTTATGTTAGATCATGTGGTAAATCAAAGGCCCTTTCATAGCTTTTGTGTGACCTTTCAATCCACCGGTAAATCAAGAGCCATTCCGCAACTCTTGTGTGACCAAACGATCCATTTCTTTGTCTCCTTGATTCCTTGTGTTTCTTGGATTCAAATCTATCCCTACTTCTTTCAAAGTGGCGATCTTGGCAGGATCATTTCCAGGATCACATCATAATGCTTGTTGAATGTTTGTCACTAATGAGAGTTAGTTCTTGTTAAAGTGTTTAGCAAAGGGCTATTTGTCAAGAGATTCAACTTAGCTTGCTTTGTTATGAACTCTATGAATCAGCATTGTTAGCTTGTTTGCTTGATCAATGATGTTTGTAACAGCCTTACTTAGCTTTTGAACTACCCTAAAAATGATGTAATACTCGGGTGAGAGTGTTACAGTGGTCAGAGTGGGTGATTTGGTGGAGACAACACACTGGCTTTGACGCTCTCTTCTGCAGACTAAGGGATGAGAATGATAGAACAAGGCGTGATGGTCACTCCTTGAGTCGAGGTGGGATCTGTCAAGCTGGCTATAGCGCTCTCTCTTGAGGGATCGAATGAATGATGAAAAGAAGTGGATTGATGGCACCACAGAGAGGATGTATGGCTCTCTGATACAGCAAACACTTAGTCTTGCACGAATCACACGAACAAGAACAAAGCAAAGAACAAAGGCTAGCGACGGCTAAGCTTTTGTGAAGAAAGTTCAGTCTCTTTATTGATAATGTATGGTAACCAAAAATACAACGCTGCAGGGGAGCTTTATAAACAGATCGTCAGCTAGCCATAGGGCCAAAATAAAAGCAATAAAACGACAACACAAAGGAAAAGTAAAAGCTACAAAACGCCTAAGGCAAAATACATGAAAATGGAAAGTTCACTTAACTAAAAGAAATAAAAAGCTAAACTAATCCAACTCTTTTCTGGCTCGAACAGGTGATTCCCTGGCGTGTTGTTATGCTTAAGAACTATTGAGGCAAGCCTCAGTACCTGCTAAAATTGTATAAATTGAGAATACCTGGTTTTGGCACGCTTGATGCTTGTTTGGTACGTTGGTGGAAGTTGCGTGTTCTGGTGCCGTTGGGGCGAGTTTCTTGACGTTCCCTTCGTACAGATGAGTGCAGAAGTCGAGCTGATACGGGTCTTCATGTGCTTCTCCACGTTCGAGGCATGACTCATCTTCTTGCTCCAATGATGCTCTTTCGGCTTCTATGCTTGTATCTGGTGTAGCTCGCGGCCCCGGTACAGCATTGGTGGGGTTTGTGGGTGTTCTGATCACCATTTCCTGTCAAACAAACATTCATACCTTGGTTCATGCTAGCACGGTCGTCTTTGAGGCTCATCTTCGCAAAGTCCTCGGTAATGTCTAGTTCGGGTGCAATGGAGTTCGGTTGGGGGCTAAGTATGTTTTCTACATCCATGTTGGTAAGGAGTGATTGTATAGCCTCATTGAACCCTTCTCTTAGTCTCCTGGTCTTGGAGCGTGTCATGGGCGAGCCGTTTACTGGCGGTACGGTGGTCTCTCCCAGCTCCTCTCGTCCCGGTATGTACGGTTGGTCATTGCTCCCACCATTCTCTCGACCCGGTACGGTCAAACGGTCCATGTCCTCATCATCCCCTCCCCCTTGGCGAGGTTTTGTCCTCAAAACTGGATCACCTGCATCATAAGGAGATAAATCAGTAACATTAAAGCTATGGGATATGTTAAACTCACCTGGAAGATCCAAACGGTAAGCGTTGTTATTGATCTTCTCTAGGATTTTGAATGGTCCATCTCCGCGCGGTGCAAGCTTAGAACTCTCTTTTGGGGAAATCTCTCTTGTCTCATGTGCAGCCAGACCCATTCTCCTGGCTCAAACGTCACTTCTCTTCTCTTCTTATCAGCGTGCTTCTTGTATGCTTTCGTCTTCTTCAAGATATTCTCTCGGACCCTCTCATGTAGCTTCTTAATAAATTCACCTTTCCTGAGACAATCTAGATTAACTTGCTCAACTTGGAGAATTGGCGAAAGATCAAGTGAGGTTAGTGGGTTAAAACCATAAACAACCTCAGATGGAGACATTTTAGTAGCTGAATGAACAGCTCGGTTGTATGCAAACTCTATGAATGGTAAGAACCTAACCCATGTCTTTAAATTTTTACCAAGTGTAACTCTAAGTAGGGAGGACAGGGTACGGTTTACCACTTCAGTTTGGCCATCCGTTTCGGGGTGGCAAGTGGTGGAGAACAGCAACTTCGTAGCGAGCTTCATCCATAAGGTCCTCCAAAATTGCTCAGAAATTTTGTGTCACGGTCAGATACAATGGTCCTTGGTAAGCCATGTAAACACACCACCTCCTTGAAAAACAAGTCAGCCGTTTGCGTAGCATCATTCGTTTTGTCACATGGTATAAAGTGAGCTATCTTTGAAAACCGGTCCACAACAACAAAGATTGAATCCTTGTGTTTAATCTTGGGCATACCTAAGACAAAATCCATAGACACATCCACCCAAGATGCGTTAGGGATAGGCAAAGGTAAATAAAGGCCCTGAGGGTGTATCCTGGACTTTGCTTTGTGGCAAGTGACACATCTAGAATAATGTTTTTCAACATCATTCTTCAAGTGTGGCCAGTAGAAATGATCAGTCACCATTGCCAACATCTTATTAACTCCAAAATGACCCATAAGGCCTCGACCGTGTGCTTCTTTGAGTACCAAGTCTCTCATTGAACATTGTGGAATGTATAAGCGCTTGTCCTTGAATAAGAACCCATCGTGTAAGTAGAAAGAGGTGAAAGCTCCTTTGCCATGCTCCTGATATGCTTCACCCAGCTCAGGGTCCTCCTTGTACAGCTCCTTGATATGCTCGAACCCAACAACCTTAGCCTCCATTGTGGATATCAATGCAAATCTCCTTGAAAGTGCATCGGCTACTATATTCTCCTTGCCCTTCTTATACTTGATCACGTACGGGAATGTCTCTATAAACTCCAACCACTTAGCGTGTCTCCTCTTGAGTGATGTCATCCCTCTCAAGTGCTTAAGTGTCTCGTGGTCAGTGTGAATGATGAACTCCTTGGACAACAAGTAATGCTGCCATGTCTCTAAGGCTCTCACCAATGCATAGAGCTATTTATCGTACGTAGGGTAATTCAGTGCAGCTCCACACTGAGTTTCTAGCTAAAGAAGGCTTCTGGCTTCTTTCTCTGATGTAACACAGCTCATATGCCTAAGCCAGAAGCATCGCACTCAACCTCAAACATCTCGTCAAAGTCGGGTAAGGCTAGAACCGGCGCCTCGGTCAGTTTCTCCTTCAAGGTGTTGAATGCGTTCTCTTGCGCTGCTCCCCACGAGAATGGTGTATTCTTCTTGACCACGGCGGTGAGTGGTGCAGCTGCTGTACTGAAATCTCTCACGAATCGGCGGTAGAAGCTAGCTAACCCATGAAAGCTCCTCACATGACCGATTGTAGAAGTTGTAGGCCATTCTCTGATCGCCTTTCTTTTCTCCTCATCAACTTGTAGTCCCTGTTTACTTACTACAAAACCTAAGAACACGATTTGATCAGTACAAAAGGTGCACTTCTTAAGGTTGGCATATAGACCTTCCTTTCGAAGTGATTTAAGCACTAGTTCAAGATGTTTAAGATGATCAGCTAGGTTCGTACTATAGATAAGTATATCATCGAAATAAACAACTACAAATTTGCTTATGTATGATCTAAGAACCTGGTTCATGAGCCTCATGAATGTGCTTGGGGCATTGGTTAAGCCAAAAGGCATCACTAACCACTCGTACAGCCCTTGTTTGGTCTTGACGGCGGTTTTACACTCATCTCCTTCCCTCATTCTAACTTGGTGATAACCGTTTTTGAGGTCCACCTTTGAAAAGATTGTTGAACCGCTCAGCTCGTCCAACATGTCATCTAACCGCGGTATAGGGTGGTGGTACTTGATGGTGATGTTGTTGATGGCTCGGCAGTCCACACACATCCTCCATATTCCATCCTTCTTGGGGACTAGCAGCACCGGTACAGCACAGGGGCTAAGACCTCCTGGATGTAACCTTTCTCCATTAAGTCTCTTACTTGATTCCCCAACTCCTTAGTCTCGGTGGGATTCATTCTGTAAGCCGGCTTGTTAGGTAAGGCTGACCCTGGTATTTGGTGTTCTATACCCCGTAGAGGAGGTAGTCCCGGTGGTATATATTCGGGAAACACATCTTGGAATCGGTTCAGTATGGCTTGTACTTCTGGTGGAACCTTTAAATCACTAAAACCTGTGCTCAAACATTCTTTGAAATACATTAGTAGCACGGTGCCCTTGGCATACATGGTTTTAGAAATGTCATTAGCTGAAAGATAAAGACTAGCTTTACTTACCTCAACCTCTTTGGACATGTGTTTTTGTAACTCATGTACCTCGGCTGGACTAAGTGGGGCAAGAGTGAACTTACGGTCCTTATGTATGAAAACATAATGGTTGGTACGTCCGTTGTGGCTGACAGCTTGGTCAAACTGGCACGGCCTCCCAAGCAGTATGTGTCCCACTTGCATCGGTACCACGTCGCATATGACCTCGTCTAAGTACTTTCCCACGCTGAATGGCACAACGACTTGTTCCGAGATTTTAAGCTCGGATTGATCATTTCGCCACCTTAGCTTGTATGGTCGCGGATGTTTGATCTTCTCAAGACCTAACCTGTCCACCATATACTTGCTAGATACATTAGTACATGATCCACCGTCTATGATAAGGTTACATACCTTTCCTTGGATTGTACATCTTGTGTGAAAGATGTTTTCTCTCTGTTCTTTCTCCTCGGGGTTAACTAGCACGCTAAGCACCCGCCTTGTAACTAGGAGGACTCCTCGGTCAGGATACTGAAAGTCACCCTCCTCACCATCCGAGTCCTCTTCTAGCTCATCTTGTGACTCATACTCGCCGCTAGGGGTGAGAATCATCACACGGTTGTTGGGGCATTCCCTTGATATGTGTCCCCTGCCTTGACACTTAAAACACGTTATGTCTCTAGATCTTTGATTAGTACTAGGGAACATACCTTGCTCAGCTCGGTTGAATTTAGGGGACTCTGTGTTTTTGCTCTTGAAGCGAGATCCCCTTTCCCTTATCCAAAGGTTTTGAGCTGCTTGCTGCCCACAGCTGGCTAGGTTTGTTGCAGTTGAAGTGGGGACTCTTGCGTTTGATCTGCTGCTCCACTTGTACTGAGAGGTGTAATAGCTCATTCGCTCCACCTTTCTTGCTATCCTCTCTTGCAAACCGTCAAGGAACTGAGCCATTAGAGCCTCCTCTCACTCCTCTAACTCCAAAGAGTTCATTAGCTTCTCAAACTCTTCAAAGTACTCATCCACGCTCCTTGCTCCCTGAGATAACTTACGAAAACGTTTTTGTAAGTCCCTATGGTAATGTTCAGGTACATACCTCTGGCGTAGTAAGAACTTCATGTCGCTCCATGTAGAGATTTGACCAAAACATTGCCTTCTCCTCTCGGCTACGGTTCTATCCCACCATGCAAGTGCATTCTCCGTGAAGTTGGCGACTGCTACGGCCACCTTCTTACGCTCAGCGTATCCATAGCACTCGAATATGTGGTCCATACGTCACTCCCAATCCAAGTATAGCTCGGGATTAGACTTTCCTGCAAAGATAGGGGGTGTTAGTTTGATATCATGGTTTGTATCTTTAGCATTTACCTCGCAGTTTGGATTTCTTTGTAGGGGGTCCTGTCTTCTCTGCCCTCGTCTCAAGAGTGGATCAAAGTTATCATCATCAGTGTCTTGTAACTCATCTCCCGGGTCTATTGGTGGTACGGGGGCTCCTCGTACTGCTGCTCTCCTCGGTTGAGTTTCAATCTGTTCAAGACGAGCTCCAAACTCTTGGCGAATGGTACCCATCTGTTGGGTCATACTCCTCATGTCCTCCCTCATGGCTGCTAGCACTTGGGCGAGGTCAACTGGTGCACCGTTTGCTCCCTCAGTCATGTTGTTGAAGCTGCTTAACCTTGCAGCACTTAACAGACTTGTTACAGCACCAACGAAATAACAACTGACAAAAGTTACAAACTAGCCTAATAATCAAGCAATATGATAAAAGACAACTAGCAACACGCAAAAACAAAAGAGAAACTTCTTATGGTTTTTATAGATTTTAGGAAAGCAACTAATAACTTAAACGATGGAAATGAAACAAGTAAAGCGGATCTATTCTTTTGGGGTTTTTCGATTTTTATGGGTTTTTCTATAGGTAATAAACAAAGAAAACTAAACAACAGTGAGAACAAGTGCAACTAGCAACGGATCTATGAAAATAAAAGGATAGAAAACCGAAGATAGAATCTTCGGCTCTGATACCAGATGATGTAATACTCGGGTGAGAGTGTTACAGTGGTCAGAGTGGGTGATTTGGTGGAGACAACACACTGGCTTTGACGCTCTCATGTGCTGACTAAGGGATGAGAATGATAGAACAAGGCGTGATGGTCACTCCTTGAGCCGAGGTGGGATCTGTCAAGCTGGCTATAACGCTCTCTCTTGAGGGATTGAATGAATGATGAAAAGAAGTCGATTGATGGCACCACAGAGAGGATGGATGGCTCTCTGATACAGCAAACACTTAGTCTTGCACGAATCACACGCACAAGAACAAAGCAAAGAACAAAGGTTAGCGACGGCTAAGCTTTTGTGAAGAAAGTTCGGTCTCTTTCTTGATAATGTAGGGTAACCAAAAATACAACGCTGCAGGAGAGCTTTATAAACAGCTCGTCAGCTAGCCCTAGGGCCAAAATAAAAGCAATAAAACGACAACACAAAGGAAAAGTAAAAGCTACAAAACGCCTAAGGCAAAATACATGAAAATGGAAAGTTCACTTAACTAAAAGAAATAAAAGCTAAACTAATCTGACTCTCTTGTGGCTCGAACTGGTGATTCCCTGGCGTGTTGTGATGCTTAAGAACCATTGAGGCAAGCCTCTGTACCTGCACAAATCGTATAAATTGAGAATACCTGGTTTTGGCGCGCTTGATGCTTGTTTGGTACAGTTGTGAAAGTTGCGTGTTCTTGTGCCGTTGGGGCGAGTTTCTTGACGTTCCCTTTGTACTGATGAGTGTAGAAGTCGTGCTGGTATGTGTCTTCACGAGCTTCTCCAATTTCGAGGCTTGACTCATCTTCTTGCTCCAATGACGCTCTTTCGGCTTCTATGCGTGTATCTGGTGTAGCTCGCGGCCCCGGTACAGAATTGGTGGGTTTGTGGGTGTTCTGATCACCATTTCCTGTCAAACAAACATTCATACCTTGGTTCATGCTAGTACGGTCATCTTTGAGGCTCATCTTGGCAAAGTCCTCGGTAATGTCAAGTTCGGGTGCAATGGTGTTCGGTTTGGGGTTAAGTATGTTTTCTACGTCCATGTTGGTAAGAAGTGATTGTATAGCCTCATCGAACCCTTCTCTTAGTCTCCTGGTCTTGGAGCGTGTCATGGGCGAGCCATTTACTGGCGGTACGGTGGTCTCTCCCAGCTCCTCTCGTCCCGGTACATACGGTTGGTCATTGCTCCCACCATTCTCTCGACCCGGTACGGTCAAACGGTCCATGTCCACATCACAAAACCAATAACCACATCTAGTAACTTGTCTTCTCTTTGTCTGAATTTCGAATTTGCCATACTCTGTTTATTTGCCCTGTTTTTCTTCTTTGATCATTGCTAAACTGTTCTTTCTTAAGTTCTCTTTCGTATATGATCACTTTAGGCTATTAGTTAAGTTGCTTAAGAAACAATAACCTCTCTGCTTGCTTGACTTAAAGACATCTACTTGCAACTCTTTTGTATTCAACAACTCTCCATGGATTGATAAGCTCAATACTACAATGACTAGTGTAGATTGAGGATTGAGATAGGCAAAACACCTACATCATCTGCCTGAAGTGTAGTGAGAGTTGGCTGAGGTAGCGGAATCAGACATCTCTCGGCAGTGGGGCTAACAAAACTCCATAGCATCTCATCTCCCTTGATCTAGTGGGTCCTCCTCAAGTAGTCCATATCGAGGAGATGGCGCTTAGTTAAAATCCTGCAGGTGGAAGTGTCAATCGCTAAGTAGCAGAATAGGGGAGTCAGAAGACTGCCAACAGTCTCGGGCTTGCCGCTGGCTCCTATGAACGGCTTGGTCTTCAAAGAAGCCAAGTGGTGAGCAAAAATGGCACCCTTGTTGACATCGCTGTCAACGTCATACTCCTCTGTAAGGATGTCCCCTATGCCATATTACAACAAGGTCAGCTCAGAAACTCTCATCTTTCCCGCCTCAGACTTACACAGTAGTGTAGTGGAGATGAGACGAGCAACTATGCGCAGCAAGGGATGTTGCACATCAGTCTGAGTGGAGGTCTTAGAATCATACCTCCAATTCCCAAAATGGGATCAGAAGCTCTGCAGGTTGGGAAACTGCGCTGGAAGAGTGATGCTAGTGCGCGCTGTATCAAACCCGTAAATCTGACAGAATGCAAGAAGTGGTATCCTGTATCAGACACCTCGGATGAGGAATGTGATATTTCCCTCATGCGCCCTCTTGACAATCTCATTGTCATAGTAAACCCTCACTGTAGCGATGAACTAGCACACTAAGTCCGCATACAGATCATAATGCTTGGTAGCAATGGTGCCCAAGCCAATCTTCTTCAGAAATCTCAGCGCCATCTTCTTAAGCCCGAGCCTGTGCAGTGTATCAGATTCTGCGAAGCGTGTAGGCACAATATCCATCTTGAGCCAGGCATTGTAGATCAGAGTATCATAGTCATCCCACTGCTCTCTGATCTCCCTGAAAACGCAGTCGCGTTTTACCACTTCCTTCGCCGGTGGATCCGCCCATTCTCTCTCCATGGGAATCTTCAATCCCTCTCTCTTATGCCATGGTGGAAGAGAGGGGATAACTGGCGCAGAATTAGAGGACTCGCCAGCCTCAGTGTGTGTTCTCTTGCTGGTTCGCGGAGCCATCTACAAGCAGAAAACTAAGAACACAAATTTTCCCAAAATTAAGCCAAAAATCAATTTAAAATTTCAAAGTTTGGCCCATATCATCAATGTCGAGCATCACTAGCAACTTAATGACCACTAATCACAAACAATTCCAGTTTAAAATCTCAAATTCGGACCTAGTTTTGCAAAATAGATAACCTATTCAAAAATTTCAATATTTTGCAAAATCAAGCTGTAAAAACTAAGGGACAAGGCCCAATTACTCCTAAACAACCTAGAAAAGCATGATTCAAGTCACAATCAAGCTAAAACAGGGCGAATCGAAGCTTTCAAACCTTGGGGTCGAACTGAAAAGTTGAGATTTCTAGTGTCATACCTTGCACATCGGATGAATGACTTATACATTCAGAATCAGCACAGAATTGCGCCCAAGATAGGCTTTTGAATCACTCAAATCCGCAAGAAACAAGAAAGTTGTGATTCACCAAAAATTTATGTTCTTCGCGGTGGGGAGAGAAAGAGAGAATGAAGAAGATTAGTTCGGGTTTTATTAGAGAACTTACCCGATTAATGATGGTGTCGATCAACACTGGTCCGTGTCGACCGTGGTGTCGACCATGGTCGATATCCCTTCGCCACCGTTTAAAAATTAATCATCCTGTGCAATTTGTTTTTTTTTACCCAATATAGACACGAAAATCAGTTAGAAAAACTAAAAATTAGACTAAGTATGTACACTTACCAGTGGGTTGTCTCCCACCAAGCGCTCGTTTAACGTCATCAGCTTGACTGTCCTCAGGATCAGGTAGTGGGTGCATCCGCCAAAGGCATAATCTGTCCTTCGAGAATCGCAGCTTTCGCCCAATAGTGCTTCACCCTTTATCCATTGACAACAAACTCCCTCCCTTCTGGAGTTGATAAAACAACTGCACAATATGGCCTGACCTCCTTGATGGTGAAGGGATCTGACCAATGAGAACGCAATTTCCTAGGAAACAATTGTAAACGCGAGTCATACAAGAGTACCTGGTCATTTTGTTCAAAGTGTCTGGCAAGGATCTTATTGTCATGATATGCCTTAGTCCTCTCCTTGTACAACTTGGAGTTCTCATAGGCATGATGTCTGATCTCATCCAGCTCATTCAACTGCATTTGGCGCCTCTCTGGTGCAGGTTTCCAGTCAAAGTTCATCTCCTTGACAGCCGAGTTTGCTTTGTTTTCCAGCTTTATTGGAAGATAACATGCTTTCCTATAAAGCAGGTGGAATTGTGTGGCACCAAGTGGTGTTTTGAATGCTGTCATGCAGGCCTAATGTGCATCATCTAGCTTTGCTGACCAATCTTTTCTTATCTTTTCTATTGTCTTCACCAGAATTTCTTTGATCTGCCTGTTGGATACTTCAACCTGACCACTTGTCTGAGGGTGGTAAGGTGTTGCAACCTTGTGATGAACTTCATACTTCTGCAGCAGCTTCTCAAACACTCTATTGATTAAGTGTTTTCCACCATCATTGATCACAATCCGTGGTACTCCAAATCTGGGAAAAATGATGGTCTTAAATAGTTTAAGGACCACTGCAGAATCATTGTTTGGACTGGCAATCGCTTCCAGCCACTTGGATACATAGTCCACAGCAACCAAGATGTACTTGTTCCCATAGGATGTAGGAAAGGGTCCCATGAAATCGATGCCCCAGCAGTCAAAAACTTCAACCTCAAGTATGAAGTTTTGTGGCATCTCATGTCTCTTACTGATCTTCCCTCTCCTTGGCAGACATCACATTGAGATATGAATGTCTGAGCATCTTTGAACATTGTAGGCCACCAGAAGTCTGCTTGCAGCACCTTGGATACTGTCTTCAAAGTAGCAAAGTGTCCTGCATACTCAGAGCCATGACAATGAAACAGCACGTTCTGAACTTCGGCTTCTGCAACACATCTTTTGTAAATTCCATCTGAACAGTGCTTGTATAAGTAAGGCTCATCCCAGTAGTATCTGCTAAGTTCCCTCATGAATTTATCCTTCTCATACCCTTTAAGGGTGTCAGGGACTTCATCGGCAGCTAGGTAGTTGGCAATGTCAGCATACCAAGGCCTAGAAGAAGTTGCAACCGCGCAGATATGCTGAGAGAAAACATCACGCAGGATCTGTTGAAGGAGAAATGCAGCTCGCGACTGGTGTCCATCGGCACCAAAGGGGGTGTGTCGATTGACACTAATTCTGTGTCGACTGGATGACGAGCCTGGTGTCGATCCTGCTCGATATTGGCTCGTTTTGAGGGTGGTGGTGATTGACACCAGAGGTGGTGTGTTGATCGATACTGCTTTTGTAACACGAAAAAGCTGCAGTTCTTCAACATATGGTTCCTGCAGTCTTGCTTCTAGGAAGTAGACGTTCTCCTCTGGCAAGAAACCATCAATAGGGACGTCGTCTTCAACCCTGATCCTTGAAAGATGATCAGCTACTCCATTCTCAATCCCTTTCTTATCTCTGATCTCAATATCAAACTCTTGAAGCAGAAAAATCCATCTCATCAGTCTTGGTTTGGCATCTTTCTTCTGCATCAGGAACTTGAGAGCAGAATGGTCAGTATGCACAATCACCTTAGCTCCAACCAGGTATTGTCGAAATTTCTCAAATGCAAACATCACAGCCAACAGTTCCTTCTCTGTAGTTGCATAATTCTTCTGTGCTTCATCTAGAGTTTTGCTTGCATGATAGATGGCATGAAGCTTCTTCTCCTTTCTCTGACCCAAGACAGCGCCCACTGCAAAGTCTGAGGCATCACACATCACCTCAAATGGTAGATCCCAGTCTGGAGGTTGCACAATGGGAGCACTCACTATGGCCTGCTTGATTTACTGAAAAGCTGAATGACACTCTGCAGTAAATTCAAACTTCACATCCTTGCAAAGCAGAGCTGTGAGTGGTCTTGCAAGCTTGCTGAAATCTTTAATAAATCTTCTGTAGAATCCAGCATGTCCCAGAAAACTCCTCACTGACTTCACACAATCTGGTGGCTGCAGATTTGTCATCACCTCAATTTTCTCTATGTCAACCTCAATGCCCTCTCCAGAAACTCTATGCCCAAGTACAATCCATCTCTGACCATAAAGTGGCACTTCTCCCAATTCAGAACTAGGTGTTTCTCTTCACATATTGCAAGAACTTGACAGAGATTGTCAAGGCAGTCTTTGAAGGAGGAGCCATACACTGAAAAATAATCCATGAAGACCTTCATAAACTTCTCAATCATATTAGTGAAGATGGAAAGCATGCACCTCTGAAATGTTGCAGGAGCATTACAAAGTCCAAATGGCATTCTGTAATATGAAAAGATACCATAGAAACAAGTAAATGTGGTCTTCTCCTGGTCATCTGGGTGAAAAGAGATCTGAAAGAAGCCATAGTAACCATCCATGAAACAGTAATAGGAGTGATTTGCCAACCTCTACAGCATCTGATCGATTAATGGCAATGGGAAGTGAACCTTCCTTGTTGCAGCGTTTAGCTTCCTGTAGTCAATGCTCATCCTGTGCCCAGTGATGGTCCTTGTAGGATCAGCTCATTCTTCTCATTTTTTCACCACTGTGACTCCTCCCTTCTTTGGAACCACATGTACTAGACTGACCATAGTACTGTTTGAGATGGGATAGATGATCCCAACAGCTAGAAGTTTCATGATCTCCTTCTTGACTATAGCCTGCAGATTTGGGTTCAGTATCCTTTGGCTCTCAATCGATGACTTTGACTCATCCTCAAGGTGTATCTTGTGCATACACAACTCTGGAGAGATACCTGAAATGTCATCAAGAGAATAGCCAAGAGCTTTGCGAAATGTGCGCAGCTTGCTTAGCAGTAAAGTGAGCTCTGCATTGTTTAAGAAAGCACTAACAATAACATGATATGTAGAGTTATGTCCCAGAAAAGCATTCCTTAGACCTGCAGGGAGCTGTTTGAGTTCAATTTTTGAAGCTTTTTCTTCACTCCAATCGCCCAGTTTCGCAGGTTTTACAGAGGTTCCAACGAGCTCATTTTGTGCTACCAGCTGCATAACTTATTCACTTGCATCCAACATCTTGGCATACCTAGCAGTAATGTCATCTATATTCTCTATTTCTTCTGCAGAAACTGTCAATGTTCTCTCCAAAGGGTCTGTGGGATGCATCTCCTGAAAGATCTCTTCTGCAAGGCTGGTGAGGGAGTCCACATAGAATGTGTGACCATCAATTTTTGGTCTCTTCATCTGCTTATCCATGTCAAAGGTCATCACCAAATCGCCCACATTAAGTGATATGCTTCCTTTCTTGACATCTATGATGGCGCCTGCAGTGGCTACGAATGGTCTTCCCAAGATCAGGGGTTCTGTTGGTTCTTCCCCATAAGCTAAAACCACAAAGTCACTGGGGATCATGCAATCTCCTATCTTAACTTGTACATCTTCCAATATGATTTCAGGGATTCTCACAGATAGATCTGCTAGTATGACATAGATCCTAGTTGGCTGAAATTCTGTCATGCCCAAACTGACAACAACTGAGTGAGCCATCAGATTAACACTTGACCCCAAATCACACAAAGACCTCTCAGACCTCTCAGAAAAGATTGTGCAGTCAAGGACAAAGCTCCCAGGATCTTGTAGCTTCTCTGGTATCTTGTTCTGTATCACTGCACTGACCTGTTCTGAAATCAGCATTGTCCCTTTCTCAAGCCCCAGATTATTGGTCATCATCCGCTTCACATATCTCCTGATCACAGGAGTAGTCCTTATAGCATCAATCAAATGAATCTCTACCACAAGCTTATCCATGATAGCTTTGATCCTAGCATCCTTCAGTTCTTGTTTAGACTTCTTTTGGTTCCTTGGGAAAGGTACCTTTGGCTTGTAAACTCTTTCTTCTGCGTTTTCTAAAGTCTGAACAATCGTAAGTTGCTTCTGTAAAACCAGCCCCATTGATGTAATTGACATCTTTTTCTTTTAACTCCTCAGCTGGCTCAAATGTTTCAACTTCAGCAGCAAACTGAACAGACTTCTTACTCGCCAATAGGTTATGAACAGAATCCAGCTTAGCCTTCATCTCACCAGCAAACTGATAATTCCCAGCATTTCCAGCCATCTTCTGTCTCTCAAAATCAGCATTCTTTGTACTGTTGCTAGACGCCAGATTCTCTAGCAATGTGATGGCATCAGCTGGGACTCTAGTGTTGAAATTCCCATTGCTTTCAGCATCCAAAGCCATCTTGTATCTCCAATCAATGCCTCTAAGGAAGATACCCAACAACTGTACCTCATTGTAGTCATGATGTGGGCAGTCTCTCTGATATAACTTGAACCTCAGCCATGCTGCCTTGAGAGCTTCAGTAGGACCTTGGGAAAAAGAACCAATATTCGTCCTCAACTCTTCTGATCTTGCATCATCATAAAAGTTGTTGAGAAAAGCGCTTTTGGTGTCCTCCTAAGTGGTCAAGGAGCCAGGGTCTAATTGTTTCAGCCAATCAGTTGCATCTCCTCCCAAAGAGTAGGGGAAAAGCTTGCATAATAAGAAATCAGGGCTGACTCCATTGGTTTTAACACTTGTAGCCAGGTTCTCAAACCTCTCTATGTGGTCCATAGGATGCTCATGTGGAAGCCCATGGAAAGGGTGTTGATCCACAAGCTGGTAGAAGGAAGGCTTGAGTTCGAAGTCATTTGTCTGAAAGGTAGGAGGCAGATTGCAGCTCTATTTGCATAGAACTGATCAGGCTTGTTGTAATCTCCAAGGGTCCTCTGTTGAAAACGCCCAGCAGCATTTTCAGCAGCTTGTTGTTGCACATTCTGCGCAACTGGTGGCACAACTTGTTCCTCAATCACAACGCCATTCTCATCGATCCTCTGCCCTTCTTCATTCCTTATGTTTCCTTCCCTGTCAACTAAATGACCCTCAGCATCCATTCTCAAAACAATCGGTCCAGCCATCTTAGTTTGCTTCTTGGTTTTTCTGATGGTTTTCTCCAACTTGGCGAGTTCGTCGATGCCTAAAGTCACAAGCTCTTTGTCTTTGTTGCTTCTGGTGCTGCGATTATACATGCACCTGAAACAGATAGCAGAGAAGTAGTAGAAAGTTAGCGAAAATAAGGTAAAAGCTTAGTCAAAATTCTAAAACTAAAAATCTGAAAGTAATAACTAAGTCCCCGGCAACGGCGCCAAAATTTGATATGCTCAAATTATCCCTTAGAGCTATTCTCTCAAATTAAGAGGTCACTGTAGTACTTAAGGGTCGAATCCGCAAGGACTTAACATAACAGACATTATATTCAAATATAGCTAAGCAATCGATAACTAGTAAAACGAAATGGCAAATAAAAGTAACTAGAGCAGGAGCGGATTAAGGTTTCTTAAAATCAATGAGACAAGACGCTACGCAATAGGAAAATCGCAGGTTGACATAAATCGCAGACTACAAACTGAAAGGATTATTTGTTAAAACCTTTCTAGAACTCGAAAACACGAATGTAAAACCAATCGACTTCCATCGCAGAGATTATCTATGATCAGATTCTAGAATTTCAAATTCCTTTGCAAATTCTAACAACCTAAGCAAGCATTATGGTTCAGGTTCCATATCTTCATAAAATCACTAATCCAAATTCCTTTGGAATCAGTTATTTTGCTCATCTAAGATAGTTCTGGTGATTAATAATGTTTCCACATCTATTAAACAACCTAAGATCTGATTTCTAGGTGATCAATCTTAAAACCAATGTTAAAGCAATCTAGATGAAGAACCAATGAATTTATCCTTCCAGTATTTCAGATCTAACAATTCATTATCAACCTTTGAATAACCCAAAACCTAACTAGAAGATTACTCAGACATAGAAATTGAAACACAAATCATCACGGAATAATATTGCATTAAAAGTAGAGTAAAAGAAAAAAGGGGGTTCAAAATTCTTCTCTAACAGAGTAAGGATTTGTCTTCCCAAAAGCGCTGAATCTAATCTCTCTCTTAGTCTCAATGAAAACAAGATGATTTTTTCCTAACAATGGCTTTTCAAACCTAAATACAACTCTAAACACGACTGGGGTAAGTTTGCAAATAAGAGGAAACTTCTGGGCTAAGTTGCAATTCTTCAAAAGTGCTGGAACACGTGACTTCTTTGTATCCACGATCGGTGTCGATCAACACTAAGTGGCTGGTGTTGATCGACACCTTGCTTCAGAATGCCCTCCGACTTGGTGTCTTCAGCATCGGCTTCAGCATAGCTCCAAAAGGCTCAAAAATCCACAATTATGCTCCAAACATACCTAGACCTGCAAAGACTCGAAAAGGACTCGAAAAATACCAAAAAGACTCATAAAAGCCATGATATATCAGGTAACTGTCCCACAATGATGAGGATATTCTGCTTGGATTAACAAGAGTGGTAAGAAGGGAAGAAGATGATCCAAGTATGTATATGGGTAGCCATGTAGACACACTCAATGCGCTAACAAGATAATTCAAATTCAGGTGAAACTCTAATAAGATAGAGTTGAAATCAAATCACAGCAAGCTTCAGCATAAGTCAAGTATGTCAATGCAAGAATTGAAAGCATGGTGCAGCCTTAACTTCAAACTCACTACTATGCATTAAAACAACAAGTAAACAAGGCATTGAAAACAATTCAAACATGAGCATCTTAACAAGTGTTTATCATCTACTCCCTATAAAAATGTGTGCAAAGCTACATGAAATGCATCTAGACTAAATCTTAGGTATGAAAATGCACCTAAATGGTTCTTTTTGGTTCCAAAAATTTAAAAGTTTTATGCATTTTCAATGCACATAGATGAATGCATGGGTGCATGAGGCTCAAGTATGCAAAAGGGAAAATAAGAAAACAGAACATAATGTCAAATGAAATACCCTCCCCCACACTTGAATTACAGTCCTCTGTGTTATAGGAGTAGTAGAGGAGGTTCAAACAACTATAAATGATAAAGGGACAAAAGGTAGTGCAAAAGAAGTGGAGGATGAAGAGTTAGGGGGACTTACAGCTGTTTTTGTAGCTGATATCGGGGTGGCAGGTCGATATATTCATCGATATGCTTTTGCGGTTGTTGGTATCAGGGTGGGACATCGATGTGCTCATTGATACTCTCTTGGGTGACTCTTAGTAAGCTGACTAGCCGATATTGATATCAATATGCCTTGACGCGTTTCTCAGAAATCGCCTTTGCCCTTTTTAAGGCATATCGACACAGTTACCCTCAATACGCCTGTTGATACATCCGTGCTCTTAGTGTACCGATGTCGTAGGTTGACACTCGAGTCGATACGCATTGTCTACGCTTGTGTATCGGTTTGGGTGTATCCGGTACGTTGGATGATACGTCACTTGGCGGGGGCATATTGATTCAGCTACATCGGTATTCAGGTCGATAGAAGATCCTCTCTTATATATCGAACTCCAGCTGGTTCGATACACAGGTAGATATAGATCAACTGATCTCGATACGTACAACGATATTTCTCCTATCGACTTGACCTAGACGATATTCTGATCGATACGACCCCCTTCGAGTTCACCTTCCTTTGTAACTATTCTGTTCTTTCCTGATCTCATCCCAGGTGCATAAGGGTACTCCTGGATACTAAAACAAACAAGAAAAGCATGAAAAAGTAATTAATATAGACAGACATAACATGGGAATACCTCCATAGAGTGCTTGTTTAGAGTCACTGAGCTTGACTTTTTTTGCTCCTTAGGCAGTTGGAGGTTCTTGGAGGTGAATGTCTGTAGCATCTCCAAGTGTGTCACTAGCCATGTAAGGCTTCAGTCTATGTCAATACACTGTGAACTCCCCTTCTTCTGGCTGGAACAATGTAACAGCTCCATAGGGAAGAACTTCTTTGATCTTGAAAGGTCATGTCCATTTGGACTTGACTTTTCCTGGAAATAACTTCAGCTTTGATTTTAATAACAGCACCTTGTCTCTACCTTTGAAGTCCTTGGGTCTTATCCTCTTATCATGAAAAGCCTTCGTCCTCTCTTCATAGATCTTAGAGCTTTCAAATGCTTCAAGGCGGTTTTCCTCTAACTCATGTAAGTTGATGAGTCTCTTCTCTTGAGCTGTCTTGATGTCAAAATTCAACAGATTTGTTGCCCATAAGGCTTTATACTCCAGCTCCACATGCAGATGACAAGCCATGCCATAAAGGAGTGAGAAGGGAGTTCTACTAATGGGTGTCTTGAAGGTTGTCCTGTATGCCCATAAGGCATCATCAAGCTTGTGAGAGCAATCCTTTCTTGTAATACCAACTGTCTTCTCTAAGATGGCTTTGATCTCTTTGTTAGACACCTCCACTTGACTACTTGTTTCAGGATCGTAAGAGGTGGCAACCTTATGCTTAACACCATTGTTCTTTAGCAAACTCTCAAAAACTTTGCTGATGAAATGACTCTCTCCATCACTTATAAAACATCTTAGAACACCAAACCGTGGGAAGATGATTGTCTTGAAGATCTTTAGCACAACCTTGGCGTCATTTGTAGGACTGGCTATTACTTCAAATCACTTTGAGACATAATCCACATCAACTAGGATGTATTTATTCCCATAGGATGAAGGAAAAGGACCTAAGAAGTAAATTCCCCAAATATCAAAAAGATCCACTTCAAGAATTGAGTTCAGGGGCATCTCATCTCTCATGGAGATGCCTCCCTTCCTTCGGTATGCATAACATTAGGAGACAAGAGCTAACGTTTCTTTGAACAAACTGGGCCACCAAAAACCAGCTTGAAGCACCTTCTGTGCTTTCTTGAAAGTGGCAATGTGACCACCATATGCTGAACCATGACAATGGTGAAGGACACCTTTGACTTCCTCTTCTACAATGCATCTCCTGAACCACCCATCAGTCCTATTCTTGTAGAGATAAGGTTCATCCCAATAATAGTGAGACACATCCTTAAAGAATTTCTTCTTTTGATAAGCATCAATTCTGGTGGGGACATCTCCACAAGCCAAGTAGTTAGCGAAATAAGCATACCAATGCAGCTTCTCTTGTTCCAAGCTTATTATCTCAGCTGTTTTCATTCCCAATGCATGCAGTTGTTCTTCTGGTAGATTGTCATTGATAGGGACAAAATCATCAATCTTCAGTCTTGAAAGCTCATCAGTCACGCCATTTTCTATCCCTCTGTTGTCTACAATCTCAATGTCAAACTCTTACAATAGGAGTATCCATCTAAAGAGTCTTGGCTTGGTATTCTTCTTGGTATAGATGGGCCTTAGTGCAGCATGATCAGTGTATACTATTACCTTAGACCCAACTAAGTAGCTTCTGAACATTTCAAATGCAAACACCACTGCAAGAAGCTCCTTCTCAGTTGTCGCATATCTCGTTTGAGCCTCATCCATTATCCTGCTAGCATAATAGATGACATGCAGCTTCTTGTCCACTCTTTGTCCCAAGACAGCTCCCACAGCATAATCACTTGCATCACACATGTTCTCAAGGGGAGATCCCAGTTTGGAGCTTGCACTATGGGCGCACTGACTAAGGCTTTCTTCAGGGTGAGGAAAGTTTGTAAGCAGTCTTCATCAAAGACAAACTTTGTCTAGAAGCCTTGTGAATGGTCTTTCTATCTTTGAGACGTCTTTGATGAACCTCCTATAGAAACCAGCATGTCCCAAGAAGCTTCTGATTCCCTTGACTGAATTTGGAAGCAGCATCACATCTATCTTGGCCTTGTCCACTTCTATCCCCTTCTCTGAAATCTTGTGACCCAACATTATGTCTTTTTGGACCATGAAATGGTATTTCTCCCAATTCAGAACTATCTTAGTGTCTTCACATCTCTGCAAAACCTGAGAAAGATTGGACAAGGAAACACAAAAGGAGGATCCATAGACACTAAAGTCATCCATAAATACCTCCACTATCTCTTCAAGTAAATCAGAGAATATAGAAGTTATACACCTCTGAAATGTTAATGGGGCATTGCACAGTCTAAATGGCATCCTTCTATATGCAAATGTGCCATAAGGACATGTGAATGTGGTTTTTTCCTGATCATTAGGGTGAATAGGAATCTGAAAAAAACCCCTATATCCATCAAAGAAGCAATAATACTTATGATTAGCTAATCTTTCTAACATCTGGTCTATGAATGGCAAAGGGATATGATCTGTCCTAGATGCAGAATTTGGTTTTCTATAGTCTATGAACATCCTATGACCAGTTTTAGTTCTAGTGGGGATTAACTCATCATTTTCGTTTTTTACCACAATGACTCCTACCCATGTGTTGTCTGAGATAGGATAAATCACACCAGCTTTAAGCAATTTTAAAATTTCCTTTTTGACAACCTCTTTGAGATTAGGATTCAATCTCCTCAAGATGGATCCTATGACTATAGAGGTTCGGAGAGATGCTTCCGATATCATCTATTGAGTATCCAATGGCTCTCCTAAACTTCTTTAGCACATTGACAAGAGCAAGGATCTCATCATCACTGAGGTTATCATTGACAATTACAGGATAAGTAGAGTTAGAGCCGAAGAAGACATACCTTAGCACTTTAGGAAGAGGTTTGAGGTCCACCTTTGGCGCTTTGAGCTCATTCCAATCCTCATCTATGCTCCTCTGCTCCTTGGCATCAGCTTCTTGGATTGAGAGTATCTCTGTATTCTTATCTCTGAAAAGAAGGCTCATGTTAAAAAAAGAAGAGAAGGTGCAAGAAATGCAAAGCAAAGAAAATCAATCAGCTAAAGGCGAACACAGCACAACACCCCAAAATAAAAGGAGCCAAGTCAAAAGAAGGAAACTGCCACCACATGAAGATTCCAAGAAGAAGTATCCTCCAAAGAGTTTAAAAAGAAGAGTTTTTGGATTTCTAAAAGGGTTTAAAAAGCTGAAAACATTTCTTATAGTCCTTGGGTAGATGGGAATCTTCCTTTATATGTGTAAATTTTTCTTTGACCCTTAGCATTTTGCCAAAGCATAGCCATGCTTTTCATTTAGAGAACCCTTTAAACACCAAAACCAGTTTGCTAAGTTGAACATAACCTGATCTAGCCTTAGATGAGCAAAATGATTTAGTGCAAAGAGATTTGGCTTAGGAGTTTTGTGAACAATTGAACTTGATCATTATTGCATGTTTAGGTTGTTAGAATTTGCAAAGAGATTTGAAACTCTATGATTTAGACATAGTTAACTTCTGCAATGAGAATTGATTAGTTATATATTTGCGATTCATGTTCAAGACGGTTCTTATTCATTCCTGATTTCATGCATTCTACATTCTCGGATCCAGCCTGCGAATTGTCTTGACTTAGCGCTTTTTGTTTTCTGAGTCTTAGATCAACCAATATCGATTGCTTTCTTTATTCGTAGTTACTTCGCATTACATTCACTATTTATTGCTTAGCTTCATCTGAATCTATAAATCGCTAGTGTAGTAAGCTCACTCCCTTGGGATTCAATAACCTTTTATGCTACAACTGCTTTAATCTGCACTTGCAGTAGTTAATTAATTGGGTAAAACCTATCTTGAATATGTATTCTCTATAACTACTAAATATGTTGGCACCAAGCAATTCCCAATCTTCAAAGAGAAATCCTTCACCATGCCCAAGATTGCAAAGTCAATTTTACAGCAATGGGGTTAAGCAAGTTCATGGAGATGGCCCTTCCCTTATAACAAAACCTAAATGTCCAATTCCTCTCAACACTTCAAGTCACCAACCATGATGAGAGTGCCAAAGAAGATGGAGATGGATGTATTACCTTCAGGCTTGGGAAGAACAAGTACAAGGGTGCCTTCAAGCAGCTCTATGCAGCCCTTGGGATAGACTACTGCTACAGTCAAAGCCCCCAGTTCAAAATCAAGATGCAAGAGATTGAGAAGCTGTGGGGAGTCATTGATATTGATATCTTCATTCCTGGAGTACAAGGGGCACTGACCTAAGGCACGATTCCTTGAGATATCCTCACAAGGCCCTTGCTAACACATTGTATGCAAGGAAGGTGACCCACAAGATAACAGCAAGGGAGATGAACATCATCTTCAATGGCTTGAATGAGATGGTTTAATACATCAGATAAAACTTGGTGATACAAAATCCAAGGGTGTTTCCTTGCTATGTCACTTTGCTCATGGAACAGTTGCTATCTTATAGAAGCTGGATTGCCACAAAGGGAAAAAAAGACAAGAATCCATAGCGGCACATTGGAGGAATTGTGACATCAATATTGTTGGCTAGTGGAGTTAATCTAGAGGAGCATTCAGAGGATGCAATGCCTGCACAATGGATGGACCTTGCCTACTTGAGAAGGACTCACTTCATTCGGAAGAGCATACAAGGAAAGCACATCTATCACTTCCTCACACCAAGAAATGAAGCTGCCATGTTATTACTCCCCAATGAGCAACACACCTATATCTCCATGAGAAGCAACATTGACTTCCAACCAATAGAGAAGATGCTTTATCATGGTGGTCCTGTTGCTACAATTAGAGAAGAGGAGAGTGAAGAGAGTAGTGAAGAGGAGGAAGGAGATGAAGAAGCATCAAATTCCCTAAATCTAACCCATCTTGAATCTCTAAAAAGACTACTCACTAATCATAGTGAAAACCATCAAATCAACAAAGAAAAGATAGCTAATCATGATAAGAGAGGCAAATTAAGAAATAAATGCAAACTTATATTAAAATCAAGCAAAGATCCAAACTATAAAATGTGATTAAGAACTAAAAGGGAAAGAACTGCTGGATAATAGGATGATCCCGAAAATTATGGATTTTAAGTATTTATAGGATCCCAAGCGGAGTGGCAAATTTTTAAATATATGTACTTTGAGTTTAGAGGATATCGAGCTAGATGGTCGACATAGATGCTTGAGGTTGTTGTTTGACAGCTCGATATCGAGCTGATGATGGTTAACATCCTTGCTCGATGTGCTTCTCGTGAGTCTTGGGCCAAAGATTTCGTGCGATATAGATGCACGACATGAGTGTCCTGTATCTGGATGTCACCCTCTGATGCTCGTCATTGATGCACGCCATGAAGTTCTTCTCTCTCGGCTGGAAAATACCGTGCGACATTGCTGCTTGGCATTGTGATGTCGAGCTGGAGGTACGACATTAGAGGTCGACATTGACTCCAAAATACATTCCCTTGGCTCCTCTTGATTCTCCTTGGCAGGGACAACTCCTTAGATCATTCCTAAGCTTCCACCATGTCTCCTATGGCTCTTTAGGTACCTAAAAACATTCCTTGTGCATACAAAATGTAACCTACAACCTAAATGCAACCTAAGCATAAAACCAGAGGAAAATGAGACAAAAGAGAAGGAAAACATGCAAGAGGAAACTAAAACATGAACTAGATGCTATCCTAAATGATGCAATCATTAGAGATATCAACCCTCCCTCCCACTCTTGCCTTTTGCTTGTCCTCAAGCAAACAAAGACAAATGGGAGAGTGAGGTTTGAAAGTGGGAGCTCAAAACTAAAGATGTCAATGGAGAAATTGGTTTAATGCCCAAGTTATAGGTTCTAAAATGCATAGAGATTGTTCTACTTCAAAAGCTTTAGTCATACTTATCATAACCAACAATGAACTCAAGCTTAGCCTACACAAACATTGAAATTAATCAACTCATTAACGCTCATTAATCAGTAACCAATGGATCAAATTCGTACAAATCAAGTGAAAACATTTGGTCTAAGGGACAAGGTTATGAGATGAAAATGATCTTGTGCAATAAATGCTCAAATAATGAAAGGGATCACTCAATGAAATGATTCTATCTTAGGCAAAATACTAAAGGTAAAAACACACTTATGCATGCAAGTTAAAACTCTCTTCTACCCTCTTTACCCAAAGATGAACCTAATAAACTCTAAGTCCCAAGTGAAATCCCTAGATCTACCCTTTTCCAAGGCACTTACCATCTTAATCTTCTTGATATGTGGGGAAAACTACTTCTTCTTTTCTTGTGTGTTTGACTTCTTTTTGGAACTTGCTCTTCTATGTTGTTGTTGGTGCCATTTTTCATCACCTTTGGCGGATTGCTTTGTCTGATTTCTCCTTTTGGATGACCTTTGTAAGCATTGCTGTTGTTGGCACCTTTTCTTCTTTAGCACTTAGAGCTTTCTTCCTTATTAACTTAACCACAAAATAAACTGATTTTCCCATACTACTATTCCCATACTTCTTCTTCTTCTCAAAAAGATATAAACATTCAAAGCTCCAACAACTTACATTACCCTTTTGCAATCTCCTATCCTAGTACCAAGCTCAAAATGCAAGCTGGTGTCTATAAGATAGCCTCTCTTTGCCAGCTTTAGTTCTAACATTTTTTGCCAAGATAAAATCAAAAATTATGCAATGCAAGGCCTCACAAGTCTCACAAAAGTTTTTAGGTTCAGAAGGAAGGATTGGTTAAAGGTATGGTTGATATTTATGTTTTTAATCCTTTGATCAATCCTCAAGCACACATGTCGTTGTAGTACTTGAGGTGTCTATCCACTTGGGATGCTAATGACAATTGAGATATAGAGAACTTTGCTAATCTAAGCTAATAGAGAAAGGTTTTGTTATCTAACAATCTAGTGACTAACAAGGAAGGAAAAGAAGGCACACAAGAGCAATCAGACGAAATTAAGCAATGATAAGAGCAAATTAAGCAAGGCAAGACAAAATATAGATAAACTTTAAAGATAGAAGGCAAGGCTCAAGATTTTAAGGCAATGGTGATAGGGTGATTCATGTTCATATCTAGGGTGATCAAAACAAACAATTCTAAACTCTCAACCTTAGGTAAGGAACACTAATAAAGACTAATCCAATCCCTTGGCAATAATCATTTTCACTAATCACAATTTTTAATCCACTTTCAATGGTGGAATTATAACTAGCAAAACATTAAAAGCAAGTTCCATAAAACCAAAAGGAATGCTAGACATCTAATCCCTTAGGCTCGATTTACTAATCTCTTATACAATGGATCCAACATCAATTCACATTCCCATGCATAATCAATGTATAATAGCAATTTTCCACCAATGTGGTACTGAGCAATAAGCACATTCAAGCGAGAAATGATAGATGCAAAGACTCATGACTATCTAAAAACCATTTTTAAGCATTGAACTTCATTCAAGCATTTCATTAAACACTTAGTGTGCATAAGAAAACCTAATACCAACTTCTCCAACAAAGAGGTACTAAGCATTAAGCACTATTATATAAGAAAGGGATTGAGAAGATCTAAGCCCTCATAACCCTAAACAATCACTAAAATCACCCCATCTGCCCTAATCTCCAACCATAGAGTCACTACTCACTAATCATTGCCAAAACCACAAAATTCAAAGAGAAAGTATGGTAAGACATGACTAGGAAGAAGATTAAACAAGTAAAAATTAAGAGACGTGCATAAATTCAATAAACAAAGAAAGATTCTACAAGGTTTTCTCAAAAGAGAAGGTTTTCAAACTTAGAAATAATAATAGATAAATTCCCCAAAGTTTTTAAGCTTTAACATATATATAGGAGGAAGAAAAATCCCAAATAAACCAGGAGTAAACCAATTTTTGGTCTGTTTCGGAGGGAGTGTATCGAGGTGTACTGGTCGATACGCTGGTCGATATTGGTGTCTTCCTGGTTACGAAGAGTATTACTGGAATCGCCGTATCTTTTGAACCACGAACTGGAATGACTTAACTCAACCTCCATTGGAAAGATGATTCGATCGTCTTCAATTTCTATGTAGGTTTCTAAGGCTGAGTCTCACCGGAAGACCTTCTTTTGGACTCATACATTTCATATCCACCTGCATTTTGTACTCCTTCCCGATATGCAGATCGATACAATGGCCCTTTAGTTAAGGCATATGGAGGTAGCACCTCATTACGATGCTTGGTACGTGTCCTGTGGCTTATGTATCGACCAGTATAGGTCAGTATTCAAGTCGATATGCCCCTTGAATTGCATATCGGGTAGATTGTTCAGTACACTCCTCGGTAAGGCCAGTTGTCTCCATAGCGGTTTCACTATAAGTTCGAGAACTCTTCAACCGTATATCAGATCGAGCTGACACTACATCCAATTGAAAGCTAACTCAGATAGCAACAACTTGTATAAAGGTGTTTAAGCTGAATCTTAAAGGAAGTCATTCATCTGGGCTGATCTTCTGTGATGTGATTTCCAGGATGGTTTGTACCGGGCTGGCATGCTCGGTATGCACCTCGATATGCCTCCATATCGACCAACCTTGATCTGTATACAGCTCGAGATAACTCCTAGATCCTTGATTCTTCTTTACATTGCCTTGGTTTGACCCCTTGATCTTTCCCGAGCTCCTTATAGCCTCTAAAATCCTCAAATGTACCTGCCAAGTACTCCTTATAGCCTCTAAAATCCTTATAGCCACTTTGAGTTTGAAAGGTCCTGACCATCATGAATTTTGTTTTCCAGGAAATAACTTCAGTCTTGAGTTGAATAGCAGCACATTGTCACCTGCCTTAAAGTCCATAGGTCTTATCTTCTTATCATGGAAGGCCTTGGTTCTTTCCTTGTAGATCTTAGAGCTCTCAAATGCTTCTAGGCAATTCTCTTCTAGCTCATGGAGGTAGATGAGCCTCTTCTCTTGGGCAGTCTTCATATCAAAGTTCAACAGCTTTGTTGCCCATAAAGCCTTGAACTCAAGTTCCACAGGAAGATGGCAAGCTTTGTAATACAGAATTAAGAATGGTGTTCTTCCAATGGGTGTCTTGAAGGCTGTTCTATATGCCCAAAGAGCATCATCCAACTTGTGAGACTAATCCTTCCTTGTTATACCAACAATCTTCTCCAAGATAGCCTAATCTCTATGTTAGACACTTCCACTTGACCACTTGTTTGGGGATGATAAGGAGTAGAAACCTTATGCTTAACACCATGCTTCTTTAGCAAGCTCTCAAAAACCTTATTGATAAATTGGCTTCCTCCATCACTGATAACACACTTTAGAACACCAAACCTTGGGAAGATTATGGACTTTAAAAGCTTAAGCACAACCCTAGAATCATTAGTTGGACTATCTACTGCTTCAACCCACTTTGACACATAATCCACAGCCACAAGGATGTACTTGTTCCCATAAGAAGAAGGGAATGGTTACAAGAAGAAAATTCCCCAAACATCAAACAGATCCACTTCAAGTATTGGGTTTAAAGACATCTCATATGTCTTGCTGATATTTCCCTTTCTTTGGCAATCTTCACAAGATGCAATGTAGGCTTGAGCATCCTTGAACAAACTAGGCAACTAAAAACCAGCTTGAAGCACCTTTGAAGCAGTCTTGAAAGTCGCAAAGTGGCCACCATAAGCTGACCCATGATAGTGGTGAAGGACGCCCTTGACTTTGTCCTCTGCAATGCATCTTCTCAACATCCCATCAGATCCTTTCTTGTAGAGGTAATGTTAATCCCAATAGTAGTGAGACACATCTTTGAAGAACTTCTTCTTGTGGTAAGGTCAAGATTCATTGGTTATTTACCAATAGCCAAGTAGTTGGCAAAATCAACATACCAACGCAGCTTTTCCTCTTGTAAACTCATCACCTGATCCTTCTTTATCTCCAATGCACTCAGTTGCGCTTCCGGTAGAATATCATTGATTGGAATAAAGTCACCAATCCTTACTCTTGAGAGGTGATCAGCCACACCATTTTCAATGCCTCTCTTAATGAATATATACAAGAAGAACCAGACTTAACCGAGCCTCAAGTGATAGAAGTGCCAACCGGAGCTATAACTAGAGAAAGAGCATGGGTGCTACAACACAAGTACAATCAGGCCATCATGTTAGCCGCCCAACAAGCTGATGATCAAGAATTTCAAGAAGATGTTAAAGCTAGCAAAGGCCCATTCAGAGTTAAAGAATTTCAAGAAGCATGGCCCTTATTCTCTAAACCAAACGGCTATACTCTTTTTGTTGTTTCAAGCAAGGCCCAAGACCAAAGCCAAGCATTTCTCACCACGGTCAAAACATAGTTACAAAGACTTACCATGCACTTAGACACCAAATCCCACGAGCTACCACAGAAGGTAAGTATTTGGTCATTCTTTCAATTATATTTTGACTAATAAAACTTTGCTTTTGTTTTAATGATAGTGCAGCGTAAACTTATCTTAATTTTCTCTTCCATTCATTGTAATTTTCTTTATGAACTTTTTGTATTTTATTTTATTTCTTTCTTTGCCTCAAGAACCAGTTTATAAGGTTCCAGATGTAGCTTGTAACCTTTTTCGCCATTGATTTTCAAATAAAATACCCTAATGTTCTTCATAAGATTATATCTAAAATCTTGTGTTCTTTCTCTTATTTTGTTGAGACCAGTACCTCCAAAATTATAGAGAAGCTAAGTGTTGTATCAAAAGAGTTTCCATTGCCTTTGTGGTACACATCGATCCCCACGGTTTTAATCTATTCACCTCGCTCGACCACCGGTCAGACCGCCCGAGTATCTCGGCTGTTCGACCACATCTTTCGTCCCGCTCGACCATTGGTTCCACTTGTCCCATCCCTTGGCGGAGTAATCGCCCCGCTCAATCCTTACCATCGTACCACGTCTTTGTGTCCTGAGTATCTCGGCTATAAGACAACTCGTATCCACCATTCCCCCACTCATCCTAGATTGATCGTCCCACGCTCGTACCAGAGGATATACCAAGCCGACCACCACTCCAAGCTTGTATCATTTTAGTATCAGAGCTGAAGTTTCTTCAGCACAAGTTGTTTCTATCCAACTTTATGATTGTATCTATTATATTTGTTGAATTTGTTTTCATGAAAACCATACAAATATTTAAAAAAATTATAATCATCCGCACATCATTAATTGTTTCTCATCTATCATTTGTGTCAACTTTTGTTAGTTTTTCAATCACGAAAAGTAAAAAAAAAATAGTTTTCATTAGCATTCATATTAGTTTCCATAATTATAGAACCGCATCTTTCATTCCATTTTTGGTTTATTTAAATTACTTTACCATATTGTAAAACTATTCGACCGTATTATTTGATTGAAGGCTTTAACCAATCTTAATCTTTGGTTTAAGGTTCTTGACGCCAAAAAACGACATGAGAGAAGAAGCTAGCAATGCAAATGATCCGGTAAGTCAAATGATGGCCATGATGAGGGAAGAGTTTCAAGCCTTTAGGCAAGAAGTGGGGGAGTGCCTCACTCGTGTAGAGCAGACCCCTCGCACTCCCTTACGACCTGTGAGAAACATTGGAGGACTTGGCAGTACCAACCCTCAAGGAAACGACCCAAGACACAACGATATTCACATCAATGAGCCTGCGGATGGAGGTCAACAACGTGACGATGATTCTCAAGATGATGAGGAGGATCCACCACCTAGAACGAACCACGTACGGAGAAGACGAGTACAAAGAGAGGAGTATGAAGAAGATGAGCCGTACAACCCTCACCCGAGACAAAACCAAGGGAATATCAAACTAACCGCGCGAAACATCCACGGTAATGTTGATCCCGAGGCTTATCTGGAATGTGAGAAGAGAATGGACCAAATTTTCGACTACTACAATCATCCCGGCCCTAAGAGGATAGCCCTAGCCGTAGCACAACTCATGGACAACGCTCTCATCTGGTGGGACAGAACAGTAGCGGATAGAAGGAGAAACCGCCAGCAGTCCATTGATTCATGGGTGGACATGAAAGATCTTATGTGACAAAGGTATATCCATCCTCATTTCCATAGAGACTTACAACGCAAGTTTCGTTCTCTTGAACAGGGAACTAGGTCAGTGGAGGAATACTACGAGGAGTTTCAGCGTCTAAGGAACCTTTTGGAGTTGCACGACGATGAATAAGCATTGATGGCTCAGTTTCTAGACAGCTTGCAAGAGAGAATCAGTCGTAAGGAGGAGAGGCAAGTCTACGGTGACATCAAAGACCTTTTTCACTTATCCATACAAGTCGAGCAACATATCAAACGTAAGACAAGCAGCACCAGAATCAAACAAGAAGGCCCTTGGAATTCAAACACCAACAAACCAATGGACAAAGGCAAAGGCATTGAGATAGGCTCGCGGTACAAGGGAAATGTTTCAAAACCCTCCAAAGACAAGCGTACAAGAGCAAGTAAGCCTAATAATCCTAAACCCATGGCCCTATAGGCTAAGGTGGCTCGATGACAAGGTAGAGCTTAAAGTTACTGATTAAGTTGTTATACCATTTAGTGTTGGTAGATATCAAGATCAAGTAATTTGTGATGTAGTTCCCATGCAAGCTGGTCATTTATTATTAGTGAGACCATGGCAATTTGATAAAGAGTCTAAACATGATGGTAGAACTGATATGTATACTTTCATGCATGATAAATGAAAGTTAGTTTAGCCCCTCTCACGCCATCTCAAGTTCATGATTTACAAATGAAAATGGTTAAGGAGAAAGAAATTGTTGCTAAACCAAATTTTCTTATTCAGTCTAGTCATGTGAGAAAATCTTATGCTTCAAAACACACAATGCTACTTATGATCTTTAAGGAAGTTTTGAGTGCAGGTTATAGCTTAGCAGAACTACCAGCTGAGGTGAATGCCGTGCTAGACAAGTTTAAAGATGTTTTTCCCGAAGACATGCCAGAAGGACTACATCCCTTAAGAGGCATAGAATATCAAATAGACTTCATTCCAGGAGCAGCGTTACCCAAAAACCAGCCTATAGAATGAGTCCGGAAGAATCTAAGGAGTTGGAAAAACAAGTCAAGGAGTTGCTTGACAAAGGCTACGTGAGAGAAAGCCTTAGCCCATGTGCTGTACCGGTTGGTGTTTAAGAAAGACGGCTCTTGGCGTATGTGTGTGGATTGCCGGGCTATAGTCAATATTACAATCAAATACCGCCATCCCATACCAATGTTAGATGATATGCTTGATGAATTAAGTGGAGCTAACTTGTTTTCTAATATAGATTAGAAAACGATATCATCAAGTGAGAATGAAAGAAGGTGACGAATGGAAGACAGCCTTTAAAACTAAGCAAGAGCTCTATGAATGGATGGTCATGCCATTTGTCTTAACCAACACTCCTAGCACCTTCATGCGATTAATGAACCAGGTTCTTAGAGCCTATATCAATAAATTTGTTGTTGTATATTTTGATGATATCTTAATATACAGCAAATGTTTATCTGGCCATGTATCACATCTTAAGCTTTTATTAAAAACACTTCGCCAAGAAGGACTTTATGCAAACTTAAAGAAGTGTGCATTCTGTACTAATAAGATAGTTTTCCTAGGTTTTGTTGTAAGCTCGCAGGGTTTACAGGTGGATGATGAGAAAATAAAAGCCATTAAGGAGTGGCCGACGCCAACAAATGTCAGCCAAGTCAGAAGTTTCCACAGCTTAGCTAGTTTCTACCGCCGGTTTGTGAAATATTTTAGCAGTGTAGCAGCTCCCCAAACGGCTGTAATCAAGATGAACAAAGAGTTTGAATGGGGTGAAGCTCAACATAAAGCTTTTGAAGACCTTAAGGAGAAACTCGCCAATGCACCAGTCTTAACCTTACCTGATTTTGAGAAGACGTTTGAAGTGGAATGTGATGCATCAGGACTTGGCCTTGGAGCTGTATTGACTCAAAGAGGTAAGCCAGTAGCCTTTTGAGCGAAAAGCTAGGAGGAGCGACGCAAAACTACCCCTCCTATGACCGGGAACTATATGCTCTAGTAAGAGCGCTGGAAACTTGGCAACATTATCTTATGTCAAGGGAGTTTGTAGTGCATACAGATCATGAAACATTGAATAACCTAAGAGGACAAACTCGTTTGAAGAAAAGACACGTCGTTGGATGGAGTATATAGAGACATTTCCATACGTTATCAAGTATAAGAAGGGAAAAGAGAACATCGTAGCCGACACTCTATCTAGAAGACATGTTCTGATCTCAACCATAGAGGCTAAAGTAATGGGGTTTGAATACATCAAGGAGCTATACCATGAAGACAATGATTTAAAAGACAGCTACAACGGTTGCAACAATGGAGGTCAAGGCAAATTCTACATCCATTAAGGCTTTCTATTCCGTAAGAAGAGGCTTTGTAGTCCACATTGCTCCCTTCGAGATTTGATCGTAACAGAAGCTCACGGTGGTGGACTTATGGGATACTTTGGCGTAGACAAGGCTTTAGCCATCGTCAAGGAGCACTTCTACTGGCCTCACCTCAAGAAAACCGTGGTAGCTCATTGTGCAAGATGTGTGACGTGCAAGAAAGCGAAGTCCAAAGTACACCCTCACGTGTTATACTTACCTCTACCCATCCCCACGGCTCCTTAGGTGGACATCTCCATGGATTTCGTACTTGGACTACCAAAGATTCACAGCAAGGATTCCATATTCATGGTGGTAGACCGTTTCTCAAAAATGGCGCATTTCATACCATGTGCCAAGGTGAATGATGCTTCTGAAAAGGCTGAATTTTTCTTTAAGGAGATAGTCAGATTGACAAACAGAAGTAGTCAACTGGACCTTGTCAGCCTTGTTAAGAGCTACTATTGGGAGAAACATGAAGAATTGGCTCGAGTGTGTATCATTCATAGAGTTCGCTTACAACCGGGCACAACACTTAGCCACTAAGATATCCCCTTTTGAGATAGTCTACGGATTCAATCCTACAACACCTTTGGACTTAACACCATTACCACCCGCTGAAGCAGTAAGCTTAGTAGGAGAAGAGAAGGCAGCGTTTATCAAGAAGTTACATGAGAAGGCTAACGAGAACTTGGAAAAGAGAACCGAGCAGTATACAAAGCACGCCAACAAGGGACGAAAAGAAGTTGTATTTACGCCAGGAGAATAGGGTTGGCTACATATGAGGCAGGAAGGGTTTCCAAACCAACAGAGCTCAAAGCTAAAGCCAGCAGGAGATGGCCCATTCAAGATCCTTGAGAAGTTCAACGACAACGCTTACCGCCTTGAACTTCCAGGTGAGTTTGATGTATCTTCTACTTTTAACGTTTCTGATCTAGCTCCATTTCTTGCAGATGATCCTCTTTTGAGGTCAAAACCTATTCAAGAGGGAGGGAATGATGAAGATATACAAGAAGAACCAGACTTAACCCAGCCTTAAGTAATAGAAATGCCAACCGGAGCTATAACTAGAGAAATAGCAAGGGTGCTACAAGACAAGTACAATCAGGCCATCATGTTAGCCGCCCAACAAGCTGATGATCAAGAACTTCAAGAAGATGTTAAAGCTAGCAAAAGCCCATTCAGAGTTATAGAATTTCAAGAAGCATGGCATTTATTCTCTAAACCAAACGGCTATACTCTTTTTGTTGTTTCAAGCAAAGCCCAAAACCAAAGCTAAAGCATTTCTCACCATGGTCAAAACATAGTTACAAAGACTTACCATGCACCTAGACACCAAATTCCACGAGCTACCAAAGAAGGTAGGTATTTTGTCATTCTTTCAATTATATTTTGACTAATAAAACTTTGCTTTTGTTTTAATGATAATGCAGCATAAACTTAGCTTAATTTTCTTTCCCATTCATTATAATTTTCTTAATGAACTTTTGTATTTTACTTTCTTTCTTTCTTTCTTTGGCTGAAGAACCAGTTTATAAGATTCCAGATTGACACAAGGTTTGTGACCCCTTGGTTCAATCACCTTTGCTCTAGTCAGTTGTAGTAACGGTTTTATGTCAATCCAATGGGAAGAGTTGAAAACAGAAGGGTTGAAAGTAAAATCTCTAAGTCAAGCAAGCAGAGAATTGGTTTTGTTGCCTAAGCAACAGTTCTAGCAACCTAAGTGAAGCAAGCAGCAAACAAAGTAAAATCAAAAGCAGACTAAGCAGTTCCAAGCAAGAAAAACAGAGTAAAATAGAGCAAAACATAGCAAATCCGAAATTCAAATAAGAGAAAGACAAGTCTTTAGATGTGGTTATTGACTTTGGAGAATTTCAGACATTAACTAAGGCTGTTTCAAACTACATTGATCAAGCAAGCAATGGTGATTCCTAGACATATAGTTCACACTTAAGCTAGTTAGATCCAATCTCTTGGCAAATAACCCTTTGCTATACATTTTAACAAGAACTAACTCTCACTAGTGCTAAAAAATCAAGCAAGCATGATTAAACAACTCTATTCAAATCAAAATGCTCCTCAAACAGTCAATCTTTTGAGCCAAGGCCAGCAAATCCTCTATTAAACATGATCAGCATTTCATCAAACACTTGGTGGGCATAAGAGAAAGCTAACAACTTAGACAAGTTTGATCAAGACTAATCTAGCATGAATAACACATTAATAGAGAGGAACCCTTAAACTGAAGCACTTAACAAACCTTAATCAAGCCTTAAATCCCTCTAATTTACCACATCTAGAAACCCTATGATGACTACTCACTCATAATCATGTTTAACACCAAATCACAAAGGGAAAGGAAGCTAATCATGATTAAAAGAAAGATTAAAGAAAGATTAAAGAAAATACTTGATTATATTAAACAAAGCAAAAAAATTGTCTTACAAACTTGACCCCTCGAAAATCTGGAAATAGGGGCTATTTATAGTCTAGAGAAGAAAACTTTAGAGTAATGGCATAAATGTAATTAAAAACGGGTTCGGGCTAGGTCAGTATCAGTCAGTTGTGTCGGTCTTCAGTGACCGAAATGGGTCCCTATCGGTATGAAGTGATCGACACATATGACCAAAATTCATCCGGTGTGTTTGTGTCGATTACACTTGACCGATACTGGTGATCGATATGCTCCGTATCGGTCACCCTTGACCGATACTCTCTGTGCTTTGACCGAAAACTTCTGCAGAGATCTTCTACTGTGATCCTTCTTGCTCCCTTTTGCCCAGCGACCATCTTGTATCATTCCCAAAACTCCTCCAAGCTCCTTTAAGCTCCAAAAGCACCTAAAAACATCCAAAATGCAAAGAAAATACAAACTATACTCTAAATGCAACCTAAGTCTAAAAGGAGAAGAAAATGGGACAAAAGCAAAGGGAAAACATGCAAAAGAGGACCAAAATATGTACTAAATACAGCCCTAAATGGTGTAAATACAAGGGATATCACAGATGCAGCTTGTAACCTTTTTCACCTTTGATTTTCTAATAAAAGACCCAAATTTTCTTCATAAGATTACATCTAAAATCTTGTGTCCTTTGTTTTATTTTGTTGAGATCAGTACCTCAAAAATTCTAGAAAAGCTAACTGGTGTATCAAAGGAGTTCCATTGCCGTTGTGGTACACATTGATCCCCACAGTTTCAATCTATTCACCTTGGTCGACCACCGGTCAGACCGCCCGAGTATCTTGGCTGTTCGACCACATCTTTCATCCCGCTCGACCATTGGTTCCACTCGTCCCATCTCACGGTGGAGTAACCGTCCTGCTCAATCCTTTCCATCGTACCACGTCTTTGTGTCCTGAGTATCTCGGCTATAAGACAACTCGCATCCGCCATTCCCCCACTCATCCTAGACTGATCATCCCACGCTCGTACCAGAGGACATACCAAGCCGACCACCACTCCTTCTCTGTTGTGGCATATCTGGTTTGAGCATCATCAAGAGTTCTGCTTGCATAATATATGATATGCAGCTTCTTGTCAACCCTCTATTCCAATACGGCGCCAACTGCATAATCATTAGCATCACAAATAATCTCAAAAGGAAGATCCCAATTAGGCGACTGGACTATGGGTGCACTCACTAGAGCATTCTTGAGAGTTTGGAGGGCTTGCAAGAATTCTTCATCAAAGACAAATTCTGCTTCCTTGCACAACATCCTTGCTAGTGGCCTTGCTATCTTGGAGGAATCCTTGATGAACCTCCTGGAAAAGTCAGCATATCCCAAGAAGCTTCTGATTCCCTTGAATGAATTTGGAGGCTCTAAGTCTAGCATCACATCTATCTTGGCCTTGTCCGCTTCTATCCACTTCTCTAATCTTGTCATCCAAAAAAATTCCTTCCTGAACCATGAAATGGCATTTCTCCCAATTCAGAACCAGCTTAGCATCCTCACATCTCTGTAAAACCTGAGAAAGATGGGACAAACAAGAAGGAAAAGATCCATCATACACAGAAAAATCGTCCATGAAAACCTCAACCATTTCCTCAAGCAAATCAGAAAAGATAGAAGTCATGCATCTCTGAAATGTAGCTGGGGCTATACATAATCCAAATGGCATTCTTCTATATGCAAAAGTGCTATAAGAACATGTGAAAGTAGTTTTCTTCTGATCATTAGGATGAATAGGAATTGGGAAGAAACCACTATAGCCCTCAAGGAAATAATAATAAGGATGATTGGCTAGTCTTTCAGGCATTTAGTCAATGAATGGCAAAGGGAAATTATCTTTTCTAGATGCAGCATTCAATCTCATATAATCAATGCACATTCTGTGTCCTGTTATGGTTCTTGTGGGGATTAGCTCATCATTATCATATTTTACTACTTTGATTCCGCTTTTTTAGGCACCACATGGACTGGCGAGACCCATGTGCTGTCTGAAATGGGGTATATCACACCAGCATCAACCAATTTTATGATCTCTTTCTTAACTATTTCCTTAAGGTTTGGATTCAATCTTCTTTGGGGCTCAATTGAATTTTTTTGTCTCATTCTCTAGATGAATCTCATGATTACAAAGGTTAGGAGATAGGCCCTTGATATCATCTAGTGAATATACAATGGCTCTCCTAAACCTCCTTAACTTTTTGACGAGAGAAAAGATTTCATCATCATTGAGGTTTTCATTGAAAATTTGATATCTCTTGCATTTACATCATTTAGGCTAGCATTTAGTTCATGTTTTGGTTTCCTTTTGCATGTTTTCCTTCTCTTTAGTCCCATTTTCCTTCTCTTTTCGACTTAGGTTGCATTTAGGTTGTAGTTTGCATTCTCTATGCATTAAGGATGTTTTTAGGTACCAAAGGAGCTATTTGGAGCAAGGAGGAAGCATGGGGATGATTCAAGGAGTTGCCTAAGCTAAGGAGGAGCAAAAGGATCCAAGGAATATGAATTCTGGTGCAGCATTGATCAAGGCACAAACCGCATCGATCAAGAGTGATCGATGTAAAGCAGCCGAGAAGATGGAGGTTCATATTGATCACTCAAATCAGTCACAAGTGATCGATGTGAAGACACAAGACACTCACATCGATCACCAGCATCGACCAAGACAGATCGATGTACTTCACCAGAGAAATTTGAAGACTGCATCAATCATGGACATCGATCAGCGTCATGCACCAGAAGACCAGCATCGATCAAGCACATCGATCACATGTGATCGATGTGAGCCTAATCCAAACTGCTTTTAATTACAACTTTGCCATTGCTTTAGGGTTTATATCATTTAGAATAAATAGGCTTGGACTAATGGTTTTTAGCGAAGTCTTGATCTTGCTTAGTTTCTTAAGTGTTCTTTCATCTTTGTAAGACAAGATCTTCTTTTTAATCTAAAGTTTGGTATTTGAATCATTAAATCATCTCTAATCTCCCTCTTAATCATGTTTAACATATTTTCCTCTTAGGATTTGGTGTTTTCCATGATGATGAGTGACTAGTCCTTTTAGGGTTCTTAGATGTGGTAGATTAGGGAAATTTAGAGGTTTGGTTAGTGTTTGTTAGTGTTTAATTAGGTTGATTCCTCTCTATTAATCTGTGTTTAGGCTTGATTTATCTTGATCACATGAATCTAGATTTATGCTTCATTTTATGCCCACCAAGTGTTTGATGAAATGCTGATCTTGTTTGATAGAGGATTTACTGGTCTTAGCTCAAGAGATTGACTGTTTGAGAAGTATTTTGGCTTGAATAGAATTGGTTTTGCAAGCTTGTTGATTATTCTAGCACTGATGAGAGTTAGTTCTTGTTAGGATGATCAGCAAAAGGTTATTTGTCAAGAGATTGGACTTAACTTGCTTGGTTATGAAATCTATGCCTAGGAATTAGCATTGCTTGCTCATTTGCACTGTTAATGATGTTTGAAACAGCCTTGTCTTGTCTTTGAATTCTCCAAAATCGATAACCACATCTAGGAACTTGTTTTTGAATTTGCTTTAAGTGCTATGTTTTATTGCTGTGTTTTGCTTTGAATCATTTCATGGTATTGTTTTAACTAGTTGTGCTTGGTTCTTGGTTCTTTTAGGTTTATAGTTCAGTTGCTAAGAAACACTTTCTTCTTGATTGCACTTGACTTAAGGCTTTTTGCTCATAATTATATTGGCGTCTATTCATAACTCCTTTGGATTGATAAAAACCCTATGCTATACTACAACTAATTAGTACAAGTTAGGTGATTGAGAAAGAGACTCGAAACTCTTGTATCAATTCGGCGCCGTTGCCATTGGGATATTGTTTGGATCATTAGAATTTGTGGAATATGTGAGATCAGGTTTTATTTGTATTTGGTTACTAATAGTCTTTCCCTCTCATTGCTGTTTTCAGGTGTATGAACCTTAGATCAAAAGGCTCTAGTAACTTAGTGGACTTCATAGATAACATTAATTTGTTGGACAGAGGTCAAAGGGCAAGGAGACTAAGGGAAAGACAGCAGCACTTTGAGAGATAGGGGATGAACATCCAAGATCAAGGCGTTGATGATATGAGGTTTCAAGGACCTCAAGGAGCAGCTGGTGTTCAAGGCCAACAAGGCCAACAAGAAGTTCAAGGACTGCAAGGAGAGAAAGGTCCTAGAGGAGCAGCTCAAGCTTATAGACTTATCAGACCCACTGGTGCAGAACATGCGCCCAATGCTTACAACAACAGAATAGGAATCCTGCCTCCAGCTGTTCAGAACAATAATTTTGAGATCAAGCCTTGTCTTATCTCCATGGTCCAAGGTAGCAAGTTCCATGGCTTACCTCTAGAAACCCCACTGGACCATCTGAACAACTTTGATAGGCTCTGTTCACGTACTAAGATCAATGGAGTCAGTGAAGATGGTTTCAATTTGAGGCTGTTCTCATTCTCTCTCGGTGACAAAGCTCATCAATGGGAGAAGAATTTACCTCGGGGGAGCATCACAAGTTGGGATGAGTGCAAGAGAGCATTCCTGGCAAAGTTCTTATCTACTTCAAGGACAGCTAGAATCAGGAATGATATCTCTGGATTTGCTCAAACGAACAATGAGAGCTTTGGTGAAGCATGGAAAAGGTTTAAAGGCTACACACTTCAGTGCCCACACCATGGGTTTTCACAAGCTTCACCCCTCTCCACTCTATACAAAGGCGCCCTCCCAAAGATCAGCATGCTCTTGGATACTGCATTTAATGGTAACTTCTTATCTAAAGATGTTGATGAGGGATTGAAACTTGTGGAGAATCTAGCACAATGAGATGTGAATTATAATGAGGATTTTGATAGAGCTCCTAGGAGTGCTAAGGATGAACTGGAGTCTAACAAGAAAGAGATCAAGGCTCTACATGAGAAGATTGATCTGTTCTTATGGTAAAGGAAGAAAGTTAGCTTTGTTGGTGACTTGGTTCAGATTGAGGATCAAGATGCCTGCCAAGTTGAAGAGATGAACTATCTTGGTTACCAAGGAGGTTACAATGGATTCGGGAACTACAGACCTGACCCAAATCTATCCTACAAAAGCAACACTGTTGCCAACCCTCAATATCAGGTCTACCCACCTCCACAACAACAGCAAACTGGTCAAAGACCTTTTGTGCCTTTCAACAATAACAATCAAGGTTTTCAACAAAGGAACAACAACTTCCAGCCTAGAGCACCCTACAACTCTCCATGTTTCAATGCTCATGCACCAGCTAAAGCCTCTTCCAGCACTCCAGACATTGAGATCAAGTCTCATCCAACAAGTGCTTCAAAATCAGATAAACAATACTTTAGAGATGAACAAAAAGTTTGCTGAAGTCAATAACAAGATAGACTATGTTCATATAGAACTGACAAACAAGTTTGATGGTCTAGCTGCAAGAGTGAAGACTCTAGAAAACAACAAAGAAGTAGTTAGTGCACCATGCTCTCAAGGTAACCCATTCAAGAGCATGATCGATGTTGATGCTCGATGTTAACCTGAATGCATCTTTAACTTTTTGTTTAGTTAAGGGGTTGATTGGTAACTTATTAGTATAGCTGTCGAGATTTCAAAATCATATGCACATCAAAATCATTTGTTTTGTCTTTCAAAGCCAAGAATATGTAATTTTAATTATTTTTGAAACGAAACACTTTGTTAACAAAAAAAAAAATCGGTCGAATAGCTAATTTTGTTTTCGAACCTTTTAAATAGCTAATTGCATAGCAATAAACTCATAATCACAACTGGTCGTAGACCCTCGATAACATTACCTTCCAATTTTGTATCTAAGTAATGACATACTATGGTTGAAATTGACAAACGAAAAAAAAACTTAAGGAAGTAGTCTGTTAGTCGTTGTTTTGCGAGATTAAACTAAGATTTTGCAAACCCACTTAAGAGTAGTTGTTTAATGTACCAAATTAGCTTATGATAATGATGGAGAGTAGGTGTATGTATAGAGAATCAGAGATAGATTTAGGATATGATAATGAAAGAAGGAAAGGATGGGGTTTAGGGTAAGGACCACTTTGTAATTGTATACCGAAAAATCCAGACTTGCACAATTAAATAAATGCCCACTCGCGCTTCTTTCTTTTGTCCACCACCTGAGACCCTCTCTCTCCCCTAGAGTCTCCTCCCAATTACCAATTACAAATGCACACTCTATAATGTACATTTCCTCCTCTCATTTATTGTAACTGGACCTCAAAACCAAAACAATCTCTGTAAAATTCTGTTTGTTATTAATTTATAAGGGGTTGATTGGTAACTTATTAGTATAGCTGTCGAGATTTCAAAATCATATACACATCAAAATCAAAGCCAAGAATATGTAATTTTAATTATTTTTGAAACGAAACACTTTGTCAGTAAAAAAAAAAAAAATCGGTCTAATAGCTAATTTTGTTTTCGATCACCAATGCTCGATATTGTGGAACCGAGAATGCATTGAGCAACTACATCAATCACTTGTGATCGATGTAGGAAAGGAAGTGTCTCGGGTGGATCACCTCGATCACTCACATCGATCAGGAGTGATCGATGTAATCAACCCAAGAGTTAGACAAACTACATAGGTCAGGAACATCGGTCATGTTGATCGATGTGGATCACATCGATCACTCACATCGATCAGAAGTGATCGATGTAAACTGATAATATCTCCAATATTTATACCATTTTAGCTTGCATTCATCACTAGTTTTAGTCTTTAAACATGCATATTTTGCTTCTTTCTTATCCCATTTTCACATTTAGGAGTTAGTGTAGTTTTAAGAGTTGCATTGCATTTTGCACACATTTGGAGTTTTATTCAGGTACTAGAAGGAGTTTGGAGACCATGTGGTGCAATGAATGTGAGCTGGGAATGAAGCAAGGAGAAGGACAAAGGCGGATAGGCCAATATCAATGACAATATCGACATCATCTTATCGATACGGTGCATATCGATGGGAGTATCGATCACTCAACATCGATACAGTAAGAGCATGTTGTAAAGGCGGCACAAGATTAGAACATCTATTAGATGTGCTTAACACAAGATTAGTCTTGGCCAGGTTTTTTTTAGTATCTTGGCTTTCTCTTATGTCTGATAAGTGTTTGATGAAATGCTGCTATGATTGTCTTAGAGGATTTGTTCTCTTAGCCTAAGGAATTAGATGTCTAAGGTGCATTTTGGCTTTATAGGATTGGAGTTCTGTTTTCAATACTTGCTGGTCATATGTTTGAGTAAAGAGATTTGTCTTGAATATGTGCTTAGCAAAGTGATTAATGTCAAGGAATTGAGCTAGTTATAAATGTTAGTCCTATACTTAGAAGATAGCATTGTTTGAATGATTTTGAAGCATCACTAGTTAGGTTCTAATCCCCTCTTAATCAATAACCCCCATCTTAGATCTCTGCTTTATCTATTTGCATTTTCTGCTTTGTTTAGTTCAGTCGTTAGTCCTGTTTAGGTTGATTACAACCGCTTTCTTGATTTTGGCTCGACTTAAGTAATTTGCTGTATTCTTCGTGTCTTATGAACTCAGATGGACTGGTACCTTACATGCACCAATGACATGAGTGTGTTAGGATTTAAATAGCTTAGCAAAATCTTGCTATCAACTGACCGAGAGTTTAGGGGTTTACATCTAGTAAGAGCATCGATCAAAGCTTGCTCGATGTGCCTACATCGATCACTCACATCGATCAAGAGTGATCAATGTTAATGGGCAGGAGGTTCTGGGGCTCACATCGACCAGCAGCATCGATCAACCATGATCGATGTCAACCACATCGATCACTCACATCGATCAGAAGTGATCGCTGTGGTCAGCGAGGTATGTGTTTCATCTTTCAAAAAAATTCTCTCTCTTGGTTTGGAGCCAAGGGAGTTTGAATTTAATTTTTTTGGCTCTTCCCTGCCATTCTGGCCTACTTCTGAGCACTTTTGGTTTTATCCCCCACTCCTTAGATTCTTTGTGTTCCCTCCTTAGTTCTATATAAACCAACTAACTCCTCTTCACTCTCCACACTTCACATTTTCTCTTCTCTCACCTAAGCCACGAAATTTCTTAGCTCTCTCTCTCTCTCTTTTACTTTGTCTTTGAAAGTGCTCAGAAGTCCCAAGAAGGTTTGCTCTCTTCCACAATTCATTTACTAGTGGATATTATGCTTTGATTTTTGCATGGTGGAATTTGTTAGTTTAAGCAAGTAGATGTTAGAGCCGATTACTGTTTATAAATCTATTAGCTTGCTTTTCTTTCAATTCACTTTGCATAATCATGTTTTATTTTGTATAAAGGCCACCATGAAACATATGACTAGAATTTTCTTAGAACTCTAGCATGTTTATGATTTTTGCTCTTGAATTAAATCATTGATTTTCAACTTTTGTTCTTCTACTCATTAGATCTTCAAGCATTGTTCTTGTAGGTACTATGGGGAGAACCAAAGAAGCTGCTGGAAACAAAATCCAAGCACCTAAGAAGAAGGCGACCTCTACTGCACTTACAATCAAAGACAAGGGCAAGGGTGTTGTTGATGGACAATCCTCAAAAGCTGCTGGAAAAAGGGTGGTGGAAAGCAAAGCTGCCAAGTCCAAGGTCAAGGGGAAGGGCAAGGTTGTGGAAGAAGTCCCAAACAAACAGCCAAGTGTAAGGGAGTTTATAGAGCTCTTCAATCAGTGTACCTTAAAGGCTACAAGGTATCCTTGTATCCCCACAATGAAGGCGCTTAGGATATATGATGATTGCAAAGCAATCTTCGAGAAGATGGGGCTTGGAGAGTTCATGGAGAAGGCGCTTCCTTCCTACAAGCATCTCACCATTCAGTTTCTCTCCACTTTTCAAGTGGTGAGTTATGAAGAGAGTGAGCTTGACAATGGAGATGGCTGGATATCCTTCAGACATGGCAAGCAGAAGTTCACAACAACCTTTAGAGACCTTTCAGATGCCCTTGGCATGTACCCCTATGGTGACAAGAGGGCTCAGTTCAAATCAGGATGAGAGAGCATGCAAAGCTTTGCGAAGTGATTGGGGTTGATCAGTTCATTCCAGGAGTCACCAAGAACAAGAGTCTAATGCATCCTGCTGTGAGATATGCTCAAAAGGCCCTTGCAAACACCCATTTTGCAAGGAAGGAGACAACCAACATAACATCAAGGGAGAAGGACATCATCTACAATGGGAATCAGCCACTAGTACGCACTAGCAAGAGTGGAGAGACTCTCAGCAGGCCAGAAGAGATCCCTTGTTATGTGACTCTCCTCTTCGAGCAGCTCTACAAATATAGGAGATGGATCTTGAACAAGGGAAGAGGGAGAAGAACACTCAACTACACAATGGGGGAGTTGTGACAGTAATTATGACGGCAAGTGGAGTGGACCTTGAGGAGCATGCTGCAGTTGCTTTGCTACCACAATGGATAGATCTTGTCTATCTAAGGAGGAGTCACTACTTATAGTAGACCATCCAAGGGAAGCATATCTATCAGTTTCGCAAACCTTCCAAGGAGCCACCAAGGTTTCTTCTTCCCAATGAGCAACATACTTCCATCACTATGAGTAGCAATATCGATTTTTGCCCAACTGAGAGACAGCTCTGCCATGGTGGCCCTACCAGTGAAGAAAGAGAAGAGGATATTGAAGAAGGAAGTGAAGATGAAAGTGAAGAGAGTACTGAAGAGGAAGAACAAGAAGAAGGTGATGTTGGGGCCAACAATGAAGAGGATTCCCAAGAAGAAGAGCAAGGAGAAGATGAGTTGCTTGCGTATAACTCTGAGAGGTTTCACTTCAAACCTCGTGAGGTGCCAAGTCAAGGAAGTTCCCTGAAGTATGCACATGACCACATAGATAAGCTTCAAAGGTGGTGCAAATGGAAAGATAAGACCATAAAGAAGCTTGTGAACTTGTTAATGGGCAAGTTCAAGAAGGACAAGTCCAAATCACATGGAGCTTCTCATCAAAGCCAAGGTCAGGAATTTACTTAACACTATGAGGAGCAAGTGCAGCAGGAAGAGCCCAATGAAGAAGAGGAGGCAAACTTGATGCCCCAAAGGAGACATTCCTTCTAAGTGCAACAAAATGATCAATGGCCAGCTTGGGAACCAGCTATAGCTTCTTCATATGTCCCTATGTCTCAGCCGCCATCAGCATGGGAAGCACCAGCCTACTCTCCTTCTGAAGCTTACACCACTTCGCAGGAGTATGATGCTCAAGGCATCCCAACTCAAGTGCAAGCACATTGGCCTAGTTGGGTACCACCACCTCAAACAGCATCTTCTTCACAAGATAAGAGGAGGAACAAGAGAAGGGCAAGTTAGTCTCCACAACCAGCAACATCAGGATCCTTCATAGATCCAGGAGAGAATGATGAACTCTCCTACTCATCCCACCATTCCTCCCACCCCAACTAAGGTACCACATCCTTACCATTGTAAATACCATTGCATTTTTTTTTTGTTTTTTTAAGTTCTTGTAACATATTTCTGTTGCTTCTCTCTCTCACTCTTTTATTACACAAAGGATTGTGTAATTTTAGGGGGGGGGGGGGGGGGGGGGGGGGGGGGGGGGTGATTTGGGGATTTTGGTTGGGGGGGGGGGGTTTTGACTCTGTTTGTTCTTTTCTTAGTTTTTCATTTCTTTTATCATTGAGTCTCATGCATCTCATGCATATTTAAGTGCATAGAAAAATACAAAAAAAAAATTGAAAAATTAAAACATTTTGCATGTTTTGCAAACCAAAAAGAGATCATATAGCTGCATTTTGTTTGCTTAAGATTGAGTCTAGTGTTTGCATTGGCATAGGGCATGGTGATGAATTTTCCTTGTAAAATGCTAAGTGTTTAGGATTGATTTAATTGTCTAAGTAGTAAGCTGAACCATGTTTGAATTGCTAAATTTGATTCTCTCATTCTCATACTGAAACCATTTGTTCATTTAAAATCAACTCTGTCTATTTGAACCTTAATCTGATTTTTAATTATCATGTTTGTGCATCGAAAAGTGAATTCATGGCTACCATATACATATTTGGATCATCTTTCTCCTTCTTACCACTCTAGTTGATCCAAGTAGTTGGTCCTCATGCTTATGAGAAAGTTAATCCACTCCTTTAACCAAACCTCCTTTTTGAGTCTAAACACCATTTATGAGAGTTGTGAGGCCTTTTTCAAATTTTATCTTGGAAAAAAGTGTTAGGATTAAGGCTTGCAAGGAGAAGCTCTCTTGTAGATATCAGATTGTATTTTGAGCTTGATTCTAGGTTAGGAAACTGGTATAAAAGAGTAGTGTTTATATCTTGTTAAGAAGAAGAAAAAGAAGAATGGGATGGTAGTATGGGGAATTGAGTCAAAATTGTGGTTAAGTAAAGGGACGAAAAGCTCTAAGTGTTTAAAGTAAGGAGGCGCCAAAAACAGCAAGGCTTTGAAAGGTCATTCAAAATAAGAAATCAGACCCAAGGCAATCCACCAAAGGTGCTTAATGGCGCCTAATCAACAAAAGAAGAGCAAGTCCCAACAAAAAAGATCAACCACACAAGCAAGAAGAAGAAGTTCCCCCACAGATTAAGAAGAAGAAGATCAAGTTCTTTGGGAGAGGGTAGCATTAGGAGTTCACTTTGGTTTTAGAAGACTTTAGGATTCATCTTTGGGTTAAGGGTAGAAGAGAGCTTTGACTTGCATGCATAAGTGTGCTTTTACCTTTGGCATTTTGCCTAAGATAGAATCATTTTCATTGAGTGATCCCTTGAGCTTACTATCCCTTACTTGAATGAGATCATTTTCATCTCATAACCATACCATAAGACCAAATGTTTTCACTTGATTTGCACAAACTTGATTCATGGTTACAAGCTTAGTGAATGTTAAATAGTTGATTGATTTGACATTTGTTAAGGTTGAGATTTGAGATCAGTTTGAAACATGATGAGCATGGCTAAGTTCTTTAAAGTATGACTGATTGTGTTTTGCATCCTACACTTAGGCACTTAGACATTGACTTCACTTCTTTACCTTAGCATTTTTGGATTTGAGTGCCTACCTTCAAACCTCATACTCCATTTGTCTTATTTTGATTGCTTGAGGGCAAGCAAAAGACAAGTGTGGGGGTGTTGATATCTCTTGCATTTACATCATTTAGGCTTGCCTTAAGTTCATGTTTTGGTTTCCTTTTGCATGTTTTCCTTCTCTTTATTCCCATTTTCCTTTCCTTTTAGACTTAGGTGGCATTTAGGTTATAGTTTGCATTCTCTATGCATCAAGGATGTTTTTAGGTACCAAAGGGGCTATTTGAGCAAGGAGGAAGCATGTGGATGATTCAATAAGTTGTCTAAGCTAAGGAGGAGCAAAAGGAGCCACGGAAGATGAATTCTGGTGCAGCATCGATCCAGGCACAAACTACATCGATCAGGAGTGATCAATGTAAAGCAGCTGAGAAGATGGAGGTTCACATCGATCACTCACATCGGTCACAAGTGACCAATGTGAAGACACAGGACACTTACATCAATCAACAGCATCGACCAAGACTGATCGATGTACTTCACCCGAGAGATTTGAAGACTGCATCGATCAAGCACATTGATCATCATCTGATCGATGTCAGGCACCACAAGACCAGCATCGATCACATGTGATCGATGTGAGCCTTATCCGAACGGCTTTTAATTACAAATTTGCCATTGCTTTAGGGTTTATGTCATTTAGTATAAATAGGCTTAGACTAATGGTTTTTAGCCAAGTCTTGATCTTCCTTAGTTTCTTAAGTGTTCTTTCATCTTTGTAAGACAAGATCTTCTTTTTAATCTAAATTTTTGTATTTTCATCAAATCTTCACTAATATCCCTCTTAATCATTTTTAACATCTTATTCCCTTGTTATTTGGTGTTTTCCATGATGATGAGTGAGTAGTCCTTTTAGGGTTCTTAGATGTAGTAGATTAGGGGAATTTAGAGGCTTGATTAAGGTTTGTTAGTATTTAAATAGGTTGATTCCTCTCTATTAATCTGTGTTTAGACTAGATTTATCTTGATCACATGAATCTAGATTTAGGTTTCATCTTATGCCCTCCGAGTGTTTGATGAAATGATGATCTTGTTTAATAGAGGATTTACTGGTCTTAGCTCAAGAGATTAACTGTCTGAGAAGTATTTTGGCTTGAATAGAGTTGTTTTTGCATGCTTGTTGATTGTTCTAGCACTAATGAGAGTTAGTTCTTGTTAGGATGAATATCAAAGGGTTATTTGTCAAGAGATTAAACTTAACTTGCTTGATTGTGAACTCTTTGCCTAGGAATTTAGCATTGCTTGCTTATTTGCTCTGTCAATGATGTTTGAAACAGTCTTGTCTTGCCGTTGAATTCCCCAAAATTAATAACCACATCTAGGAACTTGTATTTTCTTATTGAATTTCGAATTTGCTTTAAGTGCTCTGTTTTTATTGCTCTGTTTTGCTTTGAATAATTGCTTGGTATTGCTTTAACTTGTTGTGTTTGGTTCTTGGTTCTTTTAGGTTGATAGTTCAGTTGCTAAGCAACACTCTCTTCTTAATTGCACTTGACGTAAGGCTTTCTGCTCATAATTCTATTGGCATATATTCATAACTCCTTTGGATTGATAAAAACCATATGTTATACTGCAACTGATTAGTAAAGGCTGGGTGATTGAGAAAGAAACTCAAAACTCTTGTATCACAATTACAGGATAAGTAGAGTTAGAGCCTAAGAAAACATACTTTAGCCCTTTAGGAAGTGGTTTGAGCTCCACTTTGGATGTTTTAAGCTCACTCCAGTCCTCTCCTATGATGCTTTGCCCCTTGGCGTCAGTTTCATTGCTTGATGAGCCAGCTTCTTGGACTAAGAGCACCTCTTTCCTTTTGTAACCCAACTCCTCATATGGTTCCTTTTCTTCAAAGGCTTTGTGAGAGTCAAGCCTTAACATATAACCCAAGGTTTCCTTATCCAAGTAACCATCTTCTCCATGTTCCTTTGTCAAAGCAACTTGGAGTTTATCATCACATCACAACTCCTCTTTAACCTCATCATGCAGGCTCCATAAAGTTTCAATCTTGAACACTTGACCTTATATGGTAGGCTGCTGCATAATCTGCTTGATATCAAATTTAAGAACCATGTCCTTTCCCAAATGTAGCTCAATCTTTCCTTTCTTGACATCAATAACACCTCTTGCAGTAGCCAAAAAGGTCTCCCAAGGATAAGAGGATCCTTAGGTTCTTCATCCATCTCAAGAACCAAAAAATCAGTAGGGACTTCTAGATTGCCAATCCTGATTGGTACATCTTCAAGTAACCCCTTGCGGAGCCTCATTGATCTGTCCGCCAATACCAAAGAGATTCTACAGTCCTTGAACTTAGTGAAGCCTAGGCACCTAGCAATGAAGAGTGGCATAAGGCTTACACTAGCTCCCAAATCACACAAACAGTTCTCAAAGATATGAGGGCATATAGAGCAAGGTAAGACGAAATTTCCTGGATCACCAAGCTTCTTGGGAGTCGCCTTTTGTTGCTGGATAATGGCGTTGCGTTCATGAGTTAGCACCACCATCCCTTGCAGGTCTTTTGTTCTCTTAACCACAGCATCCTTCAAAAATTTATGGTAAGGAGGAACCAATACAAAGACATCAAGAAAAGGCTTATAGGACATGGAGGAATTGCCTCTTGAACCTACCAAGCAATGGTATTGGAGGCTAGTAGGGAAGAGGAATGTATCTTGGTGCTTTGTCTAACTCCTTAGGCGCCTCTTTAGATTTCTCTTTAGCCACCTCTTTGGCCTTGCTGTTCTTTGAACCATCATCATCTACAGCCACTTCATCCTCTATAAGCTCCACCCCCTCTTCTTGTTTATTAATGTCCTCATTGGGTATGATAGGATTCACTCTAGGAGGAAGTTGCTTCCCACTCCTTAAATTGACAGCTTTGATGTGCTCCCTTATATGTGGAGAGGAAGATGCTTGAGCATTGCTCTCTTGTTTACTCAGCTTGCATAGTCAAGGAGTCTAATTTGGATTGGAAGTTGTTGCTCTCTGAATCCATCTCAAACAATATCTTTTGGATTTCAGCACTTTGAGCTTGCTGCATTTGAAATAGAATTTGCTTGATGTCCAAATCTTGAAAAAGCTGAGAGCTTGGTTGTTGTTGTTGAGTTGGCGCCAAAGCAGGCTGCATAGTAATGGTGGGGAGTATCATGTTTCTTTGCTGGTTGTTATAGGCGCCAAGTTGTTGAGAAGAAGAGCCTTCAGTGTTCTGAAGTGAAGGTCCTCCATAGTATTGTTGGTGAGATGTACCATAGCTGTAGGGGTGTTGTTTGTTGTAATCAACTTGGATATAAACAAAGTTCACTTCCTTCTCTTGTTAGTGACCATGTTCACAAACAAATGGTAGAGGTGTCTTGGTCCCACTGAACAACATATCCACTTACAAAGCATTCATCTCTTGCCATGTTGTTTTCCAACTTCTCTTCAGCTGCTTTGACATTTTGCTCAAACTCAGCAACATAGTCCCAATTTCTTAGTGTCATATTTTCTGATAAAAGAGTTTTTGGGCTCTCGTTGTCAATCACTCAAGATTGAACTAGTCAGTTGTAGCATAACATAGGGTTTTTATCAATCCAAATGGGTTTTGTTGAAAGCAGAAGAGTTGTGAGCAGATATCTATAAGTCAAGCAAGCACAGAAGAGTTTTTGTTGCCTAAGCAACCAATCTATCACCCTAGGATGATCAAGCAACAAAGAGAACAAAGAAAGAAAGCAGTTTAAGCAAGATTATGCATGTAAAACAGAGCAAAACAGGGCAAATCCGAAATATATCAAAAGAGAAGGCAAGTTCCTAGATGTGGTTATTAATTTTGGGGGATCTAGAGAGTAACTAGGGCTATTTCAAACAACATTGATCAATCAAACAAGCAAGCAATGGTGATTCCTAGACATACATTTCACAATCAAGCAAGCTAGATCCAATCTCTTGTAAAATAGCCCTTTGCTAAACATCTTAACAAGAACTAACTCTCATTAGTGCTAAAGCATTAAGCAAGCATTAATAAACAACTATATTCAAGTCAAAATGCTCCTCAAACAGTCAATCTCTTGAGCCAAAGCCAGCAAATCCTCTATTAAACAAGATCAGCATTTCATCAAACACTTGGTGGGCATATGAGAAAGCTCAAGTTCTAGATAAGTGTGATCAAGAAAAATCTAGTTTAAGAACAGATTAATAGAGAGGAACCCATATACTGAAGCCTTAAACAAGCCTTAATCAATCCCTAAATCCCCTTAATCTACCTCATCTAAGAACCCTAAGCAAACTACTCACTAATACTCATGTTTAACACCAAATCAAGAAGAAAAGATGCTAATCATGATTAAAAGAGAGATTAAAGAAAGATTAAAGGCAAATACCCACTTATATTAAATAAAGCAAAGGATTTACCTTACAAACTTAAAGAAAATGCTTAAGTACAGTAAATTGACATGACTCTTCGAAAATACAGAAAAGGGGCTATTTATACCCAAAAGAAGGAAGCCCTAGAGTAATGGCAAAAGTGTAAATAAAACAGGCTCGGACTGGGTTTGTATCAATCAGTTGTATCGATCAGGGCTTGATCGATACGGATCATATCGATCTGGAGAGTGATCGTTACCGAAATTAACACGGCACGTTTGTATCGGTCACTTGTGATCGATACTCATGATCGATACACTTTGTATCGATCACTCTTGATCGATACTCATGGTCGATACTAATTGTATCGATCACTCCTTGATCGATAGCCTTCGTGCTCTGACTGAAAAGCTCTGCAGAGATCGTCTGCCTTGGTCCCTTTTGCTCCTTTTGGCCAGCTACCTTCCTGGATCATCCTCAAAGCTCCTCCAAGCTCCTTTTAGCTCCATAAGCACCTAAAAACATCCATAATGGAAGAAAAATGCAAACTATATCCTAAATGCAACCTAAGTCTAAAAGGAGAAGAAAATGGGACAAAAACTAGGGAAAACATGCAAAAGAGAACCAAAACATGTACTAAATGCAAGCCTAAATAGTGTAAATACAAGAGATATCAACATCCCCACACTTGCCTTTTGATTGTCCTCAAGCAAATAGGAGCAAATGAGAGAGTGAGGTTTGAAGGTGGGCATTCAGATTCCAAAAGTGCAAAGGTAATGAGATGGTATCAATGCTTAAGTGCCTAATTTTAGGATGCAAACATAATCAGCTATACTTTAAAGAACCTAGCCATGCTCATCATGTTTTAAAATGATCTCAAATCTCAACTTAGACAAATGCTCAAATCAACCAACTCTTTAACATTCAATTAAGATCAGAACATGAATCATGCTTATGTAAATCAAGTGAAGATATTTGGTTTAAAGGGTAAGGTCATGAGATAAAAATGATCTCATTTTAGCAAAGGGTTTTTAAACACAAAGGATCACTCAATGAAAAAGATTCCATCTTAGGCAAAATGCTAAAGGTAAAAGCACACTTATGCATGCAACTCAAAGCTCCCTTCTACCCAAAGATGAATCCTAAGCACTTCTAAACCCAAAGTGAACCCGTAAGTCTACACTTTCCTAAACTCTACCCTTTACCCTTCTTCATGGCTGGGGAAACTTCTTTTTTTTGCTTGTGTGGCTGCTTCTTTTTGATTGGGACTTGCTCTTTTTTGTTGCATTGGCACCTTCATCACCTTTGGTGGATTGCTCCTGGTTTTATTTTCCTTCTTTTGACCATTCTGAGATTTGTTGCTGGCGCCTTTCTTCTTTGCACTTAGAGCTTTTATCTCCCTTTACTTAACCACCACTCTAGACTGTTTCCTCTTTTTTACCATAACAAACTTTTTCCTTTTCTTTCAACACATATATACATGAAGTCCAAACCACTTACACTACCATTTTACACCCAAAACTCCTATCCTAGAATCAAGCTCAAGATGCTAGCTGATATCTACAAGAGAGCTTATTATTGCCAGCCTTATTCCTAACACTTTTTGCCAAGACAAAATCAAAAATGATGATCAAAGGCCTCACAGCTCTCAAGATAGTGTTTAGGCTCAAAAGGAGGTTTTGGTTAAGGGTGTAGATGTAACTGTCCCATAAGTATGAGGATCAGCTATTTGGATCAACAAGAGTGGTAGAAAGGAAAAAGATGATCCAAATATGTATATGGTAGCCATGAAATCACTTTTCAATGCATAAGACATGATAATTGACAGTCCAAATTAAAGTTCAAGTTGATAGAGTTGATTTTCAGAGAACAAATGCTTTCAGAATGAGATGAGAAGACCAAATCTAGCAATCTAAGCATGGTTCAGCCTTAACTTCTAGCAATCTTATGATGCATCAAACAACTGGCCACTTAAACACTGAAATCATCTCTAAACTTTAAGCACTTTACAAGGAAAGTTCACCATAATGCCCTTTGCAAATGCAATGCAACCTATATGTCAACACTAGACTCAATCTTAAGAGCAAACTTTTTAAAATTTTCGATTTTTTTGTGTTTTTCTATGCCTTATATGAATGCATGGTATGCATGAGACTCAAAGTGAGAGAGAAAGAACAACTAAGAAAACAAAACACAAAATCAAACCCCAAATCTCTCCCCGACACTTAAATTACACAGTCCCTTGTGTAAAAAAAGCAATGAGAGAGAGAGAAGCAACAAAATATAATACAAATTTGAAAAAGATGCAATGGTGTAGACAATGAATATGATGTGGTACCTTGCTTAATAGTAGGAGTGGTGGGAAGATCCAGATGTCTGAGGAGACTTGCTAGCCCTCCTCTTGTTCCTCCTTTCATAAACCTTTGTAGATGGTGCTGCTTCTTGTGTGGGAGCAACCCAGCTTGACCATAACCTCTCTGCTTGTGAAGAATCCCCTTGTGTACCCCATTGCCATGATTCTTGAACTTCAGAGGGAATGAGAGTTGGTTCCCAAGCTGCTGGTACATGGGCACTTGGCTCTTATGACGAGGCCCTTGGTTGTGCCCATGTCCCCCACTGATCACTAGGCTGTGCATGGAAAAAGTGTCTTCCATGGGGGTTCCAAACAGCTTCTTCCTCTTCAGTTGGCTCAGCTTCTTGTGGTTTCTCTTCTTGATAAGGAGTGTGCTCATGAGTATGGCTCTGATGGGAAGTTCTTGCTGATTTAGCTTTGTCTTTCTTGAACTTCCCTTTGACCATTTTCAACAACCCCCACCACTTCTGAAATGCATTGATGTGCTCATGAGCCACTTTCAAAGAGCTTCCTTGGCTGGGTACTTCATAAGGTGTGAAGTGGAACTGCCTTGAACTGTAGCTCAACACTTCTTCTTCATCAAAGTCTTCTTCTTCATGGGTTTCTCCCTGCCATTCAGCGCCAGCAGCAGCATCTCCTTAATGATCTTATTCTTCAATCTCTTCAGTGTTTCCTTCCTCATTGTCTTCTTCTCTTTCTTCAGGGACAGGGCCGCCTTTGTAGGGCTCCTCTTCACTCAGATTGAAGTAGATGTTGGTCCTTGTGGTGAAGGAGGTGAGCCTTGGGTTAGGGAGAAGGACTCTTGCTGGCTCTTGGAGATCATTGAGGAATGTGTAGACATGCTTGTCCTGAATACTCTTCTCAATGATAAAGCATCTTTAGCATATTCCTCAAGATTCACACCACAGGCCATGAGTATAGCTGTCACAACTCCTCCAATGTGAAGTTGTGGATTCTTCTCCCTTTTTCCTTTGTTGACAACCCAGCTCTGATAGGTTAGCAGCTGCTCCATCAACAGTCTTACAAAGCATGGGAATTTGCTTGGTCGACCTATAGGCGTTGCATTTTCGCTGGTGGCCACATTTGCATACTGTCCAGTATAGATGAAGTCTCTCTCCCTACCAGTCAGGTGTGCGGTTGCCTTCCTTGTAAAGAAAGTGTTTGCAATCGCCTTTTGTGCATATCTAACGGCATGGTGCTTCAAGTGATGGTTGCTTGTGGCTCCAGCTCTGAATTCCCCAACTCCAATCATTCCCCATAGCTTTGTGTACTGGGATTCTCTAATTGAGAACTTGTTTCTTCTTTGACAATAAGTCCTCAGCCCCAGCTCTTTGGAGAGGTCGTGGAAGTTGATTATAAACCTTTGCTTCCTAAGCTTGAAGGAGATCCATCCATCACGGTCAGGGAGCTCACTCATTTCATAACTGACAATCTTGAGAGTGGAAAGAAACTGATGAGTGAAGCACTCATAGGAGGGAAGAGGCTTTGTCAACAGCTCGGTAAGCCCCATGTCCTCAAAGATGCACATGCAGTCTTCATAGATCCCTAGCTCCTTCATTGTGGAAGTGCATGGGTATCTCGTGGGCTTGAAGGTGTATTGGCTGAATGCCTCCATGAGCTCCCTAACACTGTGTTTTCTGGATGGAAATTCCTCCTCAGCAGCCTTGCTTTTTATCTTGGCGCCCTTGTCTCCAACTGGTCTCTTTCCAGCAGCTTTGGATGATTTCTCAGCAGCAGCGCCCTTTCCCTTTCTTTCCTGGCTCTTGGTTAAGTAGGTGCTTCCTCCTGTGGTGCTTTTCCCTTTTTCCCAGCAGCGATGTTTGTCTTCCCCATGGTACCTTCAAAAACAAAGCTTGAAGATAGGATAAGTGAAAGAATAAAAGCTGAAAAACCAAATAACTGAAAGCTTTTAAAAAGAAAACTCTCTAGGCTAAGATAAGCTTAACAAGTGTTAACAACAGGAATAAACTTCAAAAAGCAAGAGGGATTCAAAAGCTAACAGTTTAGGTAAGCTAGAGTTTATAAAAATAAAACAGCTAAGCATGTGAATCTAGCAAAATGGTTCTTAAGCAAAAGAGATGATGATCATGCAAAAGGATGTAAATAAGCAAGAAATGCGATTTATGAACAGTAAACAAAGCTTAAACATCTAACTTGCTTACTTTAAACAAATCCACAATGCAAGATCAAAGCACAACAGTTAAAACTAATCAAAACTTGCTCTAAAAACTATAGATTAAGCTATTTTAAACACATGCATTGATTAAGAGCAAAGAATAGATATTTGAGGAAGCAAACCTTAATAAAGCTTCTGAGCACTTAGAGAAAGCAAATAAAAGAGAGAAAGAGCTAAGATTTTGTAGTATAAGTGAGAGAAGTAGTGAACCGAAGTGTGAAGAGAAGTGGAGAAGATTGTTGGTTTAAATAGAGAAGATAAGGGGGAACCAAAGGAATCAAATGTTGCTGAGGAAACCAAAGGAATCTAAAGAGTGGGGGACAAGAACAAAAGTGCTCAGGAGCTCTGCAAGTGGACAAGGAAGGATACAAAGTTTAAGTTTAAACCTCATTGGCTCCAAACCAAAGTAGGGAAAAAATTTTGAAAAAGTGAAACACTTACCTTGGGCGGGTATCGATCACATCGATATGCTCAGTATCGACCACAAGTGATCGATACGAATGATCGATATCCTTCCTGTGAATCGTATCGATCCATATGATCATTACAATGACCAAAATTCATACGGCGGGTTTATATCGATCAGTGTCTGATCGATATGAATTATCGATACAATTTTCACATTCAGACTTCCTTCCCTATCGATCAAAAGTGATCGATAGGTTGACTGGTGCAATCTGGCTCCACTGATATCGATCACACATGATCGATATTCATGATCGATATGCTCAGTATCGATCTGTCATGATCGATATAGTTGATCGATATCAGCCAGAAAGCACATGTTCTTTGCCCCTTAGAGACTTTCTCAACCCCCAATTCGAACTCCTGCTTATATACACATTAGCCAAGCATAAAAAGAATACTAGAAAGCATAATATATACAAAAGGATACCATGGGACTACCTCCCAAGTGTGCTTGTTTAAAGTCACTAAGCTTGACTTTGCTTACTTGATGGCTAGTTAGTAGAGGTTGATGGAGCTGGTGCTCCTACCTCTTTCTTCCTGTAAACCCATGTTCCCACTGATAGTAGTTTCTTTTTGTCACGAGTTGACATCATGTGCCTCTTCTTTTTGACACTTGGTGTGATTGGAGGTGTCACTTCCTTGATGGTCAAGCTCTGATCTTCCTTCACGCACTCTTCAAGCTGCAACTCAACATCCACTTTCTGGTTTGGCTGAGCAGGGAAAGTATTACTCATCAACATGCTCATAGTGAGATTCATAGCATCTTCCACATGATCTGGAAGCTTCCATTGTTCATTCTTCTCTTGCTCAGCTGCCCCACAAAAAAACCAATAGAAGGAGAGTCAATCTTGTAGATCTTGAACTCATCAACATTCTTTAGAATCACTGAACCTCTCTTGAAGTCTAACTGAGCTCCTGCTGTTGCCAAGAATGGTGTGCCTAGAAGAAGTGGTACCTCTCTGGAATATGTTTTCTCCATAACTACAAAATTTGTTGGCACTAAGCATTCTCCAATCTTCAAATGATAATCCTTCACCATGCCCAAAGGTTTTGTAGAGTTATTGTCCACAAAAGTGATAGATGTTCTGCATGGCTGTAGTTTCTTGATTCCTAGAGTTTGGCTTAGGTGGAGAGACATGACATTCACAGTTGATCCTGAATCACATAAGGCTCTAACATTGTCAAGCATCTCTAGCTCACAAGTGAAGAGGAACTTTCCTGGGTTGGGAAGCTTTGGCAATGACTTCATCACCTTGCTTCTTTTCATGTGAGCCCCGACATTCTCAAGGATTGGTTTCGCCACCTCTAGCTTGTCAAAAACTTCTTTCAGGAATCTAATTTGATGTTTTACTTCTAGCAAAGTGGTGCCATGTGGGAGCTTTATTCCAGCATCTTGTGTGTCTTGCTCGAACTTTGTGTAGACTTCCATCCTAGCTTTTGTGAAATGCATTGTGGGGTAAGAAACTGGTGGCTTGTAGTCTTGAACTGCAGGTTCTTTACCCTTCTCATTACTGCTGGAAGAGTTTCCCACTTGGTGATGATAGAGCTCCTTGGAGTCTCGAGGATTGTTGTTAGACAAGACCATCAAGGCATGGTGTGTTTCTAGTGGTTCTTCAGCAGCATCAGTGTGCTTTGGTGTGCTGTCTTCTTCTGGGGCAGCAAGGCTTTTCTCAGCCTCCTCTTTCTGAGCAGCTTCCCGTGCTGCTCTTTCCTGTTCTTCTTCTCTGTTCAAGCTTTCATCAAGTCCATGGAGAAACTTCTCTACAACTTCCTGAGCTTCTTGATCAGTAATGTTGCTTCTTCTGACTTCCCCTCCATACTCAACCCTTAGCATGTCCATATGTAACAGCATTTCTTGGATCATGATGCCAAGTTCTTCTAATGAAGCATCTTCATCAGTGAATTCCTCTTTCTTTTCCTCTTCAGTGAGTAAGTGGCAGAGTTCCTGAGGATTGTGTGCAGTTTGTAGGAAGAGTGTCCTGAAGTCTTGGTGCTGGTGCATCTTCTTGGCTGTTCTCCAAGAGTTATATCCTTGAGTCTAGGGCATGAAACCTGGCATGAAGGTCATCATGAACATAATCGATCCTGTTGTGCAGCTAAGCAAATCTATTGTTCATCTCCAGAGTTCCAATGGTTTGGAGGTTGATGCTTTCCATGATCATGCTCTTGATGTCATCTGTTCTAGATGCAGAGACATAGAATAGGTCCTGAAGGAGGGGAGGAGTGTTTGCATACTGAGGGTGGGAAGTGTAGCTGTCTTCAAAGTAGTGCATAGGTAGAGGCTCTTGGAAGAAGTTGTTGTAACTAGTGTCTTCAAAGTAGAAAATTGTTGCTGTTTGTGGATCCTCTCCTGAAATGAAAACACTTGGAAACAGAGTTAGTAACCAAATTAAAATTAAAGCTTGATCTTAAAGATTCTGCAAACTCTAATGTTTCAAACTGTAAACCCAAATGGCAACGGTGCCAAATTAATACAAGAGTTTTTGGGCTCTTGTTGTCAATCACCCAAGCTTGTACTAGTCAATTGTAGCATAGCATAGGGTTTTTATCAATCCAAATGGGTTTTGTTGAAAGCAGAAGAGTTGTGAGCAGATATCTATAAGTCAAGCAAGCACAGAAGAATTTTTGTTGCCTAAACAACCAATCTATCACCCTAGGATGATCAAGCAACAAAGAGAACAAAGAAAAAAGCAGTTTAAGCAAGATTATGCAAGTAAAAGGAAGCAAAACAGGGCAAATCCGAAATATATCAAAAGAGAAAGCAAGTTCCTAGATGTGGTTATTGATTTGGGGGATCTAGAGACTAACTAGGGCTGTTTCAAACAACATTGAACAAGCAAACAAGCTAGAAATGGTGATTCCTAGACATAGAGTTCACAATCAAGCAAGCTAGATCCAATCTCTTGTAAAATAGTCCTTTGCTAAACATCTTAACAAGAACTAACTCTCATTAGTGCTAAAACATTAAGCAAGCATTAATAAACAACTCTATTCAAGTCAAAATGCTCCTCAAACAGTCAATCTCTTGAGCCAAGGCCAGCAAATCCTCTATTAAACAAGATCAGCATTTCATCAAACACTTGATGGGCATAAGAGAAAGCTCAAGTTCTAGATAAGTGTGATCAAGAGAAATCTAGTTTAAGAACAGATTAATAGAGAGGAACCCATATACTGAAGCACTAAACAAGCCTTAATCAATCCCTAAATCCCCTTAATCTACCACATCTAAGAACTCTAAGCAAACTACTCACTAATACTCATGTTTAACACCAAATCACAAGAGGAAAAGATGATAATCATGATTAAAAGAGAGATTAAAGAAAGATTAAAGGCAAATACCAATTTAAATTAAATAAAGCAAAGGATTTGTCTTACAATCTCAAAGAAAATGCTTATAAACAGTAAATTGACATGACTCCTCAAAAATACAGAAAAGGGGTTATTTATACCCAAAAGAAGGAAGCCCTAGAGTAATGGCAAAAGTGTAAATAAAACAGGCTCAGACTGGGTTTGTATCGATCAGTTGTATTGATCAGGGCTTGATCGATATGGATTATATCGATCTGGAGAGTGATTGATACAGTGACCGAAATTAACACGGCACATTTGTATCGATCACTCATGATCGATACTCATGATCGCTACACTTTGTATCGATCACTCATGATCGATACTCATGATCGCTACACTTTGTATCGATCACCCTTGATCGATACTCTTGGTCGATACTGATTGTATCGATCACTCCTTGATCGATAGCCTTCGTGCTCTGGCCAGCATCAAGGAAGGACGTTGATACGCGCTACATGGACCATATCGAGGTCGCATATCGAGCAGAACATCGTCCGTACGAGCTCGATGCAACTTATCCGCGTTGACCACTTGACTTTTGTTAATCTTATCATAACTTTTCAGGTTTTTTATGCTTTTTTTGGCTCCCTACTATAAAAGGAAAGTCACAAAACATTATCTTTATGCAAGTTTAGCTTTCAATCAAAAACTCTCTATTCTCTAAACCTTAATGGGCGATTTGCCTTAAGGATCTTAATCTTTAATAAAGTTTCCATTTTTATGGTTTAATCTTGTCTCTTAATCTTTGTTCTTGCACCTTAGTAGTTTAGATTTATCATCTTTGCATTTTAACCTCATCTAGTTATGTTTAACTCTAAATCAGTGGGATTAAACATGATTAGTGAGTAGTTTACTTTAGATTTAGGGTTTAAGGAAAGTGGTGATTAAGATGTGATTAAGGGGTGATCAGGCTTATTTAACTATTCTTTGTTGTCTCATTCTCTTGCAAAGTGGTTATTGTTCATGAATCTTGCTCCTTTTGATTGAATATGGTATTTATTGATGCAAATGGTTCACTAAATGAAATGTTATCTCATCTCTAAGTATGGTTCGCTTATTTGGCTTGATAGTTTTGCTTGGTTTATGTTTCCTTTGTTCAGTGACACCAATGTGATAGTTCACCAGTGCTAATTGATTTGCTCAAGGCTAAATAATGCTGGTTTTGAGATTATTGCTTGATGGTTAGATATTATGCATCAAAAGATATTGCCTTTGTTTCATTCCTCTTCATTGCTTAGGATGTTTCATAGTGTGCTTAAACCCATGTTCTTGATTCGTGCTTAGCTAACTAGGTCCTTATTGGTTCTCAAGATTGATTAGTTGATCTTAATTTTTGCTTGGGTGACAGAATGATTGCTTGATTAGCACTTCTCTTAGGCTAGAATGGTTCTGATCTTTATGCTCATGGTTGAAGGATACGCTATCACAAGTGGGTCTGACACTTCAATCTTGTTGAATATGAACTGCTTATTGACGCCAAGCTGGTTCCTAATAGATACCTTGTCTAGGGGTACAACATTGAGAATTGCTTGCCTTTGATTGCTGATAGGGCTCAAGTTTTACCCAAATAAAAACTACTGCAAGTGCACAGCAAAGCAGTTGTAGTATAAGGGGTATCGAATCCCAAAGGACTATGTAAACTACAATATCGATTGTAGGTTCAGATTAAGCTAAGCAGTATGTGGTGTATGTAATGCGGATGACAAAATAAAAGAAAGCAAACGAAATCTGGTTGTTGATCTAAGTTTCAGAAGATTAAAAGCGCTAAGTCAGGACAATTCACAGGTTAAATCCGAGAATGTAGAATGCATGAAATCAGGAATGATTAAGAACCGTCTTGAACATGAATCATAAATATATAACTAATCAATTCTCATTGCAGAAGTTATCTATGTCTAAATCACAGAGCTTCAAATCTAAACATGCAATAATGATCATGTTCAATTGTTCACAAAACTCTTACGCCAAATCTCTTTGCACTAAGTTTTTTTGCTCACCTAATGCTGGATCAGGTTATCAATAGTGCTCTCACATATATTAAACAACCTAATATTTTCGGCTTTCTAGATGATTTGTCTAAGAAATCGATTTTAAAGCAAGCAGAGATGAAGAACCAAAAGATAATCCTAACAGATAGCAATTCTACAAACTCTTCATCAACCTTTGAAAAGCCCTAAGTCAACTAGCAAATTACTTAGACATTATAATGGAATCACAAAAACATAACTGAATAAAATTGCATTGAAAGAATGAAATAAAAACAAAGGAGGTTCGAAATCTTCTCCAAAAAGAGTACATGATCTGTCTCCCCGAAAGCTCTCAATAAAAACCTTTCTAAGCTCTCTGAATTCTCAAAAACTAAGATAAAAGCTAACAATGGCTGAAAACCTAATATATACAAGCTAAAACATGATCTGGGGTATTCTTGCAAATACTGAAACTTTTAGGCCAATTTTGCAAATAATCTTTAAACTTTTAATAAAACAGCCATGCTCCTTCCTTTATAGGTGACGAGTGTCACCATAGATGGTGACGAGCGTCACCAAATTGCATACTTTCTGCTCCGAGTTGTACACTTCATGGCTTCATTTTGCAATGCTCCAAAAGCTTCAATATCTCCAATTATGCTCCAGACATGCTATAACCTGCGAAGACTCTACTGGGACTCTAAAAAGACCAAAAAGACTCAATAAAAAGGACTTATATCATGGCTAAAACAATAAAAACCATAATATATCAATTGCTTGATGTTTGCCTTTGTTAGAAATCCCCATTTTCACTCTTGAAAACCACTGTCCCACAATTGCTTGGAACCTTGAGTCTTGCTTTTAATTAATTGTCTTTAAGATCATCTTGTTTAATTCTTGCTTTAGTAGTCATTCTTGCTTAGTTCTTGTTTAGTCATTGCCTTAAGTTCATTGTTTAGTTTTGTTCACTTGCATTTAGTTTATGCTTTTTTTCATTGCATTATTAGGTTATTAGACTTGTCCTTGTTCAATCGAAACCCCATCATTGCTTAGTTTATGGCATTGTTTGCATCTCATCATCGATAAATTGGATTGATACCTGATCCCTATTCTACAACTGTTTAGAGGCTAAGGACATTTGAGTTTAGACCTGCAAAATCTTGTTTCAAATTGGCATTGTTGCCATTTGTGGATTGTTTGAGTTTAATATTGTTGTTAGACTAAGTTCTTTACTTTAAGAGTTACTAATTTGCTCTGTTTTCTGTGCTCTGTTTTTTCAGGTATTTGTATGAATTTGAGGTCTAAAGGCTCATCAAATCTGACTCCCTTCATTGACAACATTCATAAGAGAAGAGCTGTAAGACAGAGAGTTCAAGAGTTAGAAAAACTGAGCATGGCAGAGCAAGAAGCTCAGTTACCATATGTTGGTGTTGTTGGACAAGCACCATTACAACAAGCTGCAGCACACATAGAAGAAGCACAAGAAGCTTTGAACCAACCAGCTGGAGTTCAGGGATTACGAGTACCAGTTCACGCACCTAGAGATGCATGACCAACAGGACTTGGTGATGCACCTGATACTCACCACCACAGGAATGGCATTTACGCTCCAGCTGTACATCAAAACCACTTCAAGATCAAGCTTGGGGTGATCAACATGGTGCAAGGCAACAAATTCCAAGGGATGCCCAATGAAGACCTTTTGGATCATCTTGACCAGTTGGATAAGGTGTGTGGTATGACCAAGATTCAAGGAGTCTCTGAAGATGCTTTAAAGCTGAGCTTGTTCCCTTTCAGATTAGGTGACAAATCAAATCAGTGGGAGAAGACACTTCCACAAGGTTATATATCTACTTGGGATGAATGTAAGACAGCATTCCTCAACAAATTTTTCAGCTCCACCCGAACAGTAAAGCTGTGGAACACCATAAGCAGTTTCACTCAGCATGGGAATGAGACATTCGCTGAAGCTTGGGATCAGTTCAAGTCTTACACTTTACAGTGCCCACACCATGGCTTCACAAATGAAAGCTTGATGTCTACTTTGTATAGAGGAGTGACGCCAAAGTACAGGATGCTCTTGGATGCAGCATCAAATCGAAGTTTGATACGCAATACTGTTGTAGATGGTCTAGCTCTTGTGGAGAACTTGGCACTTTTTGATGGAAACTATGGTGAAGAATATGACAGAACATCTAGAGAAGTTGTAAGCGCTGAAGGTGAGAGCACAACAAAGAAGGAGATTAAAGCTTTGAATGACAAGTTAGACAAGCTGCTGAGTGTGTCTTTCAAGAATGTCAGTTTTGTTGGTGATAATGTTGCTACACAAGAAGAAGATGGGATAGTTGTAGATGAAGAAGCCTTCTACATGAATCAACAAAGAGGCGGTTTTAACAACTACAGGAACCATCCCAACTTCTCTTATAGAAGCACCAACGTGGCCAACCCTCAGGATCAAGTCTATCCATCACAAGCTGCTCAACAAAACCAAGGAACCAAACCTATTGTTCCTTTCAACAAGCAGAACAACTTTGCTCCAAGACCACCATTTCAGGGCGGTTTTCAACAAGCTAACTTTCAGCCAAGACCAGCTTTTGTCCCACCAGGTTTTGGCAATACACAAACCACTTCTAGCACTCAAGATGTTGATTTAAAGCAGATGATGCAACAGTTGTTGAATGGTCATGCCAACACCACTATAGAGCTGCACAAGACGTTCGCTGAAGTGCACAACAAAATAGACGCTACTACTTGTGACCTGAATGACAAGTTAGATGCTCTGAACCAAAGAGTCAAGTCTCTAGTAATTAAAGGCGCTTCATCTTCAAAAGCTCAGAATCAGTTACCAGAAAAGAGTGAAGCAAATCCTAAGGAATTCTGCCACTTGCTTGCTGAAGAGGATGAAGAGTTTGATGATGAACATGGTTCATTGGAAGCCCTTGGCATTATGCTTCAAGAGATGCAATTACATGTGGACATGTTAAAGACTGAGTGTGGGAGGAATGTCATCAACGTCACCATTGATGATCAAGAAGCTGTTGATATTGTAGAGAAGTTCCTCCAAGGGGTAGATGAAAGCTTGAACAGAGAAGAAGAGCAAGAAAGAGCCACACACGAAGCTGATGAGAAAGAAGAGGCTGAGTGATAGCAGGATAAACTACTAAGCAAATCCTAACATACTCATGTCATTGCAGCATGTAAGGTATTAATCCATATGAGTTCTTAAGGCACCAAGAATACAGCAAATCACTTAAGTCAAGCTAGATTCAAAATGGCAGTTGTAAACAAAAGTAACAAGTCTAAAGACTGAACTAAGCAAAGCAGGAAATTCAGATATATGAAGTAAGGATCTAAGATGGAGGGTTATTGATTAAGAGGGGATTATAACCTAATTAGTGATGCTTCAAAATCAATCAAACAATACTATCTTCAAGGCATAGGATTAACAAGTATAAGTAGCTCAATTCTTTGAAACTAATCACTTTGCTAAGCACACATTCAAGATAAAACCCTTTACTTAAACACATGATAAGCAAGCATTCAGAACAGAACTCCAATCCTATAAAGCCAAAACGCACCTTAGACATCTAATTCCTTAAGCTAAGCATACAAATCCTCTAGGAGACTCTAAGCAGCATTTCATCAAACACTTACCAGTCGCTAGAGAAAGCCAAGATACTAAACAAGCCTGGCCAAGACTAATCTAGTGTTTAGCACATCTAATAGAGAGAAGACAATCATATTAAGCATAAGACATCACTAATCTAGTCCTAAAACCCCTCTAATATATCCCATCTCAAACCCTAGATAAGACTACTCACTAGCCATAGTCAAAACAACAAATTCCAAAGAGAAAAGATGGTTAAGCATGATTAGGAAGCAGAATAAACAAGAATAGATCGAAGGCAAATACAGAAATTCACTAAATCAAACTAGCTCTTACACAGCAAAGCTGAAAAAGAAAAGGTTTTAAATGCAAGAACAGAGAGAAAATAACAAGATCTAAGTTGCCTAACCATTTTAGAACTTTTGTATTTATAGGGAAACTAGGAAACCCCTAGTAACCCAAGACTAAACGAAAAATAAGCTGACACGGACAGACCATATCGACACTGAACATCGATATACATATCGTTATCATCTTCTCTTTTGGGTTGTATCGATGTCTTCTGGTCGATATGCACGTCGATGCAGAAGCTTTCCAAGTTGTATCGGTTTGGTCTCCAGGGTGTGAAGTCGATACAATCACCCTTTGGTTAAAGCTCATCGATCAAGCAAGTCGATATGGCACCTCGGTATTGTCCTGTCATGTGTATCGTTTTTGGACGTCGATACACTACTTGATATGGACTCCATTCTGCTGCATTGAGGTGTCTAAGTCGATATGCTTCCTTCACACTATGCTTCCTTCTGTATCGATGTTGAAGTGGTCGATATTCCCCATCGATATGCTCCGTATCGATTACATGATGTCGATATCACCATCAATATTGGTCCATCCGCCCTTTGTCTCTTGCCATGCTCCATTCGCGGCTCACACCCATTGCACCACATGACATTCACACTCCTTCAAGTACCTGAATAAAACTCCAAATGCATGCAAAATGCAATGCAGCTCCTAAAACTACACTAACTCATAAATCTATGCAAATGGGACAAGAAGAAGCAAAATATGCATGTTTAGAGACTAAAACTAGTGATGAATGCAAGCTAAAATGGTATAAATAATGTAGATATCAACACCTCCACACTTGTCTTTTGCTTGTCCTCAAGCAAACAAACCAAGACAAGGAGGAAGTGAGGTTTGAAGGTGGGCACTCAAATCCAAAAATGCAAAGGTAAAGAGATGGGATCAATGCTTAAGTTCCTAGTTGTGGGATGCAAACATAATCAACTGTGCTTTAAAGAACTTAGCCATGCTCATCATGCTTGAAAATGATCTCAAATCTCAACTTAGACAAATGCTCAAATCAATCAACTCTTTAACATTCAATTAAGCTCAAAACCATGAATCATGTTTATGCAAATCAAGTGAAGACATTTGGTTCAAAGGGTAAGGTTATAAGATTAAAATGATCTCATTTCAGCATAGGGTTCACAAACATAAGGGATCACTCAATGAAAATGATTCTATCTTATGCAAAATGCGAAAGGTAAAAGCACATGTATGCATGTAAATCAAAGCTCCCTTCTACCCTTTTACCCAAAGATTTATCCTATATACTTCTAAACCCCAAAATGAGTCCCTAAGTCTACCCTTCTCCTAAACTCTACCCTTTCTCCTTCTTCATGGTTGGGGAAACTTCTTCTTTTTGCTTGTTTTGCTGCTTCTTTGGTTAGGACTTGCTCCTTTTTGTTGAATTGGCGCCATTCTTCACCTTTGGTGGATTGCCTTGGGTCTAATTTTCTTCTTTTGATTGACCCTTTCAAAGCTTTGCTGTTGGCGCCTTTCTTTATTGAACACTTTGAGCCTTTCTTCCTTTTACTTAACCACATCTTATCCTTATTTCCCCACAGTACCATACCATACTTTTCCCTCTTCTTTCAAAGCATATAAACATGAAGTTCAAACCACTTAACTCTACCCTTTTATCCAAAAACTCCTAACCTAGAATCAAGCTCAAGATGCAAGCTGATATCAACAAGAGAGCTTATCATTGCCAGCCTTATTCCTAACACTTTTTGCCTAGACAAAATTCAAAAATGATATGCAAAGGCCTCACAACTCTCAAGATCGTGTTTAAGCTCAAGAGGAGGTTTGGTTGAGGGAGTGGATAAGCTATTTGGATCAACAAGAGTGGTGAGAAGGAAAAAGATGATCCATATATGTATATGGTAGCCATGAATACACTTTTCAATGCACAAACATGATAATTAAAGATTCAAATTGAGGTTCAAGTTGATAGAGTTGATTTTCAAAGAGCAAATGCTTTCAAAATGAGATGAGGACATCAAATTTAGCAATTCAAGCATGGTTTAGTCTTAACTTCTAGCTTTCTCATGATGCATCAAACAACTAACCACTTAAAAACTGAAATCATCTAAACACTAAGCATTTTACGAGGAATTATCATCATCATGCCCTATGCAAATGTAATGCAACCTATATGAAAAATACTAGACTCAATCCTAAAAAAATGAATGCAACTACATGCTTTTCTTTTTGGTTTGCAAAACATGCAAATGTTTCAGATTTTTCATTTTTTTTTGTTTTTAAATAAACTTAGATGAATACATGAGACTCAAAGATGGGTGAAAATGAAAAAACTAAGAAAACAATAAACAAAGTCAAACCCCAAATCCCTCCCCCACACTTAAATTACACAATCCCTTGTGTAATAAAAGAGTAGAAGAGAGAAGCAACAAGAATATATTACAAGAACTAAAAAAAATGCAATGGTATATACAATGGAGGAGTTTGTGGTACCTTAGAAAGTTGTGTGAGAGGTGTATGAGGCGCCTTCTTGTTCATTGTCCTCACGATCCTCATCTCTCTCTTCAATTGCTGGTCCTCCTTGATAGAGCTGAATTTCATCTGGGAAGCCGATATTGCTCCTTATAGTGATGGTTGTATGCAGCGGATTTGGAAGGAGGAATCTTGAGAAAGTTGTAGACATGCTGCCCTTTGATGCGCCTCTCAAGGAAGTGAGTCCTTCTGAGATAGTCCAGTTCTAGCCACAATGATTCCAAGGCATCTCCAGCATGCTCCTCTAAGTTCACACCACTGGCCATCAAGATGGCTGTCACAGCTCCTCCTATGTGAAGCTGTGGGTTCTCCTCCCTTGTTCCTTTGTTTATGATCCAGCTCTAATAGGAGTAGAGCTTCTCCATCAGCATAGTCACATAGCAAGGGTACTTGGTTGGCGGTCATTTGATAACAAGGATTCTTTTGCAGAGTGTATGCAATGATGTATCAAAGCTCAAATGCAACACTTAGTTATAGTAAAGTATGCAAGCGAGTATCAATCCAATCCTAGGAGCTAGAAAGATCAGTGAGAATGCAATGATCGAGTAAAGCTAGGCAAATGATGAATGATTTTGTAAAATTCCTAAAAAGTAAATGCAACGACTAAATGCAAGGCAAAACTATTTTAAAATTACTAGAAAAGAGTGAACTACCACGACGAACAAACAGAATGATTAAAATGCAAAGCTATGAATTTATAAAAATCGACTAGTGGATCGACCACAGGATCGACCACTAGATCGAGCAACAACGATCGATCTCGTCTAAAAGTTCAGGCGTAATGAAACTAATGACCAGGATGCAACAGGTAACAAGCGAATGACTTGCAAAGGTGTAAGAATACTAAGAAAGAGGGTCTAGGGTTGAGATTCACGTTCAGGGGTTTCAAAGGTTCAAGCTTGGTTTGAAAACTCTAGATCTACTCACTTTGTGAGGTTCTCTATGCCTTGAAAACAAAACAAGGCCCATCCATGGCGTGTTGTATGGATCACTCTCTCATTCTCTCCTCCAGACCCATGGCGTTTGGCGGAAAAAAAGATTGAGAGGCAAGGAAAACAGATCTCAAACACGCGGCTTAACTAGTCCTCTAAACTACCATGGCGTTTGGGAAAGAGTAACTAGCCTCTAGGATGTGACTTTCAGAGATCTCTGGATCCTGTCAAGGTAAGAGCTCTCTCTGATCATAAAGATCTTGGCGTGAGACTCTTTAAGCCTTAAGAACTTAACATCCTAGAAAAGAAAGCCTTTAAGAACAAGAAAACTCCAAAATTGAAAACCTTTTCCACCCCTTCAAATCCTCTCAACCCCAAAACCCGATTAAACTACTCACTACACATTAAGTAAATCAAGCAAAGCATGAAAGATGAAACGATGAACATGAAAGACGATATATTAAACTTAAACGATTCGATACAAATCAAGAAAAAGCTTTTTCAAAATCCAACAATGGCGGAATCGCCTTCAAGCAGAGAGAAAAAGATGATAAAAAGATAAAAATGAAAACGTGTTCTCCAAAGCATGCTCGCCGCCTTGCCAAAACAGGCCAAACAATTTGATGGTCCCCGCTTCGCTAGCGGCCAAAAGCGGTTAAAGTACACTTAGATCAACTTCGGGATCGAGCAGCTCTCTTGATCATTTTCAGACATCATGCCTTCAGCTCGATCTTTGTCTCGATCTCCCTCGGTGTATCGGGTGCTTCGTTCGATCTTGGAGTCGATCTTTGGAGGATCGAGTGGTGGACTCGATCTGGCTCTCGCTCTGCATGGCGTCATTCACGTCCGTACTCCTTGATCGATCGCTTCACTCGATTTCCGTCTCCATCAGTTCCCTTGGATCGGCTGGGCCACTCGATCTTTTGGTCGATCTCATCTAGATCGACCGGCCATGCTCGAACCTCCTCTCGATCTCTGGTCCTTAGCAAGCATTCCTAAATTCTTCAAGTCCCACGAACTTCCTCACGAGCCTCAACACGTCCACGAACCCTCCAAGGCTCCAAAGTAGCCGAAAACAACCTGTTTGTGATGCAAAATGCAAGAAATATGCATATGCTAGTGCAGGAACACTCTAGGACCTAAAGTGATGCAAACTAACCTAAAATGCAATGTATATGCGTGAGAAACTAACTTATATGTATGCAAAATACATGGAATATGCAGCTATATCAACTCCCCCAAACTTACCTTTTGCTTGCCCTCAAGCAAACAAAATTAAAGAAGGGAGAGAGGTTTTAAAAGAAACGGGGGTATAAGCATCTTGCAAAGGTGCTTTTCGAATAAATCAATCTCATTGTCCTAGTTACCAGTTCTAAAATACAATACACACACTCATACTCCAAAGAACTTAGCCATACTCATTGCACAAAGAATTTCAAATCATGACTCTCTTATTCCAAACAATCAAAGAAACTCATCCTTTAACATTCATTAATGACCGAACCATGAATCAAACTTATGCACTTTAAAGCAAAACACATTTGGCTAAGGATAAAGGTTATGAGCATAGAATGATCTCATTTTTAAAGAGGGTTTATTTTAAGCAAAGGGTTTCTCTCGAAAATTGTAAGAACTTTATGCATAATGCTAAAGGTAAAGGCAATTGATGCATACATGATCAGATTCTCATCTACCCATGTAAACTAACAATGATCCTAAAAACCCCTCTCATTTACTTTCTTTAAGCTCACTCATCCTCCTAAAATCTACCCTTATCTCCAAAGCAAAAGCTTAGCAACCCCAAATCAAAACAGAAAACATCTTAACTCTTTTAGGTTAGTGAAACGGTTTGAAAATATTAAGCTCCTTATATCTTATTGATAGCTCTCTTATTATATTTTTTTTTCTTTTTATTTCTTTCTTTTTTTTTTTTTTTTTTTTTTTTTTATTTTGGCACTTAAGCTCTTTTACATATATATTTTTTTTATTTTTGAGAGAGCTATCTTCTGAAATTATTGGAGCATTATACTTTTTAAACACAAAACCTTTCACTTAAAACCTTTTTCTTACTTCAAAAACCAAACTCTTTTGAAACCGAAAGCATATAAATATGAAAGCAACCCCAATGATCCCCCAAACTTATCCTAAGCCTACATCTAGCTTCAAAGTGCAAAGCTAGCTAACATATGAGAACCTAATAATGTCGCCTAAACGTAACACTTTATGCTAAGTTCAAACCGGAAGAGGCCTCACAATGATGTCACACACGAAAACTTGGCTTCAAAGAAAGGTAAGGGTCAAGGTAGGAGTTCTACTTAGGCTCACAAAGAGTGGTAAAAGGAAGAAGAGAGCCTAAATATTTTTAAGATCCATGTGTTCAATTTCAAGTGCATAAGAATGATATTTAAAAATTCAAGTTAAGGTTTTCACTTAATAGGATAAGTTTCAAATCATGAGTGTTCAATTCAAGTCAACGAAAATCAAAACTAGTGATCCAAGCATGGTAAGAACTTACTTTCAAAGTGTGAGCAAAGCATTAGAGAACTACCAACTAGGATATTGAAACCATCCATAAGCTTAAAACACCTTTTTTAAGAAAACTTTAACCCCTTATGCAAATGTACACAACCTAGATGCTTAAAAATTTTTAGACTCAATCCTAAAATGCTTAACAAGATGAATGCAACTACATGAATTTCTTTTTGAAAATTTTTAAAAATTTTACCAATTTTTTCCTTTTCTTTTCTATGCCTTAGATGCATGCAAGACTCAAGTTATGCAAAGATAAAATAAGATCAAAATAAACAAGTCAAACCACACACATACTCCCCCAAACTTGAATGACCTGTCCCGGTGGCAAACACGTTCGAGAGAGTTCAAAACACAAAGCAAAATGAAGAAAACATGAATGGTATATACAATGGAAGAAGGTTGTTACCTCGGGTCTAGTCTCGGCTGGAACTTGAAGATGTTCCAGAGGAGCTAGATTCTACGGCCTTGCCTTCGGAGCCTGGCTCTTGAAGAGAGAGGTGCGCCGGTTGAATGTTGCTGCCTTGAGTCTCACGGATGACAACTCCACCGGTTGAAAGCCTCCTCTTCTCGGGTTGTTGAACCTCCTCACTTGCGGCCTTCTTAGGCGAGCCACCTTGAAGCGATTTGACCTTCTTGGCAAGCTTCTTGAGCATTTTGCCTTTCCACTTGTTGATTTTCCTTTGCATCTCCACAACAGATGCTAGGAACTTCTCCGTCTTGGTTCTTGGCTCGAAATCGATCTTGGGAAGGGTGTAGGCCTCGGGCATCTCATCTTCCGTGGCAGGGGACTCAGAACTTGGGCGTGGAGCGATTGCTTGGGCAGGCGTTCCTCCTAGAGGAGCAAAGCACTCTTCCACGGTTGGCAAGAACTCGATGTTCCCAACACCAAACAGCTCAGTCTCGTCTTTGTTTGGCAGGATGCACACTCTCTTCTCATTATCCGCGTCTATGAAACGGTAAGCGTAGAACCCTTCTGCTGGCGTGCGTCCCAAGCTGTCGGTATTCCTCATGTAGATCTCATCCATGAAAGCTCTAGCCGGGACGGGTGTAAACTCGTGTATTGGTATGCCGGCTTGCACGAACAGAGGTGTGAGGAAGCCGCTGATGAATGAAGAGCTTGCCTTGCACCGCAAGGCATATGCTTTGTACTTCACCAAAGAAGCAGCAAGTACGCATCCGTAGTTCAGGTCATCACCGAGTTCATCCTCCATAGGCTCATCATTCTCCGCCGGAACACACAGCAAATGCTTCACGCCTTGGAACAAGAAGCAAAGCTCGGTCTTCGTGACCGTGGGAGCAACTGACTGTCCGCTGAATGTGTTGTTCCTACACACTCATAAGATAAAAACATAAAACTGGAAAATAAATAAAGGAAGGATATGTACAGGATAGACATGGGAATGCCTCCCAAGTGCGCTTTCTTTAACGTCTTTAGCTAGACTTTACTTGGTTTAGGCAGATGGTGGGTCTTGGAGAAGCATTGAGGTGCTCTCTTTGTCAAATGCACTTGCCATCTATGGCTTAACTCTGTGTCCGTTCACTATGAATGCATTCCCACTCTTGCCGACCAACGTGACAGCTCCGTAAGGTAATACTTCCTTGATTTCATATGGACTGCTCCACCGTGACTTTAGCTTCCCTGGAAAGAGCTTGAGCCTCGAGTTGGAAAGCAGCACCAAACTCCCTTCCTTAAGCTCTTTAGGTACCAGCTTCTTGCCATGAGCAGCCTTGGTACGTTCCTTGTAGATCCTAGCGCTTTCGTAAGCGTCCAGCCTTAGCTCATCAAGCTCGTGCAACTGGATCAACCGCTTCTCCTGAGCCGTCTTCAGATCAAAATTCAGCCGCTTCACAGCCCACAACGCCCTATGTTCCAGCTCAACAGGAAGGTGACATCCTTTGCCGTAGAGAAGAGTGAAAGGAGTGGTACCAATAGGCGTTTTCAAAGCAGTCCGGTACACCCACAAAGCATCGTCCAACTTCATTGCCCAATCCTTCCGAGTTGTCCCAACAGTTCTTTCGAGTATCGCCTTTATCTGACGGTTAGAGACCTCCACTTGGCCACTCGTTTGAGGATGGTAAGGTGTAGCTACCTTATGCTTCATGCCATACTTCTTTAGCAGATTTTCAAACAGCTTGTTGATGAAATGGCTCCCTCCGTTACTTATCACCACCTTGGGAACTCCAATCCTCGGAAAAATAATGCTCTTAAAGAGCTTGATCACCACCTTAGAGTCGTTTGTTGGGGAAGCAATGGTCTCAACCCATTTAGAGACGTAATCAACAGCTACAAGTATGAACTTGTTGCCGTATGATGAAGGAAACGGCCCCATGAAGTCTATGCCCCACGCGTCAAAGACGTCTACCTCAAATATGGGAACTTGAGGTATCTCATTCCTCTTAGTAATATTCCCTGCTCTTTAACATGCCTCGCAGCTCATCATACTTTGTAGTTTGAATCTTTTCTTGACTTCAATATAAGTTTGCATTTCCCTTTTTGTTTAGTCTCTCTGATCATGATTAGCTATCTATTTCTCTTTGATTTGATGGTTTTAATGGTGATTAGTGAGTAGTACCTTTAGAGATTTGAGATGGGTTAGGTTTAGGGAATTTAATGCTTAATTTATGATGTCTTAGTGTTAATTCTTCCATTTAATTTTTTGATTTCTGTGTTTAATGCCTGATTAGCCCTAGCTAAGTTGATTAGGATCTTTGGCTCATTTATGCCTACGAAGTGTTTGATGAAATGCATGAACTGCTTTGCAAGAGAATTGCGTGTCCTAGCTCAGGAGATTGGCAGTCTAGGAAGTTATTTGGCAATATAGGATTGATGAATTGTCTTAATGCTTGCTGTCTATCATTTCACTAATAAGAATTAGTTCTTGACTTGATTATTAGTAAAGAGATTAGTGTCAAGAGATTGTATTAGTCATATAAATGAATTCTATGCATAAAGAATAGCATTGTGTGAGTTTGTAAGCATCTTAGATTAAGTTGAGAGTTTCCTAATATCAATTATCCCATCTTAAGTCCTGTCATTTCGAAATTGTTCTGTTTTTGCTTATGGTCTAGTTGTTTTGCTTACTGTTCACTTTTGGTTTGGTGTTCGCTTCAAGTTTGTTTGATTATTTAGGTTGGTAGAGTTAATCTTCTCTACTCCTGATTGAATTAAGAGCTCTATTGCACTCTTGCTGCTTCAAACTTCCCCTTATAGATTGACTAAACTCAATGCTACAATGGCTAATGTGGGCTGAGGATTGAGATAAGATATAAAACCTATATCAATTTGGTGTCGTTGCCAATTGGGGAATACTTTGTTTAATAGGATTTGTAGAGATCTTGAGATTTAGCTTTCTTATTTTCGTTTTTGGTTATTGCTTACTCTTCTTGGTCTATAATTTCTTTTGTAGGTACCAAAACACTTACTCTTAAGTGTCTACAACTACAACTGATGTTCAAGGTCAAGAATTTTGGGTTTGCAGCAGCAGAAATCATTTGTTGAAGATTGTAAGAAAATATGGTTAGGACAGCAAGGTCCACATGGTTTACAAGGAGCTTTGGTTTTGAGAGATCAAAGAACATTGAGACCTATAGGTGCTGCAGATATACCATCAAGCTATGCTTCAAGACAAGGTATTTTTCCACCTATGGAGACTCACCACTATGAGATAAAGAGCTGCATGATTGCTATGGTTCAAGAAAGGAAGTTCTTTGGATTGCCTAACCAAGACCCTCTTGAGCATTTGGATCACTTTGAGAGGATTTGTGCTATGATAAAGCTTAGTGGAGTTTCAGATGATGGATTCAAGCTCATATTGTTTTCATTCTCTCATAGAGATGGAGCTCAAATGTGGGAAAAGTCTTTGGCACAAGGAAGTATCACCTCTTGGGAACAATGCCAAATTCAAGAATGAGATCTCAAATTTCAAACAATGGTCCAATGAGAGCTTTCGAGACACTTGGGAAAGATTTAAAGGCTTTACTAAACAATGCCTTCATCATGGCTTCACCAAGGAAATGCTTCTCTCCGCTCTCTATAGAGGTTTTCTACCAAACATTAGAATCCTTCTAGATACAGCTAGTAATGGCTATTTCTTTGGCAAAGATGTTGATGAAGGATGGATACTAGTGGAGAACATGGCGTTCATCAAATGGGTTTATGTGTATGAGTTTGAGCAACATTCATAGGCAGCTGAAGAGAAGTTTGAAACAGCAATGCATGCGATGAAGGCTTTGTAGGAAAAGGTGGACATGGTGTTCAATGGAGCCACCAAACCTCTTCAAACTGTTAATACACATAGCAAATACATAGAACATCAAGTCAAATCTGTTCAGATCCAAGAGGAGCAAGAAATGAGACAAGGCTATGATGTTTGTCAACAACAGTCCAATGGATGCCCTTATATTCAACAACATCAAGGCTTTTCTTCTCAAACAGTTGGCGCCAACAAATCTTAGCTCTCTCAAGATTTGAATATTAAGCAACTTCTTCTACAAATGTAACAACTCCAAACTGCAGAAATTCAAAGCAGTTTGGCTGTCATTCAAAGCAATATGGCTTATATTCAAAGCAATATAACTGAAGTTAAGAGAAGTATGGCTGCTGACATCCAAAGGAGTATTGAATCTACAAGCAACAACCTCCAATCCTAACTAGACTCTTGAATCTGAAGCTAAGTAAGCAAGAGAGTCATGCACAATCATCTCACTCTTCACTATTACAAGAAATTATCTAAGCTGTCACCTTAAGGAGTGGGAAGCAGCTCCCTCCAAGAGTGGCACCTTCTACACCCAATGTGGATATTGAGGAACAAGAAGAAGGGGTGGTGGTCAAAGATGTTGAAGAAGCTAAGGAAGATGAAGTGGTTGAAGCTGAAAAATGTTCAAAGAACAGCAAAGCCAAAGAAGTAGCTAAGGAGAAACCAAAAGAAGCACCTAAGGAGTTAGTCAAAGAACCAAGATACATTCCTCCACCATATCAGCCTACAATACTATTTCTTGGAAGGTTCAAGAAGCAGCTAATTGCTAAGTATAAAGGTCTCTTTGATGAGCAGATGTAGAAGATTCAGCTTACTATGCCATTGCTAGATGCTTTTGTCTTGGTTCCACCCTACCAGAAGTTCTTGAAGGATGATGTGGTTGGGAGAACAAAATATCTGTAAGAAATGGTGGTACTAATACATGAGTGCAATGCCATCTTTCAACAACAAAAGATGACTCCTAACAAGCTCAGTGACCCAGGAAGTTTTACTTTGCCCTGCTTTATAGGTCCACGACTGTTTGAGAAATGCTTGTGTGACTTAGGAGCAAGTGTAAGCTTAATGCCTTACTTTATAGCCAGGCACCAAGGCTTCACTGAGTTTAAGGACTGTAGAATCTCTTTTGTATTGGCTGATAGATCAGTGAGGCTCCCCAAGGGACTGCTTGAAGATGTGCCAATCAGAATTGGGAATGTGGAGATGCCAACTGACTTTGTGGTCTTAGAGATGGATGAGGAGCCTAAAGATCATCTCATACTTGGGAGACCCTTCTTAGCCACAACAGGAGCTGTCATTGATGTCAAGAAAGGGAAGATTGAGCTGCAATTGGGTAAAGACATGTCTCTGAAATTTGACATCAAGCAGATCATGCAACAGCCTACACTTGAAGGTCAAGTGTTCAAGATAGAGATCTTAGAGGAGCTGCATAATGAGGCTCAAGAGGAGCTGTGATGTGATGACAAACTCTAAGTGATTTTGACAAAGGAGCATGGGGAAGATGATTATTTGGATAAGGAGAGCTTGGGTTATATGGTAAGGCTAGACTCTCACAAAGCCTTAGAAGAAGAGGAACGATTTGAGAAGCTGGAATACACAAAGAAAGAGGTGCTCTCAGTTCATGAAGCTGGTTCTCCAAGCAATGAAGCTGGCGCCAAAGAGCAGAGCAGCTTAGGAGGGGACTGGAGTGAGGTTTAAGCACCCAAGGTGGAGCTCAAGCCTCACCCTAAAGGGCTAAGGTATGTCTTCTTAGGCTCTAACTCTACTTATCTTGTAATTTTCAATGATAACCTCAATGATGATGAGATCATTTCTCTTGTCAATGTGCTAAAGAAGTTTAGGAAAGCCATTAGATATTCACTAGATGATACCCAATGTATCTCTCCTAACCTCTGCACTCATAGGATCCATCTAGAGGATGAGACAAAAACTTTTGTAAAACCTCAAAGAAGATTGAATCCTAATCTGAAAGAATTTGTTAAAAAGAAAATCTTAAAATTGCTTGATGCTGGTGTGATTTACCCTATCTCAGACAACACATCGGTCTCACCAGTCCATGTGGTGCCTAAGAAAGGAGGAATCATTGTAGTAAAAAGCAAAAATGATGAGTTAATACCCACTAGAACTATAACTGGTCATAGGATGTGCATAGACTACACAAAACTTAATTCTGCTTCTAGGAAAGATCATTTCGCTTTGCCATTCATAGACCAGATATTAGAAAGATTCGCTAATCATAAGTATGATTGCTTCATAGATGGGTATAGTGGTTTTTTCTAGATCCCAATTCACCCTACTGGTATGGAAAAAAGCACATTCACATGTCCTTATGGCACCTTTGCATATAGAAGGATGCCATTTGTACTGCGCAATGCCCCAACAACAATTCAGAGGTGTATGACCTGCATATTCTCTGATGTACTTGAAGAGATGGTGGAGGTATTCATGGATGACTTTAGTGTCTATGGATCCTCCTTTGGTGTCTGCTTGTCAAATCTTTCTCAGGTTTTACATAGATGTGAAGACACTAAGCTGGTTCTGAATTGGGAGAAATGCCATTTCATGGTCCAAGAAGGCATAGTGATGGGTCACAAGATTTCAGAGAAGGGGATAGTAGTGGACAAGGCCAAGACAGAAGTGATGCTGCACTTATAGCCTCCAAATTCAGTCAAGGGAATCATAAGCTTCTTGGGACATGCTGGTTTCTGTAGGAGGTTCATCAAGGACTTCTCAAAGATAGCAAGACCATTGACAAGCCTTCTATGGAAGGAGACAGAATTTGTCTATGATGAAGACTGCTTACAAGCTTTCCTCACCCACAAAGAATCTTTAGTCAGTGCGCCCATAGTGCAAGCTCCAAACTGGGATCTCCCCTTGCGATCATGTGTGATGCAAGTGATTATGCTGTGGGAGTTGTCTTGGGACAATGAGTGGACAAGAAGCTGCATGTCATCTATTATGCTAGCAGGACAATGGATGAAGCTCAAACCAGATATCCTACAACTGAGAAAGAACTCCTAGCAGTTGTCTTTGCATTTGAAAAGTTCAGGACCTACTTGGTTGGGTCTAAGGTGATAGTCTACACTGATCATGCTACACTAAGACACATCTATGCCAAGAAGGATACTAATCCAAGACTCCTTAGATGGATACTCCTCTTGTAAGAGTTTGACATGGAGATTGTGGATAAGAGAGGCATTGAAAATGGTGTACCTGATCACCCCTCAAGGCTAAGGATTGATGACATTGTCCTCATCAGTGATACTCTACCAGAAGAGCAGCTGCATGCTTTAGAAGTGAAGACAGCTGAAGTGATGAGTTTAGAAGAGAACAAACTGCCTTGTTATGCTGACTTTGTAAACTATTTGGTTATTGGCAAGATACCACTTGATATGATCATGGATAGCAGCAAGGACTTGGAGCAAGAAACAGATGAGCTTGTAGCTGAGGAAGAGCTTGTTGCAGAAGATGCTCTAGAAACGCCAATTAGACCCATGGCTCGATCTAGAGCCAAGACATTCAACCAAGCCATTGGATGATTTTAAAACACATTTGGAGCCAAACAAATCACAATGAAGACATTATCAACACGTCTTTGGTCTCCATACAATCTAAGTGATTCAACAAATGGATAAGTGATTCATAGGTGCTCTATTTCCCTTACCTTTGGTTTTGTCCCAATGGGTTTTCCAAAAGAAGGTTTTTAATGAGGCTTATGTTTCACTTCATCATAGTCAATTTTGTTAATCATAACCAGGCTCATAATCTATTATATTTTCGTGGCCAAGGGGAGTGCAAGAGTTATTTTTGAATTCAAACTCTGTTTTAATTATTTTGCTAGTTTTCGTGGCCAGGAGTGCATGTTCCAAGACTTGTCTTAATTGCCTCCTTTTCTTCATTTCGTCTCTTTCTCTCTTCTTTATAACTTCTCTTGTACTCTGGACGAAAATCTATCATTCTTTTTAATCAAAAGCCCTGTCTAAAGAAGATCATCTTGTTGGTGTGTATATCCATCAAAATCCTTAGACTCTTTGGTGTGTATATCTAGAATTGTTTAAGTCGTTATCTTGAAGCTCTTTCTGCAAGCTTCGCTGTTAACCATCAATCATTCAAACCATCATCCATCATCACGGCCTCACAGCCACATCTATCCATCTCTCAACTTGAAAAGTGTCGACTCCTTGGGAGGATCATATTATGTGGTATCAGAGTACACTTTGAAAGTTGAGTATTTTTTTCTATCAATTTTTATCAGTTCAATTTATCATCACCATTATCATTTCACCTGGATCATTATGACTCTTCATCTTCTTTGATTTCTTTTAAATCAGTTGTTTAAGACAGAAGATTTTGTAGAACTTTTTACTGGTGTTACTATTTCCTTATGCAAGGATGGGATCAGATCAACAAGCTTTACATGGAAGCTATGCTTGCAAAAATGGAGAAGATGATGAATGAAAAATTAGAGGCAATCAGAGAAGAAAATCATGCTCAAAGACTAAACCCTATTGGAGAAGCTAGACAATCAGAAGGGGAAAGGTCACAAAGAGAGCAAAGGAGACATCTTAGAGATGACGAAGCAGATAACTAATACAGCAATCATAGTGGCTCTTGTCAAAGGAGTCAAAGGGGGAATATAGGTGCCCGAGAAAGAACAGATCTCTTACAAGCCAACCTAGGAGGTCTTAAGATAAAAATTCCTGCATTCCATGGGAAGAATGATGCTGATGCTTATCTGGACTGGGAAAAGAAGATTGAGTTGGTCTTTGATTGTCAGCATTATACAGAAATCAACAGAGTAAAGGTAGCTGCTACAGAGTTTTATGATTATGCTATCAGTTGGTGGGATCAATTTGTGACTTCAAGGAGACGTAGTGGTGAGTTTCTCATAGAAACATGGTCAGAAATTAAGCGTATTATGAAAAGAAGGTTTGTGTCATCTCATTATCACCGTGAGCTGCATTCGAAGCTCAGAAAGCTCACTCAAGGGACCAGATCAGTAGAAGATTACTATCAAGAGCTAGAAACATTGATGCTTAGAGCTGATATTTCTGAAGGAAAAGAAGCAACAATGTCGCGGTTCTTAGGAGGATTAAACATATAAGTTCAAGACAGAGTGGAGATGCAACCCTATGAGGAGCTTGAAGAAATGTTACACAAAGCTATTCTGGTTGAGCAACAACTTAAGAGAAAGATATCTTCACGGCCAAGCTATGGATCTGATTCATCTAAACAGAATTATTCAAGAGAAAACAAGCAAGCTTTCACTCCAAAGTTTGATTCTAAACCGACCTCTACTTTGCAAGGCAAAGACAAAGGAAAACTAGAAGGAACAACTTCAAAGGTCTGTGATATCAGATGTTATAAATGTCAAGGAAGAGGACATTATGCAAATGAGTGCATCAACAGAAAGGTCATGATTCTTCTTGACAATGGAGAAATAGAGTCTGAAGAAGAGAAACAAGACAGTGATTTATCTCTTGATGAATATGAAGAGAGATCAGCTAACAGAGTGGCCAGAAGAACTCTGGGTATTCAAAGTCAAGCCAAAGAAGAAGAACAGAGGGAAAACTTGTTTCACACAAGGTGTCATGTTCAAGGAAAATTTTGTAGCCTGATCATCGATGGAGGAATCTGCACTAATGTAGCAAGTACAACAATGCTTAAGAAGTTCGGTTTAAAGGAGAATATGAAGAGAGACCAGCTAACAGAGTGGCCAGAAAAACTCTGGGTATTCAAAGTCAAGCCAAAGAAGAAGAACAGAAGGAAAACTTGTTTCACACAAGGTGTCATGTTCAAGGAAAATTTTGTAGCATGATCATCGATGGAGGAAGCTGCACTAATGTAGCAAGTACAACAATGGTTAAGAAGTTCGGTTTAAAGGAGAAGAAGCACCCTAAACCGTATCAAATTTAATGGCTCAACAACAGTGGAGAAATGAATTTCAAAAGCAACCAAACCGTGCCTATAACCATTAATAAGTATGAGGATGAGATTCATTGTGACGTTTTGCCAATGGAAGCTGGAAATTTACTTCTGGGACGACCATGGCAATCAGACAGAAAGGTAATACATGATGGTTTCACTAATCGTCATTCTTTTGTGTTCAAAGCTAGGAAAACCATTATCATCTCTATGACCCCTCAAGAAATTTTTGAAAATCAACTACAGATCAAACGCAGAGAAGAAAGGTTACTCAAACAACATAATTTCTTTATTAAAGCTAATGATGTTCAGAGAGCTATGTTTTTTTTTAAAATGTATGCTTCTGTTTGTGTTTAAAGAAACTCTTATGAGTTTAACTAACCTTACACCGGTGCTACCAAGTGAAATGAACACTCTTTTGCAGGACTACAAGGATGTATTCCCTGAGGACAATCCCATAGACTTGCCTCCCATTCGTGACATTGAACATCAAATTGACTTTGTACCAGGATCCTCATTGCCCAACCGTCCTGCTTACCGAACAAATCATGTGGAGACAAAAGAGCTGCAAAGACAAGTGGACGAGCTCATGGAGAAAGGACATATCAGAGAAAGCATGAGTCCATGTGCTGTTCCGGTTTTACTTGTACCTAAGAAGGATGGCAGCTGGTGCATGTGTGTTGATTGTAAAGCAATCAACAATATCACGGTGAAGTATCGACACCCTATCCCTAGATTAGATGATATGCTTGATGAATTGCATGGTTCTAGCATATTTTCAAAGATTGATTTAAAAAGTGGGTATCATCAAATTAGGATGAAAGAGGGTTATGAATGGAAAACTGCTTTTAAGACTAAACATGAGCTTTATGAATGGTTAGTCATGCCATTTGGGTTAACAAACGCACCTAGTATATTCATGAGATTAATGAATCATGTTCTAAGAGCATTCATTGGAATTTTTTTTGTAGTTTACTTTGATGACATCCTAGTTTACAGCAAAAGTTTATCTGATCATATAGAACATCTACAAGCTGTTGTGAGCATTCTTAGAAAAGAAAAGCTTTATGCTAACTTTAAGAAGTGTACTTTCTGAATAGATAATCTTGTGTCTTTAGGCTTTGTTGTGAGTGCAGATAAAGTTAAGGTTGATGAAGAAAAAGTTAAAGCTTTAGAGACTGGCCAAGTCCAACGACGGTAGGAGAAGTAAGGAGTTTTCACGGACTTGCTGGATTCTATAGGCGATTTGTTTAAGACTTCAGTATCATTGCTGCACCCCTCACTGAGATAATCAAGAAGGACGTGGGATTCAAGTGGGAACAAGCACAAGAGTACGCTTTCCAATCACTTAAAGAGAAGCTTACTAATGCACCTCTTTTAATGTTACATGATATCCTTAAAACATTTGAATTTGATTCTGATGCATCAGGAATAGAGATTGGAGCTGTTCTAATGCAAGATAAAAAAATCTATAGCCTTTTTCAGCGAGAAGCTTGGAGGTGCAACACTGAATTATCGTACAAATGACAAGGAGTTGTATGCTTTGGTCCAAGCTCTCCAAACATGGCAACATTACTTATGGTCTGAAGAGTTTGTCATACATACTGAGCATGAGGCACTCAAGCATCTGAAAAGGTAACAGAAACTCAACAAAATACATGCAAGGTGGGTTGAGTTCATTGAGGCGTTTCCATATGTCATCAAATACAAAAAGGTAAAGATAATGTAGTTGCTGATGCATTATCTCGAAGGTACACTCTACTCTCTACTCTTAATGGTAAACTTTTAGGTTTTGAGCAAATCAAAGAACTTTATGCAACTGATTCTGATTTTCATTAAACATATAAGTCTTGTGATAAGTTTGCTTCTGGGCGGTACAGAAAACAAGATGGGTTTCTCTTTTATGAGAACCGCTTGTGTGTTCCTAATTGTTCTCAGCGAGATTTGTTTGTTAGGGAAGCTCATGGAGGAGGACTAATGGGACACTTTGGCATTTCTAAGACACTGGAAGTAGTGAGAGATCACCTTCACTGGCCTCATATAAAACGTGATGTTGAGAGGATTTGTGGAAGGTGTAATACTTGTAAGCAAGCTAAGTCAAAGGTTCAACCCAACGATTTGTATATTCCTTTGCATATTCCTACTCATCCCTGGAATGATATTTCTATAGATTTTGTGATGGGATTACCTAGGACTAGGACTGGAAGGACTCCATATTTGTTGTGGTTGATGGATCTTCTAAGATGGCTCATTTCACTACTTGTCATAAAACTGATGTTGCATTGCATGTAGCTAATCTGTTCTTTAAAGAAGTAGTCTGTTTGCATGAGATGCCTAAGTCAATAGTTTCAGATAGAGACACTAAGTTCCTTAGTTATTATTGGAAAACTCTTTGGTCTAAGCTAGGAACTAAGCTCTTGTTCTCTACTACATGTCATCCGCAAACTGATGGGCAAACAGAAGTGGTTAATAGAACCTTAGGGACTCTCTTGCGTGCTTTGATAAAGAAGAACTTGAATTCTTGGGAAGAATGCTTGCCTCATATAGAATTTGCTTATAATCATGTCGTGCATTCTGCTTCCAAGTTTTCTCCTTTTCAAATTGTTTATGGATTTAATCCTATCTCACCTTTGGATATAATACCTTTACCTATGAGTGAAAGAACCAGCATTGATGGGAAAAAGAAAGCTGAAATAGTTCAACAGATCCATGAGAAGTCTAGAAGGGACATAGAAGAGAAAACTAAGCTCCACACTAAGCAAGCTAACAAAGGAAGGCACAGAATGGTCTTTAACGTTGGGGATCAAGTTTGGGTTCACTTGTGAAAGCAGAGGTTTCCAAATGAGAGAAAATCCAAGCTTATGCCAAGGATTGATGGTCCATTCAAGATCACCAAGCATATAAACGAAAATGCTTATCAATTTGATCTGCAAGGTAAGAATGATGTAAGTTCAAGTTTCAATGTTTCTGATCTAGTTCCCTTTATTGCAGATGAAACCGATTTGAGGTCAAATCCTTTTGAAGAGGGAGGGTGTGGAAGCCCGACCCGACTAACTAAATCGCAGCCATGCTTTCACTACATCTTAACAGTCCGTTCTGTACTTAGCCAAATATTTAAAGTTTTTCTTTGCATTTAACGAATACACAGCGGATTCAAATAACTCATTTCATTCCATTAAACTTGCATAAAAACAATTAAACAGATTCGGGGTTAGCATAAAACAAAGCACAAGGTTCACTAACGAGTACAAAGGATCATCTAGCAACCTAAATGGTAAAACATTCAAGCCATAAGACCAAAACACAAGTCTTAAATATAAAAGCACCCAATCCCCGATCTATCCATGTTCATCACTGCTGCCGGTCTCGCTTCATTTACTGCTTAGATCCTGCACACTAAAAAAGAGAGGCATAAGTATTTGATAAATACTTAGCGAGTACGGTCATCCCGTAACACCTTGGTCAGTACCATTCACGCATTCATACTATCGGATTCAACATCCCACACAATCAATTCGCAATAGACATAACATATATCAAACGGCCATGATCATCTAACCTAACTGCCCAAGATCAATCCCTTTTTAAGACCCATGTCTACTTCAGCGAGAATCCCACATCTCCTAAGCTAGTACATGATCCTGATTAACCTGAGGTTAGCTAGACATCATCTATGCAACAGTAAAAACCTCAAAATACCATAACATATAATCGCTTATCAGTTTCTAAACACACAACATGAAAATCACACAATCAAACATGCAAAACATCAAACCCTAGCAATCCAACGATCCTAGACAAAACCCACAGTCACGCACTCACCTTAGACAAGGTTGGAAACAGATTGGTCAGAAGAAATGCCGATGAAATCTGCGTGGAAACGAAGATATCCGATCACCCCTAAGATCTCTTGGCTACATATACGATCCGATCTCCTTATCCTCGACTATCTATCGATCTGTTCACCTTTCTTCGAGCCAAACTCTGTTTACCCTCAGAAACCCCGCAAAACATGTCTATTAGCTCGAGGTTATCTGATGGAAACTCGACACAATGGGAAATATCCGATCGCTTGCCAGTTTCTCTCGGCGATGGTCAGATCTGTACGGCGTCCGCTCAATCTCTCTCAGCTATCCTCAGGATAAACTGACTTTTCTAGGGTTTTATCTCGACTAAACTCACTCTTTGCTTTATTTATCTCAAATAAACGCAACAACCTCGAGCCAAGTCTCAAAAACCCCTTATATACTCGCAAAACACTAAGTAAATTGGATTAAACCGACGTTTCCCGGTTCGAGTAGGATTTTTCCCGATCTGATTAGATTTTCTCGGCTATCACCCATACCAAACTCTACCATCCATGTGATAAACCGCATTTTAGCCGACCCAACACGCTTGGCCTACTGCCCAGCCCAGCTGCCCTCGTCTATTTCCTTTTCTCTCGGATAAACCGCCTTTATCCGAGCTATTTCCCTTCTATCCGGTTATTTTTCATTTTTCACCCTGATAACTCACACTACCTCTCGGATACAGTCCACTATCACTCGGACTAACCCTCTTTTTCTCACGGACTGATCATTTCTCTCGATATGGTCCATCCGGCTCGGCTATCCCAGCCATCCATCGATTATTTTCCAAGCATCCCCCGACCATGGTCTAAACCTCTCAGTTACCAGCCAATATCTGACCCTTGGCTCGATCATCCCTCGGACAATGTCCTGTCCGCCTCGATTATTTCCAATTTTCTCAGATACGGATGCTACAACTCTCCCCCATCTGTTTTGGATTCGCCCTCGAATCTGGCTTGTTTGTTTGCAACTTGACAAACCATTTGGGATACTCGGCTTTCATCCTAGCCTCCTTTTCCCATGAAACTTGTTCCTGTCTGTTGCAGTCCCATACGACCTGAACCATCCTGAATAGCTTTCCACGCTTAGTCTTTTCGTTCCTTTCCATCATCGGAACCGGTCTAGCCACTACTGCAAGGTCCTCTTGAAAGTCTGCTGGCGATTCCTCTATAACCGTTTCCCGTTCAGTTATGTGCTTCCTTAGCTGTGACACATGGAACACATTATGGAACGCTCCCATTTCCGATGACAAGTCAACTTTGTTAGCCACTGCACCAACTCTTTCCAGTATCCGGTACAGTCCCATGTACATCGGACTCAACTCGGCATACTTAGCTGTCCTGTCCGTTCCCTTATAAGTCAGTGCCTTAAGATAAACCATATCACCTACACTGAACTCCAAGTCCTTGCGACGCTTGTCTGCTTAAACTTTCTGTCTATTCATTGCCTCTTTCAGCTTGACCTTTAGGAATCTGATCTTCTCTGTAGTAGCATCAACAACTACTCGTCCCATTACGCTATGCTCCCCCACTTGTGTCCAGCACAAGGTTGTCCTACACGGCTTGCCATACAACACCTCATACGGAGACATCTCAATTCTCCTATGGTAACTATTGTTGTATGCGAATTCAGCCAATGGCAACTAGTCCTCCCAACTACCACCCCAATCCAGCATGCATGCTCTCAACATATCCTCCAATGTTCTAATCGTCCGTTCTGACTGTCCATCAGTCTAAGGATGATATGCTGTTCTCATATGCAACCGCGTTCCACACGCTTCCTGGAACTCTTTCCAGAACCTCGAAGTAAACTTCAGATCATGATCTGAGATGATACTCATTAGCACTCAATGCAACCTCACGATCTGATCAATGTACATATCCACCAACTTTGGTACTCCATCCGTCTTTTCCATTGGTAAGAAGTGAGCAGACTTGGTCAATCGATTCATAATGACCCATACTCACGATCTGATCAATGTACATATCCAACAACTTTGGTACTCCATTCGTCTTTTCCATTGGTAAGAAGTGAGCAGACTTGGTCAATCGATTCACAATGACCTATACTCCGTCATGCAACTTATTAGTCTTTGGTAAACCCAGTACAAAGTCCAAGGTGATCATGTCCCATTTACATTCCGGCATTGGCTACGTTTGCAACAAACCACTCGGAAAATGATGCTCTGCCTTAACCAATTAGCACGTCTCACATCCAGCTACCCACTTAGCCACATCCTATTTTATCCCGACCCAATGATAGTACCGTTTCAGATCCTGTTACATCTTGGTCATCCCCGGATGAACAGAAAATCCTCCTTAAGGATCTCATCCTTTAACTCCTTCACATCCGGTAAACATACCCGTCCGTTCACAACAATGGTCCCATTGTTTGAAGTCTGATATTCACTCTTATCATTCTGTGACATCTTGTTCAGATTCTCATCCCGCTCCTGAGCAATCCGAATCCTAGTCAACAAGTCAGCTCTATCCGCAGCTTCCAAACCCAACGGTTCAGCCCCTTCTGTTATTGCATTCAACAGTAATGTCCTTAGCATGTTCAAAATGCTTCTAACATCCCGTTCTGATGATACGCTAGCTCTTCTCCTGCTCAACGCATCCGCCACCAAGTTGGCCTTTCATGGATGGTATGCTATTTCCAAATCATAGTCTGCTAACAAGCAACTGAGATCAACGCAGTCAATTATGTCTCTCTGAGAAGTTGGTTATCTACCTCTCATTTTGTTCTAGGATTCTTCCTATTCGTGGGTCATTTATGGCACGCAGGAAGGGCTCGGGCAGCGGCAGCAGGATTTGAGAAAGGAATTGATCGTGATTTTGAACCTGTTTCATACATCTACACTGTCTCAAGTTGAAATCCGGTTGAGTAAAGATATACTTTAAACTCTTATGGTTCGTGTATATCTGCACCTTCTCTCCATACAAGTAAGACCTCCATATCTTAAGTGCAAATACCACAACCGCCATCTTTAAATCATGCGTATGGTAGTTTTCATCATGCTTCCGTAGCTGCCGCGAAGCATAAGCTATCACCTTACCATCCTGCATCAGGACACACCCTAGTCACTTCCGTGATGCATCCGTGTATACCACATATGGCTAACCCGGTTCTGGTAACGCCAATACTGGTGCACTAGTGAGTAACTCCTTTAACTTCGAGAAGCACTCTTTACACTCATCCATCCAGACATACTCCACGTTTTTCCCGGACAGCTTTGTCATCGGCTAAGCCATGCTTGTAAAGCCTTTAACAAACCGCCTATAGTATCCGGCTAGCCCTAGAAAACTCCTTATCACTGTAGCGTTCTCTGGTCTAGGCCAATCCACTATGGCCTGAATCTTTTCTGGGTCCACAGACACTCTCTTATCCGAAACAATATGACCCAAGAACCCTATATGCTGTTGCCAAAAGCTACACTTCCTGAGCTTGGCATATAACTTCTGTTCTCGCAACTTCTCCAGAACAGTCCTCAAGTGACCTCTATGTTCTTCCTCACTCTTAGAGTATACTAGAATATCATCTATGAAAATGATCACATACTCATCTAGGTACTCCGTGAATACGCCATTCATCAGCTTTATGAATGCAGCTGGCTCATTCGTCAAACCAAACGGCATGACCATAAACTCGTAATGACCATACCTTGTCCGAAAGGCAGTCTTATGCTTATCTGTCTTCTCTATGGGTATTTAATGGTACCCTGATGCCAAATCGATCTTAGAGAACTAAGTAGCTCCTTTGAGTTTGTCCAACAACTCGTCTATCCTGGAAAGTGGATACTTGTTCTTCACGGTTGCACGGTTCATCCACGGTTTTCGATGCAAAGCCTGAAACTTCCATCTTTCTTCTTCACGAATAATTCTGGCGTACCCCATAGCGAACTGATCGGTCTAATGAACCCCTTGTCCAGCAATTCTGTTAATTGTTTCTTCAGTTCAGCCATCTCAGCCGGCGCCATCGGGTATGGTGCTGTGGACAATAGAGCTGTCCCCAAATCAAGTTCAATCGTGAACGGATCTGAAGGAGCTGGTGGCAGTCCAGCCAACGCTTGAAATACATCCTCAAAATCTTGCACCACCGGTACACTACCCAAGTCTACATCCGGTCCTCATTCTGTGGTAGTGATCGTTGCTTGATACGCCTCACAACCCTTCTCCATCAGCCGTTCTGCTTGAATAGCTGAAACCACCAAACTTCCTGAGGTTGGTCTAACTCCCTGATAAACCAAGACCAAGTGAACCGCAACCTTCCTCGGTGACAATCCAAGTGAGCTCTATGCTTGCCTAACCAGTCCATCCCCTAGATGCCATCATAGGTCTTTACTCTACAGATCAATAGATCCGCTAGCATGTCCACTTTGCCAATCCACACTGAAACATTCTTGACCGTTCCTAGTGAAAACATCACTTGGCCTCCAGCCGCCTGTACCAACCCAAAGTTCTCTCCAGATTCCTTCCGGAACTGTCCCTTTCCGATCATACCCGGATTAACAAAACACTGACTCGCACCCGAGTTTAACAAAACATGGGTCTCAACCTAACCCATTAGCAAGGTCCCCACACATTCATTCCCTATAATGTTAAGATTCTACACTACCACACAACACGCAAAAGCAATTCACAAAACTCTATGTACCACGAATACCAGTAATCGAATGAGAAGTGCTCGGTTCGTAAGTTGCTACTGCAATCGTCATGTACACTCTTGGCATGATGGTCTGTCTTTTGGCCCATGATGCAAGCGCCTCCCCTTCTCCCTTTCCTTGCGACACAGCTTGCTCCACCACTCCTGCCTTAGGACACTCACTAATACACGAGGTTTTGAGCTCTTGAATGTTTCAATCACCCTTACACTTGTACTAGTCAGTTGTAGTGTAGTATGGGTTTTGTGTCAATCCAATGAGAGGAATTGAAAACAGAAGAGTTGAGAGTAAAATCTCTAAGTCAAGCAAGCAGAGAATTGGTATTGTTGCCTAAGCAACAATTCTAGCAACCTAAGTGAAACAAGCAACAAAAGAAGTGAAAACAAAGGCAATCTAAGCAGTTCTAAGCAAGAAAAACAGAGTAAAACAGAGCAAAACAGATCAAATCCGAGATTCAAATAAGAGAAAGACAAGTCTCCAGATGTGGTTATTGACTTTGGGGGATTTCAGGCATTAACTAAGGCTGTTTCAAACTACATTGATCAAGCAAGCAAGCAAGCAATGGTGATTCCTCGACATAGAGTTCACACTTAAGCTAGTTAGATCCAATCTCCTGGCAAATAACCCTTTGCTAAACATTCTAACAAGAACTAACTCTCATTAGTGCTAAAACATCAAGCAAGCATGATTAAACAACTCTATTCAGGTAAAAATGCTCCTCAAACAGTCAATCTCTTGAGCCAAGGCCAGCAAATCCTCTATTAAACATGATCAGCATTTCATCAAACACTTGATGGGCATAAGAGAAAGCTAACAACTTAGACATGTTTGATCATGACTAATCTAGCATGAATAACAGATTAATAGAGAGGAACCCATGGAATGAAGAACATAACAAGCCTTAATCAAGCCTTAAATTCCCCTAATCTACCACATCTAAAAACCCTAAGATAACTACTCACTCATAATCATGTTTAACACCAAATCACAAAGGGAAAGGATGCTAATCATGATTAAAGGAAAGATTAAAGTAAATACTTGATTATATTAAACAAAGCAAAGAAATTGTCTTACAAACTTAAAAGAAAAGCTCAAGAACAGTATTTTGACATGACTTGTCGAAAATCTGGAAAAAGAGGCTATTTATAGCCTAGAAAGAAAAACCCTAGAGTAATGGCAAAGTTGTAATTAAAAACAGATTCGGGCTGGGTCAGTATTGGTCAGTCGTGTCGATCTCCAGTGACCGAAACGGGTCCCTATCGGTCTTCAGTGATCGACACAAATGACCGAAATTAATCCGATGTATTTGTGTTGATCACACTTGACCGATACTGGTAACCGAAATGCTCTGTATCGGTCACTCTTGACCGAAACTCTCCTTGCTCTGACCGAAAACTTCGGCAGAGATCTTCTGCTGCGATCCTTCTTGCTCCCTTTTGCCCAGCTAGCATCTTGCATCATTCCAAAAACTCCTCCAAGATCCTTTAAGTTCCAAAAGCACCTAAAAACATCCAAAATGCAAAGAAAATGCAAACTACACTCTAAATGCAACCTAAGTCTAAAAGGAGAAGAAAATAGGACAAAAACAAAGGGAAAACATGCAAAAGAGGATCAAAATCTGTACTAAATGCAGCCCTAAATGATCTAAAAACAAGGGATATCAACACCCCCACACTTGCCTTTTGCTTGTCCTCAAACAATCAAGAACAAATGGGAGAGTGAGGTTTGAAAATGGGCATTCAGATTCCAAAAGTGCAAAGGTAAAGAGATGGTTTTAGTGCTTAAGTGCCTAGTTGTAAGATGCAAACATAATCAGCTGTACTTTAAAGAACCTAGCCATGCTCATCATGTTTCAAAATGATCTCAAATCTCAACTTAGGCAAATGCTCAAATCAATCAACTCTTTAACATTCAATTAAATTCAGAACATGAATCATGCTTATGCAAATCAAGTGAAGACATTTGGTTGAAAAGGGTAAGGTTATGAGATAAGAATGATCTCATTTAAGCACAAGGGTTCAAAAACATAAAGGATCACTCAATGAAATGACTTCATCTTAGGCAAAATGCTAAATGTAAAACCACACTTATGCATGCAGTTCAAAGCTCTCTTCTACCCTTACATCCCAAAGATGAGTCCTAAGCATTTCTAAACCCAAAGTGAACCCTCTAAGTCTACCCTTTCCTACATTCTACCCTTTACCCATCTTCATGGCTGGGGAAACTTCTTCTTTTGCTTGTGTGGTTGCCTCTTTTTAGTTGGGACTTGCTCTTCTTTGTTGTGTTGGCACCTTCATCACCTTTGGTGGATTGCTTCTTGGTCAGATTTTTCTTCTTTTAGACCCTTTTGAGCATTGTTGTTGGCGCCAATCCTTCTTTTTAAACTTAGAGCTTTTATTCCCTTTACTTAACCACGATACTAGATTGTTTCCCCTCTTTCTACCATTTCAGATCTTTTCCCATTCTTTCAAAACATAAAAACATTAAGCTCAAACCACCTAACACTACCCTTTTAGACCCCAAAACTCCTATCCTAGAATCAAGCTCAAAATGCAAGCTGATATCTACAAGGGAGCTAATCATTGCCAGCCTTATTCCTAACACTTTTTGCCAAGACAAAATCGAAAATGCAATGCAAAGGCCTCACAGCTCTCACAATAGTGTTTAGGCTCAAAAGGAGGTTTTGGTTAAGGGTGAGGATGTAACTGTCCCATAATTATTAGGATTAGCTATTTGGATCAACAAGAGTGGTAGAAAAGATAAATATGATCCAAATATGTATATGGTAGCCATGAATTCACTTTTCAATGCATAAGACATGATAATTAAAAGTCCAAATTAAAGTTCAAGTTCATAGAGTTGATTTTCAGAGAACAAATGCTTTCAGAATGAGATGAGAAGACCAAATCTAGCAATCTAAGCATGGTTCAGCCTTAACTTCTAGCAATCTAATGATGCATCAAACAACTAAGCACTTAAAAACTGAAATCATCTCTAAACACTAAGCACTTTACAAGGAAAACTCATCATAATGCCCTATGCAAATGCAATGCAACCTACATGTCAACACTAGACTCAATCCTAGAAGAATGAAATGCAACTACATGCTCTCTTTTTGGTTTGCAAAAATGCAAAAAATTTCAAATTTTTCGATTTTTTTTGTGTTTTTCTATGCCCTACATGTATGCATGATATGCATGAGACTCAAAGTGAAAAGAAAAAGAAAAACTAAGAAAACAGAAAACAAAGTCAAACCCCAAATCTCTCCCTCACACTTAAATTACACAGTCCCTTGTGTAATGAAAGCAATGGAAGAGAGAAGCAACAAAATATATTACAAAAATAAAAAGATGCAATGGTATAGAACAATGGAAGGGATGTGGTACTTGGTTCAATGGTAGGAGTTGTGGGATGATCCTGAGGTTTGTGGAGACTTGCTAGCTCTCCTCTTCCTTTTCTCATAGACCTTAGTGGAATGCTCTGCTTCTGGAGTTGGTTGAACCCAGCTTGACCATAGCTGTTCAGCTTGTGAAGAAGTCTCTTGTGTGATCCATTGCCATGTATCCTGAGCTTCAGAGGGGTTGGAGATTAGTGCCTCCAAAGCTGATGGAACATGGGCTCTTGGCTCATAAGATGAAGCCCTTGGTTGTGCCCATGTACCCCATTGGTCACTTGGTTGAGCATGGAATGAGTGTCTTCCATGGGGGTTCCATACAGCTTCCTCCTCTTCAGTTGGCTCAGATGGGTTAAGTTGCTCTTCATGTTGAGAGTTGAGCTCTTGGGTGTGGCTGTGGTGGGAAGTTTTTGCTGATGTAGCCTTGTTCTTCCTGAACTTCCTCTTCACCATTTTCATAAGCCCTTTGATGGCTTTGTCATGCCACTTGCACCACTTCTGTAGTGTGTTAATGTGCTCATGAGCTGCTCTCAAAGAGCTTCCTTGGTTGGGAGCTTCATAGGGCTGGAAGTGGAAATGCCTTGAGCTGTAGGTCAACACTTCTTCTTCATCAAGCTCATCTTCTTCATGGGTTCTTCCTTGGCCTTCAGCGCCAGCAGTAGCATTGCATTGTTCTTCTTCTTCTTCTTCTCTGATCTCTTCAGTGTGCTCCTCTTCTTCATCACTGTCTTCTTCTTCTTCTACTGTAGGAATAGGGCCGCCTGTGTAGAGCTCCTCAGTGCTTGGGTTGAAGCTGATGTTTCCTTTTCTGAAGAAAGATGTAAGCTTTGGATTGGGGATGAGGACTTTTGCTGGTGTGTCAAAGCCTGTGATGAAGTTGTACACATGCTTTCCACCAATGGTTCTTTCAAGGTATTGGCTTCTCTTGAGGTAATCAATGTCAATCCATAGTGGCTCAAGTGCATCACCTTCATGTTTGTCAAGGTCTACTCCACTAGCTTGTAGAACTGCTGTCACAACTCCCCCAACGTGCACTTGAGGGCTCTTCTCCTTCTTTGTCTTACTCAAAACCCAGCTCTGGTAGGATAGGAGCTGCTCCATCAACATAGCCACATAGCAGGGGTTGCTTCTCGGTGCTCTGAGAGGTTCCCCATACACATCGCTTCCCAACACCTCATACAGTCCTTGGTATATCAGATCTGTCTCCCTTCCTGTGAGATATGTCGTCTCCTTCCTTGCAAAGAGTGTATTCGGAAGTGCTTTGTGGACATATCTCACGGCTGGATGCCTTAGGTGCTGGTTTCTTGATCTTCCAGGAGTGTATTTCCCAACCACAATGATACCCCACAGCCTGGTGTGCTGCCTACTTGGGATTTCGAACCTGCTCAGCTTGGTGTGGTGGGACTTCAGCTCTAGATCCTTGGCGATCTCTGTGAATGTTGAGGAGAACTCTTCCATCCCAATCCTAAAAGAGATCCATCCATCGCCATTAGGGAGCTCACTGTCTTCATACCAAACCACTTTGAGTGTGGAGAGGAATTGGTAAGTGAGCTGTTGGTAAGATGGGAGTCGCATCTCCATGAAAGCTCCAAGACCCATGCGCTCAAACGTGGCTTTGCAGTCAGTATAGAGTCCAAGCGCCTTCATTGTGGAAGTGCATGGATATCTTGTTGGCTTGAAAGTGCACTGGTTGAAAGCCTTCATGAGTTCTTTAGCAGCACTGCTTGTTGATCTTCTCCCTCATTCCCAACCGGTCTCTTCCCAGAGGCTTTGGAGGATTGCTCATCAGCCTTGCCCTTTCCTTTATCTTTCTGTGTCCTTGGTTGGGTTGGTGCTTCCTGAGGTGCTTTTCCCTTTTTTCCAGCAGCTATTTTTGTTCTTCCCATGGTACCTTCAAAAGCAAAGCTTGAAAACAAGGTAAGTGAAAGAATAAAAGCTGAAGAACCAAATAGCTGAAAAGCTTTGAAATGACAAACTCTTTAATGCTAATGAAAAGTTTAACAAGTCCTAACAACAAGCTAAAACTTATTCAAAGCAAGATGGATCAAAAGCTAGCAACTAAATAAGCTAGAATGCACAAAAGAAAAACAGTCATGCATGACATTCTAGCAAAAATGGTTCTTAGGCAAAAGAGATGATGATTTTGCAAAAGGATGGAGATGAGCAAGCAATGAGATAAACAGATATTAATCAAAACTTCAACATCTAGCTTGACATCTCAAAACAAATCCATATTGCAAAATCATAGCACAACAATCAAACCAAACACTACTTGCTCTTAAAAACTTCATAAAAGCGATTTTTATCATAAGCTAAGTGTAAGAGCAAAGAAAGATAGTTTAGGAAGCAAACCTTTAGTGGACTTCCGAACACTTAAAGAAAGCAATAAAAGAGAAGAAAAAATAGTGATTTCACGCTTTAAGTGAGAAGAAGAGTGAGTTTAAGTGTGAAGAGAAGTGAAGAGAGTTGTTGCTTATATAGAGAGAAAGGAGAGGAAACCAAAGGAATCAATGGTTGGTGAGGGAACATAAGGAATCAAAAGTGTGGGGGACAAAAACAAAAGTGTTCAGAAGCTAGGAAAGAGGTCAGAAGGAATCCCATTTAAAAACTCAAACTTCTTTGGCTCCAAAACAAAGTAGGTAAAAAATTTTGAAAGTTGAGACACTTACCTCGGATGGAGTTTTGGTCACTCATGACCGCTATTACTGACCGAAATTGCATTTTCGGTCATGAGTGATCGATACTATAGACTGACGTGCTTCCTGGGATTAGTATCGGTCATCAGTGATCGACACACTTGACCGAAAATAACATGGTGTGTTTATGTCGGTCATTAGTGATCGATATTGGTGACCGAGATGTTTCCAAGAATCTTATCGATCACCAATGATCGAAACATTGGACCGAAATTAGAACGGTGTGTTTATCTCGATAATCGATACTGATGACCGATACTGATGACCGAAAATCTATTTCAAACTTCTTTCCATATTGGTCATAAGTGACCGATATGTTGACTGGTATAAACTGGCTCCACTGATATCTGTGAATCATGATCGCTACGAATGACCGAAAATCTGTGTATCAGTCTGTCATGACCGATACAAATAACCGATATCAGCCAGAATACACCTGTTCTTTGTCCCCATCATACTTTCTCAAGTCCCAGTTCAAAATCATGTTTCTATACATTAAAACAAAGCATAAAAGATAAACTAGAAAGCATAATATATACAAAAGGATACCATGGGACTATCTCCCAAGTGTGCTTGTTTAAAGTCACTAAGCTTGACTTTGATTACCTCTTTAGTTGAGGTTAGAGGAAGGAGTCATGGAACTCCTTGGTGGTGGCTTGCTCCTTTGGACTCTAGCAGAAACTCCATTCATCTTTATCTTGGCAAAAGGCATAGTCTTCCCTTCTTGCTGAAGCTTGAAGATGAACTCTCCCTTCTTAGAGACCCTTGGTTGCAAAACCAGCTCCCCTTTGTTAGTATCCAGCTTGATCTCATGTGTAACCAACCACTTCAAGGACCTCCTCTTCAGTGGTGTCTTCAAACAACTTGGCCAAGTAGCAGCCATCAAAACTCTCTCCTTGGGAGTCTTCAAACTCTGGCCAGTTCCTTCCAAGTTGCTTCAGCTTTTTGATCTCCATTGAGAAGGCTTGCTCATTCTCCAGCTTATTCCCCTTGGAGTCAAACCTTAGAACCTTCTTCTTGGTCAGCTTCAGCTCAATAGTGCATTCCTTAGAATCAAACACTGCTCCAGCTGAAGCCAAGAAAGGTCTTCCTAGTATGATAGCATTCTTTATATGCCCTTCCACATCAAGCACCAAGAAATCAGTGGGAATGGTTACTCCTTCTACCATCATTGGCACATCCTTAAGACTCCCAAGTGGTTTCTTCACTGTTCCATCAGCTATAGTAAGGGATACATTACTCTCTTAAAGTTGAGTGTAGCCAAGAGCCTTAGCAGTAGAGGAAGGGAGAAGATTGATACTTGCTCCAAGGTCACAAAGACAGCTCTTGAAAGTCTGCCCCTTAAGTTCACATGGGATAGTGAAACAGCCTGGATCTCCAAGTTTCTTGATAGTGAGCTCCTTAACCTCAGGTGTTCCAGTCTTCACCCTTAGCTTCTCAAGTTCTTCTTGGCCATTCAAACCCCTCAACTCCATCTGAGCAGCATAGAGAGTTTCATACTTCTGAACCAGCTGTTCCTTGAACCTTCCTGGGAAAGGGATGGTTGGTTGATAGACAGGGAGAGTAGCTGTTTGAGGTTTCCCCTTATCATCAGCAGCTTCCATCAATTAATCCTTTGTGTTGTCAACAACCTCATGTGGCGCCCACCACTCTTCATCATCTGAGTTTTCCCTATCTCCAAAGGGTCCTTCTTCTACAGCTCTTTGGTCACTTTTGATTTCCAAGAACTCTTCCCCCCCACTTAGAGGTTCAGTGTCCTCAGTGAACAAGTAGAGCAAATCTTCAATAATAGCTTCCTCTTCATCTGAGAAGCTTACTTCTTCTAGCACAATAGCATTGCAGAATTCCTTTGGGTTAGCTTCTGGTTTTCCAGGAAACTGTCCTTGTAGCTTGGGACCAGCTATTCCTTTGTTGTTTTCTAGTGTTTTGACTCTTGCAGCCAATCCATCAAACTTGTTGGTAAGCTCTACATGCACTGAATCAATTTTGTTGTGGACCTCTGCAAACTTCTTGTTCATTTCCAAGGTTGTAGTGACTTGAGTGTTGATCATTTGCTGAATGAGGGCCTTGAGATCAGTGTCTTGAGAGCTAGAGGAAGCTCGTCCTTGTGCTTGGGCATTGAATCCTAGAGGGTTGTAGGGTGCTCTTGGCTGAAAGTTGTTGTTTCTCTGCTGAAAACCTTGATTGTTGTAGGGAACAAAAGGTCTTGGGGGAGCTTGCTGTTGCTGTTGAGGGTAAACCTGATCTTGTGGGTTGGCAACATTGTTGCTCCTGTAGGACAAGTTGGGATTTGGTCTGTAGTTCCCATAGTTGTTGTAGCCACCTTGGTTTCCCAAATAGTTCATCTCCTCAACTTGGTATTGCTCCTGATCATCAAGCTGAACCATGTCTCCCACAAAGTGAACCTCTTTCTTTTCCCTTAGCAACAAGTCCAGCTTCTCATGGAGAGACTTGATTTCTTTCTTGCTAGACTCTAACTCATCCTTTGCACTCCTTGGTGCTCTGTCAAACTCCTCATTGTAGTTTCCATCATACTGAGCCAAGTTCTCTACTAACTCCAAACCTTCATCTACATCTTTTGATAGGAAGTTCCCATTGGAGGCTGTCTCCAGGAGCATTCTGATCTTAGGCAAGGCTCCTCTGTAGAGAGTAGAGAGCAAAGATGCTTGTGAGAAGCCATGATGAGGGCATTGCAATGTGTATCCCTTGAATCTTTCCCAAGCTTCTCCAAAGCTTTCATTGTTCCTTTGTGCAAATCCTGAGATCTCATTCCTTATCCTAGCAGTTCTGGAAGTGGAGAAAAACTTTGCTAGAAAGGCTTTCTTGCATTCATCCCAGCTGGTGATGCTCCCTTGGGGAAGGTTTTTCTCCCACTGATGTGCCTTGTCTCCTAGGGAAAAGGGAAATAATCTGAGCTTGAAGCCATCTTCACTTACTCCATTTATCTTTGTGAGGGAGCACAGCCTGTCAAAATTGTCCAAATGATCAAGAGGGTCTTCAAGTGGTAGCCCATGGAATTTGCTGCCTTGAACCATTGAAATCAAACCAGACTTGATTTCAAAGTTTTTGTTTTGGATTGCTGGTGGGATAATGCCTGTCCTGTTGTTGTAGGCATTTAGTGCATCACCAGCGCCAATAGGTCTAGCTGCTCTTGGAGCTTGTGCAGCACCTCTTGGTCCTTGCTCACCCTGTAAGCCTTGAACACCTTGATGTCCTTGTATAACCTGAGCGCCTGCAGCTCCTTGAGGACCCTGAAATCTGATGTCATCCATGACTTGATCCTGATTGTTCATACCAAGTCTTTGCAAGTGTTTCTGTTTCTCTTGCTGTCTCCTTGCTCTCTGTCATCTATCCAGCAGATTGATGTTGTCTATAAAATCCACAAGATTGTCTGAACCTCTAGATCTCAAGTTCATATACCTGAAAGAAAGAAGTGAGAGTCAAAGAGAATTAGTAACCAAAGAAAAGTAAAAACTTGATCTTAAAGATTCTACAAACTCTAATGACTCAAACTGATTCCCAAATAGCAACGGCGCAAAATTGATACACAAGGTTTTGAGCTCTTGAATGTTTCAATCACCCTTACACTTGTACTAGTCAGTTGTAGTGTAGTATGGGTTTTATGTCAATCCAATGGGAGGAGTTGAAAACAGAAGAGTTGAGAGTAAAATATCTAACTCAAGCAAGCAGAGAATTGGTTTTGTTGCCTAAGCAACAGTTCTAGCAACCTAAGTGAAACAAACAACAAAAGAAGTGAAAACAAAGGCAATCTAAGCAGTTCTAAGCAAGAAAAACAGAGTAAAACACAGCAAAACAGAGCAAATCCGAGATTCAAATAAGAGAAAGACAAGTCTCTAGATATGGTAATTGACTTTGGGGAATTTCAGGCATTAACTAAGGCTGTTTCAAACTACATTGATCAAGCAAGCAAGCAAGCAATGGTGATTCCTAAACATAGAGTTCACACTTAAGCTAGTTAGATCCAATCTCTTGGCAAATAACCCTTTGCTAAACATTCTAACAAGAACTAACTCTCATTAGTGCTAAAACATCAAGCAAGCATGATTAACCAACTCTATTCAGGTCAAAATGCTCCTCAAACAGTCAATCTCTTGAGCCAAGGCCAGCAAATCCTCTATTAAACATGATCAACATTTCATCAAACACTTGATGGGCATAAGAGAAAGCTAATAACTTAGACAAGTTTGATCAAGACTAATCTAGCATGAATAACAGATTAATAGAGAGAAACCCATAGAATGAAGAACATAACAAGCCTTAATCAAGCCTTAAATTCTCCTAATCTACCACATCTAGAAACCCTAAGATAACTACTCACTCATAATCATGTTTAACACCAAATCACAAAGGAAAAGGATGTTAATCATAATTAAAGGAAAGATTAAAGAAAGATTAAAGCAAATACTTGATTATATTAAACAAAACAAAGAAATTGTCTTACAAACTTAAAAGAAAAGCTCAAGAACAGTATTTTGACATGACTATCGAAAATCTGGAAAAGAGGCTATTTATAGCCTAGAAAGAAAAACCCTAGAGTAATGGCAAAGTTGTAATTAAAAACAGGTTCTGGCTGGGTCAGTATCGGTCAGTCGTGTCGATCTCCAGTGACCGAAAAGGGTCCCTATCGGTCATCAGTGATCGACACAAATGACCGAAATTAATCCGATGTATTTGTGTCAATCACACTTGACCGATATTGGTGACCGAAATGCTCCGTATCGGTCACTCTTGACCGAAACTCTCCGTGCTCTGACCGAAAACTTCTGCAGAGATCTTCTGCTGCGATCCTTCTTGCTCCCTTTTGCCCAGCTAGCATCTTGCATCATGCTCCAAAAGCACCTAAAAACATCCAAAATACAAAAAAAATACAAACTATACTCTAAATGCAACCTAAGTCTAAAAGAAGAAGAAAATGGGACAAAAGCAAAGGGAAAACATGCAAAAGAGGATCAAAATATGTACTAAATGCAACCCTAAATGGTGTAAATACAAGGGATATCACTCACGCATGAAATGCCCTGGTTCTCCACATCTGTAGCACACTAGAACCGCACAGTCACTGCCGGACACGCGAACCACTCGCAGATCCTCCTCCGGACAGTCTCGTACCTGATGCTCTAAACTCCCGCAACTGTGGCATCCACTACCACCGCTTCTACACTCGCCAACGTGAGCCTTGCCACACTTGCTGCACACGCTGCGCCCTCCGGTCCCTTTGCTAGGTACATTCTTCCCGAACTTCCTGTTCTAACCACTAGACTGACCCGCCTTGGCCATGGCTGTTCCTGCCCCAGCTGTCATCAAAGCAGCTTCCGCCTGTCCTGACTCTAACAATGCTGCCTTCTCAACTAGCTCGGCCACTGTCCTGAAGTTATGGGCTACACATCATTTCCTTAGCTCATCTCGCAGTCCGCTCATGAACCTACAAATCAACTTCTCCTCAGTATCAAACTCATGGGCCACGTACTTCCTCAGCTAATTAAACTGAGTCTCATACTGCCTCACTGTAAGCGTTCCCTGACTAAGGTACAGAAACGCCTTCTCCAACTCATTGTAAGCTTCCTGTGGTAAGTACTTACTCGTAAACATCGCTGAAAATGTCTCATACGAACAATTCGCATTCACCAGCCTCCAACGATTCCTTTCCACCATGTTTGTGCATATCCCTCCATGTAGTGCACCGCTATGTCCCTCTTATAACCCTGAGGAAATCGGATAGATTCAAAGTTCCTTTCCAGTCTCATCCTCCACTCATCCGCCTCAATAGGTGTAGAACCTCCAACAAAGAACTTGGATCCTAACCGCACCATATGTTCCAACACTTTGAGATAAGTCGGAAAGCTTTCCACTTGGTCCGCTTCTTCCCCAACTACATCCGCGTTAACCGCAACAGGTGGTACCACTTGTGGTTCTGCTGCAACTGCCAAAGCAGGAGCCACCGCAGGTAGTCTGGCTAGTACCTTTGCCAACATCCCTAGCGCAGCCTCTAACCCCAGAGGCGCTACATTCGCAGCTGCTAAACCCGCTGCTCCCGCAGCATTCCCTGCTGCCACATTCAAGGCATCAGTAGCATTCCTTTCTGCATTCTCGGCTGCCACTCTAGCCGCCTCATTCGCAACCGCAGCTGCCTGTGTCTCGACTTCCATTGCCCTCTCAGAAACATCTCCGCTTACTGAGTTCACAGACCCAACAGCCTGTTGGTTCTCAACGTTTCTCATGGTTCTCCAGGTATCAACCATCTGCAAGTACAATTATGCCAGTTAGCCAAAGCTAACTCAATACGTGTTTCACAAACACAACACACACAACCTTACCGCGAGACCTGGCAGTGAAGAATGGATCGGACCACCTTAAACCCCACACAAGCAAACAACAGCAGTCACCACCAAACAGTCCTAGATGCATAAAACGCTCTGATACCAACTTGTGGAAGCCCGAGCCGCTTTCACTACATCCTAACAGTCCGTTCTGTACTTAGCCAAAATTTTAAACTTTTTCTTTGCATTTAGCGAATACACCGCGGATTCAATAACTCATTTCATTCCATTAAACTTGCATAAAACACTTTAACAAGATTCGGGGTTAACTTAAAACAAAGCACAAGGTTTGCTAACGATTACAACGGATCATCTAGCAACCTAAATGGTCAAACACCAAAGCCATAAGACCAAAACACAAGTCTTAAATATAAAAGCACCCAATCCCCGATCCATCCATGTTCATCACTGCTGCCGGTCCTGCTCCACTTACTGCTTAGATCATGCACACTCAAAAAGAGAGGCATAAGTATTTGATAAATACTTAGTGAGTACGGTCATCCTGTAACACCTTGGTCAGTACCATTCACGCATTCATACTATCGGATAAACCATCCCACACAATCAATTCGCAATAGACATAACATATATCAAATGGCCATGATCATCTAACCTAACCGCCCAAGAAAAATCCCTTTTTAAGACCCATGTCTACTTCAGTGAGAATCACACATCTCCTAAGCTAGTACATGATCCGGATTACCCTGAGGTTAGCTAGACATCATCAATGCCACGGTAAACACCTTACAGTACCATAACATATAATCGCTTATCAGTTTCTAAACACACAACATGAAAATCACATAATCAAACATGCAAAACATTAAACCCTAGCAATCCGATGATCCTAGACACCAACAACAGTCACGCACTCACCTTATACATGGTTGAAAACAGATTGGTCAGAAGAAATCCCGATGAAATCCGCGTGGAAACGAAGATATCCGATCACCCCTAAGATCTCTCGGCTACAGCTACTATCAGATACCCTTATCCTCGACTATCTCTCGATCTGTTCACCTTTCTTCGAGCCAAACTCTGTTTACCCTCGAAAACCCCACAAAACACGTCTATTAGCTCGAGGTTATCCGATGGAAACTTGACACAAAGGGAAATATCTGATCGCTTACCAATTTCTCTCGGCAATGGTCAGATCTGTAAGGCGTCCGCTCAATCTCTCTCGGCTATCCTCGGGTTAAACTGAATTTTCTAGGGGTTTCTCTTGACTAGACTCTGTCTTTGCTTTATTTATCTCAAATAAACGAAACACCCCCGAGCCAAGTGTCAAAAACCCCTAAATAACTCGGACGAAACCGATATTTCCCGGTTCCAGTAAGATTTAACCCAATCCGATTAGATTTTATCGGCTATCACATGTACCAATCTCTACCATCCGCGTGATAAACCGTGTTTTAGCCGACCTAACACGCTTGGCCCACGGCCCAGCCCAGCTTCCCTCAGCTATTTCCTTTTCTCTCGGATAAACCGCTTTTATCCGAGTTTTTCCCTTATGTCCGGTCATTTTCCATTATTCACCTGGATAACTCACACTACCTCGGCTAATTTCCATTTTCTCTCGGATACAGTCCACTATCAATTGGACTAACCCCATTTTCTCACGGACTGGACCATTTTCTCTCGGATATGATCCATCCGGCTCGACTATCCCAGTCATCCATCGACTTCCCAGTCATCACCCGACAATAGTCTGCACCTCCCAGTTCCCAGCCAATATCCGACCCTTGGCTTGATCATCCCTTGGACAATATCCTGTACGCCTTGATCATTTCTAATTTTCTCGGATACGGATGCTACAGAGAGGATGATATGATCATGGATAGCAGCAAGGAGTTGGAGCAAGAATCAGATGAACTTGTAGCTGAGGAAGAGCTTGTAGCAGTAGATTCTCTAGAAACGCCATTTGGACCTATAACTTGATCAAGAGCCAAGACATTCAACCAAGCTATTGGGGGATTACTTAAACACATTTAAAGCCAAACAAATCACAATGAAGACATAACATACACGTCCTTGCTCTCCATACAAGCTAAGCGATTCAACAAACGGATAAGTGATTCATAGGTGCTCTTTTTCCCTTACTTTTGGTTTTGTCCCAATAGGTTTTCCAATGGAAGGTTTTTAATGAGGCTTGTGTTTTACTTCATCATAATCCATTTTGTTAATCATAACCAGGACCATATTCCATTCTATTTTCGTGGCCAAGGGGAGTGCAAGAGTTATTTTCGAATTCAAACTCTGTTTTAATTATTTTGCTAGTTTTCGAGGCTAATCTTGGAGCATGTTCTAAGACTTGTCTTAATTACCTATTTTCTTCATTTCTTCTCTTTCTCTATTCTTTATAACCTCTCTTGTACTCTGGATGAAAATTTATCTTTCTTTTTAATCAAAAACCCTTTCTAAAGAAGATCATATGGAGTTGTGACTTTGTTTGACAAGGATGGAGGAGACTTCACAGTGAATGGGCACAGGTTGAAGTCATTCATGGCAACTGAGTCCCTTGGAGATGATGTAGACATCCATCTTCAAGATCCTCTACAACAGTGATTGGCCAAGGAAGTCAAGCTAAGGACGTTAAACAAGCACACTTGGGAGGTATTCCCATGTTATCCCTGTACATATGTTTTGCATTATAAGTTTGTGTTTGTGTTTTTCTTTTTATCCTAGAAGCAGGTGGAGTTCAAAGCAAATGGATAGTTGAATTAGTGCATGTTTTGGCCCACATCATGCAGCAACATCGAGATAATCAAGCTCGATGTAGCTAACATCAGGCGTCAACATCGAGCAGTGGAGATCGATGTCAACTGAGTTCAACCACATCGATTATCCACATCGCACGATGTGTTCAAGCCGAGAGGAGTATGAACCATATCGACCATCGACATTGTGCGATGTGAAGGAGCAAGGAGCAACGGGTCCAACATCGATCAAGGACATCGAGCCCTCAAGCTCGATGTGAGGACATCGACCAATGACAACAAACGATGTAACCGGCCACAGAGTTGAGCCACACACATCGAGAACACGCATCAGACAACACTAGCTCGATGTCCAAGCATCGATCAGTAACATCGCACGATGTGAAAAACATCTCAACATCGAGCTATCACATCGTGCGATGTAAACAACCCGAGAGGACCCCCTAAGTACATCGATCACTGTCGTCGTACGATGTGAAGGGGAGCAGAAAACCAAGACCATATCGATCATCTACATCGACCATGGCTGTCCAATGTGAATCCCCTTTCTGCCAAAACTTCTTCTAAGGTACCCAACTCCACTCCTTTCTTTATGAATCCTTTTGTATTCATTCTCAGTATCCCTTATTACCCTTCTCCAAGTTTCTATTACACAGAGGACTATGTAATCTAAGTATGGGGGAGGGCTTCGCATTTGACATTGTGTTTTGTTTTATTATTTTCCTTTTTCACACTTGAGTCTCATCCATTTATGCATTCATCTATATGCACTGAAAATCCATAAAATTTTCAAATTTTTTGAACCAAAAAGATCATTTATTTGTATTTACATAATTAAAATTGAGTCTAGATGCATTTCATATAGTTTTGCATTCATTTGCATAGGGAGTGGATGATAAACACTTGTCAAGATGTTAATGTTTGAGTTGTTTTCAATGCCTTGGTTATCTGTTGTTTGATTTCATTATAGAGAGTTTGAAGTTAAGGCTGTACTATATCTTGAATTCTTGCATTGATATTCTTGTCTTATGCTGAAACTTGCTTTGATTTGATTCCAAATCTATCTTATTAGAACCATAATCCTGACTTTGAATTATCATGTTTATTCATTGAAAGTGATTTCATGGCTACCCATATACATAGTTTGATTATCTTCTGCCCTTCTTACCACTCTTGTTAATCCAAGTAGTTGATCCTTGTCATTAAGAGACAGTTAATCACATCCTAAACCAATCTTTCTTTCTGAACCTAAACATTATTGAGAGAGTTGTGAGGCATTGCATTGCATCATTTATGATTTTATCTTGGTAAAAGTGTTAGGAATACGGCTGGCAAGGAAATGCTCTCTTGTAGACACCAGCTTGCATCTTGAGCTTGGTACTAGGTTAGGAGTTTGAGAAAGGGTATTGCAAGTGGTTTGAGTTTCATTTTTTATATCTTTTGAAAGAAGAAGAAGAAGTATGGGATGGTAGTATGGGGGAAACAAATTAAGTTTATGGCTAAGTATAAGGAAGAAAAGGTCTAAGTACATATGAAAAGAAGGTGCCAACAACAGCAATGCTTACAAAGGTCATCCAAAAGAAGAAATCAGGCCAACAACTCCCATTCTTCTTTGTTTCCAGACTTAAGTTGCATTTAGTTTGTAATTTGAATTTTTCTTGCATAAGGGATGTTTCTAGGCACCTAAGGAGCCATTTAAGACAAGGAGGAAGTATGGGAGTGAACCAGGGAGCTGCCCCAATCAAGCAGTATCAAGAGAAGCTAAGGAAGCATAAGTTTGGCCCAGCATCAATCATGGCAGAATCCATATCGGATAATGTAAACTTCCCGAGAGAAATGGAGTTTACACCGATCACCTACATCGACCAAGCCAGCACAATGTGAAAAGACAGGATACTAGCATCAATCAAGGACATCATACAATGTAGGAGGGAATAGCTACAAGACGCATGCATCGATCATTCACATTGAGCTCACCAGCTCGATGTCATGAGCCCCGAGGAGAGCATCGATCACTTACATCGATCAGACCAGCTCAATGTCATCCACATCGAGCACCCACATCGATCAAGCATGCTCGATGTTGACCTAGTCTGAAGATAACTTATTTACAACTTTGCCATTCCGCTTAGACTCCTATCAATACTTAAAATTCCTAACTTATGGGATCATGCTATTATCCAACAGTCCTTCCTTTTCTAGTTTCTTAATCATACTTTGTACTTTAAATCTTTTCTTAAATTCAATATAAGTTTGCATTTCCCTTCTTGTTTACTCTCTCTAATCATGATTAGCTATCTATTTCTCTTTGATTTGGTGGTTTTAATGTTGATTAGTGAGTAGTACTTTTAGGGATTTGAGATGGGTTAGGTTTAGGGAATTTGATGCTTAATCTATGATGTCTTAGTGTTAATTCTTCCATTTCCTTTCTTGATTGCTGTGTTTAATGCTTGATTAGCCTTAGCTAAGTTGATTAGGATCTTGGGCTCATTTTATGCCCACCAAGTGTTTGATGAAATGCATGAACTGCTTTGCAAGAGAATTGTTTGTCCTAGCTCAAGAGATTGACCGTCTAGGAAGTGTTGGAAATATAGGATTGATAGGTTGTCTTAATGCTTGATGTTTATCATTTCACTAATGATAATTAGGTCTTGAGTTGATAATTAGTAAAGAGAATAATGCCAAGAGATTGGATTAGTCATATAAATGAATTCTATGTATAAGGAATAGCATTGTGTAAGTTTGTAAGCATCTTCGATTGAGCTGAGACTTCCCTAATACCAATTATCCCATCTTAATTAAGTCCTGTCTTTCCTCTGTTTTTAGTTCATTTCGAAATTGCTCTGTTTTTGCTTATGGTTTAGTTGTTTTGCTTGCTGTTCACTCTTGCTTTGGTGTTTGCTTCAAAATTGTTTGATTATTTAGGTTGTTATACTTTAATCTTCTCTAATCATGCTTCAATTAAGAGGTCTATTGCACTCTTGCTGCTTCAAACTTTCCCTTATGGATTGATTAAAATCAATGCTACAATAACTAATGTGGGTTGAGAATTAAAATAAGATAAAAACCTACATCGCCAAGGCAAATCAAGAGGAGCCAAGGAAATGCATTTTGGAACCAATGCCGTGCATCTATGTCGTGCTTCCAGTTCGACATCTTCCTGCCGAGAGAGAAGTAGTACATGTCGTACATCAATGTCGAGCATCCAAGGTCGACATCCGGAGACAGGACATCCATGTCGTGATGCATGTCGCACGACATCTTCCAGCTTAGACACCCGATCGAGATGTCGACCAAGCATGTCGTACATCACACGCTCGACATCAGACGTCGAAGCTCAATGTCGTGCACCAATGTCGACCAGTCTAGCTCGACATCCTCCTCGCAGGAACTTCATTTATTTATGAGTTTGCCATTGTACTAGGGAATTTATCTTTTAGTATAAATAGCTTTGGACCTAAAAATATTAGAACGTCTTGTTCTTGCTTCTAAACCTAATTTCTCTTACTTGCTTTTGCTTTGTAAGAACACGATCCACCTTTTTAATATAATTTTTTGCATTTATCTCTTTAATCTCTCATCCCTAATCAAGTTTAACCCATTAATCTTTGTGGATTTGATGATTTTGATGATGATTAGTGAGTAGTTTCTCATAGGAGCTTTGATGTAGTAGATTACGGAAATTTAAGGCTTGATTAATATTTGTTAGTGTTTAATTTAATTGATTCCTCTCTATTATACTGTTTTTATGCTAGATTTGTATTGATCTCATGAATCTAGATTTCGACTTTCTCTTATGCCCACCAAGTGTTTAATGAAATGCTAGTCTTGTCTTTAAGAGGATTTACTTGTCTTAGCTCAAGGGATTGACTGTCTAAGAAGTATTTTGGCTTGACTATAATTGGTTTATCCTTGCTTGCAATTGATTCTAGCACTAATGGGAATTAGTTCTTGTTAGGGTGTTTAGCAAAGTGTTAATGACCAAGGGATTGGGTTTAGCTTGCTTAATTGATGAATTCTATGCCTAGGAATCAGCATTACTTACTTGTTTGCATTGTTAATGAGATTGATAACAATTTAGTCTTGCCTTTCAATTCTCTAAACTCCATAACCACAATAGGATTATTGTTTTTTTATTTAATTTCGAATTCGCTTATTGCTTTGTTTTTTTTACTTGATCATTGTCTAATCATTGCTTCTAATAGTTCTGTTTAGTCATTGGTTGATTACTTTAATAGTTTGGAACAATATTTCTCTGTTTTGGCTTGACTTAAAGTTTCTATTGCATTCTTAATGCATTCATCTTACACATATGGATTGACAAAACCCCTTACTACAATGACTAGTGTAAGCTTGGGTAATTGAGATATCATAAAAAGCTTATATCAAGCAATTATTTAGCAAATTTGAAATATTTAAAAGGCAAGATCCAAGACTAAGACAATATGACTTAGATGGTTTTAAATCATGTTTAAGGTGTAAAAGAAATACTAATCCAATCCCTTGACAATAATCAATAAGCAAGGACTACTAATATATACTAATCCAATCCCTTGACACTAATCCCTTTACTAATCACACTCCTAACCAACTTATAATGATGGAAACACAATCAAAAAGCATTAATTAACAAAGTCCATAGAGCCAAAAAGCACCTTAGATAGATAATCCATTTGGCTAAGCATACAAATCTCTTGTGCAATGGATTAAACATCAGCTCACACTCCCATGCATAATCAATGTCTAATGGCGATTTCTCTATCCCTTAAGTACTCTAGCATCGAGGTTAATCATGCAATAAATGTTAGATGCGATGAGTCATGACAATCAAAACACCATTTTCAAGTAAAGAACCTCCTTCAAACATTTCATCAAATTTCTAAATGGCAACAAAATGTCTATGATCTATTTTGGGCAAAAGATATAAACAAAGATCTAACACTCTAACACCTTAAACAATCATTAGAACCACCATAATCTACCTTAATCTAAAACCTAACGTTTACTACTCACTAATCATGTTTAAATACACAAAACTATAGTTAAACATGATTAATGATTGATAGGCAAGAAGAATCAATAGACAAATGCAAAATTTTTGTTAAATATAAACCTCACAATCCAAACTTTGTTCTTATGGGAAAGGAAGTTTTTTTCAACAAAGGAAAGCTTAAATTGGAAAAAGGATAAGATTGAACATAATAAAAAAGTTTTTAGGTCAAGCTTATTTACAGGGATATCCCAAAATAGGCTTGATCAACTAAGAAAACCTAGTCAATAAAAAGTCAACACATTAGTCAACACTCGGATTACTCATATCGAGCAGGGAAGCAATTGGTTCTCCACAGAGCACATGCTCGCTGCTTGCTGAAGATGCTGCGTCGGATCTTTGGCTCAGCTGAAGTCTCTAATGTGGTACGCATCGTGCACTGCTCGGTTGGCTCTCCTAGGTGTATCTCCACGATATGTCATGTGCCTCCATGCATTAGGCTCGGATAGATGAACCTCTTCGGTGCGCCTGCTCGGTATAGCCTCTGGTTCAGCAAATCGATCATCGCTTCCCAGACATGGTACGCACCGAGCAGAATAGCATGTGCCCTCCATGATGTGCTTCCATGATATGACCTCTGGACGGTTTGAGCACTTGTTTCCAGCTTGGTTTCTCTTCTCCACTCGATCCTCCATTCTCCTAATACCCTCCTTAGCACCTCAAAAGACATGAAATACACTCAAAACACAAGGATATATGCGTTCCTAATCTATATGCATGCTAAGTTTAATATGGATGGAAATAGGACACTTTGAAATTAAAATGGACAAGAATATTAAATGAGACTTAATATGATGTAATAATGCATGCTATCATAAACCAACAATGAGTGCAATTTGGACTAAAACTACGGAAAATATGCAACAAAAGAGACTAAAACGAAACATGAATGCATTAAGGTGTAAAATATAGAGACATCGATCGATTGAACTAAATCAAAGTGGGTAGATTAGACGGTCAATTCAAACATTTTCAAGGCATCGGATCGACCTGGATCGAACCAATTTCTTTGCGTGTTTAGTTTATAAAGTGACAACTTTGAAATTCGTTTAGATTGTTTTATTGTTCATCTTAAGAAATGAGTTTTCTTGTCAAAGACAAATTTGTTCATTAACATGTTATAATGAAAGAAGAATCGTCGTTTTGGTGGGGTGGAGAACTGGAGATGAAAATTTCTAGGTGTTTTGATTAGAAACACAGTAATAAATGAAACGAAAATGAAGTAAATGTAATTATGTTAGTGAGTTTTAACATATGTCTAGAAAATTGTTTATATTTTGAGTGTCATTTAGGTATATTGGAGTATGTGCAAGCTTGCTGGACCATAGCCAAAGGAGAGAAAAACCTATGACCAAAGAAGAGCCAAATAGGAGTTAGCAGAGATCATGGCACATAATGATTTGTGGTATCTGTGTGACAATCGGATATGGACAGGACAGAGGACCGTATCAGACATATGGTATCGGTGTAACAAACCGATAAGAACATGGCTGGAGACCGCACAGGACAGACCAAGTGGTGTGATAAACCAATACGAACATGGCAGAAGAACGTATTAGTTTGTTCCGGGTTGACTCGGAACAGTTACTGTTCACTATAAATATGTAAAGAGCTAATTTTTATTGTTTTTCTTTTTCTTCTTTAAGCAAAATTTTTACCTTTTATTCGTAAAACACATTTTCTAAGATCATTTTAAGAGTTTATGCAATTTTAGAGCTTTTGTTTGATAATTTTTCATCTTTTTCTCCCTAATCATGTTTACTAACACTTCTACCATTGGATTTGTTGGTTTAGATATGATTAGTGAGTAGTTCATTAAAACCTAAAGATGGGATCGATTAGAGAGATTTGATGCTTGATCCATGATTTTTAGGGCTAGATTTACTTATAGTCTTCTTTATTTGATGATTTTAATACTAGATTTTCCTTGATCACGCTGATTTAGAACTTAGAACTTTCTCTGTACCACAATTGTTTTATGAAATTTCTGAACCAATCATTTTAGATATTTACATGTTTAGCCTATGGAAATAGATGTCTAAGATTTATATAGTCTTTATAGAACTGAATTTTATGCTTGTTGATTATATTTTCAGTAATGAGAATTATATCTGGATTATATAATTAGCAAACTGATTATTTTCATGAGAGTCGATTAGTATTCTGTAAGAATTCTATGCCTAAGGATAAGCATTGTTATGATTGTGTGAGCATTATTGATTAATCAAAGAGTCTCCCTAACTTAATTTCCCCATCCTAGAACCTATTTATCTTATTTGTTTGCTTTGTTTAGTAATTGCTCTGTTTTTCATTGCTTAGTTTGAGTTTATTTGTTTATGCATTAGAGTTCTGTTGTTTTGAATCTTGTTTTAGTGATCATCTAGGTTGTTAGAAACAAACATTAATGATCTTTCTTGGATTAAGGACATTTATGCATTCCTGGTGTGCACAACCCCATTTAGAATGGTAGACTCAAGTACCTACAATAATATGAGTGGGAACTGAATGGTTGATACAAAAAACATACTATAAATTTGGCGATGTTGCCAATTAGGAGACTTGTTTGTGCATTATAATTTCGAATGTTCTTGAGACTAAGCATCTGTTTTTACTTAGTTACTAACTTTTTTCATTTTTTAACCTTTTCTTTGCAAGGTGCATGAACTTGAAGTCAAGAGGTGGAGCAAATCTTGTTGATCCTATTGACAACATGCATCTCTTAAACAGAGGTTTAAGAGCAGGAAGAGAAAGAAAAAAGGCATTGGATATTGAAAAATTGGGTATGGATAACCCACAAGAGCAAGGTGGAGATAGTCTACAAATGCCCCTGTTCATAGCCTTTGATGAAGCATGGGAGAATTATGACCGGAAGCAATTCTTCAAAGATCGTGAAGAACACAAGCAGAAGATCAAATGCTACTTCAGTCAAGCTAGGTACAACAAAACAACATCAAAATCAATCTCTGTTCATGAATTCCAAAAATAAGGAAAGCACCCAATAGCAATTAGCCGCTCAGATTTAGAAGAATTCATTAAAGTGGTTCAAAATCTTCCTCCATAAGCGACCTTTACCACAGCCTGGAGAGAACTTTTGATTGGGCGCTACTTTTTGTGAAAGTGATAAAATTATGATGGAGATACTATACCTCTCTACGAATGCAGCAGAGTGGGCAAGGAAGCCTTACTTAGACAAAATTCAACATCAAGCGCAATTCCTCAGCACTTGCTACAATAAATGAATCAAGATCAAGAATGCAATATGTGATCTAGGTTTAACCATCAGCATACTTCCAAATACAATAGGCTGCAAGCTAAATATCAAGCAAGCTTATGCAACAAAAGTAAGAATATGATGTGCTGATAAATCATATGTCTTTGAAAACGAGCTTGAACTTGAGTTCGATGCAAAATTTACAGGATGCCCATGATATGGGGGAGAGATACCGCATGAGGAGGAGCTTGTGGCGCCGAAAATGGATCTTGTTAGTCTCTGACTTCTCCGCTTGCTTTGTTTTCAAGGCAGCATGACATGTATTCAGTAAAATGAGCATATTTGGAAATCTAACTATGTGTTTGCCTTAAAATCACTTTGTTACCGAAGTTAACTCTTTTCTCTTTCTTGGGACGAAACTGAGCCAGAGTAAGTCTGTAGAAGGTGTTTATGAGATGCAAGACTTTTGTTGGACAGAATTTTTCTACAGAAAGCTCCAAAATGTATATTTTTTTCCAAACTACCTGGAATTACTTTTGAAACTAGAAAACATAGAAATCAACTAAATACTATTGAAAAACAAGTTCAAAAACCATCAAAAGATTTTTAAATAACAACTAATGTACAATATGGGTATTATTACTAAAACCAACCATGATCCCGAGCCAGTTCCAACTCCATCTCGGTATATGGGCATATGGTTTACCATGGGTTTATTCTTCTTTGCAATTTTTCTATGAATTTTAACAAAACAAATTCACAGTAATCTCTATGCCCATTTTTTTTTAAAAAGTACACTTTAAACAATTACTCTTATTTAAAAAAATTTCAATTTTGAAATATGAATACACTGCACTACGGTGTTTACGGCGATCAATTCAACACTCTCAGAATCCGACCATTTCCTAAAAAAATATGTCAAAAAAGTTGTCTGAAAGTATCCCATTACAGCATATCTTAAAATTGAGTTCCAACACAATTAACATGTGCAATATGGTGTGCAAACTCGGTTGCATGGTTCTATACCGTGCTGAGTCTTCTGGGTGACATGATACTAACGTAGTTGGTGGCATCATCAAATGCATGCTCGTTCTGATCAAAATCTGGAAGGCTGAGACTAATACGAAGCATATTGATTAAATCAGCTAAAATTGAAGAGAGAGAGAGAGGGAGAGAGGGAGAGAGAGAGAGAGAGAGAGAGAGAGAGAGAGAGAGAGAGAGAGAGAGAGAGGGGGAGAGAGAGAGAGAGAGAGAGAGAGATTGGTAGAGGTTGGATTTAAGACAGGTATCACTTAGGGCTACCCACTTTAATAGATCACTTTCGGCCAATAAATTGAGTGGAGCATTGACTACTGTGCATTTGCTCTACCAAATTAATTTGTTGATTTCTTAAACACTGTGGTCCATCTTTTAGGAACATAGTCGGCTTTTCAGAGTGGATAATAAGTTTTTGAGTTTTGGTTTAACTGGAAGGATTATAAAACTTGCACGCCGTTGATTGCGAGAAGTACCATGACCTTTTCTTTCTTTTGCATTCGCTCATTCTCGGTTGTACCTATAGTGAATAGATGATCCCGGAGTATTTTTTGGAAAGAAATAATATAATTTTTATATTTGAACCAATTCCTAACAGAAACAAAATAATTTGCATATTTGAACCCATTCCTAATTCTAAACTTCTAATCGGATCACCCAATGTTGTAAAACAAAATCAAATATATCATAGATATTAGGTTATAACGTATGAAAGTTCATTATTAAAATAACAAAACCAAATTGTACTTGTGCAAATTAATTGCAGCACCATGCTTCTCTTTAGTCGCATATTTATAAATGAAAATACAGTTTCAAATAAAGGAATACTGTATATATATTCTTTTAATATCACATGTTAGATTTTCGTAAATCTTTGGAAAACAGAATTCTCGACAAATATATATATATATATATATATATATATATATATATATATATATATTCCAACAACTACATATTGCTTTATTTGTCTCCCACCAGATGTGTGTCCCACATACATATATAAATCGACCTCCAAATTCTTCTTTTCAGTAATCAAAGCTAGCTAAACATCTTGGTAATATATATTATATTTTCTTTTATATTTATTTTTATTGAGTGGACCAAAAATATATAAATATTACTTCCTCCGTTTTTAATATAAGATATTCTAAAACTTTTTTGTTTGAAAATATATAATATTTTTAGAAATCAATGCAAAATTTACTAATAAATAACTTATTTTATCCTTAAATTAATTAATAAACAAACAAACAACTAATAATAAAAAAGATTACAATAAACTTTATACAAATTTTCTTAATTTATGTATAAATCTCTAAAACATCTTATAAACAAAAACGGAGGGAGTATCATTTTAAATTAAAAAGTGGTCCATATTGAATCAGAAAATCACCAATAGGTTTAAGTGGTTAACAGTTGTAGATTTTGGAGAATAAGATCTTTATTAATAGTTCAAAGGTGAAACAATTACAAAAGATGGTGTAACCTAAAATATTATGCCAAAGTGAAAGACAATGTTTAAGCAATAAACTAGAAAGTTTCTAGTTCTTGGGATTAGCTCTGCTGCTCTCTAAAATGTATGAGTTGTCCTTCTGGCTATTCGGGATCCTCTATTTATAGGGGTAGGAGGTCGACTATGGCGAGCTCCTTTCCCTTTTCTCCTTCGGGATAAATCCCTTATTTCAGATATGGAAATATTTTTTTCTTCCTGATTTAGTGGAGATTTTCTATTATCTCTGAATATTCCTTTTGTCTTCAAGTCTGAATGAGAATCCTTGTCTTGATGGGCTTGGGTTATTGCTAGAGAAAGCATTTTTAGGAAATATGCTCATTTCTCATCCAAAAATATATAAATATTACTTCCTCCGTTTTTAATATAAGATATTCTAAAACTTTTTTGTTTGAAAATATATAATATTTTCAGAAATCAATCCAAAATTTACTAATAAATAACTTGTTTTATCCTTAAATTAATTGATAAACAAACAAACAACTAATAATAAAAAAGATTACAATAGACTTTATACAAATTTTCTTAATTTATGTATAAATCTCTAAAACATCTTATAAACAAAAACGGAGGGAGTATCATTTTAAATTAAAAAGTGGTCTATATTGAATCAGAAAATCACCAATAGGTTTAAGTGGTTAACAGTTGTGGATTTTGGAGAATAAGATCTTTATTAATAGTTCAAAGGTGAAACAATTACAAAAGATGGTGTAACCTAAAATATTATGCCAAAGTGAAAGACAATGTTTAAGCAATAAACTAGAAAGTTTCTAGTTCTTGGGATTAGCTCTGCTGCTCTCTAAAATGTATGAGTTGTCCTTCTGGCTATTCGGGATCCTCTATTTATAAGGGTAGGAGGTCGACTATGGCGAGCTCCTTTCCCTTTTCTCCTTCGGGATAAATCCCTTATTTCAGATATGGAAATATTTTTTTCTTCCTGATTTAGTGGAGATTTTCTATTATCTCTGAATATTCCTTTTGTCTTTAAGTCTGAATGAGAATCCTTGTCTTGATGGGCTTGGGTTATTGCTAGAGAAAGCATTTTTAGGAAATATGCTCATTTCTCATCCAAAAATATATAAATATTACTTCCTCCGTTTTTAATATAAGATATTCTAAAACTTTTTTGTTTGAAAATATATAATATTTTCAGAAATCAATGCAAAATTTACTAATAAATAACTTGTTTTATCCTTAAATTAATTGATAAACAAACAAACAACTAATAATAAAAAAAGATTACAATAGACTTTATACAAATTTTCTTAATTTATGTATAAATCTCTAAAACATCTTATAAATAAAAACGGAGGGAGTATCATTTTAAATTAAAAAGTGGTCCATATTGAATCAGAAAATCACAAATAGGTTTAAGTGGTTAACAGTTGTGGATTTTGGAGAATAAGATCTTTATTAATAGTTCAAAGGTGAAACAATTACAAAAGATGGTGTAACCTAAAATATTATGCCAAAGTGAAAGACAATGTTTAAGCAATAAACTAGAAAGTTTCTAGTTCTTGGGATTAGCTCTGCTGCTCTCTAAAATGTATGAGTTGTCCTTCTGGCTATTCGGGATCCTCTATTTATAGGGGTAGGAGGTCGACTATGGCGAGCTCCTTTCCCTTTTCTCCTTCGGGATAAATCCCTTATTTCAGATATGGAAATATTTTTTTCTTCCTGATTTAGTGGAGATTTTCTATTATCTCTGAATATTCCTTTTGTCTTCAAGTCTGAATGAGAATCCTTGTCTTGATGGGCTTGGGTTATTGCTAGAGAAAGCATTTTTAGGAAATATGCTCATTTCTCATCCAATAGTATGTCCCCCCCCCCCAGTTTGTCGAGGTGATTTGCACAATAGCTCGGCGAACTTGATGAAGCGAATTGGTTTGATCTCGCAATAAAAATTAGTTCGTCAAGAGTGTTCTTTCGCGATGGCCAGCTCGGCCCGTCCTTGCATTGACACATGGTGCTTCAATAATTTTTACTGCTAATATATATATTCTTTTAATGTGCAGCCCGCTATGCCTTAGGGTTTTGTTCCAAGCGGGATAGGCAAAGGTCTTTGACACGAAAATCGGAGTGTTGATTAAAGCATTCCTTTATCGAAACCGTCGAGTTTTTATCTTCTTTCTTCAATCTTTCTTCGTTTTTGCTTCCGAATTTCTTATCGCAAAAATGTGATTAAGGAACAGAAGTAAAATTCCTCTGATTGAAATTGATATCCCAGAATGTTCTCTGGTTAAGAGGCCTCAGATTGCGACTACGCCAAAAGATCTGCCAATTTAAAAGGATATTATGTCGATCAATCCTGCCGTTGATGTCACTGATGCACAATCTTCAGGTTTTCCTCCGCTGAAGATTCTGATCGAGAGTCTGACGGACACTTCACTAATTAGAGAGCAAGATCCTTCTTTTGAGGGAGCGGAAGACCAGGAGATTAAGTCACCAGTTTCCTCGAGTAGCTCGTCCAAGGTTTCGGAGAATCAAGGTGCTGGTGAAGATTCAAGTTTCAATCCTTATCAACTTTTGTTGCGCTGGAATAGAGATTCCTCAGCGATGCTTGATGAGTATTTCGCCACAAATTTACCATGTCAATGTAAGGCGAAGCCGAACAAGGGAATGTCTGTCGAGAAGTTGAAGTGATTTGAAGGTTTCTCGGGGATGGCTCAGCGCTTTGTGCAGGTCTGTTCTTCTTCTTTGGAACTTCACTCCATTTCTTGCGCACTCGAGTCAATTTTGACAAAAAATATTTGTGCAGGGTCTGGGATTATGCGCATCCCTGATAGAGTCATATGATCAAGACTCTTTGCGTGAAGAAAGCAAAGCCGAGGGGTTAACGGCCAAAGATCAAGAACTTCGGTGCGTGATATCTCATATATTTACATAATTTAGGCTTACATTTAGTTCATGTTTTTGTCTCCTTCTTGTTCGTTTTCTTTCTCTTTAGTCCCATTTTCCTTTCCTTTTAGACTTAGGTTGCATTTAGGTTCTAGTTTGCAAATGCATTAAGGATGTTTTTAGGTACTTAAGAAGCTATTGGTAGCAAGGAGGAAGTGTGGGAATGGTTCAAGGAGTTAACCAAGCTGAGAAGGAGCAAAAGGAGCTAAGGAAGGCGATTTTTGGTGTTCCATCGGTCATAGCACGAACCCCATCGGTCTGTGTTGATCGATACAATGCAGCAGAGGAGTTGAAGATCCCATCGATCATCCGTATCGGTCAAGGAGTGACCGATGGGAATCAAGCGAATGGAGCATCGCTCATTTGTAATGGTCATTTGTGACAGATGGGAAGAGACAGGACATCTGCATCGATCATCTGTATCGGTCACTTGTAACCGATGGGAATCAAGCGATTGCTCCATCGGTCATCTGTATCGGTCACTTGTGACTTATGAGAACTAGTCCGAACTTCTTTTTATTTATAACTTTGTCATTATTCTAGGGCTTTTGTCATTTAGTATAAATAGGTTTGATCTAATGTTTTCAAAATAAATTATTGTTCTTGCTTAGTTTTTAGAGTTTTCCGGTCTTTGTAAGAATAAGTCTATCATTTTTATCAAATTTTTGTATTTTCTTATTAATATCTTCTCTAATCTCCCTCTTAATCATGTTTAGCATAATTTACTCTTGTGATTTGGGGTTTTCCATGATGATTAGTGAGTATATCTATTAGGGTTCTCAGATATGGTAGATTAAGAGAATTTAGAGGCTTGATTAGGATTTGTTAGTGCTTAATTAGATTGATTCCTCTCTATTAATCTGTTCTTAAGCTAGATTTGTTTTGACCTCATGAATCTAGAATTAGGCTTCATTTTATGCCCACCAAGTGTTTGATGAAATGCCGATCTTGTTTAATAGAGGATTTACTGGCCTTAGCTCAAGAGATTGACTGTCTGAGGAGTATTTTGACTTGAATATAGTTGGTTTTGCTTGCTTGTTGATTGTTCTAGCACTAATGAGAGTTAGTTCTTGTTAGGGTGATTAGCAAAGGGTTATTTGTCAAGAGATTGAACTTAGCTTGCTTGATTGTGAACTCTATGTCTAGGAATCAGCATTGCTTGCTTGTTTGCATTATCAACGATGTTTGAAACAGCCTTATCTAGCCTTTGAATTCCCCAAAGTCAATAACCACATCTAGGATCCGTCCTCTCTTATTTTAATTTCGAATTTTGCTTTAAGTGATCTGTTTTCTTGCTCTGTTTTGCTTCTGATCATTGCTAAGTTATTCTCTTTTGAGTTCTGATTGGTGTTTGATCACTTAGATTGATAGTTTTAGTTCCTAAGCAACACTCTCTCCTTGATTCCACTTAACTTAAAGCTTTCTGCTCACAACTCTTTTGGCATCGATTCAAAACTCTAGTGGATTGATAAAAATCCAATGTTATACTACAACTGATTAGTACAAGCAGGGTGATTGACCAAGAGAGTCAAAATCTTGTATCAATTTGGCGCTGTTGCCATTGGGGTTATTGTTTGGATCATTAGAGTTTGTGGAAACTTGTGAAAACTTTAAAATCATGTTTTAATTGTATTTGGTTACTAATCATCCTTGACTCTCATTGGTGTTTTCAGGTCTATGAACGTAAGGTCAAGAGGCTCTAGCAACTTAGTGGACTTCATAGAAAACATCAATCTGTTGGACAGAGGTCAAAGAGCAAGAAGATAACAGGAAAGACAGCAACACATGGAGAGGCTAAGGATTAATGTCCAGGAACCACATGTTGTGGATGATATGAGGTTCCAAGGTCCTCAAGGAGCAGCTTGTGCTCAAGGCCAACAGGGCCTGCAAGGAGTTCAGGGCTTGCAAGGAGAGCAAGGCCCTAGAGGAGCAGCTCAGGCTCCAAGAGCAGTTAGACCAATAGGTGCAGGTGATGCACCAAACGCCTACAACAACAGAACAGGAATCCTTCCTCCAGCAATTCAGAATAATAACTTTGAGATCAAATCTGGATTGATCTCAATGGTCCAAGGCAGCAAGTTCCATGGTTTACCTCTAGAAGACCCTTTGGATCACTTGGATAATTTTCATATACTCTGCTCACTCACCAAGATTAATGGTGTCAGCGAAGATGGCTTCAAACTAAGACTCTTCCCATTCTCTTTAGGGGGACAAAGCTCACTAGTGGGAAAAGAACTTGCCTCAGGGAAGCATCACTAGTTGGGATAAGTGCAAGAGAGCATTCTTAGCAAAGTTCTTCTCTACTTAAAGGACTGCTAGGATCAGGAATAAAATCTCTGGATTTGCTCAAAGGAACAATGAGAGCTTTGGTGAAGCATGGGAAAGTTTTAAAGGCTACACACTTCAGTGCCCACACCATGGGTTTTCTCAAGCGTCACTCCTCTCCACTCTATACAGAGGCGCCCTCCCAAAGATCAGAATGCTCATAGATACTGCATCTAATGGTAACTTCTTATCTAAAGATCTTGATGCGGGATTGGAACTTGTGGAGAATATAGCACAATCTGAAGAGAATTATAATGAGGAGTTTGATAGAACACCTAGGAGTGCTTAGGATGAGCTGGAGTCTAACAAGAAGGAGATCAAGGCTTTACATGAAAAGATTAATCTATTGCAAAGGGAAAGGAAGGAAGTCAACTTTGTTGGTGACTTGGTTCAGATTGAAGATCAAAAAGGCTGCCAAGTTGAGGAGATGAACTATCTTGGTAATCAAAAAGGCTACAATGGGTATGGGAACTACAGACCTAACCCAAATATATCCTACAGAAGCAACAATGTTGCCAATCCTGAAAACCAAGTATATCCACCTTTTGTGCCTTAGAACAACAACAATCAAGGCTTTCAACAAAGGAGCAACAACTTCCAGCCTAGAGCGTCCTACAACCCTCCAGGATTCAATACTCAAGCTCCAGCTCAAGATTCCTCAAGCTCCAAAGATCATGAACTCAAAAGTCTCATGCAGCAAATGATCCAAAATCAGGTCAATACTACCTTGGAGATGAACAAAAAGTTTGTTGAGGTCCAGAACAAGATAGACTATGTTCATATGGAGTTGACAAACAAGCTTGATGGTCTAGCTGCAAGAATGAAGACTCTAGAGAACAACAAAGGAGCAGCTAATGCACCACGCTCTCAAGGTAATCTTCCTGGAAAGTGTGAAATGAATCTCAAAGAGTATTGCCAAGCGGTTGATTCTCTAGATGCTTTCATCCCTGAGGAAGATGCACTGGTCAATGATGACATTGGGGGGGGGGGGGGGGGGGGGGGGGGAAGACCTTGTTCAAGTTTTTCTGATGCTGAGAAGGAGGCTCAAGCTGATTGGCTTCCAGTTTACTAACCTGACATTCCATTTCTAGGAAGATTCAAAGAGCAACTAGTCAAGAAATATGCAACTCTTTATACTGCTCAAATGGAAATGAGAGGTTTAGATGCTGAAGAGGAGCTTGGGAAACTTCTAGTCAAGGATGTGGAACCAGAAGTTAAGGAGCTGAACATCAAGAAGCTTGGAGATCCTGGTTGCTTTACACTCCCACGTGAGCCCAAGGGCAAGACTTTCAAGAGCTGTTTGTGTGATTTGGGTGCAAGCATCAATCAGTTGCCAGCCTCTACAGCCAAGGAGTTGGGTTACACCAAGTACCAGCAAAGCAATGTCTCTCCAACCATTGCTGATGGGACAGTGAAGATGCCACTAGGAGCCTTGAAGGACGTCCATATGCAGATAGAAGGAGTGACTATCCCAACTGATTTCTTGGTGTTGGATGTTGAAGGCCAGATCAAGAATGCAATCATACTTGTAAGACCATTCTTCGCTTCAGCTGGAGCTGTTTTTTGATGCTAGAGAATGCACAACAGAGCTAAGGCTTACCAAGGATAAAGTCTTGAAGTTTGACAGCAAGGGCAACAAGCTGGAGCATGATCATGCTTTCTCCACGGAGCTGAACAAGATGAAATGAGTTGACAAGAACTAGCCAGAGTTTGAAGGTTACCAAGAAGAAATCTTCGATGGCTTCTGTTTGTCAAGGTTGTTTGAAGACACCACTGAAAATGAGGTCCTTGAAGTGGTTAGTTGCAAGAAGATGAGTGAAATCAAGATGGTTACTAAAGAAGGAGGGGTGATCTTGTAGCCTTTCTGCTCTAAGGATGGTGAAATCTGTTACAAGCTGAAGCAATTAAGCAAGTCTAAGCACTTTTCTGAGATGAGGATTGATGGGGTCACCAGAAGGATCAAGAGGAGCAAGACACCACCAAGAAGTTCCGAGACTCCTTCTCCTTACCTCAACTAGAGAGGTAATCAAAGTCAAGCTAAGTGACTCTAAACAAGCACACTTGGGAGGTAGTCTCATGGTATCCGTTGTATATATTATGCTTTTTAGTTCATGTTTATGCATTTTTAGTGTTCTTAGAAGCGGGAGTTTGGATTGGGGATTGAGAAGATGTTTGGGGAACCAAAATAGGTGTCTTTTGGTTAGCATTAGTCATCTACATCGGTCATTCCAGACCGATGTAGGCTATATTGGTCATGACCATCAGTAAAAAATGACCCATGCTGTAGAACCAGAATATGCATCTGGCAACCACATCGGTCACTTGTGACTGATGCGGGAAAAGAAGTATTTGGGAGGTTTCCATCGGTCACTCTTATCGGTCATCAGCTGACCGATGGAAAGCAAGCGAGTGTAGGCAAACTCGTATCGGTCTGTAGTGATCGATGGAAACTGAGCAAGTGTTTGAAGGCCTACATCGGTCACTCGTATCGGTCAAGGAGTGACCGATGCTAATGGGCATGAGCTGTATCAGTCACTTCTATTGGTCATAACTGACCGATACCACCCCATCGGTCACTTGTATCGGTCAAAAGTGACCGATGGAGGTGATATACTCATATATTTAGCATATTTAGCATGCATTTAGTGTAGTTTTCATGTATTCATCTTGCATAATAGGCTAGTTTGTACTATTTTAGCTTCTAGAGCACTTTTGCATTAGCATTTGCATGTTTCTTGCATTCTTGCATCATATTCAGGAAGTTTTGGACACATTGGAGCTGTGGAGAGTTCGTGGACATGCTAAGGATCAAAGAGGAGCTCGTGGACACTTATTAGAAATCATCCTTGCTACAAGGGAACAGAGATCGAGAGGTAGATCGAGCTAGGCAGGTCGATCTAGATGAGATCGACCAGAAGATCGACCAAGCCCGGATCGTTTCAAGGAAGAGATCGAGGACAAGATCGACCAAGGTGATCGATCGTGAGTACGGACGTGAATTAAAGCCATGCAGAACGAGAGCCAGATCGAGACCTACAACACGATCAACCGATAATTGACCCGAAGATCGAGCGAAGGAGGACGATCTATGAAGAAGATCGAGCGATCAGATCGACTACTCTGCTCGATCCCTACACCTTATCCGGCCAGCTCACTTTTGGACTTTAGTGAGGGGACCATTTCTCTTGTTGACCTATTTTGGGCAAATTTGTATGAACCATTCATTTGGTCTCGGATTACTTTTAGCTTTTCTTACTCTCGAAGGTGAATAGCCATTGTTATCTCTTTTCAAGCTTTTCTTGTTTTGAACCGTTGAATCTAGTTTAATCATTGAGTATTTGCTTAATCTTTCTTCTTTAATCATGTTTAGCATTTCATCCTTCGCATTTCCATCGGTTTTAAACATGAGTAGCGAGTAGTTTCTCTTTGGGTTTAAGGTTGGGGCGATTTAAGGGGTTTAAAAGTTTAAGCTTTGGTCTTTTCCTTGTTCTTAATCTTTTCTCTTCTTGGATTTGGGGTCTTAATGCTTAGGGAGTCTTGGAAAAGATATCTATGATTCCAGGGCTTTCTTACCTTGACCAGATTCAGAAATCCCTTAAAACCAAATCCAAGAGACTAGCTCATCCTTTCCCAAACGCCATGGATGCTTAGGGAGCTAGTTAGGTCAGTAATTGAGATCTTTAATTAATGTTCTTTGACCCATCTTTCCACTATACACCATAGGTTAGGAAGAAGGGTCGAAGAAAGGGGTCTTACCATACGCCATGGATGATCCTAGCTTAAGTATCTCAAGGCTTAGAGTTAACTCATCAAATGAGTAGATCTATTGTTTTCAACCCCAAATCTTGAATCTTTGACCCTCTTGAATATGACCCTCAACCCTAGATCCTATTTTAGCATTTTTAAACTTCAAGTAATCATCTTTTAGTTATAAAGCTTGCTTCTTTGATCTTTAAAAGTTTTTGTTCTAAGTTGCTAGAAGTTCTCTGTTTTTCTGCTTTTAGATCTCGATTTTTAATAATTAGTAGTTTTGCTTTTTAAATTCTTAGTTTTCTTTTACTAATTTTTAACCCTCTTCCAGGGATTTTAAAATAGTTTTCTTGTTCATTTCGCATTGCATTTAGCTTTTGTCGAATTTCTCCCTCATTTACCCGAATCTGCTTAGCTTTGCATTGCTCATGCATTCTTAGTGTCTTTCTACAACCCAGGCTGGATTGATACCTCTTGCACTATACTACATCATAAACATGTGCATTTGGCTTTGACAAAACAGTCCTAAAACATTTTGTTTATCAGGAGGCTAGTGAGGTATGATCTTTAACTTTTAAAAAATTTCTCTCTCTTGGTTTGGAGTCAGGGAAGTTTAAATTTAAATTTTTTTGGCTCCTCCCTGCCATTCTGACCCACTTCTGAGAACTTTTGATTTTATCCCCCACTCTTTAGATTCCTTATGTTCCCCCTTAGGCTCTATATACGCCATCTAACTCCTCTTCACTCTTCACACTTCACATTTTCTCTTCTATCCTATAAGCCACGAAATTGCTTAGCCATTCCTCTCTTTTATTTGTGTTTTCAAAGTGCTCAGAAGTCCTAAAAGGTTTGCTTTCTTAACTCTTCATCTCTTGTTCTTATGCCTTGAGCTTGTTTAAAGTCTTTGAATCTTTTGCATTAAGAGCTGGTTTTGATTATTTTAAGGTGCTTGTTTTGATTTTTGCATTGTGGAATTTGTTAGTTAAGCAAGTAGATTGCTTAGAGCTGATTACTGTTCATAAATCTAATTGCTTGCTTGCTTTAATTTCATTTTTCATAATCATGTTTCATTCTGTTTAAAATGCACCATGTCATATGCATAATAGTTTGAATCTGTTTAAAACTCTAGCATGTTTATGATTTTTGCTCTTGAATTCTCTTAGTTCTTTAGGGGTCTGCCTTGTTTAATAGCTAGTTAGATCTCTCTTAGATTTGAGAAATTTTTTTTAAGAGCTTTTAATCATTGATCATCAACTTTTGTTCTCATACTTATTGGATATTCAAGCTTTGTTCTTGTAGGTACCATGGGGAGAACCAAAGAAGCTGCTGGAAACAAAAGTCAAGCACCTAAGAAGAAGGCACCTTCTGCTGCACGTACCGTCAGAGACAAGGGCAATGGTGTTGCTGATGGGCAATCCTCAAAGGCTGCTGGAAAAAGAGCTGTCGAGAGCAAGGCTGCAAAGTCGAAGGACAAAGGAAAGGGAAAAGTTGTGGAAGAAGTCTCAACCAAACAGCCAAGTGCAAGGGAACTCATGGAGCTCTTCAATCAATGTACCTCTTCAATCAATGTACCTTCAAGGCTACAAGGTACCTTTGCATACCCACAATGATGGCTCTTGGAATATATGAAGATTGCAAGACAATCTTTGATAGTATGGGACTTGGCGAATTCATGGAGAAACCACTTCCTTCCTACCAGCACCTCAACATCCAGTTTCTCTCCACTTTCAAGGTGGTGAGTTATTAACAGATTGAACTTGGCAATAGAGATGGCTGGATCTCCTTCAGACTTGGCAAGCAGAAGTTCACAGCAACCTTTTGGCAGATTTCTGAAGGCCTTCGTATGTATCCCTATGCTGATAAGAAGGACCAGTTTGAGATCAGTAAGAGACAGCATGCAATGCTATGGGACGTGATTAGGGTTGGCAAATATACTCCAGGAGTCACCAGGAACCAGCATATGAAGCATCCATATGTTATATATGCTCTCAAGGCACTTGCAAACACCCTTTTTGCAAGAAAGGAGATAACCAATATAACATCGAGGGAGTTGGATGTCATCTACAATGTAATGCAGCCACTGGTGAGCTCCAGCAAGGATGGAATTGTTCTAGGCAGGCCAACAAAACTCCTTTGTTATGTGACTCTACAGATGGAGCAAGTCTATTCTTATAGAAGCTTGATCTTACTCAAGGGGAAGAGAGAGAAGAACCCACAACTACACATTGGAGGAGTTGTGACAGCCATCATGATGGCAAGTGGAGTGGATATTTAGGAGCATACTGAAGTCACATGCATCTCATGCATTCATGTAAGACATAGAAAAACACAACAAAAATTAAAAAAGTTTAGCAAACCAATAAGTGAGCATATAGTTGCATTTCATTTGCTTATGATTGAGTCTAGTGTTTGCATATAGGCTGCATTGGATTTCCATAGGGCATGATGATGAATTCTCCTTGTAAAATGATAAGTGTTTAGGTTTGATTTAAGTGCCTAAGTGGTTAATTGTTTGATGCATCATTAGAATGTTAGAAGTTAAGGCTGAACCATGCTTGAATTGCTAAATTTGATTCTCTTATCTCATACTGAAACAATTTGTTCATTGAAAATCAACTTTATCTATTTGAACCTAAATCTAAATTTTTCGATATCTTGTTTGTGCATTGAAAAGTGATTTCATGGCTACCATACACATATTTGGATCATCTTCTTCCTTTTTACCACTCTTGTTTATAAAAATAGCTGATCCTCATACTTATGGGAAAGTTGATCCTCATACTTATGGGATATTTAATCCTCACCCTTAACCAAACCTCCTTTTGAGCTTAAACACTATCTTGAGAGTTCTGAGGCCTTGCATTCATCATTTCGAATTCTATCTTGGCAAAAATTGTTAGGATTAAGGCTGGCAAGGAAAAGCTCTCTTGTAGATATCAGCTTGCATCTTGAGCTTTATTCTAGGTTAGGAGTTTGGGATAAAAAGGTAGAGTTAAGTGGTTTGAGTTTCATTTTTATATGCTTTAAAAGAAGAAGGAAAAGTATGGAATGTAGTATGGGGAAACAAGTTAGAATTATGGTTAAGTACAAAGGGGACAAAAGTTTTAAGTGTTTAAAGAAGGAAGGAGCCAACTACAAAGCTTTGAAATGGTCAATCGAAAGAAGAAAGCAGACCCAAGGCAATCCACCAAAGGTGAAGAATGGCGCCTAATCAACAAGAAAGGAGCAAGTCCCACCAAAAAGAAGCAACCACACAAGCAAAAAGAAGAAGTTTTCCCAAGCCATTAAGAAGGAAAAGGGTTAGAGTTTAGGAAAAGGGTAGACTTAGGGGTTCATTTTGGGGGTTAGATGTTCTTAGGATTCATCTTTGGGTAAAAGGGTAGTAGAGAACTTTGATTTGCATGCATAAGTGTGCTTTTACCTTTAGCATTTTGCCCAAGATATAATCATTTTCATTGAGTGATCTCTTATGTTTATGAACCCTTGCTTGAATGAGATCATTTTAATCTCATAACCTTACCCTTAAAACCAAATGTCTTCACTTGATTTGCACAAACATGATTCATGGTTACAAGCTTAATGAATGTTAAAGAGTTGACTGATTTGGCATTTGTCTAGGTTGAGATTTGAAATCATTTTTGAAACATGATGAGCATGGCTAAGTTCTTTAAAGCATAACTGATTATGTGTTGCCTCCTACACTTAGGCACTTAGACATTGACTTCACTTCTTTACCTTAGCATTTTTGGATTTGAGTGCCCATCTTTAAACCTCATCCTCCATTTGTCTTAGTTTGTTTGCTTGAGGGCAAGCAAAAGGCAAGTGTGGGGGTGTTGATATCTCATATATTGACATCATTTAGGCTTGCATTTAGTTCATGTTTTGGTCTCCTTCTTGTTTGTTTTCTTTCTCTTTAGTCCACTTTTCCTTTCCTTTTAGACTTAAGTTTCATTTAGGTTGTAGTTTGCATTCTCTATGCATTAAGGATGTTTTTAGGTACCTAAGAAGTTATTGGGAGCAAGAAGGAAGTGTAGGAATGGTTCAAGGAGTTAACCAAGCTGAGAAGGAGCAAAAGGAGCTAAGGAAGGCGATTTCTGGTGTTCCATCGGTTATAACACGAACCCCATCAGTATGTGTTGATCTATACAATTCAGCAGAGGAGTTGAAGATCCCATCGATCATCCGTATCGGTCAAGGAGTAACCAATGGGAATCAAGCAAATGGAGCATCGGTCATCCGTATCGGTCACTTGTGGCCGATGGGAAGAGACAGGATATCTGCATCGATCATCTGTATCGGTCACATCAAGCGAATGCTCCATCGGTCATCTGTATCGGTCCCTTGTGACCGATGAGAATCAGTCCGAACTTCCTTTTATTTATAACTTTTCCATTATTCTAGAGCTTTTGTCATTTAGTATAAATAGGCTTGATTTAATGTTTTAAAAATAAAATCTTTTTCTTGCTTAGTTTTTAAGAGTTTTTCAGTCTTTGTAAGAACAAGTCTATCATTTTAATCAAAGTTTTGTATTTACCTTTTAATATCTTCTCTAATCTCCTTCTTAATCATGTTAAACATCATCTACTCTTGTGATTTGGTGTTTTCCATGATGATTAGTGAGTAGATCTATTAGGGTTCTTAGATGTAGCAGATTAGGGGAATTAGAGGCTTGATTAGGATTTGATAGTGCTTAATTAGGTTGATTTCTCTCTATTAATATGTTCTTAAGCTAGATTTGTCTTGATCCCATGAATCAAGAATTAGGCTTTAATTTTTGCCCACCAAGTGTTTGATGAAATGCTGATGTTGTTTAATAGAGGATTTACTGGCCTTAGCTCAAGAGATTGAGTGTCTGAGGAGTATTTTGACTTGAATATAGTTGGTTTTGCTTGCTTGTTGATTATTCCAGCACTAATGAGAGTTAGTTCTTGTTAAGGTGATTAGCAAAGGGTTATTTGTCAAGAGATTGAACTTAACTTGCTTGATTGTGAACTCTATGTCTAGGAATTGGTATCATCCTATTCGTATCATCCTCGCATTGAACAGATAAAGGCGTTCCTAGCGCAAGGGGAAGAGATTCACAAACTCCAGCTCGAGATTGTCGATACCGAGGCGAGGATAGCTTGTTATGATCAATTGCGCTCTAACGTCTGTGAAGCTCCTGTCGCCTAGCTCCTTTCTCTTGCGTCTAAGCTTAATCGTTTGAAGGTGCAGCGTTGCAGGATTAGGGAAGCTCCTATAGCGAAGACTGATTTTGCTGTCTCTAAGAGGTTAATATTTTGCAAAATGATTTTTCGAATACCTTTTTGCCCGAAAAAGATTCTGATGTTGTTTTTATTTTTCTCAGACCGACGAAAGCAGACATACGTTCCTGAAGTTCTGATTTCGAAGCAGCGGGGATTTAAATGCCGAGATGGCTTTTAGCAGGGTGAATTTTCATGCTTTCATATTTTGTAATAGACTTTTTCATTTCAGTATATCCGATGTGCTACTTGCCGCGATACTATCTTAATATGCTTTCGATTTAACTGGATTTGAAGATATCCCCAAGTACATCAGATGAAGTAACCAATTTATCTAATCGACTTTAGATAAACTGACCGATCGAAATAATTCTGTGCGAAGTGATACTTTTTGTGTGCAATGATCTCGTATTTTGAAGGATACATTTTGCGATGCATGGGTACTTTTTAGCCCCATTCTGTGCGGAGGATTCATTTACCCGTCTTATTTGAAACGACAATCGAGATCGAGTACCAAGTTTTTGAGATTCACTTTGGCCCGAAAGGTATGATCAAGAGCCAAGCGAATATTGTCCTCGGCTTTCTTCTTATCCGCTTTGGAAGTAATTAAATTGAACAAAAACATCAAAGGAGTGGTGATCAGCCACAGAATTTACTTGCGCTTTTTAATGAATCAGACGTTTGGCAAGAACGTTGATTGTTGGATATAGTCGATTTTGACCCGTAGAAGGATTTTTAATGTACTTTACTTTGAACGCCGAGCTAGTTGACAAAGGTAAAGATAACTTTTATTAAGATTTTGATTGAACACGAAGGCTGCCTACGTACCCGGCATGGGATCAAGTCATTTTTAGTTTTTTTTTACAAATGCAAGCTCAAATGCCGAGCTATTTGTTTTAAGGGTAATATTACCTTAAATTCATCAAATTTCTTGCTCGCTTTACTGGCTTTCTATCCATCTTTTCCAATCTGTAGACCCCGAGCTTGACCATCTTCGTGATGCGATAAGGTCCCTTCCAATTTTCTCTAAGCTTTGTTGGGTTTGTAACTCTTTGCAAGACGAGATCGTGAAGTGAGAATAGTCGGCTGCGTATTTTCTTGTTGTAATACCTTGAGACTTGCTGCTGATAATTCTGAATGCAAAGTAAAGCTTTATCGCGAAGTTCATCCAAGTTGTCAAGAGTATCAATTATCTTTTCATCGTTTAAATGTGGATTCTGCACCATTAAAGTTTGGGGTGCACTCACCACATGCTGTTCAGCAGGCGCCAAAGCTTCACAACCGTGAGAATAAAAATGGGGTTTCTCCCACTGCAGTTCGTGGGGTAGTTCGATGGGACCAGAGGACCCTGTCTAGTTAATATGCCCATCTTTTTTTTAAGTCTGTTAATCTTTTCTTGAGACCGTCAACAATTGTTTTATTAGACGCCTCGGCTTGGCCATTCCCTTGAGGATACAAGGGTGTTGAATAGCTTATGCGTATTCCCCATCCTTCTCAAAAATCTCAAAATGTCGACGAGATAAACGGTGGCCCGTTGTCTGTGACGATTTCATATGGAAGACCGTGCCGGCATATAATACATCCCATACAAAAAGTTGGACCTCGATTGCTTTGATTGTTGGATATACTTTAGCTTCCACCAATTTGGTAAAATTATCAGTCACGACCAAGATATGTGCGTTGCGACCTGATTTAGGCATCGAGTCGATCGCGTCCGTTGAACATGTCATGAAGGGGTAAGGCGGAACAACTTTTTGAAGGAGTTTGGTAGGCGCATTGATAAAGGATGCGTGCTTTTGACAGGATTCGCATCGTGTGTATAGCTTGCTATTTTAGATCATTTTAGGCTGCATTTCATGCATCGTTTCCTCTATTTTTGCATTATAGTTTAGCATTTAGGTATCATTTGCACTTAGAATCAACATAACATGCATTTAGCTTAGGATTGCATACATTTGAATTACATGTGCATGTTTCTGGTGGTTTTCAGGTGTTTTGGAGTTTCTTGGAGCTGGGGAGGCAATGGAAGCAGCTCATGATCAAAGAAGATGTCAAAAGTGGAGTTCTTGAAAAGTGTGGTCCATATCGAGCAAGCATATCGAGAAGAACACCCGTGGAGTGTGCTCGCTGCAAACAGCAGGACGAGAGGAGAAGGATCAGCACGGAGATTCCAAGCCGTTGGTCTGCATCGAGGACCAGCATCGAGGAAGAAAGCCGATGCGCGCTGCACGGACCATATCAAGGTTGCAAATCAAGCAGAACATCGACCGTATGACCTCGACGCAACTCATCCGCATTGACCACTTGACTTTTGTTAACCTTATCTTATATTTTTAGGATTTTTATGCTTCTTTTGGCTCCCTACTATAAAAGGGAAGCCACAAAACATTATCCTAATCAAGTCTTATTTTATCTAAGTTTAGCTTTCTTAAAAAAAAACACTCTCTAAACCTTAAAGCGCGATTTGCCTGAAGGATCTTGATCTTTAATAAAGTTTGCATTTTTATGGTTTAATCTTGTCTTCTAATCTTTGTTTTTGCATCTTGGTAGATTAGATTTATCTTCTTCGCATTTTAACCTCATCTAGTCATGTTTAACTCCAAATCAATGGGATTAAACATGATTAGTGAGTAGTCTTCTTTAGATTTAGGATTCTGAGTAGGGAAAGTGGTGATTACAATGTGATTAAGGGGTGATTAGACTTGTTTAATGATTCTCCGTTATCTTCTTCTCTTGCAAAGTGATTAATGTTGATAAAGCTTGCTCCTTTTGATTGAATCTGGTTTGATAGATGCATATTGTTCATTTGATGTCTTGATATCTCTTCTATAAGTACAGTTCGCTTATTTGGCTTGATGGTCTAGCTTGGTCTATGTTTCCTTTGTTCAGTGACACCGAAGAGATAGTTCACCTTGCTAGATGATTCGTTTTGCGCTATGATGCTGGTTTTGAGATTTTTTACTTGATGGTTAGATAGTATGCATTGAAAGATCTTGTATTTGCTTCATTCTTGTTCATCACTTAGCTTTGTTAGGGTGCTGCAAGTTTGTGCTTAAATCCATAGTCTTGATTGGTGTATAGCTTCTTAGGTCCTTATTGGTTCAAAAGATTGAGAAGTTGATCTGAGTTCAAAAGAGAGTAGTTGCTTGATTGGTACATCTCTTAGGCTATAATGGTTCTGATCTTTATGCTCATGGTTGAAGGATACGCCATCACAAGTGGGTCTGACACTTCAGTCTTGTTGAATATGAATCGCTTATTGACGCCAAGTGGTTCCATTTAGATACCTTTTCTAGGAGCATATCATTGAGAATTGCTTGCTTGATTAATGCTTGTTGAATGTATTTGAGAGAAATCCCCTTGTCTCTCTTGAAAACCACTATCCCATAATTGCTTAGAACCTTGAGTCTTGTTTTTAATTAATTGTCTTCAAAGTCATCTTGCTTAGTTCATGCTTTAGTAGTCATTTCTTGCTTAATTCTTGTTTAGTCATTGCTTTAAGTTCATTGTTTAGTTCTGTTCACTTGCATTTAGTTTAAGCTTTTATTTTATTACACCATTAGGTTGTTAGACTTGTTGTCACATAGTCAAACCCAAATCTTGCTTAGCTTACATCATTGTTTGCATCTCATCTCCCACAGTTGGATTGATACCTGATCTCTATTCTACAACTGATTATAAGCTAAGAAATTTGATCTAGTGACCAAAAACTGCTGTTTCGTCTTGCTACGAACTGTTCGCAATCCTGGATTATTTTCGGTCATAATAGTCCATGCTTTGTTTTATTTTTAACGCAAGAGCTCTTCCTCCGGAGAGGTTACCGCCTGCTCCCTCGTGAGTTTCTACCATTACTTCTTTGGCTTGTTTTTCATTACAGCATTGTAATATGACGTTGTTTGCCGTACAACGAAACAGGTCGCTGTCTTGTATGAATTATTGAGCTGCTTATCTATGAAGACGTCTAGCTGCCCATATATCTTGCGGGGCTGTTCCTTCTAGTAGATATGCCTTAATTTCGTCTTGCAATGGTTGTTTCTTTTGCTCGGCGTCGAGCTCCATTGGGTCGTCATCTTTGTCTTCTTGATGCATAGCCATATTGCAAGTACCTTTGGCTAAAGGATGCTTGGGTGATCAATGGTTTCTACTGGGATTGTTCGGCGAAGTGTTGGGTCTGTTGATGATGCAACTGCTGCTAAGGCATCAGCGGCGGTGTTCTCGATTCGTAGTATCTTTGTCCGTTCGAAAGAATCGAATTGCTTGGTTATTTTCTGGACTTGTTTTAAGTATGCGTCCATTCGTTCATTCTTGGCATCATAATCTCCATTAAACTGACTGGCGACGAGCTGAGAGTCATAGAAATCATGGATATTTTTTGCTCCTACTTCTTTGGCGAGGCGAATCCCTGCGATTAATGCTTCACCGAATTAAGCTTCATTTCATATTTCTTGAGAGTTTTGAAACAGTCTTTGAGATGCCCGACATGATTCTTAGCAACAGCGGATTTTACTAGCATGTCATTAATATAGACTTCCATGGTATGACCAAGCTGGATTGCAAACATATTGTTAACCAACCGTTGATAAGTGGCTCCTGTATTTTTTAGCCCAAAGGGAATTACCTTGTAACAGTAGGTTCCGCGATCCGTGATGAAAGTTGTCTTTTCTCTGTCGTCGGGGTGCAAAAAGATTTGATTGTACCTGGAGAAAGCATCCATAAAAGACAGTAGCTGATTCCCAGCTGTTGATTCGACAAGTCGGTCGATATGGGGGAGTGGAAAGCAATTCTTTGGGCAAGCTTTATTGAGATCGGTAAATTCGACGCAAACTCTCCATTTACTGTTCTTCTTTTTAACAACGATGGGGTTAGTTCACCAATCAGGATATTGAACTTCCGTAATCGATCCGGCGCCGAGTAGTTTTTCCACTTCGTCAGTTACTGCTTGAGCTTTTTCCGGGCCGAGCTTCCGTCGTTTTGTTTGATCGTCTTGAAAGTAGGATCACTGTTCAGTTTATGCAACATGATTTTGGGGTCGATTCCCTTCATGTCTTCAAAAGACCAAGCGAACAGATGTATATTGTTCCTTAGCAGCTTGACGAGCTCAGTTTTAATATCCTCTGCGAGGTCGCCACCGATGCTGATGACTCTTTCTGGATACTGTTCATCGATACTTACTTGTATAACTCGTTCGGGCTTTGGTCTTTTGTTGTAAGGGAGGCGTGGGTCCATGTCTTCGTTTACCATACATGATGATGCCGTTCTGATTTTTCTCGCGCTTAGGAGGCAGGTTCTTGCTGTCGATTGGTCGCCTTTTATAGTGAACAAGCCGACGGGTGTTGGGAATTCGATAATAAGTAAAGGTTACGGCTTTCATGCTATGTGTTCCGAGTATTACATTGTAAATAGTCGGACTGTCGATGATCAAGAATTTGGTGTTTCTGGTAATGCCGCGTATGTAGGTTGTTAGATGTATCGTGCCGAGTGGTGTCTCCTGCAAATTCAGTTAGGGGTTTTGCGGTTATTGTCACTTCGCTTTCGCTGATTCTCATCTTTGCGAGGGTTTCTTTGAAGATAACGTTGACAATGCTGCCGCTGTCAACCAAAGCTTTGGTGACCGTGCTCTCGCGAATTTGCAGTATTATGACTAATGAGTCGTTATGCGGTGTATGGAGGCTTTGTAGATCATCTGTTGTGAATGCAAGCGGTGCCTCGCTTTGTGTAATGGTTGGATTTTGCCTTGCCGCTATTGCTCTTACTTCATGAAGTTTGATGGCTTCAAACAAATTGTTATCATTGGATAGTTCGCCTATGATCATGTGGATGTCGTCGATCGTTGCTTGTGTTCCCGTGGGTGGTGGAATCACGGTGTTGATGAGGTTGCTGTGCTCATCAAGAGCAGGCGTGTCGTTGCGTGTGATATCGTCCTACTCGTTGAGGATAGGGTTGATGTCGTTGGGAAGACTCATTGTTTTGAACCTTGTGTTGCTTGTTTTCCAAAATTTATTCTCTCAATCTTTACAGACGGCGCCAATTGTTGAACCATAAAATCACCAATAGAGTTAAGTGGTTAACAGTTGTGGATTTACGAAAATAAGATCTTTATCTCCCAATAACTCCTCTTAGTGTAGCAGATTTTTTTTTTTAGCTTTTTTTATTTAAAACACAAAACAGAATTTTTACACTGTTCTAATTATTATGAAACTAAAAAATATATATATTATGAAACTCAATCGAATTCTATCTTAAGTTTATGAATTTAGGTTATGTTACGTTTTTATGTCCACCTCAAGATTTTCAAGTTAGGAAAAAATATTAGTCTGGATTTTCGTTCACGTTATATATCAATTGAGAGGAGAATGCTGAGGGCTTCTTTATCTGTATATATTGTATTTGAACAAAACTGCATTTGTGAATGATACAAGAAGTCTGTTTTTGGTACCTTCACATGTGTATAGGTAAGAGAAACTGGTAAAGTAATTTATTCCTAGTAGTTATGTCCGGATAGTTACGGTTTATTGTTGATGTTTGTAGTTAAAAGGTTTTTGTTATAATAAGAAATGATAATGTTATAAAAAGAACTTCCAGGAAACAACAACGTCAACGCCGAAAAAGCACTACAAGTGGAGAAATTACCGGTCATAAAGAAAAAGATGATCGCGAAATCTGGACCGTTGGATCCAAAACACGGTATGCAAGAGAAAATGACGTTCCTAGGCAACCGGAGCATAAACCTATCTGGACCGTTGGATCAAAGCGTCCAAGAAAGACTTGTCTTAGCTTACAGAAGCCCTATTGTATCGGGACAGTTAGATGGAAACTTAAACGAACGGCTGAGATTATCAGGACCATTGAAAGGAAGACCACCAAGCCCAAGAGTATCCGCCTCTTTTAAAGCCAAGACGGTATGTTAAAGTGCATAAACTTTCACTACAAAAAACCACTTGTTAGTTCAATATTATTTTTATTTTTAAGGATCGTATTAAAAACGTCCTAGAAAGACCATTTCAACTTAACCAATAAATCCGAATTTAAATAATGTCTTTAAAAACAAATAACGAATAATAAAACAAAATCCGCATCTTCCTAAAACTATCACCGAGCCACAAGACTACTCCTGAGTGTCTACGCGCTCACCTGCAGAGGAAAGAAGGATGAGTATTCCAACAATACTCAGTGAGAACGGATCCTAGGGACCCACGATATACATCTCGCACATGCATAACCATTATAAACGAAAGTCCTAAGCTAATACACACAAGCAAACACGTCCGAAGACACTCATAGATCAAGAAATGGCATCACTAGACCTAACTGGTGCATCCACGCCCTCACCAGCGCACACCCCATGGCATATAGCGGCCCACACGCTGTCCGTCCTCAAGAAGCAGGGCTCGTCAAGCTGCCAATGATGGACTATGGAGTCCCACACGCCTTCATATCCAAACCATACATATCAAAAAAGGTTCCTACATTTAATCCCAACCGCAAGTGATTTTCCCCATGTAATGTAAACACCCGCAAACACTATTCATACATCAATCAACATTATTCCGTTTAATAAGCTATGATACTAAGTTCATCATTCAACAACCGCAGGACTATAATAATTACTATAGTGTTACTAACGCGTTACTAATCAGGTTCAACCAACAATCATATACGTGTATTCATATAGATACAACGCAGGTATGCGCAGATTAACAAAAGACTACTGTGTATGAAACAACTATGAATCTGAGAGAGATAAATCACACATGTCCTCACCTTAGTCTCAGATCGTAAGTGGAGAACGGAAATGGAAGGAGGTCTGGTTATTGCGGGTCCTCCCCGAATGGATCTGGGCATTACGATGGAATGGGTCCAACCTTGCAGAAAATGGAAAAGAATATTAGAAAAATAACAGATCCAGATCTGGAAAAAGTAGATTTAGATCTGAAAAAGTAGATCTAGATCTGAAACGAAAAAGGCTCAGATCTACTAACCACGGAGTCTAAGCTGAGAGATATCAGCAAATTCGAGTAGACAGCACGAAGGGGTACGTTCCCGGCGACTCCAGCGATTTTCCGGCGACGGCGGCGGTCGGCGGCGGTAGGCGGCGGCTCTGGCAACTGTTCTGGCGCGATGCTCTGAAAAAAACTGGGCAGAGCTTCGCTAGAAATTTCTGAAGGGTTTTTCAGCAAAAGAGGCATATGTATTTATAGGGGAAGGGAGCTGCAACCCAACTCGGAATGGGCCTTGGGCTGGTGGGGCTGCAATCGGAAATTGGCTTCTATGCACACTGTCTTTTGGGCCTGGGCCTGGGATGTCACAATTCTCCACCACTAAACGGGAATTCGCCCCCGAATTCGAATCGACATCTCGGGGAACACCAAAGCCCCCAAAGAGCTCTGGATAACTCGCCCGCACCACAGCCTCAGGCTCCCAAGTTTCTTCCCGGATTCCATCTCTTTCCCAGCAAACACGAACCAACTTGGTCTTCTTTCCTTAAATTTCAGACTCTTGACAGTCCAAGATTTCCACCGGTTTAGTCGTAATGGATAAGTTTCGACCTACGTCCACACATGGCTAAGATCAGCTCTGGTTCACGAACCACTTTCCTCAAAACTAACACATGAAACACATCATGAAAGCCTGGCAACTGTTGTGGTAAGTCTAACCGATAGGCAACTGCCCTTATCCTTTCGATGATCTTATATGGCCCCATGAACCTTGGCCTCAACTTTTTCAGCTTACAGTTTTTATCGGTTCCTCGGAACGTCCTCATCTTTAAATACACAGCATCACCAACTGCGAACTCCAAATCCTTTCTATGCTGATCCGTATAACTCTTCTGACGATCGTGCGCTTCTTTCAGTCTTTCCTTTAGTAATTCCACTTGCTCTACTGTTTCTTGAATCAGCCCTGGCTCTAAGTCTCGTCTCTCCACCACTTCGGTCCAACACAGCGGGGTTCGACATGGTCTCCTATACAGAGCCTCGTATAGAGCCATTCCAATACTGGAGTGAAAGCTATTGTTATAAGCAAATTCAACTAATGGTAGATATTTTCCCCATTTTCTTTCCCAGTCTAACACACAAGCTCTCAACACATCCTCAAGTGTCTGGATTGTCCGCTCGGACTGTCCATCGGTCTGCGGATGATAAGCTGTGCTAAGATGCACTTTCGTTCCCAACGCCTTCTGAAAGGCCTACCAGAAGATTGATGTGAACTTTGGGTCACGATCCGATACGATACTAATTGGCACTCCATGCAATCATACCACTACATTCAAATATCTCTGTGCCAACTGATCTGCCCCATCCGTTTCTTTAATGGCCAGAAAATGTGCCGATTTGGTAAGTCGATCCACAATCACCCATATAACATCTTTGTTTCCGGTTGTCTTTGGTAACCCGGTAACATAATCCATAGTCACCATATCCCATTTCCATTCTGGTAACGGCAAGTCTTGTAATAACCCACTCGGCACTCTGCGCTCTGCCTTTACCAATTGGCACGTCTGACATTGAGAAACCCACACGGCGATGTCTCGCTTCATCCCATCCCAGTATTAATAACGCTTCAGGTCCCGATACATTTTTGTATTTCCCAGATGAATAGAGAACGCCGAGTTATGAGCTTGACGCAAGACCTCGTCCTTCAGATCTTTATTATCGGGTACAATGACTCTATTCCTGAACAAGTAAATACCATTTGCGGCTGTGCGATATCCATATACTCCCTTGTTGATCAACTTCTGTAACGCATCATCTACTTGCTGCGCTTCACGGATCCTCCACAGTAAATCTGCTTGATCTAAGGCTTCTAACCCGGTTGACTCCTCATCAATAGACGTAGCGCACAACCTTAAAGCAGCCAAGGTCGCGACAAGTTCTTCCACTTCCTTCCCTTTAGAAACATCCGCCTTACGTCTACTAAGAGCGTCTGCCACTTGATTGGTTTTTCCAGGATGGTAGACTATATCTAAGTCGTAATCCGCTAACAACTCTGCCCACCTCCGCTGCCTCAGATTCAAGTCTCCTTGAGTGAAGATGTACTGCAAACTCTTATGATCAGTAAATACTTGTACCATCCATCCATACAGGTATAAACACCATATTTTAAGATCGAAAACCACAGCAGCTAACTCCAGGTCATGCGTCGGGTAATTAGCTTCATTTGGCCTTAACTGCCTTGATGCATAGGCAATCACCTGCCCTTCTTGCATAAGCACACACCCTAGACCTGTCTCGGATGCATCGGTATACACCATATACTGCACTCCCGGCCTTGGTAGCACAAGCACATGAGTTCGGGTCAAGTGGTACTTCAGGTTCGCGAAGTTCTTAGCACACGCTTCCGACCAAATAAACTTGACATCCTTCCGAGTGAACTTGGTCATTGGTTTGTTCATGCTAGCGAATCCGTTCACAAACTTCCGGTAGTAACCTGCCAATCCTAAGAAACTACGGACTGCAGTAGCATTTTTAGGCGTTGGCCAATTGGTGATGGCGGTGATCTTTTCGGGGTCAACAGCAACTCCGGCTTCTGACACTACATGACCCAAAAATCCAGCTTTCCTTTGCCGAAAACTACACTTGCTCAACTTCGCATACAACTTCTGTTCCCGCAGAATATTCATCACCACTTGCAGATGCGACTCATGCTCCCTCCTACTCTTCGAGTAGATCAGTATGTCGTCGATGAACACGATCGCACATTTGTCCAAATATTCTCGAAAAACATTATTCATCAATTTCATAAATGCTGCTGGCGCGTTGGTCAATCCGAAAGGCATTACTACGAACTCGTAGTGACCATAGCGGGTTCGAAAGGCTGTCTTCCTCACATCTTCTTCTGCTATCAGAATCTGGTGGTAACCTGAGGCTAAATCTATCTTGGAAAACCACGATGCCCCTTGCAGTTGGTCAAACAACTCATCAATCCTTGGCAGCTGGTACCGATTCTTTATAGTCACCTTGTTCAACCCCCGGTAGTCGATGCAAAGTCTAAAACTTCCATCCTTTTTCTTAACGAATAACACCGGGGCTCCCCATGGTGAACTGCTCGGTCAAATGAACCCCTTGTCGGCTAAGTCCTCCAACTGCTTCTTCAGCTTGGCCATTTCAGCCGGTGCCAAGCGATAAAGCGCCTTCGAGATATGTGCTGTTCCGGGCTCTAACTCTATCGTAAATACATCACCTCGATGAGGAGGTGGCCCCGATAATGGTTCAAAGACGTCCTTGTACTCTGCGATGACTGGCACAGTGCTCACCTCTCATGGCACATCTTCCTTGGTCATTGAAATGGTGGCAAGATATGCTGCAATACCCTTTATTAGTAACTCTTCCGCCCACAGCATTGAGATAATGGAAATCCCCGTATGCTTCTTAATTCCTTGGAAATCCACCTTTCTATTTGTCCTCGGGATATGCACTCGGGCTCGCGGACAATCTAACACAGCTTGGTGTTCGGTCAACCAATCCATTCCCAGGATGAGTTCATAATGGGTTAACTCCATCTTCACAAGGTTCTCAAACATCGTTACGTCTTCCATCACTATTGGCACTTCCTTATAAATTCCCGTGAACTTCACAATTTGATCTCCGGCTGTCTCGATCTCCTTCTCCATCGAGTCAAAAATGCATTTGAAGGTCCAGCACTTTGTCAATGCTGGACACACAGAGCTATGGGTAGCTCCTGTGTCAAACAAAGAATGGGCGACGACTCTTCCAACCAAAACCGATGCTACACAGCTGGTACTACACTTAGCATGCTATTCGAATTTCACACAAGACTCTCAATGAATAAACACAAAGTCTATAAAAACGACATACCAGCGATCGGTTCCACACCACCGTGTTCACCCGCAACATAGAATCGAGGTCTTGCTGGTTGCCCCGCTGGAGGTGCTGGCAATTGAAGCTGTCCACGATTCTGTCCTCTTGGCTGCTGCCTCTGAATCGGAACCATACATTGCCTTGCAAAGTGCCTGACCTGTCCACAACGATGGCAAGTTCATCGGATTGGATGGACCACCCATGGTTGGGCTGCTCTTTGCGCATGGCCTGCTGTACAATTTCTCTTCACATGCTTTGGCTGATGGTACCTGTAGCAAACAAAACCCCTAGGGGCCGTTCCTGGTGCTGGCTGGGAGTTAGCGGTTTCGCAACTCCTCTTATGACTCTCAGCTCCTTTTCCACTCTTGGCTTGAGCATGCTTGGACAATTTGAGTTCTTCCTGCAACCCAATTTCCTGCTCCGCAGCGGTTCCCACCAGGTCCACCATGCTGACATACTTCCTGATAGAACAACTGTTCTTGAGGTCAACTCTCAGTCTCTTTATGAACTTACAAATCAGCTCTGCCTCACCCATGCGTCTGGTTGTAAACCTCCTCAAACGGTTGAATTTCTCTTTATACTCCCGGACAGTTCGGTTATCCTAACAAAGCTCGTCAAAAGCACTCTCCATCCTGTCCAAAGCCTCTGGCAGAAAGTACTCCCGAGTGAACTCCTCCTTGAAATCAGCCCAAGTCAACTGGTAACGCCCTTCCGTCGACTCTACGACACCTTCCCACCAAATCATGGCATCATCTACCAGATACTGCACAGCCAAGTCCTTGCGGTACTCTTGTGGACACCTGATTGAATCAAAGTTCTTCTCCAACTTCTTCCTCCAATTATCGGAAGCCAAGGCACTCGCCTTCCCATCAAAGTGGTTCATCTGCATATCCCTTATCAATGATAACGTTTCCCAGTACGAAGGTCTTTGAGCTGGCACATGCGCAACTTGTGGTGGAGGCGGCGGCTGATACTGTGCTCCCCTGTTTTGGCCAATCAACAGCGCTGCCTGCTGATGCACATTCCCCATTTCCGGGTCATTCCGCATCTGGTCCCCAAAACGGTCACTGTACCTCTGCAACTCCTCCATCATGGCTGCATGCACAACAGCATGGTTACCTCCCTGGGCTGCCCCGGCTGGGTCCACACCCCCTGGCGCATTCACAGTGTTGTTCCCATAAACACTTTCTGTCGAAATAGCCTGGCTTTCTGCCCTAACTACGGATTGCACAACCCTCGGGGCTCGGACGACACATGCTCTCTTTGGCGGCATCCTGCACACAGAAGAAGCAAACTCTCAAAACTCTTCACAAAGCTGAAACACCTAACACACGAAGAACACTGATGTAAAGTCAGGCTAGGTAATGTTTTCTATTTTTCCTTTTAAATACCCCTTTTTCCCCCAAAAAGATTTTTTTTTCTCATAAATCCGTAATAAATCTTTTTATAAATTCGAAAATATAAAAATATTTTTAAAATACTGAAAAAAATATTTATGAAAAATTGAAAACTTGAAAACTTGAAAACTCATTTTAAAAACTTTTTCCTTTTTTTTTCTTTCACAATCCCCCTCCTAGGTCAGAACCGGTTTGGCAATCCTAGGTTCTGATACCAATTGTAACACCCGCCTCTTTCAAAACCAAGATGGCATGTTAAGGTGCATTAACTTTCACCACAAGAAATCACTTGCTAGTTCAATGCCACTTTTATTCCCAATGATCGTATTCAAAACGTCTTACAAAGACCATTTTAACTTAACCAATAAATCCGAATTTAAATAACATCTTTAAATATAAATAACGAATAATAAAACAAAACTCGCATCTTCCCAAAACCCTCACCGAGCCAGAAGACTACTCCTGAATGTCTACGCGCTCACCTGCAGAGGAAAGAGGGATGAGTATTCCAACAATACTCAGTGAGGACGGGTCCTAGGGACCCACAATATACATCTTGCACATGCATAACCATTCCAAACGAAAGTCCTAAGCTAATACACACAGGCAAACACGTCTGAAGACACTCATATATCAAGAAATGACATCACTAGACCTAACTGGTGCATCCACGCCCTCACCAGCGCACACCCCGTGGCATATAGCGGCCCACACGCTATCCGTCTTCAAGACGCAGGGCTCGTTAAGCCGCCAACGATGGACTATGGAGTCCCACACGCCTCCATATCCCAACCATACATATCAAAAAAGGTTCCTACATCTAATCCCAACCCGCAAGTGATTTTCCCCATGTAATGCAAACACCCATAAACACTATTCATACATCAATCAACAGTATTCCGTTTAATAAACTATGATATTAAGTTCATCATTAAACAACCGCATGACAATAATAATTACTATAGTGTTACTAACGCGTTACTAATCAGGTTCACGCAACAATCAAATACGTGTATTCATATAGATACAGCGGAGGTATGCGCGGATTAACAAAAGACTACTCAATATGAACTGACTATGAATCTTAGAGAGATAGATCATGCCAGTCCTCACATTAGTCTCAGATCGGAAGTGGAGAACAGAAATGGAAGGAGGTCTGGTTACTGGGGATCCTCGCCGAACGGATTTGGGCATTACGACGACATGGGTCCGACCCCACAGCAAATGGAAAAGAATATTAGAAAAATAACAGATCCAAATCTGAAAAAAGTAGATCTGGAAAATTAGATCTAGATCTGAAAAAGTAGATCTAGATCTGAAACGAAAAAGGCTCAGATCTACTAACCACGAAGACTAAGCTGAGAGATAGCAGCATATTCGAGAAGATGGCGCGAAGGGGTACATTCTCGGCGACTCCGGCGATTTTCCGGCGACGGCGGTCGACGGTGGTCAGCGATGGTGGCGGCGGCTCTGGAAACTGTTCCGGCGAGATGCTCTGAAGAAAACTGGGCAGAGCTTCGCTGGAATTTTCTGAATGGTTTTTCAGCAAAGGGGGCATCTATATTTATAGGGGAAGGGAGCTGCAACCCTAGGTCAACTCGGAATGGGCCTTGGACTGGTGGACCTGCAATTGGAAATGGACTTCTATGCACACTCTCTTCTGGACCTGGGCCTGGGATGTCACAGTATATGTGGGGTATAATAAAAGAGACGACGATATACAGTGGGCTGCTCTGTTTCATAACCTGAACTCAACGTAAGTCATTAATTTTGGAAAAAACGGTATCCATCGTGCTCAATAAACTTTTAGCTGATGCTCTTAGTTATGAGTTTATTTGATTCTTATTTCATTCGGATGTAATTTGTTTTGCCAAATTAAGAAGGTGAGTTTGTACGTGAAAAATTGGATGCATAATAAAATTTGATATTTTGAATACAATTAAAACAAGATTTTGGATCCATCAATTGCATTCAATGCTTTCCAAATGTATACAATACATTTTACTTGACAGAACAGTTAAACAAATTATAACTTTTTATTGAACAATTAAATTTGATTAAAATTTAAATCAGAGCGGGTACAAGGGGGAGGAGGGGGGGGGGGGGGGGGGGGGGGGGGAACTGGGAATATATCTGGTTAAAGAGTTCTTGCAATCCTATTGCTTTCTCTCAGGATAAAGAAAAAAGAGATTGAATTGAACAGAGATGCAAGAGTGTTCATATCAAACAGAAGACCGTAGATTTCTTTGATTTTCTCTTGCGAATTGATGGCTCGAATGAGCGTTTGAGCATCTGATTTGATGCACATATTAGTGATGTCCATTTCAACTGCATTGTTTAGAGCTGATCTGATAGCCAATGCCTCGACTACCAATGCCCATCCCACAAAATGGGTTGTCCAGTGGCCTCAATGGAGTTCGTGATCCGCATCATCGCTGAAGATCCAGCCAAGCCCTGCGTGTCGTGTGTCTGCTTTCCAAGCCACATCGGTGTGGGCAACAATCGTTCCAGGAAGAGTTTGGATTGGGGACATGTGTGTGGGATTGAGAGCATTGTGATCCTCCTTTAATGGGGCTTGTGTCATTCCTTAGCATCTGTTGTGGCCTTAGTAATAGTGTATCGGGGATAAGCTTCTTTCCTCGAAGATTGATTGGTTCTTTGTTGTCGAGATGGCTCAACACAACAAGGGGAATATGGGTCCTGGTCCGACTCCTATTGGAGGTATGCAAATCGTCTTCTTTGCTGAGGAGAGTGCTGCCGTGAAGTCTTTTATCTGGAGGGTATCAATGGTGTGGGCAAATGGGGGTAAAGCCCAGACTCGTTAAGCGAAGATGCTGTGTAGAAATAGATGCTCTATTGTTTCCAGTTTGCCACAATGAATACAGCAAGCTTGATCCAGTAGTCCTTCGTTTAGGAGGTTTTCACCAATGGGAAAGGCTCCTTGCAATATCTTTCAAAAGAAAGACCCTTGCTAGATATCTACATTCCAGTTTACTTGAGGTCCTCGAGGGTTAGATGGAATAGGCAGTTCTGCAGCTGCAATGTGGTATCCTCATTTCGATGAGTATTCTCCTGACTTAGTTGCCAGCTACATGTAGTTATCCGCCGCTCCTGCTTTACTCAGTTGTAGTGATAGATGTTCTCTTTGTACTCAGATAGAATGGTCTCTATCTTTTTTCTATCCCAAGTGTGCGTTTCAGCACAAATCTAAGTCTGACCCTCTCATGTCCTGTTTTTGCAGATTCGGGGGTCCCATCGGTTGTAGTGGTGATGCTAGTGATAGCCACAGATCGTACCACAGAGAGGTGCTTTGGCCATTCCCTATGACTTTGTGATAGAGCTCAGGTTTTACCCAAATAATTTGCTACTGCAAGTGCACAGCAAAGCAATTGTAGTATAAGGGGTTATTGAATCCCAAAGGAGTAAGTAAACTACACAAACAATTATAGATTCGGACTAGGCTAAGCAGTAGATAATAAATGTAAAGCGAAATAACTAAAACAATGAAAGCAAACGATTTTTGGTTGATCTAGATTCAGAAAACTAAAAGCACTAAGTCAGGTCAATTCGCAGGTTGAATCCGAGAGTGTAGAATGCATGCAAATCAGGAATGAATTAAAACCGTCTTGAACATGAAATGCATAAATATAACTAATCAATTCTCATTGCAGAAGTTATCTATGTCTAAATCACAGAGTTTCAAATCTCTTTGCATACTCTAACAACCTAAACATGCAGTAATGATCAAGTTCAATTGTTCACAAAACTCCTAAACCAAATCTCTTTGCACTATGGCGTTTTGCTCATCTAATACTAGTTCAGGTTATCAATAATGTTCTCACATCTATTAATCGACCTACAATTTTTGAATTTCCAGATGATGAGGCTAAGAAATCGGTTTTAAAGCTAGCAGAATTGTATAACCAAAAGATATTCCTAACAGGTTTAGCAATTCTACAAAATCTTCATCAACCCTTGAAAAGCCCTAACTAAACTAGCAGATTACTCAGACATGATCATGAAAACACAAAGCATAGCTGAATAAAATTGCAGCAGGCTTTCCCAGGTTTATCATCTGTCATGAAGCATTCTCATACCTCCGGAGAATTCCTATAAGGGCTTCGCAGCAGGCTGAGTGTGTTTTACTGAAGAACATATTATCGTGAGCAATTAACAGGTGATTGAGATAGGAACTTCCTCTTGCCACTCTTAGCCCCGGTAAGTTTTCACTAGCTTAAGCATTTTACAAAAATCCGACAAGACCTCTCCACATAGTATAAAGATGTATTGTGACAAGGGATCTCTCTGTCTGATTCCTCTCTGTGGTAGGACTTGACCTTGAGCTGCACCGTTGACGAGGAAGGAGTAGGAGACAGTAGTGATGCATTAAAGTATCCAGTTTATCCACTTTGGATGGAAACCAAATCTCTCCAAGACAGCAGAAATGAAACCCCATTCCAGCATGTCGTAGGCTTTGCTCATGTAAGTCCTGACAGCCTATACCACCATGTTTCTTTGACTTTGTAAGATTTTTCCAAGAGAGCCAGCACATTTTCTTCTCTCCCGGTATTGCATCCCAAAAGACTCGTGTTAAGGCTGATTGTATTCCTTTGCAGAGGTTTGTGGGGAGTTTGAAACACGTCATGGAGTGAGTCGGAATGGCTGCGACTACGGACTTCAGCAAGGTGAGCTTTCCAGCACTGGATAGGAAACGAGATGCCCAGGTGATTGACTTTTGTCCGATCCTGACCACTATCTGTGTGAACAGGTCTTTTTTCCTTTGACCAATGCTCTCCGAAAGCCCCATGTACTTTCCTTTCCTTGGCCGTCTCTTTGTTAATACCTAGTGATCGCTTTACTCTTTCTCTCATATCTTGTGGGGTTTTCCTAGAGAAAGTAATAGCAGACTTTCCCAGGTTTATCATCTGTCCTGAAGCATTCTCATACCTCCGGAGAATTCCTATGAGGGATTCGCAGCAGGCTGAGTGTGTTTTACTGAAGAACATATTAACGTGAGCAAATAACAGGTGATTGAGATAGGAACTTCCTCTTGCCACTCTTAGCCCCGGTAAGTTTTCACTAGCTTAAGCCTTTTTACAAAAACCCGACAAGACCTCTCCACATAGTATAAAGATGTATTGTGACAAGGGATCTCTCTGTCTGATTCCTCTCTGTAGTAGGACTTGGCCTTGAGATGCACCGTTGAAGTAGTGACGCATTGAAGTATCCAGTTTATACACTTTGGATGGAAACCAAATCTCTCCAAGACAGCAGAAATGAAACCCCATTCCAGCATGTCGTAGGCTTTGCTCATGTAAGTCCTGACAGCCATAGAGTAATATTTTGTAGCCTCTGAAGTTTTGAGGTAATGTAGTGTTTCATGAGTGATCATAATATTATCTGAAATTGCCCTTTTAGGAACAAACACTGACTGTGTTTCAGATATTATTGATGGGAGTAGACTTTACAGGGCAATGGGTCTATTGTCAGTAACTGCTTTGGGGGTTGGTGTCTTCGGGATCAGGCGAACATGAGTTGTATTGATCGTCGTCGGGATAATCCCTGAGTCGAAGATGCCTTTGATATCATCTATGATTCTCGGACCTATTACCTTCCTGTTTGATTGGAAGAAACTTGCAGAGAAGTCATCTGGTCTCGAGGCCTTTTCCGGATGGATGGAGAAGAGAGCATCTTTAACTTCCTCTACCGTTGGGTCTGCGATGAGTTTCTCATTTTCGGCTTGTGTTACGCATAGGGTGATAGCTTGTGCCACTGTGTCGATGCAATCGGAGGATCTGGTAATGAATAAGTCTTGGAAGTACTCATTAATAACATCTACTATCTCATTTTCCTTGAAAACAAATTTTCCCTCTTTATCTTCTAACACTACAAATTTGTTTACAGCTGTTCTTGGTAGCATGGAAGAAACCTGAGTTCTTGTCTCCAGGGCTAGCCATAGTGCTCAGCTTCTTTGTTTCCAGTAGTCATCTTCATCAAGATAAGACTTTCGAAGCTTTTGGTTTATTTCTTTTATGCATTTCTCATCATGAACATGATTTTTCATAGTCGCTTCTAGGTTTGCCTTTTTTTCCTCTATTGCTTTCTGGCTATTTTGATGGTGGTCATGGTTCCATCTCGAGATAGCTTTTCAGAAGTTTGTGATTCTCTCTTCAACCATAGCAGTCGGATTTAGGAGCCAGTCCTCTAAACTAGTTTAAAGATATTTGGGTTGTTCCGTAGTCTCCTATCATATCTTAAGATGCCTCTTTTCTTATTTTTTTGCAGGTCCAGAATTGAGACAATTGGTCTGTGATTAGAGCCCTCAAACTGAAGGTACCCTGCATCTGTGTTTTGGGTATATCTCTGCCCACGCACTGTTGGACATTGCCCTATCGAGGATGCAGTGGACAAGGTAGCTGTGGCGAACGCCTCTCCATGAGAGGTGATTGCCGGAGTGTTGCAGATCATATAGGTCACACTTTGATTTGAATGCTCTGAAATCTCCGAAGGTACCTTCTTCTCTCAATAGACCTCCTGTTTTCCCTGAATTGTCTGTTATATCATCAAAATACCCTGTAAGAAACGATGGTAGATCTCGTAGAGTAGCCATGTCTGTGAGAGTCTCCCAAATTACTCTTCTTTTAGTTTGGTCTGGCTCTCTCTATATATGAAGGTAGCAGCGAATGTCATGTCTTAATGTTTGATGATTGTGTCTATGTAGTTGTCGCATGACATGGAGATAGATAGATCAATCTATTTTTTTCCAAAGCAAAGCGAGTCCCCCGCATTCAGGGCTGTGAGGTGCCGATAGGAATTTTGATTCATAGTTTAGGGAGGAGAGCTTTTTTTGTGACGACATCTTCTCCATTCTTTGTTTCCATTTGGAAAGGATATCCGGAGCCATTGAACAATGCAGCTCCTTTAAACGGTGAATTGTTATAGGATTCCCCAACCCACAACAATTCTAGCTCAGAATGGCTAAGAAAGAGGACTTCGCGGGTCTTGAAAATCTGACGTCTCTTTGATGATTGCTGGTATGATGGTGCTACGCGGTTGTGTTCCTCTCTATGGTCGTTCTCCTCTCTATGCTCATTTACTATGTTTTCTCCCATGTGTGTGATATATCATGGTTTTTATGGTTTTTAACCATGGTATAAGTCCTTTTTATTGAGTCTTTTTGGTCTTTTTAGGATCTTAGTAGAGTGTTTGCAGGTTATAGCATGTCTAGAGCATAATTGGAGATATTGAAGCTTTTTGGAGCATTGCAAGATGTAGCCACGAAGTGTGCAACTCAAGAAGAAAAGTATGGATTTGGGTGACGCTCGTCACCCATAAAGGAAGACTCGTGGCTGCTTAATTAAAAGTTTAAAGATTATTTGCAGAATTGACCCGGAAGTTCCAGTATTTGCCAGAACACCCCGGACCATGTTTTAGCTTGTATATATTAGGTTTTTAGCCATTGTTGGCTTGGATCTTAGTTTTTGAGAATTCAGAGAGCTTAGAGAGGATTTTATTGAGAGCTTTTGGGGAGACAAATCCTGTACTCTTTTTGGAGAAGATTTCGAACCCCCTTTGTTTTTATTTCATTCTTTCAATGCAATTTTATTCATTTATGTTTTGTGATTCCATGATCATGTCTGAGTAATTTGCTAGTTAAGTTAGGGCTTTTCAAAGGTTGATAAAGAGTTTGTTGAATTGCTATCTGTTAGGATTATCTTTTGGTTCTTCATCTCTGCTTGCTTGAAAATCGATTTCTTAGACACATCATCTAGAAATCCAAAAATCATAGGCTGTTTAATAGATGTGAGAGCATTATTGATAACCTGATCTAGCATTAGATGAGCAAAACAACTTAGTGCAAAGAGATTTGGCTTAGGAGTTTTGTGAGCAATTGAACCTGATCATTACTACATGTTTAGATTGTTAGGGTTTGCAAAGAGATTTGAAACTCTGTGATTTAGACATAGTTAACTTCTGTAATGAGGATTGATTTGTTATATATATTGCGATTCATGTTCAAGACAGTTCTTAATCATTCCTGATTTCATGCACTCTACATTCACGGATTGAACCTGCGAACTGTCCTGGCTTAGCACTTTTAGTCTTCTGAAACTTAGATCAATAACCAGATTTCGTGTGCTTTCTTTTATTTTGTCATTCGCATTACATACACCATTTACTGCTTAGCTTAATCTGAACCTACAATCGATAGTGTAATTTACATACTCCTTTGGGATTCGATACCCCTTATACTATGATTGCTTTGCTGTGCACTTGCAGTAATTTATATTTGGGTAAAACGTGAGCCCTATCAAGTTTTTGGCGCCGTTGTCGGGGAGTAATAGCTGCCTATCGATTTTTAGTATTAGGATTTTGTCTAAGTTTTAATTTGTTTGCTAACTTTCTGCTACTTTTCTTTGTGCTGGTTTCAGGTGTATGCTTAATCGCAGTACCAGAAGCAACAAAGAGAAAGAGCATCGACGAACTCGCTAAGTTAGAGAGGACCATAAGGAAAACTAAGAAACAGTCTACAATGGTTGCTCCACTGATCTTGATTGAAGATAGAGACGGTCATTTGGTTGACAGAGAGGGAAACAGGAGGAATGAAGAAGGGCAAAGACTGGATCAAGATGGGAATGTCATTGTTGAGCAGCAGGTTCAACAGGTGGCACAAGACGCTGGAGTCCCTGTTGCTGCTAACAACGCTGCTGGGCGTTTTGTTCAGAGGACTTTAGGAGACTACAACAGGCCTGATCAGTTCTATGCCAACAGAGATGCAATCCGCCCTCCTGCTTTGCAGAGGAACGGTTTTGCGCTTAAGCCTGCTTATTATCAGCTGGTGGGACAGCATCCATTCCATGGCTTACCTCATGAGCATCCCATGGATCATATTGAGAGGTTTCACGACTTAGCTTCAAGTGTCAAAGCTAATGGTGTTAGCTATGACTTTCTGTTCTACAAGCTTTTCCCTTACTCACTTGGAGGAGATGCTGCATTTTGGCTGAAGCAACTAGAGCTTCCTTCGCTGACTACTTGGGAGGACACCAAGAATGCCTTTCTGTACAATTTCCATGATGATGCTAGATCAGAGGACCTGAAGACGAAAATTGCATCATTCTCTCAAGGTCCTACTGAAGATTTTAAGGCTTCTTGGCTGAGATTCAAGTCTTATCAAATGGGCTGTCCTCATCAAGGTTTATGTCAAGTGCAACTACTTTGGATATTCCTCAGAGGCATTGACTGGAAGTATCTGATGGCACTGGATGCAGCTAGTGCTGGAAACTTCAACACCAACAGACCAGAAGAACCAATCAGATTGATTGAAAACTTAGCCTGCAGTAACAACACGAAGAATGCATATTTTCAGAGGATGAAACAAGCTGGTTAAAATGATGGGAATCAGATTGCTGAAGTCAAGGCTAAGCTGGACAATATGCACAACCTCTTGGTGGGGAAGAAGTCAGTTCATTTTGCTGCAGAAGTGGAGACTTTCAAAAATCCAGAGGAGATTGAGCAGGAAGATGCGAATTTCATCAATGTTGGAGGTTTTCAGGGTAAAAGTTATGAAAATCAGCATTGGAACAGAGGATACAACAAAAATAACCCGAAGAGTACCTTTACAGGAAATCAGTGCTCGCCTGGTTACACACTCAAGCCTCAGTTTCAGAAGACAGAGTTCCAGAAATCTTACTAGAACAGCAGTAATTTCAACAGGAACTATGGTTCTTCTTCTTACCAATCTGCACCTCCACAAGAGAACAAGATGGAAGCTATGCTGGAACAGATCCTAGATGGACAACAGAAGCTGACAGTGGACTTCAATGGCAAGATAGATTCGCTCTACCGGGACTTGAATGGAAAAATTGAGAGTCTGAACTCTCATATGAAGAAGCTTGATGTTCAAGTTGCCCAAACAACAGGAGCTGTTCAAAGGCAAGAGGGATTCCTTCCAGGAAGGACTGATGCTAATCCCAAACACCATGTGAATGCCATCACATTGAGTAGTGGAAAGAACCTGCAACCAGTGTTGAAGAAGTATTTGGGCTCATGAAATTTCGTTGGACTTGAAGAGTATGAAGATGAGGAAATTTGTGCTGAAAATCCACGGGTTACGCTCGTAATCCAGGATGGGTGTCGCTCGTCACCCACTAAGCACGACCCCGATGATTTTTCTTCACAAAATGGTGACGACCGTCACCAGGTGGGTGACACTCGTCACCCAAATTGAGCAAAATTTCACGACTTGTCCAAAACGAGTGACGCTCGTCACCAATCTGGTGACGCTCGTCACCCGTTGCAACCTACTGCAGTGTCGACTTAGACTTCAAATAATGCTAAGGAGACAGTGTATAAGTCCAAGATACCCTATCATAAGCATCCTAAGAAGTCTAAACAAGAGTTTGAAGATGCTAAATGCAAAGCCACCATGGAAAAGTTGGTCATTGAGATCCCATTGATTGATGCCCTGAGGATCACTCCTGTTATAAGGAGATATGTGAATAAGATGGTCACCAACAACTTGAGTTTAGAGGCTGGAGCTATGATGATCAACGAGCAGGTCAGTGCTGTGATTCAGAATAGAGTGCCAAAGAAGCTTTCAGACCCTGGGAGCTTTGTTTTAGACTGCACAATCTTTTCTGATAGGTTTGAGAAATCATTGTGTGATATGGGTTCTAGTGTGAACCTTATACCTCATTCTGTTGCCAAGAGCTTAGGGATGACTGATTTTAAGGCTACAAGGATATCTCTTGTCCTAGCTGATAGATCAGTCAGAGTTCATGAAGGTGTGATAGAGGATGTACCTACCAAAGTAGGAGATTGCATGATTCCTACTGATTTTGTGGTTCTGTAGTATGGAGAAGAATCCAAAGACCCTCTGATTCTTGGCAGACCCTTCCTGGCTACTGCAGGAGCTATCATTGACGTCAGGAAGGGTAGAATAGAGCTGAATGTTGGTACTTTGTTGATGTAATTCGAAATGGACAAGCGGATGAAGAGGCTAGCCATAGATGGACAGACTTTCTATGTAGATGTTCTTACCAACATTGCTGATTAGATCTTCCATGAGATGAGATCAGAAGACCCCTTGGAGAGGGCGTTGACCACTTCTACAGCAGAGTATGAGCATCTGGATGCTGCTGCAACAGGCTACACAAAGATGATGGATGCTACTGCACATGTGATGCAACTTGTTGCACAAGATGAGCTTGTCACCACATCTGCGAAAGCTGCTACAATTGGTGACTGGAGTGCAGAAAAAGCACTAAAAGTTAAGCTTAAACAGCTCCCTGCAGGGCTAAGGTACGCATTCCTTGGAAAGAACTCCACTTATCCTGTTATTGTTAATGCTTCATTGAACAATGCAGAGCTCAACCTTTTGCCTAGTAAGCTGCGCATATTTCGCAAAGCTCTTGGCTATTCTCTTGATGATATTTCATGGATTTCTCCAGACTTGTGCATGTATAGGATACACTTGGAGGATGAATCAAAATCATCAGTGGAACACCAGAGGAGACTGAATCCGAATCTGCAGGATGTGGTCAAGAAGGAGATCATGAAGCTGCTGCAAGCTGGGATCATCTACCCCGTATCAGAAAGTGCTTGGGTCAGTCCAATGCACGTGGTCCCTAAGAAGGGAGGAGTTACAGTGTTGAAGAATGATAAGGATGAGCTGATTCCAACCAGAACTGTGACAGGACACAGGATGTGCATAAATTTCAGGAAGCTGAATGCAGCGACAAGGAAAGACCACTTCCCTCTACCCTTCATCGATCAGATGCTTGAGAGGCTGGCGAATCACAAGTATTACTGCTTCCTTGATTGCTAATCAGGCTTTTTTCAGATCCCCATCCATCCAGATGATCAGGAGAAGACCACCATTACATGTCCTTATGGCACCTTTGCATACCGCATAATGCCTTTTGGACTGTGTAATGCTCCTGCAACCTTCCAAAGATGCATGATGTCAATCTTCACTGACATGATTGACAAGTTTATGGAGGTTTTCATGGATGACTTCTCAATTTATGGGTCTTCCTTCAAGATCTGCTTGGTTCTGAACTGGGAGAAGTGCCATTTTATGGTACAAGATGGCATTGTTCTTGGTCACAGAGTCTCGTGAGATGGTATAGAGGTGGATAAGGCAAAAATTGAAGTGATGACAAGTATGCAAGCACCTGATTCAGTCAAAGCAATGAGGAGTTTTCTGGGTCACGCTGGGTTTTACAGAAGATTCATCAAGGACTTCAGCAAGATTGCAAGACCTCTTACTGCTCTGCTCTACAAAGATGTGAAGTTTGAGTTCACATAAGAATGCAAGTCTGCTTTTGAACATATCAAACATGCTTTGGTTACAGCTCATGTTGTGCAGCCTCCAGATTGGGACTTGCCCTTTGAAGTGATGTGTGATGCCAATGATTTTGCAGTTGGAGCAGTGCTGGGACAGAGGAAAGAGAAGAAGCTCCACGCCATCTACTATAGCAGTAGGACATTGGATGATGCTCAGAAGAACCATGCAACAACTGAGAAAGAATTGTTGGCTGTTGTCTTTGCATTTGAAAAATTCAGGCAGTATCTTGTTGGCTCCAAGGTCGTGGTCCATACTGACCATTCAGCACTGAAATATCTGATGCAGAAGAAGGATGCAAAGCCAAGGTTGTTGAGATGGATTCTGCTTCTTCAGGAATTTGACATTGAAGTAAAGGACAAGAAAGAAGTTGAGAATGGAGTTGCTGACCATCTATCCAGGATTCAGGTTGAAGAAAATGTTCTAATAAATGATTTCTTGCCTGAAGAGAACGTCTACTTGGTAGAGACCAGACTGCAGGAAGAAAATGTTGAAAACCTGCAGTTTTCACGAAACTGCAGGGTAGTGACGAGCGAAACCAGGGGGGTGACGCTCGTCACCAACAAAGAAGAATCAAGACCCAGTTTCTGTACGAAGAAGGTGACGCTCGTCCCAAATACTGGTGACGCTTGTCACCAGTTACAAACTTTGGCTATGATTTGTGCAAGCTTGGAGACAGCTTTTCAAGAGAAAGTTTATGCTTTAGATGATCCAAAGAGGCCCATATATGTTGATATTGCCAATTATCTTGCTGCAGAGGATGAACCACATGATTTCAAGGGTTATGGTAAGAAGAAGTTCCTGAGAGAACTTAGGAGATTCTATTGGGATGAGCCATATCTTTCCAAACATTGTGCTGATGGGATTTACAGGAGATGCATAGTAGAAGAAGAAGTCCAAGACGTCCTAATTCATTGTCATGGCTCAGAGTATGCTGGACACTTTGCCACATTCAAAACAGTCTCCCAAGTTCTTCAAGCTGTTTTTTGGTGACGCTCGTCACCCGTCCAGACCAGGTACGCGCTCTATATTTTCTTCTTTTTCTTCCTCGAGGAAACAATGAACATAACGAACTGTTAGAAAATTTGCTCAAATTCATGACTCTTGATTTTGTTAACCAAATTGAGTGATTCAAAATCCTAATCCATGCGGATATTGGCCCTCTTTCATAATATCCACTCAGTTTTCAAGATCTGCAAGATATATGTTTGGAATCCCCAATTTTCAGTCTGCCATAGGTTTGGTAAAATTCGATTTTCGACTTGATTTGCTTGATTTAACTGTTGACTCATGGTTAGTTAGGTTGTATTAGATGCATGTACCATCCATATGTGATTTAATCGGGTTGATTTGCAAGTTTTTGAAATTTCGAGTTCATGATGAAATTTGCAAAAATCTGGAAATTTTGGGTGATTTGGGTTGAACTGATGCTTGAATTGTGTTCCTGGTAGTACTGTTGTTGATCGCCATCAGTTGTTTTACCTTGATTCTTCACTTTTTCGAAATTTCAAAAATTTGCTAATTTTGGTGATGTATTTGGTTGATTTTTTGCTTGAATTTCCAGATCCCTCGACAGGAGAAGAGACAGCGACAGGGCTCATCTTCGAGCACTGCATCAGGCTCAGCACAGTCATACAACAGTTACCCAGTTTGCAGAGCGAGAGGATCAAAACATCGCTTCCGGAGTGGCTTGGCTAAGAACTCTGAAGCAAGAGATAGCACGGGATACCTGTGTATTCCGTGACACTCAGGAGGAGTGTGATGAGTACGACACGCTATTCTACAATGCGTGGCAGGAGGTGAAGATCATACCCACCAGATTCGTAGACATCACCATGCTGCACAAGATGGGTATTCAAGATGAGGTTATGGAGACTCTCGAGAGGATCGGGATAGGCACTATGCCATTCCAGCAGTACGATGTGTACCTAGACTTGGTTCGCCAGCTTCTCTCCACTGCTCGCGTGTACTACACGAATGAGATGGCCATGCGTGTGCAAGAAGGCACACTAACTTTCCTGATCCGCATGATTCGTTACAGGATCAGTCTGATGGAGCTTTGCGGGATTTATGGGTTCTCTGACAACCCTACAGGCGTACTCCTTCCCTCACAGTGGACCCACATGCAGACATTCTGGTCCAAGTTTGGGAATGGAGTCTATGACAGCAAGAGGAGCACGCAGACGGATGTTCGACATCCAGTTATGAGTTACATTCTGCGCCTTCTTGGCAACACTATCTTGTGCAAGTCTAAACCGAGCAAGACGCGTGTTAGTGAGCTGGTTCTTCTCTACTATGGCTTCGGTGATATGCTAGCTACCCATGGACAGCATGATTCGCGCCAACTTTGGCACTATTTTCGCTGAGCATTTGGTCTCCTTGAAGACCAAGCCATTCAGCAGTCCGGGGGAGAAGACTGAGAATGTAGGCAGTCTCCTGACACCGATCTTCCAGCACATTCAGATAGATGTCACACCTTGCACCATTCGCAGTGACAGATTTCTCATGGATGAGCAGGATCTGCACAATGCTACTTGGCTTAAGCCGAGAGTTGTCTGGACATTCACTACCACTGCTGGAGAGTATGTTGGCATTCAGTTGCCAAACAGCGCTCTCATTACGATCCAGGGCGTTACACACCAGCTGCGCTTTCTGCCAGATCCGAGTCTGGTGCGTCCTCTACCTCTGCGTCCAGCTAGAGCTGCTAATGCTGGCGCTTCCACTGCTACTGCTGCTGGACAATCCAGACGTCAGACCACTGCACCCACTGCTTTCAGGCGCCCTCCACGACCACAAACACCCATGGACATGGCTGCTTTTCAGGAGTATGTCATTGACAGCTTTGAGGGACTCTGGGATGCTGTTGCTGCACTTAGCAACTGTGGTTGTGTCCTTCCACATTACACTACTGAGCCCTGGGAGGATGAGGATTAGAGCCTCTACTATCTGGTTACTTGTTTCTGTTTCTCTGTTCTTTTATTTCTCTTGAGTCATTTTTATGTTTGTCAGTTGTCAGTTACTTTGATGATGTTTTGTGAGATTGTTGAACCAGGTTTCTATTGCTATGTTGGGATGTTATTAAATGTGTGTTTGAGTGCTCTAATAGTCTGACTTTAGAGTACACATGATAACATTACGTTTATACACATCTGACTTGTCGATTTTGGAGTATCAGACGTGGTGACGCTCGTCACCCGTCACTTCGCGAGGTACCACTTTTTTTAACTCGGTTCTACAAGTTCTCATGCTTCATTTTGACCAACTCTTGGCTTAATAACACTGGGGACAGTGTTGTTTAAGTCTGGGGGAGGTGGTTACTGACGTTGTGTGCTTTGTGTCATGTTTATAGGGTCTTAAAGTTGAGTCAAAATTATGAAACTGTCAGTTTTTCTTTGAACTAACCATAGGACGTTTATGCTTATAAGAACCACTGCCACAGTAGCTGATTACAAGTCTTACTAAGTTGAAAATCCTAGGTAGACCACTCTAGAAATGAAGGTTAAAGTTCTTAGAGAATCTGGAAAATTTGCTGTTAGCTCCACCTTAATGAACTTTAAACTTCTTATCTTGGGGTTTGATTGATCTTGATTCTTTCTTTCAACATTGACAAGTATGTTTAGATGCAATCTCTCTTTGATCTTCCCTGATGCAGTTTTAAGAGTTTGAGTCAAAAGAATGGTGCATTCATGACCCTGTTTCCTAAAAAGGAACAACAGTAATGAACACACTCAAGAACCTGTCTCCTCACAAGGAACACAAGTATTGAGTAGCACCATATCTTAAACTGTAAAAAGAATGAGAAAAAGAGTTGAAAAATCGAAAAAAATCAAAATGAAAAAGATCAAGGGAAGAGAAAACATGAGAGCTGTGTTGAGATTGTTTTGTTCAGTTGTTAGGAAGGGAAAAGAATCTGTAAGTGATTGAGATGATAAAACCTTGATGAGATATCACACTTAGATAAAAAATAAGGAGTTAGCAGTAGAGATTTCGGATTTCTTGAAGGGATTTGGATTCGATTTGAGAGCTTTGCTAAGCTTGTGATGATTAGACTGAAATTTGATCTTTTGTTGACTCTGTGGTATGTGGATTCGAAAGTGTTAACTAATGTGGTGTTCCTGGTGTTTAGCTGAATGTTTCTTGTTTTTAAACCTCGACCCTGTTCTCTGTCTGATGTTTGCTTGAGGGCAAGCAAAAGTTAAGTCTGGGGGAGTTGATATATCATTGTTTTTATGGTTTTTAACCATTGTATAAGTCCTTTTTATTGAGTTTTTTTGGTCTTTTTAGAGTCCTAGTAGAGTCTTTGCAGGTTATAGCATGTCTGGAGCATAATTGAAGATATTGAAGCGTTTTGGAGCATTGCAAGATGAAGCCACGAAGTGTGCAACTCAAGAAGAAAAGTATGGATTTGGGTGACGCTCGTCACCACCTACGGTGACGCTCATCACCACCTATGGTGACGCTCATCACCCATAGAGGAAGGCTCGTGGCTGTTTTATTAAAAGTTTGAATATTATTTGCAGAATTGGCTCAGAAGTTCCAGTATTTGCAAGAACACCCCAGATCATGTTTTAGCTTGTATATATTATGTTTTCAGCTATTGTTGGCTTGGATCTTAGTTTTTGAGAATTCAGAGAACTTAGAGAATTTTATTGAGAGCTTTTGGGGATATAAATCCTGCACTATTTTTGGAGAAGATTTCGAACCCCCTTTGTTTTTATTTTATTCTTTTAATGCAATTTTATCAGTTATGTTTTATGATTCCATGATCATGTTTGAGTAATTTGCAAGTTAAATTAGGGCTTTTCAAAGGTTGATGAAGAGTTTGTAGAATTCCTATCTGTTAGTATTATCTTTTGGTTCTTCATCTCTGCTTGCTTGAAAATCGATTTTTTAGACACATCATCTAGAAATCTGAAAATCATAGGTTTTTTAATAGATTTGAGAGAATTATTGATAACCTGATCTAGCATTAGATGAGCAAAAAAACTTAGTGCAAAGAGATTTGGCTTAGGAGTTTTGTGAGCAATTGAACCTGATCATTACTGCATGTTTAGATTGTTAGGGTTTGCAAAGAGATTTGAAACTCTAAGATTTAGACATAGTTAACTTCTGCAATGAGAATTGAATTATTATATATTTGCAATTCATGTTCAAGATGGTACTTAATCATTCCTGATTTCATGCACTCTACATTCTCGGATTCAACATGCGAACTCTCCTGACCTAGCGCTTTTAGTCTTCTGAAACTTAGATGAACAACCAGATTTCGTTTGCTTTCTTCTATTTTGTCATTCGCATTACATACACCATTTACTGCTTAGCTTAATCTGAACCTACAATCGATAGTGTAGTTTACATACTCATTTGGGAATCGATACCCCTTACACTACGACTGCTTTGCTGTGCACTTGTAGTAGTTTTATTTGGGTAAAACCTGAGCCCTATTAGTGTGATCTTTGTAGTGAAGGTCTAGCTTGCACCATTCTTGATAGTGGTGAGATTTTGACATATTTTGACTTCTTCTTTCGCCGGCTAGCCTTTGTTGGTAACTGGGACGTTGGAGGCTGAGAGTTGTGAGCTATTTGATCAGATGGGTTTTACAAAGAGGGTTGATGCTCTCCTAAATTTGCTGTCGGAGTAACTAGGGGTGGTTCCTCTGATGCAGGTTTCTTGACTGGTGGCCGTCCTCTCTCGTTTCTCATGTACTAGTTGGTTTTCCAGGGGTTCAGCTAGAGGGAGTACCTATGTGTATGCTTGATTTTTGATAGCATGATTTTAATTAGCTATTCAAATCCTAACACTCTCATGTCATTACTATTTGAAAGATGTCAATCCATCTAAGTTCATAAGACATTAGGAATGCAGCAAATCACTTAAGTCATGCCAAATTTAAGAAAGCAGTTGTGATAAAATTAATCAAGACTAAGCAACACATATTTAAATCAGGAAATTCATGTAGATTAAAGCAAGGATCTAAGAAGGGGGTTATTTGCCAAGAGATTGGATATAACTTGCTTGATTGTGAAGTCTATGTCTAGGAATCACCATTGCTTGCTTACTTGCTTGATCAATGTAGTTTGGAACAGCCTTAGTTAGTGTCTGAAATTCCCCAAAGCCAATAACCACATCTAGGAAATTGCCTTTCTCTTATTTGAATCTCGGATTTGCTCTGTTTTGCTCTGTTTTTCTTGCTTAAATCTGTTTAGTTTGCTTTTGTTTTCACTTTCTTTGTTGATTGATCACACTAGGTTGTTAGAACAGTTTTCTAGGCAACAAAAACCTTTTCCTGCTTGCTTGACTTAGAGATTCCACTCTGAACTCTTCTGTTTTCAACTATTCCCAATTGGATTGACATTAAAACCCATACAACAACTGACTAGTACAATGGGTGATTGACAACAAGTGCAATAACCTTGTATCAATTTGGCGCCGTTGCCATTTGGGATCTAAGTTTGAATCATTAGAGTTTGTAGAATCTTTAAGATCAAGTTTTTAGTTTTATCTGGTCACTCACTACTTTTCAAGTGTTGTCATTTCAGGAGAGCTACAAAAACCATCAAGATGTTGTACTTTGAAGACACTACCTACAGCCACTTCTGCCAAGAGCCTCTACCTATGCACTACTTTGAAGAGAGCTACACTCCTTCCCACACTCAAGACCAACCATATATTCCTACATCTGGATCAGCTGACATTAGGAGCATGATCATGGTCAACATCAATCTCCAAACCATTGGAACTATGGAGATGAACAAGAGATTTGCTAAGCTGCACAACAGGATAGATTATGTTCATAACGACCTTCATGCCAAGTTTGATAACCTGGACTCAAGGATACATCTCTTGGAGAACAGCCAAGATGATGAAAAAACACCAAGACATCAGGACACTCTTCCTAGACAAGCTGCACACAAACCTCAGGAATTCTGCCACTTACTCACTGAAGAGGTAGAGGAAGCATAAGAGGAATTCTCTGATGAAGATGCTTCATTGGAAGAGCTGGGCATCATGATCCAAGAAATGATATTACATATAGGAAGGATGAGGGTAGAGTATAGAGGAGAAGCCAGAAGAAGTAACATTAGTGATGAAGAAGCTTAGGAAGTTGTAGGGAAGTTCCTCTATAGACTTGCTGAAAGCCTAAACAGAGAAGAAGAACAAGAGAGAGCACCACTGGAAGCTGCTCCGAAAGAGGGGGCTGAGGAAACCCCGGCTGCTACAGAAGAGACCCCACACCAAAGCACACTGATGCTGATGAAGAGGTGATAGGGCACAGATTTTACCCAAGTAAAACTACTGCAAGTGCACAGCAAAAGCAGTTGTAGTACAAAGGGTATCGAAATCCCAAGAGAGTAATGCAGACTACACTATCGAATGTAGATTCGGATTAAGCTAAGCAAGATATGATGTATGTAATGCGAATGAATGAATGAAAGTAAGCAAACGATTTTGTAAGATAATCTAAGTTCCAGAAGACTAAAAGCGCTAAATCAGGGTAGTTCGCAGGCTGAATCCAAGAATGTATGACGCAGGAAATCAGGAATGATTAAGAACCGTTTTAAACATGAATCACTGATGTATAACTAATCAATTCTCATTGCAAAAGTTATCTATGCCTAAATCACAGAGTTTCAAATCTCTTTGCAAACTCTAACAACCTAAGCATGCAGGAATAATCAGATTCAATTGTTTACAAAACTCCTAAGCCAAATCTCTTTGCACTAAGTTGCTTTGCTCATCAAATACTAGTTCAGGTTATGAAAAATGCTCTCACATATATTTAACAACCTAAGATTTTCGGATTCCTAGATGATGTGTCTCAGAAATTTGATTTTAAAGCAAGCAGAAATGAAAAACCATAAGATATTCCTAACAGATAGCGATTCTACAATCTTTTCATCAACTTTTGAAACACCCTAACTTAACTTGCAGATTACTCAGACATGATTATGAGATCACAAAACATAACTGAATAAAAGCTTCAACCCAGAATGCTCTAAAAGGTTCCAAAATCTCCAATTATGCTCCAGACATGCTATAACCTGCAAAGACTCTACTAGGACTCTAAAAAGACCAAAAAGACTCAATAAAAAAGAATTATATCATGGTTAAAAACCATAAAAACTATGATATATCAACTCCCCCAGACTTAGCTTTTGCTTGCCCTCAAGCAAACATCAGACACAGAATAAGGTCGAGGTTTGAAAACAAGAAACAGTCAGTCAGTCATCAGGAACACCACACTAGTTAGAGCTTCCGAATCCACATACCACATAGTCAACACAAGATCAAATTTCAGTCTAATGATCACAAGCTTAGCAAATCTCTCAAGTCCAGTCCATATCCCTTCAAGAAATCTGAAATTTCTACTGCTAACTCCTTATTTTTATATCTGAGTGTGAATTCTCATCAAGGCTCTATCATCTCAATCACTTTACAGATTTTTTTTCTCTTCCTAACAACTGAACAAATAGATATCAACACAGCTCTCCTATTTTCTCTTCCCTTGATCTTTTCCTTAGGATATTTTCGATTTTTCACTTCTTTTTTTTTTTTCAACTTTTACAGTCTAAGATATGGGGCTACTCAATACTTGTGTTCCTTGTGAGGAGACAGGTTCTTGAGTGTGTTCACTACTGTTGTTCCTTGTGAGGAGACAGGGTCATGAATGCACCATTCTTTGGACTTAATCTTTTTAAAACTACATCAGGGAAGATCAAAGAGAGACTGTATCTTAACCTTATTGTCAATGCTGAAAGAGAGAATCAAGATCAATGAGAATCAATCACCAAGACAAGAAGTTTAAAGTTTATCAAGGTGGAGCTAACAGCAAATTTTCCAGATTCTCTAAGAACCTAAACCTTCATTGCTAGACTGATCTACCTATGACTTTCAACTTAGTGAGACTTGTAATCAACTACTGTGGCAATGGTTCTTATCAGCAAAAACGTCCTATGGTTAGTTCCAAGAAAAACTGACAGTTTCAAAAATTTTGACTCTATAAAACAGGTTTTTGACTCAACTTTAAGACTCTATAGACATGACACAAAACACACAACGTCAGTAACCACCTCCCCCAAACTTAAACAACACTGTCCCCAGTGTTATTAAGCCAAGAGTTGGTCAGAAAAAGGAATGAGAAGTCGAAAAACCAAGACAGAAAAGTGTTACCTCGCGTGGGGTCGGGTGACGAGCGTCACCAGTCTGGTGACGAGCGTCACCACGACCTGTATTGCCCAATTCTTATGTCAGATGTTAATTAACAAAGTGTTTGCATATGCACTCGAAAGTTAGACTTTTTGAGCATTCAAACACATAATTAACAACATCCAAACATAGCAAAAATAACCTGGTTCAACAATCTCACAAAACATCATCAAAGAAACTGACAACTGACTCAAAGAAAACATAAAAATGACTCAAGAGCAAGAAAAAATAAAAGGGAAAAAGGAACAAGTAACCAGATAGTGAAGCCTCAATCCTCATCCTCGCAAGGCTCAGTGGTGTAATGGGGGCGGCACAACCACAGTTGCTAAGTGTAGCAACAGCATCCCAGAATCCCTCAAAGCTATCAATGACATACTCCTGAAAAGCAGCCATATCCATGGGTGTCTGTGGTCATGGAGGACACCTGAAAGCAGTAGACGAACCACTCTGGCGTGTAGAAGGTCCAGCATCAGCAGCAGCAGCAGTAGAAGCAGAGGCGCCTGCTGTAGCAGCTCTAGCAGGGCGCAGAGTCAAGGGGCGCAGAAGAGTCCGTGCTGGCATGAAGAATAGCTGGCGTGGATCTCCCTGAATAGTAGTGAAGGCTCTCTATGGCAATTTAATGCCAACATACTCTCCAGAAGTGGTAGTGAAAGTCCAGACAACTCCAATCTTCATCCAAGTGACATGGCGCAGATACTGGTCATCGATAAGTGATCTGTCACTGCGCAGACTGCAAGGTGTGACATCGATCTGGAAATGGTGGAAGATCGGTGTCAGCAGGCTGCCAACACTCTCAGTCTTCTCCCCTGGACTGGTGAATGGCTTGGTCTTCAAGGAGACCAGATGCTCAGCGAAAACAGCGCCTAAGTTGGCGCGAACCATGCTATCAACAGGTATCGAATCATCCAGCATCTCATAAAGTCCGTAGTAGAGAAGAATCAGCTCACTGACTTGAGTCTTGCTGGGCGCAGACTTGCACAAAATGGTGTGACCAAAGAGGCGCATAATGTACCTCAAAACCGAATGTCGAACATCCGTCTACGTGCTAGTCTTGCTGTCATAGACTCCATTCCCGAACTTGGACCAGAATGTCCGCATATGGGTCCACTGAGAGGGAAGGAGAACGCTTGTGGGATGGTCAGAGAAGCCATAGATCCCACAAAGCTCCATCAGACTGATCCGGTATCGAACTCCTCGGATCAGAAACGTCATCGTGCCTTCCTGCGCACGCTTCGCCAGCTCATTCGCGTAGTAGACGCGAACTGTAGAGAGAAACTGGCGTACCAAATCTGGGTACAGATCATACTGCTGGAACGGCATAGTCCCCATCCCAATGCGCTCCAGAATCTGAACAACCTCCTCAAAGATCCCCATCTTCTGCAGAACAGTAGAATCCGCGAACCGAGTGGGGATAATCTTAACTCCCAGCCACGCATTGTAAAACAGCGTGTCATATTCATCCCACTCTTCCTGAATATCACGGAATACACAAGTGTCTCGGGACACTTCCTGCTTCGGAGTCCCTGCCCAAGCCACTCCCGAGGCTATTTTCCGATCTTCTCGTTTGGGCCATGGGGGCCTGCAAACCGGGTGCTGACTGAAGGAATCCGTAGACCTTGTTGCAGTGCTTGAAGACGAGCTTTGCCTTGGTCATTTCTCCTGACGAGGCATCTGAAAATCGAAGATCAAAATCGACCAAAAAATATCACAAAAATTAGCAAATTTTTCAAAGTTCGAAAAATCAACCAATCAATCTGAAATAACTGATGGCGATCAACTACAGCACTAACAGGAACACAATTCAATCATCAGTTCAACCCAAATCACCCAAAATTTCCAGATTTTTGCAATTTTCATCATGAACTCGAAAATTCAAAACATGCAAATCAACCGATAAAAACTCACATAGATGGTTCCATTCCTCTAATACAACCTAATTAACCATGATTCAACAGTTAAATCAAGCCAATCAAGTCAAAAATCGGATTTTACCAAACCTATGGCGGACTGAAAATTGGGGATTCCGAACACATACCTTGCAGATCTTAAAAACCGAGTGGATATTCAGAAAGAGGAGCAAAATCTGCACGGATTAGACTCTTGAATGACTCAATTTGGTTTAGAAAATAAAAAGTTAGGGAATTCTCAATTTTTTTTGATAAGTGTTCTAGGTTTTGCAGGTTGTGAGCACGGGGAAGAAGAAGAAATAACTAAAACCCGTGCATGACTTCTGCGGGTGACGAGCGTCACCATAAGGGTGACGATCGTCACCACCTTTTTTTTTTTTTTTACTAATATTAATCTAACTACTAATCCGAAGCACAAAAATAATAACTAAGTGTTATATTTACAACTTACCAGTGGGTTGCCTCCCACTAAGCGCTTGTTAAAAGTCATTAGCTTGACTTTGGTTGGCTGTTTAGACAGCTGGTGCCTGATCCAGAGACACAATGTATCCTGCTGGAATCTCTGCTTGTGCCCAGTAGTGCTTCATCCTTTGTCCATTGACAGTGAACTCTTCTCTTTTGGAGTTAATCAGGACAATTGCACCATGTGGGCGAGCTTCTTTGACAGTGAAAGGACCTGACCATCGAGAACGCAATTTTCCAGAAAAAGCTGTAAACGAGAGTTGTAGAGTAATATCTGGTCATTGGGCTCGAAATGCCTGGAGATGATTTTTTTATCATGATATGCCTTTGTCCTCTCCTTGTATAACTTGGAGTTTTCATAGGCCATATATATGATCTCATCCAGTTCATTGAGCTGAATCAAATGCCTTTCTGCAGCAGGCTTTAGATCAAAGTTCAGCTTCTTGATGGCCCATTCTGCTTTGAACTCCAACTCTACTGGTAGATGGCACGCCTTGCCATAGAGAAGATGGAATGGAGTGGTCCCAAGTGGCGTTTTGTATGCAGTCATGTAGGCCCATAATGCATCATCCAGCTTGGCAGACCAATCTTTCCTTGTCTTCCCAACTGTCTTTTCTAAAATCTGCTTGATCTGCCTGTTGGAAACCTCGACCTGTCCACTTGTTTGGGGATGATAGGGCGTGGCCACTCTGTGCTGTACACCATACTTCTTCAAAAGCTTGTCAAAGACCTTGTTGACAAAGTGAGAACCACCATCACTTATGACAATCCGCGGGACACCAAATCTGGGAAAGATAGTGGTCTTAAACAGCTTCAAAACCACTGCAGCATCATTAGTAGGAGTAGCCAACGCTTCTACCCACTTAGATACATAATCAACAGCAACCAGAATGTATCTATTCCCATAAGATGAGGGAAAACGTCCCATGAAGTCAATACCCCAACAATCAAAAACTTCAACTTCCAGAATGAAGTTCTGTGGCATCTCATGTCTCCTGTTAATTTTTCCTCTTCTCTGAAAAGTATCACAGCTTGTGATGAAGGCTTGGGCGTCTCTGAACATAGTAGGCCACCAAAATCCAGCTTGCAATACCTTAGAGACAGTCTTGAATGTAGCAAAGTGTCCAGCATATTCTGATCCATGACAGTGAAAAAGGACGTCCTGGACTTCTCCTTCTGCTAAGCATCTTCTGTAGATACCATCAGCACAATGCTTGTAGAGGTATGGCTCATCCCAATAGAATCTCCTAATTTCTCTCAAGAACTTCTTCTTAGCATAGCCTTTAAAATCATGTGGTTCATCCTCTGCAGCAAGATAATTTGCAATATCAGCATACCAGGGCCTCTTTGGATCATGTAAAGCATAAACAGGTTCTTCAAAAGCCATCCCCAAGCTTGCACAAATCGCAGATAAGTGTTGAGATTGGTGACGAGCGTCACCAATATTGGTGACGGGCGTCACCTTTCTCGTATACTTTGGTCGTGACTGAACTGGGTTGGTGACGAGCGTCACCCTCCTGGTGTCACTCGTCACTCCCCTGCAATTTCGTGAAAACTGCAGGTTTTCAGTACTTTCCTCCTGTTCTCTGGTTTCCACCAAGTAAACATTCTCTTCAGGCAAGAAATCATTGATTGGAACACTGTCTTCGACCTGAATCCGGGATAAATGGTCAGCAACTCCATTCTCAACCCCTTTCTTGTCCTTCACTTCAATATCAAATTCCTGAAGCAGCAGGATCCATCTTAACAGCCTTGGTTTTGCATATTTCTTCTGCATTAGGTACTTCAGTGCTGAATGGTCAGTATGGACCACGACCTTGGAGTCAACAAGATACTGCCTGAACTTCTCAAAAGCAAACACAACAGCTAACAATTCTTTCTCAGTTGTTGCATAATTCTTCTGAGCATCATCCAAAGTCCTACTTGCATAGTAGATGACATGGAGTTTCTTGTCTTTCCTCTGTCCTAGCACTGCTCCAATTTCAAAATCACTGGCATCACACATTACCTCAAAAGGTAAGTCCCAATCTGGAGGCTGCACAACAGGGGCTGTAACCAAAGCCTGTTTGATCTGTTCAAAAGCAGATTTGCACTCTTCTGTGAACTCAAACTTCACATCCTTGCAGAGGAGAGCAGTAAGTGGGCGTGCTATCTTGCTAAAATCCTTGATGAATCTTCTGTAGAAGCCTGCATGACCCAGAAAACTTCTCACTGCTTTGACTGAATCAGGTGCTTGCAGACTTGTCATCACCTCAATTTTCGCCCTATCCACCTCTAAATCGTCTCCTGAGACTCTGTGGCCAAGTACAATACCATCCTGCACCATAAAATGACACTTCTCCCAGTTTAAAACCAAATGCTTCTCTTAACATCTCTGCAGAACTGCACACAGATTATCCAAGCAGTTCTTGAAAGAGGACCCATAAACTGAAAAGTCATCCATGAACACCTCCATAAACTTCTCTATCATGTCTGTGAAAATCGACATCATGCATCTCTGGAAGGTTGCAGGAGCATTATACAGCCCAAAAGGCATTCTGCGATATGCAAAAGTGCCATAGGGACAAGTAAAAGTGGTCTTCTCCTGATCATCTGGATGGATGGGGATCTGAAAGAAGCCTGAATACCCATCAAGGAAGCAGTAATACTTGTGATTCACCAGCCTCTCTAGCATCTGATCGATGAAAGGCAGAGGAAAATGATCTTTCCTTGTTGCTGCATTCAGTTTCCTGTAGTCTATGCACATCATGTGTCCTGTCACAGTCCTGGTTGGAATCAGCTCATCCTTGACATTGTTTACCACTGTGACACCTCCTTTCTTAGGCACCACGTGCACTGGACTCACCCAAGCACTGTCTGATATAAGATAGATGATACCAGCCTACAACAACTTCATGATCTCTTTCTTGACCACATCCTGCAAATTCGGATTCAGCCTCCTCTGGTGCTAAACTTAAGATTTCGACTCATCCTCCAAGTGTATCCTAAGCATGCACAAGTCTGGGGAGATACCTGAAATGTCATCAGGAGAATAGCCAAGAGCTTTGCGAAATTTTCGCAGCTTACTTAGCAAAAGGGTGAGCTCTGCATTGTTCAATGAAGCATTAACAATAACAGGATAGGTGGAGTTTTCTCTCAGAAATGCGTACCTTAGCCCTGCAGGGAGCTGTTTAAGCTCAACTTTTGGTGCTTTTGATGCAGACCAATCACCCATTGTGGCAGCTTTCGCAGATGTGGAGACAAACTCATCCTGTGCAACCAGTTGCATCACTTGTGCAGTAGCATCCATCATCTTTGTGTAGCCTGTTGCAGCAGCATCTAAATGCTCATACTCAGCTGTAGAAGTGGTCAACGCCCTTTCCAAGGGATCCTCTGAACTTATCTCATGGAAGATTTGATCAGCAATGTTTGTGAGAACATCCACATAAAAATTCTGTCCATCTATGGTTGGCCTCTTCATCAGCTTGTCCATTTCGAATTTCATCACTAAATCGCCAACATTCAGCTATATTCTACCCTTCCTGACGTCAATAATAGATCCTGCAGTAGCTAAGAAGGGTCTGCCAAGAATCAAGGGGTCTTTGGGCTCTTCTCCATACTCTAGAACCACAAAATCAGTAGGGATCATACAATCTCCTATTTTGATAGGAACGTCCTCTATCACTCCTTCAGGAACTCTGACTGATCTATCAGCTAGGACAAGAGATATCCTTGTAGCCTTAAAATCGGTCATCCCCAAACTCTTGGCAACAGAATGAGGCATGAGGTTCACACTAGAACCAAGATCACACAATGACCTCTCAAACTTGTCATTGAAGATAGTGCAGTCTAAAACAAAGCTTCCTGGGTCTGAAAGCTTCTTTGGAACTCTGTTCTGAATCACTGCACTGACCTGCTCGTTGATCATCATAGCTCCAACCTCAAGACTCAAGTTATTGGTCACCATCCTCTTCACATACCTCCTTATAACAGGAGTGATCCTTACAGCATCTATCAATGGGATCTCTATTGCCAACTTGTCCATGATAGCCTTGCATCTTGCATCTTCAAGCTCTTGCTTAGACTTCTTAGGATGCTTAGGATAGGGTATCTTGGGTTTATACACGGTCTCCTTAGCATTATCTGAAGTCTTAGGCAAAACTGCAGCATGTGGTGTCTGGTGACGAGCGTCACTGGAATGGTGGCGAGCGTCACCCAATTTGGATGAGTCGGAATTGATCACTGGATATGGGTGACGAGCGTCACCCATCTGGTGACGGTCGTCACCAATTTGTGAAGAGTCGGGGTCGGGGTTGTGCTCGATGGGTGACAAGCGACACCCATTATTGGTGACGCGCGTCACCCATGGTTCTTCAGCAAATATTTCTTCATCTTCATACTCTTCCATACCCACAAAATTCCTTGATGTTAAATCCTTCTGCAACACTGGTTGCAGGTTCTTTCCACTCCTCAATGTGATGGCATTCACATGGTGTTTGAGATTAGCATCAGTTCTTCCAGGAAGAAATCCTTCTTGCCTCTGAACAGCTCCTGTAGTTTGGGCAACTTGAACATCAAGCTTCTTCATATGAGAGTTCAGACTCTCAATTTTTCCATTCAAATCCTGATAGAGCGAATATATCTTGCCATTAAAGTCCACTGTAAGCTTCTATTGTCCTTCCAAGATCTGTTCTAACATTGCTTCCATTTTATTCCCTTGTGGAGGTGCTGGTTGATAGGAAGAAGAACCATAGTTTCCGTAATTTCCATTGTTCTGGAATGGCTTCTGATACTCTGTCTTCTGGAATGGGGGTCTAGGAGTGAAACCAGGCGTGCTCTGTCCTCCTGTAAGGGCGTTCTTCTGATTATTGTTGCTGTATCCTCTGTTCCACTGTTGATTCCCATACCTTTGTCCCTGAAAACCACCAGAATTGATGAAATTTACATCCTCCTGCTCAACTTCCTCTGGAGCTTCGAAAGTTTCCACTTCTGCAGCGAAGTGAACCGACTTCTTCCCCACCAAAAGGCTGTGCATATCATCCAACTTAGCCTTAACTTCAGCAATCTGATTTCCATCAGCTACACCAGCTTCTTTCATCCTCTGAAAGTCTGTATTTTTAGTGCTGTTGCTGCAGACCAAGTTCTCAATCAGTCTGATCGCCTCTTCTGGTCTGTTGGTGTTGAAGTTTCCTGCACTTGCTGCATCTACTGCCATCTGATATTTCCAGTCAATGTCTCTGAAGAAAATCCCAAGTAATTGCACCTGACTGAAACCAAGATGAGGACAGTCCCTTTGATAAGACTTGAACCTGATCCAAGAGGCCTTGAAAGCTTCAGTAGGGCCTTGTGTAAATGATGCAATTTTCTTCCTCATGTCCTCTGATCTTGCATCATCATAGAAGTTATTCAAAAAGGCATTCTTGGTGTCTTCCCAAGTGGTCAATGAAGCAGGTTCCAGTTGCTTCAGCCAATATGCAGCTTCTCCTTCAAGAGAGTAAGGAAAAAGCTTGCAGAACAGAAAGTCATTGCTAACCCCATTAGCTTTGACACTGGAAGCCAAGTCCTCAAATCTCTCTATGTGATCCATAGGATGCTCATGAGGTAAACCATGGAATGGATGCTGGCCAACCAGCTGATAGTAGACTGGTTTAACCTCAAAATCGTTCCTCTGGAAGGCAGGAGGTCGGATTGCAGCTCTGTTGGCATAGAACTGATCAGGTCTGTTGTAATCAACTAGAGTCCTCTGAACAAAACGCCCATCAGCGTTATTGACAGCAGCGGGGACTCCCACGTTCTCAGCCACTTGCTGAACCTGCTGTTCAACAATGACATTCCCCTCTTGATCAATTCTCTGCCTCTCTTCGTTCCTCCTATTTCCTTCCCTGTCAACTAAGTGACCTTCTGCATCTTCAACCAAGATAAGTGGAGCGACCATTGTAGATTGCTTCTTAGCTTTCCTGTTAGTTCTCTTCAACCTAGCAAGCTCGTCGATGCTCAAAGTCACAAGCTCCTTCTCTTTGTTGCTTCTGGTTCTGCGATTAGGCATACATCTGAAACAGGAACAAAGAAGAGTAGCTGAAAGTCAGTAAACAAATAAAAACTTAGACAAAATCCTAATACTAAAAATCGATAGGCAGATTTTACTCCCCGGCAACAGCGCCAAAAACTTGATAGGGCTCAGGTTTTACCCAAATAAAACTACTGCAAGTGCACAGCAAAAGCAGTTGTAGTACAAGGGGTATCGAAATCCCAAGAGAGTAATGCAGACTACACTATTGAATGTAGATTCGGATTAAGCTAAGCAAGATATGATGTATGTAATGCGAGTGAATGAATGAAAGTAAGCAAACGATTTTGTAAGATAATCTAAGTTCCAGAAGACTAAAAGCGCTAAATCAGGGTAGTTCGCAGGTTGAATACAAGAATGTATGACGCAGGAAATCAGGAATGATTAAGAACCGTTTTAAACATGAATCACCGATGTATAACTAATCAATTCTCATTGCAAAAGTTATCTATGCCTAAATCACAGAGTTTCAAATCTCTTTGCAAACTCTAACAACCTAAGCATGCAGGAATGATCAGATTCAATTGTTTACAAAACTCCTAAGCCAAATCTCTTTGCACTAAGTTGCTTTTCTCATCAAATACTAGTTCAGGTTATGAATAATGCTCTCACATATATTTAACAACCTAAGATTTTCGGATTCCTACATGATGTGTCTCAGAAATTCGATTTTAAAGCAAGCAGAGATGAAAAACCATAAGATATTCCTAACAGATAGCGATTCTACAATCTTTTCATCAACCTTTGAAAAACCCTAACTTAACTTGCAGATTACTCAGACATGATTATGAGATCACAAAACATAACTGATTAAAATTGCATTAAGAGAAAGAGTAAGAAATAAAGGGGGTTCGAAATCTTCTCAAAAGAGTACAGGATTTGTCTCCCCAAAAAGCCCTGAATAAATCTCTCTCTAAGCTCTCTGAATTCTCAAAAACTAAGATCATGGCCAACAATGGCTGAAAAACCTAATAAATAGAGGCTAAACACGATCTGGGGTCTTCATGTAAATAAAGGAACTTCTGGGCCAATTCTGCAAATCTTCTTCATACTTTTAATAAAACAGCCACGCTCCTTCCTTGATGGGTGACGAGCGTCACCAAAGGTGGTGACGAGCGTCACCATATGTGATACTTTCTGCTTCGAGCTTGGTACTTCGTGGCTTCAACCCAGAATGCTCCAAAAGGTTCCAAAATCTCCAATTATGCTCCAGACATGTTATAACCTGCAAAGACTCTACTAGGACTCTAAAAAGACCAAAAAGACTCAATAAAAAGGAATTATATCATGGTTAAAAACCATAAAAACTATGATATATCAAGAGGCATTAGAGACACACCATGCTTTGATGGTTTTGTCTCACAACACTCCTCAGGACTCTAAGGAGCTCTACCATAACCAAGTGGGTAACTCTTCAAGCACTACTGAAAAGGGTAAAGAACTTTCAGCTTAAGACTGCAAACCACCAGTCTCCTACCCCACAATGCATTTCACAAAAGCTAGAATGGAGATGTACACAAAGTTCAAGCAAGGCATACAAGATGCTGGAATACAACTCCCACATGGCACCACTTTGCTAGAAGTGAAACATCAAATTAGGTTTCTGAAAGAAGTTTTTGACAAGCTGGAAGTGGTGGAACCAATCCTTGAGAATGTGGGGGCTCACATGAAAAGAAGCAAGATGATGAAGTCATTGCCAAAAATCACAGACCCAGGAAAGTTACTCATCACTTGTGAGCTGGAGATGCTTGACATTGTCAAAGCCCTATGTGATTCAGAATCAACTGTCAATGTTATGTCTCTCCATCTGAGCCAAACTGTGGGAATCAAGAAACTGCTGCCATCCAGGACTTCTATCACTTTTGTGGACAACACTTCCATAAAACCTTTGGGCATTGTAAAGGACTACCCTTTGAAGATTGGAGAATGCCTAGTGCCAACAGACTTTGTGGTCATGGAGAAAACATATTCCAGAGAGGTGCCACTTCTTCTAGGCACTCCATTCTTGGGAACAGCAGGAGCTCAGTTAGACTTCAGGAGAGGTTCTATAAGTTTGAAGAATGTTGATGAGTTCAAAGTCTACAAGATTGATTCTCCTTCCATAGCTTTCTGTGGAGCAACTGAGCAAGAGGATTACTACTAGAAGCTCCCAGATAGTTTGGAGGATGCTATGAACCTCACTATGAGCATGTTGATGAGTGATGCTTTCCCTACTGAACCAAACAAGAATCAGAATACCGAGTTGAAGCTTGAGGGAAGTTTGAAGGATATTGACAACTTAACAGCCAAGAAAGTGACACCTTCAGCCACACCAAATGTCAAGAATAAAAGGCATAGGATGTTAGCTCATTAGAAACACAAGCACCTATCAAAGGGAACATGGGTCCGGAGGAAGAAAGAGGTAAGAGCACCAGCTCCATCCATCTCTACTCACTAACCAAGAGGTAATCAAAGTCAAGCTTAGTGACATTAAACAAGCACACTTGGGAGGTAGTCCCATGGTATCCTTTTGTACATATTATGCTTTCTAGATTATCTTTTATGCTTTGTTTTAGTGTATAGAAACAGGATTTCGAACTGGGGTTTGAGAAAGTCTGAAGGAGACAAATAACAGTTGTATTCTGGCTCATATCGATCATTTTATCGGCCAGGACAGACCGATACACAGATTTTCGGTCATCAGTATCGATCATGTTTGATCGATATCAGTGGAGCCAGTCTCCACCAGTCAACATGTCGGTCACTTGTGATCGATATGGAAAGAAGTTTGAAAGCAGGACACATTTCGGTCATTCACATCTATCAAACTTGATCGATATAAACTCATCGTGTGATTTTTGGTCCAGTGTATCGATCAGTGGTGATCGATGAGATTCTTGGAAACATATTGGTCAGCAGTATCGATCACTCATGACCGACATAATCACATCGGATGGATTTCGGTCAAGTGTGTCGATCAGTGATAACCGATATTAATCCCAAAAAACACATGACTCTCTAATATCGATCACTCATGACCAATATTGCCATTTCGGCCAGTTATATCGGTCATGTGTGACCGATATTCCATCTGAGGTAAGTACCTCAACTTTCAAAATTTTTTACCTCCTTTGGTTTGGAGCCAAGGGAGTTTAAATTTTCAAATGGGATTCTTTCTGACCTCTTTCTTAGCTTTTGAACACTTTTGTTTTTGTCCCTCACACTTTTGATTGCTTATGTTTCCTCACCAACCTTTGATTCCTTTGGTTTCCTCTCTTTTCTCTCTATTTAAGCAATAATTTCCTTCACTTCTCTTCACACTTAAACTCACTCTTCTTCTCACCTAAAGCACGAAATTATTAGATCTCTTTCTCTTTTATTGCTTGCTCTAAGTGTTCAAAGGCTCCAGTAAAGGTCTGCATCCTAAACTATCTCTCTTTGCTCTTACTCTTTGCTTAAGATGTTTTAAGAGCAAGTAGTGTTTAGTTTTAATTGTTGTGCTATGGTTTTGCAATTTGGATTTGTTTTGAAATATCAAACTAGTGTTGAAGTTCTGTTTAATGTCTTATGAACTCAGATGGATTGACATCTTCTTCTTCCTCCATCCGAGACTTTCTCGCTGAATCTTCTTTTGGGTTAGATCGGGGGCTTTCAATGTGTCTTTACAGTTGAGAGAGTGCCTTTTATGATAAAAACTGCTTTTATGAAGTTTTTAAGAGCAAGCAGTGTTTAGTTTTGATTGTTGTGCTATGATTTTGCAATATGGATTTGTTTTGAGATATCAAGCTAGATGTTGAAGTTCTGATTAATATCTTTTTATCTCATTGCTTGCTCATCTTCATCCTTTTGCAAGATCATCATCTCTTTTGCCTAAGAACCATTTTGCTAGAGTGTCATGCATAACTGTTTATATTTTGTTCATCCTAGCTTATTAACTTGCTAGCTTTTGATCTCCTCTTGCTTAGAAGAAGTTTAAGCTTGTTGTTAGGACTTGTTAGATTTTTCTTAGCTTAAAGAATTTTTCCATTTAAAGCATTCAGCTATTTGGTTCTTCAGCTTTTATTCTTTCACTTAGCTTGTTTTCAAGCTTTGCTTCTGAAGGTACCATGGGAAGAACAAACATAGCTGCTGGGAAAAAGAGAAAAGCACCTCAGGAAGCACCAATCCAACCAAGAACTAAGAAAGATAAAGGAAAGGGCGCTGCTGCTAAGCAATCCTCCAAAGCCGCTGGAAATAGACCAGTTGGAGATGAGGGAGCAAATCAACAAAAGAAGGGCAATGCTGCTAGAGCACTCATGGAGGCTTTCAACCAGTGCACTTTCAAGCCAACAAGATATCTATGCACCTCCACAATGAAGGCGCTGGGACTCTATAGTGACTGCAAAGACATATTTGAGCGGATGGGCCTTGGAGATTTCATGGAAATGCCACTCCCATCTTACCAACAGCTCACTTACCAATTCCTCTCCACACTCAAGGTGATCTGGTATGAAGACATTGGTGAACTCTCTAACGGCGATGGATGGATTTCTTTTCGGATTGGCAAGGAAAAGTTCTCCCCAACATTCACGATGATCGCCAAGTCTCTAGATCTGAAGTCCCGCCCCAGCAAGCTGAGCAGGTTCGAAATCCCCAGTAAGCAGCACATCATGCTGTGGGGCATTATTGAGGCTTGGCAATACACTTGATTTGCATATGCATGATTAATGTTCTGAACTTAATTCAATATTAAAGAGTTGGTTGATTTGAGCATTTGCCTGGGTTGAGATTTGAGATCATTTTGAAACATGATGAGCATGGCTAGGTTCTTTAAAGTATAGCTGATTATGTTTGCATCCTACAACTAGGCACTTAAGCATTGAAACCATCTGTTTACCTTTGCATTTTTGGAATTTGAATGCCCACCTTCAAACCTCGCTCTCCCATTTGTTCTTATTTGCTTGAGGACAAGCAAAAGGCAAGTGTGGAAGTGTTGATATCCCTTGTATTTACACCATTTAGGACTGCATTTAGTACATATTTTGGTCCTCTTTTGCATGTTTTCCCTTCGCTTTTGTCCCATTTTCTTCTCCATTTAGACTTAGGTTGCATTTAGCGTATAGTTTGCATATTCTTTGCATTTTGGATGTTTTTAGGTGCTTTTGGAGCTAAAAGAAGCTTGGAGGAGTTTTGGGATGATCCAGGATGCTAGCTGGGCAAAAGGGAGCAAGAAGGATCAAAGCAGACAATCTCTGCAGAAGTTTTCGGTCAGAGCACGGTGAACATCGGTCAAGGATGACCGATACAGAGCAGTATCGATCACCAGTATCGGTCAAGGCTGACCGACACAAACACAAAGAGTTGATTTCGGTCATATGTGTCTATCACTCCGGACCGATGGGGAACCATATCGATCACTGAAGACCGATGTAACTGATCGATACGGACCCAGCCCGAACCTGTTTTAATTATGCTTTTGCCATTACTCTAGGGCTTTCTTCTCTAGGCTATACATAGCCTCTTTTTCCAGATTTTCGAGAGATCATGTCAATTTACTGTTCTTAAGCATTTTCTTTAAGTTTGTAAGACAAATCCTTTGCTTTGTTTAATATATTTGAGTATTTTCCTTTAATCTTTCTTTATTCTCTCTTCTAATCTTGATTAACATCTTTTTCCTTTGTGATTTGATGTTAAACATGAGTATGAGTGAGTAGTTATCTTAGAGTTTCTAGATGTGGTAGATTAGGAGAATTTAAGACTTTATTAGGGCTTGTTAAGTGCTTCAGTTTATGGGTTTTTCTCTATTAGTCTGTTATTCATGCTAGATTAGTCTTCATAAAACTTATCTAAGTTGTTAGCTTTCTCTTATGCCCACCAAGTGTTTGATGAAATGCTGATCTTGTTTAATAGAGGATTTGCTGGTCTTGGCTCAAGAGATTGACTGTTTTAGGAGCATTTTGACTTGAATAGAGTTGTTTACTATTGCTTGCTTGATGTTTTAGCACTAATAAGAATTAGTTCTTGTTAAGATGTTTAGCAAAGGGCTATTTGCCAAGAGATTGTATCTAGCTTGCTTGATTGTGAACTTTATGTCTAGTAATCACCATTGCTTGCCTACTTGCTTGATTTATGTAGTTTGGAACAGCCTTAGTTAGTGTCTGAAATTCCCTAAAGTAAATAACCACATCTAGAAAATTGCCTTTCTCTTATTTGAATCTCGGATTTGCTCTGTTTTGCTCTGTTTTTCTTGCTTAAATCTGTTTAGTTTGCTTTTGTTTTCACTTTCTTTGTTGATTGATCACACTAGGTTGTTAGAGAGTTGTCTAGGAAACAAAAACCTTTTCCTGCTTGCTTGACTTATAGATTCCACTCTCAACTCTTCTGTTTTCAACTATTCCCAATTGGATTGACATTAAAACCCATACTACAACTGACTAGTACAATGGGTGATTGACAATAAGTGCAATAACCTTGTATCAACTCATTCTCCTGTTTGAGAATCTGAATTTCAGGCACCATGGCACCTAAGCGAAGCAGAGAAGTGGAGGGACAAGGAGAAGAAGCTCAACAAGTGGTGCAAGAGAGGGTTAGATGGAGTAAGGAGGAGAAAAAGGCTAAGAAGAGGCTGGAAAGGTTGAGGTTCGAACCCACAAAGTTTGCAAGCCGAGACCTCCTGGAGAAGCGTGGTTTGCTAAAGGACTTCGACATGTTGCTCAAGGTCATGGGGCTAGCGTGTTTGTCAAGGATGGACTGCCCCACTTACCCCGAGACAACGCTGGACTTCCTCTCGACCTTTGAGTTTTCCTATGAGAATCTGAGCCTCCCCACTCCATCACAAGGTCACCTCACCTTCAAGATCAGGAGGCAAGCTTATTACCTCTCCATCCTAGAGCTCTGCCAAGCCTATGGCCTCAACGCAGTAGCCAAGCAAGTGGAGTTCCCTCAGCTTAAGGCTGCCAAGGATCTTTGGGATGTGATCTGCGATGATGACTACAAATCCAACACCGCAAAGATCAAGAAAGTTCGCAGCCCCGTGCTGAGATATGCCCTCAAGCTCCTTGCCAACACCTTCAGTGGGCGATCCGTGGCTCCAACAGTCACCAAGAATTAGCTGTGCTTCCTCTTTCAAGGCATTAAAAAGATAGTATGCGACCGAGAGCTGAATGATGAGCTGATGGAGGATGAGCTTGGCAATGACATCAACTATGGTTGTATCTTGGCCTCTTCTTTGGTCAAGTACAAGGCGTGGGTCTTGAGATGCAAGGCGAGCTCAGCACTGATTGGAGGCTTCCTCACGCCGCTGTTCACACAAGCCGGAGTCCCACTTCAAGAGTTTGAGCCTTGCTCGGAGAGAGCCTACATAGACGAGCAATACATGCACAACACTGACTCCTTAGGTCCTACGCCAGCTCCAGGGTTCTATGCTTACCTATTCACCAACCGTGAAAATGAGAAGAAGGTGTGCATCTTACCCAACCAAGAAGAGACGACCATAGACCGCATGGGAGCCATCGAGTTCTTGCTGAGTGATGAGGAGTGTTTTGCACCACTTGGACAAGCAGCCGCGCCGCCTTAAGTTGATCGTGCACCTTCAGAGTTACCTCCCTCAGATGTCGTGATGCCAGCCAGCTTTGACCTCCCTAAGCTTGATTTTGAGCCAAGGACCAATACCGAGAAGTTCCTTGCATCCGTGGTAGAGATTCAGCGGAAGGTGAATAAGTGGCAGAGCAAGATGATTAAAAAGCTGGCTAAGAAGATCAAAGACTTGAAAAAGAGCTCATCTGAGGCGTCTTCAAGCGAAGAAGTTGAGCAACCAGAGAAGAGAAGGAGATCAACTGGTGGGATAGTGATCCGTGAGCCCCAAGGCGACAACCAAGCTGCACGCCACTCTCTACACGAAGGAACAAGCAAGGAGAAAGGCAAGGCGGTCACCCACGAGACTCCTAGAAAGAGCAGGAAGTCTGGAGCATCCTCAAGCTCCAGCCGTGCCTAGCTCCGAGGTACCAACTCACAACCTTGTAAATATCATGCATATTTTTAAGTTTTTGCTTTGTGTTTTGTCTCCTCTTGAATTTGTTTGCCACCGAGACGGTGTCATTCAAGTTTGGGAGAGAGTGTTTGTTATTTGAAATGTTTTCTTTGATCTTATTTCGTGTTATCATCCCTTGAGTCATCATGCATCATGTAAGGCATAGAAAAGAACAAAAAAATTTATAAATTTTTTAAAATTTTTTTAAAAATTCATGTAGCTTGCATTTGAATTGATAAACATTTTAGGATTGAGTTTAGAATTTTAAGCATTTAGGTTGTTTACATTTACATAAGGGGCAAAAGTTTTTCTTGAAAAGTGTTTTATGCTCATGAATTGTTTCAAGGCCCTAGTTAGTAATTCTTTGATGCATTGTTCACACTTTGAAAGTAAGCTATAACCATACTTGGATCATTTGTTTGGATTTTCGTGGCTTAAATTGAACATTCATGAATTGAATCCTTTCCTATCAAGTGAGAACCTTAATTTGAATTTCTTGAATTATCATACTTATGCATTTGAAAAAGGATACATGGATCACTTATACATATTCAGGCTTTCTTATCCCTTTCACCACTCTCTTGTAAGCCTGAGTTGACTTCCCACCTTGACCCTTACCCTCCTTTCAAGCCAATTTTCTTGTGTGACATCTTTGTGAGGCCTTATTTTTGGTTTGAACTTGGCATAAAGTGTTAGGTTTAGGCGACATGATTAGGCTATCATATTGTTGCTAGCTTTGCACTTTGAAGCTAGTTTTAAGCTTAGGATAGGGCGGGGATTCATGGGAGTTGTTTGCTTTGGTTTCGGTTTGAAAATATTCTATGTTTGGGGTTTAAACAAAAGGGAAATGAATGGTTTTAACTGGTAGGCTTTGTGTTTAAAATGAAAGCTCTAGTTTGGAAAAGAAGGTAGCTCTAAAAAAAAATGAAAAAGAAAAAAAAAAAGAGAAAAAAAAGAGCCAAAAGGCCAAGTTTAAAAAGAAAAAAATAAGAGAAGAGAGCTACCACAAGTATTTAAAAGAGCTAAGTATGTTTATAGCCTTACCACTAGCCAAAAGAGTTTTAAGATGTTGTTTTTATTTGGGTTTTGCTTGGCGAATTGCCTTGTTGATGTGGGTAGTCTTTAGGAGGGTGAGTGAGCTTAAAAAAGAAAAGAAAAATGAGAGGGGTTTAGGGTCATTGTTAGTGTATATAGGTAGATGAGAGTCTAGTCATGTATGCATCAATTGTCTTTACCTTTAGCATTATGCATAAGTTCAACTTTCTTTGAGAGAACCCATTGCTTGAATTACCCGTTTAAATGAGATCATTTTTGTGTCATAATCTTATCCCTAAGCCAAATGTATTCGGTCTTAAAGTGCATAAGTGTGATTCACGGTTTTGATCTTAATGAATGTTAAAGGTTAGGATTCTTGGATTGTTTGGGATATGAGAGTCATGATTTGAGATTCAACATGTGATGAATATGGTTAAGTTCTTTGGAGTATGAGTGTGTGCATTGCATCTTAGGATTAAGAACTAGGACCATTGAATTGATTCATTTGAAAAACACTTTTGCAAGGAATTTGAGCCCCCGTTTTTAAACCTCTCTCCCTTTCTTGAATTTTGCTTGCTTGAGGGCAAGCAAAAGGCAAGTTTGGGGGAGTTGATATACTCATATATTTAGCATGCATTTAAGGTTAGTTTTCATACATTCATCTCTCATTTTAGGCTAGTTTGCACCACTTGTCTCATTGCACTAGCATTTGCATATTTTCTGCATTTTTGCATCATTATCAGGTTGTTTGAGACACTCTGGAGTTGTGGAGGTTGCGTGGACGTGCATAGCAACAAGAGGAAGCTTGTGGACACTTGGAGAACTCAACCATGCATGCAAAGGACCCGAGATCGAGCAGCGGATCAAGCAAGGCAGGTCAATCTAGATGAGATCGACCAGAAGATCGACTGACCCCAGATCGTTTCAATGAAGGGATCAAGGATAAGATCGAGTGAGGAGATCGATCGTGAGTACGGACGTGGATTACGCCATGCAGAACAAGAGCCAGATCGAGACCACGACCTGATCATCCAAAGATCGACTAAAAGATCGATCAAAAGCAAACGATCCATGAAGAAGATCGAGCCAGAGATCGATCACCTGAGTCGATCTCTGGGACCTTATCTGGCCAGCTCATTTTTGGAACGTAGTGAGGGGACCATTAGGGCTGTTTGGCTATTTTGGGCAAATGGGCGAACATCACTTTCAATATCGACACTTTGCCTTATCTTTTTCTGCTTTCTCTTAGGCGATTTTAAGCCGTTGTTTTGTTCTTGAAGCTTTTCTTGTTTTTAAACCTTGAATCTTGTTAATCATTAAGTGTTTTTGCTTGATCGCTTTCTTTAATCATGTTTAGCGTTTTATTCCTTGCATTTGAATCGGTTTTAACTATGTGTAGTGAGTAGTTTTCTTTGGGTAAAAGTTGGGGCGATTCAAGGGTTTAAGGGTTTAAGCTTTTGGGATTTTTCTTGTTCTTAACTCATTCTCTTCTAGGATTTGGGGTCTTAAAGCTTAGAGAGTCTTAGAAAATATCTCTATGATTCCAGGGCTTCTCTTACCTTGACCGGATTCAGAGATCTTTGAAAGCCAAATCATAGAGACTAATTTATCCTCTCCCAAACGCCATGGATGAAGATGGGGTTAGTTAAGCCATTATTTAGGATCCTTGCTTAATGCTCTTTTACCCATCTTTCCACTACATGCCATAGGTTTGGAGGAAGGGTCGAAGAAAGGGGTCATACCACACGCCATGGAGGATCCCAGTTTAAGTTTCTCAAGGCTTAGGGAAAGCTCATCAAATGAGAAGATCTATGTGTTTTCAAACCAAAGCTTGAACCTTTGAACTCTCTTGAACATGACCCTCGACCTTGAACCCTCTTTTTAGCATTTCAAAACCTCAAGTTTTCATTCCCTAGTCATAAAGCTTGCATCTTTGATCATTAGAAGTCATTGCTCTAAGTTGTTAGAAATTCTCTGTTTTACCCGTTTTAGTTCTCGATTTTTAGTAACTAGTAGCTTTGCGTTTTAGATTCTCTGTCTTTTCCTAGTAGTTTTTAACCCTCTTCCAGGGATTTTAAAATAGTTTTCTTGCTCATTTCGTGTTGCATTTTGTTTTTGTCGATTTTACAATCCATTTTCCCGATTCTGCTTAGATTTGCTTGCTCTTGCATTCCTTGTGTTCTTTCTACAACACATGCTGGATTGATACTCCCTTACCATTATACTACATCATTACAGTGGTTTGGGCTTTGATTTACAACCTCAAAAAATTATGTCTATCATTTACTCAAACACATGAGCAGCAAGCATTGAGAATAGAACTCCAATCCTATAAAGCCAAAATGCACCTGAGACATCTAATTCCTTAGGCTAAGTGAACAAATCCTCTAAAATACTTATTGCAGCATTTCATCAAACACTTATCAGGTATAAGAGAAAGTCAAGATACTAAACAAGCCTAGCCAAGACTAATCTAGTGTTAAGCACATCTAATAGAGAGAAGACAATCATATTAAGCACAAGACATCACTAATGTAATATATCCCATCTCAAACCCTAAATAAGACTACTCACAAGCCATAATCAAAACCACATATTCCAAAGAGAAATAATGGTTAAGCATGATTAGAGAACAGAATAAGCAAGAATAGATTAAACGCAAATATAAAATTTTACTAAATCAAACTAGTTCTTACAAAGCAAAGCTTAAAGAGGAAAGGTTTTAAAAGCAAGACCAGAAGAAAAATAATGAGATATAAGTTGCCTAACCATTATAGGACTTTAGTATTTATAGAGGAGCTTAGAAACCCCTAATAAACGAAGATTAAACCGAAAAAATTGACTCGGATGGACCATATCGGTCTTGTACATCGATACACACATCAATATCAAGTCTTCTTGTGGGTTGTATCGTCATGGCCAGGTCGATACGGTGGTCGATATGCAAGGCTTCAAGAATGATTGCCTTGACTCTCCTTGGTTTGAAGTCGATACAATCGCCCTTTAGTTAAGGCTTATCGGACATACACGTCGATATGGCACCTAGGTATTGTCATGTCTCTGTGTATCGGTCTGGGACGTCGATACACAGCTTGGTATGGGCTCCCTTCAGGTGTATCGAGTTCCTCCTTAGTTGATATGCTGCCTTTACACCATGCTCTTGCTGTATCGACTTGAAGTGGTCGTTATTCACTTCGATATGCTTCATATCGATCAGATCACATCGATATCGTCATCGATATTGGCCCATCCGACCTTGTCCTTCTCCTTGCTCCATTCCCAGCTCATATCCAATGCACCACTTGGTCTCCAAACTCCTTCTAGTACCTGAATAAAACTCCAAATGCATGCAAAAAGCAATGCAACTCCTAAAACTACACTAATTCCTAAATGTATGCAAATGGGACAAGAAGAAGCAAAATATGCATGTTTAAAGACTAAAACTAGTGATGAATGCAAACTAAAATGGTATAGATAATGGAGATATCAACACCCCCACACTTGCCTTTTGCTTGTCCTCAAGCAAACAAACTAAGACAAGGAGGAAGTGAGGTTTGAAGGTGGGCACTCAAATCCAAAAATGCTAAGGTAAAGAAGTGAAGTCAATGTCTAAATGTCTAAGTGTAGGATGCAAAACACAATCAGTTATACTTTAAAGAACCTAGCCATACCTATCCAGTTTCAAAATGATCTCTAGTTCAACTTAGTCAAATGCTCAAATCAATCAATCTCTTTAACACTCATTTAAACTTTGTAACCAAGTGAATCATGTTTAAGCAAATCAAGTGGAATCATTTGGCTAAGGGTTAAGGTAATGAAATAAAAATGATCTCATCAAAATGTGGGTTCAAATGCAAGGATTTCTCTCAAAAAGGAATTAACTTAGGCATAATGCTAAAAGTAAAGCACAACTTATGCATACAAGGATAGATTACTATCAACCCACTGCCTAAGAATGTTCTAAACCCCTAAAACTCTTAAACCAAATCAAACCCAATCCTAACTACCCTTTTTTCAGCACTCTCGCACTCTCCACACTTTGCCATTTTTCAGGGAATATTTTTCTTTGATCTCACCATGATGTGGCCTTCTTTTGGCTCCTTTGTTGTGAGTGCCTTCTTTTTGTATTAGGAGTCTCTTGTTCTTCATCCTTTTGATGTATATGGCTTCGGCGCCTTCTTTGGAGACTCCATCTTCATAATGGCCACCCTTTTTGAGCTTATTTGGTTCCACACATGCTGAGTTTTTGCTTGCTTCCTCTTTCTCATCCCTTTCTCCCTTTACTTTCTTTCTTCTCTCACTCTCTCCTTTTAGATCATTATAACACTCAAATCCGCCCAGACCTATAACTACCATCCTAAACCCTATGTCTAACTCAAAGTGAAGAGCTAGTTCTACATAGTAACCAATCCTTGTAGTGCCAACCTAACATTTTATGCTTAGTTCATTCAAAAATAGGCCTCACACACAACAGATAGTGTTTAGGTTTGAAAGGAAGGTAAGGTTAAGGTGTGGTAACTGTCCCTTAATGATGACGATCAGCTATTTGGATTAGCAAGAGAGGTAAAAGGGAAGAAAGAAAGTCCAAATATGTATATTGGTAATCAATAAAACTACTTTTCATTGCAAAAACATGATAATTAACAATTCAAATTAATGGTTCTAATAAATAGAGATTATTTTCAAAGAGCAAGCGATTTCAGCATGAGACTAGAGGATCAAATTTAGCATTCAAGAGCATAGTTCAAACTTCGTTTCTAACTTCTTATGATGCATCAAACATTTAACCACTAAGACATTTAAATCAGTCCTAAACACTTAGCATTTTACAAGGAATTATCATCATCATGCCCTATGCAAATGCAATGCAACCTATATGAAAAATACTAGACTCAATCCTAAGCAAATGACTGCAACTATATGATTTTTTTTTGGCTTGCAAAAGATGCAAATTTTTTAATTTTTTGACGTTTTTAGTTTTTTAATGCACTTATATGAATGCATGAGACTCATAGATGAATAAAAAGGAAAAACTAAAAAAAGAACTAACAATCTCAAACCCCAAATCCCTCCCCCACACTTAAATTACACAATCCTTTATGCTCATACATCTCATAGTATAGGAAGTCTCTCTCTTTTCCAGTGAGGTTTGTTTTTTCCTTCCTTGCAAAGAATGTATTTGCAAGCGCTTTGTGAGCATACCTCACTGAAGGATTCTTCAGATATTGATTCCTTGTGGCTCCAGCTGTGAAATTTCCAGCCCCAATCATTCCCCATAGCAACCTGTGCTCCTTTTGGCCAATGAAGAACTTGTTCCTCTTGTGAGCATAAGACATCAGTCCAAGTGCTTGGGAGATATCAAGGAAGGGTGTTGTGAACCTTTGCTTTCCAAGCTTGAAGGAGATCCACCCATCTTTGTTGGAGAGCTCACATTCATCATATCCAACCACATTGAGAGTAGAGAGGAATTGATAAGTGAGCTGCTGGTAGGAGGGAAGTGGCATCGCCATGAACTCACCAAGCCCCATTTGATCAAAGATACCCTTGCAATCATGATAGAGCCCAAGTGCTTTCATTGTGTTACCACAAGGGTATCTTGTGGGCTTGAATGTGCACTGGTTGAAAGCTTCCATGAGCTCTCTAGCACGTGGCTCATGGTATAGGACTTCTTCCTCCACAGTTTTGCTCTTTCCTTTCTGCTTGGAAGCCTTGTCTCCAGCTTGTTTCTTCCCATCAGCTTTTGATGACTGTCCAGCAGTAGTACCCTTGCTCTTATCTCTTCTAACTCTGGGAGAAGTGGGCGCTTACTCTTGTGGTGCTTTCCCTTTGCTTCCAGCAGCAGTTCTTGATTTACCCATAGTACCTACAAAGACAAAACTTGAAGATACTATAAGTAAAAGAACAAAAGTTTGCGAAACCAATAACTGAAAGCTTTAGAAGGAATTTCTCTAAGCTAAAAGGAAGTTTAACTAGTCACTACATAAGATTAAACTTTCAAAAAGCAAAAGGAATTCACAAGCTGACAGTTTAGACATGGTAGAGTTCATAAATAAAAATCAAAGATTTATGCATGTGAACCTAGCATGGTGGCTCTAAGCAAAAGAGAAAATGATTATTCAAAGAGATATTAAACAAGCAAGAACTGAGATTTAAGAACAGTAAACAATCCTTTAACAGTTAACTTGCCCATTTTAAACATATCCACCATGCAAAATCAAAGCACAACATCTTAAACTAAACAAAACTTGTTCTTAAAACCATAGTTTTAACAATTTTAAGCACATGCAAAGTGTAAGAACAATAGTGAATAGTTGAGAAAGCAAACCTTAATGAAGCTTCTGAGCACTTAGAAAAGATAAAGAAAAGAAAGAGAGAGCTAAAAATTTCGAATTTTGGTGAGAGAAGTAGTAAAATGAAGTGTGAAGAGAAGAGAAGAGATTGTTGGTTTTTAAAGAGGGGAGTGGGGAACCAAAGGAATCGAAAGTGGATGGAAGACAAGAATAAAAGTGCTCAGGAGCTCTGCAAAATATCAGGAAGGAGCCAAAATTTGAATTTAAACATCCTTGGCTCCAAGCCAAAGGAGAGAAATTTTTTTGAAAAATGAAGCACTTAGCTCGCGGGGCTATCGGTAACATTGTGACCGATATGATTGACCGATAGGGTGCCTATCGATCACAAGTGATCGATAGCACTGACCGATAGCTTCCTGTAAAATTATATTGGTCTATAGCTGATCGATACACTGACCAAAATACATCCGATTGTTTTGTATCGGTCACTCTCTAGACCGATAGAGTGACCGAAATACAACCGATGTATTTCCATCTGTCAGTATCTGATCGATAGCTAGACCGATATAATTCTCACATAGCAGACTCCTTTCCCTATCGATCACAAGTGACCGATAGGTTGACTGGTGCATTCTGGCTCTACTACTATCGATTACAAGCTGACCTATAGCATGACCGATAGGGTCTGTATCGGTCTTGTCTTGACCGATACTATGATCGATAGTAGCGAAAAAATTTGTATGATTCATCAGAAGTCCGTTTTTCCCATTTTCGGCCAATAGGCCAGTTTCAGATCTTCATTTAGGATCTCTTCTAGGGAATAAGATACAAGTAATAGAGGCTTCTCATTGTACTATTATGAGTCCCAGGTGACCATTTTCAAGCCTATTTACTCCATTTTCTTTGTATGATTCATCATAAGTCCGTTTTCCCCATTTTCGGTCATTAGACCAGTTTTGAATCTTCATTTGGGATCTCTTCTAGGGAATGATATACAAGTAATAGAGGCTTCTGATTGTACTATTATGAGTCTCAGATGGCTATTTCAAGCCTATTTACTCCATTTTCTTTGTATGATTCATCTGAAGTCCGTTTTCTACATGTTTGGCCAATAGACCAGTTTCGGATCTTCATTTGGGATCTCTTCTAGGGATTGAGTACAAGTAATAGAGGCTTCTCACTGTACTATTATGAGTCCCAGATGACCATTTCAAGCCTATTTTCTCCATTTTCTTTGTATGATTCATCAGAAGTCCGTTATTCCCATTTTCGGCCAAAAGACCAGTTTCAGATCTTCATTTAGGATCTCCTCTAGGGAATGAGATACAAGTAATAGAGGCTTCTCATTGTACTATTATGAGTCTGATATGACTATTTCAAGCCTATTTATTCCATTTTCTTTGTATGATTCATCAGAAGTCCGTTTTCCACATTATCGGCCAATATACCAGTTTTGGATCTTCATTTGGGATCTCTTCTAGGGAAAAACAGAGGAAAGACAAGATTTGAGATGGGATAATTGGGGCTAGGGAACTATCAACTTAACCTATAATACTTACAAACTCACAAAATGCTATTTCTTATGCATATGATTCATTTATATGACTAATCCAATCTCTTGGCACTAATCTCTTTACTAATCACCAAATCAAGAACTATTTCTCATTAGTAAAATGACAAACAGCAAGCATACAATCTATCAATCCTATAATGCCAAATAACTTTATAGACAGTCAATCTGTTGAGCTAGGACAAGCAATTCTTTTGCAAGGCAGTTCATGCATTTCATCAAACTCTTGGTGGGCATAAAATGATCCTAAGATCCTAATCAACTTAGCTAGGGCTAATCAGGCATTAAACAAAGCAATCAAGAAAGGATATGGAATAATCAACACTAAGCAATCATAGATCAAGCCTCAAATTCCCTAGACCTAACCCATCTCAAATACCTAGGTCGCTACTCACTAATCACCATCAAAACCATTAATCCAAAGAAGAAAAGATAGCAAATCATGATTAGAGAGATTAAAATAGAAGATAAATGCAAACTGTTATTAAAATCGAGCAAAGATTCAAACTACAAGTTGTAACCCAAAAGCAAAAGGAGAAAGAACTGCTGGATAACGAGATATTCCAAAAAATTAGGGATTTTAAGTATTTATAGGAGTCTAAGCAGAGTGGCATAATTGTAAATAAGTTATCTTCAGTCTATGTCAGTATCGGTCAACCATGACCGATGTTGATGACCAATGTGAACGGCATCGGTCAGGCTTGATCGATGTACCCGATCGATGCAACTCTATGGTGCCTGACACCGGTCAGCTGATGACCGATGTGTCTGGCCGGTGTGAAACTTCAAACTCTCGGGTGATTCACATCGGTCAGTCTTGACTGATGCTGTTGATCGATGTGAATGTCATGTCTTTTCACATCGGTCACAAGTGACCGATGTGAATCACCAACTTCTCTGTTGCTTTACATCGATCACCATTGACCGATGTGCTTTGTGCCTTGACCGATGCTAGGCCATTTCTCCATCTTCTTGACTCCTATTGCTTCTCTTTGATTGGGGGAACTCCCTTGATCACTCCCACACTTCCTCAATGACTTCAGTGGCTCTTTAGGTACCTAGAAGCATCCCTTATGCAATATAAATGCAAACTATAATCTAAATGGATACTAAGTCTAAAAACAAGGAAGAATGGGAAAAAAGTAAGGGAAAACTTGCAAAAGAAGACTAAAACATGAACTAAATGCAAGCTTATACAATGCAATTATGAGAGATATCAATTACCACGGATTGAACTGGGTGACCGTGAAGAACAAGTATCCACTTCCTAAGTTAGACGAGTTGTTGGACCAACTCAGGGGAGCTACGTGGTTCTCTAAGATCGATTTGGCATCAGGATACCATCAAATACCCATAGAGGAGACAGACCTGCATAAGACTGCCTTTTGGACAAGGTATGGTTATTACGAGTTTGTGGTAATGTCGTTTGGTTTGACGAATGCGCCAGCTGCATTCATGAAGCTGATGAATGGCGTGTTTAGGTAGTACCTAGAGGAGTTTGTGATCATTTTCATAAATGATATTCTAGTATACTCAAAGAGTGAGTAAGAGCATAGAGGTCATTTGAGGATTGTTCTGGAGAAGTTGCGAGAACAAAAGTTATATGACAAGCTCAGTAAGTGTAGCTTCTGGCAAAGATATATAGGGTTCTTGGGTTGCTTCATTTTGACAAGAAGTTCTCATTTGATGCAGTGTCCAGAAGCATTCTGATCTTTAGCAAAGCTCCTCTGTAGAGAGTAGAGAGCAGAGAAGCCTGTGAGAAGCCATGGTGAAGGCACTGCAATGTGTAGCCCTTGAATCTTTCCCAAGCTTCAACAAAGCTTTCATTAATCCTCTGTGCAAACCCAGAAATCACAGTCCTTATTCTTGCAGTTCTTGAAGTAGAGAAGAACTTTGCTAAGAAGGCTTTCTTGCACTCATCCCAACTAGTGATGCTTCCTTGTGGCAAGTTCCTCTCCCACTGGTGTGCTTTGTCTCCAAGAGAAAAAGGAAACAACTTCAGCTTGAAGCCATCTTCACTTACTCCATTTATCTATGTAAGGGAGCAAAGTCTGTCAAAATTATTCAAATGATCTAGAGGGTCTTCAAGTGGCAAACCATGGAACTTACTGGCCTGAACCATTGAAATCAATCCTGACTTGATTTCAAAGCTGTTGTTTTGCACTGCTGGTGGAATGATGCCAGTTCTGTTATTGTATGCATTTGGTGCATCACGAGCACCTATGGATCTTGCTGCTTTTGGAGCTTGTGCAGCGACTCTTGGTCCCTGCTCACCCTGTAAGCCCTGAACACCTTGTTGACCTTGTATACCCTGAGCGCCAACAGCTCCTTGAGGACCCTGGAATCTGATGTCATCCACAACAGGTTCCTGATTGTTCATCATATGTCTCTCACAGTGCTGTGATCTTTCTCTATATCTTCTTGCTCTCAGCTCTCTTTCAAGTTGCAGATGTTGTTCTGATAATGATGCAGATTCTCAGTGCCTTTAGACCTTAAATGCATGCACCTATAAGAGAGAAACCAAGAGTTGAAACAGAGTTAGTAACCAAATTCAAATAAAACTTGATCTTAAAGACTCTACAAACTCTAATGATTCAAACAGAAAAACCCAATGGCAACGGCGCCAAATTGATGTTAGGTTTTTTAGGGCTGTCCCAATCCCCAACCTACACTAGTCATTGTAGTATTGAGTTTATCAATCCATGGGGAGTTGTTGAATACAAAAGAGTTGTACGCAGAAGTCCTTAAGTCAATCAAGCAAAGAGGTTTTTGTTCCCTAAGCAACTGAACTAACAACCTAAAGTGAAAACCCAAAAAGAGACAGTTTAGCAATGATCAAAGATGTAAAGCAGAGTAAATAAACAGAGCACTTAAACAAATTCGAAATTCAATAAAGAGAAAGCAAGTTCTTTGACCGATAAGCTTGATCGATAGCTTCTCTATCGGTCACTCCTTGACCGATAGCCTTCGTGTCTTGACCGATAGGCTCTGCACAGATCATCTGCCTTGGTTCCTCATGCTCCATTTCAGCTCAGCCAGCTTCCTGGTCAACTCCCAAAGCTCCTCCATGCTCCTAAAACATCCTTTATGCAAAGAATATGCAAACTACATCCTAAATGCAACGTAAGTCTAAAAGGAGAAGAAAATGGGACAAAAGATAAGGGAAACATGCAAAAAAGAACCAAAACATACACTAAATGCAAGCCTAAATGATATAAATACAAGAGATATCACCCTCACCTTGGATTTTCGGTTTGAAGAAGACGGTTATCACAATAAGGAGATATCACGGCAAGTGAGACGACACGAGCCTCTGTGATGGAGATGAACGATGGTGATAGAATGATGATACAAAACCACATATCGGATCTATGATGATGACAGTTCATAGACGGGTTAGAAGACGTAACAGCACAGAAGCAACAATAGCGGAAATGATAGAGGGAGGGGAAACATGGGCATGAAGCAACTACAATAATGGAGGATCTACATCACATCACGGAAACTCTCCGAACGATGAAAATCATTTGACTTACAACATGGATGACATCTGAATGGCGGTGGTGGTTAAAAGCAGCAGATCGACGGTGGTGGTTAGTGGATGCGGCAGCTCCTTCGGCGGTGGTGATCTCCTCATGTGCGCTTCCTCTCTCAATATCTTCTCTCTCTTCTCTCTCAAGATCTCTTCTCTCCCTCTCCCTTTCTCTTTTCTCTTTTCTCCCTTTCCTCTTTCTTTTTCTCCTTTTTCTGATTTTCTCCGTCTCAGGCGGCTAGGGAGAGAATCGAACAAGGAGAGGCTTACAATCATACATGCGTTTTGGTGGAAGTGACAACAAGGAAATAGGCTTAATGGGCTTGATAAAAAAGATAAAAATCTGGCCTAAATTTTATAAACCAGGTCGTTACAATTCTCCCACGCTTTAGAAGAATTCGTTCCTGAATTCAATCCATTTTTCGTAAGTCCGCACTTGTCCTTAAAGAGCTTGTGATAGTTAATTAGCATTTCTGATTCTGCCTTGCATGTCTCCTCATCAATACCATTTCCCAGCAAACTTTTACTCACTTAACTTTCTTACCTTGAACCTCCCTTTTTGTCGATTTAAAATTTCCACCGGATAACTTTGTATAGTCAAACTACCCGTAAAATCTGTAGGGGATCGCAGAAAAATGAACTTTGATAACTTTTCTCAGTCCTTAAACATGAAACACGTTATGGAAATCGGACAGTATATGCGGTAACTCTAATCGATAAGCCACTGGACCAATTATATATGTTTAAACAAACGGTCCCATATATACCGGCTTAAGCATTTTCAACTTTCGACTCTTATTATTTCCCCTAAATGTTCTCATTTTCAAATACAGTTCGCCGCCCACTGCGAATTCCAGATCTTTTCTAGGCTTATCTGCATAACTCTTCTGACGGTCGTGCGCTTCTTTAAGTCTACTCCAGAGCAATTTCACTTGCTCGGTTGTCTCTTGTACCAATTCCGATTTTAAGTCTCAGCGCTCTACCCACTTCGGTCTAACAAAGGGGTGTACGACACGGTCTCCCATACAAGCCTCATAAGGGGACATTTCAATGCTTGAATGGTAATTGTTATTGTAGGTGAACTCAGCTAAAGATAAATATTTTCCCCAATTTCCTTTCCGGTCTAATACACAGGCTCTCAACATATCCTCCAATGTCTGAATTGTCCTTTCCGACTGTCCATCAGTCTGAGGATGATAAGCCGTACAGAGACGTACTTTTGTTCCCAGTGCTTTCTGAAAATGCATGCCAGAATATCGATGTGAACTTAAAATCTCTGTCAGAAACGATGCTTATTGGCACCCCAAGTAATCTTATAATTACGTCCAAATATTTCTGAGCTAGTTGATCTGCTCCATCCGTTTTATTAATTGCCAGAACATGAGCCGACTTGGTTAGTGGATCTACGATCACCCATATCGCATTTTTACAGCGCTGGTCTTTGGTAGTCCTGTAACGAAGTCCATTGTAACAATATCCCATTTTCACTCGGGTAGAAGCAAATTTTGCAACAATCCACTTGGAACTCTGTGTTCCGCTTTCCCCAACAGACATGTCTGGCACTGTGATAACCAAGTAGTGACATCTCGCTTCATTCTGCCCCAATCTCGCTTTAAATCCCGATACATCTTTGTGTTTTCAGGATGAACACAGAAACGAGACTGGTGCACCTGGCGCATGATCCACTTCCTTAGTTCCTCGCCCTCGGGAAAAAATACCTGATTCCTATACAGGTATGTTCCATTGGCTCCAGTGTGTGAAACGACACTTTTCAGTCTTAAACCAAATGTCCTTAGCCTCTAATCAGTTGTAGAATAGGGATCAGGTGTCAATTCATTTTTGGAAGATGAGATGCAAATAATGCCATGAGCTAAGCGATGATGGGGTTTTGATTTAACAAGGACAAGTCTAACAACCTGACAATGCAATTGAAAGAAAACATAAACTAAATACAAGTGAACAGAATTAAACAATAAACTTAAAACAATGACTAAGCAAGAATTTAAGCCAGTTGACTAGTAAAGCAAGAACTAAGCAAGTTGATCTTAAAGATAATTAATTAAAAGCAAGACTCAAGTTTCAAAGCAATTGTGGGGCAGTGGCTTTCAAGAGTGAAAATGGGGATTTCTAACAAAGGCAAACATTAAGCATTCAAAAGCAAGCAATTCTCAACCTCCTGGACAAGGTATCTAAAATGAACCAACTTGGCGTCAATAAGCAGTTCATATTCAACAGCATTGGAGTGTCAGGCCCACTTATGATTGTGTATCCTTCAACCATGAGTATAAATATCAGAACCATTCTAGGCTAAGAGATGTACTAATCAAGCAATCATTCTCTCACCCAAGCAAGAATTCAGATCAACTTATCAATCTTGTGAACCAATAAGGACCTAGTTAGCTAAACACCAATCAAGAATATGGATTTAAACACACAGCTGCAACATCCTAGCAATGCTAAACAATGAACAGGAATAAAACAAAGGCATGATCTTTTAATGCATACTATCTAACCATCAAGCAGGAATCTCAAAACCAGCATTAACTAGCCCTAAGCGAATAATCTACCAATGGTGAACTAGCACTTTAATGTCATTGAACAAAGGAAACATAGACCAAGCCAAACTATCAAGCCAAATAAGTGAACCATGCTTAGAGATGAGATAACAAGCCATTTAGTGAACCATATGCATCAATCAATACCATATTCAATCAAAAGGAGCAAGCTTTATGAACAATAAGCACTTTGCAAGAGAAGGAGACAACTGAGGATAGTTAAATAAGCCTAATCACCCCTTAATTACATCTTAATCACTACTTTTCCTACTTAGAACCCTAAATCTAAAGAAGATTACTCACTAATCATGTTTAATCCCATTTGTTTGGAGTTAAACATAACTAGATCAGATTTAAAATGCGTAGATTGTAAATCTAAACTACCAAGGTGCAAGAACAAAGATTAAAAGTGAAGATTAAACCATAAAAATGCAAACTTTATTAAAGATTAAGATCCTTAAGGAAAATCGCTTTTGAAGGTTTAGAGAAGAAAGAGTTTTTGATAAAAAGCTAAACTTCAATAAAGATAATGTTTTGTGGCTTCCCTTTTACAGTAGGGAGCCAAAAGAAGCATAAAAACCCTAAAAATGGGATAAGATCAAAGAAAATAAAGTGGTCAATAAGCGGATAAGTTTCATGGAGGTCGCACGGACGATGTTATGGTATGTGCAGCGCGCATCAGCTTCCTTCCTCGATGCTGGTCCTCGATGCAGACCAACGGCTTGGAATACTCGTGCTGATCCTCTTCCTGTCGTCCTGCTGCTTGCATCGAGCATACTCCACGGGCGTTCTGCTCGATATGCTTGCTTGATATGGACTAGACTTTGCAAAAACTCCATTTCTGACATCTTCTTTGGTCATGAGCTGCTTCCATCTCCTTCTCAACTCTAAGAAACCCCAAAAAACACCTGAAAACCACCACAAACATGCACATGTATGCAAATGTATGCAATCCTAAACTAAATGCATGCCATGTTGATTCTAAGTGCAAATGATAATAAAATGCTAAACAAAAATAGAGGAAAAGATGCATGAAATGCAGCCTAAAATGGTCTAAAATAATAAGCTATCAACACCCCCACTCTTAGCTTTTGCTTGCCCTTAAGCAAACAAACACTTAACATGGTGATAAGGTTTTAAATGAGAACTCATATCTTTGAAAATGCTAACAATAAATCAAAATGAAGTCCATGTTCTCAATTCTAGAGTGCACTTGACGGAAGAATACTTTAAATACTTAGCCACTTTCATCACCATACAAGAATGATCACAAAGCTATCGACCTACACATGCTCATCAAATCAAACAACCTTTTTAACATTCAATTATGCTCAAACCGTGAATCATGCTTATGCAAATGCAGAAGTGTCATTTGGCTAAGGGACAAGGCTTAGTGGAATAATAATGAACCCGCTTCACAAACTGGTCTTGGTGTTTAAAGGATTCTCTCAAGGAAAAGCATGGTTGTGCTTTGGCAAAATGCAAAGGATCAAAGAACAACTTACACATACAAAGGAAGACTCCCATCTACCCAAGATCTATAAGATGTGTTCCTAACTCTAGCGAATCAGTGTAAACCCACTTATGGTAACCTCTTTTTAAGAATTTAAGCCCCCTTTAATAACCCAAAACCTTTTCTCCTTCAAGTGCTTTGGAGAACAGTTCTTCTTTTGAACTTCAAGTGGTGGCGAATTTCTTCTTTTGAGTTTGGCTCCTTTATTTGGTGATGCTGGAGCTTGATTCGCCTTTGGCTTTTTGATTTACTTGTTTTGCACTTCTTGTATCTTTTTTTCTTTTTCTTTGAACATGAGCCTTCTTTCTTTGAGTTTAAAATCGCCATTTCCACCCTTTTGCTTGTGTCACGCTCCTTTTTCTTTTGTTCCTTGACTTCTTTTCTTCTTTGCCTCTCTGAAAAACTAATCCCAAGATAAACCCAAACCATTCCCCAAACATCCTAGCCTATCTAACTCAAGAGTGAGCTAGTTCTACAATAGGAATACTTCCCTTGTAGTTCCAACCCAACACTTTTTGCTAAGAAACAACCATGATGGAAGAGGCCTTACAATTCACACACTATTAATATCTTGGCTTCAAAGAAGGTTTAGTTAGGGGTGGGGAACTCTAAATTGATCTTTTAGAGAGTGGCAAAAGATAATAAGAAGATCTAAATAATTTAAAGTATTCATGACATCAACTACAAAAGCATAAGGCATGATAATTGCGAATTCAAATTAGGTTCCACTTAAACAAAGGTTGAAATCATTTCAAAGCATGCTTCAGTCTCAAACAAAGCTCAGACAAATGCGAATTCCAAAAGTGATTCAGCTTTATTTCTAGGTTAACAGCAAATAAACCAAAGGATTAAAAACAAGGGGTTCATTTTCATAAATCACTAGCATTAACAAAGATGTACTATCATAGTTCCCAATTTAAACAAGCAAGCTAGTCCTATATGAATGTATGAAGCCCAAATCATATAAGAATGCATGAAAATCAAACTCTTTTTGTGAAGCAATTTTTGAAAATTTTTCAACTTTCTTTGGTTTTTTTTTCAATGCCTTAGATGCTATGTAATCATGATGCATGATTCCTATTCCAGTATACAAATGCAAATGAAAGCATCAGTCCATTATACACCCTCCCCCACACTTAAAATACACAGTGCCTGTGTAGTAAAAAAGACTAAGGAGATTGTTCACAAACATCAAGCAAACAATCGCATAAAACAAAAACAAAATGTGTGGTCTTTACAATGGTTAGTGTGGTGTACCTTACTTCAGGTGGAGGAGTGGTGAGAGTCTGAACTCTGAATGGCATGACAGGGTGAAGCTTCCTCCTTTTATGGATTTTGCTGTCTAGCCCTTCTCTTTCTTCCTTTTCGCTTTGGAGCAGCTACATGAGATAAATGCCTGGCCGGTTGAGAAGCTTGTGTCATTGGCCGCTCACTGATGTGGAATGAGTGTCTCTCTTGCACTGTAGCCTCTGGTGTGTCCTCAGACATGTCCTCAGCGTCAGATCCTCCTCCTTGTGGCTCTTCTTGGACCGTTTGATCAGTTCTCTTGGCTGATGAAGATCCTCCCAACTTCTTCTTGAGCTTCCTCACTTTCTTCTTCAATGAGTCAACTGATTCCTTGCTTGCTTTGACTGTCTTCAGCAAACCTCTGATGGCTTTGTCCTGGAAGTGGTTCCACCTCTAAAGAAGCCTAATGTGCTCATGTGCAGTCTTTGAAGCTTCAGATGTGCAGATCACATCATAAGGGTCAAATGCATAAGGGTGGCTATCATAGTCTTCATGTTCATCCTCCTCCATCCATTGATGATGAACCTCTTGTTCTTGATGCTGATCCTCAATGTCTTCTTCCACATCTGAGTCTCTGATGATGCTCATGTTCTTCACTTTGATTGGCCTCATCAATGGTGGGTCGATCCTTGGGTCATAAAGCTCATCTTTTGGTTGCATGAATCGGATGTTCTCATAGGCGGTGAAGTTAGTTAAGCGCTGCTTAGGCAAGATGATCTTCCTCTTCCTGTATTCCACCTCAAACAGATAGCCAAATCCGGTCTCAACAGCTTCTGAAAGGTATCCGATCTTACTGAGATAAGGAAAATCTAGGAAGATCATTGTAACATCTGGCGTGCAAAGCTCAACTCCAGCACCAAGCAAGATAGGAGTGATCACACCTCCAATGGTTATCTTTGGCTTCTTGTCTCTGGTGTTGAAAGCCCATTGTTGGCATGCTAGAAATTTCTTCATTAGGATTGTCACTAGACCAACTCCTAAGCGATCTCCTTGGATCTTCCCATGCCTTGTTTTAACCATGATGTTCTTCAAGCCATTCACAAGCAACACCATCTCTTCTTCTTTGACCATACTTTGCTCTTTCCTGTAGTAGAGTGTGCTGGTAAGGACTCTATGAACATATCTTGTAGCTGGATGGCGGATGCTAGCACTCTTCAGATGACCAGCTCTTTAAGCATCATCCGCTATCTCCTCCCATGCATGCCTTAGCTCATCATGCTTGAAGCGCATGTTTTGTGCTCTTGTGCCTTGATCAAATCCAAAACTTTCTTCAAGCTGAATGAACCCCATGGTGTACCATTCTTTGTTGGCTCTTAACTTGATAAATCGATTGCCAAAGTCTTCTTCTCCTTCATCATATTCTTCATCGAACTTGTAAAGCAGACTTTGAAGCTTGCAAGGAACTCACAAGAAAGTTGCTTGTAAGTTGGATAGCCAAGACTAGAAAATTTCTCTAGTAAAATGTTGCTCAACAGCTCATCCACTTCAGTGTTGATTCCGAGCTCTCCCAACAGACCAGCATCAGCACATCTTGTAGGAGTAAATTCTACTCTCATCATCGCTCTCAAGTAGTCCTTTAGCTTTGGTGCTGCATCTTGGACTGGTTATTCTTCAAATACTGATCTTTTTCCCTCAGCTCTGTTTCTTGAAGTAGCGTTTTAGTCAGAAATCTCCTCATTTCCCCTAGTGTTCGACAAAGTATCTAAAAATGCAATGTTTGAGGAAAGAATTAGTATGCAATTTTCAAAACTCAAACAGGCACTGGAAAATTCTGTAAAAATTCACACTAATTACCAACAAACATAGTCGAATTTACCAAAAAATTTCAGCTCAAAAGGATAGACACAATTAGAACTAAAATTCTCATAGTAACAAGCAGCGATTAGAGCAAATTCAAGCATATGCAGCAAAAACATCATTTTCTCTCCACCAAACTATGAAAATGCATCAGATCCACCATTATTAGTCTGATAAGAAACATATCAATGGTCAACATGTTGGAAAAACGATAGCATGCGTAAATTTAGCCAGAATCTAAACATAATGTCAAACTAAGCACACAAACAGCATTTTTCAAACATTTCAACCATAAATTTTTAATGAAGAGCAACAATGGTGACATGCAAATCAAAACCATAAACAATATTTTACAAAACAACCTGAATCAATCATTCTAATGCATACTACTTTAAATTTCCAAGATTAAACTCAAGAAACAAGGAATCTAGAAAAGTTTACCTTAATTCTTGAACCAAAAGATGAAGTTCTAGGATAGAGAATGCAAGAGAGAAAGAAAAGATATTTGGCAATGGGTGTTTAGCTCGATATGGATGTGTAGAGAGAGATAAAAATGCTAGTTTTAAGGCAAGAGGATAAGAGAAATCTTAAATAACTAAGGATAATGCAAAAAAATCTCATTTAAAATTCAAAAAATGCATGTGAGGGGGAAAGAAAAGATTCTTTCCCAGCCATCAAGTCCCAAAAAAGGTTTTTACTCGATTTACTCATGTAAAATATTCAAAATTTTTTTACACGGATCATATCGAGGAAAACACTCGATGTGTACCATATCGGGGACGCCGGATCATGTTGCTTGGCGATGATGCTCCTCTGCCTTGGGGGTTCCGTGTTCTGGTCAGCTTCTCCTTCAGGGCACCTTACATCGATCAGTCTCAATAGATGTTCTGCTCGATGTTGTTGCTCAGTGTAGGGAGAAACTTTGGCTTGCATGATCCTTCCCGTGGGCAGTGCATAGCATCGTCTGGACGCTTGTTCCTGTCTCGGCCATTCTGCATCGAGCAAACATGTTGGTGTTTTGCTTGATGCTACACCTCTATGTGGAATGTCTCGTACTCGATTGCTGTTCTCCTGGGTGGTTGTCGTACCGGACACCGTTTTGCATGGAATTGGCTGATAGCAACCATATCGAGCAGAACCTTGGATGTTTTGCTCGATGCAACTCCTCGGTGTGACTCCATCGCGCAATCTGGTCGATGTACGGGCTGTAGCTTCTCGATGTTTGATAGGGTCAGGTTTTACCCAAATAAAACTACTGCAAGTGCACAGCAAAAGCAGTTGTAGTACAAGGGGTTATCGAATCCCAAGGGAGTATGTAAACCACACTAGTGATTATAGATTCAGATTAAGCTAAGCGATAAATAATGAATGTAATGCAAAACAGTAAAATAAATGCAAGTGGGCGTTTTTATGCTTGTTCTTAAAGTTCAGAAGGCTAAAGGCGCTAAGTCAGGACAGTTCGCAGGTTGAATCCGAGAGTGTAGAATGCATGCAATCAGGAATGAATTAAAACCGTCTTGAACATGAATCGCAAAGATATAACTAATCAATTCTCATTGCACAAGTTATCTATGTCTAAGTCACAGAGTTTCAAATCTCTTTGCAAACCCTAACAACCTAAACATGCAGTAATGATCAGGTTCAATTGTTCACAAAACTCCTAAGCCAAATCTCTTTGTACTAGGGCGTTTTGCTCATCTAATACTAGTTCAGGTGAATAATAATGCTCTCACATCTATCAAAAACCTAGGGTTTCGAAATCCAGATGATGTGTCTAAGAAATCGATATGAATGCAAGCACAGATGAAGAACCAATGAATTTCCTATAAGTTTTTAGCAATTCTACAAACTCTTCTTCAACCTTTGAAAAGCTCTAACTTAACTAACAAACAACTCAGACATGGTGATTTGAGAAAACATCATGAAAAGAATAGATTGCATAAAAGAAATAAGAAGTAGAAATAAAGGAGTTCGAAATCTGCTCTGAAGGAGTCTGATTTGTCTCTCCAAAAGCTCTGCTACAAATCTCTCTCTAAAGCTCTCAAAAATAATAAGATACAAGATATCTGCCAAAAGAATGGCTGAAAAACCTAATATACAAGCTAAAACACGATCTGGGGTCTTTTTGCAAATACTGGAACTTTTGGGCCAAAACTGCAATTTCTTCCCAATCTTTTTAAAACAGGCCACGACCCCTTCCTTTCTGGGTGATGAGCGTCACCCATGTGCATACTCTCCTCTTCGAGCTAGGTACTTCGTGGCTTCAACTCAGAATGCTCCAAAAGGTTCCAAAATCTTCAGTTATGCTCCAGACATGCTATAACCTGCAAAGACTCTTCTAGGACTCTAAAAAGACCAAAACGACTCAATAAAAAGGACTTATATCATGGTTAAAAACCATAAAAACCATAAAAACCATGATATATCAACTCCCCCAGACTTAGCTTTTGCTTGCCCTCAAGCAAACATTAGACAAAGAATAAGGTCGAGGTTTGAAAACAAGAAACAGTCAGTGAGTCATCGGGAACACCACACTAGTTAGAGCTTTCGAATCCACATACTACATAGTCAACACAAGATCAAATTTCAGTCTAATTATCACTAGCTTAGCAAATCTTTCAAGTCCAGTCCAAACCCCTTCAAGAAATCCAAAATTTCTACTGTTAACTCCTTATTTTTTTATCTAAGTGTGAAATCTCATCAAGGCTCTATCATCTCAATCACTTTACAGATTCTTTTCTCTTCCTAACAACTGAACAAATCAATCTCAACACAGCTCTCCTATTTTCTCTTCCCTTAATCTTTTTCCTTAGGATATTTTCGATATTTCACTTCTTTTTCTCAACTTTTTCAGTCTAAGAAATGGTGCTACTCAATACTTGTGTTCCTTGTGAGGAGACAGGTTCTTGATGTGTTCACTACTGTTGTTCCTTGTGAGGAGACAGGGTCATGAATGCACCATTCTTTGGACTTAATTTCTTTTTAAAAACTACATTTGGGAAGATCAAAGAGAGACTGTATTTTAACCTTATTGTCAGTGCTGAAAGAGAGAATCAAGATCAATAAGAATCAATCACCAAGACAAGAAGTTTAAAGTTCATTAAGGTGGAGCTAACAGCAAATTTTTCAGATTCTCTAAGAACCTAAACCTTCATTGCTAGACTGATCTACCTATGACTTTCAACTTAGTAAGACTTGTAATCAACTACTGTGACAATGGTTCTTATCAGCAAAAACGTCCTATGGCTAGTTCCAAGAAAAACTAACAGTTTCAAAAATTTTGACTCTAGAAAAACAGGTTTTTTGACTCAACTTTAAGACTCTATAAACATGACACAAAGCACACAACGTCAGTAACCACCTCCCCCAGACTTAAACAACACTGTCCCTAGTGTTATTAAGCCAAGAGTTGGTCAAAATGAAGTATGAGAACGTGTAAAACCAAGGTGGAAAAGTGGTACCTCGCAAAGGACCTGGTGACGAGCGTCACCAGATTGGTGATGAGCGTCACCATCTCTGATACTCCAGAAATCGTCATGTTGGATGTTTAAATGCTATGCCATCATGTTACTCCGAAGTCAAACTGTAAGAGCACTAAAAACACACATCAAAACATCCAAACAATGCATAATCCATGATCCAACAAGTTCACAAGACATCATCCAAGCAAACTAAACAAAGTGACTCTTTTTTTTTTTGATTTTTCCTCATTTGTTTGGGTTTTTTTTTTAGCTATGTAATAGAAAACTAAACTAATATATGAAAAAGAAAACTTACTAGTGGGTTGCCTCCCACTAAGCGCTTGTTTAAAGTCATTAGCTCGACTTTGAATGCTCCTCAGACAGCTGGTGGAGCAGAAGGAGGCATTGAATGCCTTGGAGGAGAATGTCTCCTCATCCATGGTGGTTTGTAAGCAGTAGATGTATGAACACTTCCAAGGAAGTGAGGAACATCAGCAGGGTGGGTCGTGAGTGTGGGTGGGACATTTCGTTTTCCTGCAGAATCATCGAAAGAAACACCAAGCTTTCTATGAGAATCTCGTTGCTTGCTTAAGTGTGAAGCATCTTTTGCACCTTTTAAATTCTTATTGATTAGATTAGGAGGTTTAGATTTGGTTCCAAGAAGTGCATACCTTTGCCTAGTTGCAGGTTTCTGGGTTGTGGAATGGTGAATTTTTGGTTTGGCAACATAAGATGGACTTGTGGAGCAAATATCACGTCTCTCTTTAGTGTCCAGGTTGGTGACGAGCGTCACTAGGTCAGTGACACTCGTCACTGACTCTGCAGTTCGAGTTTCTGCAGTTTTCCTGCAATTCTGCTCTGCAAGTGTTGCTTCCATCACATACACGTCTTCCTCCAGCAACTTGGCATTCATTAGAACCTCTTTTTCAAGCCCAGTCATGAAGATATGATCCTCACTGCAATCCTCAAACCCAACAGCTTCTGCAGAAGTTTCAGATATTGGCTCTTCAACAGCCATCTTGCTCACTTGCCCACTTATATCTGATTCATTGACACACTCAGCAATAGTGTCTTCTGAATGCTCCATGACAGTCTCTTCATCTCTAGAAGTTCTTACAGAAAAGTTCTGACCATCAATGGTAGAACTCCCTCTTAACTTATCCATGTCAAAGTTCATGACAACATCACCAAGATCAAGCTCAATGTTCCCCTTTCTAACATCAATGATGGCTCCAGCAGTAGCCAAGAATGGTCTTCCCAGAATAAGAGGATCTTTAGGTTCTTCAGCATATTTCAGAACCACAAAATCTGTAGGAATTATGCAGCCTTCAATGTTAACATGAACATTCTCTAACATGCCTTCTGGGGTCCTTATGGATCGATCTGCTAGGATGAGAGAGATCCCAGCTGGCTTGAAATCAGTCATTCCAAGTCTAGCAGCAACAGAGAAAGGCATCAAGTTAATACTTGACCCTAGATCACATAGAGAGTGTGGAAAACGTCCTGCAGATATTGAGCAATCAAGCACAAAGGTCCCTGGATCAGATAGCTTCTCTGGAACTCTGCTTTGAGTGATGGTATTGACTTGTTCAGAAACAGTCACCTTCTTCATCTTCTTTGGAACTGTGCCTAAGAGAATTGCACTGATGTCTCTGGTAAGCAATGCTCCTTCCTCAGGACTTACACCATTCACAACCATTCTCTTTACATACCTTCTTAGAGCTGGTGAAAGCTTGACTGCATCAACAAGTGGGATCTCAAGCATCAGCTTGTCTATCATAGCTTTGCATCTGGCTTTTTCTATCTCTTGTTTAGACTTCCTAGGATGCTTGGGGAATGGTGTTTTGGGTTTATAGACACGTTCCTGGTCATAATTTGCAGTTACAGGCGAAGCAGCTTCGTTCTGGGGTGGGTGACGACCGTCACCAGGGGGGTGACGCTCGTCACTCACTTGTGACAACCCCCGATACCCTTGTAGGTTGGTGACGAGCGTCACTCCTCCTTGGTGACGCTCGTCACTCACCTCTGAGACAGAAAAATTTTCATCTTCAGACTCCATGAGTTGCACGATCTGTTCTGCACTCAACCTCTTTTTCTGCACTGTTTTAAGCTCCTTTTCATTCCTGACTGTGATGGCATTAACCTGATGCTTGGGATTGATATCAGTCCTTCCAGGAAGGAATCCCTCGTGCCTTTGAACAGCTCCTGCAGTTTGAGCAACCTGCATATCAAGCTTCTTCATGTGAGAGTTCAGACTCTCAATTTTTCTATTCAGGTCTTGATACAGCGAATCTAGCTTGCCATTGAAGTTCACTGTCATCTTCTGCTGTCCTTCAAGTACCTGCTCCAGCATAGCTTCCATTTTATTGTCTTGTGGAGGTGCAGTTTGGTAGGAAGAAGAACCAAAATTCCTGCTGTTTTGGTAAGGTTTCTCAACTTCAGTCTTCTGGAATGGGGGCTTAGGAGTGTAACCAGGCGTGCTCTGTCCTCCTGTAAAGGTACTCTGCTGATTATTGCTGTTGTAGCCTCTGTTCCATTGCTGATTTCCAAACATTTGGCTCTGAAAACCCCCTCCATTGATGAAATTAACATCTTTCTGCTCAAATTCTTCAGGATTTTCGAAACTCTCCACTTCTGCAGCAAACTGAACTGACTTCTTTCCCACCAGAAGGCTGTGCATGCTGTCTAACTTAGCCTTAACTTCAGCTATTTGGTTTCCATCATTCAAACCAGCCTGCTGCTTTCTCTGAAAATCTGCATTCTTAGTGTTGTTACTGCATGCCAAGCTTTCAATCAATCTTACAGCTTCTTCTGGTCTGTTGGTGTTGAAGTTTCCTGCACTTGCTGCATCCAGCGCCATCTGATATTTCCAGTCAATGCCTCTGAAGAAAATTCCAAGTAATTGCACCTGACTGAAACCATGATGAGGACAGTCCCTTTGATAAGACTTGAACCTGATCCAAGAGGCCTTGAAAGCTTCAGTAGGGCCTTGTGTAAATGATGCAATTTTCGTCCTCATGTCCTCTGATCTTGCATCATCATAGAAGTTGTTCAAAAAGGCATTCTTGGTGTCTTCCCAAGTAGTCAATGAAGCAGGTTCCAGTTGCTTCAGCCAATATGCAGCTTCTCCTTCAAGAGAGTAAGGAAAAAGCTTGCAGAACAGAAAGTCATTGCTAACCCCATTAGCTTTGACACTGGAAACTAAATCCTCAAACCTCTCAATGTGATCCATAGGATGCTCATGAGGTAAGCCATGGAATGGATGCTGGCTAACCAGCTGATAGTAGACTGGTTTAACCTCAAAATCGTTCCTCTGGAAGGCAGGAGGTCGGATTGCAGCTCTGTTGGCATAGAACTGATCAGGTCTGTTGTAGTCACCTAAAGTCCTCTGAACAAAATGCCCAGCAGCGTTATTGGCAGCAGCAGGGACTCCCACGTTCTCATTCACTTGCTGAACCTGCTGTTCAACAATGACATTCCCCTCTTGATCAATTCTCTGCCCCTCTTCGTTCCTCCTATTTCCTTCCCTGTCAACCAAGTGACCTTCTGCATCTTCAACCAAGATCAGTGGAGCGACCATTGTAGATTGCTTCTTAGCTTTCCTGTTAGTTCTCTCCAACCTAGCAAGCTCGTCGATGCTCAAAGTCACAAGCTCCTTCTCTTTGTTGCTTCTGGTTCTGCGATTAGGCATACACCTGAAACAGGAACAAAGAAAAGTAGCTGAAAATCAGTAAACAAATAAAAACTTAGACAAAATCCTAATACTAAAATTCGTAGGCAGCTATTACTCCCCAGCAACGGCGCCAAAAACTTGGTAGGGTCAGGTTTTACCCAAATAAAACTACTGCAAGTGCACAGCAAAAGCAGTTGTAGTACAAGGGGTTATCGAATCCCAAGGGAGTATGTAAACCACACTAGCGATTATAGATTCAGATTAAGCTAAGTGATAAATAATGAATGTAATGCAAAACAGTAAAATAAATGCAAGAGGGCGTTTTTATGCTTGTTCTTAAAGTTCAGAAGGCTAAAGGCGCTAAGTCAGGACAGTTCGCAGGTTGAATCCGAGAGTGTAGAATGCATGCAATCAGGAATGAATTAAAACCGTCTTGAACATGAATCGCAAAGATATAACTAATCAATTCTCATTGCAGAAGTTATCTATGTCTAAGTCACAGAGTTTCAAATCTCTTTGCAAACCCTAACAACCTAAACGTGCAGTAATGATCAGGTTCAATTGTTCACAAAACTCCTAAGCCAAATCTCTTTGTACTAGGGCGTTTTGCTCATCTAATACTAGTTCAGGTGAATAATAATGCTCTCACATCTATCAAAAACCTAGGGTTTTGAAATCCAGATGATGTGTCTAAGAAATCGATATGAATGCAAGCACAGATGAAGAACCAATGAATTTCCTATAAGTTTTTAGCAATTCTATAAACTCTTCTTCAACCTTTGAAAAGCCCTAACTTAACTAACAAACTACTCAGACATGGTGATTTGAGAAAACATCATGAAAAGAATAGATTGCATAAAAGAAATAAGAAGTAGAAATAAAGGAGTTCGAAATCTGGTCTGAAGGAGTCTGATTTGTCTCTCCAAAAGCTCTGCTACAAATCTCTCTCTAAAGCTCTCAAAAATAATAAGATACAAGATATCTGCCAAAAGAATGGCTGAAAAACCTAATATACAAGCTAAAACACGATCTGGGGTCTTTTTGCAAATATTGGAACTTTTGGGCGAAAACTGCAATTTCTTCCCAATCTTTTTAAAACAGGCCACGACCCCTTCCTTTCTGGGTGACGAGCGTCACCAAAAGTGGTGACGAGCGTCACCCATATGCATACTTTCCTCTTCGAGCTAGGTACTTTGTGGCTTCAACTCAGAATGCTCCAAAAGGTTCGAAAATCTTCAGTTATGGTTCCAGACATGCTATAACCTGCAAAGACTCTTCTATGACTCTAAAAAGACCAAAAAGACTTAATAAAAAGGACTTATATCATGGTTAAAAACCATAAAAACCATGATATATCAATGTTCGGACTGGTGATCACATCGAGCAAAGCTTTTGGTGTTTTGCTCGTTGCTATACCTCGATGTGATCTCCACCATGCGTCTTGGTCGATGTACGGTCCACGCTCCTCAGTTTTCTTATAGGGACTTCAGGAGCGATCACATTGAGCAAGGCTTTTGGCGTTTTGGTCGATGCTACACCTCGATGTGATCTCCATCGTGCAATCTTCTCGGTGTACGGACTGTTACTTCCCCGAGATAAGATGTATCAAGCAGCGATGACAGATGTTCTGCTCGATATGGTATCTCGATATGAAGACAGAATTTTCTTTTCTCGGCCTTTAAACCATTCTACACATCCATGGACCTGCTCTTTGACTTCTGAAACACTAAATAAAGACATTACTATTTAAAGAAAGCATATATTTACAAGGATAGTCATGGGATTACCTCCCAAGTGTGCTTGTTTTAAGTCACTAAGCTTGACGTTGATGGTTTGAGGGTTAGTGATAAGAGGTTGATGGAGCAGGTGCTCCTTCCTCTTTCTTCTTGTAAACCCAAGTGCCCTCTGACATCAGTCTCTTCTTATCACGAGCTGTCTTCCTGTTTCTCCTCTTCTTGACACTTTGTGTGTAACAACAGGATAAACTACTAAGCAAATCCTAACACACTCATGTCATTGCAGCATGTAAGTTATCAATCCATCTGAGTTCATAAGGCATCAAGAATACAGCAAATCACTTAAGTCAAGCTTTGAAACTCTATGATTTAGACATAAATAACTTCTGCAACGAGAATTGATTAGTTATATCTTTGTGATTCATGTTCAAGACGGTTTTAATTCAATCATGATTGCATGCATTCTACACTCTCCGATTCAACCTGCGAATGGTCGTGACTTAGCGACTTTAGCTTTCTCAACTTTAAGAACAAACCCAAAACGCCCACTTACATTTATTTTGTTGTTTCATATTAAATTCACTACTTATTGCTTAGCTTAATCCGAACCTGAACTCTTTAATGTAGTTTACTTGCTCCCTTGGGATTCAATAACCCCTTATACTACGACTGCTTTGCTGTGCACTGGCAGTAGTTTTATTTGGGGAAAACCTGAGCCATATCATTAAAATTCAAAAATGCCAATGAGAGGAAAATTCAAATGTGTTTACATCCAACACCCGATGCAACACCCCAGTTTGTACCGTATCGGGGACATCGGGTCCTGTGTCTCGGCGATAATGCGGCAGTGCCTCAGGGGTTCAATGTTTTTATCAGCTTCTCCTCCGGGACATCTTAATTCGAGCAGAATCAGAAGATGTTCTGCTCGATGTTGTTTCTCGATGTAGGGGAGACACTTTGGCTTACACGGTTCTTCCCTTGGGCAGCTGCACTGTATCATCCAGACGTCAGATTTGGTTCGGACCTTTTGCACTGAGCAGGATAGTTGTGTCCCTGCTCGATGTAGCTTCCCGATGTAGGCTCCTTTGTCATTCAGGTGGTGTCCTCCGAGGGGAATAGGAATTGCTCAGCGATAAACATCTTCATCGTATGCATCGAGAAAAAATATGTAGGTTTTGCTCGATGTTGCACATTGATATGGATCCTCTCGCACTCAGCTGGGTTGCTCGTCGGTGGTCAACGTACCAGCTTCCGTCCTTGGCGTGAAACAGCTGAGGGTCTTCATATCAGGCAAAACAGGTGTGTTTTCCTCGATGTACTTCGTCGGTGTAAACTCTATCAGGCATCAACGTCGTTGTACGGTGCTGGTAGATCGATGTACGGTCTGGGCGATTGCTTCGAGCAGAGTTCACAAAGTTCTGCTCAATGTAACTGCTCGATATAGGCTCCACCGTCCATCTTGATCGGTGTACGGCTCCTCCTCCTTGGTGTATGGACATAGGCTCCAGGTGCAATTACATCGAGCATGGTAGTTGGAGGTTCTGCTTGATGTAACACCTCGATACAATTACCCTCGTGTAATTTTCTCGACATACGGACTGCATATTCCCCGATATAACCTATATCAGGCAGAAATGATAGAGGTTCTTCCCGATACGGTACCCCGATGTAAGAACAGAGTTTTCTTTCCCTGGCTATTGAACCTCCTATACAGCTTGGGACCTGTTCTTGGACCTCTGAAACAGTAAATAAAGACATCAATAATAAATGAATGCAATATATACAAAGATAGTCATGGGATTACCCCCCAAGTGAGGTTGTTTTAAGTCACTAAGCGTGACTTTGATAGTTAGAGACTTAGTTTGAAGAAGTTGATGGAGCAGAAGCTCCTTCTCCCTTCTTCATGTAGACCCAAGTACCAACTGAATGCAGCTTCTTCTTATCACGAGCTGACTTCTTTGTTCTCCTTTTCTTGACACTTTGTGTGATGATCAAAGGCTACACTTCCTTGGTGATCAAATTTTCTTCTTCTTTCAAACCATCTTCAAGCTTCAACACAGTGTCAAGCTTCTCATCTGGCTCATCAGGAAGAGTGTCTCTCATCAGCATGCTCATTATGAAGGTCATAGCCAGCTCCACACGTTCTGGAAGTTGCTGTTGTTCACACTCTTCCTCAACAATGGTTCCACAATCTTGTAGACCTTGAACTCATCATCATTCTTCAACAACTCTTAGCTTCTTTTGAAGTCAACTTAAGTGCCTGCTGTAGCCAAAAAAGGTGTTCCTAGTAGAACTGGTGCCTCTCTTGAATATGTCTTCTCCATAACCCCAAAATCTATTGGTATCAAGCAATTATCAATCTTCGAAGGGAAATCTTTCACCTTGCTTAGAGGGCGCCTTGAGTATTATCTACAAACGCAATAGATGCCTTGCAAGGCTTCAGCTCTTTGATTTCCAAGGTCTGACTCAAGTGGAGAGACATCACATTTACTGTAGAACCTAAATCACAGAAGGCTTCTACTTTGTCTAGCATATCAAGCTTACAAGTAATCAAAAACTTTCCAGGATTAGATACCATAGTCAAGTTTTTCAGCTCCTTGCTCCTCTTTATATTAGCTCCCACATAATCAAATATTGGCTCCACAACCTCTAGCTTTTTAGATACTTCCTTGAGAAACCTGATTTGATACTTTACTTCAAGCAATGTGGTACCATGAGGAAGCTTAATCCCTGCATCTTCTTTATCCTTTCAGAACTTTTAGTAGACTGCTATTTGAACCTTTGTAAAGTTAATTATGGGTTAAGAATTAGTGGTTTGTAGGCTTGAACCTCCGCAGCTATGCTTTTTTCATTGGTTGAAGATGTTCCCACTTTGCGATCATAAAAAGGCTTTGAAGTCTTTAGGAATTTCGTTGGCATAAACCATCAAAGCATGTTAGACTTCTATCTGCTCCTTATCAGCTTCACTTTGCTCTGTTTTGGCCTATTCTTTTGGGGCAACTAAGGCTTTCTCAGCCTCTTCCTTCTCAAGTCTCTCCTTCAATAAGGCAAGCTCTTCATCTCTGTCCAAACCTTGATGGAACTGCTCTATAATATCTAGAGCTTTTTGATCATCAATATCAATTTTTAAAACATCTCCCCCACTCTTAGAATCTGCCATGTCCCTATGGAGTAACAGCTCTTGCAGCATAAAACCAAGATCTTCCAATGAAGCATCTTCATCATTACTTAACTCTTCATCCTCTTCATTAATAAAATGGTAGAATTCTTTAGCATTAGCCTCACTCTTTCAAGGTAATTGGTTGCATCATCTGTTTGATCTCACCATCATGAGCAATAGATGAGCCTTGTGCATTGTCAAAACCTGGTGGACCAAAAACTGGTCTAGGCTGAAAGTTTTTTTTGCTGAAATCCACCTTGGTTCCTTCGGGTCTCGCTTCCAGCGCAGGAGGCCAAGCATTCTGCCAGACGTCCCGCCTTGGGATCCCCGTTCGCCTTTTTTGTTCAGCTTGAAATGGTGGTCTTGGAGAAAAGTTTTGCTATTGGTTGAAAGTAACAAAAGGCTTGGCTCCTTCGCTTTGTTGAGCATCTTGTCAAGGATATATCTGGTCTTTTGGATTGGCCACGTTATTGCTCCTGTAAGAGAAGTTGGGAAGATTGCGATTGTTGTTGAAACCTCCAAAGCCTTGATGGTTCATGTAGAAGGCTTCTTCCTCTGTAACTGTCCCATCTTCTTCTTGTGCAGCAGCAGCTTCACCAATATAGCTCAAATTCTTGAAAGACACACTCAACAGCTTATGAATCTTGTCATTCAAAGCTTTGATATCCTTCTTTGTACTCTCACTTTCAGCGCTCTCAACAGCTCTTGTTGTTCTGTTATACTCTTCACCATAATTTCCATCTGATAAGGCCAAGTTCTGCACTAAAGCAAGACCCTCAACCATTGTGTTTCCCATGAAGTTACCATTAGTAGCAGTATCCAACAACATAATGTATTTAAGAGTAACACCATGGTATAAAGTAGACAACAAACTCTCATTGGTGATTCAATGATTAGGACATTGCAATGTGTAAAACTTAAAACGCTCCCATGTCTCACTGAATGTCTCACACCAATGATGAGTGAAACTACTGATTGTATTTGTGAACTTTGCTGTTCTTGTTGAGCTAAAGAAATTGTTGAGAAATGTCCAATATAACACCCCGGTGTGTACCATATCGGAGACGTCGGGTCCTGTGTCTCGGCGATAATGCTAATGTGCTTCGGGGATTCAATGTTCTGTTCAGCTTCAACTCCAGGACATCTTGATCTAAGCAGAATCAGATGATGTTCTGCTCGATATTGTTTCTCGATGTAGGGGACACACTTAAGCTTCCACGGTTCTTCCCTTGGGCAGCTTCACTGTATCGTCCGGACGTCTGATTTAGTTCAGACCTTCAACACCGATCAGGATTGTTTTGTTCCTGCTCGATATAACTTCCCGATGTAGGCTCCTCCATCGTTCGGGTGGTGTCCTCCGAGGGGAATAGGAACTGCTCAGCGATAAACATATCTATGGTATGCATCGAGCAAAAATATGGAGGTTTTGCTCGATATTGCACATTGATATGGGTCTTCTCGCACTCGGTGGTCTACGTACCAGCTTCCTTCCTTGACGTGAAACAGCCGAGGGTCTTCATATCAGGCAGAACAGGTGTTTTGCTCGATGTGCTTCCTCTGTGTAAACTCCATCGGGCATCTACGTCAGTGTACGGTGCTGGTAGCTAGATGTACGGTCTTGGGGATTGCATTGAGCACAGTTCGCAAAGTTCTGCTCGACCTAACTGCTCGATATAGTCTCCACCGTGCATCTTGATCGATGTACGGCTTCTCCTCCTTGGTGTACGGACTGAGGCTCCAGGTTCGATTACATCGAGCATGGTAGTTGGAGGTTCTGTTGGATATAACACATCGATACAATCCCCCTCATGTAATTTGCTCAACGTACGGACTGCATCTTTCTCAATATAAACTGTATCGGGTACAAATGACAGAGGTTCTTCCCTATATGGTACCCCGATGTAAGAACAGAGTTTTCTTTCCTTGGCCATTGAACCTCCTACACAGCTTGGGACCTATTCTCTGACCTCTGAAACACCAAATAAAGACATCAATAATAAATGAATGCAATATATACAAAGATAGTCGTGGGATTACCCCCCAAGTGAGGTTGTTTTAAGTCACTAAGCGTGACTTTGATAGTTAGAGACTTAGTTTAAAGAAGTTGATGGAGCAGAAGCTCCTTCTCCCTTCTACATGTAGACCCAAGTACCAACTGAATGCAGCTTCTTCTTATCACGAGCTGACTTCTTTGTTCTCCTTTTCTTGACACTTTGTGTGATGATCAAAGGCTACACTTCCTTGGTGATCTAATTTTCTTCTTCTTTCAAACCATCTTCAAGCTTCAACACAGTGTCAAGCTTCTCATCTGGCTCATAAGGAAGAGTGTCTCTCATCAGCATGCTCATTATGAAGGTCATAGCCTGCTCCACACGTTCTGGAAGTTGCTGTTGTTCACTCTCTTCCTCAACAATGGTTCCATAAAAGGAAATAGAAGGAGACACAATCTTGTAGACCTTGAACTCATCAACATTCTTCAACACCTTTGAGCTTCTCTTGATGTAAACTTGAGCGCCTGCTGTAGTCAAAAATGGTGTTTATAGTAGAAGTGGTGACTCTCTTGAATATGTCTTCTCCATAACCACAAAATCTATTGGTATCAAGCAATTACCAATCTGTAAAGGGAAATCTTTCACCATGCTTAGAGGGCTCCTTGATGTATTATCCACAAAAGTAATAGATGCCTTGCAAGGCTTCAGCTCTTTGATTCCCAAGGTCTTACTCAAGTGGAGAGACTTCACATACTGTAGAACCTGAATCGCCTAAGGCTTCTACTTTGTCTAGCATATCAAGCTCACAAGTAACCAAGGACTTTCCATGAATAGATAACTTGGTCAAGGTTTTCATCTCCTTGATCCTCTTTATATTAGCTCCCACATTCTCAAGTATTGGCTCCACAACCTCGAGCTTGTCAAATAGTTCCTTGAGAAACCTGATTTGATCCTTTACTTCAAACAGTGTGGTACCATGAGGTAGCTTGATCCCAGCATCTTATATATCCTTTCTGAACTTTGAGTAGACTGCTATTTGAGCCTTTGTAAAGTGTATTATGGGGTAAGGAATTCGTGGTTTGTAGGCTTGAACCTCAGCAGCTTCGCCTTTGTCATTGGTTACGAAGTGCTCACTTGGCGATCATAAATGGCTTTGAAGTCTTCTTGGCATAAACCATCAAAGCTTGTGAGACTTCTATCTGCTTCTTATCAGCTTCACTTTGCTCTGTTTTGGCCTATTCTTTTGGGGCAACTAAGGCTTTCTCAGCCTCTTCCTTCTCAAGTCTCTCCTTCAATAAGGGAAGCTCTTCATCTTTGTCCAAACCTTGATGGAACTGCTCTATAATATCTAGAGCTTCTTGATCATCAATATCAATTTTTAAAACATCTCCCCCACTCTTAGAATCTGCCATGTCCCTATGGAGTAACAGCTCTTGCAGCATAAAACCAAGATCTTCCAATGAAGCATCTTCATCATTACTTAACTCTTCATCCTCTTCATTAATAAAATGGTAGAATTCTTTAGCATTAGCCTCACTCTTTCAAGGTAATTGGTTGCATCATCTGTTTAATCTCACCATCATGAGCAATAGATGAGCCTTGTGCATTGTCAAAACCTGGTGGACCAAAAACTGGTCTAGGCTGAAAGTTTTTTTTGCTGAAATCCACCTTGGTTCCTTCGGGTCTCGCTTCCAGCGCAGGAGGCCAAGCATTCTGCCAGACGTCCCGCCTTGGGATCCCCGTTCGCCTTTTTTGTTCAGCTTGAAATGGTGGTCTTGGAGAAAAGTTTTGCTATTGGTTGAAAGGAACAAAAGGCTTGGCTCCTTCGCTTTGTTGAGCATCTTGTCAAGGATATATCTGGTCTTTTGGATTGGCCACGTTATTGCTCCTGTAAGAGAAGTTGGGAAGATTGCGATTGTTGTTGAAACCTCCAAAGCCTTGATGGTTCATGTAGAAGGCTTCTTCCTCTGTAACTGTCCCATCTTCTTCTTGTGCAGCAGCAGCTTCACCAATATAGCTCAAATTCTTGAAAGACACACTCAACAGCTTATGAATCTTGTCATTCAAAGCTTTGATATCCTTCTTTGTACTCTCACTTTCAGCGCTCTCAACAGCTCTTGTTGTTCTGTTATACTCTTCACCATAATTTCCATCTGATAAGGCCAAGTTCTGCACTAAAGCAAGACCCTCAACCATTGTGTTTCCCATGAAGTTACCATTAGTAGCAGTATCCAACAACATAATGTATTTAAGACTAACACCATGGTATAAAGTAGACAACAAACTCTCATTGGTGATTCAATGATTAGGACATTGCAATGTGTAAAACTTAAAACGCTCCCATGTCTCACTGAATGTCTCACACCAATGATGAGTGAAACTACTGATTGTATTTGTGAACTTTGCTGTTCTTGTTGAGCTAAAGAAATTGTTGAGAAATGTCCAATGTAACACCCCGGTGTGTACCATATCAGAGACGTCGGGTCCTGTGTCTCGGCGATAATGCTGATGTGCCTCGGGGATTCAATGTTCTGTTCAGCTTCACCTCCAGGACATCTTGATCTAAGCAGAATCAGATGATGTTCTGCTCGATGTTGTTTCTCGATGTAGGGGACACACTTAAGCTTGCACGGTTCTTCCCTTGGGCAGCTTCACTGTATCGTCCGGACGTCTGATTTAGTTCAGACCTTCAACACCGATCAGGATTGTTTTGTTCCTGCTCGATATAACTTCCCGATGTAGGCTCCTCCATCGTTCGGGTGGTGTCCTCCGAGGGGAATAGGAACTGCTCAGCGATAAACATCTCTATGGTATGCATCGAGCAAAAATATGGAGGTTTTGCTCGATATTGCACATTGATATGGGTCTTCTCGCACTCGGTGGTCTACGTACCAGCTTCCTTCCTTGACGTGAAACAGCCGAGGGTCTTCATATCAGGCAAAACAGGTGTTTTGCTCGATGTGCTTCCTCGGTGTAAACTCCATCGGGCATCTACGTCAGTGTACGGTGCTGGTAGCTCGATGTACGGTCTTGGGGATTGCATTGAGCAGAGTTTGCAAAGTTCTGCTCGACCTAACTGCTCGATATAGTCTCCACCGTGCATCTTGATCGATGTACGGCTTCTCCTCCTTGGTGTACGGACTGAGGCTCCAGGTTCGATTACATCGAGCATGGTAGTTGGAGGTTCTGTTGGATATAACACATCGATACAATCCCCCTCATGTAATTTGCTCAACGTACGGACTGCATCTTTCTCAATATAAACTGTATCGGGTACAAATGACAGAGGTTCTTCCCTATATGGTACCCCGATGTAAGAACAGAGTTTTCTTTCCTTGGCCATTGAACCTCCTACACAGCTTGGGACCTATTCTCTGACCTCTGAAACACCAACTAAAGACATCAATAATAAATGAATGCAATATATACAAAGATAGTCGTGGGATTACCCCCCAAGTGAGGTTGTTTTAAGTCACTAAGCGTGACTTTGATAGTTAGAGACTTAGTTTGAAGAAGTTGATGGAGCAGAAGCTCCTTCTCCCTTCTACATGTAGACCCAAGTACCAACTGAATGCAGCTTCTTCTTATCACGAGCTGACTTCTTTGTTCTCCTTTTCTTGACACTTTGTGTGATGATCAAAGGCTACACTTCCTTGGTGATCTAATTTTCTTCTTCTTTCAAACCATCTTCAAGCTTCAACACAGTGTCAAGCTTCTCATCTGGCTCATAAGGAAGAGTGTCTCTCATCAGCATGCTCATTATGAAGGTCATAGCCTGCTCCACACGTTCTGAAAGTTGCTGTTGTTCACTCTCTTCCTCAACAATGGTTCCATAAAAGGAAATAGAAGGAGACACAATCTTGTAGACCTTGAACTCATCAACATTCTTCAACACCTTTGAGCTTCTCTTGAAGTAAACTTGAGCTTCTGCTGTAGTCAAAAATGGTGTTTATAGTAGAAGTGGTGACTCTCTTGAATATGTCTTCTCCATAACCACAAAATCTATTGGTATCAAGCAATTACCAATCTGTAAAGGGAAATCTTTCACCATGCTTAGAGGGCTCCTTGATGTATTATCCACAAAAGTAATAGATGCCTTGCAAGGCTTCAGCTCTTTGATTCCCAAGGTCTTACTCAAGTGGAGAGACTTCACATACTGTAGAACCTGAATCGCCTAAGGCTTCTACTTTGTCTAGCATATCAAGCTCACAAGTAACCAAGGACTTTCCATGATAGATAACTTGGTCAAGGTTTTCATCTCCTTGATCCTCTTCATATTAGCTCCCACATTCTCAAGTATTGGCTCCACAACCTCGAGCTTGTCAAATAGTTCCTTGAGAAACCTGATTTGATCCTTTACTTCAAACAGTGTGGTACCATGAGGTAGCTTGATCCCAGCATCTTATTTATCCTTTCTGAACTTTGATTAGACTGCTATTTGAGCCTTTGTAAAGTGTATTATGGGGTAAGGAATTCGTGGTTTGTAGGCTTGAACCTCAGCAGCTTCGCCTTTGTCATTGGTTACGAAGTGCTCACTTGGCGATCATAAATGGCTTTGAAGTCTTCTTGGCATAAACCATCAAAGCTTGTCAGACTTCTATCAGCTCCTTATCAGCTTCATTAGGCTCTGTTTTGGCCTCTTCTTTTAGAGTAACTAAGGCTTTCTCAGCCTCTTCCTTCTCAAGTCTCTCCTTCACTAAGGCAAGCTCTTCTTTTCTGTCCAAACCTTAAAGGAACTGCTCTATAATATCCACAGCTTCTTGATCGCCAATAGCAATGTTTGAAACATCTCCCCCACTCTTAGAATCTTCCATGTCCCTATGGATTAACAGCTCTTAAATCATAAAACCAAAATTTTCAAATGAAGCATCTTCATCATCACTCAACTCTTCATCCTCTTCATTAATCAAATGGCAGAATTCTTTACGATTAACCTCACTCTTTCCAGGTAATTGGTTTTGAGGTTTTGAAGAAGAAGCACCTTTACTCTCAAGAGACTTCACCCTTTGGTTTAAAGCATCAAGCTTACCATTCAGATCACAAGTGGTTGCATCAATCTTGTTGTGCACTTCAGAAAATTTCTTATGCCGCTCTATTGTAGTGTTGGCTTGACAATCAGAAGCTGTTGCATCATTTGTTTGATCTCACCATCTTGAGCACTAGATGAGCCTTGTGCATTGCCAAAACCTGGTGGACCAAAAACTGGTCTAGGCTGAAAGTTTGATTGCTGAAATCCGCCTTGGTTAGCTTGAAATTGTGGTCTTAGAGCAAAGCGTTTCTGTTGGTTGAAAGGAACAAAAGGCTTGGCTCCTTTGTTTTGTTGAACACCTTGTCAAGGATATATCTGGTCTTGAGGATTGGCCACGTTATTGCTCCTGTAAGAGAAGTTGGGAAGATTACGATTATTGTTGAAACCTCTAAAGCCACCAATTATTGTTATGAAGGCTTCTTCCTCTATAACTGCCCCATCTTCTTCTTGTGCAGCAACAACTTCACCAACATAGCTCACATTTTTGAAAGACACACTTAACAGCTTATCAATCTTGACATTCAAAGCTCTGTTATCCTTCTTTGTACTCTCACTTTCAGCGCTCCCAACAGCTGTTGTTGTTCTGTCATTGATATCTCATACATTTGCATCATTTAGGCTTGCCTTTAGTGCATGTTTTGGTTCTCTTTTGCATATTTTCCTTCCCTTTAGTCTCATTTTCTTCTCCTTTTAGACTTAGGTTGCGTTTAGGATGTAGTATGAATTTTCTATGCAGCAAGGGTGTTTTTTGGTACTTATGAAGCTGGATGGAGCAAGGAGGAAGTGTGGGAGTGGATCAGGAGGCTAGCCAAGCCAAGAAGGAGCACAACGAGCCAAGGAAAGAAATCTCTGGAAGTCCATCGATCAAGCCTTCGAGACCATCGATCACTCAAGACCGATAAGAGGCCATCGATCAAGATCATCGGTTAAGGAGTGACCGATGGGATCCCAGCGAGTATACCATCGATAACTTTCCTCAGGACCATCGGTCAGGAAGTGATCGATGGGATCCCAGGGAGTATACCATCGATCACTTTCCTCAGGACCATTGGTCAGGAAGTGATCGATGGGATCCTAGACCGAAGACCATTTATTTACAATTTTGCCATTTTTGCTTCTCTTACAAATACGAAAAATCCCTAATTTTTTGGGATCATCTCTTTATCCAACAATTCTTTCCTCTTTTGATTTTGCCTTGATCTTGTAGCTTGAATCTTTGGTTTATTTCAATATAAGTTTGCATTTATCTTCTTGCTTAATCTCTTTAATCATGATTAGCTATCTTTTTATCTTTGAATTGATAGTTTTGATGGTGATTAGTGAGTAGTCTTTTTAGAGAATTGAGATGGGTTAGGTTTTGAGAACTTTAGGCTTAATCTATGATGTCTTAGTGTTAATTCCTCCAATTCCTTTCTTGATTGCGGTGTTTAATGCCTGATTAGCTCTAGCTAAGTTGACTAGGATCTTAGGCTCATTTTATGCCCACCAAGTGTTTGATGATATGCCTGAACAGCTTTGCAGGATAATTGTTTATCCTAGTTCAAGAGATTGACCGTCTAGGGAGTGATTTCGCAATATACGATTGATAGAATTGTCTTAATGTTTGCTGTTTATCATTTCACTAATGAGAATAGTTCTTGACTTGGTATGTAGCAAAGAGATTAGTGCCAAGAGATTGGATTAGTCTTATAAATGAATTCTATGCATAAGGAATAACATTGTGTGATTTTGTAAGCATCATAGGTTGAGTTAAGAGTTCCCTAGCATAAATTATCTCATCTCAAGTCCCATCTTTTCTCTGTTTTTAGTTGAATGTCTTTGTTTTAGTTGCTTTGCTTGCTTTTCACTCTTTGTTTGATGTTCTTTTCACTTATGTATGATAATTTAGGTTGGTAGACACTTCAGTCTTATCTATATCTGCTTGAATTAAGAGCTTTATTGCATTCCTGCTGCTTCAATCTTCCCCTTTCGGATAGATAAAACCTTTACTACAATGATTAGTACAAAGGGTGATTGACCAAGACAGTCAAAACTCTTGTATCAATAAGGCGCCGTTGCCATTAGGGGAATGCTTTCCTCAATAGGATTTGTAGAGATCTTGAGATCAAGCTCTGTTAATTTCGTTTTTGGTTACTGATTTTTCTTTTGGTCTAGAATTTCTTTTTTAGGTACCACAACACTTGCTCTTAAGTGTCTACAAGTACAACTAAGGTTCAACGTCAAAGATTTTGGGGTTTCCAGTATCAGAACTCAGCTATTGAAGCATGGAAGAACATCAGTATGCTGCTGGTTTTGGGTTTCAAGGTCCACAAGGTCCACAATGTCTTCAAGGGATTCAAGGCTTGCAAGGTGAACAAGGTCAGGCTGGTTTACAAGGAGCTTGGGGCATGAGAGTTGAAAGACCATTAAGGCCATCAAGTTATGCTTCAAGACAAGGTATCCTTCCACCTATGGAGACTCAGAAATATCAGATCAAGAGCAGCCTCATTACTATGATCCAAGAAAAGCGGTTCTTTGGCTTGCCTAACCAAGATCCCTTAGAGCACTTTGAATAACTTTGAGAGAATTTGTGCTTTGACAAAGCTTAGTGGAGTTTCAGATGATGGTTTGAAGCTCAGGTTATTTCCATTCTGCCTTCGTGATAGAGCTAAAATGTGGGAAAAGTCTTTAGCACAAGGAAGCATCACTTCTTGGGATCAATGCAAAGGTGGTTTCTTAACTAAGTTCTTGTCTCCCTTAAGAACAGAAAAATTCAGGAATGAGATCACAAATTTCATACAGTGGTCTAGTGAGAGCTTTGGAGACATTTGGGAAAGGTTTAAGGGCTTCACTCATCAATGCCCTCAACATGGCTTCACTAGGGAAATGCTTCTATCCACTCTCTATAGAGGTGTTTATCCAAACATCAGAATCCTACTAGATACAGCAAGCAATTGATATTTCCTTGGTAAAAATGTTGGTAAAGGATGGCTACTAGTGGAGAACATGACACTCACTAATTGGGACTATGTTGATGATAAAGAGCAACATTCAAAGGCTACTGATGAGAAGCTAGAGACAGCATTATCGGAGATGAAGGCCTTGCAGAAAAAAGTGGATTTGCTACTAAATGGCACCACCAAACCACTTCCTTATGTTGCTCCACACAACCACTACAAAGAGCATCAAGTCAAAGCTGTTCAAATACAGGAGGCGCCAGCAATGAAACAAGACCATGATGTTTGTCTACAACAGTCCTATGGAGACACTTATACTCAACAACATCCTGGTTCCTCTTCTCAACAAGTTGGCGCCAGCATCTCTCAGCCTTCTAAAACTTTAGACCTTAAGGAGATGTTCATGCAACTTCAACAACTTCAAACTGCAGAACTTCAGAAAAGCATGGCTGTTGAGATTCAAAGAGTATGACTGACATTCAAAAAAGTATGGCTGTTGAAATACACAAAGGCATTGACTCCAGCCTGCAATCCCAACTATGTTCTTTGAATATGAAGATCAGCAAACTAGAGAGCATGGCTCGACCATCTACCTCTTCACTTGCACAAGAGTGTGTCAAAGCAGTCACCTTAAAAAGTGGGAAACAACTTCCTCCAAGAATGGCGCCTTCTACACCTAATGTGGACATTGAGGAACAAGAAGAAGGGTGGAGGTCAAAGATGCTGAAGAAGCTAATGAGGATGAAATGGTTGAAGCTGAAAAGGGTTCAAAGAACAACAAGCCAAAGAGGTGGTTAAGGAGAAACCAAGAGAAGCTCCTAAGGAGTTAGTCAAGGAGCCAAGATACATTCCTCCATCATATCAGCCTACAATACCATTTCCTGGAAGGTTTAGGAGCAACTCATTGCCAAGTACAAATGTCTCTTTGATGAGCAATTAGAAGATTCAGCTCATCATGCCACTTCTTGATGCCTTTGTCTTGGTTTCACCATACCAGAAGTTTTTGAAAGATGCTGTTGCTGAAAGAACAAAGGACTTACAAGGGATGGTGGTACTAACACATGAGTACAGCGCCATTATTCAACAGAAGAGAGTGGCTCCCAAAAGCTGGGTGATCCAGGAAGTTTTACCTTACCCTGCTCTATAGGTCCACTTCTGTTTAAGAATTGTTTGTGTGATCTAGGAGCTAGTGTCAGCTTGATGCCATACTCTGTAGCACAGCGCCTAGGCTTCACCAAGTTCAAGGATTGTAGAATCTTTTTGGTGTTGGCTAATAGATCAGTGAGGCTCCCCAAAGGCCTGCTTGAAGATGTACCACTTAGGATTGGGAGTGTAGAGATACCTACTCATTTTGTGGTTTTAGATATGGATGAGGAACCAAGGGACCCTCTAATCTATGGGAGACCTTTCCTAGCCACAACAGGAGCTGTCATTGATGATAAGAAAGGGAAGATTGAGCTACAATTGGGTAAGGACATGTCTCCAAAATTTGACATCAAGCAGATTATGCTGCAGCCTACTATTGAAGGTCAAGTGTTTCAGATTGAGATTTTAGAGAGGCTTCATGATGAGCTTCAAGAGGAGTTGTTTTCTGAAGATAAACTCCAAGTTGCTTTGACAAAGGACCATGGAGAAGATGGTTACTTGGATAAAGAAAGCTTGGGTTATAAGCTAAGGCTAGACTCTCACAAGATCTTAGAAGATGAGGAGCCCTTTGAGAAGCTGGAATACACAAGAAAGGAGGTGTTCTCAGTTCAAGAAGCTGGTTCTCTAAGCAATGAAGCTGGCGCCAAGGAGCAGAGCAGCCTGGAAGAGGACTGGAGTGACCTCAAAGCACCCAAAGTGGAGCTCAAACCTCTTCCTAAAGGGCTAAGGTATGTCATCTTAGGCTCTAACTCAACTTATCTTGTAATTGTCAATGATAACCTCAATGATGATGAGATGCTTGCTCTTGTCAAAGTGTTAAAGTGGTTTAGGAGAGCCAATGGATATTCACTAGATGACAGAGGATGAGAGTATGAGACAAGAACATGGGGATCCATCTAGAGGATGAGACAAGAACCTCCATTGAACCTCAAAGGAGACTGAATCCTAATCTGAAAGAAGTAGTTAAAAAGGAAATCTTGAAATTGCTTGATACAGGAGTGATCTATCATATCTCAGACAGCACATGGGTCTCACCAGTCCATGTGGTGCCTAAGAAAGGAGGGATCACTGTTGTGAAAAAGGAAAATGATGAGCTAATACCAACTAGAACAATTACTGGTCATAGGATGTGCATAGATTACAGAAAACTTAATTCTGCTTTTAGGAAAGATCAGTTCCTTTTGCCATTCATTGACCAAATGCTAGAAAGATTAGCAAACCAAAAGTATTACTTCTTCTTAGATGGTTATAGTGGATTCTTTCAGATCCCTATCCATCCTAATGATCAAGAGAAAACTACTTTTACTTGCGCATATCGAACATTTGCATATACGAGAATGCCTTTTGGTTTATGCAATGCTCCTGCAACTTTTCAGAGGTGTATGACCTCCATATTTTCTGACTTGCTTGAAGTGATGGTGGAAGTATTCATGGTATCCTCCTTTGGTTTCTGCTTGTCCAATCTTTCTTAGGTTTTACAGAGATGTGAAGACACTAATCTGGTTCTGAATTGGGAGAAATGCCATTTCATGGTTCAAGAAGGCATTGGGTTGGGTCACAAGATTTCAAAGAAAGAGATAGAAGTAGACAAGGCAAAGATAGATGTGATGGTGCACTTGGAGCCTCGAAACACAGTCAAAAGAATCATAAACTTCTTGGGGCATGCTGGTTTTTACATAAGGTTCATTTCAAAGATAGCAAGACCCATGACAAGGCTTCTATGTAAGGAGACATAGTTTCTGTTTGATGAAGAGTGCTTGCAAGCCTTCCTCACCCTCAAGCAAGCTCTGGTATCTGCGCTAATTGGTCAAGCTCCAAATTGGGATTTACCATTAGAAATCATGTGTGATGCCAGTGATTATGCTGTTGGAGTAGTCTTGGGACAAAGAGTAGACAAGAGACTTCATGTAATCTACTATGCAACAAGAACAAAGGATGAGGCTCAAACAAGGTATGCAACAACTGAGAAGGAGCTCTTAGCAGTTGTCTTTGCAATTGAGAAGTTCAGAAGCTAGTTAGTAGGATCTAAGGTGATGCTGCACTAAGGCACATCTATGCTAAGAAAGACACTAAGCCAAGACTCCTTAGATGGATCCTCCTCTTGCAAGAGTTTGACATGGAGATTGTGGATAAGAGAGGCATTGAGAATGGTGTAGCTGATCACCTTTGAAGACTGAGGATAGATGACTTTGTCCTAATAAATGAGACTCTACCAGAATAGCAGCTGCATGCTTTAGGAATGAAGGCAGCTGAAGTGCAAAACTTAGAAGAGAACAAAATGCCTTGGTATGCTGACTTTGTGAACTACGTGGTTATTGGGCAGATACCACTGAACCTCAACTCACATCAGAAGAAGAAGTTATTAAGAGATATCTCTCATTATTTTTGGGATGAGCCTTATGTCTACAAGAGAGGGAATGATGGATTGTTCAGAAGATGCATAGTTGAGGATGAGGTTCTAGGAATTCAACATCATTGCCATGGTTCACCCTATGGAGGACACTTTGCAACCTTCAAGACAGCCTTAAAGGTGCTTCAAGCTGGTTTTTGGTGGCCTAGTTTGTTCAAGGACGCCCAAGCTCACATCTCCTCATGTGATGCATCCCAAAGAAAGGGAAACATCTCCAAAAGAGATGAGATGCCTCTAAACTCTATTCTTGAAGTGGATCTGTTTGATGTGTGGGAGATTGACTTTATGGGACATTTCCTTTCTTTCTATAGGAACAAGTACATCCTTGTAGCTGTTGATTATGTGTCAAAGTGGGTTGAGGCTATTGCCAGTCCATAAAATGATGCTAGAGTTGTGCTGAAGTTCTTCAAGAAAATCATCTTCCCAAGGTTTGGTGTTCCAAGGTGTGTGATCAGTGATGGTGGGTGTCAATTCATCAACAAGGTCTTTGATAGTTTGCTCAAGAAGAATGGTGTTAAGCACAAGGTTGCCATTCCTTACCATCCTCAAACAAGTGGTCAAGTGGAGGTGTCTAACAGAGAGATCAAAGCCATCTTAGAGAAGACAGTTGGTGTTACAAGAAAGGATTGGTCTAATAAGCTTGATGATGCTTTGTGGGCTTACATAACAGCCTTCAAGACACCAATTGGCAGAACCCCTTTCTCATTGCTTTATGGGAAGTCTTGTCATCTGCCTGTTGAGCTTGAATATAAAGCCTTGTGGGCAACAAAGCTGCTAAATTTTGACATCAAGACAGCTCAAGAAAAGATACTCATTAACTTCCATGAGTTAGAAGAAAACAGCCTTGAAGCTTTTGATAGTTCTAGGATCTATAAGGAGAGGACAAAAGCTTTCCATGACAAGAGGATTAAACAAAAAGGCTTCAAAGCAGGAGATCAGGTGCTGTTGTTCAACTCAAGGCTGAAGTTGTTCCCTGGAAAGCTGAAGTCAAGATGGTCAAGGTCCATTCAATATCAAAGAGGTGTTACCATATGGAGCTGTGACTTTGTTTAGCAAGGATGAAGAAGACTTCACAGTAAATGGAAACAGACTGAAGCCATACATAGCAAGTGATTCCCTTGGAGATGATGTAGACATCAACCTTGAGGATCCTCCACAAGAGTGATCAACCAAGGAAAGTCAAGCTAAGGACATTAAACAAGCACACTTGGGAGGTATTTCCATGTTATCCTTGTACATACTATTGCATTTTATGTTTGTTTTATGTTTTTCTGTTGATAACAGGGGCAAGTGGGGTTTAAGGCAAATTTTTGGCTGAATTGATGCATTTTCTGGCCTGTATCGGTCAGCACAATCGGTATGGAAGTGACCGATACGCCTCCATCGGTCGGGACCATCAGACAAGCAACAACCGATGGGAACTGAGCAGGTATACCATCAATCCAGCCTATCTGTCTAGAGTGACCGATACAGCTCCATCGATTTACACCATCGTTCTGGAATGACCGATGGCCTCCTCCATTCTGCCAAAACTCCTTTAAAGGTACACAACTTCTCTCCTTTCCTTCTGAATCCTTCTGTGTATCCATTATCATTATCCTTCAAGCTTCTATTACACAAGGGACTGTGTAATTTAAGTGTGGAGGAGGGCATTGCATTTGACATTGTGTTTTGTTTTCTAATTTTTTGTTTTGCATACTTAAGTCCCATGCATTCACGCATTCATCATTATGAACCAAAAATCCATAAATTTTCATAAATTTTGGAACCAAAAATATCATTTAGTTGCATGTGCATAACTAAGATTGAGTCCAGATGCATTTCATATAGGTTTGCATACACTTGCATAGGGAGTAGATGATAAACACTTGTCAAGGTGTTAATGTTTGAGTTGTTTTCAATGCTTTGGTTGTCTATTGTTTGATTGCATTGAAGTAAGTTTGAAGTTAAGGCTGCTCCATATCTTGACTACTTGCATTGATATTCTTGTCTTATGCTGAAACTTGCTTTGATTTAATGCCATCTCTGTTTATTCGAACCATAATTCTGACATTTTATTATCATGTTTATGCATTAAGAGTGATTACATGGCTACCCATATACATACTTGGGTTATCTTCTTTCCTTCTTACCAATCTTGTTAACCCAAGTAGCTGATCCTCATCATTATGGGACAGTTAACCACACCATAACCCAATCTTTCTTTCTAAGCCTAAGCACTATTGTGAGAGTTGTGAGGCCTTGCACTGCATTATTTTCGATTTTATCTTGGCAAAAGGTGTTAGGAATAAGGCTAGCAAGGAGGAGCTCTCTTGAAGACACCAGCTTGCATCTTAAGCTTGGTTTTAGGTTAGGAGTTTGGGGAAGGGTAGCATAAGTGGTTTGAGATTTACTGTTTTATCTTATAAAAAAAAGAAAAGAAAGAAGTATGGAATGGTAGTAAGGGGGAACAAGTTAGAATTGTGGTTAAGTACAAAGGAGATAAAAGCTCTAAGTGTTTAAAGAAGGAAGGCACCAGCAGAAAAACTATGAAACGAGGTCCATCAAAAGAAGAAACCAGACCCCAGGCAATCCACCAATGGTGAAGAATGGCGCCAGATCAACAAAAAAAAGCAAGTCCCAACAAAAAGAAGCAACCACACAAGCAAAGAAAAGGAGTTTCCCCCAGCCATGATGAAGAAGAAGGGATAGAGTTTAGGAAAAAGGGTAGACTTAGGGTTTCATTTTGGGGTTTAGAAGTTAATAGGTTCATCTTTGGGTAAAGGGTAGAAGAGAGCTTTGACTTACATGCATAAGTGTGCTTTTACCTTTAGTATTTTGCCTAAGATAGAGTCATTTCATTGAGTGATCCCTGTTGTCTTTGACCCATATCTGAATGAGATCATTTTCATCTAATGACCATGTACCTTCAACCAAATGTGTTCACTTGACTTGCATAAACTTGATCCATTGGTTACCATTAATGAATGTTAAAGAGTTGGCTGATTTGAGTGCATTGTTTGCTGTGATACGTATGGCTAAAGCTTTTGAAGTAGAACAATCTCTTTGCATCTTAGAACCTATAACTTTAGCATTGATTCAATTTTTCCATAGGTATCTTTAGTTTTGAGCTCCCATTTTCAAACCTCACTCTCCCATCTTTTCTTATTTGCTTAAGGACAAGCAAAAGGCAAGTATGGGGGTGTTGATATCTCATACATTTTCATTGTTTAGGCTTGCATGTACTGCATGTTTTGGTTCTCTTTTGCATGTTTTCCTTCCCTTTAGTCCCATTTTCTTCTCCTTTTAGACTTAGAATGCATTTAGGATGTAGTTTGCATTTTCTATGCATCAAGAGTGTTTTTAGGTACTTATGAAGCTGAATGGAGCAACGAAAAAAGTGTGGGAGTGGATCAGGACGCTAGCCAAGCCAAGAAGGAGCAAAAGGAGCCCGAAAAAGCAATCTCTGGAAGTCCATCGATCAAGCCTTCGAGACCATCGATCACTCAAGAGCAATAGGAGGCCATCGATCAAGACCATCGGTCAAGGAGTGACCGATGGGATCCCAGCGAGTATACCATCGATCACTTTCCTTATGACCATCGGTCAAGAAGTGATCGATGGGATCCCAGCAAGTATACCATCGATCACTTTCCTCAGGACCATCGGTCAGGAAGTGATCGATGGGAGGCCATCGATGGGATCCCAGACTGAAGACCACTTATTTATAATTTTGCCATATTCGTTTAGACTCCTATAAATACGATAAATTCCTAAATTTTGGGGATCATCTCTTTATCCAACAGTTCTTTCCTCTTTTGTTTTTGCCTTGATCCTGTAGCTTGAATCTTTGTAGCTAACTCAACCAATCAAGAGCATAGATTTAAGCTCACAATTGTGAAACCTAACAACGCTAAGCAATGAACAAGATTCAAACATAAGCATGTTATGCTAATGAAAACTATCTAACCATCAAGCAAGAATCTTAAAACAGGCACTATCTAGCCCTAAGTGAATCATCGCGCAAGGTAAACTATCACTTTGGTGTCACTGAACAAAGGAACCATAAACCAAGCTAGACTATCAAAAGGGAATCATGTCAAGAACAAGACTTCAAGCCATTAAGTGATCCATTTGCATCAACAATACCATATTCAATCAAAAGAGATAAGCTTTATGAACAATAATCAATTTGCAAGAGAAGGAAACAATAGAGAACAAGATAGACAAGCCTAATCACTCGTAATCATATCTTAAATACCACTTTCCTTATTTGAAACCTCAAATCTAAAGTAAACTACTCACTAATAATGTTTAAGCCCATTTGATTAGAGATAAACATGATCATATGAGATTAAATTCAAGGATAATGAAACTAAGCTACCAGGTGTGGATATCAAAGATCAAGAGACAAGATTAAACCATAAAATTGCAAACCTTAAAGAATATAAGAGTAATACAAAGATTAGGCAAATCGCCTTTTTGGGAGACTAAGAGATAAGATAAAGCTTAGAACAGTCTAGACAGTAAGGATAATGTTTTATTTGCTCCCACTTATACTAAGGCACCAAAAAGAAAGGAGAAAAACCTAAAAAAGATAAGGTCAAAGATAAAAGTTGGTCAACATGCAGATAAGTTGTATCGCGTTGTTTGCACGATGTTCAGCTCGATGCACTATCTTGATGCGTGTCCTCCGTGCTGCGAGTGGTATTTTCGGATGTGTGCATGTCCTGATGTGGAATTGGGTTGTATCGGGCAAGGCATTAGGGCGTTCTGCTGGATGCTGGAACCTGATATGCCCTGTATCTTCGGATCGGCTCGTATTGCCTTCCTTACTCAATATGCCTCCTCGATGCGAACCAACATCTCCATGCCTTCGTCCAACTCTTCGTATGGCTTGCATCGGGAACACTCCACAAAAGTTCTGCTCGATACTCCTCCTTGATTTGCAACCAGACTTGGAAAAACTCCTTCTTTGGCATCTCATCGAATGGGAACTGCTTCCATTTTCTCCCCATGCTCTAAAAACCTCAAAAAGCACCTGAAAATCACTATAAACATGCATATGTATGCAATCCTAAACTATATGCATGCATTGTTGATTCTCAATGCAAACAAGACTGAAATGCTAAACTAATATGCAAAAACAAGGGAAAAGATGCATGAAATGCAGCCTAAAACACGAGAATATAGCAAACAATCAAGAGCTTTAGGCTGCATTTCAGACATCCTTTCCCCTATTTTTGCATAGTTTCTTTGCCTTTTAGTCTTAATTGTATTTAGAAATAGCATTGCATGCATATAGCCTCGGATTGCATATATGTGCATGTTTATGGTGTTTATCAGGTGTATTTGGAGATCTTGGAACTTGGAAAGGAGATTGAGGCAGCTCACATTCATGAAGATACCAAAAGAAGGAGTCTTTCCTAAGTCTGTCCTGCATCGAGGAGGATCATCGATCAGAACACTAGTGGAGTGTGCCCGATGTGAATCATGGGACGAAGAGGAGAAATCTGATCGTGGACATCAAGACTGTGCCGAGATGGTACATCGAGCTAAGCAGGCCGTGCAAGCCTATATAAAGAAACATGATATATCGGGATCCAACATCGATCTGAACACCCGACAGCTTCTCCAACACGACCTGAAATCTACTACATGACGAGCAACCGCAAGGATGACCAAACCGCAACAAGAGTCATTGTGCATCGGGCACGACATATCGAGCAGAACATCTGTCAGTACTGCCTGATGCATCAACGCCGTGCTGTTGACCAAACTCTTTCTTCCTTTTGTCAAATCTTATTATTTGGCTTTTCCCTTAATATTTAATCATGTTTGCCTTGTCATTCCTGTTCTGTTTTGGTGATTTCGTGACGTTTTGTGAGTAGTTTCACATGGTTTGAGGTTGGAGCAGATTTGGAGTTGATTAGAAAGGATTAATATTTGTTCGATTTTGTTAGTTGATTGCTTAGGGAATATTTGCTTTAAATTTGCTTGATATACCTTGCTTAGTTGTTCTTAAGGCTTGAGTAAGTTGATTTAGTGAAATAGATCATAGGCGTTTTCTGCATCAAAAGTGTTTGTTTAAATGCCTGAAAAAACTATGTTAGGGATAATTGCGTACATGATTATATTGCATCTTATTACATTCTTTGGTCTTTAAGAGCCTTGCTCACCATGCTGGTTTTGTACAAATAAACCATCAAAAGTGGGTTTGACATGTGCATTACTTAGACATATTTGCCTTGATTGCAAATTGATTGAATCTGTGGCTTGAGTATGAAGCTAAATAATCCCCAAGTCATTATTGCTCTAGCCTTCAACCTATGCCACTTTGTTCTTTGCATTTGATCATATTGTGTTCTGTTTTTAGTTGCATAGCTTTTGCTTCATTTAAGTTGTCTTGAGTTTCTTACCTTGCCTTGCAATTAGAGTTATTGCATTTAGCTTTCATTTTGGTTCTTGCATTTAGATCATTTCTTTCTTTGCTCTCATTTCACTTAGTTGTTTGTATTTCACTCTTTGTTTTGATCATTGTTAGTTTTCCTTTTTGCTTGTGCATTTTCTCTTTAGTGCTTAGGTTGTTAGATAATTTCCCTTTTATCAACATGGTTAAGCTTAGGTAGTTCCATTCATCTCGTTTAGTTAGCTCCTAGATGGATTGATAAACCTCATCTATACCACATCTGATTAGAGGAGGAATTGAGTTTAGATTTGAAAAAGTCCTTCTTCAATTTTGCGTCGTTGCCATTCTAGGATTGCTCAGATAATTGAGTTTAGGTTTTTACTTAGACTTAACCACCTTTTACAGTACTAATCACTATACCTTTCTTGCTTTGTTTTCTCAGGTACCATGGATAATCCACACCATCACAGACCAGCTCATCAAGCTCAGTTCAGAGAGGATGAAACTCTAGTTCAGAGGTTACATAGGCCATTGGTTCTCATGATGCTCCTTAGCTTTATACTAGAGGCAGAGGTATACTTCCTCCACCATCACAAGAGCATCACCTTGAGATCACAAGTAGTTTGATTGCAATGGTACAAGCCAACAACTTCAATGGCACACCTATGGAGGATCCGCTTGATCACTTGGACTGCTTTGAGAGCATTTGCAGCTTAGAACGGATCAGTGGTGTCACAGAAGATGGCTTTAAACTGAGGTTATTTCCTTTCTCTCTTGGTGATCGTGCACATTTGTGGGAAAGAGCTCTGCCTTGTGGATCAATATGTTCTTGAGATGATTGCAAAAGAGTATTTCTTGCAATGTTTTACTCTTCTACCATGACAGCTACACTAAGGCAGAACATATCAGGTTTTACACAATCACCAGATGAACCATTCTGTTTAGGATGGGTGATACAAGAGTTTTGACTCTTATGTCAATCACCCATTGTACTAATTAGTTGTAGTATTTGGGTTTTTATCAATCCAATGGGATTGAGTTGAATAACAGAAGAGTTGCAAGCAGAAATCCTCAAGTCAATTGGAACAGAGAAGGTTTATGTTGCCTAAGCAACTGAACTAACAACCTAAAGTGATCATAAACCAAAGAAAGTTCAAGAAAAGACAGTTTGGCAATGATCAAAGAAGCAAAACAGAGCAAATGAACAGAGTATGACAAATTCAAAATTCAAACAATGAGAAGACAAGTCCCTAGAAGTGGTTATTGATTTTGGAGAATTCAAACACTAACTAAGGTTGTTTCAAGCATCATTGATCACGCAAACAAGCTAGGATTGCTGGTTCCTAGACATAGAATTCATAAACAAGAAAGCTAAGTTCAGTCTCTTGACAAATAGCCTTTTGCTAAACACTTTAACAAGAACTAACTCTTATTAGTGCTAAAACATTCAACAAGCATTAAGAATCAACTCTATTCATGTCAAAATACTCCTCAAACACTCAATCTCTAGAGCTAAGGCTATTAAATCCTCTATTAAACAAGATCAGCATTTCATCAAACGTTTGGTGGGCATAAGAGAAAGCCTTATTCTAGATTCATGAGATCAAGACAAATCTAGCTTAAGAACAGATTAATAGAGAGGAACCCACGTTATTAAGCATTAAACTAACCTTAATCAATCCCTAAATTCCCCTAATCTACCACATCTAAGAACCCTAAGCAAACTACTCACTAATAGCCATGTTTAACACCAAATCACAAAGGGAAACACTGCTAATCATGATTAAAAGAGAGATTAAGAAAAGATTAAAGGCAACCAAGTTTGTCTTACAAACTCAAAGAAATCACTCAAGAACAGTACACTAATTAAACTTCTCATAAAAAGATCCAGAAAAGCCTATTTATACTAGGGGACAAATACCCTAGTATAATTGCAAAAGCGTAAATAAAGGCAGGTTCAAGTTGGTGTGTATTGATCTCAAGTGATCGATGGAGGTGATCGATAGTGGATTCGGATGAATCCCATCGATCAGTCCTGATCGATACACTTGATCAATGGAGGTCCTATCGATCACATTTGATAGATAGCCTTGGTCGTTGGCGCATCTGGATGAATCCCATTGATCACATCTGATCGATGGGGGGTGATCGATGGACTTCTGCTCCTTTGCATCGATCAAAACTGATCGATAGACTCCAGGTCTTGATCGATGGAGCTTGCAGAAATCGTCTGCCTTGGTTCCTATTGCTCCATCCAAGATCAGCAAACCTCCTGGTTCATTCCCAAAGCTCCTCCTCGCTCCTCATAGCTCCATAAGCACCTTAAAACATCCTTTATGCAAAGAAAATGCTAACTACATCCTAAATGCAACCTAAGTCTAAAAAGAGAAGAAAGTAGGACTAAAGAGAAAGAAAACATGCAAAAGAAGTCTAAAACATGAACTAAATGCAAGCCTAAATGATGCAAATGTATGAGATGTCAACACTGCCACACTTGCGTTTTGCTTGTCCTCAAGCAAATAAGAACAAATGAGAGACAATAATGAGATGGAATCAATGCTTAAGTGCCTAGTTGTGGAATGCAAACAGAATTAGCCATACTTTAAAGAACTTAGCCATGCTCATCATGTTTCAGAGTACGGAGGATTCAGCATGACTTGGATACAATTATACGCTGAAGTTGCGACCCAATGACCTGATCATCAGAAACATGCAATTAGTCAATAGCACAGATAGACAGATATCTACAGCAATTAGTAACACAACATTCACACGGCCTTCTTTAACAAATATAGTTAATTACGAAACCAAAAAATGTATTACAATACACTACCTCTGCGAATCTTAACATTTGCAAACCTAATGATGCAGATCACAATGCTGTCAGTAATGCTCGCCAAAGAAGACAGAAAGTCAAAAGCGTAACTCCCTAGCAGCTGGCATGGCATACGAACACCCCTATACTAACACAACATCCAATATCAAGTCATTATATTTTTATTTTACATCAAAAAATCAACACCAGAACTATATATAACTAAACAATAATAGTATAACCAAGTTACATGTACGATCCCACCTCGAATTCAGAAGATCAAATCGCACAATTCTCTTATTCTTCGTCAAGAGAAGTTCATTATGGGAATCGAAGTTACCAACATTGTCAACTTGCCCTATCAAATCTGCGAAACATAAATAATGTCAAGATCCATAATATAAGCACCAAAGTCTCAACAATTTTCAAGAATTTAAATCAGACATTCGCCAGAGACATACCAACGCAAACGGTCGGATCAATATCACCGTCATTCATGTTCTCAAACTGAACAAAAGAGAAGTATCTCGAGACAATGTTTACACAGTTTACCACACAATGAGTCTTCTCTTTAAAACTAATGATAAAAGGATGAGGTACAAATCTAAACGTATCCAGAACGGGAATGAGATCAAAATCCCTGATAATCACCCAACCACCATCTAACAAAGAATCGGTAAAACGTTCGACATATTGATCTTTGATTATCGCTCTAATTCTATCACTCTGAAGATAAATCAAACAATTACGCCAGAAATGTGAGCAAAAAATAGAGCCATAATAATGTCGAACTCAGTAGTGCATTAAACAAACTAAACTTACATTAACATCAACCAATATCATATGGAGTGCATCATCGACACCGAAAATATGCATAAACTTCCTCAATACTTTGACCCTGATCACCCACACATAATTCAATGGATCTAATTCAGAGACACTGACCATATGAGAAGCATACGATCAATGGACAGCATAAGAGAGCAGGTGAGACATTCTACAATCACAAACAATAAAATAACATAATTTGTTAAATATACGACTATACACATATATATATAAGCACATATTATTCTAACCTATATATTATCGCTTTTTCTAGTCACATATGTTAATAGATAATGGCAATGTACCATTTTTTATGGATCCTATAGATAATCCATACAATATAATATTCGGTATCATAGAAATATACACTGACGATTAACAAATAATATAAAAATAACATTAAAATCAATAAAAATATTGTCTTATCGCTAAAATACTTTGAGAAACAACATCTGGTTAAAACACAAAAGAGAACAAAATAAAGATAATTGCACATGTAACCGCAGTAGTCTAATCGATGATATACAGAGGGTTGTCTTCTTCGTCCTCACCGCTCTGTTCATTCCCTATAATCCTGGTTAAACATATACAAACAAGCCAATTACGACAACAGTTGTTTATTATAATGCATACAAAGTACTTTTTAAAAAAAACATACAACAATCTTACAGCATATCACGCAGTTCGTGCGCCAATTGATGGTCTGGGTTGAACAAAACCCTCGAGATACCGTCATGACCGGACACGTGATATTCTTCTACAAAAGAACACGGTAAATAAGAAACCGAAGGTCATCAAATAATATGTAAACATACTCAAATAATCTGATTACAGGGCCTCTGACTTCAGGTCAAATTCTGTGGATCGACGCAAACCATTATAATCACACTGACTCGTTGAGATTTCCAACTTTCCAATACTGACAACCTCTCCAATTAAATCTAAATAACCACAATTCAAGCAGTCAATACATCAAAAAAATATACCAACGTCAATATTCCAAGCAGAGGAAGACACGATCAGCTGATTAACATACCAACCGTAGGATGCCCATGAGGAACATTAAGGAGGAGACGATCAAAGTCAACAAATTTAAAATAATTCCGTTCACACGGATAAACTTGCATATCAATATCAGTCGGACTCACAATAAGTAAGTGAATACCACGACAAGTAACACTAAATGGGTGGTCCATATAGAGTACAACAAATTTTTTCATCGTAACCCAAATACCCTCGCGTAACTGAGCCAAGAAACGATCGTAATCAACAGCATACACGGTACCACTTATCTCAACACTCTGCATCGTAACATTAAACAGATAATGAATTAACAACAACGAAACAACACATCAAACACTAAAAACTTAACAACATGACACAGACCTCGCCATCACAGAAAATCAATTCCAGTCTTACGTCAGACAGATCAAACGAATTAGTCCATACTCGTAGAATCTTCAATAAAACACTTGCCTTGACATATCCAGGTTTAAAAAGAGAAACATCAGATGAAGGTGGATTAGAGGGGCATATATTCTGTGCAAACTCCATGCTAGAAAGATAGAGAAGATTATATGTCTACCACAGAGAAATTAGGCTGGAATGAAGAGGAACAGTTAGACCTAATGTGCATATATAATAGAAAATATCAAAAAAAATTTAATATTAAATCATATATAGATAGATACGATATTTAGTAATTTGGAAACTCAAGATTACTGACATTAATAACAGGTAGTCTACCTTATATAGAACAATAAAATATAAAACTATATATATATTAAACGCAATATACAAAATATTATACACAGAAACAAACTAAAGGGAAACCATCACTGTTAATATATGCGACCTTTCGTAGTTTTTCTCTTTTTACTCTTTATATATCAGAATTTCTTAAATCTTATATTCCATCCCAGGCTCTCTATTTCAACCTTTCGATATGGAAGTTGTTCCTCCCATCACGAGACAGTTACTGAGAGATACTGAAGCGATACTTAACGGTGCTGATCGAGAAAATCTTCCCCTTCTATATCTTGGTGCAGGTTTATGGGTTGACAAAACAATTGTTGCATGGTTCAAGTTCAACCACTTTCTATATGTCGCGATCAAAGAGATCCTTAAACACAACTGGGACCATGAGTGGCCGACGTATCGTTTGATCCCCGTTCGTTTTAAGACACGATGGTTTTCCTGCTCGCAGTAAACATCTATCTACACTAAAAAGCACATAAACAAAGATTATATCATGGTTCCATAATCTTGTAACTCATGCCTTTTTTTATTTGTAGCGTAAATACACGTGGGACCACAGACAAACTTCAACGGTCTGGACGCAATTCAATTTGTGTGCTAGAACATTATTCTGAAACAACATGCGTGAGTTGAAGGGTATATGGGTACGCGGCGGTGATAAACCACAATGGATTAATAGGATAGTGTGGGATAATTTAGTCGACATGTTTGAAGAATTTGGCCCAGATGATGCAGGTTTTAGAACATGAATTCTATTGTTAAATCTATTTATACCGTCGTCTCCGATACGAACATTTATTTAACGTTGTTTAATCTATCTATGGTCACTCCATTATTCTTCATACATTGTACATCTCACATATAAAGTCAACATATATTTGTTATCCACTTATAATTAACTAATAAAATCAACATATAATTAAAGGAATATGCTAAACCAGTATATAATAAACCCGACAATAAATTAAATAAATAAAGAACCAAATAAACGTTTGAACATTCATGCAAATGAAAATAATCTTACAACCCGTAATCAAAACGAAAGCATGTAAGTTCAAAAAAATAACAAAACTAATAGTCCCATTTTCTGTAAATATGTAATTGCTTTAAGGATTGGCATGCTTAATCTCGATTCTACTTCTTGAACGTTTATCCGATATCCTGTAAAACACCCCAAAAACATTATTTAGAAACACAAACATGCAAAGAAATCAAGACTGCCCAAAGAACTTACATGGATCTAAATTCGGATACTTCAGCAAGGCAAGGGTTTACCATGATCATGGTTAGATATGTAGTAGATATAGTGACTTTTCCTAAATATGTATACAATAGAAAACAATAGAAATCAGATTTCTAATATGGACCATCTGATTTCTAATATGGTCCACCGACCACCAAACAATAGAAAAACCATAATTCTTGGTAACAAAAATAAGAACACAAAATAACTAAATCCGTCAAACCTGCGTGGACATCAGCTATAGCCCACCTGGCAACAAAAACCACCACATCAGTGCTACATCTAGACAAGTCATTATAAAACTTCTGACCATCACCACCAAACATCACGCATTTGATACACACGTCACTGCATAAGTGAAGAATGTATACCACATGAATTAGCAATCAAAAATGTGAGACATGAATGATATATGTAACACAACAACATACCTTAGATCTCTTAGCTTAAATACAACCACTGCATGCCCACCAGTACCTTTATTAGGTAATTCCAACTCTCTTATGCACACAACCTCCCCAATTAAATTTTGAGAAATACAAACAAACGCAATCAACATTTACAACTCACCAAAACAACGCTATATTATAGAGCAGTCGAACATTTAATCAAAATCATACCAACCAAAAACCGATCCGACGAAGCCCTAGCGAGAATCTGTTCAAAGCTTACGAAATTAAAAAAAATTTCGATCAAACGGATGAACTTGCGCATCAACAACCGTCGGACCTAGAAAAAGCATCTCTCTGCGATGGGATGTAACCCTGGGATCGCTATTTAAATCAACAACAACTAAATTTCTAACCGTAACCCAAACACCCTCACACAGCACAGGAGATAAACGGTCATAATCAATAGCATAAACGGTTCCACAAATCTTCACACCCTACAACACAATAATGAAACAAACACTGGAGTTCAGAAACCACGAAAATAATAACATATAGTACAAGAACAGGTCATATAAACAAACCTCATCATCACACAAAATGAAATTCAATGTTTTATCAGACGGAGTAAACGAAGTAGTCCAAACTCTTAACACCTTCACGAAAGCTACCGCCTCGACAAAACCAGGTCTCAATTGTGAGACACCAAAAGAGTTTGGACCATGCAGGAACTCATTTCGTGCAAACTGCATAGAAAAGCGATAGCCAAAATCCATGAGTTGACATGGAACAACAATGGAAGGTGTCGGAGATAAATCGAGAGTTTCTTACCAACCCAACATCAGGAGAGTTACAACTACCAACAAATAACTCGGGAGGCTCGCTTTCCAAACCCACAGCCATAAAATCATGATCAATGTCAGCAAAATCGTGTTCGTCGAGCCATACCTCACGATGTTCATAACGTCTATCAGCCATATTTACATATATGAGCAACCACTTAAGAGATTAAGGAGTAATGTAACAAACACACGTGCTATATAATATAATATAAACACATAGTCCACAAACACACCCCGGACATTTAAAAACACATATGGCACATTATACGACCGCAGATTGTCACCAAAAACTCGTCGAACTCGACTCAGCATAAGAACTATCAAAAAACAAAAATAGACTATGAAATATTAAACATTAAACATAAACCACATCGCAACGTATTCATGTCAAAAATAAAAATAAAATACCAGTTCCTCTATAAGCACGCATCAGCGACCGAGTGGAATGTTCAGAGAACACAGAAGAGGAAGGAAACGACACAACAACATAGAGAGAAAGAACCATGATTTGAAAGTATGTTAATGCCACTTCTTATTGTCAAGCCTATCGTAGTAGAGTAGAATATAATTATTATAGATAATATTTACACCCTACCAACCCAACCTAAGAATCGAGTAATAAATTAGGGTTTACATTTTTATGCTCGGTGACTTGGACCCGAAAACCTTTAGTTTTAGATAATAATTAAATGGCAAAATAATATCAACATATAATGTAATCAAATAAATAGTTATATGTTACGTGTATCTTTTTGAATATACAAACAAATGGAAATCAACACGCCATAAACATGAAAAACTATACATAAAAATCGTAATTCCAAAATTACAAATATTGAAATTTCCTATATCACAAGAACTTTATAATTATGTTAATATATAAAAATGAAAATCATAGTTTTAGATAATATATAATAATTAAATGACAAGATAATATCAACATATAATAAAATTAAATATATAGACATCTGTTACCTGTAACTTCTTGAATATACAGACAAACAGGAATCAACACATCCTAGACATGGAAAACTATACATAAAAATCGTAATTGCAATATTACAAATATTAAAATTTCCCATATTACAAGAACTACATAATTATATTAATATATAAAAATATGTATTATATAATACACTAAATTTCAACATTATAAATGTAAAACTTTCACATTTTATACATACTATATAACCATATTGGATATTGAATATATTAGATAAAAATTTTGAATTACAAATATATATTATATAACACATAAAATCCCAATATCACAAATATAAAATTTCCACATTTTATATGTACTGCATGACTATATTGGATATTAAATATATTGAATAAATATTTCGAATATACCAAATTATGTCAACATATACGAATATATCGATTGCTAATTCATAAATAACTAACAGTATTTCGAATATACCAAATTATGTCAACATATACGAATATACGTATTGATCGATACATATAAATCACATATTTAAAAATATACTAATCATAAAATTTCTATCACCACTCTGGGAATCATCACCAACCATACATCGATCGAAATACAAGACCAAAATATTTGAAAACATATCAATCATAGATATCAAAATTTTCAAATATACAATAATTTCACAACAAACCGATAAAGCCAAATATCAATATTAATAAAATACGATAGCCACAATAAGAAGAACATAAACAAAATAGCCAATAAAAAAGAAACAACTGAAACATGTATCGAAAATTTGGATAAATTGTAGATATATATAATTACTGCATCTTTAAATTAGAAATGAAAACATATCACAAAACCATAAAATAGGATCACACGTTCGAAAAACACCAATACAGTTACTAATCACTAAACAAAATAGGCATCACCGAACCATCGTACCAACGACTTGCGTCCCACAATGCCGCAGCATACTCATCATCATCATCGACCAAATCCAAAACATGACATGCATCTTTAAACGTCGGATAAACAACACCAGCTACTGTCTTTATAAAATCAAAGGATGTCACACCCTTTACCCTAAGCAGTAAAAGCCGCAAATAATAAATCTCTCAAGAAGTACCAGGACAATATGCCAGACGACCCGGTTTGCTACCACCACGACACCTAGACTTCCAACACTTTTTCTTCCGATCCCACACAAACTTCGCAAAGAACTCCGTATAAGTCAATTGCATTGCATCAGGGTTAACCTTATTAAACTTCATCCAAGAAGTAAATTTTAATGATCCTGCAGTGATATTCGCACCAGGAAGATGATACGGTAGAATATAAGTTCCTACAACAGTCAGAATAACAATAAACAATTTTCACGAATGACATAAACCAAAAGATATACATGTAAATAACTACAAAACGACCAACTAACCAGTATAACGCATCGTGAATAATATAGAACCCTGCGGAAACATCCAATAAAAAAGAAACAATTAAATACAATAGCAAATTTAACACCAAAAAACAAAATATCGTATATATCATTGTCATCCAGCAAACTCATGTAATATTATACAAAAATAATCCAGACGAAGAGATTACGTGATAAATGTAACTCACTTAGCGAACAACAACAAAGCAAACAACAATGAATAATCTGCTCAAAAGAGATAGACAAATAAAAACTATCATTAGAGAAAAATAATATAGATATTCAGACAAACGAAAAAATATTTCAAACAAAACAAATTTACTCTATTAACTTCGAAAGACAGAGAAGAACCGAGAACACAGTAAATACATCAAATTTACCTTGATAACCAGAAGACTCAACAACAACTATCAATAGCTTATACAGAGAAATCATAATCACGAAAACAGCACGAGTTAGAGTCATTATACGAATAAAATATGATTACAAAAAAACACGAACTATAATCATATAAGACGCTAGAAAAATGATATATATATATATATATATATATATATATATATACAAACATAAAAGAGTAACATATACAAAAATACAATCAATACATCGAACTTACTTTGGTAGCCAAGAAGACCAAACATCAACTATCAACAGCCTATACAAAAAAACACAAACATGTAAACATCACGAGTTATGACACTATACACGAATAAAACACGGCCACGTAAAATCACGTATTGTAAAACGATATATAAATATAGATAAACGAAAAAGAGCAACATATACAAAACACAATAAACACATCAAACTGATAACCGGAAGACAAAACAGCGGCGACCAGTAGCCTGCACAAAGAAAATACGAACAAAAAACTAACACGAGTTAGAATCGTTTATACGGACAAAACAGAAATATAAAAACATAACAAACCATAATAATTTAAGACAATAAAAAAGCAAAATAAATATATATAAATATAAAAGGTCAATATATACGATGACAACAAAGTCAGCACTATGAAAGACAGAAACCTAAAAAATGCGATGAACTGAAGTCTAGATGTGAAAGAAGCAAGAGTATTTATACATACTCGGTAACCTAGGGCGACCTAAAAATATGCATAAATGAATATATTCGAGTACCATATAAGACGGTGACTCGATAAAAGGAAATCATCCTTATCCAAATAACTCATAAAACTGGAAAAAAGAAAACATCCTTATCCAACTAATTCATAAATAAATTAATAAATGAAACCATCCTTACCCAAATAAATCATATATTCGACTACCATGCAAAAATTTGAATATTTGACTACCATCCTTATCCAACTAAATATTAATCCATAAATAAATTCATAAAAGAAACCATCCTTACCCAAATTAATCATATATTCGACTTCCATGCAAATCGGCGATTTTTTTTAAAAAATCCATTCTTATCCAACTAACCCATTAATGAACCACTCTTTTCCAGTATCAAAATAAATCAATAAATCTCATCGTTATCAAACTAACTATTGAATCAATTTAGTAAACCGCAAATAACAATAAACCAAGAATTAGACCACGGTTTTTATTAAGGGTATAATTAGAAAAATCGATGGCTAAAGTATGGTGAGAGCGAACGTGAGAGTGCCACGTCGGAAAACTACTTCTCAAATAATAGTATAGATGAAAAAGAACCATTCATTCCTAAACTCTGTTTTCTATAGTAGTTATATCAATTTTTTTTAAAAAAATTAGAATCACTAATAATTTTGCGACATACTTGCGACAGATCCGTCGCAAATCAGACGCAAACTGAGAAATTGCGATAACTTTGCGACGGTGCCCATGCAGGTTCGTCACAATATGAAATCTTAAGGGTTTGGGTTTAGGATTTAGGGTTTGGCTTCTCGTAACCAAACATGTGAACATACTATTTTTTGTAATGTAAAATGCATGTAAAAGAACCATTAATTCTTAAAACTACATGTATATTTCGAATAACAAGATTGTCTCCCATAAAACGATTTATAGTTTAGGATTTAGCATTAGAGCTAATATATATGTAGAAGTTTAGGGTTTAATGAACCAATCTTATGTATGATATATCTATATTTGTGCAATTAAACATATATATAGTTGAAATTAAACATTTATTTATATAGTTAATCGATATAGATTTTTAAAATTAAATATTTATATTTAAATATACATTCCTATAATCAAAAATTTGCTAAGTACTTATATTCCCAAGTTTTGTTTGCGACGGAGTTGCGACTATACGCAAAATTTTTAAACAAAAAAGTTAGCGAACTTTAAAAATATTCAGTCCCTAAAGTCAAAATATTTCATTATTTGTGACTATTTTGCGACCGATCCGTCGCAAATCCACCGCAAAAGGACGCGCAAATTTCATTGGACCGTCCCTTTTGCGACTGGATTGCGACAGATCCCTTTATTAATTATAAAAAGTCATCTTCTTCCCCCCCCCCTCGATGCCACAAACACTCAAGATCTAGTTCCTCTCTCCGCCGCTCTGTTGGCCGCGTTCTCTCTTCCTCTTCGCCGCTCCGCCGCTCTGCTGCTCGCCACCGGTCTAGATCTGTGCCTACTCCCGCCTTGCTAATCGCTCTCTTCGCTGCCGCATCCGTCGCCATCTTCTTTTGTGGCCGCCGCAGTCTCTCGCCGCCGTCATGTCTTCGCCCACTCACCGCCGGATCTACAACTGTAAGAATCTCTCTTACTTAGATTCAAACATTTTCTCTTTATTTTGGAATTAGAAATGGTTAGATTTATATTTGATTTACAGGTTGGAATTGAAAATTATTAAATGATGTATTTTAGTTTTAGAGATTGAAATTATTAGTTTTGTATTTGATTTACAAATTAGAATTGAAATTTATTAGATTTTGTATTAGGTTATTAGAGATTAAAATTGTTAGATTTAGGTTATTTTGTTGCAATTTTAATTTTAGATTTTGTTTATGCTGATTGTGTTTTATATTTAGGTTATTTTGTATTAGATTTTTAAAATCGTATATGATTTTTTACAGATTAAAATTATTAGTTTATCATACTTGCAAATTTAATATATGATTTTCTAATTTTAGTTTATGATATTTACAATTTTAATATATTATTTTATAATTTTTTGATATTTATTAATTTTGAATTTTGTTTTGAGATAGTTTTATGTTCTTAGAATTAGATTAACAATTTATATTTTAGATTTTGTACATTTTTATCTTTAGATGTATTTGTTGAATTATGTATTTTTTTCAATGAGTTGTTACTAATATTTATTTTTTTGCAATTTCAGATGTCTAGAAATACATATTCTCAGTATGCTTCTCGGTTTACTCCTCCCGGGTCTAGTTTGCATGCGACTCCTACTGCTGTTCCCGAGACCCAACCCCCTCCACCACCACCTCCACCGATAGGACGTTCTGCTGCGGATATTGCTCATGATTTGGCAATCCGCACTCTTTTGGAGAGTCCTGATCATGACAAACTAATCCGCCTTGTACCAGACGGTCCTCATGGTACATTATGGTAAAATATTATTTTCTTTATTATTTTAATTATAATATATTTTAGTTTGTTTCATTTTATATAATATGTATGTAATTTTTGCAGGTTTACAGATAGTTGCTTGGGTACTTCTATCCGTGAGATATAATCGAGAGATCTTAAATGTGCAACTCCTAATGTTACTCTCACTTCTGAGGCCACTATTCAAAGGTGGTATGAGCAATTCGCGGTAAGTGTTATAAAGTTCTGATTTTTTATATATAATTTTTTAAAAATTTATTTTGAATCTTACTTATTCTAACTAATGTTTCACATTAAATGTTTTATTTTTGGCAGCAAAAATATCATTGCGACTGAGGCATCAATGAAAGAGTGTACGGTGAGTTCAAAGCGAAACTCAGGAAACAGATGACAGATCACATTGGCCCGTGGAAGGCGAAGTGGAAGCTCGAAGGAGATGATGCGAGGCCTGATTGGCTAGATCCGCTAGTCTGGGAGGATCTAGTCCGGTATTGGTTAGATCCAGCAAACGAGAAGAAGAGTGGCAATTACCGCAAGGCTCGATACAGTGATCCCGACGGATATGGGATTTCTAAGCATCGTTCTGGTCAGACGTCTTTCACTGCCCGCGCTCGAAATATTGTAAGTTTTTTTTAATTTATTTTTTGTCAATCTAATTGCATATTATTTAATTTTTATAATAATATTTATTGTTTTTTTAGTCTCTACGGACCGGGATAGATATTCCGGATTTGCTACCTGTCCTCGAGGAGACAAAACGCAAGCCGGATGGATCTTTTGTCGATGGATATTCAGAAAAGATATACAAAGACGTCACTTCAAAGATGGCAGATATGAGTCAGGTAGATCCGGATGATCTCGATGGTACACATGCCAAAGTGTTCGTAGCTGACAAGAATAAAATCTTTATTGAAGTAATTGTTTTTTTAATTTTTGTATTTAATAAATTTACATATAAATTTATTTTTTTAAGATTTTATTTTATTTTGTAGGTTGCTCCCCGTAAAAAGGAAAGAATATTCTGAGTTTGTTCTTTGCAGTCCCAGATCGATTCTTCAGCTGTATTTGCTTCTTCTTCATCTCACCCCGACACGGAGGCTATGAGGACTATTATCGAGGATCAGGCCGGCCAGCTTCAGACTCAGTCTCATAAGCTTGAGTTTCAATCTGAGAAGCTTGAGACTCAATCTGAAAAGATGAAGAGTTATGATATGCTCTTCGACTACCTGACGGCGAAAGATCCACAGTTTGCTCAGTTGAAAGCTAATATTGCAAGTACTTCGACTAATCCTTCTGAGTCGGATGTGTAGTTTATTTGCTTTTATGTCATTTATTTACATTTTTTTTTGTAATGACTTAAATTTTTAATTTTAGTTTTAATTATATTTTATGTTTTATTTATAATTTTGTTTGTATTTACAATATTTTTAATAAATTTTTTAATATAATATAAATTTTTTACTAATAATACTAATAATAATGTGACGACATTGCGACAACACAACTAATAAATTTGCGAAGGATTTGCGACTTCCTACTAATAAATTTGTGACGGCTTTGCGACTTCTCTTCTAATAAATTTGCGACGGCTTTGCGACTTCTCTTCTAATAATTTTGCGACGGCTTTGCGACTTCTCTTCTAATAATTTTGCGACGGCTTTGCGACTTCTCTTCTGATAATTTTGCGACGGCTCGTCTCAATAATGCGGTTTGTATGTTGGCAAATGATGTCGCAAAGCCGTCGCAATAGGTACAAAATACCGGCAGCAACTTCCACGCAACTCAGTCGCAATCTTTGCGTCCAATTTGCGACGACATGATTTGCGACGAGTTTGCGAGATTTCTTCTCTGTCGCACTACTTGCGGCTAAGGATTTGCGATGTTTTCTGTTTCGTCGCAAATTCGCCGCAAATGTCCTTTTGCGACGGGCTTGCGACATATATTTCCGACGCAAATGACCTGTTTTCTTGTAGTGGAGGTTGTTGTTGCCTTGATACCCTTAAACATAGCGTTGTGGCTTGTTGTTGTTCTGACCTCCCACCCAATTCGCTTCTTCTTGGTTCAGCTATAACTCATTTATAACATCTTCATCTTCTCCCACAAAGTGTACATGCTTTTGATTTGCAAGTACTAACTTGTCAATCTTTTCATGGAGAGACTTCAGCTCCTTCTTGTTTGCCTCAAGGTCAGACCATCTTGGTGCTCTATCATAGTCTTCAGCATAGTTCCCATCACTCAAAGCAAGATTCTCAATCAGCTCCATTCCCTCTTCTACATTTTGACAAAGAAAGTTGCCTTTACTTGCAGTGTCTAGTAGCATGCGAATCTTGGGAAGAGCTCCTCTATAGATGGTGCCCAAGAGTGTCTCCTCACTGAAGCCGTGATGAGGACAAGCTATAGTGTAGTCTTTGAACCACTCCATCGCTTCACTAAAGGTCTTATTCTGCCTTTGTGTAAAACCGCTGATTTCACTCCTTAGCCGAGCTGTTCTTGTACTTGAGAAGAACTTTGATAGAAACGCCTTCTTGCAATCAGCCCATGATGTTATAGTTCCCTGAGGTAAGGTCTTCTCCCAATGCCTTGCTTTATCCCCAAGTGAAAAAGGGAAAAGCCTAAGCTTGAAGTTCTCCTCCTGGATCCCATTGATCTTTATCATTCCGCAAACTTGCTCAAAGCTGTCAAGATGCTCCAAAGGGTTCTCCATTGCAAGCCCATGGAACTTGTTGTTCTGCACCATTGAGATGAAGCCTGGCTTGATCTCGAAGTTGTTGTTTTGCACTGGTGGAGGAGTGATACCAAAGCGATTATGATGAATGTTTGGTGCATCACCCGCACCAATGATTCTTGGTTGCCTTGGGGCGTGGTTGGGGTTTCCATTACCTCTTCCAGCAGCAGCACGGTGAGCTGGAGCCTCAGCTTGGTCTTGCTCAGCCATGACCTCAAAGGCAAGAAGATCTGGTTGCAATATCTCCTCAAAGTGTTGTTCTTGTTCTCTTGCCCTTCTTTCTCTTGCACTTCCAAGTTGATGGATGTTGTCTAGAGGTTGTAGTAGATTGTTGTCACCACTAGAACTCAAATTCATGTACCTGAGAAGACAAGTGTGAAGGTATAGAGATTAGTAACTAAAGTAAAAAAAAAAACTTAGTATCCCCTAAGGTCCAAATCCTAATACTTTCAACTCAAACCCAAGTTGGCAACGGCGCCATTTGATAAACAGGATTTTTGCAAGCTAAATTATCAAAGCCCAAACCACAGTTTATGATGTAGTATAGTGGTGAGGGTGTCAATCCAGCCTAGGCTGATGAAAGCTACTAAGAATGCAAGAGCAAAGCAAATCTAAGTGAATTCGGGTAAATGGGGGAGAAAATCGATAAAACTAAATGCAAGTGCCAAATGACCAAGAAAACTATTTTAAAATCCCCTCTTAAGGGTTAAACAACTAGCAGATGACTTCTAGGAATTTAAAATGCAAGAATACTAATTTATAACAGTGGAACAATGACTTTCAAGACTAAAGATGCAAACTTTATAACTAAAGGATGATGATTTAAAGGTTTTGAAAAGCTAAAAAGAGGATGTAAGGTTGAGGGTCATATTAAGAAGGTTCAAGATTCAAGCTTGGGTTTTGAGAACATTAGATCAACACATTTTGTGCTATCTCTAAGCCTTGAGAAGCTAAAAGAGGTTTATCCATGGCATGTGGTATAAACCATTTCCTCAACCTCTCCTCCTAACCCATGGCGTATATTGGAAAAAGAGGTTGAAGAACATTAAGCATAAATCTCAAATAATGGTCTAACTAGCTCCCTAAGCATCCATGCCGTTTGGAAAAAGACGAGCTAGTCTCTTGGATTTGGTTTTAAGAGATTCCTGAATCCCGGCAAGGTAAGGAGATCTTTGAGATACATAAAGATCTTTCCCAAGTCTCTCTAAGCATTAAGAGCCCAAATCCAAGAATACTATAGATTAAGAACAAGAAAAAGTCCCAAGCTTTAAACCCTTTAAACCCTCTTAATCGCCCCAACCTTAAACCCAAAAGAGACTACTCACTACACATGATTAAAACCGATGGAAATGCAAAGCAAAGAAAGATAAGCATGATTAAGGAATCAAGGTTAAAGAAATAATTAATGATCAAAGCAAGATTAAGAGTTTACAAAACTAAACTAGAACAATGGCGATAAGCCTAAAGGAAAGCTCGAAAAAGTAAACTTGTCTGTGACAAAATGAATGGTTCACACCATATTGCCTAAAATAGCCAAACAAAGAAAATGGTCCCCTCACTACATGCCAAAAGTGAGCTATCCGGATAAGGTTCTAGAGATCGACTTGGGTGATCGATCTCTAGCTCAATCTTCTTCATGGATCGTCCTCCTTTGCTCGATCTTCGGGTCCATTCGGTTGGGTGGATCGAGTGCTTCCTTTGATCTTCTACTCGATCCTTGGGTGATCGAGTCTTTAGCTCGATCTGGCTCTCGTTCTGCATGGCTTAGTCCACGTCCGTACTCACGATCGATCACCTTGGTCGATCTTGGTCTTGATCCTCCTTCTTGAAATGACTTGAGTCACTCGATCTTCTGGTCGATCTCATCTAGATCGACCTGCCTAGCGCGATCCGCACCTTGATCTCGGTTCCTTTGCTGCACGGCTGAGTTCTTCCAAGTGTCCACAAGCTCCCTCTCGATCCTTAGCATGTCCACCCAACCTCCAGAGCTCCAGTGTATCCAAAACAACCTGAATATGATGCAAGAATGCAAGAAATATGCAACGGCTAATGCAAAGTGCACTTAGGACCTAAAATGAGACAAATGGTGAAAACCTAGCCTATTATGTAAGATGAATGCATGGAAACTACTCTAAATACATGCTAAATATGCGAAATATATGAGTATATCAACTCTCCCAAACTTGCCTTTTGCTTGCCCTCAAGCAAACAAAATTCAATAAAGGAAGAGAGGTTTTAAAAATGGGAGCTGAAATTCTTTGACAAGTGTTTTTCAAATGAATTAATTCAATGGTCCTAGTTCTTAATCCTAATATGCAATGCACAAACTCATACTCCAAAGAACTTAGCCATATTCATCACATGTTGAATCTCAAATCATGACTCTCATATTCCAAACAATCCAAGAATCATAATCTTTAACATTCATTAAGATCAAACCGTGAATCACACTTATGCATTTTAAAACTGAATACATTTGGCTTAGGGACAAAGGTTATGAGATAAGAATGATCTCATTTAAGCTGGTATATCAAGCAATGGGTTATCTCAAAAAGAAATGAACTTATGCATAATGCTAAAGGTAAAGGCAATTGATGCATACATGACTAGACTCTCATCTACCCATATACACTAACAATGATCCTAAAACCCTCTCTCATTTTTTCTCCTTTTTCTTTTCAAGCTTACTCACCCTCTAGAGACTACCAATAAAGAACAAGCATTACCCAAATAAACTCAAATCTCAACCTTTCTTATAGCTATTGCGATGGTCTTATACATAAACTTAGCTTTTTTCTTATTATTTTGATAGCTCTCTTCTAAGATATATATATATATATATATATTTTTAAAACATTTGGCATTTGGTCTTTTCATTTTTTTCTTTTCTTTTTGAGAGCTATCTCTTTTCTTTTAAACTAGAGCTTTTATACAAAACATTTCATGACCACCCACTTAAAACTATGAAACCCTTTTATTTCAAATTCCCAACACCAACACTTTTCAAAACTGAAACCAAATAAACAAAAGCAACAACACCCATGAATCCCCGCCCCAAAACAACCCTAAAACTAGCTTCCAAATGCAAAGCTAGCAATCATATGAGAGCCTAATCATGTCGCCTAAACCTAACACTTTAATGCCAGTTCAAACCAAAAATAAGGCCTCACAATGATGTCACACAAGAAAATTGGCTTGAAAGGAGGATAAGGGTCAAGGTGAGGAGTTCTATTCAGGCTTACAAGAGAGTGGTGAAAAGGGAAAAGAAAGCCTAAATATGTATATGTGATCCATGTATCCTTTTTCAAATGCACAAGTATGATAATATAATAATTCCAAATTAAGATTCTCACTTGATAGGAAAGGATTCAATTCATGAATGTTCAACTTAAGCCACGAAAATCAAAACAAATGATCCAAATATGGTTAGAGCTTACTTTCAAAGTTTGAACAAAGCATCAAAGAACTACTAACTAGGGCCTTGAAACAATTCATGAGCTTAAAACACTTTTCAAGAAAAAGTTTTGCTCCTTATGCAAATGCAAACAACCTAAATGATTAAAATTCTAGACTCAATCCTACAATGTTTAACAATGCAAATGCAAGCTACATGATTTTTTTGAAAATTGTTTAAAAATTTTATGATTTTTTGTATTTTTCTATGCGTTAGATGATGCATGATGACTCAAAGATGATAACTCAAAATAAGATCCAAAATAAACATGTCAAACCACACACTCTCCCCCAAACTTGAATGACACTGTCTCGGTGGCAAACAAATTCAAGAGGAGGTCAAAACACAAAGCTAAAAATGAAAAAGATGCGTGTTATTTACAAGGTTGTGTGTGGTACCTTAGAGTTAGGAACAGCTAGAGCTTGAGGATGCTCCAGTCCTCCTGCTCTTGCGAGGAGTGTCGTGGGTGATTTCCTTGCCTTTCCCCTTGCTTGTGCCTTCTTGTAGAGAAAGGCGTGCGGCTTGGTTGTCTCTTTGGGGCTTACGGATCACCACTCCTCTGGTTGATCTTCTTCTCTTCTCCGGTTGCTCAACCTCTTCACTTGAAGACGCCGCAGATGAGCTTCTTTGTAGGTCCTTGATATTCTTAGCCAACTTCTTAATCATTTTCCCTTGCCATTTGTTGACTTTGCGCTGGATCTCCACCACTGAAGCAAGGAACTTTTCTGCTTTTGTTCTCGGCTTATAATCAAGCTTTGGGAGGTCAAAACTCGCTGGAATCACGGCATCTGAAGGAGGCGACTCTGAAGGTGCTCGAGGGATCTGAGGTGGTGCAGTCGTGGCTCCTAGAGCTGCGAAGCATTCCTCTTCACTCTGAAAGAACTCGATGGTTCCCATGCTGTCAATGTTCGTCTCTTCTTGGTTGGGCAAGATGAACACCTTCTTCTCATGCTCATAGTTGTAGTAGAAGTCCAAGGCTGAGAGGAAGTCAAGAGTTCCCTCGGGGTAGGTGGGGCAGTCCATCCTTGACAAGCACGCAAGCCCCATGTCCTTGAGCAGCTTGTCAAAATCTTCCAACAATCCTAGCTTCCCCAAGAGGTCCCTTCTTGCAAACTTGGTGGGTTCAAACCGGAGCCTCTCTAGCCTTTTCTTTGCCTTCTTCTCCTCTTTGGTCCATCTAACCCTCTCTTGAACCACTTGCTGAGTTTCTTTCTCTTGAGTTGAGGTTGCCAAATCTCTGGTTCTCTTGGGTGCCATTGGTACCTGAAACACAATTTCTCAAAGAGAGGATGAGTATAGGCGGCGGTTTAGGAGAAAGAGACAAGGCAAGAGAGAAAAACTCTTAGCATAAATCCTAGAATTTTAGGAATTTTCTAAAATTATCAATAAATAGTAGAAGGAAATATTTTTAGATAAGATTAAATCAAGCAATTTTCCCTAATATTTAGATATTTTTAAAAATTTATCATAATCCCTTAGCAACTAACATTCCACCAATTCAAGAAAAGAAAATTTTCTAAAAATTTAAACAAGCAATTCAATAAACTCGAAAATACCTTTGAAATGGAATAATGCAAGATGTTCTTATGTCTTTAAAACCGAACTCACACTCTCTCTTTCTAAGAAAATCAGTTTCGAATGCAAATGGAGAGAGTGTGGATGCAAGTGTTTATAAAGACAAAGAATTTTATGGATGCATGCAAGTGGTTTCTTGTAAATTTGTGTCAAGGCACATCTTTCATGGTCAAAGATGCTTGACTTGACCACAATTCAAATTTAAAATGGGAGGGAAAGAGAAAAGAGGGGGAAACTTGAACTTACCTCGGCATGAGATCGAGTCAATTTGGTCGATCTTGACCTCGATCTCATGCCCATGTTGGTTGTGATCGAGAGGGTTGATCGATTGGGGGCTCGATTTGAATTGAATCGAGCCTTAGATCGAGTTTGCCCCCTCGTTCCAAGATCCTACATGATTATGGCATTTCTCCTTAGATCTAGTCCCTTGATCGATTTTGAGGTCGTTTGGGAAAGGATCGAGTGAGCTGATCGAGTAAACTGATCAATCCAGTTCGAGGATCGAGTGAGGTCAGTCGATCCACACCCCGTTTGCATTTCAAGCTAAACACATGGGTGGGTTATCCTCTCGCAATCGACTGACTCACTCGATTGTCTACTCGATCTCATCTAGATCGAGTGACTTCACTCGATTCACCAGCTTGTCCCTGTTTCTCCTTTCCTTGCCCTTTTTGACTCCAAGATCATGATCTCCAGCTCCATTATCCTTTCACATACACACTTAAATTAAAAAGCATAAAATTGAAACAAAATAAAGCAGAAATATGTACAATGATAGACATGGGAATGCCTCCCAAGTGTGCTTGTTTTACGTCACTAGCTTGACTTTACTTGGTTTAGGCTAGAGGTGGGTCTTGGAGAAGCAACGTGGTGCTCTCCTTGCTGCATTCACTCGCCATGTAGGGCTTGACTCTATGCCTATTCACCGTGAAGCTCTGTACACTCTTGCCAACCAAAGTAACCGCTCCATATGGTGGCACTTCCTTGATCTCAAAAGGTCCGCTCCATCTTGACTTGAGCTTCCCTGGGAACAACTTCAAGCGTGAGTTGTAAAGCAGCACCAGACTTCCCTCCTTAAGCTCCTTGAGTACCAGCTTCTTGTCATGAACCGCCTTAGTCCTTTCTTTGTAGATCTTGGCACTCTCATAAGCATCCAGCCTTAGTTCATCAAGCTCATGGAGTTGCACCAGCCTGTTCTCTTGCGCCGTCATGACATTGAAGTTCACTTGCTTCACAGCCCAAAGAGCTCTGTGCTCTAACTCCACAGCCAAAGACTTGCCGTAGAGGAGGTTAAAAGGAGTAGTACCAATGGGAGTTTTGAAAGCTGTTCTATACCTCCATAGAGCCTCATCAAGCTTGCTTGCCCAATCCTTTCTAGTTACCCCTGCGGTTTTCTCTAGAATAGCCTTGATTTTCCTATTAGACACCTCCACTTGGCCTCTGGTTTGAGGGTGATAGGGCGTAGCTACGTTGTGCTTAACCCCATACTTCATCAAAAGACTTTGAAAGACCTTGTTGATGAAGTGGCTGCCCCCATTGCTGATCACTACCTTAGAAACCCCAAATCTTGGAAAGATGATAGTCTTGAAGAGCTTTATCACAACTTTTGCATCATTAGATGGGAAAGCTATAGCCTCAACCCACTTAGACACATAGTCTACAGCCACCAGGATATATTTGTTGCCGTAAGAAGATGGGAATGGACCCATGAAATCAATCCCCCAAGCATCAAACACATCCACCTCAAAGATTGGTACCTACGACATCTCATTCCTCTTAGTGATGTTCCCAGCTCTTTGACATGCTTCACTTGACTTAACAAACTCATGAGCATCCTTGAAGAGTGTTGGCCACCAAAATCCGGATTGTAGAACCTTTGTAGGCGTCTTGAAAGAACCAAAGGTCCCTCCATAAGATAAACGGTGGCAATGGAGAAGGATTTCCCTTGCCTCTTTTCTTGCTACACACCTTTGGTACAAGCTGTCTACTCCCCTCTTGTAGAGATAAGGGTCATCCCAAAAGTAATGAGAGATGTCCCTCATGAACTTCTTCTTATGGTAGTAGTCCAGGTGAGTAGGCTCTTCCCCACAAGCTAACTAGTTGACAATGACCGCATACCAAGGTAAATCTTCTTCCTTCAAGCTCAAGACACCTTCAAACTTCTCATCTCGCTTCGCACATACCATTGTGTTGACCATCATAAGATGCTCTTCAGGGAGTGAGTCATCCAAAGGCAAGACTTCATTCACTCTCATACTTGAAAGATGATCAGCCACACCATTCTCAATCCCCTTCTTATCCTTGATCTCCATATCAAACTCTTGTAAAAGAAGGATCCATCTCAAGAGCCTCGGCTTGGTGTCTTTCTTGGAGTATATGTACCTCAAGGCGGCGTGATCAATGTACACAATGACCTTAGAACCCACCAAGTAAGATCTGAACTTCTCAAAAGCAAAGACAACGGCTAGGAGCTCTTTCTCGGTGGTTGCATACTTCACTTGTGTGTCATCCAAGGTACGACTTGCATAGTAGATCACGTGCAGCTTCTCAAAAGCAAAGACAACGGCTAGGAGCTCTTTCTCGGTGGTTGCATACTTCACTTGTGTGTCATCCAAGGTACGATTTGCATAGTAGATCACGTGCAGCTTCTTATCCTTCTTCTGACCCAAAACAGCACCCACGGCGTAGTCACTCGCGTCGCACATTGTCTCAAATGGCAGGTCCCAATCAGGAGCTTGAACAATAGGCGCGGTGACTAGAGCTTCCTTGATGGTCTTAAAGGCTTGAAGGCATTCTTCATCGAAGATGAACTCGGATTCTTTGCAAACTAGCCTTGTAAGAGGACGTGTTATCTTGGAGAAATTCTTGATAAATGTCCTGTAGAAGCCTGCGTGACCCAAGAAACTCATTATCCCCTTCACATTAACCGGCGGCTCTAAGCTCATCATGACCTCTATCTTTGCTTTATCAACCTCAATCCATTGCTCAGAAATCTTGTGCTCGAGTACAATGCCTTCCTCCACCATGAAGTGACACTTTTGACAATTCAGCACCAAGTTTGTCTCCTCACATCTCTTGAGAACCCTGCTAAGATTTGACAAACAACCACCAAAGGAAGCACAATACACAGTAAAATCATCCATAAAAACTTCCACCATTTCCTCTATGAGGTCAGAGAAGATGGACATCATGCACCATTGAAAGGTTGCTGGTGCATTACATAGCCCAAATGGCATCCTTCGATAAGCAAAGGTACCATAAGGGCATGTGAAAGTTGTCTTCTCTTGGTCATTGGGATGAATGGGAATTTGAAAGAAACCACTATAGCCATCAAGAAAACAGTAGTATGGGTGATTAGCTAATCTCTCAAGCATTTGATGAATAAAGGGAAGAGCAAAATGATCTTTACTAGTGGCTGAGTTAACTTTCCTATAATCAATAAATATTCTATGTCCGGTTATGGTTCTTGTAGGAAGTAACTCACCTTTCTCATTTTTAATGACCGTGATACCCCCATTCTTTTGTACCACATGGACCGGAGAGACCCATGTGCTATCACTGATAGGGTATATCACATCAGCTTCTAAAAGTTTTGAGATCTCTTTCTTCACTACTTCTTTTAAGTTCGGGTTTCAGCGTTTTTGATGTTCAATGGAAGAAGTGTTTTCATTCTCTAAGTGAATCCTGTGAGTACAAAGCATTGGTGAAAGGCCCTTGATGTCACTTAGAGAGTACCCAATGGCCTTTCTATACTTCCTCAACTCCTTAAGGGGTGAGTTTAACTCATCATCACTCAGATTTTCATTCACAATGACAGGATAAGTGTGATTAGGTCCCAAGAAAGCGTACCTTAGCCCATTTGGAAGCTCCTTTAGGTCCACCTTTGGGGCTAGAAGCTCGCTCCGATCCTCATCGTGGCTTGTGTTGACGTTGCCATCCTCATTAGCCCCTTTTGAACCAAGTCATGAGCTTTCAGGCTGCCATCTTGAACTGTTGCTACCACTGAGATCGAGCCAGTCAGTCGATCTTCCTCTGGTTCTAGGCTGGATCAATTGCACTCTCTTGATTCACTTGCTCGATTTGATATGGATCGAGTAGGAGATCGATTCATGGAGTCGTTCTCTGAACAGATCGAATTTCCTCGATCGATTGTCTCATCGATCTTCTTCCGGGATCGAGTAACTTGGTCGATCTCCGGGTCGATCTCTAGGCACTCGCCTTAATCTTCTTTCACAACCTTGCGAGAATCGAGGATGTGTACATACTCCTGGGTCTGTTAACTCAAGAAACCATACTCCCCACACTCCTTTGTCAATGCAAGCTGTAGATGATCCTCTTGTGCCAACTCCTCAAGCAACTCATCAGCTAATTCATCCAAAGTTTCAATGTAGAATGCTTGTCCTTCAATGGTTGGCGTCTTCAAAACTTCATTGATATCAAAGTTCAGCTTGATGTCTTTGCCAAGGTGTAGTGAAATCTTGCCATTCTTCACGTCTATGATGGCTCCAGCAGTTGCTAGATAGGGTCTACCAAGGATTACAGGGTCCTTTGGTTCTTCATCCATTTCCAACACCACAAAATCTGTTGGCACATTCACATTGCTGATTCTCACGGGTAGGTCTTCAAGCAAGCCGACAGGGAGCCTTATACTTCTATCAGCCAGAATGAGAGAGATTCTACACTCCGTAAACTTGGTGAAACCTAGCTTTTTGGCAATGGAGTGGGGCATAAGATTAATGCTTGCACCAAGATCACATAAGCAGCTTTCAAACTTCGAAAGACCTAGTGCACAAGGTATAGTGAATGACCCCGGATCTCCTAGCTTCTTTGGTGCTATCTCTTTGTGGATTATTGCACTGAATTCTTGACTCAACACCAAGACTTCTTCACTCTCTTTATCCTTCTTAGCTAGGGTATCCTTCAAAAACTTAGCATACTTTGGCATCATTGCTAAACAATCAACCAAAGGCAGCTTAATCTCAACATTCCTGATGTGCTTCTCGAACAAGGCTTTATGCTTCTCAATCAGCTGTTTCTTGAAGCGTCCAGGGAAATGAAGCTTTGGTACATAGGGTGGAGGCACATAAGCTTCTTTCTCCTTGCTAACCTCCTACACTTTCTTCTCTACAACCGCTTCTTTGCCTTTCTTAGGTCTTGCAATCCAGACATTGTCAAACATGATCTCTTGATCATTTGAAAGTTTGCTCCGCCCTCCCTTTTGAACCACAATGTCCTCATTGTCTTCAGGTACAGACCTCGGTGGTAGCTCTTTCCCACTTCTCAAGGTAATAGCCTTGGCATATTCGTTAGGGTTGGCTTCACACTTCCCGGGTTAGCTTCCTTGACCGTTTGAACTAGCTTTTCCTTTCTCTAGCTGGCGTATCTTGTTGTTGAGATTAGTGATCTGAGTAGACACCTTAGTAAGAGAAGAGTCCAGCCTATTGTGCATATCAACAAATTTCTAATTTGTAGTTGCTTGGCTCTGAAGCAATTGTTGAAACATTGCTTGAATCGGATCTGGAGGTGGCTGTTGAGCTTGTTGCTGTTGAGGCACGAAACCTGGAGGAAACACAGGAGAGTAGTTCTTGTTTCCTTGCTGTTGCTGACCTTGGAAGTTCCCTTGTCTTTGCCCTTGGTACCCACTGTTTTGTGTAAACCCTCCTTTCTTATAAGGAACAAAAGGTTTGCCTTGCTGTGGAGGGTACACTTGATCTTCAGGGTTCTCCACATTGGTACTTTGGTAAGAGAGCAATACCAGAAAACAGCCCTTTTGCGTCGGAGATTTGCAAAGACGAATGGTGGTCGCAATTTGCGACGCGTTTGCGACGGATTTGCCAGAGAAAAATAGTGTCTCGCTAATCTGTCGCAACTTGCCACAGCAAAAGCCCGTCACAAACCGTACGCAGCTTTGCGACGAACTTGCAACCGATAGGGGTAATTGCGACGAACAAACAAGGCTGTCGCAAAGTATGTCGCAATTTGCGACGGGATGGTGAAGAAGAAATTGTGTCGCAACTTGCGACCAACTTGCGATGAATTTGCGTGGATACTCAAAGTAGGTGAACCACGTTTTACTCCCTTCCCACTATCCTAAGTAGTTAGGTACGGAGTCGCAAATCAGTCGGTTCTGTGTCACAAATCCTTCGCAAATTGCTCGCAATATTTTATGATGTCGCAAATCTGTCGCATTCGTCCGTCGTGAGGCCGTCGTAAAATTTCTGAATGTCTATAAATAGCCTTCGGGAGTTAGTGAAACAATCACAACATAAAGAAAGAAAGAATGAAAGAAAGAAAGAAAGAAAGAAAGAAAGAAAGAAAGAAAGAAAGAAAAGTAAAGAAAAAAATCTTATAGTGTTAAAAAAATAAGAAAATGATAGATTTTAAAAAAGAGAGAAAAGAGAAGTGCGAAAGAAATATTGAGAGAATGTCTTCAGAGCATAACATATATGCGTTATGATCGTGGATGTACAATCATCGAGATCCGGAGACCGGCGAGGTGACGAAAGAGTTTCAGGATGGGTTTCGAGCATTCTTATATCAGGCGGCAAACCAATCATTTGCAAGGGAAAACGGTAAAATATTCTGTCCATGTAGGAAGTGCAATAATGTGCCATATTTAGAAATTGATACCGTGAAGAAGCATGTATATAATAGAGGATTTATGCTGAACTATTATGTATGGTTTTTGCATGGGGAAGATAGTAGTGTTGCTACGGTTGGAAGTAGTAGTATGGGTCAGGGTTTAGAGCAGCCCAATTGTAATGTTGATTATGAACATTATGGGCAAAATATGATTGGAAATGTAGATGAAAGGTATCAACAAGGGAATAGGTTTCATGATATGGTTTTAGATGCAATGCATGAAGCTCCAGCAACCTCATTTGTTGATAGTATTAGGGAAGAACCCAACATAGATGCAAAAAGGTATTATGATATGTTAGATGCTGCTAATGAGCCTATCTACGATGGATGTAGAGAAGGGCAGTCAAAACTGTCATTGGCATCTAGAATGATGACAATTAACACTGATAATAATCTCTCTAAGGTTTGCATGGATTCGTGGGCTCAACTTTTCAAAGAGTACCTATAGGCTGATAATCTTTCTGCTGAGAATTATTATGAAATACAGAGGTTGGTTGCGGGTCTTGGCTTACCATCAGAAATGATTGATGTATGCATTGACAATTGCATGCTATTCTAGAAAGACGACGACAAGTTGCAGGAATGTCGATTTTGTGGTAAGCCGAGATATCAAGAAACTACTGGAAGAACTAGGGTTCCATACCAACGTATGTGGTACCTGCCAATCACTGAAAGATTGAAGCAGATATACCACTCAGAAAGGACGGTGTCGGCAATGAGATGACATGCAGAACATTCCACAGAGGATGGAGAGGTTACACATCCTTCAGATGCAAAGGCGTGGAAGCACTTTCAGACGGTATATTCAGACTTTGCTAGTGAGGTTAGAAATGTCTACCTTGGTTTATGTACTGATGGATTACTCCATTTGGTATGTCTGGGAGACAATATTCTCTATGGCCTGTCAACTTGACACCATACAATCTTCCTCCCGATATGTTTAGATGTATTTGTTGAATTATGCATTTTTTGTTCAATGAGTTGTTACTAATATTTAATTTTTTTGCAATTTTAGATGTCTAGAAATACATATTCTCAGTATGCTTCTCGGTTCACTCCTCACGGGTCTAGTTCGCAGGCGACTCCTACTGTTGTTCCCGAGACCCAACCCCCTCCACCTCCACCTCCACCGATAGGACGTTCTGCTGCGGATATTACTCATGATTTGGCAATCTGCACTCTTTTGGAGAGTCCCGATCATGACAAACTAATCCGCCTTGTACCAGACGGTCCTCATGGTACATTATGGTAAAATATTATTTTCTTCATTATTTTAATTATAATATATTTTATTTTGTTTCATTTTATATAATATGTATGTATTTTTTGCAGGTTTACGGATAGTTGCTTGGGTACTTCTATCCGTGAGATATTTTCGAGAGATCTTAAATGTGCAACTCCTAATGTTACTCTCACTTCTGAGGCCACTATTCAAAGGTGGTATGAGCAATTCGCGGTAAGTGTTATAAAGTTCTGATTTTTTATATATAATTTTTTTAAAATTTATTTTCACTCTTACTTATTCTAATTAATGTTTCACATTAAATTTTTAATTTTTGGCAGCAAAAATATCATTGGGACTGGGGCATCAATAGAAGAGTGTACGGTGAGTTCAAAGCGAAACTCAGGAAACGGATGACAGATCACATTGGCCGGTGGAAGGCGTAGTGGAAGCTCGAAGGAGATGATGCGAGGCCTGATTGGCTAGATCCGCTAGTCTGGGAGGGTCTAGTCCGGTATTGGTTAGATCCGGCAAACGAGAAGAGGAGTAGCAATTGACGCAAGGCTCGATACAGTGATCTCGACGGATATGGGATTTCTAAGCATCGTTCTGGTCAGACGTCTTTCACTGCCCGCGATCGAAAGATTGTAAGTTTTTTGAATTTATTTTTTATCAATCTAATTACATATTATTTAATTTTTATAATAAAATTTATTGTTTTTTTAGTCTCTACGGACCATAGTAGATATTCCGGATTTTCTAGCTGTCCTCGAGGAGACAAAACGCAAGCCGGATGGATCTTTTGTCGATGGATATTCGAAAAAGATCTACAAAGACGTCACTTCGAAGATGGCGGATATGAGTCAGGTAGATCCGGATGATCCCGAGGGTACACATGCCGAAGTGTTTGTAGCTGACAAGAACAAGATCTTTATTGAGGTAATTGTTATTTTAATTTTCGTCTTTTATAAATTTACATATAAATTTATTTTTTAAGATTTTATTTTATTTTGTAGGTTGCTCCCCATAAAAAGGGAAGAATATTCGGAGTCGATTTTTTGCAGTCCCAGATCAATTCTTCAGCTGTATTTGCTTCTTCTTCTTCTCACCCCGACACGAAGGCTATAAAGACTATTATCGAGGATCAGGCCGGTCAGCTTCAGACTCAGTCTCATAAGCTTGAGTTTCAATCTGAGAAGCTTTAGTTTCAATCTGAGAAGCTTGAGACTCAATCTGAAAAGATGAAGAGTTATGATATGCTCTTCGACTACCTGGCGGCGAAAGATCCACGTTTCCTCAGTTGAAAGCTAATATGGCAAGTACTTCAACTAATCCTTCCGAGTCGGATGTGTAGTTTATTTGCTTTTATGTCTTTTATTTACATTTGTTTTTGTAATGACTTAAATTTTTAACTTAAGTTTTAATTATATTTTATGTTTTATTTATAATTTTATTTGCATTTACAATATTTTTAATTTGATTTTTTAATATAATATAAAAATTTTTCTAATAATACTAATAATAAAGCAACGATATTACGACATCACAACTAATAAATTTGCGACGGATTTGCGACTTCCTGCTAATAAATTTGCGACGGCTTTGCGACTTCTCTTCTAATAAATTTGCGACGGCTTTGCGACTTCTCTTCTAATAATTTTGCGACGTCTTTGCGACTTCTCTTCTAATAATTTTACGACGGCTTTGCGACTTCTCTTCTAATAATTTTGCGACAGCTTTGCGACGGCTCGCCTCAATAATGCAGTTTGTATGTTGGCAAATGATGTCGCAAAGCCGTCGCAATAGGTACAAAATACCGGCAGCAACTTCCACACAACCCAGTCGCAATCTTTGCGTCCAATTTGCGACGACATGTTTTGCGACGAGTTTGCGAGATTTCTTCTCTGTCGTACTACTTGCGACGAAACGTTTCGTCGCAAAATTTGCGACAGATGTGTGTTGACTTTTCTCCGTCCCAAAATTTGCGACGGACTTGAGATGTTTTTGGATTTGCGGCTAAGGATTTGCGACGTTTTCTGTTTCGTCTGATTTTTGCGACGGGCTTGCGACATATACTTCCGACGCAAAAGACCTGTTTTCTTGTGGTGGAGGTTGTTGTTGCCTTGATACCCTTGAACATAGCCCTGTGGCTTGTTGTAGTTCTGACCTCCCACCCAATTCGCTTCTTCTTGGTTCAGCTCTAACTCATCTATAACAGCTTCAGCTTCTCCCACAAAGTGTACATGCATTTGATTTGCAAGTACTAACTTGTCTATCTTTTCATGGAGAGACTTCAGCTCCTTCTTGTTTGCCTCAAGGTCGGACCCTCTTGGTGCTCTATCATAGTCTTCAGCATAGTTCCCATCACTCAAAGCAAGATTCTCAATGAGCTCCATTCCCTCTTCTATATTTTGACAAACAAAGTTGCCTTTACTTGCCGTGTCTAGGAGCATGCGAATCTTGGGAAGATCTCCTCTATAGATGGTGCCCAAGAGTGTCTCTTACTGAAGCCGTGATGAGGACAAGCTATAGTGTAGTCTTTGAACCGCTCCATCGCTTCACTAAAGGTCTCATTCAGCCTTTGTGTAAAACCGCTGATTTCACTCCTTAGCCGAGCTGTTCTTGTACTTGAGAAGAACTTTGATAGAAACGCCTTCTTGCAATCAGCCCATGATGTTATAGTCCCCTGAGGTAAGGTCTTCTCCCAATGCCTTGCTTTATCCCGAAGTGAAAAAGGGAAAAGCCTAAGCTTGAAGTTCTCCTCCGGGATCCCATTGATCTTTATCATTCCGTAAACTTGCTCAAAGCTGTCAAGATGCTCCAAAGGGTTCTCCATTGCAAGCCCATGGAACTTGTTGTTCTGCACCATTGAGATGAAGCCTGGCTTGATCTCGAAGTTGTTGTTTTGCACTGGTGGAGGAGTGATACCAAAGCGATTATGATGAATGTTTGGTGCATCACCCGCAACAATGATTCTTGGTTGCCTTAAGGCGTTGTTAGGGTTTCCATTACCCCTTCCAGCAGCAGCACGGTGAGCTGGAGCCTCAGCTTGGTCTTGCTCAGCCATGACCTCAAAGGCAAGAATATCTGGTTGCAATATCTCCTCAAAGTGTTGTTCTTGTTCTCTTGCCCTTCTTTCTTTTGCATTTCCAAGTTGATGGATGTTGTCTAGAGGTTGTAGTAGATTGTTGTGACCACTAGAACTCAAATTCATGTACCTGAGAAGACAAGTGTGAAGGTATAGAGATTAGTAACTAAAGTAAAAACAAAAACTTAGTATCCACTAAGGTCCAAATCCTAATACTTTCAACTCAAACCCAAGTTGGCAACGGCGCCATTTGATAAACAGGATTTTTGCAAGCTAAATTATCAAAGCCCAAACCACAGTTTATGATGTAGTGTAGTGGTGAGGGTGTCAATCCAGCCTAGGCTGATGAAAGCTACTAAGAATGCAAGAGCAAAGCAAATCTAAGTGAATTCGGGTAAATGGAGGAGAAAATCGATAAAATTAAATGCAAGTGCCAAATGACCAAGAAAACTATTTTAAAATCCCCTCTTAAGGGTTAAACAACTAGCAGAGGACTTCTAGGAATTTAAAATGCAAGAATACTAATTTATAACAGTGGAACAATGACTTTCAAGACTAAAGATGCAAACTTTATAACTAAAGGATGATGATTTAAAGGTTTTGAAAAGCTAAAAAGAGGATGTAAGGTTGAGGGTCATATTAAGAAGGTTCAAGATTCAAGCTTGGATTTTGAGAACATTAGATCAACACATTTTGTGCTATCTCTAAGCCTTGAGAAGCTAAAAGAGGTTTATCCATGGCGTGTGGTATAAACCATTTCCTCAACCTCTCCTCCTAACCCATGGCGTATATTGGAAAAAGAGGTTGAAGAACATTAAGCATAGATCTCAAATAATGGTCTAACTAGCTCCCTAAGCATCCATGGCGTTTGGGAAAGGACGAGCTAGTCTCTTGGATTTGGTTTTAAGAGATTCCTGAATCCCGGCAAGGTAAGGAGATCTTTGAGATCATAAAGATCTTTCCCAAGTCTCTCTAAGCATTAAGAGCCCAAATCCAAGAATACTATAGATTAAGAACAAGAAAAAGTCCCAAGCTTTAAACCCTTTAAACCCTCTTAATCGCCCCAACCTTAAACCCAAAGGAGACTACTCACTACACATGATTAAAACCGATGGAAATGCAAAGCAAAGAAAGATAATCATGATTAAGGAATCAAGGTTAAAGAAATAATTAATGATCAAAGCAAGATTAAGAGTTTACAAAACTAAAAAAACTTGAAAACTAGAACAATGGCGATAAGCCTAAAGGAATGCTCGAAAAAGTAAACTGGTATGTGACAAAATGAATGGTTCACACCATATTGCCTAAAATAGCCAAACAAAGAAAATGGTCCCCTTACTACATGCCAAAAGTGAGCTGTCCGGATAAGGTTCTAGAGATCGACTTGGGTGATCGATCTCTAGCTCGATCTTCTTCATGGATCGTCCTCCTTTGCTCGATCTTCGGGTCCATTCGGTTGGGTGGATCGAGTGCTTCCTTTGATCTTCTACTCGATCCTTGGGTGATCGAGTCTTTAGCTCGATCTGGCTCTCGTTCTGCATAGCTTAGTCCACGTCCGTACTCACGATCGATCACCTTGGTCGATCTTGGTCTTGATCCTCCTTCTTGAAATGACTTGAGTCACTCGATCTTCTGGTCGATCTCATCTAGATTGACCTGCCTAGTGCGATCCGCACCTCGATCTCGGTTCCTTTGCTGCATGGCTGAGTTCTTCCAAGTGTCCACAGGCTCCCTCTCGATCCTTAGCATGTCCACGCAACCTCCAGAGCTCCAGTGTATCCAAAATAACTTGAATATGATGCAATAATGCAAGAAATTTGCAACGGCTAATGCAAAGTGCACTTAGGACCTAAAATGAGACAAATGGTGAAAACCTAGCCTATTATGTAAGATGAATGCATGAAAACTACTCTAAATACATGCTAAATATGTGAAATATATGAGTATATCAACTCCCCCAAACTTGCCTTTTGCTTGCCTTCAAGCAAACAAAATTCAAGAAAGGAAGAGAGGTTTTAAAAATGGGAGCTGAAATTTTTTGACAAGTGTTTTTCAAATGAATTAATTCAATGGTCCTAGTTCTTAATCCTAAGATGCAATGCACAAACTCATACTCCAAAGAACTTAGCCATATTCATCACATGTTGAATCTCAAATCATGACTCTCATATTCCAAACAATCCAAGAATCATAACCTTTAACATTTATTAAGATCAAACCGTGAATCACACTTATGCATTTTAAAACCGAATACATTTGGCTTAGGGACAAAGGTTATGAGATAGGAATGATCTCATTTAAGCTGGTACATCAAGCAATGGGTTATCTCAAAAAGGAATGAACTTATGCATAATGCTAAAGGTAAAGGCAATTGATGCATACATGACTAGACTCTCATCTACCCATATACACTAACAATGATCCTAAAACCCTCTCTCATTTTTTCTCCTTTTTCTTTTCAAGCTTACTCACCCTCTAGAGACTACCAATAAAGAACAAGCATTACCCAAATAAACTCAAATCTCAACCTTTCTTATAGCTATTGCGATGGTCTTATACATAAACTTAGCTCTTTTCTTATTATTTTGATAGCTCTCTTCTAAGATATATGTATATTTTTTTAAAACATTTGGCATTTGGCTCTTTTCATTTTTTTCTTTTCTTTTTGAGAGCTATCTCTTTTCTTTTAAACTAGAGCTTTTATACAAAACATTTCATGACCATCCACTTAAAACTATGAAACCCTTTTATTTCAAATTCCCAACACCAACACTTTTCAAAACTGAAACCAAATAAACAAAAGCAACAACACCCATGAATCCCCGCCCCAAAACAACCCTAAAACTAGCTTCAAAATGCAAGCTAGCAATCATATGAGAGACTAATCATGTCGCCTAAACCAACCACTTTAATGCAACTTCAAACCGAAAATAAGGCCTCACAATGATGTCACACAAGAAAATTGGCTTGAAAGGAGGATAAGGGTCAAGGTGAGGAGTTCTATTCAGGCTTACAAGAGAGTGGTGAAAAGGGAAAAGAAAGCCTAAATATGTATATGTGATCCATGTATCCTTTTTCAAATGCACAAGTATGATAATATAATAATTCCAAATTAAGGTTCTCACTTGATAGGAAAGGATTCAATTCATGAATGTTCAACTTAAGCCACGAAAATCAAAACAAATGATCCAAATATGGTTAGAGCTTACTTTCAAAGTTTGAACAAAGCATCAAAGAACTACTAACTAGGGCCACTGAGATCGAGCCAGTCAGTCGATCTTCCTCTGGTTCTAGGCTGGATCGATTGCACTCTCTTGATTCGCTTGCTTGATTTGATATGGATCGAGTAGGAGATCGATTAACGGAGTCGTTCTCTGAACAGATCGAATTGCCTCGGTTAATTGTCCAATCGATCTTCTTCCTGGATCGAGTAACTTGGTCGATCTCCGGGTCGATCTCTAGGCACTCGCCTTAATCATCTTTCACAACCTTGCGAGAATCGAGGATGTGTACATACTCCTGGGTCTGTTAACTCAAGAAACCATACTCCCCACACTCCTTTGTCAATGCCAGCTGTAGATGATCCTCTTGTGCCAACTCCTCAAGCAACTCATCAGCCAATTCATCCAAAGTTTCAATATAGAACGCTTGTCCTTCAATGGTTGGAGTCTTCAAAACTTCATTGATATCAAAGTTCAGCTTGATGTCTTTGCCAAGGTGTAGTGAAATCTTGCCATTCTTCACGTCTATGATGGCTCCAGCAGTTGCTAGATAAGGTCTACCAAGGATTACAGGGTCCTTTGGTTCTTCATCCATTTCCAACACCACAAAATCTGTTGGCACATTCACATTGCTGATTCTCACGGGTAGGTCTTCAAGCAAGCCGACAGGGAGCCTTATACTTCTATCAGCCAGAATGAGAGAGATTCTACACTCCGTAAACTTGGTGAAACCTAGCTTTTTGGCAATGGAGTGGGGCATAAGATTAATGCTTGCACCAAGATCACATAAGCAGCTTTCAAACTTCGAAGGACCTAGTGCACAAGGTATAATGAATGACCCCGGATCTCCTAGCTTCTTTGGTGCTATCTCTTTGTGGATTATTGCACTGAATTCTTGACTCAACACCTAGACTTCTTCACTCTCTTTATCCTTCTTAGCTAGGGTCTTTATGCTTCTCAATCAGCTTTTTCTTGAAGCGTCCAGGGAAATGAAGCTTTGGTACATAGGGTGAAGGCACATAAGCTTCTTTCTCCTTGATAACCTCCTACACTTTCTTCTCTACAACCGCTTTTTTGCCTTTCTTAGCTCTTGCAATCCAAACATTGTCAAATGTGATCTCTTGATCATTTGAAAGTTTGCTCTCCCTCCCTTTTGAACCACAATGTCCTCATTGTCTTTAGGTACAGACCTTGGTGGTAGCTCTTTCCCACTTCTCAAGGTAATAGCGTTGGCATACTCCATAGGGTTGGCTTCACACTTCCCGGGTTAGCTTCCTTGACCGCTTGAACTAGCTTTTCCTTTCTCTAGCTGGCGTATCTTGTTGTTGAGGTTAGTGATCTGAGTAGACACCTCAGTTAGAGAAGAGTCCAGCCTATTGTGCATATCAACAAATTTCTGATTTGTAGTTGCTTGGCCCTGAAGCAATTGTTGAAACATTGCTTGAATCGGATCTGGAGGTGGCTGTTGAGCTTGTTGCTGTTGAGGCACGAAACCAGGAGGAAACACAGGAGAGTAGTTCTTGTTTCCTTGCTGTTGCTGACGTTGGAAGTTCCCTTGTCTTTGCCCTTGGTACCCACTGTTTTGTGTAAACCCTCCTTTCTTATAAGGAACAAAAGGTTTGCCTTGCTATGGAGGGTACACTTGATCTTCAGGGTTCTCCACATTGGTACTTTGGTAAGAGAGCAATACAAGAAAACAGCCCTTTTGCGTCGGAAATATACAAAGACGAATGGTGGTCGCAATTTGCGACGCGTTTGCGACGGATTTGCCAGAGAAAAATAGTGTCTCGCTAATCCGTCGCAACTAGCAACAGCAAAAGCCCGTCGCAAACCGACCGCAGCTTTGCGATGAAATTGCGACGAACTTGCAACTGATAGGGGTAATTGCAACGAACAAACAAGGCGGTCGCAAAGTATGTCGCAATTTGCGACGGGATGGTGAAGAAGAAATTGTATCGCAACCTTGCGACGAATTTGCGTGGGTACTCAAAGTAGGTGAACCATGTTTTACTCCCTTCCCACTGGCCTAAGTAGTTAGGTACGGAGTCGCAAATTAGTCGGTTCTGTGTCACAAATCCGTTGCAAATTACTCGCAATATTTTATGATGTCGCAAATCTGTCGCATTCGTCTGTCGCGAGGCCGTCGCAAAATTTCTGAATGTCTATAAATAGCCTTCGAGAGTTAGTGAAACAATCACAACATAAAGAAAGAAAGAATGAAGGAAAGAAAGAAAGAAAGAAAGAAAAAAAGAAAGAAAGAAAGAAAAGTAAAGAAAAAAATCTTATAGTGTTAAAAATATAAGAAAAGGATAGATTTTTAAAAAGAGAGAAAAGAGAAGTGAGAAAAAAATATTGAGAGAATGTCTTCAGAGCATATCATATACGCGTTACGATCGTGGATGTACAATCATCGAGATCCGGAGACCGGCGAGGTGACGAAAGAGTTTCAGGATGGGTTTCGAGCATTCTTATATCAGGCGACAAACCAATCATTTGCAAGAGAAAACGGTAAAATATTCTGTCCATGTAGGAAGTGCAAGAATGTGCCATATTTAAAAATTGATACCGTGAAGAAGCATGTATATAATAGAGGATTTATGCCGAACTATTATGTATGGCTTTTGCATGGGGAAGATAGTAGTGTTGCTACGGTTGGAAGTAGTAGTATGGGTCAGGGTTTAGAGCAGCCCAATTATAATGTTGATTATGAACATTATGGGCAAAATATGATTGGAAATGCAGATGAAGGGTATCAACAAGGGAATAGGTTTCATGATATGGTTTTAGATGCAATGCATGAAGCTACAGCAACCTCATTTGTTGATAATATTAGGGAAGAACCCAACGTAGATGCAAAAAGGTTTTATGATATGTTAGATACTGCTAATGAGCCTATCTACGATGGATGTAGAGAAGGGCAGTCGAAACTGTCATTGACATCTAGAATGATGACAATTAACACTGATGATAATCTCTCTGAGGATTGCATGGATTCGTGGGCTCAACTTTTCAAAGAGTATTATTTGGTTGCGGGTCTTGGCTTACCGTCAGAAATGATTGATGTATGCATTGACAATTGCATGCTATTCTGGAAAGACGACGACAAGCTGCAGGAATGTCGATTTTGTGGTAAGCCGAGATATCAAGAAACTACTGGAAGAACTCGGGTTCCATACCAACGTATGTGGTACCTGCCAATCACTGAAAGATTAAAGCGGTTATACCACTCAGAAAGGACGGTGTCGGCAATGAGATGGCATGCAGAACATTCCACAGAGGATGGAGAGGTTACACATCCTTTAGATGCAAAGGCGTGGAAGCACTTTCAGACGGTATATTCAGACTTTGCTAGTGAGGTTAGAAATGTCTACCTTGGTTTATGTACTGATGGATTACTCCATTTGGTATGTCTGGGAGACAATATTCTCTATGGCCTGTCAACTTGACACCATACAATCTTCCTCCCGATATGTTTAGATGTATTTGTTGAATTATGCATTTTTTTTCAATGAGTTGTTACTAATATTTAATTTTTTTGCAATTTTAGATGTCTAGAAATACATATTCTCAGTATGCTTCTCGGTTCACTCCTCACGGATCTAGTTCGCAGGCGACTCCTACTGTTGTTCCCGAGACCCAACCCCCTCCACCTCCACCGATAGGACGTTCTGCTGCGGATATTGCTCATGATTTGGCAATCTGCACTCTTTTGGAGAGTCCCGATCATGACAAACTAATCCGCCTTGTACCAGACGGTCCTCATGGTACATTATGGTAAAATATTATTTTCTTCATTATTTTAATTATAATATATTTTATTTTGTTTCATTTTATATAATATGTATGTATTTTTTGCAGGTTTACGGATTGTTGCTTGGGTACTTCTATCCGTGAGATATTTTCGAGAGATCTTAAATGTGCAACTCCTAATGTTACTCTCACTTATGAGGCCACTATTCAAAGGTGGTATGAGCAATTCGCGGTAAGTGTTATAAAGTTCTGATTTTTTATATATAATTTTTTTAAAATTTATTTTTACTCTTACTTATTGTAATTAATGTTTCACATTAAATTTTTTATTTTTGGCAGCAAAAATATCATTGGGACTGGGGCATCAATAGAAGAGTGTACGGTGAGTTCAAAGCGAAACTCAGGAAACGGATGACAGATCACATTGGCCGGTGGAAGGCGAAGTGGAAGCTCGAAGGAGATGATGCGAGGCCTGATTGGCTAGATCCGCTAGTCTGGGAGGGTCTAGTCCGGTATTGGTTAGATCCGGCAAACGAGAAGAGAAGTAGCAATTAACGCAAGGCTCGATACAGTGATCTCGACGGATATGGGATTTCTAAGCATCGTTCTGGTCAGACGTCTTTCACTGCCCGCGATCGAAACATTGTAAGTTTTTTGAATTTATTTTTTATCAATCTAATTACATATTATTTAATTTTTATAATAATATTTATTATTTTTTTAGTCTCTACGGACCGTAGTAGATATTCCGGATTTTCTAGCTGTCCTCGAGGAGACAAAACGCAAGCCGGATGGATCTTTTGTCGATGGATATTCGAAAAAGATCTACAAAGACGTCACTTCGAAGATGGCGGATATGAGTCAGGTAGATCCGGATGATCCCCAGGGTACACATGCCGAAGTGTTTGTAGCTGACAAGAACAAGATCTTTATTGAGGTAATTGTTATTTTAATTTTCGTATTTTATAAATTTACATATAAATTTATTTTTTAAGATTTTATTTTATTTTGCAGGTTGCTCCCCATAAAAAGGGATGAATATTCGGAGTCGATTTTTTGCAGTCCCAGATCAATTCTTCAGCTGTATTTGCTTCTTCTTCATCTTACCCCGACACGGAGGCTATAAAGACTATTATCGAGGATCAGGCCGGTCAGCTTCAGACTCAGTCTCATAAGCTTGAGTTTCAATCTGAGAAGCTTTAGTTTCAATCTGAGAAGCTTGAGACTCAATCTGAAAAGATGAAGAGTTATGATATGCTCTTCGACTACCTGGCGGCGAAAGATCCACGTTTCCTCAGTTGAAAGCTAATATGGCAAGTACTTCGACTAATCCTTCCGAGTCGGATGTGTAGTTTATTTGCTTTTATGTCTTTTATTTACATTTGTTTTTGTAATGACTTAAATTTTTAACTTAAGTTTTAATTATATTTTATGTTTTATTTATAATTTTATTTGCATTTCCAATATTTTTAATTTGATTTTTTTAATATAATATAAAAATTTTACTAATAATACTAATAATAATGCGACGATATTGCAACATCACAACTAATAAATTTACGACGGATTTGCGACTTCCTGCTAATAAATTTGCGACGGCTTTGCGACTTCTCTTCTAATAAATTTGCGACGGTTTTGCGACTTCTCTTCTAATAATTTTGCGACGGCTTTGCGACTTCTCTTCTAATAATTTTACGACGGCTTTGCGACTTCTCTTCTAATAATTTTGCGACAGCTTTGCGACGGCTCGCCTCAATAATGCAGTTTGTATGTTGGCAAATGATGTCGCAAAGCCGTCGCAATAGGTACAAAATACCGGCAGCAACTTCCACACAACCCAGTCGCAATCTTTGCGTCCAATTTGCGACGACATGTTTTGCGACGAGTTTGCGAGATTTCTTCTATGTCGTACTACTTGCGACGAAACGTTTCGTCGCAAAATTTGCGACAGATGTGTGTTGACTTTTCTCCGTCCCAAAATTTGCGACGGACTTGAGACGTTTTTGGATTTGCGGCTAAGGATTTGCGACGTTTTCTGTTTCGTCTGATTTTTACGACGGGCTTGCGACATATACTTCCGACGCAAAATACCTGTTTTCTTGTAGTGGAGGTTGTTGTTGCCTTGATACCCTTGAACATAGCCCTGTGGCTTGTTGTAGTTCTGACCTCCCACCCAATTCGCTTCTTCTTGGTTCAGCTCTAACTCATCTATAACAGCTTCAGCTTCTTCCACAAAGTGTACATGCTTTAGATTTGCAAGTACTAACTTGTCAATCTTTTCATGGAGAGACTTCAGCTCCTTCTTGTTTGCCTCAAGGTCGGCCCCTCTTGGTGCTCTATCATAGTCTTCAGCATAGTTCCCATCACTCAAAGCAAGATTCTCAATGAGCTCCATTCCCTCTTCTACATTTTGACAAACAAAGTTGCCTTTACTTGCCGTGTCTAGGAGCATGCGAATCTTGGGAAGAGCTCCTCTATAGATGGTGCCCAAGAGTGTCTCTTACTGAAGCCGTGATGAGGACAAGCTATAGTGTAGTCTTTGAACCGCTCCATCGCTTCACTAAAGGTCTCATTCAGCCTTTGTGTAAAACCGCTGATTTCACTCCTTAGCCGAGCTGTTCTTGTACTTGAGAAGAACTTTGATAGAATCGCCTTCTTGCAATCAGCCCATGATGTTATAGTCCCCTGAGGTAAGGTCTTCTCCCAATGCCTTGCTTTATCCGAAGTGAAAAAGGGAAAAGCCTAAGCTTGAAGTTCTCCTCCGGGATCCCATTATTCTTGCTCAAAGCTGTCAAGATGCTCCAAAGGGTTCTCCATTGCAAGCCCATGGAACTTGTTGTTCTGCACCATTGAGATGAAGCCTGGCTTGATCTCGAAGTTGTTGTTTTTCACTGGTGGAGGAGTGATACCAAAGCGATTATGATGAATGTTTGGTGCATCACCCGCACCAATGATTCTTGGTTGCCTTAGGGCGTGGTTAGGGTTTCCATTACCCCTTCCAGCAGCAGCACGGTGAGCTGGAGCCTCAGCTTGGTCTTGCTCAGCCATGACTCAAAGGCAAGAAGATCTGGTTGCAATATCTCCTCAAAGTGTTGTTCTTGTTCTCTTGCCCTTCTTTCTTTTGCATTTCAAAGTTGATGGATGTTGTCTAGAGGTTGTAGTAGATTGTTGTGACCACTAGAACTCAAATTCATGTACCTGAGAAGACAAGTGTGAAGGTATAGAGATTAGGAACTAAAGTAAAAACAAAAACTTAGTATCCACTAAGGTCCAAATCCTAATACTTTCAACTCAAACCCAAGTTGGCAACGGCGCCATTTGATAAACAGGATTTTTGCAAGCTAAATTATCAAAGCCCAAACCACAGTTTATGATGTAGTGTAGTGGTGAGGGTGTCAATCCAGCCTAGGCTGATGAAAGCTACTAAGAATGCAAGAGCAAAGCAAATCTAAGTGAATTCGGGTAAATGGAGGAGAAAATCGATAAAACTAAATGCAAGTGCCAAATGACCAAGAAAACTATTTTAAAATCCCCTCTTAAGGGTTAAACAACTAGCAGAGGACTTCTAGGAATTTAAAATGCAAGAATACTAATTTATAACAGTGGAATAATGACTTTCAAGACTAAAGATGCAAACTTTATAACTAAAGGATGATGATTTAAAGGTTTTGAAAAGCTAAAAAGAGGATCTAAGGTTGAGGGTCATATTAAGAAGGTTCAAGATTCAAGCTTGGGTTTTGAGAACATTAGATCAACACATTTTGTGCTATCTCTAAGCCTTGAGAAGCTAAAAGAGGTTTATCCATGGCGTGTGGTATAAACCATTTCCTCAACCTCTCCTCCTAACCCATGGCGTATATTGGAAAAAGAGGTTGAAGAACATTAAGCATAGATCTCAAATAATGGTCTAACTAGCTCCCTAAGCATCCATGGCGTTTGGGAAAGGACGAGCTAGTCTCTTGGATTTGGTTTTAAGAGATTCCTGAATCCCGGCAAGGTAAGGAGATCTTTGAGATCATAAAGATCTTTCCCAAGTCTCTCTAAGCATTAAGAGCCCAAATCCAAGAATACTATAGATTAAGAACAAGAAAAAGTCCCAAGCTTTAAACCCTTTAAACCCTCTTAATCGCCCCAACCTTAAACCCAAAGGAGACTACTCACTACACATGATTAAAACCGATGGAAATGCAAAGCAAAGAAAGATAAGCATGATTAAGGAATCAAAGTTAAAGAAATAATTAATGATCAAAGCAAGATTAAGAGTTTACAAAACCAAAAAAACTTGAAAACTAGAACAATGGCGATAAGCCTAAAGGAATGCTCGAAAAAGTAAACTGGTATGTGACAAAATGAATGGTTCACACCATATTGCCTAAAATTGCCAAACAAAGAAAATGGTCCCCTCACTACATGCCAAAAGTGAGCTGTCCGGATAAGGTTATAGAGATCGACTTGGATGATCGATCTCTAGCTCGATCTTCTTCATAGATCGTCCTCCTTTGCTCGATCTTCGGGTCCATTCGGTTGGGTGGATCGAGTGCTTCCTTTGATCTTCTACTCGATCCTTGGGTGATCGAGTCTTTAGCTCGATCTGGCTCTCGTTCTGCATAGCTTAGTCCACGTCCGTACTCACGATCGATCACCTTGGTCGATCTTGGTCTTGATCCTCCTTCTTGAAATGACTTGAGTCACTCGATCTTCTGGTCGATCTCATCTAGATCGACCTGCCTAGTGCGATCCGCACCTCGATCTCGGTTCCTTTGCTGCATGGCTGAGTTCTTCCAAGTGTCCACAGGCTCCCTCTCGATCCTTAGCATGTCCACGCAACCTCCAGAGCTCCAGTGTATCCAAAACAACTTGAATATGATGCAAGAATGCAAGAAATTTGCAACGGCTAATGCAAAGTGCACTTAGGACCTAAAATGAGACAAATGGTGAAAACCTAGCCTATTATGTAAGATGAATGCATGAAAACTACTCTAAATACATGCTAAATATGTGAAATATATGAGTATATCAACTCCCCCAAACTTGCCTTTTGCTTGCCCTCAAGCAAACAAAATTCAAGAAAGGAAGAGAGGTTTTAAAAATGGGAGCTGAAATTTTTTGACAAGTGTTTTTCAAATGAATTAATTCAATGGTCCTAGTTCTTAATCCTAAGATGCAATGCACAAACTCATACTCCAAAGAACTTAGCCATATTCATCACATGTTGAATCTCAAATCATGACTCTCATATTCCAAACAATCCAAGAATCATAACCTTTAACATTTCTTAAGATCAAACCGTGAATCACACTTATGCATTTTAAAACCGAATACATTTGGCTTAGGGACAAAGGTTATGAGATAAGAATGATCTCATTTAAGCTGGTACATCAAGCAATGGGTTATCTCAAAAAGGAATGAACTTATGCATAATGCTAAAGGTAAAGGCAATTGATGCATACATGACTAGACTCTCATCTACCCATATACACTAACAATGATCCTAAAACCCTCTCTCATTTTTTCTCCTTTTTCTTTTCAAGCTTACTCACCCTCTAGAGACTACCAATAAAGAACAAGCATTACCCAAATAAACTCAAATCTCAACCTTTCTTATAGCTATTGCGATGGTCTTATACATAAACTTAGCTCTTTTCTTATTATTTTGATAGCTCTCTTCTAAGATATATATATATTTTTTTAAAACATTTGGCATTTGGCTCTTTTCATTTTTTTCTTTTCTTTTTGGGAGCTATCTCTTTTCTTTTAAACTAGAGCTTTTATACAAAACATTTCATGACCATCCACTTAAGACTATGAAACCCTTTTATTTCAAATTTCCAACACCAACACTTTTCAAAACTGAAACCAAATAAACAAAAGCAACAACACCCATGAATCCCCGCCCCAAAACAACCCTAAAACTAGCTTCAAAATGCAAAGCTAGCAATCATATGAGAGCCTAATCATGTCGCCTAAACCTACCACTTTAATGCAACTTCAAACCGAAAATAAGGCCTCACAATGATGTCACACAAGAAAATTGGCTTTAAAGGAGGATAAGGGTCAAGGTGAGGAGTTCTATTCAGGCTTACAAGAGAGTGGTGACAAGGGAAAAGAAAGCCTAAATATGTATATGTGATCCATGTATCCTTTTTCAAATGCACAAGTATGATAATATAATAATTCCAAATTAAGGTTCTCACTTGATAGGAAAGGATTCAATTCATGAATGTTCAACTTAAGCCACGAAAATCAAAACAAATGATCCAAATATGGTTAGAGCTTACTTTCAAAGTTTGAACAAAGCATCAAAGAACTACTAACTAGGGCCACTGAGATCGCGCCAGTCAGTCGATCTTCCTCTGGTTCTAGGCTGGATCGATTGCACTCTCTTGATTCGCTTGCTCGATTTGATATGGATCGAGTAGGAGATCGATTCACGGAGTCGTTCTCTGAACAGATCGAATTGCCTCGGTTGATTGTCCAATCGATCTTCTTCCTGGATCGAGTAACTTGGTCGATCTCCGGGTCGATCTCTAGGCACTCGCCTTAATCTTCTTTCACAACCTTGCGAGAATCGAGGATGTGTACATACTCCTGGGTCTGTTAACTCAAGAAACCATACTCCCCACACTCCTTTGTCAATGCCAGCTGTAGATGATCCTCTTGTGCCAACTCCTCAAGCAACTCATCAGCCAATTCATCCAAAGTTTCAATGTAGAACGCTTGTCCTTCAATGGTTGGCGTCTTCAAAACTTCATTGATATCAAAGTTCAGCTTGATGTCTTTGCCAAGGTGTAGTGAAATCTTGCCATTCTTCACGTCTATGATGGCTCAAGCAGTTACTAGATAGGGTCTACCAAGGATTACAAGGTCCTTTGGTTCTTCATCCATTTCCAAAACCACAAAATCTGTTGGCACATTGACATTGCTGATTCTCACGGGTAGTTCTTCAAGCAAGCCGACAGGGAGCCTTATACTTCTATCAGCCAGAATGAGAGAGATTCTACACTCCGTAAACTTGGTGAAACCTAGCTTTTTGGCAATGGAGTGGGGCATAAGATTAATGCTTGCACCAAGATCACATAAGCAGCTTTCAAACTTCGAAGGACCTAGTGCACAAGGTATAATGAATGACCCCGGATCTCCTAGCTTCTTTGGTGCTATCTCTTTGTGGATTATTGCACTGAATTCTTGACTCAACACCTAGACTTCTTCACTCTCTTTATCCTTCTTAGCTAGGGTCTTTATGCTTCTCAATCAGCTGTTTCTTGAAGCGTCCAGGGAAATGAAACTTTGGTACATAGGGTGGAGGCACATAAGCTTCTTTCTCCTTGCTAACCTCCTACACTTTCTTCTCTACAACCGATTTTCTGCCTTTCTTAGCTCTTGCAATCCAGACATTGTCAAATGTGATCTCTTGATCATTTGAAAGTTTGCTCTCCCTCCCTTTTGAACCACAATGTCCTCATTGTCTTTAGGTACAGACCTTGGTGGTAGCTCTTTCCCACTTCTCAAGGTAATAGCGTTGGCATACTCCATAGGGTTGGCTTCACACTTCCCGGGTTAGCTTCCTTGACCGCTTGAACTAGATTTTCCTTTCTCTAGCTGGCGTATCTTGTTGTTGAGGTTAGTGATCTGAGTAGACACCTCAGTAAGAGAAGAGTCCAGCCTATTGTGCATATCAACAAATTTATGATTTGTAGTTGCTTGGCCCTGAAGCAATTGTTGAAACATTGCTTGAATCGGATCTGGAGGTGGCTGTTGAGCTTGTTGCTGTTGAGGCACGAAACCAGGAGGAAACACAGGAGAGTAGTTCTTGTTTCCTTGCTGTTGCTGACCTTGGAAGTTCCCTTGTCTTTGCCCTTGGTACCCACTGTTTTGTGTAATCCTTTCTTATAAGGAACAAGAGATTTGCCTTGCTGTGGAGGGTACACTTGATCTTCAGGGTTCTCCACATTGGTACTTTGGTAAGAGAGCAATACAAGAAAACAGCCCTTTTGCGTCGGAAATTTACAAAGACGAATGGTGGTCGCAATTTGCGACGCGTTTGCGACGGATTTGCCAGAGAAAAATAGTGTCTCGCTAATCCGTCGCAACTAGCGACAGCAAAAGCCCGTCGCAAACCGACCGCAGCTTTGCGATGAGATTGCGACGAACTTGCAACCGATAGGGGTAATTGCAACGAACAAACAAGGCGGTCGCAAAGTATGTCGCAATTTGCGACGGGATGGTGAAGAAGAAATTGTATCGCAACCTTGCGACCAACTTGCGACGAATTTGCGTGGGTACTCAAAGTAGGTGAACCATGTTTTACTCCCTTCCCACTGGCCTAAGTAGTTAGGTACGGAGTCACAAATAAGTCGGTTCTGTGTCACAAATCCGTTGCAAATTGCTCGCAATATTTTATGATGTCGTAAATCTGTCGCATTCGTCTGTCGCGAGGCCGTCGCAAAATTTCTGAATGTCTATAAATAGCCTTCGGGAGTTAGTGAAACAATCACAACATAAAGAAAGAAAGAATGAAAGAAAGAAAGAAAGAAAGAAAGAAAAAAAGAAAGAAAGAAAGAAAAGTAAAGAAAAAAATCTTATAGTGTTAAAAATATAAGAAAAGGATAGATTTTTAAAAAGAGAGAAAAGAGAAGTGAGAAAAAAATATTGAGAGAATGTCTTCAGAGCATATCATATACGCGTTACGATCGTGGATGTACAATCATCGAGATCCGGAGACCGGCGAGGTGACGAAAGAGTTTCAGGATGGGTTTCGAGCATTCTTATATCAGGCGACAAACCAATCATTTGCAAGAGAAAACGGTAAAATATTCTGTCCATGTAGGAAGTGCAAGAATGTGCCATATTTAGAAATTGATACCGTGAAGAAGCATGTATATAATAGAGGATTTATGCCGAACTATTATGTATGGTTTTTGCATGGGGAAGATAGTAGTGTTGCTACGGTTGGAAGTAGTAGTATGGGTCAGGGTTTAGAGCAGCCCAATTATAATGTTGATTATGAACATTATGGGCAAAATATGATTGGAAATGCAGATGAAGGGTATCAACAAGGGAATAGGTTTCATGATATGGTTTTAGATGCAATGCATGAAGCTCCAGCAACCTCATTTGTTGATAATATTAGGGAAGAACCCAACGTAGATGCAAAAAGGTTTTATGATGTGTTAGATACTGCTAATGAGCCTATCTACGATGGATGTAGAGAAGGGCAGTCGAAACTGTCATTGACATCTAGAATGATGACAATTAACACTAATAATAATCTCTCTTAGGATTGCATGGATTCGTGGGCTCAACTTTTCAAAGAGTATTATTTGGTTGCAGGTCTTGGCTTACCATCAGAAATGATTGATGTATGCATTGACAATTGCATGCTATTCTGGAAAGACGACGACAAGCTGCAGGAATGTCGATTTTGTGGTAAGCCGAGATATCAAGAAACTACTGGAAGAACTCGGATTCCATACCAACGTATGTGGTACCTGCCAATCACTGAAAGATTAAAGCGGTTATACCACTCAGAAAGGACGGTGTCGGCAATGAGATGGCATGCAGAACATTCCACAGAGGATGGAGAGGTTACACATCCTTCAGATGCAAAGGCGTGGAAGCACTTTCAGACGGTATATTCAGACTTTGCTAGTGAGGTTAGAAATGTCTACCTTGGTTTATGTACTGATGGATTACTCCATTTGGTATGTCTGGGAGACAATATTCTCTATGGCCTGTCAACTTGACACCATACAATCTTCTTCCCGATATGTTTAGATGTATTTGTTGAATTATGCATTTTTTTTCAATGAGTTGTTACTAATATTTATTTTTTTGCAATTTTAGATGTCTAGAAATACATATTCTCAGTATGCTTCTCGGTTCACTCCTCCCGGGTCTAGTTCGCAGGCGACTCCTACTGCTGTTCCCGAGACCCAACCCCCTCCACCTCCACCTCCACCGATAGGACGTTCTGCTGCAGATATTGCTCATGATTTGGCAATCTGCACTCTTTTGGAGAGTCCCGATCATGACAGACTAATCCGCCTTGTACCAGACGGTCCTCATGGTACATTATAGTAAAATATTATTTTCTTCAATATTTTAATTATAATATATTTTATTTTGTTTCATTTTATATAATATGTATGTATTTTTTGCAGGTTTACAGATAGTTGCTTGGGTACTTCTATCCGTGAGATAGTTTCGAGAGATCTTAAATGTGCAACTCCTAATGTTACTCTCACTTATGAGGCCACTATTCAAAGGTGGTATGAGCAATTCGCGGTAAGTGTTATAAAGTTCTGATTTTTTATATATACTTTTTTAAAAATTTATTTTCACTCTTACTTATTCTAATTAATGTTTCACATTAAATTTTTTATTTTTTGCAGCAAAAATATCATTGGGACTGGGACATCAATGGAAGAGTGTACGGTGACTTCAAAGCGAAACTCAGGAAACGGATGACAGATCACATTGGCCAGTGGAAGGCGAAGTGGAAGCTCGAAGGAGATGATGCGAGGCCTGATTGGCTAGATCCGCTACTCTGGGAGGGTCTAGTCCGGTATTGGTTAGATCCGGCAAACGAGAAGAAGAGTGGCAATTGCCGCAAGGTTCGATACAGTGATCTCGACGGATATGGGATTTCTAAACATCGTTCTGGTCAGACGTCTTTCACTGCCCACGATCGAAAGATTGTAAGTTTTTTAAATTTATTTTTTATCAATCTAATTACATATTATTTAATTTTTATAATAATATTTATTGTTTTTTTAGTCTCTACGGACCGTAGTAGATATTCCGAATTTGCTAGCAGTCCTCGAGGAGACAAAACACAAGCCGGATGGATCTTTTATCGATGGATATTCGGAAAAGATCTACAAAGATGTCACTTCGAAGATGGCGGATATGAGTCAGGTAGATCCAGATGATCCCGAGGGTACACATGCCGAAGTGTTTATAGCTGACAAGAACAAGATTTTTATTGAGGTAATTGTTATTTTAATTTTCGTATTTTATAAATTTACCTATAAATTTATTTTTTAAGATTTTATTTTATTTTGTAGGTTGCTCCCCATAAAAAGGGAATAATATTCGGAGTCGGTTCATTGCAGTCCCAGATCAATTCTTCAGCTGTATTTGCTTCTTCTTCATCTCACCCCGACACGGAGGCTATGAGGACTGTTATCGAGGATCAGGCCGGTCAGCTTCAGACTCAGTCTCATAAACTTGAGTTTCAATCTGAGAAGCTTTAGTTTCAATCTGAGAAGTTTGAGACTCAATCTGAAAAGATGAAGAGTTATGATATTCTCTTCGACTATCTGGCGGCGAAAGATCCACAGTTTCCTCAGTTGAAAGCTAATATGGCAAGTACTTCGACTAATCCTTCCGAGTCGGATGTGTAGTTTATTTGCTTTTATGTCTTTTATTTACATTTGTTTTTGTAATGACTTTAATTTTTAACTTAAGTTTTAATTATATTTTATGTTTTATTTATAATTTTATTTGCATTTACAATATTTTTAATTTGATTTTTTAATATAATATAAAAATTTTACTAATAATACTAATAATAATGCGACGATATTGCGACATCACAACTAATAAATTTGCGATAGATTTGCGACTTCCTGCTAATAAATTTGCGACGGCTTTGCGACTTCTCTTCTAATAAATTTGCGATGGCTTTGCGACTTCTTTTCTAATAATTTTGCGACGGCTTTGCGACTTCTCTTCTAATAATTTTACGACGGTTTTACGACTTCTCTTCTAATAATTTTGCGACAGCTTTGCGACGGCTCGCCTCAATAATGCAGTTTGTATGTTGGCAAATGATGTCGCAAAGTCGTCGCAATAGGTACAAAATACCGGCAGCAACTTCCACACAACTCAGTCGCAATCTTTGCGTCCAATTTGCGAAGACATGTTTTGCGATGACTTTGCGAGATTTCTTCTCTGTCGCACTACTTGCGACGAAACTTTTCATCGCAAAATTTGCGACAGATGTGTGTTGACTTTTCTCCGTCCCAAAATTTGCGACGGACTTGAGATGTTTTTGGATTTGCGGATAAAGATTTGCGACGTTTTCTGTTTCGTCTGATTTTTGCGACGGGCTTGCGACATATACTTCCGACGCAAAAGACTTGTTTTCTTGTGGTAGAGGTTGTTGTTGCCTTGATACCCTTGAACATAGCCCTGTGGCTTGTTGTAGTTCTGACCTCCCACCCAATTCGCTTCTTCTTGGTTCAGCTCTAACTCATCTATAACATCTTCAGCTTCTCCCACAAAGAGTACATGCTTTTGATTTGTAAGTACTAACTTGTCAATCTTTTCATGGAGAGACTTCAGCTCCTTCTTGTTTGCCTCAAGGTCAGACCCTCTTGGTGCTCTATCATAGTCTTCAGCATAGTTCCCATCACTCAAAGCAAGATTCTCAATGAGCTCCATTCCCTCTTCTACATTTTGACAAACAAAGTTGCCTTTACATGCCGTGTCTAGGAGCATGCGAATCTTGGGAAGAGCTCCTCTATAGATGGTGCCCAAGAGTGTCTCCTCACTGAAGTCGTGATGAGGACAAGCTATAGTGTAGTCTTTGAACCGCTCCATCGCTTCACTAAAGGTCTCATTCTGCCTTTGTGTAAAACCGCTGATTTCATTCCTTAGCCGAGCTGTTCTTGTACTTGAGAAGAACTTTGATAGAAACGCCTTCTTGCAATCAGCCCATGATGTTATAGTCCCCTGGGGTAAGGTCTTCTCCCAATGCCTTGCTTTATCCCGAAGTGAAAAAGGGAAAAGCTTAAGCTTGAAGTTATCCTCGGGGATCCCATTGATCTTTATCATTCCGCAATTGCTCAAAGCTGTCAAGATGCTCCAAAGGGTTCTCCATTGCAAGCCCATGGAACTTGTTGTTCTGCACAATTGAGATGAAGGCTGGCTTGATCTCGAAGTTGTTGTTTTGCACTGGTGGAGGAGTGATACCAAAGCGATTATGATGAGTGTTTGGTGCATCACCCGCACCAATGATTCTTGGTTGCCTTGGGGCGTGGTTGGGGTTTCCATTACCCCTTCCAGCAGCAGCACGGTGAGCTGGAGCCTCAGCTTGGTCTTGCTTAGCCATTACCTCAAAGGCAAGAAGATTTGGTTGCAATATCTCCTCAACGTGTTGTTCTTGTTCTCTTGACCTTCTTTCTCTTGCACTTCCAAGTTGATGGATGTTGTCTAGAGGTTATAGTAGATTGTTGTCACCACTACAACTCAAATTTATGTACCTGAGAAGACAAGTGTGAAGGTATAGAGATTAGTAACCAAAGTAAAAACAAAAACTTAGTATCCACTTAGCTCCAAATCCTAATACTTTCAACTGAAACCCAAGTTGGCAACGGCGCCATTTGATAAACAGGATTTTTACAAGCTAAATTATCAAAGCCCAAACTACAGTTTATGATGTAGTATAGTGGTGAGGGTGTCAATCCAGCCTAGGTTGATGAAAGCTACTAAGAATGCAAGAGCAAAGCAAATCTAAGTAAATTCGGGTAAATAGGGGAGAAAATCGATAAAACTAAATGCATGTGCCAAATGACCAAGAAAACTATTTTAAAATCCCCTCTTAAGGGTTAAACAACTAGCAGATGACTTCTAAGAATTTAAGATGCAAGAATACTAATTTATAAAAATCGAAAACTAAAGGCAGATAAATAGAGAAATTTCTAACAACCTAGAACAATGACTTTCAAGACTAAAGATGCAAACTTTATAACTAAAGGATGATGATTTAAAGGTTTTGAAAAGTTAAAAAGAGGATCTAAGGTTGAGGGTCATATTAAGAAGGTTCAAGATTTAAGCTTGGGTTTTGAAAACATTTGATCTACACATTTTGTGCTATCTCTAAGCCTTGAGAAGCTAAAAGAGGTTTATCCATGGCGTGTGGTATAAACCCTATCCTCAACCTCTCCTCCTAACCCATGGAGTATAGTGGAAAAAGATGTTGAAGAACATTAAGCACAGATCTCAAATAATGGCCTAACTAGCTCCCTAAGCATCCATGGCGTTTGGGAAAGGATGAGCTAGTCTCTTGGATTTGGTTTTAAGAGATTCCTAAATCCCGCCAAGGTAAGGAGATCTCTGAGATCAAAAAGATCTTTCCCAAGACTCTCTAAGCATTAAGAGCCCAAATCCAAGAAGATAATAGATTAAGAACAAGAAAAAATCCCAAGCTTTAAACCCTTTGAACCCTTTTAATCGCCCCAACCTTAAACCCAAAGGAGACTACTCTCAACACATGATTAAAACCGATGGAAATGCAAAGCGAAGAAAGATAAGCATGATTAAGCAAGCAAAATTAAAAAAATACTTAATGATTAAAGCAAAATTAAGAGTTTACAAAACTAAGAAAACTTAAAAACTAGAACAATGGCGATAAGCCTAAAGGAAAGCTCTTAAAAGTAAACTGGTCCGAGACAAAATGAATGGTTCACACCATATTGCCTAAAATAGCCAAACAAAGAAAATGGTCCCCTCACTACATGACAAAAGTGAGCTGTCCGGATAAGGTTCTAGAGATAGACTTGGGTGATCGATCTCTAGCTCGATCTTCTTCATGGATCGTCCTCCTATGCTCGATATTCGGGTCGATTCGGTTGGGTGGGTCGAGTGCTTCCTTCGATCTTCTACTCGATCCTTGAGTGATCGAGTCTTAAGCTCGATCTGGCTCTCGTTCTGCATGGCTTAATCCACGTCCGGACTCACGATCGATCACCTTGGTCGATCTTGGTCTCAATCCTCCGTCTTGAAACGACTTGAGTCACTCGATCTTCTGGTCGATCTCATCTAGATCGACCTGCCTAGCTCGATCCGCATCTCGATCTCGGTTCCTTTGCTGCATGGCTGAGTTCTTCCAAGTATCCACAGGCTCCCTCTCGATCCTTTGCATGTCCACGCAACCTCCACAGCTCCAGTGTATCCAAAATAACCTGAATATGATGCAAGAATGCAAGAAATATGCAAATGCTAATGCAAAGTGCACGTAGGACCTAAAATGAGACAAATGGTGCAAACCTAGCCTATTATATAAGATGAATGCATGAAAACTACTCTAAATGCATGCTAAATATGCGGAATATATGAGTATATTAATGATGAGTTAGACTCACTCCTTAAGGAGCTGAGGAAGTATAGAAAGGCCATTGGGTACTCTCTCAGTGACATCAAAGGCCTTTCACCAATGCTTTGTACTCATAGGATTCACTTAGATGATGAAAACACATCTTCCATTGAGCATCAAAGGCGTTTGAACCCGAATCTAAAAGAAGTGGTCAAGAAAGAAATCTTAGAACTCTTAGAAGCTGACGTGATATACCCTATCAGTGATAGCACATGGGTCTCTCCAGTCAATATGGTACCAAAGAAAGGGGGTATCACGGTTATAAAAAATAAAAAAGATGAGTTAATTCCTATAAGAACAATAACTGGACATAGAATGTGTATTGATTATAGGAAACTTAACTCAGCCACTAAAAAAATATCATTTCCCTCTCTCCTTCATTGATCCAATGCTAGAAATATTAGCCAATCACCCATACTACTGTTTTCTTGATGGCTATAGTGGTTTCTTTCAAATATCCATTCATCCTAATGACCAAGAGAAAACCACTATCACATGCCCCTATGGTACCTTTGCTTATCGAAGGATGCCATTTGGGTTATGTATTGCACCAGCAACCTTTCAAAGGTGCATGATGTCTATCTTCTCTGACCTCATAGAGGAAATGGTAGAGGTTTTCATGGATGATTTTTCTGTGTATGGTGCTTCTTTTGGTGGTTGTTTGTCAAATCTTTGCAGGGTTCTCAAGAGATGTGAGGAGACAAACTTGGTGCTAAATTGGGAAAAGTGTCACTTCACGGTGAAGGAAGGCATTGTACTTGGACACAAGATTTCTGAGAATGGGATTGAGGTTGACAAAGCAAAGATAGTGGTCATGATGAGCCTAGAGCCGCCGGTTAATGTGAAAGGGATTAAGAGCTTCTTGGGGGCACACTGGCTTCTACAGGAGGTTTATCAAGGATTTCTCCAAGATAGCACGTCCTCTTACAAGGCTATTGTGCAAAGAAGCCGAGTTCATCTTTGATGAAGAATGCCTTCAAGCCTTTAAGACCATCAAAGAAGCCTTGGTCACCGCTCCTATAGTTCAAGCTCTGGATTGGGATCTACCGTTTGAGATTATGTGCGATGCGAGTGACTACGCCGTGGGAGCTGTCTTGGGTCAAAAGAAGAATAAGAGGCTGCACGTGATCTACTATGCAAGCCGTACCTTGGATGACACGCAAGTGAAGTATGCTACCACCGAGAAAGAGCTTCTAGCCGTGGTATTCGCTTTTGAGAAGTTTAGGTCATACTTGGTGGGTTCTAAGGTCATCGTGTATACTGACCATGCTGCCTTGAGGTACATATACTCCAAAAAAGACACCAAACCTAGACTCTTAAGGTGGATCCTTCTCCTACAAGAGTTTGACATGGAGATCAAAGACAAGAAAGGGACTGAGAATGGTGTAGCGGATCATCTCTCAAGGACGAGAGTGAATGAAGTCTTGCCTTTGGATGACTCACTCCCTGAAGAGCAGCTTATGATGGTCAACACAGTGGTATGTGCAAGGCTAAAGGAGAAGTTTGAAGAATTCTTGAGCTTCAAGGAAGAAGATTTGCCTTGGTATGCGGATATTGTAAACTACTTTGCTTGTGGGGAAGAGCCTACTCACCTGGACTACTACCATAAGAAGAAGTTCATGAGGGACATCTCTCATTACTTTTGGGACGACCCTTATCTGTACAAGAGGGGTGTGGACAGCTTATACTGAAGATGTGTCACAAGAGAAGAGGTAAGAGACATTCTTCTCCATTGTCATGGTATCTCTTATGGTGGGCACTTCGCTTCATTCAAGACGGCTACAAAGGTTCTACAAGCCGGGTTTTGGTGGCCTACACTCTTCAAGGATGCTCACGAGTTTGTAAAGACGTGTGAAGCTTGCCAAAGAGCTGGGAACATCACAAAGAGGAATGAGATGCCGCAGATACCTATCTTTTAGGTGGATGTCTTTTATGGTTGGGAGTTTGATTTTATGGGTCCATTCCCATCATCATACGGCAACAAGTATATCCTGGTGGCAGTAGACTATGTGTCTAAGTGGGTGGAAGCCATAGCTTCACCAACTAATGATTCAAGGGTGGTAGTCAAGCTTTTCAAGACTATCATTTTTCCAAGGTTTGGAGTTCCTAAGGTGGTTATCAGTGATGGAGGCAGCCACTTCATCAACAAGGTTTTTGAGGGTCTTTTGAAGAAGTATGGAGTAAAAAACAAGGTAGCCACGCCTTATCACCCTCAAACCAGTGGCCAAGTGGAGGTTTCAAATAGGCAAATCAGGGCGATCCTAGAGAAAACCGCGGGAGTAACTAGAAAAGATTGGGCAAGCAAGCTTGATGAAGCTCTTTGGGCTTATAGAACGGCTTTCAAAACTCCCATTGGTACCACGCCTTTCAACCTCCTCTACGGCAAGTTTTGTCACCTCCCTGTGGAGTAAGAGCACAAAGCTCTGTGGGCTATGAAGCAAGTGAACTTCAGTCTCAAGACGGCACAAGAGAGAAGACTGGTGCAAGTTAATGAGCTTGATGAGTCGAGGTTGGATGCTTATGAAAGCGCCAAGATCTACAAAGAAAAGACCAAAGCCATGCACGACAAGAAGCTGGTGCTTAAGGAGCTCAAAGTGGGAAACCTGATTCTGCTCTACAACACACGTTTGAAGTTGTTTCTAGGGAATCTCAAGTCTAGATGGAGCGGTCCGTTTGAGATAAGAGAAGTGCTACCATATGGAGCAGTTACTTTGGTTGGCAAGAGTGGACAGAGTTTCACGGTGAATGGGCATAGAGTCAAGCCCTACATGGCAAGTGATTGCAGCAAGCAGAGCACCACGTTCCTTCTCCAAGATCCCCCTCTAGCCTAAACCAAGTAAAGTCAAGCTAAGCGACGTAAAACAAGCGCACTTCGGAGGCATCCCCATGACTATCATTGTACATATTTTTGCTTTCTTTCTATTTTAATTTTATGTTTTTTAGTTTAAGTGTTTAGGTATAAGGAGATGGGAACCAGAGATCAAGATCTTGGAGTCAACAAGGCAAGGAAAGGAGAAACAGAAGCAAACGATCGAGTGATAGATCGACCTACCCTGGCTCGATCTTTACTAGATCGAGCTAGTGAATCGAGTGAAGTCACTCAATCTAGAGGATTGGGAGAGGATGACCCACCCATGGGTTTAGCTTGAAATGCAAACGGGGTGTGGATCGACTAGTCTCACTCGATCCTCGAACTGGATCGATCAGTTCCCTCGATAAGCTCACTCGATCCTTGTCTAAACGACCTCAAAATCGATCAAGGAACTCGATCTTAAGAGCATGGCCATAACCACGTAGGATCTTTGAACGAGGGGGCATACTCGATCTAAGGCTCGATTCAAATCAAATCGAGCCCCCAATCGATCAACCCTCTCGATCACAGACAACATGGGCATGAGATCGAGGTCAAGATCGACCAATTTGACTCGATCTCATGCCGAGGTTAGTTCAAATTTTTCCCCCTCCTTTCTCTTTCCCTCCCATTTCAAATTTGAATTGTGGTCAAGACAAGCATCTTGGACCATGAAAATGTGTGCCTTGACCACACCTTTTTCAGAACCACTTGCATGCATCAATAGAATTTTTTTGTCTTTATAAGCATATGCATACACACTCTCTCTCTCATTGCATTTCAAACTGATTTTCTTAAAAAGAGAGTGTGCGAGTTCGGTTTTAAAGACATAAGAGCATCTTATATTCATCCACTTCAAAGGTATTTTCGAGTTTATTGAATTACATGTTTAAGTTTTTAGAAAATTTCCTTTTTGTTGAGTTGGTTGAATGTTTGTTGCTAGGGATTAGGATGAATTTTTAGGAATATCTAAATATTAGAGAAAATTTCTTGATTTGATCATATCTAAAGAGATTTTCATCTTCTATTTATTGATAATTTTTAGAAAATCATCAAAAAACTAGGATTTATGCTAAGAGTTTTTCTCTCTTGCCTTATCTTTCTCTCTTAATCGTCGTCTATACTCATCTGTTCTTTGAGAAATTGGGTTTCACGTACCATGGTGATAGGGTCAGGTTTTACCCAAATAAAACTACTGCAAGTGCACAGCAAAAGCAGTTGTAATTCAGGTGATTAATAATGCTCTCATATCTATCAAAAACCTAGGGTTTCGAAATCCAGATGATGTGTCTAAGAAATCGATATGAATGCAAGCACAGATGAAGAACCAATGAATTTCCTATAAGTTTTTAGTAATTCTACAAACTCTTCTTCAACCTTTGAAAAGCCCTAACTTAACTAACAAACTACTCAGACATTGTGATTTGAGAAAACATCATAAAAAGAATAGATTGCATAAAAGAAATAAGAAGTAGAAATAAAGGAGTTCAAAATCTGCTCTGAAGGAGTCTGATTTGTCTCTCTAAAAGCTCTGCTACAAATCTCTCTCTAAAGCTCTCAAAAATAATAAGATACAAGATATATGCCAAAAGAATGGCTGAAAAACCTAATATACAAGCTAAAACACGATCTGGGGTCTTTTTACAAATACTGGAACTTCTGGGCCAAAACTGCAATTTTTTCCCAATCTTTTAAAAACAGGCCACGACCCCTTCCTTTCTGGGTGACGAGCGTCACCAGATTGGTGACGAGCGTCACCCATATGCATACTTTTCTTCTTCGAGCTAGGTACTTCGTGGCTTCAACTCAGAATGGTCCAAAAGGCTCCAATATCTCCAATTATGCTCCAGACATGCTATAACCTGCAAAGACTCTTCTAGGACTCTAAAAAGACCAAAAAGACTCAATAAAAAGGAATTATATCATGGTTAAAGACCATAAAAGCCATGATATATCACATGGCACCCAATAGAAGCAGAGGTTTGGCAACTCAAGGAGAAGCTCAGCAAGTGGTTGAAGAAGCTGCTCAAGGACATGGCTTGCGTGCCTATCACGGATGGACTGCCTTACTTACGCCAAGGCCACGCTTGACTTCCTCTCTACTTTGGATTTCTCATATGAAGATCCAAGCATTCAAGCTCCCTCCAAGGGTCACGTCATATCTAAGATCAGGAAGCAAGCTTACCACCTCTCCATCACCGAGCTATGTCAAGCCTATGGTCTCAATGCTACAGCTAAGCTTGTGGAATTCCCTCAATTCACATCCGCCAATGATCTATGGGACTTGATTTGCAATGACGACTACAAGGGCAATACAGCCAAGATCAAGAAGGTGCAAAACCATGTGCTAAGATATGCCCTCAAGCTACTAGCAAACACCTTCGGTGGAAGATCCGTGGCTCCAACGGTTACCAAGAACGAGCTGTGCTTCCTCTTCCAAGGGATTAAGAAGGTTTTATGTGATGCCAAGGAGAATGATGAGCCAATGGAGGATGAAATTGGAGAAGACATCAACTACTGTTGTATCTTGGCTTCTTCTTTGGTCAAGTACGAAGCTTGGGCGTTAAGGTGTAAGGCGAGCTCTGCACTCATAGGAGGCTTCCTCACACCAATGTTCATACAAGCGAGAGTACCTCTTTCAGAGTTTGAGCCTTGCGCGGAGAGAGCTTACATGGATGAGACTTACATGCGCAACACTGATTCCTTGGGACCTACTCCAGCTCCAGGTTTCTATTCCTACCTGTTCTACAACAGTGATCATGAGAAGAAGGTGTGCATCCTGCCTAATCCTGATAAGACACACCTAGAAAGCGTCGACACAATAGAGTTCCTGCCGAGCGATGAAGAATGCTTCGCGCCTCTTGGAGGAACAGTAGCACCACCTCAGCTCGCTCGTACACCTTCAGAGTCGCCTCCCTCATATGCTGAGATGCCACCAAGCTTTGATCTCCCCAAGCTAGACTATGAGCCGCGAACAAAAGCTGAAAAGTTCCTTGCCTCGGTTGTAGAGATTCAGCGCAAGGTCAACAAGTGGCAAGGGAAGATGATCAAGAAGCTGGCTAAGAATGTCAAAGCCCTACAAGGAAGCTCATCTGAGTAGTCTTCGAGTGATGAGGTTGACCAACAAGAGAAAATAAGAAGATCAACTGGAGGTGTGGAGATCCGTGAGCTTCAAGGAAGTGATCAAGCTAGCAGCCGTTCTCTACATGAAGGCACGAGCAAGGGCAAGGACAAGGAAATCCTTCGAGACACTCCTAGAAAGGGCAGGAGGACTGGAGCAACCTCAAACTCCAGCCATGCCTAGCTCCAAGGTACCAAAAACTCAACCATTGTAAATATCAGGCATTTTTTTTTTAATTTTTTTGTGTTTTGATCTCCTCTTGAATTTGTTTGCCACAGAGACGGTGTTATTCAAGTTTGGGGGGAGAGTGTGTGGTTTGACATGTTTTATTTGGATCTTATTTTGTGTTAGCATCCTTGAGTCATCATGCATCATCTAAGTGCATAGAAAAATACAAAAAAAATCATAAAAATATTCAAAATTTTAAAAAAAAATCATGTAGCTTGCATTTGCATTGTTAAACATTTTAGGATTGAGTCTAGAATTTTAATCATTTAGGTTGTTTGCATTTGCATAGGGAGCAATGATACTATTTTTTTCTTGAAAAGTGTTTTAAGCTCATGAATTTGTTCAAGGTCCTAGTTAGTAGTTCTTTGATGCTTTGTACATACTTTGAAAGTAAGTTCTAACCATATTTGGATTATTTGTCCTGATTTTCGTGGCTTAAATTGAACAAACATGAATTGAATCCTTTCCTATCAAGTAGAACCTTAATTTGAATTTTTTGAATTATCATACTTGTGCATATGAGAAAGAATACATTGATTATATATACATATTCAGGCTTTCTTATCCCTTTCACCACTCTCTTGTAAGCCTGAATAGAACTCCTCTCCTTCACCTTACCTTCCTTTCAAGCCAATTTTCGTGTATGACATTATTGTGAGGCTTCTTTTCGGTTGAACTTGGCATAAAGTGTTAGGTTTAGACGACATGATTAGGCTCTCATATTGATGCTGACTTTGCATATTGAAGCTAGTTTTAGGCTTAAGTTTGGGGGTGGGAATTCATGGGTGTTGTTGATTTTTCTTACTTGTTTTCGGTTTTTGAAAGAATTGGTGTTTGGGGTTTGAATAAAATGGGATTCATAGTTTTAAGTGGATGGTCTTGCATTAAAATAACAGCTCAAGTTAAAAAAAGTAGAAGATAGCTCTCAAAAATAAAAGAAAAAAAAAGAAAAAAAAGAGCCAACGGGCCAAGTAAAAAAGAAAAAAACAATATTTGAGAAGATCGCTATCAAGAAAAGAAAAGAGCTAAGCATATAAGACCATTCCACTAGCTATAAGAAAGTTTGAATGATGTGTTTTTGTGGGTTTTGCTTGGCATCTTGCCTTGTTGTTTTGGGTAATCTCTAGAGGGTGACTGGGCTTGAAAAGGAAAGAAAAATGAATGAGAAAGGGATTAGGATCATTGTTAGTGTATATGGATAGATGAGAGCCTAGACATGTATGCATCAATTGCATTTATCTTTAGCATTATGCATAAGTTCAACCCTTTTTGAGATAATCCATTGCTTGAATTACCCTCATGAATGAGATCATTTATTATTTCATGACCTTGTCCCTAGCCAAATATATTTGGTTTTAAAATGCATAAGTGTGATTCACGGTTTGATCTTAATTGAATGTTAAAGGTTAGGATTCTTGGATTGTTTGGATTATGAGTCATAATTTGAGATTCATTATGTGACGAATATGGCTATGTTCTTTGGAGTATGAGTTTGTGCATAGAATCTTAGAATTGAGAACTAGGACCATTGAATCGATTCATTTGAGAAACACTTGCCAAGGAATTTGAGCTCCCATTTTGAAACCTCTCTTCCTTTCTTGAATTTGATTTGCTTGAGGACAAGCAAAAGGCAAGTTTGGAGGAGTTTATATACTCATATGTTTCACATATTTAGCATGCATTTAGAGTAGTTTTCATGCATACATCTTGCATAAAAGGCTAGTTTGCACCATTTATCTCATTTAAGGTTCTAGAACACTTTTCATTAGCATTTTGCATGTTTCTTGCATTCTTGCATCATATTCAGGTTGTTTGAATACACTGGAGCTATGGAGGGTGCGTGGACATGCTAAGGATCGAGAGGAGGTCTATGGATACGCGGAGGAACTCAGCCATGCAGCAAAGGAACCGGGATTGAGGCGCAGATCGAGCTAGGCAGGTCGATCTAGACGAGATCGACCAGAAGATCAAGTTGCTAGGGTCGTTTCAAGAAGGAGGATCGAGATCAAGATCGACCAAGGTGATCGAACGTGAGTACGGACACGGGAACTGAGCCTGGGAAGAACGAGATCAGATCGAGTTCACGACTCGATCATCCGAGGATCAACTAGAAGATCGATGGAAGAACTCGATCCACCAGACCGAATCGACCAAAAGATCGAGCGAGAGAAGACGTTCTACGAAGACGATCGAGTAAGAGATCGACTGCTCAGATCGATCTCTAAAACCTTATCCAGAGAGCTCACTTTTGGAGTTTAGTGAGGGGACCATTTTTTGGTTTAACCTTATTTTTTGAGAAACAAAAGAGAGCCATCGGATATCTTACACATTGTCTCCTATCTTTTATGTTTATGCTTTAGAAAAACCGCCATTGTCTAAGTTTTAAGCTTTTCATATTTTGTTGAACTTTAATCCGTTTTTAATCTAAGTATTTCTCTTAAATCTCTTTTGCTTAGTAGTTTAATCATGCTTATCTTTCCTTTCTTTGCATTTTCGTGTGTTTTAATCATGTGTAGCGAGTAGTCATTTATGGGTTTAAGGTTGAGGTGATTGAGGGGTTTAAAGGTTAAAGCTTTGGTCTTTTTCTTGTTCTTAACTTAATCTCTTCTTGGATTTGGGGGTCTTAATGCCTAGAGAGTCTTGGGAAAGATCTCTTTGATCTCAGGGATTTCCTTACCTTAGCAGGATTTCCTTACCCAAAATCCAAGAGACTAGCTCATCCTTTCCCAAACGCCATGGATGCTTAGGGAGCTAGTTAAGCCATTTTTTGAGATCTATGCTTAATGTTCATCGACCTATCATTCCTCCACACGCCATGGGTTAGGAGGAAAGTTTGAGGAAAGGGTTTATACCACACGCCATGGATAAATCTAGTTTAGCTTCTCAAGGCGTAGAGATAGCACTCAAAAGTGTAGATCTATATTTTCAAAACCCAAAGTTTGAATATTGAACCTCTTAAACATGACCCTCGACCTTGAATCCTCTTTTAGCATTTAAAAATTCAAAGTTATCATTTCATATTTCTAAAGTTTGCATCTTTATTCTTAGTTTCTTAAAAATCATCCTAGGTTGTTAGAACTTTCCTTTTCTGTCTGCTTTTAGTGTTCGAATTTTAAAAACTAGTAGTCTTGCATTTCATATTCTTAGAAGTCATATATTAGTTGTTTAACCCTTCAGTAGGGATTTTCAAATAGTTTTCGTGGTCGTTTAGTAGTTGCATTTAGTTTTCACCAATTTTCTCCTCTATTTATCCGATTTCACTTAGATTTACATAGCTCTTGCATTCCTAGTGTTCTTTCATCAACCTGAGCTGGATTGACACCTCTTGCACCTATACTACAACTATATTATGCTTTAGGCTTTGATTTAAAAACAGCTTGCTAAAAACCCTGTTATCACAATGCTTAAGTTCCTAGTTGTGGGATACAAACATAATCAGCCATACTTTAAAGAACCTAGCCATGCTCATCATGTTTCAAAATGATCTCCAATCTCAACTTAGGCAAATGCTCAAATCAATCAACTCTTTAACATTCAATTAAGCTCAAAACCATGAATCATGCTTATGCAAATCAAGTGAATACATTTGGTTCAAAGGGTAAGGTCATGAGATAAAAATGATCTCATACAAACAAAGGGTGCATAAACATAAGGGATCACTTAGTGAAATGATTCTATTTAGGCAAAATGCTAAAGGTAATAGCACACTTATGCATGCAATTCAGAGCTCCCTTCTACCCAAAGATGAATCCTAAACACTTCTTAACCCCAATGTGAACCCCTATGTCTACCCTTTTTCCTAATTTCTACCCTTTACCCTTCTTCATGGCTCGGAAAACTTCTTCTTTTTGCTTGTGTGGTTGCTTCTTTTTGTTGGGACTTGCTCTTTTTTGTTGCTTTGGCACCTTCTTCACCTTTGGTGGATTGCTTTGGGTCTGATTTCTTCTTTGGATTGACCCTTCAAAACATTTAAGTTGCTGGCGCCATTTTTTTTAAACACTTAGAGCTTTTACTTCCCTTTACTTAACCACAATGCTAAACTGTTTCCCCTTTTCTACCATTTCAAACTTTTTCCTTTTTCTTTCAGGACATATATACATGAAGTTCAAACCACTTAACACTACCCATTTTAACCCAAAACTCCTAACCTAGAATCAAGCTCAAGATGCAAGCTGAAATCTACAAGAGAGCTCAGTATTGCCAGCCTTATTCCTAACACTTTTTGCCTAGACAAAATAAAAAATAATATGCAAAGGTCTCACAGCTCTCAAGATAGTGTTTAAGCTCTAAAGGAGGATTAGGTTAAGGGAGTGGATTAACTGTCCCATAAGTATGATGATCAGCTACTTGGATCAACAAGAGTGGTAGAAAGGAAAAAGATGATCCAAATATGTATATGGTAGCCATGAATTCACTTTTCAATGCATAAGACATGATAATTAAAAGTCCAAATTAAGGTTCAAGTTGATAGAGTTGATTTTCAGAGAACAAGTGCTTTCAACATGAGATGAGATGATCAAAATTAGCAATCCAAACATGGTTCAGCCTTAACTTCTAGCTTTCTTATGATGTATCAAACAACTAATCACTTAAACACTGAAATCATCTCTAATCACTTAAACACTGAAATCATTATGCCCAATGCAAATGCAATGCAACCTATATGTCAACAATAGACTCAATTATATAAGAATGAAATGCAACTACATGCTTTCTTTTTGGTTTGCAAAAATATGCAAAATTTTTCAAATTTTTCGATTTTTTTTTTTGTTTTTCTTTGCCTTAGTTGAATGCATGATATGCATGTGACTCAAGAAGAAAGAAAATAAAAAACTAAGAAAAGAGAACACAAAATTAAACCCCAAATCTCTTCCCCATACTTAAATTACACAGTCCCTTATGTAACGAAAGCAATGACACAGAAAAGCAACAAAGTATTATACAAAATCGAAAAAAATGCAATGGTATAGATAATGAATATGATGTGGTACCTTTTTAATAAGTGGAGTGGTGGGAGGATCCAGATGTCTGAGGAGACTTGCTAGCTCTCCTCTTGTTCCTCCTTTCATAAGTCCTTGAAGATGGCGCTGCTTCTTGTGGTGGAGAAACCCAACTTGACCATATCTGCTCAGCTTGAGAAGAAGTACCTTGATTACCCCATTGCCATGTTTGTTGAACCTCAGAAGGGATGGGAGTTGGCGCTTCCCATGCTGATGGTATATGGGTCCTTGGCTCATATGATGAAGCCCTTGGTTGTGCCCAAGTTCCCCATTGATCAGTTGGCTGTGCATGAAAGGAATGTCTTCCTTTGGGGTTCCAAACAGCTTCCTCTTCTTCAGTTGGGTCAGCTTGTGGCATTGGCTCTTCATGGTGAGAGGTATACTCATGAGTATGGCTTTGATGGGAAGCTTCTCCTGATGTAGCTTTGTTCTTCTTGAACTTCCCTTTAACCATCTTCACCAACTTCTTAATTGCTTTGTCTTGCCACTTACACCATTTCTAAATGGTGTTGATATGCTCATGAGCAGACTTCATAGAGCTCTCTGGCCTTGGGCCTTCATAAGGTTTAAAGTGGAACTGCTTTGAGCTGTAGTTCATCACCTCATCTTCATCAAGCTCATCTTCTTCCTCTTGGGTTTCTCCTTGGCCTTCAGCGCCAGCAGTAGCATCTTCATGGACTTCTTCTTCACCTTCTCTCTTCTATCTTCTTCAACCTCTTCAGGTTCTGCTTCCTCACTAGCTTCTTCTCTCTCTTCTGGAACAGGGACGCGTTTGTAAAGCTGATCCTCACTTGGGTTGAAACTGATGTTGCTCTTCATGGTGATGGATGTAAGCCTTGGATTAGGTAGGAGTACTCTTGCTGGATCTTCTACGTCATTGAGGAACTTGTAGACATGCTTGTCTTGGATGCTCTTCTCAATGAAATGGCTTCTCTTAAGATAGTCCATATCTATCCACAGTGGCTCTAGAGCATCTCTTTCATTTTTCTCAAGGTCTACTCCACTAGCCATAAGAACAGCTGTCACAACTCCTCCAATGTGGAGCTGTGGGTTATTCTCCCTTTTCCCTTTGTGTAAGACCCAGCTCTTGTAGGTTAAAAGCTGCTTCATCAGCATGGTGACAAAGCAAGGGAACTTGCTTGGTGGCTGTAGTGTTGTTCCATTTCTGCTGGTGCCTACAAGCTCATACATTCCATAGTACAGGAAGTCTCTCTCCTTTCCAATGAGGTTTGTTGTTTCCTTTCTTACAAAATATGTATTTGCAAGCGCTTTATGAACATACCTCACTGCAGGATTCTTCAGATATTGATTCCTTGTGGCTCCAGATGTGAAATTTCCAGCCCCAATCATTCCCCATAGCATCCTGTGCTCCTTTTGGCCAATGAAGAACTTGTTCCTCTTATGAGCATAAGACATCAGACCAAACGCTTTGGAGATATATGGGAAGGGTGTTGTGAACCTTTGCTTTTCAGGCTTGAAGGAGATCCACCCATCTTTGTTTGGGAGCTCACTTTCATCATATCCAACCACTTTGAGAGTAGAGAAGAATTGATAACTGAGCTGCTGGTAGGAGGGAAGAGGCATAGCCATGAACTCACCAACCCCCATGTGCTCAAAGATACCCTTGCAATCATGATAGATCCTAAGTGCTTTCATTGTGTTAATACAAGGGTATCTTGTGGGCTTGAAGGTGCACTGGTTGAAAGCTTCCATGAGCTCTCTAGCACTTGGCTCATGCTATGAGACCTCTTCCTCTACAGTTCTGCCCTTTCCTTTCTGCTTGGCGCCTTTGTCTCCAACTGGCCTCTTCCCAGCAGCTTTTGATGACCGTTCAGCAGCAGCACCCTTGCCCTTATCTCTTCTAGCTCTTGGAGAAGTGGGCGCTTCCTCTTGTAATCCCTTTCCTTTGCTTCCATCTGCAGTTCTTGATTAACCCATGGTACCTACAAAAACAAAGCTTGAAGATACTATAAGTACAAGAACAAAAGTTTGAGAAACCAATAACTAAAAGCTTTAGAATGAATTTTTCTAAGCTAAAAGAAGTTTAACTAGTCACTAAACAAGATTAAACTTTCAAAAGCAAAAAAAATTCACAAGCTAACAGTTTAGACATGCTAGTGTTCATAAATGAAAATCAAAAATTTATGCATGTGAACCTAGCATGGTGGCTCTAAGCAAAAGATAAGATGATTATGCAAAGGGATATTAAGCAAGCAAGAACTGAGATTTAAGAACAGTAAAAAATACTTTAACAGTTAACTTGCTCATATTAACCATATCCACCATGCAAAATCAAAGCACAGCATCTCAAACTAAACAAATTCTGTTCTTAAAACCATAGAAATGATAACTTTAAACACATGCATTCATTAACTTTAAACACATGCTTCTGAGAACTTAGAAAAGATAAATAAAAGAGAGAAAGAGCTTAAAAATTTCGGACTTTGGTGAGAGAAGTAGTAAAATGAAGTGTAAAGAGAAGAGAAGAGATTGTTGGTTCTTAAAGAGGGGAGTGGGGAACCAAAAGAATCAAAAGTGGGTGGAGGACAAGAATAAAAGTGCTCAGGAGCTCTGCAAAGTGTCAGGAAGGAGCCACAATTTGAATTTAAACCTCTTTTGCTCCAAGCAAAAGGAGGGAATATTTTTTGAGAAATGAAGCACTTACCTCGCGGGGCTATCGGTCACATGTGACTGATAGGATTGACCGATAGGGTGCCTATCGATCACAAGTTATCAATAGCACTGACCGAAAGCTTCCTCTAAATCCTATCGGTCTTTAGCTTAATCGATACACTGACCGAAATATATCTGATTGCTTTGTATCGGTCACTCTCCAGACCGATAGAGTGATAGAAAAACAACCGATTTATTTCCTTCGGTCAGTATCTGATCGATAGCTAGACCGATAGAATTCTCACTTAGCAGACTCCTTTCCCTATTGATCAGAAGAGACCGATAGGTTGACTGGTGCATTCTGGCTCTACTACTATCGATTACAAGCTGACCTATAGCATGACCGATAGGGTCTGTATCGGTCTTGTCTTGACCGATACTATGATCGATTGTAGCCAAAATACACCTGTTCTTTGTTCCTTAGACACTTTATCAACCCCTAAACCGAACTCCTGCTTCTATACACATTAACTAAGCATAAAAATAAACTAGAAAGCATAATATATACAAAGGATACCATGGGAATACCTCACAAGTGTGCTTGTTTAAAGTCACTAAGCTTGAGTTTGCTTACCTCACTAGTGAGAAGAGGCTAATGGAGCTGATGCTTCTACCTCTTTCTTCTGGTAGACCCAAGTGCCCACTGACATCAGCCTCTTTTTCTCACGAGCTGACTTCCTGTTCCTCTTCTTTTTGACACTTTGTGTGATTGAAGGCTTCACTCCCTTGGTGATCAAACTCTCATCCTCATTCAAACCATCTTCACGTTTCAACCCAATATCCAGCTTATGTTCTGGCTCATCAGGAAGAGTGTCTCTCATCAACAAACTCATTGTGAATCTCATAGCATGCTTCACATGCACTGGAAGTTGTTGTTGTTCACATTCCTCTTCAATGATCATTCCACAAAAGACTATGGAAGGACATACAATCTTGTAGACCTTGAATTCATCAATATTTTTCAGAATAACAGAGCCTCTCTTGAAGTCCAGCTGAGCTCCTGCTGTTGCCAAGAATGGTGTTCCTAGAAGAAGTGGCACCTCTCTTGAATATGTCTTTTCCATAACCACAAAATATGTTAGCACTAAGCATTTCCCAATTTTCAAAGGGAAATCTTTAACTATGCCTAAAGGTCTTGTTGAGGTGTTATCCACAAAGGTGATAGAGGCTTTGCAGGGCTTCAGTTTCTTGATTCCTAAAGTCTGGCTCAAGTGGAGACTGAATCACACAATGCCCCAACATTGTCTAGCATCTCTAGTTCACAAGTAATGAGGAACTTTCCTGGATTGGGAAGCTTTGTTAGTGTCTTCAGCTCCTTGCTTCTATGCAGATCAGCCCCCACATTCTCCAGAATTTGCTCCACTACTTCCAGCTTGTCAAAGACTGCTTTGAGGAACCTGATCTGATCCTTCACTTCAAGTAAAGTGGTTCCATGGGGAAACTTTATTCCAGCATCTTGTATGTCTTTCCTGAACTTTGTGTAGGCTTCCGTCCTAGCTTTTGTAAATTGCATTGTGGTGTAAGTGACTGGTGGTTTGTAAGCTTTAACTTCAGGAGCTTTACCCTTCTCATTTCTGCTTGAGAAGCTGCCCACTTGGCGATCATATAGCACCCTGCAGTCTTCAGGATTTTCAATGGCCAAGACCATCAAAGCACGATGTTCCTCTACAAGTTCTTTGTCAGCTTCACTGAGCTCTGGTTTGGCTTCTTCTTCTTGAGCAACTAAGGCTTTCTCAGCCTCTTCCTTCTCAGCAGCTTCTTGTGCTGCTCTTTCTTGCTCTTCTTCTCGGTTCAAGCTGACATCCAGTCCTTTGAGGACCTTGTCAACAGTATCTGTAGCTTCTTGGTCATCAATGTTGGAATGGGTGACCTCTCCCAATACTAAGCCCTTAACATGTCCACATGTAACAGCAACTCTTGAAGCATAATGCCAAGCTCTTCCAATGAAGCATCTTCATCATTAAATTATTCATCCTCTTCAGCAAGCTAATGGCAGAATTCATGAGGATTATGCTTACATGCTTCAAGGAGAGTACCTTGGGTGCATGGTGTTGTTGCAACTCCTCTTTTGTCTTCTACAATCTATGTGCTTGTTATGCAACTCAGCAAATCCCTGGTCCATCTCCAATGTTTCAATGAGTTGTAAGTTGAAGAATTGAGTGAGCATGCTCTTAGTATCAGCTGCACCATATGTAGAGTTGTTGTATTGACCTTGAGGGTGAGCAGGAGTGGGTGCAAAGTGTGGGTGGGTAATGTAGCTGTGTCCAAAGTAGTTCATAAGCAGAAGCTCTTGGTGGAAGTTGTTGCACCTTAGAGTTTCAGAGCAGGGCATCTTCTCTACTTGTAGAGATGTACCTGAAATGAAATTACTTGAAAAGGAGTGAGTAACCAAATATAACTAAAAACTTTATCTTAAAGATTCTACAAACTCTAATTATTCAAACAGAAATCCCAATTGGCAATGGCACCAAATTGATACTAGAGGTTTTGCACTCTTTCTCAATCACCCAGTATATGAAACTGTTGTAGTATAGCATAGGGTTTCATGTCAATCCAAATGGGTTTTGTTGATAGCAAAAGAGTTGTGAGCAGAAATCCTTAAGTCAAGCAAGCAAGGAAGGTTTTTGTTGCCTAAGCAACTAAACTAGCAACCTAAAATGATCAATCACCAAAAAGAACTCAAAAGAGACAGTTTAGGTATGATCAAAGAAGTAAAACAGAGCAAATAAACAGAATACTAAAGCAAATTCGAAATTCAATAAAAGAGAAAGCAAATTCCTAGATGTGGTTATTGACTTTGGGGAATTCAGAGACTAACTAAGGTTTTTTTAAACAGCATTGATTAAGCAAACAAGCTAGCAATGATGGTTCCTAGACATAGAGTTCACAAAAAAGCAAGCTAAGTCCAATCTCTTGTAAAATAGCCCTTTGCTAAACACCTTAACAAGAACTAACTCTCATTAGTGCTAAAACATTCAGCAAGCAATAACAATCAACTCTATTCATGTCAAAATGCTCCTCAAACAGTCAATCTCTTGAGCCAAGGCCAGCAAATCATCTATCAAACAAGATCAGAATTTCATCAAACACTTGATGGGCATAAGAGAAAGCTCCAATCCTAGATAAGTGTGATCAAGACAAATCTAGCTTAAAAACAGATTAATAGAGAGGAACCCATGTAATTAACCATTAAACAAACCTTAATTAATCCCTAAATTCCCTTAATCTACCACATCTAAGAACCCTAAACAAACTACTCACTAATACTCATGCTTAACACCTGATCACAAGAGGTAAAGATATTAATCATGATTAAAAGAGAGATTAGAGAAAGATTAACAGCAAATACAAACTTAAATTAATAAAGCAAGAAATTTGTCTTACAAACTCAGAAAAATAACTCAAGAACAGTGTTATGACGTGACTTCTCGAAAATCCCAGAAAAAGAGGTATGTATACATAAAAGAAGGAAGCCCTAATGTAATGGCAAAAATGTAATAAAAGACAGGCTCGGACTGGGTTCCTATCGGTCAGTTGTGACCGATAGGGATGATCGATAGGGATTTTATCGGTCTAGAAGATGATCGATAGGGTGACCGAAATATACACGGTGCACTTCTATCGGTCACTTCTCTGGCCGATTGGTCTGGTCGATAGCCCTTCTATCGGTCACTCCTTGACCGATAGGCCTTGTGTCTTGATCGATAGGCTCTGCAGAGATCGTCTGCCTTGGTCCCTTTTGATCCTCTTGGCCCAGCTAGCTTCCTGGATCATCCTCAAAGCTTATTCATGCTTCTTATAGCTCCATAGGTACCTAAAAACATCCACGATGCATAGAAAATGCAAACTATATCCTAAATGCAACCTAAGTCTAAAAGGAGAAGAAAATAAGAAAAAATATAAGGACAACATGCAAAAGAGAACCAAAACATGCACTAAATGCAAGCCTAAATGGTGTAAGTATTAAGTAGCACCATATCTAAGGCTGTAAAAAAAAAGAGAAAATAAGTTGAAAAACCGAAAAAAAAAACAGAAAGGAAAGATCAAGGGAAGAGAAAATAGGAGAGCTGTGTTGAGATTGCTTTGTTCAGTTTTTAGGAAGGGAAAAGAATCTATAAGTGACTGAGTTGATAAAGCCTTGATGAGATATCACACTTAGATAGATATAAGAAGTTAGCAGTAGAGATTTCAGATATCTTGAAAGAGCTTGAACTGGATTTAAGAGATTGCTAAGCTTGTAATGATTAGTCTGAAATTTGATCTTGTGTTGTCTCTGTGGTATATGGATTCGAAAGTGTTGATCAATGTGTTGTTCCTGATGTTTAGTTGAATGTTTCTGTTTTTAAACCTCAACCCTGTTCTCTGCCTGATGTTTGCTTGAGGGCAAGCAAAAGCTAATTCTAGGGGAGTTGATATATCATGGTCTTTATGGTTTTCAACCATGATATAAGTCCTTTTTATGAGTTATTTTGGTCTTTTTAGAGTCCTAGTAGAGTCTTTGCAGGTTATAGCATGTTTAGAGCATAATTGGAGGTTTTGAAGCTTTTTGGAGCATTAGAAGAATTAACCACGAAGTTAGCAACACGGAGGCATCAGTTGGCCTTGGTGATGATCGTCACCACTCAAGGGTGATGCTCGTCACCCGTATCTGAAGAGGAGTCGCGACTGGTTTTAAAAGATGGAGGATTAATTGCACTTTTGCCCTAGAAGTTTCACTAATTATAAAAGTGTTCCAGCTCGTGTTTTAGCTTGTATATATTAGGTTTTCAGCCATTGTTGGATTGTATCTTAGATTTTAGAATTCAGAGAGCTTTAGAGAGAGATTTATTCAGAGCTTTTTGGGGAGACAGATCCTGTACTCTTTTTTGAGAAGATTTCGAACCCCTTTAACATTTACTCTATCTCTTTAATGCAGTTTTATTCAGTTATGTTTTGTGTTTCCATGATCATGTCTGAGTAATCTGTTAGTTAAGTTAGGGCTTTTCAAAGGTTGATGAAGAGTTTGTAGAATCCCTAAACTGTTAGGAATATCTTTTGGTTCTTCATCTGTGCTTGCATTTAGACCGAATTCTTTGACTAGTGATCTGGAAATTTGAAATACCTTAGGTTGTTTAATAGATGTGAGAACATTGTTAATCACATGAACTAGTATTAGATGAGCAAAACGCCTATTTGCAAAGAGATATTATTTAGGAGTTTTGTGAACAATCGAAACCTGATCTATAATGCTTGCTTAACTTGTTAGAATATCCAAAGAGATTTGGAATTCTGTGAATTAGGCATAGATAACTTCTGCAATAAGAATTGATTATTTATATCATTTAGTTTTGAGTTTAAGATGGTTTAAATCATTCCTGCTTGCATGCATACTACATTCTCGGATTCAACCTGCGAATTGTCCTGGCTTAGCGCTTTTAGTTTTCTGAATCTTAGATCAATCAACAAATTTCGCCTGGTTTCATTTATTTTACTATTTCGCATTACATACACTACTGACTGCTTAGCCTAGTCCGAATCTATAATTTCTAGTGTAGTTTACATACTCCCTTGGGATTTGATAACCCATTATACTATAACTGCTTTGCTGTGCACTTGCATTAGCTTTATCTGGGTAAAACCTGAGCCATATCACGTGTCTTGGCTCTGCTAACATCGAGCTCCTTTACTCTATGCTGATGCTCTATGTTGGCTACATCGAGCTTTGCGAGCTTGATGTCCCTGCGCGGCTTTAGACAAAATACGCCTAGTTGTTCACCAATGCAACCAACCACCTGCTTTGAACTCTACCTGCTCCTAGGATTGAAAGAAATACACAAAGACAAACTTAAATTGCAATAATATGTACAAGGATAACATGGGAATACCTCCTAAGAGTACTTGTTTAGAGTCACTAAGCTTGACTTTTCTTGCTCCTTAGTTGGTGGATCCTTTCCTGAATGGCCTATGAATGTGGTTGATGGTGACTTGGAGAGAGGCAAATTCGCAGCTGCAAGAATCCACTCCTCAGCCCTTGTGGAGTAAGCTTGTTCCTTAACTCCATTCTTGGTCCTCTTGGTGTCAAACCTCAACACCTTGTCGTCCTTCAACCTTAACTCAATGAAAATCAAAAACAGCACCAGAAGATGCCATAAATGGTCTCCCAAGATGATTGGTGTCTGCTCATTAGTCTTTATATCTAGCACCAGAAAACCAGTTGGTACCTTCACCTCGTCAATCATCAATGGAACATCCTCAAGAGACCCAACTTGTTGCTTTCTCGACCCATCAACTAGGGTGAGAGAGACATCACTTTCCTTGAAGCTAATGTGGCCAAAGGTTTTCGCAGTAGAGAGTGGCATAAGGTTGATGCTGGACCCAAGATCACACAAGCAACTTTTGAAAGAGAGTGTTCCCAATTTACATGGTAGTGGAAAACAACCAGGATCTTCAAGCTTGGTAACTTGGGTTTCTTCATCTTTAGTGGGAACCTCATCCTTAACAGCCTTATCGTCCGCAACCTTCTTTGCTTTCAACATTGCAAGATACTTTTTCTTAAGAGGTGGAGACAGCTTCTTTGTTGCTTCATCTAACCTAATGGTCTCTTCAAATTTTGCCATTTGATCATCATAGAGACCCTTATACTTGGCAACTCCTTCTTGAATCTTGTAGGGTGATAAGGAGGAGGGTGTCACCTTAGAGCTTCAATATCCTCATAGATTATAGGGGGTGTCACCTTTGGAGTTATGGGGACAAACTCATGGCCATATACAAGGCTTTCAATCTCAGCAATTGAGTTTTCATTCTCCTCTGGAGTAGTTAGGAAAGTAGTGGAGATACCATAACAAGACTTTGAAGGTAATTGGCTGAGCATTGCTCTCTTGTTTATTCAGCTTCATAGTCAAGGATTCTATTTGGGATTGGATTTTGTTTTCTGATATACTCATTATTTACACCATTTTAACATACATTTTGCATTGTTTTATAGTCTTTAAACATGCATCTTCGCTTGCTTTTGTCCCATGTACATTCAATTAGGGATTAGTGTAGATTTAGAGTGTGCATTGCATGTTTTGTGAATTTGAGAAGTTTGGTAGGTATGTTTGGAGAGTGTGGAGACTACAAGGAGCATGGGAGATGACTGTGGATGCAGCACAAGACGTGAAAAGAGCCAAGAAGAAGGTGCACCTAGTTGAAGCGGCCAAAAGCTTCACCTGACAAAACCGGATCGGAAAAAGCATCTCCAACCCGATTCAGCTTCAACCGTCTCCATCAATGTTGTAGCCCCATGAGTTAGCTTGCGGCTGGCGTTGGGTTCAGGTCATTCCCATCAGCGGTTAGAAAGTTAAAGAAGTTTTCGTGAAACCCCTCAACCTGCATCGATTAAGACTGAGTACAATTTATTTACAACCACTTATGATCGATGCTGACCCATACTGAAGACAATTTATTTACAATTTTGCCACTCTGCTTAGATTCCTATATATACTTAAAATCTCTAATTTCTGGGAACATCCTATTATCCAGTAGCCCTTACTTTTCTAGTTTCATATTCACATTTTGTACTTTGAATATTTGATTGATTTCAATATATATTTGCATTTCCCTTCTTGTTTAGTCTTTTTAATCTTGATTAGTTATCTATTTCTCTTTGATTTGATGGTTTCAATGGTGATTAGTGAGTAGTACTTTTAGGGATTTGAGATAGGTTAGGTTTAGGGAATTTGATTCTTGATCTATGGTTACTTAGTGTTAATTCTTCCATTTCTTTTGTTGATTGCTATGTTTAATGCCTGATTAGCCTCAACTAAGGTAATTAGGATCTTAGGCTCATTTTATGCCCACCAAACATTTGATGGAATGCCTGAGCTGCTTTGCAAGATAATTGCTTGTCCTAGCTCAAGAGAATGATTGTCTAGGGAGTGATTTGGCAATATAGGATTGATAGATTGTCTTAATGCTTGCTGTTTGTCATTTTACTAATGAGAATTAGTTCTTGATTTAATGATTAGTAAAGAGATTAGTGCCAAGAGACTCGATTAGTCATATAAATGAATTCTATGCATAAGGAATAGCATTGTGTGAATTTGTGAATATCATAGGTTGAGTTGAGAGTTCCCTACCACCAATTATCCCATCTCAAGTCCTGTCTTTCTTCTGTTTTTAGTTCAATTCGAATTTGCTATGTTTGAGTTGTTTTGCTTACTGTTCGCTCTTAGTTTGGTGTTTGCTTCAGTTCTCTTTCATCATTTAGGTTGTTAGACATTTAAACTCTCTAGATCTGCTTGAATTAGAAACTTTACTCAACTCCTATTGCTTCAATCTTCACCTTTTGGATTGATAATCTCAATGATACAATGACTAATGTGGGTTGATGATTGAGATAGGATAAAAACCTACATCAATTTGGCACTGTTGCCAATAGGGGAATGGTTTGTTCAGTAGGATTTGTAGAGTGATAGAAGAGTTTAGACTCTCTTGGTCAATCACCCTTTGTACTAATCATTGTAATAAGGGTTTTATCAATCCAAAAGGGGAAGATTGAAACAGCAGGAATGCAATAGAGCTCTTAAGTCAAGCAGATATAGATAATATTGAAGTGTCAAACAACCAAAGTGATCAAACAGAAATGAAGGAAACATCAAACAAAGAGTGAACAGCAAGTAAACCTACTAAAACATAAGCAAAAACAGAGCAATTTCGAATTCAACTAAAAACAGAGAAAATATGGGACTTGAGATAAGATAATTGGTGCTAGGGAACCCTTGACTCAACCTATGATGCTTACAAACTCACACAATGCTATTCCTTATGCATAGAATTCATTTATTAGACTAATCAAATCTCTTGGCACTAATCTCTTTGCTAATTACCAAGTCAAGAACTAATTCTCATTAGTGAAATGATAAACAGCAAGAATTAAGACAATCTATCAATCCTATATTGCCAAATCACTCCTTAGACAGTCAATCTCTTGAGCTAGGAGAAGCAATTCTCTTGCAAAGCAGTTCAGGCATTTCATAAAACACTTGGTGGGCATTAAATGAGCTTAAGACCCTAATCAACTTTGCGATAGCTAATCAGGCATGAAACACAACAATCAAGAAAGGAAATGGAAGAATTAACACTAAGACATCATATAATAAGCCTAAAGTTCCCTAAACCTAATCCATCTGAATTCCCTAGAAAGACTACTCTCTAATCACCATTAAAACCATCAATCCAAAGATAAAAAGATAGCGAATCATGATTAAAGAAATTAAGCAACAAGATAAATGCAATCTTATATTGAAATAAACCAAAGACACAAGCTACAAGATCAAAAAAAAAAAGACGAAAGAATTGTTGGATAAAGAGATGATCCCAAAAATTAGGGATTTTTCGTATTTATATGGATCACTTCCTGATCGTTGGTCCTGAGGAATGTGATCGATGGTATACTCAATGGGATCCCATCGATCACTTCCTAACCGATGGTCCTGAGGAATGTGATCGATGGTATGCTCACTGCATTCATATGGGTCACTCCTTGACCGATGGTCCTGATCGATGGCCTCCCATCGTTCTTGAGTGATCGATGGTCTTGAAGACTTGATCGATGGAGGTTGAGCGGTTTCACGAAAACATTTGTATCTTTCTAACTGCTAAATAAAATGACCTGAAACAAACTCCAGACGTACGCTAACTCACGGGGGTACAATATTGATGAAGACTTTTGAAGCTGAATCGGGATGGAGATGCTTTGTCCGAGCCGGTATTGTTAGGTGAAGTTTCTGGCTGCTTCAACAAGGTTCACCTTCTTCTTGGCTCTTTTGATGTCTTATGCTGCACTCGCCATCATCTCCCATGCTCGTTGTAGTCTCAAAAATCTCCAAACATACTTTAAAAACTCCTCAAATGAAAAAAGCATGCAATGCACACCCTAAACCTACACTAAGTCCTAAATGAATGCAAATGGAACAAAAGCAAGAAAAAGTGAATGTTTAAAGACTATAAAACATTGCAAAATGTATGCTAATATGCTGTAGATAATTAGTATATCAACACCCCCACACTTGCCTTTTGCTTGTCCTCAAACAAACAAGAACAAATGTGAGAATGTGGTTTGAAAGTGGGAGCTCAAAACTAAAGGTGTTAATGGAAAAACTGATTTAATGCCCAGTTATAGGTTCTAAGGTGCATAGAGATTGCTCTACTTCAAAAGCCTTAGCCATATCTATCATGACAAACATTGTACTCTAGCTCAACCTAAACAAGCATTCAAATCAGCCAACTACTTACCATTCATTAATGGTAACCAATATATCAAGTTTATGCAAGTCAAGTGAACACATTTGGTTGAAGGGACATGGTCATGAGATGAAAATGATCTCATTCAGATATGGGTAAAAAACAACAGGGATCACTCAATGAAATGACTCTATCTTAGACAAAATGCTAAAGGTAAAAGCACACTTATGCATGCAAGTCAAAGCTCTCTTATACCTTTTACCCAAAGATGAACCTATTAACTTCTAAACCCCAAAATGAAACCCTAAGACTACCATTTTCCTAAACTCTTACCTTTCTTCTTCTTCATGGCTGGGGGAAACATCTTTTCTTTATTTGTGTGGTTGCTCCTTTTTTTTGATCAGGCGCCATTCTTCACCTTTGGTGGATTGCCTTGGGTGCAAGCTGGTGTTTACGAGAGAGCTTCTCCTTGCCAGCCTTATTCCTAACACCTTTTGCCAAGACAAAATCGAAAATAATGCAGTGCAAGGCCTCACAACTCTCACAATAGTAACTAGGATTAGAAAGAAGGATTGGGTTATGGTGTGTTTAACTGTCGTATAATGATGAGGATCAGCTACTTGGGTTAACAGGAGTGGTAAGAAGGAAAGAGGATAACCCAACTATGTATATGGGTAGCCATGTGATCACTCTCAATGCATAAACATGATAATTAAATGTCCGGATTATGGTTTTAATAAACAGAGATGGCATCAAATCAATGCAAGTTTCAGCATAAGACAAGAATATAAATGCAAGTAGATATGGAGGAGCATTAACTTCAAACTCACTTCAATGCAATCAGACAACAGACAACCAAAGCATTGAAAACAACTCAAATATTAATATCTTGAAAAGTGTTTATCATCTACTCCCTATGCAAGTGTATTCAAACCTATATGAAATGCATCTACACTCAATCTTAGTTATGCAAATGAAACTAAATGATCTTTTTGATTCCGAAAATTTTAAAAAATTATGGATTTTTTGGTGCATAATAATGAATGCATGAATGCATGAGACTCAAGTATGCAAAAGAGAAAATTAGAAAATAAAACACAATGTCAAATGCCATGCCCTCCCCCACACTTAAATTACACAGTCCCTTGTGTAATAGAAGCTTGAAGGAAAGTGATAAAGGATACTCAGAAGGATTCAGAAGGAAGAGAGTGAAGTTGTGTACCTTTAAAGGAGCTTTGGCAGAATGGAAGAGGCCATCAGTCATTCCAGACCGATGGTGGTGATCGATGGAGCTGTATCGGTCACTCCAGACCAATGGTGGTGATCGATGGGGCTGTAGCGGTCCCTCTGGACCGATGGTGCTGACCGATACAGGCCAGAAAATGCATCAACTCAGCTAATAATTTGCCTTAAAACCCACTTGCTCCTGTTTTCAACAGAAAAACGCAAAAACAAATATAAAATGCAAGAATATGTACAAGGATAACAAGGGAATACCTCCTAAGTGTGCTTGTTTAAAGTCCTTGGCTTGACTTTCCTTGGTTGGTCACTCTTGTGGAGGGTCCTCAAGGTTGATGTCTACATCATCTCCAAGGGACTCACTTGCCATGTATGGCTTCAGTCTGTGCCCATTTACTGTGAAGCCTTCTCCATCCTTGCCAAACAAACTCACAGCTCCATACGGTAACACCTCTTTGATCTTGAATGGACCTGACCATCTTGACTTCAGCTTCCTAGGGAACAACTTCAGCCTTGAGTTGAAAAACAGCATCTAATCTCATGCTTTGAAGTCTTAGTGTGTGATCCTCTTGTCATGGAAGTTGATGAGTCTCTTTTCTTGAGCTGTCTTCATGTCAAAATTTAGCACCTTTGTTGCCCACGAGGCTTTATATTCCAGCTCAACAGGCAGATGACAAAACTTCCCATAAAGCAATGAGAAAGGGGTTCTGCCAATTGGTGTCTTGAAGGCTGTCCTATAAGCCCACAAAGCATCATCAAGGTCATTAGACCAATCCTTTCTTGTAACATCAACTGTCTTATCTAAGATGACTTTGATCTGTCTGTTAGACACCACCACTTTATCACTTGTTTGAGGATGGTAAGGAGTGGCAACCTTATGCTGAACACCATTCTTCTTGAGCAAACTCTCAAAGACCTTGTTGATAAAATGACTCCCACCATCACTGATCACACACCTTGGAACACCAAATCTTGAGAAGATGATTGCCTCGAAGAGCTTCAGCACAACTCTAGCATCATTTGTTGGACTGGCAATGGCTTTAACTAATATGATCTCCCTAAGACCTTGACTCTGAATGTTAAGCGTATGCATATGGACGATTTGGGAAGGGGGAATGATCAAAGAAGTTTGAGAGGGAAGTTTACAAAAGATGTGAAAGTCTCTTGCAAACCAAACTGATAACCTTGAGGATATTACACACTATAAGATTAACAAGATTTCTTTGGATATTACACACCAAAGAGATGATATACTTTGAAAGGAATTTTATTAAAAAGATAGATGATTTTAGTCCATAGTACATAGGGGCATTATAAAGAGAAGAGAAGAAGAAGGAAATGAAGAGACAAGTCTTGGAACATGCTCCTTGACTTGTCAAGAAAATAACAAGAAATTTAAACAAGTTTGATCATGAAAATATGACCCTTAAGCTTCTGTTTTCGTCACTTCTCTTGACCAGCAAAATAAGCACTTGGTTTGGACTCTTCTTGGGCTTGTAATGGGCATAAAATGCATTGGTCTTCATAGCATCTCCATTGGGTCGAATTCTTAATGTCATGCATTGGCCTGGATCATCAAATTGGTGATTTGAATGTGTAACATTTGCCTCATTAAAAACCTCTCAAGAAAACCCATTGGGACAAAACTTGACAAGGGAAAAAGAGTACAAATGAGACACATGCCCATTTGATGATTATGTATCAAAACCAATGAGGTAAAGATAACAACTTTTCCATACTCTTTTTCCACTCCAAAAGCATCCTCAACTACCAGTTGCTCCTCTGGTTCATGCTGCTCCACGGGTCCAAGCTCTTCTTCACATTCCCAGTTTCCTATGCTGTCCATGATCATATCATTAATCCACTTTGACACATAATCAACAGGTACAAGGATGTACTTGTTCCCATAGGAGGAAGGGAAAGGTCCCATAAAGTCAATCCCCCACACATAAACCAGATCCACTTCAAGAATAGAGTTTAGAGGCATTTCATCTCTTTTGGAGATGTTTCCCTTCCTTTGGCATGCATCACATGAGGAGGTGTGACTTTGGGCATCCTTGAACAAACTAGGCAACCAAAAACCAGCTTGAAGCACCTTTGAGGCTGTCTTGAAGGTTGCAAAGTGACCTCCATCGGCTGAACCATGGCAATGATGTAGAATTCTTTGAACCTCTTTCTCAGCTATGCATCTTCTGTACAATCCATCATTCCATCTCTTGTAGAGATAAGGCTCATCGCAAAAATAAGGAGAGACATCTCTTAAGAACTTCTTCTTCTGATGTGAATTGAGGTTCAGTGGTATCTGCTCAACAACCAAAAAGTTCACAAAGTCAGCATACCAAGGCAGTTTATTCTCTTCTAAGCTTTGCACTTCAGCTGCCTTCAATCCTAAAGCATGCAGCTGCTCTTCTGGTAGAGTATCATTGATTGGGACAAAGTCATCTATCCTCAGTCTTGAAAGGTGATCAGCTACACCATTGTCAATGCCTCTCTTATCCACAATCTCCATGTCAAACTCTTGCAAGAGGAGGATCCATTTAAGGAATCTTGGCTTAGTGTCTTTCTTAGTATAGATGTGCCTTAGTGCAGCATGGTTAGTGTAGACTATCACCTGAGATCCTAATAAGTAGTTTCTGAAATTCTCAAATGCAAAGACAACTGCTAAGAGCTCCTTATCAGTTGTTGCATACTTTATTTGAGCCTCATCCACTATTCTGCTTGCATAGTAGATTACTTGAAGTTTCTTGTCTACTCTCTGTCCCAAAACTGCTCCAACATCATAATCACTAGCATCACATATGATTTCGAATGGCAAATCCAAATTTGGAGCTTGAACAATTGGCGCTGATACCAGAGCTTGCTTGAGGGTACGGAATGCTTGCAAGCACTCTTCATAAAACACAAACTCTGTCTCCTTACATAGAAGCCTTGTCAAGGGTCTTGCAATCTCTGAGAAGTCCTTGATGAACCTTCTGTAGAAACCTGCATGCCCCAAGAAGCTTCTGATTCCTTTGACTGTGCTTGGAGGCTCCAAGTGTACCATCACATCTATCTTTGCCTTGTCCACTTTTATCCCCTTCTCTGAAATCTTGTGACCCAACACAATGCCTTCTTGAACCATGAAATATCATTTCTCCCAATTCAGAACCAGCTTAGTGTCTTCACATCTCTGTAAAACCTGAGAAAGATTGGACAGGCAAGCACCAAAGGAGGATCCATAGACACTAAAGTCATCCATGAATACCTCCACCATCTCTTCAAGCAAGTCAGAAAATAGGGAGGTCACACACCTCTGTAATCTATGCACATCCTATGACCAGTAATTGTTCTAGTTGGTATTAGCTCATCATTTTTGTTTTATACAACAGTAATCCCTCCTTTCTTAGGCACCACATGCACCTTTTATCTAGATGGATCCTATGAGTGCAGAGGTTAGGAGAAATGCTTTGGATATCACCTAGTGAATATCCAATGGCTCTCCTAAACCTCTTTAACACTTTGACAAGAGCAAGGATCTCATCATCATTGAGGTTATCATTGACAATTACAGGATAAGTATAGTTAAATCCCAAGAAGAAATACCTTAGCCTTTAGGAAGAAGTTTGAGCTCCACCTTGAGTGCTTTGAGCTCACTCCAGTCCTCTTCCAAGCTGTTCAGCTCCTTGGCGCCAGCTTCATTGCTTGGGGAACCAGCTTCTTGAACTGAGAGCACCTCTTTTCTTGTGTATTCCAGCTTCTCAAATGGCTCCTCTTCTTTTAAGACCTTGTAAGAGTCTAGCATCAACTTATAACCCAAGCTTTCCTTATCCAAGTAACCATCTTCTCCATGCTCCTTTGTCAAAGCCACTTGGAGTTTATCTTCACAAGACAACTCCTCTTGAAGCTCATCATGAAGCCTCTCTAATATCTCAATCTGAAACACTTGACCTTCAATAGTAGGCTGCTGCATAATCTGCTTGATGTCAAATTTTGGAGACATGTCCTTATCCAATTGTAGCTCAATCTTCCCTTTCTTAACATCAATGACAGCTCCTGTTGTGGCTAGGATAGGTCACCCAAGGATGAGAGGGTCCCTAGGTTCTTCATCCATATCTAAAATCACAAAATCACTAGGTATCTCTACACTCCCAATCCTAAGTGGTACATCTTCAAGCAGGCCTTTGGGGAGCCTCACTGATCTATCAGCCAACACCAAAGAGATTCTACGATCCTTGAACTTGGTGAAGCCTAGGCGCTGCGCTACAGAGTAGGGCATCAAGCTGACACTAGCTCCTAGATCACACAAATATTTCTCAAACAGAAGTTGACCTATAAAGCAGGGTAAGGTAAAACTTCCTGGATCACCTAGCTTGTTGGAAACCAAGACAAACGCATCAAGCAGTGGCATGGTGAGCTGAATCTTCTTCATTTGCTCATCAAACAGACCTTTGTACTTGGCAATGAGTTGCTTCTTAAACCTTCTAGGAAATGGTATAGTAGGCTGATATGGTGGAGGAATGTATCTTGGTTCTTTGACTAACTCCCTAGGTGCTTCTCTTGGTTTCTCCTTAACCACCTCTTTGGCGTTGTTGTTCTTTGAACCCTTCTCAGCTTCATCCTCTTTAGCTTCATCAGCATCTTTAACCACCACCCCCTCTTCTTGTTCCTCAATGTCCACATTGGGTATAGAAGGAGCTACTCCTGGAGGGAGTTGCTTCCCACTTCTTAAGGTGACAGCTTTGACACACTCTTGTGCAAGTGAAGAGGTAGATGGTTGAGCATGCTCTGTTGTTTGCTGATCTTCATATTCAAGGAGCCTAGTTGGGATTGCAGGCTGGAGTCAATGCCTTTGTGTATTTCAACAGCCAGACCACTCTGAATGTCAGTCATGCTCTCCCGAATTTCAACAGCCATGAGTTTCTAAAGTTCTGCAGTTTGAAATTGATGCAGTTGTTAGAACATCTCCTTAAGGTCAGAAGTTTCAGAGGACTGAGAGCTGGTGGCGCCAACTGCTTGAGAGGTAGAACCATGATGTTGTTGAATGTAAGGGTCTTCATTGGACTGTTGTTGACATACATTATAGCCTTGTCTCAGTGCTGGCTTCTCTTGTATCTGAACATATTTGACTTAATGAACTTGCAGGTGGCTTTGTTGATCAACATTTTGAAGAGTTTTGATACCTCCACTAAACATAGTATCCACCTTCTCTTGCAGGACATTCATCACATGTAGTGCACTGTCTATCTTCTCTTCAGCTGCATTGGAATGGTGCTCCTTATCATCCACATAGTCCCAATTACTGAGCGTAATATTCTCCACTAGAAGCCATCCTTCATCAACATCTTTGCCAAGAAAATAGCCATTGCTTGCTGTATCGAGAAGGATTCTTATGGTTGGAAGAACACCTCTATAGAGTGTGGATAGCAGCATTTATTTAGTGAAGCCTTGGTGATGGCATTGGTAAATGAAACCACTAAACCATTCCCAAGTGTCTCCAAAGCTCTCATTAGAACATTGTTTGAAGTTTGTGATCTCATTCCTGAAGTGTGCAGTTATTAAGGGAGAGAAGAACTTGGTTAAGAAAGCACATTTGCATTGCTCCCAAGTGGTGATCATGCCTTGTGCTAGAGACTTTGTTGTCGTGACCCTTTGGTTAGGGCATAAGCCAAAGCTAAATCACCGGAGTTTTCCCACATTTGAGATCTATCACCAAGAGATAAATGGAATAATCTGAGCTTCAAACCATCATCTGAAACTCAACTAAGTCTTGTCAAAGCACCTATCCTCTCAAACTGATTCAAGTAATCAAGACCCTCTTGAGCACTTGGATCACTTTGAGAGGATATGTGCTATGACAAAACTTAATGCAGTCTCAGATGATGGGTTGAAGCTCAGATTGTTCCCATTCTCTTATGGTGATAGAGCTCAAATGTGGGAAAAGTCTTTGTCACAAAGCAGCATCACGACTTGGGAACAGTGCAAAGGTGCCTTCTTAACCAAGTTCTTCTCTCCCTCTAGAATTGCAAGATTCAGAAATGAGACTAAAAACTTCAAACAATGGTTTAATTAGAGCTTTGGAGACACTTGTGAAAGGTTTAGGGGCTTCACTCAACAGTGCCCTCATCATGGCTTCACCAAAGAAATGCTTCTCTCCGCACTCTATAGAGGTGTTCTACCAAGAGTAAGAATCCTTCTAGATACAACAACCAATGGTATTTCCTTGGCAAAGATGTTGATCAAGGATGGATACTAGTGGAGAACATGGCACTAAGAAATTGGGACTATGTTGATGAGTTTGAGCAGCATGCAAGGACAGCTGAAGAGAAGTTGGAAACAGCAAGACATATGGTAAAAGCTATGCAAGAAATGGTGTATATGCTTCTCAATTCAGGCCCTCACATTCATCACCATCAAAGGTCTTCTTCTCAACCACTTGGTGCTTATGCCCAACAGCAAGGGAACATGATACTCTCTACAACTCCTATGCAGCCTTCCTTGGCACCTCAACAACAACAAAGCAATCAGCCTTCTCAAAATTTGAACATCAAGCAACCTTTCCTTCAAAGTTAAAGATCTCCATTCCTGAATCTGGAAGTCGTAGAAAGAGAGAAGAACTTGTTGAGAAAAACTCCATTGCATTGCTCCCAAGAGGTGATGCTTCCTTGTAGTAAAGACTTTTCCCACATCTAAGCTCTATCACCAAGAGAGAATGAAAATGATGTAAGAACCGGGATAGACCTCACATGGAGCTTGATGGAACCAAGTAGCTTTTAAATGATATATTTATTCTCTAAGTGTGAACACATGTTAAATAAGGAAATACCACTTTAATACCATCTTGTTAGCCAAATGATCAGAAATAATCTTCTTTTATCAACATAAACCATTTGGTTATTTTCTGCTTGATCCGGTTCATCAAATATTCCATTAAGACCATTATCTGGTTATTTGATATTGCATCATTCTCTTCTCTTCAAAAGGTTTTGTCCTCAAAACTAAAAATTAGTATGAAAAAAGAAACTATTTTTAATAAAATCAGAAACAAATTGAAGAAACTATTTTTATATAAAAGAAACAAAATGGAAAACTTTTATGAATAAAGAAAGAACTGTATATATATATATATATATATATATATTTTGGTTTTAAAAATTTAATAAATAAATGAAAAATGAAAACTTTTTTCTTTTTTGAATTTTATAAAATCAAATAACGAAAATGAAAACTGTTTTTCTTTTCCTTTATAAAACAAAAAATGAATAAAAAACAAAACAATAAAAGATAGCTGGAGGGAGCTTTTACCTCTGATACCAAATGATGTAAGATCCGAGATAGACCTCACATGGAGTTTGATGGAACCAAGTGACTTGCCAAACGGCACTCTTCACTCGATCGGTTGGTGGTCGCAATGGAGCGGTTTATGGAACTTAGACAATTGGCCAAGCAGCACTCATTGCCTATATCAATGGATGGACGGCGAATATTGGTGGATCGAAGAACACCACTCAAGAGTATGAGAGTCCTTGTTATGAGTTCACAAATTTAGTCTCAAAAAATCACATACAAGAGATATAAATCAAAAGTTTACTAAGTAAAAAAATACATCGAACTTAGATAAACAAAAGAAAACATAAGCTTTAGAGAAAATTCTCTTTTAATTCTAAAAATCAGTATATTTTTACAATGAAACAAAATAGGCTTTTATAGCCACAACAATTGTACAAGGTCAAATGACCACGATAAAAAAAAAAGGGAATCAAAATTACTACAAATTAATGAAATAATTACATGAAGATATTATTAGAAGAAATGTGATGATCCTCCATAATGCACGATCTCGTTTAATTGGTCTTCTTTGAACGATTGATAGCTGATTAGATAATCCCCATGACTTTTCAATGACATATTCATTCTTTAAGTGTAAACACATGTTAAATAAGGAAATACCACTTTAATACCATCTTCTATGCCAAATGATAGAGAAATAATCTTCTTTTATCAACATAAACCATTTGGTTATTTTCTTCTTGATCCTGTTCATTAAATATTCCATTCAGACCATTATCTGGTTATTTGATATTATATCAGGAAACAATCTGAGCCTGAATCTATCATCTGAAACTCCACTAAACTTTTTCATAGCACAAACCCTCTCAAAGTGGTCCAAATGCTCAAGAGGATCTTTATTGTGCAAGCCAAAGAACTTTCTTTCTTGAACCATAGCAATCATTCCACTCTTTATATCATAGTGAGTTGTCTCTAAAGGTGGAATTTTACCTTGTCTTGAGGCAAAGCTAGATGGAAAGTCTACGGCACCTATTGGTCTTGTTGGCCTTTGATATCTCATGCCCCAAGCTCCTTGTAAACCATGTGGACCTTGCTGTCCTTGAAAGCCTTGAATTCCTTGTGGACCTTGTGGACCTTGTATCCCAAAACCAGCAGCATATTGAATGTCTTCCATGCTTTAACAACTGACTTCTGCGGTTGTGAACCCAACCTCTTTTACCTTGAACCTCAGTTGCAGTTGTAGGCACTTAAGAGCAAGTGTTTCGGTACCTACAAAAGATATTCTAGACCAAAAAGAGAAATTAGTAACCAAAAACAAAAAATAAAAGAGCTTAATCTCAAGATCTTTACAAATCCTACTAATCAAAGTAATCACTAATGGCAACAGCGCCAAATTGATATAGGTTTTTATCCTATCTCAATCCTCAACCCACATTAGTCATTGAAGAATTGAGTTTAGTAAATCCATAAGGGGATGTTTGATACAGCAAGAATGCAATAGAGGTCCTAATTCAAGCCAAACAAAGAAGGTTTAGATATCTAACAACCTAAGGGATCAGGGCAAACTTGAAACTAACACTTAACAAGAGCAACCAACAAGCAAAATATCCAAAACTTAAGCAAAAACAGAGCAATTTCGAAATCAACTAAAAACAGAGAAAAGACCGGACTTAAGATGAAATAATTGGTATCAGGGAACTTTCTACTCAATCCATGATGCTTACAAAATCACACAATGCTATTACTTATGCATAAATTCATTTATATGACTAATCCAATCTCTTGGCACTAATCTTTTCACTAATTATTAAGTCAAGAACTAATTCTCATTAGTGAAATGATAAACAACAAGAAATAAGACATTCATTAAATCATATATTGCCAAATCAATCCCTAGACAGTCAATCTCTTGAGCTAGGATAAGTAATTCTCTTACAATGCAATTCAGCCATTTCAACAAACACTTGATGGGTATAAATTGAGCCTATGATCCTAATCGACTTAGCTAAGGCTAACCATGCATTAAATACAGAAATTAAGAAAGGAAATAGAAGAATTAACACTAAGACACCATGGATTAAACATCAAATTCCCTAAACCTAACCCATCTCAAATCCATAAAGAGACTACTCACTAATCACCATTAAAACAATCAAATCAAAGAAGAAAAGAGAGGTAATCATGATTAGAGAGAATAAACAAGAAGATAAATAAAAACTTATATTAAAATCAAGAAAAGATTAAAAACTCCAAAGTGTGGTTAAGAACAAAAGAGGAAAGAAATGTTGGATAAAAGCATGGTCCCAAAAATTAGGTATTTTGGTATTTATATGGATCCTAGGGAAGGTGGCAAAGATGTAAATAACTGGTCTTCGGATTAGGAGAAAGTTATTGATCCTCCTTGGCTGGGGCAATTCCCTGAATCATTCTCATGTTTCCTCCTTGTCTTTAATGACTCCTTAGGTACCTAAAAACAACCTTTATGCAAAGCAAATGCAACCTACAACCTTAATGCAACCTAAGTCTAAAAACAAAGGAAAATGGGACAAAAGAGAAGAGAAACATGAAAGAGAAGTCCAAAACATGAACTGAATGCAGTCTTAAATGGTATAAATATATAATATATCATCAACATGGTTAAGCTTAGTTATTTCCTTGCATTTCTTTTAGTTAGCTCCTAGATGGATTGATAAACCTGATCTATACTACATCTGATTAGAGGAGGAATTGAGTTTAGACTTGCAAAAGTCATTCTTCAGTTCAGCATCAGCTTCACCAACAAAGCTCACATTCTTCAAAGAGACACTCAAAAGCTTGTCAAGCTTATCATTCAAAGCTTTCATATCCCTCTTAGTAGAGCTCTCAGTCTCATTGCTCCCAACAGCTCTTGTAGTCCTATCATACTCATCTCCATAATTGCCATATGATAAGGCTAAGTTCTCAACCAAGGCAAGACCATCAACCATACTATTTCCCATGAAATTACCATTAGATTCAGTGTCTAGAAGAATTCTGTACTTAGGACGGACCCTACGGTATAGTGTAGACAGCAAGCTCTCGTTAGTAAACCCATGATGATTACACTGTATCGTGTAAGTCTTCAATCCCTCCCATACCTCACAAAAGGTTTCATTCCTATGCTGTGTGAAGCTATTGATGGTGTTTCTTAGCTTGGCTGTTCTAGTAGAACTGATAAACTTATTGAGAAATGCAACTTATACTCATCTCATGTGCTTATAGAACCTTGAGGAAGTGTGTTCACCCATGGTGCGCCTTATCTCGAAGGGTAAAGGGAAAAAGGCTGAGCTTCAAAGCATCCTTTAAGACTCCCTGAAACTTGGTCATATCACAGACCTTGTCAAACTGATCCAAGTGATCCAAATGGTCTTTATTTGGTAAACCATGAAAGCGGTTCCCTTGTAACATGCCGATCAGACCAAGCTTGATTTCGAAATGATTCTAGTGCACTGGTGGAGCATTGATCCCATTGCGGTTATGATGTGTATCTGGTGCATCTCCAGCTCCTATAGGTCTTGGGACTCTTGGAGAATGAACTGCTACTTTAAGTCCTTGTACACCATCTGTATTGTGTCCTTTATTGTGCATAGCCACTTGAACCTCTTCTAAGTTTGCAGGTGCAGCTTGTACTGGAGCTTTTCCAACTACTACCACATGTAATAACTGACCACCTTCTTGCTCTGCCATACTCTGTTCCTCTAATTCTTGAACTCATTGCCTCACAGCTCTTCTTTTAACCCCACGGTCTAAGTGATTAATGTTGTCAATGGAAGGGAGTAAGTTATGTGAGTCTTTGGATCTCAAGTTCATGCAAATGGTATCTGAGAAAAATGAGCAAATGATATAGCTAATTAGAAAAGTAAAAGACTTAGTCTAAATGCAAAGACAAACTCAAAGAATCCCCAACGGCAACAGTGCCAATTTGAAGGAAGATGTTTTAGTCCTAGGACTCTCCTAATCAGCTGTAGTATATGATGAGAGTCAATCCAATTGTGGTTGATGAGATTCAATCTATGCACTAAGCTAAGCAAGATGGGGAAAGTGATGAGTAACCAATCTAGCAACCAAACAATGCAAGAAATTAAGACAAGAAATGTAATTAAGCAAGTAATGACAAAATGATGAACTAAGGCAAGTAAACAAAAGCAGCAAGATGATATGCGAACTGAACTAAATATTAAAAACAAGACTCAAGATCCTAAGCCGTGATGGTCAAGTGGTTATAAGAGTGATTAAGGGATTCTTAAGAACAAGGCATTTAAACAAGCAATTCAAGCAAGCAATTTCCAATATTGTAATCCTAATCAAGGTATAAAATAAAGAATCAGCTTAGTGGTTATAAGAAAAATTCATTTCAACCAAACTAAGTATGTCAAACCCACTTGTGATGGTGAATTCACTAGCCATGAGCATAAAGCAAAGAACCATAATTGTCTAAAAAAAGCACTAATCAAAGTGAACTTCTCTCCCTCAAGCAATAATTCTAATAAACCTACCATCTATTAGGATTCTTTAGGGATCTAAGCAGCAACTCACCAATTAAAGAATATGATCTTAAGATCAATATCTGCGAAACCTAAACAATGCTAAGCAATGAATTAGATTTCAAGCAAATGAATGTTCTTTGATGCAAACTATCAAACCATCAAGCAAGACTCATGAATCATACATTATCTAGCCCTAAGCAAATCATCTAGCCTAGCAAACTGTCAACTTGGGCGTCACAAGACAAATGAACCATAACCAGTGCTAAACTATCAAGCCAAATCAGCAAACCATGCAAAGAAACAAGACATCAACCTCTTAAGTGAATCATCAACATCAACAAATTCTTCATCAATCAAACTGGACATGATTTCTAATCATTAACAGCTTTGCAAGAGAAGGATACATTAGAGATTAACACAAAACTAGCCTAAGCACCCGTAATCAACCCTTAAAAACCACATTTCCTACTAAGAACCTCAAATCTTTAGTAAACTACTCACTTGATTACGGGTGCTTAGGCTAGTTTTGGAATTTTAAACTCATTTGATTAGAGTTACACATGATTAGATCAGATGAGATGCAGAAAGAAGGAAACTAAGTTACCTAGATGGGAAATTTAAGCACAAGACACAAGATCTAAAACATATAATGCAAGACTTCATTAAGAAAATAAGAGTTATACAAAGTCTAAGGGAAATCATCATTTTGATAAACTAAGGATAAAGGCAAGATAAAAATGATGAGATAATGTTTTGTGGTTTCTTTTTTATGCTTAGGACCCAAAAGAAGGAAGAAAAACCTAAAAAAAATAGGATAAGGTCAAAGAAAAGCTGGTCAACGCGCGGAGAAAGCATATTGGGCAGTACAGACGATGTCTTGCTCGATGCATCATCTTGGTGCGACTCTTCCGTGCTGGGGTTTGTTCTACTGGTCTGTTGATCGAGAAAGAGTGGATCTTGGGCTGCATCGGTCAAGGCATCGGATGTTCTGCTTTGGAACCCGATATGTCATGTATCTCCGAATCGTCTCGTACGGCCCTCCTTGCTCGACACGCCACAATGATGTGAACCAACATCTTAAAGTCTACGTGAAGTCCTCTTCTCCATGTATTGCGGCTTACATCGGGCATACTCCACATGTGTTCTGCTTGATTCTCCACCTCGATATAGACGCAGTACTTGCAAGACTCCTTCTTATGGCATTCCCTTGAACGTCTGCTGCTCCAATCTCCTTCCCAAACTCCAAAACCTCAAAATGCAGCTGAAATACACCATAAAACATGCACATGTATGAAATCCTAAGCTAAATCCAGACATTGTTACTTCTAGATGCAAATGAGATCAAAATGCTATGAAAAGATGCAAAAACAAGGGAAAGGATGTTTGAAATGCAGCCTAAAACACTAGAATATAGCAAGCTATCACTTGACTAGGCTGCATCCATCAAGGTCTTAACCATCATACTCATTGTGTAGAGGCCAATTCTCAGCAGGCAAACTCCAAACTCCAAAACCTCAAAATACAGCTGAAATACACCATAAACATGCACATGTATGAAATCCTAAGCTAAATCCAGACATTGTTACTTCTAGATGCAAATGAGTTAAAATGCTATGAAAAGATGCAAAAACAAGGGAAATGATGTTTGAAATGCAGCTATCACTTGACTAGGCTGCATCCATCAAGGTCTTAACCATCATACTCATTGTGTAGAGGCCAATTCTCAACAGGCAAACTCCAATCTTCAACATCCTTAGAGAAAGCTTCATCATTCTATATCTTGACCCCTTTAGCATCAAACCTCAACACCTTGTCTTTGCTCAACCTTAGCTCAATGATCCCTTCCTTAGCATCAAATACAGCACCAGAAAATGCCACGAATAGCTTTCCCAAGATGATAGGGTTCTTTACTTTCCCATCCTTATCTAATACCAAAAAATCAGTTGGTATCACAACTTTTTCAATCATTATAGGATCATCCTTAAGTGCTCATATAGACTTCTTCACCGAACAATGAGCTAGAGTGAGAGAGACTTGACTGTTTCACAATTTCTTGTATCATAAGGTCTTCGCTGTAAAGAGAGGCAACAGGTTGATACTTGCTCCAAGATCACACAAACAGCTCTTAAAGGAGAGTTCTCCTAACTCACAAGGTAGAGTAAAGTGATATCACCATATTTTACATCTTTTTAGCATGCATTTAGAATTGTTTTTGGTTTCTTTTATGCATTCATTCACAAGTTTTTGTCCCATTTTCATTCATATTAGTTTTAGGATAAACATTGCATATTTTGCATGTTAGGAGTGCTTGGCAGGTACTTTTGGAGCTTGTGGAGGTTCTATGGAGTTTGGGAGAAGAACAAATGAGCAGCAAAGGCATTAAGGGGGAAAAAGAGGAGACGTCTTCAGTGACATCTACCACCTACCACGGTTTCACCCCGATGTCAAGAAAGATGATGTCTGGCACCGAAACGGACTGGACTAACTGTTGTGAAAAGATCTGTCCTGACGAGGGCTTTCCATCTCGATTCAGCCTCCGTGTCCTTCATCAAATTTATAGAGGATTGAGTTAGATTTCGAATGGTGGCAGTTTGCAACCGGTTGTTCGGCAGTTACCGCGAAAATAGTGAGCATTTGTCTGGCCAGCCCGATGTGCAAAGCCTGTGTATAACCGAAAAGTACAGTTTGCTCCCAACATAAAGAAGAAAGAGCTTCTGCAAGATAAATCCAATGTGCAAAGCTAGTGGCAATGTGCAAATCTAGTGCCAATGGAAAAGTACAAACCGTTTCACAAGACTCCAAAAAAACACAAGAGGCCAAAAACACAACAGTCCAAGGAGCATTGGATCCCTTTTTGATAAGGTTCTTTAGGGTATTTGTGGCTTATCTGTAAATATCTTAGCCACCATCACAAGCCTCTTCTCTCTTCCTTCTTAGTCTCTTTTAGATTTTTATTGTTTTTCATTAGTTTCTAATAATTTATGTAAATACCATCACACTTCTTGAATAAATCTTGTTTCTTGTTTATTATTTTCTGTCATTGATCCTGCTTAGGCTTTCTGCTTAGTGTTTTATTTTCAGATACCCTTTATCTTCTCTCTTATTTGCGTGCCTCTCTCTTTTTCTCAAGATCAAGAAGCATAAAGTTTGAGATTTGTAGTTGGATTATTGCTTTTTAATTAGATCTTGCATTTATCTTTCATTTCTTCTTGTTTATCATCTCTAGTCATGTTTAGCTTTTATTTCCTTATGGATATAGAGGTTAAACATATGACTAAGGAGTAGTAATTTTATGGTTCTCAGGATGTGAGATTTATGGTGATGGATCTTCATGCTTATATGCTTAATGGTCTTAATCCTTCTACGTTTGTTATTTTTAATGCTTAGTTCAAAATGATCACTTGGGTTAAAGATCATAGGCGGCTTTACATGAATGCCACATGTTAGCTTACCCTGAACCGCTTATAGAGGATTCACTCTTCCTAGCATAAGAAATTAGTTGTCTAGGGAGTGTTTTGGCTTTATAGAGTTGTTGCCTCATGCATGTTTCATTGTTGTACCGCATTGCAAAGTGACTCTACCACGGAAGTGGATAGTCTTGCCATCAACCATATGCCTAAGGACTACTATCTAAACCCAAGGTCTAGATATTGGTAGAAGCCATCTTTGAGTAACCCTGTTCATCATAAATCATTTATTTCATCCTAGGAACCTCTTTTGTCATTATTTATCTTTGTTCAAATTTTAGTTTGTTTAGCATTTGGTTAGCTTTTATCCTATTTTGCAATTTGCCTTAGTTTCATCTTTTGAGTTGTTATTTCTTAGCTTTGTTTTGCCTGTTTTTTCTTTAGTAGGTTGTTAGTTAAGTCTTTAAACCTCTTGATTTCAGCCTAACTTATTCCATGAATCATACACTATCAATACCTCTATCTTAGACAATTGAATTGATAAAAACCAATACTATACTACAATTGACTAGTAGTGGGTTATTGCTTAATAGGCAGCAAAAAACTATTATCATAAAGCATTCAGGATCTCCAAGCATGGTGATTTGGATCTCTTCATCCTTAGTAGGGATCTTGTCCAGAATATCCTTACTTCTACTAATCTTCTTCATATGAGCTTCATAGAGGTTTATGTACTTCTCAATCAATTGTTTCTTGAATCTTTCTGGAAAAGAAAGAGCTGGCATGTATGGTGGACGAGGCACATAAATTCTTTTCTCTTCCTTGTCCTCTTCAGCCTTAGTAGGCGCCTCTCCTTATTTTTCCTTGTTTTGACCAGCTTCAAGAGGTTCCTATCCCCTACTTTTAACTTCAATGTCCTCATTGATAAAAGACAAGAACACATCTATGATAGCCTCCTATATCTTTGAAGAGAGGACATTACAATACTCATTGGGGTTAGCTTAAGACTTTCCAGCAAGGTTCCCTTGAGATATAAGGCCTGAGGAAATTCCTTTGTTGTTCTCCAAGGTCTTTACTCTTGAATTCAAACCATCAATCTTGGTAGAAAGGTCATCATGAAAGGAGTCCATCTTATTGTAAACATGAGCAAACTTCTTGTTCAAATCCAAATTACCATTGCTTTGACCTTGTAGTACCTGTTTTAGAATCCCTTTCATTTCATCATCGATAGAGGTTGAGGCATTTCCCTGACCTTTTGCAGCAAAACCAGGAGGGGCGAATTGTTGCTTGGGCTGGTAGTTCCCTTGAAAGTTGTTCTTGGGAGCAAATATTTGGTTGTTGAAAGGCACAAAGTTTCCTTGTTGGTTTCCTTGTCATCGGCCTTGTTGTGGAGGATACACTTGGTCTTGAGGATTGGCCACATTGTTCCTTCTATAAGATAGATGAGGATTTGGCCTATAGTTTTCATAGTGGTTGTAGCCCCTTTGGTTCTCGACATAGTTCATCTCCTCCACCTGGACCTGTTCATCATCTTGGATTTGAACAATTTTTCCAACAAAGTTCACCTCCTTTTGTTGCACTTGGAATAGCTTATCAAGCTTTGAGCTCAGCTCCCCAATCTCCTTTATAGTGCACTCAAGCTCCTTCATAGTAGAGTTCAGTTTGTCTCTTGATCACCTTTGTGCTCTATCATAGTCTTCATTGTCATTCGTGTCACGTTGGGCCAGATTTTCCACAAGTTCCAAGCCTTCATCTGCATCCTAACCAGAAAATTCCCATTGCTAGGTCTATCAAGGAACATTCTGATCTTTGGCAAAGTTCCACAACGAGCATTCATTATAAAAGCCATGATGTGTACATCGCATTGTAAACCAAATGAATCTCTCCCAAGCTTCCCCAAAAGTTTCATTTGTCTTTTGTGAGAAACTTGATATTTCATTCCTTAGCCTAGTTGTCCTTGAGTTGGAGAAAACTTTAGCCAAGAAGGCTCTCTTGCACTGATCCCAGCTTATGATACTCCCTTGGGGATATTTCTTCTCCCACAAATGTGCTTTATCACCTAAGGAAAAAGGAAACAATCTCAACTTGAAGCCATCTTCACTAACTCCATTGATCTTGGTCAAAGACCACAACCTATCAAACTGATCCAAGTCGTCAAGTGGATCTTCAAGAGGGAGTCCATGAAACTTACTCTCCTGCACCATAGAGATGAGGTCTCTCTTGATCTGAAAGATGTTGTTAGCAACAGGCGGTGTTTGTATCCCATGCCTATTGTTGTGAGTATTTGGTGCATCGCCAACCCTGATTTGCCTAATAGGTCTTTGATGGTACATTGGTCCTCCAGCACCTTGTTCACCTTGACCACTTTGTGCTCCTTGTCGCCTTTATTAGCCTTGCACTCCTTGTGAACCCTGATCGCCTTGGTGTCCTTATGGCCCAACGCCACCAGCTCCTTGTAGCTGCTCAATATTCAGCCTATGAAACCGGTCAAGCCTCTCTCTTTCTCTTCTTGCCCTCATTTCTTTTTCAAACAATTCTATGTTGTCAATAGACTCAACCAAGCTAAATTGTTCTCTTGATCTTAGGTTCATACACCTGATAAGAGTGTTTTTACTGCTCTTAAGCAATTAAAAATCCTTCATAGCTAGTTGTAGTATAGCTCAGGTTCTTTGTCAAATCCAAGTAAGAAAGATGATCAAAGGGAATGCAAGAACGGGTTTATAAAGTTTCTAACACCATAAACAGTCACCAAAGTGCAACAGGCCAATAGTATTAGTGAAGCAAAACCATAAACAGTTAAGTAGACCAAGCAAAACACAACTGCAGACTCAAGAAACAGAGTAAATAGTAGAGCAAAACACAGTAATTGCAGGGGATATTTTAATTTGATAAAGAAGGGTTCATAGATGATGTATGATATTTCGCTATGCTACTTGAATTACTCAAACCCACATTCATGTCCTTGCAACATTTGAGATATTAATCGAATTAGGGGTTTTAATATACTAGGAACACAGCAAATTGTCTAATTCAATCAAAGTCAATAAGCAGTAGTAATCAAACTCAATCAAACAAACTAACAAACTAGAAGACAGCAATTTCGAACTATGCACTCAAATAGATAAAAGAATAACTGAAGTTGGGGTTAGTGATGTAGAGGAGCTTAGAATCAACTAATGATGCTTCACAAATCATGTAACAATACTATTTTTGGGCATATAATTCAAATATAATATATTAACCCAATCCCTTGGTGGAAACCCCATTGCTAACAACCTAACCAAGAGCTAATTCCAATTAGTGATTAGTAGGCTAAAATGGAAGCAAAACCAATTATATTAAGCCAAGATATCTTCTAGACAGAAAATCCCTTAGGCTAGAATAGATAAATCCGCTAAGTGATAGATCATCATTTCATCAAACACTTCACAGTCATAAGAGAAAGCTAGATACTAAGCAAGTTCGATCAAGGCTAACTGATATCTCTGTTATTTGCATCCTTTTCTTGTATTTTCATAATATTTAGGATCGAGTCCATGCATTTAGGTCTTAGTTATTACTTTTTTCCACTCATGTAGGTCTAGGTTGCATTAGTCTACGATTTTGCATAGTTGTGCATGTTTATAGCTATTTTCAGGTATCTATGCTATCATGGATGGTTGATGAAGGAATTGGAGACGTCCGGGGGCAAGAAAAGACAATCAGGAAGGAGATAGACAATGTCTCCCAACATATCGGGAGTACCCACGACCACGAGACGTGATGGATAGGACAAAGTTTTCACCACGGCCAAGTCCAACGGGAAGAAGCAAACCCACAGCACCAGAGTCGATAATGTCTCGCAACACATCGGGCAAGATCCGCGGCGACAGCTGAGAATTGAGTCCACAATCTGTTCTATGAGATCAGCACATCTGCCGCGCCTTCTTCAGCTTCTTCATTTCGTGGATTCGCTACAAGCCAAGGAACTAGCCATTTCAGGCAAGTGGTCCCGGAATCAATCTAGGGCTACCACTCCTTATCTCTTACCCTATAAAATGACTGTCCAGTCATTTTTTCTCCCAGCACGCGACCACGTTATTTTGTTTTATTTACTTTCCCACCAAACTCATTCTCTATCGTTTTGAACTCGCCATTGTTGCGATTTGAAACCTTGATATTCTCAGTTTTAATCTAAGTCTTTTAGTAGTTCATGTTCATGTTCATGTTCTTGTTTATTAGATTTACATTTTCTCATTACTTCTCAGGCTTTAGCTACTCATGTGTTTTAAAACTCTTCTCATGGTGCGTGAGTAGTTTCCGTAAAGGGATTTAGTGGGTTTTCAAATAAAAAGGAATTTTCGGTTGATATGCTTGCTAGTCATGCACTTAGTTCTTTATTTCTCCTTGCTGGTCATTTTTAATACTTAGTTTAGTTTGATCACCTAGGCTAATAGCTCCTAGGCGGCTTGACACGAATGCCACATGCAAGCTTAGCCTGAACCACCTTCAATGGTGAGACCTATCCTATCCTAAGGAATTTGTTGAGTAGGAGGTCTCACAGTTCATTGGAGATGACATTTCATTCTTGTTTGGTTTATTGTACCGCGTTGCGGAAGCTCGTCTATGGTGGTGAATTTTGCAAATGATCTAAACCTAAACACCATGCGCTAGGTAACTTGTAAAGATTTCCTTACCTAGAAATCACCATCAAGACCAAGTCTGGGTGTGACCATATAAACTTGCAAGTTTATTAATGTCTGAAATCCGCGAATCCGTCTGACTCACTCTAAGCCCCCCCCCCCCCCCCCCCCCCCCCCCCCACTAATCTCATATTCATGCTTTTACTTATTGCACTTGTTATTCACTGTTCATTACTATTGCTCTTACTTATTGCACTTGTTATTCACTGTTCATTACTATTGCTCTTTTATTACTGTCCTTATTTATGCTTAATCTACTTAATGAAGATGGCTTGAGTAACACAAGTCTGAATATCACCTTACTTGGCGTGTAAAAACCAAAGACCAAAAACAAGCGTTCTGGGCTTGAGTAAACCTCTGTAACAAATCTTATTGGCCATCACGATCCCTGAACTGGACTGATAACCTTAATCCCTATGCTGTAATGATTATAACGGGTTTTAAGGATATTGTTTAACCAATGAAAAAAAAAAGGTTTTGAAATGGCGTCGTTGCCGGTTTGAGATTAGTGACAATAAGATTAGTAGTAGTATTAAGGACAAGTTCTTCCCTTTGAAAGTTACTAACTTTCTCTTGTTTAAACCCTTATGTTTGTAGGTATATGAACCTCGAGTCACACGGACCAAACAACCTTGTTCCCCCCTATAGACGAAATCCACTTATTTGAACGCACAATAAGAAATTGGTATATATATAGAGAACGAGGAGTCCACGTTGACCTTGAGGAGATGGATCCGAACCAACAACCTCAATGCCCCAAAGGAAACACTGGTGCTCAAAGTCCGCAAGGAGTCCAAGGTCCCCAATGAGTACAAGGCGTACAAGGTCCAGAAGGACAAGAAGGTGCTCCGTCTCAACCACAAGTTTTCCGTCATATCAATCCCGGAGAGGCACCAAACACTTTCGCCAACCGACACGGGATACATCCTCCTCCCGTGACAAACCGTGGGGCGTCCAAGGAAGACGGAGATGGAAACCCTGCTGGTTTCGTCCAATGCTTAGATCAACCAGATTAGAAGCTCTTAGGCGGCTTGACACAAACACCACGTTCTTGGTTAGCCAGAACCACCTTTAAGGGTAATGATGGACCCACCTTAAAAAAGTAGCCTTGTGTGGGCTAGGTAACTTGTAAATATTCCCCATACCTAGAAGTCACCATTACAAGACAAGTCTACATGTTACCAAATGATAAAGGCAACGATCTTAATATAATGATAGAACTCATAATCCGTTAATCCACCTAAACCCTTAACTTAATCTTATTAATCTTATCTAATATATTTTGCTTTACTTATTGCAACTACTATTCTGCTTTACTTACTACTCTTTATATTTTGCTCTACATTTCATTTTATGCTTTGCACCATTTTATGTTTATTGGCTTGAGTGACACAAGCTTGTTCCCAAATCTCATTTAAACCAAAATTGACCTAAAGGACTGTTGATGCAAGAGTTTTTTGGCTTTTGATGTCAATCTCCCAAGCTTGTACTAGTCAGTTGTAGCATAGTATAGGGTTTTTATCAATCTAAATGGGTTTTGTTGAAAGCAGAAGAGTTATAAGTAAAAACCCTTAAGTCAAGCAAGCAGAGAAGAGTTGTTGTTGCCTAAGCAACCAATCTATCACCCTAAGATGATCAAGCAACAAAGAGAACAAAGAAAAAGGCAGTTTAAACAAAATTATGCAAGTAAAACAGGGCAAAACAGAGCAAATCCGAAATATATCAAAAGGGAAAGCAAGTTCCTTGATGTGGTTATTGACTTTGGGGAATCTAGAGACTAACTAAGGCTGTTTCAAACAACATTGATCAACCAAACAAGCTAGCAATGGTGATTCATAGACATAGAGTTCACAATCAAGCAAGCCAGATCCAATCTCTTGTAAAATAGCCATTTGCTAAACATCTTAATAAGAACTAACTCTCACTAGTGCTAAAACATTCAGCAAGCATTAATAAAAAAACTCTATTCAAGTCAAAATGCTCCTCTAAGAACTCTAAGCAAACTACTCACTAATACTCATGTTTTACACCAAATAACAAGAGGAAAAGATGCTAATCATGATTAAAAGAGAGATTAAAGAAAGATTAAAGGCAAATACCTACTAATATTAAATAAAGCAAAAGATTTGTCTTACAGAATCAAAGAAAATGCTTAAGAACAGTAAATTGACATGACTTCTCGAAAATACATAAAAAAATGGCTATTTATAGCCAACGGAAAGAATAGCTAGAGTAATGGCTCAGACTAGGTTTGTATCGATCAGTTGTAACAGTCTGGGTTTGATCGTTACAAATCATATCCGTCTGGGGAGTGATCGATACAGTGACCGAAATTCATATAGCGCATTTGTATCGATCACTCCTGATCGTTATCCTTGATCGATACTGGTTGTATCGATCACTGCTTGACTGATAGCCTCCGTGCTCTAACCGAAAAGTTATGCACAGATCGTCTGCCTTGGTCCCTTTTGCTCCTTTTAATCCAGCTAGCTTCCTGGATCATCCTCAAAGCTCCTCCAAGCTCCTTTTAGCTTCATAAGTACCTAAAAGCATCCATAATGCAAGAAAAATGCAAACTATATCCTAAATGCAACATAAGTCTAAAAGGAGAATAAAATGGGACAAAAACTAAGGAAAACATGCAAAAGAGAACCAAAACATGTACTAAATGCAAGCCTAAATGGTGTAAATACAAGAGATATCAACACCCCCACACTTGCCTTTTGCTTGTCCTCAAGCAAATTAGAACAAATAAGAGAGTGAGGTTCGAAGGTGGGCATTCAGATTCCAAAAGTGCAAAGGTAAAGAGATGGTATCAATGCTTAAGTGCCTAGTTGTAAGATGGAAACATAATCAGCTATACTTAAAAGATCCTAGCCATGCTCATCATGTTTCAAAATGATCTCAAATCTCAACTTAGACAAATGCTCAAATCGACCAACTCTTTACCATTCAATTAAGTTCAGAACATGAATCATCCTTATGCAATTCAACTGAAGACATTTGGTTCAAAAGGGTAAGGTTATGAGATAAAAATGATCTCATTTTAGCAAAGGGTTATTAAACAAAAGGGATCACTCAATGAATAAGATTCCATCTTAGGCAAAATGCTAAAGGTAAGAGCACACTTATGCATGCAATTCAAAGCTCTCTTCTACCCAAAGATGAATCCTAAGCACTTCTAATCCCAAAAGTGAACCCCTAAGTCTACCCTTTCCTAAACTCTACCCTTTACCCTTCTTCATGGCTGGGGAAACTTCTTCTTGTTGCTTGTGTGGCTGCTTCTTTTTGGTTGGGACTTGCTCTTCTTTGTTGTATTGGCACCTTCATCACCTTTGGTGGATTGTTCTTGGTCTGATTTTTCTTCTTTTGACCTTTCTGAGCTTTGTTGCTGGCGTCTTTCTTCTTTACACTTAGATCTTTTTCTTCCCTTTACTTAACCACAACTCTAGACTGTTTCCCCTTTTCTACCATAACAAACTTTTTCCTTTTCTTTCAAAACTTATATATATGAAGTTCAAACCACTTACACTACCCTTTTACCCAAAACTCCTATCCTATAATCAAGCTTAAGAAGCAAGCTGATAACTACAAGAGAACTTATTATTTCCAGCCTTATTCCTAACACTTTTTGCCAAGACAAAATTGAAAATGATGATCAAAGGCCTCACAGCTCTCAAGATAGTGTTTAGGCTCAAAAGGAGGTTTTGGTTAAGGGTGTGGATTTAACTGTCCCATAAGTATGAGGATCAGCTATTTGGATTAATAAGAGTGGTAGAAAGGAAAACGATGATCCAAATATGTATATGGTAGCCATGAAATCACTTTTCAATGCATAAGACATGATAATTAACAGTCCAAATTAAAGTTCAAGTTGATAGAGTTGATTTTCAAAGAAAAAATGCTTTAAGAATGAGATGAGAAGACCAAATCTAGCAATCAAAGCATGATTCAGCCTTAACTTCTAGCAATCTTATGATGCATCAAACAACTAGCCACTTAAACACTGAAATCATCTCTAAACTTTAAACACTTTACAAGGAAAGTTCATCATAAGGCCCTATGCAAATGCAATGCAAACTATATGTCAACACTAGACTCAATCTTAAGAGAATGATATGCAACTATATGCTTTCTTTTTTGTTTGCAAAAATGCAAACTTTTTCAAATTTTTTGATTTTTTTTTTGTGTTTTTCTATTCCTTATATGAATGCATAATATGCATGAGACTCAAAGTGAAAAAAAAAATAAAAACTAAGAAAACAAAACACAAAGTCAAACCCTAAATCTCTCCCCCAAACTTAAATTACAGTCTCTTGTGTAATGAAAGCAATGAGAGAGAGAAGCAACAAAATATAATACAAAATTGAAAAGGATGCAATGGTATAGACAATGAATAGGATGTGGTACCTTACTTAATCGTAGGAGTGGTGGGAGGATCCAGATGTCTGAGGAGATTTGCTAGCTCTCCTCTTATTCCTCCTCTCATAAACCCTTGAAGATAGCTCTACTGCTTGTGGTGGGGGAACCAAACTTGACCATAACTGCTCAGATTCTGAAGAAGTACCTTGATGACCCTATTGCCAAGTTTGTTGAACCTCAGAAGGGTAAGGAGTTGGCTCCCATGCTGATGGAATATGGGACCTTGGCTCATACGATGAAGCCCTTGGTTGTGCCCGTGTCCCCTATTGATCACTAGGCTGTGCATGAAAGGAATATCTTCCATGGGGGTTCCAAACAGCTTCTTACTCTTCAGATGGCTCAGCTTGTTGTGGTTGCTCTTCTTGATGAGGAGTGTGCTCATGAGTATGGCTCTAATGGGAAGTTCTTGCTGATGTAGCTTTGTCTTTCTTGAACTTCCCTTTGACCATTTTCACCAACCCCTTAATGGCTTTGTCTTGCCATTTACACCACTTCTTAAGTGCATTTATGTGCTCATGAGCCACTTTCAAAGAGCTTCCGTGGGTGGGTACTTCATAAGGTGTGAAGTGGAACTGCCTTGAACTGTAGCTCAACGCTTCTTCTTCTTCAAGCTCACCTTCTTCTTCTTGTGCTTCACCTTGGTTTTCGGCACCAGCTGGAGCATTTCCTTGGTGATCTTCTTCTTCAATCTCTTCAGTGTTTCCTTCCTCATTGTCTTCTTCTCTCTCTTCAGGGACAGGGCCGCCTTTGTAGAGCTCCTCTTCACTCAAATTAAAGTTGATGTTGGTCCTTGTGGTGAAGGAGGTGAGCCTTGGGTTAGGGAGAAGGAACCTTGTCGGCTCTTGGAGATCATTGAGGAATTTGTAGACATGCTTGTCTTGAATACTCGTCTCAATGATATGGCTTCTCTTGAGATAATCCATATCTATCTATGAAGGACCTAGAGTATCTTCTGCATGTTCCTTAAGATTCACACCACATGCCATGAGTATAGCTTTCTCAACTCCTCCAATGTGAAGTTGTGGATTCTTCTCCCTTTTTGCTTTGTTGAGAACCCAACTCTGATAGGTTAGCAGCTGCTCCATCAACAGTCTTACAAAGCATGGGAATTTGCTTGATGGACCTATAGGCGTCGCATTTTCGTTGGTGTCCACATTGGCATACAGTCCAGTATAGATGAAGTCTCTCTCCCTGCCAGTCAGGTGTGTGGTTGCCTTCCTTGCAAAGAAAGTGTTTGCAATCGCCTTGTGTGCATATCTAACGGCATGGTGCTTCAAGTGATGGTTTCTTGTGGCTCCAGCTTTGAATTCCCCAACTCCAATCATTCCCCATAGCTTGGTGTACTGCGATTCTCTGATTGAGAACTTGTTTCCTCTTTGACAATAAGTCCTCAGCCCCAACTCTTTAGAGAGGTCGTGGAAGGTGATTGTAAACCTTTGCATCCCAAGCTTGAAGGAGATCCATCCATCACGGTCAGGGAGCTCACTCATTTCATAAGTGACCACCTTGAGAGCGGAAATGAACTGATGAGTGAAGCGCTCATAGGAGGGAAGAGGTTATGTCAACAGCTTGGTAAGCCCCATGTCCTCAAAGATGCACATGCAGTCTTCATAGATCCCTAGCTCCTTCAATATGGAAGTGCATGGGTATCTCGTGGGCTTGAAGGTGCATTGAATTAATGCCTCCATGAGCTCCCTAGCACTGTGTTTTCTGGATGGAGCTTCCTCCTCAGCAGCCTTGCCTTTTTGCTTGGCGCCCTTGTCTCTAACTGGTCTTTTTCCAGCAGCTTTGGATGAGTTCTCAGTAGCAGCGCCCTTTCCCTTGTCTTTCCTGGCTCTTGGTGAAGTGGGTGCTTCCTCCTGTGGTGCCTTTCCCTTTTTCCCAGCAGCTATGTTTGTCTTCCCCATGGTACCTTCAAAAACAAATCTTGAAGATAGGATAAGTGAAAGAACAAAAGCTGAAAAACCAAATAACTGAAAGCTTTAAAAAAAAGAAAACTCTCTAAGCTAAGATAAGCTGAACAAGTCTTAAAAACAAGATTAAACTTCAAAAAGCAAGAGGGATTCAAAAGCTAACAGTTTAGATAAGCTAGAGTTCATAAAAATAAAACAGCTATGCATATGAATCTAGCAAAGTGGTTCTTAGGCAAAGGAGATGATGATCATGCAAAGGGATGTAAATAAGCAAGTAATGAGATTTATGAACAGTTAACAAAGCTTAAACATCTAACTTGCTTACTATAAACAAATCCACAATTCAAGATCAAAGCACAACAGTTAAAACTAGTCAAAACTAGTCAAAGCTTGCTCTTAAAACCATAGATTAAGCGAGTTTAAAGACATGCATTGATTAAGAGCAAAGAATGGATAGTTGAGGAAGCAAACCTTAATGAAGATTCTGAGCACTTAGAGAAAGCAAATAAAGGAGAGAAAGAGCTAAGACTTTCGTGCTATAAGTGAGAGAAGTAGTGAACTGAAGTGTGAAGAGAAGTGGAGAAGATTGTTGGTTTAAATAGAGAAGAAAAGGGGGAACCAAAGGAATCAAAGGAATCTCAAGAGTGGGGGACAAGAACAAAAGTGCTCAGAAGCTCTGCAAGTGACAGGAAGGATCCAAAGTTTAATTTTAAACCTCCTTTGCTCCAAACAAAAGGAGGGAAATTTTTTGAAAAGATGAAACACTTACCTCGGGCGGGTATCGATCACTTGTGATCGATACGAATGATCGATATCCTTCCTGTGAATCGTATCGATCTTCATATGATCGTTACAATGACCTAAATTCATACGGCAGGTTTATATTGATCAGTGTTTGATCGATATGATTGATCGATACGGTTTTCACTTTCTGACTTCCTTCCCTATCGATCAAAAGTGATCGATAGGTTGACTGGTGCAATTTGGCTCCACTGATATCGATCATTCATGATCGATATGCTTAGTATCGATCTGTCATGATCGATACAGTTGATCGATATCAGCCAAAAAGCACCTGTTCTTTGCCTCTTAGAGACTTTCTCAACCCCCAATTCGAACTCCTGGTTCTATACACATTAGCCAAGCATAAAAAGAAAACTAGAAAGAATATTATATACAAAAGGATACCATGGGACTACCTTCCAAGTGTGCTTGTTTAAAGTCACTAAGCTTGACTTTGCTTACCTCTCTAGTGGAGGTGGTGAGAAGAAGTCTTGGAACTCCTTGGTGTTGCAGTGCTCACCTTGACATTCTTGGTGACTCCATCAACCTTCAACACAGCAAAGGGTTTTGGTTTGTTCCTCCCCTTCATCTTGTAGTGGACTTCACCATTCCTAGAAACAAAGGGCTTCAAGACAACTCCATCTTCCTTGTCATCCAATAGAACTTCATTCATGCAATCTGAAAGTCTCACTTTAAGGACCTCCTCTTCAGTGGTATCAGCAAACAGCTTGGTTAAGCAGCAACCATCAAAACTTGCACCAGCATAGCCTTCAAGCTCTGGCCAAAGCTTCCCAAGCTTCTTCAACTTCTTGATGTCCATTGAGAAAGCTTGCTCATTTTCTAGCTTATTCCCTTAGAATCAAACCTTAGAACCTTCTTCTTGGTCAGTCTGAGCTCTATTGTGCATTCCCTGGCATCAAACACTGCTCCAGCTGAGGCTAAGAAAGGTCTTCCCAAAATGATAGCATTCTTTATATGGCCTTCCACATCAAGCACCAAGAAATCAGTAGGGATGGTTACTCCTTCAATCATCATTGGTACATCCTTGAGACTCCCAAGTGGTGTCTTCACTGTTCCATCAGCTATAGTAAGGGACACATTACTCTCTTGAAGTTGAGTGTAGCCAAGAGCTTTAGCAGTAGAGGATGGGAGAAGGTTGATACTTGCTCCAAGATCACAAAGACAGCTTTTAAAGGTCCGCCCCTTAAGCTCACATGGGAGGGTGAAACAACCTGGATCTCCAAATTTCTTGACATTAAGCTCCTTAACCTCGGCTGCTCCAGCTTAAACTTTTAGCTTCTTAAGCTCCTCTTGGCCGTTCAAACCCCTCCTTTCCATTTGAGCAGCATAGAGGGTCTCAAACTTCTGCACTAGCTGTTCCTTGAATCTTTCTGGAAAAGGGATGGTTGGTTGGTAAACAGGAAGGGTAACAGCTTGAGTCTTCTCCTTATCATCAGGAACTTCAACTAAGTAGTCCTTGGTGTTGTCAACAACCTCATGTGGCGCCCACCACTCTTCTTCTTTTTTGTTTTGTCCTTGAGCTTGAGCATTGAATCATGGAGGGTTGTAGGGCACTCTAGGTTGGTAGTTGTTGTTCCTCTGCTGAAAACCTTGATTGTTGTAAGGAACAAAAGGTCTTGGGGCAGCTTGTTGTTGCTGTTGAGGGTAAACCTGATCCTGTGGGTTAGCAACATTGTTGGTCCTGTAAGAAAAGTTGGGATTTGGTCTGTAGTTCCCATAATTATTGTATCCACCTTGATTTCCCAAGTAGTTCATCTCCTCAACTTGGCATTGCTCCTGATCATCAAGCTGAACCATGTCTCCAACAAAGTTGACTTCTTTCTTCTCCCTTAGCAACAAGTCCAGCTTCTCATGTAGAGACTTGATTTCTTTCCTGCTAGACTCTTACTCATCCTTTGCACTTCTTGGAGCTCTGTCAAATTCCTCATTATAGTTGCCATCAGATTGAGCCAGATTCTCTACCAGCTCCAATCCTTCATCCACATCTTTTGACAAGAAGTTCCCATTTGATGCAGTGTCCAAGAGCATTCTTATCTTAGGCAATATAGGATTGAATGAATGTCTTATTCCTTGCTGTTTATCATTTAACTAATGAGATTTAGTTCTTGATTTGATGATTAGCAAAGAGATTAGTGCCAAGAGATTAGATTAGTTATATAAATGAATTAGTCATATAAATGAATTCTATGCATAAGGAATAGCATTGTGTGAGTTTGTAGGCATCATGGATTGAGTAGAGAGTTCCCAAATATCAGTTATCCCATCTTGAGTCCGGTCTTTTATTTGTTTTGCTTAATTTCGAATTTGCCTTAGCTATTTGCCTTGCCTTGATTAGTTTGATCTTTTGCTTCTTGCTTGCTCTTGTTAAGTGTTTGGTTCAAGTTTTTTTTGATCTTTAGGTTGTTAGACAATAAATCTTCTCTGTTTCTGTTTGGATTAAGAACTTTATTGCATTCCTACTGTTTTCAATCTCCCCTTTTGGATTGATAATACTCAATTCTACAATGACTAGTGTAAGCTTAAGGATTGATATAGAATAAAAGATTACATCAATTTGGCGCCGTTGCCAATAGGGAAATTATTTGATCAGTAGGAATTGTAGAGATCTTAAGATCAAGCTATTTTTGTTTGTTTTTGGTTACTAACTACTTTCTTTGGTCTAGAATTTCTTTTGTAGGTACCCAAACACTTGCTCTTAAGTGTCTACAACTGCAACTGAAGTGCAAGGTCAAAGATTTTGGGTTCTCAGCAGTTTACATCAGCTATTGAAGCATGGAAGGACATCCATATGTTGCTGGTTTTGGTCTGCAAGGTCCACAAGGTCTTCAAGGTCCACAAGGGATTCAAGGCTTGCAAGGTCCATATAGTTTACAAGGTGCTTGGGGTATGAGAGATCGAAGGCCAACAAGACCAATATGCGCTGGAGATATACCATCTAGTTATGCCTCTAGACAAGCTATCCTCCCACCTATGGAGACTCATCACTATGAGATAAAGAGTAGTATGATTGCTATGGGCCAGGAAAGGAAGTTTTTTGGCTAGCGTAATCAATATCCTCTTGAACATTTTGATCATTTTGAGAGAGTTTGTGCTACGACAAAGCTTAGTGGGGTTTCAGGTGATGGATTCAGGCTCAGATTGTTTCCATTCACTCTTGATGAATAGACCTAATATGTGGGAAAAGTCCTTACCACATGGAAGCATCGCTTCTTGGGAGCATTGCAAAGAAGCTTTTCTGGACAAGGTCTTCTCTCCTTCTAGGACTGCTGGATTCAGGAATGAAATCGATAGCTTCAAACAATGGTCAAATGAGAGTTTTGGAGATACTTGGGAAAGGTTTAGAAGCATCAATGCCCTCATCATGGCTTCACCAAAGAGATGCTTCTTTCCAGACTATAAAGATGTCTTCTACCAAGAGTAAGAGTTCATCTACACACATTTAGTAACGGTTATTTCCTTGGAAAAGATGTTGATGAAGGTTGGGTATTGGTGGAGAACATGGCACTAAGTAATTGGGACGAAGTTGATGAGTTTGTGCTGAATGCAAAAGCAGCTGAAGAGAAGATTGAAACTACAAGGCAAGAAATGAAAGTTTTGCAAGAAAGAGTGGTTATGTTATTTAATTACAAGCAACATCCACAAAGGTATGGTGCTTCTCTTTAACAATACTATGGAGACTCTTCATCTTAACAAAATGGCACCTACAACCAACAGCTAGGGATCATGATACCTCCCATTACTCCTACGCACACTTCCTTGACGCCAACTCCTCAACAACAACCAAGCTCTCAGCCATCTCAAGACTTGGACATCAAACAACTTCTCATTCAAATGCAACACGCTCAAACTGCTGAAATCTAAAAGAGTATATCTTAATTTTACAACAACTTCCAATCCCAATTAGACTCCTTGTCTATGCAGCTGAGTAAACAAAAGAGCAACGCCCAACCATCTTCCTCTACATTTACAGAAGAGCACATCAAAGCTGCACCAATCACCTTCAAGAGGCCCTTAAATTATTATTATGGTATATCCACTACTTCCCTAACAACTCAAGAGGAGAATGAAAACTCAATTACTGAGATTAAAAGCCATCTATGTGGCCATGAGTTTGTCCCTCTAACCCCAAATGAGACACCTTCTTTCATCAATGAGGACATTGAAGTTCTACGTGTTGGGGAGGAAGTTGAAAAATCAGTAAAGGTTGTAGAGAAGAAGAAGGAAGCTGTCTATGTGGCTGTCTTAAGGGAAGAAGAAGCTATCCCCAAGAAAGAGATAGTAGTAGAAGATGATGAAGTGGCGATAGCTGATGAAAACCCAAGAAGTGGAAAAGGTAAAGAAGTGGTCCAAGAGAAGCACAATGAGGTATCCAAGGAGACAACCAAGGAACCAAGATACATTCCCCTTCCTTCTAACGCCAAGGGCATTGCGTTTGCCGTTGTGTTTTGTTTTCTTATTTTCCCTTTTTCATATTTAAGTCACATGCATTCATGTATTCATCTATGTGCACTGAGACAATCCATAAAAATTTCAAATTTTTGGAACCAAAAAGAATCATTAGGTACATTTGCATAATTAAGATTGAGTCTAGATGCATTTCATGTAGATTTGAATACACTTGCATATGGAGTAAATGATAAACACTTGTCAAGATGTTCATGTTTGAGTTGTTTAGAATGCCTAGGTTATTTATTTTTTGATTGCATTATAGTGAGTTTGAAGTTAAGGCTGCACCATACTTTGAATTCTTGCACTGATATTCTTGTCTTATGCTAAAGCTTACTGTGATTTGATTCCAACTCTATCTTATTAGAACCATAATCCTGATTTTGAATTATCTTGTTTGTGCATTGAAATTGATTACATGGCTACCCATATACATACTTGGATTATTTTCTTCCCTTCTTACCACTCTTGCTAATCCAAGTAGCTAATCCTCATAATTGTGGGATAGTTAACCACACCTTAAACCAATTCCTCTTTCTAAACCCAAACATTTTTTGTGAGAGTTTGTGAGGCCTTGCATTGCATATTTTCAATTTTATCTTGGCAAAAAGTATTAGGATTAATGCTGGCAAGATGATAGCTTGCTATATTCTAGTGATTTTGGATGCATTTCATTTATCTTTTCTCTTGTTGTTGCATCTTTACTTAGCATTTTAGTCAACATTGCATGCATATAGTTTAGGATTACATGCATATGCATGTTTATGGTGTTTTTCAGGTGCTTTTGGAGGTTTTAAAGCTTGGGAAGGAGATGTGGAGCTTCACACATTCAAGGAGATGCCATGAGAAGGATTTTTGCAAAGTATGCATCTATATCGAGGAGGAGCATCAAGCAGAACACTTATGGAGTTTGTCGGATGCAAGCCGCGGTACATGAAGGAGAGGACTGGTTAGTGGATTCTAAGGCACTGGTCTACGTAGAGGTGGTGCATCGAGCAGGGAAACTTTTAGGTTTTTCCCCTTCTTTTTGGTTCCTTAGTATAAAAGGGAAATACGAAACATTATCCTTTATTCTTTATACTATCTCTTGTTTACCTAGAAGGGGCAATTTGTCTAATCCTTGTAAACTCTTTCATTTTTCAATCAAGTCTTGCATTTTTATGTTTAATCTTGCCTTTTGATCTTTAATTTTTGCATCTGGTAGCTTAGTTTCATTATCCCTGCATTTATTCTCATCTAATCATGTTTAACTTTAATCAAATGGGTTTAAACATGATTAGTGAGTTGTTTAAGATGTGACAAGGGGTGATTAGGCTTGTTTATCTTGATCTCTGTTGTTTCCTTCTCTTGCAAAGTTGTTATTGTTCACAAAACTTCTCCCTTTTGATTGAATATGGTATTGTTGATGCAAATGGTTCACTTAATGGCTTGAAGTGTTGTTCTTAGCATGATTCCCTTATTTGGTTTGATAGTCTAGCTTGGTTTACGGTTCCTTTGTTCAGTGACACCAAAGTGATAGTTTACATTGCTTGATGATTCGTTTAGAGCTAGATAGTGCTTGTTTTAAGACTCTTGCTTGATGGTTATATAGTTTGCACTGAAAAAACATGCCTTTGTTTGAATCCTGTTCATTGCTTAGCATTTTTAGGTTTTGCAATTGCAAGCTTAAATCTATGTTCTTGATTAGTTGAGTTAGCTACATAGGTCCTTAGAGAATCCAAAAGATTGATAGGTTGACCTAAGTTATTGCTTGAGTGAGAGAAGTTTGCTTGATTTTTTTAGGTTTCATGGTTATATGCTTTATGCTCATGGTTATGGAATACATCACCAAAAGAGTGTTTGACACTCTAGCTTTATTGAAATGGATCTGCTTATGGACCACTATGTAGATTCTCTTTAGATACCTTGCTTAGGATTACAATATTGAGGAAAGCTTGCTTGACTTGTGCTTGTTGATTACCTTTGTTAGAAACCCCTTAGTCACTGTTGAAACCACTTAACCACTTTTGTTTAGAACCTTGGGTCTTGTCTTTTATTTATCATTGTAAATCTCTTTTGCTTAGCTGTCTTTGCTTGTTTATTTCCAGCATTCATCTTGTTTAGTTCATTTCTTAGTAACTCATCTTGCTTAGTTTATTTGCTTACACATCATTTTGCTTAGTTACATTTCCTGCTCTGTTTTATTGCATTGTTAGGTTGTTAGAATTGTTCTTGCATCATATATACCCCATTTAGACCTAGATTATTGCATTGGCTGCATCTCAATTCATCCATAAGCGATTGACACCTCATCCCTATACTGTATTCGATTAGGGAGGATATTTGAGTTTAGACTTGCAAAAGTCCTTTCACCAAATTGGCGCCGTTGCCCTTGTGGATGTTTATTGACTTTGTCATTGCTATTAGACTAAGTTCTTTTCTTTATTTCAGTAAGTTCTTTTATTTATTCCAGTTACTAATTAGCTTTGTTTTCACTGCTCTGTTTTCTTAGGTACTTTCATAAATTTGAGGTCCAAAGGTTCAACAAACTTAATCCTTCCTATAGACAACATTCATCATCTAGACTGTGGGGTTAAGAGAAGGGTTGTAAGACCAAGAGTTCAGGAGTTAGAAAAAAGGATAATGGTAGGGAAGAAAGCTCAGTTACCACACATTGGTGTTGTTGGACAAGCACCAATACCACAACCAGCTGCACACTTAGAGGAGGTCCAAGAAGCTATGAACAACGCGGCTAGAGTTCAAGGTCTAAGAGTGCCAATACGTGCAATAAATGTTCAAAGGCCTATAGGAGCTGGTGATGCACCTGATACACACCATAACCACAATGGGATTAATGCTCCAGCTGTGCACCAGATTCATTTTAAGATCAGGCTTAGCCTCATCAACAAGGTTCAAGGAAACTGATTTCATGGTTTACCCAATAAATACCCTTTGGATGATTTGGAGCAGTTTGACAAAGTGTGTGGCATGACTAAGATACAAGGAGTATCAGAATATGCTTTGAAGCTGCACTTGTTCCCTTTCACCTTAGGAGATAAAGCACATCAGTAGGAGAAGACCCTTCCTCAAGGTTCAATTTCAACTTGGGATGAATGCAAGACTGCATTTCTGAACAATTTCTTTAGCTCAACAAGTACAACAAAGCTCGGGAATACAATCAGCAGTTTCACTCAGTATGGGAATGAGACATTCAGTGAAGCATGGGAGCATTTTGAGTCTTACACATTGCAATGTCCTCATCAAGGATTAACCAATGAGAGCCTGCTGTCTCCTTTGAACCATGGTGATACTCCTAAATACAGAATGCTTTTGGATACTGTTTCTAATGGTAACTTCATGGGCAACACAGTGGTTGATGGTCTTGCTTTAGTGGAAAACATGACCCTCTCATATGGGAATTATGGTGAAGAATATGACAGAACAACAAGAGTTGTTGGGAGCATGTATCTGAGAGTTCTACTAAGAAGGATATTAAAGCTTTGAATGATAAAATTGATAAGCTTTTGAGTGTGTCTTTCAAGAATGTGAGCTATGTTGGTGAAGTTGTTGCTGCAAAAGAATAAGATGGGACAGTTGTAGAAGAAGAAGTCTTCTACATGAATCAAGAAGGCTTTGGAGGTTACAACAACAATCACAACCATCCTAACTTCTCATAAAGGCGCAATAACGTGGCCAATCCTAAAGACCAGATATATCCTTCTCAATGTACTCAAGAAAGCCAAGGCAATAAGACTTTTGTTCCTTTCAACCAACAGCAAAACTTTGCTCCAAGACCACCATTTTAAGCTAACCAAGGCGGATTTCAGCAATCAAACTTTCAGCCTAGACCAGCTTTTGTTCCACCAGGTTTTGGCAATGCACAAGGCTCGCCTAGTGCTCAAGATGGTGAGATTAAACATATGATGCACAAGCTTCTGAATGGTCAAGTAAACACCACCATAGAGCTGCATAAGAAGTTTGCTGAATTCCACAACAAGATTGATGCTACAACTTGTGATTTGAATGGTAAGCTTGATGCTTTAAACCAAAGGGTGAAGTCTCTTGAGAGTAAAGGTGCTTCTTCTTCAAAGCCTCAAAACCAATTACCTGGAAAGAGTGAGGCTAATCCTAAAGAATTCTGCTATTTGATTACTGAAGAGGATGAAAAGTTGAGTGATGATGAAGATGCTTCATTGGAAGCTCTTGGTTTTATGCTTCAAGAGCGGTTACTCCATAGGGACATGGAAGATTCTAGGCGTGGGGAGATGTTTTAAACATTACCATTGATGATCAAGAAGCTGTGGACATTGTTGAGCAGTTTCATCAAGGTTCGGACAAACAAGAAGAGCTTGCCTTAGAGAAGGAGAGACTTGAGAAGGACGAGGCAGAGAGAGCCTTAGTTGCTCCAAAAGAAGAGGCCAAAGCAGAGCGTAGTGAAGCTGATAAGGAGCTGATAGAAGTCTACCCTTCTTTGATGGTTTATGCCAAGAAAAGTCCTGAAGACTTCAAAGTCTTTCATGACCGCCAAGTGGTGACTTCTACAACCAATGACAAAGGCAAAGCTGCTGAGGTTCAAGTCTACAAACCACCAATTCTTTACCCCTCAATGCACTTAACAAAGGTCAAAGAGCAGTCTACTCAATGTTCAGAAAGGATATAGAAGATGCTGGCATCAATCTTCTTCATGGTACCACATTGCTTAAAGTTAGAGATCAAATCAGGTTTCAGAAGGAAGTATTTCACAAGCTAGAGGTTGTGGAGCCAATACTTGAGAATGTGGGATCTAATATGAAGAGGAGGAAGGAGCTGAAAACCCTGACCATGCTGTCTAATCCTGGAAAGTTTTTGATTACTTGTGAGCTTGATAAGCTAGACAAAGTAGAAGCCTTATGTGATTCCGGTTCTACAGTTAATGTGATGTCGCTTCACTTGAGTCAGCCATTAGGAATCAAAGAGCTGAAGCCTTTCAAGGCTTATATTACCTTTGTGGATAACACTTCAAGGCGCCCTCTAGGTATGGTGAAGGATTTTCCTTTGAAGATTGGTAATTTTATAATACCAATAGATTTTGTGGTTATTAATGTAACAACTTTCAAATACCAAACTGGAGCCAAGCTTGCTTGTAGTTGTGGAGAAGGAGAGACTTGTCGCTGAGCTTGAAGCTGCAGAGGACTTAAGCTCTAAATGCCGTCCTTCTAATCATCAAAAGGAGTATTCTGATCAAGCCCAAAACGAACTGGTTCAATACAATTCGCCATTTAGCCAAGGCGAACTGCCAAACCATTTCATATCTACATTAGAGCCATTTAAGGAAACTCAGTGATATATCATGGTTTTTATGGTTTTTAACCATGTTATAAGTCCTTTTTATTGAGACTTTTTGATCTTTTTAGAGTCCAAATAGAGTCTTTGCAGGTTATAGCATGTCTGGAGCACAATTGGAGATTATGTAGCTTTTTAGAGCATTGCAAGATGTAACTACGAAGTGTGCAACTCAAAAGGCAAATACTGAAGTGGGTGACGCTTGTTTTCCTTTTGTTTTGCAGGGCTTTATTTCTAGTTTCTTTTACACTCTTTAGTACAAGTTTTGTAATCTTTTCTTTATGCACTTTTGTATTTTAGTCCTTGCATTTCTTTTCTTATTTCGACCCTAGAAGGTCAAGGCTGACGGACTATTAATAAAGTCCCACATGCAGCATTTTAGACACACTTTTTACCCTATTATCAATAAAGAACAAACTTTCTTCAAAGAAAGCCGCCGCCGAGTTCTAGAGCATTGTGAGGTTTCCCCCTTGTTCTTGAGTTCAAACTGACTTTATCACGGTTTAATCATCAGCCGTGTGTGTGTCACTCGAGCCATCATTCGTCCCCATCCATTTGGTTAAGTAAAGAGTGCCGTTTGGCCAGTTGCTTAATCAGCATCCCACCAGAACACTCATCACGTACCAGATCTAAGTAGGGAGTGCCGTGTGGCCAGCTGCATGATTCTTCATTATACCGGTCATATAAGATCACACCTTTGATCTTATATCAAAAAGGTGCTTCAAGCTGGTTTTTGGTGGCCCTGTTTGTTCAAGGACTCCCAAGCCTATATCTCCTCATGTGACGCATACCAAAGGAAGGGAATCATCTCCAAGAGAGATGAAATGCCCCTAAACTCAATTATTGAAGTGGATCTGTTTGATGTTTGGGGGATTGACGTTATGGGTCCTTCCCCTTCATCCTATGGGAATAAATACATCCTGATTGCTGTGGATTATGTCTCAAAGTAGGTTGATGCAGTAGCTAGTCCAACAAATGACGCCAAGGTTGTGATGAAGCACTTCAAGACAATCATCTTCCCAAGGTTTGGTGTTCCAAGATTTGTTATAAGTGATGGAGGGAGCCACTTTATCAACAAGGTCTTGGAGAGTTTGCAAAAAAACCATGGTTTTAAGCATAAGGTTGCTACTCCCTACCATCCTCAAACAGAGAAATCAAAGCTATTATAGAGAAAACTGTGGGGTTAACTAGGAAGGACTGGTCTCACAACCTAGATGACGCTCTTTGGGCATCTATGATATCTCCATTATTTATACGATCTTAGCAAGCATTCGTCACTAGTTTTTGTCTCTTAACATGCATATTTTTCTTCTTCTTGTCCCATTTGCATAAATTTAGAAGTTATTGTAGTTTTAGGAGTTGCATTGCTTTTTGCATACATTTGGAGTTTTATTCAGGTACTAGAAGGAGTTTGGAGACCAAGTGGTGCAATAGATGTGAGCTGGGAATTGAGCAAGGAGAAAGACATGGTCAGGTGGACCATTATTGAGCAGGATATTGACGTGATCTGATCGATATTGAGCATATCAGACTGGATATCGATGACTTCATGTCGATACAGAAGGAGCATGGTCCACAGAGCAACATATAACCAAGAAGGACCTCGATACACCAAGGTGGATTCATATCGATCAGTGTATCGATCGCCCAAGTCGATACACCAGAGATATGGCAATATCTGCTCCATATGCCTTAGGAAAAAGGCCATTGTATCGATGTCTACACCAGGAGAGTCAATTGGCGTCAAAAACAACAAAGATGAGCAAGTTCCAAAAAAAAGAAGTCAACCACATAAGCAAAGAAGAAGTTTCCTCCACACATCAAGAAAAAGAAGATGACAAGTACTTTGGGAAAGGGTAGATCAAGGGGTTTCACTTGGGACTTAAAATTTGTTGGATTCATCTTTGGGTAAAATGGGTAGAGGAAAGCTTTAACTTGCATGCATGAGTGTGCTTTTACCTTTAGCATTTTGCCTAATATAGAATCATTTCATTGAGTGATCTCTTGATTGTTTGAACCTTTGCTACATGAGATCATTTTCATGTCATAACCATGTCCCTTAGACAAAAGTTTTAATTTGATATGCACAAAATTGATCCATTGGTTACAATTAATGAATGTTAAAGAGTTGGTTGATTTGAATGCTTTTGTAGGCTAAGCTTTGGTGTTCAATGTTTTTTAGGATGAGTATGACTAAAGTTTTTAAAGTTGAACAATCTTTATGCATCTTAGAACATATAACTTTGGCATTGAATCAATTTTTCCTTTGGCACCTTTCGATTTGAGCTCCCACCTTCAAACCTCTTTCTCTTATTTGTCTTTGATTGCTTGAGGATAAGCAAAAGGCATGTGTGGGGGAGTTGATATACACCATAATTACTCCATTATATGCATACATTTAGGATTTAGAGTGTAGTTAGGAGTTGCATTGCATATTTGGTGCATTTTGAGCACTTGGCAGGTGCAATGAAGGAGTTTAAGGAGTGATAGAAGACCTGGGAGTTATCTGATGAAGAGACCAAGGCGACAATGCCCCATATCGAGCAATGTATCGACTTACTAAGTCGTTACGGAGCATACATAGCAACATATAGACATCAGTCATACCGAGGTGCATATCGAGGTGCCAAGTCGATACGACGGGACATGACTATTCAAAAGGTATCGAGCTGCTCTAAATGATACACCATCTTCAGGACATCTGTACTGTTCCGCATATCGATGTGGAGCAAGATGATACACAAGCCAGGACCTGTATAAAGTAGAATATCGATGTGGTTTTGCTCCATATGCCTTAAAAAAATGGTGATCGTATCGACCAGCATACCGAGGAGACATGCCGATAAGCCTTAGCCAAAGGCGACTGTACCGATCAGTGTATCGACCAGACTTGGTTGATACAACCTTCAACTGACCAATATCGACCGTACCGATGAATCAGGCCAATACAAAGCATTTGAACCAGCTATTTTCCGCTTTACTAAGGGTTTTTCCTGAAAACTATCATGCCTTGCCCCACATCCTGCTCGATGTGAAGACTCGGATGTTCCTGCAAAGTTACATCTGGCACGCCTTTCCCGGTGTGGAGCTCGACATGGTTCTCCTGTCTCTCGGATACCGGGCATGGTTGCCCGATGTGATGCTCGATGTGAACTGTATCATTTTCTGGTGGTAAATTTCAGCCATAATGCCCGATGTGCAGCCCCACATCAGCTCCTGAAGTGTACTCCTTTGGCTCTCCTTGGTTAGGACATCTTCTTGGATCAGTCCCATTCTTCCATCATGCCTGCAACAGGTCCTTTGGTACCTAGAAACATTCCATATGCAAGGAAAATGCAAATTACATCCTAAATGCAACCTATGTCTACAAGCAAAGGAAAATGGGACAAATGATAAGGAAAACATGCAAGAAGAGACCAAAGCAGGTACTAAATGCAGTCCTAAATGGTGAAAATATAAGAGACATCAACTCCCCCAAACGTGCCTTTTGCTTGTCCACAAAAAAAACAAACTAAGACAATAAGGGAGAGAGGTTTAAAAGTTAGTGCTCAAATCCAAAAATGCTGAAAAGAGAAATATCAAACCAATGTCCTTGTTATAAATTCTAGGATGCATCATTCAAAATAAATGTGCTATAAAACACTTAGCCATGCTCATCACAATCTCAAAATGACACTATACTTATGCTTGAACAAGCGATCCAATCAACCAACTCTTAAACATCTTATTAAGCTTTGTAACCAATGAATCATGTCTATGCAAATCATGTGAAATCATTTGGCTAAGGGAGAAGGTTATGAGATGAAAATGATCTCATCAAAATGTGGGTTCAAATGCAAGGGTTTCTGTCAAAAAGGATTGAATATAGGCATAATGCTAAAGGTAAAGCACAGCTCATGCATACAAGGATAAAATACTATATATCCAATACCTAAGCTGTTCTAAATCTCCAACTTCTTAGTCAAAACCAAACCAAAATTACATACCCTTTTCTCAAACTCTTCCTTCACCCTTCACAATTGATCATCTCTTTAGGGAAACTTCTTCTTTTGTCCTCACCATGTTGTGGCCTTCTTTGTGCTCCTTTGTTGTGAGCACCTTCTTTTTGTAGTGGGGAGTCTCCATTGCGTCATCTCTTGATGTATTAGGCTTTTGTGCCTTCTTTGTTTGTTGTTTCGAAGACTCCATCTTCATAATGGCTACCCTTTTTGAGCTTATTTGGTTCCACACATGGTCAGCTTTTTGCTTGTTTCCTCTTTCTTCTTCCCTTGTCCCTTTCTTTCTTCTTTCACACTCTTCATTTGATTAACATAAAACCCAAGTCCACCCACACCTATAACTACCATCCTAACCTATGTCTAACTCAAAGAGAAGAGATAGTTCTACATAGCAACCAATCCTTGTACTTGTAAACTTAACACTTTATTCTTAGTTCATTCAAAAGAGGTCTCACACTCGCAAAATAGTGTTTGGGCGTGAAAGAAAGGTAAGGTTAAGGTGTGATAAACTGTTCCTTAATGATGAGGATAAGCTATTTGGATTAGCATGACTGGTAAAACGGAAGAAAGAAAGTCCAAATATGTATAAGGCAATACATAAAAATACTTTTCTTTGAAAAAACATGATAATTCTCAAGTCAAAATTATGGCTTTAATAAATAGAGCTGATTATCAATTCACACAAGCTCAAGACACAATAAATGGATTACAAATTTCGAAATTCCAAGCGTGGTTCAGCCTGTCATCTTAATTTTGGAATTTAAAAATCTGTAAATTTTTAAAATTTTCTTGCATAATTAGATACATATCATCTTAAGATTAAGTCTATATTGCATGCATGTAGGGTTTTTACTCATCCGTATAGGTTGCAATTGATATTCTTTAGAAGATAGCCAGTTCGAGTCATAAACCATTGTCTGTACCTTTAGTCGCTTGATGCATATTGGGTAGAATCGAATTCAGGGTAGCACCACATCCGGAATCCATGTATAGATAGCTAAGTTCTCGGTCGAAAATACAAGATATGATTCTCTTCCTTATCCTATTTGAACCATAATTTGATTTTTAATTATTGTGCTTGTGCTATGAGACCAAACCCATAGCTACCTATATACACATTTGGACTTTCTTATCATTTAATTTTACCACCCTCTACTAGTCCAAATGGCTGCCTCTCTTTTATGAAGCAGTACGACCCGCCTTGAAACTAAACCTTTCGAAACCTTTAAACACTTTTGCGAGTGTTATGTAAGGCCTCTTTCATAATCATTTCATGAATCTTCTAAGGAAAAAAATGTTAGGTTTAGGCTGACGAGGTTGAGTTCTCATATAAACGATGGCTCGCATCTTGAGCCAACATAAGTTAGGTAGTACGAGGGGGTAGACCATTAAAGGGGATTTTGAGTTTAAAAGTTCCTTAGGAAGTTAGGGAAGAAAAAGGGATACAATGATGGTATTGATACTACGTTTTTCAAGTTAAGATAACATAGCAAAATAAATCCTAAACCCAACTATAATCGTTTGCAGTATAGGGCTTAGGGTATCAATCCGGTTTGGGTAATGTACGGTTGACTAAGATTCTGAGTGATAGTCCTTTAAGTCAAGTTCGGTTTGAATGAGATTTGGGAACAAACTTATGTCACTCAAGCCAATAAACTTAAAATGGTGCAAAGCATAAAAGTATATGAAATGTACAGCAGAAAGTAAAGCAGAATAATATGTGCAATAAGTAGAACATAATATATTAGATGAGATTAATAAGATTAAGTTAGGGGTTAGAGTTGCTTAACGGATTAGGACTTCGATCATTATATTCAGATCGCTACCTTAATTTTTTGATGGTGACTTCTAGGTAACGGGAATCTTCACATGTTATCTAGCCCATGGTGTTTGAGTCTAGATCCTTTGTACGACTCACCACCATAGACAAGCTCTCGCAACGCGGTACAATGAATCAGACAAGACTGAGACATCATCCCCATAGAACCGTAAGACATCCCACACAAGGCTAATTTCTTAGGGTGGGTCCATCATTACCCTTGAAGGTGGTTCTCGCTAAGCAAGCACGTGGTGTTCGTGTCAAGATGCCTAAAAGCTTTTAATCTATGTTATCAAGCTAAACTAAGCATTAAACAAAACCAATAAGGAGATATCAAAAGTAATGTGCATGATAAAAGACAGGTAAAATGTCCAAAACTATTAAATCCACACTAAGAACTATCTTCCAACTGTATGAACAATGCTCAGGTCAGAAAATAAACCATGAGAAGTCCATGATTACTTTTGGTTCACATATGCCTGGACGACGGCAAACCATTTTGAAGAATAGACTTGGTATCACAAAACATGTAGGAGGAGGGAGATTTTGGGGACTCCCAGAACAATTCAGCAGAAAGAAAAAAGATATGTTTGCTAACATTACAAACCGAGTTCGAGCACAAACTCACACTTGGGGTTCTAATCTACTCTCACACCCTGGTAAGGATGTGTTGCTTAAATCAGTAGCCATGTCAATGCCGGTTTACTCCATGTTCTGTTTCAAACTACCGAAGATTGTTATTTCTGAACTCACTAGTATTCTCACCCAATTTTGGCGGGGTAAAGGGACCCAATCCAAAGGCATACCTTGGGTAGCCATGAAACGTTTGCAAAACTTAAAGAAGGAAGGACGACTAGGTTTTTAAGATTTGGAAAAATTTAACGATGCTTTATGGACAAAACAAGCATGGCGTTTGTTAAAGCATCGAAACTGTCTCTTTGCAAAAGTTTATAAAGCTCGATATTACAAAGACGATCATCTCTTTGATCCTAAAGCTAAACCTTACCAGTCTTACGGTTGGGTTTTAATCCTTTGTGGGATTAATGTTTTAAAACAAGGCTGTTGGCATGTCGTAGGAAATGGCCGTCACATAAAAGCATTCCAGGACAACTGGCTCCCCACACATCCACCAAGACCTCTCCAATCTTTGAATCCTAACGTTAATATGCTAGTCTCTGATCTTATTTTACACAATGGCGTACATAAACAATGGAATACTTCTCTCCTGATGGAACTATTTCTCTTCAAGATAGCATATTGATAAAATTTCTCTTTTTAAGCCAATACAACAATTCTGATAATTTACTATGGCCATACACTATGTCCGGACAATGCACTGTAAATTCGTGTTACGGGTTTTTAAGACATCTCACGTCGTTTCAACAAACTGTCCCAGACATTCCTCATGGGGACCCTCAACTCAAAAGGCAAATATGGAAACTACAAATAATGCCAAAAACTCAAACATTTCTTGTGGAAGATCCTGTCCAAAGCTATCGGTTCATCTACATGCATTCAAAGTCATGGGGTTATAACTGATCATACTTGTGTCCGTTGTGGATTGGAACCAGAGACAATCCATCATTTATTTTTCAATTGTCTAGTCTCTATGTCATCATGGCGCCTTTCTCAAACACTGTTCTATCCTTTAATTGTTTCTTCTCAAGATACAGAAGCCAATATACCTTCTATCATTGAGGATCAAAACATAAATGGCCTTTCAGATAAGGATAAACGTTTTCCTTTTTGACTTCTCCGGAATATATGGAAATCACGTAACTCCCAAATCTTTGAGAAACGGCGTGTTCAACCTTACCATGTTATGACAAAAGCTTTAGCGGATGTCAATGATTGGATTCAGATTACTATGGCCAACTCTCTGCCTCCTCCACATTTCACTCCACAACCGCTTTGGTAACAACCAACAATGGGCTCCTTTAAATGCAAGTATGATACCTCTTTCAATCGTCAAAGTGGACAAAGCACTATTGGTTGGATTGTACGTGATTCACAAGGTTCCTGTCATTATTGGGGTTCAGCACATACATGCCACTCTTTTTCTAGTATCAAAGCAGAAGATAAAGCTATCCTCGTAGCCATGCATAACACCTGGAGTATGGGATTCTCTCGTGTTTGCTATGAGGGAGACTGCCAATTACTTGTCCATCTACTAACCTCGAATGAACAAGACTCCACAATATTCGATTCTGGATGGTGAGATTTAATATGGTTGATATTTCTCATAATAAAAGAGATAGTAATTTTGCAGCTCACTTATTAGCTTCACCTAGGAATTTCCTCAATCTGTTTTCTCCGTGTTCAAACAATCCACCAATTTGGTTATTGCCTACTTTGTATTCAGATATTTCTAACTCGTAACAATAAAATTTATGTTTCGACAAAAAACAAGTTTGTAATCATGCTTGTTATCTTTTTCCTTTGGGTATTGGTGATTAACGCCATGATTAGTGAGTAGTCTTGAACGTTTTAGGAGATGTGGGTTGAGTAAATGTGTTAAAGGTTGGATCTTTGTTATTATTTAAGCTTAATGTTCTTAGTCCTTTCAAATTTGAATCTCGTCATGCTTAGGTTGTCTTTGTTATTTGATCTATGCCTCTAAGCTTTCCAAAACAAATGCCACATTTGATGAAATGCAAGGACCTATCTTTTATAAGATCCGCTTTTCCTAGCATAAGACATTAGTGGTCTAGTGAGCGTTTTGGCTTTATAGGGTCGTCGTTTCATGCTTGTTTATTTACTGAACCACCGTGCGAACGCCAGTCTATGGTGATAGAGTTGCAAAGTGATTCCTACCTTGGAAGTGGATTTTTCTTGTATAGAACCCTATGCTAACGGGTTAGCCTATAAAGGTTCCTATTTCATGAACCAAGATCCTTCCTTTACTGAATTTAAACTCTTAATACCCCATCCCTCCAACCGTTTTCTACTTTCTAGCTTTAACATTTTGCATTTACTCCGTCATTGTTTAGATCTTGTTACATCATTAATTTATTCAGGTAGTGACAAATAAATCTATTGCCTCTCTGTTTGTTTTACCTAGCTTTCTATTAAACTCTTTTAGGCTTAGTACCTCAATATGACCCATTTGGATTGATAAACCCTCAACCACTATACTACACGGGATAGTAAGCTGGAGGTATTTTGTACACCAGGTGAAAACCGTGGTTACCAAAATAACCCCTAGATGATATAAGATTGGAATCACTCCAACTTATGATCACAAGATGATAAAGAGAATTCCTAACTTATGGTGCGAAATGTGGGATCAAGTCCGAATGGAGGTGGAACTGGGAATGATTTACTCGCTCAATAATTAGGTTGACTGACTCGCTCAGTCGGTGGGATGGCTGACTCACTCAGCCATTGGAATTAGCCTTGACTGAATCACACAAAAATATCTATTCTAAGAATCAGTTGAAACAAAAGAATCACTCAATTGAATCTAAAGACAAGTTGTTTAAACAAAGAACACTCTTTGAATAAAAAAAGAACAAAGTTTTTATATTTTTTTAGACAAATTTGGGTATCTTACAAATGTAACAACTATGAGCTTATATAGGCTCAATACATGTCCTAGAAAATAACTCTAAAGAGAGAATTAAGCAAAAATCAAAGAAAGAAAAAAAAAAGAGATTAAAGGGATTTTTGACCTATTTGATGAGTGATGGGGATTGGCTAAAATCATGGGACTTTTTGCTCATCTTGTAAGTGGATGGCTTGAGGGTGTAAATAAGCTTCTGTGGACGGTTTTCCTTGTCCAAAAATCATGCAAAAGGCTGAAGTCTTGGCTAGAAACAAGTTTTTGTAGTTTGATGGAATTCTGCTCCAAGATTGAGTTTGATTGTGATCCGCATGATCAGGTGCTGTATAGTGTAGCTTAAGAGGTGTGGATGTGTAGATAAGAACTCCAAACAGTTATTGCTTTGAAGAGATAGATGTTGGTGCTCCTTTACTCCAAGTGTGAACATGTCGTGATATGGTAAGTTTGTAAGCAATGGGATACGCCTGATCCTGTGAGTGATGGGGCAGGGAACGGTTCTAGCTGACTCTCCTGATTGGTGTATTAACTCTCCTGAGTGGTTTGATGCCTCTTGAGGTCGCCAAAGTTTGGTTTGCAAGTGATTAAACTCGCCAACTCCCATCAAAGGCAAGTTGAGCATCCTCAGGTTTAGAAGTTGTATAACTTTTAAACCATAATGAATTTTGGCATGAATCCAATTCGCCTCGGTTCTATGTTGAGTTAGACTTCCAAACATTCCGGTTTTGTTTCTTGGTTCGTCTTGGTTTGGCCGGAGTGACTTCATTAGTACTCGCATGTCTCTGTCAGGTCCATTGAAGATCTTCCCGCTTGTGTGTTCATTATGTTCTTCATATGAACTCCTTTTTAGCTGATTACTCTTCGTGTTGAATTATGGATGCATTGAGTATGCTCTTCAAGTGTTGGTTGAGATGAATGTTTGATATCAACCTCCATTTGAGCTGATATCACCTCGTATGTCTCTTTAGCTCCCCTCAGCTTCATGCTTTCCTCCTTATGACTCCTGTATCAGTGCTCTTGGTTGATGATGACATGATGTCCTCATCATACTCACCTTCTTGAAAAGGTTCCGACCATGAAACTATATCTCCTGCACAAAGAAAGAGCAAGTTAGTTGTCATTATATTTTGGGAGTTTAGAGTCTTACCTTGATGCATCTTTGGTTAGGTGAAGTGTGGAACGTCTGCTGGTTCTCCTATGAGCTGGAAGGATATGATAGTTCCTATGTTATGGCCTGGTTCGTGGCCCCTCTGTTTTGTGGCCTTGATAACCTTGGTCTTTGCCAGTTTGTTTTGGTTTAACAACAAGTTCTCCTCTTGTGGAGGGTCTTTATGTTTTATGTCCTTAGTACCTGAAATAATCTCAAATCTTTGGACAAGAAACAAATGCATTATGGATTTTTTACAAAACTTTAAACTTGTTAAACCTAATTTCTTTTGTTGCTGTTTTAAACAAGGTATTGAGTTCTCATTTTCTTTTAATTGTAGTAAGGTCATTACTTTTGAATCTTCAGAAATGATTTTAGTAAAGGAATGACTTACTTGAGGAACACTCTCAATGTTCTTGTGATAAGCTTATGAATCGAGCTTATCGGAATAGGAGAGAAATGGAGGAAGAATAGAGGAAGAGTTAGATGAGAAGAGTAGGGTGAGAGGAAGAAGTCAGGAAAATCCCTAAATTAATAACAATGATCCCAAAGATGGTTCTCTCATCCTGGTTGCACACTTAAATACTAGATAAAAACGTTTATAGCACAAATGACAAATACGGCCCACTTATGATTTACTAGGCCCAACTTGTGATCTTATCAATACTAGTCCCTTAAAGACACCTTGTCCTCAAGGTGTTAGTGTTAATTATTTGATCTTGCAGCTCCCGGAGTTACAGTGTACCTTGTTTGGAGGCTTTCTTGCACTTCACGCTCCTTGCTCGGCCTCTGTTTGTACCTTTCCCTCTTCTCGATTTCATCTCTCCTGAATAGTCCTGCATAGCTCTGCTTCCGTGAGATGTTTTCTTCTGCAGCAGACTTGAGCTTTTTCCTTGCTGCAGGTTCTGGAACAAACTCCTGGGTATCCACTGAATCCAAAATAGATTTCTTGGCCTCGAACATAAACCTGTTGTCTTCGACCAATCCAGAGCTCCTAATGGATGCATATATATCGACTCGGATTTGTTTTCTGGTGAGGAAAGCGTGCTAGAAGCTCTGCAAAGTTGGAGTTGATAACTCCTTTCTCTAGTATACTACACATGACTCTATATCCTTACGACACCCATGTTTTTTATCGCCTATCACCCTTCTAGACATACCATTACTCCCTCCTTTAGATCACGCCTTATCCTCAAGGTGAATATCCCCAACCTTCTAAAACTCGCAGCTAAGTTCAAAGTTAACTTCCTATGACACTTCCTTAATCTGAATTGAAACTCTAACGCCCAAGATACAAAGTCCTCCCCTTTCTTCTCTAAACGCATTTGAGATCCACATACCTATGCACAAGACCACATGATGTGTACTATAAGTGTTCCAGTCATTTTCAGTAATACGCAACAATGCATGAGTCTTCTTGGCTTTTTGCTGCATTCCTTTCTCCTTACCACCTAAAGTGACCCAATGAGCTCCGTAATAGAAGGATATAGTTTTATTTCTCCAGTCTATGCTCGTTACTCCAAGTTTTGCTAACCAACTATAACCCAATACCATATCAACTCGACTAAATCCAATAGATAGCAATCTTCGACAATATAGACTCCCTATACATTGATCACTACTGCTTGACAACCGCCATGGCAATTTATCATTTTTCCTTGTGCAAGAATCACCTTAGATGGTCCGGTTTCGTGGCGAATAAGATTAAGTTTAGATGCTACTTCCCGTGACAAGAAACTGTGAGAAGCTCCTGAATCGACTTCGATCGTAACCTCTTGGTTACTCACGAGCCCTTGAAATCTGAATGCATCATATTGATTTGCAACTGTGGTGCTTGGGTTATTTACAGATTGCTGCCTTGAAAATCTCCTTGTATCTGGCTCCCTTGCTTTTCTAATTAGCTTCAGGCATAGAAATTCATAGTTAATTTTCCCTCGTCCTTCAATATCATCTCTTACATCTCATATTGTGATAGAATGGCGATGAGTGTCGTTACTGGCTCTTCTATAGCTCATGTCACTGTCACTGTTTGACACTGGTGGCATGTTTTCGCCTGCAAGCTAGGATTCATTGAATTCTTCTACCCATTTTGCAGCATCTATTATTTGTACTAGCCATTGAGGACTTAAACGTTGAATAGCAGTTTGCAATGCAAGCTTCAGACCTTGCGAGAGCTTGAAGACACATCTCCTCAAAGCATCTTCTATACTTACGGACTGACCCATTTGTTGAATTCCCAAGTATCGATTAAGCACCACCTCCATCTCTTCTATCCCCTTAACCACTCGAGTGAAGCTCAGTTGCTGAGCACTTAGAGATCCCTCATTTTCCTTGTAGCCACTCTTTTTTTCTATCCACCGAACTAATTTTATTGCATCAACGAGATTACTCGGTTGGGACTGTCTGACCTCTTCTTGCCAAGGTTGTTTCAGACCTCTCAGAAAAACGTCAACAATGTATTTCTCGGGTAGAGGAGTAGAGTTTTTCCAACTGACTTCGAAACTTCTTATATACTCTGAAATAGAACCTTCTTGACATATACCTGAGTACATTTTATTTGGTGATCCTTCTTATGGTCATTATGTCATTCCCCAATGATCCTGGACTTCTCACATCCGGAGTTGTCCTCCTACTGTTATACTTCCCAGCTCCTGCCTCATGATGCCTTGTTTGCCCCAAACTTGCCCCAGGTTCTCGTAAGATCATCTTCTTAAACAAGTCCCAGTTGTTAGGATTCTTTAACTCCCATAACTCTTTAATCCACTGGGCTGTTGGACCTTGTAAGCTTCGATAGACAACCTGTAACCATTCACTCTCAGCGATTGTTCTCCACACAATATTTCTCAAAACAGCTCACACAATACTCTAATTATTTATCTGATCCTCGTGAGAAACTTCTTTCCTTGTGCTTCTCCTATTCCCGAGATCTCTGCATTGGTGGAACTCTCATATCCTCCTTGGTTTGTGTGTTTCCTCCGTTAAACTCACTAGCCGTTCTTCTCTTTTTATATTCATAGATACTAGTCTCTAGCTCACTAACAGCTCTCTTATTTTTACCGTGATCCACCAATCTCCTTTTTCCCAACATCTGATTCTCTAGAGTAAGAGAATACTTCGGACTCTGTGACTTAATTCCATACTCATCAAAACCACGATTTATGTGTCCGTCCTGTATTAGTCCTTACTCTACTTCCCATACCCTGAGCTTCTTCGTCCTTACTAGGAGTCTCCTTATCATGCTGTCATTGCCAGTTCTGCACTCTACTTGTGAGTCCTGAATGCGACCAAACCCAAAGCTCTTGCAAGCTTGCAACAACTCATGCTCATTAACTTTTCTCCCAGGCTTGCAACGTCTCTTCAGCTCCTTCTTGTTCACATTCAAGCCCATTTTGTAAGAGTTTGACGAAACTCTAACATTTGGCGTCAATGAAGGGTTTGGATTCCCTTTCCGATTTCTCTTCTACCTGACCTTGTTGTACTCTCGATCAGCTTTGAAACTTGTTCCTCTGTGAAGATTTGACACGGTTTGAGCCTTGAAGAGCTCATATTCAGAAGATGCCTCATATTTCGACAATATTCTACAGAGGATTTCCCACCGATTTTGATAAACATAACCTTGGCGATTGATTAAACTGAAGCTCTGGCTGCGTTTCCGACTAGATCAGACTTCACCTTATGCAGATTGGACCTGATCTGTCTGTTCACAGCTTGTATCTCGCTAAGCCCGACTAACATCCGATTAAAACATGACATCAATCGCTCAGTTCCCTCCTGACTGTATTGCAAGAGTTGATGTTGAAAGTTTTTCAAGATGTCATGTTGTTTCTAACTGAGGGGGAAGCTATCATCGAGAGGATTCGACTGCTCTGATACCATTGATAAGCTTATGAATAGAGCTTATCGGAATAGGACAGAAATGGAGGAAGCTTTGAAGATGCACATCGATCAAGCACATCGATCACCAGCTAATTGATGTCAAGCACCAAGGACAAGAGAATCACATCGATAAGCTACATCGAACAGCCCTGATCGATGTCCAGACTGAGGACATTTTATTTACAATTTTGCCACTTCGCTTAGACACCTATAAATACATAAAATCCCTAATTTCTGGGATGATCCTACTATCCAGCAGTTCTTTCCACTTTTATTTTTTTGTTTTGATTTTGTACCCTGAATCTTTCGTTGATTTCAATATAGATTTGCATTTCCCTTCTTGTTTAATCTTCCTAATCATTATTAGCTATCTATTTCTCTTTGAATTGATAATTTTAATGGTGATTAGTGAGTAGCGACTTAGGAATTTGAGGTGGGTTAGGTTTAGGGAATTTGATGCTTGATCTATGATTGCCTTGTGTTAATTCTTTCATTTCCTTTCTTGATTGCTGTATTTAATGCCTGATTAGCGTTAGCTAAGTTGATTAGGATCTTTGGGTCATTTTATGCCCATCAAGTGTTTGATGAAATATCTGAACTGCTTTGCAAGAGAATTGCTTGTCCTAGCTCAAGAGATTGACTGTCTAGGGAGTGATTTGGCAATATTGGATTGATAGATTTTATTAATGCTTGCTGCTTGTCATTTCAGTAAAGAGATTTATGCCAAGAGATTGGATTAGACATATAAATGAATCTTGTGCATAAGGAATAGCATTGTGTGAGCTTGTAAGCATCATAGGTTGAGTTGAGAGTTCCTTAGCACCAATTATCCCATCTCAAGTCTTTTCTTTCCTCTGTTTTAGTTCATTTCTAGTCTGCTCTGTTTTTTCTTATGCTTTCGTTGTTTTGCTTGCTGTTCACTCTTAGTTTGGTGTTTGCTTCAGCTCTTTTTAATCATTTAGGTTGTTAGACATTTAAACGCTATCTATCTGCTTGAATTAAGAGCTCTATTGCATTCCTACTTGCTTCAATCTTCCCCTTTTGGATTGATAAACTCAATACTACAACGACTAATGTAGGTTGAGGATTGAGATAGGATAAAAACCTACATCAATTTGGCGCCGTTACCAATAGGGGAATGTTTTGTTCAGTAGAATTTTTAGAGATCTTGAGATCAAGCTTTCTTATTTTTATTTTTGGTTACTGATTTCCCTTTTGGGGTAGAATTTCTTTTGTAGGTACCAACACACTTGCTCTTAAGTGTCTACAACTACAACTGAGGTTCAAGGCCAAGGATTTTGGGTTTGCAGCAGTAGAAATCAGTTGTTGAAGCATGGAGGAACATCAGTATGCTGCTGGTTATTGGTTGCAAGGTCTACAAGGTCCACAAGGTCTTCAAGGGATCCAAGACTTGCAAGGACAGCAAGGTCCGCCTGGTTTACAAGGAGCTTGGGTTCGAAGACCATTGAGACCTATAGGTGCTGCAGATATACCATCAAGCTATACTTCAAGGCAAGGAATTCTTTCACCTTTGGAGACTAACAACTTTGAGATAAAAAGCAACATGATTTCAACGATTCAAGAGAGGAAGTTCTTTTGATTGCCTAACCAATACCCTTTTGAGCACTTTGATCACTTTGAAAGGATTTGTGCTATAACAAAGCTTAGTGGAGTTTCAGATGATGGTTTGAATCTCAGATTATTCCCATTTTCTCTTGGTGATAGAGCTTAAATGTGGGAAAAGTCTTTAGCACAAGGCAGCATCACCACTTAGGAACAATGCATAGGTGCTTTCTTAACCAAGTTCTTCTCTCCCTCAAGAACTGCAAAATTCAGGAATGAGATCTCCAATTTCAAGCAATGGTCTAATGAGAGCTTTGGAGATATTTGGGAAAGATTTAGAGGCTTCACTCAACGATGCCCTCATCATGGTTTTACCAAGGAAATATTTCTGTTCATTCTCTATAGATGTGTTTTACCAAAAATAAGAATCCTTCTAGATACAGATAGTAATGGCTACTTTCTTGCAAAGAAGGTTATGAAGGATGGACATTAGTGGAGAATATGGCGCTTAGTAATTGGGATTATGTGGATGAATTTGAGCAATATGCAAAGGTAGCTGATGAGAAGTATGAAACAGCAATGCAGGCTTTGCAGGAAAAGGTAGATATGTTGTTCAACGGAGCCACCAAACCTCATAAAATTGTTGATACACTTAGCCATTACAGTCAAATCTATTCAGATCCAAGAGGATCAAACAATGAGACAAGACTATGATGTTTGTCAACAACAGTCCAATAGAGGCCCTTACATGCAACAACATCAAGGCTCTTCTTCTCAAGCAGTTGGCGCTAACAACTCTCAGCTTTCCCAAGATTCAGACATAAAGCAACTTCTGCTCCAGATGCAACAACTCCAATCTGCAGAAATTAAAAGTAGTATGGCCGCCATTCAAAGCAATATAGCTGAAGTTCAGAAAAGCATGACAGCTGATATCAAATTGAGTATTGAATCTTTGAATCTGAGACTAAGTATGCAAGAGAGTCTTACCCAATCATCTCACTCTTCACACCTATAAGAAAGTGTCAAAGCTATCACCATAAGAAGTGGGAAACAACTTCCTCCAAGGGTAGTACCTTCTCAACCCAATGAGGACATTGAGGAACAAGAAGATGGGGTAGTGGTCAAAGATGCTTAAGAAGCTAAAGAGGATGAAGTGGTTGAAGCTGAAAAAGGTTCAAAGAACACCAAAGCCAAAGAATTGGTTAAGGAGAAACCAAGAGAAGCACCTAAGGAGTTAGTCAAAGAAGCAAGATACATTCCCCCACCATATCAGCCTACAATACCATTTCCTGGAAGGTTTAAGAAGCAACTCATTGTTAAGTATAAAGGTCTCTTTGATGAGCAGATGAAGAAGATTCAGCTCATTCTGCCTTTGCTAGATGCTTTTGTCTTGGTTCCACCTGATCAGAAATTCTTGAAAGATGCTGTTGTTGAGAGAATAAAGGATTTTCAAGGGATGGTAGTACTAACACATGAGTGCAGCGCCATCATTCAACCACAAAGGATGACTCCTAACAAGCTCAGTGACCCATGAAGTTTTACTTTGCCTTTCTCAATAGGACCACTACTGTTTGAGAAATGCTTGTGTGATTTAGGAGTAAGTGTAAGCTTAATGCCCTACTCTATAGCAAGGCGCCATGGGTTAACTGAATTTAAAGATTGTAGAATCTCCTTGGTATTGGCTGATAGTTCAGTGAGACTTCCAAAGGGACTACTTGAGGATGTGCCAATCACAATAGGGAATGTGGAGATCCCAACTGACTTTGTGGCCATAGAGATGGATGAGGAGCCTAAATACCCTCTCATACTAGGAAGCCCCTTCTTAGCCTCAACTGGAGCAGCTATAGATGTCAAGAAAGGGAAAATTGAGTTGCAATTGGGAAAAGATATATCCCTCAAGTTTTACATAACGCAGATCATGCAACAGCGTACTATAGAAGGTCAAGTGTTCAAGATAGAGATCTTAGAAAGGCTGCATGATGAATGGAGAATGGGAAGATGGGTTACTTGGATAAGGAAAGCTTGGGTTATAAGCTAAGGCTAGACTCTCACAAGGTCTTGGAAGAAGAGGAACCATTTGAGAAGCTGGAATACACAAGGAAAGAAGTGCTCTCAGTTCAAGAAGCTGGTTTTCCAAGAAATGAAGCTGGCGCCAAGGAGCAGAGCAGCTTAGGGGAGGACTGGTGTGAGCTCAAAGCACCCAAAGTGGAGCTTAAACTGCTTCCTAAAGGGCTAAGGTATGTCTTCTTAGGCTCTAACTCTACTTATCCTGTAATTATCAATGATAACCTCAGTGATGATGAGATCCTTGCTCTTTTCAAAGTGTTAAAGAGGTTGAGGAGAGCCATTGGGTAATCACTAGATGATATCCAAGGCATTTCTCCTAACCTTTGCACTCATAGGATCCATCTAGAGGATGAGAAGATAAATTTGGTTGAACCTCAAAGGAGATTAAATCCTAATCTGAAAGAAGTAGTAAAAAAGGAATCTTAAAGTTTTCTTGAAGCTGGTGTGATTTATCCTATCTCAGACTGCACATGGGTCCCACCAGTCCATGTGGTGCCTAAGAAAGGAGGAATCACTGTGGTAAAAAACGAAAATGATGAGTTAATACCCACTAGAACTATAACTGGTCATCGGATGTGCATAGATTACAGAAAACTGAATTCTGCTTCTAGGAAAGATCACTTCTCTTTGCCATTCATAGACCAAATGATAGAAAGATTATCAAATCATAAGTATTATTGCTTCTTAGATGGCTATAGTATTTTTTTCCAGACCCCAATTCACCCAAACGATCAGGAAAAAACCACATTCACATGTCCTTATGGCACTTTTGCTTATAGAAGAATGTCATTTGGACTGTGGAATGCCCCAACAACTTTTCGGAGGTGTATGATCTACAAATTTTCTGATTTACTTGAAGAGATGGTGGTGGAGGTATTCATAGATAACTTTAGTGTCTATGAATCCTCCTTTGGTGTCTGCTTGTCCAATATTTCTCAGGTTTTACAGAGATGTGAAGATACTAAGCTGGTTCTGAATATAGAGAAATGCCATTTCATGGTTCAAGAAGGCATAGTTTTCGGTCACAAGATTTCAGAAAAGGGGATAGAAGTGGACAAGGCCAAGATAGATGTGATGCTGCACTTAGAGCCTCCAAATTCAGTGAAGGAGATCAGAAGCTTCTTGGGACATGCTGGTTTCTATAGGAGGTTCATCAAAGACTTCTCAAAGATAGCAAGACCATTGACAAGGCTTTTATGCAAGGAGACAGGATTTGTCTTTGATGAAGACTTCTTACAAGCTTTTGCAACCCTCAAAGGAGCCTTAGTGAGTGCGCCCATAGTGCAAGCACCAAACTGGGATCTCCCCGTTGAGATCATGTGTGATGCAAGTGACTTTGCAGTTGGAGCAGTTTTGGGTCAAAGGGTAGACAAGAATCTTTATGTATCAACTATACCAGCAGAAAAATGTATGAAGCTCAAACAAGATATGCTACAACAGAAAAGGAGCTCCTAGCCGTTGTCTTTGCATTTAAAAAGTTCAGGAGCTACATAGTGGTGTCTAAGGTGATAGTCTACACTGATCATGCTGCACTAAAGTACATCTATGCGAAGAAAGACACCAAGCCAAAATCCTTAGATGGATCCTCCTCTTACAAGGGTTTGACATGGAGATTGTAGATAAGAGAGCTATTGAAAATGGTGTAGCTGTTCACCTTTCAAGACTGTGGATAGATGATTTTGTCCCAATTAATGATACTCTACCAGAGGAACAGCTGCATGCTTTAGGAGTGAAGACAGCTGAAGTGATGAGCTTAGAAGAGAACAAACTGCCTTGGTATGCTGACTTTGTGAACTATTTGGTTATCGGCCAGAAACCACTCAACCTTAACTCACATCAGAAGAAGAAGTTCTTAAGAGATGTCTCTCACTACTATTGGAATGAACCTTATCTCTACAAGAGAGGGAATGATGGATTAGTCAGAAGATGCATAGCTGAGGAAGAGGTTTAAGATATTCTACATCCTCAAGAGAGCCTCAAAAGTACATGAAGCTGGTTTTTGGTGGCCTAGTTTGTTTAAGAACGTCCAGGCTTACATCTCCTCATGTGTTGCATGCCAAGGGAAGGGAAGCATCTCCACGAGAGATGAGATACCTCTAAACTCTATTCTTGAAGCGGATCTGTTTGATATGTGGGAGATTGACTTTATGGGACCTTACCCTTCATCCCATGGGAATAAATACACTCTTGTTGCTGTATACTATGTCTCAAAGTAGGTTAAAGCCATTTCCACTCTAACAAATGATGCTAGAGTTGTGCAGAAGCTTTTCAAGACAATCATCTTCCCGAGGTTTTGAGTTCCAAGATGTGTTATAAGTGATGGAAGGAGTCACTTCACCAACACGGTCTTTGAGAGTTTGCTAAGTAAAAATGGTGTTAACCATAACGTTGCCACTCCTTACAATCCACAAACAAGTGGTCAAGTGGAGGTGTCTAAGAGGGAGATCATAGCCATCTTAGAGAAGACATTCGGTGTTACAAGAAAGGATTGGTCTAATAAGCTTAATGATGCGTTGTTGGCATACAGGACAGCGTTCAAGACACCAATTGGTAGAACTCCCTTCTCACTCCTTTATGGCAGGGCTTGTCATTTGCCTGTTGAGCTGGAGTATAAAGCCTTATGGGCAACAAAGCTGTTAAATTTTGACATCAAGACAGCTCAGGAGAAGAGACTCATCAACTTGCATGGGTTAGAAGAAAATCGCCTTGAAGCTTTTGAGAGTTCTAAGATTTATAAGGATAGGACAAATGCTTTTCATGACAAGAGGATAAGACCGAAGGATTTCAAGGCTGGATATCAGGTGCTGTTGTTCAACTCAAGGCTGAAGTTGTTTCCTGGAAAGCAGAAGTCAAGGTGGTCATGACCATTCAAGCTCAAGTAGGTGTTGCCATATGGAGCTGTGACTTTGTTTGACAAGGATGGAGGAGACTTCACAGTGAATGCGCACAGGCTGAAGTCATACATGGCAAGTGAGTCCCTTAGAGATGATATATACATCAACCTTGAAGATCCTCCACAAGAGTGATCAACCAAGGAAAGTCAAGCTAAGGACGTTAAACAAGTACACTTGGGAGGTATTCCCATGATATGCTTGTACATATTAATGCATTTTATGTTTGTGTTTGTGTTTTTCTTTTGATCCTAGGAGCAAGTGGAGTTTTAAGCAAGTGGTCAGCTGAATTGGTGCGTGTTCTAGCCAGCATCGATCAGGAGCATCGAGAAGTGGGGATCGATGTCAACTGAGCAAGACCACATCGATCACTTACATCGATCAGGAGTGATCGATGTAACCAAACCGAGAGTTTAGGGATCTACATCGAGCAGCAGCATCGATCAAAGATTGCTCGATGTGCCTACTTCAATCACCAGCATCGATCGATGTTAAGGGCCAGGATGTTTTGAAGATTACATCGATCACATGCATCGATCATGGCTGATCGATGTGAAGAGGAACAGAAAACCAAGTCCAACATTGACCACCTACATCGATCATGATTGATCTATGCGAACCTCCTTTCTGCCAAAACCTCTTTTAAGGTACACAACTCCATTCCTTTCCTCATGAATCTTTTTGTATCCATTTTGATTATCCCTTATCACCCTCCTTCAAGCTTCTATAACACAGAGGACTGTGTAATCTAAGTGCGGGGGAGGGTATTGCATTTGACATTGTGTTTTGTTTTCTTATTTTCTCTTTTGCATACTTGAGTCTCATGCATTCATCCATATACACTGAAAATCCATAAAATTTGCAAAAAATTTTTGGAACCAAAAAGATTATTTAGTTGCATTTGCATAACTAAGATTGAGTATAGATGCATTTCATATAGGTTTGCATACATTTGCATAGGGAGTAGATAATAAACACTTATCAAGATGTTAATGTTTGAGTTGTTTTCAATGCTTTGGTTATCTGTTGTTTGATTGCAATGCAGTGAGTTTGACGTTAAGACTGCACCATATCTTGAATACTTGCATTGATACTCTTGTCCTATGCTGAAGGTTGCTTTGATTTGATACCAACTCTGTTTATTAGAACCATAATCTTGACATTTAATTATTATGTTTATTCATTAAGGTGATCACATGGCTACCCAAATATCCAAGTAGCTGATCCTCATCATTATAGGATAGTTAACCACACCCTAACCCAATCCTTCTTTCTGAACTTAAACATTATTGTGAGAGTTGTGAGGCCTTGCCTTGCATTATTTTCGATCATATCTTGGCAAAAAGTGTTAGAATAAGGCTGGCAAGGAGAAGGTCTCTTGTAGACACCAACTTGCATCTTGAGCTTGGTATTAGGTTAAGTGCTTTGGGAAAAGGGTAGTATAAGTGGTATGAGTTTTATTGTTTACCCTTTGGAAGAAGAAGAAGAAGTATGGGGATGGTAGTATTGGGGAAAACAAGCTGAATTTGTGGTCAAGTACAAGGAAGAAAAGCTCTAAGTTTTAAAGAGAAAGAAGGTGCCAACAACAACAAAGCTTACAAAGTTAATCCAAAAAGGAGAAATCAGACTAATAACCCCACCAAAGGTGAAGTAAAATAGCGCCAATTATACAACAAAGATGAGCAAGTTCAACAAAGAATAAACCACTCAAGCAAAAAGAAGGAGTTTCCCCCAAACATGAATGAAGAAAAGATCAAGTGCTTTAAAAAGGGGTAGATCTAGGGGATTCACTTTGGGTTTAGAAGTCTTTAGGATTCATCTTTGGGTTAAGGGTACAAGAGAGCTTTGACTGGCATGCATAAGTGTGCATTTACCTTTAGCATTTTGCCTAAGATAGAATCATTTCATTGAAAGATCCCTTGTGTCTTTGAACCCTTTTCTGAATGATATTATTTTCATCTTATGACCATGTCCCTTTAACCAAATGTGCTCACTTGATTTGCATAAACTTGATCCATTGGTTACTGATTAATGAATGTTAAAGAGTTGGTTGATTTAAATGCTTATGTAGGCTAAGCTAGACTGCATTGTTTGCTATGATAGGTTTGGCTAAAGCTTTTAAAGTAGAACAACCTATTTGCATCTTAGAACCTATAACTAGGGCATTGATTTAATTTTTCCATTGGCATCTTTAGTTTTGAGCTCCCACTTTCAAACCTCACTCTCCCATTTGTTCTTATTTGCTTGAGGACAAGCAAAAGGCAAGTGTGGGGGTGTTGTTATCTTTTGGATTTACATCATTTAGGCTTGCATTTAATTCAAGTTTTGGTTTCCTTTTGCATGTTTTCCTTCTGTTTAGTCACATTTTCCTTTCCTTTTAGACTTTGGTTGCAATTAGGTTGTAGTTTGCATTTTCCATGCATTAAGGATCTTTTTAGGTACCTAAGGAGCTAGTTTGAGCAAGGAGGAAGCATGGGGATGATTCAAGGAGTTGCCTATGCTAAGAAGGAGCAAAAGGAGCCAAGAAAGATGGTTTTTGGTGCAGCATCGATCAAGGCACAAACTGTATTGATCAGAAGTTATCGATATATAGCAGCAGAGAAGATGGTGAATCAAATCGGTCACTCACATCGATCACCAGCATCCACCAAGACTGATCGATGTAAGTGTGTAGAAGCTTTGAAGATGCACATCGATCACCAGCTCATCGATGTCAAGCCCTAAGGACCAGAGAAGCACATCAATCAACTACATCGAGCAGACCTGACCGATGTCATCTACATCGAGCACCCACATCGATCACTTATGATCGGTGTTGACCCAGACTGAAGATATTTTATTTACAATTTTGTCACTTTGCGTAGACTCCTATAAATACTTAAAATCCATAATTTCCGGGATGATCCTACTATTCGGCAGTTCTTTCCTCTTTTGTTTTTGTTTTGATTTTGTACCTTGAATCTTTGGTTGATTTTAATATAGATTTGCATTTCCCTTCTTGTTTAATCTTCCTAATCATGATTAGCTATCTATTTCTTTTTGGATTGATGGTTTTGATGGTAATTAGTGAGTAGTGACTTAGGGATTTGAGATGGGTTAGGTTTAGGGAATCTGATGCTTGATCTACGATTGCTTAGTGTTAATTCTTCCTTTTCCTTTCTTGATTTTTGCGTTTAATGCCTGATTAGCCTTAGCTAAGTTGATTAGGATCTTAGGCTTATTTTATGCCAACCAAGTGTTTGATGAAATGCCTGAACTGCTTTGCAAAAGAATTGTTTGTCGTAGCTCAAGAGATTGACTGTCTAGGGAGTGATTTGGCAATAAATGATTGATTGATTCTCTTAATGCTTGCTGCTTGTCATTTCACTAATGAGAAATAGTTCTTGATTTGATGATTACTGAAGAGATTAGTGCCAAGAGATTGGATTAGTCATATAAATGACTCCTATGTATAAGGAATAGCATTGTGTGAGTATGTAAGCATTATAGGTTGGGTTAAGAACTCCCTAGCACCAATTATCCCATCTCAAGTATTTTGTTTCCTCTGTTTTAGTTCATTTCGAACTTGCTCTGTTTTTGCTTGCTGTTTACTCTTATAAAAATCAGTGAGAATGCAAGGATCTTGTAAAACTAAGCAAATGAAGAACGATTTTGTAAAATTCCTAAAAACTAAATGCAACGACTAAATGCAAGGCAAAACTATTTTAAAATTACTAGGAAAGAGTAAAATACCATGAAGAACAAACAGAATGATTAAAATGCAAAGCTATGAATTTATAAAAATCGACTAGTGGATCGACCACATGATCAATCACTAGATCGAGCAACAACGATCTATCTCGTCTAAAAATTTAAGCGCGATGAAACTAATGACCAGGATGCAACAGGTAACAAGCGAATGACTAGCAAAGATGTAAGAATACTAAGAAAGAGGGTCTAGGGTTGAGATTCACGTTCAGGGGTTTCAAAGGTTCAAGCTTGGTTTGAAAACTCAAGATCTACTCACTTTGTGAGGTTCTCTAAGCCTTGAAAACAAAACGAGAATCCATGGCGTGTGGTATGGGTCACTCTCTCATTCTCTCTTCCAGACCCATGGCGTTTGGCGGAAAAAGAGATTGAGAGGCAAGGAAAACAGATTTCAAACACGCGGCTTAACTAGTCCTCTAAACTAGCATGGCGTTTGGGAAAGAGTAACTAGTCTCTAGGATGTGACATTCAGAGATCTCTGGATCCTGTCAAGGTAAGAGCTCTCTCTGATCATAAAGATCTTGGCGTGAGGCTCTTTAAGCCTTAAGAACTCAACATCCTCGAAAAGAAAGCCATTAAGAACAAGAAAGCTCCAAACTTGAAAACCTTTTCGACCCCTTTGAATCCCCTTAACCCCAAAACCCGATTAAACTACTCACTACACATTAAGTAAACCAAGCAAAGCATGAAAGATGAAACGATGAATATGAAAAACGATATATTAAACTTAAACGATTCGATACAAGCAAGAAAATCTTCAAGGTCTAACAATGGCGAAATCGCCTTTAAACAGAGAGAAAAAGATGATCAGAAGATAAAATGAAAATGTGTCCCTAAAAGCATGCTCACCGCCTTGCAAAAACAGGCCAAACAATCCGATGGTCCCCCCTTTGCTAGCGGCCAAATGCGGTTAAAGTACACGGAGATCAAATTCGGTAGCGAGCAGCTCTCTCGATCATTTTCAGACATCGTGCCTTCAGCTCGATCTTTGTCTCGATCTTCCTCGGTGGATCGAGTGCTTCGTTCGATCTTGGAGTCGATATTTGGAGGATCGAGTGGTGGACTCGATCCGGCTCTCGCTCTGCATGACGTCATTCACGTCTGTACTCCTTGATCGATCGCTTTACTCGATCTCCGTCTCGATCATTTCCCTTGGATCGGCTAGGCTACTCGATCTTCTAGTCGATCTCATCTAGATCGACCGGCCATGCTCGAGCCTCCTCTCGACCTCTCGTCCTTAGCAAGCATTCCCAAATTCTTCAAGTCCCACAAACTTCCTCTCGAGCCTCAACACGTCCACAAACCCTCCGAGACTCCAAAGCAGCCGAAACAACATGTATGCGATGCAAAATGCAAGAAATATGCATATGCTGGTGCAAGAACACTCTAGGACCTAAAGTGATGCAAACTATCCTAAAATACAATGTATATGCGTGAGTAACTAACTTATGTGTATGCAAAATGCATGGAATATGCAGCTATATCAATTCCCCCAAACTTACTTTTTGCTTGCCCTCAAGCAAACAAAATTAAAGAAGAGAGAGAGGTTTTAAAACAAACATTTTCGAATGAATTAATCTCATTGTCCTAGTGACCAGTTCTAAAATGCAATACACACACTCATACTCCAAAGAACTTAGCCATACTCATTGCACAAATAATTTCAAATCATGATTTTCAAACAATCAAAGAAACTCATCCTTTAACATTCATTAATGACCGAACCATGAATCAAACTTATCCACCTTAAAGCAAAACACATTTGGCTAAGGGTAAAGGCTATGAGCTTATAATGATCTCATTTTAAAGAGGGTTTATTTTAAGCAAGGGTTTCTCTCGAAAATGGTAAGAACTTTATGCATAATGCTAAAGGTAAAGGCAATTGATGCATACATGATCAGATTCTTATCTACCCATGTAAACTAACAATGATCCTAAAAACCCCTCTCATTTATTTTCTTTTAAGCTCACTCACCACTTAGAGTCTACCCTTTTTCCCAAATACAAATAGGAAACATCTTAACTCTTTTAGGCTAGTGAAAAGGTTTTAAAAAATATTAAGCTCCTTATTTTTTTCTTACTGATAGCTCTCTTACTATTATTTTTTTTCTTTTTATTTCTTTCTTTTTTTCTTTTTTTTTTAATTTGGCACTTAGGCTCTTTTATATATATATTTTTTTATTTTATTTTTGAGAGAGCTATCTTCTGAAATTATTGGAGCATTATACTTTTTAAACACAAAACCTTTCACTTAAAACCTTTTTCTTACTTCAAAAACCAAACTCTTTTGAAACCGAAAGCATATAAATATGAAAGCAACCCCAATGATCCCCCAAACTTATCCTAAGCCTATATCTAGCTTCAAAATGCAAAGCTAGCAAACATATGAGAACCTAATCATGTCGCCTAAATGTAACACTTTATGCTAAGTTCAAACCGGAAAAGGCCTCACAATGATGTCACACACGAAAACTTGGCTTCAAAGAAAGGTAAGGGTCAAGGTGGGAGTTCTAATTAGGCTCACAAAGAGTGGCAAAAGGAAGAAGAGAGCCTAAATATTTTATAATCCATGTGTTCATTTTCAAATGCATAAGAATGATATTTTAAATTCAAGTTAAGATTTTCTCTTAATAGGACAAGTTTCAAATCATGAGTGTTCAATTCTAGTCACGAAAATCAAAACTAATGATCCAAGCATGGTAAGAACTTACTTTCAAAGTGTGAGCAAAGCATTAGAGAACTACCAACTAGGATAGTAAAACCATTCATAAGCTAAAAACACCTTTTTAAGAAAACATTAACCCCTTATGCAAATGTAAACAACCTAGATTCTTAAAGTTCTAGACTCAATCCTAAAATGCTTAACAAGATGAATGCAACTACATTAAGTTTTTTGAAAAGTTTTAAAAATTTTACCAATTTTTTCCTTTTCTTTTCTATGCCTTACATGCATGCAAGACTCAAGTTATCCAAAGATAAAATAAGATCTAAATAAACTAGTCAAACCACACAGATACTCCCCCAAACTTCAATGACACCGTGCCGGTGGCAAACACGTTCGAGAGAGATCAAAACACAAAGCAAAATCAAGAAAACATGAATGGTATATACAATGGAAGATGGTTGTTACCTCGGGTCTAGTCTCGGCTGGAACTTGAGGATGTTCCAGAGGTTCTAGATACTACGGCTTTGCCTTTTGAGCCTGGCTCTTGACGAGAGAGGCGTGCCGGTTGAATGTTGCTGCCTTGAGTCTCACGGATGACAACTCCACCGGTTGAAAGCCTCCTCTTCTCGGGCTGTTGAACCTCCTCACTTGCTGCCTTCTTAGGAGAGCCTCCTTGGAGCGATTTGACCTTTTTGGCAAGCTTCTTGAGCATTTTGCCTTGCAATTTGTTGACTTTACTTTGCATCTCCACAACAGATGCTAGGAACTTCTCCGTCTTGGTTCTCGGTTCGAAATCGATCTTGGGAAGGGTGTAGGCCTCGGGCATCTCATCTTCCGTGGCAGGGGACTCAGACCATGGACGTGGAGCAATTGCTGGGGCAGGTGTTCCTCCTAGAGGAGCAAAGCCCTCCTCTATGGTTGGCAAGAACTTGATGTTCCCAACACCAAGCAGCTTGGTCCCGTCTTTGTTTGGCAGGATGCACACTCTCTTCTCATTATCCGCGTCGATGAAAAAGGTTAAGAGTAGAACCCTTCTGCTGGCGTGCGTCCCAAGCTGTTGGTATTTCTCATGTAGATCTCATCAATGAAAGCTCTAGCCGGGACGGGTGTGAACTCGTGTATCGGTACTCCGGCTTGCACGAACAGAGGTGTGAGGAAGCCGCCAATGAATGAAGAGCTTGCTTTGCACCGCAAGGCATATGCTTTATACTTCACCAAAGAAGCAGCAAGTATGCATCCGTAGTTCACGTCATCACCAAGTTCATCCTCCATAGGCTCATCATTCTCCGCCGGATCACACAACAGATGCTTTAAGCCTTGGAACAAGAAGCAAAGCTCGGTCTTCGTGACCGTGGGAGCAACTGACCGTCCGTTGAATGTGTTGGCGATCAGCTTCAAGGTGTACCTCAGCACCGGGCTTCTCCCTCTCTTGATTTTGGCGGTGTTGGCCTTGTAGTCATTGTTGCTGATCAGGTCCCAAAAATCGTTTGCGCGCGTGAAGGAGGGGGACTCGATCTTGGTGGCAGCTGCGTTGAGACCATATGCTTGACACAGCTTGGGGATAGTGAGGCTGAAAGCTTGACGTCCGATCTTGAAAGAGAGACGGCCTTGTGAAGGAACATGGACACTAGGGTTCTCGTAACCAAACTCCAACGTGGCAAGGAAGTCTATTGTCAATTCTGGACTGGTTGGGCAATCCATTCGTGACAGACATCTTAAGCCAATGTTCTTGAGGAGTTGGTCAAAATCTCCAAGAATCCCCAGCATAGCGAGTAGCCCTCTGTCCACAAATTTGGTAGGCTTGAACCGAAGCCTCTCCAACCGCTTCTTGTCCCTTTTCTCATCCTTACCCCAGCGAACCGTTTCTTGAACAGCTACCTCTTGACCTTCTCTGTCTTGTGCTGTCTCTTCTCTCGTTCTTTTGGAGGCCATTGCGCCTGAAACAAAGTTCTCAAGCAAGGCTATCAGCAAATAGGCCATATGTTGAGAGAAAGAGAGAGGGAAAGAAGAAAGTCGATAGCTAATACCCTAAAATTTTGGGGGAATTTATAAAAATTATAGGAAAATAATAGAGAATCAGATCTAGAGATACTAGAAAATCCAGAATTTTGCCTATTATTAAGCTAGTTTCAAAAATTCAAAACAGCCCTAGCATCTAAAACAATCAATTGCGAAATAAAAAAAGATTTTCCTAAAGATTTTCAAAGATCCAAAAATACCTTTGCAAAGATTGTCAAAAATGCTTGTTAGCCTTTAGAAAACAAAGAACTCTCACTCTCTTTTACTTAGCAACTCGAGAAAACAAGAGTGAGAGAGTGTGAAGCTATTGAAAACATTTAAAGGCTAACAAAAACAAAACTATGGGTAAAAGAAGTGGTTTCTGACAAAAGTCTTGCTCAAGGCACATCTTTCATGGTCAAAAGTTCTTGCTTTGACCAAGTTTTGAATTTAAAAAGTGGAGGGAAAGAGTGAGAGAGGAAAAGAAAATGTTACCTCGGCACGACATCGAGTCCTTTTGGTCGATCGGGGACTCGATCTCATGCCCATAATGGCTTGGATCGAGAGTGTTACTCGATTTGGGACATGATTCAATTTGAATCGAGTCGTGGATCGATTGGCTCTCTCGTTACTTGAGTTTTTGAAATCACGGCTAAGTCCTCGTGATCGAGCCATGCTATCGATTCAGGGGTCGATTTAGCTTGGATCGAGTGGTGGATCGAGTTGACTGATCGATCTGTCTATAAAGGACTTTCCAGAGAGAAAATAGATCGGTCGATCTAGATGGGACCGATCGATCCGTGCTCATATAAATCGACCTTGTCACTCGACTGTCTACTCGATCTCGTCTAGATCGACTGACTCCTCTCAGTTCACTAGCTCGATCTAGGCTAGGATGAGTCGATCTAGCACTCGATCTCTAGCTTATACTCGCCCCCTTCTTACTCCTTTTGGAACTCAGATCATGGCCTGCGTCTCTCATACTTGTTCCTACACACTCATTAGAGAAAAACATAAAATTGGAAAAGAAATAAAGCAAGGAAATGTACATGATAGACATGGGAATGCCTCCCAAGTGCGCTTTCTTTAACGTCTTTAGCTAGACTTTACTTGGTTTAGGCAGATGGTGGGTCTTGGAGAAGCATTGAGGTGCTCTCCTTGTCAAATGCACTCGCCATGTATGGCTTAACTCTGTGTTCATTCACTGTGAATGCATTCCCACTCTTGCCGACCAACGTGACAGCTCCGTAAGGTAATACTTCCTTGATTTCAAATGGACCGCTCCACCGTGACTTCAGCTTCCCTGGAAAGAGCTTGAGCCTCGAGTTGTAAAGCAGCACCAAACTTCCTTCCTTAAGCTCCTTAGATACCCGTTTCTTGTCGTGAGCAGCCTTGGTACGCTCCATGTAGATCCTAGCGCTTTCGTAAGCATCCAGCCTTAGCTCATCAAGCTCGTGCAACTGGATTAACCGCTTCTCCTGAGCTGTCTTCAGATCTAAATTTAACCGCTTCACGGCCCACAACGCCCTATGTTCCAGCTCAACTGGGAGATGACATCCTTTGCCGTAGAGAAGAGTGAAAGGAGTGGTACCAATAGGCGTTTTGAAAGCAGTCCGGTACGCCCATAAAGCGTCATCCAACTTCACCGCCCAATCCTTCCGAGTTGTCCCAACAATTCTCTCGAGTATCGCCTTTATCTGACGGTTAGAGACCTCCACTTGGCCACTCGTTTGAGGATGGTATTTTGAGGATGGTAAGGCGTAGGTACCATATGCTTCACGCCATACTTCCTTAGCAGATTTTCAAACAGCTTGTTGATGAAATGGCTCCCTCTGTCGCTTATCACCACCTTGGGAACACCAAACCTTGGGAAAATAGTGCTCTTAAAGAGCTTGATCACCACCTTAGAGTCATTTGTTGGGGAAGCAATGGCCTCAACCCATTTAAAGACGTAGTCAGCAGCCACTAATATGAACTTGTTGCCGTATGATGAAGGAAACGGCCCCATGAAGTCTATGCCCCACGCGTCAAAGACATCTCATTCTTCTTAGTGATATTCCCTGCTCTTTGACATGCCTCGCAGCTCATCACGTACTCATGGGTGTCCTTGAAGATGGACGGCCACCAGAAGCCGGCTTGTAAGACCTTAGTGGCGGTTATGAATGAAGCAATGGAAGATGATATCTCTCGCTTCCTCCTTTGTCGTGTATCTTCTGTACAGGCTATCAACGCCTCTTTTGTATAAATAGAGCTCATCCCAATAGTAGTGGCTCACGTCCCTCATGAACTTCTTTCTATGGTAGTTGTCAAGATGCGAAGGCTCTTCCCCACATGCCAAGTAGTTCACAATATCCGCGTACCAAGGTGCCATAAGGGCATGTAAAGGTCGTCTTCTCCTGATCATTGGGATGGATTGGTATTTGGAAAAATCCACTATATCCATCAAGAAAGCAATAGTAGGGATGATTAGCAAGTCTTTCAAGCATTTGATCAATAAAAGGCAAGGGAAAATGATCCTTTCTAGTTGCAAGATTAAGCTTCCTATAGTCAATACACATCTTTGTCGTTCTAGTAGGTATAAGCTCATCTTTGTCATTCTTAATGACCGTGATCCCTCCCTTCTTAGGCACCACGTGTACGGGAGAAACCCACGTGTTGTCACTTATAGGATAGATCAAGTCAGCCTCTAAAAGCTTAAGAATCTCTTTCTTAACAACCTCTTTCAAATTAGGATTCAAACGCCTTTGATGTTCTATAGAAGAGGCGTTCTCATTATCCAAGTGAATCCTATGAGTGCAAAGCATTGGTGAAATGCCCTTGATGTCACTTAGAGAGTACCCAATGGCCTTCCTATACTTTCTCAACTCAGTTAAGAGCGATTGCAACTCATCATTACTCAACTTTTCATTCACAATCATGGGATAGGTTTCGTTAAGCCATAAGAAAGCATACCTTAGCCCTTTTGGGAGCTCCTTAAGGTCCACCTTTGGAGCTAACAGCTCGCTCCAATCATCCTCGTGGCTGTTGCTGTTGTTTTTTTCCTTGGAGCCTTCCTTAGAACCCGAGACATGGCCATTGAAGCTGCTTTCTCCAACCGCTATCCCTTCTGAAATCGAGTCGTCAGGTCGATCTTGCCCTCGATGTCGTCTAGATCGAGCAGTTTCGCTTGATTCACTCACTCGATTTGATGTGGATCGAGTGAGAGATCGAGACCGTGAGTCGATCTCCGGATTAGACCCCAAACCGATCGGAAGGCCTTTCTCGATCTTGGACTCGATTATTTTCCTGGATCGATCACACTCCTCGAACTGACTGTCGATTGCTGCACCGGATCGAGTTGTGCTCTCGATTGTCTTATCGATTTGACCCCTGGATCGAGTAACGCCATCATCTTCAAGCACAACCTTCCTCGAATCAAGCAAGTTGACGTACTCCTGAGTCCTCTGATCCACGTAACCGAACTCTCATGGCTCCTTAGTCAATGCCAGCTTCAAATGATCCTCCTGAGCCAACTCTTCCAGCAACTCATCCGCTAAAGCATCCAACGTCTCAATGTAGAAAGCTTGCCCTTCTATCGTAGGCTTCTTCAAAACCTCATTGATGTCGAAGTCTAGCCTTATATCTTTACCCAAGTGCAAGGCAATCTTCCCGTTCTTGACGTTTATTAGGGCTCCGGCGGTGGCTAAGAAAGGTCTACCGAGAATGAGTGGATCCTTTGCTTCTTCATCCATTTCCAACACAAGGAAGTCCGTAGGCACGTTTACTCCACTGATCTTCACTGGCAAGTCCTCAAGCAAACCCACGGGTAACCTCACACTTCTGTCAGCTAGTACCAACGAGATTCTGCAATCCTTGAAACGGGTAAAGCCAAGCTTCATTGCCACGGAATGAGGCATCAAATTTATACTAGCTCCGAGATCACAAAGGCAACTCTTGAACTCCTAGGGACCTAAAGCGCAAGGTATAGTGAATTTCCAGGGTCTCCTAACTTCTTAGGTACTATCTCCTTGTGTATCACAGCACTACACTCCTCACTTAGACCAAGCACTTCTTTGCTTTCCTTATTCTTCTTCACGAGAGTGTCTTTGAAGAATTTGGCGCATTTAGTCATCATTGCAAGGCAGTCCACGAGAGGTAGCTTGATCTCTACGTCCTTAAGGTGCTTCTCAAATAAGACTCTATGCTTCTCTATGAGTTGCTTCTTGAAACGGCCAGGAAAAGGTAGCTTAGGTACATACGGTGGAGGTACATAAGCATCCTTCTCCTTAGTAGTTTGCTCCGCTTTCTTCTCAACAACCGCTTTGTCACCTCTTCTTGGCCCTTGAATCCAGACATTGTCAAAGTTGATCTCATCATCAGCTGAAAGCTTACCCTCCCCCTCTTGAATTACAACGTCCTCGTTGTTCTTTGGAGTAACCGTAGGTTCTAGCTCTTTCCCACTCCTTAGCGTAATGGCATTGGTGTATTCCATGGGATTTTGCTCACACTTGCCCGGTAAGCTTTTCTGACCACTTGAGCTTGCCTTTCCCTTCTCAAGTTGTTTGATTTTATTATTCAAGGTTGTAATATGAGTAGAGAAATCCGTGAGAGATGAGTCTAAACGAGTATTCATCTCAGCAAACTTCTGGTTTGTAGAGTCTTGCCCTTGAATCAATTGTTGAAACATAGCTTGGACATGATCAACTTGTTGTTGTATCGGTTGTTGCTGCTGAGGTACAAAGCCTGGAGGGTACATTGGCGTATAACCCTTGTTCCCTTGCTATTGTCCTTGGAAGTTGTTATGCCCTTGCCCTTGGAAGCCACCACTCGGCTGAAAACCTTTGTTGTAAGGTACGAAAGGCTTTGCTTGCTGAGCAGGGTGCATTTGATCCTTATGGTTTGCGACATTTGTGCTACGGTATGAGAGATTGTTGTTCTGGTTGTAGCCTTGTGAATATCCTTGAGGTTTGTAGTTGTTTTGACCCGCCACCCAGTTGGCTTCTTCTTGACTCAACTCAAGCTCCTCTTGGATCTCATTCGCTTCACCAAAAAAGTGAACATGCTTCTGATTTGCCAAAACCAACTTGTCAACCTTCTCATGCAAGGATTTCAACTCTTTCTTGTGAGACTCTAGCTCAGAACCTCTCGGTGCACGGTCATAATCTTCAGCATAGTTGTCGTCACTTAGTGCCAAGTTCTCAATCAGCTCCATGCCTTCCTCTACCTCTTGACCTAGGAACTTTCCCTTACTAGCCGTGTCAAGCAACAAGCGAATCTTTGGTGAAGGTCCTCGGTAGATAGTGCTTAAAAGAGTCTCTTCGCTGAAGCCGTGGTGAGGACATGGGATAGTATAGTCCTTGAACCGTTCCATGGCTTCATTGAAAGTCTCATTGTTCCTTTGCGTGAAGCCGCTGATCTCGCTTTTTAGCCTTGTTGTTCGGGTGCTAGAGAAGAATTTTGAGAGGAAAGCCTTCTTACACTCCTATGATCGTTGGGGGTCTAGCCGCATGTTGGGGGTTTCCATTGCCCCTTCCCACTTCCCCGTGACCCGGAGGAGGTCCCTCTGGATGCTCGTGCTCGGCCATAGCTTCAAAGCCAACCAAACCGTGCTGAACAATGTCATCAAAATCTCTAGCTTGTTCTCGTACTCTTCTTTGCCGTGAATGACCAAGTTGATGAATGTTGTCAAAGGGTTGAAGTAGATTGTTGTCTCCCCTTGAACGAAGATTCATGTACCTGAAAGACACACGTTTGAGAGTAGAGAAGTTAGTAAGTTAAACAAAGTAAAGGCTTAGTCATTACTAAACCCCAAATCTCAATGCTTTCTAAACACTCCTAGAATGGCAATGGCGCCATTTGATAGCTAGGTTTTTGCAGAGTGTATGCAATGATGTATCAAAGCTCAAATGCAACACTTAGTTGTAGTAAAGTATGCAAGCGAGTATCAATCCAATCCTGAGCTAGAAAGATCAGTGAGAATGCAAGGATCTTGTAAAACTAAGCAAATGATGAACGATTTTGTAAAATTCCTATAAACTAAATGCAGCGACTAAATGCAAGGCAAAACTATTTTAAAATTACTAGGAAAGAGTAAACTACCACGACGAACAAACAGAATGATTAAAATGCAAAGCTATGAAGTTATAAAAATCTACTAGTGGATCGACCACTAGATCGACCACTAGATCGAGCAACAACGATCGATCTCGTCTAAAAATTTAAGCACAATGAAACTAATGACCAGGATGCAACAGGTAACAAGCGAATGACTAGCAAAGATGTAAGAATACTAAGAAAGAAGGTCTAGGGTTGAGATTCACGTTCAGGGTTTTCAAAGGTTCAAGCTTGGTTTGAAAACTCTAGATCTACTCATTTTGTGAGGTTCTCTAAGCCTTGAAAACAAAACAAGACCCATCCATGGCGTGTGGTATGGGTCACTCTCTCATTCTCTCTTCCAGACCCATGGCGTTTGGCGGAAAAAGAGATTGAGAGGCAAGGAAAACAGATTTCAAACACGCGGCTTAACTAGTCCTCTAAACTACCATGGCGTTTGGGAAAGAGTAACTAGCCTCTAGGATGTGACTTTCAGAGATCTCTGGATCCTGTCAAGGTAAGAGTTCTCTCTGATCATAAAGATCTTGGCGTGAGACTCTTTAAGCCTTAAGAACTCAACATCCTAGAAAAGAAAGCCATTAAGAACAAGAAAACTCCAAAATTGAAAACCTTTTCGACCCCTTTGAATCCTCTCAACCCCAAAACACGATTAAACTACTCAATACACATTAAGTAAACCTAGCAAAGCATGAAAGATGAAACGATGAAAATGAAAAACGATATATTAAACTTAAACGATTCGATACAAGCAAGAAAAGCTTCAAGGTCTAACAATGGCGAAATCACCTTCAAACAGAGAGAAAAAGATGATCAAAAGATAAAATGAAAACGTGTCCTTAAAAGCATGCTCGCCGCCTTGCCAGAACAGGCCAAACAATCTGATGGTCCCCCCTTCGCTAGTGGCCAAAAGCGGTTAAAGTACACTGAGATCGACTTCAGGATCGAGCAGCTCTCTCGATCATTTTCAGACATCGTGCCTTCAGCTGGATCTTTGTCTCGATCTTCCTCGGTAGATCGGGTGCTTCGTTCGATCTTGGAGTCGATCTTTGGAGGATCGAGTGGTGGACTCGATCTGGTTCTCGCTCTGCATGGCGTCATTCACGTACGTACTCCTTGATCGATCGCTTCACTCGATCTCCGTCTCGATCAGTTCCCTTGGATCGGTTGGGCTACGCGAACTTCTGGGCGATCTCATCTAGATCGATCGGCCATGCTCGAACCTCCTCTCGATCTCTGGTCCTTAGCAAGCATTCCCAAATTCTTCAAGTCCCACGAACTTCCTCTCGAGCCTCAACACGTCCACGAACCCTCCGAGACTCCAAAGTAGCCGAAAATAACCTGTATGCGATGTAAAATAAAAAAAATATGCATATGCTGGTGCAAGAACACTCTAGGACCTAAAGTGATGCAAACTAACCTAAAATTCAATGTATATGCGTGAGAAACTAACTTATGTGTATGCAAAATGCATGGAATATGCAGCTATATCAGAAAGAAGGATTGGGTTAGGGTGTGGTTAACTGTCCCACAATGATGAGGATGAGCTACTTGGGTTAACAAGAGTGGTAAGAAGGGAAGAAGAAAACCCAAGTATGTATATCGGTAGCTATGTGATCACTCTAAATGCATAAAAATGATAATTAAATGTCAAGATTATGTTTCTAATAAACAGAGATGGCATCAAATAAAAGCAAGCTTCAACACAAGACAAGAATATCAATGCAAGTAGTCAAGATATGGTGCAGACTTAACTTCAAACTCACAATAATGCCATCAAACAACAGACAAACAAAGCATTGAAAACAAATCAAACATTAACATCTTGACAAGTATTTATCATCTACTCCCTATGCAATTGTATGCAAACCTATATGAAATGCATCGAGACTCAATCTTAGTTATGCAAATGCAACTACATGATCTTTTTGCTTGCAAAAAATTTGAAAAGTCTTATGGATTTTCAGTACATATAGATGAATGCATGAATGCATGAGACTCAAGTATAGGAACTTCAAGGTTTATGTCTACATCATCTCCAAGGGACTCACTTGCCATGTATGACTTCAGCCTGTGCCAATTCACTGTGAAGTCTCCTCCATCCTTGTCAAACAAAGTTACAGCTCCAAATGGCAACACCACCTTGATCTTGAATGGTCCTGACCACCTTGACTTCAGTTTTCCAGAAAACAGCTTCAGCCTTGAGTTGAACAACAGCACCTGATATCCAGCCTTGAAGTCCTTCGGTCTTATCCTATTGTCATGAAAAGCTTTTGTCCTTTCTTGTAACACCAAATGTCTTCTCTAAGATGGATTTGATCTCCCTGTTAGACACCTCCACATGAGCACTTGTTTGTGGATTGTAAGGAGTGACAACCTTATCATTGAACAACAACACCTGATCTCCTGCCTTGAAGTCTTTGGGTTTTATCCTCTTGTCATGAAAAGCTTTTGTCCTCTCCTTATAGATCCTAGAACTCTCAAAAGCTTCAAGGCGGTTTTCTTCTAACTCATGCAAGTTGATGAGTCTCTTCTACTGAGCTGTCTTGCTGTCAAAATTCAACAGCTTAATACTCCATCTCAACACGCAGATGACAAGCCTTGCCATAAAGGAGTGAGAAGGTAGTTCTATCAATGGGTGTCTTGAACGCTGTCTTGTATGCCCACAAAGCTTCATCAAGGTTATTAGATCAATCATTTTTTGTAAAACCAACTGTCTTCTCTAAGATGGCTTTGATCTCCCTGTTGGACACCTCCACTTGACCACTTGTTTGAGTATGGTAAGGAGTGGCAACCTTATGCTTAACACCATTCTTCTTTAGAAAACTCTCAAAGACCTTGTTGATGAAGAGACTACCTCCATCACTTATAACACATCTTGGAACACCAAACCTTGGGAAGATGATTGTATTGAAAAGCTTCAGCACAACTCTAGATTTGTTGGACTGGCAATGACTTCAACCCACTTTGAGACATAATCTACAGCAATAAGGTTGTAGTTATTCCCATACGATGAAGGGAAAGGTCCCATGATGTTAATCCCCCACACATCAAACAGATCCACTTCAAGAATAGAGTTCAAAGGCATCTCATCTCTTTTGAAGATTCTTCCCTTCCTTTGGCAAGCATCACATGAGGAGATGTAGGTCAGGGCGTCCTTGAACAAACTAGGCCACCAAAAACCAGCTTGAAGTACCTTTGAGGCTGTCTTGAAGGTTGCAAAGTGACCCCAATAGGCTGAACCATGGCAATGCTGTAGAATTCCTTGAATTTCTTCCTCAGCTATGCACCTTCTGAATAATCCATCACTCCCTCTCTTGTAGAGATAAGGTTCATCCCAATAGTAGTGAGAGACATCTCTTAAGAACATCTTCTTTTGATGTGAGTTGAGGTTCAGTAGTATCTGGCCAACAACCAAATAGTTCACAAAGCGAGCATACCACGGTAGTTTGTTCTCTTCTAATCTCATCAATTCAGCTGTTTTCACTCCTAAAGCATGCAGCTGCCCTTCTGGTAAAGTATCATTGATTGAGAAGAAATAATCTATCCTCAGTCTTGAAAGGTGATCAGCTACACCATTCTCAATGCCTCTCTTATCATAATCTCCATGTCAAACTCTTGCAAGAGGAGGATCCATCTAAGGTGTCTTGGCTTGGTGTTTTTCTTGGAATAGATGTGCCTTAGTGAAGCATGATCAGTGTAAACTATCACCTTAGACCCCACTAAGTAGATCCTGAACTTTTCAAATGCAAAGACAACTGCTAGGAGCTCCTTTTCTGTTGTAGCATATCTTGTTTGAGCGTCATCCATTGTTCTGCTGGCACAGTAGATATAACATGAAGCTTCTTGTCTACCCTTTGACCCAAAACTGCTCCAACTGCATAGTCACTTGCATCACACATGATCACAAAGGGGAGATCCCAGTTTGGTGCTTGTACTATGGGCGCTTTCAGTAAGGCTTCTTTGAGGGTGAGGAAAGCTTGTAAGCAGTCTTCATCAAAGACAAATTCTGTCTCCTTGCATAGTAATCTTGTCAAGGGTTTTGCTATCTTTGAGAAGTCCTTGATGAACCTCCTATAAAAACCAGCATGCCCCAAGAAGCTTCTGATTCCCTTGACTGAATTTGGAGGCTCTAAGTGCAGCATCACATCTATCTTGGCCTTGTCCACTTCTATCCACTTCTCTGAAATCTTGTGACCCAACACAATGCCTTCTTGAACCATGAAATGGCATTTCTCCCAATTCACAACCAGCTTAGTGTCTTCACATCTCTGTAAAACCTGAGAAAGGTTGGACAAGCAGACACCAAAGGAGGATCCATAGACATTAAGGTCATCCATGAATACCTCCACCATCCCTTCAAGCAGATCAGAAAAGATAGAAGTCATGCATCTTTGAAAATTAACAGGTCCATTACATAAACCAAAAGGCATTCTCCTATACGCACATGTGCCATAAGGGCAAGTAAAACTAGTTTGCTCCTGAACATTTGTATGGATATGGATTTGAAAGAAACCATTATAGCCATCTAAGAAGTAGTAATACTTATGATTTGCTAATCATTCTAACACTTGGTCTATGAATGACAAAGGGAAATGGTCTTTCCTAAAAGCAGAATTCAGTTTTCTGAAATCTATGCACATCCTATGACAAGTTATTGTTCTAGTGGGTATTAGCTCATCATTTTCGTTTTTTACCACAGTGACTGGTGAGACCCATGTGCTGTCTTAGATAGGATAGATCACTCCAACTTCAAGCAACTTCAAGATTTCTTTTTTTACAACTTCTTTAAGATTATGATTCAATCTCCTTTGAGGTTCAACAGAAGTTCTTGTCTCATCCTCTAAATGGATCCTATGTGCAGAGGTTAGGAGAAATGCCTTGGATATCATCTAGTAAATATCCAATGGCTCTCCTAAACCTCTTTAACACTTTGACAAGAGCAAGGATCTCATCATCACTGAGGTTATCATTGACAATTACAAGATAAGTAGAGTTAGAGGCTAAGAAGACATACCTTAGCCCTTTAGGATGTGGTTAGAGTACCACCTTTGGTGCCTTGAGCTCACCCCAGTCCTCTCCTAAGCTGCTTTGCTCCTTGACGCCAGCTTCATTGCTTGGAGAGGCAGCTTCTTGAACTGAGAGCACTTCTTTCCTTGAGTATTTCAGCTTCTCAAATGGTTCCTCTTCTTCCAAGACCTTGTGAGAGTCCAACCTTAGTTTATAACATAAGCTTTCCTTATCCAAGTTACCATCTTCCCCATGCTCCTTTGTCAAAGCCACTTGGAGTTTGTCATCACAACACAACTCCTCTTGAAGCTCAACATGCAGCCTTTCTAAGATCTCTATCTTGAACACTTGACCTTCTATTGTGGTTTGTTGCATAATCTGCTTGATGTCAAATTTTAGCGACATGTCCTTCCCCGAGTGCAACTAAATCTTCCCTTTCTTGACATCTATAACAGCTCCTGTTGTGGCTAAGAAGGGTCTTCCTAGTATGAGACCATTGTACTTAGCAATGAGCTGCTTCTTGAACCTTCCAGTAAATGGTATTGTAGGCTGATATGGTGGAGGAATGTATCTTGGTTCTTTGAGTAACTCCTTAGGGGCTTCTCTTGGTTTATCCTTAACCACTTCTTTGGCTTTGGTGTTCTTTGAACCCTTTTAAGCTTCAACCACTTCATCCTCTTTAGCTTCTTCAGCATCTTTGACAACCACCCCCTCTTCTTGTTCCTCAGTGTCCACATTGGGTGTAGAAGGTGCCATTCTTGGAGGGAGTTGTTTCCCACTTCTTAAGGTGACAGCTTTGACACATTCTTGGGCAAGTGAAAAGGAAGATGATTGTGTAAGAGTCTCTTGTTTACTCAGTCTCTGATTGAAAAATTCAAGACTCTTTTGCATGTCAGTAGTATGCTTTTCTTAACTTCAGTTATGTTGGTGTTGATGGCAGCCATACTGCTTTGAAGTTCTGCAAATTGGAGTTGTTGCATTTGAAGCAGAAGCTGCTTTATGTCCAAAGCTTGTGAAAGCAGAGAGTTATTGGCGCCAACTGTTTGAGAAGAAGAACCTTGATGTTGTTCAATGTAAGTGCCTCCATTGGACTGTTGTTGACATACATCATGGCCTTGTTTCATTGTAGGCTCCTCTTGGACCTGAACAGATTTGACTTGTTGCTCTTTGTAGTGGCTATGTGGAGCAATATGAGGAAGTTGTTTGGTAGCGCCATAGAGCAACATATCCATCTTTTTCTGCAAGGCCTTCATCTCATGCAGTCCCGTCTCTAGTTTCTCTTCAGTTGCCTTTGCACGTTACTCTTTATCATCCACATAATCCCAATTACTAAGCACCATGTTCTCCACTAGTAGCCATCCTTCATCAACATCTTTGCCAAGGAAATAGCCATTGCTTGCTGTATCTAGAAGGATTCTAATATTTGGGAGAACACCTCTATAGAGTGTGGATAGAAGCATTTCTTTGTTGAAGCCATGGTGATGGAATTGATGAGTGAAGCCTTTAAACCTTTCCCAAGTGTCACCAAAGCTCTCATTAGACCACTGTTTGAAGTTTAATATCTCATTTCTGAATTGTGCAGTTCTTGAGGGAGAAAAGAACTTGGTTAAGAAAGCACTTTTGCATTGTTCTTAAGTGGTGATGCTGCCTTATGTTACATACTTTTCCCACATCTGAGCTCTATCACCAAAAGAGATAGGAATAATCTGAGCCTCAAACCATCATCTGAAACTCCACTAAGCTTTGTCAAAGCACAAATTCTCTCAAAATGATCCAAGTGCTCAAGAAGGACTTGGTTAGGCAATCCAAAGAACATAGTAAATTCGAAATGAACTAAAACAGAGGAAAGCCAAGACATTAGATGGGGTAATTGGTGCTATGGAACTCTCAACTCAACCTATGATGCTTACAAACTCACACAATGCTATTCTTTATGCAAAGAATTCATTTATATGACTAATCCAATCTGTTTGCATTAATCTCTTTACTAATTACCAAGTCAAGAATTAATTCTAATTAGTGAAATGATAAACAGCAAGCATTAAGACAATCTATCAATACTATATTGCCAAATCACTCCCTAGATAGTCAATCTCTTGAGCTAGGACAAGCAATTCTCTTGCAAAGTAGATCAGGCATTTCATCAAACACTTGGTGGGCATAAAATGAGCCTAAGATCCTAATCAACTTAGCTAAGGCAAATCAGGCATTAAAAACAGCAATCAAGAAAGCAAATGGAAGAATTAACACTAAGCAATCATTGATCAAGCATCAAATTTCCTAAACCTAACCCATCTCAAATGCCTAAGTTGCTACTCACTAATCACCACCAAAACCATTAATTCAAAGAGAAAGGGATAGCAAATCATGATTACAGAGATTAAACTAGAAGATAAATGCAAACTTATATTGAAATCAACCAAAGATTCAAGGTACAAAATCATAACAAAAACAAATGAAGAAAGAACTGCTGGATAAAGAGATGGTCCCAAAAATTAGGGATTTTAAGTATTTATAGGAGTCTAAACAGAGTGGCAAAATTGTAAATAAGTTGTTTTCAGTCTAGGTCAACATCGATCATCCATGGTCGATATGGGTGATCGATGTGAAGGACATCGATCAGGCTTGCTCGATGTGCTTGATCGTTGCTAAGGTCTCGTAGCTCCTGCTCGTTTACATCGATCACTCCTGATCGATGCTGGTGATTGATGCAGGTGTCATGTGGCTTTACATCGATCAGTCTTTACCAATGTTGTAGATCGATGTGAACCATGTTTCTTTCTGCTGCTTTACGTCAATCATTCCTGATCGATGTGGTTTGTGCCTTGATCGATGCTTGACAAAAAGTCCATTTTCTTCACTCCTCTTGCTCCTCTTTGATTAAGGGAAGTTCTTGGATCACTCCCAAACTTCCTCCTTGTCTTAAATGGCTCCTTAAGTACCTTGAAACATCCCTTATGCAAGAGAAATGCAAACTACAACCTAAATGCAAGCTAAGTCTAAAAACAAGGAAGAGTGTGACAAAATCAAAGGAAAACATGCAGAAGAGCACTAAAACATGAACTAAATGCAAGCTTATATGATGCAATTTTGAGAGTTATCAAGTTTTGGGATCTTTCTCAATCACCCTAGCTTGTACTAGCCATTGTAGTACAGCATAGGGTTTTATCAATCCAAATGTCTAAGATAGATTCCACTAGGAATCCAATAGAAGCCTTAAGTTAAGCCAAAGCAAGAAGAGAGTTGTTTCAACTACTGAACTAATCAACCTAGTGAACCAAAGACTAAGCATAACTAGATGGAGCAATACTTAGCAATGATCAAGCAAGAAAACAGAGCAACAAAAACAGAGTACTAAGCAAATTTCGAAATTCAGATAATAAATAAGAAAGGCTCCTAGATGTGGTTATTGAGTTTGGGGAATTTAAAGGCAAGACTAGGCTGTTTTCAATCTCATTAACAATGCAAACAAGCAAGTAATGCTACTTCCTAGGCAAAGAGTTCACAATCAAGCAAGTTAAATCCAATCTCTTGGCAAATAACACTTTGCTAATCATCCTAACAAGAACTAACTCTCATTAGTGCTAGAATCAATAGCAAGCAGGTACAATCAACTCTGTTCAAGCGAAAATACTTCTTAGACAATCAATCTCTTAAGCTAAGACAAGTAAATCCTCTAAAAGTCAAGATCAGCATTTCGAAAAACACTTGGTGGGCATAAGAGAAAGCTTAGATCTAGCCTAAAAACAGTCTAATAGAGAGGAATCAATCAATATTAAGCACTAACAAACCCTAATCAACCCTTACATTTCCTTAATCTACCTCATTTAAGAACCTATAAGGGAACTACTCACTTATCATCATGTAAACTGTCAAATCAACAAGGATTAAGGAGTTAAACAAGATTAAGAAGAGATATTAAGGAAGATAAATTCAGAACTTCCAATAAAAAGGTTGGAGGTTGTTCTTACAAACCAAAGTAATTAAGAGAAAAAACTGGATAAAAGCATGAACAAGACTTGCTAAAATCCTTAGGTTAAAGAGTATTTATACTAAATGACAAAAACCCTAACAAAATGGCAAACTTGTAAATAAAAGCAGTTCGGATAAGGTTGACATGGAGCTAGCCAGCTCAATGTGAGTCTTGACATCGAGCTTCCTTGCTCGTTGTGCATGCTCGATGTGAACTCTCTTCTTCTCGGGTGCATTACATCACGCGATGTGGACTCCACCAAGCACAATATTAGGCCAAAATTCCACATCCTTAGCTTCTCCTGATCTACCTTGACTGGGGCAACTCCGTGAATCATTACCATGCTTTCTCCTTGTCTTTAATGGCTCCTTAGGTACCTGAAAATATTATATTGCAAAGAAAATTCAAAACTACAACCGAAATGTAACGTAAGTCTAAAAACAAAGGAAAATGGGACAAAAGCAAAGGAAAGCATGCAAAAGGAGAATAATACCTGAACTAAATGAAAGGGAGATGAGGTTTATAGGTTGGCACTCAAATCCAAAAATGCTAAGGTAAAGAAGTGTAATCAATGTCGAAGTGCATAATTGTACGATGCAAACCATGATCAGTTATACTTTAAAGAACCTAGCCATGCTTATCCAGTTTCAAAATGATCTCAAATCTCAACCTAGGCATATGCTCAAATCAATCAATTCTTTAACATTCATTGAACATGTAACCCATGCATCAAGTTTATGCAAATCAAGTGAAAACATTTGGTCTAAGGGTAAGTTTATGAGATGAAAATGATCTCATTCAAGCAAGGGTTCAAAAACTTAAGGGATCACTCAATGACATGATTCTATCTTAGGCAAAATGCTAAAGGGAAAGGCACACTTATGCATGCAAGTTAAAGCTCTCTTCGACCCATACCCAAAGATGAACCTAATAACTTCTAAACCCAAAGTGAAATCCCTAAGTCTACAATTTCCCAAAACACTTGATCTCTTCCTTCTTCACATATGGGAAACTACTTATTCTTTGCTTATGTGGTTGATTCCTTTTTGGACTTTGCTCTTCTTTTGTTGATTAGGCGCCATTCTCATCACCTTTGGTGGATTGCTTTCGTCTGATTTCTCCTTTTGGATGACCTTTGAAAGCATTGCTGTTGCTGGTACCTTCTTTTCCTTGACACTTAGAGCTATTTGCCCTTAATTACTTAACCACAAATTTAACTTGTTTTCCCCATACTACCATTCCCGTACTTCTTCTTCTTCTTAAAAGATATAAACAATGAAACTCAAACCACTACACTACCCTTTCCTAATCTCCTAACCTAGTACCAAGCTCAAAAGCAAGTTGGTGTCTATAAGAGAGTCTCTCCTTGCCAGCCTTAATCCTAACACTTTTTGCCAAGATAAAATTTGAAATATAAATACAAAGCCTCACAACTCTCACAAAATTGTTTAGGTTTAAAAAGGAGGATTGGTTTAGGGTATGGATTAACTGTCCACTTGGATTACCAGGAGTGGTGAGAAAGAAAGAAGATAATGCAAGTATGTATATGGTAGCCAAGAAATCATTTTTTAATGCACAAACATAATAATTAAAATTCAGATTAAGGTTCTAATAATATAGAGTTGATTTTCAATGAACAAATGGTTTCAGCATGAGATGAGAGACTCAAATTTAGCATTCAAAACATCGATAAGCCTTAAAATATAAATTTTCATGATGCATCAAACACGTTGGGTTCCCTTTGAGCTCCACTCTGGCCAAGTTGTGTAAGGCTGAGAAGAAAAGTAAAGAGGCGCTTCCCATATAGATAATGATTGGGTTCTAGGCTCATATGATGAAGCTCTTGAGGGTTCCCATGCTGGTCATTGATCTCGCTGCTGCACTTGGAAAGAGTGTCTCCTTGGTGGCATCTCGCTGCTGCACTTGGAAGGAGTGTCTCCTTGGTGGCATCTAATTTATCTCCTTGGTTCCCATTCTATTCTTGTGTCACATGCTCTTGCCCATGTTCCTTCTCGAACTCATATCTACAACTTTGGTGGGAGGTTTCTTGGGTTTTGGATTTACCATTTTTGAACTTCCCCTTGACTAAGTTGAAAAGCTTCTTGATGGTTTTGTCTTGCCATTTACACAATTTCTGAAGCTTGTTGATATGGTCATGAGCATACTTGAGTGAGCTCCCTTGACTTGGTAACTCAAAGGGTTCAAAGTGGAACCTTCTAACATTGTATTCCAGCAACTCATCTTCTTGTTCATCTTCTTGGGATTCTTCTTCAACTTCAGCGCCAACATCATCTCATTCTTCCTCCTCTTCATTGCTCTCTTGATTGCTTTCCTCACTCTCTCCCTCTTCTATTTCAGCAACAGGCCCACCATGATAAAGCATTTTCTCAGTTGGGCGAAAATCTATGTTACTCATGGAGATGCAGGTGTGCTGCACATTTGGGAGGAGGAACCTTGCTGGCTCTTTTGATGGTGTGAGGAAGTGATAAACATACTTGCCATGGATGGTCTTCCCAATGAATTGAGTCCTCCATAAGTATCCAAGATCCATCCATAGAGCTGGCAAGGCATCTTCAGAATGATCTTCAATATTCACACCACTAGCTATCATGATAGCTTTCACAATTCCTCCAATTTACAGGTGAGGATTCTTCTCCCTCTTGTCTTTAGTAGAAATCCAGCTTCATTATGTGAAGAGCTGCTCAATGAGTAGGGTCACATAAAAGGAAGCTCCAGCTGTACTTCACCAATTTCTTCAAGCCGTGGAATATGATATCTATTTCCCTAGCTGAGATCTTATGTGTCTCTCTCCTTGCAAACAAAGTGTTAGCAAGGGCCTTGTGTGCATATCTCAAAGCTGGGTGCCTCAGGTCTATGTTCCTTGTTACTCCAGGAGTAAACTCATCAATACCAATCACCTCCCAAAGCTTTGCCAGCTCATGCATCGTTATTTTGAACTGAGGCTTGTGGCTGGGGTAGAAGTCCATCCCAAGGGCTGCAGAGAGTTCTATGAAAGTGGCTGAATACTTGTGCTTTCCAAGCCTGAAAGCAATCCATCCATCACCATTATCCAGCTCACTTTCTTCATAACTCACCACTTGAAAGGTAAAGAGGAATTGGATGGTGAGGTGTTGGTAAGAGGGAAGGGCTAACTCCATGAGCTCTCCTAGCCCCATTGCTACAAAGATGACCTTGCAGTCTTCATAAATGCCTAGCTCCTTCATGGTTGAGACACAAAGATACCTTGTGGCCTTGAAGATGCACTTGCTGAAGAGCTCCACAAGATCTTTTGAAGTTGGTTGCTTGTTGGGGGCTTCTTCAACAACCCTTCCTTCCCTTTATCTTTGGATTTGGCAGCCTTACTCTCCTCTATCCTCTTTCTAGCAGCCTTTGAAGACTGACCCTCAGCAACTTTCTGGCCTTTGTCCTTTGTTATTGGAGGTGCAGGAGCCTTCTTCCTTGCTCCTTGACTTTTATTCACAGTGGGTTCATTAGTTTTTCCCATGGTACCTCGCAGGTAACATCAAGCTAGACAACTCGATGTTGGTGCTCGATGTGTGGACATCAAGCTTGGTTGCTCTATGTTGAAGCTCGATGCTTGCACCAATACTCCATGCCCTCTTATATCGCATGATGTAAGAGCTTGATGTTATGATGTCGAGCATGGTTAGCACAATATGAGTGCTCGACATCTTTGGCTCAACTCTCAGGCCTCCTACGTCGTGCGATGTGCATGCTCGATATTCGTGCTCGATGTTCCTCCACCTCCTCTCGGGCTAAAGATGTCGCACGATGTGCATGCTCTACATCTAGGCCGAGGTACTTTTTCTCCCTACATCGAGCTTGGTAGCTCGATTTTTTTGCCCCAAATGTTCTCGTTCTATTAAAATTGAGCTGAGATGTTCGGACATCAAGCTTGGCAAGCTCGATGTCTAAGCTCGATATTAACCAGAACATGTTTATTTGGTTCCCAAACCATCCTCTCATCACTTTCTTTTGACACCTGCTTCTAGGAACAATGAAAATGCATAAACATAATCTAAAAAGCATAAATATGTACAAGGATACCATGGGACTACCTCCCAAGTGTGCTTGTTTAGAGTCACTTAGCTTGAATTTTCATGGTTCTCCTAGCTGGTGTGGAGAATATCTGTGAAGCTCCTTGATTGAACCTTCTCCTCACTGGCTGTAGTTGATGCCATGAAGTCCTTCATGCTACCTTTCAGCCTCTTAGTAACACCATCAACCTTCACTTATGCAAAGGCGTATCCTTACCCTTGCATTGGACCTTGTAACCAACCTCACCATTTGAAAGATATGGCTTAAGGACTACCCTATCTTCAACCGAACCAAATTATGATTTCATTACCAAACTTCAAAACCTCCACTTTGAAGACCTCCTCTTTAGTGGTTTCTTAAAACAGCAAGGGAAGACATCATTCATGAAAGCTTGCACCAATATAACCATCAAATGCAGGCCAATTGTCAGCAGCTCCCTTTTTCCTCTTCAGCTCCATAGAGAAAGCATGTTCATTCTATAACTTGCTACCCTTGGAGTTAAACTTTAGCACCTTATCCGTGGTTAATTTTAGCTCTATGGTGCACTTCTTTGCATGAAACACTGCTCCAGCTGAAGCCAAGAAGGCTCTTCCCAGGATGATGAGATTCTTTACCTTCATCCAAGAGTAGAAAGTCAATTGGGATTACTACACCTTCAATCATCATGGGTATATCCTTGAGAGCTCCTAAAGGTGTCTTAACTGTGCCATCAGCAATTGTAAGAGACACATTGCTCTTCTGAAACTTGGTGTAGCCTAATGCCTTAGCTGTAGAAGATGGCAACAGATTGATGCTTGCACCTAAGTCACATAGAAAACTCTTGAAAATCTTCCCTTTGAGTTCACAAGGAAGAGTGAAACAACCAGGATCACATCTGATTCATCAGCCTTCGCAAGAGCTTCTTTCAGCTGATTCTCAACATCAACACCTCTAAGCTTCATTTGAGCAGCATCGAGAGTTGTTTACTTCTCCACTAGCTCTTTCTTGAACCTTCCTGGAAAAAGGATATCAGGTTTGTAAACTGGAAGATCATGAGCTTTGCCCTCCTTTTTAGCATCAGCATCCTTGACAAGGTCTTCCTCCTCACTTTGAGCTTCAATGTTCTCATTGAGGAAAGACAAGAACTCCTCTATAACAGCTTATTCCTCAGCAGTTCCCAGATCTTCTGTAGAGTCAATAGCTTGGCAATACTGTTTGGGATTCATCTCACACTTGCCTGGAAGATTACCTTAAGGGTATGGTCCGGTAGCTACACCTTTGTTGTTCTCCAAAATCTTCACTCTTGCAGCTTTACCAAACTTGCTAGTGAGCTCTACATGAACTGAGTCTATCTTGTTGTGAACATCAGCAAATTTCTTGTTCATTTCCAAGGTATCATTAAGGTGAGATTAGAGCACCTGTTGGATGAGACTCTTGATTTCAGAATCTTGAGAGCTGGAAGAGTCTTGAGCTGGTGCTCTAGCAGTAAAGCTTAGAGGTTTGAAAGGAGGTCTAGGCTGAAGTTGTTGTTCCTAGGGATGAAGCCTTGATTGTTGTTGTATGGTGGAAAGGGCTTTGGTTGGTCAGCTTGCTGTTGTTGCCCTCGTTGAGGAGGGTAGACCTGATCCTAAGGATTGGCAACATTATTACTCTTGTAGGACAAGTTTGGACTGTTCCTATAGGAGTAGCTGTTGTAACCTCAAAGGTAGTTCATCTCTTCAACTTGGCAGTCTTCTTTATCTTGAACCTGAACCATATTTCCAAGAAAGTTAACCTCTTTCCTTTCCTTCAACAGTTGATCAATCTTCTCATGAAGAGCCTTGATCTCCTTCGTGCTGTACTCCAGTTCATCCTTAGCACTTCTAGGAGTTCTATAATACTCTTCATTGTAATTTCCATCTGATTGTGTAAGGTTATCAACTAATTCCATTCCCTCATCAACATCCTTAGAGAGAAAATTACCATTAGAAGTTGTATCCAACAACATTCTGATTATTGGGAGGGCACCTCTATAGAGAGTTGTGAGAAGTGAAGCTTGTGAAAACCCAAGATGAGGGCACTGAAGTGTGTACCATTTGAACCTCTCCCATGCTTCACCAAAACTCTCATTGTTCTTTTGAGCAAAACCAGATATCTCGTTCTTCAATCTAGCAGTTCGAGATGTTGGGAAAAACTTAGCAAGAAAGGTTGTCTTGCATTGTTCCCTGCTGGTTATACTTCCTTGTTGAAGGTTCTTTTCCAAAAGATGGGCCTTATCGCCCAAGCTGAATGGAAATAACCTGAGCTTCAAGCTGTCCTCACTAACCTCATTTATCTTTGTCATGTTGCAAAGCCTGTCAAAGTTTTCTAAATGGTCCAAGGGATCTTCTAGTGGAAGACCATGAAACTTGTTGTTATGCACCATAGAGATCAAACCTGACTTAATTTCGAAGTTGTTGTTTGGGACTGGTGGAGGAATGATGCCAATTATATTATACTAGGCATTAGGAGCACCACCAGCACCAATAGGTCTCATAGGGCGTGGTGGATGTGCTGGTCCTCTCTGACCTTGCTCACCTTGAACTATTTGTTGACCCTGAATACCAGCAACACCCTTAACTCCTGGTGCACCTTGAGGACCCTGAAACCTCATATAACCAACACCATGTTGCTCCTGAACATTCCTCTCAAAATGCTGCTGTCTCACCCTTTGCCTTCTTGCTCCTTTACCTATGCCCAACAAGTTGATATTGTCTATGAAGTCAACGAAGTTGTTGGAGCCATTTGATCTAAGGTTCATACACCTCAAGAGAGCAATGAGCGTTAAAGACGATTAGTAACCAAATTCAAATAAAAAGCTTGATCGTAAAGATTCTACAAATCCCTATGATCCAAACAAAGAACAATGGCAACAGCGCCGAATTGATACTAGACTTTTGGCCTCTTTCTCAATCATCCAAGCTTGTACTAGCCATTGTAGTATAGCATAGGGGTTTCTCAACCAAAGGTCTAAGAAAGATACCACTCGGAATGCAATAGAAGCCTTAAGTCAAACCAAAGCATGAAGAGAGTTGTTTAAACTACTGAAATAACCAACCTAGTGAACCAAAGACTAAGCAGAACTAGATGGAGCAATACGTAGCAATGATCAAGCAAGAAAAAAAAGAACCAAAAAAAAAGAACTAAGCAAATTTCAAAATTCAGATAATAAAAAGCAAGGCCCCAAGATGTGGTAATTGAGTTTGGAGAATTCAAAGGAAACTCTAGGCTGTTTTCAATCTCATTAACAATTCAAACAGACAAGTAATGCTAATTCCTAGGCATAGAGTTCACAATCAAGCAACTTAAATCCAATCTCTTGGCAAATAACCCTTTGCTAATCATCCTAATAAGAACTAACTCTCATTAGTGCTAGATTCAATAGCAAGCAGGTACAATCAACTCTATTCAAGCCAAATTACTTCTTAGACAATCAATCTCTTGAGCTACGAAAAGTAAATTCTCTAAAAGACAAGATCAGCATTTCATCAAACACTTTTTGGGCATAAGAGCAAGTTTAAATCTAGATTCTTGTGATCAAGACAAATATAGCCTAAAAACTGTCTAATATAGAGGAACCAATCAATAGTAAGCACTAACAAACCCTAATCAAGCCTTAAATTCTCCTAATCTACCACATCTAATAACCCATAAGGGAACTACTCACTAATCATCATGTAAACCATCATGTCAACAAGGATTAAGGAGTTAAAGATAAGGAATATAAATGCAGAATTTCAAATTAAAAAGGTTGGATCTTGTTCTTACAAACCAAAGTGATTCAGAGAGAAAACTGGATAAAAACCTTAGGTTAAAGAGTATTTATACTAAAAGACAAAAATCCTAACAAAATGGCAAACTTGTAAATAAAAGATGTGAGTGGTCGATGTTAATGTCTAGTGGCTTGACATTGTGCGGACTTGCTCGATGCTGATGCTCGATGAGAATCTTGGTAAACTCGGGCAAAAAATATCGTGCGATGTAAGTGCTCGATGTGAGTGTCTTGTGGCTTGACATCGACCTGCCTTGCTCGATGTGCATGCTCGATGTGAACCCTCTTCTTCTCAGGTGCATTACATCGCACGATGTGGACTCCCCAAAGCACGATGCTGGGCTAAAATTCCACTTCCTTTGCTCCTCTTGATCCTCCTTGACTGGGGAAACTCCTAGAATCATTCTCATGCTTCCTCCTTGTCTTTAATGGCTCCTTAGGTACCTGAAAACATACCTTATGCAAAAAAAAAATACAAACTACATCTAAAATGCAACCTAAGTGCAAAAACAAAGGAAAATAGGACAAAAGCAAAGGAAAACATGCAAAAGGAAACAATAACATGAAATAAATGCAAACCTAAATTATGCAAATATGAGAGGTATCACTTTTAATAGTTAAAGAAAGTTCCTAAAACCCGTTATATCCGTTTATAGTATAAAGGTTAAGGTTATCAATCCAGTTCAAGGGGACGTGATGGTCACTACGATTTTTATGGGTCATAAGTTAAGTTCCCATGGGAATTCTGGTATTCGGTTTTTACACACCAAATAAGAAAATGCTATGACTTGTGTCACTTAAGCCGTGAACATGAAGTAGAATAAGCATAAATAAAGATAGTAATAAAAGAGCAATGGTAATGAGCAGAAGATAAAGAGTGCAAAATAGAAAGATATAAGATAAGGGGTTATAGTGGGTTAGACGGATTAGGTGATTTCAGACACTAAGCGCCTTGATGGAACATATAGTCACACCAAGACTTGGTCTTTATGGTTATTTCTAGGTAAGGAGATCTTTACAAGATGCACTACCAGAGACGAGAATCCGCAACGGGGTACAATGAACCAAGCAAAAATGAAACATCATCTCCATCGAACTGTGAGGTCTCACCTTTCAGGTGGTTTGAACTAAGGTAGCATATGTCATTCGTTTGAAGCTGCCTAAGAGCTATTAACCTAGGTGATCAAACTAAGCTAAGCATTAAATATGACCAACAAAGCGAAATAATGTATTAAGTGCATGAATAGCAAGAATACGAAACGAAAATCCCCGTTTCCCTTTGAAACCCACTAGATCCCCTAAGATGACTACTCATGTGCCATGAGAAGAGTTTCGAAACCCATAAGGGTGACAAAGCTCATTCTCGGCTAAGGCGTAAGAAGCAACAAGAAATGTAAAACTACAGAAATGAACAAGAACTACTAAAAAGACTTTGATTAAACTGAAAATAGCAATGTTTTAAATTACAACGATGGCGAGTGAAAAACACTAGAGAGAAAGAGTTTTGTGAAAAGTAAAAAAACAAAATTAAACTTGTGTCTGTGATAGGAGATAAGATGAGTGGACAGATGCTTTTATAGGGGAAGGGATATGGTGGACGCCTTAGCTTGGTTTTGGGACCACTTGCCCCGAAATGGATACTTTCTTGGCTCGTATTGGATCCACAGATTGATGCCGCACAGGAAGACCGTGGCGGACGTGCTGACTTGACTTGGTACAAATGTGGACATCATATCAGGTTGTCCCCGCGGTTCTTTCCTGGTGTGCTGCGAGAAATCGTCTACTATGGTATTTGTGCGTCTGCTTCATCCCGTTTGACTTGATCATGGTTCAAACCTTGTGCTATCCATCACGTCTTGTGGTCGTGGATGTTGCCCGGTGTGCTGCGAAAAAACATCTATCTCCTTTCCTTTTGTTCTTTCTTGCCCCCGGATAACTCCATCTCCTTCGTCCAACCTCCATGTTAGCATAGGTACCTGAAAACAGCTCCAAACATGCAAGACTATGCAAAATCCTTGACTAATGCAACCTAGACCTATATAAGTGGAAAGAAAGCAATAACTACGACCTAAATGAAATGAGTCGATTCTAATTATCATGAAAGTACTAGAAAAAGGATGCAAATATCAGAGATATCAACACCCCCCCAAACATGCCTTTTAGCTTTTCCTCAAGCTAAAGACAACTGGTGGGGTGAGGTTTGAAAACGAGAGTGTGCATCTTCGTCCAAAGTGCCATTGCATCAGAAATCAAATCAACGTCAATGTCTAAATCAACGTCTCATCGAACAACTTAATTGGCAACGGGGAAGGTTACAAGTGAAGACTGGACTCGAAGTAACAAAGGGCCAGGGGTTTTAGGGATCAGTTAAGAAAATGGACATTCCTTAATGGAAAATGCTAAGGGTAAGACCAATTGATGCATCCGAGGGTAAGTTTTCATCTACCCGTTTACGTAAATTGGGTTCTACCCGTGCTCTTATCCCGATATCCTCCCTTCTAAGCTACCCTTTTCTTTTTGGATCATCCTTGGGGACTTCTTCTTTTCTTCTCTGGAGATCGGTTTTGCCTGCTTCTTAGCTCCTTTTGTTGGCGCTTCATATTTTTACATTTGGTGTTTTTGGCCGGTTTGGATATTTGGTATTGGGATTCTTTGTCTCCTTTTGAAAACGCCTTTGTCTTTCGGTATTGAGCCTTTTTTGTAGCCGCCATCTCCTTGGTTTATTTCCCTGTTTTCAATTCGTAGTTATTACCCCTTTTTGTTCCCTCTATCTCAATTACCGGAAAGGAATCCCTTAAGCACAGTCTCGTTCCTAGTCCCACCTATGTATCACCTAACATATATCCGCTCAAGAGCGAGTCAATGTCTACATGAGAATCTAGCCTCGTCCGTCAAACCCAACACTGTTTGCCTAGAAAGACCGAAAACAATGTAAGAGGCCTCACATACCGCTCAAGAAAGTGTTTAAGGTTTTGAAAACAAGGTTATTGCTTAGGTGGTCAGAGTTATCCGAACTAGTAAGAGACTGGTAAAAATGGAGAAAGAAAGTCCAGAAGAAATTTTGACTTGAAATCCAAGAAAAGCATGATCATTATTTTTAAAAATTTTCAGTTCAGGAGGAAAAAGATTCATTTCACAATGCATTAGCTTAGGCAAAAAAAGTAAACCGTAAATTCCAAATATGGTTCTGCCTTTAATTAGGTTTTAAAACAAGATGCATCAAACAAGTAAAGACATAGGCTTTGAGTTCATGACTTGGCAATGGAAATTACAAGGACTAACCACGATTTACACCTTTACAGAAATCAAAAACATGAAAAAATTTATGTGAATGCAAGTAGACTCAATCCTAAAATTCAATACGCAACTAGAAGCTGTCTTTTTGTGAAACAATTTTTTTAAGGTTGTTTCCTATTTTTATTGGTTTTTTCTATGCATTTAGATGATATCCTAATCTATATGTATGCAAAGCAACATAGAGTATTTACCCTCCTAAACTTAAATCATACAATCTCCGTGTTATAAAAACAAAAGGGAGCATCTTCGAAATGCTAATGAAAGAAAACACAAAAAACAAAAATGCAGAAATAAAATTATTTACAAGGGTTTGGAGTTGTTACCGAATCTTTAGGGATGAGTCGCCACTACTTGAGGAGAGTGGTGGGTAGGCGGACTCCGGATTTAGAGAATGTATCGTGGACCTCTTCTTTGTACCGCCTACACCATGGAACGAGGTTCTCCCTGGGTCATCGTTCTGATGGTCTCGTGGGAGGAATGAGAACGAGTGCCTCCCTTTAGGCTCGTCTTAATTAGCATGGTCTGAGTTCTCTTCTTCCTCCTCTGATCCTTCCATCGGTGTTTTCATGTCGTGTCTCCTCGTGTGGGATGACAAGGACCCCTAGAGCATTTTCTTGAGGATTTTGACCTTGTTTGAGAGGTCCTTCATCCCGCTCTTCATTGTTTTCACCGTCGTACACAAATTTTGGATTGTGCGGTCTTGTCATTTGTTCCATCGCTGAAGGAGGTTGTTTTCGCAATGACCAGTCTTGAGGCTACGTCCGCTGGCATGCATAACTGGTTCAAAGTCGTAGCGCACAGAGCCATACAAGGGATAGAAAAACTCGTCTGTGGCTTCCCCATATCCTCCTCAAACATCATAATCTTCGCTTTCTTCATCTACACTGGCTTCAACCCGGGTGGTCCTACGAGTTCCATTGGGACGGTGGCTCCGTATAGGAACAAGTGACTCTGGTGAGGCTCAAAGTCCAAATTGTTCGTATCCCAAATGTTGGTGACACTTGGATTTGGCAGGAAGGAGATTGCTACTTGGTTGGACGGGAGGGTGTAACGGTATTGGTACCCGTGGCCGACTTTCTTCTTAAGGAACTGAATCTTCTTTAACTGCGGTATGTTGATCCATTGGTTCCCGTGGATATGCTCTTCCATTTCTTCACCAGCACCTCTCAGGATATGAGAGGGCTCATGTTTTACCTAATTAAAACTATTGCAAGTGCACAGCAAAGCAGTTGTAGTACAAGGGGTATCGAATCACAAAGGAGTATGTAAACTACACTATCGAATGTAGGTTCAGATTAAGCTAAGCAGTAAGTGATGTATGTAATGCGAATGACAAAATAAAATTAAGTAAACGAATTTTGATTGTTGATCTAAGTTTCGAAAGACTAAAAACGCTAAGTCAGGACAATTCGCAGGTTGAATCCGAGAATGTAGAATGCATGAAATCAGGAATGATTAAGCACCGTCTTGAACATGAATCGCAATTATATAACTAATCAATTCTCATTGCAGAAGTTGTCTATGTTTAAATCACAGAGTTTCAAATCTCTTTGCAAACCCTAATAATCTAAACATGCAGTAATGATCAGGTTCAATTTTTCACAAAACTCCTAAGCCAAATCTCTTTGCACTAAGTTGTTTTGCTCATCAAATACTAGTTCAGGTTATCAATAATGCTCTCACATATATTTAATAACCTATGATTTTCCGATTTCTAGATTATGTGTCTAAGAAATCGTTTTCAAGCGAGCAGAGATGAAGAACAAAAAGATAATACTAACAGGTATCAATTCTACAAACTCTTTATCAACCTTTGAAAAGCCCTAACTTAACTAACAAATTACTCAGACATGATCATGGAATCACAAAACATAACTGAATAAAATTGCATTAAGAGAATAGAATAAAAACAAAGGGGGTTCGAAATCTTCTCCAGAATGAGTACAGGATCTGTCTCCCCAAAAGTTCTCATTCAAATCCTCTCTAAGTTCTCTGAATTCTCAAAAACTAAGATAAAAGCCAACAATGGCTGAAAACCTAATATATAGAAGCTAAAACACGATCTGGGGCCTTCTTGCAAATACTGGAACATCTGGGCCAATCCTGCAAATAATCTTAATAGTTTTAATAAACCAGCCACGCTCCTTCCTTTGTGGGTGACGAGCATCACCATAGGTGGTGACGAGCGTCACCCAAATGCATACTTTTCTTCTCGAGCTGGACACTTCGTGGCTTCAACTTGAAATGCTCCAAAAAGCTATAATATCTCCATTTATGCTCCAGACATGCTATAACCTGCAAAGACTCTACTAGGACTCTAAAAAGACCAAAAAGACTCAATAAAAAGGACTTATATCATGGTTAAAAACCATAAAAACCATGATATATCAACTCCCCCAGACTTAGCTTTTGATTGCCCTCATGCAAACATCAGACAGAGAACAAGGTTGAGGTTTGAAAACAAGAAACATTTAGTTAAACATCATGAACACCACATTAGTTAAAACTTTCGAATCCACATACCACAAAGTCAACACAAGATCAAATTTCAGTCTAATCATCACAAGCTTAGCAAATCTCTCAAATTCAATCCAATTCTCTTCAAGAAATCCGAAATTTCTGCTGCTACTCCTTATTTTCATCTAAGTATGATATCTCATCAAGGTTTTATCATCTCAATCACTTACAGATTCTTTTCCCTTACTAAACACCTGAACAAAGCAATCTCAACACAGCTCTCCTATTTTCTCTTCCCTTGATCTTTTTCTTTCTGATTTTTTTCGATTTTTCTCATTTTTTACAGTCTAAGATATCGTGCTACTCAATACTTGTGTTCCATGTGAGGAGACAGGTTCTTGAGTATGTTAATTACTGTTGTTCCTAGTGAGAAGACAGGGTCATGAATACACCATTCTTTGGACTTAAACTTTTAAAATCTACATCAGAGAAGATCAAAGAGAGATTGTATCTTAACCTTTTTGCCAGTGCTGAAGGAGAGAATCAAGATCAATAAGAATCAATCCCCAAGATAAGAAGTTTAAAGTTCATTAAGGCGGAGCCAACAACAAATTTTCCAGATTCACTAAGAACCTAAGCCTTTATAGCTAGACTGATCTACCTATGACTTTCAACTTAGTAAGACTTGTAATCAACTATTGTGGCAATAGCTCTTATAAGCATAAACGTCCTATGGTTAGTTCCAAGAAAAACTGAGAATTTCAAAATTTTGACTCTATAAAAACATGTTTTTGACTCAACTTTACAACTCTATAAATAAAACACAAAGCACACAACATCAGTAACCACCTCCCCCAGACATAAAAACACTGTCCCCAGTGTTATTAAGCCAAGAGTTGGTCAAAAAGATGCATGAGAACTTGTAGAACCAATGTGAAAAGTGGTACCTCACAAAGTGTCGTGTGACGAGCGTCACCAGCTTGCTGACGAGCGTGACCACAACTTGTACTTCAGAATGACAAGTTAGATGGTTATTAACGTAATGTTATCATATGTACTCTAAAGTCAGACTATTAGAGTACTCAAACACACATTTATAGCATCCAAACATAGCAATAGAATCCTGGTTCAATAATCTCACAAAACATCATCAAAGTAACTTACAACTGCCTCAAAGAAAACATAAAAATGACTCCAGAGAAATAAAAGAAAAGAGAAACAGAAACAAGTAACCAGATAGTAGAGGCTCAGTCCTCATCCTCACAGGGCTCGGTGGTGTAATGTGGGCGGACACAACCACAGTTGCTAAGTGTAGCAACAGCATCCCAGAGGCCCTCAAAGCTGTCAATGACATATTCCTGAAAAGCAGCCATGTCCATGGGTGTGTGTGGTCGTGGAGGACGCCTTAAAGCAGTGGATGTAGTGGTCTGGCATCTAGATGGTCCAGCAGCAGCAGTAGTAGAGGCGCCAGCAGTAGCAGCTCTAGCAGGACGCAGAGGTAGAGGATGCAGCAGACTCGCATCTGGCAGGAAGAGCACCTGGCATGTGACACCCTGGATCGTTGTGAGCACTCTGTTTGGGAACTTAATGCCAACATACTCTCCAGCTGTGATAGTGAATGTCCAGACAACTCCAGGCTTACGTAACATGGCGCAGATGCTGCTCATCCATAAGAGATCTGTCACAGCGAAGGCTGCAGGGTGTGACATTGATCTGAAAATGCTGGAAAATCGGTGTCAGGAGGCTGCCAATACTCTCAGTCTTCTCCCCCGGACTTGTGAATGGCTTGGTCGTCAAGGAGACCAAATGCTCAGCAAAAATAGCACCAAAGTTGGCGCGGATCATGCTATCCATGGGTATCACCTCATCGAGCATCTCAGCGAAGCCGTAGTAAAGGAGAATCAGCTCACTAACCCGCGTCTTCCTCGGCGCAGACTTGCACAAGATAGTGTTATCAAGAAGGCGCATAATGTACCTCATGACCGGATGCTGAACCTCTGTATGCGTGCTCGTCTTGCTGTCATAGAATCCATTCCTGAACTTCGACCAGAATGGCTGCATGTGGGTCCACTGTGAGGGAAGGAAAATGCCTGTGAAGTGGTCAGAGAAACCATAAATCCCGCAAAGCTCCATCAGACTGATCCTGTAGCTCCTGTAGCGAACCCCAGGGATCAGGAAAGTCAGCGTGCCTTCCTGCGCACACTTAGCCAGCTCATTCACGTAGTACACGCGAGCAGTGGAGAGAAGTTGGCGAACCAAGTTTGGGTACAGATCATACTGCTGGAATGGCATAATGCCCATCTCGATCCTCTCCAGAGTCTCCACAACCTCCTCAAAGATACCCATCATCTGCAGAATAGCGGCATCTGCGAATCTGGTGGGGATAATCTTCACCTCCTGCCACGCATTGTAGAACAGCGTGTCATACTCATCCCACTCCTGCTGAATGTCACGGAGTATGCAGGTATCGCGTAATATCTCCTGCTTTGGAGTTCCTGCCCAAGCCAGTTGGGATGGTATCTTCAGATCCTCTCGCTTTGGCCATGGAGGCCTGCAAACCGGATAGTTACTGAATGAATTTGTTGAGCCTGATGCAATGCTCGAAGTCGAACCTTGTCGCTGTATTTTCTCCAGTCGAGGTATCTGAAAATTCAAGCCAAAAATCAACCAAAACCATCACCAAAATCAGCAAATTTCCGAAAATTCGAAAAATCAATGAACAAAGATGAAGTAACTGATCGCAATCAACAAAAACACCACCAGGAACACAATTCAATCATCAGTTAAACCCAAATCACCGAAAATTTCCAGATTTTTGCAAATTTTAATATGAACTCGAAATTTCAAAAACTTGCAAATCAACCAATTAAATCACACATGGATTGTATCATTCATCTAATACAACCTAACTAACCATGATTCAACAGTTAATCAAGCTAATCAAGTCCAAAATCAAATTTTACTAAACCTTTGGTGGACTGTCAATTGAGGATTCCGAACACATACCTTGCAGATCTTGGAAACTGAGTTTGGATTATGAAAGAGGGCCAAAATCCTCACGGATTAGCCTCTGAATCACTCAATTTGGTGCAAAAAATCAAAAGTTGTGATTTTGTGAAGTTTTTGAAAGTGTTCGCGTATTAACAGAATGAGTTCGGGAAAGTTGAAGAAAGAAATATGAACTGTGTACCTGTTTCGGATGGGTGACGAGCGTCACCTTAAGGGTGACGAGTGTGACCTGTTTTTTTGTCTGATCGTGCTTTTTTTTAAACTCAATTATAAATCTAAAACACGAAAAATAAAACGAAGTATAAAATATACAACTTACCAGTGGGTTGCCTCCCACTAAGCGCTTGTTTAAAGTCATTAGCTCTACTTTGATTGGCTGTTTAGACAGCTAGTGCATCATCCAGAGACACAATGTGTCCTGCTGGAATTTCGGCTTGCGCCCAATAATGCTTCACCCTCTGTCCATTGACAGTTAACTCCTCTCCTTTGGAGTTAATCAGGATAATGGCACCATGCGGTCGAGCTTCTTTGACAGTGAAGGGACCTGACCAACGAGAATGCAGTTTACCCGAAAAAGCTGTAAACGAGAGTTGTAAAGGAGTACCTGGTCATTGGGCTCGAAATATCTGGAGATGATCTTCTTATCATGATACGCCTTTGTCCTCTCCTCGTATAACTTGGAGTTTTCATAGGCCAGATATCTGATTTCATACAATTTATTGAGCTGAATCAAGCGCCTCTCCGCAGCAGGCTTCAAGTCGAACTTCAGCTTCTTTATTGCCTATTCTGCTTTGAACTCTCGCTCTACTGGTAGATGGCACGCCTTGCCATAGAGAAGATGGAATGGTGTAGTCCCAAGTGGTGTTTTGTATGCTGTTCTGTAAGCCCATAATGCATTATCCAGTTTTTCTGACCAATCTTTCCTTGTCTTCCCAACTGTCTTCTCTAGGATCTGCTTGATCTATCTGTTGGAAACCTTAACTTGTCCACTGGTCTGGGGATGATAAGGCGTGGCCACTCTGTGCTGTACACCATACTTCTTCAGCAGCTTGTCAAAAGCCTTGTTAAAAAAGTGAGAACCACCATCACTTATAACTATTCGCGGGACACCAAATCTGAGGAAGATATTGGACTTAAACAGCTTCAAAACAACTGCAACATCATTAGTAGGAGTAGCCAACGCCTCCACCCACTTAGATACATAGTCAACAGCAACCAGAATGTATCTATTCCCATAAGATGAGGGAAAAGAGCCCATGAAGTCAATACCCCAACAATCAAAACTTCAACTTCAAGGATGAAGTTCTGTGGCATCTCATGTCTTATGCTGATCTTTCCTCTTCTCTGACAAGTATCACAGCTTGTAATGAATGCCTGGGCCTCCCTGAACATAGTAGGCCACCAAAAACCAGCTTGAAGAACCTTGGAGACTGTTTTGAATGTGGCAAAGTGTCCAGCATATTCTGAGCCATGATAGTGAAACAGGACGTCCTGCACTTCTTCTTCTGCTATGGATCTCCCGTAAATCCCATCAACACAATGTTTGTAGAGATATGGCTCATCCCAATAAAATCTCCTAAGTTCTCTCAAGAACTTCTTCTTGGCATACCCCTTGAAATCACGTGGTTCATCCTCTGCAGCAAGATAATTGGCAATATCAGCATACCAGGGCCTCTTTGGATCATCCAAAGCATAAACTTGCTCTTTAAAAGCTGTCCTCAAGCCTGCACAAATCACAGCCAAATTCAGAGATTAGTGACGAGCGTCACCATCTTCGTGCAAAATCTGGTCGCGACTTTCCTCTGTTGGTTACGAGCGTCACCCCCCTGGTGTCGCTCGTCACTTTCTTCTTGTATTCTTGATTCAACCAAGTATACATTCTCTTCAGGAAAGAAATCATTTATTGGGACACAGTCTTCAACCTGAATCCTGGATAGTTCTTGATACTTTTAATAAACGAGCCACGCTCCTTCCTTTGTGGGTGCCGAGCGTCACCATAGGTGGTGACGAGCGTCACCCAAATGCATACTTTTTTTCTCGAGCTGGACACTTCGTGGCTTCAACTTGCAATGCTCCAAAAACCTTTAATATCTTCATTTATGCTCCAAACATGCTATAACCTGAAAAAACTCTACTAGGACACTAAAAAAACCAAAAAGACTCAATAAAAGGACTTATATCATGGTTAAAAACCATATCAGGATACCTGATACTATTCCTCCACATCTGATGTGTGGCTTGTAGCATGGCGTGGAAAGTATCCATGATTTGTATTTGATGAGCTCCTTGAGCAATACTGTAATGAGGCCTGTCCTTTTCATGCTTCCCATGAGTGGTGTACCATTGCGAGTCGCTTGTATCAGGTCCACCATGCCATCGTCCATAATTCCCATCTCCTTAGCTAACACAGCGCCGCCTTCCTTCATAGAGAAAAAGGTGTGAGCGATGGCTTTGTTTACATATTGTAAGGCAGGATGCATTATCCTCGTGCTCTTACTGACTCCTGGGTAGTACGAGCCAACTCATATATGTCCCCCCAGTTCCTCGAGCTCTTCCCTCGTAATACCGAGAGTGCCTCCACTCAAAACCCCTGGCATGAACCTGAAAATTCCCTCCAGCTGGGTGAATCCCATACGGCAAGTGTCCCTCACGTATTTGAAATAGATGTACCTGCCACCAACTTCTTTGGAAGTCTCTATCTCGTACTGGTAGAACATGTCATCGAGTGTAGCGAGGAATTGGAAGGTAGCTTCATCGTGAGAAGGGTAAGGCCCCTCCATGAATGTCTACAAACCTGGGAATTGGAGAGGATTTGGCAATCCTCATGTATTCCGAGCTCAATCATCGTGGCCTCGTGTGGGTATCGGATCGCCTTGAACTCCATCCGCTCATAGGCTGCTCTCACCTAATCCAAGGAGTGCACTAGTGCGTGTGCACCTCCTATTGAGCTTCTCGGAAGTGAGCTGATCGGTTTATTGGTTCTCGAGCTTTCCACGACCTTCCTATTTCCAGCCGCTTTTACAGCTCGGTCCTTGGGGTGGCTAGTGCCGACAATCTTTCTCCCACTCTTTGTAAGTGTGTCAGACATTGTACGTATAAAGAAAAACACTCAAGTACCTTATTAACAAAAACAAGAAGACTTTCGATTGCAGCTTTTAAGCAAACATAACTAGAAACCTCTACTCATGACTAAAGATAATCTTTTTATGCATGCAAGCTATTTCAATCTTAGTCAAACTAAAAATTGAATTGTTAAAGCAGTTTATTCAATGAGAAATAATTTTACCATATCAGTTTCTACCAAAAGCAAAGCATGTTTAATCAAATATGACAACAAGGAAAATTTATAAACTTAAAAAAATTTCCCAAAAATCCAAGTTAAACAAACAACAAACCTCTCTCTCTCCTAAAACTAGTTTTAGAGAAATTAAAGCCTTAGCGATTCAAGCGAAAACTTCCAATAGATTCATAAAATTATCGAGCAATTACCTAGAACGATATCGAAGTGCAACAGATGGAAGATGCAAGCAAATTGTAAAAGGATCTTAGCATTTGTAAAAATTCTAAGCAAAGACAAGCTTTCTGGTTTTTGATAGTGACGAGAGAGAGAGAGAGGCGTGAAAACGATGGATATTTAAAGAAGCCTATCGATCAAGGCCATCGATCAGATATGATCGATGCGATTCATCCGAATGCACCATCGACCAAGGCTCTCGATCAAATGTGATCGATAGGGTTCCATCGACCAAGTGCATCGATCAGATGTGATCGATGGGATTCATCCAATTGCACCATCGATCACCTCCATCGATCATTTGGGATCTATACTGACCCAGACTGTAGACCACTTATTTACAATTTTACCATTTTCGCCCAAACTCTTATAAATACGAAAAATCCCTAATTTTTGGGGACATTCTTTTATCCAGTGGTTCTTTCCTCTTTGTTTTAGCTTTTTGATTTTGTAATTTGAATCCTTGCTTGATCTTAATAAGAGTTTGCATTTATTTTCGTGTTTAATCTCTCTAATCATGATTAGCTATCTCTTTCTCTTTGAATTGATGGTTTTAATGGTGCTTAGTGAGTATTCTTTTTAGGGAATTGAGATGGGTTAGGTTTAGGGAATTTGAGACTCTATCTATGATTGCTTAGTGTTAATTATTCCATTTCCTTTCTTGATTGCTCTGTTTAATGCTTGATTGGCCCTAGCTAAGTTAATTAAGATATTAGGCTCATTTTATGCCCACCAAGTGTTTGATGAAATGACTGAACTGCTTTGCAAGAGAATTCCTTATCCTAGCTCAATAGATTGACTGTTTAGAGAGTGATTTGGCAATATAGGATTGATAGAATTGTCTTAATGCTTGTTGTTTATCATTTTACTAATGAGAATTAGTTTTTGACTTGGTAATTAGCAAAGAGATTAGTGCCAAGAGATTGGATTAGTCGTATAAATGAATCCTATGCATAATGAATACCATTGTTTGAGTTTGTAAGCATTATAGGTTGAGTCAAGAGTTCCTTAATACCAATTATCTCATCTCAAGTCCCATCATCTCTCTGTTTTTAGTTGAATTCGAATTTGCTCTATTTAGCCTTTGCTTTAGTTGCTTTACTTGCTTTTCACTCTTTGTTTGATGTTCTCTTCACTTCTGTTTGATCATTTAGGTTGGTAGACATCTAAACTATCTATGTTTGCTTGAATTAAAAGCTCTATTGCTTTCTTACTGCTTCATTCTCCCCTTTTAGATTGATAAAACCCTATGCTCTACTACAAATGATAGTAGAAGCTTGGGTGATTGAATCAAGTCCTAAAAAGTCTTGTATCAATTTGGCGCCGTTGCCATTAGGGGAATGCTTTGTTCAGTAGGATTTGTAGAGATCTTGAGATCAAGCTTTTTTTATTTTCGTTTTTGGTTACTGATTTCTCCTTTGGTCTAGAATTTCTTTTGTAGGTACCACAACACTTGCTTTTAAGTGTCTACAACTACAACAGAGGTTCAAGGTCAAAGAATTTGGGTTTGCAGCATCAGAATTCAGCTGTTGAAGCATGTAAGAACATCAGTATTCTGCTGGTTTTAGTTTACAAGGTCTTCAAGGAATTCAGGGCTTACAAGGTCAGCAAGGAGCTTGGGTTCATAGACCATTCAGACCTATTGGTGCTGCTGATAAACCTTCAAGTTATGCTTCAAGACAAGCTATTCTTCCACCTATGGAGATTCATCACTATGAGATCAAAAGCAGCAAGATCACTTTAGTTTAAGAGAGAAAAATTCTTTGGATTGCCCAACCAAGATCCTCTTGAGCACTTGGATCACTTTGAGAGGTTATGTGCTTTGACAACGCTTAGTGGAGTTTCATTTGATGGTTTGAAGCTCAGATTATTTCCATTCTCTCTTGGTGATAGAGCTAGATTATAGGAGAAATCTTTAGCACAAGGAAGCATCACTTTTTGGGATCAATACAAAGGTGCTTTCTTAACCAAGTTCTTCTCTCCCTCAAGAACTGCACACTTCAGGAATGAGATCACAAACTTCAAAAAGTGGTCTAACGAAAGCTTTCGGGACACTTGGGAAAGGTTCAGAAGCTTCACTCACCAATGTCCTCACCATGGCTTCACCAAAGAGATGCTGCTCTCCACACTATACAGAGGTGTTCTCCCAACAATAAGAATCCTTCTAGATACAGCAAGCAATTGTTACTTTCTTGGTAAAGATATTGATGAAGGATGGCTTCTAGTGGAGAACATGGCACTCAGCAATTGGGACTATGTGGATGACAAGGAGCAACATTCCAAAGCCACTGAAGATAAGCTAAAGACAGCATTGTAGGAGATGAAAGCCTTGCAGAAGAAAGTTGACTTGCTGCTCAATGACCCCCAAACCTCTTCCTATTGTTGCTTCATAACAACATTACAAAGAGCATCAAGTTAAAGCTGTTCAAATACAAGAGGCGCCAGCATTGACACCAGGCCATGATGCTTGTCCACAACAGTCATATGGAGAGACTCACATCCCACAACATTCTGGTCCTTTCTCTCAAACAGTTGGCGCCAACAACTCTCAGATTTCACAAGATTTGGACATAAAGCAGTTTCTGCTTCAAAAGCAACAACTTCAATCTTCAGAACTTCAAAACTTGAAATTTGTCATGAACACCAACATCACTGAAGTGAAGAACACCATGACAGCTGACATCCAAAGAAGCCTTGTCTCTATCCATCAAAAACTGATTAAGCAAGAGAATCTAGCACAATCATCTTCATATTCACTTGCACAAGAGTGTGTCAAAGCGGTCACCTTAAGAAGTGGAAAATAACTCCCATAGCTCCCTCCAAGAATGGTACCTTTTAAACACAATGGGGACATTGTGGAACAAGAAGAGGGGGTGGTGGTTAAAGATACTGAAAAAAACTAAAGAGGATGAAGTGATAGAAGATGAAGTAGTTGAAGCTGAAAAAGGTTCAAGCAAAACTAAAGCCAAGGAAGTGGTAAGGAAAAACCAATGGAAGCATCTAAGGAGCTGATCAAAAAGCCAAGATACATCCCTCCTCCTTATCAGCCCACAATACCCTTTCCTAGAAGGTTTAAGAAGCAGCTGGTTACTAAATATGAAGGGCTCTTTGATGAACAGATGAAGGAAATCCAGCTCAATATGCCATTGCTAGATGATTTTGTCTTGGTTCCACCTTATAAGAAATTCTTGAAGGATGTTGTTGCTGAGAGAACAAAGGACCTCCAAGGGATGGTGGTACTCACACATGAGTGTAACGCCATTATTCAGCAAAGAAGAGTGACTCGCAACAAGCTTGGTGATCCAGGAAGTTTCACTTTGCCCTGTTCTATAGGTCCACTTCTGTTTGAGAAATGCTTGTGTGCTCTAGGAGCTAGTGTCAGCTTGATGCCTTATTCTGTTGCACAGCGCCTAGGCTTCACTAAGTTCAAAGACTGCAGAATCTCTTTGGTGTTAGCTGATAGAGCGGTGAGGCTCCCCAAGGGCCAACTTGAAGATGCACCTTTAAGAATTGGCAATGTGGAGATAACTACATATTATGTGGTTTTAGAAATGGATAAGGAACCTAAGGACCCTCTCATCTTAGAGAGACCTTTTCTGGCCACAACAGGGGCTGTCATTGATGTCAAGAAAGGGAAGATTAAGCTGCAGTTGGGTAAAGACATGTCTCTGAAATTTGACATAAAGTAGATCATGTAACAGCCCACTATTGAAGGTAAAGTGTTTCAGATTGAGATCTGAAAGAAGCTGCATGATGAGCTCCAATAGGAGTTGTGTTGTGAAGATAAACTACATGTGGCTATAACAATGGAGCATGGATAAGATGGTTACTTGGATAAGGAAAGCTTGGGTTATAAGCTGAGGTTAGACTCTCACAAGGTCTTAGAAGAAGAGGAGCCATATGAGAAGCTGGAATAGACTAGAAGGGAGGTCTTCTCAGTTCAGGAAGCTGGTTCTCCAAGCACTGAAGCTGGCGCCAAGGAGCAGAGCAGCTTGGAAGAGGACTGGAATGAACTCAAAGAACCCAAGGTAGAGCTCAAACATCTTATTAAAGGTCTAAGGTATGTCTTCTTAGGCTCTAACTTTACCTATCCTGTAATTGTCAATGATAACCTCAATGATGATGAGATCCTTGCTCTTGTCAGAGTGTTAAAGATGTTTAGGAGAGCCATAGGATATTCATTAGATGATATTCAAGGCATTTTTCCTAACCTCTGCACTCATAGGATCCATCTAGAGGATGAGACAAGAACCTCTGTTGAACCTTAAAGGAGATTGAATCATAATCTAAAATATGTAGTAAAAAAGGAAATCTTGAAGTTGCTTGAAGCAGGAGTGATCTATCCTATCTCAGACAGCACATGGGTTTCACCAGTCCATGTGGTGCCTAAGAAGGGAGGGATCATTGTTGTAAAAACGAAAATGATGAGCTAATACCAACTAGAACAATCACTGGTCATAGGATGTGCATAGATTACAGAAAAGTTAATTCTGCTTCTAAGAAAGATCACTTCCCTTTGCCATTCATAGACCAAATTCTAGAGATATTCGCAAACCATAATTATTACTGCTTTTTAGATGGTTATAGTGGATTCTTTTAGATCCTTATCCATCCTAATGATCAAGAGAAAACTACTTTTACTTGCCCATATGGAACATTTGCTTATGGAAGAATGCCTTTTGGTTTATGAAATGCTCCTGCAACTTTTCAGAGGTGTATTACCTTAATATTCTCTTACATGCTTGAAGAAATGGTGGAGGTATTCATGGATGAGTTTAATGTCTATGGATCTTTCTTTGGTGTCTGCTTGTCCAATCTTTCTCAGGTTCTAAAGAGATGTGAAGACACTAAGCTGGTTCTGAATTGAGAGAATTGCCATTTCATAATTCAAGAAGACATTGTGTTGGGTCACAAGATCTCAGAGAAGGGGATAGAAGTGGACAAGGCAAATATTGATGTGATGCTGCACTTAGAGCCTCCAAACACAGTCAAGGGAAACATAAGCTTCTTGGGGCATGCCGGTTTCTACAGGAGGTTCATCAAAGACTTCTCAAAGATTGCAAGACCCTTAACCACTCGAGTAAAGCTCAGTTGCTGAGCACTTAGAGATCCCTCATTTTCCTTGTAGCCACTCTTTTTTTCTATCCACCGAACTAATTTTATTGCATCTACGAGATTACTCGGTTAGGACTGTCTGACCTCTTCTTGCCAGGGTTGTTTCAGACCTCTCAGAAAAACGTCAACAATGTATTTATCGGGTAGAGGAGTAGAGTTTTCCTACTGACTTCGAAACTTCTTATATACTCTGAAATAGAACCTTCTTGACATATACCTGAGTACATTTTATTTAGTGATCCTTCTCTATGGTCATTATGTCATTCCCCAATGAACCTGGACTTCTCACATCCGAGAGTTGTCCTTCTACTGGTATACTTCCCAACTCCTGCCTCATGATGCCTTGTTTGCCCCAAACTTGCCCCAGGTTCTCGTAAGATCATCTTCTTAAACAAGTCCTAGTTGTTAGGATTCTCTAACTCCCATAACTCTTTAATCCACTAGGCTGTTAGACCTTGTAAGCTTCGATAGACAACCTGTAACCATTCACTCTCAGCGATATTGTTCTCCACACAATATTTCGCAAAACAGTTCACCCAATACTCTAATTATTTATCTGATCCTCGTGAGAAACTTCTTTCTTTATGCTTCTCCTATTCCCGAGATCTCTGCATTGTTGGAACTCTCATTTGCTCCTTGGTTTGTGTGTTTCCTCCGTTAAACTCACTAGCCGTTCCTTTCTTTTTATATTCATAGCTACTAGTCTCTAGCTCACTAACAGCTCTCTTATTTTTACCGTGATCCACCAATCTCTTTTTTCCCAACATCTGATTCTCTAGAGTAAGAGAATACTTCAAACTCTGTGACTTAATTCCATACTCATCAAAACCACAATTTATGTGTCCGTCCTGTATTAGTCCTTACTGTACTTCCCATACCCTGAGCTTCTTCGTCCTCACTAGGAGTCTCCTAATCATGCTGTCGTTGCCGGTTCTGCGCCTTACTTGTGAGTCCTGAATGCGACCCAACCCAAAGCTCTTGCAAGCTTGCAACAACTCACGCTCATTGACTTTTCTCCCAGGCTTACAACATCTCTTCAGCTCCTTCTTGTTCACGTTCAAGCCCATTTTGTAAGAGTTTGACGAAACTCGAACATTTGGTGTCAATGAAGGGTTTGGATTCCCTTTCCGATTTCTCTTCTACCTGTCCTTGTAGTACTCTCGATCAGCTTTGATACTTGTTCCTCTGTAAAGATTTGACACGGTTTGAGCCTTGAAGAGCTCATATTCAGAAGATGCCTCATATGAAGACTCGCCCAATAGGTGATCGACAATATTCTTCTGAGGATTTCCCACCGATTTTCATAAACATAACCTTGGCGATTGATTAAACTGAAGCTCTGGCAGCGTTTCCGACTAGATCAGACTTCACCTTATGCAGATTAGACCTGATCTGTCTGTTCACAGCTTGTATCTCGCTAAGCCCAAATAACATCCGATTAAAACATGACATCAATCGCTCAGTTCCCTCTTGACTGTGTTGCAAGGGTTGCAGTTGAAAGTTTTTCAAGATGTCATGTTGTTTCTAACTGAGGGGGAAGCCATCATCGAGAGGATTCGACAGCTCTGATACCATTGATAAGCTTATGAATCGAGCTTATCGGAATAGGACAGAAATGGAGGAAGCTGTGAAGATGCACATCGATCACCAGCTAATCGATGTCGAGCACTAAGGACCCGAGAATCACATCGATATGCTACATCAAACAGCCCTGACCGATGTCATCTACATCGAGCATCCACATCGATCACTTATGATCGATGTTGATCCAGACTGAAGATATTTTATTTGTAATTTTGTCACTCCGCTTAGACTCCTATAAATAAATAATTTCCCTAATTTCTGGGATGATCCTACTATCCAGCAGTTCTTTCCTCTTTTGTTATTGTTTTGATTTTGTAGCCCGAATCTTTCGTTGATTTCAATATAGATTTGCATTTCCCTTCTTGATTAATCTTCCTAATCATGATTAGCTATCTATTTCTCATTGGATTGATAGTTTTGATGGTGATTAGTGAGTAGTGACTTAGGGATTTGAGGTGGGTTAAGTTTAGGGAATTTGATGCTTGATCTATGATTGCTTTGTGTTAATTTTTTCATTTTCTTTCCTGATTGCTGTGTTTAATGCCTGATTAGCCTTAACTAACTTGATTAGGATCTTAAGGTCATTTTATGCCAACCAAGTGTTTGATGAAATGTGCTTTGCAAGAGAATTGCTTGTCCTTGCTCAAGAAAGTCTAGGGAGTGATTGCTACAAGACTTTTTGGACTTGATTCAATTACCCAAGCTTGTACTAATCAGTTGTAGTATAGCATTGGGTTTTATCAATCCAAAAGGGGAGAATGAAACAGTAAGAATGCAATAGAAATCTTAATTTAAGCAGATAAAGATGGTTTTAGATGTCTAACAACCTAAGTGAGCAAGCAAAGAAGCAAAGAAGGCAAAAGAAAGCAATTAAAGAACAGTAATGGCAAAGAGAAACAAAGCAAAAACAGAGTAAATGATGAACTAAAACAAAGTAAAAGCAAGACTTCAAAGATTAAAAGATGGTTCAAGATCAAGGCAATAGTGATAGGGTGATTCATGTTCATGTCTAGCGTGATCAAAACAAGCAATTCTAAACACTCAACCTTAGGTAAGGATCACTAATATAGACTAATCCAATCTCTTGGTATTAATCCCTTTTCTAATCACATATTCAAGATAAATCTTTTTACTTAAACACATAATCATCAAGCATTAAAATCAAGTTCCATAAAACCAATTAGCATGCTAGACATTCTAGCACGAAATGATAGATGCAAACTCATAATTATCTAAACACCATTTTCAAGCATTGAACTTCATTCAGGGACTTCATCAAACACTTGGTGTGCATGTGAAAACCTAAATTCAACTTCTCCAACAAAGAGGTACTAAGTATTAAGCACAATCATATAAGAAAGGGAATGAGAAGATCTAAGCCCTAATCAACCTAAACAATCACTACAATCACCTCATCTGCCATAATCTCAAACCTAAAGCAAACTACTCACTAATCATGGTGAAAACCATCAAATCTATGAAGAAAAGATAGTTAATCATGATTAGGAAGACAAATGATAAAGGGAAATGCAAACTTTTATTGAAATAAACAAAGATTCAAATTACAAAATCAAAAAGCTCAAACAAAGAAGTAGGGACTGCTATGTAAAGAGTTGTTGCCAGAAATTAGGGATTTTAAGTATTTATAGGAGTCTAAGCAAAAATGGCAAAATTGTAAATAGATGGTCTTCAGCCTTGGTGTACATCGATCAGTTGCAACGATCAGTTGCATCGATCAGTGCTTGATCGATGAGAATCCTATTGATGGGCTTCTGCTGGTTGATGCAGGTTGAGCGGTTTCACAACAATTGTGATATCTGTTGAATGGCATATCAGAATGACCTGAAACTACGTCTTCCTGAACTCTAACTCACGTGGCTACAACTTTCATGAAGAGTGAAGATGCTTAATAGAGACGGAGGATCCTCGTCCGAGCTGATTTTCAAGTCGGTCAAGATCAACGGTAAAAACTCCAGATGGACATGTGCTCAATGGTTTCGCCGTAAATCTTCAACCACTAATGGTAATGACTCGAAACTAAACCCAAACAAAAGCTAACTCATGTGGCTACAAAGTTTATGAAGGAGGCCGAAGCCAAATCGGAATAAAAATACCTCATCTGAGCTGATCTTCAGTCGATATGAATCACATAAGTCACCAACTGATCGTTGTACTTGACCGAAATTAATCCGCTGGGTTTACAACGATCAGTGTTTGATAGATGCTCTTGACTGAAATTAATCCGCTGGGTTTACAAAGATCAGTGTTTGATTGATGCTCTTGACCGAAACTCTTGTACCGATTACCCCTTGATCGATGTCCCCCGTGCTATGACCGAAAAGGGTTGAGCGGTTTCACGAAAACTCCTGTAACATTCTAACCGCTGATGGGAATGACCTGAAAACAACTCCTGACGCACGCTAACTCACGAGGCTACAGCATTGGTGAAGGATGTTGAAACTGAATCAGGTTGGAGATGCTTTGTCCGAGCCAGTTTTGTCAGGTGAAGTTTCTGGCCGCTTCAACAAGATAAACCTTCTTCTTGGCTCTTTTCATGTCTTGTGCTGCATCCACCATCATCTCCCATGCTCCTTGTAGCTCAAAGAGTACCTATGAACATCTTTTATGCAAAGGAAATGCAAACTACATCCTAAATGCAACCAAAGTCTAAAAGGAGAAGAAAATGGGACAAAGGATAAGGAAAACATGCAAAAGAGAACCAAAACATGCACTAAATGTAAGCCTAAATGATGTAAATACAAGAGATATCAACACCCCTACACTTGCCTTTTGCTTGTCCTCAAGCAAATAAGAACAAATGGGAGAGTGAGGTTTGAAAGTGGGAGCTCAAAACTAAAGATGTAAATGGAAAAACTGATTCAATGCCCAAGTTATAGGTTCTAAGATGCATAGAGTTTGTTCTACTTTAAAAATTTTAGCCATACCCATCATAGCAAACAATGAACTCTAGCTTAGCCTACACAAGCATTCAAATCAACCAACTCTTTAACATTCATTAATAGTAACCAATGGATCAAGTTTGTGCAAATCAAGAGAAAACATTTGGTCAAGGGACAAGGTCATGAGATGAAAATGATCTCATTCAAATAAGGGTTCAAAGATTCAGGGGATCACTCAATGAAATGATTCTATCGTAGGCAAAATGCTAAAGGTAAAAAGACACCAATGCATGCAAGTCAAAGCTCTCTTCTACCCATTTTACCCAAGATGAACCTAATAACTTCTAAAACCCCAAGTGGAACTCCTAAATCTACCCTTTCCCAAAGCATTTGATCTCTTCCTTCTTCATATTTGGGGGAAACTCCTTCTTCTTTTGTTTGTGTGGTTGACTTCTTTTTGGAACTTGCTCTTCTTTGTTGTATGATTGGCGCCATTGTCTTTACCTTTGGTGGATTGCTTGGTCTGATTTCCTCTTTTTGGATGACCTTTTGTAAGTTTTGTTGTTCTTGGCACCTTTCTTCTTTAACACTTAGAGCTTTCTTTCTAATTAACTTAACCAGAAAATGAACTGTTCCCCCATACTACCAATCTCATACTTCTTCTTCTTCTCAAAGATGAAAACAATTAAAGCTCAAACCACTTACACTACCCTTTCCAAAACTCCTAACCTAATACCAAGCTCAATATGCAAGCTGGTGTCTACGAGAGAGCTTCTCCTTGCCAGCCTTATTCCTAACACTTTTTGCCAAGATAATATTGAAAATGGTGCAATGCAAGGCCTCACAATTCTCACAATAGTGTTTAGGTTCAGAAAGAAGAATTGGTTTAGGGTGTGGTTAACTGTCCCATAATGATGAGGATCAGCTACTTGGATTAACAAGAGTGGTAAGAAGGGAAGAAGATAATCCAAGTATGTATATGGGTAGCCATGTAATCACTCTTAGTGCACAAACAAGATAATTCAAAGTCAGGATTATGGTTCTAATAAGATAGAGTTGGAATCAAATCAAAGCAAGCTTCAGAATAAGACAAGAATATCAATGCAAGAATTCAAGATATAGTGCAGCCTTAACTTCAAACTCACTACAATGCAATCAAACAACAGATAACCAAAGCATTCAAACCAACTCAAATATTAACATCTTGACAAGTGTTTATCATCTACTCCCTATGCAAATGTATGCAAACCTATGTGAAATGCATCTAGACTCAATCTTAGTTATGTAAATGCAACTAAATGATCTTTTTGGTTCCAAAAAATTTGAAAATTTCATTGATTTTCAGTGCACATAGATGAATGCATAAACACATGAGATTCAAGTATGTAAAAGAGAAAATAAGAAAATAGAACACAATGTCAAATGCAATTGCCTCCCCCACACTTAAATTAAACAGTCCCTTGTGTAATAGAAGCTTGAAGGAGGGTAACAAAAGGTACTCAGAAGTATTCAGAAGCAAAGGAGTAGGATTGTGTACCTTAGAGGGGGTTTTGGCAGAAACTTCCCTTAGACCACACTTGCTCCTGTTATTGAAAGAAAAACAGAAAAGAAATCATAAAATGCAATAATATGTCCAAGGATAACAGGGGAATACCTCCTAAGAGTGCTTGTTTAGAGTTACTAAGCTTGACTTGTGATGCTCCTTAAGATCATGGAGGATGATGGAGTGGAACTGGAGTTCCTTCTCCTTTCTTTTTGAAAAAGGTGTTGGGTCCACAGTAGAGCTTCTCCTTGGGTTTCCTGACTCTCTTTCTTGGCTTCTTTGGTCCACCATAGAGCTTCACCTTGATTCCATCAAACAAGTCAAGAAGACAAGCACCATCAAATGCTTTACCATCAGACTCATTGTGGTCAAGAGGGTCTTAATCTTATTTTAGCACTTCAGCCTTGAATCCCCTCAGCTCTTTCTTGACATCAGGTGGCTTCTTAGCAGCTCCTTTCTCAACATTAGTGATGCTTCCACAAAAGCTTGAAGGTCAGGCTTCATTGCATAGCTAACTCCACCATTCACCTTCTTGAGGGTGACTCTCTCTTTGGTGAAGTCAATATCAGCGCATGTTGTGTTCAAAAATGGAGTCCCAAGTAGTAGAGAAGGCTTCTGAGTGTGAGCCATTTCCATCACAACAAAATCAGTTGGTATCTTGCATGCTCCAATTCTCACAGAAAAGTTTTCAATGAGACCAACAGCTGTTCTTGAAGAAGAGTCCACAAAAGCGATTGTGGAATCATATGGTTTCAGCTTGGTGACTCCTAGTTCTTTTGCCAAGTCAAGGGACATCACATTGATACTTGAACCTGTGTTACACATGGCCTCTTCCACAACCAATTCACCAAGATCACATGAGACTAGAAAATTTTCTGGATTACCAAGCTTCTTGATGTTCTGCTCCTTAACCTCAGATGCTCCATTTTTAACCCTTAGTTTCTCAAGCTCTTCTTGACCATTCAGACCTCTCATATCCATTTGAGCAGCATAGAGGGTCTGATACTTCTGTACTAGCTGCTTTTTGAATCTTCCTGGAAAAGGGATAGTGGGTTGATAAACATGAAGGATAACAGCTTGAGTCTTCTCTTTAACATCAGGAACTACAATCAAGTATTCCTTGGTATCATCAACAAGTTCATGTGGTGCCCACCACTCTTCTTCTTCTTTGTTTGCTCCTTCTTCAAAGGATTCTTCTGCTACAAGAGTTCCTTGAGAGCGTGGTGCTGGTGCAGTTCCTTGTTTGACCTCCATGTCAGCTTCAACAACCTCAGCTTCAATGGCTTTGTATTCTTCATCAGTCTTGGCATCACTAGCTGAACTCAAGTGAAAAGCACTTCCCCCACACTTGGACTCAATGCCCACATTGATGATAGAAGGTGTCACCTTTGGAGTAATCTCAGCAATAGAGTTTTCTTTCTCAGCAATATCAGTTAGGGAAGTGGAGGAGATACCATAAAGATGCTGTAAAGACTTCTTGAAGGTGATTGGCTGAGCATTGTTATCTTGTTTGTTCAGCTGCATAGTCAAGGAGTCTATTTGGGATTGGAAGTTGTTGATTGTGGAGGCAATACTTCTTTGAATTTCAGCAGCCATGCTTCTCTGAATTTCAGCCATACTTCTTTGAATTTCAGCGGCCATGCTTCCTTGAAGTTCTGCAGTTTGGACTTGTTGCATTTGAAGTAGAATCTGCTTTATGTCCAACTCTTGAGGTGGCTGAGGGCTTGGTTTCTGTTGAGGTGGCGCCAAGGCAAGCTGCATAGTAGTAATGGGAAGTATCATGTTCCATTGCTGTTGGTTATAGGCGCCAATTGGTTTGAGAAGAAGACCTTTGATGGTATTGAATGTAATGGCCTTCATTTAACAACATATCCCACTTTGTTTGCATAGCTTTTATCTCTTGTATTGTTGTTTCCAACTTCTCTTCAGCTGTTTTTGCATTCTGCTCAAACTCATCAACATAGTCCCAATTACTTAGTGCCATGTTCTCTACTAGAAGCTGTCCTTCATCAACATCTTTACCAAGAAAGTAACCATTGCTTGCAGTATCTAGAAGGATTCTTATTGTTGGGAAAACATCTCTGTATAGTGTGCAGAGTAGCATTTATTTGGTGAAGTCATGGTGAGGGCATTGATGAGTGAAGCCCCTAAACCTTTCCCACGTGTCTCCAAAGCTCTCATTAGACCACTGTTTGAAGTTTGTGATCTCATTCCTGAATTTTGCAGTTCTTGAAGGAGAGAAGAACTTGGTTAAGAAAGCACCTTTGCAATTGTTTCCAAGTGTTGATGCTGCCTTGTGCTAAAGACTTTTCCCACATTTGAGCACTACCACCAAGAGAGAATGGGAACGACCTGAGCTTCAAACCATCATCTGAAACTCCACTAAGCTTTGTCAAAGCACAAATCCTCTCAAAGTGATCTAAATGTTCTAGAGGATCTTGGTTGGGCAATCCGAAGAACTTCTGCTCTTGAATCATATTGATCATGCTGCTCTTGATCTCATAGTGATGAGTCTCCATGGGTGGATGAATACCTTGTCTTGAAGCATAACCTGAAGGTATATCAGCAGCACCAATAGGTCTCAATTGTCTTTGAAACAAAGATTCTTGTAAACCATGTGGACCTTGTTGTCCTTGTAAGCCTTGAGTTCCATAAAGACCTTGTGGACCTTGCAAACCAAAACCAACAGTATACTGATGTTCTTCCATACTTCAACAGCTGAATTCTGATTCTGCAAACCCAAAATCTTTGACCTTGAACCTCAGTTGTAGTTGTAGACACTTAAGAGCAAGTGTTGTGGTACCTACAAAAGATATTCTAGACCAAAAGAGAAATCAGTAACCAAGAACGAAAATAACAGAGCTTGATCTCAAGATCTCTACAAATCCTACTGAACAAAGCTTTCCCCGGAAACAGAGCTTGATCTCAAGAATTTTTGGACTTGATTCAATTACCCAAGCTTGTACTAATCAGTTGTAGTATAGCATAGGGTTTTATCAATCCAAATGGGGAGAATGAAACAGTAAGAATGTAATAGAGATCATAATTCAAGCAGATAAAGATGGTTTTAGATGTCTAACAACCTAAGTGAGCAAGCAAAGAAGTAAAGAAGGCAAACGAAAGCAATTAAAGAGCAGTAATGGCAAAGAGAAACAGAGCAAAAACAGAGTAAAAGATGAACTAAAACAAAGTAAAAGTAAGACTTCAAAGATTAAAAGATTTTTCAAGATCAAGACAATGGTGATAGGGTGATTCATGTTCATGTCTAGGGTGATCAAAACAAGCAATTCCAAACACTCAACCTTAGGTAAGGAACACTAATATAGACTAATCCAATCTTTTGGCATTAATCCCTTTTCTAATCACATATTCAAGATAAATCTCTTTACTCAAACACAAAATCATCAAGCATTAAAATCAAGTTCCATAAAACCAATTAGCATCCTAGACATCTAATCTCTTAGGCTAGGTTTACTAATCTCTAATACAATATATCAAACATCAACACACATTCTCATGCATAATCAATGTCTAAAGGCAATTTCTTATCAATATGGTACTAGGCAATAAGCACATTCAAGCAAGAAATGATAGATGCTGATGTATCATGGTTTTTGCTGGTTTTTGACCATGATATAATTCTTGTGTATAGATCTTTTTGGTATTTTTCGAGTCCTATAGAGTCTTTGCAGGTCTAGGTACAAATGGAGCATAATTGTGGATTTTGGAACCTTTTGGAGCTATACTGAAGTTGATGCTGAAAGGACCAAGTCGGAGGGCATTAAGGAGCAGGGTGTCGATCGACACCTACTACTTGGTGTCGATCGCCACCGGTCCTGGTCGCGAAGAAGCATAAAAACACATTGGAAGAAATTGCAACTTGGCCCAGAAGTTTCCCACTATTTGCAGTTTTGCCCCAGTTCGTGTTTAGACTTGTATTTAGATTTTCTAAGCCATTGTTAGGCACACATTCTGATTTTCAGTGAGACTAAGAGAGAGATTAGATTGAGAGCTTTTGGGGAGACAAATCCATACTCTGTAGAGAAGAATTTCGAACCCCTTCATCTTTTACTCTATTTTCTTAATGCAATTTTATTCAGTCATGATTTGTGTTTCACTTGCTATGTCTGAGTAATCTGCTAGTTAGGTTTTGGGTTATTCAAAGGTTGATAATGAATTGTTAGAACTAAAAAACTGGAAAGATAAATCATTTGGTTCTTCATCTAGATTGCTTTAACACTGGTTTTAAGATTGATCACCAAGAAATTAGATCTTAGGTTGTTTAATAGATGTGGAAACATTGTTAATCACTAGAACTATCTTAGATGAGCAAAATAACTAGTTGCAAAGGAATTTGGATTAGTGATTTTGTGAACATATCGAACCTGATCTATAATGCATGTTTAGGTTGTTAGAATTTGCAAAGTTATTTGGAATTCTAGAATTTGATCATAGTTAATCTCTGTGATGGAAGTCGATTGGTTTTACACTAGTGTTTCGAGTTCTAGAACGGGTTTAATAAATATTTCTATCAGTCCGTAGTCTGCGATTTATGTCAACCTGCAAATTTTCCATTGCCTAGCGTCTTGTCTTTATTGTTTTTAAGAACCTACAATCCGCCCCTGACATCATTGCTTCCGCAGTTATTTTGATTTCATTTCATTATTGACTGCTTAGCTTTATTTGAATCTAAAATCTGTTGAGTGATAGCCTTAAGTCCTTGTGGATTCGATCCCCAAGTACTACAGTGATTTCTTAATTTGAGAGAGTAGCTCTAAGGATTAATTTGAGCATATCAGATGCAAAGACTCATGATTATCTAAACACCATTTTCAAGCATTGAACTTCATTCAGGAATTTCATCAAACTTTAAGGGTTCATTTGAGCATATAAAATTTTGGCGCTGTTGCCGGGGACTTAGATATTACTTTCACATTTTTAGGTTTAGAATTTTGACTAAGCTTTTATTTTCTGTTTACTAACTTTGTTCATTTCTCGGGTGTCTGTTTCAGGTGCATGCATAATCGCAGTGTCAGGAGCAACAAGGACAAGCACCTCGTGACTTTACGCGTCGAAGAACTCGCTAAGTTAGAAAGAATCATCAGGAAAGCCAGGAAGCAGGATAAGATGGTTGGACAAGTTGTTTTGAGGACAGATGCTGAGGGTCATTTAGTTGATAGAGAAGGGAATAGAAGGAATAAAGATGGTCAGAGGATAGATGAGGATGGCATTGTGATTGAGGAACAGGATGTGTAACCGGTTGTGCGAAATGTACAACAACAAGCTGCTGGGAATGCTGTTGGGCGTTTTCCACAGAGGACCCTGGGAGATTACAACAGGTCTGATCAGTTCTATGCAAATAGAGCGGCAATCTGCCCACCTGCCTTTCAGAAGAATGACTTTGAGCTGAAACCCAGTTACTATCAGCTTATAGGTCAGCATCCCTTCCATGGACTGCCACATGAACACCCAATGGACCATATAGAGAAGTTTGAAGACTTGGCTACAAGTGTTAAACCCAATGGAGTCACCAATGACTTCTTGTTCTGCAAGCTCTTCCCACACTCTTTGGAAGGTGATGCAGCACATTGGCTTAAACTTCTGGAGCCTGACTCTTTGACCACATGGGAAGACACCAAATCTGCCTTCCTCAACAACTTTTATGATGATGCAAGATCAGAGGAGTTGAGGACAAAAATTGCCACCTTCTCCCAAGGTCTAGCTGAAGCTTTCAAAGCAGTCTGGGTAAGATTCAAACTGTACCAAAGGGATTGCCCACACCATGGGTTCAATGAGGTGCAGCTGCTGGGAATCTTCCTCAGAGGTGTTGATTGGAAGTACCAGATGGCTCTGGATGCAGCAAGCAATGGGAACTTCAACAGTAGAGTCCCAGCGGATGCCATCAATCTGATAAAGAACCTAGCTTCCAGCAACAGCATAAAGAATGCTGATTTTGAGAGATAAAAAAACGTTTGGGGTGCAGGAAGTAATCAGTTTGTTCCTGAGATGAAGGCCAAGCTGGATTCTGTGCATAATCTCCTGGTGAGGAAGAAGTCTGTTCAGTTTGCTGCTGAAGTTGAAACATTTGAACCAGCTGAAGAGTTTGAAGAAGAAGATGTCAACTACATCAATGGAGCTGGTTTCCAAGGTCAGAGGTACAACAATCAGCAGGGAAACAGAGGGTTCAGTGGAAATATGTAGAGAAAAAACTTCAGGGAAACCAGAGTTCTACTGGCTACACTCCCAAGCCTCAGTTTCAGAAACCTAAGTACCAGAAGCCATACCAGAACAGCAACTTCAACAGGAACTATGGTTCCTCATCTTATCAGCCTGCACCAGCACCATCAGCTTCAAGCAAGATGGAAGCCATGCTTGAGCAGTTGCTAGAAGGTCAGCAGAAGATTACAGTTGACTTCAATGGCAAGATTGACGCCCTGTATCAAGATTTGAAAGGGAAAATCGAAGCTCTGAACAATCATGTGAAGACATTGGATACTCAAGTGGATCAAACTGCTGGGGCTATGAAAAGGCCGGATGGATTCCTTCCAGGAAGGATAGACACCAACCCAAGATACTCTGTTAATGCCACCACGCTGAGGAGTGGAAAGAATCTGCAACCAGTGCAGAAGAAGGGCTTTAGTGCGGAAGATTTCGAGCAACTGCAGGAGTTTGAAGATGAGGATTTTGAAAATTTTGAAGGATGTCAATCGACACCAACCCCTCAGTGTCGATCGACACCAGAAGAAATTTGAGACTCCTCAACTCGAGGCGAACAGATATCGACCGAGGTCGACAAGCAGCTCGACACCCGATCGACACCACTCTCAGGAGCCAGTGTCGATCGACACCCACCCCATGGTGTCGATCGACGCCCACCACAGAAGCAAACTCCGAGTTCTCAGACTCCAGAAGTGCAGCAGAAAGGGTCTATAAGCCAAAGATGCCTTATCCAAGGAACCAGAAGAAGTCTAAACATGAACTGGAGGATGCTAGAATCAAAGCTATCATGGATAAGCTTGTGGTGGAGATCCCTTTGATAGATGCTATAAGGACTACTCCTGTGATAAAGAGGTATGTGAAAAGGATGATGACCAAGAATCTGGGGCTAGAGCAAGGAACAATGCTGATTTCAGAACAAGTGAGTGCAGTGATTCAGAATAAGATACCAGAGAAGCTGACTAATCCTGGGAGTTTTGTTCTGGATTGCACCATCTTTTCTGAAAGGTTTGAGAGGTCATTATGTGATCTGGGGTCAAGTGTCAACCTGATGCCTCATTCAGTTGTTGTCAGCTTGGGTATGACTGATTTCCAGCCAACCAGGATATCTCTTATCTTAGAATATAGGTCTATAAGGATTCCTGAAGGCATTTTAGAAGATGTACCAGTCAAAGTGAGAGATTGTGTGATTCCCACAGACTTTGTGGTTCTGGCTTATGGCGAAGAACCAAAGGATCCATTTATTTTGGGAAGGCCATTTCTGGCTACTGCAGGAGCCATTATTGATGTCAGAAAAGAGAGAATTGCTTTGAATGTGGGCGATTTGGTGTTGGATTTTGACATGGACAAGTTGATGCAGAGGCCAACAATAGATGGCCACACATTCTATGTAGACTCCCTCACCAGTCATGCAGAAGAGATCTTCCAAGAGATGCATCCTGCAGACCCTTTGGAGAGGGCATTGACAGTTTCTGTAGAATCAACAGAGCATCTAGACAACATTGCTGCTGCCTATGTCAGGATGATGGATGCAAACGAGTAGGTCATGCAGCTGGTTGCACAACAAGAGCTGGTTGGGACATCTGTAAAAGCAGCAAAGTTAGGCGATTGGAGTGAAGAAAAAGCTCCCAAAATCGAACTCAAACAGCTTCCTGCAGGTCTAAGGTATGCTTTTCTAGGACCTAACTCTACATATCCTGTTACAGTTAGTGCTACCTTAAACAATGCAGAGCTCACTTTACTGCTAAACAAGCTGCGCACTTTTCGCAAGGCTCTTGGCTATTCTCTTGATGACATTTCAGGTATCTTTCCAGAGTTATGCATGCACAGGATACATCTTGAGGATGAGTCGAAGTCGTCAATTGAGCACCAGATGAGGCTGAATCCGAACTTGCAAGATATAGTGAAGAAGGAAATCATGAAGCTTCTGGCTGTTGGGATCATTAATTCGATTTCAGACAGCACTTGGGTCAGTCCAGTGTATGTGGTTCCCAAGAAGGGAGGAGTAACAGTGGTGAAAAATGAGAAGAATGAGCTGATTCCCATAAGGACCATCACTGGGCACAGGATGTGTACAGGAAGCTCAACGCTGCTACAAAGAAGGATCATTTCCCATCCAAATAGCATTCTGCGATATGCAAATGTACCATAAGGACAAGTAAATGTAGTCTTCTCCTGGTCATATGGCTGGATGAGGATCTGAAAGAAGCCAGAGTAACCATCCAAGATGATGCTCAAAAGAACTATGCAACTACAGAGAAGGAATTGTTGGCTGTAGTATTTGCATTTGAGAAGTTCAGACAGTACTTGGTTGGGTCTAAGGTAATTGTGCACACTGATCATTCTACTCTCAAGTTCTTGATGCAGAAGAAAGATGCAAAACCAAGAATGCTAAGATGGATTTTGCTGCTGCAAGAATTTGACATTGAGATAAGGGACAAGAATGGGGTTGAGAATGGAGTAACAGACCATCTCTCCAGAATTAGGATTGAAGACAACGTCTCCATTGATGATTTCCTGCCAGAGGAGAACATATGTCTCATTGAGGCAAGATTGCAGACTTCAGATGCGGATGAACTGCAGTTTTCTCAAACTGCAGACAGGGTGTCGATCGACACCCACCACTTGGTGTCGATCGACACCAATCTCGACGCGAGCCATAATCGAGCAGGATCGACATGGCCCTCGTCACCAAGTCGATACAGACTTGCTGTCGATCGACACACCCCAACTGGTGTCGATCGACACCAGTCCCGAACTGCAGTTCTGCTTCATCAGATCCTGCGTGATGTTTTCTCTCAGCCTATCTTCACAGTTGCAACCTCTTCTAGGCCTTGGTATGCTGATATTGCCAACAACCCAGCTGCAGATGAGGTTCATGACACTCTCAAAGGGTATGAGAAGAAGAAATTCATGAGGGAACTAAGGAGATATTACTGGGATGAGCCATACTTGTAATAACACTGCTCAGATGAAATCTACAGAAGATGTCTTGCAAAAGCTGAAGTTCAGAATGTCCTATTCCACTGTCATGGTTCTGAGTATGCAGGACATTTTGCTACTTTCAAGACTGTCTCCAAGGTTCTACAGACAGGTTTCTGGTGGCCTTCAATGTTCAAGGATGCTCAAACATTCATCTCACAGTGTGATGTTTGCCAAAGGAGGGGGAAGATCAGTAAAAGACATGAGATGCCACAAAACTTCATACTTGAAGTTGAAGTCTTTGACTGCTAGGGTATTGATTTCATGGGACCCTTTCCTTCATCTTATAGGAACAAGTACATCCTGGTTGCAGTGGATTATGTCTCCAAATGGGTGGAAGCAATTGCCAGTCCACACAATGATGCTGCAGTGGTCCTGAAACTGTTCAAAACCATCATTTTTCCTAGGTTTGGAGTGCCACGGATTGTGATCAGTAATGGTGGGAAACACTTTATCGATAGAGTGTTTTGAGAAGCTGCTGCAGAAGTATGGAGTTCATCACAAGGTTGCTACACCTTATCACCCTCAGACAAGTAGTCAGGTTGAAGTTTCCAACAGGCAAATCAAGGAAATCCTGGAGAAGACAGTAGGGAAGACAAAAAAGGATTGGTCTGCCAAGTTAGATGATGCACTTTGGGCCTACAGGACAGCATTCAAGACACCACTTGGCGCCACACCACTCCATCTGCTTTATGGGAAAGCATGTCACCTTCTAGTGGAGCTTGAACACAAGGCAAATTAACTTTGACTGGAAATCTGCAGTAGAGAGGCGCCAGATACAGTCCAATGAGTTAGATAAAATCAGGTATCATGCATATGAGAACTCAAAGCTGTACAAGGAGAGGACTAAAGCCTACCATGACAAGAAGATCCTTGCCAGACACTTTGAACCAAATGACCAAGTACTTTTGTATAACTCACGTTTACAATTATTTCCTGGAAAATTGCGTTCTCGTTGGTCATGTCCCATCACAGTCAAGGAAGTCAGGCCATATGGCGCAATTGTTCTGTCAACTCCAGATGGCAGGGAGTTTGTTGTCAATGGGCAAAGGGTGAAACATTACTGGGCGCAAGCCGCGATTCCCAAAGGACAGATTGTACCTTTGGCAGATGCACCCACAACCTGATCTTGAGGACAGTCAAGCTAATGACGTTAAACGAGCGCTTGGTGGGAGGCAACCCACTGGTAAGTGTACAGCGGAATCTTGTGTTCTTTCTGAATATCCAACTCATTCATCTGATCTGCAAGGTATGACACTCGAAATTCTACATTTTCAGTTTGTCCCCAAGGTTTGAAACTTCCGATTTGACCTGTTTAGCTTGATTTAGGACTTGAATCATGCTTCTCTAGGTTGTTTAGGAGGAATTCGACCTTGCCCTTAGTTATTATAGCTTGTTTTGCAAAATTTTGAAAATTTCGGATTGATGATTAATTTTGCAAAAATAGGTCCGAATTTAGGGTTTTAGACTGGAATTGTTTGTGATTAGTGATCACTAAGTTGCTGGTTAGGTTCGCCATAGATGATATAGGCCAGATTTTGAATTTTTGAAATTTCGATTTTTGGCCTGATTTTGGGAATTTTTATGTTCTTGGTTTTCTGAGTGCAGATGGCTCCACGAAACAGCAAGATCACGCACTGAAACCGTAGAATCCTCTAACCTAGCAGCTGCTGTACCAACTCTTCCTCCATGGCCTTGGAGAGAGGGGTTAAGGATCCCGATGGAGAGGGTTTTGGAGGATACTCCGGCGAAGGAGGTGGCGAAACGCGATTGCATCTTCCTGGACATCAGAGAGGAGTGGGACGATTATGACACATTGTTCTACAATGCCCGGCTCAAGATGGACTTTGCGCCAACACGGTTTGCAGATGAGGCTACACTTCGCCGCCTCGGGCTCAAGGAGGAGGCTCTGCGAGTGCTACAGAAGATTGGTTTGGGTACCATGGCGACCAAGCAGTACGAGTTTTACCCAGAGTTAGTGCGCCAGTTCATTGCCACGGCGAGGGTGTATTAAACCAATGACATCGTGAGGAGAGCAGATGATGGCACTCTCACATTCCTCATCAGAGGCGTCAGGTACAGGATCATATTCCCTGAGCTTTGTACCATCTTCGGGTTCGATCCGGAGCGCACTGGCGTCTCTCTCCCGACGCTAATTCCTGACCTGCAGAGTTTCTGGTCCCGTTTCGGGAATGGGATGTATGATTCCAAGAGGTCTACTTAGACTGATGTGCGCCATCTGTTGCTGCGCTACCTGGTCCGCCTTTTCTCCACTACCCTCTTGTGCAAGTCTGAGCCCGGGAAGATGAGAGTTTCTGAACTGACTCTCCTGTATCACGGCATTGAGGATGTGTTGACAGAGGAGTATCCGGTTGACAGCGATGTCAACATGGGAGCCATTTTTGCCCATCACTTGGTATCACTGAAGACCAAGGCGTTCACTGGAGCTCGGGGCAAGCCCGAGAGTATTGGCAGTCACCTCACTCCCATCTTCCGCTACTGCTGTATCGACTCTTTGACTTGCAGAGTGTTGTCTGAGCACCACCTCATAGACATGGATTACTTGAGGAGGACACACTGGATCGCAGGAGATGAGCCGCTATGGAGCGTCGTTAGTCACACTGGCCAGCGATGCCTTATTCCGCTACCACAGACTGCTCTCACTACACTGTAGATAGACTCCCTCAGCTAACAGCCTGATGCTACATTACTACGATCCGCACCAGCTACTAGGCACCGAGGAGGATCTTCCCGAGCTACTGCTTCTGCTTCTGAGGATGCACCTGTTGAGGGCCATGCTGGAGGTTCCTCTCGTCGAGTGAGTGCACCACGGACGCTGCCTCCGCCGATTGGTCGACATGAGCTTCCACCGACTCCCGACATTCCGATGGAGCAGGCTACTTTTCAGCGTTATGTGGTGCAAAGTATTCAGGCGTTGTGGAACGCCGTCTCGATGATTTCTAACTGCGGTTGGTTTCGCCCACACTCACCTGATACTGAGGATGAGGATTAGTTCCTCTAGCTATCCTGGTCACTTTTTCTTTTCCCTTTGTTCTTTTTCATTTTCTCTTGAGTCAGATTTTATGTCTTTGTCTTGAGTCAGTTTGTCAGCTTTGATTATGTTTTGAAATTTCTTTGAACTGATGAGATTATGGATTATGTTGTCGCTTTTAATTGTTTGCTTGAGTGTTCCTAACAGTCTTGACTTGGGAGACCTTCAGCTAACAATCTAACTTGCAACAAGTACACATGTTTGGGGCATCCCATTCTGTTTTTGGACAGGGTGTCGATCAACACCAACCATATGGTGTCGATCGACACCACGCACAATCACATGTACCACTTTCTCATCTCTGTACAAACCGTTTCATTGCCTCTTTTTACCAACTTCTTGCTTGATAATACTGGGGAGAGTGTTGTTTAAGTCTGGGGGGAGATCGTTGCTGACATTGTGTACATTGTTTTGTATTTATAGAGTCTCAGAGTTGAGTAAAAACCTGTTTTATTGAGTCAAAATTTATGGAAATTGTCAGTTATTCTTGGAACAAACCACAAAACATTGATGCTTATATGAACCATTGCCACAGTTGTTGATTGCAAGTCTTACTAAGTTGAAAGTCATAGGTAGATCTGTCTAGCAATGAACGTTTAGGTTCTTAGAGAATCTGGAAAATTTGCTGTTAGCTCCACTTAAATGAACTTAAAACTTCTTATCTTGGTGCTTGATTCTCTTTGATCTTGATTCTCTCTTCTAACACTGACAAGTATGTTAAAACACAGTTTCTCTTTGATCTTCCCTGATAGAGCTTTAAAAGTTTAAGTCAAAAGAATGGTGCATTCATGACTCTGTCTCCTCACAAGGAACAACAGTAATGAACACACTCAAGAACCTGTCTCCTCACAAGGAACACAAGTATTGAGTAGCACCAATTCTTAGACTGTAAAAGAATAAGAAAGAGCTGAAAAAAAAATATATATCAGAAAGAAAAGATCAAGGGAAGACAAATAGGAGAACTGTGTTGAGACTGCTTTGTTCAGTTGTTTAGGAAGGGAAAAGAATCTATAAGTGATAGAGATGATAAAACCTTGATGAGATATCACTTTGATAGAAATAAGGAGTTTAACAGTAGATATTTCGGATTTCTTGAAGGAGCATGAACTCGATTTGAAAGATTTGCTAAGCCTGTGATGATTAGACTGAAATTTGATCATGTGTTGAGTCTGTGGTATGTGGATTCGAAAGTGTTAATCAATGTGGTATTCCTGATGTCTGACTGACTTTTTCTGTGTTTTCAAACCTCTACTCTTGGCTGTGTCTGATGTTTGTGGGGGGGGGGGGGGGGGGTTGATATATCATGGTTTTTGCTGGTTTTTGACCATGATATAAGTCTTGTTTATAGAGTCTTTTTCGTATTTTTCGAGTCCTATAGAGTCTTTGCAGGTCTAGGTACAAATGGAGCATAATTTTAAATTTTGAAACCTTTTCGAGCTATTCTGAAGTTGATACTGAAACGACCAAGTCGGAGGGCATTAAGAAGCAGGGTGTCGATCGACACCCACTACTTGGTGTCGATCGACACCGGTCGTAGTCGCGAAGAAGCATAAAAACTCATTGGAAGAAATTGCACATTGGTTCAGAAGTTTCCCACTATTTGCAGTTTTGCCCCAGTTCGTGTTTAGACTTGTATTTAGGTTTTCTAAGCCATTGTTAGGCACACATTTTGATTATCATTGAGACTAAGAGAGAGATTAGATTGAGAGCTTTTGAGGAGACAAATCCATACTCTGTAGAGAAGAATTTCGAACCCCTTCATCTTTTACTCTATTTTCTTAATGCAATTTTATTCAGTCATGATTTGTGTTTCACTTGCTATGTCTGAGTAATCTGCTAGTTAGATTTTGGGTTATTCAAAGGTTGATAATAAATTGTTAGAACTACAAAACTGGAAGGATAAATCATTTGGTTCTTCATCTAGATTGCTTTAACACTGGTTTTAAGATTGATCACCAAGAAATCAGATCTTAGGTTGTTTAATAGATGTGGAAACATTGTTAATCACCAGAACTATCTTAGATGAGCAAAATAACTAGTTGCAAAGGAATTTGGATTAGTGATTTTGTGAACATATCGAACCTGATCTATAATGCATGTTTCGGTTGTTAGAATTTGCAAAAGGATTTGGAATTCTAGAATCTGATCATAGTTAATCTCTGCAACGAAAGTCGATTGGTTTTACACTAGTGTTTCGAGTTCTACAACAGGTTTAATAAATATTTCTTTCAGTCCGTAGTCTGCGACTTATGTCAACCTGCAAATTTCCCATTGCCTAGCGTCTTGGCTTTATTGTTTTTAAGAACCTACAATCTGCCCCTGACATCATTGCTTTCGTAGTTATTTTGATTTCATTTCATTATTGACTGCTTAGCTTTATTTGAATCTAAAATCTGTTGAGTGATAGCCTTAAGTCCTTGTGGATTCGATCCCTAAGTACAACAGTGATCTCTTAATTTGAGAGAGTAGCTCTAAGGGTTAATTTGAGCATATCAGATGCAATGACTCATGATTATCTAAACACCATTTTCAAGCATTGAACTTCATTCAGTAATTTCATCAAACACTTGGTGTGCATGTGAAAACCTAAAATCAACTTCTCCAACAAAGAGGTGCTAAGCATTAAGCAAAATCATATAAGAAAGGGAATGAGAAAATCTAAGCCCTAATCAACCTAAAAAATCACTAAAATCACCCCATCTGCCCTAATCTCAAACCTAAAGCAAACTACTCACTAATCATGGTGAAAACCATCAAATCTATGAAGAAAAGATAGTTAATCACGATTAGGAAGACAAAAGATTAAGGGAAATGCAAACTTTTATTGAAATAAACAGAGATTCAAATTACAAAATCGAAAAGCTCAAACAAAGAAGAAGAGACTGCTGGGTAAAGAGTTGTTCCCAGAAATTAGGGATTTTAATTATTTATAGGAGTCTAAGCGAAAATGGAAAAATTTTAAATAAATGGTCTTCAGTCTGGGTTTACATCGATCAGTTGCATCGATCAGTGCTTGATCGATGTGAATCCTATCGATGGGCTTCTGCTGGTCGATGCAGGTTGAGCGGTTTCATGAAAATTGCGATATCTGTTGAACGGCATATAAGTATGACCTGAAACCAAGTCCTTCTGATAGCTAACTCATGTGGCTACAACTTTAATGAAGATTTAAGATTATGAATAGAGACGGAGGCTACTCGTCCGAGTTGATCTTCAAGTTGGTCAAGATCAGCGGTAAAAACTCCAGATGGACATGTGATCACTTTATTCGCCGTACCTATTCAACCACTGATGGGAATGACTCAAAACTAAAACCAAAAGAAATCTAACTCAAGTGGCTAGTTGATGAAGGATGCCGAAGCCAAATCGGAATGAACCTCATCTGAGCTGATCTTCAGTCGATGTGAATCACATCGGTCACCAACTGATCGTTTTAATTGATCGAAATTAATCTGCTGGGTTTACAACGATCAGTGTTTGATCGATTCTCTTGACCGAAATTAATCCGCTGGGTTTACAATGATCAGTGTTTGATCGACGCTCTTGACCGAAAATCTTGTATCGATCACCCCTTGATCGATGTCCCCTGTGCTCTGACCGAAAAGGGTTGAGCGGTTTCACGAAAACTCCTGTAACTTTCTAACCGCTGATGGGAATGACCTGAAACCAACTCCAGACGCAATCTAACTCACGAGGCTACAACATTGGTGAAGACTAGTGAAGCTGAATCGGGTTGGAAATGCTTTGTCCGAGCCAGGTTTGTCAGGTGAAGTTTTTGGCCGCTTCAACAAGGTGCACCTTCTTCTTGACTCTTTTCATGTCTTGTGCTGCACCCACCATCATCTCCCATTCTCCTTGTAGCTTTAGGAGTACCTATAAATATCTTTTATGATAAGAAAATGCAAACTACATCCTAAATGCAACATAAGTCTAAAAGGAGAAGAAAATGGGACAAATGATAAGGAAAACATGCAAAAGAGAACCAAAACATGCACTAAATGCAAGCCTAAATGATGTAAATACAAGAGATATCAGTGATTTGGCAATATAGGATTGATAGATTGTCATAATGCTTGCTGCTTGTCATTTCAGTAATGAGAAGTAGTTCTTTATTTGATGATTAGTAAAGATATTAGTGCCAAGAGATTGGATTAGACATATAAATGAATCCTATGCATAAGGAATAACATTGTGTGAGTTTCTAAGCATCATAGGTTGAGTTGAGAGTTCCCTAGCACCAATTATCCCATCTCAAGTCTTGTCTTTCCTCTGGTTTAGTTCATTTCTAGTCTGCTCTGTTTTTTCTTATGCTTTCGTTGTTTTGCTTGCTGTTCACTCTTAGTTTGGTGTTTTCTTCAGTTCTTTTTAATCATTTAGGTTGTTAGATATTTAAACGCTATGTATCTACTTGAATTAGGAGCTCTATTGCATTCCTACTTGCTTCAATCGTCCCCTTTTGGATTGATAAACTCAATACTACAATGACTAATGTAGGTTGAGGATTGAGATAGGAAAAAAACCTACATCAATTTGGCACCGTTGCCAATAGGGGAGTGTTTTGTTCAGTAGAATTTGTAGAGATCCTGAGATCTAGCTTTCTTATTTTCGTTTTTGGTTACTGATTTCTCTTTTGGTCTAGAATTTCTTTTGTAGGTACCAACACACTTGCTCTTAAGTCTCTACAACTACAACTGAGGTTCAAGGTCAAGGATTTTGGGTTTGCAGCAGTAGAAATCAGTTGTTGAAGCATGGAGGAACATCAGTATGCTGCTGGGTTTTGGTTGCAAGGTCCACAAGGTCCACAAGATCCACAACGTCTTCAAGGGATCCAAGGCTTGCAAGGACAGCAAGGTCCACATGGTTTACAAGGAGCTTGGGTTCAAAGACCATTGAGACATATATGTGCTGCAGATATACCATCAAGCTATGCTTCAAGGTAATGAATTCTTTCACCTTTGGAGACTAACAACTTTGAGATAAAAAGCAGCATGATTTTTATGATTCAAGAGAGGAAGTTCTTTTGATTACCTAACCAAATACCCTTTTGAGCACTTAGATCACTTTGAGAGATTTTGTGCTTTAACAAAGCTTGGTGGAGTTTCAGATAATGGTTTCAATCTCAGATATTCCCCTTCCCTCTTGGTGATAAAGCTTTAATGTGGGAAAAGTCTTTAGCACAAGGCAGCATCACCACTTGGGAATAATGCATAGGTGCTTTCTTAACCAAGTTCATCTCTCCCTCAAAAACAGCCAAATTCAGGAATGAGATCTCCAATTTCAAGAAATGGTCAAATGAGAGCTTTGGAGATATTTGGGAAAGATTTAGAGGCTTCACTCAACAATGCCCTTATCATGGTTATACCAAGGAAATGCTTCTCTTCACTCTCTATAGAGGCGTTTTACCAAAAATAAGAATCGTTCTAGATACAGCTAGTAATGGCTACTTTCTTGGCAAATATGTTGATGAAATATGGACATTAGTAGGGAATATGACGCTCAGTAATTGGGATTATGTGGATGAATTTGAGCAATATGCAAACGCGGCTGAAGAGAATTATGAAACAGCAATGCAGGCTTTGCAGGAAAAGGTAGATATGTTGTTTAACGGAGCCACCAAACCTCTTAAAACTGTTGATACACATAGCCATTACAGTCAAAGCTGTTCAGATCCAAGAGGATCAAACAATAAGACAAGACTATGATGTTTGTCACCAACAGTCCAATGGAGGATCTTACATGCAACAACATCAAGGCTCTTCTTCTCAAGCAGTTGGCGCTAACAACTCTCAGCTTTCCCAAGATTCAGACATAAAGAACCTTCTGCTCAGATGCAACAACTCCAATCTGCATAAATTCGAAGTAGTATGGCTGCCATTCAAAGCAATATAGCAGAAGTTTAGAAAAGCATGACAGCTGATATCAAAGGGAGTATTGAATCTTTGATTCAGAGACTAAGTAAGCAAGAGAGTCTTACCCAATCATCTCACTCTTCACACCTATAAGAAAGTGTCAAAGCTATCACCATAAGAAGTGGGAAACAACTTCCTCCAAGGGTAATACCTTCTCAACCCAATGTGGACATTGAGGAACAAGAAGATGGGGTAGTGGTCAAAGATACTGAAGAAGCTAAAGAAGATGAAGTGGTTGAAGCTGAAAAAGGTTCAGAGAACACCAAAGCCAAAGAATTGGTTAATGAGAAACCAAGATAAGCACCTAAGGAGTTAGTGAAAGAAGCAAGATACATTCCCCCACCAGCCTACAATACCATTTCCTGGAAGGTTTAAGAAGCAACTCATTGTTAAGTATAAAGGTCTCTTTGATGAGCAGATGAAGAAGATTCAGCTCACTCTGCTTTTGCTAGATGCTTTTGTCTTGGTTCCACCTTATCAGAAATTCTTGAAAGATGCTGTTGTTGAGAGAACAAAGGATTTTCAAGGGATGGTAGTATTAACACATGAGTGCAGCGCTATCATTCAACAACAAAGGATGAATCCTAACAAGCTCAGTGACCCAAGAAGTTTTACTTGGCCTTTCTCTATAGGACCACTACTGTTTGAGAAATGCTTGTGTGATTTAGGAGTAAGTGTAAGCGTAATGCCCTACTCTATAGCATGGGGCCTTGGGTTAACTGAATTTAAAGATTCTTGAATCTCCTTGGTATTGGCTGATAGTTCAGTGAGACTTCCCAAGGGACTACTTGAGAATGTGCCAATCACAATAGGGAATGTGGAGATCCCAACTGACTTTGTGGCCTTATAGATGGATGAGGAGCCGAAAGACCCTCTCATACTAGGAAGACCCTTCTTAGCCACAACAGGAGCAGTTATAAATGTCAAGAAAGGGAATATTGAGTTGCAATTGGGAAAAGATATCTCCCTCAAGTTCTACATCAAGCAGATCATGTAACAGCCTACTATAGAAGGTCAAGTGTTCAAGATAGAGATCTTAGAAAGGCTGCATGATGAGCTTCAAGAGGAGTTTTGTTTTGATGACATACTCCAAGTGGCTTTGACAAAGGAGAATGGGGAAGATGGTTACTTGGATAAGGAAAGCTTGGGTTATAAGCTAAGGCTAGACTCTCACAAGGTCTTGGAAGAAGAGGAACCATTTGAGAAGCTAGAATACACAAGGAAAAAAGTGCTCTCAGTTCAAGAAGCTGGTTTTCCAAGCAATGAAGTTGGCGCCAAGGAGCAGAGCAGCTTAGGTGAGGACTGGTGTGAGCTCAAAGCACCCAAAGTGGAGCTTAAACCGCTTTCTAAAGGGCTAAAGTATATCTTCTTAGGCTCTAATTCTACTTATCCTGTAATTAGCAATGATAAACTCAGTGATGATGAGATCCTTGCTCTTGTCAAAGTGTTATAGAGGTTGAGGAGAGCCATTGGGTAATCACTAGATGATATCCAAGGCATTTCTCCTAACCTTTGCACTTATAGGATCCATCTAGAGGATGAGAAGAGAACTTTGGTTGAACCTCAAAGGAGATTGAATCCTAAACTGAATGAAGTAGTAAAAAAGTAATCTTAAAGTTTGCTTGAAGCTGGTGTGATTTATCCTATCTCAGACAGCACATGGGTCTCACCAGTCCATGTGGTGCCTAAGAAAGGAGGAATCACTGTGGTAAAAAACAAAAATGATGAGTTCCCACTAGAACTATAACCGGTCATAAGATGTGCATATATTACAGAAAACTGAATTCTGCTTCTAGGAAAGATAACTTCTCTTTGCTATTCATAGACCAAATGTTAGAAAGATTAGCAAATCATAAGTATTATTGCTTCTTAGATGGCTATAGTGGTTTCTTCCAGACCCTAATTCACCCAAATGATCAGGAAAAAATCACATTCACATGTCCTTATGGCACTTTTGCTTATAGAAGAATGCCATTTGGACTGTGCAATGCCCCAACAACTTTTCAGAGGTGTATGATCTACAAATTTTCTGATTTACTTGAGGAGATGGTGGTGGAGGTATTCATAAATAAATTTAGTGTCTATGGATCCTCCTTTGGTGTCTGCTTGTCCAATCTTTCTCAGGTTTTACAGAGATGTGAAGACACTAAGCTGGTTCTGAATTGAGAGAAATGCCATTTCATGCTTCAAGAAGGCATAGTTTTTGGTCACAAGATTTCAGAAAAGGGGATAGAAGTGGACAAGGCCAAGATAGATGTGATGCTGCACTTAGAGCCTCCAAATTCAGTCAAGGGAATCAGAAGCTTCTTGGGGCGTGCTGGTTTCTATAGGAGGTTCATCAAGGACTTCTCAAAGATAGCAAGACCATTCACAAGGCTTCTATGCAAGGAGACAGAATTTGTCTTTGATGAAGACTTCTTACAAGCTTTTCAACCCTCAAAGGAGCCTTAGTGAGTGCGCCCATAGTGCAACCACCAAACTGGGATCTCCCCTTCGAGATCATGTGTGATGCAAGTGACTTTGCAGTTGGAGCAGTTTTGGGTCAAAGGGTAGACAAGAAGCTTTTTGTTATCTACTATACCAGCAGAAAAATGGATGAAGCTCAAATAAGATATGCTACAACAGAAAAGGAGCTCCTAGCCGTCGTCTTTGCATTTGAAAAGTTCAGGAGCTACTTAGTGGGGTCTAAGGTTATAGTCTACACTTGTCATGCTGCACTAAAGCACATCTAAGCCAAGAAAGACACCAAGCCAAGACTCTTTAGATGGATCCTCCTCTTACAAGAGTTTGACATGGAGATTGTAGATAAGAGAGACATTGAAAATGGTGTAGCTGTTCACCTTTCTAGACTGAGAATAGATGATTTTGTCCCAATCAATGATACTCTACTAGAGGAGCAGGTGCATGCTTTAGGAGTGAAGACAGCTGAAGTGATGAGCTTAGAAGAGAACAAACTTCCTTGGTATGCTGACTTTGTGAACTATTTGGATATCGGCCAGAAACCACTGAACCTTAATTCACATCAGAAAAGCAAATTCTTAAGAGATGTCTCTCACTACTATTGGGATAAACCTTATCTCTAGAAGAAAGGGAATGATATATTAGCCAGAAGATGCATAGCTGAGGAAGAGGTTCAAGATATTATACATCATTGCCATGGTTCAGCCTATGGGGGTCACTTTGCAACCTTCAAGACAGCCTCGAAAGTACTTCAAGCTGGCTTTTGGTGGCCTTGTCTGTTCAAGAACGCCAGGCTTACATCTCCTCCTATGATGCATGCCAATTGAAGGGAAGCATCTCCAAGAGAGATGAGATGCATCTAAACACTATTCTTGAAGTGGATCTGTTTGATATATGGGGGATTGACTTTGTGGGACCTTACCCTTTATCCTATGGGAATAAATACACCCTTGTTGCTGTATACTATGTCTCAAAGTGGGTTGAAGCCATTGCCACTCCAATAAATGATGCTAGAGTTGTGCTGAAGCTTTTCAAGACAATCATCTTCGAGAGGTTTTGAGTTCCAAGATGTGTTATAAGTGATGGAGGGAGTCACTTCATCAACACGGTCTTTGAGAGTTTGTTAAGTAAAAATGGTGTTAACGATAAGGTTGCCACTCCTTAAAATCCACAAACAAGTGGTCATGTGGAGGTGCCTAACAGGGAGATCAAAGCCATCTTAGAGAAGACATTTGGTGTTACAAGAAAGGACAAAAGCTTTTCATGACAATAGGATAAGACCGAAGGACTTCAAGGCTGGATATCAGGTGCTGTTGTTCAACTCAAGGCTGATGTTGTTTCCTGGAAAGGAGAAGTCAAGGTGGTCATGACAATTCAAGCACAAGTAGGTGTTGCCATATGGAGCTGTGACTTTGTTTGACAAGGATGGAGGAGACTTCACAGTGAATGCGCACAGGCTGATGTCATACATGGCAAGTGAGTCCCTTAGAGATGATGTAGACATCAACCTTGAAGATCCTCCACAAGAGTGATCAACCAAGGAAAGTCAAGCTAAGGACGTTAACCAAGTACACTTGGGAGGTATTCCCATGTTCTGCTTGTACATATTAATGCATTTTATGTTTGTGTTTGTGTTTTTCTTTTGATCCTAAGGGCAAGTGGAGTTTTATGCAAGTGGTCAACTGAATGTGTGCATGTTCTAGCCAGCATCGATGAGGAGCATCGAGAAGTGGAGATCGATGTCAACTGAGCAAGACCACATCGATCACTTACATCGATCAGGAGTTATCGATGTAACCAAACCGAGAGTTTAGGGATCTACATCGAGCAGCAGCATCGATCAAGGATTGCTTGATGTGCCTACGTAGCTGATCCATATACCCAAGTAGCTGATCCTCATCATTATAGGACAGTTAACCACACCTTAACCCAATCCTTATTTCTGAACTTAAACATTATTGTGAGAGTTGTGAGGCCTTGAATTGCATTATATTCGATCATATCTTGGCAAAAAGTATTAGGAATAAGGCTGGCAAGGAGAAGCTCTCTTTTAGACACCAACTTTCATCTTGACCTTGGTATTAGGTTAAGTGCTTTGGGAAAAGGGTAGTATAAGTGGTATGAGTTTTATTGTTTTTACCCTTTGGAAGAAGAAGAAGAAGTATGCGGTTGGTAGTATTTAGGAAAACATGCTGAATTTGTGGTCAAGTACAAGGAAGAAAAGCTCTAAGTTTTAAAGAGAAAGAAGGTGCCAACAACAACAAAGCTTACAAAGGTAATCCAAAAAGGAGAAATCAGACTAAGCAACCCACCAAAAGTGAAGTAAAATGGCGCCAATTATACAACAAAGAAGAGCAAGTTCCAACAAAGAATCAACCACTCAAGCAAAAAGAAGAAGGAGTTTCCCCCAAACATGAATGAAGAAAAGATCAAGTGCTTTAAGAAGGGGTAGATCTAGGGGATTCACTTTGTGTTTAGAAGTCTTTAGGATTCATCTTTGGGTTAAGGGTACAAGAAAACTTTGACTGGCATGCAAAAATGTGCTTTTACCTTTAGCATTTGGCCTAAGATAGAATCATTTCATTGAAATATCCCTTGTGTCTTTGAACCCTTTTCTGAATGATATCATTTTCATCTTATGACCATGTCCCTTTAACCAAATGTGCTCACTTGATTTGCATAAACTTGATCCACTGGTTACTAATTAATGAATGTTAAAGAGTTGATTGGTTTGAATGCTTGTGTAGACTAAGCTAGACTGCATTGTTTGCTATGATAGGTTTGGCTAAAGCTTTTAGAGTAGAACAATCTCTTTGCATCTTAGAACCTAAAACTTGGGCATTGATTCAATTTTTCCATTGGTATGCTGACCCGCAGCGAGGCAGAGATGACTAAAGGTCTTGAAGAGCCTGAAATTTAGTTTTGAGCTCCCACTTTCAAACCTCACTCTCCCATTTGTTCTTATTTGCTTGAGGACAAACAAAAGGCAAGTGTGGGGGTGTTGATATCTCTTGCATTTACATCATTTAGGCTTTCATTTAATTCACGTTTTGGTTTCCTTTTGCATGTTTTCCTTCTCTTTAGTCACATTTTCCTTTCCTTTTGGACTTAGGTTGCATTAAGGTTGTAGTTTGCATTCTCCATGCGTTAAGGATGTTTTTAGGTACCTAAGGAGCTAGTTGGAGCAAGGAGGAAGCATGGGGTTGATTCAAGGAGTTGCATATGCTAAGGAGGAGCAAAAGGAGCCAAGGAAGATGGTTTTTTGTGCAGCATCGATCAAGGCACAAACTGTATCGATCAGGAGTGATCGATACAAAGCAGCAGAGAAGATGGTGAATCACATCGGTCACTCGCATCGATCACCAGCATCCACCAAGACTGATCAATGTAAACGGGTAGAAGCTTTGAAGATGCACATTGATCACGAGCTCATCGATGTCAAGCACTAAGGACCAGAGAAGCACATCAATCAGCTACATCGAGCAGACCTGGCCGATGTCATCTACATTGATCACATATGATCGATGTTGACCCAGACTGAAGACATTTTATTTACAATTTTGCCACTCCTCTTAGACTCCTATAAATACTTAAAACTTAAAATCCCTAATTTCTGGGATGATCCTACTATCCGGCAGTTCTTTCCTCTTTCGTTTTTGTTTTGATTTTGTACCTTGAATCTTTGGTTGATTTCAATATAGATTTACATTTCCCTTCTTGTTTAATCTTCCTAATCATGATTAGCTATCTATTTCTTTTTGGATTGATGGTTTTGATGGTAATTAGTGAGTAGTGACTTAGGGATTTGAGATGGGTTAGGTTTAGGGAATCTGATGCTTGATCTATGATTGATTAGTGTTAATTCTTCCAATTCCTTTCTTGATTGATGCGTTTAATGCCTGATTAGCCTTAGCTAAGTTGATTAGGATCTTATGCTCATTTTATGCCCACCAAGTGTTTGATGAAATGTCTGAACTGCTTTGCAAAAAAATTGTTTGTCCTAACTCAAGAGATTAACTGTCTAGGGAGTGATTTGGCAATATAGGAATTATAGATTCTCTTAATGCTTGCTGCTTGTCATTTTACTAATGAGAAATAGTTCTTGATTTGATGATTACTGAAGAGATTAGTGCCAAGAGATTAGTGCCAAGAGATTGGATTAGTCATATAAATGAATCCTATGTATAAGGAATAGCATTGTGTGAGTTTGTAAGCATCATAGGTTGGGTTAAGAGTTCCCTAGCGCCAATTATCCCATCTCAAGTCTTGTCTTTCCTCTGTTTTAGTTCATTTCGAAATTGCTCTGTTTTTGCTTATGCTTTAGTTGTTTTGCTTGCTGTTCACTCTTAGTTTGCTGTTTGCTTCAGTTCTGTTTAATCATTTAGGTTGTTAGACATTTAAACGTTATCTATCTGCTTGAATTAGGAGCTCTATTGCATTCATAATGTTTCAATCTACCCCTTTTGGATTGATAAACTCTAATGCTAAGTACTTTCGTCCAATGGAGGATGAGAAAGTAGAAGAAGAGGAATCAGATGCAATGCCATCACCAGCATGCCTAGATGAGAAACGTGAGCTAACATCTGATTCCTCTTCTTCTACTTTCTCATCCTCTATTGAGTTTATCAATCCAAAAGGGGAAGATTGAACAAGAAAGAATGCAGTAAATTTCCTAATTCCAGCAGATAGAGAGATTTTAAAGTCTAACAACCTAGATGATTAAACAGAACTGAAGCAAACAACAAACTAAGAGTGAACAGCAAGCAAAACAACTAAAACATAGGGAAAATCAGAGAACATTCGAAATAAACTAAAACAGAGGAAAGACAAGACTTAAGATGGGGAATTCGTGCTAGGGAACTCTCAACTCAACCTAGGACGCTTACGAACTCACACAATGCTATTCCTTATGCAAAGAATTCATTTACATGACTAATCCTATCTCTTGGAATTAATCTCTTTACTAATTAAAATGTCAAGAACTAATTTCATTAGTGAAATGATAAACAGAAAGCACTAAGACAATCTATCACTCCTATATTGCCAAATCACTCCCTAGAGAGTCAATCTCTTGAGCTAGGACAAGCAATTCTCTTGCAAAGCAGATCAGACATTTCATCAAACACTTGGTGGGCATAAAATGAGCCTAAGATCCTAATCAACTTAGCTAAGTCTTATCAGCCATTAAACACAGCAATCAAGAAAGGGAATGGAAGAATTAACAGTAAGCAATCATAGATCAAACATTAAATTTCCTAAACCTAACCCATCTAAAATTCCTAAGTCACTACTCACTAATCGCCATCGAAACCATCAATTCAAAGAGAAAGGGATAGCAAATCATGATTAGAGAGATTAAACAAGAAGATAAATGCAAACTTATATTGAAATCAACCAAAGATTCAAGGTAAAAAATCAAAACAAAAACAAAAGAGGAAAGAACTGCTGGATAAAGAGATGATCCCAAAAATTAAGGATTTTAAGTATTTATAGGAGTCTTAGCAGAGTGGCAAAATTAGAAATAAGTTTTCTTCAGTCTGGGTCAACATCGATCATCCATGGTCGATCTGGGTGATCGATGTGAAGGACATCAATCAGGCTTGCTCGATGTAGCTGGTCGATGTGCTCCTCTGGTTCTCGACATCGATCAGTTGGTGATCGATGTGCTTGATCGATGCTACTGTCACGTAGCTCCTGTTCGTTCACATTGATCACTTCTGATCGATGCTGTTGATTGATACATGTGTCGTGGGGCTTGACATCGGTCAGTCTTTACCGATGTGGTTGATCGATGTGAACCCTGTTTCTTTCTGCTACTTTATTTCGATCACTTCTAATCAATGTGGTTTGTGCCTTGATCCAAGGATGCTAGACAAAATCTCCATTTTCTTGACTCCTCTTGCTCCTCTTTGATTGAGGGAACTCCTTAGATCACTCCCACACTTCTTCCTAGTCTTAAATGGCTCTTTAAGTACCTAGACACATCCTTTATGCAAGAGAAATGCAAACTACAACCTAAATGCAAGCTAAATCTAAAAACAAAGATGAATGTGACAAAAGCAAAGGAAAACATGCTGAAGAACTAAATGCAAGCTTATATGATGCAGTTATGAGAGATATCAACACCTCCACACTTGCCTTTTGCTTGTATTCATGCAAAAAGAACAAATGGAAAAGAGTGAGGTTTGAAAGTGGGAGCTAAAAACTAAAGATGCCAATGGATCACTGCTCAAGTTATAGGTTCTAAGATATAAAGAGATTTTTCTACTTCAAAAGCTTTCGCTATACCTATAATAGCAGACAATGCACTCTAGCGTAGCCTACACAAGCATTCAAATCAGCGAACTCTTTAACATTCATTAATGGTAACCAATGGATCAAGTTTATGCAAATCAAGTGGGCATATTTGGCTAAAAGGGACATGGTCATGAGATGAAAATGATCACATTTAGGTAAAGGTTCAAAGACATATGGGATCACTCAATGAAATGACTCTATCTTAGGCAAAATGCTAAAGGTAAAAGCACACTTGTGCATGCAAGTAAAAGCTCTCTTCTACCCCTTTTTACCCCAAGATGAACCTATTATCTTCAAAAACCCCAAAGTGAAACCCCAAGATCTACCCTTTCCCAAAGCACTTGATCTCTTCTTCCTTCTTTTTTTGGGGGAACTCCTTCTTCTTTTTGCTTGTGTGGTTGATTCTTTGTTGGGACTTGCTCTTCTTTGTTGTATAATTGGCACCAATTTTGTTCACCTTTGATGGATTGCTTGGTCTGAATTCTCCTTTTGGGATGACCTTTGTAAGCTTTGTTACTGTTGTTGGCACCTTCGTTGGCTTTGACACTTAGAACCTTTCTTCCTTATACTTAACCACAAAGTTAACCTGTTTCCCCATGCCACTATCCCCATACATCTTCTTCTTCTTTCAAAGGATATAAACAATAAAACTCAAACCACTTATAGTACCCTTTCCCAAACTCCTAACCTAAAACCAAGCTCAAGATGCAAGCTAGTGTCAAGAAGAGAGCTTCTCCTTGCCAGCCTTATTCCTATCACTTTGTGCCAAAAGATAATCGAAAATAATGCGATGCAAGGCCTCACAACTCTCACGATAGTGTTTAACTTCGGAAAGAAGGATTGGGTTAGGGTGTGGTTAACTGTCCCATAATGATGAGAATGAGCTACTTGGGTTAACAAGAGTGGTAAGAAGGGAAGAAGATAACCCAAGTATGTATATGGGTAGCCATGTGATCACTCTAAATGCATAAAAATGATAATTAAATATGAAGATTATGGTTCTAATAAACAGAGATGGCATCAAATCAAAGCAAGTTTCAGCATAAGACAAGAATATCAATGCAAGTAGTCAAGATATGGTGCAGACTTAACTTCAAACTCACTATAATGCCATCAAACAACACACAAACAAAGCATTGAAAACAACTCAAACATTAACATCTTGACAAGTATTTATCATCTACTCCCTATGCAAATGTATGCAAACCTATATGAAATGCATCTAGACTCAATCTTAGTTATGCAAATGCAAATAAATGATCTTTTTGGTTCAAAAAATTTTGAAAATTTTATGTATTTTCAGTGCATATAGATGAATGCATGAATGTATGAGACTCAAGTATAGGAACTTCAAGGTTGATGTCTACATCATCTCCAAGGGACTCACTTGCCATGTATGACTTCAGCCTTTGCCAATTCACTGTGAAGTCTCCTCCATCCTTGTCCAACAAAGTTACAGCTCCAAATGGCAACACCACCTTGATCTTGAATGGTCCTGACCACCTTGACTTTAGCTTTCCAGGAAACAACTTCAGCCTTGAGTTGAACAACAACACCTGATCTCCTGCCTTGAAGTCTTTGGGTTTTATCATCTTGTCATGAAAAGCTTTTGTCCTCTCTTTATAGATCCTAGAACTCTTTAAAGCTTTAATGCGGTTTTCTTCTAACTCATGCAAGTTGATGAGTCTCTTCTCCTGAGCTGTCTTGCTGTCAAAATTCAACAGCTCTATACTCCAGCTCAACAGACAGATGACAAGCCTTGCCATAAAGGAGTGAGAAGGGAGTTCTACCAATGGGTGTCTTGAACGCTGTCCTGTATGCCCACAAAGCTTCATCAAGCTTATTAGATCAATCCTGTCTTGTAACGCCAACTGTCTACTCTAAGATGGCATTGATCTCCCTGTTGGACACCTCCACTTGACCACTTGTTTGAGGATGGTAAGGAGTGGCAACATTATGCTTAACACCATTCTTCTTTAGCAAACTCTCAAAGACCTTGTTGATGAAGTGATTACCTCCATCAGTTATAACACATCTTGGAAAACCAAACCTTGGGAAGATGATTGTCATGATAAGCTTCAGCACAACTCTAGCATCATTTGTTGGACTGGCAATGGATTCAACCCACTTTGAGACATAGTCTACAGCAATAAGGTTGTACTTATTCCCATAGGATGAAGGGAAAGGTCCCATACAGTTAATTCCCCACACATCAAACAGATCCACTTCAAGAATAGAGTTCAGAGGCATCTCATCTCTTTTGGAGATTCTTCCCTTCCTTTGGCAAGCATCACATGAGAAGATGTAATCCAGGGCGTCCTTGAACAAACTAGGCCACCAAAAACCAGCTTGAAGTACCTTTGAGGCTGTCTTGAAGGTTGCAAAGTGACCCCCATAGGCTGAACCATGGCAATGCTGTAGAATTCCTTGAACGTTTTCCTTAGCCATGCACCTTCTGAACAATCCATCATTCCATATCTTGTAGAGATAAGGTTCATCCCAATAATAGTGAGAGACATCTCTTAAGAACATCTTCTTTTGATGTGAGTTGAGGTTCAATGGTATCTGGCCAACAACCAAATAGTTCACAAAGCGAGCATACAAAGGCAGTTTGTTCTCTTCTAATCTCATCAATTCAGCTGTTTTCACTCCTAGAGCATGCAGCTGCTCTTCTGGTAGGGTATCATTGATTGAGAAGAAATCATCTATCCTCAGTCTTGAAAAGTGATCAGCTACACCATTCTCAATGCCTCTCTTATCCATAATCTCCATGTCAAACTCTTGCAAGAGGAGGATCCATCTAAGGTGTCTTGTCTTGGTGTTTTTCTTGAAATAGATGTGCCTTAGTGAAGCATGATCAGTGTAGACTATCACCTTAGACCCCACTAAGTAGATCTTGAATTAGGAGCTCTATTGCATTCCTACTTGCTTCAATCTTCCCCTTTTGGATTGATAAACTCAATACTACAATGACTAATGTAGGTTGAGGATTGAGATAGGATAAAAACCTACATCAATTTGGCACCGTTGCCAATAGGGGAGTGTTTTGTTCAGTAGAATTTGTAGAGATCTTGAGATCAAGCTTTCTTATTTTCGTTTTTGGTTACTGATTTCTCTTTTGGTCTAGAATTTCTTTTGTAGGTACCAACACAATAGCTCTTAAGTGTCTACAACTACAACTGAGGTTCAAGGTCAAGGATTTTGGGTTTGCAGCAGTAGAAATCAGTTGTTGAAGCATGGAGGAACATCAGTATGCTGCTGGGTTTTGGTTGCAAGGTCCACAAGGTCCACAAGGTCCACAACGTCTTCAAGAGATCCAAGGCTTGTAAGGACAGCAAGGTCCACATGGTTTACAAGGAGCTTGGGTTCAAAGACCATTGAGACATATATGTGCTGCAGATATACCATCAAGCTATGCTTCAAGACAATGAATTCTATCACCTTTGGAGACTAACAACTTTGAGATAAAAAGCAGCATGATTTTTATGATTCAAGAGAGGAAGTTCTTTTGATTGCCTAACCAATACCCTTTTGAGCACTTGGATCACTTTGAGAGATTTTGTGCTATAACAAAGCTTAGTGGTGTTTCAGATGATGGTTTCAATCTCAGATATTCCCATTCTCTCTTGGTGATAAAGCTTTAATGTGGGAAAAGTCTTTAGCACAAGGCAGCATCACCACTTGGGAATAATGCATAGGTGCTTTCTTAACCAAGTTCTTTTCTCCCTCAAAAACTGCCAAATTCAGGAATGAGATCTCCAATTTCAAGAAATGGTCAAATGAGAGCGTTAGAGATATTTGGGAAAGATTTAGAGGCTTCACTCAACAATGCCCTTATCATGGTTTTACCAAGGAAATGCTTCTCTTCACTCTCTATAGAGGCGTTTTACCAAAAATAAGAATCGTTCTAGATACAGCTAGTAATGGCTACTTTCTTGGCAAATATGTTGATGAAAGATGGACATTAGTGGGGAATATGTCTCTCAGTAATTGGGATTGTGTGGATGAATTTGAGCAATATGCAAACGCGGCTGAAGAGAATTATGAAACAGCAATGCAGGCTTTGCAGGAAAAGGTAGATATGTTGTTTAACGGAGCCACCAAACCTCTTAAAACTGTTGATACACATAGCCATTACAGTCAAAGCTGTTCAGATCCAAGAGGATCAAACAATGAGACAAGACTATGATGTTTGTCAACGACAGTCCAATGGAGGACCTTACATGCAACAACATCAAGGCTCTTCTTCTCAAGCAGTTGGCGCTAACAACTCTCAGCTTTCCCAAGATTCAGACATAAAGCAACTTCTGCTCAGATGCAACAACTCCAATCTGCATAAATTCAAAGTAGTATGGCTGCCATTCAAAGCAATATAGCAGAAGTTTAGAAAAGCATGACAGCTGATATCAAAGGGAGTATTGAATCTTTGATTCAGAGACTAAGTAAGCAAGAGAGTCTTACCCAATCATCTCACTCTTCACACCTATGAGAAAGTGTCAAAGCTATCATCATAAGAAGTGGGAAACAACTTCCTCCAAGGGTAGTACCTTCTCAACCCAATGAGGACATTGAGGAACAAGAAGATGGGGTAGTGGTCAAAGATACTGAAGAAGCTAAAGAGGATGAAGTGGTTGAAGCTGAAAAAGGTTCAGAGAACACCAAAGCCAAAGAATTGGTTAAGGAGAAACCAAGATAAGCACCTAAGGAGTTAGTGAAAGAAGCAAGATACATTCCCCCACCAGCCTACAATACCATTTCCTAGAAGGTTTAAGAAGCAACTCATTGTTAAGTATAAAGGTCTCTTTGATGAGCAGATGAAGAAGATTCAGCTCACTCTGCTTTTGCTAGATACTTTTGTCTTGGTTCCACCTTATCAGAAATTCTTGAAAGATGCTGTTGTTGAGAGAACAAAGGATTTTCAAGGGATGGTAGTACTAACACATGAGTGCAGCGCTAACATTCAAATACAAAGGATGACTCCAAACAAGCTCAGTGACCCAGGAAGTTTTACTTGGCCTTTCTCTATAGGACCACTACTGTTTGAGAAATGCTTGTGTGATTTAGGAGTAAGTGTAAGCTTAATGCCCTACTCTATAGCATGGCGCCTTGGGTTAACTGAATTTAAAGATTCTAGAATCTCCTTGGTATTGGCTGATAGTTCAGTGAGACTTCCCAAGGGACTACTTGAGAATGTGCCAATCACAATAGGAAATGTGGAGATCCCAACTGACTTTGTGGCCTTATAGATGGATGAGGAGCCTAAAGACCCTCAAATACTAGGAAGGCCCTTCTTAGCCACAACAGGAGCAGTTATAAATGTCAAGAAAGGGAATATTGAGTTGCAATTGGGAAAATATATATCCCTCAAGTTCTACATCAAGCAGATCATGTAACAGCCTACTATAGAAGGTCAAGTGTTCAAGATAGAGATCTTAGAAAGGCTGCATGATGAGCTTCAAGAGGAGTTTTGTTTTGATGACATACTCCAAGTGGCTTTGACAAAGGAGAATGGGGAAGATGGTTACTTGGATAAGGAAAGCTTGGGTTATAAGCTAAGGCTAGACTGTCACAAGGTCTTGGAAGAAGAGGAACCATTTGAGAAGCTAGAATACACAAGGAAAAAAGTGCTCTCAGTTCAAGAAGCTGGTTTTCCAAGCAATGAAGTTGGCGCCAAGGAGCAGAGCAGCTTAGGGGAGGACTGGTGTGAGCTCAAAGCACCCAAAGTGGAGCTTAAACCGCTTCCTAAAGGGCTAAGGTATATCTTCTTAGGCTCTAATTCTACTTATCCTGTAATTAGCAATGATAAACTCAGTGATGATGAGATCCTTGCTCTTGTCAAAGTGTTATAGAGGTTGAGGAGAGCCATTGGGTAATCACTAGATGATATCCAAGGCATTTCTCCTAACCTTTGCACTTATAGGATCCATCTAGAGGATGAGAAGAGAACTTTGGTTGAACCTCAAAGGAGATTGAATATTAATCTGAAAGAAGTAGTAAAAAAGTAATCTTAAAGTTTGCTTGAAGCTGGTGTGATTTATCCTATCTCAGAGAGCACATGGGTCTCACCAGTCCATGTGGTGCCTAAGAAAGGAGGAATCACTGTGGTAAAAAACAAAAATGATGAGTTAATACCCACTAGAACTATAACCGGTCATAGGATGTGCATAGATTACAGAAAACTGAATTATGCTTCTAGGAAAGATCACTTCTCTTTGCCATTCATAGACCAAATGTTAGAAAGATTAGCAAATCATAAGTATTACTGCTTCTTAGATGGCTATAGTGGTTTCTTCCAGACCCTAATTCACCCAAATGATCAGGAGAAAATCATATTCACATGTCCTTATGGCACTTTTGCTTATAGAAGAATGCCATTTGGACTGTGCAATGCCCCAACAACTTTTCAGAGGTGTATGATCTACAAATTTTCTGATTTACTTGAGGAGATGGTGGTGGAGGTATTCATCAATAACTTTAGTGTCTATGGATCCTCCTTTGGTGTCTGCTTGTCTAATCTTTCTCAGGTTTACAGAGATGTGAAGACACTAAGCTGGTTCTGAATTGAGAGAAATGCCATTTCATGGTTCAAGAAGGCATAGTTTTTAGTCACAAGATTTCAGAAAAGGGGATAGAAGTGGACAAGGCCAAGATAGATGTGATGCTGCACTTAGAGCGTCCAAATTCAGTGAAGGGGATCAGGAGCATCTTGGGACATGCTGGTTTCTATAGGAGGTTCATCAAGTACTTCTCAAAGATAGCAAGACCATTGACAAGGCTTCTATGCAAGGAGACAGAATTTGTCTTTGATGAAGACTTCTTACAAGCTTTTCAACCCTCAAAGGAGCCTTAGTGAGTGCGCCCATAGTGCAACCACCAAACTGGGATCTCTCCTTTGAGATCATGTGTGATGCAAGTGACTTTGCAGTTGGAGCAGTTTTGGGTCAAAGGGTAGACAAGAAGCTTTATGTTATCTACTATACCAGCAGTAAAATGGATGAAGCTCAAACAAGATATGCTACAACAGAAAAGGAGCTCCTAGCCGTCGTCTTTGCATTTGAAAAGTTCAGGAGCTACTTAGTGGGGTCTAAGGTTATAGTCTACACTTATCATGCTGCATTAAATCACATCTATGCCAAAAAAAACACCAAGCCAAGACTCTTTAGATGGATCCTCCTCTTACAAGAGTTTGACATGGAGATTGTAGATAAGAGAGACAACTAAAATGATGTAGCTGTTCACCTTTCAAGACTGAGAATAGATGATTTTGTCCCAATCAATGATACTCTACTAGAGGAGCAGTTGCATGCTTTAGGAGTGAAGACAGCTGAAGTGATGAGCTTAGAAGAGAACAAACTGCCTTGGTATGCTGACTTTGTGAACTATTTGGTTATCGGCCAGAAACCACTGAACCTTAACTCACATCAGAAGAACAAATTCTTAAGAGATGTCTCTCACTACTATTGGGATGAACCTTATCACTAGAAGAAAGGAAATGATATATTAGCCAGAAGATGGCATAGCTGAGGAAGAGGGGCAAGATATTATACATCATTGCCATGGTTCAGCCTATGGGGGTCACTTTGCAACCTTCAAGACAGCCTCGAAAGTACTTCAAGCTGGATTTTGGTGGCCTAGTCTGTTGAAGAACGTCCAGGCTTACATCTCCTCATGTGATGCATGCCAATTAAAGGGAAGCATCTCCAAGAGAGATGAGATGCATCTAAACACTATTCTTGAAGTGGATCTGTTTGATATGTGGGGGATTGACTTTGTGGGACCTTACCCTTTATCCTATGGGAATAAATACACCCTTGTTGCTGTATACTATGTCTCAAAGTGGGTTGAAGCCATTGCCACTCCAACAAATGATGCTAGAGTTGTGCTGAAGCTTTTCAAGACAATCATCTTCCCGAGGTTTTGAGATCCAAGATGTGTTATAAGTGATGGAGGTAGTCACTTCATCAACACGGTCTTTGAGAGTTTGCTAAGTAAAAATTGTGTTAACGATAAGGTTGTCACTCCTTACAATCCACAAACAAGTGCTCATGTGGAGGTGTCTAACAGGGAGATCAAAACCATCTTAGAGAAGACATTTGGTGTTACAAGAAAGGACAAAAGCTTTTCATGACAATAGGATAAGACCGAAGGACTTCAAGGCTGGATATCAGGTGCTGTTGTTCAACTCAAGGCTGAAGTTGTTTCCTGGAAATGAGAAGTCAAGGTGGTCATGACAATTCAAGCACAAGTAGGTGTTGCCATATGGAGCTGTGACTTTGTTTGAAAAGGATGGAGGAAACTTCACAGTGAATGCGCACAGGCTGACGTCATACAAGGCAAGTGAGTCCCTTAGAGATGATGTAGACATCAACCTTGAAGATCCTCCACAAGAGTGATCAACCAAGGAAAGTCAAGCTAAGGACGTTAACCAAGTACACTTGGGAGGTATTCCCATGTTATGCTTGTACATATTAATGCATTTTATGTTTGTGTTTGTGTTTTTCTTTTGATCCTAAGAGCAAGTGGAGTTTTATGCAAGTGGTCAACTGAATGTGTGCATGTTCTAGCCAGCATCGATGAGGAGCATCGAGAAGTGGAGATCGATGTCAACTGAGCAAGACCACATCGATCACTTACATCGATCAGGAGTTATCGATGTAACCAAACCGAGAGTTTAGGGATCTACATCGAGCAGCAGCATCGATCAAGGATTGCTTGATGTGCCTACATTGATCACCAGCATCGATCAATGTAAATGGGCAGGAAGTTTTGGAGATTACATCGATCACAGGCATCGATCATGGCTAATCGATGTGAAGAAGAACAGAAAACCAAGTCCAACGTTGACCACCTACATCGATCATGATTGATCAATGTGAACCTCCTTTCTGCCAAAACCTCTTTTATGGTACACAACTCCATTCCTTTCGTCATGAATCCCTTATCACCCTCCTTCAAGCTTCTATATCACAGAGGACTGTGTAATCTAAGTGTGGGGGAGGGTATTGCATTTGACATTGTGTTTTGTTTTCTTTTTTTCTCTTTTGCATACTTGAGTCTCATGCATTCATGCATTCATCTATATACACTGAAAATCCATAAAATTTTCAAATTTTTTTGGAACCAAAAAGATCATTTAGTTGCATTTGCATAACTAAGATTGAGTCTAGATGCATTTCATATAGGTTTGCATACATATGCATAGGGAGTATATGATAAACACTTGTCAAGATGTTAATGTTTGAGTTGTTTTCAGTGCTTTGGTTATCTGTTGTTTGATTGCAATGCAGTGATTTTGATGTTAAGACTGCACCATATCTTGAATACTTGCATTGAAACTCTTGTCTTATGCTGAAGATTGCTTTGATTTGATACCAACTCTGTTTATTAGAACAATAATCTTTAAATTTAATTATCATGTTTATGCATTAAGAGTGATCACATGGCTACCCATATACCCAAGTAGCTGATCCTTATCATTATAGGACAGTTAACCACACCCTAACCCAATCCTTCTTTCTGAACTTAAACATTATTGTGAGAGTTGTGAGGCCTTGAATTGCATTATTTTCGATCATATCTTGGCAAAAAGTGTTAGGAATAAGGCTGGCAAGGAGAAGCTCTCTTGTAGACACCAACTTTCATCTTGACCATGGTATTAGGTTAAGTGCTTTGGGAAAAGGGTAGTATAAGTGGTATGAGTTTTATTGTTTTTACCCTTTGGAAGAAGAAGAAGAAGTATGGGGATGGTAGTATTTGGAAAAACAAGCTGAATTTGTGGTTAAGTACAAGGAAGAAAAGCTCTAAGTTTTAAAGAGAAAGAAGGTGCCAACAACAACAAAGCTTACAAAGGTAATCCAAAAAGGAGAAATCAGACTAAGCAACCCACCAAAAGTGAAGCAAAATGGCACCAATTATACAACAAAGAAGAGCAAGTTCCAACAAAGAATCAACCACTCAAGCAAAAAGAAGAAGGAGTTTCCCCCAAACATGAATGAAGAAAAGATCAAGTGCTTTAAGAAGGGGTAGATCTAGGGGATTCACTATGGGTTTAGAAGTCTTTAGGATTCATCTTTGGGTTAAAGGTACAAGAAAGCTTTGACTGGCATGCAAAAGTGTGCTTTTACCTTTAGCATTTGGCCTAAGATAGAATCATTTCATTGAAATATCCCTTGTGTCTTTGAACCCTTTTCTGAATGATATCATTTTCATCTTATGACCATGTCCCTTTAACCAAATGTGCTCACTTGATTTGCATAAACTTGATCCACTGGTTACTAATTAATGAATGTTAAAGAGTTGATTGGTTTGAATGCTTGTGTAGACTAAGCTAAACTGCATTGTTTGCTATGATAGGTTTGGCTAAAGCATTTAGAGTAGAACAATCTCTTTGCATCTTAGAACCTAAAACTTGGGCATTGATTCAATTTTTCCATTGGTATCTTTAGTTTTGAGCTCCCACTTTCAAACCTCACTCTCCCATTTGTTCTTATTTGCTTGAGGACAAGCAAAAGGCAAGTGTGGGGGTGTTGATATCTCTTGCATTTACATCATTTAGGCTTTCATTTAATACATGTTTTGGTTTCCTTTTGCATGTTTTCCTTCTCTTTAGTCATATTTTCCTTTCCTTTTAGACTTAGGTTGCATTAAGGTTGTAGTTTGCATTCTCCATGCATTAAGGATGTTTTTAGGTACCTAAGGAGCTAGTTGGAGCAAGGAGGAAGCATGGGGTTGATTCAAGGAGTTGCATATGCTAAGGAGGAGCAAAAGGAGCCAAGGAAGATGGTTTTTGGTGCAGCATCGATCAAGTCACAAACTGTATCGATCAGGAGTGATCGATATAAAGCAGCAGAGAAGATGGTGAATCACATCGGTCACTCACATCGATCACCAGCATCCACCAAGACTGATCAATGTAAACGGGTAGAAGCTTTGAAGATGGACATCGATCACGAGCTCATCGATGTCAAGCACTAAGGACCAGAGAAGCACATCAATCAGCTACATCGAGCAGACCTGGCCGATGTCATCTACATTGATCACTTATGATCGATGTTGACCCAGACTGAAGACATTTTATTTACAATTTTACCACTCCTCTTAGACTCCTATAAATACTTAAAATCCCTAATTTCTGGGATGATCCTACTATCCGGCAGTTCTTTCCTCTTTCGTTTTTGTTTTGATTTTGTACCTTGAATCTTTGGTTGATTTCAATATAGATTTACATTTCCCTTCTTGTTTAATCTTCCTAATCATGATTAGCTATCTATTTCTTTTTGGATTGATGGTTTTGATGGTAATTAGTGAGTAGTGAATTAGGGATTTGAGATGGGTTAGGTTTAGGGAATCTGATGCTTGATCTATGATTGATTAGTGTTAATTCTTCTAATTCCTTTCTTGATTGATGCGTTTAATGCCTGATTAGCCTTAGCTAAGTTGATTAGGATCTTATGCTCATTTTATGCCCACCAAGTGTTTGATGAAATGTCTGAACTGCTTTGCAAAAGAATTGTTTGTCCTAACTCAAGAGATTAACTGTCTAGGGAGTGATTTGGCAATATAGGAATTATAGATTCTCTTAATGCTTGCTGCTTGTCATTTTACTAATGAGAAATAGTTCTTGATTTGATGATTACTGAAGAGATTAGTGCCAAGAGATTAGTGCCAAGAGATTGGATTAGTCATATAAATGAATCCTATGTATAAGGAATAGCATTGTGTGAGTTTGTAAGCATCATAGGTTGGGTTAAGAGTTCCCTAGCGCCAATTATCCCATCTCAAGTCTTGTCTTTCCTCTGTTTTAGTTCATTTCGAAATTGCTCTGTTTTTGCTTATGCTTTAGTTGTTTTGCTTGCTGTTCACTCTTAGTTTGGTGTTTGCTTCAGTTCTGTTTAATCATTTAGGTTGTTAGACATTTAAACGTTATCTATCTGCTTGAATTAGGAGCTCTATTGCATTCATAATGTTTCAATCTACCCCTTTTGGATTGATAAACTCTAATGCAAAGTACTTTCGTCCAATGGAGGATGAGAAAATAGAAGAAGAGGAATCAGATGCAATGCCATCACCAGCATGCCTAGATGAGAAACGTGAGCTAACATCTGATTCCTCTTCTTTTACTTTCTCATCCTCTATTGAGTTTATCAATCCAAAAGGGGAAGATTGAACAAGAAAGAATGCAGTAAATTTCCTAATTCCAGCAGATAGAGAGATTTTAAAGTCTAACAACCTAGATGATTAAACAGAACTGAAGCAAACAACAAACTAAGAGTGAACAGCAAGCAAAACAACTAAAACATAAGGAAAATCAGAGAATATTCGAAATAAACTAAAACAGAGGAAAGACAAGACTTAAGATGGGGAATTCGTGCTAGGGAACTCTCAACTCAACCTAGGACGCTTACGAACTCACACAATGCTATTCTTTATGCAAAGAATTCATTTACATGACTAATCCTATCTCTTGGAATTAATCTCTTTACTAATTAAAATGTCAAGAACTAATTTCATTAGTGAAATGATAAACAGAAAGCACTAAGACAATCTATCACTCCTATATTGCCAAATCACTCCCTAGAGAGTCAATCTCTTGAGCTAGGACAAGCAATTCTCTTGCAAAGCAGATCAGACATTTCATCAAACAATTGGTGGGCATAAAATGAGCCTAAGAACCTAATCAACTTAGCTAAGTCTTATCAGCCATTAAACACAGCAATCAAGAAAGGGAATGGAAGAATTAACAGTAAGCAATCATAGATCAAACATCAAATTTCCTAAACCTAACCCATCTAAAATTCCTAAGTCACTACTCACTAATCGCCATCAAAACCATCAATTCAAAGAGAAAGGGATAGCAAATCATGATTAGAGAGATTAAACAAGAAGATAAATGCAAACTTATATTGAAATCAACCAAAGATTCAAGGTAAAAAATCAAAACAAAAACAAAATAGGAAAGAACTGCTGGATAAAGAGATGATCCCAAAAATTAAGGATTTTAAGTATTTATAGGAGTCTTAGCAGAGTGGCAAAATTAGAAATAAGTTTTCTTCAGTCTGGGTCAACATCGATCATCCATGGTCGATCTGGGTGATCGATGTGAAGGACATCAATCACGCTTGCTCGATATAGCTGGTCGATGTGCTCCTCTGGTTCTCGACATCGATCAGTTGGTGATCGATGTGCTTGATCGATGCTACTGTCACGTAGCTCCTGTTCTTTCACATTGATCACTTCTGATCGATGCTGTTGATCGATACATGTGTCGTGGGGCTTGACATCGGTCAGTCTTTACCGATGTGGTTGATTGATGTGAACCCTGTTTCTTTCTGCTACTTTATTTCGATCACTTCTGATCAATGTGGTTTGTGCCTTGATCCAAGGATGCTAGACAAAATCTCCATTTTCTTGACTCCTCTTGCTCCTCTTTGATTGAGGGAACTCCAAGATCACTCCCACACTTCCTCCTTGTCTTAAATGGCTCTTTAAGTACCTAGAAACATCCTTTATGCAAGATAAATGCAAACTACAACCTAAATGCAAGCTAAATCTAAAACAAAGAAGAATGTGACAAAAGGAAAGGAAAACATGCTGAAGAACTAAATGCAAGCTTATATGATGCAGTTATGAGAGATATCAACACCCCCACACTTGCCTTTTGCTTGTATTCATGCAAAAAGAACAAATGGAAAAGAGTGAGGTTTGAAAGTGGGAGCTGAAAACTAAAGATGCCAATGGAAGAATTGAATCACTGCTCAAGTTATAGGTTCTAAGATGTAAAGAGATTTTTCTACTTCAAAAGCTTTCGCTATACCTATAATAGCAGACAATGCACTCTAGCGTAGCCTACACAAGCATTCAAATCAGCGAACTCTTTAACAATCATTAATGGTAACCAATGGATCAAGTTTATGCAAATCAAGTGGGCATATTTGGCTAAAAGGGACATGGTCATGAGATGAAAATGATCACATTTAGGTAAAGGTTCAAAGACATAAGGGATCACTCAATGAAATGACTCTATCTTAGGCAAAATGCTAAAGGTAAAAGCACACTTATGCATGCAAGTAAAAGCTCTCTTCTACCCCTTTTTACCCCAAGATGAACCTATTATCTTCAAAAACCCCAAAGTGAAACCCCAAGATCTACCCTTTCCCAAAGCACTTGATCTCTTCTTCCTTCTTTTTTGGGGGAAACTCCTTCTTTTTTTTGCTTGTGTGGTTGATTCTTTGTTGGGACTTGCTCTTCTTTGTTGTATAATTGGCACCAATTTTGTTCACCTTTGATGGATTGCTTGGTCTGAATTCTCCTTTTGGGATGACCTTTGTAAGCTTTGTTACTGTTGTTGGCACCTTCGTTGGCTTTGACACTTAGAGCCTTTTTTCCTTATACTTAACCATAAAGTTAACCTGTTTCCCCATGCCACTATCCCTATACATCTTCTTCTTCTTTCAAAGGATATAAACAATAAAACTCAAACCACTTATACTACCTTTCCCAAACTCCTAACCTAAAACCAAGCTCAAGATGCAAGCTAGTGTCAAGAAGAGAGCTTCTCCTTGTCAACTTTATTCCTATCACTTTGTGCCAAAAGATAATCGAAAATAATGCGATGCAAGGCCTCACAACTCTCACAATAGTGTTTAACTTCGGAAAGAAGGATTGGGTTAGGGTGTGGTTAACTGTCCCATAATGATGAGAATGAGCTACTTGGGTTAACAAGAGTGGTAAGAAGGGAAGAAGATAACCCAAGTATGTATATGGGTAGCCATGTGATCACTTTAAATGCATAAAAATGATAATTAAATGTGAAGATTATGGTTCTAATAAACAGAGATGGCATCAAATCAAAGCAAGCTTCAGCATAAGACAAGAATATCAATGTAAGTAGTCAAGATATGGTGCAGACTTAACTTCAAACTCACTATAATGCCATCAAACAACAGACAAACAAAGCATTGAAAACAACTCAAACATTAACATCTTGACAAGTATTTATCATCTACTCCCTATGCAAATGTATGCAAACCTATATGAAATGCATCTAGACTCAATCTTAGTTATGCAAATGCAAATAAATGATCTTTTTGGTTCCAAAAATTTTGAAAATTTTATGTATTTTCAGTGCATATAGATGAATGCATGAATGCATGAGACTCAAGTATAGGAACTTCAAGGTTGATGTCTACATCATCTCCAAGGGACTCACTTGCCATGTATGACTTCAGCCTTTGCCAATTCACTGTGAAGTCTCCTCCATCCTTGTCAAACAAAGTTACAGCTCCAAATGGCAACACCACCTTGATCTTGAATGGTCCTGACCACCTTGACTTTAGCTTTCCAGGAAACAACTTCAGCCTTGAGTTGAACAACAACACCTGATCTCCTGCCTTGAAGTCTTTGGGTTTTATCATCTTGTCATGAAAAGCTTTTGTCCTCTCTTTATAGATCCTAGAACTCTTTAAAGCTTCAAGGCGGTTTTCTTCTAACTCATGCAAGTTGATGACTCTCTTCTCCTGAGCTGTCTTGCTGTCAAAATTCAACAGCTTTATACTCCAGCTCAACAGACAGATGACAAGCCTTGCCATAAAGGAGTGAGAAGGGAGTTCTACCAATGGGTGTCTTGAACGCTGTCCTGTATGCCCACAAAGCTTCATCAAGCTTATTAGATCAATCCTGTCTTGTAACACCAACTGTCTACTCTAAGATGGCATTGATCTCCATGTTGGACACCTCCACTTGACCACTTATTTGAGGATGGTAAGGAGTGGCAACATTATGCTTAACACCATTCTTCTTTAGCAAACTCTCAAAGACCTTGTTGATGAAGTGATTACCTCCATCAGTTATAACACATCTTGGAACACCAAACCTTGGGAAGATGATTGTCATGATAAGCTTCAGCATAACTCTAGCATCATTTGTTGGACTGGCAATGGCTTCAACCCACTTTGAGACATAGTCTACAGCAATAAGGTTGTACTTATTCCCATAGGATGAAGGGAAAGGTCCCATACAGTTAATTCCCCACACATCAAACAGATCCACTTCAAGAATAGAGTTCAGAGGCATCTCATCTCTTTTGGAGATTCTTCCCTTCCTTTGGCAAGCATCACATGAGGAGATGTAATCCAGGGCGTCCTTGAACAAACTAGGCCACCAAAAACCAGCTTGAAGTACTTTTGAGGCTGTCTTGAAGGTTGCAAAGTGACCCCCATAGGCTGAACCATGGCAATGCTGTAGAATTCCTTGAACTTTTTCCTTAGCTATGCACCTTCTGAACAATCCATTATTCCATATTTTGTAGAAATAAGGTTCATCCCAATAGTAGTGAGAGACATCTCTTAAGAACATCTTCTTCTGATGTGAGTTGAGGTTCAGTGGTATCTGGCCAACAACCAAATAGTTCACAAAGCGAGCATACAAAGGCAGTTTGTTATCTTCTAATCTCATCAATTCAGCTGTTTTCACTCCTAGAGCATGCAGCTGCTCTTCTGGTAGGGTATCATTGATTGAGAAGAAATCATCTATCCTCAGTCTTGAAAAGTGATCAGCTACACCATTCTCAATGCCTATCTTATCCATAATCTCCATGTCAAACTCTTGCAAGAGGAGGATCCATCTAAGGTGTCTTGTCTTGGTGTTTTTCTTGAAATAGATGTGCCTTAGTGAAGCATGATCAGTGTAGACTATCACCTTAGACCCCACTAAGTAGATCCTGAACTTTTCAAATGCAATGACAACTGCTAGGAGCTCCTTTTCTGTTGTAGCATATCTTGTTTGAGCTTCATCCATTGTTCTGCTGGCATAGTAGATAACATGAAGCTTCTTGTCTACCCTTAGACCCAAAAATGCTCCAACTGCATAGTCACTTGCATCACACATGATCTCAAAGGGGAGATCCCAGTTTGGTGCTTGTACTATGGGCGCACTCAGTAGGGCTTCTTTGAGGGTGTGGAAAGCTTGTAAGTAGTCTTCATCAAAGACAAATTCTGTCTCCTTGCATAGTAGTCTTGTCAAGGGTCTTGCTATCTTTGAGAAGTCCTTGATGAACCTCCTATAGAAACCAGCACGCCCCAAGAAGCTTCTGATTCCCTTGACTGAATTTGGAGGCTCTAAGTGCAGCATCACATCTATCTTGGTCTTGTCCACTTCTATCCCCTTCTCTGAAATCTTGTGACCCAACACAATGCCTTCTTGAACCATGAAATGGCATTTCTCCCAATTCAGAACCAGTTTAGTGTCTTCACATCTCTGTAAAACCTGAGAAAGGTTAGACAAGCTGACACCAATGGAGGATCCATAGACACGAAGGTCATACATGAATACCTCCACCATCTTCAAGCAGATCAGAAAAGATAGAAGTCATGCATTTTTGAAAATTAGCAAGTGCATTACATAAACCAAAAGGCATTCTCCTATAAACACATGTGCCATAAGGGCAAGTAAAAGTATTTTTCTCTTGACCATTTGGATGGGTAGGGATTTGAAAGAAACCACTATAGCCATCTAAGAAGCAGTAATACTTGTGATTTGCTAATCTTTCTAACACTTGGTCTATGAATGACAAAGGGAAATGGTCTTTCCTAAAAGCAGAATTCAGTTTTCTGTAATCTATGCACATCCTATGACAAGTTATTGTTCTAGTTGGTATTACCTCATCATTTTCGTTTTTTACCACAGTGACTGGTGAGACCCATGTGCTGTCTTAGATAGGATAGATAACTCAAGCTTCAAGCAACTTCAAGATTTCTTTTTTTACTACTTCTTTCAGATTAGGATTCAATCTCCTTTGAGGTTCAACAGAAGTTCTTGTCTCATCCTCTAGATGGATCCTATGACTGCAGAGGTGAGGAGAAATGCCTTGTGTATCATCTAGTGAATATCCAATGGCTCTCCTAAACCTCTCTAACACTTTGACAAGAGCAAGGATCTCATCATCACTGAGGTTATCATTGACAATTACAAGATAAGTAGAGTTAGAGGCTAAGAAGACATACCTTAGCCCTTTAGGAAGTGGTTTGAGTTCCACCTTGGGTGCCTTGAGCTCACACCAGTCCTCTCCTAAGCTGCTTTGCTCCTTGACGCCAGCTTCATTGCTTGGAGAGTCAGCTTCTTGAACTGAGAGCACTTCTTTCCTTGAGTATTCCAACTTCTCAAATGGTTCCTCTTCTTCCAAGACCCTGTGAGAGTCCAACCTTAGTTTATAACCCAAGCTTTCCTTATCCAAGTAACCATTTTCCCCATGCTCCTTTGTCAAAGCCACTTGGAGTTTGTCATCACAACACAACTCCTCTTGAAGCTCAACCTGCAGCCTTTCTAAGATCTCTATCTTCAACATTTGACCTTCTATTGTGGTTTTTTGCATAATCTGCTTGATGTCAAATTTTAAAGACATGTCATTACCCGAGTGCAACTCAATCTTCCCTTTCTTGACATCTATAACCGCCCCTGTTGTGGGTAAGAAGGGTCTTCCTAGTATGAGACCTTTGTACTTAGCAATGAGCTGCTTCTTGAACATTCCAGGAAATGGTATTGTAGGCTGATATGGTGGAGGAATGTATCTTGGTTCTTTGACTAACTTGTTAGGTTCTTCTCTTGGTTTCTCCTTAACCACTTCTTTGGCTTTGGTTTTCTTTGAACCCTTTTAAGCTTCAACCACTTCAGCTTCTTTAGGTTCCTCAGCATGTTTGACTACCACCCCCTCTTCTTGTTCCTCAATGTCCAAATTGGGTGTAGAAGGTGACATTCTTGGAGGGAGTTGCTTCCCACTTCTTAAGGTGACAGCTTTGACACATTCTTGGGCAAGTGAAAAGGAAGATGATTGTGCAAGAGTCTCTTGTTTACTCAGTCTCTGATTGAAAGATTCAAGACTCTTTTGCATGTCAGCAGTATGCTTTTTTTAACTTCAGTTATGTTGGTGTTAATGACAGCCATACTGCTTTGAAGTTCTGCATATTGGAGTTGTTGCATTTGAAGCAGAAGCTGCTTTATATCCAAAGCTTGTGAAAGCAGAGAGTTATTGGCGCTAACTGTTTGAGAAGAAGAACCTTTATGTTGTTCAATGTAAGTGCCTCCATTGGACTGTTCTTGACAAACATCATGGCCTTGTTTCATTGTAGGCTCCTCTTGGACCTGAACAGATTTGACTTGTTGCTCTTTGTAGTGGCTATGTGGAGCAATATGAGGAAGTGGTTTGGTGGCGCCATTGAGCAACATATCCACCTTTTTCTGCAATGCCTTCATCTCATGCAGTGCTGTCTCTAGCTTCTCTTCAGTTGCCTTTGTATGTTGCTCTTTATCATCCACAGAATCCCAATTACTAAGCACAATGTTCTCCACAAATAGCCATCCTTCATCAACATCTTTGCCAAGGAAATAGCCATTGCTTGCTGTATCTAGAAGGATTCTAATATTTGGGAGAACACCTCTATAGAGTGTGGATAGATACATTTCTTTGTTGAAGCCATGGTGAGGGAATTGAAGAGTGAAGCCTATAAACCTTTCCCAAGTATCTCCAAAGCTCTCATTAAACCACTGTTTGAAGTTTGTCATCTCATTTCTGAATTCTGCAGTTCTTGAGGGAGAAAAGAACTTGGTTAGGAAAGCCCATTTGCATTGTTCCCAAGTGGTGATGCTGCCTTGTGTTACATACTTTTCCCACATCTGAGCTCTATCACCAAAAGAGATAGGAATAATCTGAGCTTCAAACCATCATCTGAAACTCCACTAAGCTATGTCAAAGCACAAATCCTCTCAAAGTGATCCAAGTTCTCAAGAGGAACTTGGTTAGGCAATCCAAAGAACAGAGCAAATTCGAAATGAACTAAAACAGAGGAAAGCCAAGGCTTGAGATGGGGTAATTGGTGCTAGGGAACTCTCAACTCAACCTATAATGCTTATAAACTCACACAATGCTATTCCTTATGCAAAGAATTCATTTATATGACTAATCCAATCTCTTTGCATTAATCTCTTTACTAATTACCAAGTCAAGAATTAATTCTAATTAGTGAAATGATAAACAGCAAGCATTAAGACAATCTATCAATCTTATTTTGCTAAATCACTCCCTAGATAGTCAATCTCTTGAGCTAGGACAAGCAATTCTCTTGCAAAGCAGATCAGGCATTTCATCAAACACTTGGTGGGCATAAAATGAGCATATGATCCTAATCAACTTAGCTAAGGAAAACCAGGCATTAAACACAACAATGAAGAAAAGAAATGGAAGAATTAACACTAAGAAATCATAGATCAAGCATCAAATTCCCTAAACCCAACCCATCTCAAATCCCTAAGTTACTACTCACTAATCACCACCAAAACCATCAATTCAAAGAGAAAGGGATAGCAAATCATGATTACAGAGATTAAACAACAAGATAAATGCAAACTTATATTGAAATCAACCAAAGATTCAAGGTACAAAATCAAAACAAAAACAAATGAAGAAAGAACTGCTGGATAAAGAGATGATCCCAAAAATTAGAGATTTTAAGTATTTATAGGAGTCTAAGCGGAGTGGCAAAGTTGTAAATAAGTTGTCTTCAGTCTTGGTCAACATCGATCATCCATGGTCGATGTGGGTGATCGATGTGAAGGACATCGATCAGGCTTGCTCGATGTAGCTGGTCAATGTGCTTGATCGTTGCTAAGGTCTCGTAGCTCCTGCTCGTTTACATCGATCACTCCTGATCAATGCTGGTGATCGATGCAGGTGTCTTGTGGCTTTACATCGGCCAGTCTTTACCGATGTTGTTGATCGATGTGAACCCTGTTTCTTTCTGCTGCTTTACGTCGATCACTCCTGATCGATGTTGTTTGTGCCTTGATCGATGCTTGACCAAAACTCCATTTTCTTGACTCCTCTTGCTCTTCTTTGATTGAGGGAAGTCCTTGGATCACTCCCACACTTCCTCCTTGTCTTAAATGGCTCCTTAAGTACCTTGAAACATTCTTTATGCAAGAGAAATGAAAACTACAACCTAAATGCAAGCTAAGTCTAAAAACAAGGAAGAATGTTACAAAATCAAAGGAAAACATGTAGAAGAAGACTAAAACATGAACTAAATGCAAGCTTATATGATGCAATTTCGAGGGTTATCAAGTTTTGGGGTCTTTCTCAATCAACCTAGCTTGTACTAGCCATTGTAGTACAGCATAGGATTTTATCAATCCAAAGGTCTAAGATAAATACCACTAGGAATCCAATAGAAGCCTTAAGTTAAGCCAAAGCAAGAAGAGAGTTGTTTACCAAAGACTAAGCAGAAAGAGCAATACTTAGCAATGATCATGCAAGAAAAAAGAGCAACAAAAACAGAGTACTAAGCAAATTTCGAAATTCAGATAATAAAAAGCAAGGCTCCTAGATGTGGTTATTGAGTTTGGGGAATTTAAAGGCAAGACTAGGCTGTTTTCAATCTCATTAACAATGCAAACAAGCAAGTAATGCTACTTCTTAGGCATAGAGTTCACAATCAAGCAAGTTAAAACCAATCTCTAGGCAAATAACACTTTGCTAATCATCCTAACAAGAACTAACTCTCATTAGTGCTAGAATCAATAGCAAGCAGGTACAATCAACTCTGTTGAAGCCAAAATATTTCTTAGACAATCAATCTCTTAAGCTAAGACAAGTAAATCCTCTAAAAGACAAGATCAACATTTCGAAAAACACTTGGTGGACATAAGAGAAATCTTAGATCTAGCCTAAAAACAGTCTAATAGAGAGGAATCAATCAATATTAAGCACTAACAAACCCTAATCAAGCCTTAAATTTCCTTAATCTACCACATTTAAGAACCAATAAGGGAACTTCTCACTTATCATCATGTAAATTGTCAAATCAACAAGGATTAAGGAGTTAAATATGATTAAGAAGAGATATTAAGGAAGATAAATGCAGAATTTCAAATAAAAAAGGTTGGAGGTTGATCTTACAAACCAAAGTGATTAAGAGAGAAAAGTGGATAAAAGCATGAACAAGACTTGGTAAAATCCTTAGGTTAAAGATTATTTATACTAAATGACAAAAACCTTAACAAAATGGCAAACTTGTAAATAAAAGCAGTTCGGATAAGGTTGACATGGAGCTAGCCAGCTCAATGTGAGTGTCCTGAGGCTTGACATCGAGTTGCCTTGCTCGATGTGAACTCTCTGCTTCTCGGGTGCATTACAACACGCGATGTGGACTCCACCAAGCACGATATTAGGCCAAAATTCCACATCCTTAGCTTCTCCTGATCCTCCTTGACTGGGGCAACTCCCTGAATCATTACCATGCTTCCTCCTTGTCTTCAATGGCTACTTAGGTGCCTGAAAATATTCTATTGCAAAGAAAATGCAAAACTACAACTGAAATGTAAAGTAAGTCTAAAAACAAAGGAAAATGGGACAAAAGCAAAGGAAAACATGCAAAAGGAGAAAAATACCTGAGCTAAATGAAAGGGAGATGAGGTTTAAAGGTGGGCACTGAAATCCAAAAATGCTAAGGTAAAGAAGTGAAATCAATGTCGAAGTGCATAATTGTAAGATGAAAACCATGATCAGTTATACTTTAAAGAACCTAGCCATGCTTATCCAGTTTCAAAATGATCTCAAATCTTAACCTAGGCAAATGCTCAAATCAATCAATTCTTTAACATTCATTGAACATGTAACCCATGAATCAAGTTTATGCAAATCAAGTGAAAACATTTGGTCTAAGGGTAAGGTTATGAGATAAAAATGATCTTATTCAAGCAAGGGTTCAAAAACTTAAGGGATCACTAAATGAAATTATTCTATCTTAGGCAAAATGCTAAAGGGAAAGGCTCACTTATGCATGCAAGTTAAAGCTCTCTTCTACCCATACCCAAAGATGACCTAATAACTTCTAAACCCAAAGTGAAATCCCTAAGTCTACACTTTCCCAAAGCACTTGATCTCTTCCTTCTTCACATATGGGAAACTACTTCTTCTTCGCTTGTGTGGTTGATTCCTTTTTGGACTTTGCTCTTCTTTTGTTGATTATGCGCCATTCTCATCACCTTTGGTGGATTTCTTTGGTCTGATTTTTCCTTTTGGATGACCTTTGAAAGCATTGTTGTTGCTGGCACCTTCTTTTCCTTAACACTTAGAGCTATTTTCCCTTAATTACTTAATCAAAAATTTAACTTGTTTTCCCCATACTATCATTCCCGTACTTCTTCTTCTTCTTAAAATATATAAACAATGAAACTCAAACCACTACACTACCCTTTCCTAATCTCCTAACCTAGTACCAAGCTCAAAATGCAAGCTGGTGTCTATAAGAGAGTCTCTCCTTGCCAGCCTTAATCCTAACACTTTTTGCCAAGATAAAATTTGAAAATATAAATACAAGGCCTCACAACTCTCACAAAATTGTTTAGGTGCATAAAGGAGGATTGGTTTAGGGTGTGGATTAACTGTCCACTTGGATTACCTGGAGTGGTGAGAAGGAAAGAAGATAATCCAAGTATGTATATGGTAGCCAAGAAATCACTTTTTAATGCACAAACATGATATTTAAAATTCTGATTAAGGTTCTAATAATATAGAGTTGATTTTCAATGAACAAATGGTTTCAGCATGAGATGAGAGAATCAAATTTAGCATTCAAAACATGGATAAGCCTTAACTTCTAATTTTTCATGATGCATCAAACACTTAACCACTTAGATTTTGGAATCATTTCTAAACACTAAGCATTTTACTAGAAAACATCATCATTGTGCCCTATGCAAATGCAATGCAACCTGTATGAAAACACTAGACTCAATCCTAAAGAAATGAATTCAACTATATGCTCTTCCTTTTGGTTTGCAAAAGATGCAAAAATATTTGAAGTTTTTTTTATTTTTTTGTGTTGTTCTATGCACTCATATGTATGCATGTATGCATGAGACTCAAAGAAGAATGCAAAGAAAAATTAAGAAAAGAAAACACAAAGTCAGTCTCCAAATCCCTCCCTCACAGTTAAATTACAGAGTCCCTTATGTAATAAAAGAGTGAAAGAGAGAAGCCCTCACAAACTTATAAACATAAACTTAAAAAAAATACATGTATCTACAAGGGAAGGGATGTGGTACCTTAATTCTGGTGTGAGGATTTATAGGAGCTGTTGGAGAGCTTGTCAGCTTCTTCTTGTTCATAAGAGGAACCAGGTTGGGGAGATTTGCTTGCCCTCCTCTTGTTTCTTCTTTTCTCTTGTGAGGATGCTGCTGTTGTTGGAGGTACCCAAGTAGGCCAAGCTTCTGTCATTTGAGTTGGATTCCCTTGAGAGCTCCGCTCTGGCCAAGTTGTGTAAGGCTGAGAAGAAGAGTAGAGAGGCGCTTCCCATATAGATAATGATTGGGTTCTAGGCTCATATGATGAAGCTCTTGAGGGTTTCCATGCTGGCCATTGATCTCGCTGCTGCACTTGGAAGGAGTGTCTCCTTGGTGGCATCTAATTTGTCTCATCTTATTCTTGGTTCTCTTCTTGTGTCACATGCTCTTGCCCGTGCTCCTTCTCAAACTCATATCTACAACTTTGGTGAGAGGTTTCTTGGGTTTTGGATTTACCCTTTTTGAACTTCCCCTTGACTAAGTTGACAAGCTTCTTGATGGTTTTGTCTTGCCATTTACACCATTTCTGAAGCTTGTTGATATGGTCATGAGCATAGTTGAGTAAGCTCCCTTGACTTGGTAACTCAAAGGGTTCAAAGTGGAACCTTCTAGCATTGTATTCCAGCAATTCATCTTCTTGTTCATCTTCTTGCGATTCTTCTTCAAATTCAGCGCCGACATTACATCATTCTTCCTCCTCTTCACTGCTCTCTTCATTGCTTTCCTCACTCTCTCCCTCTTCTATTTCAGCAACAGGCCCACCATGATAAAGCATTTTCTCAGTTGGGCGAAAATCTGTGTTACTCCTCATGGAGATGGAGGTGTGCTGTGCATTTGGGAGGAGAAACCTTGCTGGCTCTTTTGATGGTCTGAGGAAGTGATAAACATGCTTGCCATGGATGGTCTTCCCAATGAATTGAGTCCTCCTTAGGTATCCAAGATCCATCCATGGTGCTGGCAAGGCATCTTCAGAATGATCTTCAATATTCACCCCACTAGCTATCATGATAGCTTTCACAATTCCTCCAATTTGCAGGTGAGGATTCTTCTCCCTCTTGCCTTTGGTAGAAATCCAGCTTCAATATGTAAAGAGCTGCTCAATGAGTAGGGTCACATAAAAGGAAGCTCCAGCTGTACTTCACAAATTTCTTTAAGCCGTGGAATATGATATCCATTTCCCTAGCTGAGATCCTATGTGTCTCCCTCCTTGCAAACAAAGTGTTAGCAAGGGCCTTGTGTGCATATCTCAAAGCTGGGTGCATCAGGTCTGTGTTCCTTATTACTCCAGGAATAAACTCATCAATACCAATCACCTCCCAAAGCTTTTCCAGCTCATGCATCGTTATTTTGAACTAAGGCTTGTGGCTGGGGTAGAAGTCCATCCCAAGGGCTGCAGAGAGTTCTATGAAAGTGGCTGAATACTTGTGCTTGCCAAGCCTGAAAGCAATCCATCAATCAACATTCTCCAGCTCACTTTCTTCATAACTCACCACTTGAAAGGTAAAGAAGAATTGGATGGTTAGGTGTTTGGTAAGAGGGAAGGGCTAACTCCATGAACTCTCCTAGCCCCGTTGCTACAAAGATGACCTTGCAGTCTTCATAAATGCCTAGCTCCTTCATGGTGGAGACACAAGGATACCTTGTGGCATTGAAGATGCACTTTCTGAAGAGCTCCACAAGATCTTTTGAAGTTGGTTGCTTGTTGGGGGCTTCTTCAACAACCTTTCCCTTCCATTTATCTTTGGATTTGGCAGCCTTACTCTCCTCAATCCTCTTGCTAGCAGCCTTTGAAGACTGACCCTCAGCAACCTTGTTTCCTTTGTCCTTTGTTATTGGAGGTGCATGAGCCTTCTTCCTTGCTCCTTGACTTTTACTCACAGCGGGTTCATTAGTTTTCCCATGGTACCTCACAGGTAACATCAAGCTAGACAACTCGATGTTGCTGCTCGATGTGTGGACATCGAGCTTGGTTGCTCTATGTTGAAGCTCGATGCTTGCACCAATACTCCCTGCCCTCTTATATCGTACGATGTAAGAGCTTGATGTTAGGATGTCGAGCATGGTTAGCACGATATGAGTGCTCGACATCTTTGGCTCAACTCTCGGGCCTCCTACATCGTACAATGTGCATGCTCGATGCTCCTTGGTTTTTCTCCACCTTTGCACATCGCACGATGTTCGTGCTCGATGTTCCTCCACCTCCTTTTGGGCTAAAGATGTCGCACTATGTGCATGCTCAACATCTAGGCCGAGGTACTTTTGCTCCCCACATCGAGCTTGGTAGGTCGATGTGTTTGCCCCAAATGTTCTGGTTCTATTAAAATCGAGCTGAGATGTTCAGACATCAAGCTTGGCAAGCTCGATTGCTAACCTCGATATTAACCAGAACATGTCTATTTGGTTCCCAAACCATCCTCTCATCACCTTCTCTTGACACCTGCTTCTAGGAACAATGAAAATGAATAAACATAAACTAAAAAGCATAAATATGTACAAGGATACCATAGGACTACCTCCCAAGTGTGCTTGCTTAGGTCACTTAGCTTGACTTTTCTTGGTTCTCCTAGCTGGTGTGGAGAAGAGCTGTGAAGCTCCTTGGTTGAACCTTCTCCTCAGTGGCTGTAGCTGATGCCTTGAAGACCTTCATGCTACCTTTCAGCCTCTTAGGAACACCACCAACCTTCACTTATGCAAAGGGCTTAGCCTTACCCTTGCATTGGACCTTGTAACCAACCTCACCATTTGAAAGAAATGGGACTACCCCATCTTCAGCCGAACCCAATATGATTCCATTACCAAACTTCAAAACCTCCACTTTGAGGGCCTCCTCTTTAGTGGTTTCTTCAAACAGCAAGGGAAGACATCATTCATCAAAGCTTGCACCAATATAACCATCAAATGCATGCCAATTGTCAGCAGTTCCCTTTTTCTTCTTCAGGTCCATAGAGAAAGCATGTTCATTCTATAACTTGTTACCCTTGGAGTCAAACTTTAGCACCTTATCCTTGGTTAGTTTCAGCTCTATGGTGCACTTCTTTGCATGAAACATTGCTTCAGCTGAAGCCAAGAATGGTCTTCCAAGGATGATGACATTCCTTATCTTCCCTTCTACATCCAACACTAAAAAGTCAATTGGGATTACTACACCTTCAACCATCATGGGTATATCCTTGAGAGCTCCTAAAGGTGTCTTAACTGTGCCATCAACAATTGTAAGAGACACATTGCTCTTCTGAAACTTGGTGTAGCCTAATGCCTTAGCTGTAGAAGATGGCAACAGATTGATAATTACACCTAAGTCACATAGACAACTCTTGAAAGTCTTCTCTTTGAGTTCACAAGGAAGAGTGAAACAACCAGGATCACCAAGCTTCTAAGCATCTGATTCACCAGCCTTCGCAAGAGCTTCTTTCAGCTGATTCTCAACATCAACACCTCTAAGCTTCATTTGAGCAGCATCGAGAGTTGTGTACTTCTGCACTAGCTCTTTCTTGAACCTTCATGGAAAAAGGATATCAGGTTGGTAAACTGGAAGATCATGGGCTTTGTGATAGGGCTCAGGTTTTACCCAAATAAAACTACTGCAAGTGCACAGCAAAAGCAGTTGTAGTACAAGGGGTATCGAATTCCCAAGAGAGTAATGCAGACTACACTATCGAATGTAGATTCGGATTAAGCTAAGCAAGATATGATGTATGTAATGCGAATGAATGATTGAAAGTAAGCAAACGATTTTGTAAGATGATCTAAGTTCCAGAAGACTAAAAGCGCTAAGTCAGGGCAGTTCGCAAGTTGAATCCAAGAATGTATGACACAGGAAATCAGGAATGATTAAGAACCGTTTTAAACATGAATCACTGATGCATAACTAATCAATTCTCATTGCAACAGTTATTTATGCCTAAATCACAGAGTTTCAAATCTCTTTGCAAACCCTAACAACCTAAGCATGCAAGAATGATCAGATTCAATTGTTTACAAAACTCCTATGCCAAATCTCTTTGCACTAAGTTGTTTTGCCATCAAATACTAGTTCAGGTTATGAATAATGCTCTCACATATATTTAACAACCTAAGATTTTCGGATTCCTAGATGATGTGTCTCAGAAATTCGATTTTAAAGCAAGCAGAGATGAAAAACCATAAGGTATTCCTAACAGATAGTGATTCAACAATCTTTTCATCAACCTTTGAAAAACCCTAACTTAACTAGCAGATTACTCAGACATGATTATGGAATCACAAAACATAACTGAATAATATTGCATTAAGAGAAAGAGTAAAGAAATAAAGGGGGTTCGAAATCTTCTCAAAAGAGTACAGGATTTGTCTTCCCAAAAAGCTCTGAATAAATCTCTCTCTAAGCTCTCTGAATTCTCAAAAACTAAGATCATGGCCAACAATGGCTGAAAAACCTAATAAATAGGGGCTAAACACGATCTGGGGTCTTCATATAAATAAAGGAACTTCTGGGCCAATTCTGCAAATCTTCTTCACACTTTTAATAAAACAGCCACGCTCCTTCCTTGATGGGTGACGAGCGTCACCAAAGGTAGTGACGAGCGTCACCATATGTGATACTTTCTGCTTCGAGCTTGGTACTTCGTGGCTTCAACCTAGAATGCTCCAAAAGGTTCCAGAATCTCCAATTATGCTTCAGACATGCTATAACCTGCAAAGACTCTTCTAGGACTCTAAAAAGACCAAAAAGACTCAATAAAAGGACTTATATCATGGTTAAAAACTATAAAAACCATGATATATCAACTCCCCCAGATTTAGTTTTTGCTTGCCCTCAAGCAAACATCAGACAAAGAATAAGGTCGAGGTTTGAAAACAAGAAACAGCCAGTCAGTCATCAGGAACACCACACTAGTTTGAACTTTCGAATCCACATACCACAGAGTCAACACAAGATCAAATTTCAATCTAATCATCACAAGCTTAGCAAATCTCTCAAATCCAGTCCAAATCCATTCAAGAAATTCGAAATTTCTACTGCCAACTCCTTATTTTTTTATCTAAGTGTGATATCTCATCAAAGCTCTATCATCTTTATCACTTTATAGATTCTTTTCCCTTCCTAACAACTGAACAAATAGATCTCAACACAGCTCTCCTATTTTCTCTTCCCTAGATCTCTTCATTTGGATATTTTCGATTTTTCACTTCTTTTTTTCAACTTTTACAGTCTAAGATATGGTGCTACTCAATACTTGTGTTCTTTGTGAGGAGACAGGTTCTTGAGTGTGTTCACTACAGTTCTTCCTTGTGAGGAGACAGGGTCATGAATGCACCATTCTTTGGACTTAATCTTTTTAAAAACTACATCAGGGAAGATCAAAGAGAGACTGTATTTTAACCTTATTGTCAGAGTTGAAAGAGAGAATCAAGATCAATAAGAATCAATCACCAAGACAAGAAGTTTAAAGTTTATTAAGGTAGAGCTAACAGCAAATTTTCCAGACTCTCTAAGAACCTAAACCTTCATTGCTAGACTGATCTACCTATGACTTTCAGCTTAGTGAGACTTGTAATTAACTATTGTGGCAATGGTTCTTATCAGCAAAAACGTCCTATGGTTAGTTCCAAGAAAAACTGACAGTTTCGAAAATTTTGACTCTATAAAACAGGTTTTTTTACTCAACTTTAAGACTCTATAGACATGACACAAAGTACACAACGTCAGTAACCACCTCCCCCAGACTTAAACAACACTGTCCCCAGTGTTATTAAGCCAAGAGTTGGTCCGAAAAATGAATGAGAAGTCGAAAAACCAAGTCAGAAAAGTGTTACCTCGCGTGGGGTCGGGTGACGAGCGTCACCATAACCTGTATTGCCCAATTCTTATGTCAGATGTTAATTAACGAAGTGTTTGCATGTGTACTCTAAAGTTAGACTTTTTGAGCATTCAAACACATAATTAACAACATCCAAACATAGCAATAATAACCTGGTTCAACAATCTGACAAAACATCATCAAAGAAACTGACAACTGACTCAAAGAAAACATAAAAAATGACTCAAGAGAAAGAAAAAAAAAAGGGAAAAAAAAAGGAACAAGTAACCAGATAGTGAAGCCTCAATCCTCATCCTCGCAAGGCTCAATGGTGTAATGGGGGCGCACACAACCACATTTGCTAAGTGTAGCAACAACATCCCAGAGTCCCTCAAAGCTGTCAATGACATACTCCTGAAAAGCAGCCATATCCATGGTGTCTGTGGTCGTTGAGGACGCCTGAAAGCAGTAGAAGAACCACTCTGGCATGTAGAAGGTCCAGCATCAGCAGCAGCGGCAGTAGAAGCAGAGGCGCCAGCTGTAGCAGCTCTAGCAGGACGCAGAGTCAAGGGGCGCAGAAGAGTCCGTGCTGGCATGAAGAATAGCTGGCGTGGATCTCCCTGAATCGTAGTGAGGGCTCTTTGTGGCAACTTAATGCCAACATACTCTCCAGAAGTGGTAGTGAAAGTCCAGACAACTACAATCTTTATCCAAGTGACATGGCGCAGATACTGGTCATCCATAAGTGATCTGTAACTGCGCAGACTGCAAGGTGTGACATCGATCTGGAAATTATGGAAGATCGGTGTCAGCAGGCTGCCAACACTCTCAGTCTTCTCCCCTGGACTGGTTAATGGCTTGGTCTTCAAGGAGACCAGATGCTCAGCGAAAACAGCGCCTAAGTTGGCGTGAACCATGCTATCCACAGGTATCGAATCATCCAGCATCTCATAAAGTCCGTAATAGAGGAGAATCAGCTCACTAACTCGAGTCTTGCTAGGCGCAGACTTGCACAGAATGGTGTGGCCAAAGAGGCGCAGAATGTAACTCAAGACCGGATGTCGAACCTCCGTTTGCGTGCTGGTCTTGCTGTCATAGACTCCATTCCCGAACTTGGACCAGAATGTCCGCATATGGGTCCACTGAGAGGGAAGGAGAATGTCTGTGGGATGGTCAGAGAAGCCATAGATCCCACAAAGCTCCATCAGACTGATCCGATATCGAACTCCTCGGATCAGAAACGTCATCGTGCCTTCCTACGCACGCTTCGCCAGCTCATTCGCGTAGTAGACGCGAACTGTAGAGAGAAACTGGCAGACCAAATCTGGGTAGAGATCATATTGCTGGAACGGCATAGTCCCCATCCCAATGCGCTCCAGAATCTGAACAACCTCCTCGAAGATCCCCATCTTCTGTAGAACAGCAGAATCCGCAAACCGAGTGGGGATAATCTTCACTCCCAGCCACGCATTGTAGAACAGTGTGTCATATTCATCCCACTCTTCCTGAATATCGGGGAATACACAGGTGTCTCGGGACACTTCCTGCTTCGGAGTCCCTACCCAAGCCACTCCTGAGGCTATTTTCCGATCTTCTCGTTTGGGCCATGGGGGCCTGCAAACCGGGTGTTGACTGAAGGAATCCGTAGACCCTGTTGCAGTGCTTGAAGACGAGCTTTGCCTTGGTCGTTTCTCCTGACAAGGCATCTGAAAATTGAAGATCAAAATCGACCAAAAACATCACTAAAATTAGCAAATTTTTCAAAGTTCGAAAAATTAACCAATCAGGGTGAAATAACTGATGGCGATCAACTACAGCACTACCAGGAACACTATTCAATCATCAGTTCAACCCAAATCACCCAAAATTTCCAGATTTTTGCAATTTTGATCATGAACTCGAAAATTCAAAACTTGCAAATCAACCGATAAAAGCTCACATAGATGGTTCCATTCCTCTAATACAACCTAACTAACCAGGATTCAACAGTTAAATCAAGCCAATCAAGTAAAAAAATTGGATTTTACCAAACCTATGACGGACTGAAAATTGGGGATTCCGAACACATACCTTGCAGATCTTAAAAATCGAGTTGATACTCAGAAAGAGGTAAAAAATCCGCACGGATTAGACTCTTGAATCACTCAATTTGGTTTAGAAAATCAAAAGTTATGAATCTCTGAAAATTTCTAAGTGTTCTTGGTTTAAACAGTTATGCCCGAGGAAGAAGAAGAGAGAAAACTAATACCCGTGCTCGACGATCGTCACCACTTTTTTTTTTTGACTGATATTAATCTAATTACTAATCCTAAGCACGAAAATAATAACTAAGTGTTATATCTACAACTTACCAGTGGGTTGCCTCCTGCTAAGCGCTTGTTTAATGTCATTAGCTTGACTTTGGTTGGCTGTTTAGACAGCTGGTGCCTCATCCAGGGACACAATGTGTCCTGCTGGAATCTCTGCTTATGCCCAGTAATGCTTCACCCTTTGTCTATTGACAGTGAACTCCTCTCCTTTGGAGTTAATCAGGACAATTGCACCATGTGGGCGAGCTTCTTTGACAGTGAAAGGACCTGACCATCGAGAACGCAATTTACCAGGAAAAAGCTGTAAACGAGAGTTGTAGAGTAATACCTGGTCATTGGGCTCGAAATGCCTGGAGATGATCTTTTTATCATGATATGCCTTTGTCCTCTCCTTGTATAACTTGGAGTTTTCATAGGCCAGATATCTGATCTCATCCAGTTCATTGAGCTGAATCAAACGTCTTTCCGCAGCAGGCTTCAGATCGAAGTTCAGCTTCTTGATGGTCCATTCTGCTTTGAACTCCAACTCTACTGGTAGATGGCACGCCTTGCCATAGAGAAGATGGAATGGTGTAGTCCCAAGTGGCGTTTTGTATGCAGTCCTGTAGGCCCATAATGCATCATCCAGCTTTGCAGACCAATCTTTCCTTGTCTTCCCCATTGTCTTTTCTAGAATCTGCTTGATCTGCCTGTTGGAAACCTCAACTTGTCCACTTGTTTGGGGATGATAAAGCGTGGCCACTCTGTGCTGTACACCATACTTCTTCAACAGCTTGTCAAAAACCTTGTTGACAAAGTGAGAACCACCATAACTTATGACAATCCGCGGGACACCAAATCTGGGAAAGATAATGGTCTTAAACAGCTTCAAAACCACTGCAGCATCATTAGTAGGAGTAGCCAACGCCTCTACCCACTTAGATACATAATCAACAGCAACCAGAATGTATCTATTCCCATAAGATGAGGGAAAAGGTCCCATGAAGTCAATACCCCAACAATCAAAAACTTCAACTTCCAGAATGAAGTTCTGTGGCATCTCATGTCTCCTGCTGATTTTTCCTCTTCTCTGACAAGTATCACAGCTTGTGATGAAGGCTTGGGCGTCTCTGAACATAGTAGGCCACCAAAATCCAGCTTGCAATAGCTTAGAGACAGTCTTGAATGTAGCAAAGTGTTCAGCATATTCTGATCCATGACAGTGAAAAAGGACGTCCTGGACTTTCTTCTGCTAAGCATCTTCTGTAGATACCATCAGCACAATGCTTGTAGAGATATGGCTCATCCCAATAGAATCTCCTAAGTTCTCTCAAGAACTTCTTCTTAGCATAGCCTTTAAAGTCATGTGGTTCATCCTCTGCAGCAAGATAATTTGCAATATCGGCATACCAGGGCCTCTTTGGATCATGCAAAGCATAAACAAGTTCTTCAAAAGCCATCCCCAAGCTTGCACAAATCGCAGATAAGTGTTGAGATTGGTGACGAGCGGCACCTCTCTTGTATACTTTGGTTGCGACTGTTCTGGGTTGGTGACGAGCGTCACCCTTCCTGGTGTCGCTCGTCACTCCCCTGCAGTTTCGTGAAAACTGCAGGTTTTCAGTACTTTCCTCCTGTTCTCTGGTTTCCACCAAGTAAACATTCTCTTCAGGCAAGAAATCATTGATTGGGACACTGTCTTCGACCTGAATCCGGGTTAAATGATCAGCAACTCTATTCTCAACCCCTTTCTTGTCTTTCACTTCAATGTCAAATTCCTGAAGAAGCAGGATCCATCTTAACAGCTTGGTTTTGCATCTTTCTTCTGCATTAGGCACTTCAGTGCTGAATGGTCAGTATGAACCACGACCTTGGAGCCAACAAGATACTGCCTGAACTTCTCAAAACCAAACACAACAGCTAACAATTCTTTCTCAGTTGTTGCATAATTCTTCTGAACATCATCCAAAGTCCTACTTGCATAGTAGATGGCGTGGAGTTTCTTGTCTTTCCTCTGTCCCAGCACTGCTCCAACTGCAAAATCGCTGGCATCACACATTACCTCAAAAGGTAAGTCCCAATATGGAGGCTGCACAACAGGGGCTGTAACCAAAGCCTGTTTGATCTGTTCAAAGGCGGATTTGCACTCTTCTGTGAACTCAAACTTCACATCCTTGCAGAGGAGAGCAGTAAGGGGGCGTGCAATCTTGCTAAAGTCCTTGATGAATCTTCTGTAGAAGCCTGCATGACCCAGAAAACTCCTCACTGCTTTGACTGAATCAGGTGCTTGCAGACTTGTCATCACCTCAATTTTCGCCCTATCCACCTCTATACCGTCTCCTGAGACTCTGTGGCCAAGTACAATACCATCATGAACCATAAAATGGCACTTCTCCCAGTTTAAAACCAAGTGCTTCTCTTCACATCTCTGCAGAACTGCACACAGATTATCCAAGCAGTTCTTGAAAGAGGACCCATAAACCGAGAAGTCATCCATGAACACCTCCATAAACTTCTCTATCATGTCTGTGAAAATCGACATCATGCATCTCTGGAAGGTTGCAGGAGCATTACACAGCCCAAAAGGCATTCTGCGATATGCAAAAGTGCCATAGGGACAGGTAAAAGTGGTCTTCTCCTGATCATCTAGATGGATGGGGATCTGAAAGAAGCCTGAAAACCCATCAAGGAAGCAGTAATACTTGTGATTCGCCAGCCTCTCTAGCATCTGATCGATGAAAGGGAGAGGAAAATGATCCTTCCTTGTTGCTGCATTCAGTTTCCTGTAGTCTATGCACATCATGTGTCCTGTCACAGTCCTGGTTGGAATCAGCTCATCCTTGTCATTCTTTACCACTGTGACACCTCCTTTCTTAGGCACCACGTGCACTGGACTCACCCAAGCACTGTCTGATATAGGATAGATGATACCAGCCTGCAACAACTTCATGATCTCTTTCTTGACCACATCCTGCAAATTCGGATTCAGTCTCCTCTGGTGCTCAACTGATGATTTCGACTCATCCTCCAAGAGTATCCTATGCATGCACAAGTCTGGGGAGATACCTGAAATGTCATCAAGAGAATAGCCAAGAGCTTTGCGAAATTTTCGCAGCTTACTTAGCAAAAGGGTGAGCTATGCATTGTTTAATGAAGCATTAACAATAACAGGATAGGTGGAGTTTTCTCCCAGAAATGCGTACCTTAGCCCTGCAGGGAGCTGTTTAAGCTCAACTTTTGGTGCTTTTGCTGCAGACCAATCACCCGTTGTGGCAGCTTTCGCAGATGTGGAGACAAGCTCATCCCGTGCAACCAGTTGCATCACTTGTGCAGTAGCATCCATCATCTTTGTGTAGCCTGTTGCAGCAGCATCTAAATGCTCATACTCAGCTGTAGAAGTGGTCAACGCCCTTTCCAAGGGATCCTCTGAACTCATCTCATGGAAGATCTGATCAGCAATGTTTGTGAGAACATCCACATAAAAAGTCTGTCCATCTATGGTTGGCCTCTTCATCAGCTTGTCCATTTCGAATTTCATCACTAAATCGCCAACATTCAGCTCTATTCTACCCTTCCTGACGTCAATAATAGCTCCTGCAGTAGCCAAGAAGGGTCTGCCAAGAATCAAGGGGTCTTTGGGTTCTTCTCCATACTCTAGAACCACAAAATCAGTAGGAATCATACAATCTCCTATTTTGATAGGAACATCCTCTATCACTCCTTGAACTCTGACTGATCTATCAGCTAGGACAAGAGATATCCTTGTAGCCTTAAAATCGGTCATCCCCAAACTCTTGGCAACAGAATGAGGCATGAGGTTCACACTAGAACCAAGATCACACAATGACCTCTCAAACTTGTCATTGAAGATGGTGCAGTCTAAAACAAAGCTTCCTGGGTCTGAAAGCTTCTCTGGAACTCTGTTCTGAATCACTGCTGACCTGCTCGTTGATCATCATAGCTCCAACCTCAAGACTCAAGTTATTGGTCACCATCCTCTTAACATACCTCCTTATAACAGGAGTGATCCTTACAGCATCTATCAATGGGATCTCTATAACCAACTTGTCCATGATAGCCTTGCATCTTGCATCTTCAAGCTCTTGCTTAGACTTCTTAGGATGCTTAGGATAGTGTATCTTGGGTTTATACACGGTGTCCTTAGAATTATCTGAAGTCTTAGGTGAAACTGCAGCATATGGTGTTTGGTGACGAGCGTCACTTGGATGGTGGCGAGCGTCACTCACTTTGGACGAGTCGGGCTCGATCATTGGATATGGGTGACGAGCGTCACCCACCTGGTGACGGTCGTCATCAATTTGTGAAGAGTCGGGGTCGGGGTTGTGCTTGATGGGTGACGAGCGACACACATTATTGGTGACGAGCGTCACCCATGGGTCTTCAGCAAATTTTTCTTCATCTTCATATTCTTCAATACACACGAAATTCCTTGAGGTTAAATCCTTCTGCTGCACTGGTTGCAGGTTCTTTCTACTCCTCAATGTGCTGGCATTCACATGGTGTTTGGGATTAGCATCAGTTCTTCTTGGAAGAAATCTTTCTTGCCTCTGAACAGCTCCTGCAGTTTGGGCAACTTGAACATCAAGCTTCTTCATATGAGAGTTCAGACTCTCAATTTTTCCATTCAAATCCTGATAGAGCGAATCTATCTTGCCATTGAAGTCCACTGTAAGCTTCTGTTGTCCTTCCAAGATCTGTTCTAACATTGCTTCCATTTTGTTCCCTTTTGGAGGTGCTGGTTGATAGGAAGAAGAACCATAGTTTCTGTAATTTCCACTGTTCTGGAATGGCTTCTGGTACTCTGTTTTCTGGAATGGGGGTCTAGGAGTGAAACCAGGCGTGCTCTGTCCTCCTGTAAGGGCGTTCTTCTGATTGTTGTTGCTGTATCCTATGTTCCACTGCTGATTCTCATACCTTTGTCCCTGAAAACCACCAGAATTGATGAAATTTACATCCTCCTGCTCAACTTCCTCTAGAGCTTCAAAAGTTTCCACTTCTGCAGCAAAGTGAACTGATTTCTTCCCCACCAAAAGGCTGTGCATATCATCCAACTTGGCCTTAACTTCAGCAATCTTATTTCCATCAGCTACACCAGCTTGTTTCATCCTCTGAAAGTCTGCGTTTTTAGTGCTGTTGCTGCAGACCAAGTTCTCAATCAGTCTGATCGCCTCTTCTGGTCTGTTGGTGTTGAAGTTTCCTGCACTTGCTGCATCCAGCGCCATCTGATATTTTCAGTCAATGCCTCTGAAGAAAATCCCAAGTAATTGCACCTAACTGAAACCATGATGACGACAGTCCCTTTGATAAGACTTGAACCTGATCCAAGAAGCTTTAAAAGCTTCAGTAGGGCCTTGTGTAAATGATGAAATTTTCGTCCTCATGTCCTCTGATCTTGCATCATCATATAAGTTATTCAAAAAAGCATTCTTGGTGTCTTCCCAAGTGGTCAATGAAGCAGGTTCCAGTTGCTTCAGCCAATATGTAGCTTCTCCTTCAAGAGAGTAAGGAAAAAGCTTGCAGAACAGAAAGTCATTGCTAACCCCATTAGCTTTGACACTGGAAGCTAAATCCTCAAACCTCTCTATGTGATCCATAGGATGCTCATGAGGTAAACCATGGAATGGATGCTGGCCAACCAGCTGATAGTAGACTGGTTTAACCTCAAAATCGTTCCTCTGGAAGGCAGGAGGTCGGATAGCAGCTCTGTTGGTATAGAACTGATCAGGTCTGTTGTAGTCACCTAGAGTCCTCTGAACAAAACGCCCAGCAACGTTATTGATAGCAGCAGGGACCCCCACGTTCTCAGCCACTTGCTGAACCTGCTGTTCAACAATGACATTCCCCTCTTGATCAATTCTCTGCCCCTCTTCGTTCCTCATGTTTCCTTCCCTGTCAACCAAGTGACCATCTGCATCTTCAACCAAGATAAGTGGAGCGACCATTGTAGATTGCTTCTTAGCTTTCCTGTTAGTTCTCTCCAACCTAGCAAGCTCGTCGATGCTCAAAGTCACAAGCTCCTTCTCTTTGTTGCTTCTGGTTCTGCGATTAGGCATACACCTGAAACAGGAACAAAGAAAAGTAGCTGAAAGTCAGTAAACAAATAAAAACTTAGACAAAATCCTAATACTAGAAATCGATAGGCAGCTATTACTCCCCCAGCAACGGCGCCAAAAACTTAATAGGGCTCAGGTTTTACCCAAATAAAACTACTGCAAGTGCACAGCAAAAGCAGTTGTAGTACAAGGGGTATCGAAATCCTAAGAGAGTACAGCAGACTACACTATCGAATGTAGATTCGGATGAAGCTAAGCAAGATATGATGTATGTAATGCGAATGAATGAATGAAAGTAAGCAAACGATTTTGTAAGATGATCTAAGTTCCAGAAGACTAAAAGCGCTAAGTCAGGGCAGTTTGCAGGTTGAATACAAGAATGTATGACGCAGGAAATCAGGAATGATCAAGAACCGTTTTAAACATGAATCACTGATGCATAACTAATCAATTCTCATTGCAAAAGTTATCTATGCCTAAATCACAGAGTTTCAAATCTCTTTGCAAACCCTAACAACCTAAGCATACATGAATGATCAGATTCAATTGTTTACAAAACTCCTAAGCCAAATCTCTTTGCACTAAGTTGTTTTGCTCATCAAATACTAGTTCAGGTTATGAATAATGCTCTCACATATATTTAACAACCTAAGATTTTCGGATTTCTAGATGATGTGTCTCAGAAATTCGATTTTAAAGCAAGCAGAGATGAAAAACCATAAGGTATTCCTAACATATAACGATTCTACAATCTTTTCATCAACCTTTGAAAAACCCTAACTTAACTAGCAGATTACTCAGACATGATTATGGAATCACAAAACATAACTGAATAATATTGCATTAAGAGAAAGAGTAAAGAAATAAAGGGGGTTCGAAATCTTCTCAAAAGAGTACAGGATTTGTCTCCCCAAAAAGCTCTGAATAAATCTCTCTCTAAGCTCTCTGAATTCTCCAAAACTAAGATCATGGCCAACAATGGCTGAAAAACCTAATAAATAGGGCCTAAACACGATCTAGGGTCTTCATGTAAATAAAGGAACTTCTGGGCCAATTCTGCAAATCTTCTTCACACTTTTAATAAAACAGCCACGCTCCTTCCTTGATGGGTGACGAGCGTCACGAAAGGTGGTGACGAGCGTCACCATATGTGATACTTTCTGCTTCGAGCTTGGTACTTCGTGGCTTCAACCCAGAATGCTCCAAAAGGTTCCAGAATCTCCAATTATGCTCCAGACATGCTATAACCTGCAAAGACTCTTCTAGGACTCTAAAAAGACCAAAAAGACTCAATAAAAAGGACTTATATCATGGTTAAAAACCATAAAAACCATGATATATCACTTTGTCCTCCTTTTTAACATCAGCAACCTTGACAAGGTCTTCCCCCTCACTTTGAGCTTCAATGTTCTCATTGAGCAAAGACAAGAACTCCTCTATAACAGCTTCTTCCTCAGCAGTTCCCAGATCTTCTATAGAGTCAATAGCTTGGCAATGCTCTTTCGGATTCATCTCACACTTGCCTGGAAGATTACCTTAAGGGTATGGTCTGGTAGCTACTCCTTTGTTGTTCTCAAAAATCTTCACTCTTGCAGCTGGACCAAACTTGCAAGTGAGCTCCACATGAACTGAATCTATCTTGTTGTGAACATCAGCAAATTTCTTGTTCATTTCCAACATACCATTAAGCTGAGATTAGAGCACCTGTTGGATGAGACTCTTGATTTCAGAATCTTGAGAGCTGGAAGAGGCTTGAGCTGGTGCTCTAGCAGTAAAGCTTGGAGGGTTAAAAGAAGGTCTAGGCTGGAAGTTGTTGTTCCTAGGGATGAAGCCTTGATTAATGTTGTTGTATGGTGAAAAGGGCTTTGGTTGGTCAGCTTGTTGTTGTTGCCCTTGTTGAAGAGGGTAGACCTGATCCTAAGGATTGGCAACATTATTACTCTTGTAGGATAAGTTTGGATGGTTCCTATAGGAGTAGCTGTTGCAACCTCCAAGGTAGTTCTTCTCTTCAACTTGGCAGTCTTCTTTATCTTGAACCTGAACGAAATCTCCAACAAAGTTAACCTCATTCCTTTCCTTCAACAGTTGATCAATCTTCTCATGAAGAGCCTTGATCTCCTTCGTGTTGTACTCCAGTTCATTCTTAGCACTTCTAGGAGTTCTATCATACTCTTCATTGTAATTTCCATCTGATTATGTAACCTTCTCAACTAATTCCATTCCCTCATCAACATCCTTAAAGAGAAAATTACCATTAGAAGCTGTATCCAACAACAATCTGATCATTGGGAGGGCACCTCTATAGAGGGTTGTGAGAAGTGAAGCTTGTGAAAACCCATAATGAGGGCACTGAAGTGTGTACCCTTTGAACCTCTACAATGCTTCACCAAAACTCTCATTGTTCTTTTGAGCAAAACCAGATATCTCGTTCTTCAATCTAGCAGTTCGAGATGTTGGAAAAAACATAGCTAGAAAGGCTGTCTTGCATTGTTCCCAGCTGGTTATGCTTCCTTGTTGAAGGTTCTTTTCCCAAAGATGGGCCTTATCGCCCAAGCTGAATGGGAATAAACTGAGCTTCAAGCTGTCCTCACTAACATCATTTATGTTTGTCATGTTGCAAAGCCTGTCAAAGTTTTCTAAATGGTCCAAGGGATCTTCTAGTGGAAGACCATGAAACTTGTTGTTATGCACCATAGAGATCAAACCTGACTGAATTTTGAAGTTGTTGTTTGGGACTGGTGGAGGAATTATGCCAATTATATTATACTAGGCATTAGGAGCACCACCAGCACGAATAGGTCTCATGGGGCGTGGTGGATGTGCTGGTCCTCTCTGACCTTGCTCACCTTGAACTCCTTGTTGACCTTGAATACCGGCAACTCCTTTAACTCCGGGTGCACCTTGAGGACCCTGAAACCTCATATAATTAACACCATGTTGCTCCTGAACATTCCTCTCAAAATGCTGCTGTCTCACCCTTTGCCTTCTTGCTCCTTTACCTCTGTCCAACAAGTTGATATTGTCTATGAAGTCAACCAAGTTGTTGGAGCCACTTGATCTAAGGTTCATACACCTGAAGAGAGCAATGAGAGTTAAAGATGATTAGTAACCAAATTCAAATAAAAAGCTTGATCTTAAAGATTCTACAAATCCTAATGATCCAAACAAAGAACAATGGCAACAGAGCCGAATTGATTCTAGACTTTTGGCCTCTTTCTCAATCACTCAAGCTTGTACTAGCCATTGTAGTATAGCATAGATGTTTCTCAACCAAAGATCTAAGAAAGATACCACTAGGAATGCAATAGAAGCCTTAAGTCAAACCAAAGCATGAAGAGAGTTGTTTAAACTACTGAAATAACCAACCTAGTGAACCAAAGACTAAGCAGAACTAGATGGAGCAATACGTAGCAATGACCAAGCAAGAAAAAAGAGAACCAAAAAAAAAGAACTAAGCAAATTTAGAAATTCAGATAATAAAAAGCAAGGCCCCAAGATGTGGTTATTGAGTTTGGGTAATTCAAAGGCAACACTAGGCTGTTTTCAATCTCATTAACAATGCAAACAGACAAGTAATGCTAATTTATAGGCATATAGTTCACAATCAAGCAAGTTAAATCCAATCTCTTGGCAAATAACACTTTGCTAATCATCCTAATAAGAACTAACTCTTATTAGTGCTAGATTCAATAGCAAGCAGGTACAATCAACACTATTCAAGCCAAAATACTTCTTAGACAATCAATCTTTAGCTAAGAAAAGTAAATTCTCTAAAAAACAAGATCAGCATTTCATCAAACACTTAGTGGGCATAAGAGCAATCTTAAATCTAGATTCTTGTGATCAAGACAAATCTAGCCTAAAAACTGTCTAATATAGAGGAACCAATCAATAGTAAGCACTAACAAACCCTAATCAAGCCTTAAATTCTCCTAATCTACCACATCTAATAACCCATAAGGGAACTACTCACTAATCATCATGTAAACCATCATATCAACAAGGATTAAGGAGTTAAACATAAGGAAGATAAATGCAGAATTTCAAATTAAAAAGGTTGGATCTTGTTCTTACAAACCAAAGTGATTAAGAGAGAAAACTGGATAAAAGCAAGAACAAGACTTGCTAAAAACCTTGGGTTAAAGAGTATTTATACTAAATGTCAAAAATCCTAACAAAATGGCAAACTTGTAAATAAAAGATGTGAGTGCACGATGTTAATGTCTAGTGGCTTGACATTGTGCAGACTTGCTCGATGCTGATGCTCGATGTGAATCTTGGTAGACTCGGGCCAAAAATATCGTGCGATGTAAGTGCTCGATGTGAGTGTCTTGTGGCTTGACATCGAACTGCCTTGCTCGATGTGCATGCTCGATGTGAACTCTCTTCTTCTCGGGTGCATTACATTGCACGATGTGGACTCCACAAAGCACGATGCTGGGCCAAAATTCCACTTCCTTAGCTCCTCTTGATCCTCCTTGACTAGGGAAACTCCCTGAATCATTCCCATGCCTCCTCCTTGTCTTTAATGGCTCCTTAGGTACCTGAAAAAATCCCTTGTGCAAAAAAAAATGCAAACTACAACCAAAATGCAACCTAAGTCCAAAAACAAAGGAAAATAGGACAAAAGCAAAGGAAAACATGCAAAAAAAAACAATAACATGAACTAAATGCAATCCTAAATTATGCAAATATGAGAGGTATCACTTTTAATAGTTAAACAAAATTTCTAAAACCCATTATATCCGTTTATAGTATAATGGTTAAGGTTATCAATCCAGATCAAGGGGACGTGATGGTCACTACGATTTTTATGGGTCATATGTTAAGTTCAAATGGGAATTCTGTCACTTAAGCCGTGAACATGAACTAGAATAAGTATAAATAAAGATAGTAATACAAGAGCAATGGTAATGAGCAGAAGATAAAGAGTGCAAAAGATAAAGATATAAGATAAGGGGTTATAGTGTGTTAGACGGATTAGGTGATTTCGGACACTAAGCGCCTTGTTGGAACATATAGTCTCACCAAGACTTGGTCTTTGTGTTGATTTCTAGGTAAGGAGATCTTTACAAGTTACCTAGCCCATGTCATTTAGGTCTAGATCCTTTGAAAGATGCACTACTAGAGACGAGCATCCGCAACGCGGTACAATGAACCAAGCCAAAATGAAACATCATCTCCATCGAACCGTGAGGTCTCACCTTTGAGGTGGTTTGAGCTAAGGTAACATGTGTCGTTCGTTTGAAGCTGCCTAAGAGCTAGTAACCTAGGTGATCAAACTAAGCTAAGCATTAAATTTGACCAACAAAGAAAAATCAAGTATTAAGTGCATGACTACCAAGAATACCAAACGAAAATCCCCGTTTCCCTTTGAAACCCACTAGATCCCCTAAGATGACTACTCATGCGCCATGAGAAGAGTTTCGAAACCCATGAGGATGAAAGAGCTCATTCTCAGCTAAGACGTGAGAAGCAACAAGAAATGTAAAACTACAACAATGAACAAGAACTACTAAAAAGACTTTGATTAAACTGAAAATAACAAGGTTTTAAATTACAACAATGGCGAGTGAAAAAAATTAGAGAGAAAGAGTTTTGTGAAAAGTAAAAAAACAAAATTAAACTTGTGTGCGTGATAGGAGATAAGATGAGTGGACATATGCTTTTATAGGGGAAGGGATAAGGTGGACTCCCTAGCATGGTTTTGGGACCACTTGCCCGAAATGGATACTTTCTTTGCTCGTATTGGATCCACAGATTGATGCCGCACAGGAAGTCCGTGGTGGACGTGCTAACTTGACTTGGTACAAATGTGGACATCATATCAGGTTGTCCCTGCGGTTCTTTCCGGGTGTGCTGCAAGAAATCGTCTACTATGGTATTTGTGTGTCGGCTTCATCCCGTTGACTTGATCATGGTTCAAACCTTGTGCTATCCATCACGTCTTGTGGTCGTGGATGTTGCCCGGTGTGCTGCGAAAAAACATCTATCTCCTTTCCTTTTGTTCTTTCTTGCCCCCGGATAACTCCATCTCCTTCGTCCAGCCTCCATGTTAGCATATGTTCCTGAAAATAGCTCCAAACATGCAAGACTATGCAAAATCCTTGGCTAATGCAACCTAGACGAAGGATGCAAATAACAGAGATATCAACACCCCCCCTAACTTTCCTTTTAGCTTTTCCTCAAGCTAAAGCCAACTGGTGGGGTGAGGTTTGAAAACAAGAGTGTGCATCTTCGTCCAAAGTGCCATTGCATCAGAAATCAAATCAACGTCAACGTCTAAATCAACGTCTCATCGAACAATGTCTAAATCAACGTCAACGTCTAAATCAACCTTCTGCTTTAGAGGTGGAGACAGCTTCTTTGTTGCTTAATCTAATTTTAGGATCTCTTCAATTTTTGCCATTTGCTCATCATTAGAGACCCTTATACTTGGCAACTAGCTGCTTCTTAAACCTTCCAGGAAATGGTATTGTAGGCTGATAAGGAGGAGGAATGTTTTTTGGTTCCTTGGTTGTCTCCTTGGGTACCTATTTAGGCTTTTCCTGAATCACTTCCTTGGCGTTGCTATTCCTTGAGCATTCACCAACCTCAACCACTTCATCATCTTCTACTATCGTCTCTTTCTTGGAGATACCCCTTTCTTCCCTTGAGGCAGCCACATAGACAGCTTCCTTCACATTCTCTCCTATGGACTTTACTGTTTTTTCAAGTTCCTCCCCCATACTTAGAGCTTCAATGTCCTCATTGATGATAGAGGGTGTCACCATTGGAGTTATAGGGACAAACTCATGGCTATATAGAAGGCTTTCAATCTCAGAAATAGATTTTTCAAACTCTTCTTGAGTAGTTAGGGAAGTAGAGGAGATACCATAGCAATACTCTCAGGGCCTCTTGAACGTAATTGGCTGAGCATTGTTCTCTTGCCTACTCAGCTCCATAGTAAAGGAGTCTATTTGGGATTGGATGTTTTTGATGGTGTAGGCAATACTTTTTTGAATTTCAGCAGCCATGCTTCTCTGAATTTCAGCCATACTTCTTTGAATTTAAGCAGCCATGCTACCTTGAATTTCTGCAGTTTAGACTTGTTGCATTGAAGTAGAATCTGCTTGATTTCCATCTCTTGAGGTGGCTGAGTGCTTGGTTGTTGTTGAGGCGCCAAGGCAAGCTACATAGGACTAGTGGGAAGTATCATGTTCCCTTGCTGTTGGCTATAGGCGTTCTAACATCCGTATCCGAGAAAATCTGGAATGATCGAGTCGGACAGGAGGTTGTCCGAAGGAATGCGAGTTCAGTCAAGGGAAAATCCGTACGGATGGGAGGTTCAGACTATAGTCGATGGATGACTGGGAAATAGTCGGAGGATGGTCGGGCTGGCCGAGCAGGACGGACCATATCCGAGAGAAAAATGGTTCTATCTGGGAGAAAATGGACCATATCCGAGAGAAAAATGGTTCTGTCCGGGAGAAAGTGGATTATGTCCGAGAGAAATGGATTATGTCCGAGAGGAAATGGATTATGTCCGAGGGAAAAGGAAAATAGCTGAGGCTTTTTGCCTTTAGCCGAGTAAAAATGGGCTGGGCCCATGGGCTGGGAGTTTTGTCGGATGAAAACTAATTTCTCGTGGGGATGGTCGAGCGGTTTAGGCGATATCCGAGAGAAATCAAAGCTGACCGGGATAAACCTGACTGGAACCAGGAGATGCCGGCTATAACCGGGTTAACTAGATTTTGCGAGCATATACAAGGGATTTTGAGACATTTTCTCGAGACAGCCGCATTATTTGAGAGAAATATCGCGTGAGAGAGAGATTGGTCGAGAGAAATCCCATAGTTTCTGATTATCCCGAGAGTTGGCCGAGAGAGATCGAAGTTTTGCCGGCGATTCCGACTATCACTGAGAGATCGAGTGTTCTGTTCGAGTTTCTGTGGATCTGTTTCGACCATTCGTCCTGATTTGAGGGTTTGCCGAGGGAATAACAGAGTTTATCCGAGGATTTCTGAGCGGATCGTGTGATATCCGAGAGCACTTCGATTCGTCCGAGTGAATCTTGTAAGTGTTCGGCTATTCTGATTTCTGTTGAGTTTCTGTCGAGTAACTTTGGACTAATCGATCTGAATTATACTGTTTCCGAGGGAATACAGCTTCTTGCCTGAGAAAAAGTGACCGGGTTGAGAGATACTTATGCCTTTCTGTTTGAGTGTGCATGTAAAGATAAAGTCCAGGGCGAGTAGCTCTGAAGGCGGACTGGAAGGCAGTGAAGGAAAGGGGTGGATTAGGACTGGGTTTTGGGATTCATATTCTGAGTTTGAGTTTCTATTTAAGTACTTGTGTTAGTGCCTTATGAGTTGAACCAAATCTGATAAGTTAGTTTGTTATTGAATCCGAATTCTGTGAAGTGTTTCTGGAATAATTATGCAATGAGAATGGTTGTTTTTTGATGAATCGAACTTGTTTAAGTTTAAGAAAAGTTTTTAAAATATGCATGTTTTTGTATTCTGGCCGAGAGAAGACTCGGTGAGGTTCGGGCTGGTCTAGTGATAGACGGTCGGGTCCTCACAAGTTGGTATCAGAGCATGGTCGATTCTAGGACAGTTCATTTGCATAGTTGGGGTTAGAGTCTATCCACCTTTTCACTTCCAGGTCTCGCAGTCTGTTGCTCTGTAGAGTGTAAAACTCTTGTCTGGGGTTAGCTTCGGGCTAACCAGTTTTTCTGTTTAGCAGATGGCTCCGAGAAAGAGAACTGCAAGAGCTCAAGTGAATGGTGCTGATAACACTGAGAGTTCTGGAACTAAGAATGTGGTCATGGACCAGCAAGTGAATGCGGCTGGGAATGCTGCAAATGTGGCTGCGGCTAATGCAGGAAACGTGGCAGGGATTGTTGCGGGAGCACAACCGGTTGGGTTGGAGGCTGTTCTGGGGCTGTTAGCTCAAGTGCTGGAGCGTTTACCAGTGGGTGCGCCTGCACCGGTAGTGGCACCGGCAGTGGCACCACAAGTGGTGGAACCGGCAGTTGCCGATGTAGTTGGGGAGGCGGATCAGGGTGTGGTGATTCCGTCTTACCTCAAGGTGCTGGATCATATGGGGAGGCTAGGAACCAAGTTCTTTGCTGGAGGTTCTGCGCCTATTGAGGCTGATGAGTGGAGGATGAGACTAGAGCGGAACTTCGAGTCTATCCGCTGTCCTGAGGGTTACAAGAAGGACATAGCTGTGCATTACTTGGAGGGTACTGCGCACAGCTGGTGGAAGGGAATCACCGGGCGTTTAATGAATCCGAACTGTTCGTATGAGATGTTCTCTGCGATGTTTCAGAGTAAGTACTTCCTGCAGGAAGCTTACAATCAGTTGGAGGCTGAGTTTCTGTATCTGCGCCAAGGGACCAAGATGGTTCGGCAGTATGAGACCGAGTTCAACCAGATACGTAAGTACGTGGGACGTGACTACGACACTGAGGATAAGCTAATCTGAACGTTCATGAGTGGGCTAAGAGTTGAGCTAAGGAACGGTTGTCTGGTGCGTGACTATGCGACAGTCACTGAGCTTGTGGAGAAAGCAGCGCTGTTGGAATCTGGACAAGTAGAGGAAGCTTTGTCAAAGGCGAGTACTGTGGTTGCCGTGGCCAAGATTGGTCAATCGTCTGGAGGACAGAACCGCAGGTTTGGGAGGAATGTTCCAGCCAAGTCTAGTGGGAACCGCAGTGTGTGCGGATCATGCGGGAAGGTGCATGTGGGCGTTTGTAGGCGTTCAGCTGGGGCTTGTCACCGTTGTGGAAGCCGGGAGCATCAAGTGCCGGATTGTCCTGAGCCAGACACAAGGATGGTGAGAGTGTCGGATGGAGACAGCGTTTCTGTTGTGTGTTACGGTTGTGGAGAACCGGGACACTACAAGCGTGATTGTCCGAGGTCAGGAGCAGCTGGGCAAGCCGCTTCTCAGGCTAACCGTGCAGGAGATGCACTGGCACCGGTGGCCAAGAGGCAGGCCATTATGTCGAGAGTGTATGCAGCGACCGCGGACGGGAGTGGAGACCCGAGCGCTTCTCGACCGATCACTGGTGAGTTTTATTACTTACAGTTTTCTGAGTTCTGTCTGTTGCTTGTTGACTGTGTCTGCGTGTTCTTTTAAGTGTCTTAGCATTCTAGGGGTTGAATGTGTAGGGACCTTATTAATGGGTGAGGTAGAGACCCATGTTCTGTTTGACTCCGGAACGAGTCATTGTTTTGTGAATCCAGAGATGATTGGAAAGGAAGAATTCCAGAAGGAACCCGGAGAGGATTTTGGGTTAGTGAGGGTGGCTGAAGGCCAAGTGATGTACTCACTAGGGATGGTTAAAAACATTTCTGTCTGGATTGACAAAGTTAGTATGCCAGAAGATTTGGTAATCTGCAATGTTAAGTCTTATGATGTCATCCTCGGAATGGATTGGCTTAGTAAGTACAAGGCGCATCTGGATTGCCACCGTGGAAGGGTAAGGTTCGAAAGAGATGGCGAGGTTCTGGTGTATCAAGGAATAAGACCGACTTCTGGTAGCTTGGTTGTGTCAGCAATACAAGCGGAGTGTTTGATAGAGAAAACGCGTGAGGCATACCTAGCGACAATATCAATAGATGAGGTTGGACCGGATGTGAAGTTATGAGATATTCCAGTGGTACAAGAGTTTGAGGATGTTTTCCAAGCTTTGACTGGAATGCTACCGGCTCGTTCAGATCCGTTCACAATTGAACTTGAACCGGGGACAGCTCCGATATCGAAAGCACCATACAGAATGGCACCATCCGAGATGGCTGAGCTGAAGAAGCAACTGGCTGAACTTTTGGACAAAGGTTTTGTAAGGCCAAGCAGTTCACCATGGGGTGCACCTGTTCTGTTTGTAAAGAAGAAGGATGGAAGTTTTAGGCTTTGCATCGACTACCGAGGGTTGAACCGTGTAACTATGAAGAACAAGTATCCACTCCCAAGGATAGACGAGTTGTTGGACCAGCTCAGGGGTGCTACTTGGTTCTCGAAGATTGATTTGGCTTCAGGGTACCACCAAATACCAATAGACGAACCGGATGTTCGAAAGACTGCCTTTAGGACAAGGTACGGTCATTACGAGTTTGTGGTCATGCCGTTTGGCTTGACAAATGCGCCAGCTGCATTTATGAAGCTGATGAATGGCGTGTTCAGGGAGTAATTGGATGAGTTTGTGATTATTTTCATAGATGACATTTTGGTGTACTCAAAGAGTCCGAAATATCATGAGAGGCAGTTGCAGATTGTTATGGAAAAGTTGCGAGAACAGAAGTTGTTTGCTAAGTTGCGTAAGTGTAGCTTCTGGCAACGGCATATTGGGTTCTTGGGTCACATTGTATCGGACAAGGGAGTGTTCGTGGATCCAGAAAAGATCAAGGCTATTGCGGATTGGCCGAGACCCGAGAATGCATCAGAGATAAGAAGTTTTCTGGGATTGGCTGGCTATTATAGGTGTTTTGTGAAGGGCTTTGCGAGTATGGCTCAGTCAATGACACGTCTGACTGGTAAGGATGTTGAATTTGTTTGGACAGCTGAGTGTGAGGAGTGTTTCTTGAAGCTGAAAGGAATGCTTACAAGTGCACCAGTGTTGGCTTTACCTGAGCCGGATGAACCGTACGTGGTGTACACGGACGCTTCTGGGAAAGGACTAGGTTGTGTCCTAATGCAGCATGGGAATGTGATTGCATATGCGTCAAGGCAGCTAAGGAAGCATGAGGTGAACTACCCTACGCATGACTTGGAGATGGCAGCTGTAGTCTTTGCGTTAAAGATATGGCGATCCTACTTGTATGGTGGGAAAGTTCAGGTGTTTACCGATCATAAGAGTTTGAAGTACATCTTCACTCAACCTGAGTAGAATTTGAGGCAACGGAGATAGATGGAGTTAGTCGCTGACTACGACTTAGAGATAGCTTATCATCCGGGAAAGGCTAATCTCGTTGCTGATGCATTAAGCCGGAGGAGGGCTAGTGTATCATCTGCCAAGGATGTGGAAGGAGTTGTGAATCTTCTAAGGACGTTAAGGTTGAACGTCTTATCTGAAGAACTGGAACCGTTGGGTTTGGGAGCTGCGGATCAAGCTGACTTGTTAACAAGGATTCGTTTGGCTCAAGAGGAGGATGAGAATCTGAATAAGTTGTCACAGAGTGACAAGACCGAGTATCAGACTTCCAACAATGGGACGATTGTTGTGAATGACAGGGGTTTTGTTCCTGACGTGAAAGAGTTAAGGGAGGAAATTCTAAGGGAAGCACATCAGTCGAGGTTTTCTGTGCATCCAGGAATGACCAAGATGTACCAGGATCTGAAAAGGTATTATCATTGGGTCGGGATGAAGCGGGACGTAGCCAAGTGGGTGGCTAGCTATCCGACATGCCAGCTGGTTAAGGCTGAGAATCAGTTTCCAAGTGGGTTGTTGCAAACATTACCAATACCGGAATGGAAATGGGATATGATCACAATGGATTTTGTGTTGGGTTTACCGAGGTCTCTGAAGAAGCATGACGCGATTTGGGTCATTGTTGATAAGCTGACCAAGTCTGCTCACTTCTTGCCTATGAGGAAAACGGATGGAGTGGCTAGACTGGTGGAGTTGTATGTCGATGAGATCGTCAAGCTTCATGGAGTGCCTGCGAGCATTGTGTCAGATCGTGACCCAAAGTTTACTTCACGATTCTGGAAAGAGATTCAGAAAGAGTTTGGGATGAAGGTGCATATGAGTACTTCATATCATCCGCAAACGGATGGTCAGTCTGAGAGGACCATCAGGACGTTAGAGGACATGCTGAGAGCGTGTGTACTGGACTGGGGTGGTAACTGGGAAAGTTATCTACCGTTGGCTGAGTTTGGGTATAACAACAGTTACCATAGGAGCATTGAGATGTCTCCGTATGAGGCGTTGTACGGAAGGCCATGTAGAACACCGCTATGTTGGACCCAAGTGGGGGAGCGGAGTGAGTTAGGACCTGCTATAGTCGAAAAGACTACTGAGAAGATCAGGTTTCTGAAGGTTAAGCTGAAAGAGGCTCAAGACCGACAAAAGAGTTATGCTGATAAGTGTCGTAAGGACTTAGAGTTCAGTGTGGGCAATCTGGTTTATCTGAAGGCTATGACTTAGAAGGGGAAAAGCCGAGCAACGTTTAATGCTAAGTTGAGTCCGAGGTACATGGGACCGTACCGGATTCTGGAAAGGATTAGACCAGTGGCGTATAAGTTGGACTTACCGCCGGAAATGAGTGCTTACCACAATGTCTTTCATGTGTCGCAGCTGAGAAAGCACATAACCGAACGTGAGACTGTGATATCTGAACCACCTTCGGAATTGCAAGAGAATCTGACCGTGGAAGGTAGACCGATCCGAGTGGTTAACAGGAAAGAAAAGCTTAGGCGTGGTAAGAGGGTCAAGATGATACAAGTTGTTTGGGACTGTAATGGGGATGAGAAAACTACTTGGGAAGTAGAGTCCAAGATAAGTACAAGGTTCCCGAAATGGTTTGAGAAACTTCAGGAAGAAGACCCGGATGCGAGGGCGAATCCAAACCAAGTGGGGGAGAGTTGTAGCATCCGTATCCGAGAAACTCTGGAATGATCGAGCCGGACAGGAGGTTGTCCGAAGGAATGCGAGTTCAGTCAAGGGAAAATCCGTACGGATGGGAGGTTCAGACTATAGTTGATGGATGACTGGGAAATAGTCGAAGGATGGCCGGGCTGGCCGAGCAGGACGGACCATATCCGAGAGAAAAATGGTTCTGTCCGGGAGAAAATGGACCATATCCGAGAGAAAAATGGTTCTGTCCGGGAGAAAGTGGATTATGTCCGAGAGAAATGGATTATGTCCGAGAGGAAATGGATTATGTCCGAGGGAAAAGGAAAATAGCCGAGGCTTTTTGGTTTTAGCCGAGTAAAAATCGGCTGGGCCCGTGGGCTGGGAGTTTTGTTGGATGAAAACTAATTTCTCGTGGGGATAGTCGAGCGGTTTAGGCGATATCTGAGAGAAATCAAAGCTGACCGGGATAAACCTGACTGGAACCGGGAGACGCCGGCTATAACCGGGTTAACTAGGTTTTGCGAGTATATAAAAGGGATTTTGAGACTTTTTCTCGAGACAGCCGCATTATTTGAGAGAAATATCGCGTGAGAGAGAGATTGGTCGAGAGAAATCCCATAGTTTCTGATTATCCCGAGAGTTGGCTGAGAGAGATCGAAGTTTCGCCGGCGATTCCGACTATCACTAAGAGATCAAGTGTTCTGTCCGAGTTTCTGTGGATCTGTTTCGACCATTCGTCCTGATTTGAGGGTTTGCCGAGGGAATAACAGAGTTTATCCGAGGATTTCTGAGCGGATCGTGTGATATCTGAGAGCACTTCGATTCGTCCGAGTGAATCTTGTAAGTGTTCGGCTATTCTGATTTGTGTTGAGTTTCTGTCGAGTAACTTTGGACTGATCGATCTGAATTATACTGTTTCCGAGGGAATACAGCTTCTTGTCCGAGAAAAAGTGACCGGGTTGAGAGATAGCCGAGAGGTGTGGAGTTTAGCCGGACCAGTCTGAGCGATAGCCGAGAAATCGCAAGTGTGTCCGAGTATCTCAGTTCTGATCGAGAAATCACCTAGATTCTTTTGACTGAAACGTTTGTTTCTGTGTCTAAGGTGAGTGCGTGACTGTAATTTGTATCTAGATTCGTTGGATTGTTAGGTTATCTGATTTTCATTGATTGCTTGTGTAAGTTAGTGGTTTCTGCTTAGCAAGGTCAATGTTCTGTTATTGTGAATGGTTAAGTGTGAACCGTGGTCAATACATGATGTCTAACTAGCTGTGTGAATGTCCGGATTGAGTTACTAGCTCAAGGGGATGCGTGATTCTCGCTTGGAGCAGTACCGATTCCTTGTGAGGCTTCACAAGTAGTTGAGATGATCATAGGACCATACTGTTTTCTGTGCTTGCTTGCTAAGTGATAATGTGAATTGTATAACTGATAGTATGATGCGTTTTCTGGTACTGGCTAAGATGTTACGGGATGACCGTATTCACTAAGTATTTATCAAATACTTATGCCTCTCTGTTTGAGTGTGCAGGTAAGGATAAATTCCAGGGCGAGTAGCTCTGAAGGCGGACTGGGTTTTGGGATTAGGACTGGGTTTTGGGATTCATATTCTGAGTTTGAGTTTCTATTTAAGTAGTTGTGTTAGTGCCTTATGAGTTGAACCAAATCTGATAAGTTAGTTTGTTATTGAATCCGAATTCTGTTAAGTGTTTCTGGAATAATTATGCAATGAGAATGGATGTCTTTTGATGAATCGAACTTGTTTAAGTTTAAGAAAAGTTTTTAAAATATGCATGTTTTTGTATTCTGGCCGACAGAAGACTCGGTGAGGTTCGGGCTGGTCTAGTGATAGACGGTCGGGTCCTCACAGACGCCAAGTGGTTGAGAAGAAGACCTTTGATGGTGGTGAATGTGAGGGCCTCCATTAAGCAACATATCCACCTTTTCTTGCATATCGTTTACCATATATCTTGCTGTTTCTAACCTCTTTTCTGCTGCCCTTGCATGCTGCTCAGACTCATGAACATAGTCCCAATTGCTTATTGTCATGTTCTCCACTAGTATCCATCCTTCATCAACATATTTGCCAAGGAAATAGCCATTGCTTGTTGTATCTAGAAGGATTCTTACTCTTGGTAGAACACCTCTATAGAGGCTGGGGAGAAGCATCTCTTTACTGAAACCATGATGTGGGCATTGCTGAATGAAGCTTCTAAACCTTTCCGAAGTGTCTCTAAAGCTCCCATTGGACCATTGTCTGAAGTTAGAAATCTGGTTCTTGAATCTTGCAGTCCTAGAGGGTGAGAAGAACTTGTTTAAGAAAACTCCTTTCCATTGTTCCCAAGAGGTGATACTTCCTTGTGCTAGAGACTATTCCCATATTTGAGCTAAATTACCAAGAGAGAATGGGAATAATCTGAGCTTCAAACCATCATCTGAAACTCTACTAAGCTTTGTCAAAGCACATATCCTCTCAAAGTGATCCAAGTGCTCTAGAGGATCTTGGTTTGGCAATCCAAAGAAATTTATTTCTTGAACCATATTAATCATGCTGCTCTTGGTATCATAGTGATGAGTCTCCATATGTGGAAGAATACCTTGTCTTGAAGCATAACTTGAAGGTATATCAACAGCACCAATAGGTCTCAATGGTCTTTGAACCCAAGCTCCTTGTAAACCATGTGGACCTTGCTGTCCTGGTAAGCCTTGAATCCCTTAAAGACCCTGGGGACCTTGTGGAGCTTGCAAACCAAAACCAGCAGTATACTGATATTCTTTAATGCTTCAACAGCTGATATCTGATTCTGCAAACCCCAAAATCTTTGACCTTGAACTTCTGTTGTAGTTGTAGACACTTAAGATCAAGTGCTTTGGGTACCTACAAAAGAAATTCTAGACCAAAAGAGAAATCAGTAACCAAAAATGAAAAAAACAAAGCTTGATCACAAGATCTCTACAAATCCTACTGAACAAAGCATTCCCCTAATCGCAACGGCGCCAAATTGATACAAGAGTTTTGATTGTCTTGGTCAATCACCCTTTGTACTGTTCATTATAGTAAGGGTTTTATGTCAATCTGAAAGGAGAAGATCGAAACAGCAGGCAGATATAGAGAGAGTTTAAATGTCTAACAACCTAAGTGATCAAACAGAACTGAAGCAAATATCCAACTAATGATAAACAACAAGCAAAACAACTACAACATAAGCAAAAATAGAGCAAATTCGAATTCAACTAAAAATAGAGGAAGGACAAGACTTGAGATGGGGTAATTGGTGGTTGGAAACTATCAACTCAACCTATAATGCTTACAAACCCCACACAATGCTATCCCTTATGCATAGAATTCATCTAATGACTAATCCAATCTCTTGGCACTAATCTTTTTGCTAATCATCAAGTCAAGAACTAATTCTCATTAGTGAAAAGAAAAACAGCAAGCATTAAGACAATCTATCAATCCTATATTGCCAAATCACTCCCTAGACAGTCAATCTCTTGAGCTAGGCAAGCAATTCTCTTGCAAAGCAGTTCAGGCATTTCATCAAACACTTGGTGGGCACAAAATGAGCCTAAGGTCCTAATCAACCTAGCTAAGGCTAATCAAACATTATACACAGCAATCAAGAAAGGAAATGGAACAACTAACACTAAGCAATCATAGATCAAGCCTCAAATTTCCTAAACGTAACCTATCTCAAATCCCTAAGTCACTACTCACTAATCTCCATCAAAACCATCAATTCAAAGATAAAAAGATGGCTAATCAGTGTTAGAGAGATTAAACAAAAAGATAAATGCAAACTTATATTGAAATGGAATAATGATTCAAACCACAAGATCAAAACAAAACCAAAAGAGGAAAGAACTGTTAAATAAAAGCTTGACCCAAAAATTAGGGATTTTCAGTACTTATAGGAGTCTAAGCAGAGTGGCAAAATTTTAAATAAAGGGAAGTTCGGACTGGTTCATATCAGTCAAAAGTGATCGATAAGCTTGATCGATAGAGCATCCGCTGGGTTCCCATCGGTCACTCCTTGACCGATACGCTTGATCAATACAGGTTGAGCAGCTTCACAAAAATTGCGATATCTTTTGAACGGCATATCATAATGAGCTAAAACCAAGTGCTCCTGAAAGATAACGCACGTAGCTACAACTTTCATGAATTCTGTGGAAGCTAAATCAAGACAGAGGCTATTCGTCCGAGTTAATCTTCAAGTCGTTCAAGATCAATGGTCAAAACTTCAAATGGACATGTGCTCACTTTATTCACCGTAACGTTTCAACCACTGATGGGAATGACTCGAATTGAATACCAAACGAAAGTTAACTCACGGGGCTACAATGCTGATGCAGCCTGCTGAGGCCAAAGCAGAATGGAAACACCTCATCTGGGCTGATCTTCAGTCAATATGGTCCTTTGGGTGATTCCCATCGGTTACGGATGACCGATACGCTGGCTTGCTTCCCATCAGTCACAAGTGACCGATACAGATCAACGATACTCCATTCACTTGATTCCCATCGGTCACAAGTGACCGATACAGATATCCTGTCTCTTCCCATCGGTCACAAGTGAAAGATGCATATGACCGATGGGGATGACCGACTTCACAAAAACTTCTTTTACGTTCTAACCACTGAAGGGAATGACCTGAAAACAACTCCAAAGGAAAGCTAAATCACGGGGCCACAACATTGATGAAGATTGTTGAAGCTGAATCGGACTGGAAATGCTCTTTCCGAGCCGGTTTTGTCAGGTGAAGTTTATGGCCGCTTCAACAAGGTCCACCTTCTTGGCTCTTTTGATGTCTTGTGCTGCATCCACCATAATCTCCCATCCTCCTTGTAGTCTCCACACTCTCCAAACATAGCTTCCAAACTCCTCGGAAGCACAAAACATGCAATGCACACCCTAAATCTACACTAAGCCCTAATTGAATGCAAATGGGACAAAAGAAAGCAAAAATACATGTTCAAAGACTACAAAGCAATGCAAAATGTAAGCTAATATGGTGTCAATAATAAGTATATCATCTGCTTCTTGTCATTAGATCCCTAAACCTTAACCCCTTGTGATTTAGTTGTTCATTGAATCCGTGAAAGGAGAGGATATATCCATGCCATCCCTTCTGTGTTATTTTCCTCGCTTGTGTCTGGTTAAGGATAAGGGGATTTCCTTCCCCTGCAGATTGCACTTATGGCGTAACTAGTAGTTGCTAGTTGTGTGCTTTGATTTACATTTACATGTTTCTGAACATAGATCTAGGACCATGGTTAATATTGTTGATTGCTGTTTGGTGTTTGATTTCTGGTGAGAATTGTGGGTTGCATTGCATATAGAGTGCTGAGAGAACAATTGCATTAAGAGCCGAAAATGATGCAGTTCCACTTATCGGATTGTTGACGTTGCGGTAGATGCAGTTCCTACCTAGACAAGAAGGCCGAGAGTGATGCAGTTCCACTTATCGGATTGTTCAAGGTTACGGTAGATGCAATTCCTACCTATACCGATAGTTGAAAGTGATACAGTTCCACTTGTAGGGTTGTTGACGTTATGGTAGATGTAGTTCCTACCTAGACCTAATATGATTGATTTTTGAGGTTATGGTAGATGAGGTTCCTACTTATACCTATTAGGATTGTTTGTTGATTGTTGATTATTGGAGAGTTGTGAATGCTTGTTCGTTTAGCTGATGGCTAGCGACATGTTTAGGTTGTGATATGTCTGGTGGACCACATGTATGCATTCTTCCTAGGTAATCTAAATTACTCATCCCCTCCTTGCCCCTTTCCCCTCTTTCGCAGGTGAGCAGAAGCAGCAGCATTGATCTCATGGTGGTGGTGTTAGTGTTCATTAGTTTGATCTTGGAGACCTAAAACACTTAGCTTTCTTTTTAAATGGATTTTCTTTTCTTTAAGGATCTGTTGAGGTTATTTTGAGTTCTAAGTTTGGTTTGCAAGACTATTTGAGTTATATTTATGAATGAGTATTCGTATTGAGTTGAAAGAGTGGTAACTAGGTTTGAAAGCTAAGTGTGTGGCATGCCGTCTTAAAATGATGAGAGGCGGTTGTTATAAGAACATCCAAGGCTCAGACCGATACAGACAAATGCATCTCAAAACACCAAGCCTGGAAGGATGCCACTGCCTTATGGTCGCCACTGGCTTTCTCCACTTAGATGAATGTCCATCCTCCAAGACTCCAACCACCAATACAAGTACACACCTTCTTCATCCTTCACTCTTTACACCTTCTATTTTCCACTTCATTGATCATATTGTGATATTGCCTCCTCTTGCATTTCTAATACACAGAGGACTGTATATTTTAAGTGTGGGGGAGGGTTTGCTTGTACTAACATTCTGCATGTGCATTCAGGGGTGAGCATATTAAACCAAACCTGAAAGTCCGAACCGAACCGACCCAAAAAAATCCCAACCAAACCGACCCGATATTGTTGTAATAACCGATTGGATCTTATGATGATTGTGGTTTGGGTCCGGGTTCGGTTCGGTTATACCCGAAATCCGATTTGCAATCCGAAGAAAATCGAACAGGAAAACACGATATGTAGCTTTCTTAGACTTTCCCTTTCAATCTCTATCAGAGATTCTCAGATCAATCAAATATCCTAATTTTTAAATCTCCAAATTCAATCTGGAATCCCAAAATCACCAATCCTCACTTTCTCTTCCTTCTGAGACATCCCGAAATCGATCTCAGGTACACCATCGTCTTCTTCGTCTTCCTTTTTTTGTGATTTACGGTTTAAGTTTGGCAATTTGAGTTTTCAGTTTGATAATTTTTACGGTTTTCGCATTTGTTATGGTTTCTGCAATTATTACAAGCTTTGGATTGTGATTTTCAAAACTCTGTTTGTGTTTGAGTTTGACAATTTGAGTTTTTTAGTCGATTTTGCAGTGTTGTTCGATAAACAATAATGGAGATTGTTACAGTTTCTGCTTGAATGGTTGAATCATACTTTGATACTGATTTTAGTGTTTATTTTGACCATTTGTTTTCTTAGATTTCGGATATTATTTGTGCATTTCGGATATTTAGCACGTTTGGTTACAATTTGGTTACAATTCGGATACATATAACCGAAACACTCGAAAACAAAACCAACCCGTTTGTAACCGAATTTTTTTCAGATCAATATCGGTTTTTATATACAATGTAAGAACCGACCCGAACCCGAATTATAATTACCTGAACCCGATCCAAAAATTAAAAATACCTGATTGGGGTCTTCAGCTCTATACCCGAAAATCTGATACCCGAAAGAACCGATCCGCATTCATATATGACTTAGACTTCATGCATTCATTTAGGTTGTAGCTTGTTTGTTTAAAATGGGTGCAATGATAGCGAATCTTTGAAAATGCCAATGGTTTATGAAATTGATGCACTTGTTCTTAGTCCTTTGATGCATTTGATGAAGAATTAAAATAAGGCTGAACGACACTTTGAATTTATGATTTTGAAACTCTTGTTCGAAGTTGAAGCTTGCTTGATTTGATCTTGACCTTTATCTAAGTGGAACCTTAATTTGAACATTGAATTATCTTGTTGGTGCATTGAAAGTGATTGCATGGCTAACAATATACATACTTGGATCATCTTCTTCCTTTTCACCAATCTTGTTAATCCAAGTAGTTGTTCCTCATCATTAAGGGACAATTAACCACACCTTGAACCAATCCTCCCTTCTAAACGAAAACACTGATGTGAGAGTTGGTAAGTCCTTGCATTGCATTTTCGAATTTATCTTGGCAAAACTGTTAGGATTAAGGCTGGCAAGGAGGAGCTCTCTTGTAGACATCAGCTTGCATTTTGAGTTTGATACTAGGTTAGGAGTTTCAGGGAAGGGTAGAGTTAAGTGGTTTGAACTTTAATTGTTTACATGATTTGAGAAGATAAGAAGAGTGGAAATGGTAGTGTGAAGAATATGACACTGTGGGGAAGATAAGTGTATTTATTAGTTAAGTGTCAAAAGAAAAAGCTCTATGTTACAAAGAAGAAAAAGGGCATGCAAAAAAAAGCTACGAAAGTTCATCCAAAAGAAGCAAAATTAGACAAAGCAATCCACCAAAAAGGTGATGAAAAATGGCGCCTATACAACATAAGAAGAGCATGTTCTACAAAGAAGAAGTCCACCACACAGGCAAAAGAAGAAGTAGTTTCCCTCATATACCAAGAATAAAAGATCACAAGAGCTTTGGAAAAGGGTAGACTTAGAGGTTTCATTTGGGGTTAGAAAATTAAGATTATGTTTGGGAAAAGGTAGAATAGAGCTTTGACTTGCATGTATAAGTGTGCTTTTACCTTTATCTTTTTGCCTAAGATAGATTCATTTCATATGAGAGATCTCCTGTTTCTTTGAACCCATTATGCATGAGAACATTTTCATCTCATAACCATGTCCCTTAAACCAAATGCTTTCACTTAATTTGCACAATCTTGATCCATTGGTTACTTGCTTAATGAATGTTAAAAAGTTTAAGTGATTTGAGAGCTTGTATAGATTGATGACTTGAGAATCATTTTCATTCTGTGATGAGTGTGGCTAAGTTTTTGGAGTATAGTTCCATCATCTGCATTATAGAACTAGAAACTTGGACATCATTTTGATTTGTTGTTAGCATTTTCAAGATCTGAGTTCCCATTTTAAAACCCAATCACTATAATAGATGTTTTGTTTGCTTGAGGGCAATCAAAGACTAAGTGTGGGGGTGTTGATAACTTGTTATATGGTAGTGTTTTAGGATGCATTTTATACATATTTTATCTTGTTCTTGCATTATTTCTTATCATTTTAGTCCCATTTGCATATAGAAGTAGTCATGCATGCATTTAGATTAAGAAGGCATACATTTGCATGTTTGAGGTGTATTTCAGGTGTTTTTGGGGCTAAGAAGACTTATTGGAGGATGGAGGATCATATGGAGTCAAAGACATATGCAAGAAGAATGAATCCAAGCTCTTTAGAAGTTACACCGAGGTCCCACATCGAGGTCTTTGCTCGGTTCAACAGGATGCAAGTTATAAATCGGTCCATACAAAGCCTATCCATTCAGATTCAGGCTCAGGATCGGAATAGCTTTCCAATGTTGGTCGAATCATGTCATTTGGATCTGGGATTTCAGCTACGCAGTGTTCACCAGGCTATCGTATCAGGCAAGCACATCGAGCAAAACCCAGGCAAGACTGCCCGGTGCGTGTTGAACCAACAAAAGCTGCCTGAAGCGACAGGTACAAACTGCACTGGCCAACTACATCGAGCAAAACATCTTCCGTACTACCCGATATGCTTTATCCGTGCTGTTGACCAACTTTTTCTGCTTTTGACCAAACCTTATCTTTTCACCTTTTTAAGCTTTTGGCTTATCCTTTTTTGGACATTATCATCTTTCTTATCCTTATTTTCGAGCTATGGGAGAACCACAAGGAGATTTATGGATTTATGAACTAAGATCATCATTTTTAATAAAGTTTTGCATTTCCCTTGTTAGCTTTGTTTGATTATGCTTGCTTTGTCATTTGTGTTTTGTTTGGTGATTTCATAATATGTTTGATGTAGGTTTTTTCCTATCTCCATCCTCAACCCACATTAGTCATTGTAGCATTGAGTTTAGTCAATCTATACTGGGATGTTTGATACAACAAGAACGCAATAAAGGTCTTAACTCAAGCTGGAATAGAAAGGATTAAAGTCTAACAACCTAGAGGATCAAACAAACTTGAAGCAAACACTTAATCAAGAGCAAGCAACAAGCAAAATACCCAAAACTTAAGCAAAAACACTTAATCTTGCCTTAGTGCAGCATGATATGGGTAGACTATCACCTTGGACCCAACCAAATAACTTCTGAGCTTCTCAAATGCAAAGACTACTGTAAGAAGCTCCTTCTCTGTTGCGGCATATCTGGTTTGAGCTTCATCCCATGTCCTACTAGCATAGTAGATGACATGTAGCTACGTGTTCACTCTCCGTCCCAACACAGCGACAACAACATAATCACGTGCATCACATATGATCTCAAAGGGAAGATCCCAGTTTGGCGCATGGACTATGCATGCACTTACTAGAGCCTTCTTAAGGGTTTGGAAAGCCTGCAAGCATTCTTCAAGAAAGACCAATTCTGCTTCCCTACACAACAGTCTTGTTAGTGGCCTTGCTATCTTAGAGAAGTCATTGATGAACCTCCTGTAGAAGCCAGTATGTCCAAAGAAGCTTCTGATTCCCTTGACTGAATTTGGGGGCTCTAAGTGCAGCATCACATCTATCTTGGCCTTGTCCACTTCTATCCCCTTATCTGAAATATTGTGACCCAACACTATGCCTCCTTGGACCATGAAATGGCATCTCTCCCAATTCCGAGCTAGCTTAGTGTCTTCACACCTCTGTAAAACCTGAGAAAGATTGGACAAATAGACACCAAAGGTACACCCATAGACACTAAAGTCGTCCATGAAGACTTCCACCATCTCTTCTAAAAAGTCAGAGAAAATAAAGGTCATACATCTCTGAAATGTTGTTGGGGCATTGCAAAGTCCCAATAACATTCTTCTATATGCAAAAGTGCCATAAGGACATGTGAAAGTGGTTTTTCCCTGATCATTAGTGTAAATGGGAATCTAGAAAAAACCACTATAGCCATCAAAGAAGCAATAAAAAGGATGATTGGCTAATATTTCAAGCATTTGATCAATGAAGGGTAAAGGGAATTGATATTTTCTAGATGCAGCATTCAATCTCCTATAGTCTATTGATTTACTCATTATTCACACCATAATAGCATACATTTTTGCATTGTTGATGTTACTGCATATTGCATACATTTTGCCTACTCATTAGTTAGCTTTTCATGCATTTGTATCACATTTTAGGGTAGATTGCATAGCTTAGAGTCCTAGAGCATTCTTGCACCAGCATACGCATGTTCCTTGCATTTTGTATCACATTCAGGTTGTTTCTGGCTGCTTTGGAGTCGTGGAGGTTCGTGGACATGTTGAGGCTGATGTAGGAGTTCGTGGGAGCTCAGATATATGCTAAGGATCAGAGATCGAGGAGCAGATCGAGCATGGCTGGTCGATCTAGGAGGTGATCGACCAGAAGATCGAGCCAACCAGGCGATCCAAGGAGAATGATCGAGACAATGATCGAGTGAAGCAGTCGATCAAACGATACGGACGTGAATGACGCCATGCAGGGCGAGAGCCAGATCGAGTACACCACTCGATCCAGCCAAAGATCGATACCGAGATCGGATGCAACACTCGATTCGCCGATGATGATCGAGACCCAGATCGAGCCGAAGACACGATGTTCGGATATGATCGAGAGAACCGCTCGATCCTGGAGTCGATCTCTGTCCTTTCAACCACTTTTGGCCGCTAGCGAGGGGGGGACCATCAGCTTGTTTTGGCCATTTTGGGAAGGCGGCGACGTCCTTTTCCCACACAACTTTCAATCCTTATCTTTTTCTGTATGTTTTCTCTCTGTTTTTCGGGAAGAACACCATTGTCGAACTTGAGTTTTTCTTAAGCTTTGTAATCGAATCATTTCCGTCTTAATCTAGTTTTATTTTCATGTTCATCGTTTCCTTTTACATGCTTTGCTTGATTTACTTTATGTGTAGTGAGTAGTTTATTTGGGTTCGGGGTTGAGAGGATTAAGGGGTCTAAAGGGTTTCGATCTTGGGGTTTTTCTAAGCGTTTTCAACGGCTATCTCTTCTAAAGTGTTGAGATCTTAATGCTTGAAGACTCTCACGCCAAGAGCTTCATGATCCGAGAGGTTCCTTACCTTGACAGGATTCAGGAGCTTCGGAAGATCACACCTTAGAGACTAGTTACCCCTTCCCAAAAGCCATGGAAGTTTGGGGGATTAGTTCAGCCATTCATTTGAAATCTGCTTTCCATGCCCTTCGACCTCTCTTTCCTCCAAAAGCCATGGGTTTGGAGGAGAGGATGAAGGAGTGATCTATACCGAAAGCCACAAATAGATCTTGCTTAGCTTTCAAGGCTTAGAGATCCTCACAAAGTGACTCGATTTAAAGTTTTCAACCCAAGGTCGAACCTTTGAAACCCCTGACCATGAATCTCAACCCAAGGCCCTTTCTTTTAGCATCTTTACATCTTATCTCGTCATTCGCTTGATCTTTGGTAGCATCCTGGTCGTTAGTTTCACTGTTCTTGCATTTTTAGACGAGATCGATTGTTATTGCTCGATCTAGTGGTCGATCTCATGGTCGATCCAATAGTCGAATTTTAGTAATTCGAAGCTTGGTTCTTTAATTATTCTGTTTGTTCCTCGTGGTAGTTCCTTCATTCCTAGTATTTTTAAAATAGGTTGCATTCTATTTAAGTTGTTGCATCTTGTTTTTAGAAATTTTCTCATAAATCATCTCATTTCGCTTGGATTTGCATTAGTCCTTGTATTCTCTTTGCATTCTCTATCATCCTAGGCATGGATTGACTCTCTCTTGCTTGCTGTACTACAACATGTCTTGCATTTGAGTTTGATAACCTCATTGCATTTTCACCCTTGCTAAGAAAGTGTTTATCAATTGTTTTATAGTCTTTAAGCATGCAATTCTACATGTTCTTGTCGCAATACACCCACTTAGCATTTAGAGTATAATTAGGAGTTGCATTGCATATTAGGTGCATTCCTAGCACTTGGCAGGTGCATTTTCGGAGTTTGGAGACCAAAGGAAGAGCTGGGATACAAGGAGACAGAAATACTCTCCTTCCAAGAAGCTGGTGCTAGGGAGCAAAGCGGCATAGATGAGGATTGGACTGAACTCAAAGCGCCAAAGGTGGACCTCAAACTTCTTCCTAAAGGGCTAAGGTATGTCTTCTTAGGTTCTAACTCTACTTATCCTGTTATTGTCAATGAAAACTTCAATGATTCTTTGCACTTGTGAAAGTTTTAAAGAGCTTTAGGAGGGGCATTGGATACTCTCTTGATGATAGAAAGGTCTCTCTCCTAGCCTTTGCACTCACAGGATTCATCTAGAGGATGAGACAAAATCATCTATTGAACCTCAAAAGAGATTGAATCCTAATCTGAAAGAGGTTGTTAAAAAAGAGATCCTAAAACTTCTTGAAGCTGGCGTGATCTATCCTATCTCGGACAGCACATGGGTCTCACTAGTCCATGTGGTGCCTAAGAAAGGAGGGATCACTGTAGTAAAAAACAAAAATGATGAGTTAATACCCACCAGGACAATAACTACTCATAGGATGTGCATAGATTACAGAAAACTGAATTTTGCTTCTAGGAAAGATCACTTCCCTTTGCCATTCATAGACCAAATGTTACAAGAGATTAGCAAATCATATGTACTGTTACTTCTCCACAAGCTGCTAGTTAAACCTTCGAGGAAAGGGGAGAGCTGGCTTGTAAGGGGAATGATCATAAATTCTGGTTTGCTTCTCAGCTTGATTCTCCTCAATTAGCTTATTCTTCTCCTCTTCCTTAGTTGTTGTTGCTTCAAGAGACTCTTCTTTTGCAACTCCATGGTTAGTATCAACTTCCAAAAACACCCCCCTACTCTGAAGTTTAGTGTCCTCAGTGAACAGAGAGAAAAACTCGTCAATGATAGCTGCTTCTTCATCTGAGAAGGACTCTTCTTTAGTGACTATGGCGTTGCAGAACTCCTTGGGGTTAGCTTCTAGTTTTCCAGGAAGGTGTCCTTGAGGTTTTGGACCAGCTATGCCTTTGTTGTGCTCCAGTGTCTTTACTATTGAAGCCAATCCTTCGAATTTGTTGGTCAATTCAACATGTACTGAGTTGATTTTGTTATCAAATAATTAAAAATAATGAATCTTAGCATGGTGACACTAAACAAATGCACTTGGATGCTAATACAAAGATAAATAGATGAAATTGATAAGCAAATATTCTTAAATTATGTATGCTTCAAGGATCAAATACAGCTTATTCACCATGCAAAAGAAATAATAATAAGCAAAAGGCAACGCATCATTACTAGAATTTAATCACTAAACAAGAGCAAGTGTTGAAGTACATGGAACAAAAATTTTAAACATCTAAAAGATAAGAGACAATACCTTAAGTGGTTTGACTCTCTTAAGCACTTAGAAAACACAAAGAGTTCGAAATTTAGTGATAGAAAACTAGGAAAATGAAAGTGAGGAAGAGAGAAGGGTGGGTGTGCTTATATAGAAGAGTTTTTGGAAGTTGATACTAACCATGGAGTTAAAAAAGAAGAGTCTCTTGAAGCAACAATAACTAAGGAAGAGGAGAAGAATGAGCTAATTGAGGAGAATCAAGCTGAGAAGCAAACCGGAATTTATGATCATCCCCCTTACAAGCCAGCTCTCCCCTTTCCTCGAAGCTTTAAGAAGCAGCTTGTGGAGAAGTACACCACTCTCTATGCCAACCAGATGAAGCGTAGAGGTCTTGATATTGGGACAGAGCTGAAGGAGGCCATTGCCAAGACTGAGGTACTGAACATCAAGAAGCTGGGAGATCCTGGATGCTTCACTTTGCCTTTTAAACTCAAAGGAGAAACCTTCAAGAGCTGTCTTTGTGATCTTGGAGCAAGTATCAACCTTTTCCCATCCTCTATTGCTAAGGCACTTGGCTACACTAAACTTCAAGAGAGTAATGTGTCTCTCACCATAGCTGATGGGACAGTTAAGGCACCACTTGGAGCTCTCAAAGATGTGCCAATGATGATTGAAGGAGTGATCATACCAACAGATTTCCTAGTCCTAGATGTTGAAGGAAAGATCAACAACCCCATCATTCTAGGGAGGCCATTTTTAGCTTCAGCAGGCGCAGTGTTTGATGCCAAGGAATGCACAATAGAGCTGAGGCTGACCAAAGAGAAGGTTTTAAGGTTTGACTCAAAGGAGAACAAGTTAGAGAATGAGCAAGCCTTCTCAATGGAGATCAAGAAGTTGAAGAAAGTTGGCAAATATTGGCCAGAATTCGAAGGCTATGTGGGTGCAAGTTTTGATGGCTGCTGTCTGCCAAAGATGTTTGCTGATACCACTGAAGAGGAAGTCCTCGAAGTGGGTGTTTCTGGTTGTGTGAATGAAATTCTGCTGGGTAACAAAGAAGATAAGGTTGTGTATCGGTCTTGGGACGTCGATACACTGCTCGATATGGACTCCATCATGCTGCATCGAGGTGTCTAAGTCGATATGCTTCCTTCACACCTTGCCTCTTCTGTACCGATGTCGCGGTGATCGATACGCCATCGATATGCTCTGTATCGATCACATGGTGTCGATATCATCATCGATATTGGTTCATCCGCCTTTGTCTCTTGCCTTGCTCTATTCCCAGCTCACACCCATTGCTCCACATGACCTCCACACTCCTTCAAGTACCTAAATAAAACTCCAAATGCATGTAAAATGCAATGCAGCTTCTAAAACTACACTAACTCCTAGATGTATGAAAATGGGACAAGAAGAAGCAAAATATGCATATTTAGAGACTAAAACTAGTGATGAATGCAAGCTAAAATGGTGTAAATAATGGAGATATCATTCAGCTGCCTTTGCATTTTGCTCAAACTCATCAACATAGTCATAATTTCTTAGTGCCATGTTCTCCACTAATATCCAACCTTCATCAACATCCTTCCCATGGAATAACCATTAATAACTGTATCAAGAAGGATTCTTACTCTTGGTAGAACACCTCTACTGAGGCTGGAGAGAAGTGTCTCTTTGCTGAAACCATGATGTGGCCACTGCTGAATGAAGCTTCTAAACCTTTCCCAAGTGTCTCCAAAGCTCTCGTTAGAACATTGTCTGATGTTATAGATCTCATTCCTGAATCTTACAGTCCTAGAGGGAGAGAAGAACTTATTTAGGAAAGCTTCTTTGCATTGTTCCGAAGAGGTGATGCTTCCTTGTGGTAAAGACTTCTTCCACATTTGAGCTCTATCATCAAGAAAATGGAAACAATCTAAGCCTGAATACGTCATTTGAAACTCCACTAACCTTTGTTATAACACAAATCCTCTAAAAGTGATCCAAATCCTCAAGAGGATCTTGGTTAGGCAAGCCAAAGAACTTCCTTTCTTCAACAATAACAATCATGCTGCTCTTTAAAATGGTGAGTCTCCATAGGTGGAATGATATCTTGTCTTGAAGCACAGCTAGATAGTATATCTGCAGAATCTATAGGTCTCAATGGTCTTTGATCTCTCATGCCCCAGGCTCCTTGTAAACCATGTGGACCTTTCTGTCCTTGTAATCCTTGGATCCCTTGTGGACCTTGCAAACAAAAACCAGCAGCATATGGATGATCTTCCATGCTTCAACAACTGACTTCTGCTGCTGTGAATCCAAAATCTTTGACCTTAAACCTCAGTTGCAGTTGTAGGCACTTAAGAGCAAGTGTTTTGGTACCTACAAAAGAAATTCTAGACCAAAAAGAGTAATTAGTAACCAAAAACAAAAATGAAAAAGCTTGATCTCAAGATCTCTACGAATCCTACTAATTAAATCAATCCCCTATTCGAAACGGCACTAAATTAATGTAGGTTTGTATCCTATATCAATCCTCAACCCATATTAGTCATTGTAGCATTGACTTTAGTCAATCCATAAGGGGATGTTTGATACAGCAAGAATGCAATAATGGTCTTAATTCAAGCAGGAATAGAAAGGATTGAAGTCTAACAACCTAGAGGATCAAACAAACTTGGAGCAAACACTTAATAAAGAGCAAGCAACAAGCAAAATACCCAAAACTTAAGCAAAAACAGAGCAGACTGGCCCGATGTGCATGCTCGATGTAGGTCTTGATAGCTCCTGCCCTCTTACATCGTACAATGTCATGGCTCGATGTAGATGTCACGTGGCTTGACATCGCGCGATGTGAGTGCTCGATGTAAACCCTTTTACTCTCGGGTGCAATACATCGCATGATGTAGACTCTATCAAGCTCAATGCTGGGCCAAATTTCCACGTCCTTAGCTCCTCTTGCTCCTTCTCGGTTGGGGAAACTCCCTGAATCATTCACATACTTCATCCTTTCCTCCAATGGCTCCTTAGGTACCTAGAAACATCCCTTATGCGAAGAAAATGCAAACTACAACCTAAATGCAACCTAAGTTTGGGTAATGTGAGGCTCACTAGGATTAAGAGTGACAGTCCTTTAGGTCTAATTCGGTTTAAATTAGATTTGGGAACAAGCTTGTGTCACTAAAGCCAATGAACTTAAAACGGTGCAAAGCATAAAAGTAAATGAAATGTAAAGCCGAATATAAAGAGCAGTAAGTAAGGCAGAATAATGGGTGCAATAAGTAAAGCATAATATATTAGGTTAGATTAATAAGATTAAGTTAGAGGTTACAGTGGGTTAACGGATTAGGAGTTCGGTCATTATTAAGATCATTGCCTTTATCATATGGTCACATCTATACTTGGTCTTTTGATGGTGATTTCTAGGTAAGGGGAATCTTTACATGTTACCTAGCCCATGGTGTTTCGGTCTAGATCCTTTGTAAGATTCACCACCATAGATGAGCTCTAGCAACGTGGTACAATGAATCAGAAAAGACTGAGACATCATCCCCATAGAATCGTAAGACTTCCCACACAAGGCTAATTAGTTAGGGTGGGTCCATCATTACCCTTGAAGGTGGTTCTACCTAAGCAAGCATGTGGTGTTCTTGTCAAGCCATCTAAGAGCTTTTAATGTAGTTGATCAGGCAAAACTAAGCATTAAAGAAAACAAGCAAGGAGAAATCAAAACTAAAGTGCATGAAAAAGGGCAAGTAAAAGAACATAAACTCCTAAATCCTGAAGTAAACTGATATACTCATAATTTATACCATATTAGCATACAATTTGCATTGTTTTATAACCTGTAACCATGCATTTCTACTTGTTCTTGTCCCATTTGCATTCAATTAGGACTTAATATAGATTTAGGATGTGCAATTGGAGAGCTTGGCACGTACATTTGGAGAGTTTGGAGATTATAAGTGGCATGGGAGATGATGGTGGATGCAACACAAGGCATGAAAAGAGCCACAAGAGAAGGTGTACCTTGTTAAAGCGGGCATAAACTGCTTCTGAGAGACTGGTTCAGACAAAGCATTTCCGTCCAGTTTCAGCTTCAGCAGTCTTCATCAATGTTGTAGCCCATGAGTTAGATTGCGTCTGGAGTTGGTTAGGTCATTCCCATCGGCGGTTATAAACTTACAGAAGTTTTCAAGAAACCGCTCAGCTGATGCCGGACACAACATTGGGCAACAATGCCCGATAACCGAGAGACTGGACACCCATATCGAGCATGATGTCGGGTAAGGAATGCCCGACATACACCAGCAGGAACACTCGAGACTTCATGTCGAGCAGGATGTCGGGCAAGGCGTGCCCGGCATACACATTCAGGAAGCTCATGTCTAGCACGATGTCGACCATTCTGCCCGACATGTGCTCGCCCAGAAATCCATTTATTTACCAGATTGCCACTCTTTTAGGGTTATTTGTCGTCTACTATAAATACTTAAAGACGTTAAATTTTAGTCATCTTCTTATCATCTCTTTATCCATCAGTTTATTCTCTTTTTTGGTTTTGAACATCAATTTATAATTTGAATCTGTTTTTATTTCAATATAAGTTTGTATTTCTCTAATAATGATTATCCATTTCTCATCCTTGGGTTTTCTAGGGAAATCCATGATTACCGAGTAGTTCTTTAGGGATTTGAGATGGGTTAGATTTAGGGAACTTGATGCTTGATCCATGGTAGCTTAGTGTTAATTCTTCCATTTCCTTTCTTATTTTCTAAGTTTAATGTCTGATTAGCCCTAGCCAAGTTGATTAGGATTATAGGCTTAATTTACGCCCACCAAGTGTTTGTTGAAATGTCTGATCATGCAAAGTATGAGAATTGCTTATCCTCGCCTAAGAGATTAGATGTTTAGGGAGTAGTTTGACAAAATATGATTGAATGATTGTTTGAATGCATGCTATTTATCATATCACTAATGAGAATTAGTTCTTGACTTGATGATTAGCAAAGTGATTAATTCCAAGAGATTGGATTAGTTATATAAATGAACCATATGCATAAGGAATAGCATTGTGTGAGTTTGTAAGCATCATGGATTCAGTAGAGATTTCCCTCATATCAGTAATCCCATCTTGCGTCTCCTTTGTTTTATTGCTTTTTTCCATTTTCGAATTTGCTTAGCCTTTTGGTCTTGTCTTGCTTAGTTTTGATCTTGTGCATGTTGCTTGGTCTTGTTAGTAATTGCTTCAAGTTTGCTTGGTTCATTTAGGTTGTTAGATATCAAATCTTCTTGTTTGACTTGGATTAAAAACTCTATTGCATTCTTATTGCTTTGACTCACCCCCTTTTGGATTGATGATAGTAAATATTACAATGACTAATGTGGGTTGAGGATTGAAGTAAACCGAAAGCAAACATCAATTTGGCGTTGTTGCCAATAGGGGACTGATTTGACCAATATGATTTGTAGAGATCATGAGATCAAGTCCTTATTTTGTTTCTATTGTTACTTATCTATGTACTTCTGTCCTCTACACTCTTTTGCAAGGTACAAACCATTGGTCTACACCTGCCCAAGAGTCTAAGGTTTCAGAGTTAGAAGACACAAAAAGCTGAACACATTGGGATTAGACTATGGAGAACCCTCATGTTGTTGGTGGTATTGGACCACAAGGTCTACAAAGAGTACAAGCTGTTGGAGAACACATGATTCCAAGGCAGCAAAGGCCAATAGGCGCTGGAGATTCACCTTCCAGTTTTGCTTCTATACAAGGTATCCTTCCACCCATGGAGACTAATCGCTATGAGATAAAGAGTGGAATGATTGCTATGGTCAAAGAGAGGAAGTTCTTTCGCTGGCCTAGTGAAGATCCTCTTGAGCATTTGGATCACTTTGACAGAGTTTGTGCTATGACAAAGCTTAGTGGAGTTTCAGATGATGGCTTCAGGCTCAAATTATTTTCATTCTCCCTTGGTGTTAGAGCTTAAATGTGGGAAAAATCCTTACCAAAAAGAAGCATTACTTCTTGAGAGCAATGCAAAGGAGCTTTTTTCAACAAGTTCTTTTCTACATAAAGAACAGCTAGGATGAGAAATGAGATCTCCAACTATAAAAAATGGCCAAATGAGAGTTTTGGAGATACATAGAATAGGTTTAGAAGTTTCACTCAGTAGTGCCCACACCATGGCTTCACTAAAGAGATGCTTCTCTCAAACTTCAAAATAGGTGTTCTACCAAGAATAAGAGTCCTTGTTGACAGTGATAGTAATGGTCACTTCCTAGGAAAAGATGTTGATGAAGGTTGGATATTGGTGGAGAATTTGGCATTGAGAAATGGTGACTATATTGATGAATTTTGAGCAGAATGCAAAGGCAGCTGAAGAAAAGTTGGAAGCGACAAGGCAAAAGATGAAATCTCTGCAAGATAGAATGGACATGTTGGTTCATGAGTCCAAGAAACCTCTGCAATTTGTTGGTGCATATGGTCAATACCAACAAAATTAAGTGAACATTTTCCGTAGCCAAGGTGACTACAACAAGCACCATCCACATAGCTATGGTCCTTCTCACCAACAATACTATGGAGGATCTTACCTTCAAAACCATCAAGGCTCTTCATCTCACAAACAAGGCGCCTATGACCTACAGCTAAGGAACATCATATCTCCCTCAAATCCTATGCAGCCTGCCTTGGCGCCTCCTCAACTACAACCAAGCAGTCCGCCATCTTAAGATTTGGACATCAAGCAGCTCTCCTTCAAATGCAACAAGCTCAAACTGGTGAAATTCGAAAGAGTATGGTTGATTTTTACAAAAAGATGGATTCTTGCCGCAATGGCTTCCAATCCCAACTAGACTCCTTGACTATGCAACTGAGTAAACAAGAGAGCAATGCTCAACCATCTTCATATCTACATTTACTAAAGAGCACATCAAAGCTGCACCAATTACCTTCAAGAGGCCCTTAGAGTATTGTTATGGTATCTTTACTACTTCCCTAACTACTCAAGAAGACAATGAAAACTCAATTGCTAAGATTGAAAGACTTCTATATGGCCATGAGTTTGTCCCTCCAAATCCACAAGTGAAACCATGTACCATCAATTAGGACATTGAAGTTCTAGGTGTGGGGGAGGAACTTAAAAAATCAGTAAGAGCTATAGGAGAGAAGGAGAAGGAAGCTGTCTATGTGGCAGCGATGCCAAAGTTTGATAGTTGACCTTGCTAGATGATTCGCTTAGGGCTAGATAGTGCTTCTTTCAAGACTCTTGCTTGATGCTTTGATAGTTTGCATTGGAAGAACATGCCTTTGTTTAAATCTTGTTTATTTCTTAGCATTGTTAGGTTTCACAATTGTGAGCTTAAATCTGTGTTCTTGATTGGTTGAGTTAGCTAATTAGGTCCTTAGAGAATCTAAAAGATTGATAGGTTGACTAGAGTCATTGCATTGAGAGAAAGAAGATCATTTTGATTAGTGATTCTCTTAGGCAGTTAAGGGTTCCATTCTTTATGCTCATGGTTAGTGAATACACCCCCAAAAGTGGGTTTGACACACTAATCTTGTTGAAATGGATTTGTTTATTAAACACTAAGTAGATTCTCTTTAGACACCTTGTCTAGGATTGCATTATTGAGAAATACTTGCTTGTTTTATGCTTGTTGATTGCCTTGTTTAAGAGATCCCTTAATCACTCTTGAAACCACTTAACCATTATTGCTTAGAACCTTGGGTCTTGTCTTTTATTTATCAGTTTTAAACTGCATTTTGCTTAATTGTCTTGCCTTGTTTACTTTAAGTACTCATCTTGCTTAGTTTATTTCCTAAATCATCATCTTGTTTAGTTTCAATTGTCATTTTGCCTAGTTACATTTCCTGTTCTGTTTTCTTGCATTGTTAGGTTGTTCGACTTGTTCTTGCATCTTATAAACCTCATCTTGACTTAGCTTATTTCATTGGCTGCATCCCAATTCATCCATAAGTGATTGATACCTCATCCCTATTCTACAACTGATTAGAGTGAGGATATTTGTTCTAGGTCACAACCTGTGGACCTCAAAATCATCTCGAGTGTGGGGTTAGAAGAAGGGCTGTGAGATAGAGAGTTCAGGAGTTAGAAGAACAGAGCATGGCAGAGCAATAATGTGGCCAGTTGCCATTGTTAGAAAAGCACCAATACAACAAGCTGTTGCACACTTAGAAGATGTTCAAGGAGAATTGAACAATGAGAGGTACAATGCGGCTGGTGTACACAGATTAAGAGCACCGGTTCATGCACCAAGATTTCATAGACCTATAGGAGCTGGTGATGCGTCTGATACACATCATAACCACAATGGGATTAATGCTCTAGATGTGCACCAGAATCACTTCGAAATCAAGCTTGGTCTCATCAACATGGTATAAGGAAACCAATTTCATGGTTTACCCAATGTAGACCCTTTGGACCATTTGGATAAGTTTGACAAAGTGTGTGGCATGACTAAGATACAAGGAGTATCAGAAGATGCTTTAAAGCTGCGCTTACTTCCTTTTAGCCTTGAAGATTAGGCGCATCAGTGGGAGAAGACCCTTCCTCAAGGTTCAATCAGCATTTGGGATAAGTGGCCTCAAGGGAAGAAGAGGTTATCTCCAAGAAAGAGATAGTAGTACAAGATAATGAAGTGGTATATCTGATGAGTGCTCAAGAAATGGTAAAAGAAAAGAAGTGGTTCAAGAGAAGCAAAAGGAGGCGCCTAAGGAGATAACCAAGGAACCAAGATATGCCCCTCCTCCTTATAAACCTCCACTACATTTTACAGGAAGGTTAAAAAAGCAGTTGGTAAAGAAGTACACATCTCTCTTCTTAGAGGAAATGGCAAAACTTGAAGAGACCATTGGCTTAGATGAAGCAACAAAGAAGATGTCTGTAGCCTTTATACCTCTTAAACAAAAGTATCTTGCAATGTTGAAAGAAAAGAAGGTTGGGGAAGATAAGACTGCTAAGGAAGAGCTTCCTGCTAAGGATGAAGAAACCCAAGTTACAAAGCTTGAAGAACCTAGTTGTTTTACACTACCATGTGAATTGGGAGCACTCTCTTTCAAGAGTTGCTTGTGTGATCTTGGGTCAAGCATCAACCTTAAGCCACTCTCCAATGCTAAAATCTTAGGCCACATTAGATTCAAGGAAAGCAATGTCACTCTCACCCTAGCTGATGGATCAAGAAGGAAACCAGTTGGCTCTCTAGAGGATGTTCCATTGATGATTGACAAGGTGAAGGTACCAACTCATTTTTTGGTGCTAGATATAAAGAGTGATGTGCAGACCCCAATCATCTTGGGAAGACCATTTCTGGCATCTTCTGGTGCTGTTTTTGATGTTAATAAGGGCATTATTAAGTTAAGATTGAAGGAAGACAAGGTGTTGAGGTTTGACACCAAGAGGACCAGGAATGGAGTTAAGGGACAAGCTTACTTCATAAAGACTGAGGAATGGAGTTTTGCAGCTGAGATGGCCTCCCTACAAGTCACCAACCACCACATTCACAGGCCATTAAGGAAAGGATCCACTAATAAGTTCTTTAACTCCCTTTCAACCTAACTAAGGAGTAGGAAAAGTCAAGCATAGTGACTCTAAACAAGCGCACTTGGGAGGCATTCCCATGGTATCTTTGTATATAATATTGATTTTTAGTTTATGTTTATGCTTTTCTTTTGACCCTAAAAGCAGGTGTCAATCAGTGGAGGAAGTTGGATCATTTTGGAGATCAAAAATGTGTTCTTAAAATATGTCTAGCAGCATACCGGGCAATGCCAAGCTCGATATTTCACTCCCTTGACCGATGTCGACCGGCATTTGGGTATTGATGCTCGACATAACCCAAGTCAAAGGCACATTGGGCAACATGTCGGGCATATCAAGCCGAATATGGAAAAAGTTTCTTCCTTCTAAGTAGTGTCGAGCATGATGTCGGGCTTTGCTTGCCCGACATAATCGGGCAGAGAGAAACTTGAGTTACATCGGGCAACATGTCGGGTGACATGAAAGGCCAGGAAACAGCTTGGTGCATGTCAAGCAGAATGTTGAGTAGCCATCCCGACATGATCTTGCAAGGGAAAACACGAGGTGCATGTCAACCACAACATCGAGCAGCCGTGCCCGACATGAATGATGTCGAGCACTGTATCGACCTCACCTACCCGACATCGCCACTCCGCATCACAAAACCTTCTCCAAGGTACCACATTCCACTCCTTTCTTTATGCAACCTTTTGCACTTGTTTTTGGTATGTTATGTTTCCTTCCTTTCAAGCTTTTATTACACAAGTGAATGTGTAATTTTAGTGTGGGGCAGGGTATTGTATTTGACATTGTGTTTTGTTTTCTTATTTTCCCTTCTGCATATTTGATTCTCATGCAGTCATGCGTCCATCTAAGTGCATAGAAAATCCATGAAATTTTCAAATTTTTGGAATAAAAAGGTTAATTTAGGTGCATTTTCATAATTAAGATTGAGTCTAGATGCATTTCATGTAGCTTTGCACACATTTGCGAAGGAGTAGTTGATAAACACTTGTTAAGATGTCCATTTTTTAGTTGTTTTTAATGCCTTGGTTATTTGTTGTTTGATTGCATAGTAGTGAGTTTGAAGTTAAGGCTGCACCATACTTTTAATTCTTGAATTGATATTCTTGTTTTATGCTGAAGCTTGTTGTGATTTGATTCCAACTCTGTTTATTAGAACTCTAATCTTGACTTGAAATTATCTTGCTTATGTTTTGAAAAGTGATTGCATGGCTACCATATACATACTTGGACTTTCTTCCCCCTTCTACCACTCTTGCAAGTCCAAGTAGGTGATCCTCATATATATGACAGTTAACCCCTTCTACAACTCTTGCATGTGAGGCCTTATTTTGAATGAACTTAGCAAAAAGTGTTGGGTTTAGCATGACAAGGATGATCTTTCATGTAGATAAGGCTTTTCTCTTTGCGTTATGAATAGGTTTAGGATGGTAGATCTAGGTGTGGTACTTCAGTGTTGTTTTATTTTCAAAGTGGAGAAGAAAAGAAGAAAGGAAAAGCAAAAAGCTCAGCATGTGTGTAACCAAAAAGGTCTAAGAGAAGCAAGAAAAAGAGGAGTTCTCAACAACAAAAGAAGAAAGGAAAAAGCGCTTATAGTACCAAAAGAAACAAATGGAGACTCCCTAAACAACAAAGAAGAGCTGCAAGAAAAAAGATCAAAGAAGGCCGTATCATTACGAGAGCAAAGTAGAGAAGCTTCCCTAAGAAATGGCTAAGTGTGGGGGTATTTGTAAGAGGCAGAAGCCTTATGAAAAGGGTAGATTATGATGGGCTTAATTGGGAATAGAAGTAGGGTTTAAAACAATCTAGGTAATGGGTAGATGAGGGTTTATCCTTGTATGCATATGTTGAGCTTTATCCTTAGCTTTTAGCCAAAGTTCTTTCCTTCAAAGAGAGATCCCTTGCATTTAAGAACCCATATTTAAAGAGATCATTTTCATCTCTCAGCCATGTCCTTGAACCAAATGATTTCACTTGATTTACATGAGCAAGATCCATTGATTACTATTAATGAATGTTAAAGAGTTGGTTGATTTGAATGCTTGTGTAGGCTAAAGCTCGAGTTCATTGTTTGTTATGATAAGTATGTCTAAAACTTTTGAAGTAGAACAAACTCCTTGCATCTTAGAGCTTGTAACTTGGACATTGAATCAATTTTTCCATTGACATCTTTGTTTTGAGCTCCCACATTCAAACCTCTCTATCTCTCATTTGTCCATATTTGCTTTAGGAAAAACAAAAGGCAAGTGTGGGGGAGTTGATATACTCATAATTTATATTATATTAGCATACATTTTACATTGTTTTATAGTTTTTAAGCATGCATTTTTGCTTGTTCTTGTCCAATTTTCATTTAATTAGGACTTAGTGTAAATTTAGGATGTGCATTGCGTGGTTTGTTCATTTGGAGAGTTTGACAGATACATTTGGAGAGTTTGGAGCTTACAAGGAGCATGGCAGATGATGCATGACAAGAGCCAAAGGAGAAGGTGTACCTTGTTGAAGCGGCCAGAAACTGCGTCTGAAAGACCGGTTCAGACAAAGCATTTACGTCCCGATTCTGATATGATCATGGATAACAGAAAGGACTTGGAGCAAGAACCAAAAGAGGTTGTAGCTGAGGAAGAGCTTGTAGCAGAAGATGCTTTAGTGACACCAATTGGACCTATGACTCGATCTAGAGCCAAGACATTCAACCAAGCCATTGGGGGATTACTTAAACCCATTTGGAGCCAAACAAATCACAATAAAGACATGATCAACATGTCCTTGGTCTCCATACAATCTAAGTGATTCAACAAATGGATAAGTGATTCAAAGTTGCTCTTTTTCCTTTACCTTTGGTTTTGTCCTGATGGGTTTTCCAAAGAGGATTTTTAATGAGGCTTATGTTTCACTTCATCATAGTCCATTTTGTTAATCATAACCAGGCCCATATTCTATTCTATTTTCGTGGCCAAAGGAAGTGCAAGAGTTATTTTCGAATTCAAACTATGTTTTTAATTATTTTGCTAGTTTTCGAGATTAGCCTTGGAGCATGTTCCAAGACTTGTCTTAATTACCTCTTTTTCTTCTTTTCTTCTCTTTCTCTTTTCTTTATAACCTTTCTTTAACTCTGGACGAAATCATCTTTCTTTTAATCAAAACCCCTTTCTAAAGAAGATAATCTTGTTGGTGTGTATTTCCAGCAATATAGTTAGACTCTTTGGTGTGTATACCCAGAGTTGTTTAAGTCCTTATCTAGAAGCTCTTTCTGCATGCTTCGCTGATAAACATCAATCATTCAAACAATCATCCATCATCACGGCCTCACAGCCGCCTCCATCCATTCCTCAACTTGATAAGTGTCGATTCCTTAGGAGGATCATATTATGTGGTATCAGAGCACACTTTGAAAGTTGAGTATTCTTTTTCTATCATCTTTTATCATCTCATATTATCACTGCCACCATCATTTCGCCTGCATCATTATGACTCTTCATCTTCTTTGATTTCTTTTAGAACTGTTGTTTAAGAAAGAAGATTTTGTAGGACTTTTTACTGGTGTTATTGTTTTCTTATGCGAGTATGGGATCAGATCATGAAGAGGAGTCCACTAGCAACAGTTTCAATAAGCTTTATATGGAAGCTATGTTTGCAAAATGGTGAAGATGATGAATGAAAAGGTGGAAGCAATCAGAAAAGAATCCCGTGCTCAAAGACAAAACCCTAATGGATATGCTAGACAGTCAGAAGGGGTAAGGTCACAAAGAGAGCAAAGGAGACATCTTAGAGATGAAGATGCATATAACTACTACAGCAATCATAATGGCTCTTCTCCAAGGAGTCAAAGGGGGACCAGACGTGCCAGAGAAGGAAGAGATCTCTTACAAGCCAATCTAGGAGATCCTAACATAAAAATTCCTCCATTTCATGGGAAGAATGATGCTGATGCTTATCTAGACTGGGAAAAGAAGATTGAGTTGGTCTTCGATTGTCAGAATTACACAGAAATCAACAGAGTAAAGGTAGCTGCTACAGAGTTTTATTATTATGCTCTCGGTTGGTGGGATCAACTTGTGACTTCCAAGAAACGCATCGGTGAGTTTCCCACAGAAACATGGTCAGAAATGAAGCGCATTATGAGAAGACGGTTTGTGCCAACTCATTATCACCGTGAGCTGCATTCTAAACCCAGAAAGCTCCCTCAAGGGACCAGATCAGTATAATATTACTATCAAGAGCTAGAAACATTGATGCTTAGAGCTGATATATCTGAAGGCCAAAAAGAAGCAATGTCATGGTTCTTAGTGGGTTTAAACAGAGAAGTGCATGACAGAGTGGAGATGCAACGTTATGAAGAGCTTGAAGAAAGGTTACACAAAGCTATTCTGGTTGAGCAACAAATTAAGAGAAAGGGACCTTCACGGCCAAGTTATGGAGCTGACTCATCTAGACAGAATTTCTCAAGAGAAAACAAGCCAGCTTTCACTCCAAAGTTTGACTCAAAACCAGCCCCTACACTGCAAGGCAAAGACAAAGGGAAACTAGAAGGAACAACTTCAAAGGCTCGTGATATCAGATGTTATAAATGTCAAAGAAGAGGAAATTATGCAAATGAGTGCATCAACAGAAAGGTCATGATTCTTCTTGACAATGGAGAAATAGAGTCTGAAGAAGAGAAACAAGACAGTGATTTATCTCTTGATGAATATGAGGAGAGACCAGCTATAGGGGATTTGTTAGTGGCCAGAAGAACTCTGAGTATTCAAAGTCAAGCCAAAAAAGAAGAACATAGGGAAAACTTGTTTCAGACAAGGTGTCATGTTCAAGGAAAAGTTTGTAGCCTCATCATCGATGGAGGAAGCTGCACTAATGTAGCAAATGCAACAATGGTTAAGAAGCTCCGTTTAAAGGAGAACAAGCCCCCTGGACCATATCAGCTTCAATGGCTCAACAACAGTTTAGAATTAGATGTCAAAAGCCAAGTAATCGTGCCTATAGCCATTGGAAAGTATGAGGATGAGAATTTATGTGATGTAATGCCAATGGATGATGTGCATATACATCTGGAATGGCCATGGCAATCAGACAGAAAGGTAACACATGATGGTTTCACTAATCGTCATTCTTTTGAATTCAAGTAGGAGGACTATTCTCATTCCCATGAACCCTCAAGAAATCTATGAGGATCAACTCCAGCTCAAATGCAAAGAACAATGGTTATTCAAACAACCTAATTTCTTTATTAAAGCTAGTGATGTTAAGAGAGCTATTTTTTGAAATAACCTATGCCTCTGTTTGTGTTTAAAGAAACTCTTATTAGTTTAACTAATCTTACGCCGGTGCTACCGAGTGAAATGAACTCTCTTTTGTAGAACTACAAGGATGTATTCCCTGAGGATAATCCCATAGGTTTACCTCCCATTCTTTGCATTGAACATCAAATTGACTTTGTACCAGTATCCTGATTGCCCAACCGTCCTGCTTACCAAACTAATCATGTGGAAACAAAAGAGCTGCAGTGACAAGTGGACAAACTCATGGAGAAAGGACATATCAGAGAAAGCACGAGTCCATGTGCTGTTCCAGTTTTACTTGTGCTAAGAAAGATGGCAGCTGGCACATGTGTGTTGATTGTAGAGCAATCAACAATATCACAGTGAAGTATCGACACCCTATCCCTAGATTAGATGATATGCTTGATTAATTGCATGGTTCTAGTATATTCCCTAAAATTGATTTAAAAAGTGGGTATCATCAGATTAGGATGAAAGAGGGTGATCAATGGAAAACTGCTTTTAAGACTAATCATGGGCTTTATGAATGGTTAGTCATGCTATTTGGGTTAACAAACGCACCTAGTACATTCATGAGATTAATGAATTTTTTTTAAGCGCATTCATGGGAATTTTTGTTGTAGTTTACTTTGAATACATCTTTGTTTACAGCAAAAGTTTATCTGATCATTCTAGAAGCTGTTTTGAACATTCTTAGAAAAGAAAAGCTTTATGCAAACTTAAAGAAATGTATTTTCTGCACAGATAATCTTGTATTTCTAGGCTTTGTTGTAAGTGCAGATGGAGTTAAGGTCGATGAAGAGAAGGTTAAAGCTATTAGAGACTGGCCAAGTCCAAAAACAGTAGGAGAAGTAAGGAGTTTTCATGGCCTTGCTGGATTCTATAGGCGATTTGTTAGAGACTTCAGTACCATTGCTGCACCCCACATTGAGATAATCAAGAAGGACGTAGGATTCAAGTGGGAGCAAGCACAAGAGGACACTTTCCAATTACTTAAAGAGAAGCTTACTAATGCACCGCTTTTAATGTTACCTGATTTTCTTAAGACATTTGAGATTGAGTGTAATGCATGAGGAATAGGGATTGGAGCTGTTCTAATGCAAGATAAGAAGCCTAAAGCATTCTTCAGTGAGAAACTTGAAGGAGCTACACTGAATTACCCAATATATGACAAGGAATTGTATGCTTTGGTCCGAGCTCTCCAAACGTGGCAACATTATTTATGGCCTAAAGAGTTTGTCATACGTACTGATCATGAATCACTCAAGCATTTGGAAGGGCAACAGAAACTCAACAAAAGACATGTGAGGTGGGTTGAGTTCATTGAGACATTTCCATATGTCATCAAATACAAAAAAAGGTTAATAAAATATAGTTGCTGATGCATTATCTCGAAGGTACACCTTGCTCTCTACTCTTAATGTTAAACTCTTAGGTTTTGAGCAAATCGAAGAGCTTTATGCAATTGATTCTGAGTTTCAAGAGATATATAAGTTTTATGATAAGTTTGCTTCTGTACAATACAGCAAACAAGATGAGTTTCTCTTTTATGAGAGCCGCTTGTTTGTTTGTAATTGTTCTCTATGGGGTTTGTTGGTTAGGGAAGTTCTTGGAGGAGGACTATTGGGACACGTTGGCATTGCTAAGACACTGGAAGTAATGAGAGATCGCTTTCATTGGCCTCATATGAAACATGATGTTGAGAGGATTTGTGGAATGTGTAACACTTGTAAGCAAGCTAAGTCAAAGGTTCAACCCAACGGTTTGAATATTTCTTTGCATATTCCTACTCATCCTTAGAATGATATTTCTATGAATTTTGTGATGGGGTTACCTAGGACTAGGACACGAAATAATTCTATATTTGTTGTGGTTGATAGGTTTTCAAAGATGGCTCATTTCATTACTTGTCATAAAACTGATGATGCATAGCATATAGCTGATCTGTTCTTTAAAGAAGTAGTCTGTTTGCATGGAATGCCTAAGTCTATAGTTTCGGATAGAGACACTAAGTTCCTTACTTATTTCTGGAAAACTCTTTGGTCTTAGCTAGGAACTAAACTCTTGTTCTCTATTACATGTCATCCGCAAACTGTTGGGCAAACAGAAGTGGTTAATGGAACCTTAGGGACTCTCTTGCGTGCTTTGATAAAGAAAAATTTAAATTCTTGGGAATAATGCTTGCCTCATATTTATTTAATTATAATCATGATGTGCATTCTACTTCTAAGTTTTCTCCTTTTCAAATTGTTTATGGATTTAATCCTATCTCACCTTTGGATCTAATACCTTTACCTATGAGTGAAAGAACAAGCATTGATGGGAAAAAGAAGGCTGAGATAGTTCAACAGATCCATGAGAAGGCTAGAAGGAACATTGAAGAGAAAACTAAGCTCTACGCTAAGCAAGCTAACAAAGGAAGGTGCAGAATGGTCTTTAACGTTGGGGATCAAGTTTGGGTTCACTTGAGAAAGTAGAGGTTCCCAAATGAGAGAAAATCCAAGCTTATGCCAATGATTGGTGGTCCATTCAAGATCACCAAGCAAATAAACGACAATGCTTATCAATTTGATATAGTTCCCTTTATTGCAGATGAAGCGGATTTGGGGTCAAATCCTTTCTAAGAGGGAGGGGATGATATGATCATGGATAGCAGCAAGGACTTGGAGCAAGAACCAGATGAGCTTGTAGCTGAGGAAGAGCTTGTAGCAGAAGATGCTCTAGTGACACCAATTGGACCTATGACTCTATCTAGAACCAAGACATTCAACCAAGCCATTAGGGAATTAATTAAACACATAATCAAGACATGATCAACATGTCCTTGGTCTCCATACAAGCTAAGTGATTCAACAAATGGATAAGTGATTCATAGGTGCTCTTTTTTCCTTACCTTTGGTTTTATCCCAATGGGTTTTCCAAAAGAAAGTTTTGAATGAGGCTTATGTTTCACTTCATCATAGTCCATTTTGTTAATCATAACCAGGCCTCTATTTTTGTGGCCAAAGGGAGTACAAGAGTTATTTTCGAATTCAAACTCTATTTTTAATTATTTTTCTAGTTTTCGAGATTTGTCTTGGAGCATGTTCCAAGACTTGTTTTAATTACCTCTTTTTCTTCTTTTCTTCTCTTTCTCTCTTCTTTATAACCTCTCTTGTACTCTGGACGAAATCATCTTTCTTTTAATAAAAAATCCTTTCTAAAGAAGATGATCTTGTTGGTGTGTATATCCAGCAAAATCCTTAGACTCTTGGTGTGTATATCCAGAGTTGTTTTAAGTCTTTATCTTGAAGCTCTTTCCGCAAGCTTCGCTGATAACCATCATCCATCATCATGGCCTCACAGCCACCTCTATCCATTCCTCATCTTGATAAGTGTCAATTCCTTGGGAGGATCATATTAGATTCAGCTTCAGCAGTTTTCATCAATGTTGTATCCCCGTGAGTTAGCTTGCGTCTGCAGTTTGTTTCAGGTCATTCTCAATGGCGGTTAAAAAGTTATAGAAATTTTCGTAAAACCGCTCAGCTGATGTCGAGCACAACATCGGGCAACCATACCCGATATCCGACAGACAGGACACCCATGTCAAGCATGATGTCGGGGAAGGCATGCCCGACATACACCAGCAGGAACACCCCAGACTTCTTGTCGAGCAGGCTGTCGGGCAAGGCGTCCCCGACGTACACCTTCAGGAAGCTCATGTCTAGTACGATGTCGACCATTCTGCCCGACATGTGTTCGCCCAGAAGTCCACTCTTTTAGGGTTATTTGTCTTCTATTATAAATACATAAAGACCTAAAAATATTAGGCATCTTCTTATCATCTCTTTATCCATGAGTTTTTTCTCTTTTCTGGTTTTAAACATTATTTTGTAGTTTGAATCTTTGTTTGTTTTAATATAAGTTTGTATTTTCTCTTAATCTTTTGCTTCTCTAATAATGATTATCCATTTCTCATCCTTAGGTTTTGTGGGTAAATCCATGATTAGTGAGTAGTTCTTTAAGGATTTGAGATGCGTTAGATTTCGGGAACTTGATGCTTTGTCCACGGTAGCTTAGTGTAAATTCTGCTATTTCCTTTCTTATTTGCTATGTTTAATGTCTGATTAGCCATAGCTAAGTGTTTGTTGAAATGTCTGATCATGCAAAGTAAAAGAATTGCTTATCCTTAAGTGTTTTGACCGCTGCTTCTTGAGCTGCTCCCCACGCGAATGGCACGTTCTTCTTAATCACAGCTGTAAGTGGGGCAGCTACGGTGCTGAAGTCTCTCACAAACCTCTGGTAGAAACTAGCTAATCCGTGAAAGCTCCTCACATGGCTGATTGTAGTTGATGTTGGCCACTCCCATATTGGTTTGATCTTCTCTTCATCCACTTGTAATCCCTGTTCACTTACTACAAAGCGTAAGAAAACAAGCTTATTAGTACAAAATGTACACTTCTTAAGGTTGGCATAAAGACCTTCCCGCCGAAGTGATTTAAGCACTAGTTCGAGATGCTTGAGATGATCTGCTAAGTTCTTACTATATATAACTATGTCATAAAAAATAGACTACTAGGAATTTACTTATATATGATCTAAGAACCTGGTTCATGAGCCTCACTAAGGTACTCGGGGCATTAGTCAAGCCAAAAGGCATGACTAACCACTTATACAGCATTTGTTTGGTCTTGAAGGCGGTTTTCCACTCATCCCCTTCTCGCATTCGTACTTGATGGTAACCACTCTTGAGGTCCACCTTTGAGAAGACAGTAAAACCGCTTAGCTCGTCTAACATTTCATCTAAACGCGGTATAGGGTGGCGGTACTGGATAGTGATGTTGTTGATGGCTCTACAGTCCACGCACATCCTCTATGTTCCATCTTTCTTTGGAACCAATAGCACAGGGACGGTGCAAGGGCTAAGGCTCTCTCGGATGTAGTCTTTATCCATCAAATCTCTCACTTGCTTCTCTATCTCTTTAGTTTCATTCGGGTTCATCCTATAAGCGGGCTTGTTAAGTAAGGCTGAACCGGGAACTAGGTCTATCTGATCTTCTATGCCTCGGAGAGGGGGCAGTCTTGGTGGCATTTCCTCGAGGAGCACATCTTGAAAACGGTTTAAGACAGATTGTACATCGGCTGGTATCGCCACTTCACCTAATCTTGTACTTAGACACTCTTTGAAATACATCAGTAGCACGGTGCCACTAGCACTCATGGTTTTGGAAATGTCATTAACTGAAAGATATAAACTTGTCTTACTTACCTCTACCTCTTTAGTAATGTGCACTTGCAGCTCGTGCAGAGCAAGATTGTACTTGCGATCCTTATGCGTGAAGGCATAATGATTGCTACGGCCATTGTGGCTAGTGGCTCGGTCAAACTGCCAAGGCCTTCCCAGTAGCTAGTGTCCCGCTTGCATTGGTACCACGTCGCATAACACTTGGTCGAGATACTTCCCAACACTAAATGGTATGATCACTTTCTCGGCTATCTTTAGTTCGGTCTGATCGTTCAACCATCTTAGCGTATATGGTCTCGGTGCTTAATGTTCTCAAGACCTAACCTGTCTACCATGTACTTGCTAGCCACGTTAGTACAAGAACCTCCATCTATAATGAGATTACATACCTTTCCCTTTATAGTACATCTTGTATGAAAGATGTTTTCTCGTTACTCTTTCTCCTTGGGGTTGATAAGTACACTAAGTACTCGCCGTGTCCCTAAGAGCTCTCCTTTGTCAGGGTACTAAATGTCATTATCAGCTTCATCCGAGTCCTCTTCTAGCTCATCTTGTGACTCATACTCTCCATTAGGGTTGAGAATCATGGTGCGGTTGTTGGGGCTTTCTCTAGACATATGTCCCCTACCTTGACACTTAAAACAAATTATGTCACGAGTCCTTTGATTAGAACTAGAAAACTTACCTTGCTCGGGTTTATTAAACCTTGGAGCCTTGATGTTCTTATTTTTGAAACAAGAATCAATCTCAATCCCTTTACCTTTATCTAAAGGTTTCGAACTACTTGCAGCCCACGGTTGATTCGTCTTGATGCGATTGTAATTGAGAGCCTTACACTTGATTTGTTGCTCCACTTGAACAGCTATGTGTAACAACTCCCGCATCCCTCTGTACTGCATCCCCTCCACCTTTCTCGCAATCTTTTCTTGCAAGCCGTCAAGGAACTGAGCCATTAGAGCTTCCTCGGACTCCTCTAACTCCAAAGAGTTCATTAGCTTCTCAAACTCTTCAAAGTACTTATCCACGCTCATTGGTCCCTGAGATAACTTACGAAAACGTTTTTGTAAGTCCCTATGGTAATGTTCAGGTACGTACCTCTGGCGTAGCATGAACTTCATGTCGTTCCATGTAGAGACTTGGCCAAATCGCTGCCTCCTCCTCTCGGTTACACTCCTGTCCCACCAAGCTAGTGCATTTTCGGTAAGGTTAGCAGCCGCTACAGCCACCTTCTTGCGCGCAGCATAGCCGTAGCACTCAAAGATGTGATCCATACGTCTCTCCCAATCCATGTAGACTTTGGAATTAGACTTTCCTGCAAAAGTAGGTGGAGTTAGTTTAATATCATGAGAATTATCTCTCTGGTTTACCTCGCGGTCAGGATTCCTCTGAAGGGGATCTTGTCTTCTATGTCCTCGTCGTAACAAAGGATCATAGTTGCATCGTCAATATCATGAACGCCATTCTCGGGTTCCACGGGTGGTACGGGTGCTCCTCGTACTGCGGCCATCCTGGGCTGAGTCTCCATTTGTTATATGCGTTCAACAAACTCTTGGCACCATCTGTTGAGTCATGTTCCTAATCTCTTTTCTCATGGCCATCATCAGTTGTGCCATCTCGCCTTGGGGAACTTCTTCTCCATCCGCCATGCTATCGTAGTGCTAGTAGAACCCTTGCAACACTCAGCAAATGGATCAAGGTACCAACGAAATACAAACTCACAAACTTAAGTAACAAAGTTGTTTAACTTGTCTAACAACCAAACTAAGCAGATCAAAGAGACAAAAATAACTACGAATATTACTTAACACACAAACGAGATCACACTTAACACAAAGAAAACTTTTTATGGGTTTTATAGGCTTTATGAAAACAACTAACAACTTAAACAAGTAAATCGGGTCAAAAATCTTTTTGGGGTTTTTTTTTTATAAAACTTAAACATAAAGGCTAATGAAAACAAAGACAATGATTTTTATGGGTTTTTGAAATAAAAGAATAAGCAATCAATCAAGCAATGAAACAAGTGCAACTAATAGCACATCTATGAAAAAATAAAAGGGATAGAAAAACCAAAGGTAGAACCTTTGGCTCTGATACCAGATGATATTACACTCGGTATGGGAGGCTTATATGATGCGGAAGTGATGGAATGGTGGAGTCAATACGCTGGCTATGTCGCTCTCTCGTACAGACTAGTGGGTGAAAGGTGGTAGAACAAGGCTTGATGAACAAGTCTTGAGCTGAAATGGGATCTATTAAGTTGGCTTTAAAGCTCTCTCATGAGGGATCAGTTAATGGTGAAAGCAATGGATCGATGGCACCACAAAGAGTATGAAAGGCTCTCTGACACAGCAAACACTTAGAACTTGGTGAATCACACACGCAAGAACAAGCAAGAACAAAAGTTAGCGGCGGCTAAGCTTTGGTGAAGAATGTTCGGTCTCTTTATTGATAATGTAGGGTAACCAAAAATACAACGCTGTAGGGGAGCTTTACAAACAGCTCGTCAGCTAGCCATAAGGCCGAAAATAAAAGCAAAACGACATAACAAAGAAATACAATAGAGCAAAATGCACAAAGGGAAAATACATGAAAAAGGAAAGTTCACTTAAGCTAAAAAGAAAATAAAACTAAGCCGACTTTCTTGTTGCCATAGGGGCTCGAACTGGTGGTTCCTTGGCGTGTTGAGATGCTTAGGAACCGTTAAGGCAAGCCTTATCACCTGCACAAATTGTATAAACTGTAAATACCTTGTTTTGGCGCAGATGTAGTTTGGTTGGCAAGTAGTGGTATAAGTCCGGTCTTGGGCTAGTTTGTTCGAGTTCCTTGAAGCTCTCATCTTTTTGATATCCACTGATGTCGAGTTGGTATGTTTCTTCGAGAGTTCCTCCACGTTCTTGGCTTAAAACGTCTTCTAGCTCCATTGAAGTCTTCTCGGCTCCTTTATTTGAATCCGTTGTATCTTGTTGCTCCAATACGGTATTGGTGAGATTATTGTTGCATTGAGCTCCATTTCCTGTCAAGTAAATGGTCATACCTTAGGTTGTATCCGGCTGATCTTCTTTGAGGCTCATTTTGGCAAAGTCCTCCGATATGTCTTTCTCGGATGCAATGGAATACGGTTGAGGGTTTAGCATTGTTCCCAAGTCCATATTGATCAAGACTGTTTCCACGGCCTTGTTAAACCCTTCTCTCATCCTTCTGGTCTTGGAACGTGTCATTGGTGAACCGCTAACTGGTGGTACGACGTCCCGCTCAGGCTCCTCTCGGCCTGGTATGTACGACTGGTCGATGTTCTCAATATTTCCTAAGTGCTTAAGAGAGTCAAACCACTTCAAGTATTGTCTCTTATCTTTTTAAATGTTTAAATTTTGTTTTATGCACTTAAGAACTTGTTCTTGTTTGGTGATTACATTCTAGTTAAATGTTCATTGCTTTTCACTCAATTTAATTTTTTTTGCCTGGTGAATACATTGTTTTTGATTTTTGAAGCATTTAAATTAATGAATACTTGCTTGTCAAATTCATCTATTTATCTTTGCATTAGCATTTTAGCACATTTGTTTAGTTTCACCATGCTAGGATAAATGATTTTAAATTAATTGATAAACTTTTTTAATGAATCATTTGCATGCATTGCTTATTTAGTTGCTTCAGAACTGATAGAGGTTTACTTTTCAGTAAATAAACTCTTCCTTTTATTATTTTTAGCAACAATAAGCTTTGTGTTTTGTTGCTTCCATGGTTCTGATTTTTCTTTTGAGAATATTTTTTAGGTGCCATGGAAGGAACAACAAGAAGTGGAGCAAACAATGAGGCTGAGAAGCAAGAGAAAGGAAAGGGCAAGGCCAAAGAAGATGGGAGTCCAAGCGCCAAGTCCCAAGGTAAAAAGAGAGTTGATGTTGGCGCTAGTGAACAGTTCCCTCAAAAAAAGAAAGGCACCACACCAGCTCAAAGGCAGCTGTATGACAAGCTGCAAAAGGTGGATGTGAGGCCAACTAGATACCCGCATGTGCCATCTCTAAAGGCATTGAGAATCTATGAATACTGCTGTTCTATGCTTGAGACAATGGAACTCCATATTCAGCCAACAAAGACTAAGTGCTTCAATTCTTTGCAAGCATTGAAGTGACATTCTATGAGTCAAGAGAGCAGACTCCTGAAGAAGATGGTGATGGCTTCATCACTTTCAGAGTTTCCAAGAAGAACTATAGGATGTCTTTCTCAGCTATAAAAGATGCCTTTGAATTCACTTATGGAAGTGCTAGAGGACAGAATCTGGGGATTAGCAAAGAAGAGATGAGAAGCCTTTGAGAGCATGTAGCCAAGGGCGCTTTCAAGCCAGGAAGAAGCAAGGCCTCTCTGATCAGAAATCCAACAATCAGACATGTGCACAAGGCGCTGGCGCATACACTCTTTGCTAGGAAGAAGAGTGGAGCTGTTGAAGGAGGAGAATGGGAGCTGATTGATCATGGTGTTATGAGCGTTTTAGACAGCATAAATCAAGTTGTTGAGCTTAAGGGAGCAGATGGTACAACTGGAATGGTCACCATCTTCATGCATAAACTTCTCATCATCAAACATTAGTTAACAACCAACGATGACAAGGCATATAGCTGTAATGTGCTGGACTTATTACACAATTGATGGAAGCTGCACAAATTGAGAGAGGACCACCAACAGTCAAGATCACATACTTGGACCTGCTATACCTTAAGAAATCAAGATTCCTTGGCGAACAAGTAGGTGACAAGTTCATCTACAACTTCATCCAAGAAGATGGATCTGCTGCAAAGCTTCTACTCCCTGATGTGCACCTCACATCCTTCTCCAACCCCAACATCTTTCAAATTCCCCAGCACCTTCTTTACCAAGCTGGCGCTCCATCCTCTCACATTTACCAAGGCGCCAACATCCCTATTCCTCAAGGAGACTATCCCCTTGCGATCTTTGAAGGAGGGCAAACGGAAGAAGGAATACAGGAAAAAGAAGAATCAGATGCTCCAAGCTACAACAGTGAGGAGTACCACTTCCAGCCCCATGATGTCTCACACCAAGGAGGGCCTTTGAAGAAAGTCCATGAACACATCAACCTCTTGCAAAGATGAAACAAATGGCAAGACAAAACCATCAAGAAGTTAGTGAAGGGCATGAAGAGCATGAAGGCTGAAATTAAGAACTTAAAGAGGAAGTCTAGTGGAGCATCTACTTCTGCTCATTGGTATATCATGGTTTTTACTGGTTTTTGACCATGATATCAGTCTTGTTTATAGTCTTTTTGGTATTTTTCGAGTCCTTTAGAATCTTTGCAGGTCTAGGTACGTTTGGAGCATAACTATGAGTATTGGAGCCTTTTGGATCTATGTTGAAGCTGATGCTGAAAAGACCCAGTCGGTGAGCATTCTGAAGCAGGGTTTCGATTGACACCAGCCACTTAAGGTCGATCGACACCAATCGTGGTCACGAAGAGAGGGGTTAAAAACTCTTTTGAATAATTGCAGCTTGGCCCAGAAGTTTACTACTATTTGCAAACTTGCCTCAGTCATGTTTAGAGTTGTATTTAGGTTTTGAAAGTCATTGTTAGGCAATCATCTTGCTTTCATTGAGACTAAGAGAGAGATTAGATTCAGAGCTTTTGGGGAGACAAATCCGTACTCTGTTAGAGAAGAATCTCGAACCCCCTTTGTCTTTTACTCTATCTTTTAATGCAATATTATTCAGTCATGATTTGTGTTTCACTTCCTATGTCTGAGTAACCAGCTAGTTAGGTTTTGGGTTATTCAAAGGTTGATAATGAATTGTTAGATCTGCAAAACTGGAATGATAAATCATTTGGATATTCATCTAGATTGCTTTAACACTGGTTTTGAGATTGATCACCTAGAAATCAGATCTTAGGTTGTTTAATAGATGTAGAAACATTGTTAATCACCAGAACTATCTTAGATGAGCAAAATAACTAATTGCAAAGGAATTAGGATTTGTGATTTTGTGAACATATCGAACCTGGACTATAATGCTTGCTTAGGTTGTCAAAATTTGCAAAGTAATTTGGAGTTCTAGAATCTGATCATATCTAACCTCTGCGACGGAAGTCGATTGATTTCACATTCGTGTTTTCGAGTTCTAGAACGGTTTTAATAATTAATCCTTTCAGTCTGTTATATGTGATTCATGTCAACCTGCGAATCTCCCATTGCATAGCGCCTTGTCTCAATTGATTTTAAGAACTCATAATCCGCTCCTGATCTCGTTACTTTTATTTGCTATTTAGTTTTATTTCTTATTGACTGCTTAGCTTCATTTGAATCTAAACTCTGTTGAGTAATAGTCTTAAGTCCTTGTGGATTCGATCCCAAGGTACTACAGTGATCTCTTAATTTGAGAGAGTAGCTCTAAGGGTTAATTTGAGCATATGATCGATAAATGGCAATGGGAAGTGGTCATTCCTTGTGCTTCCTGGGTGGTTACTCTGGCTTCTTTCAGATCCTCATTCACCCAGATGACCAGGAGAAGACCACATTTACTTGCCCATATGGCACCATTGCATATCGCAGGATGCCATTTGGACTTTGTAATGCTCTTGCGACATTTCAGAGGTGCATGCTTTCCATCTTCAATGATATGATTGAGAAGTATATGGAGGTCTTCATGGATGATTTTCCAGTGTATGGGTCCTCTTTCAAAGACTGCCTTGACAACCTCTGTCAAGTGCTTGTGAGATGTGAAGAGAAGCATCTGGTTCTGAACTGGGATAAGTGCCACTTTATGGTCAGAGATGGGATTGTACTTGGGCACAGAGTCTCTGGAGAAGGCATTGAGGTGGACAGGGCGAAAATTGAGGTGATGACAAGTCTGCAGTCACCATATTGTGTGCAATCAGTGAGGAGTTTTCTAGGACATGCTGGGTTCTACAGAAGATTCATCAAAGATTTCAGCAAGCTTGCAAGACCACTCCCAGCTCTGCTTTGCAAGGATGTGAAGTTTGAATTTACTGCAGGGTGTCATTCAGCCTTTCAGCAGATCAAGCAAGCTTTAGTGAGTGCTCCCATTGTGCAACCTCCTGACTGGGATCTACCATTTAAGGTGATGTGTGATGCCTCAGACTTTGCAGTGGGCGCTGTCTTGGGTCAGAGAAAGGAGAAGAAGCTTCATGCCATATACTATGCAAGCAGAACTCTTGATGAAGCACAGAAAAATTATGTAACTACAGAGAAGGAACTGTTGGCTGTATTGTTTGCATTTGAGAAATTTCGACAGTACCTGGTTGGAGCTAAGGTGATTGTGCATACTGACCATTCTGCTCTCAAGTTCCTGATGCAGGAGAAAGATGCCAAACCAAGACTGTTGAGATGGATTTTGCTGCTTCAAGAGTTTGACATTGAGATTTAAGATAAGAAAGGGATTGAAAATGGAGTAGCTGATCATCTTTCAAGGATAAAGGTTGATGACGACGTCCCTATTGATGATTTCTTTCCAGAGGAGAACATCTACTTCCTAGAAGCAAGACTGCAGGAGCCAGATGATGAAAAAATGCAGCTTTTTCGTGCTACAGAAGCGGTGTCGATCAACACACCACCCTTGGTGTCGATCGACACCACCCTCGAGGTGAAGCAATATCGAGTCGGATCGACGCCAGACTCGACGTCTGGTCGACAAATACCCGGTGTCGATCGACACACCCCATGTGGTGTTTATCAACACCAGTCGCGAACTGAATTACTCCTTAACAGATCCTGCGTATTTTTTTCTCTCAGCCTATCTGCGCAATTGCAACCTCTTTTAAGCCTTGGTATGCTGATATAGCGAACTACCTAGCTGCAGATGAGGTCCCTGACACCCTCAAAGGATATGAGAAGAAGAAATTCATGAGGGAGCTTAGCAGTTATTACTGGGATGAACCTTACTTATACAAGCACTGTTTAGATGGAATCTACAGAAGATGTCTTGCAGAAGCTGAAGTTCAGGATGTGCTGTTCCACTGTCATGGTTCTGAGTATGCTAGCCATTTTGCTACCTTCAAAACAATCTCCAAGGTTCTACAAGCAGGCTTATGGTGGCCTACAATGTTCAAAGATGCTCAGACATTCATCTCTCACTGTGATGTTTGTCAAAGGAGAGGGAAGATCAGTAAGAGACATGAGATGCCACAGAATTTCATACTTGAGGTTGAAGTCTTTGACTGCTTGGACATCGATTTCATGGGACCCTTTCCTTCATCTTGTGGGAACAAATACATCCTGGTTGCTGGGGATTATGTCTCCAAATGGGTAGAAGCGATTGCCAGTCCAAACAATGATTCAGATGTGGTCCTTATGCTGTTTAAGACCATCATTTTTCCCAGATTTGAAGTACCACGGATTGTGATCAGTGATGGTGGAAAACACTTCATTAATAGAGTGTTTGAGAATCTATTGCAGAAGTATTGAGTTCATTACAAGGTTGCTACACCTTACCACCCTCAGACAAGTGGTCAGGTTGAGGTTTCCAATAGGCAGATCAAAGAAATCCTGGAAAAGACAGTGGGAAAGACAAGGAAAGATTGGTCAGCCAAGTTAGATGATGCACTTTGGGCCTACAGGACAGCATTCAAGACACCACTTGGCGCCACACCATTCCACCTGCTTTATGGGAAAGCATGTCATCTTCCAGTGGAGCTGGAGTACAAGGCAAACTTGACTGTAAAGAAGATGAACTTTGATTGGAAACCTGCAGCAGAGAGGCGTCAAATGCAGCTGAATGAGCTGGATGAGATCAAACATCATGTGTATGAGAACTCCAACCTGTATAAGCAGAGGACTAAAGCATATCATGACAAAGAGATCCTCGCCAGACACTTTGAACCAAATGACCAGGTACTACTGTATAACTCACGTTTACAATTGTTTCTTGGAGAATTGCGTTCTCGTTGGTCAGGTCCCTTTACCATCAATGAGGTCAGACCATATGGTGCAATTCTTTTATCAACTCCAGAAGGGAGAGAGTTTGTTGTCAATGGGCAAAGGGTGAAGCATTACTGGGCGAAAGCCGCGATTCCTGAAGGACGGATTACACCTTTGTCGGATGCACCCACTGCCTGATCATGAGGACAGTCAAGCTAATGACGTTAAACGAGCGCTTGGTGGAGGCAACCCACTGGTAAGTGTGCATACTTATTTTTATTTTGGAATTTTGCAAACTGATTTTCGTGTTTCAGTCAAAAAAAAAAAAAAAACTGAGGCGAACCAATATCGACCATGGTCGACACCACGGTCGACACAGGCTGGTGTCGATCAACACCACCTACCCAGTGTCGATCGACACCCTCATTAACCAGGTAAGTTCTCTATATTTTCCCGACTTCTTCTTCTTCCTCCTTTATCTCTCAAAACCCGAAAACCCCAAAATTTTCCACAAATCACAACTTTCTTATTTCTTGGCGTATTTGAGTGATTCAAAAGCCTATCTTGGTGGAATTTCATGCTGATTCTGAATATATAACTCATTCATCTGATCTGCAAGGAATGACACTCGAATTCTCAATTTTCAGTTTGGCCCCAAGGTTTGAGCGCTTCGTATTGCCCTGTTTTAGCTTGATTTAGGACTTGAATCATGCTTCTCTAGGTTGCTTAGGAGTAATTTGGCCTTCCCCCTTGGGTTTTACAGCATTTTTTGCAAAATTTTGAAATTTTCGGATTGATGATTTATTTTGCAAAAATAGGTTCGAATTTGGAGTTTTAAACGGCCATTGTTTGTGCTTAGTGGTCACTAAGTTGCTGGTTATGTTCGACACTAATGATATAGGCCAGAATTTAAATTTTCGGATTTTTGATTTTGGGCCTGATTTTCGGATATTTTGTGTTCTTGGTTTTCTGAGTGCAGATGGCTCCACGGAACAACAAGAGATCGTGAATTGAGACTGGTGAATCATTCAATCCCGCACCAGCTATCCCTTCTCTTCCACCATAGCCCTGAAGGGAAGGGCTGAGAATCCCGATGGAGAGAGTTTGGGAAGATACACCGGCAAAGGAGGTGGCTAAACGCGACTGCGTTTTCAGGAACATCAGCCAGCAGTGGGATGACTACGATACACTGTTCTACAATGCCTGGATCAAGATGGATATCGCGCCTACACGATTCGCGGATGCCGATACACTTTTCCTCCTCGGGCTCAAGGAGGAGGCGCTGCGAGTGCTGAAGAAGATTGGCTTGGGCACAATTGCGACCAAGCAGTACGACCTGTACCCGGATCTAGTGTGCCAGTTCATTGCCACAGTCAGGGTGTACTACACCAATAAGATCGTCAAGAGGGCAGATGAGGGCACTCTCACATTCATCATACGAGGCATCAGGAACAGGTTCAACTTCAATGCGCTCTGTCTCATCTATGTGTTCGATTCGACGTGCACTGGCGTCTCTCTCCCGACGCCATTCCTTGATGTACAGAGCTTCTAGTCCCATTTCGGGAATGGGAGGTATGACTCTAAGACCTCCACTCAGACTTATGTGCGCCATCCCTTGCTGCGCATCCTTGTCCGTCTCATCTCCAATACACTTCTGTGTAAGTCTGAGCCCGAGAAGATGCGAGTTTCTGAGCTGACTCTCCCCTACTTTGGCATTAAGGATGTACTTACTGAGGAGTATGCAGTTGACAGTGATGTCAACATGGCCACCATTTTTGCTCATCACTTGGCTTTGCTGAAGTTAAGCCGTTCTCCGGAGCCAGTGGCAAGCCCGAGAGTATTGGTAGTCTTCTCACTCCCATTTTTCTGCTACTGCAGTATTGAGACTTCCACATGCAGAGTTGTGACTGAGTGCCACCTTCTCGACATGGACTACTTGAGGAGGACCCATTGGATCAAGGGAGATAAGATGCTATGGAGTTTTTTCAGCCACACTGGTGACTGATGACTGATTCCGCTACCACAGCCTGCTCTCACTACACTTCAGACATACCTCCTCATCTTTCAGCTTGCTGCCACTTTTTTTTGATCTGCGCCAGTTACTAGGCGCAGAGAAGGAACTTCACGAGCTGCTGCTTCTGCTGCTTAGGATGCACCTGTTGAGGACCTTGCTGGAGGTCCATCTCATCGATCGAGAGTGTCCCGAGCTCCTGCATTACCTGAGCCCTTTGGGCAACACTAGCTCCCTGACGTTCCCAACATTCCGATGGAGCAGGCTGCTTTTCAGCGATTCATGGTCCAGCGTGTTCAGGAACTCTGGAACGTCATCTCGGTGCTGTCGAACTGTGGCTGCGTTCGACCTTTTACACCTCCTCGCAATGAGGATGAGGACTAGTTCATCCCTCTATCCTGGTTACCTTTCCCTTTTCCTTTATTATTTTCATTTTATTTGAGTCAGTTTTTGATGTATTTGCTTTAAGTCAGTTTGTCAGCTTTGAGTTATGCTTTGAAACTTTTTTGACATGATGAGATTATGCATTGATATTATTGCTTTTAATTGTGTGCTTCAGTATTCTTAACAGTCTTGACCTGGGAGTACTTTAGCTAACAATCTAACATGCAGCATTATACATTGAGTCTTCGGACTGGGTGTCGATCGACACCATGCGCAATCGAAGGTACCACTTTCTCATCCATGTGCAAACCGTTTCATTGCTTATTTTTGCCAACTCCAGGCTTGATAACACTGGGGACAGTGTTGTTTAAGTTTGGGGGAGGTCGTTGCTGACATTTTGTATATTGTTTTTGATTTTTAGAGTTTTAAAGTTGAGTCAAAAACCTGTTTTATAGAGTCAAAAATTTTGAAGCTGTCAGTTTTTCTTGGAACTAATCACAGAACGTTGATACTTATAAGAACCACTGCCACATATGGTGATTATAAGTCTTATTAAGTTGAAAATCATAGGTAAATCAGTCTAGCAATGAAAATTTAGGTTCTTAGAGAAACTGGAAAATTTGTTGTGAGCTCCTCCTTAATGAACTTTAAACTTCTTGTCTTGGGGCTTGATTCTCATTGATCTTGATTCTCTCTTTTAACACTGACAAGTATGTTAAGATACAGTCTCTCTTTGATCTTCCCTGATATAGCTTTAAAAATTTGAGTCAAAAGAATGGTGCATTCATCACCCTGTCTCCTCACAAGGAACAACAGTAATGAACACACTCAAGAACCTGTCTCCTCACAAGGAACACAAGTATTGAGTAGCACCATATCTTAGGCTGTAAAAAAATAATGAGAAAAGAGGTGAAAAAATGAAAATATCAGAAAAGAAAAGATCAAGGGAAGAGAAAATAAGAGAGATGTGTTGAGATTGCTTTGTTCAGTTGTTTAGGAAGGGAAAAGAATCTATAAGTGATTGAGATGACAAAACCTTGATGAGACATCACACTTAGATAAAAATAAGGAGATAGCAACAGAGATTTCGGATTTCTTGAAGGGATTTGGATTGGATTTGAGAGATTTGCTAAGCTTGTGATGATTAGACTGAAATTTGATCTTGTGTTGACTCTGTGGTATGTGGATTCGAAAGTGTTAACTAATGTGATGTTCCTGATGTTTGGCTGACTGTTTCTTGTTTTCAAACCTCGACCATGTTCTCTGTCTGATGTTTGCTTGAGGGCAAGCAAAAGCTAAGCCTGTGGGAGTTGATATATCATGGTTTTTACTGGTTTTTGACCATGATATAAGTCTTGTTTATAGAGTCATTTTGGTATTTTTCGAGTCCTTTAGAGTCTTTGCAGGTCTAGGTATGTTTGGAGCATAACTGTGAGTTTTGAAGCCTTTTGGGGCTATGTTGAAGCTGATGCTGAAAAGACCAAGTCGGAGAGCATTCTGAGGGAGGGTGTCGATCGACACCAGCCACTTGGTGTCGATAGACACCAATCGTGGTCGCAAAGAGAGGCGTTAAAAACTCTTTTGAAGAACTGCAACTTGGTCCAGAAGTTTCCTACTATTTGCAAACTTGTCCTAGTCGTGTTTAGAGTTGTATTTAGGTTTTGGAAGTCATTTTTAGGCAATCATCTTGTTTTCATTGATACTAAGAGAGAGATTAGATTCAGAGCTTTTGGGGAGACAAATCCGTACTCTGTTAGAGAAGAATTTCGAACCCCCTTTGTCTTTTACTCTATCTTTTAATGCAATATTATTCAGTCATGATTTGTGTTTCACTTCATATGTCTGAGTAATCTTTTAGTTAGGTTTTGGGTTATTCAAAGGTTGATAATGAATTGTTAGAACTGAAAACTGGAAGGATAAATCATTTGGTTCTTCATCTAGATTGCTTTAACACTGGTTTTGAGATTGATCACCTAGAAATCAGATGTTAGGTTGTTTAATAGATGTGGAAACATTGTTAATCACCATAACTATCTTAGATGAGCAAAATAACTAATTGCAAAGGAATTTGGATTAGTGATTTTGTGAACATATCGAACCTGAACTATAATGCTTGCTTAGGTTGTTAGAATTTGCAAAGGAATTTGGAGTTCTAGAATCTCATCATAGCTAACCTCTGCGACGGAACTCAATTGGTTTCACATTCGTGATTTCGAGTTCTAGAACGGTTTTAATAAATAATCCTTTCAGTCTGTAGTTTGTGATTCATGTCAACCTGCGAATTTCTCATTGCCTAGCGCCTTGTCTCAATTGATTTTAAGAACTCATAATCCGCTCCTGATCTCGTTACTTTTATGTGCTATTTAGTTTTATTTGTTATTGACTGCTTAGCTTCATTTGAATCTAAAGTCTGTTGAGTAATAATCTTAAGTCCTTATGGATTCGATCCCTAAGTACTACAGTGATGTCTTAATTTGAGAGAGTATCTCTAAGGGTTAATTTGAGCATAGCACTCATCAAGAAGAGCAGCAAGCTGAAAGCCAAGGAGGGGCTAGAGTTCCTAGTAGAATGCGCTCTTTTGCTGGTTATGAGGAAGTGAGAGCTTGGGTGCCACCAAGAGCATCATGTCAAGAAGTGCCAAGGAGGAGGAGACACCCAAGGAGAGAGCGGCCAATAAGGAGCCACAACATTGACCTTATGGAGGACCTTTCAGGCACCTCCTACACCTCACACACCACCTTCTAAGGTACCAAAAAACTCCTCTATTGCATTTTTTTAAGTTCATGTAATATATTTCGGTTGCTTCTCTCTTCTACTCTTTTATTACACAAAGGATTGTGTAATTTAAGTGTGGGGGAGGGATTTGGAGTTTGACTTTGTTTGTTCTTTTCTTAGTTTTTCATTTTCATTCATTTTTGAGTCTCATGCATTCATCTAAATGCATTAAAAACCAAAAATAATCGAAAATTTTTAAAAGTTTGCATCTTTTGCAAGCCAAAAAGAAAAGAATATAGTTGCATTTATTTGTTTAGGATTAAGTCTAGTATTTTTCATATAGGTTGCAATGCATTTGCATTGGGCATGATGATGATAACTCCTTGGAAAATGCTAAGTGTTTAGGACTGATTTAAATGTCTAAGTGGTTAAATGTTTTTCACATCATAAGAAGTTAGAAACGAAGGCTGAACCATGCTCTTGAATGCTGAATCTGATCCTCTAGTCTCATGCTAAAGGACTGGCTGAACCATGCTCTTGCAATCGCTTGCTCTTTCAAAATCATCCCTATTTATTAGAACCATTGCATTTTGCAGTCATTTAAAGTTTTATTCAGGTACTAGAAGGAGTATGAAGGCTATGTGGTGCAATGGATGTAATCTAGGAATGAAGCAAGACAAGGGACAAAGGCGGATAGGCCAATATCGATGACAACACAATATTATCTGATCGATAGATGCATATCGATGGGAGTATTGATCACTTCAGCATCTATACAATGAAGGCGTGGTGTGAAGGAAGCATATCGACGAAGAGAGACTTCAATACAGCAGAAGGGGGTTCATACCGAGCAACGTATCGATGTTCCAAACCGATACACATGACAGGATAATACCGCGGTGCTGTCTCGACTTGTTTACCCGATGAGCCTTAACTAAATGGCGATTGTATCGACTTCACACCATGGAGAGCCAAACCGATACAACATTGAAGCCTTCTGTATCGGCCAGCATATCGACCAAGGGACATCGATACAACCCAGAAGAACTGATGATATCGACATGAATATCGATGTGCATAGTCGATCTGGTCTGTTTGAGTCAGCATATTTTCGGTTTAAACTTGGTTTACTAGGGGTTTTCTAGTTTTCCTATAAATACTAAAGTCCTAAAATGGTTAGGCAACTTAGATATGATTAATTTCCTTATGTTGTTGCATTAAAAACCTTTCCTTTTTCAGCTTTGCTTTGTAAGAACTAGTTTGATTTAGTGAATTTCTGTATTTGCCTTTAATCTATTCTTGCTTATTCTGCTTTCTGATCATGCTTAACCATTATTTCTCTTTGGAATTTATGGTTTTGATTTTGGCTAGTGAGTAGTCTTATTTAGGGTTTGAGATGATAGATTAGAGGGGCTTTGGGACTAGATTAGTGATGTCTTATGCTCAATATGATTGTCTTCCCTCTATAAGATGTGCTTAACACTAGATTAGTCTTGGCCAGGCTTGTTTACTATCTTGGCTTTCTCTTATGCCTGATAAGTGTTTAACGAAATGCTGCTATGAGTCTCTTAGAGGATTTGTATGCTTAGCCTAAGGAATTAGATGTCTAAGGTGCATTTTGGCTTTATAGGATTGGAATTCTGTTCTGAATGTTTGCTGATCATGTGTCAAGTTATCAGAAATGTGCGTTTTGCAAAGTTATTAGTGTCAAGGAATTGAGCTAGTTATAGTTGTTAATCATATGCCTAGAAGATAGCATTATTTTAATGGTTTGGAAGTATTACTAGTTAGGTTCTAATCCTCTCTTAATCAATAAACCCCATCTTAGATCTTAACTTTATCTATTTGAATTTCTTGCCTTGTTTAGTTGAGTCTTTAGACCTGTTTTAGTTTGATCACAACTGCTTTCTTAAATTGGCTTGATTTAAGTGATTTTCTGTATTCCTAGTGTCTTAAGAACTCAGATGAATTGATACTTTACATGCTGCAATGACATGAGTGTGTTAGGATTTTCTTATCTAGTCAAATTCCTGCTATCATGAGACTTCATCTTCATAATGGCCACTCTTTTTAAGCTTATTTGGTTTCACACATGCTGAGTTTTTGCTTGCTTCCTCTTTCTCATTCCTTTTCCTTTCACTTTATTTCTTCTCTCACTCTCTTCTTTTAGATCATCATAACACCCAAATCCGCCCAGACCTATAATTATCATCCTAAACCTATGTCTAACTCAAAGTGAAGAGCTTGTTTTACATAGTAACCAATCCTTGTTGTGCAAACCTAACACTTTATGCTTAGTTCATTCAAAAATAGGCCTCACACACAAAAGATAGTGTTTAGGTTTTAGAGGAAGGTAAGGCTAAGGTGTGGTGACTTTCCCTTAATGACGATCTATTTGGACTAGCAAGAGAGGTAAAAAGGAAGAAAGAAAGTCCAAATATGTGTATGGGTTATCCATGAAACCACTTTTCATTGCAAAAACATGATAACTAACAATTCAAATAAATGGTTCTAATAAACAGAGATGATTTTCAATAAGCAAATGATTTCAGTATGAGACTAGAGGATCAAATTTAGCATTCAAGAGCATGATTCAGCTTTAGTTTCTAACTTCTTATGATGCATCAAACATTTAACCACTTAGACATTGAAATCAATCCTAAACACGCATTTTACAAGGAATTATCATCATCATGTCCTATGCAAATGCAATGCAGCCTATATGAAAAATACTAGACTTAATCCTATACTAATGAATGCAACTATTGCTTTTCTTTTTGGTTTGAAAAAGATGCAAAATTTTCAATTTTTTTCGATTTATTTTTTTAAATGCACTTAGATGAATGCATGAGACTCTTATGCAATAAAAACTAAGAAAATAAAACACAATATAAAATACACAAAACCCTCCCTCACACTTAAATTACACAGTCCCATTGTGTAATAAAAGATGAGAGAGAGATGCAAAAACAAAGAAAATATGCAAAGCAGAAAATGGTATTTACAATGGAGAAGTTTTTGGTACCTTAGAAGGTGGTGTAGCAGGTGTAGGAGGCGCCTGAAATGTCCTCCATGATGTCAATGTTGTGGCTCCTGTTAGGCCTCTCCCTCTTTGGCCTTCTTCTCATCTTTGGCGCTTCTTGACAGGAGGCTCTAGGTGGCATCCAAGCTCTCGCTTCCTCATAATCAGCAAAGGAGCGCCTTCTACTAGGGGCTCTAGCCATCCCTTGGCTTTCAGCTTCTTGCTCTTGAGGAGGAGCAGAACTAGAGTCTCCACAAGACTTCCTCTTGAGGTCCTTGATTTGAGCCTTCATGCTCTTTCATACCCTTCACTAACTTCTTGATTGTTTTGTCTTGCCATTTGTTCCATCTTTGCAAGAGGTTGATGTGCTCATGGGCCGTCTTCAAGGGACTTCCTTGGTGAGTCAAGTCATGAGGCTGGAAGTGGTACTCCTTACTGTTGTAGCGGAGCATCGGATTCTTCTTCTTCTTGAACTCCCTCTCCCATTTGTCCTCCTTCATAGACTACAAGTAGATAGTCACCTTGGGAAAGAGGAGTGTTGGCGTCTTGGTGAGTGTAAGAGGATGGAGCGCCTTCTTGGTAGAGCATTAGCTGAGGAATGACAAAGGCAAAGCTGTTGGGGTTGGAGAAAGATGTGACATGCTGATTGGGGAGTAGAAGCTTTGCTGCTGATCCATCTTCTTGAATGAAATTGTAGATGAACTTGTCACCCACACTCTCTCCAAGGAACCTATCTTTCTTCAAATATTGCAAGTCTAGATACTCCACCTTGACTGTTTCTGGTCCACTCTGAACTCCTGCAGCTTCCATCAATGCAGTAACAAGGCCTGCATCATAGAGCTTTGGCACCTTGTCATCATTGGTTGATAGCCAATGTTTGATGACCAAAAGTTGCTGCATGAAGATGGTGACCATTCCAGTTGTCCCATCTGTTCCCTTGAGTTCCACTCTTTGTCTTGTGTGGTCCAGGATGTTGATTAGACTCTGATCAATGAGCTCCCATTCTCCACCCTCAACAGCGCCGCTTTCTCTTCTTGCAAAGAGAGTATTCGCCAATGCCTTGTGCACATATCTAATGGTTGGATTCCTTATTAAAGAATCATTGATTCTTCCTTGCTTGTAAGCGCCTCTAGCAACATGCTCCCAAAGGCTGTTTATCTCCTCTTTGCCAATTCCCAGTATTTATCTTCAACAGCTGCCATATTGATACACTCATATATTTAGCATATTTAGCATGTATTTAGTGTAGTTTTCATGCATTCATCTTGCACAATAGGCTAGTTTGCACCTTTTTAGGTCCTAGAGCACTTTTGCATTAGCATTTGTATGTTTCTTGCATTCTTGCATAATATTCAGGTTGTTTTGGACACATTGGAGCTGTGGAGAGTTCATGGACATGCTTAGGGTCAAAGAGGAGCTCGTGGACACTTAGGAAAAATCAGCCTTGCTACAAGGGAACCGAGATCAAGAGGTAGATTGAGCTAGGCAGGTCGATCTAGATGAGATCGACCAGAAGATCGACCAAGCACGGATCGTTTCAAGGAAGAGATCGAGGACGAGATCGATCGAGGTGATCGATCGTGAGTATGGACGTGGATTAAAGCCACGCAGAACGAGAGCCAGATGGAGACCCACGACACGATCAACCGAGAATCGACCCAACGATCGAGCGAAGGAGGACGATCCATGAAGAAGATCGAGTGATCAGATCGACTACTCAGCTCGATCCCTACACCTTATCCGGCCAGCTCACTTTTGGACTTTAATGAGGGGACAATTTCTCTTGTTGGTCTATTTTGGGAAAATTTGTAGGAACCATTCATTTTGTCTCGGATTACTTTTAGCTTTTCTTACTCTCGAAGGCGAATAGCCATTGTTATCTCTTTTCAAGCTTTTCTTGTTTTGAACCATTGAATCTAGTTTAATCATTGAGTATTTGCATAATCATTCTTCTTAAATCATGTTTAGCTTTTCAGCCTTCGCATTTCCATCGGTTTTAATCATGAGTAGCGAGTAGTTTCTCTTTGGATTTAAGGTTGGGGCGATTTAAGGGGTTTAAAGGTTTAAGCTTTGGTCTTTTCCTTGTTCTTAATCTTTTCTCTTCTTGGATTTGGGGTCTTAATGCTTAGGGAGTCTTGGAAAAGATCTCTATGATTCCATGGCTTTCTTACCTTGACCGGATTCAGAAATCCCTTAAAGCCAAATCCAAGAGACTAGCTCATCCTTTCCCAAACGCCATGGATGCGTAGGGAGCTAGTTAGGCCAGTATTTGAGATCTTAACATAATGTTCCTTGACCCATCTTTCCACTATACGCCATAGGTTAGGAGGAAGGGTCGAAGAAAGGGGTCATACCATACGCCATGGATGATCCTAGCTTAAGTTTCTTAAGGTTTAGAGTTAGCTCATCAAATGAGTAGATCTATTGTTTTCAAACCCAAAGCTTGAATCTTTGACCCTCTTGAATATGACCCTCAACCTTATATCCTCTTTTAACATTTTTGAACCTCAAGTTATCATCTTTTAGTTATAAAGTTCGCATTTTCATTCCTTAAAAGTCATTGCTCTAAGTTGTTAGAAGTTCTCTGTTTTTCTGCCTTTAGATCTCGATTTTTAGTAATTAGTAGTTTTGCTTTTTAAATTCTCAGTTTTCTTTTAGTAGTTGTTAACCCTCTTCCAGAGATTTTAAAATAGTTTTCGTAGTCATTTGGTCATTGCATTTAGTTTTCATTGAATTTCTCATCCATTCACCCGAATCCGCTTAACTTTGCATTGCTCTTGCATTCCTAGTGTTCTTTCTACAACCCAGGCTGGATTGACACCTCTTGCACTATACTACATCATAAACATGTGCATTTCTCTTTGACAAAACAGTCCCAAAACATTCTGTTTATCACATATGAGAACCCAAAAGCATCTTCAATGGCTAAGAAGGACATCCTATAATTGCCCTTTGAAACTCTGAAGGTGATGAAACCATCACCATCCTCTTCTGGTGTCTCTTCTCCAGGCTCATAGAAGGTGACTACAAAGGTTGCAAAGAATTTAAACACTTGGTATTTGTTGGCTGAGCAAGGAGTTCCCACCATCTTCTATGCTCCATAGTATCCAGCATAGAAGAGTAGTCCTCAAATATTCTCAAGGCTTTCAGAGTTGGCACATGTGGATATCTTGTTGGTCTCACATCCACATTTTGCAGCTTGTCATAAAGCTGTCTTCGAGCAGGAGTGGTCCCTTTCTTCTTAGGAGCAGCCTGCTAACTAGCGCCAACATCCATCTTCTTTTTGCGTTGAGCCTTAGCGCTTGGACTCCCATCTCTTTAGCCTTTCCTTTGGCTTTCTCCTGCTTCTCAACCTCTTTGTTTGCTCCACTTCTTGTTGTTCTACCCATGGTACCTTAAGAAAAATTCTCAAAAGAGAAATGAGAACCAATGGTTGAACAAAAGACAAAGCTTAATGTTGCTAAAGCTTGGTGTGATCTTGCTTCCTCTGACCCTCTTGGTGACTCCATCTATCTTGAGTACTGAAAATGGCTTAGACCTGCCTTCATGCTTCATCTTGTAGCAAACTTCACCATCCTTAGAGCCAAATGGTCTCAAGACCACTCTATCTTCCATAGGACCTAACAAAATTTCATTCACAGAATGAGAACCACCCACTTCGAGGACCTCCTCCTCAGTGGCTTCACTAAACATCTTTGACAGAGAGCTTTCATCAAAGCTTGCGCCCACATAGCCATCAAACTCAGGCCAATGCTTACCAACTCCTTTTAGCTTCTTTATCTCCATTGAGAAAGCTTGCTCATATTCTAGCTTGTTCCCCTTGGAGTCAAACTTCAGCACTTTCTCCTTGGTTAGTCTCAGCTCTATTGTGCATTCCTTTGCATCAAAAACTGCTCCAGCTGAAGCTAAAAAGGGTATGCCTAAGATGATGGCATTCTTGATCTTTCCCTCAACATCTAAAACCAGAAAGTCTGTTGGGATAATCACTCCTTCAATCATCATGGACACATCTTTAAGGGCTCCTAGAGGTACCTTTATTGTTCCATCTGCTATAGTCAAGGACACATTACTCTCATGGAATGAATTCTAGCTCAGCGCCTTAGTTGTGGTGGAGGGCAGCAAGTTGATGCTTGCACCTAAGTCACAAAGACAACTCCTGAACTTCTTCCCTTTGAGTTCACATGGGAGGGTGAAGCAACCAGGATCTCCAAGCTTCTTGATGTTCAATACCTCAGTCTTGGCTATGGTTTCTTTCAGCTCATGCCCAACATCTAGACCTCTGAGCTTCATTTGGTTGGAATATAGATTGGTGTACTTATCCACAAGTTGTTTCTTAAACCTTCCAGAAAAAAGGAGATCTGGCTTGTAAGGAGAAAGATCATATACTCCAGTTTCTTTCTCAGCTTCAACAGTCACAAATGGCCTACTCTTCTCCTCTTCCTTAGTGGTTGCTTCTTCGTGACACTCTTCTTTTGCATTCTCTTGGTTGGCGTCAACTGCTAAAAATCCTCTCCCCCACTCTGAAGGTCAATGTCCTTATTGAGCAATGAATGGAACTTTTCTATGATAGCCTCCTCTTCAGCTAAGAGAGTCTCTTCTTCAGTAGCTATAGCATTGCAAAACTCTTTAGGATTAGCTTCTGGTTTTCCAGGAAGGTTTCCTTGAGGTTTAGGGCCAGCAATGCCCTTGTTGTTCTCAAGTGTATTCACTCTTGAATCCAACCCATCAATCTTGTTAGAGAGCTCCACATGGAGAGAGTCCATCCTGTTATAAACATCAACAAACTTCTTTGTGATCTCCATACTTGTAGCTTGTTGTCTTTGAAGGAGTTGTTGCAGCATTCCCTTCATCTCAATTTCATTGGTGTTAGAAGAGCTGGCTTGGCCTTGTGAGAAACCAGGAGGAGCGAACTGCTTTTGCTGAAAATTTCCTTGGAAGTTATTCCTTGGAGAATAGCCTTGGTTGAATAGTACAAAATGTCTTTGTTGGTTCCTTTAAGGCTGTTGTGGAGGATAAACCTAATCTTGGGGATTAGTAACATTGTTGCTTCTGTAATAGAGGTTGGGGTTAGGCCAGTAGTTGCCATAATTATTGTTGTAGCCTCCCTGACTACCCACATAGTTTATCTCTTCCACCTGAAGTTTTTCCTCACTTGGCATTTCAATCATTTCACCAAAAAAATTCAGCTACTTATGCTGCACCTGAAGAAACTGGTCAAGCCTTGAGTTCAGCTCCTTGAGCTCTCCTCTAGTGGATTCTAACTCCTTCTTTGTATTTCCCTCTTCTCCTCTTTGAGTTCTGTCAAAATCTTCATTGTAATTGCCATCAATCTGAGCTAAGTTCAAGACCCTCATCCACATCCTTAGAGAGGAAGTTCCCATTGCTTGCAGTATCAACTAACATCCTGATCTTAAGAAGAGCGCCTTTGTATAGTGTAGAGAGTAAGAATTCAGTTGAGAAGCCATGGTGTGGGCACTGCAGTGTATAACCTTTGAACCTCTCCCATGCTTCACTAAAAGACTCATTGCTTCTTAGGGAGAACCCTGAAATTTCATTCCTGATCCTTGCAGTCGTAGATGTGCTGGAGAACTTGGCTAGGAATGCCTTTTTACACTGATCCCAGATACTGCCTTGGGGCAAGTTCTTCTCCCACTGGTGCGCCTTATCTCCTAGAGAGAATGGGAAGAGCCTGAGTTTGAAGCTATTTTCACTGACACTATTGATCTTGGTGAGTGAGCACAATCTGTCAAAATTGTCTAGATGGTCCAAGGGATCCTCCAAATGCAATCCATGGAACTTACTGTTCTGAACCATAGAGATCAAACCATACTAGATTTCGAAATTGTTGTTCTGCACTGTTGGAGGAATATACCTGTCCTGTTATCATAGGCGTTAGGACCATCACCAGCACCAATGGGCCTCATAGGGCGTGCAGCATGTGCTGGTCCTCTCTAACCTTGCTCACCTTGGACTCCTTGCTGTCCCTGAACACCTTCTGCTCCTGGTGGTCCATGAAATCGCTGATCATCTATACCATGCTCCATGTTGAGCTGATGAAACATTTGCAGTCTCTCTTTTTCCCTGTTTTCTCTCAATGCTCTTTCAAGCTGCTGATATGAAAGCAGATTTTGATTTCCTTTTGATCTCAGGTTCATGCACCTGTAAGAGCAAGAGTAAACTTTCAAATCAGTAACTAAATAGAAAATAACAGACTAATCTCAAGTAACTTACAAATCCTAATGCTTAGATCAAGCCCACATGACAATGGCGCCAATTTGATAACAAATTTCTTTGCTATTCAAATCCTAACACACTCATGTTATTGCAGTATGAAAGGTGTCAATCCATCTGGGCATATAAGTCAATAAGAATGCAGCAGTTCACTTAAGTTAAGCCAAATTCAAGAAAACAGGTGTGATCAAACTAAACAAGACTAAGAAGCACAAATTCAAAGCAGGAAATTCAAATAGATGAAAGCAAGGATCTAAGATGGGGGTTTATTAACTAAGAGGGGATTATAACCAAACTAGTGATGCTTTAAACCCATTCAAACAATACTAAATTCTAGGCATAGGATTAATAATTATAACTAGCTCAATTCCTTGATACTAATCACATTGCTAAACCAATAATCAGATAACTTCCATTACTGAAATAGATGATTAACAAGTATTCAAACAGAAATCCAATCCTATAAAGCCAAAATGCACTGATGTAGGAGTTTACTCTATTTTAATTCCCATATATACTCATATCATTGTAGTATGTGAGTGTCAATCCATAATGGGCAAAGTAAGACACTATGAATGCAATAGATCATTCAATTCAAGCTAATTCAAAGATAAGAGGTTATCAAACTAAAGCAATTAACTAAACAAGACTGAACTGAAGAGCACTTTCGAATTCTAACAATCAAAAGACAAATGGGACTTGAGATTGGGTTATTGATCAAAGGAAATTCTCAGCTTAACTAGTGATACTTACAAACCCACAACAAGTTATTCTTAGGCATAGAATTAACAGCTATAGCTAGCTCAATTCCTTGATACTGATCACTTTGCTAAACACATATTCAAGATAACTTCCATTACTAAAATAGATGATTAACAAGCATTATGAGCAACTAATCCAATTCTATATTGCCAATCTACTCCTTGGGCTAAGCTAAGCAAATCTCTTACTTGACTCATTTAGGCATTTCATCATGCACTTGGCAGGCAGTAGAAAACCCTAGGATCTATATCAACTTAGCAAGGGCTAATCTAGCATTAAACACAATCAATAAGAAGGAACAATAACATTAAGCACTAAGCAATCACTAATCAAGCCTCAAATCTCCCTATCTTTATCCAATCTCAAACCCTAAACAAACTACTCACTAATCATAGCTTTAGCCATAACCCTATGTAAAGGAGAATGACTAATCATGATCAGAATGAAGATAAACACCAGATTTAATTGAAAGAACAAGACTCAAAGCATAAATTACAAGGGATTAAGGAGAGAACACAAAGGATAAAGCTAATATCTAAAGGATAAAAATGAAAAGATCCTCCCTTAATGTTTTTGGATCACAACCTATATATAGTTTTCAGGAAAAGCCCTTAGTAGACCGGAAATAAATTGGAAAGTAGCTTGTTCAGACACCTTGTATCGGCCTTCTACTTCGATATGCTGATCGATACTGGTCGGCTGAAGGTTGTTTCGACCAAGTCTGGTTGATATACTGATCGATACAGTCGACTCTGGCTAATGCTTATCGGCTGGTCTCCTCATTATGCTAATCGATAAAATAGCCCTTTTGTTAAGGCATATGGGGCAAAACCATCGATACTCTGATCGATACATGTCTTGGCTTATGTATCGATATGATCCACGTTGATATGTAGACTCGTACAGATGTTCTGAAGGTGGTGTATCGGCTAGAGTGGCTTGATACTCCTTGACTTGTCCTGTCTCCTCGTATCGACTTGGGGCCTCGATATGTTGATCGGTATGACTCCTCTGCTTGTATCGACATATGATGTCGATATGTTGCTTTGTATTCTCCGTATCGACTTGGTAAGTCGATATCCTGCTTGATATAGGGCTTTCTCGCCCTTGTCTCTCTACCAGGTCGCTCCCAGATCTTATATCAGTCCTTAAACTCATTCATTGCACCTGCCAAATGCACAAAATATGCAATGAAACTCCTAACTAAACTCTAGATGCTAAATGGATGCAATTGAGACATAATCATGCAAGAAAGGATGTTTAAATATTGAAACTAATGCTAAATGCATGTATATAATGGAGTAATTATGGTGTATATCATGCACCTTAGACATCTAATTCCTTAGGCTAAGTGAACAAATCCTCTAAAAGACTCATTGTAGGATTTCAACAAACACTTATCAGGCATAAGAGAAAGCCAAGATACTAAACAAGCCAGGCCAAGACTAATCTAGTGTTAAGCACATCTAATAGAGAGAAGATAATCATATTAAACACAAGACATCACTAATCTAATCATAAAACCCCTCTAATATATCCCATCTAAAACCCTAAATAAGACTACTCACTAGTCATAGTGAAATAATGGTTAAGCATGATTAGAAAGCAGAATAAGCAAGAATAGATTAAAGGAAGATGCAGAACTTCACTAAATCAAACTAGTTCTTACAAAGCAAAGCTGAAAAAGGAAAGGTTTTAATGCTAGAACAGAATAGAAAATAATAAGAATAGAGTTGCCTAAACATTTTATGACTTTAGTGTTATAGGGAGGCTTAGAAACCCCTAATAAACCAAGGATTAACCGAATTAAAGCTAACTCGGCTGGACCATATCGGCTTCTTATATCGATACGGTCATCGATATTGGGTCTTCTTGTGGTTGTATCGACATGCTCCTGGTCGATATGGTGGTCGATACACAAGGCTTCAGGGGTGTAACGGCTTGACTCTCCTGGTGTAAACATCGATACAATCTCCCTTTTCCTAGGGCATATGGAGCAGATTCATGTCGATATAGCACTTAGATATTGTCCTGTCTTTGGTGTATCAATTTGGGTGATCGATACACTGATCGATATGAATCCACCTTGGTGTCTCGAGGTCCTCCTTGTCGATATGTTGCTCTTTGATGTCATTGCATTTTGCATACATTTTGCATACTCATTAGATAGTTTTTCATGCATTTGTATCATGTTTTAGGTTAGATTTGCATCACTTAGAGTCCTAGAGCATTCTTGCATCAGCATTTGTATTTTCTCTGCATTTTGCATCCATTCCAGGTTGTTTATGGTTGCTTTGGAGACACGGAGGTTCGTGGAGGTGTGGAGACCAATGTAGCGGTTCATGGAAGCTCGGGAAAATGCTAAGGACCAGTGATCGAGGAGCAGATCGACCATGGCCGGTCGATCTAGGAGTTGATCGACCAGAAGATCGAGCCAACTAGGCGATCCAAGGATAATGATCGAGACGGAGATCGAGTGAAGCAGTCGATGCATCGGTACGGACGTAAATGACGCCATGCAGAGCGAGAGCCGGATCGAGTACACCACTCGATCCTCCCGGAGATCGATACCGAGATCGGATGCAACACTCGATTCACCACAGATGATCGAGACCCGGATCGAGCCGAAGACACGATAGCCGGATATGATCGAGAGACCAACTCGATCCAATGGTCGATCTCTGTCCTTTCAACCGTTTTTGGCTGTTAGCGATGGGGGGGACCATTGGACTGTTTTGGCATTTTTGGCAAAGGCGGCGACTACTTTTCGATGACTTTTGAGATTTTTACCTTCTCTCCAAGTTTTAGTTTTTTTCTCTCTGGTTTTTCGGAAGAAGACCATTGTAGAACAGTTTCAAGTTTTTGTATTTTCGAATCTTTATCGTTTTAATCCAGTTTATCTTTCATGTTTATCGTTTCTTCTCTTCGTCTTTGCTTGATTTCCTTTATGTGTAGTGAGTAGCTCATTCAGGGTTAAGGGTTGAGAGGATTAAGGAGTAGAAAAGGTTCGATCTTGGTTTGTTTTCTAAACGTTTTAAATCTATCTCTTCTAAGGTGATGAAAGCTTAATGCTTGAAGACTCTCACGCCAAGAGCTTCACGATCCGAGAGGTCCCTTACCTTGACAGGATCCAGGGACCTCGGAAGATCTCACCTTAGTGATTAGTTACCCCTTCCCAAAAGCCATGGTAGTTTGGGGGACTAGTTAAGCCATTGTTCGAAATCTGTTTTCCTTGCCTTTCAACCTCTTTTTCCACCAAAAGCCATGGGTTTGGAGGAGAGGATGAAAGAGTGATCTATACCGAAAGCCACGGATAGATCTTGTTTTGTTTTCGAGGCTTAGAGATCCTCACCAAGTGAGTCGATCTAAAGTTTCAAACCCAAGATCAACCTTTGAAACCCCCTTATATGAATCTTGACCCTGAAACCCTTCTCTTTAGCTTATTTGCGTCGCATATCACCTTTTGCTTGTTGTTTGATAGCTTCCTGGTCTTTAGATTCCTTGTTCTTACGATTTTAGACGAGATCGATCGTTTCTGCTCGACCTAGTGGTCGATCTTGTGGTCGATCCACTAGTCGAATTTTAACAATTCGAAGCTCTTCCCTTTAATTTATCTGTTTGTTCCTCGTGGTAACTGCTTGCTTTCTAGTATTTTTAAAATAGGTTTCACTCTGTTTAGGTTGCTGCAATTAGTTTTCAAGATTTTCTCAACAAACTGTCTCATTTCACTTAGATTTGTCCTAGATCTTGCATTCTCTGTGGATTCTCTATCACCTAGAACTGGATTGACACTCTCTGCTTGCCTTACTACAATGTTGCATGCATTAAAGTTTTGATAAGTTCTCTGCTGCATTAGACCGTAAAGAAAAACCACTATCAAATGGCGCTGTTGCCATTCTAGGTTGCTTAGAGAACATAGAGATTTGGGTCTTAGCAAAGACTAAGTCTTTACCTTTTTTTCAAGTTACTAATACTATTCTTAACCGTGTACTTTCAGGTACATGAATTTACGTTCACATGGAGATAACAACCTTCTTCAACCGCTTGACAACATACACAACTCGGACACTCACGTCAAAGGAGAGTCAGAGATCAAACAAGAGCATTTGAAGAGATAGTTCAGAACGGTCAGGTCAACTTTGAAGACATGGCTGAGAATGAGCATCCTGAAGGTCCTCCTCTAGCAGGACGGGGCAATGGTATCCCCCAACACGCGGCTAGACCTCCGAGGATCATAGGAGCCGGAGATGCTCCCAATACCCACCACAATAGGTTTGGGATCACTCCTCCTCCGGTACAAAACAACAACTTTGAGATCAAGCCGGGCTTCATATCTATGGTGCAAAACAACAAGTTCCACGGCTTAGCAATGGAAGACCCGTTGGAACACTTGGACAATTTTGAGCAAGTGTGTGGAATGATCAAGATCAACGGTATATCAGAAGATGCCTTCAAGCTGCGTCTCTTCCCCTTTTCCCTCGGAGACAAAGCTAGACATTGGGAGAAGACCCTACCACAAGGCACCATCACATCATGGGCTGAGTGTAAGAAGGCTTTCCTCTCCAAGTTCTTCTCAAGCACCAGGACTGCTCGGTTGAGAAGCGAAATCAGCGGTTTCACTCAAAGGAACAATGAGACTTTCAACGAGGCTATGGAGCGTTTCAAAGACTACACGATCCAATGTCCTCATCACGGGTTCAGTGAGGAGACTCTACTCAGCACAATCTACCGTGGAGCTTCACCAAAGATCCGGTTGTTGCTTGATACAGCTAGCAAAGGCAACTTCCTCGGTCAAGAAGTAGAAGAGGGTATGGAGCTAATAGAGAACCTTGCGTTGAGTGATGGAAACTATGCCGAGGATTATGACCGAGCACCAAGGGGATCAGAACTAGAGTCTCACAAGAAGGAGCTCAAATCGTTGCATGAGAAGATTGACAAGTTGGTCTTAGCTAATCAGAAGCATGTTCACTTCGTTGGTGAAGCTGAGGACAACCAAGAAGAGTTAGAGCTAAGCCAAGAAGAAGCAAATTGGGTAGCCGGTCAGAACAACTACAAGTCTCAAGGCTACAACCAAGGCTACCAGAACAACAACTTCTCTTACCGAAGCACCAATATAGCCAACCCTAAAGATCAAATGTACCCTGCTCAACAAGCTAAGCCTTTCATCCCTTACAACAAAGGCTTTCAACCAAGCAGTGGATTCCAAAGTCAAGGGCAAGGCAACTTCCAAGGGCAACAACAACAAAACAAGGGTTATACTTCTAACTACCCTCCGGGCTTTGCACCTCACCAACAACAACAACCGATGCAACAACAAGTTGATCCGGTTCAAGCAATGTTCCAACAGGTAATACAAGGGCAAGCTTCTACAAATCAAAAGTTCGCTGAAATGAACACTCGGCTGGATTCATCCTTAACCGACTTCTCTACTCAAATAACAAACCTCAACAACAAGATCAAGCAGCTAGAGAAGGGCAAAGCAAGCACGAGTGGACAGAACAGCCTTCCGGGAAAGTGTGAACAAAATCCAAAGGAGTATGCCAATGCTATTACGTTGAGAAGTGGCAAAGAGCTTGATCCTCCGGTTTCTACAAAGACCAACGAGGACGTTGTAATTCAAGAGGGGGAGGGTAAACTTTCAGCTGATAATGAGGAGATAAACTTTGACAACGTATGGATCCAAGGACCGAGGAGAGGTGACAAGGCATTCGTTGAGAAGAAAGCTGAGAAAACCACCAAGGAGAAGGATGAATACGTGCCCCCACCTTACGTACCAAAGTTGCCATTCCCGGGTCGGTTCAAAAAGCAGTTAATAGAGAAGCACCGAATTCTATTTGAGAAGCACTTGAGAGACGTGGAGATAAAGCTGCCTCTTGTAGACTGTCTCGCCATGATGCCCAAGTGCGCCAAGTTTTTCAAGGACACCCTTGCCAAGAAGAACAAAGGAAGCAAAGAAGTGCTTGTACTAAGCGAAGAGTGTAGCGCGGTTATTCATAAGGAGATAGTGCCTAAGAAGCTGGGAGATCCTGGAAGCTTCACCATACCGTGTGCTTTGGGTCCCCTTGAGTTCAAGAGCTGCTTGTGTGATCTCGGAGCCAGCATAAACTTGATGCCTCACTCCGTGGCTAAGAAGCTTGGTTTCACTCGGTTTAAGGAATGTCGGATCTCATTGGTGTTGGCTGATAGGAGCGTGAGACTACCAGTGGGGTTGCTTGAAGACTTGCCGGTGCGAATCAGTGGAGTAAACGTACCTACAGATTTTGTAGTGCTGGAGATGGACGAGGAGCCGAAAGACTCACTCATCTTAGGGAGACCATTCCTAGCGACCGCCGGAGCCATAATAGACGTGAAGAATGGGAAGATTGCCTTGCATTTGGGGAAATAAATCAGGCTAGACTTTGACATCAACAAGGTTCTAAAGAAGCCAACCATTGAAGGACAAGCTTTCTATATCGAAACGATGGATGCCTTGGCGGATGAGTTGCTGGAAGAGCTAGCTATAGAAGACCATTTGAAGCTAGCACTCACTAAGGAGCCAGGAGAGTTTGGCTATATAGACCAGAGAACTCAAGAGTACGTAAACCTGCTAGATTCGAGGAGGATCATCAAGAATGAAGAAGGATGTTGCCTAGAAATCGACCCCGAGATCGACGCCATCACTCGATCCAGGAGTCAGATCGACAAGCCAATCGAGCACTCAACTCGATCCGGTCCAACAATCGACCAACAGATCGAGAAGGCCGCTCGATCAGGAGAAATAATCGAGTTGACGATCGAGAAAGACCTTCCGATCATTTTAGAGTCCAATCAAGAGATCGACTCAATCCCTCGATCCCTTACTCGATCCATATCAAATCGAGTAAGTGAATCGAGTGAAATGGCTCGATCTAGACAACATCGAGAGGAGAATCGACCGGAAGACTCGATCACAGGAGGGATATCGATAGAGGAAAGCAGTCTGAAGGGCCATGCCTCGAGTTCAAAGGAGAGTTCCAAGGAGGAGAACAACAACAACAGCCACGAGGATGACTGGAGTGAGCTGTTAGCCCCAAAGGTGGACCTTAAGGAGCTCCCAAAAGGGCTAAGGTATGCTTTCTTAGGACCTAATGACACCTATCCCGTGATAGTAAACGAGAACCTTAGTGATGATGAGTTGCACTCGCTCTTAACTGAGCTGAGAAAGTATAGGAAGGCCATTGGGTACTCTTTAAGTGACATCAAAGGCCTTTCCCCAATGCTATGCACTCATAGGATTCATTTGGATAATGAAAACGCCACTTCTGTAGAACACCAAAGGCATTTGAATCCTAACTTGAAAGAGGTTGTTAAGAAAGAAATCCTTAAGCTTTTAGAGGCTGACGTGATCTATCCCATAAGTGACAGCACGTGGGTTTCACCTGTACACGTGGTGCCTAAGAAGGGAGGGATCACGGTCATAAGAAATGAAAAGGATGAACTAGGACCATTACTGGTCATAGAATGTGTATTGACTATAGAAAGCTTAACCTTGCGACAAGAAAAGACCATTTCCCTTTGCCTTTTATTGATCAGATGCTTGAAAGACTTGCAAATCACCCTTACTACTGTTTTCTCGATGGGTATAGCGGTTTCTTTCAAATACCTATTCACCCAAACGATCAGGAGAAAACGACTTTTACATGTCCCTACGGTACCTTTGCATATCGAAGGATGCCGTTTGGATTGTGTAATGCACCGGCTACCTTTCAGCGGTGTATGATGTCGATCTTCTCCGATCTTATAGAGGAGATGGTGGAGGTGTTTATGGATGACTTCTCTGTGTATGGTGCCTCCTTTCCTGCGTGTTTGTTGAATCTTTGCAGGGTACTTAAACGTTGTGAAGAAACAAACCTGGTGCTGAATTGGGAGAAATGCCACTTCATGGTCAAGGAAGGGATAGTACTCGGTCACAAGATTTCCGAGAAGGGTATTGGGGTTGATCAGGCTAAGGTTGAGGTTATGATGGGTTTGGAGCCGCCGGTTAATGTTAAAGGGATCAGAAGCTTCTTGGGACATGCGGGGTTCTATAGGCGCTTCATCAAAGACTTCTCCAAGATTGCACGCCCCCTTACACGGCTGTTGTGCAAAGAAGCTGAGTTTGTATTCGATGAGGAGTGTTTGAAGGCTTTCGTGACCATCAAGGAAGTCCTCACGTCAGCCCCTATAGTCCAAGCACCAGACTGGTCTCTCCCTTTTGAGATCATGTGTGATGCTAGTGACTACGCTGTAGGAGCAGTCCTTGGTCAGAAGAAGGACAAGAAGCTGCATGTGATCTACTATGCTTCAAGGACCTTGGATGACACGCAATCACGATACACCACTACGGAGAAGGAGCTGCTTGCAGTAGTCTTCGCCTTTGAGAAGTTCAGATCATATCTCGTTGGCTCCAAGGCTATTGTATACACGGATCATGCTGCTCTACGGTACATCTACTCAAAGAAAGATACCAAACCTCGGCTCTTAAGATGGATTCTTTTGCTTCAGGAGTTTGACATGGAGATTAAAGACAAGAAGGGGATAGAAAATGGAGTCGCTGACCACCTCTCAAGGCTAAGGATCAACGGGTCTCTCCCTTTAGACGACTCTCTTCCAGAAGAACAACTTATGGCAATTACTACCGCGGTTTGTGGGAAGCTAGAAGGAAGGTTTGAGGAAGTGCTGAGTTTCAAAGAGGAGGATCTACCATGGTATGCTGATGTGGTGAACTACCTAGCATGTGGTGAGGAGCCAACACATCTAGACGGCTATCACAAGAAAAAGTTTTTGAGGGAGGCTAGTGACTACTTTTGGGATGAGCCCTACTTATACAAAAGAGGAGTAGACAGCTTGTACCGGAGATGTGTTACAAAGGAAGAAGCCAAGGATATTCTCTATCATTGCCACGGCTCTTCCTACGGAGGACATTTCACTTCGTTCAAAACAGCCACGAAGGTGTTGCAAGCGGGTTTCTGGTGGCCGTCTATATTCAGAGATGCACACGAGTTTGTGAAGAGCTGTGAGGCATGTCAGCGAGCGGGGAACATTACCAAAAGGAATGAAATGCCCCAAGTTCCTATCTTCGAGGTTGACGTGTTCGATGCGAGGGGTATTGACTTCATGGGGCCTTTCCCTTCTTCGTACGGCAACAAATACATCTTGGTAGCTGTGGATTATGTCTCCAAATGGGTTGAGGCTGTTGCTTCCCCTACAAACGACTCTAAAGTTGTGATCAAGTTGTTCAAGAGTATCATCTTTCCAAGGTTTGGGGTACCCAAGGTTGTTATAAGTGATGGAGGAAGCCATTTTGTAAACAAGGTTTTTGAGAGCCTCTTAAGAAAGTATGGGGTTAAGCATAAGGTGGCTACACCGTATCATCCTCAAAGTAGCGGTCAGGTGGAAGTCTCTAACAGGCAGATCAAAGCTATTCTGGAGAAGACCGTTGGTGCAACAAGGAAGGACTGGTCAGTAAAGCTAGACGATGCTCTTTGGGCTTACCGTACCGCTTTCAAAACGCCGATTGGTACAACTCCTTTCACTCTACTATATGGAAAGAGTTGTCACCTCCCGGTTGAGCTAGAATACCGTGCATTATGGGCTGTGAAGAGGTTGAATTTTGATCTCAAGACGGCTCAGGAAAAGCGTCTCATTCAGCTACATGAACTGGACGAGTTGAGGTTGAATGCTTACGAGAGTTCCAAGATCTACAAGGAGCGAACTAAGGAGGCTCATGACAAGAAACTGGTTGCCAAGGAGCTTAAGGAAGGAGGACTGGTGTTGTTGTACAACTCGAGGCTGAAGCTCTTCCCGGGCAAGCTAAAATCAAGGTGGAGCGGACCGTTCGTGATTCAAGAGGTCTTGCCTTACGGAGCTGTTACTCTTATGGGAAGAAGCGGTAGTGCATTCACCGTCAACGGGCATAGAGTCAAACCCTACTTAGCAGACAGCTTCGACAAGGAGAGTACCTCAGTGCTTCTCCAAGACCCACCATCCGCCTAGCCAAGTAAGGTCTAGCTAAAGACGTTAAAGAAAGCGCACTTGGGAGGCATTCCCATGTCTATCTTGTACATATTTTTGCTTTCATTTCTCTTCTAGTTTTATGCTTTTATGTTTTTAGTGTGTAGGAGCAGGTCTAAGGAATCTAAACCTTGTCTTTGAGGTCCAAAAGGAGCAATAGAGGCTACGATAAGGCTAGAGATCGAGTGCTAGATCGACTGAACCTGACTCGATCTTTGCTAGATCGAGTCAGTAAATCGAGAGGAGCCAGTTGATCTAGACGAGAACGAGTGACAAGATCGACCTTGACGAAAAAGGATCGATCGATTCAAACCGGATCGACCGATCTAATTTCTCTCGGGAAAATCTGTGGGAACTTGATCGATCACTCGACTCGATCCACCACTCGATCCAAGCCAAATCGACCCTTAAATCGAGGACTTAGCTCGATCAGAGGGACTTAGCCGAGGAGCCAATATCTCATTGATCGAGGGAGCCAATCGATCCAGGACTCGATTCACTTTGAATCGAGTCCCAAATCGAGTAACCCTCTCGATCTAAGCTATTTTAGGCATGAGATCGAGTCCTAGATCGACCAAAAGGACTCGATCTCATGCCGAGGTAACAAATTTCTTTCCCTCTTTATTGCTTTTCCCTCCAGTTTTTAAATTCAAACTTGGTCAAGGCAAGCATCTTTGACCATGAAAGATGTGCCTTGACCAAGACTTTTGTCAGAAAACCGCTTTGACCACCCATTGTTTTGGTTTTGTTAAACTCTTTAAATGTTTCAACTTGCTTCTCACTCTCTCACTTCTGTTTGCTCGAGTTTTCCTACAAAGAGAGTGAGAATTTTTAAAAGCTTTAAGGTTTAACAAAGTATCCTTCACACTTGCAAAAGGTATTTTCGGATTTTAATGATTTTATTTCAAGAAAATCTCCTTAAAAATCGCAAGTTCTTGTTTTAGGATATAGGATCAGATTTGAATTTTTAAAATTAGCTAAGTGTTAGGAAAAATTCTGGATTTTCAGTATCTCAAAGATTTGATTTCCTTTTATTTAGCTAATATTTTTGCTTGATCCCCAAAATTCTAGGGTAGTCTATATAAATCTTCTTCTCTTATCCTCTTATTCTCATCAAATCGCCCTTTGCTAAACATTCTCTAGAAATTTTTTTTTCAGGAGCAATGGCACCAAAGAGAACAAGAGAGGAGCAAGCACAAGAAGGAGAAACTCAAGAGGTGGTTGCTCAAGAGAGGGTCCGGTGGAGCAAAGAAGAGAAGAGGGATAAGAAGAGGTTGGAGAGGCTCCGGTTTGAACCCACGAAGTTTGCTGATCGAGGGCTTCTATCCAGGCTCGGTCTTCTTGGAGACTTCGATCAACTCCTCAACAACATCGGTCTGAGGTGTTTGTCGCGGATGGACTGCCCTACTATCCCCGAGGTGACAATTGATTTCCTTGCAACCTTGGAGTTCCGGTACGAGAATCCGAGTGCTCCTGTTCCTTCTCAAGGTCGTCTCTACTTCAAGGTTGGCCGCCAAGCTTACACGCTATCCATCCCCGAGCTATGCCAAGCCTACGGTCTCAAGGCTGATGCACACAAGGTGGAGTTCCCTGCCTTCAAGAAAGCCGACGAGTTGTGGGATCTCATCAGCAAGGAGGATTACAAAGCCAACACCGCCAAGATCAAGAGAGTCAGGAATCCAGTGCTGAGGTATACCTTGAAGCTGATTGCTAATACATTCAGTGGAAGGTTAGTTGCTCCTACTGTCACGAAGACGGAGCTGTGCTTCCTTTTCCAAGGTTTGAAGCATTTGGTGTCCGATCCGGATGAGAATGAAGATCCCATTGAAGATGAACTCGGCGATGAAGTGAACTACGGCTGTGTACTCGCGACTTCTCTGGTGAAGTACAAGGCTTATGCCTTACGGTGCAAGGCAACATCATCCTACATTGGCGGCTTCCTTACTCCCTTGTTCGTGCAAGCCGGTGTGCCCATCCATGACTTTGCTCACGTCCCAAACCGAGCCTTCATGGATGAAGCATACATGAGAAACACTGATAGCTTGGGACGCACGCCAGCTGAGGGGTTCTATGCTTACCTCTTCATTGATGATGAGGACAAGAAGCGAGTGTGCATTCTTCCCAACAAGGATGAAACGGAGCTACTTGGTGTTGGGAACATCGAGTTCTTACCGACGGAGGAGGAGTGTTTTGCTCCTTTAGGAGAACCGCCAGCTGCAGCCATTGAACCGCGCCAAAGGTCAGAATCTCCAGGGACAGAGGATGAGATACCCGAGGCTTACACATTGCCAAAGGTGGATTTTGAGCCGAGGACCAAAACCGAGAAGTTCTTAGCCTCGGTGGTGGAGATGCAGCGGAAGATCAACAAGTGGCAAGGGAAGATGCTTAAGAAGCTGGGGAAGAAGGTCAAACAACTCCAAGGAAGCCAGCCTAAGCCAGCTGCAAGCCAGGAAATACAACAACCCGAGAAGAGGAGACTCTCAACCGGAGGAGTTGTGATCCGCGAGACCCAAGGAGAAAGCATTCAACCAGCTCGCCACTCCCTCCAAGAACCAGGCAACAAAGGAAAGGCAACAATCTCTAGCTCCTCTGGAACATCCTCAAGTTCCAGCCGAGCCTAGACAAGAGGTAACAACCTTCCTCCATTGTATATAACCGCACATCTCTTATTTCTTGCATTGTGTTTGATTGCTCCTTCGGATGAGTTTGCCACCGGGACGGTGTCAAGCAAGTTTGGGGGAGTACTTGTGTGATTTAATCTTGTGTTCTTTGATCTTACCTTTCTTTTGCATCCTTGAGTCTTAGTCATGAAAAATTGGTAAATTTTTTAAAATCTTTTTCAAAATTCATGTAGTTGCATTCATTTCTTTAGAAACATGTAGGATTGAGTCTAGAATTTCTCATATCACTTAGGTTGATTGCATTTGCATAAGGGGTTAGGATTTCTTAAAAAGGTGTTTTACTTATGAATCATTTCAATGCCCTAGTTAGTAGTTCTCTAATGCTTTGTTTACACTTTGAAAGTAAGTTCTAACCATGCTTGGATCACTAGTTAGGATTTTCGTGACTTGAATTGAACTCTCATGATTTGAAACTCATCCTACTAAGTGAAAACCTTAATTTGAAAATCTAATTATCATTCTTATGCATTTGAAAACGAACACATGGATTTAAAATATTTAGGCTCTCTTCTTCCTTTTTACCACTCTTTGTGAGCCTAAGTAGAACTCCCTCCTTGAACCTTACCCTCTTTTGAAGCCAAATGTTCTTGTGTGACATCTTTGTGAGGCCTTATTTTCGGTTTGAACTTGGCATAAAGTGTTAGGTTTAGGCGACATGATTTGGTTTTCATAATCGATTGCTAGCTTTACATTTTGAAGCTAGGGATAGGCTTAGGATAAGTTTGGGGGATCATTGGGGTTGCTTTCTTGTGTATTTGTTCTCGGTTTCAAAGAACTTTGTGTTTTAAAGAAAGAAATGGGTTTTAAGTGAAAGGTTGTGTTCTAAAAACTAAGTATGCTCTAATAAATTTCAGGAGGTAGCTCTCCCATAAAAAAAAAAAAAAGGAAGAGAAAAAGAAAAAAAAATAAATAAAAGAGCCTAAGTGCCAAATAAAAATAAAAAGAAAGAAAAAAATAAGAGAGCTACCAATAAGAAATATCTAAAGAGCAAAAATTATTTTTAAAACCTTTTCACTAGCCTAAAAAGTTTAAAAATGTTCTTGTTTTGAATTGGGGATTGCTGAGTTGAGAAGAAAGGGATAGACTTTTAAGTGGTGAGTGAGGATTAAATTTCTTAAATGAGAGGGGTATAGGACTGTTTGATAGTTTACATGGGTAGATGAGAATCTAATCATGTATGCATAAATTGTCTTTACTTTAGCATTATGCATTAGTTCAAACCATTTTTGAGAGAAACCCTTGTCTAATTATAAACCCTTTTCAAATGAGATCATTCTATGCTCATAACCATAACCCTTAGCCAAATGTGTTTTGCTTTAAAGTGCATAAGTTTGATTCATGGTTCGAATTTTAATGAATGTTAAAGGATGAATTTCTTTGATTGTTAGGAATAAGAGAGTCATGATTTGAATTTCTTTGTGTGATGAGTATGGCTAAGTCCTTTGGAGTATGAGTGTAAGCTTAGCATTTTAGAATTGTTAACTAGGACATTGAGATGATCTATTCGAAAGGCACCTTTGCAAAAAGTTTAAAACCCCTTTGATTTTTCTGAAAACCTCTCTTCCTTACTTATTTTTTGTTGCTTGAGGGCAAGCAAGAAGTAAATTTGGGGGAGTTGATGTCATTGCATTTTGCATACATTTTGCATACTCATTAGATAGTTTTTCATGCATTTGTATCATGTTTTAGGTTAGATTTGCATCACTTAGAGTCCTAGAGCATTCTTGCATCAGCATTTGCATTTTCTCTGCATTTTGCATCCATTCCAGGTTGTTTATGGTTGCTTTGGAGACACGGAGGTTCGTGGAGGTGTGGAGACCAATGTAGCGGTTCATGGAAGCTCGGGAAAATGCTAAGGACCAGTGATCGAAGAGCAGATCGAGCATGGCCGGTCGATCTAGGAGTTGATCGACCAGAAGATCGAGCCAACTAGGCAATCCAAGGATAATGATCGAGACGGAGATCGAGTGAAGCAGTCGATGCATCGGTACGGACGTAAATGACGCCATGCAGAGCGAGAGCCGGATCAAGTACACCACTCGATCCTCCCGGAGATCGATACCGAGATCGGATGCAACACTCGATTCACCACAGAAGATCGAGACCCGGATCGAGCCGAAGACACGATGGCCGGATATGATCGAGAGACCAACTCGATCCAATGGTCGATCTCTGTCCTTTCAACCGTTTTTGGCTGTTAGCGACGGGGGGGACCATTGGACTGTTTTGGCATTTTTGGCAAAGACGGCGACTACTTTTCGATGACTTTTGAGATTTTTACCTTCTCTCCAAGTTTTAGTTTTTTTCTCTCTGGGAAGAAGACCATTGTAGAACAGTTTCAAGTTTTTGTATTTTCGAATCTTTATCGTTTTAATCCAGTTTATCTTTCATGTTTATCGTTTCTTCTCTTCGTCTTTGCTTGATTTCCTTTATGTGTAGTGAGTAGTTCATTCAGGGTTAAGGGTTGAGAGGATTAAGGGGTAGAAAAGGTTCGATCTTGGATTGTTTTCTAAACGTTTTAAATCTATCTCTTCTAAGGTGATGAAAGCTTAATGCTTGAAGACTCTCACGCCAAGAGCTTCACGATCCGAGAGGTCCCTTACCTTGACAGGATCCAGGGACCTCGGAAGATCTCACCTTAGTGATTAGTTACCCCTTCCCAAAAGCCATGGTAGTTTTTGGGGGACTAGTTAAGCCATTGTTCGAAATCTGTTTTCCTTGCCTTTCAACCTCTTTTTCCACCAAAAGCCATGGGTTTGGAGGAGAGGATGAAAGAGTGATCTATACCGAAAGCCATGGATAGATCTTGTTTTGTTTTCGAGGCTTAGAGATCCTCACCAAGTGAGTCGATCTAAAGTTTCAAACCCAAGATCAACCTTTGAAACCCCCTTATATGAATCTCGACCCTGAAACCCTTCTCTTTAGCTTATTTGCGTCGCATATCACCTTTTGCTTGTTGTTTGATAGCTTCCTGGTCTTTAGATTCCTTGTTCTTACGATTTTAGATGAGATCGATCGTTTCTGCTCGATCTAGTGGTCGATCTTGTGGTCGATCCACTAGTCGAATTTTAACAATTCGAAGCTCTTCCCTTTAATTTATCTGTTTGTTCCTCGTGGTAACTGCTTGCTTTCTAGTATTTTTAAAATAGGTTTCACTCTGTTTAGGTTGCTGCAATTAGTTTTCAAGATTTTCTCAACAAACTGTCTCATTTCACTTAGATTTGTCCTAGATCTTGCATTCTCTGTGGATTCTCTATCACCTAGAACTGGATTGACACTCTCTGCTTGCCTTACTACAACGTTGCATGCATTAGAGTTTTGATAAGTTCTCTGCTGCATTAGACCGTAAAGAAAAACCATTATCACTCTTGTACACCATGTTCCATCTGTATCGACATGATGTTATCGATAGACAGTCTGATATGATCCATATCGATCAGACCACTTCGATATCCTGCTTGATATTGGTCCATCCGACCTTGTCCTTCTCCTTGCTCCATTCCCAGCTCACATCCATTGCATTACTTGGTCTCCAAACTCCTTCTATTACCTGAATAAAACTCCAAATGTATGCAAAATGAAATGCAACTCCTTAAATCATGCAAATGGGACAAGATGAAGCAAAATATGCATGTTTAAAAGAATAAAACTAGTGATGAATGCATGTTAAGATAACTTAGCAAAACAAAATCCTAAACCCAGTTATAGTCGTTTGCAGTATAGGGCTTAGGGTATCAATCCAGTTTGGGTAATGTGAGGCTCAGTAAGATTTAGAGTGACGTATCTTTAGGTCAAGCTAGGTTTAAATTAGATTTGGGAACAAGCTTGTGTCCCTCAAGCCAATGAACTTGAAATGGTGCAAAGCATAAAAGTAAATGAAATGTAAAGCGGAATATAAAGAACAGTAAGTAAGGCAGAATAATGGGTGCAATAAGTAAAGCATAATATATTTGATGACATTAATACAATAAATTTAGGGGTTAGAGTGGGTTAGCAGATTAGGTGTTCGTTCATTATATTAAGATCATTGCCTTTATCATATGGTCACATCTGGTCTTTTGATGGTGAATTCTAGGTAAGAGGAATCTTTACATGTTACCTAGCCCATCGTGTTTGAGTCTATATCCTGTGTAAGATTCACCACCATAGACGAGTTCTCGCAACGCGGTACAATGAATCAGATAAGACTGAGACATCATCCTCATAGAATCGTAAAACTTCCACACAAGGCTAATTTCTTAAGGTGGGTCCATCATTACCCTTGAAGGTGTATCTAGCTAAGCAAGCATGTGGTGTTCGTGTGAAGCCGCCTAAGAGCTTTTAATCTAGTTGATCAGGCTAAACTAATCATTAAACAAAACCAGCAAGGAGAAATCAAAAGTAAAGTGCATGAATAAAGGCAAGTAAAAGATCTGAAACTCCTACATCCTTAAGTAAATCCGCTTAAACCCCGTGAGAAGACTACTCACTAGCCATAGAAAGAGTCTTAGAACCCATGAGGGTGAAAGATCTCATTCTAAGCTTAGCCGTAAGAAGAAAAATCAAGAAAATAAATATCTAATGCTACTTAGAAGAAAACCTTAAAAGGGAAATATGATTAAAAACTTAAGGTTCAAATCGCTACAATGGCGAGAAATACAAAGCAAGAAAAAAGAGTTTTTGTGGCTAGAAGACAAGATTAAAAATAACTAATGTGTTCTCGTGTCGGAGACAAAATGAATGGCTGAGCTTATTTATAGGGAAAGTGAGAGAATGAGGTTGCCTTATCACGCGCGGGACCAGTTGACCGGTATGGGCTGTCGCTTGGAAGCTAGTGTGCTGACGTCGTGATACAGATCGTGTCGTCTGTATCGGGTTGTTGCCGCAACTTTTGCCCGGTGTAGTGCAACACAACTTCTATTCGGTTCGTATATCGGCTTCATCCTGATGCTCTACGCCATTGTGCAATTCATGTGCTGCCTTTCACGTCCTTTGCCCGTGATAACCTCCCGGTGTGATGCCAGACATCGTCTCCTTCTCCTTTGGTCCCCATCCTTTGTCTCTGAATGCTTTAGTCTCCCTTGACTTAGCTCCGTGATAGTTTGAGTACCTGAAAAAGAGCTCCAAACATGCTAGACCTATGCAAAAATCCTAACTAATGCAGCCTAGACCTACATGAGTGAAATAAAGCATAAACTGGGACCTAAATGCAATAATCCTAACATAACTAACATGAGAAGAAAAGGAATATAAGAGCTATAGCAGTGCTCTCCAAGTCGAGGCTTCCTTGAGATGCTTAGTTTCCTTGTTGTTGAAAACTGGATGGTGCAACGGCTTGTTGCCGTGGTTGGAACCCTCCTTGGTACTGGTTTCTTGGTACGAACCCTTGTTGATAGTCGGCAAATGGTCTGGGTCCTCCTTGTTGTTGCTCTTGATAGACTTGGTCATGTGGGTTTGCCATGTGTGTTGCGGTAAGACATGTTGAGATTGGGTCGCCAATTGTTATAACCGCCTTGGGCGTAGGTTATATCTTCATATGAGACATCTTTACCGTCTTGTTGTTGTGTGACCTCTCCTACGAAATGCACCTCCTTTGTGATTGGACGAGTAAGAGTTTGTCCAGCGTGTCTGTGAGGTCCTTGATGAGCTTACGGCTCCCTCATCTTCTTTGGATGCTCCCCGGTTTGCTCTATCGTGCTCCTTGTTGTAAGAGGAATCTGGTTGACCCAAGTTCTAAACTAGTTAGAGTCCCTCGTCTACGTCCTTTGTCAAGAAATTCTCGTTGCTTGCCGTGTCTAAGAGCATTCGGATCTTCAGGAGAACACCACGGTATAGCGTGCTAAGTAGGGATTCTTGCGTGAACCCGTGGTGGGGACACTGCATCTGGTATCCCTTGAAACGTTCCCAAGCCTCGCTAAACAACTCATTTGACTTCTGTGTGAAGCCAATGATTTTGTTCCTCAAGCGTGCGGTTCGGCTAGCACAGAAGAACTTTGTTAGGAATGCTTTCTTGAAATCCGCCCAAGATCGGATGGAGCCTTAAGGTAGAGTTTTCTCCCAAGCATGTGCTTTATCTCCCAAGGAGAAGTGAAATAGGCACTGCTTAAAGCTATCCTCGCTTACGCCGTTTTTCTTTATCATTACGCATACTCAGTCATATTGGTTGAGGTGGTCTGACGGATCTTTGAGAGGGAGGCCAAAGAATCGGTTGTTTTGCACCATCGAGATCAAACCGCTTTTGATCTCGAAGTTGTTGTTCGCCACGGGAGGAGATTGTATCTCGTGTCTGTTTGCGAAAGTGTTGAGTGCATCTCCAGCACCGATTTGACGGGCAGTTCGTGGTTGAGCCGAAGCACCGTCTTGGCCTTGTGGACCTTATACGCCTTGTACACCTTGAGGACCTTGTTGTCCTTTCTGGCCTTAAGCCCCCCCAGCGTTTCCTTGGGGGCCTTGAGGTTGTTGGTTTTGATTCATCTCCTCATGGTCATCTTTCACAGCTCGTTCCCTAGATCTAGAACGATTTCTTACTTAGCGTTCAAGTAAATGGATTTGGTTTATAGGGAGAACAATGTTGTTTGGTCCTTGTGACTGTATGTTCATGTACCTATAATCGTAATATCACTAATCCCAAACCGGCAACGGCGCCATTTTGATAACCGGTTTCTTTTACTAGTTAAACAAATTTCCTAAACCCGGTTATATCCATTTATAGTATAGGGGCAAGGTTATCAATCCAGTTCGGGGGTCGTGATGCACACTACGATTTTTATGGGTCTCAAGTTAAGTTCAAATAGGCAAATCTGGTATTGGATTTTTACACACCAAATAAAGAAATGCTATGACTAGTGTCACTCAAACAGTGAACATATACTAGAATAATCAGAAATTAAGATAGTGATAAAAGAGCAATGATAATGAGCAGAAGATAAAGAGTGAAAAAGAGCAAGATATAAGATTAGATAAGAGGTTGTAGTGGGTTAGACGGATTAGGGGATTCCGGACACTAAGCGCCTTGCTGGAACATATGGTCACACCAAGGCTTGGTCTTGATGGTGATTTCTCGGTATGGAGATCTTTACAAGTTACCTAGCCCATGGCGTTTGGGTCTAGATCATTTGAAAGATGCACCACCATAGAGGAGTCTCCGCAACGCGGTACAATGAACCAAGCAAGAATAAAACATCATCTGCATCAAACCGTGAGACCTCCTCCATAGCTAATTCCTTAGGATAGTAAAGGTCTCACTTTCTAAGGTGGTTTGGGCTAAGCTAGCATGTGGTGTTCGTATCAAGCTGCCTAGGAACTATTAATCAAGGTGATCAAACTAAGATAAGCATCATATACGACCAACAAAGAGAAATCAAGTATTAAGTGCAGGACTAGCAAGAATATGAACCGAAAATCATCCTTTCCCATTGAAACCCACTAGATCCTCTAAGATGACTACTCACGCGCCATGAGAAGGGTCTTAAACCCCATGAGGGTTAAAGAGCCGTATCTTGCTAATATTGGCTCATCCATATGTGAGCTACCAAAGGGATTACTCGAACATGTCCCGGTCCGAATAGGTAATGTCGACGTACCCACGGATTTTGTAGCCCTAGGAATGGTCGAAGAACCAAGAGACCCACTGATCCTTGGTAGATCATTCTTGGCCACGACGGGTACAATGATAAATGTTAAGAAGGGCAAGATTGAGCGAAACCTGGGGAAGGATACTATCCATAAATTTGATATCAATGATGTCATGAAGAAACCTACTATAGAAGGGAAGGCCTTTTGGGTTGAAGCATTGGATGAGTTGAATGAGGGACTCTTTGAGGAGTTAACTCTAAAGGATCCCCTACAACTAGCATTGACTAAGGAGCAAGGAAAGCATGGGTACTTAAACCATGACACATAATCTTATATGATGAGACTTGATTCTAGAAAAACAGTGGAGGAGGATGAGTAACCCATAGATTGAAAATTCGGGGAGCACAGGTTGGCCTTTATCACTGAAACCAAAGCCACGGATACAAGAGGTGGGACCAAGGATATGCTAGAAACAGGCGAGCAGCTCGAACACAGCGATTGGAGCGATCTCAACAACGTCCCCAGAAGACGGGCTCACTCTAGAGACCTGGGAAGGGCTAACCCCGACAGGAGCCGTCACAGCTTATCTCCCCAATGGGCTGGCCATGGGCGGAACGACAGTCGGGGCGGCCCCGGGCGGAGCCATCGGGCGAAGAAACTGATCAAGAGACGTGACCACGTCGTCCAGTGAAAACACCGCTGTCCCGGCCGACTGCGCCTCTTCCATAGCCACATGGCAAACTCCCTGAATACCTTCCTCGTCCCAGCTCTCCAGGTCGTGCTTCCTGCAACCCTGCTCATTAACATCTACGACCTTAGTCCGTGAGCAGAAGCAAGAGCGTTGAGCACCGAACGCAGCACCGAATGCAGCACCTCGACATTCCGCCGCAGAAGCCACCGATTTCTCCTTAGAAACCTGGGCTTGGAGATCCTTCACCTGGGTGCGCAAACCGTCAACCTCCGCAACCTTGCCTTCCAGATGCTTGATCTCCCCCTCAAGCCGCTCGAGTGATATCCGAACTCGAATGGCCTCACTATGGTGCTCCTCTTTCTCCTCTGCGGACTTCGTTGCCAGCAACTCTTGAAGCGAGGTTACCTGGGCCTGAAGGACGGTGGCAGATGCGGCCAGATGCGCGTTCATGATATCAGCCTATAAGAGGGAAAAACGGATAATCGTCAGCCATCGTCAACGACACGAGGACAAGAATTCAGGGAATAACCCAGAGTACCTGGAATTGATGGTGAATGGCCCAATTCACGACGCTGTCCAAGCCTTCCTTCTCCAGCCCGGAGACTGCCATAGAGAGGCCCTCCTGAACGGCCTTCTCGTATGCCTCTTGAGAAGAAATGCGCTCCGTCACCCCATCTTCCTCCTCAGGTGTGGAAACTTTCTTCCCCGCAGCGGATCCACCGCACCCGAGCGCGGAAGGCGCGGGAGAACCCACCTTCTGGGAAGAATTCCCTATGGGAACCCTTGCTTTCTCCCCATTTTCCCCGCGAAGGGAGCGAAGGAGACGCGCCAGAATAGAAGAGACCACGGATGCCCCAGGAAGAATGCAAGGGCGTCAGGGGCTTCCGACCGGCGTGCTTCAAACGAGGCGGAGATCCATCAGACTCATCCAAAAAGCCACGCCCCTCCCCCCCCCATGTCAAAAGCTGGCTAAAAACTACGGGGAACCGAACGAGGAAACAAAGTGTAATACCCCGTAAGAAGGACCAGAACATGGCCTAGCCAGCCAGGTACCGGCAATGAGGGTAGAAGCATTTTGAATGATTTCAATAAGTATCTTTATACTTTGAAATGACAAGAGAGACAGAAAAAAGCCTAAGCGGTCGACGGACTTCAGTTTAAGCTATCCAAACCCAGACGATACAACAGGCTTGAGACAAGCCATGGGATATAGGTTTCGGCCAGATGCAGCCAGAACGCTTCTAAGCCATATGCAATAGTTAGTTGAGTTTTTGAAGATCAAGGGAAGCCAAGAAAAGGAAAGTGGTAGAAGAAAAGCATAAAAGAATCAACGAGCAGGTTTTAGTCAGGCAGCAGATCTGTTAGTCAGATGCAGCCAGCATAATCAAGTGATGGTTTAATGTCTTTCCAAGAGTGATAAGCCAACCTTATAAAGGTAATTAGGGAGTTATAAGAAGACGCTAAGTCAAAATAAAGCAAGTTGGCTTGGAAATATTTGAGTATGTTCTCGCAGTGCCTACCCGGGCAGTTTCGGCTCATCTAAGTGATTGGGAAGTTAAGTGTGGTTTAGGGAGTTCTTGGGTAAGGATTGTTTAAGTTTAGTCTCAAGTGAGTTAGAATGATTAAAAATTAATTTTAGTCCATGAGTTTCTCAATAGGACCAAACGGTGTTCTCGGTGGGACGTTTCAATATCATCGGGTGGTTTGTCGGATTGGTCAAGAGAAGCGCCTTGGACACCTAGCAGCCTGGATAACTACTTGACGTGCTTCACCTGTTTCACCAGCTTGTAGGCTCGTCCTACTTGAGCTGCTTCACCACCTGGACCTGCATCACCAGCTTGGATGGCCAGCAGCTGCCACCAAGCTACTCCCGACGGCGACACGTGGTGGGACATGGCAGAGATCGGTGGCGGGATGATGAGTCGTCCAGTCCATATGCTCGCCTATATAAGGATGGGTTCCACTCTTTAGAAATCCATCACGACCTCAGAGAAACCACAGAAAAGAATCCGACCACCTGCCACCGTAAGCACCAACGAAGGACCACCGGGAGGTTAGTTTCCGAAGAAGTAAAGTTTACTCTTTTAATCCCAGTTTCCCTTATCTAGCTTAGTTTTTCGTCCTGAATCCATTTATGACCTCCTTTTCTCCTGATAATGCACCCAATTTCTTAAACCTAAAGTCCTAAGTGAGAGGTCGAAGTGCTGCCAAAATTTCTAGTTTTTTTTTCCTATCTTTCGGGAAAGCTAAGGTGAGTCTTGGTATAGGTTGCTTGTTGTTTTACTGCAAAGCAATTATGAGTGTTTATTTTGCTTGATTTTTGATCTGTGACATGTGCATTAGAACCTAGTTATGTCATTGTGCTTGTGATAGTATATGCATGCATGCTGCCGGATCTAGCAGGTTCACGCAGGTTATTGTTTATGCATGAATTGAATATGATATGTGAGAGGCCATTGACATCCCATCGGTGACCATGGCTTGGCATGTGATAGGCAAGTTACAAAGGCACGGATGTACGGGATTGCAGTTTGGGGCCGTGCACTGCATGATGATCCGGTTTTGAGTCAGGACATTCTGGCCATTTAGCCTTCGTGGCTATGGTCAGAATGGGAAATATGTGATTGTGGATGGGTGATGTCAAATGTGCGGAAATGCCATGGCGAGATAAGTAAAGTATAATTGAATATGACTATGCATCTTATAGTATTTATGCATATGGTTTAGCGTGTGTTGCTTCTGTTGCATCTGATGATATTCTGATTATGTGATTGAGTGCTGCTTTTTATTTTGTGGTTTATGGGGATTCATTATCTGTATAGGGGGACCCAAACTCACTGAGCAAAGTAGTTGCTCACGACCCGAACTCACTGAGAGAAAGGTGTTCTGATCGATCTTTCACCGAGAAAAAGTCGATATTACGTGAGATACATCAAAGGGAACATTGTGCCGAGATGATGTTCTGGAGGAGTGGTCAGCCAGGAGAGTCCATCGAGAGATTATGGACAGGGCCAGGGAGATCGTGAACTAGGCTGACCGGACGGGCGAGGGATAGATGATCCGAGCCGTCCCTCTTCGTTACTTAGTCATGTGGGGATGGTTGGTTGAGTGACTGAGTAACGGAAATGTGATGTGTTACAAGGTTACAGACGATCAGGAGGATCGTGGCTGTGGTTGCTGATGGTCGTAATGATCATGTCTGTGTTACTGGCGATCAGGGAGGATCGTGACTGTGATTATTGGTGGTCGTGAAGACCGGGAATGGGATTCTGTGATGATCTGGCGAGCCCAGATATCCCTCTTCGTTATTTGGTCATGTGGGGATGGTTGGTTGAGTGACTGGGTAACGAGGGGGTTATGTGATATTATTGACGTGGTGGTTGAGAGCCGGGATAGTGAAGGGCACTAATGGGGTCATGCGGACCTGAGTGACTTCAACAATGCATCCGATATCTGCAAGTGGCTAAGGTACGAACTAATCTGAGATGAGATTTAAGTTTTGTGCTTAGCGAGTTAAGTTGTTAGTGGGATGGAACCCCGTAGAGGAAATAGAGAAAAAGGCAAAAATTTCCTGAGGTTCGGTCTCGGTGTGACCGGGGTAGTATTGTTTCGCCTGCTGGTTAGGAAAATCGGGTTGTGGCTCTACAAGTTGGTATCAGAGCGTTTACGCTTCTAGTGATGGTTGTGGGTTATTGTGTGTAGGTTATTTATGTGCTTAGCAAGTGTTAATGTGTGCATGATATGCGATTATGAGGTGTTTACCGTGGCTAGGTTGATATCTAACTAATCGCAGGGTAATCCGGAGCATGTTCTAACTTAGGAGATGTGTGATTCTCGCTGAATTAGGCATGGGTCGTAAAAAAGGATTGACTGTGGGTTAGGGTAGATGATCAAGGTCGATGGTAATACGATGTTTTACTTGCTTAAGCGTAATGTGAATGATAGCACTGCTAGAGTGAGTGTGTGACTGTGGTCTGTATCTAGAATTGTTTGATTGCTAGGTTATCTGATTTTCGTTGATTGCTTGTGTAAGTTAGTGGTTTCTGCTTAGCAAGGTCAATGTTTCTGTGATTGTGAATGGTAAAGTGTGAACCGTGGTCAATACATGATGTCTAACTAGCTGTGTGAATGTCCGGATCGAGTTACTAGCTCAAGGGGATGTGTGATTCTCGCTTGGAGTAGAACCGATGCCATGTGAGGCTTCACAAGTAGTCGAGATGATCATAGGACCGTACTTTTTTCTGTGATTGAGAATGTGAATGGTACAAGGTACCGGGTGGTCAAAACGTGGTATCTAACTAGCTGTGTGAATGCCCGGATCGAGTTGCTAACTCAAGGGGATGTGTGATTCTCGCTTGGACTAGAACCGATGCCTTGTGAGGTTTCACAAGTAGTTGAGATGATCATAAGACCGAACTGTTTATGTGCGTGCTTGTTTAGTGATCTTATAGTATGAGTGTGGTTCGAGAGTTAAGATCAAAGAGAACAAGAGATTATGAGTCAAGTGTCCTCGCCAAATACTTGGTTGATGATCAAGAAACTTCTTGGAGGTATTCATGACTATGATGAATCGGTTTTGGTTATAAGATTAAGTTAGTATGCGTGAGTACCGAGGCTGATATGATGTCTAGCTAGACAGATTGGAAATCTGGATCGTGTAACTGGCTTGGGGGATGTGGGATTCTCGCCGAAGCAGGATCGAGGCTTAAAAAGGGATTGTCCGGTAGTTTAGGGTAGATGGTCATGCCGTGTGTTATGTGAGGCTTGATAGCCAAGTAAAGCCTGAGGCCATGTAAGGGCTTGTAAGCCGTGGTTGTTCGGGCGTCCTTAGGAATCTGTGAATCCGCTAAGGCGTGACTGTTCTGAGTTGCGTTCTTGAGAGTCAAGTGCGTTTGACAAGACGTAGCTGAGATGGAGTTCAAACCTTGGAAACCAAGTGGGTTTGCTAAGGCGTGACTAATGTGAGTTGCAGTCTTGGAAATCAAGTGGGTTTGCCAGGACGTGTCTGTTTCTGAGATGTGTTATTGGAAACCAGGTGGGTTTGCCAATACTTCTGGAATTCGTTCTTAGAACCAAGAGGGTTGGGCACGACGGATGTTTCTGAGATGCATTTTGGAAACCGTGGGTTTGCCAATGCATGATTGGGGTGAAGGCGACTATGGAAACCATAAAGTTTCCCAAAGCGGGGTGGTGGTAGCATCTGTGGGAATCAGCGGATTCGCCAATGAGTGATGTGATAATGTGTGTGTAACTGATATGTTACAATGACTGTGCTGGTGGGAACTAAGGGAGTTTGCCATCACGTGATTAGTAATGTGGTGTGACTGTACTAATTGATTGGCTAGTGTGCCAAGTACTTGCTTGGGAAGCAATGTACTAACCGATGGGCTAGTGAGCCGGGTACTTGCAGGTTAAGGCAAGGTACTAACTCAAAAGACAAGTGAGGGCTTGTAATGGCTGTGTGAGCCGACTGATGGCCTGGTGTGCCAAGTGCTAGCTATGTCATTGATCCCTTGTTATGAGAGTCTATATGGGACATGACTGGTATGCTGATTGCAAGATGACTGTTGAGTAACCTATTCTGGTTGCAAGAGGACTGTTGAGTAATCAAGAATTACGTGGGTTGGAACTGGAAGTTCAGCACCGGGTGACTGAATCGTGAGCTAGGAAACTGCGGGTTGCCAAAGCGATTGGATGTTAGCGTATGTTGAATCTGCGGATTAGCCAAAGAGTGACCGTGAGATTGTTCTTGGAAACTAGATGAGTTTGCCAAGACAGTATTGTCGGTAAGGATCAGTGTGTGATCCGAGGATCAAGGAACTTAAGCGAGTTTTGGAAACTTGAGTAAGGGATCAAGAGTGATTCATTAGTTGTGTGAATGAGGATCAGTGGATCTTGGTTAACTTAGGCTGGTGGTCAACAGTAGTTGAGGCAGGTATGAGACAAAACGCTTAGGAACTTGAGAGTTCGCTAAGGCAAGTGTATGGGCCAAGATGGACTGACCGTAAGCATGACCTATCACCATTGATGACTGAGCTTTTAGAGAAAGTTCAAAGCCAACGGATTATGCTAAGCATTATGATTAGAATGAAGTTGAGGTGGGGCAAGTGGAAATGCTTAGAAACTTGAGAAGTTGCTAAGATACGTATGCACACCGAGAGACTGCCCAGAGAATGGAAGGGTTTAGAATGAAGGGATACAAAAAGGGCTAAGTCTTGAGTTGACCAGTGTGGAAAGAGAAGTTTGTCTGATAAGAGTTTATTCGATCAGGAAGTGGTCGGACAAGAGCTCTGCGTGGTAAAGCTATGTAGGCTGTTCTGTGGAATAGTGCCCGGCCAGATGTGGCGTACATGAATTCTGATTAGTAGTGGTGATCTGGACCATGGCCGGGAAATGAGTTTAATATAGCTAAATTATGACTGGATAGAGTCCAAGGATGGGACTTCGATATGGTAACGACACTAGGTAGAAAGAGTGTTGTGTTACAATCTGGATAAGGGCATTAGCCGGGTAAAAACTTAGGTCGGATCGTGAGGTGTCACGAAGATCCGATGGGCAGTCTGAAAGGACGAAAAGAACTTTGGAGTTCACGTGAGAGCATGTGTGCTCGATTGTGTGGAACACCGTTTTGTTGAACCCAAGTGGGGGAGTGTAGTGTGACTGGCAGTGGTCAAGACTACTGAAAAGATAAAGTTTCTAAAGGTTAAGCTGAAAGAGGCAGAGGACCTTGCAGTGGTGGCCAGGCCGGTTTAGGTGTTATGCAGAAAGGAAAAGACTAAGCGGGGTAAGCTAGTCAGGATGTTCCAGGTCGTATGGTATTGCGATGGACAGGAACAGGTTTCAGGGGCAAAGGAGGCTAGGATGAATGCCGAGTATCTGATACAAGAGTTTTGACTCTCTTGGTCCATTACCCAATGTACTAGTCAGTTGTAGCATAACATAGGGTTTTATCAATCCAAATGGGTTTGCTGAAACCAATGGAGTTGTGAGTAAAAATTCTTAAGTCAAGCAAGCATAGAAGGCTTTTGTTGTCTAAGCAACCAATCTAACACCCTAAGATGATCAAGCAACAAAGAGAATAAAGAAAAAGGCAATTTAAACAAGATTAAGCAAGCAAAACAGAGCAAATTCAAAATATAACAAAAGAGAAAAGCAAATTCCTAGATGTGGTTATTGACTTTTGGGGGATTCAAGAACTAATTAAGGTTGTTTCAAACAGCACTGATCAAGCAAACAAGCTAGCAATGGTGATTCCTAGACATAGAGTTCACAAACAAGCAAGCTAGATCGAATGTCTTGTAAAATAGCCCTTTGCTAAACACCTTAACAAGAACTAACTCTCATTAGTGCTAAAACATTCAGCAAGCATTAATAAACAACTCTATTCAAGTCAAAATGCTCCTCAAACAGTCAATATCTTGAGCTAAGGCTAGCAAATCCTCTACCAAACAAGATCAGCATTTTATCAAACACTTGGTGGGCATAAGAGAAAGCCTAAATTCTAGATTAGTGTGATCAAGACAAATCTAGTTTAAGAACAGATCAATAGAGAGAAACCCATATAATGAAGCACTAAACAAACCTTAATCAAGCCCTAAATTCTCCTAATCTACCACATCTAGAAACCCTAAGCAAACTACTCACTAATAGCCATGTTTAACACCAAACCACAAGAGGAAAAGATGATAATCATGATTAAAAGACAGATTGGAGAAAGATTAAAGGCAAATACAAACTTATATTAAATAAAGAAAAAGATTTATCTTACAAACTCAAAGAAATTGCTTAAGAACAGTAAATTGACAAGACTCCTCGAAAATCCCAGAAATGGGCTATTTATAGGCAAAAGAAAGAAGCCCTAGAGTAATGGCAAAAGTGTAAAAAAAACAGGCTCTGACTGGGTTCCTATCGGTCAGTTGTATCGGTCTAGGCTTCATCGATATGAATCCTATCGGTCTGGAAGGTGACCGATATGGTGACCGAAATATACTCGGTGCATTTCTATCGATCACTTCCTGACCGATAGATTTGATCGATATGGCTTGTATCGGTCACTCCTTGACCGATAGCTTTGATCGATATGGCTTGTATCGGTCACTCCTTGACCGATAGCCTCCGTGCACAGACCGATAGGCTCTGCAGAGATCGTCTGCCTTGGTCCCTTTTGCTCCTTTTGGCCCAGCTAGCTTCCTGGATCATCCTCAAAGCTCCTCCAAGCTCCTTTTAGCTCTATAAGCACCTAAAAACATCCATAATGCAAGAAAAATACAAATTATATCCTAAATGCAACCTAAGTCTAAAAGGAGAAGAAAATGGGACAAAAACTAAGGAAAACATGCAAAAGAGAACCAAAACAAGTACTAAATGCAAGCCTAAATGGTGTAAATACAAGAGATATCAACACCCTCACACTTGCCTTTTGCTTGTCCTCAAGCAAATAAGGACAAATGGGAGAGTGAGGTTTGAAGGTGGGCATTCAGATCTAAAAATGCAAAGATAAAGAGATGGTATCAATGCTTAAGTGCCTAGTTGTAGGATGCAAACATAATCAGCTATACTTTAAAGAACCTAGCCATGCTCATCATGTTTCAAAATGACCTCAAATCTCAACTTAGGCAAATGCTTAAATCAACCAACTCTTTAACATTCATTTAAGCTCAGAACATGTATCATGCTTATGCAAATCAAGTGAAGACATTTGGTTCAAAGGGTAAGGTTATGAGATAAAAATGGTCTCATTCTAGCAAAAGGGTTTTCAAACACAAGGGATCACTCAATGAAAAAGATTCCATCTTAGGCAAAATGCTAAAAGTAAAAACACACTTATGCATGCAATTCAAAGCTCCTTTCTACCCAAAGATGAATCCTAAATACTTTTAAACTCAAAAGTGAACCCCTAAGTCTACCTTTTCCTAAACTCTACCCTTTATCCTTGTTCATGGCTGGGGAAACTTCTTCTTTTTGCTTGTGTGGCTGCTTCTTTTTGGTTGGGACTTGCTCTTCTTTGTTGCATTGGCACCTTCATCACCTTTGGTAGATTGCTCTTGGTCTGATTTTTCTTCTTTTGACATTTCTAAGCCTTTTTGCTGGCGCCTTTCTTCTTTACACTTAGAGCTTTTTCTTTCCTTTACTTAACCACAACTCTAGACTGTTTCCCCTTTTCTACCATTTCAAACCTTTTCCTTTTCTTTCAAAACATATACACATGAAGTTCAAACCACTTACACTACCCTTTTAACCCAAAACTCCTATCCTAGAATCAAGCTCAAGATGCAAGCTGATATCTACAAGAGAGCTTGTTATTGCCAGACTTATTCCTAACACTTTTTGCCAAGACAAAATCGAAAATGTAATGCAAAGGCCTTACAGCTCTCAAGATAGTGTTTAGGCTCAAAAGGAGGTTTTGGTTAAGGGTGTGGATTAACTGTCCCATAAGTATGAGGATCAGCTACTTGGATCAACAAGAGTGGTAGAAAGGAAAAAGATGATCCAAATATCTATATGGTAGCCAAGAATTCACTTTTCAATGCACAAGACATGATAATCTAAAGTCCAAATTGAAGTTCAAGTTGATAGAGTTTATTTTGAGAGAACAAAAGCTTTCAGTATGAGATGAGATGATCAAAATTAGCAACCCAAGCATGGTTCAGTCTTAACTTCTAGCTTTCTTATGATGCATCAAACAACTAATCACTTAAACACTGAAATCATCTCTAAACTCTAAGCACTTTACAAGGAAATTTTATCTTTATGCCCTATGCAAATGCAATGCAACCTATATGTCAACATTAGACTCAATCCTAAAGGAATGAAATGCAACTACATGCTTTCTTTTTGGTTTGCAAAAATGCAAAAAAATTTCAAATTTTTTCGATTTTTTTTTTTTGTTTTTCTATGCCTTATATGAATGCATGATATGCATGAGATTCAAGATGAAATAGAATGAAAAACTAAGAAAAAAAATACAAAGTCAAACCCCAAATCTCTCCCCCACACTTAAATTACACAGTCCCTTGTGTAATGAAAGCAATGAGAGAGAGAAGCAACAGAATATAATACAGAATTGAAAAAAAATGCAATGGTATAGACAATGAATAGGATGTGGTACCTTGCTTAATAATTGGAGTGGTGGGAGGATCCAGATGTCTGAGGAGACTTGCTAGCCCTCCTCTTGTTCCTCCTCTCATAAGTCTTTGAAGATAGCTCTGCTTGTAAAGAAGTACCTTGATGACCCCATTGCCACTTTCCTGAACTTCAGAGGGATTGGGGGTTGGCGCTTCACAAGCTGATGGTACATGGGTCCTTGGCTTATATGATGAAGCCCTTGGTTGTGCCCATGTCCCCCATTGATCACTAGGCTGTGCATGAAAGGAATTTCTTTCGTGGGGGTTCCAAACAGCTTCTTCCTCTTCAGTTGGCTCAGCTTGTGGCATATGCTCTTCTTGATGAGGAGTGTGCTCATGAGTATGGCTCTGATGGGAAGCTCCTGCTGATGTAGCCTTGTTCTTCTTGAACTTCCCTTTAACCATTTTCACCAACCTCTTAATGGCTTTGTCTTGCCATTTACACCATTTCTGGAGAGTGTTGATGTGTTTATGAGCAGACTTCATAGAGCTTTCTTGGCTTGGGCCTCCATAAGGTTTGAAGTGGAACTGCTTTGAACTGTAGCTCAACACTTCTTCTTCTTCAAGCTCATCATCTTCTTCTTGTGCTTCCCCTTGGTTTTCAGCACCAGCAGCAACATCTTCTTGGACCTCTTCTTCACCTTCTTCCCTTCTTTCTTCTTCAACCTCTTCTTCTTCTGCTTCCTCACTATCCTCTTCTCTTTCTCCAGGAACAGTACCGCCTTGATAGAGCTGATCATCACTTGGATCGAAACTGATGTTGCTCCTTGTGGTGAAGGAGGTAAGTCTTGGATTAGGGAGAAGGACTTTTGCTGGTGTTCTGAAGTCCTTGATGAAGTTGTAGACCAGCTTGCAAACAATGCTCCTTTCAAGGAAGTGGCTTCTCCGAAGATAGGCTAGATTAATCCATTGTGGCTCAAGAGCATCATCTGCATGTCCCTCAAGGTTTACTCCACTAGCCATAAGAACAGCTTTCACAACTCCCCCAATGTGGATATGTGGGCTTTTCTCCTTTTTCACCTTACTCAGAACCCAGCTCTTATAGGAATAGAGCTGCTCCATCAACATAGACACATAACGTGGATATCTTTTCGGCGCCTGGAGAGGTCTCCCATCTTTGCTGGTACCCACAAGATCATACACCCCTTGGTATATCAGGTCTATCTCCTTTCCTGTGAGATATGTTGTCTCCTTCCTTGCAAAGAGTGTGTTTGCAAGTGACTTGTGAGCATATCTCACAGCAGGATGCCTCAGGTGCTGATTCCTTATTGTTCCAGCAATGTATTGCCCAGTCCCAATAGCGCCCCACAGCATGGCGTGCTGCTTCATGGAAATGTTGAACCTGCTCCGCTTGTTGGTGTAGGACCTTAGATCAAGAGCTTTAGCGATAGCCAGGAAGGTTAGGGTGAACCTCTGCTTGCCAATCCTGAAATAGAACCACCCATCTCCATTAGAGAGCTCACTGTCTTCATACCAGACCACTTTGAAAGTGGAGAGAAACTGGTAAGTGATTTGTTGGTAGGATGGGAGCGGTTTTGTCAAGAGGTCTTCAAGTTCCATGTTCTCAAACACTGCCTTGCAGTCCATGTAGATCCCAAGTGCCTTCATTGTACTAGCACAAGGGTACCTTGTTGGCTTGAAAGTGCACTGGTTGAAAGCCTCCATGATTTCCCTAGCACTTGGCTCATGGTATGGGACTTCTTCCTCCACAGTTTTGTCCTTCTTTTTCTGCTTGGCGCCTTTATCTCCAACTGGTCTCTTTTCAGCAGCTTTGGATGAGTGCTCAGCAGCAGCGCCCTTTCCTTTATCTCTTCTGGCTCTTGGTTAAGTGGGTGTTTCCTCCTGTGGTGCCTTTCCCTTGCTCCCCGCAGCTGTTTTTGTCTTCCCCATGGGACCTTCAAAAACAAAGCTTGAAGATAGGGTGAGTAAAAAAACAAAAGCTGAAAAACCAAATAACTGAAAGCTTTAAAAAGAAAACTCTCTAGGCTAAGATAAGCTTAACAAGTCTTAACAACAAGATTAAACTTCCAAAAAAGTAAGAGGAATTTAAAAGCTAACAGTTTAGACAAGTTAGAGTTCATAAAAATAAAACAGTTATGCATGTGTATCTAGCAAGGTGGTTCTTAAGCAAAAAAGATGATGATCATGCAAGGGGATTGTAAACAAGCAAGTAATGAGATTTGTGAACAGAAAACAAAGCATAAACATCTAACTTGCTAACTTTAAAGAAATCCACAATGCAAGACCAAATCACAACAGTTAAAACTAATCAAAACTTGCTCTTAAAACCATAGATTAAGCAATTATAAACACATGCATTGATTAAGAGCAAAGAATGAATAGTTGAGGAAGCAAACCTTAATGAAGCTTCTAAGCACTTAGAGAAGGCAAATAAAAGAGAGAAAGAGCTAAGACTTTCATGCTATAAGTGAGAGAAGTAGTGACCTGAAGTGTAAAGAGAAGAGGAGAAGATTGTTGGTTTAAATAGAGTGGAAAAGGAAAAACCAAAAGAATCAAAAGTTGGTGAGGGAACCAAAGGAATCTAAAGAGTGGGGGGACAAGAACAAAAGTGCTCAGGAGCTCTGCAAGTGGCAGGAAGGATCCCAAGTTTGAATTTAAACCTTCTTGGCTCCAAACCAAAGGAGGGAAATTTTTTTGAAAAATGAAGCACTTACCTCACGGGGCTATCGGTCATAATGTGACCGATAGGAATGAGCGAAAGGGGCGTATCGATCACAAGTGATCGATAGCAATGACCAATACCTTCTTGAGAATCCTATCGGTCTCCATCTGATCAATACACTTGACCAAAATATATCTGCTGGATTTCTATCGGTCAGTGTTTGATCGATATGAATGACCGATAGGACACTCACTTGCAAACTCCCTTCCCTATCGATCACAAGTGATCGATAGATTGACTGGTACAATCTGGCTCTACTGCTATCGATCAAAAATGACCGATAGAAATGACCGATACGGTCTGTATCGGTCTTGTCTTTGACCGATACAGTTGATCGATAGCAGCCAGAATGCACCTGTTCTTTGTCCCTTAGAGACTTTCTCAACCCCCAATTCGAACTCCTCTATACACATTAACTAAGCATAAAAATAAACTAGAAAGCATAATATATACAAAAGGATACCATGGGACTACCTCCCAAGTGTGCTTGTTTAAAGTCACTAAGCTTGATTTTGCTTACTTGAAGGCTAGTGAGCAGAGGTTGATGGAGCTGGTGCTCCTACCTCTTTCTTCTTGTAAACCCATGTTCCCACTGATAGTAGTTTCTTTTTGTCACGAGCTGACATCTTATGCCTCTTCTTTTTGACACTTGGTGTGATTGAAGGTTTCACTTCTTTGGTGGTTAAGCTCTAACTTTCCTTCAAACCCTCTTCATGCTTCAACTCAGCATCCAGTTTCTGTCCTGGCTTAACAGGAAAAGCATCACTCATCAACATGCTCATAGTGAGATTCATAACATTCTCCACATGATCTGGAAGCTTCCATTGTTCATTCTCTTGCTTAGTTGCCCCACAGAAAACCATGGAAGGAGAGTCAATCTTGTAGACTTTGAACTCGTCAACATTCATTAGAATCACTGAACCTCGCTTGAAGTCTAACTGAGCTCCTGCTGTTGCCAAGAATGGTGTGCCTAGAAGAAGTGGCAGCTCTCTGGAATATGTTTTCTCCATGACTACAAAATCTGTTGGCACTAAGCATTCTCCAATCTTCAAAGGGTAATCTTTCACCATGCCCAAAGTTCTTGTGGAGGTGTTGTCCATAAAAGTGATAGAGGCCCTGCATGGCTGTAATTTCTTGATTCCCAGAGTTTGGCTTAGGTGGAGAGACATGACATTCACAGGTTATCCTGAATCACATAAGGCCTTAACATTGTCAAGCATCTCTAGCTCACAAGTGATGAGGAACTTTCCTGGGTTGGGGAGTTTTGGCAATGACTTCATCACCTTGCTTCTTTTCATATGAGCCCCCACATTCTCTAGGATTGGTTCCACTACTTCTAGCTTGTCGAAAAATTCTTTCAGGAAACTTCTTTCACTTCTAGCAAAGTGGTTCCTTATGGGAGCTTTATTCCAGCATCTTGTATGTCTTGCCTGAACTTTGTGTAGACTTCCATCCTAGCTTTTGTGAAATGCATTGTGGGGTAAGAAACTGGTGGTTTGTAATCTTGAACTGCAGGTCATTTACCCTTCTCATTACTGCTTGAAAAGTTTCCCACTTGGTGATGATATAGCTCCTTGGAGTCTTGATGATTGTTGTTAGACAAGAACATCAAAGCATGGTGTGTTTCTAGTAGTTCTTCATCAGCATCTATGTGCTTTGGTGTGGTGTCTTATCTGGAGCAGCAAGGGCTTTCTCAGCCTCCTCTTTCTGAGCAGCTTCATGTTCTGCTTTTTCTTGTTCTTCTTCTCTGTTCAAGCTTTCATCAAGTCTATGGAGGAACTTCTCTACAACTTGCTGAGCTTCTTGATCATCAATGTTGCTACTTCTGACTTCCCCTCCAAACTCAACCCTTAGCCTGTCCATATGTAACAGCATTTCTTGGATCATGATGCCAAGCTCTTCCAATGAGGCATCTTCATTAGTGAATTCCTCTTCCTCTTCAGTGAGTAAGTGACAGAATTCCTGAGGATTGTGTGCAGATTGTCCAGGAAGAGTGTCTTGAAGTCGTGGTGTTGGTGCAGCTTCTTGGCTGTTCTCCAAGAGTTGTATCCTTGAATCTAAGTCATCAAACTTTGCATGGAGATCATCATGAACATAATCGATCATGTTGTACAGCTCAGCAAATCTCTTGTTCATCTCCAGAGTTCCAATGGTTTGAAGATTGATGCTTTCAATGATCATGCTCTTGATGTCAGCTGTTCTAGATGCAGAAACATATAATTGGTCTTGAGGGTGGGAAAGAGTGTTTGCATACTGTGGGTGGGGAGTGTAGCTGTCTTCAAAGTAGTGCATAGGTAGAGGCTTTTGGAAGAAGTTGTTGTAAGTAGTGTTTTCAAAGTACAACATCTTTGCTGTTTGTGGATCCTCTCCTGAAATGAAAACACTTGGAAAGGAGTGGGTAACCAAATAAAACTAAAAGCTTGATCTTCAAAATTCTACAAACTCTAATGATTCAAACAGAAAACCCAAATGGCAACGGCGCCAAATTGATACAAGAGTTTTGGCTCTCTTGGTCAATTGCCCAATGTGCTAGACAGTTGTAGCATAGCATAGGATTTTATCAATCCAAATGGGTCTGTTGAAAACAATGGAGTTGTGAGTAAAACTCATTAAGTCAAGCAAGAATATAAGGCTTTTGTTGCCTAAGCAACCAATCTAACACCCTAAGATGATCAAGCAACAAAGATAATAAAGAAAAAGGCAGTTTAAACAAGATTAAGCAAGCAAAACAGAGCAAATTCAAAATATAACAAAAGAGAAAGCAAGTTCCTTTATGTGGTTATTGACTTTGGGGAAGTCAAGAACTAATTAAAGTTGTTTCAAACAGCATTGATCAAGCAAACAAGCTAGCAATAGTGATTCCTAGACATAGAGTTCGCAAACAAGCAAGCTAAATAGCCCTTTGCTAAATACCTTAACATGAACTAACTCTCATTAGTGCTAAAACATTCAGCAAGCATTAATAAACAACTCTACTCAATTCAAAATTCTCCTCAAACAGTCAATATCTTGAGCTAAGGCCAGCAAATCCTCTATCAAACAAGATCAGCATTTCATCAAATACTTTGTGGGCATAAGAGAAAGCATAAATTCTAGATAAGTGTGATCAAGACAAATCTAGTTTAAGAACAGATCAATAGAGAGGAACCCATATAATGAAGCACTAAACAAACCTTAAATAAGCCCTAAATTCCCCTAATCTACCACATCTAGAAACCCTAAGCAAACTACTCACTAATAGCCATGTTTAACACCAAATCACAAGAAGAAAAGATGCTAATCATGATTAAAAGAGAGATTGAAGAAAGATTAAAGGCAAATACAAACTTATTTTAAATAAAGCAAAAGATTTGTCTTACAAACTCAAAGAAATTGCTTAAGAACAGTAAATTGACAAGACTCCTCGAAAATCCCAGAAAATGGGCTATTTATAGGCAAAAGAAGGAAGCCCTAGAGTAATGAATAAAACAGGCTCTGAATGGGTTCCTATCGATCAGTTGTATCGGTCTAGGCTTGATCGATATGAATCCTATCGGTCTGGAAGGTGACCGATATGGTGACCGAAATATACTCGGTGCATTTCTATCGGTCACTTCCTGACCTATAGCTTTGATCGATATGGCATGTATCAGTCACTCCTTGACCGATAGCTTTGATCGATATGGCTTGTATTGGTCATTCCTTGATCGATAGCCTCTGTGCACAGACCGATAGGCTATGCAGAGATCGTCTGCCTTGGTCTCTTTTGCTCCTTTTGGCCCAGCTAGCTTCCTTGGTCATCCTCAAAGCTCCTCTAAGCTCCTTTTAGCTCCATAAGCACCTAAAAACATCCATAATGCAAGAAAAATTCAAACTATATCCTAAATGCAACCTAAGTCTAAAAGGAGAAGAAAATAGGACAAAAACTAAGGAAAACATGCAAAAGAGAACCAAAACATGTACTAAATGCAAGCCTAAATGGTGTAAATACAAGAGATATCAATATCCTAAATGGTTTGACAAGTTGCAAACGGACGAGTTGGATTCGAAGACGAATCCAAAACGGGTGGGGGAGAGTTGTAGCATCCGTATCCGAGAAAATTCGGAATGATCGAGCCGGACAGGGCATTATCCGAGGAATGATCGAGCCAAGGACGGATATTGGCTGGGAACTGGGAGGTTCAGACTATGATCGGGTGATGACTTGGAAATAGTCGGATGGATGGCTGGAATAGTCGAGCCGGATGGACCATATCCGAGAGAAAATGGTTCAGTCAGTGAGTAAATAGGATTAATCCGAGTGCGAGTGGGGTTAGTCCGAGTGACAGTGGACTGTGTCCAAGGGAAAATGGAAAATTACCCGAGGAAGTGAGAATATCCGGGTGAAAAATGGAAAGTGGCCAGACATAAGGGAAATAATTTGGATAAGGGCGGTTATCCGAGAGAGAAAAGGAAAGTGATCGAGAGAAAAGGGCTAGGCCTGTGGGCCTTTGAGTTTGGTCGAAGAAAACTAAAGTTTCCCAATGGGAAAAGGATTTCTCGCTATGATAGTCGAGCGGTTAAGGTGATAACCGGGGAGAAATAAAAGATGATCAGGAGAAATCCTACTCTTACTGGGAGAAGTCGGTTTAGGCCAAGTTAGTTAGGGTTTCGAGTATAAAAAGAGTCCTGGAGGGATTTTTGGAAGGGAGCCTGATGAAGATATCCAAGAAGAACCTGACTTAACCGAACCACAAGTGATTAAAGTACCAACCGGAGCCATTACAAGAAAAAGAGCAAGAGTGTTACAACACAAGTATAATCAAGCCATCATGTTAGCGGCCTATCAAGCTGATGATCAAGAACTTCAAAAACATGTTAAAGCTAGCCACAGCCCACTCGGAGTTAAAGAAGTTCAAGAAGCATGGCCCTTATTCTACAAAGCAAACGACTACAATCTCTTTGTTGTTTCAAGCAAAGCCCAAGACCCACAAGAGATTCATCAATACGGTCAAAGAGATTAAAGAGGCAAGTCATTCAAGACATAAACCATGCCAATAAACAAGGTAAGTGTTTATTATTATTTTCATCACATTTTAACTAATGATTTCGCCCTCTTTTGCAGTTTAATTAGTCATTAATTTATATTAGTATTCAATGTAATTTTCTTATGCATTTATGTATTTTTATTTTCTTTCTTTTATTGCTTTTTGGCTGAAAAGCCAGTTTATAAGGTTCCATATGCAGCTTGTAATCTTTTTAACTTTGATTATCAATAAAATATCGAATTTCTTCAAGAATTGTTCTTGAGTTTCGCTCTTTGTTTTGTGAGACCAATACCTCCAAAATATCAAGTGTTTTCGTGTTGTATCAAGAGAATTGTCATAACCCTTGTGGTACACTTCATTCCACCTCCGGTTCAATACCATCCATCCCATACTCGATCCACCGGTCAGACTGTCTGAGTATCTCGACAGTACAACCATATCTCGTCCCGCCCGTTCACCCGACCCATTCAGTCACTCGCACTGCCAATACACGTGGTATTATCCGTCCCGTCCCACGTTTGAGTAGCTGTCCGTTCGTTCCATACCACCATCCCACGTTATTGTATCCTGAGTATCTCGGTTGCAAGGCATCCTGTACCATCCGTTCCACCCCTTCCTAGACTGATCGAACCATTCTCGTACCGAGGGGTATATTAAGCCGGATCTCCCTCCGAGCTTGTATCATTTTTGGTATCAGAGCTGAAGTTCCTTCAGCACCAGGTTGCATCTATCCATTTTATCTTTTTATTGCATTTCATATTTGTGTTCTTCATATAATTTCAAAAAAAAAAATACATACATAACATCCTATCATTTGTTTCATTTCATAATCATATTGCCATTATATCTAGTTTTCATTTCGTTAAAAAAAAACCAATAATCATTCGCTCAATACTGGTTATTGTTATCAATCACGAAAAGTCAAAAAAAAATTATTAGTCTAAGTCGTTCATTTGCATTCATTTTAGTTTTCATGTATAGACCTGTATCACAAATCAATCATTTGCGTATTAATTCGTAGTTTTGCATTATCATATTATCATCTTTGGACCATGTTGTATTAAATCAAAAAAAAACTTTAATCAAATTCTATTTTTGGTTTAAAGTACTTGAATCAAAACGACATGGGAGAAGAAGCTAGCAATGCAAATGATACAGTCAGCCAAATGATGAATATGATGAGGGAAGAGTTTCAAGCCTTTAGACAAGAAGTGGGAGAACGGCTCACCCGAGTGGAGCAAACCCCACGAGCCCCCTTACGACCGGTGAGGAACGTTGGAGGACTTGGCAACACCAACATTCATGGCAATCCTCAAAGGCACAACGGTATTCACATCAATGAGCCAGTAAATGGAGGACAAGGGCGTGACGATGATTCTCTTGAAGAAGACGATGACCCGCCTCCTAGAACAAACCGTGTACGCTGGAGACGAGTTCAAAGAGAGGAGTATGAGGAAGACAAGCCATACGACCCTCACCCGAGACAAAACCAAGGGAATATCAAACTAATCGCGCCAAACTTTGCCAGTAAAGTTGATCTCGAGGCTTATCTCGAATGGGAGAAGAGAATGGACCACATTTTTGACTACTACAATCATCCCGGTCATAAGAGGAAAGCACTAGCCGTAGCTCAACTCATGGCAATGCTCTCATCTGGTGGGACAGAATAGAAGCGGATAGAAGGAGGAACCGCCAACGGTCCATTGATTCATGGGTGGACATGAAAGACCTTATGCGACAAAGGTATATCCCTCCTCATTTCCATAGAGACCGCAAGTTTCGTTCTCTTAAACAGGGAACTAGGTCAGTGGAGGAGTACTACGAGGAATTTGAGCGTCTAAGGAACCGCTTGGACCTGCATGATGACGAAGAAGCATTGATGGCTCAGTTTTTAGATGGTTTACAAGAGAGGATCAGCCGTAAAGTGGAGAGACAAGTGTACCGGGATATCAAAGATCTTCCACTTATCTATACAAGCCGAGCAGCATATCAAACGTAAGACGAGCAGCACCAGAATCAAACCTCAAAGCACTTGGAATCCCAACGTCAACAAACCGATGGATGAAGGCAAAGGCATTGAGATAGACTCGCAGTACAAAGGAAAAGCTCTAGACAATGTCAAAGACAACCGAATAGAGCCAAGTAAGCCTATAAACCTTCAACGTTCTAGAGACATAACATGTTTTAAGTGCAGAGGTAGAGGGCATATGGCAAGAGAATGCCCCAATCAAAGAGTCATGCTCTTAACCGAAACCGGGGACTATGAGTCTCATGACGAAGCTGACATTGAGACGAATGACGATTTTGGTGATATTGAATATCCTGACTCCAGAGAACTACTAGTGATGAGACGAGTACTGAGCACCATGGTAGAGCCAACCGAGATCATACAAAGAGAGAACATATTCCATACCCGTTGCACCATTAAAGGCAAGGTATGTAATCTTATTATTGATGGTGGGTCTTGCACCAATGTAGCAAGTGCTTATATGGTTGATAAGCTTGGCCTTGAGAGAACTAAACACACATGGCCCTATAGGCTAAGGTGGCTCGATGATAAGGTAGAGCTTAAAGTTAGTGATCAAGTTGTTATACCGTTCAGTGTTGGTAGATATAATGATCAAGTAACTTGTGATGTAGTTCCTATGCAAGCGGGTCATTTGTTGCTAGATAGACCATGGCAGTTTGATAATGAAACTAAACATGATGGTAGAACTAATATGTATACTTTTATGCATGATACAAGAAAAGTCAGTTTAGCACCTCTCACGCCCTCTCAAGTTCATGATTTGCAAATGAAAATGGTTAAGGAGAGAAATTGTTGCCAAACCAAATTTTCTTGTTCAATCTAGTCATGTTAGAAAGGCTTATGCATCAAAACACACAATGTTACTTGTGATCTTTAAGGAAGTTTTGAGTGCAGGTTATAGCTTAGAGGAACTACCAACTGAAGTCAATAACGTGCTAGACAAGTTTAAAGACGTCTTTCCAGGGGATATGCCAGAAGGATTACCCCTTTTGAGAGGCATTGAGCACCAAATTGACTTCATACCAGGAGCAGCGATACCCAACAAGCCCGCCTATAGAATGAGTCCTGAAGAATCTAAGGAGTTGGAGAAACAAGTCAAGGAGTTACTTGACAAACGCTACGTAAGAGAGAGCCTTAGCCCGTGTGCTGTACCGGTCTTATTGGTGCCTAAGAAGGATGGTTCTTGGCGTATGTGTGTGGATTGCCGAGCCATAAACAATATCACAATCAAATACCGCCACCCCATACCAAGGTTAGATGATATGCTTGATGAATTAAGTGGAGCCAACTTGTTTTCTATTTGAAGAGCGGATATCATCAAGTGAGAATGAAAAAAGGCGACGAATGGAAGACAGCCTTTAAAACTAAGCAAGGGCTTTATGAATGGATGGTCATGCTCTTTGGCTTAACCAATGCTCCTAGCACCTTCATGCGATTAATGAACCAGGTTCTTCAAGCTTATATAAGTATTTGTGGTTGTATATTTTGATGACATCTTAATATATAGCAAGTGTTTAGATGATCATGTATCACATCTTGAGCTTGTATTAAAGACACTTCGCTAAAAAGGACTTTATACAAACTTAAAGAAGTGTGCATTTTGTACTAATAAGCTAGTTTTCCTAGGTTTTGTTGTAAGCTCGCAGGGTTTACAGGTTGATGATGAGAAGATAAAAGCCATTAAGGAATGGCCCACGCCAACGAGTATTAGCCAAGTGAGAAGTTTCCACGGCTTAGCTAGCTTCTACCGCCGGTTCGTGAAGGATTTTAGCAGTGTAGCAGCTCCCTTCACAGCTGTAATCAAGAAGAACATAGAGTTTGTATGAGGAGAAGCTCAACAAAAAGCTTTTGAAGACCTTAAGGAGAAACTCACCAATGCGCTAGTCTTAACCCTACCTGATTTTGTGAAGACGTTTGAAGTGGAGTGTGATGCATCAGGAGTTGGCATTGGAGCAGTACTAACTCAAGGAGGCAAGCCAATAGCCGTTTTCAGCGAGAAGCTAGGAGGAGCCATGCTAAACTACCCTACATATGACCGAGAGCTATACGCTCTAGTAAAGGCGCTAAAGACATGGCAACATTATTTGATGTCAAGGGAGTTTGTAGTGCATACGGATCATGAGACTTTGAAGCACCTCCGAGGACAGACTCATCTGAAGAAGAGACATGCTCGTTGGATGGAGTATATAGAGACTTTTCCTTACATTATCAAGTATAAGAAGGGAAAGGAGAACATAGTGGCTGACGCTCTTTCTAGAAGACATGTTTTGTTATCCACCATGGAGGCGAAAGTAATGGGATTTGAATACATCAAGGAGCTATATCATGAGGACGATGATCTAAAAGATAGCTACAACGGTTGCAACAATGGAGGATGATACAAGCACCGGATGAGAATGGAAATGGGACGAGGGCTTGACCGGACAGCCGAGGAAATCAGGCTAAAAGGTCAAGGTTAGGGACAGGACGGGGACGTAATGCTCAGTACGATATGTGATGTGAGGACGATACGGGTGGTATGGTACGAGTGGGAAGGCTGGTACGATGCGTGATGGCACGGTCGTAACGCAGGACGATGGTGTCGTAATGCGGGACGAGGGTGGTACGATGGTGTGACGGTGGAACGGTACGATGGTATTGGATGACGTGACGATGAATTTTGGTCGAGAGGTCGAGGAACTCAGACGATCTGACCGGGGGATAAACTGACCAAATGGGATCGTCGGATGGATCGAAGTGTACCACAAAGGCTATGAAAGGGCCTTTGATACAACACGATTTCTCTTTAGTTTTGGAGGTACTGGTCTCAACAAAAGTAAAAAAAAAGAACACAAATTTTGTATATAAACTTTGTGAAGAAAATTCAGTTCTTTATTGATATCCAAAGTTGAAATACATGGCTGTGAGAGGGGACCTTATAAAGTGGTCCGAACAGCTATGCCCTTCTAGGGGACTTGAAGCAAAATTACACTCATTGAAAAGCAACAATATTCGAATAAAAAATGCAAGATTATTGGCTAACAATGCCTTAGCTAATTAAAAGAAAATTAAATCAAAGGCTGGCTAAAATCAATCATGAGGAGAAAAAAACATAAAAAAAGTTAGTCAAAGGAATAATATGAATTAACAATAACAAAGACTTACCTTCTTTGGTTTGGGCGTGCATAAGTGTGGCGTATTTATCCTTTGACCATGATCTTGAGCTTTAAGTGTTGTCCCCAAGTGTAGCAATAACAAATAAATTGGTGTGGGCTTTGTTTGATAATAAGGGCCAGCTTACTTGTGCTTTTGTTGGGTTAATCTCTTCTATGACGTCCAATGCATCATCCCATGTAGGTTTAGCTTTTGAACTTGGGCTTTCCTCCTTAGAATCAGTCATGGTTCGTAAAATAGCTTGGTTGTACTTGTCTTGAAGTGCATGACCCCTTGTCTTGTTATCACGCCTTTGTTTGGAACCGGTATGTCCACTTCTTGCATTTATGGTTCGGTTAAGTCAGGTTCGGTTGAGATGTCCTCATCATTCCCACCCTCTTGAATAGATTTTGACCCCATAATGTTTTCATCTGCAATGAAAGGAGCTAAATCAGTGACATTGAAAGTAGAGGATACGTTTAACACACCTGGTAACTCAAGACGGTAGGCGTTGTTGTTGATTCTTTCTAAGACTTTGAATGGGTCATCTCCTCTCGGTTTAAGCTTCGAACTTCTTTGGTCGGGGAATCTTTCTTTCCTCATGTGTAGCCAAACCCATTCTCCTGGTTGAAACACAATCTCTTTTCTTCCTTTGTTGGCTTGTTTAGTATACTGCTCCGTTCTCTTCTCTAGATTCTCTCGAGCCTTTTGATGTAGCTTCTTGATGAACTTAGCTTTCTCTTCGCCAAATAAACTGACCGCTTCTGCTGGAGGTAATGGGGTTAGATCAAGAGGAGTGGTAGGATTGAGGCTGTATACGTTCTCGAATGGTGAAATCTTGGTGGCTGAATGTTGAGCTCTGTTGTAGGCGAATTCAATGAAGGGGATACACTCTAGCCAGTTCTTCATATGCTTTACAATGGTCGCCCTTAACAAAGCTGAAAGAGTGCGGTTCACAACCTCCGTTTGGCCATCCGTTTGTGGGTGACAAGTGGTAGAGAAAAGGAGTTTAGTCCCAAACTTCTTCCACAAGGTTCTCCAGAAGTGACTCAAGAATTCGTTGTCTCGGTCTGAAACTATGGTTCTTGGAACTCCATGTAGCTGCACTACTTCTTTGAAGAATAGATTCGCCGTTTGTGTTGCATCGTTCACCTTAGCACAAGGGATAAAGTGCGCCATTTTGGAGAATCTATCCACCACTACGAATATAGAGTCTTTGTGGTTGATCTTGGGTAATCCTAGCACGAAGTCCATTGAGATATCGACCCATGGTGCTGTTGGAATGGGTAGCGGTAAGTATAAGCTGTGAGGTTGAACTCTGGACTTGGCTTTCTTACAAACAACACATCTTGAACAATGAGCTTCAACCATCTTCTTCAAGTGTGGCCAATAAAAGTGCTCTTTGACCACGGCTAAGGTTTTATCGACTCCAAAATGCCCCATTAGCCCTCCTCTGTGGGCTTCACGCACAATAAGCTCTCGTAATGAGCATTGAGGAATACACAGCCGCCTTTCTCTAAACAAAAACCCCTCAACTATGTAGAATTTGCCAAACGCTCATTTGTTGCACTCGCCATATATCTCTATAAGATCTTTGTCTTCATGGTAAAGCTCTTTGATAAACTCAAACCCCATGACTTTGCTCTCCATTGTTGATATTAAAGTGTATCTCCGTGATAAAGCATCTGTTACAATGTTGTCTTTGCCCCTCTTGTACTTGATAATGTACGGGAAGATCTCTATGAACTCCATCCAACGAGCATGTCTTCTCTTAAGGTGAGTTTGTCCTCTAAGATGCTTCAGCATCTCGTGATCAGTGTGGACCACGAACTCTCTTGAAATCAGGTAGTGTTGCCAAGTCTCCAAAGCTCTCACAAGAGCGTATAACTCCTTGTCATAAGTAGCATAGTTGAGTGTAGCTCCTCCTAGCTTCTCGCTGAAAAATGCTACTGGCTTCTTTTCTTGAGTCAGCACTGCTCCTATGCCTATCCCCAAGGCATCACACTCCACTTCAAATGTTTTGTTGAAATCAGGTAAGATTAGTACGGGGGCGTTGGTTAGTCGGTCTTTTAAAGTGTCAAAGGCTTGTTGATGTGCTTCTCCCCATGTAAAACCAACACTCTTCTTAACTACTGCCGTGAGAGGAGCTGATATACTGCTGAAGTCTTTAACAAACCTCCTGTAGAAACTAGCCAAACCGTGGAAGCTTCTCACTTGACTAACGTTTGTTGGTGCGGGCCATTCCTAAATAGCTTTAACTTTCTCTTTATCAACCTGTAATCCCTGCAAGCTTACAATAAAACCTAGGAAAACTAATTGATTAGTGCAGAATGAACACTTCTTTAAGTTTGCATAAAGCCCCTTTTGTCTAAGAGTCTTTAAAACAAGCTCAAGATGTGTCATATGTTCAGATAAGCTTTTTCTGTAAATTAAAATATCATCAAAGTATACAACAACAAACTTACTGATATATGCTCTAAGCACTTGATTCATGAGGCGCATGAAAGTACTAGGAGCATTGGTGAGTCCAAATGGCATTAACATCCATTCGTATAGCCCTTGTTTGGTTTTGAAGGCTTTCTTCCATTCATCTCCTTCTTTCATCCTCACTTGGTGGTATCCGCTCTTTAAATCTATTTTAGAGAACAAAACAGATCCACTAAGCTCGTTAAGCATATCATCTAACCTTGGTATGGGATGGCGGTATTTGATGGTAATGTTGTTGATGGCTCTACAATCAACACACATCCGCCAAGAACCATCCTTCTTTGGTATGAGTAAGACTGGTACAGCACAGGGACTAAGGCTTTCCCTCACGTAGCCCTTGTCTAGTAGTTCTTGGACTTGCTTCTCAAGCTCTTTAGACTCTTACGGGCTCATACGGTAAGCGGGCTTGTTGGGTAAAGCAGCACCGGGAACGAAGTCTATCTGGTGTTCAATCCCTCTTAAAGGTGGCAACCCTTCAGGCATCTCTTCTGGAAACACATCTTTAAAGGTGTCAAGTAGCTTAAAGATCTCAGGTCGTAACTCGGATGCTCCATAACCTGCGCTCAAAGCCTCCTTAAAGATCATTAGTAGCATTGTGTGTTTAGAAGCTATAGCCTTTCTAACATGGCTAGGCTGAATAAGAAAATTAGACTTAGAACTAATTTCTTTTTCTTTAGCCATTTGCACTTGTAAATCATGCACTTGAGAGGTGATAAAGGTGCTAAACTAATCTTTCTTTTATCATGCATGAATGTGTAAAAATTAGTTCTACCATCATGCTTAGTTTCTTTATCAAATTGCCAAGGCCTACCTAACAATATATGGCCGACTCGCATAGGAACTATATCGCAAACAACATTATCTTGATATTTTCCTATACTGAATGGAATAACAACTTGCTTATTGATTTTTAATTCAACCTTTTCATCGAGCCACTGTAGCCTATAGGGCCATGGGTGTTTAGTTCTCTCAAGGTGAAGTTTATCAACCATATGAGTGCTTGCCACGTTAGTGCAAGACCCACCATCAATGATTAGGTTACATACCTTGCCTTGTACGGTACAGCATGTGTGGAATATGTTTTTCCTTTGCATAAGTTTGGCTGGCTCCACCATGGTGCTAAGTATACGCCGTGTAACGAGGAGCTCTCCTGAGTCAGGGTACTCAATATCTCCAAACTCATCAAGAGGTTCACCCTCTGCTTCGTCTTGAGATTCTTACTCACCGGTTTTAGTTAAGAGCATGACACGCTGATTTGGCCATTCTCTCGCCATATGCCCCCTGCCTCTACACTTAAAACATGTTATATCCCTTGAACGTTGAGGGTTAGTAGGCTTACCTGCTTCGGGGCGGTTGTATTTGGTGGTTTCTAAGCTTTTCCCTTTGTACCGCGAGTCTACCTCAATCCCCTTTCCTTTGTCTAATTGTTTGTTGGTGTTGGGGTTCCATGGCGTTTGAGGTTTGCTCCGAATGGTACTGGTCTTTCGCTTGATGTGTTGCTCCGCTTGTATAGCTAGGTGGAAGAGGTCTTTGAAATCTTGGTAGACTTGTCTTTCTACTTTACCGCTGATTCTCTCTTGCAGTCCATCTATGAGTTGTGCCATCAAAGCTTCTTCATCATCATGAAGCTCCAAGCGATTCCTCAAGCGCTCAAACTCTTCATAATACTCTTCTACTGACCTAGTTCCTGTTTAAGAGCATGAAACTTGCGCTGTAAGTCTCTATTGAAATGGGGAGGAATGTACCTTTGGCGCATGAGGTCTTTCATGTCTAGCCATGAGTCAATGGCTCTTTGGCGGTTTCGCCTTCGGTTAGCTACGGTTCTATCCCACCAGATGAGGGCATTGTCCGTAAGTTGAGCAACGGCTAAGGCTATTCTTTTGTGGTTGGGGTGATCATAATAATCAAAGAGGTGGTCCATCCTCTTTTCCCACTCAAGATAAGCCTTCGGGTCCACCTATCCGGCAAAGCTTGGTGCGGTAAGCTCTATGTTGTTATGACTTGGTCTTTGGTTAGGTTAGTATTCTTCCTCTGCTTCATCGCCATAGTCATCTCTTGGTGTTCGCCGTCTTCGTCCACGGTTGTACCGGGGAGGTGGCTCTTTTTCTTCATCTTGAGAATCACCATTATGTCACGGGTCTCCATCAACGAGCTCATTAATGTGGATGCCATTGCACCTTGGATTAGCTCCGTTTGGTGGTGTAGCTCTAGGGAAGTTGTTGGTACCGAGAGCTCCAACGTTTCTAACTGGCTGCAAGGTAGCACGCGGGGCTTGCTCCACACGGGTAAGACGTTCCCCAATCTCTTGCGTAAAGGCTTGGAATTCTTCTCTCATCATGTTCATCATAAGGGTGGTAGGGTCTTGAGCGTTACTGGACTTTTCTCCCATCTTTTCCTTAGATTAACAAAACAAGAAAATTATGTTAAGTATGGTCGTTTAATTCAAGGGCTAAAGTTAATGGGAAATAATGATGATTGAATCTAAAACAATTATGGAAAACTTGTTTTGAACAAATAACTCGGATGAATAGAGCATAAAAATGGAAAACTAAGACTGAATTAAATGGAAAACTTGATTTTTTTTTCTTTTTTTTTGTAAACTAGATGCAATTACAAAATAAAAGACAATCTTTTCAGAATGATAGTGATTAAGCACAAATGGTTCGGATGCAATGAGATGAGCAAGGATAATATTTCTTTTTTTTTAAAATGATTATGCAGCAATAGATGGATGATTATAATTTTTTTTTTTTAATGACAAATGTAACGAAAAATAATTATGAAATGCAATAAAGATAGATCGGATAGATACAACCTGGAGATGAAAGGAACTTCAGCTCTGATACCAAAAATGATACAAGCACCGGATGAGAATGGAAATGGGACGAGGGCTTGACCGGACAGCCGAGGAATGCAGGCTAAAATATCAAGGTTAGGGACGGGACGGGGACGTAAGGCTCGGTACGAGACATGACGTGAGGACGGTACGGGTGGTATGGTATGAGTGGGACGGCTGGTACGATGAGTGATGGCATGGTCGTGACGCATGACGATGGTGTCGTAATACGGGGCGAGGGTGGTACGATGACGTGATGGTGGAACGGTACGATGGTACGGGATGACGTGATGATGAATTTTGATCGAGGGGTCGAGGAACTCAGACGATCTGACTAGGGGTAAACAGACCAAATGGGATGGCCGGATGGATCGAAGTGTACCACAGGCTATGAAAGGACCTTTGATACAACATGATTTCTCTTTAGTTTTGGAGGTGCTGGTCTCAACAAAAATAAAGAAAAAGAACACAAGTTTTGTATATAAACTTTGTGAAGAAAATTCGGTTCTTTATTGATATCTAAAGTTGAAATACAAGGCTGTGAGAGGGGACCTTATAAAGTGGTCCGAACAGCTATGCCCTTCTAGGGGACTTGAAGCAAAATTACACTTATTGAAAAGCAACATTATTGGAATAAAAAATGTGAGATTATTGGCTAACAATGCCCTAGCTAATTAAAAGAAAATTAAATAAAAGATTGGCTAAAATCAATCATGAGGAGAAAAAAACATAAAAAGGTTAGTCAAAGGAATAATATGAATTAACGATAACAAAGACTTACCTTCTCTGGTTTGGGCGTGCATAAGTGTGACGTATTTCTACTTTGATCGTGATCTTGAGCTTTAAGTGTTGTCCCCATGTGTGGCAATAACAAATAAATTGGCGTGGGCTTTGTTTGATAATAAGAGCCAGCTTACTTGTGTTTTTGTTGGGTTAATCTCTTATATGATGTCCAATGCATCATCCCATGTAGCTTTAGCTTTTGAACTTGGGCTTTACTCCTTAGAATCAGTCATGGCTCGTAAAATAGCTTGGTTGTACTTATCTTGAAGTGCATGAGCCCGTTGTCTTGTTATCACGCCTATGTTTAGAACCGGTATGTCCACTTCTTGCATTTGCGGTTCGGTTAAGTCAGATTCGGATGAGATGTCCTCATCAGAGGATAAGACAAATTCTACATCTATGAGGGATTTCTATTCCGTGAGAAGAGACTTTGCATCCCACATTGTTCTCTTAGGGATTTGATTGTTCAGGAAGCTCACGGCGGTGGACTTATGGGTCACTTTGGAGTGGATAAAACGCTAGCCATCATCAAGGAGCACTTTTACTGGCCACACCTCAAGAAGACCGTAGAAGCTCATTGTGCTAGGTGTGTGACGTGCAAGAAAGCCAAGTCTAAAGTACACTCTCACGGGTTATACTTACCTTTACCCATCCCCACGGCACCTTGGGTAGACATCTCTATGAATTTCGTACTTGGGCTACCAAAGATTCGTGGCAAGGATTCCATATTCGTGGTGGTAGACCGCTTCTCAAAGATGGCACATTTTATACCATGTGCCAAGGTGAATGATGCTTCTCAAACGGCTGATTTGTTCTTCAAGGAGATAGTCAGATTACATGGAGTACCAAGAACAATCGTTTCAGACCGGGATAGCAAGTTTCTCAGCCATTTCTGGAGAACCTTGTGGAAGAAGCTAGGGACAAAGCTCTTATTTTCTACCACTTGCGACCCTCAAACGGATGGACAAACGGAGGTAGTCAACCGGACCTTATCAGCTTTGTTAAGAGCAACTACTGGGAGGAACATGAAGAACTGGCTTGAGTGCATACCGTTCATAGAGTTCGCCTACAATCGGGCCCAACATTCAGCTACCAAGATGTCCCCTTTTGAGATCGTCTATGGATTCAACCCTACCACGCCTTTAGACTTAACTCCATTACCACCAGCCGAAGCAGTAAGCCTAATAGGAGAAGAGAAAGCAGCATTTATCAAGAAGCTACACCAGAAGGCGAAAGAGAACTTGGAAAAGAGAACCGAGCAGTACACAAAGCACGCTAACAAGGGACGAAAAGAAGTTGTATTTATAGCAGGAGAGTGGGTTTGGTTGCACATGAGGCAGGAGCGGTTTCCAAACCAAAGGAGTTCAAAGCTGAAACCACGAGGAGACGGCCCATTCAAGATCCTTGAGAAGATCAATGACAACGCCTACCGCCTTGAACTTCCAGGTGAGTTTAATGTATCTTCTACTTTTAACGTGTCTGATTTAGCTCCATTTCTTGCAGATGATCCTGTTTTGAGGTCAAAACCTATTCAAGAGGGAGGGAATGCTGAAGATATCCAAGAAGAACCTGGCTTAACCGAACCACAAGTGATTGAAGTACCAACCGGAGCCATTACAAGAGAAAGAGCAAGAGTGTTACAACACAAGTATAATCAAGCCATCATGTAAGCGGCCCATCAAGCTGATGATTAAGAACTTCAAGAACATGTTAAAGCTAGCCACGGCCCACTCGGAGTTAAAGAAGTTCAAGAAGCATGGCCCTTATTCTACAAAGCAAACGACTACAATCTCTTCGTTGTTTCAAGCAAAGCGCAAGACCCATAAGAGATTCATCACAACGGTCAAAGAGATTAAAGAGGCAAATCATTCAAGACATAAACCATGCCAATAAACAAGATAAGTGTTTATTATTATTTTCATCACATTTTAACTAATGATTTTGCCCTCTTTTGCAGCTTAATTAGTCGTTAATTTACATTAGTATTCAATGTAATTTTCTTATGCATTTTGATATAACTGCATATTCCATGCATTTCGCATACATATAGTTTAGTTTCTCGTGCATTTACATTGCATATTAGGTTAGTTTGCATCACTTTAGGTCCTAGAGTGTCTTTGCACCAGTATTTGCATGTTTCATGCTTTTGCATCACAATCAGGTTGCTTTCGGTTACTTTGGAGCTATGGAAGATTCGTGGACGTGCTGAGGCTCGTGAGGAGGTTCATGGACACTTGGAGAAATCAGGATTGCACGCTAAGGACCTGAGATCGAGTAGCAGATTGAGCAAGGCAGGTCGATCTAGATAAGATTTACCAGAAGATCGAGCATGGAGATCGATTTGGAGAACGAACGTAGACGACGCCATGCAGATCAAGGACTGGATCGAGCTTCCAACCCGATCAGTACAAGATCGACTCGGGGATCGACCAAGAGCGCTCGATTCAGGACATGATCGATTGCCAGATCGAGCTTCTTGATCGATCCCAGACCATCCTTATCCGTCCAGCCTGTTTTTGGACCGTAGCGAAGGGGGGGGGACCATTTGCGGTTTGGCCATTTTAGGCAAAGACCAACGATCCCTTTCATTATCACATTTTGTCGACTACTTTTCTTCTTCTCTCTCGTTTTAGGCGATTCGCCATTGTTAGACTTCGAGCTTTTTCTTGTTTTGCTTTTGAATATTGAATCGTTTAAGTTAAATCAATCGCCTTTCATGTTTAGTTCTTCGTTTATTGCATTTCGTATGGTTTATTTCATGAGTCGCGAGTAGTTTCATTGGGTTTTGGGGTTGAGTGGATTCAAGGGGTCGAAAAGGTTTTCAAGTTTGGTGTTTTCTTGTTCTTAAAGGCTTTCTCTTCTAGGATGTCGAGTTCTTATGGCTTAAAGAGTCTTACGCCAAGATCTTTATGATCAGAGATAGCTCTTACCTTGACAGGATCCAGAGATCTCTGAAAATCGCATCCTAGAGACTAGTTACCCTTTCCCAAACGCCATGGTAGTTTAGGGGACTAGTTAAGCCGCGTGTTTGAAATCTGATTTCCTTGCCTCTCAATCTCTTTTTCCGCCAAACGCCATGGGTCTGGAGGAGAGAATGAGAGAGTGATCCATACCACACGCCATGGATGGATCTTGTTTTGTTTTCAAGGCTTAGAGAACCTCACAAAGTGAGTAGATCTAGAGTTTTCAAACCAAGCTTGAACCTTTGAAACCCCTGAACATGAATCTTAACCCTGGACCCTCCTTTTAGCATTTCTTAGTCTATGTTGATCATTTGCTTGTTGCTTGCTTGCACCTTGGTCATTAGATTCACTTTCGCTTAAACTGCTTTTCAGATCGATTGCTTTTGCTCGATCTAGTGGTCGATCCCGTGGTCGATCCACTAGTCGAACTTTAGTTATTAGTAGCTTTGCACTTTAATCATTCTGTCTTTTCCTTGTGGTAGCTAGCTCGTTCCTGGTATTTTTAAAATAGTTTTTCCCTGCATTTAATTATTGCATCTAGTTTTTAGGATTTTTACAAAACCATCCATCATTTGCTTAGTTTTACAAGATCCTTGCATTCTCACTGATCTTTCTAGCTCCTAGGATTGGATTGATACTCACTTGCATACTTTACTACAACTAAGTGTTGCATTTGAGCTTTGATACATCATTGCATACACTCTGCAAAATTCTAGCTATCAAATGGCGCTGTTGCCGTTCTAGGAGTGTTTAGAAAGCATTGAGATTTGGGGTTTAGTAAAGACTAAGCCTTTACTTTATTTAAGTTACTAATTTCTCTACTCTCAAACGTGTGTCTTTCAGGTACATGAATCTTCGTTCAAGGGAAGACAACAATCTACTTCAACCCTTGGACAACATTCATCAACTTGGTCATTCACGGCAAAGAAGAGTACGAGAGCAAGCTAGAGCTTTTGAGGAGATTGTTCAGCACGTTTTGGTTTATTTTGAAGCGATGGATGAGCACGAGCATCCAGAGGGACCTCCTCCAGCTCACGGGGCAGTGGGAAGGGGCAATGGAAACCCCCAACACGCGGCTAGACCCCCAAGGATCATAGGAGCCGGAGATGCTCCCAATACTCATCACAATAGGTTTGGGATCACTCCTCCTCCTGTACAGAACAACAACTTCGACATTAAGCCGGGTTTCATCTCAATGGTGCAAAACAATAAGTTTCATGGGCTAGCAATGGAAGATCCCTTGGAACACCTTGATAACTTCGAACAAGTATGTGGGATGATCAAGATAAACGGCATATCTGAAGATGCTTTCAAGCTACGTCTATTTCCATTTTCTCTTGGAGACAAGGCTAGACATTGGGAGAAGACACTTCCACAAGGCACCATTACATCATGGGCCGAGTGTAAAAAGGCGTTTCTCTCAAAATTCTTCTCTAGCACCAGAACAGCACGGTTGAGAAGCGAAATCAGCGGCTTCACTCAAAGGAACAATGACGTTCAACGAAGCCATGGAGCGGTTTAAAGATTACACAATCCAGTGTCCTCATCACGGCATCAGTGAAGAGACCTTAATCAGCACCATCTACCGCGGAGCTTCACCAAAGATTCGCTTGTTGCTTGACACGGCCAGTAAGGGAAACTTCCTTGGTCAAGAGGTAGAAGAAGGCATGGAGCTGATTGAGAACTTAGCATTAAGTGACGGCAACTATGTTGAGGATTACGACCGTGCACCGAGAGGTTTTGAGCTAGAGTCTCACAAGAAAGAGTTGAAGTCCTTGCATGAGAAGATTGACAAGTTGGTTTTGGCAAATCAGAAGCATGTTCACTTTGTTGGTGAAGCAGATGAGAGCCAAGAGGAGCTTGAGTTGAGCCAAGAAGAAGCCAATTGGGTGGCGGGTCAAAACAACTACAAACCTCAAGGATATTCACAAGGCTACAACCAAAACAACAATCTCTCATACCGTAGCACCAATGTCGCGAACCCTAAGGATCAAGTGTACCCTTCTCAGCAAGCAAAGCCTTTCGTACCTTACAACAAAGGTTTTCAGCCGAGTGGTGGCTTCCAAGGGCAAGGGCAGAACAACTTCCAAGGACAACCGCAAGGAAACAAAGGTTATACGCCAATGTATCCTCCGTGCTTTGTACCTCAACAGCAACAACCGATGCAACAACAAGTTGATCCTGTCCAAGCTATGTTTCAACAACTGATTCAAGGGCAAGCCTCTACAAACCAGAAGTTTGCCGAGATGAATACTCGCCTAGACTTGTCTCTCACGGATTTCTCTACTCAGATTACAATCTTGAATAATAAAATCAAGCAACTTGAGAAGGGAAAGGCAAGCTCAAGTGGTCAGAATAGCTTACCGGGCAAGTGTGAGCAAAATCCCAAGGAATATGCCAACGCCATCACATTGAGAAGTGGTAAAGAGCTAGCACCTACGGTTACTCCCAAGATCAACGAGGACATTGTGATTCAAGAGGGGGAGGGTAAGCTTTCAGACGATGATGAGATAAACTTTGACAATGTTTGAATTCAAGGACCAAGGAGAGGTGATAAAGCGGTTGTTGAGAAGAAAGCAGAGCAAACTACTAAGGAGAAGGATGCTTATGTACCTCCACCGTATGTACCAAAGCTACCTTTTCATGGCCCTTTCAAGAAGCAACTCATAGAGAAGCATAGAGTCTTGTTTGAGAAGCACCTTAAGGACGTAGAGATCAAGCTACCTCTCGTGGACTGCCTTGCAATGATGCTTAAATGCACCAAATTCTTCAAAGACACTCTCGTGAAGAAGAATAAGGAAAGCAAGGAAGTGTTTGTTCTAAGTGAGGAGTGTAGTGCAGTGATACACAAGGAGATAGTCCCTAAGAAGTTGGGAGACCCTGGAAGCTTCACTATACCTTGCGCTTTAGGTCCTTTGGAGTTCAAGAGTTGCCTTTGTGATCTCGGAGCTAGCATAAATCTGATGCCTCATTCCGTGGCAAAGAAGCTTGGCTTTACCCGTTTCAAGGATTGTAGAATCTCGTTGGTACTAGCTGACAGAAGTGTGAGGTTACCCGTGGGTTTGCTTGAGGACTTGCCAGTGAAGATCAATGGAGTAAACGTGCCTACGGACTTCGTTGTGTTGGAAATGGATAAAGAACCAAAGGATCCACTCATTCTCGGTACACCTTTCTTAGCCACCGCCGGAGCTATCATAGACGTCGAGAACGGGAAGATTGCCTTGCACTTGGGTAAAGATATAAGGCTGCACTTTGATATCAATGAAGTTTTGAAGAAGCCTACGATAGAAGGGCAAGCTTTCTACATTGAAACGTTGGATGCTTTAGCGGATGAGTTGCTGGAAGAGTTGGCTCAGGAAGATCATTTGAAGCTGGCACTGACTAAGGAACTAGGAGAGTTCGGCTATGTGGATCAGAGAACTCAAGAATACGTCAACTTGCTTGATTCAAGGAAGGTTGTGCTAGAAGATGAAGGCGTTAGCCTAGAGATCGACTCAGAGATCGACAGCATTACTCGATCCAGGAGTCAAATCGATAGTCAGATCGAGGAGGGTGATCGATCCAGGAAAACAATCGAGTCCAAGATCGAGAGAAGCCTTCCGATCAGTTTGGGGTCTAATCTGGAGATCGACGTTACGTCTCGATCTCTCACTCGATCCACATTAAATCGAGTGAGTGAATCGAGCGAAACTGCTCGATCTAGACGACATCGAGAGCAAGATCGACCTGACGACTCGATTTCAGAAGGGAGAGCGGTTGGAGAAAGCAGCCTCAAAGGCCATATATCGGGTTCTAAGGAAGGCTCCAAGGAGGAAAACAACAGCAACAGCCACAAGGATGATTGGAGCGAGCTGTTAGCCCCAAAGGTGGACCTTAAGGAGCTCCCAAAAGGGCTAAAGTATGCTTTCTTAGGGCTTAACGAAACCTATCCTGTGATTGTGAATGAAAACTTATGTGATGATGAGTTGCACTCGCTTTTAACTGAGTTGAGAAAGTATAGGAAGGCCATTGGGTACTCCCTAAGTGACATCAAGGACCTTTCGCCAATGCTTTGCACTCATAGAATTCACTTGGATAATGAGAATGCCTCTTTTATAGAACATCAAAGGCGTTTGAATCCTAAATTGAAAGAGGTTGTTAAGAAAGAGATTCTTAAGCTTTTAGAAGCTGACGTGATCTATCCCATAAGTGACAGCACGTGGGTTTCTCCCGTACACGTGGTGCCTAAGAAGGGAGGGATCACGGTCATTAAGAATGACAAAGATGAGCTTATAACTACTAGAACAATTACTGGACACCGTATGTGTATTGATTATAGGAAGCTTAATCTTGCTACTAGAAAGGATCATTTTCCCTTGCCTTTTATTGATCAAATGCTTGAAAGACTTGCTAATCTCCCTTACTATTGCTTTCTTGATGGATATAGTGGATTTTTCCAAATACCAATCCATCCAAATGATCAGGAGAAGACGACCTTTACATGCCCTTATGGCACCTTCGCATATCGAAGGATGCCATTCGGGTTGTGTAACGCACCGGCTATGTTTCAGCGGTGTATGATGTCGATCTTCTCCGATCTAATAGAAGAGTTGGTAGTGGTGTTTATGGATGACTTCTCTGTCTATGGTGCGTCCTTTTCTGCGTGTTTGTTGAATCTTTGCAGGTTACTAAAGCGTTGTGAGGAGACAAACTTGGTGCTTAACTGGGAAAAATGCCACTTCATGGTTAAGGAGGGGATCGTGCTTGGCCATAAGATATCAGAGAAGGGTATTGAAGTCGACAAAGCAAAGATTGAAGTGATGACAAGCCTTGAACCGCCAGTTAACATCAAAGGAGTGAGAAGTTTCTTGGGACACGCCGGCTTCTACAGGCGTTTCATCAAAGATTTTTCTAAGATTGCACGCCCTCTTACGCGGCTGTTATGCAAGGAGGCTGAATTCGTCTTTGATGAGGAGTGTTTGCGAGCTTTCGTGACCATCAAGGAGGCCCTAGTATCCGCGCCTATAGTGCAAGCACCAGACTGGACTCTACCTTTCGAGATTATGTGTGATGCTAGTGACTATGCCGTGGGAGCTGTTCTTGGCCAAAGGAAGGATAAGAAGCTGCACGTGATTTACTATGCTTCAAGAACCTTGGATGACACACAAACGAGGAATACCACTACGGAGAAGGAGCTATTGGCGGTTGTATTCGCCTTTGAGAAGTTCAGGGCTTACCTCGTGGGTTCCAAGACCATTGTTTACACAGATCACGCGGTTTTGCGCTACATCTATTCCAAGAAGGACACTAAGCCGAGGCTTTTGAGATGGATCCTCTTACTCCAAGAATTTGACATGGAAATAAGAGACAAGAAATGGATAGAGAATGGCGTTGCTGACCATCTCTCTCGGTTAAGAATCGACGAGTCTCTCCTTTTAGATGATTCTCTCCCCAAGGAACAACTCATGGCAATCACTACGGCTGTTTGTGGGAGCTTAGAGGGGCAGTTTGAGGAAGTTCTGAGCTTCAAAGAGGAGGATCTCCCTTGGTACGCGGATATGGTGAACTACTTGGCATGTGGGGAGGAGCCTTCGCATCTTGACAACTACCATACGAAGAAGTTCATGAGGGACGTGAGCCACTACTATTTGGATGAGCCATATTTATACAAGAGAGGCGTTGATAGCCTGTACAGAAGATGCGTGACAAAGGAGGAAGCAAGAGATATCATCTTCCATTGCCACGGTTCTTTGTATGGCAGGCACTTCGCTTCATTCAAAACCGCCACTAAGGTCTTGCAAGCCGGCTTCTGGTGGCCGTCCATCTTCAAAGACACCCATGAGTTCGTGATGAGTTGTGAAGCTTGTCAAAGAGCAGGGAATATCACTAGATGTTATTCTGATCTTATTTTCCCTTTAGCATCCTTGAGTCTTCATTGCATGAAAAATTGGCAAAATTTTTAAAAATTTTAAGAAAAATTCATGTAGTTGCATTCACATTGTTAAGCATTTTAGGATTGAGTTTAGAATTTTTAAGCATCTAGGTTGTTTACATTTGCATAAGGAGTTAAATTTTTTAAAAAAAGGTGTTTTAAGCTTATGAATGGTTTCAATATCCTAGTTGGTAGTTCTCTAATGCTTTGCTCATACTTTGAAAGTAAGTTCTTATCATGCTTGGATCACTAGTTTTGATTTTTGTGACTTGAATTGAACTCTCATGATTTGAAACTTGTCATATTAAGTGAGAACCTTAACTTAAATTTTTAAATATCATTCTTATGCACTTAAAAATGAACGCATGGATTTTAAAAATATTTAGGCTCTCTTCTTCCTTTTACCATTCTTTGTGAGCCTAAGTAGAACTCTCATCTTGATCCTTACCTTTTTTTGAAGCCAAGTTTTTGTGTGTGACATCATTGTGAGGCCTCTTCCGATTTGAATTTAGCATAAAATATTACGTTTAGGCGACATGATTAAGTTCTCATATGATTGCTAGCTTTGTATTTTGAAACTAGATGTAGGCTTAGTTATTAGTATGATTACTATATTTTGGGCTAATAATAATATGGTCGGTTATAATAATTTTTTTTATTTGTTTGTTTTTGTTTCTGAACATCGTTATTTGTTTTTGATCTATAAAATTTTTTTTCCGATAGTCTACAGTCCGTACAGACGTGCAGGCAAACCACCTCGTTATAGCTTATATTCTGATCAATACAAATACATAATAAAGGTTATACAGTTAATTTATAAAAATATTTATGGTTATTCACGCCAATTTCTATAAATTAAAATACACAAATGAAAAGAGAAAAAAAAAATAAAAAATTGCATAAAGCAACACGTGACTCTTCATTTCTTGGGAAAGTTACAGCGAAGCGAGGAGAAGAACAATTGCATGTGAACCTCTCTTTCTCTCTCTATGATATAAGAAAACAAATGGCCCGTGAACCAACAAAACTTAAAACCTCACACACTTAAATCCAATGAAAGCTAACAGAAACCAAGCTGTCTCTTTAGTCTTTTGAACCATTTGACCAATACTTATTATAATAATAACACAATTAAAAGAAAAACTACATAAGACAAATAATTGGTACTGTACTATTACTCGTCCTTTTTCTCAAGCGTTAGAGAAGACAAAGAGACAGAACAAAAGTTTATCAATGGAGAAGGAAGGATGTGAGATCGAAGCTTTAGATATTGATTACAACATATTTATACAGAAGATTAAGGTTAATCCTTTCGGAATCTTTACACGGAAACCAGAAGCTGACCAGCCGGTTCAGACAGAAGACGAGCCATCGACGCTTGAGCATGGAACCTGCAACAAAGTCAAGCATGTACTAAAAGGAGTGACCTGCAGAGCCAAACCATGGGAGATTCTCGCCATTGTTGGTCCAAGTGGTGCAGGGAAGTCTTCTTTGCTTGAAATTCTAGCTGGTAGACTCATTCCACAAACAGGATCGGTTTTTGTTAACCAGAAACCGGTTGATAGAGCCAATTTCAAGAAAATCTCAGGTTATGTCACTCAGAAGGACACTCTGTTTCCTTTACTTACAGTGGAGGAAACCCTTTTGTTCAGTGCCAAACTGCGTTTAAAGCTCCCAGCAGATGAACTGAGATCACGGGTTAAGTCATTGGTGCGTGAGCTTGGGCTCGAAGCTGTTGCTATGGCTCGTGTTGGGGATGATAGCTTTAGAGGGATATCGGGTGGAGAGAGACGCCGTGTCTCCATAGGAGTTGAAGTTATTCATGATCCAAAAGTTTTGATTCTTGATGAGCCAACCTCTGGTCTTGACAGTACTTCGGCTCTGCAGATCATAGACATGCTCAAGCTCATGGCTGAAACACGGGGCCGGACCATAATTCTGAGTATCCACCAACCGGGTTTTCGTATAGTCAAACTGTTCAATTCTGTTCTTCTGTTGGCCAATGGCTCGACCTTGAATCAGAGCTCGGTTGATCAACTTGGCGTGTACTTAAGGTCAAATGGTTTGCAGCCTCCTCTCCATGTAAACATCGTTGAATTCGCCATTGAGTCAATCGAAGCCATCACTAAGCACCAAAGGCTACAGGAAAGCAGAAGAGTTGCTCATGCCCTAACATCGCAAACAACATTACAAGAGAATAGATCAGAAGATAGTCAAGGGGAGGGAAGGAGTGGCAAGTTTACACTACAACAGCTGTTTCAACAATCAAGGGTTGTTGATGTAGGAACGATGAACATAGGGACGGAATTCACCAGAGATTTCGCGAATTCGAGACTAGGGGAAACAATGATACTCACTCATAGGTTCTCCAAGAACATTTTCAGAACCAAGGAGCTGTTTGCGTGCAAAACGGTTCAGATGCTAGGTTCAGGAATTGTTCTAGGTCTGATCTTCCATAATCTGAAAGACGATTTAAAAGGTGCGCGCGAAAGGGTCGGCCTCTTTGCATTCATATTGACCTTCCTGCTAACTTCAACAATAGAGGCACTTCCTATCTTTCTACAAGAAAGAGAGATTCTGATGAAGGAGACATCTAGTGGAAGCTACAGAGTGTCTTCATATGCCGTCGCTAATGGACTTGTTTACTTGCCATTTCTGCTCATCCTAGCTATCCTATTCTCAATCCCAGTGTACTGGCTGGTGGGATTGAACCCTAATTTCATGGCGTTTCTGCACTTTTTGCTCCTTATTTGGTTGATCCTCTACACAGCAAACTCAGTGGTTGTGTGCTTCAGTGCACTGGTTCCTAACTTCATTGTTGGAAACTCAGTGATCTCCGGTGTGATGGGTTCCTTCTTTCTGTTCTCTGGTTACTTCATATCGAAGCATGAGATCCCTGGTTACTGGATTTTCATGCACTACATCTCTTTGTTCAAGTACCCCTTTGAAGGATTTCTGATCAACGAGTTCTCCAAGTCAAGCAAGTGTTTGGAGTATGGATTCGGAAAATGCTTGATGACCGAGGAGGATCTACTAAAAGAAGAAAGGTATGGAGAAGAAAATAGATGGAGAAATGTTGTGATCATGCTATGCTTTGTCTTACTCTACAGGTTCGTTTCCTATGTGACACTGAGGTGTAGATGTTCACAGAGAAGTTTCAAAACCACTCTTGTTTGATAGATTTAGTAACGATAGGTCTTTTCTGCAAATCATCGAGTTATAAGTTTGTTCAAATGTTTAATTACTTACTTCGTAGAGGAGCCGAACATGTAAAAGAAACTGTTGCTTATGCAAAATATCTTTTCCAGTGATTCCATCATATCTAATAAACTACATGTTTCAATCCCCTTAAGTTTCAACAACAAAACATATCTAGCAAAGGGACTCACATGGCATTGTCCCAAAAAAGACTAGATGAATAATCCATTTTCGCAGACGAGAGTGGTCCTGTTTCGGCATGATCTTGTTCCGGACTCATCTCTGATGTCAGAACATCAAGAAGCGAGTGTATTTGCCTTTTTCGAGGATGTCTTTTATCTTTAACCATGAAAACATGAGCACGTCCTTGTATCACTATTCGACTACATCCTGGCTGCTTTATGACTCCTTCTTCCCTCATCAAATTTCTCACATTCATCACATCTTCCCATTGTCCGAGCTCGGCGTGCATGTTAGAAAGAAGAACATACGGTCCTGAATCTGAAGCCCCTACTTCTCGAAGCTTCTCTGCAACGTATTCACCTAACGTTATGTTTCTACAAACTTTACAAGCACCAAGCAAAGAACCCCAAATAACAGAATCTGGCTCTATTGGCATCTTCTCAATCATGCTCTTTGCTTCTTCGAGAAATCCAGCTCGGCCAAGCAAATCGACCATACACGTATAGTGATCTAAAAGCGGAGCCACACCAAATTCTCTGGTCATGGAAGAAAAGTAATGCCGCCCTTCTTCAACTAAACCAGCATGTCCGCACGCAGAAAGAACGCCAATCATGGTTATGTGATCTGGTTGTTCTCCAGAATCAAGCATTTCTCTGAACAACTCAAGAGCCTCATTTCCATAACCATTCTGCGCGAATCCAATTATCATCGCGTTCCAGGAGACGCAATCTCTTTCCATCATCTTCCTAAATACAAGATAACCATCTTCTACGCAGCCACATTTTGCATACATGTCTATCAAGGAATTGCCAACAAATATATCAGCTTCTTCACCAGATTGAAACTTAAACCCATGCTTCAACACATGAACATGAGCCTGCATCCCGAGATGTAACTCCGCAAGATCTGCACATGCCTTGAGGATATTCGCAAAAGTATAGTGTGTTGGGCATACTGATTCCCTCTTTAAGAGAACAAAAAGACTAAGTGCTTCTTCGTTTTCCCCGTTTTGAGTATAGCCAGCGATAAGAGCATTCCATGAAACAATATTCCTCTCGGTCATCTTGGTGAACATGAGCCTAGCAGCCTTAGTGCTCGCAGCCATCGCGTACCCACTGATCATGGAGGTTTCCGCGACTATGTTTCTGAAAGGCATGCTATCAAATAAGAACCTAGCTTCTTTTATTCTACCGCACTTTGCATACATATCCACAAAAGCATTGCTTAGAATTATGTCATTCCTTAACTTATCGTTTTTAGCAACACGGCCGTGAACTTCCTGACCAACCTCAATCGCAGACAAGCTCGCACAGGCGCTAACCACACTTGCTAATGTAACCTCATCTGGCTCAACACTAGCTTCTAACATCACATGAAAAACTTTGAGAGCTTCCGCTGCAGGACCATTTTGTTCGTAGCATGTAATCAAACTATTCCAAGTTACAACATTTCTATCACCCATCTCATCGAAAACCTTCTGAGCATCGTCTACGTTTCCGCATTTGGAATACATATCAACAAGAGCAGACCCTATATGAACATCTGACAAACGAGGCGATTTCGCAACCAAAGAATGTATCTGTACACCTCTATGCATATCATTTAAACCGGAACAAGCGCTAAGACCACTAGCAAAAGTATATTCATTGAGCACAAAGCCTTCTTTGTGCATCAAAGCAAAATAATTCAAAGCCTCTTCACACCTATCATGCTGTGCAAATCCCGAAACCATCGAATTCCAAGTACACTGATCGCGGTTGGGCATTGATCGAAACAGAGAATCAGCTTCATCTAAAAACCCTAACTTGGCTAAAGCCGCCATAAGAGGGTTCCAAGAGTACACATTTCGTTCAGGCATTTTGTCGAACACTTTGCGACTATCCTCGAGTGACCCACATTTCGCATAGGCGTCGATGAGACGATTCTGTATATAGACCTCGTTGAAGAAAGGGGATTTGATGATAGAAGCATGGACGCTACGGACATAAGTTGGTGATAACTTGGATTTGATGCACGAATCCAGAAGCTTTGAGAATGGTGAAGAATCCTTGAAAGAGAGATCACCAGCGAGTTTGAGATATGATTGTCTTGCCATTCCATTATTGTTGAAGAAATTCTCAAGCAGAACATGGATTTGGACTTCTCGAGCAATCAAGGCTACACATATTTTGTTTTGCTGGATTCGAGTAGACAGAAGAAGTCTCAGCGAAAGGCCGGTTTTAGGACAACATATGCTGAACCTCAGATCGTATTTATAGCCAAATGCCCGATAACCATCTTCAAATAATATGCATGGTTTAAAATTCTAAAAATTGAAATTTATGGCTTATTACATTTAATCTATTAAATTGTATCGAATTTTATTTAAGAAGTACTCCCTCCGTTTTTTTAAGATTGATGTTTAACATCTTTCACATATATTAAGATACAATAATTACTTATTTTATTAGTTATTTATATTTATATTTTTAGTTATTTTTTTAGTTTTCAATACAAGCTAACCAATAGTTTGTTTTTAATTTATCTTGTAAAACTAAATACATTAATTAGAGTGCAAAACATCAATCTTTTAAAAACAAAAACAAAATCTAAAACATCAATCTTTAAAAAAACAGAAGGAATATTAACTATTATAATTTATCATTTTGTTATCATTTTCCTGTTTGTGTGACCATCATCTATATTTGATTTCATCTTATTACAAAAAGTGATAAATTAATTGAATTTAATTACTTTATAACATAGGCGATTATAATATACTTTTGTGAAAAGATTAGAGTTCATTAACCAGAAAAGTTCTATTTGAGAAAATGAGATCTAAAGTTCGACTAAGTTTTGAGCTTTTCTAGAAATTTTGGAATGTGAACAGTTAGAAGATCTGATTGTGAGTCTGAGCCAACTTGTTATACCATCTCTAATCCATTTTGCTATTTTTTCTCTAAAATAAAGGAACTCTAAAATAGAGATAGATTTCTCTCCAATCCACCTCTATTTTAGAGGAATACCTCTATTTTAGTGGAAAATATAGAGGAACCTATTTTTCCTCTATATTTGTAGGAAAAAGTAGCATCTCTATTTTTTCCTCTAAAATAGAGGTGGATTGGAGAACAAAAATGACACTTCTATTTTTTCATCTAAAAATAGAGAAAAAAATAGCAATAGATTGGAGATGCTCTTAGGTCACTTGGAGATCTTAAAACATGAATGGTTAATCTCTGAAGAAAACATAAATACCAAACAGAGATGACGGAGAAAATCCTTTGGAAATGCCTATAGAAAATATAAAAATATAAATTTTGAAAATAAGATAATATAAGTTATGTGCAATTAAATCAATATAGTAGACACACAGGTCGTTATTGTAAAATATAATAATATGTTATTGGTTTTACATGAAATTTCTGTTTTTAATATTGCATTTAGTTTTTTTTTCTTCTCCTTCTCCCTTCCTATTCTTTCTTCTTCATTTCTATTATCTGTTTCTTTTTAAACAGAAAGAGAAGAAAGAATTGTTGGGATCGATCTCCGCTTATTGTTGTTTTCCAAACCCAACTTTTATATTTAAAGATATAATATATTACTGAGTTTATATATAATTTGTGTTCTTATGTTGTAGTCGATTTTTTACAGGTTTGAATATCTAGTTGTAATTTTGTTAACCATACTATTATTTTTATTTAAAAATATTTATCTCGAATCATCGGTTTGATATATCTTGTTGGTTTGGTCCACCTATCTGGTTCAATATACATGAATGGTTTAATCCGTCTTTATTGATCCAACTCGTTGTTTCTGCTCAGCAGTTCGCCAGTTCGGCTCGGTGCTTTGCCAGCTCAGCTTGTCAGTCTGGCTTATCACCTCTTCGATTTGGCTAGGCTCATTTCCATTACTAACCTTTTCTTTGTTGATTTCGTCATAGTGGAGACCGACCCCAACAATTCTTTCTTCTCTTTCTGTTTCTCCTGCTTCTTCTTCTTAATTACTTCTTCTTCATCTTTTCTTCTTCTCTCCCTTCATTCATTTTTGTTCTTCTCCTTTTCCTTTTTATCCTTTATTTTTCTTTTTCTCCGTTTTTCTTCTTCTTCCTTTTTTAGATTACCATGAAGTTCTGGACCGAAGCCTGCAATCTCTGCAGGCCCGAAACCACGTCATGTAATATTAGTTTAATACCAAGAGTTACTCGATCATGTGATCTCTAAGCTTTGCCTAGATCCTTTATCAGTCGAGCTAACGACTCTTGGTTACTCCTTCGTCTTCTCCTCCATCCCTTCTTCTTCTTCTTTTTCTTATTTTCTTCTCATTCTTCTCCTTCGTTGTTCTTCATCTCTCTCCTTCTTTTTCTTCTTCTATGTATCTATATTCTTCTCCTTATTATCCTTCATCTTCTTCTTCTCTTCCTCCTCCATGTCTTCTTCTTCTTCATCTATTCTCTTTCTTCTCTGTTCTCCTTTTCCATTTTTTCATTGTCTCTATTGGTCTTATTCGTCATCACTTCTCCTTCTTCTTATTCGTTTTACTTCTTTTTCATTCCTTCTTATTATCCTTTCTTTTCCTTCTTCTTCGGTATCACTTATTCTCCTCCTTCTCATGTTCTTCTCTTTTTTTTTCTCCCTTTTCTTCTTTTTCATCTACTCTTCTTCTCATCCATCACTTCTCTTTATTCTCCTCCTTCTTCTCCTTCTTATTTGTTCTTCTTCTTCTTTGTCAAACAAAAAATAATAAATTTAAACTAAAAAATAAAAATAAAAATAACAATCATATACATAGTAAACAAACTGAAACAAAATATTTAATATATAAAAAATTAATTTCGACTAAAAAATATTGATGTTTGCAAAAATATTTTTTTTGAAAATCTTAAAAGAAAGAGCAATTAGCCAAAATAAATTAGAGAAAATGAGATAATATGACTTACTGTTAATATTTCTCTTAGAGTTTATTGAAATAATATTATAATAAATAGTTTTATTTTGTTAATTGTAAATTATGAAAATCTTTTATTATTTTACTATTTATTATTAATATGTTTTTACATCTACAATAAAAATTATCAATATTTTTTGTAATTTTTTTGAAAATATGGTACAATACATATTTTTTAGAATATGCTTTAAATTTATGCAGTTACTGTTTCTTAATTCAAAAATATTTTGATTTTCTTTGAAAAGCTTGCTCCATCATTTTGGTAATCGAATATTAATAAAATATTACAAAATCGATTCATTAGATATTTTATAGAACTAAATATAATTTAAATAAAATTATATGGTTATTATCTTTTACTGTTAATTAACCATGGTATTTTTTAAAATTTGATCATGTTGATTTTAAATTTGAAATTAATCTAATCAAAAATTAATTTGATATTAGATTGCACTAAACATATAACAAATAATTTATAATTAGTCATAAAAATTAGGTTTTAGTTTATTTTCCTACAAATATATGTGTTTGATTATATTATTGCATAATAATAAGAATATAATTTTCTTTTTGTAATAATTCTTTTGCAATATGTTTTATATTATGTAAATGTATAATTTAATTATATATATATTTATATTAATTATAATTGTTATTTTCTTATATTGTTACATAATAATAAATATTTGAAAATATTATTTGTTATTTTTCGAAAAATGTTTACATTGTATAAATATTTACAATTAATAATTATAGTAATTATAATTATCATATATAGTAATTATAATTATCATTTTTATATAAAGTTGGTTGTAATTAATTATATAATTAATTAAAATTTTAGAAATAACTATTTATGGAAAATTCGAAATTAACTAAATATGTTTGGTAATTGGAGTTAAACTAATCTAAAGAATATTTGAAAATTAATGTGTTTGGTAATAGGAATATAAGAATTAAATAAAGAAAAAAGAAAATAAATATTAATTGGTTGAATTAACAAATGACTAAACTATCATTAATGAAAATCTAAAGAAAAAATTAAAATGCAATAGTATTTCATGTAATATATCACATAAAATATTACATGAAATATGTTTAAACATTAAAGAGATCCTTAACTAATAGTATGGATTTTTTGTTTGGACAGCTGTTTGGATTTTTTTTTTTTTTTTTTCCTAAACTCATATCTTCGTCTTTCTCTTCTCCTTTCTCTTATTCTCTCTATTATCATAATCACCATCTATCATCATCAATTCATCATCATCAATTCATCCAGATATCTTCGAGATGATTAACTTATAATATTGTTTCTGCTAGAATAATCGGTGGGCTTTCATATCTTATGCTGGCTTTAACTCTTATTCTCTCTTGGAAAGCGACTCACTATGTACATCAGGTTAGTTTGATTGGTTTTTTTGATCTGCTGAATTCCTTCAGTGATTTTAGATGCCGATGCATTTATCAGTTGCTTGATTTTGATCTGATTTCTTTTATCTTTCGGTTTCCTACTTTAGAGTCTAAGTGGCTCGATTCTGAAAAGTAGAATAGGAGTGTATCTGAAGAATTTTCGGGTAATCCTGTGAGTGATGTTTATGGATCTTATCAGGTTTTAATCTTTAGTATTTTATACTGTTTGTAGATAAAACATTTGGAAGTATTATTTTGACGTTCTATTTGTTTACGGCAACTCCTGAATTTGGTTTTAAAGGGAAAGCTTGGAGATTTCTGTTTCAGTATGTAACTATGTATTTTCAGAAGAAATTGTTTAAAGTAAAAGTCTTTTGATCGTTCTGTTGGAAAACCCTTTACTAAAAATTCAATGAAGGCGCAGCTTCAGTCAAAAAATCATCTGCAGAAAATAAGCTTTAAGAAATTAGTCTTTTCAATATTTGGATTTTAAAAAGTTGTAGTGAGAGAGGACTTATGGATCCATAAGGAGCAACTAATTTGTAATGAACACACCAAGTCACGTTGTCTTTTCTTGTTGTGTTGTCGTCTTTGAGGGTTAGAATCTTAGAATCATAGGAGATGGAAGAGTTTAAAATTTAATTGATTTGTTTTTCTTTTGGTTTTGCTCACTTGATGCAAAACATTTGTTTTCACAGCCACATGCACAAGACGGAGAAGGAGTTATGGTGTCGTTGTAGAAACAATAGGAGGCGCAACAGCTTGGATGCTTTACTGTGAGTATGTACAGGTAATATTCCATTCCATATCACTACAGAAACATAAGTTTGAAATCATGTTTAGAGATCAATGATAAAGGAAATATATGAAATTTTAAACTAAAAGAAACTAAACTTCTACAACTTTGATCTATTCCATTTAATTTAAAGACTCAAACTTTTCAAAAAATATTCAAAATTCAAAACTGGGAGTTTAAATGGACTTAATTCGACTTTGTTGGTTAGTTCAAAATTCAAATTTAATTCAACTTTAGCAATTTTGATTCTGAACTGCCAACGAAATAGTAATGGTAAGTTTTTTTTGTATCTTTCAAGAAAATTTAGTGACATGACACATTTTAGAAAGTAAGGAATGAGGCTAACCTTAATGTCACCAGATTCATTGTCCAGAACAGGGTCACCATATTCATAGAAAGATACTTCCTGACAGAAGAGATCGATAAGCTGAAAGTGAGTTTAAAAGCTACTTTCAAATGTAGTATCTAAGATTTATGATAAAGTAGAGATAGGAGGCTTTCTAACAATATTAACTGTGACAAAGTAATGAAGTATAGTACCCTGAAAGATAGATTATAGTGATAGATTATAGTGTTGTTAATATAAGTAGATTTACTTTGTGCCAACACTCCTGATTTAAGATTTCATCTTTATAAATATTTTCTGCTTACAGTTTCATTAGCAAGAATCAGCTCCAGTGATCCACCAGATTGTGCGGTGTATTACTTTTAGGACTTTGACACGGACTCTTCAGCCTGTTTTGAAAGGCCTGATGCCGGACAAATTAGTAAAACCAATGAGAGAACTCATTTTTGTGTTAATAAGAACGTGCCATTCAGGTTGCTTTGTTTTATAGACTGGGTGAAATAGCTAAGACGAAGGAAGTATTTATAGGGGAAATGAATTCAACTATGTCAAATTTAATTAGTTTCAAACAATTCAAAAATATATGGAAGATCTTTGCGGAAAAAGTTTATTTAGTCAACAATACAGAAAATTGGAGATATATTGATAGGAATTTGGGATATGCGGAATATCCTCTCTATTGTTTTAATGTAAATCGCTTTTAGTTAGTTGGCAGTATAAAGCTTAACCGCAAAATCTTGTAAATGCAATATATGGTTGAGATGTGAAGAGTATATACTGCCTTCACATATTCTCTTCATCAAATCCGAATACTTTAGGGGTTATTGGTTTTTGTATTTTGGTGGATTTATAAATTTTTTTTGGATTTGATAAATTTATTGATTTTAAAATCAGCAAAATGGAAAAAAATCAAATCCACTCAAATACCAATGTTAGACTTTGTATTTGGGTCTTTATATTTTAGTCATGAAATTTTTTTCAAATCCATTCAAATTAAATTAAAACTCAAATCTTTATAATATTTAGATTTTAAAATGATAGAACCAATAACACTGTATTTCATTATGGATTTTAAAATCATAAAACCAATAATATTGTATGTCAATATAGATTTTAAAATACAAGAACTAATAACACTGAGTAGGGGTTATTGGTTTTTGTATTTTGGTGGATTTATAAATCTTTTTTGGATTTGATAAATTTATTGATTTCAAAATCAGCAAAATAGAAAAAAATCAAATCCACTCAAATACCAAGGTTAGACCTTGTATTTGGGTCTTTGTATTTTAGTCATGAAAATCCTTCCAAATCCATTCAAATTCAATTAAAACTCAAATCATTATAATATTTAGATTCTAAAATGATGGAACCAATAACACTGTATTTCATTATGGATTTTAAAATCATAAAACCAATAACACTGTATTTCAATATAGATTTTAAAATACAAGAACTAATAACACTGAATTTGGTTTGGATTCTCAAATCCATTAAATTACAAGAACCAATAACACCTCCTTAGTTAGTTGTTTGTTATATAGTTTAACCGAAATATCTTGTAAATACAATATCTGGTTGAGAGGGGTGGGCACTTCGGTTTTTGGTTTGGTTTCGGTTTGGTTTTTTCGGTTTTACGGTTTATCGGTTTTACGAAAATTCAAACCATATAAAAGCCATATATATTTCGGTTCGGTATGGTTTGGTTTTTTACGGTTCGGTTTAATATGGTTTGGTTTCGGTTTTTTTGGAATTATACTTTTACGGAAAATTTTGATTCAAACTAATGAAAAAAATAGTAATAGATATGAGTAAAATAAAACAATAAGTTCAAAAAATAGAATCAAAATCATAAAAAATTCATCAATAAGGACATATTTCAAAACAGATAAACAAATAAATTATCAAATATTTCATAATAAATAATTATAAAACAATAAACAAATCTAGATTAAAATTTAATACATGTAACCTTGGAACTAGAACTAGAAGATATGAATGTGAAGAAAAATGAGTTAATCACGTTATTTTTTATTGAAAAATTAAGATTTACTTTATTATTTATATGTAGATATTTTTTATAAATATTATATTTTAAATTTATGAGTTAGGCTAGTAAATTATAAAGATAACTAAGCTCAATAATAAAATATGTACCTAAACTAAATTAAGAAACTAGAAAAATATAAATTATTTAAAATTTAGTTTAAAAACCGAAAAAACCTTTTGGTTTGACGGTTTTTAACCAAACCAAACCTAAACCAAAACTATAAAAAAATAATGGTCAAATGGATTTTTAGGTTTAACCATAACCAAACCATATCACTTTTTCGGTTCAGTATGGTTTGGTTTTTTCGGTTCGGTATGGTTTGGTTTTTTCGGTTATGGTTTTTGTGTCCACCCCTAGCGTACGGGAAGTAAGTGTTGCCGGTTAGGATTTAATGTCAATGTTTTAAATAGATTTAGTTGAGTATTAAAGGTTTAAAATTTTAAAATCTTTGGTGAACTAAAAATTTGAAAACGTCTAAACGATAAATAGTATCTTAGTAGAAAACCAGTTAATGTGTTTCTCTTTTAATCATATTCAAATAGTTTTGAAAACATATGGTTTGGTATTCTTCATGCTAAGACATTAACACACTCGATTACTAAGTACATTTTTGGGTTAATAGGACAGCGGAAAACAAACACAAATAATGGCTTAGTAGAAAGACTTGATTTAAGTGTGATTGTGAATTAATGTTTTGTTTCTTGTGTGTTGATCGAAGCAGGAACAAAGCCAGTTCAAAATGACACATAAATTGTTGGATATTACATCATGCAGCTGATAACTAGCTTTTTAGCATGTTTAATCAAACCTAAAGCATAGTTTTGTTGTTGTAATACTTCAGGAATCAATCCAAATCAGGTTGTTGAAAGATATCAAGAATACAAGAGCTTTGTAAATGTAAGTGAAATCCGGATAATTTGGGAAGAAAATCTGAAAAAAACTAATTGCAGCTACTAAATGACCATAAAAACTATTTTATAATCTCTACTGATGGGTTAAACAAATACCAGGTGATCTCTAAGAATTTAAAATGCAAATCTACTGGTTTTTAAAATTCGAAAACTAAAAGCAGATAAAAAGGGAAAGTTCTAACAACCCAGGAAATGATTTTTAAGAAGCTAAGACAAAAGATTCAAAATTTAGAACTGGGAAATGATGACTTTAAGTTTTTAAAGGTTATAAGTAGATTCAAAGTTGATGATCACACTTAAGGAGGTTCAAGATTTAAACTTTGGGTTTCGAAAATATAGATCTACACATTTTAGTGTTATCTCTAGGCCTTGAGAAGCTAAAGCTAGATATATCCATGGTGTTTGGAATAAATCATTTCCTCAACCTTTCCTCCTAACTCATGGCGTGTGGTGGAAAGAAAGGGTGAAGAACATGAAGCATAAATCTCAAGAATGGCCTAACTAGCTCTCTAAGCATCCATGGCGTTTGGGAAAGGGTGAGCTAGTCTCTTGGATTTGGATTTAAGGGATCTCCTAAGTTCTGCTAAGATAAAGAAATCCCTGAGATCAAAGGGATATTTCTCAAGAGTCTCTAGGCTTTAAAACTCCCAAATCCAAGAAGAGATTAGGTTAAGTGCAAGAAAAACCCAAGCTTAAACCCTAAAAACCCTCTTAATCACCCCAACCTTAAACACTTGGTGGATTAGTCACTACACATGATTAGAGCATATGAAAATGTAAAGGAAGAAAGGATGAACATGACTAAACGACTAAACAAGAAAGATTAAGATAAATACTTAAGATTAAAAGCAAGATTAAGGTTTTATAAAATATGAAAAGCTTCAAATTAACAATGGCGGTTTTTAGACTTAAAGAAGAAGGAGACAGATTATATGGATCTCTTCTTGCCCAAAAATAGCGTAAAAACATTTTATACCAAAAGGGAAATGGTCCCCTCACTAAATTCCAAAACGTGAACTGTCCGGATAAGGTTAGAGATCGACCTGAGTCGTCGATCTCTAACTCGATCTTCTGCATAGAACGTCCTCTTTTGCCCGATCGTCGGGTTGATTCAGTCGGGTGGATCGAGCGCTTCTATCGATCTTCTGGTCGATCCTCTAACGATCGAGTCGTGACCTCGATCTGGCCCTCGTTCTTGGTCTTAGTTTCCGTGTCCGTACTCACGTTCGATCATCTTGGGCGATCTTGACCTCGATCTTCTTCTTTGAAACGACCCGAGTGTCTCGATCTTTTGGTCGATCTCGTCTAGATCGACCTGCCTAGCTCGATCTTCGCCTCGATCTCGGTTCCTTTGCTACATGGCCGAGTTCTTCCAAGTATCCATAGACTCTCTTTCGATCCTTAGCATATCCACGCACCCTCCATAGCTCCAGTGTATCTAAAACAACTTGAATATGATGCAAGAATGCAAGAAATATACAAATGCTAATGCAAAGTGTTCTAGAACCTAAAATGAGATAAATGGTGCAAACTAGACTATTATGAAAGATGTATGCACGAAAACTACTCTAAATGTATACTAAATATGCGAAATATATGAGTATATCAACTCCTCCAAACTTGCCTTTTGCTTGTCCTCAAGCAAACAAAATTCAAGCTCGGAACAGAGGTTTAAAAATGGGGGGTTCAAAATCCAAAAGTGTTTTTCAAATGAATCAATTCAATGGTCCTAGTTCTCAATTCTAGGATGCAGTACACAAACTTCTACTCTAAAGAACTTAGCCATATTCATCACATATTGAATCTCAAATCATGACTCGCCTATTCCAAACAATCCAAGAATCTTAACCTTTAACATTCATTTAAGTTTAAACTGTGAATCACACTTATGCATTTAAAGCCAAATACATTCGGCTAGGGACAAGGTTATGAGATAAAAATGATCTCATTCATGTGGGTACTCCAAGCAATAGTTTATCTCAAAAAGGATTGAATTTATGCATAATGCTAAAGGTAAAAGACAATGTATGCATACATGACTAGACTCTCATCTGCCCAAATATACTAACAATGATCCTAATCCCTCTCTCATTTTTTTTTCAAGCTCACTCACCCTCTAGAGACTATCCAAATCAAACAAGGCAAGACGCCAATCATAACCCATATAAACACATTCATTCAAATTCATCTTAGGGAAACATCTTCAACCTTTCTTATAGCTAGTGGTATGGCTATATATATATTTTTAGCTCTTTTCTTTTCTTTTGATAGCTCTCTTCTCATATATATATATATATATATTTATTTTTATTTTCTTTATGCACATGGTCTTTTGGCTCTTTTCTTATAATTTTTTTTTTTTAGAGCTATCTCTTTTTCTTTTCAATTTGAGTTTTTATTTAAAACAATTCAAGACCATCAGCTTAAAACTATGTATCCCTTTTTATTCAAACTCCAAACACCAACTTCTTTTCAAACCCGAAACAAGTAAGCATTTTCTTCAACACCCGTGAATTCTAAGCATTTTCTTCAACACCCGTGAATTCTCACCCCAAATCAAGCCTAAAAGTAGCTTCAATATGCAAAGCTAGCATCAATATGAGAGCCTAACATGTCACCCTAAACCTAACACTCTATACCAAGTTCAACCGAAAATTTAAGGCCTCACAATATCACACACAAAATTTGGCTTGAAAGGAGGGTAAGGGTTAAGGTGAGGAGTTCTATTTAGGCTTACAAAAGAGTGGTGAAGGGAATAAGAAAGCCTAAATATGTATATGTAATCCATGTATTCTTTTTCAAATCTATACTATTATTTGGGAAGTAGCTTTCCGACATGGCGTTCCCACGTTCGTTCTCACCATACTTTAGCCATCGATTTTTCCAATTATACTCTTAATGAAAGCCGTGATCTAATTCTCGGTTTAGTGTTATTGATTTTGATTTTGATTTTGAATTGTAGCCCACAAAATTATTCATTGTAAACCCAATATTATTTTGTGTAAACCATAAATATATTTTTCTATAAATAGTGTAATTCTCTTTAGCTACTTTTATTTTTCTTGCAGCCGTAGGTTTAGCTTCGTTCATATAGATTTTCCTGTAGGTTTAGTTTAGTTCATGCATATTATTGTTTGTTTGTTTTTGTTATATTTGGTATATAAGACTGATTTTGTAAGTTTTTGTTTTATGATATATGCATAAAGGATAATCAACAAAAGCTAACCCTAAAAAATCAAACAAAAAGTATGTTTTTTATGTTTTTTCTTCACATCGAGCTTCGGATAACATGATATTCACGATTATTGGTAAGAATCCAAACCCTCTTCTTCTACTTTTGAGGGTTTAATTTAGTTAATGCATATCATAATTTGTTCGTCGTCTTCTTATATTTGGCGTATGATTTATCGATTTTTGTTTTAGGGTATATGGAGAAAGATAATCAACTAATGCCAGCCCTAAAAGGTCAAACAGAAAGGTATGTTTGTTTTATCTTTATGTTTGTCTTTCACGTCTAGCTTCAGACTACATGATATTCATTTTACTGGTAAGAATCGAAGTCCTCTTCTTCTCCTTTTGATCCAGACAAAGATGAACACGATATATTTTATTGACGAGGCTTATTTTTGTTTTATTTGGTATGAGTCTGATCTTTTTTTGGTTTGTTTAAAGGTATATGGAGAAAGAAAATCAAATGCACACTCTTTCTGTCTCTGTCCTTCTCTCTCTCCAATCGGAAGCAAATATGGATTCCACGAAGCTTAGTGAGCTCAAGGCCTTCATTGATCAATGCACCCTTCCCTTCTCTCTACATCTACGCTCTCTTTCATCTGCGAGTACCTCAAGAGGTAGTACTTTTCATCTTCTCTAACTTTGCTTTGATCTAATCATCTTTTTTTATGCTTTAGTTTGTATCTGTGGTGGTTGGGATCAGAAAGTATTGATCTTTGAGTCTATGTTTGTGGATAGTGCTTTATTTTCTGAATCTCACTGAAATTTCGTGAAATTGATATCCGCTTTTCCCATTTGTTGAAGAAAAGTCACGCTTTGGTTTTAAATTCCTTGATTTGAACTTTTTTTTGTATCTTTGATCTGCGAGGCTATTCTATTGTACTTTTGAGGGTCCGAGAATTTTGGGTTTATTTTAGTAGTGTTCTGTGGTTTATTCTCCTTCTGATGTTTTTTTTGTACACCGCATGATTTCAGTCTTGGTGCTAATGAAGAACACAAAGACACCGAAGCGGTATGTAATTATTATGTTTGTCTGAATTCGTTTATATTTTGTAGAAGATTTTGTAATTTGATTGATTGGTTCTGATTAACAGAGGAGTTTCGTAGTGGAAGAAGAGAGTGATGGTTATATGGAGTAAACCGAAGCCCAAAGTGGAGGAAGAAGAAGAGGATGAAGCGATTGTTGAATCTGATGTAGATCTTGAAGGAGACACTGCTGAACCTGACAATGATCTTCCTCAAAAGGTTATACGACCGAAACCTCAGTTTCGATATTACTAATATCTCTCTGATTATATCTCTTAACTCTCTTGGTGTTGACACAGATGGGGATGCATCAATGGAGGTGACTGATGAGAACGGTGAAGCTGCTCAAGAAGCTCTCTGAAGGAAAGTTTGATGAAGCCATTGAGCATCTAACTCAGTCAGTAATTTTGAACCCGACATCAGCCATTATGTATGGAAACAGAGGAGAGTGTAAGACGATTTTGTTCATTTAACTTCTATCAATTGGTTTTTTGGTGCCTCATTGTCTTTATTTGTATTTCAGCTAGCGTCTCCGTTAAGTTGAAGAAGCCAAATGCTGCCGTTCGAGATGCAAACGCTACATTGGAGGTACAATGGTCTATACTACTCCTGAAAATTTTGCTTTCTTAGTTATGATATTGAATCTTTTATTGTGATTTGCTACGGAAGTATCTTCTTCCTCTGTTACTTCCTCTGGAAGTAACTGCGTACCAGTTGTGCCGTTATCGGCCCTTTTGAAAGGTGAACGGAGAGTGATTATTCAAGACGATGAGACGATATTGCTGCTTTGGTACAAGAACTACGTGTTCGCGATTGTGAATCCTTCTCCGGCGGAAGGAGCGTACAGTGAGGGAATTCTCATTGTTAAGCTAACTTAGGTTTCTCCGTCTTTTATTGTTTTTATTATTTATGCCGTTTGAGATTTCTTCGTCGTTGGAATTTGTACGGTGTTTGTGAAAATGCTCGACCGAGTTGATTGATAGCTTTAGGAAAGTGACCCTTATGGGATAGATCTCTTCACCTTCTTAATCAGTAATCACCACATGGATTGAGTTATTTCCAAATCAGTAGACATTAATAGGTTACGATTCGGGTCTGCCTAAGCTTTGGTATCATGTGATTCTACAGGAATGTAAATGTGTACACAGAGTTAGATTAAGAACGTTTTGTATTACCCCATTAAGAAATGTGGTTATGATAAATGCTATATAAGATTATTTGGATCTGTTAAATTTTTGCTATGTTGAAAATTACTTGATTTCTCACTAAATCAGTTAGTCACCTGAGATGTTACGAATATTGTATGTGAAAGGTTCGCTTTATAAAAATGTTGTACATCACATGCTATGAATGCCATGTTCACAGTGTTTTTTTGTTATGGTTTTCATCTACGACTAAAATGCATAGCGTCATAATTTATTACTACTTTCCGATCACTGATTTTTTGATTTCTCTAACATTATATTGTTCCTCTCTTATTTTCCATTTACAACAGGATGGTTGCATTGTGTGCCCATCAACGAATAGTACATTTGATCTTAGAACCGGAGAAGTCTGAGAATGGTACCCAAAAAAGCCGGTTATTAGAGTCTTGACAACTGCACTGAGAACTATTTGTGTACTCTGTCAAATTTGATGAAGAAAACATCTACATCAGCATTAGAGACAACAGGAAAATCGATGCAGCTGCCGAGATCATCTTCAGTGGAAAAGCTCAGCCTGGAGTTACAGCAACGAATGTCAATGTAGACGAGGTAAATAAAAAAGATAGACATGAAATGATTGATGAACAATTTGTGAATCAGGTGGAAATGGTGGTGGCCGAGGGTTCTAAAGGATTTGGTTTCTCAGCGAAGAACGAAGTGATTAACGGGAAAGCGGCGGTGATAGGGTTCTTGCTGTTGACAGGTAAAGGTCTATCGAAAGGGACAGCGTTCTTGGACTTCCTTTGCTCTGCTTCAGATGCTTTCAAGTAGAGAGAGATATATATGTAAAGATATTATGGTTTTGCTTACCCACTTGTGCAATTTGTGGAAGCATTACCCAGAAAAATGGAGAAAACAAAAATACTTCAGTAAACGACTCACACCATGTCTTAGTATGTAGTGATGGATGTTTTTGTCTTTGTTTTTTTGTGTGTTGCCTCTTATACGAGATATTTTTTTGTTCTCCGTGAGTTACAACTTATAGTCTTCAAGCTTTTTCCCAGTATATATATGTTGTGTTTGACATACAAACTCATCACATTAGCGGAACCCAACTCCACGAGAGAAACAAGTTCATCTCTCGACGCTTATAATACTCAAAAGATGCATCTGAATTAAATTGTAACACGACTACCGGTTTGGGTGAAAACATCATGATTTTATTCGGATTGTTAAATTGATATTAAATTCTTTTTATTGTTTATGTGATATAAATGCTTAAATCTATACTATTATTTGTTTATATCGATTAATCAAAAGCGTATATTCTATAGTTTCGAATAGATGCTTAAACCTAAATCACTTCTCCTATAAATATTGTGTATCTCTTCTCATATTGGCTATATGTTTAATTTTTTGGTTTTTGCTTTAGGGTTTTATAGCTAATAAAAACCCTAATCGCTTTTACTATATATATTGTTTGCCGCCTTTCTGGTATATTGCTATTGTTGTTTGTTCTAATTCAATTTTATTTTTCGTTGTTTCTCAATAGTTTTGTTCCATGATTTGTTTGATATGAACACAAGTGGATACGGTTTTGGTTTCGTGATCGTAATTAGTTCATACATATCTTGATTTTCTCAAATTTGATATGAAACTGTTTTCGCTTTTTTCAGATCGTGAGAAAAAGAGTAAAACGAAACGAGCAAGTTAGCCATCAGATCTAAAACAGAAAAATTTGTAGGTTATTCGATTATTTTTTTCATTTAGACATGCCTAATTTGATAACACTAATCTTCGTATGAACTTTATTATTTTTGTTCTTTTGCAGGATATATTAGTATGTTTTTACTTATTTCGTCTTGATAATTTTGATTCAGCATTTAACCTAACTACTCTGATTTCTGTTGTTGTTGTTTGTAGGAAACATCGAGAGCCTTTTTACTAACAGTTTAGCGATAACAAATAATATCTATATGTATTATTCCGTTTGACTTGTGAATCTAGATACATATTATTCTGTTTTCTTTCTAACATTTTTAAGTAAACAAGCATACTCGATTCATGTGTGTCTATTTTCTTGATGACTGTTTCTTTCAATAAATATATTTGTTTGGCTGTTTTTCTCTAGGGATATGTGTCCTTAGTCTACAAGGATATATCTTTGCAAAAAGAGGAGTTATGAGCCCTCGGTTAATAGCCTTGGCGTGTGCTACGAATAATGATTTGTGTTTCGATTAAATTAAACTAGAGGATGGAGTCTAAAAAGCAGGAAAAAGATAAGAATAAGATGAAAGATGTGCATAAGAAGAAAAGTACAGAAGGGTCAGTGACAGAAGTGACTTCGCCTGAAGATGCAAAGATACTCAGCCAAAATTAACATCTGATTCTTTCTTTTCAAAGTAAAATCCAAATCTCTATTTTCTTCCGGCATAAGTTACATGTTTTAATTTTTATAATGCATGTCATAATCTGATATTGTATTTTCATGTTTTTGCTCTGTTATAATAGTCATTGTTATATGAAGCATTTAATGCATATTGTAGAAATACTCACAGAGTAGCCATGGATTCTTGAGAATAACGTGATACAACAATTTGGTACTTCTTCATACAATCCTATTTAAAGAGTACAGCCCTATTCAAAGAGTTAGTTGGGGTATTAGTCATTTTAAAGTTCCTCTTTGTTTTGTTTGCTGCGTTTTGACTATTATTATTTTTTTGTTCTTAGCATTCTGTATGGTTTAACTATATCTCAGATAAATAAAATTCTAAATACAAGTTTAGAACCATTGTTCCTCCCAGCAAAAACCAGTGATACTATATCTTCTTTTGCAACCACGATGGAGGTGGACGAACCAGAACTAGTTGCTATAATAGTGCCTAAAATTTCCTTAACCAAGCTGATCAATGATATGCAGAAGGAGAAGCAACTCGTGGCTGTGGAGAGAGACATATGAGCTTTACATGACGAAGGCAAAAGTGTCGATTAAAGTTTTGTTCAATAGCAGATTAGTACATTAGGAGTGGAAAACGAGATTCTGAACAAGAAGAAGAACAACAACAATGGACAATGCTCTCAGCATTCTTCTTCTTTTGCTTCCATGGTAATGATGGGATGATGAGAAAGTAATACTCCTGCAGAACCAATGTATATCATTAGATGACTTTGTATCTAAAACATTATTGATTTATGAAGCCTTTTGGTAACTTAAATGTGTCCCATGACCAAGAAGAAAACTTGATTAAATAACAGTGTTTGTCATCGTTCTTTTTAAATTTTGGTCTCAACATTTCTTAAACAAATGCAAGTCGAATGCTGATTTGTGTGTGAAAAAAGAAAGAGAACAACAACTACAATAACAAAAACTTTTTGGTTTAGGATTGGGGTCTGATGATTGTGAATTCGTGATCGTTTGTGCTATTATGGAGGCGAGTGGGTGGGCATCGAAGGAGGCATTGCGAGTGTAGATTTGGATCTTCCCTATTCTGGTGATGTTGTAGAACCTCTTGGACTTTAGAATGCTGTTTATGATTTTGTATCAGATCATGTTGACTGATTTTAGTTATTCTGTTTAGATTTAAAGTGTCGCTTTTTGTACGATTGTTACAATATGACATATATATATATATGTTTTGCTTTTTTCATTTAATAAAGTTATATATTTTGTAATTTTTACACAGATTTAGTTGATGCAATTAAAATACCCATTCAATGTGTTGGTTGTCTAAGAAGAGGCCATAATAAAAAAAAGGATTAAAATATCCATTATATGTTTCACTCGATGATATCATTTATTTTCTAAATGTTAGAGTTGATATATGGATTTAAAATATGTAGTGTGTGTGTTAGATTTCAATATCGTGGTTGGTAAATATAACCCAATCACTGAAATTTTAAATTTTAATAGTAAACCGTTAAGCAAAAAAATAATGAATTTCATAATGATTTCAAATCTGTATTAAATAATAAATTATATTAGAGAAATGATTGGGTAGTATTCACTTAATTTCTTTAAGATTGGGATTTTAAATATGTCTCTAAATTCTAAAACAAGTTTGATAAAAGAATTAGTTAGTCTAAATAAGTTTTGCTTAAACAAAGAGGTACTCAAGATATTCGTATTTTCTAAAACATCGTTCCATTTGTTTAAAGAATTATTAGATTAATCGTAATAGAAAGTCGAGGTACAGTAAGTCACCATGCTCTATAAACGGTTTTTTTTTCCACATAGTCGAATGTTTCATTCTTGATTTTTTTTTTTTTGCTGTATAGAAATATTCTTGATTTACTGAGGCGGAACAAAGTCCGATTGTATCATTTCGACAAGGTTTGATTCTGTTTATCTTTTGGGTTTCTGGAAAATTTGTTCATTTAGCCATCTAAGATAACGTCGAGATGTCCCCGAGTATGTGCAACGTTCACATTCCATGTTCTTTAGTCATAACGGAATTCGAAGAAGCGAACTTATTTCTCTTTTATTGGAGTTGTCTATTCAGTACTTTAAGCCTCTCAGTGATTTGCTGTTCTGGATCAGGTGTTTTGGGCAATCGAAGAGATGGAGCCAACAGAAGTGAAGGTAGGGATGGATTTGCAAACATTGTCTTAAGACTTTGGATAGAACAGTTAGAGATATCATGAAATGTGTTAAAGTTTCGGTCACATATTTTTGTAGATCAAGAATATGAATCTTGAGAGTGAGAGATCAAGAATACTAATGAGAGAGAAAGAGAGAGAGAGAGAGAGATATGTAGGGGAGAGTTAAAAGGAGAAAAAGAGGGAGAGAGGAAATAATAAAGTTGGATGCTCAAAGCATTCAGTCAATTGATCTTGAATAATATGTTAGATTTTTTTTCTTTGAGTTCTAAAATATATTATGTTTTCTACCCTTATCTTTATAAGTTGTATATATTGTGTTTAAGGACAAGCAAGAGAGATAAAGAGTGAAAATCTACTTCAAAAACAAGAACAAGAAGGAGAAGGAGAGAGCAAAAGAGAGAGAGAGAGAGAGAGAGAGAGAGAGAGAGAGAGAGAGAGAGAGAGAGAGAGAGAGAGAGAGAGAGAGTGATATAAGACTCGGTATGAGAGGCTTATATGATGTGGGAGTGATGGGATGATGGAGTCAATACGCTGGCTATGTCGCTCTCTTGTACGGACTAGTGGATGAAGGGTGGTAGAACAAGGCTTGTTAAACAAATCTTGAGCCGATATGTGATCTATCAAGTTGGCTTTAACGCTCTCCCTTGAAGGATCAATGAATGGTGAAAGCAATAGGACGATGGCACCACAAAGAGTATGGAAGGCTCTCTGATACAGCAACACTTAGAACTTGGTGAATCCACACGCAAGAACAAGCAAGAACAAAGGCTAGCGGCGGCTAAGCTTTTGTGAAGAAAGTTTGGTCTCTTTATTGATAATGTAGGGTAACCAAAAATACAACGCTGCAGGGGAGCTTTATAAACAGCTCGTCAGCTAGCCCTAAGGCCGAAAATAAAAAGCAAAATGACATAACAAGAGAATACAAAAGAGCAAAACGCACAAAGGCAAAAATACATGAAAAAGGAAAGTTCACTTAAACTAAAAGAAATAAAACTAAGCCGACTTTCTTGATGCCTTAAGGGCTCGAACTGGTGTTGCATTGGCGTGCTGGAAGGCTTAAGAACCACTGAGGCAAGCCTCATTACCTGCACAAATCGTATAAACTGAAAATACCTGGTTTTGGCGCGCATGTACCTTGGTTGGCAAGTAGTGGTTTAGGTCCGGTCTTGGGATGCATTGTCCGAGTTCCTTGAAGCTCTCATCTTCCTGATATCCTCTGAAGTCAAGTTGTGGTGGTTCCTTGAGAGTTCCTCCTGGTTCCTGGCTTAAAGCGTCTTCTAGCTCCATTGATGTCTTCTCGGCTCTTAGACTTGATCTGGTTGTATCTTGGCGCTCCGGTACGGCATTGGTGAGATTCTTGTTGTTTTGAGCTCCATTTCCTGTCAAGTAAATGGTCATACCTTGGTTTGTGGCCAGTGGATCATCCTTGAGGCTCATTTTGGCAAAACCCTCCGATATGTCTTCTTCGGGTGTAATGGGGTACGGTTGAGGGCTTAGTAATATTCCCACGTCCATATTGATCAGTAGTATCTCCACGGCCTCATTAAACCCTTCTCGCATCCTTCTGGTCTTGGAACGTGTCATTGGTGAACCGTTCACTGGTGGTACGACGTCTGGTTCCCACTCTTCTTGTTCCGGTACAAACGATTGGTTGATGCTCTCATCATTCCCTCCCCTTTCGAGAGGTTTTGTCCTCAAAACTGGCTTACCTGCATCATAGGGAGATAAATCAGTGACATTAAAACTATGAGAGATGTTGAACTCACCTGGTAGCTCCAAACGGTACGCATTGTCATTGATCTTCTCTAGTATGCGAAACGGGCCATCTCCTCTTGGTGCAAGCTTTGAACTTCGTTTATGTGGAAATCTTTTGGGTCTCATGTGAAGCCAGACCCATTCTCCTGGCTCGAATGTTAAGGCCTTGCGCTTCTTGTAAGCTTCTGTTTTCTTCAAGATGTTATCTCTAACTTTCTCATGAAGCTTCTTGACAAATTCTCCTTTCCTGAGGCCATCAAAATTAATTTGCTCAACTTGGGGAATTGGCGAGAGTTCAAGAGGGGTTAGTGGGTTAAAACCATAAACAACTTCAAAGGGAGACATCTTAGTAGCTGAATGAATAGCACGGTTGTAAGCAAACTCTATAAAGGGTAAGCAATCAAGCCATGTTTTTAAGTTTTTACCAAGTGTAACCCTAAGCAAAGTAGAAAGAGTACGGTTTACCACTTCTGTTTGTCCATCAGTTTGTGGGTGGCAAGTGGTGGAGAATAACAACTTGGTACCAAGCTTTCTCCATAAGGTTCTCCAAAAGTGGCTTAAGAACTTTGTATCTCGGTCAGAGACAATCGTTCTTGGTAAACCATGCAAGCGCACCACTTTTTTGAATAATAAATCGGCGGTTTGAGTGGCATCATTGGTTTTGTCACAAGGAATGAAATGGGCCATCTTTGAAAAGCGATCAACAACAACAAAGATAGAGTCTTTGTGTCGGATCTTAGGCAAACCTAGCACGAAATCCATAGAAATATCCACCCATGGTGCGTTAGGAATAGGTAATGGTAAGTAAAGGCCATGTGGGTGTAACCTGGACTTGGCTTTGTGACAAACAACACAACGTGAGCAATGCCTTTCCACATCTTTCTTAAGGTGCGGCCAATAGAAATGTTCATTCACCATTGCTAGTGTTTTATCCACTCCGAAATGACCCATAAGACCTCCGCCGTGGGCCTCCTTAAGTATCAAATCCCTCATCGAACTTTGGGGGATGCACAAGCGCTTATCTTTGAATAAGAACCCATCGTGTAGGTAGAATGAACTGAAAGCGCCTTTGCCGTGTAGTTGATAGGCTTCTCCAAGTTCCGGGTCATCTTTGTACAGCTCCTTAAGATGCTCGAATCCTAGCACCTTAGCCTCCATAGTAGATATCAAAGCATGTCTTCTTGAAAGTGCATCGGCTACAACATTCTCTTTCCCTTTCTTATACTTGATCACGTAGGGGAATGTTTCCACGAACTCTAACCACTTAGCATGTCTTCTCTTGAGCGAAGTTTGTCCTCTTAAATGCTTCAGCGTCTCGTGATCAGTGTGAATGATGAACTCCTTAGACAATAAGTAGTGCTGCCATGTCTCTAGAGCCCGGACCAGAGCGTAGAGTTCCTTGTCATAGGTTGGGTAGTTGAGCGTGGCTCCGCTGAGTTTCTCACTAAAGAAAGCTACTGGCCTCTTCCTCTGATGCAGCACAGCTCCAATGCCCAAGCCCGACGCGTCACATTCCACCTCAAACATCTCATCAAAGTCTGGTAGTGCAAGAACGGGTGCTTCAGTCAGTTTCTCCTTAAGTGTTTTGAACGCTGCTTCTTGGGCTGATCCCCACGCGAATGGTATATTCTTCTTAATCACGGCTGTAAGTGGAGCAGCTATGGTGCTGAAGTCCTTTACAAACCTCCGGTAGAAACTAGCTAAACCATGGAAGCTTCTCACTTGGCTGATTGTAGGTTGTGTTGGCCATTCCCGTATAGCTTTCATCTTCTCCTCATCTACTTGTAATCCCTGTTTACTTACTACAAAACCTAAGAACACGATTTGATCAGTACAAAAGGTGCACTTCTTAAGGTTGGCATATAGACCTTCCCTTCGAAGTGATTTAAGCACTAGTTCGAGATGTTTAAGATGATCAGCTAAGTTCTTACTATATATAAGTATATCATCGAAATAAACAACTACAAATTTGCTTATGTATGATCGAACAACCTGGTTCATGAGTCTCATGAATGTGCTTGGGGCATTGGTTAAGCCAAAAGGCATCACTAACCACTCGTACAGCCCTTGTTTGGTCTTGAAGGCGGTTTTCCACTCATCTCCTTCCCTCATTCGAACTTGGTGATAACCGCTTTTGAGATCCACCTTTGAGAAGATTGTTGAACCACTTAGCTCGTCCAACATGTCATCTAACCGCGGTATAGGGTGGCGGTACTTGATGGTGATGTTGTTGATGGCTCGGCAGTCCACACACATCCTCCATGTTCCATCCTTCTTGGGGACTAGTAGCACCGGTACAGCACAGGGGCTAAGACTCTCCCGGATGTATCCCTTCTCCATTAGGTCTCTTACTTGATTCTCCAACTCCTTAGTCTCGGTGGGATTCATTCTGTAAGCCGGTTTGTTGGGTAAGGCTGACCCTGGTACAAGATCTATTTGGTGTTCTATACCTCGGAGAGGGGGTAGTCCCGGTGGTATCTCTTCGGGAAACACATCTTGGAACCGGTCTAGTACAGCTTGTACTTCTGGTGGAACCTCTAAGTCACCTAATCCTGCGCTTAGACATTCTTTGAAATACATTAGTAGCACGGTGCCCTTGGCACACATGGTTTTAGAGATGTCATTAGCTGAAAGATAGAGACTAGCTTTACTTACCTCAACCTCCTTAGACATGTGTTTCTGCAACTCATGTACCTCGGCTGGACTAAGTGGGGCAAGAGTGAACTTACGGTCCTTATGCATGAAGACATAGTGGTTGGTACGTCCGTTGTGACTAACGGCTCGGTCAAACTGCCACGGCCTCCCAAGCAGTAAGTGTCCCGCTTGCATCGGTACCACGTCGTATAGAACCTCGTCTAAGTACTTTCCCACACTGAATGGCACAACGACTTGTTCCGAGATTTTAAGCTCGGTTTGATCGTTTAACCACCTTAGCTTGTATGGTCGTGGATGTTTGATCTTCTCAAGATCTAACCTGTCCACCATATACTTGCTAGCTACATTAGTACATGATCCACCGTCTATGATGAGATTACATATCTTTCCTTGGATTGTACATCTTGTGTGAAAGATGTTTTCTCTTTGTTCTTTCTCCTCGGGGTTATCTAGCACGCTAAGCACCCGCCTTGTAACTAGAAGGTCTCCTCGGTCAGGGTATTGAATGTCACCCTCGTCACCATCCGAGTCCTCTTCTAGCTCATCTTGTGATTCATACTCGCCGCTAGGGGTGAGAATCATCACTCGGTTGTTGGGGCATTCTCTTGAGATGTGTCCCCTGCCTTGACACTTGAAACAAGTTATGTCTCTAGACCTTTGATTAGTACTAGGGAACTTACCTTGCTCTGGTCGGTTGAATTTGGGGGCTTCGGTAGTCTTGCTCTTAAAACGAGAGTCTATCTCTAGACCCTTTCCCTTATCTAAGGGTTTTGAGCTACTTGACGCCCACGGCTGAGTAGGTTTGTTGCGGTTGTAGTGGGGGTTCTTGCGCTTGATTTGTTGTTCTACTTGCACAGCTAAGTGTAGTAACTCATGCATCCCCGCGTACTGCATCCGCTCCACCTTCCTTGCAATCCTCTCTTGCAAACCATCTAAGAACTGAGCCATTAAGGCTTCCTCCGATTCCTCTAACTCTAAAGAATTCATCAGCTTCTCAAACTCCTCAAAGTACTCATCTACGCTCCTTGTTCCCTGAGAAAGCTTACGAAAACGTTTTTGTAAGTCCCTATGATAATGCTCAGGTACATACCTTTGTTTGAGCAGATACTTCATATCGCTCCATGTTGACACTTGGCCAAACCGTTGCCTTCTCCTTCGGCTACGGTTCTGTCCCACCACGCAAGTGAATTCTCCGTGAGGTTAGCAGCTGCTACGGCTACTTTCTTACGTTCAGGATATCCATAGCACTCGAATATGTGGTCCATACGCCTCTCCCAATCCAAGTATAGCTCAGGATTAGATTTTCCTGCGAAGGTAGGAGGTGTTAGTTTGATGTCATGGGTTGTATCCCTAACATTTGCCTCGCGGTTTGGGTTTCTTTGTAGGGGATCTTGTCTCCTTTGCCCTCGTCTCATGAGAGGATCAAAGTTGTCATCATCAGTGTCTTGTAACTCATCTCCCGGGTCTACTGGTGGTATGGGGGGGCCTCGTACAGCCGCTCTCCTTGGCTGAGTTTCAATCTGTTCAAGACGAGCTCCAAACTCTTGACGAATGGTACCCATCTGTTGGGTCATGTTTCTCATGTCCTCCCTCATGGCTGCTAGCACTTGGGCGAGGTCAACTGGTGCACCGTTTGCTCCCTCGGTCATGTTGTTAAAACTACTTAACCTTGCAACACTTAACAAACTTGTCAAGACACCAACGAATTAACAACTAACAAAGATTACTAACTAGTCTAATAATCAAGCAATATGACCAAAGACAATTAGCAACACGCAAACACAAAAGGGAAAAATTTTTTTATGGTTTTTATAGGTTTTATGAAAACACTTAACAACTTAAACAAGGAAATGAAACAAGCAACCCGAATCTATTCTTTTGGGTTTTTCTTATTATAACTTAAAACACGAAACTAAGCAAGACAAGTAACGATTCTTATGGGTTTTTCAACAAAAGGGATAAGCAAAGAAACCAAATCAACAATGAAAGCAAGTGCAATTAGAATCGGATCTATAAAAGGTAAAGGATAGGAAAACCAAAGATAGAATCTTCGGCTCTGATACCAGATGATATAAGACTCGGTATGAGAGGCTTATATGATGTGGGAGTGATGGGATGATGGAGTCAATACGCTGGCTATGTCGCTCTCTCGTACGGACTAGTGGATGAAGGGTGGTAGAACAAGGCTTGTTAAACAAGTCTTGAGCCGATATGGGATCTATCAAGTTGGTTTTAACGCTCTCCCTTGAAGGATCAATGAATGGTGAAAGCAATGGGACGATGGCACCACAAAGAGTATGGAAGGCTCTCTGATACAGCAACACTTAGAACTTGGTGAATCCACATGCAAGAACAAGCAAGAACAAAGGCTAGCGGCGGCTAAGCTTTTGTGAAGAAAGTTTGGTCTCTTTATTGATAATGTAGGGTAACCAAAAATACAACGCTGCAGGGGAGCTTTATAAACAGCTCGTCAGCTAGCCCTAAGGCCGAAATTAAAAAGCAAAACGACATAACAAGAGAATACAAAAGAGCAAAACGCACAAAGGCAAAAATACATGAAAAAGGAAAGTTCACTTAAACTAAAAGAAATAAAACTAAGCCGACTTTTTTGATGCCTTAAGGGCTCGAACTGGTGTTGCCTTGGCGTGTTGGAAGGCTTAAGAACCATTGAGGCAAGCCTCATTACCTGCACAAATCGTATAAACTGAAAATACCTGGTTTTGGCGCGCATGTACCTTGGTTGGCAAGTAGTGGTTTAGGTCCGGTCTTGGGCTGCATTTTCCGAGTTCCTTGAAGCTCTCATCTTCCTGATATCCTCTGAAGTCAAGTTGTGGTGGTTCCTCGAGAGTTCCTCCTGGTTCCTGGCTTAAAGCGTCTTCTAGCTCCATTGATGTCTTCTCGGCTCTTAGACTTGATCTGGTTGTATCTTGGCGCTCCGGTACGGCATTGGTGAGATTCTTGTTGTTTTGAGCTCCATTTCCTGTCAAGTAAATGGTCATACCTTGGTTTGTGGCCGGCGGATCCTCCTTGAGGCTCATTTTGGCAAAACCCTCCGATATGTCTTCTTCGGGTGTAATGGGGTACGGTTGAGGGCTTAGTAATGTTCCCACGTCCATATTGATCAGTAGTATCTCCACGGCCTCATTAAACCCTTCTCGCATCCTTCGGGTCTTGGAACGTGTCATTGGTGAACCGTTCACTGGTGGTACGACGTCTGGTTCCCACTCTTCTTGTTCCGGTACAAACGATTGGTCGATGCTCTCATGAGAGAGAGAGAGAGAGAGAGAGAGAGAGAGAGAGAGAGAGAGAGAGAGAGAGAGAGAGAGAGAGAGAAAGAGAGAGAGAGGGAGAGAGAGAGAGAGAAAGAGAGAGAGAGAGAAAGGTAGAGAGAAAGGAGAGAGAAAGGAGGGAGAGAGAAATATGTAGGGGATAATTAAAGGGAGAGACAGAGGGAGAGAGAAAATAATAAAGCTCGATGCTCAAAGAGCTGCTTCAGTCGATTGATCTTGAATAATATGTCAGGTTATTTTTCTTTGAGAGCAACCATCCACGACTTAGTGAAGTAGGTAGTCTTCTTGAGTGATTAAGTGGGTTAGCTGAAACTAAGATTTTTTTTTATGAGAGAGAGAGAGAGAGAGAGAGAGAGAGAGAGAGAGAGAGAGAGAGAGAGAGAGAGAGAGAGAGAGAGAGAGAGAGAGAGAGAAGGGGGTAGGGGTAGGGGGAGGAGGGAGGAGGGAGGAAGGGGAAGAGAAAGGGGAGAGAGGAGAGAGAGGAGGGAGAGGAAAATAGGTAGGGGAGAATTAAAAGGAGAGAAAGGGGGAGAGAGAAAATAATAAAGTTCGATGCTCAAAGTACTGTTTCAATCGATTGATCTTGAATAATATGTAAGATTCTTTTTTTGGAGTCTTCTTGAGTGATTAAGTGGGTGGGTTGAAATTAAGATTTTTATTTAAATAAGATCAGAGAGAGAGAGAGAGAGAGAGAGAGAGTCGAAAACAAGAACAAGGGGGAGAGAAAGAGCGAGAGATAGATGGAGGACATAGAGAACAAGAGGAATAATAGAGAGTGATAGAGGTAGAAAGAAAGGAGAGAGATTGCAGATGCAAGGTTATTTTCTAGGTTATCTGTATCTGATTCTCCGTTTTTATTCGTTTTTTCTTATTATTGTTCTCGGTGGCAGTGGTGTTCGCCTCAAGCGATGGCGGATAAGATTTGTGCTGATTGGATGAACTGTTCTAACGGCGTGGTGATTTGTGTAATTAGATGGGATATCATCGATACACATTAAGGTATTGTCATTTGTGTTATATTATTATATACTTATTTTGTTTTAATGACATTATCGTGATCAATTTAGTTTTTAAAACTTTGGGATAAGAATGTTACCATTTCATCTACGCTTTCTATCCAGGTCATACTGAATCATCTGGTTGCTGAGGTCGATGATTTCAGGTCTAGGTTAATTTTGTGATTTACCCTTGGAGTGTTTTAATCAAAATATATGTGTTGTTTACACTCTGACTCTTTTATTTGAACATATACGTTGTTCATTACATGTTGTGACCATTTGATGAGTTGTTGTTTGTCTGTATTGTAGTATACCAAAAAAAGAATAATTGATAAAATAATAATAAAAAAGAGAAAAAGTCTGAAAGATGAATGGAGAGAAAGAATAATTCATAGAATACGTAGAAAACTGAAAGTAAAAAAAAATGAATGAGTCTAAAAATTTTAAAAAGACATTAAAAGAAATTGTTGAATCTACTGAGCTACTTATTTATATTAATTTAGAAGTATCTTTCTTTGAGAGTATTTAAATTCAACATTTTTATATATTGGATATACAAATTTAGTATGAAAATTGAAAAGCATATTATAACTGCAAATGTTAAATATATCTAAACAAATATAAGATAATATTATATAGTTGTATATATATATGTATTTTTCTTCAAATGTTATCAAATTTAGGATTGATGTACTTCGGCCCGCGCAAGGCGCGGGCAACACACCTAGTGCACAAGTATTATAATTTAAAATTCATGTTAAGGTTTCACTTGATAGGAAATGATTCATTTCAAGTTTGTTTCAGTCTTAAGCCAAGAAAATCAAGACAAATGGTCCAAATATGGTTAGAACTTACTTTCAAAGCTTGTATAAAGCATCAAAGAACTACTAACTAGGGGCCTTGAACCAATTCATGAGCTTAAAACAATTTACAAGGAAAATTTTTTATATCACTGCCCCCTATGCAAATGCAAGCAACCTAAATGATAAAATTATATACTCAATCCTAAAATATTTGACAATGCAAATGCAAGCTATATGATTTTTGTTTTTTTTTTTTTTTTGAAATTTTTAAAAAATTTCTGATTTTTTTTGTATTTTTCTATGCACTTAGATGGATGCATGAAGACTCAAGGATGTGAACACAAAATAAGATCTAAATAGAAACATGTCAAAGCACACATTCTCCCCCAAACTTGAATGATAATGTCTTGGTATCGAACAAATTCAAGTGGAGACCAAAATCCACAAAGCAAAAATTAAAAATGCATGATATATACAAAGGTTGGAGTTTTGGTACCTCGGAGCTAGGCATGGCTGGAGCTTGAGGTTGCTCCGGTCCTCCTGCTCTTTCTTGGAGTGTTGGTGAAGTATTGCCTTGTCCTTGCTCCTGCTTGTGCCCTGGTGTAGAGAAAGACGCCCAACTTGATTACCATCTTGAGGCTCACGGATCTCCACACCTCCGGTTGATTGTCTCCTCACCGTTTCACCCATTTGCTCAACCTTGTCACTCAAAGTCGTCTCAGATGAGCTTCCTTGTTGAAGGACTTTGATCTTCTTTACTAGCTTCTTGATCATCTTGCCTTGCCACTTGTTAACCTTGCGTTGAATCTCAACAACCGAGGAAAGGAATTTCTCAGCCTTTGTCTGTGGCTCATAGTCCAGCTGTGGAGATCAAAGCTTGGGGGCATCTCAGCATCTGTAGGAAGGGATTCTGAGGGTGAACGAGTGAGATGAGGTGGCGCTTCCATGTTTCCAAGAGACGCAAAGCACTCTTCATCGCTTGGTAAGAACTCTATTGTGGCGATGCTTTGTAGGTGCGTTTCTTCTGGATTGGGCAGAATGCAGACTTTCTTCTCATGGTTATGGTTGTAGAACAAGTAAGCATAATAGCCTAGAGCTGGAGTAGGTCCCAAGTAATCGGTGTGACTCATGTAGATTTGATCCATGTACGCACGCTCCACACAAGGCTCAAAATCTGCAAAAGGCACTCCCACTTGTATGAACAATGGCGTGAGGAAACCTCCTATGAGTGCAGAGCTTGCCTTACATCTTATTGCCCAAGTCTTGTATTTGACCAAGGAAGAAGCCAAGATGCAGCCGTAGTTGACGGCTTCCCCAAGCTCATCTTCCATTGGGTCTTCATTCTCCTCACCATCGCATACAATCTTCTTAATCCCTTGGAAAAGGAAGCATAGCTCGTTCTTGGTCACTGTTGGGGTTGTGGATCTTCCACTGAATGTGTTGGCCAGCAGCTTGAGGGTGTACCTTAGCTAAGGTTTTCGCACCTTCTTGATCTTGGCGGTATTGGCCTTGTAGTCTCCATCGCTAACCAAGTCCCATAGAGCATTCACGGATTTGAACCATGGGAACTCCACAAGCGTGGCTGCAGCATTGAGACCATAAGCTGGGAATAGCTCAGGGATGGAGAGGTGGTAGGCTTTTTTCTGATCTTGAACGTGACATGACCCTCAGATGGAGTTTGGATGCTTGGATCTTCATATGAGAAGTCCAAGGTGGAGAGGAAATCAAGCGTGGCCTCGGGGTAAGTTGGGCAATCCATCCATGATAGGCAAGCAAGGCCCATGCCCCTGAGAAACTCATCAAACTCTTCCAACAACCCTAGCCTTTGCAAGAGATCCCTACTTGCAAACTTTGTAGGCTCAAACCGCAACCTCTCAAGCTTCTTCTTTGTTTTCTTCTCTTCCTTACTCCACTTGACCTTTTCTTCAACCACTTGCTGTGTTTCTTTTTGAGTTGCCAAATCTCTGCTTCTCTTCTTGGGTGCCATGGTACCTGAAACACAAGTTCTTAAAGAGAAAGTGAGGATAGGTGACGATTAAGAGAGAAAGATATGGCAAAGAGAGAAAATCTCTAAATTTAAGTCTTAGATTTTTGGGGATATTCTAAAATACATCAATAAATAGAAGAGAAAAATCTCTTGAGATAAGACTAAATCAAGAAAATTTCCCTAATATTTAGATATCTCTTGAGAGGAAAATCTCTTGGGAAAAAGGAACAACTATTGGTAGAGTTGTGAACATCCATCCATCCGCAAGAGATCTGTATTATTTAAGACTTGTTCCAAACCATGTTAAAGGAGCAAAAAAATTATAAAGAGATTAAAACAGTTGGAGACATAACATACTCCTCATTTAAGGAAGCTTGTAATGCTAGAGGGCTGCTGGATGGAGATAAAAAATGGCATGAAGCTATACATGAAGCCTCAAGATGGGCAAGTGCATCGCAGTTAGGAGAATTATTTATAATGATTTTGGTACATTGTGAAGTAAGTACCCCAGGGAAATTATGGGATAATTTTTGGTCTGTTCTATCCGAGGATATTTCATATAAAAAATGCCACAAAATGAACTTCCATAAGTCGAACCTAACTGAGAAGGAGATTAAGCTGTATACACTGGTTGAGCTAGAAAAACTTCTTATTCAAAGTAACAAATCACTAGACGATTTCCCAGATATGCCAAAGCCAGATAAAACAATATTAAGTCAGTTATCAAACTCTTTGATTTCAGAAGAATGAAACTACAACGTCAGTGATGAAATTTTGAAGCATGCAAGCCTATTCCATAATCTAAACTCGGATCAGAAAGCAGTTTATAATGCAGTTATGGATTCAGTTGACAATTGTAAAGGAATTTTTTTCTTTCTCTATGGCTCATGAGGGACAGGGAAAACATATGTTTACAGAACTCTAATATCCAAAATAAGATCGAGTAGAAGGATTGTACTCCCGGTAGCATCTTCGGGGATGGTTGCAACATTGTTACCAGGCGGTAGAACTGCACATTCACAATTCAAGATACCAATAGATATACACGAGCATTCAATGTGTAATATAAAGCCGAGGACAATGCTAGCTGACCTTATTGAGCAGACTAAGCTAATCATCTGGGACGAAGCACATATGGCACACCGACACACTTTTGAAGCTTTAGATCGAACACTAAGAGATATTATGAGCATTAGAAACCCCGAAGCAGCTGATAAAGAGTTTGGTGGAATCACAGTGTTGCTAGGAGGTGATTTCAGACAAATACTTCTTGTTATCCCACAAGGTAATAGACAAGATACAATATTAGCAACAATAAACCGTTCTTACCTTTGGGATAAACAGAATGTGTACGTACTTGAAAGAAACATGCGTTTAAATCTAGAAGAGGAAATTTTCTCCAATTGGATTGTAGAAGTGGGAGATGGGACTGCCAAAACAATTGAAACATCAGATTCACAAAACTCAGATACAGATGAAATTGAAGTCAAGAAAGATCGATTATTACCTACAACAGCAACCCCTTTAGAAGATATATTCAAGAGCACATACACAGGTTTCCAACAGTTTTTTCAAAACCAGGAGTATCTAAGAGGTCAAGCAATTCTCACCCCAAGAAATGAAAACGTTGATGAAATGAATGAATTTATTCTCTCAAAGATAGAGGGAGAGATGCAAGAGTATTTCAGTTCTGATAGGCGACGATACATAAATAGTAAATGAGGATGGTGATGAAGAAGATTTTGATAAAAACACATTCTACACAACGGAGTATTTAAATAGTCTTAAATATCCAGGATTAGCCAATCATTGCTTACAACCGAAGCCATAAGCACCAATAATTCTTATGAGAAACATTAACCAGAAAGAAAGTTTATGTAATGGAACACGATTTCTGATAAAGTGGTTGGGTGAAAGAGTGATAGAAGCGGAGATAATTACTGGATCAAATGTGGGAAAAAGAATCATCATACCAAGGATAATTATGACAACAGCCGACACAAAATTTTCTTATAAAATGAGGAGACAATTCCCAGTAAGAATTTGTTATTGTATGACAATTAAAGAAAGTTAAGGACAAACCTTGGAGAAAGTGGGATTGTATTTACCTAAACCTGTTTTTAGTCACAGACAGTTATATGTCGCTTTGTCGAGAGTTACATCAATGGAAGGTGTTAAAATCTACAATGGAACAAAGCTTCATGGGCAGAATTAAGGAATCACAAACATTGTTTACAAAGAGATCTTCAATAACATAAGAACTAAACGACCAGGTAATTAAAATATACACATAACTTATATGATAATATATTTTACAAAAAACTAAGTTCTATAAACTATCAACAATATGTAGTGAAAGAAACCTATAAAGCAAACGTATGATAACAAAGACGACACCCAAAACAAGAATTCATATTTTTTTCTATCAATACAATACAAGGTAAACATTTCGTTCACAAAATAACTAAACGTTGTTATCAAACAAACTGCAGTATAATTGTATATTTATTTTTACAGTGATAATGCAACATCATTCGGTGTGAAAGTATAACAGAAAAGATTAATGATATTTGGTTTAATCTTCTTTCATTCTCTTCAAAACTTCTGTTGTATATTACTTCACTTGTAGTCAATTAGAATGTCACCTTTTTAAAAAAAAAATCATTTATTTAAAATGGAACTACAACTTTATCTTTCATGTACAATCAAAAATAAAATTAAATACATAGTTTACATGTGTATATTGTTAAAGGGAACATATACTTAAGTACTTCTGTACAACATCTCATTCATAATTAAAATTTGTAGGATATTTAAAAAAACATAAAATTACTTATTTCTACAAATTTTGGAAAATGCATAACTCTCATAGTAAAGTTAAGGATCTCAAGTATAGACCAAACATATTGAAAAAGAATAAAAAATTATATATATATGGAAAATGTACCCAAAAAAACAGAGTAATACAAACATGATTTCTATTATGTTATATAACAAAAGAACATAAACTTTAAAAAATAAAGGGAGTATTACTGTATTGGAGAACATTTTGTGATAGTTAAATAGATAAGAATATAAAACAACCAAATATATTTTTTCCATACAACAAAATTTAGAAATTCCACATAATATAAGAAACCAGAAATAATTTAACAGATTGCATAGAAAATTAAAACACTAATTATTTATCCCAATGTTGGAACATAGAAATTAAAAACTAAAATTATGCATCACATATATTAACTAAATAATAAATAAAATGAAAATCTCAATATCCTGCCCGTAGCGCGGATACTGGCCTAATATCTTTAAATCGCACATCTCCACTAACGATCATATGCATTTCTCGTGCATCACAAAAAAGCTTCTAGATAAGAGTTACATCATGGTTATATAAAAAGACTATCATGTTATGAAGAGAGGGAATCAAGCAATGTCCAAATATATCCGTATTTACATCAAGCAAGAATCTACTAATGGTTACATGATTGTGATTGGTTACTTCTTCATCAAGCTATATGATTTGTTTTTAATTTATTTAGTTTCCTTGTATACCATAATTGTGATCATTGATAACTTTTTCATTTGAGCTCTTTCTAAGCTCTTTGTTTTCACTTTTACACCATTGAATTTATAATATAAGAAATAATTATTTAGATATTACAGAAAAGTTGGAATATTACTAGTATATTATACATTTTCTAAAACTTACTCATATTTTGTGCTTTTGTGTAATTATAATTAACACCTAAATATTAAGAATGAAAATTAGTTTAATCTACGTCATTAAGAAAAAAAAATTAAATCTACGTCATTAACATCATGTCATTAACGATCAAAAGCGAGGAAAACTGAATCGTTCTCTTTTGTTACCGAAAAAAACCTCTCTCTCTCGGCGATTTAGAAGTCAAACACTAATTCTACCGTCGTATTGTCTCTTCCGGCCGCTTCTCCGTCGCATTACGTCTCCTTTTTCACGAATCTCTCTCTCTCTCTCTCGGCGATTTAGAACTCTCCTTATTGGACTCTGAGTTTCCATTGCTAAAAATCTCTGTTTTCGTCTTTCTTTTTTCACGAACAAACTTGCTCCGATAAGTTCAAATCTTTTTTTAGTTTAACCGTTTAATTGCATGTGATTCCCGTGATTTAAACTGTTTTCCGAAAACTATCGCGGCGATATTAAGGGTTTTTATCGATGCTTATTGCGGCTGATTTTCGTCGTCGTTGATTTACATATAGTGGCTGATTTGTTAGATCTATTCGATTTTGTGTCTGGCTTATCAATGCATTTGTGGCTGAGTTTGTTTTATGTTGCGGCTGAGTGACTATTTACCTTACTGCTGAGTTATCGTTTATCAGTGCATCTGTGGCTGAGTTTGTTTTACATTGAGACTGAGTTACAGTTTGCGTTACGGCTGATTTAAGGTTTACCAATGCATTTGTGGCTGAGTTTGTTTTATATTGAGACTGAGTTACGGTTTGTGTTACGGCTGATTTAAGGTTTACCAATGCATTTGTGGCTGACTTTGTGTGGTTGAGTAATGATTTTTACTCTGGCTGATTTTAACTTTCTTATCAGATGGCTAAGGTTATTTCGGAAGAACAAGGAAGGGATTACCCTCCAAGACTTTACGCAGAAGGGGAGTCTAATCTGGAGAATAAATCCATTAACCACAATTTTAAGATGGCAGATCTCCCTGGGATTAGAGAATCAATAGGTCAAGATGTGTGGGATCAAATGAAGGAGTTACCTATTGGAATAGTTGCTAAGCTATCTGACAGCCAATTCACGTGGTCTGGTAAGACTGTACACTATCTTCTATGTAGACAGTTGAGAATATATAAGAAAGAGATTTGGTGTCTCGTCGGTGGTCAATCTATCAGGTTTGGCTTGAATGAATTTGGTCATATCACGGGGTTAAACACAGATCCGATGCCTACAGAGATGTTTGAACCTGAAGCTGACTACGGAACGTTCTTCAGAGAATTGAATGTGCCTGGTGGGGAAGGACCAAAGTTAGATGAACTTAGGGCAGGATTATCAGTGTGCCGGGCATGGTCTCCTTAAAAGCGTAAATGTTTGGGGCTGTTGCTTCTTCAAGCCATTGGTATTTATGGATTGCATCATAATTCTAGAATACCATTCGAAAGTGCGAAAAGAGTTTTTGATGATGAAGCCATGAAGACTTATCCATGGGGTCGGTCAGCATTTGAAACTCTTGTTGATGCTATAAAGATGTTGAGGCCTATAGGAAAGTCGTACACCATTAGTGGTATGGTTTATGTGTTACAGGCTTGGGCGTATGATTCAGTTAAATGCTTTGGAGAGAGATTTGGGAAAATGGTCAATAATGATGAGATACCGTTGTTTCGATGGGGTGGAAACCGTACACGTTCAACAATGGAATCGACCATTGCTGAAGATATCAGAACGTATGGTGAGGTAAGGTTTTGGCTGTGTTATGATATTTAATGAATGAGTAATGTTTTTAATAATGGCTGAGTTGGTTTACATACGGTTGCTGAGTTATATTTTTGTGATAGGTGAGTTATATTTTTGTGAAGGCTGAGTTATATTTTTGGGATGGCTGAGATATATTTTAGTGATGGCTGAGTTATATTTTTGGATGGCTGAGTTATATTTTAGTGATGGCTGATGTATGGTTTATTGATGGCTGAGTTATGGTTTGTGATGGGGGTTATATTTTATTGATGGCTAAGTTATGGTTTATTAGTGGTTGAGTTATGCTATAGTGATGTCTGAGTTATACTAATTGATGATTGAGTTAAAATTTACTGATGGGTTTCATAATCATTTATGTTATAGGTGCGTGTGAGTAAAATGGTTATGAAGGATGATGTAAGAGAGCTATTTCATACGTGGCCAGATCAAGCAGAAGACCCAGCACTTGATCACTTGATCCAAGACATACATGAGGATACGTTTGTCAAAGGTTTTGGGATGTGAAGAGGAATGAGATGAAGAAAAAAGTAAATGTTAAAGCAGCGGTTGAGTCTGAATCTCCTGCAAAGAAGCAGAAAGTCCATGAGGTCTCGAAAACCATGGAAGTGATCAACAGTTGATAGGGTCAGGTTTTACCCAAATAAAACTACTGCAAGTACACATCAAAAGCAGTTGTAGTACAAGGGGTTATCGAATCCCAAGGGAGTATGTAAACTACACTAGCGATTATAGATTCAGATTAAGCTAAGCGATAAATAATGAATGTAATGCAAAACAGTAAAATAAATGCAGGAGGGCGTTTTTATGCTTGTTCTTAAAGTTCAGAAGGCTAAAGGCGCTAAGTCAGGACAGTTCGCAGGTTGAATCTGAGAGTGTAGAATGCATGCAATCAGGAATGAATTAAAACCGTCTTGAACATGAATCGCAAAGATATAACTAATCAATTCTCATTGCAGAAGTTATCTATGTCTAAATCACAGAGTTTCAAATCTCTTTGCAAAACCCTAACAACCTAAACATGCAGTAATGATCAGGTTCAATTGTTCACAAAACTCCTAAGCCAAATCTCTTTGTACTAGGGCGTTTTGCTCATCTAATACTAGTTCAGGTGATTAATAATGCTCTCACATCTATCAAAAAACCTAGGGTTTCGAAATCCAGATGATGTGTCTAAGAAATCGATATGAATGCAAGCACAGATGAAGAACCAATGAATTTCCTATAAGTTTTTAGCAATTCTACAAACTCTTCTTCAACCTTTGAAAAGCCCTAACTTAACTAACAAACTACTCAGACATGGTGATTTGAGAAAACATCATGAAAAGAATAGATTGCATAAAAGAAATAAGAAGTAGAAATAAAGGAGTTCAAAATCTGCTCTGAAGGAGTCTGATTTGTCTCTCCAAAAGCTCTGCTACAAATCTCTCTCTAAAGCTCTCAAAAAATAATAAGATACAAGATATCTGGCAAAAGAATGGCTGAAAAACCTAATATACAAGCTAAAACACGATCTGGGGTCTTTTTGCAAATACTGGAACTTTTGGGCTAAAACTGCAATTTCTTCCTAATCTTTTAAAAACAGGCCACGACCTCCTTCCTTGGTGGGTGACGAGCGTCACCAGCTTGGTGACGAGCGTCACCATATGGCATACTTTCTTCTTCGAGCTAGGTACTTCGTGGCTTCAACTCAGAATGCTCCAAAAAGTTCCAAAATCTCCAATTATGCTCCAGACATGCTATAACCTGCAAAGACTCTTCTAGGACTCTAAAAATACCAAAAAGACTCAATAAAAAGGACTTATATCATGGTTAAAAACCATAAAAACCATGATATATCAACTCCCCCAGACTTAGCTTTTGCTTGCCCTCAAGCAAACATCATACAAAGAATAAGGTCGAGGTTTGAAAACAAGAAACAGTCAGTCAGTCATCAGAAACACCATACTAGTTAAAGCTTTTGAATCCACATACCACAGAGTCAACACAAGATCAAATTTCAGTCTAATTGTCACAAGCTTAGCAAATCTCTCAAGTCCAGTCCAAATCCCTTCAAGAAATCCGAAATTTCTACTATCAACTCCTTATTTTTATCTAAGTGTGAAGTCTCATCAAAGCTCTATCATCTTAATCACTTTACAGATTCTTTTCCCTTCCTAACAACTGAACAAATCAATCTCAACACAGCTCTCCTATTTTCTCTTCCCTTAATCTTTTTCCTTAGGATATTTTCGATTTTTCACTTCTTTTTCTCAACTTTTACAGTCTAAGATATGGTGCTACTCAATACTTGTGTTCCTTGTGAGGAGACAGGTTCTTGAGTGTGTTCACTACTGTTGTTCCTTGTGAGGAGACAGGGTCATGAATGCACCATTCTTTGGACTTAATCTTTTAAAAACTACATCAGGGAAGATCAAAGAGAGACTGTATTTTAACCTTATTGTCAGTGCTTAAAGAGAGAATCAAGATCAATAAGAATCAATCACCAAGACAAGAAATTTAAAATTCATTAAGGTGGAGCTAACAGCAAATTTTCCAGATTTCTCTAAGAATCTAAACCTTCATTGCTAGACTGATCTACCTATGACTTTCAACTTAGTAAGACTTGTAATCAACTACTGTGGCAATGGTTCTTATCACAAAAACGTCCTATGGTTAGTTCCAAGAAAAACTGACAATTTCAAATTTTTGACTCTAGAAAAACAGGTTTTTGACTCAACTTTAAGACTCTATAAACATGACACAAAGCACACAACGTCAGTAACCACCTCCCCCAGACTTAAACAACACTGTCCCCAGTGTTATTAAGCCAAGAGTCAGTCAAAATGAAGCATGAGAACGTGTAAAACCAAGGTGGAAAAGTGGTACCTCGCAAAGGACCTGGTGACGAGCGTCACCAGATTGGTGACGAGCGTCACCATCTCTGAAACTCCAGAAATCGACATGTTGGATGTTTAAATGCTATGCCATCATGTGTGCTCTAAAGTAGGACTGTAAGAGCACTCAAAACACACATCAAAACATCCAAACAAAGCATAATCCATGGTCCAACAAGTTCACAAGATATCATCCAAGCAAACTGAACAAAGTGACTCTTTTTTTTTTTTTTCATGTTTTTAGGTTTTTTTAGCTATGTAATAGAAAACTAAACTAATATATGAAAAAGAAAACTTACTAGTGGGTTGCCTCCCACTAAGCGCTTGTTTAAAGTCATTAGCTCGACTTTGAATGCTGCTCAGACAGCTGGTGGAACAGAGGGTGGCAGTGAATGCCTTAGAGAAGAATGTCTCCTCATCCATGGTGGTTTGTAAGCAGTAGATGTATGAACACTTCCAAGGAAGTGAGGAACATCAGCAGATTGGGTCGTGACTGTGGGTGGGATACTTCTTTTTCCTGCAGAATCATCAAAAGAAACACCAAGCATTCTTTGCTTAGTTGCAGGTTTCTGGGTTGTGGACTGTTGAATTTTCGGATTGGCAACATATGATGGACTTGTAGAGCAAATATCACGTCTCTCCTTTGTGTCCAGATTGGTGACGAGCGTCACCAGGTCAGTGACGCTCGTCACTGACTCTGCAGTTCGAGTTTCTGCAGTTTTCCTGCAATTCAGCTCTGCAAGTGTTGCTTCCATCACATACACCTCTTCCTCCAGCAATTTGGCATTCATTGGAACCTCTTTTTCAAGCCCAGTCATGAAGATATGATCCTCACTGCAATCCTCAAACCCAACAGCTTCTGCAGAAGTTTCAGATATTGGCTCTTCAACAGCCATCTTGCTCACTTGCCCACTTATATTTGATTCATTGACACACTCAGGAATAGTGTCTTCTGAATGCTCCATGACAGTCTCTTCATCTCTAGAAGTTCTTACAGAAAAGGTCTGACCATCAATGGTAGAACTCCCTCTTAACTTATCCATGTCAAAGTTCATGACAACATCACCAAGATCAAGCTCAATGTTCCCCTTTCTAACATCAATGATGGCTCCAGCAGTAGCCAAGAATGGTCTTCCCAGAATAAGAGGATCTTTAAGTTCTTCAGCATATTTCAGAACCACAAAATCTGTAGGAATTATGCAGCCTTCAATGTTAACATGAACATTCTCTAACATGCCTTCTGGGGTCCTTATGGATCGATCTGCTAGGATGAGAGAGATCCCAGCTGGCTTGAAATCAGTCATTCCAAGTCTAGCAGCAACAGAGAAAGGCATCAAGTTAATACTTGACCCTAGATCACATAGAGAGTGGGGAAAACGTCCTGCAGATATTGAGCAATCAAGCACAAAGGTCCCTGGATCAGATAGCTTCTCTGGAACTCTGCTTTGAGTGATGGTATTGACTTGTTCAGAAACAGTCACCTTCTTCTTCTTCTTCGGAACTGTGCCTAAGAGAATTGCACTGATGTCTCTGGTAAGCAATGCTCCTTCCTCAGGACTTACACCATTCATAACCATTCTCTTTACATACCTTCTTAGAGCTGGTGAAAGCTTGACTGCATCAACAAGAGGGATCTCAAGCATCAACTTGTCTATCATAGCTTTGCATCTGGCTTCTTCTATCTCCTGTTTAGACTTCCTAGGATGCTTGGGGAATGGTGTTTTGGGTTTATAGACACGTTCCTGGTCATAATTTGCAGTTACAGGCGAAGCAGCTTCGTTCTGGGGTGGGTGACGACCGTCACCAGGGGGGTGACGCTCGTCACTCACCTGTGACAACCCCCGATTCTCTTCTATGTTGGTGACGAGCGTCACTCCTCCTTGGTGACGCTCGTCACTCACCTCTGAGATAGAAAAAATTTCATCTTCAGACTCTATGAGTTGCACGATCTGTTCTGCACTCAACCTCTTTTTCTGCACTGTTTTAAGCTCCTTTTCATTCCTGATTGTGATGGCATTAACCTGATGCTTGGGATTGATATCAGTCCTTCCAGGAAGGAATCCCTCTTGCCTTTGAACAGCTCCTGCAGTTTGAGCAACCTGCACATCAAGCTTCTTCATGTGAGAGTTCAGACTCTCAATTTTTCCATTCAGGTCTTGATACAGCGAATCTAGCTTGCCATTGAAGTTCACTGTCATCTTCTGCTGTCCTTCAAGTACCTGCTCCAGCATAGCTTCCATTTTATTATCTTGTGGAGGTGCAGTTTGGTAGGAAGAAGAACCATAATTCCTGCTGTTTTGGTAAAGTTTCTCAACTTCAGTCTTCTGGAATGGGGGCTTAGGAGTGTAACCAGGCGTGCTCTGTCCTCCTGTAAAGGTACTCTGCTGATTATTGCTGTTGTAGCCTCTGTTCCATTGCTGATTTCCAAACTTTTGGCTCTGAAAACCCCCTCCATTGATGAAATTAACATCTTTCTGCTCAAATTCTTCAGGATTTTCGAAACTCTCCACTTCTGCAGCAAACTGAACTGACTTCTTTCCCACCAGAAGGCTGTGCATGCTGTCCAACTTAGCCTTAACTTCAGCTATTTGGTTTTCATCATTCAAACCAGCCTGCTGCTTTCTCTGAAAATCTGCATTCTTAGTGCTGTTACTGCATGCCAAGTTTTCAATCAATCTTACAGCTTCTTCTGGTCTGTTGGTGTTGAAGTTTCCTGCACTTGCTGCATCCAGCGCCATCTGGTACTTCCAGTAAATGCCTCTGAAGAAGATCCCAAGTAATTGCACCTGACTGAAACCATGATGAGGACAGTCCCTTTGATAAGACTTAAACCTGATCCAAGAAGCCTTAAAAGCTTCAGTAGGACCTTGTGTAAAGGATGCAATTTTCGTCCTCATGTCCTCTGATCTGGCATCATCATAGAAGTTGTTCAGAAAGGCGTTCTTGGTGTCCTCCCAAGTAGTTAATGAACCAGGCTCCAGTTGCTTCAGCCAATACGCAGCCTCTCCTCCAAGAGAGTAGGGAAAAAGCTTGCAGAACAGAAAGTCATTGCTAACCCCATTAGCTTTGACACTGGAAGCTAAATCTTCAAACCTCTCTATGTGATCCATGGGGTGCTCATGAGGTAAGCCATGGAATGGATGCTGTCCAACTAGCTGATAGTAGACAGGTTTAACCTCAAAATCGTTCCTCTGGAAAGCAGGAGCTCGGATTGCAGCTCTGTTGGCATAGAACTGATCAGGTCTGTTGTAATCACCTAGAGTCCTCTGAACAAAACGCCCAGCAGCGTTATTGACAGCAGCAGGGACTCCCACGTTCTCAGCCACTTGCTGAACCTGCTGTTCAACAATGACATTCCCCTCTTGATCAATTCTCTGCCCCTCTTCGTTCCTCCTGTTTCCTTCCCTGTCAACCAAGTGACCTTCTGCATCTTCAACCAAGATCAGTGGAGCGACCATTGCAGATTGTTTCTTAGCTTTCCTGTTAGTTCTCTCCAACCTAGCAAGCTCGTCGATGCTTAAAGTCACAAGCTCCTTCTCTTTGTTGCTTCTGGTTCTGCGATTAGGCATACACCTGAAACAGGAACAAAGAAAAGTAGCTGAAAATCAGTAAAGAAATAAAAACTTAGACAAAATCCTAATACTAAAAATCGATAGGCAGCTATTACTCCCCGGCAACGGCGCCAAAAACTTGATAGGGTCAGGTTTTACCCAAATAAAACTACTGCAAGTGCACAGCAAAAGCAGTTGTAGTACAAGGGGTTATCGAATCCCAAGGGAGTATGTAAACTACACTAGCGATTATAGATTCAGATTAAGCTAAGCGATAAATAATGAATGTAATGCAAAACAGTAAAATAAATGCAGGGGGTTTTTTATGCTTGTTCTTAAAGTTCAGAAGGCTAAAGGCGCTAAGTCAGGACAGTTCGCAGGTTGAATCTGAGAGTGTAGAATGCATGCAATCAGGAATGAATTAAAACCGTCTTGAACATGAATCGCAAAGATATAACTAATCAATTCTCATTGCAGAAGTTATCTATGTCTAAATCACAGAGTTTCAAATCTCTTTGCAAAACCCTAACAATCTAAACATGCAGTAATGATCAGGTTCAATTGTTCACAAAACTCCTAAGCCAAATCTCTTTGTACTAGGGCGTTTTGCTCATCTAATACTAGTTCAGGTGATTAATAATGCTCTCACATCTATCAAAAAACCTAGGGTTTCGAAATCCAGATGATGTGTCTAAGAAATCGATATGAATGCAAGCACAGATGAAGAACCAATGAATTTCCTATAAGTTTTTAGCAATTCTACAAACTCTTCTTCAACCTTTGAAAAGCCCTAACTTAACTAACAAACTACTCAGACATGGTGATTTGAGAAAACATCATGAAAAGAATAGATTGCATAAAAGAAATAAGAAGTAGAAATAAAGGAGTTCAAAATCTGCTCTGAAGGAGTCTGATTTGTCTCTCCAAAAGCTCTGCTACAAATCTCTCTCTAAAGCTCTCAAAAAATAATAAGATACAAGATATCTGGCAAAAGAATGGCTGAAAAACCTAATATACAAGCTAAAACACGATCTGGGGTCTTTTTGCAAATACTGGAACTTTTGGGCCAAAACTGCAATTTCTTCCCAATCTTTTAAAAACAGGCCACGACCTCCTTCCTTGGTGGGTGACGAGCGTCACCAGCTTGGTGACGAGCGTCACCATATGGCATACTTTCTTCTTCGAGCTAGGTACTTCGTGGCTTCAACTCAGAATGCTCCAAAAAGTTCCAAAATCTTCAATTATGCTCCAGACATGCTATAACCTGCAAAGACTCTTCTAGGACTCTAAAAATACCAAAAAGACTCAATAAAAAGGACTTATATCATGGTTAAAAACCATAAAAACCATGATATATCAACAGTGTGGGTGGTGAATCTGGTGAAGCAGATGTACAGAAGAAGAAGAAGAAGAAGAAGAAGAAGAAGAAGAAGAAGAAGAAGAAGAAGAAGAATAAAGAAGCAAAGGTAAGTGATATGGTATATAGTGAGTTTATATTTTATGTAACGTTTGGTTAGCTTGTTTATGCGTTTTTATGTATGTGTTGCAGGGTGTTAGTGAGGAGGACGATGTTGGGGAAAATGTGTCGGTTAAAACAGTCGTGGATATGGTGTCTAAATTAAACTCAAGGTTTGACACCGTTGATAGAACCATTAGAGAAATTTCTTCTAATCTGGAGAAGGTGATTGGAGATATAGTAGAAGTGAGGATGGATGCAAGGTTTGTCCCAAGGATGACTGGCGTTGAAAACAGGCTTGGATCTATTGAAATTGAATTGAAACAGATGAAAGAGCACCTAAATGCCATGGGGGTAGGGCAAGCTGGCCAAAGCGTTGGTGATGGCGACTCAGATTTCAGAATTATCGATCTGGTCCAGAAGAAGAAGAAGCCACAACAAGAAACACCTCAAGTTCCACGGAAACCGCCACAAAACGACTCTGTTACTAGTCCTATGGTAAGCTAACAATGGCATACATATGGCTAAAATATCAATACATTGCGGCTGAATTTTGAATACTTAACAACTGAGTTGTCATATAAGTTGCGGCTGAATTATGTTTAATTTATGGCTGAGTTGTCTGTACGTTGTGGCTGAGTTATCGTTATCTTATTTTCTTCGCTATGTTATACAGGCGAAGAATTATGTCGACGTAGGGAAGGACAGTGGTTATGCTGGGTCAATAAGAATCTATATAAGGAATTTGTTAAGGCCAATGGTGGAAAAGATGATCCTCTTGATTTCGTTGAGCAGTCTTCTGCTAATAGATTACGCCCCAGAAATTCAAAAACCAAGTGTTCAAAGAAGCAGAAGTACAGATCCCGGCCGAAGATAATAAGCCAAAGAGAAGAGGTAGAAAGCCTAAAACGGTGACCAAAGAAGCAGAGGTACAGAAGACAAAAGTTGAAGATGAGAGCAAACAGATGTCGACCGAAGATAATAAGCCAAAGAGAAGAGGTAAAAAGCCTTCATCGGTGATGTGGCTGAAAATAAAATTACCTGCTAGGATGAAAGAAGCTGATGAAGTCCTGAAAAAAGCTGACAATAATGATCCGAACGAAGGTGACAGTGACGTATGGGATGTCACAGACCAGTTTGTCGCTGATAAAGGACGCATTTTACCCGAGTCTGATGATGATGATGAGGAAAAGATTAGGATGGATATAATTAAATCTTTGAGGATGGAGAGTGTTAGGTTGTCCCCGGATGGGAGTGCATTGAATCCATAACAAGATCATCCACCAAGAGTTTTTCCTTATATTGGAGACAACGGACTGACGTGCATGAGGAAGAATTGTGTACCTTCACCTGGAATATATGATCCTCTGGCACCGGTTGATCCGACCAAATTGCAGAAACTTAAGGATTACATAAAGCCCTTCGAGTATGACCCTTTAGACCTTATTAACTTGTTAATTACAGCTTGTTAACACTATTTGTGTATATTAACTTGTGTTTCTGTTAGGAATATCCCATTGGGCAGGGCAACAGACGAAGTTGATTTCTATAGGGTTATCATCACCAAAAGAAAGCATTGGCCAGATCGAAGTTATGGATGGCTGTTCGATGTTGTAAGTATTACTTTATGTCTGAGTTATTGTTGTTTACGACTGAGTTATGATACACTATTATGTCTGGGTTATTACGGCTGAGTTATGGTATTATACATTACGGCTGAGTTATGGTATGACCTATTCTACATTACGGCTGAGTTATGGTATGACATATTCTACATTACGGCTGAGTTGTTGTCTTTTTCTTTTTTTTTACAGCATGTGTGTGGGTTCCTCAGAGTCCTCAGGAACAGGTTCAAGCGAGATCCCTGCCCATTCCACAGCAAACGCATTGCGTTTATAGACACATGGTTCATATCTCTTTGGGTTAACGAGTATGAACAGTTCAAGATAAAACCGAAGAGGTTTAAATTCAAAGACACCCCGTATGAGAAGGTAGTTAACGGTTTGCTTCCAGAGGATCAACCAACAAATATGAAGTGGATACAAGATATGGATCACTTGTATATTATTCCACAAACCAGAGGCAATCACTGGGTGGCGTTGGACGTGGACCTCCGTAAGAAGCATATTGATTGCTATGATAGCATCGTGGGACAAGTAACCCCAGAAAGTGAACATAAAATGCTGGAAAGTTGTAGGCCGTTTACCCGGATGATTCCAACAATGATGAACGATCTAGTTCCTGCCACAATTCGTGAACCTAGCTTCGAGAAGTTTACATTCAGAAGGAGGAGAGTCTCCAGGATCCCTCAGAACGTATAAGTTGGGGACTTTGGCGTGTACGCGTGTAAATTTGTCGAATGTCTAGCGCTTGGTGTATCTTTCGATAGCATCTATGATCAAAATATCCAGGCTATACGGGTTAAGATGGCAGCAGATATCTATGATGAGGCACCTGATCTGCTTGCACAATTTCAATGATATATTCTGTTCTCCTTGATACCTATTATGATATGTAAAATATTTGGTTTTTGAACATAATCGTTTGTGTCTGATTTTGAACATAATCATTTGTGGCTGATTTTGAACATAATCTTTTGTGGCTGATTTATGTAAAATATTTTGATCATCAACAATAGTGTTACGGCTGAGTTACGAAATGAACCCAACCCTAACCGATCCAAATTAATTAATTGACCCAACCCAACCCTATACTCTTTATTTTACCAATCTTATTCGTCGCCTCTCTACTTCGACATCGTCTTCTTCAAATTTCTTCTTTCCCAAATTTCTTCTGCACCAAATCAAGAATTAAGTGTCCAATCACGCATCGAGAATCTAATCACGAAGAACAGAGATAAAATCCATCGATCAGCATTTTAAACAGGTTTCGATTGTAGATAATCAAAGAGACATATGCATATAAATAATTGTATGTGCTGAGTAAGGGTTTTATTTTTGTTTTCGATTAGATGGATTTAAATTCGGGCTCATCTAGTAACAATAGGAACAGAACTTTTGATGTTACTGCATATTACATACATTTTGCATACTCATTAGTTAGCTTTTCATGCATTTGTATCACGTTTTAGGTTAGATTGCATCACTTAGAGTCCTAGAGCATTCTTGCACCAGCATACGCATGTTCCTTGCATTTTGCATCACATTTAGGTTGTTTCTGGCTGCTTTGGAGTCGTGGAGGTTCGTGGACGTGCTGAAGCTGTTGTAGCAGTTCGTGGAAGCTCGGATTTTTACTAAGGATCAGTGATCGAGGAGCAGATCGAGCATGGCCGGTCGATCTAGGATGTGATCGACCAGAAGATCGAGAAGACCAGGCGATCCAAGGAGAATGATCAAGACGAGGATCGAGTGAAGCAGTCGATCAAACGGTACGGACGTAAATGACGCCATGCAGAACGAGAGCCAGATCGAGTACACCACTCGATCCAACCGGAGATCGATACCGAGATCGGATGCAACGCTCGATCCGCCGAAGATGATCGAGACCCAGATCGAGCTGAAGACACGATGTTCGGAGATGATCGAGAGAACCGCTCGATCCCGGAGTCGATCTCTGTCCTTTCAATCACTTTTGGCCGCTAGCGAGGGGGGGACCATCAGCTTGTTTTGGCCATTTTGGGAAGGCGGCGACGTCCTTTTCCCACACAACTTTTCATCCTTATCTTTTTTTATGCTTTTCTCTCTGGTTTTGAAGAAGAACACCATTGTCGAACTTTGAGTTTTCTTAAGCTTGTAATCGAATCGTTTTCGTCTTAATCTAGTTTTCTTTTCATGTTCATCGTTTCCTTTTCCATGCTTTGCTTGATTTACCTTATGTGTAGTGAGTAGTTTATTTGGGTTTGGGGTTGAGAGGATTAAAAGGTCTAAAGGGTTTCGATCTTGGGGTTTTCTAAGTGTTTTAATGGCTATCTCTTCTAGGGTGTTGAGCTCTCAATGCTTAAAGACTCTCACGCCAAGAGCTTCCTGATCCAAGAGGTTCCTTACCTTGACAGGATTCCGGGACCTCGGAAGATCACACCCTAGAGACTAGTTACCCCTTCCCAAAAGCCATGGAAGTTTGGGGGACTAGTTAAGCCACTCATTTGAAATATGTTTTCCATGCCCTTCGACCTCTCTTTCCACCAAAAGCCATGGGTTTGGAGGAGAGGATGAAGGAGTGATCTATACCAAATGCCACGGATAGATCTTGCATAGTTTTCAAGGCTTAGAGATCCTCACAAAGTGAGTCGATTTAAAGTTTTCAACCCAAGGTCGAACCTTTGAAACCCCTGACCATGAATCTCAACCCTAGGCCCTCTCTTTTAGCATCTTTACATCTTCTCTCGTCATTCGCTTGATCTTTGATAGCACCCTGGTCGTTAGTTTTACTGTTCTTGCATTTTAGACGAGATCGATTGTTGTTGCTCGATCTAGTGGTCGATCTCATGGTCGATCTACTAGTCGAATTTTAGTAATTCGAAGTTTTGTCCTTTAATTATTCTGTTTGTTCCTCGTGGTAGTTTAATCATTCCTGGTAATTTTAAAATAGGTTGCATTCCATTTAGTCGCTGCATCTAGTTTTTAGGGATTTTCTCATAACCTATCCTGTTTCGGTTAGATTTGCATTAGTCCTTGTATTCTCTTTGCATTTTCTATCATCCTAGGTATGGATTGACTGTCTCTTGCATGCTGTACTACAACCTGTCGTGCATTTGATTTTGATAACCTCATTGCATTCTCACCCTTGCAAATAAAGTGTCTATCATATGGCGCCGTTGCCATCCTAGAATTGTTTAGAGAACATAGAGATTTGGGACTTAGCAAAGACTAAGTCTTTACCTTGTTCAAGTTACTAATCATTCTACTCTCAAACGTGTGTTCTTAGGTATATGAATCTTCGTTCACGGGAAGATAACAATCTACTTCCACCTTTGGACAATATTCATCAGCTTGGTCATTCACGGCAAAGAAGAGTCAGAGAACAAGCCAGAGCCTTTGAGGAGATTGTTCAGCATGGTTTGGTTGACTTTGAAGCTATGGATGAATACGAGCATCCAGAGGGACCTCCTCCAGCTCACGGGGCAGTGGGAAGGGGCAATGGAAATCCCCAACACGCGGCTAGACCCCCAAGGGTCATAGGAGCCGGAGATGCTCCCAACACTCATCATAATAGGTTTGGGATCACTCCTCCTCCTGTACAGAACAACAACTTCGAGATCAAGCCAGGTTTCATCTCCATGGTGCAAAACAACAAGTTCCACGGCTTAGCAATGGAAGATCCCTTGGAGCACCTTGACAACTTCGAGCAAGTATGTGGGATGATCAAGATCAATGGCATATCCGAAGATGCTTTCAAGCTGCGTCTCTTTCCCTTTTCACTCGGAGACATGCTAGGCATTGGGAAAAGACCCTCCCACAAGGCACCATCACCTCATGGGCCGAGTGTAAGAAGGCCTTTCTCTCGAAGTTCTTCTCTAGCACCAGGACAGCACGGTTGAGAAGCGAAATCAGTGGCTTCACTCAACGAAACAATGAGACATTCAACGAGGCAATGGAGCGTTTCAAAGACTACACGATCCAATGTCCTCATCATGGTTTCAGCGAGGAGACCCTACTCAGCACCATATACCGTGGAGCTTCACCAAAGATCAGGTTGTTGCTTGACACAGCTAGCAAAGGGAACTTCCTTGGTCAGGAAGTAGAAGAGGGTATGGAGCTGATAGAAAATTTGGCATTGAGTGATGGCAACTACGCTGAGGACTATGACCGTGCACCAAGAGGATCAGAGCTAGAGTCTCACAAAAAGGAGCTGAAATATTTGCATGAGAAGATAGATAAGCTGGTGTTGGCCAATCAAAAGCATGTTCACTTTGTTGGTGACGCGGATGAGAATCAAGAAGAGCTAGAGTTGAGCCAAGAAGAAGCCAATTGGGTGGCGGGACAGAACAACTACAAACCTCAAGGCTACAACCAAGGCTACAACCAGAACAACAACCTCTCCTACCGAAGCACCAACGTTGCCAACCCTAAGGATCAAGTGTACCCTGCTCAGCAAGCAAAACCTTTCATCCCTTACAACAAAGGTTTTCAGCCGAGTGGTGGTTTCCAAGGTCAAGGGCAAAACAACTTCCAAGGGCAACATCAAAGTAACAAGGATTATACGTCTAACTACCCTCCGGGCTTTGCACCTCAGCAGCAACAGCCGATGCAACAACAAGTTGATCCGGTTCAAGCAATGTTTCAACAGCTGATACAAGGGCAAGCCTCTACAAACCAGAAGTTCGCCGAGATGAACACTCGTCTAGACTCGTCTCTCACTGACTTCTCCACTCAGATCACCATCTTAAACAACAAGATCAAGCAGCTAGAGAAGGGGAAAGCGAGTACAAGTAGTCAGAATATCCTTCCGGGCAAGTGTGAGCAGAATCCTAAGGAGTATGCTAACGCCATAACGTTGAAAAGCGGCAAAGAGCTAGAACCTCCGGACTCTACTCAGAATAACGAGGACGTTGTAATTCAAGAGGGGGAGGGTAAGCCTTCAGCTGATGAAGAGATTAACTTTGACAACGTATGGATCCAAGGGCCAAGAAGAGAAGACAAAGCAGTTGTTGAGAAGAAAGCTGAGCAAACTACTAAGGAGAAGAATGCTTATGTGCCTCCACCGTATGTACCTAAGCTGCCTTTTCCTGGCCATTTCAAGAAGCAACTCATAGAGAAGCATAGAATCCTCTTTGAGAAGCATCTTAAGGATGTGGAAATCAAGCTTCCTCTCATTGACTGCCTTGCGATGATGCCTAAATGCGCCAAATTCTTCAAAGACACTCTCGTGAAGAAGAATAAGGAAAGCAAGGAGGCACTTGTTCTAAGTGAAGAGTGTAGTGCTGTGATACATAAGGAGATAATCCCTAAGAAGTTGGGAGACCCTGGATGCTTCACTATACCCTGCGCTTTAGGTCCTCTTGAATTCAAGAGTTGCCTATGCGATCTCGGAGCTAGCATAAACCTGATGCCTCACTCCGTGGCTAAGAAGTTTGGCTTTACTCGTTTCAAAGACTGTAGGATCTCGTTGGTACTGGCTGATAGAAGTGTGAGGCTACCAGTGGGGCTGCTTGAAGATCTACCGGTGCGAATCAGTGGTGTGAACGTGCCTACAGACTTCGTCGTGTTGGAGATGGATGAAGAGCCTAAGGATCCACTCATCTTATGAAGACCATTCCTTGCAACCGCCGGGGCTATCATCAACGTCAAGAACGGGAAGATTGCCTTGCACTTGGGAAAAGATATAAGGCTGGACTTCGATATCAATGAGGTTCTGAAGAAGTCGACCATAGAAGGACAAGCCTTCTACATTGAAACGATGGATGCCTTAGCGGATGAGTTGCTGGAAGAGCTGGCTCTAGAAGACCATCTGAAGCTAGCACTGACTAAGGTGCCAGGGGAGTTTGGCTATGTGGATCAGAGGACCCATGAGTATGTTAACCTGCTGGATTCTAGGAATATTGTTAAGAAGGATGAAGGCTGCTGCCTAGAGATCGACCCCGAGATCGATGCTATCACTCGATCCAGGAGTCAGATCGAGAAGACAATCGAGAACACAACTCGATCCGGTGCAGCAATCGACAGACAGATCGAGAGGAATGATCGATCAGGAAAAACAATCGAGTCGACGATCGAGAGAAGCCTTCCGATCATTTTGGGGTCCAATCAGGAGATCGACCCAGCGTCTCGATCCCTTACTCGATCCACATCAAATCGAGTAAATAAATCGAGCGAAATGGCTCGATCTAGACGACATCGAGAGGAAGATCGACTGGAGGACTCGATTTCAGAAGGGATAGCGATTAAGGAAAGCAGTCTTAAGGGCCATGCCTCGAGTTCTAAGGAGGGTTCCAAGGAGGAGAGCAACAACAACAGCCACGAGGATGACTGGAGTGAGCTGTTAGCCCCAAATGTGGACCTTAAGGAGCTCTCAAAAGGGCTAAGATATGCTTTCTTAGGGCCTAATAACACCTATCCCGTGATTGTGAATGAAAACTTAAGTGATGATGAGTTGCACTCGCTCCTGACTGAGCTGAGAAAGTATAGGAAGGCCATTGGGTACTCTTTAAGTGACATCAAGGGCCTTTCACCAATGCTTTGCACTCACAGGATTCACTTGGATAATGAGAACGCCTCTTCTATAGAACATCAAAGGCGTTTGAATCCTAATTTGAAAGAGGTTGTTAAAAAAGAGATCCTTAAGCTTTTAGAGGCTGACGTGATCTATCCCATAAGTGACAGCACGTGGGTTTCTCCTGTACATGTGGTGCCTAAGAAGGGAGGGATCACGGTCATAAGGAATGAAAAGGATGAGCTTATTCCTACTAGAACCATCACTGGTCATAGGATGTGTATTGATTATAGGAAACTTAACCTTGCGACTAGGAAAGATCATTTTCCTTTGCCTTTTATTGATCAAATGCTTGAGAGACTTGCTAATCACCCTTACTACTGTTTCTTCGATGGGTATAGCGGTTTCTTTCAGATACCAATTCACCCAAATGATCAGGAGAAGATGACCTTCACATGTCCCTACGGTACCTTCGCATATCGAAGGATGCCGTTTGGATTGTGTAATGCACCGGCTACATTTCAGTGGTGTATGATGTCGATCTTCTCCGATCTAATAGAGGAGATGGTAGAGGTGTTCATGGATGACTTCTATGTCTATGGTGCGTCCTTTTCTGCGTGTTTGTTGAATCTTTGCAGGGTACTAAAGCGTTGTAAAGAGACAAACTTGGTGCTGAACTGGGAGAAATGCCACGTTATGGTTAAGGAAGGGATCGTGCTTGGTCATAAGATATCAGAGAAGGGCATTGAGGTTGATCAGGCTAAATTGGAAGTCATGATGGGTCTTGAGCCGCCGGTTAACGTTAAGGGAGTCAGAAGTTTCTTAGGACGCACGCCAGCAGAAGGGCTCTACGCCTACCTCTTCATAGACGACGAAGACAAGAAGAGAGTGTGCATCCTGCCAAACAAAGATTAAACCGAGCTGCTTGGTGTTGGGAACATCGAGTTCTTGCCCACGGAAGAGGAGTGCTTTGCTTCTCTAGGAGGACCACCTGCTTCAGCGATTGCTCCTCGTCAAAGGTCCGAGTCTCCAGCCACGGAAGATGAAATACCCGAGGCCTAAACACTTCCCAAGTTAGACTTTGAGCCGAGGACAAAAACCGAGAAGTTCCTAGCATCTGTTGTGGAGATGCAAAGGAAGATCAATAAGTGGCAAGGCAAAATGCTCAAGAAACTTGGAAAGAAAGTCAAGGCACTTCAAGGAGGCTCGCCTAAGAAGGATGCAAGTAAAGAGGCTCAACAACCCGAGAAGAGAAGGCTCTCAACCGGTGGAGTTGTCATCCACGAGGCACAAAGCAGCACCATTCAGCCGGCGCGCCATTCTCTCCAAGAACCAACCGACAAGGGCAAAGCAACAATCTCTAGCTCCTCTGGAACATCCTCAAGTTCCAGCCGAGACTAGACCAGAGATAACAACCTTCTTCCATTGTACATAACCACTCATATTTGCTTCTTTTTGCTTTGTGTTTTGGTGCTTCTTCGAATGAGTTTGCCACCGGGACGGTGTCAAGCAAGTTTGGGGGAGTACATGTGTGATTTGACATGTGTTTTGTGATCTTATTTTCTTTTAGCATCCTTGAGTCTTTAGTTCATGAAAAATTGGTAAAATTTTTAAAAAATTTTCAAAGTTTCATGTAGTTGCATTCATCTTGTCAAAACATGTTAGGACTGAGTCTAGAATTTCTCTTAGCATCTAGGTTGTTTGCATTTTGCATAGGTGTTAGAGTTTCTTAAAAAAGTGTTTTATACTTATGGATTATTTCAGTGCCCTAGTTAGTAGTTCTCTAATGCTTTGTCTATGCTTTGAAAGTAAGTTCTTACCATGCTTGGATCACTTGCTAGGATTTTTGTGACTTGAATTGAACTCTCATGATTTGAAACTTGTCCTAATAAGTGAGAATCTTAATTTGAAATTCTAATTATCATCCTTATGCTTTTGAAAATGAACACATGGTTTTAAAATATTTAGGCTCTCTTCTTCCTTTTTATCACTCTTTGTGAGCCTAAGTAGAACTCCCACCTTGAACTTTACCCTTCTTTGAAGCCAAATGTTCTTGTGTGACATCATTGTGAGGCATTCCTTTCGGTTTTGAACTTCGCATAAAGTGTTAGGTTTATGCGACATGATTTGGTTCTCATATGATTGCTAGCTTTGCATTTTGAAGCTAGGTATAGGCTTAGGATAAGTTTGGGGGATCATTGGGGTTGTCTTCATTTCTATTTGGTCTCGGTTTCAAGGAGTTTGGTGTTTTAAAGAAGGAAATGGGTTTTAAGTGAAAGGTTGTGTTTAAAAACTAAGTATATGCTCTAATAAATTTCAGGAGGTAGCTCTCCCAAATAAAAAAAAATAATAAAAGAAAAAGAAATAAAAGAGCCTAAGTGCCTAATGAAAATAAAAAAAAAAAGAAAGAGAAAAGAAAAAAAAATAAGAGAGCTACCAATAAGAAATATTTAAAGAGCAAAGTTATTTTCAAAACCTTTTCACTAGCCTAAGGAATTTAAAAATATTTTTTTGTTTCGAATTGGAGATTGCTAAGTTTTGAGGAGAAAAAGGGTAGACTCTAAGTGGTGAGTGAGGATAAAAGTTGATAAATGAGAGGGGTTTAGGATCATTTGTTAGTTTACATGGGTAGATGAGAATCTGATCATGTATGCATCAATTGTCTTTACCTTTAGCATTATGCATAAGTTCAACCATTATTGAGAGAAATCCTTGTTCTAATTGTAAACCCTTTTCAAATGAGATCATTCAATGCGCATAACCTTCACCCTTAACCAAATGTGTTTTGCTTTAAAGTGCATAAGTTTGATTCATGGTTCGAATGATAATGAATGTTAAAGGATGAGTTTCTTTGATTGTTAGGAATAGGAGAGTTATTATTTGAATTTCTTTGTGTGATGAGTATGGCTAAGTTCTTTGGAGTATGAGTGTAAGCATAGCATTTTAGAACTGTTAACTAGGACATTGAGATTTTCATTTGAAAGGCACCTTTGCAAGAAGTTTAAACCCCCATTCGTTTTTCTTAAAACCTCTCTTCCTTACTTATTTTCTGTTGCTTGAGGGCAAGCAAGAAGTAAGTTTGGGAGAGTTGATGTTACTGCATATTACATACATTTTGCATACTCATTAGTTAGCTTTTCATGCATTTGTATCACGTTTTAGGTTAGATTGCATCACTTAGAGTCCTAAAGCACTCTTGCACCAGCATACGCATGTTCCTTGCATTTTGCATCACATTTATGTTGTTTCTGGCTGCTTTGGAGTCGTGGAGGTTCGTGGACGTGCTGAAGCTGTTGTAACAGTTCGTGGAAGCTCGGATTTTTACTAAGGATCAGAGATCGAAGAGCAGATCGAGCATGGCCGGTCGATCTAGGATGTGATCGACCAGAAGATCGAGAAGACCAGGCGATCCAAGGAGAATGATCAAGACGAGGATCGAGTGAAGCAGTCGATCAAACGGTACGGACGTAAATGACGTCATGCAGAGCGAGAGCCAGATCGAGTACACCACTCGATCCAACCGGAGATCGATACCGAGATCGGATGCAACGCTCGATCCGCCGAAGATGATTGAGACCCAGATCGAGCTGAAGACACGATGTTCGGAGATGATCGAGAGAACCGCTCGATCCCGGAGTCGACCTCTGTCCTTTCAACCACTTTTGGCCGCTAGCGAGGGGGGGACCATCAGCTTGTTTTGGCCATTTTGGGAAGGCGGCGACGTCCTTTTCCCACACAACTTTTCATCCTTATCTTTTTTTATGCTTTTCTCTCTGGTTTTGAAGAAGAACACCATTGTCGAACTTTGAGTATTCTTAAGCTTATAATCGAATCGTTTTCGTCTTAATCTAGTTTTCTTTTCATGTTCATCGTTTCTTTTTCCATGCTTTGCTTGATTTACCTTATGTGTAGTGAGTAGTTTATTTGGGTTTGGGGTTGAGAGGATTAAGGGGTCTAAAGGGTTTCGATCTTGGGGTTTTCTTAGTGTTTTAATGGCTATCTCTTCTAGGGTGTTGAGCTCTCAATGCTTGAAGACTCTCACGCCAAGAGCTTCATGATCCGAGAGGTTCCTTACCTTGACAGGATTCAGGGACCTCGAAAGATCACACCCTAGAGACTAGTTACCCCTTCCCAAAAGCCATGGAAGTTTGGGGGACTAGTTAAGCCACTCATTTGAAATATGTTTTCCATGCCCTTCGACCTCTCTTTCCACCAAAAGCCATGGGTTTGGAGGAGAGGATGAAGGAGTGATATATACCGAAAGCCACATATAGATCTTGCTTAGTTTTCAAGGCTTAGAGATCCTCACAAAGTGAGTCGATTTAAAGTTTTCAACCCAAGGTTGAACCTTTGAAACCCCTGACCATGAATCTCGACCCTAGGCCCCCTCTTTTAGCATCTTTACATCTTCTCTCGTCATTCGCTTGATCTTTGATAGCACCATGGTCGTTAGTTTTACTGTTCTTGCATTTTAGACGAGATCGATTGTTGTTGCTCGATCTAGTGGTCGATCTCATGGTCGATCCACTAGTTGAATTTTAGTAATTCGAAGTTTTGTCCTTTAATTATTCTGTTTGTTCCTCGTGGTAGTTTGATCATTCCTGGTAATTTTAAAATAGGTTGCATTCCATTTAGTCGCTGCATCTAGTTTTTAGGGATTTTCTCATAACCTATCCTGTTTCGCTTAGATTTGCATTAGTCCTTGTATTCTCTTTGCATTTTCTATCATCCTAGGTATGGATTGAATCTCTCTTGCATGCTGTACTACAACCTGTCTTGCATTTGTGTTTGATAACCTCATTGCATTCTCACCCTTGCAAATAAAGTGTATATCAACTTTCGACGGTCTTAAATTGTGTGATTGTCGTTTGCCTGCGAAAAATTTCACATCTTGGACAGATAAAAACCCGGGTCGAAGGTTCTTCGGCTGTGAATTGTACAAGGTACGGAGAAGAATGAGTGATTGTCTGGAACATATTTAATTGTATAAAAATCTTATTTGTGTGTCATTAGGAGGGTGGGACAGTTCACTGCAAATACTTTAGGTGGTTTGGTGAAGAAGAGGTGAAAGGATGGCCAAAAAGAGCATTGATTCAAGCTCGAGATGAAATCCGTGAGAAGAAAAATGTGATCGATCAATTAAGTACAACAATTGTGGAGCTTCGTAGAGAATTGGAGAAGCGTGAGGTGGATAAATGTGCAGGAGATGGTGATATTCAACAACGATTTGAATTTGGATGGAAAGCAAAGATCTTGAAGTTGTTCTATATCGGCAATACATAAGTAGATGCATAAGTAGATGTATAAGTAGATGTTCTGTTGACCCTTTGTGTTTGGTTTGTAAGGACATCACTTTTATGATTCATGACTATTTGTGTTTGATTAAGATGTTGTGGTGATTTGATCCAAAACAAAACTTAAATGCAACTTGCAATGCCATTGCAATCAATCAAAGAGGCTGAAAATTTGACACAGTATATAACTTGCAATCCTTAATGTAAGTTTGTTTAGGAGTGGAATCTAAGTATAGCTTCACAATGTATGAGTATAGGGTTTGGGATTTATCGTTTTGTTGGATAAGTTTGAAAAGGTACAAACATGAGCTAATTTCATGATCATAATTCGGGAAATTGAATAAAAATATCAATTACGACTTATTAAAGTGGTTTAATTACATGAATGTATCAAATATTCACATTTGCTATATTTATGGTTTGGCCGAGTTATGCCATATTCGTGGTTTGGCTGAGTTATTCTAACGACATGGCTGACTTAACGCATATACATTCGTGGTTTGTCTGAGTTATTTTAAAGATACGGCTGACTTAACTCAGATTCATTCGTGGTGTGGCTGAGTTATTCTAACAATATGGCTGACTTAACGCAGATTCATTCGTCGTTTGGCTGCGTTATTCTAAGGGCATGACTGAGTTTTAGTCAAGTTACAGCTGATTTATAGTCAAGTTTAACAATGGAATTCACGGGTATGCTAAAATCAAGTGAATTAAAAAGTCAAAAGAAAATAAAATCATAGATAGATAAAACACCATTACATAGAAGTTCATAGAGAAGACGACAATACAAAGAAGTTTAACAATGAAATTCACGTTCTGAAACCGACATCATCTGGGCCAACTTCCTCAAACATGTCGACTAAATTATTCCACACTATCCTATTAATGCACTCGGGCTTATCGCCACCGCGCACCCATATCCTCTTCAACGCACGCATCTGGTCTCGGAATAACGTTCTAGCACACAAATTAAACTGCGTCCAAACCGTTGAAGTATGTTTTGGATCCCACGTGTATTTACGCTACAAATAAAGAAAAGAAAAAAGTTATAAGAGTATAGAACCATATTAGGGTTTTTGTTTTAGTGTGCTTTATATCAAAGATTTGTGCTTACCGCGAGGAGGAAAAACCATCATGTCTTATAATGGATGGGAATCAATCGGTACGTCGGCCACTCATGGTGTCAGTTCTGTTGAAGGATCTCTCCGATCGCGACATAGAGAAAGTGATTGAACTTGAACCACGTAACAGTGGTTTTGTCAATCCAGAAACCCACACCAGGGTATAGAACGGGAAGATTTTCCCAATCGGCAGCGTTAAGGATCGCTTCAACATCTCTGAGAAACTGTCCTGTGATGGGAGGAACAACGTCCATGTCGAAAGATTGTAACAGAGAGAATGAGATGGAATATAAGATTTAGGAGAATCTTATATAAAGAGAAAAAAAAGATAGGAAGACGAAAGGTTGTGTTAGCTAACTTTTGGTTTTGCGGCAAATTTACATTTCACGGCTGAGTTGTAATATTTAGCGAGTGAGTTATTATACTCGACGGCTGAGTTATAATACTTCACGGCTTAGTTATAGTACATCACGGAAGACGAAAGGTTGCGTAGGTTAACTTATGGTTTCGTGGTAAATTTACATTTCACGGCTGAGTTATAGTACTTCACGGCTGAGTTATAGTACTCCACGAAAGACGAAAGGTTGCGTAGGTTAACTTATGGTTTCGCGGCAAATTTACATTTCATGACTGAGTTATAATATTTATAGCTGAGTTATTATACTCGACGGCTGAGTTATCTTACTTCCTGGCTGAGTTATAATACTTCACGAAAGACGAAAGGTTGCGTAGATTTAAAAATTAGGGTTTTGCGGCTGAGTTAAAATGCTTCACATAAACCAACAGTCATGTTCACCATTACCAAATAGGTAAAAGAAAATACATGCCAACAATACTACGCCGAACAAGTTTTCGCATTATGCCCAACTTGTTTACATCGAGAACATGCGTGTTGCTTCCTAGGGCGTTTATTTCCAAGGTTAACTTCCAAAGATAATTTAATCCTAATTTTCTTTGGCCTTCCTGGCTGGTTTACAACAATCGGAGGCAAGCACGGTTGGATAGTTACAATTTCAGGAACAGGTAGTGCCGTATCTGAAGGCATGATTGAATCAGCGTATGCGTTAACCAAATAACCGCTCTTATAGTAAGGACTGCACAAGGATATACGAGACACACCCATATGCTCTGCAGCTGCGATTGCATGGACGCATGGTATTTTTTTGTGGTCAAAACGACGACATGTGCATCTTTTTGCATCCACATTTACAACATGCAAATATGTTCCATATGTTACCTGTACACGTAAAGGATCAATCGTTTGTACATCCATAAGTCTTGCTGCGGTGACACGGGCCTATTTAAGAGAAGAACAAAAAAAAAATGTTAAGGCTAATTTATCAAAATACTGTCTGGTTTATGAGCATTTGACAACTGATTTATTAAACTATTACAGCTGAGTTACCTGTAACAGTTTTTCAACACCTCGTGAGAGCGTTGTTAGCTGCGATCTCGCATCCTCTCTCCGTTCAGCAAACCATCTGGTCATCATAGTCCGTATCGATTCTAACAGTCAACTATGGGAAGACTTCTAGCATTTGACAGTGCTTTGTTCATTGATTCCGCAATATTTGTAGTCATTAAATTGTATCTTTCATCCGGGAAATGAACACGCGCCCACATTTGGACACCAGCTCTATGGAGGTATCCATGTAGTTCAGGATGAAGCGTTTCAATCTCATTGAACGTCTGAGTAAAATCAGCTAGCTTAAAACACCTTGCCGTTTTTTTTACCAGAGGGAACAAATGTTTTCCTCTAAATTTCACCAAAATGTTCTTATACAAATGGTAAGTGCAAATTCCACGAGAAGCCAATGGATATACATCACCAATTGCTTTTCCTATTGACTTATGTCTGTCCGAGATTATCGCACGATCCTTATCGTCAGGAATAACAACTTTGAGTTGCATAAAAAACCAACGCCAAGAATCATCATTTTCAGTGTCAACAATACCGAAAGCTATTGGGAAAATCTGAAAATTACCATCCTGAGCTAGGGCTGTTAGAAGCATCCCTTTGTAACTACCATAGAGAAACGTACCGTCAACAACAACAACTTTACCTATGAAAGGAAACCCAGCAACACTCGCACCGAAAACAGTGAACACATATTTGAATCTTCCACACTCATCAATTTGAAGACGTGTGACTGTACCCGGATTTTCCCGTCTTATCATGTATAGGTAAGAAGGCAATTCTTTAAAGCTACTCTCAGGAGTCCCCAGATCGATCTGCCTTGCAAACCTTAGCGTCCTATGTGACTTCCAATAATCTATCTGTTGAGACCAACATATTAATAAATCAGTCGAAATGAGAATAAACTAACCGCATTGTAATTATAAGTCAGCCATAATATATCTATAACTCAGCCGTAAACAACCCATAAGTCGGCCATAATGTATTAATAAATCAGCGGAAATGAGAATAACCCAACTATAATGTAATGATAAGTCAGCCGTCAACAACCTATAAGTCAGCCGGAGTGTATTAATAAATCAGCTGAAATGAGAATAACCCATTCGTAACGTAATGACATTTCAGCCATAATATATCAATAAGTCAGCCATAAAACAATATATAAGTCAGCCACGAACAATCTATTACCTTTATACTAAAATGCTTATTGATAATTATTCCAACACTGTGAGGTTTAACGGACGGACCAACATCACCAAGAAAGTCCCTGTAAAGAGCTCCCAAAATATCAGGTGTTGCTTGTCGGGATCGATTAGAACGTTCGGTCACAGAACATGTGTGTTCCGAATCGTATATACGAACATAAAAATATGGCTTATCCCCTTGTTTAGATGCACGAACTCTCCAACGACATCCATCCACCCAGCACTTAATAATCAGTGTACTCGGATTTGATACTGGTACATCAAAATCGAATCCATCCCTTACCGAAAGAAGTTTCAGTCGTTTCTCCAACTCGTCTTTGCTCCCGTATCGTTGTCCTACAGCGAGGTTTAGCGAAGACATCTCCAACCTTAAAGCCTCCGAGTTTCCAATCGATCCGGTCATTTCAATGTTCTGAGGTCTCTTCTTAGGAGACAGAGTCGGTGAATCTTCGTCTTTATTCTGAGGCTCGCCGTATACAGTAAAGTTGTCATCATCAGATGACGCACCATCGGAGTCATCGAAAACATCAAATCGGCTTGAAAATTCATCATCTTCTTCATCGTTATCTGCTTCTTCGACATCTTCATCGTCATCTTCGTCTTGGCTTTTCCTATAATCATAACGGAAACCATCAAATCCCCCACCATAATCTTTGTATCTAGATTCTTCTTTTGAGTCAGAACTGATTGGCCGGTTCATCCTATGTCTCGATCCATCCTTCCGACTAATTTCACTAGACTCTTTCTCCGTAAACTCCACACAGAGACGTAGCTGATCGATTTTCCATAGGCTTAGAAAACATTGCAACTGTCGATCATTGGAGACATAAACTGGTGGAGTATCATGCAACATATTTTTCATAGCCTTGTTCGAGAACATGTAGCTCAGCTTTACCTGATGGCTCAACTCCTTCAATCCGTAGTCATCGAAAACCAACTTCACAAGCTTGTCGTGCGTTGTTTCCGTATCTATCTGCACAACTCTACACCCTCTATCGTCGGTGTTAAATACATATTTGTGTTTCTTTACCCAATTACCAGAAACTGCAATTACCGAAACCAGATATATAATATATCGGAGAAGGGTGAACAAAAATGAAGAAGAACGAGGAAGACGATGACGAATTGAATGTTCAAAATTTAAGTTCTGGATATCTCTGTTGATGTGAAGAACAAGGTGAAGAACAACGACGACGAGAAAGACGATGACGACGATGAGGAAGACGAAGACGATATTTCGTATTTCTCTGTTGATGATGACGTGGAAATATGCATCCGATGTCATTTTTGAGTTGATGAAGTGGCAAGTAGCAAACAAATCTTTAAGCCAGTCGTAATATAAATACTATTACAGTAATTAAAAAACAAAAAATCGGCTGCCAAATTCAGCCGTTTAATGTCGTAACTCAACTGAAAATCTTTAGCTCAGCCGTATCGTTTAATAAATCAGCTGTCAAAGCATGTTATTGTGGTAATTAATCTTTCACTACTAAATCAGCCATAATTAGGCCGAGTTTTTTGTTAACCCAGCTCATTACGGCTGATTTACGACACTTGCACGAAATCAGCCGTAACGAAGCAATAACTCAGCCAGCCGGAGAAAGTTAATTCAGCCGTGTCGAAACAATAACTCAGCCAAATTTTGACAAATCAACCATCGGGATATAAATCAGCCGTAACGTATGGCTGGGTTATGCTCGTAAGTCAGCCGTTTTCTCATAACTCCGACAGATCTCGTTAAGTCAGCCGAAACACCAGGCTGGGTTATACACGTAAGTCAGCCGTTAGCTCATAACTCAGCCGTTTTTCTTAAATCAGCCGTAACATACCGTAACTCAGCCGTCATTGCCGCTGTAGCGCTTTACGGCTGAGTTCATTAATACATGTCAGTGATTTCTCACGTGGCAGCGCATTTTTTCTGATGTGGAATTAAAAAATAATGGCATTCTTTGTAATTACGTTTTTTCTTATAACATGTAACAAGGACACGCTGGGTATAGAAAATATAAGCGAAATATGATAGTAATAAAAAAAAGTTTTGTATGTAACTGGTTATATTACCTAATTTATATGATATCTGAGTAACTCTCCCATAATATAAATAAAAATCAAAAGTTTTTCTTTTAAACTTTGATCTTATGTTTATGTTGAATGTATCTCCATAAAACTAGTGTTCTGGCTATATTAGAGAACTCTCTATATTCTCTGTGGTGATATCGATCCCCATCACTCCCATCAACTGATCCAACAAGAGAGTCTAAAGCCAGCTTGTTCGATCCCATCTCATATCTATCAAACCGATTTTACAAGAGAGAGTCCAAGGCAAACTTGTGTAATCTCCATCATTCCGCTGCCTAAATTCTAGCATACCCGACATGTTTCAATTCGAGTGAGCCTCTCCGTAGATCTTACACCAAATATAAACATATTATTTACTCTCTTCGCTTTTACGCTTTGGTAACATGAGACTGATTTAAATTTTGCATTCCCTCTGTATGGTTTCTGAAACAATCCTACAGATGCATTTGAAGGTAAATAAATCCCATATGCCAATTTTACATTTTTTTAATATTTTAGTTTACCCCTCCTGGAGAAAGTTCCATTTCAGAGTTACCCATTGGTGACTTACATTTTGTTGTGAAATTATGACAGGAGGATTATAATAGAGATGCTGGTGGGGGTGTTTCTGGTGGAGATATGCTGGTATGGGTTTGACATGTATAGATACCAATGCTACAACATATATTTGTTAGCTCTGATACCAGTGCTACATTATCTTCAGTACACAGAGCAGGTGAACGAAGTTGCAAGTTAAAGATCAAGAGCAACGCCAAATGATAAACTAATTCCTCTCTCTGTGCATGTATACAAAACAAAGAGCATAAATCTGTATGCATGAAGGTTTTATATCCAACCTTTACATATCTAAAGTAACTGATGATAGTAACACATAAATTCTTATAAAAACAACTTTTAGTTTTAGAGAAAGTAATATCGGATAAAAAAACAAAGACAATCAGCTGATCATATAATTATTTAATTGATATATTATTGTATGAAGTAGTTCTGGCTGAAATTCTCTGTTTCTCCTTAGGAAGGGTTTGTCTAACGTTGAGTTCTATAAAATGGCGCAGGGGTTATTGGAGAACAATGTGTTGTTTATAGTTTGATCTGATCGTCAACTTTTATTTTTTATATTTTAGAGATTCTATTTCGGGTTTATTGTCAAGTTCGGTTGCGTTAATTTGAATTTTAGATATCTATTTTCTGTTTTAGTTTGTAGTAGTTAAAGATTTATGTTAGATATAAAAACTATTTGAAAGAAAGAAAAATTTCGTCGTTTGTGGACTAGAGTCGATATTTCAATCTACGTTTTCGTTCTCTCATGACCGTCCGTTATAATTTATTTCATTTGCATTTTTAGCAATGTTATGAAGATTTATCTATAGTCTAATAGAGAAAGAAGATATAAAACATTGGCCTACATAGAGAATTACATTTAAGGCAGTCGATTGTTTTTTAAATATATAATAGTATACCACAGAAGAATATAACAGCAATCAAATTTTAGAATTGACATGAATGTGTATACGGAGTGTAAAAAAAAGGTTTAAATCACGAAAACCATTTTAAAATTTGTCTTTCTCTTATGGTGATTAAAACATATTTTTCTCATTGCCAAATTCAGTTCTTCAAAATCAAGAATCGAAAAGAGCAATGGATTCTCGAGTTTCTGATTCATCATCAGGAACAATCTTCTTTCATTTGTTGCTCTCTCACCATCGAGTTAAATCTGTATTTTATCCTTTCAAATATTGAACCAATATTTTATCGGTTTGCGCAGCAGCAAGATAAAAGGTTGATTTTGCTCAGCCTATGATAAGAAATATGTAGAGAGCATGGAATCATTATAAAAACGATTTATGACTATAAACTCTAATGTAATCTTTACTTGTATAGTGTCATGTGATGTATAAGAACTTTTGATCTTGACATATAGAAGAGTCTCCGACCATTTCACGTAATATATATATATATATATATATATATATATATATATATATTGTCAACAGCCTCCACATTATTATATTTTATGAGTAAACAGTAAATTTTATGATTAATCTAATCTAATTATATTTATTAAAACACCAGAAATGATATTTATATTAAATTATTAGAAAACCACAATAAACCATGCGGCATAGCGAGGGTCTTCATCTAGTCTGGTGTGAAAACTTTAAGCCAATAGATTTCCACTAACTTATCAAATTTAAAAGTTAAATTTTAATATTAACACCCCTATGTCCACTTGTAAAAAGAAAGAAAAGAGCGAGTCACATGGAATTCCAAATTTGGTAAACATCCATAAATAGACAATATTTTCTTTTTTTATAATAAATAGACAAATTGCCTAGTTTCATGCACTAAGATTATCCATAAAATCAGATCCATCACATGTAATTACGTCTCAGGAGAAAAATGAAAGAAATGACTGAGGAGAGCCCAGAGGAGGATCATGAATCTCCTGGAGTAGCTGAAACAAACCCAGGAAGCCCTTCTTCAAAGAACAACAACAACAACAACAACAACAATAAAGAACAAGACCGGTTCCTTCCAATTGCTAATGTCGGAAGAATCATGAAAAAAGTTCTTCCGGGCAATGGTAAGATCTCGAAAGACGCCAAAGAAACCGTTCAAGAATGTGTATCTGAGTTCATTAGTTTTGTCACTGGTGAAGCTTCTGATAAGTGTCAAAGAGAGAAGAGGAAGACCATTAATGGAGATGACATCATTTGGGCCATTACCACCCTCGGTTTCGAAGACTATGTGGCTCCATTAAAGGTATATCTATGCAAATACCGAGAGACCGAAGGAGAGAAAGTTAATAGTCCAAAACAAAGACAACAACAACAACAACCGCAACAACAACTTCAACAGAATCATCATTTTCAGTTTCAAGAACAAGACCATAACAATATTTCATGTACCAGTTACATGTCTCATCATTATCCTTCTCCGTTCTTGCCCGCAGATCATCAAACTTTCCCAAATCTCCCTTTCTCTCCAAAATCATTGCAGAAACAGTTTCCGCAGCAGCATGATAACATTGATTCCATTGGACAGTGGTCAGTGTGAGAACTTTGTTTAATTTTGTCCGTTCTATTTTTATATAATAATTATATATTTTGTTTCCCTTGTGATTATATCTTGATGCTTATATTAGATACATGCATCTTGATATTTTTCAGTATGCCCATGTCATGATTTTGTGTAACAGAATACTTTCTTGATATATTTTTCAGTATGCCCATATAGATACATTATATACATACATCTTGATATTTTTTCTGTATGCCCATGTCATGATTTTGTGTAACAGAATACTTTCTTGATATATTTTTGGATTTTGTTAAATTAAGTCATGCAAGAGGAATATGAAAAAGTCAGACAACACAAAGCTATATTTAATCGTAAATGCAATTTAAATTACTTTCTTGGTCTGATTATATCTAAAATTGGTCATTTAATCTAGTTGACTAAGTGGTCCATCAATTTATAGAGGGTGTAAATGGTGATAACTGATAGAATGAAAAAAAAGAGTGAATGACATAAGGCTTTTTTACCTTAATTTGTTCTATTATGATCTTCTCCTATTTTGTATAGTAACAATGTATAGAGAAATAGATTTGTTTTTTCACTTATTTGATGGAACTCATTATAGGAGATTCGACCATTCATCATCTGGTCTAAGCATCTGGTCTAGGCATGTTTTTATTCCTATCTACCTAGATATCATTTTGTAACACCCCGGTTTGGCTAAACCATTGTGTTATTTTTTTTCTTTAATATGTTGAAGCTCAAAAGCCCGTTAAGCCCATGATGATATAAAATCCTAATCGTAGAGTTCCTCCCTCCTCTATATAAAGGGACGTAGAGAAGGAGAATCCTCATCACAATTCCTAGATCACTCAGAGATAGAAACCCTAAACTTTAGCCTTCAGCCGTTGCCACCCACCGCCGAGGGAGGGAGGAGCAGCTGTCACCGTTCGTTTGCACCGTCTCGCTGTCTCCTTGCATTTTCTGCTTCTTGTCATTAGATCCCTAAACCTTAACCCCTTTTGTTTTAGCTGTTCATTCAATCCGTGAAATGTGAGGATGTATATATGCCTTTCCTTCCGTGTTATCTTCCCCGATTGTCCCTGGTTCCCCTGCAGGTTGCGCTTATGGCATAACTTGTAGTTGATTGTTATGTGCTTTGATTTACTTTTACTTGTTTCTGAACATAGATTTAGGACTTGTTTATTGCTGTTTAGTGTTTGATTGCTTGTGAGAATTGTAGGTTGCATTGCATATACAGTGTTATGAGCACAATTGCATTATGAGCCGTAAGTGATGCAGTTCCACTTGTCAGATTGTTGATGTTACGGTAGATGCAGTTCCTACTTAGACATGAGTGCCAAGAGTGATGCAGTTACACTTATCGGATTGTTTGGGGTTACGGTAGATGCAGTTCCTACCTATACCGATTTGAAAGTGATGCAGTTCCACTTGTAGGATTTCGAAGGTATGATAGATGCAGTTCCTACCTAGACCTAATAGAATTGCTTGTTGAAGTTATGGTAGATGCAGTTCCTACCTATATCTACTATGATTGCTTGTTGATTGTTGATTATTGGAGAGTTGTGAATGCTTGTTCGTTTAGCTGATGGCTACCGATTTTTTTAGGTTTTGATATGTGTGGTGGACCACATGTATGCATTCTCCTGGGTAATCTATATTACTCATACCCTCCCTGTCCCTTTTCCCCCTTGCGCAGGTGAGTAGGAGCAGCAGGAGTGATTGGCGCGTGATGGTGGACCACATTTATGCATTCTTCTGGGTAATCTAAATTACTCATCCCCTCCCTGTTCGTTTTCCCCCTTGCGTAGTTGAGCAGGAGCAGCAGGAGTGATTGGCGCGTGATGGTGGTGAATGGTTCTTTAGTTTGATACTTGGGGACCTAAAACACTTAGCTTTCTTTTTTATATGGCTTTTCTTTTCTTTAAGGATCTATTGAGGTTATTTTGAGTTTAAGTTTGGTTTGCAAGACTATTTGAGTTATATTTATGAATGAGTATTGGTTTTGAGTTGAAAGGGTGGTAACTAGGTTTGAAAGCATAGTGCGTGGCAAGCCGTCTTAAAATGATGAGAGGCGGGTGTTACAAAGTGGTATCAGAGCCTAGGTTACAAGTCAAACCGGTTCTGACCCGGGAGACTGTGTTTTCAAAGTAAAAATGTTATCAAAAGTTTTAAATGGGGTTGGGGATTTTGCAAAAGTAAAACAGAACACACCTCACCGGATCACTATGCTCTCCAAGCTCAGTAATGTAGTATTTTCGTTATCTTCAGTATTGTCTTCAGTTCGTCTTCAGCTGTGTCTACATCTACATTATGTGTGTCTTCATCTTCATTGTGTCAATTGTATCTGCGTTTGTTGTGGTCAACCGTATCGTAGGACCCGATTCTGATTACTTATTCTTCTGAATAGATGCCACCAAAGGAAAAACGTTTGACTAGTGCTACTGTACGTTGTGCAAGTTAGGAAGGAACCCAAACCACTTCAATAGGAAGTGTGAATGGAGGCAATACCGAGTGGACTCGTGCCATAGAGCAGACAGAAGAAGCACGTGCTCAAGCCTTAGCCGCACAACAGGCTTTGGCTGCAGAACAGGACCGTGCTGCCGCCTAAGCTCGAGAAGAGCAGGCATATGCAGCTTAGCAAGCGCGAGTTGTGGACTTATCGCGTATTGCAGAGGATGATCGTGTGGCTGAGCAGGCTCTAGCTGCAGAGATAGCTGCTGAAAGAGAAGAGCTAATGAGGTACCGCAAGAGGTATGTAAATCCTTTTCGTGGAGACCTCAATGCGGAAGGAGTACATGGAGGTGCCAATCCGCACCGTGAGGAGCCGGTTGTGGCGGGTTGACCACCTTCACCAACATCTTTGGGTTGTGGGCAGGACAGTGAGCCTGTATGAACTATTGGGAGGCTATGAATCACGTACATCTCATGGGAACTGAGATGTTTACTGACAAGAGTGACCCTACTACCGCAGAAAACAGGAATAAGAAGTTGGAGAGGAATCTTGATGGAGCGAGATGTCCACCAGCATACCGCAGAGATCTGGCTGTCCAGTACCTGAAGGACAAGGCCCTGGTATGGTGGGAAAGATCCATTTGAAAGTTGGGTCGGAAACCAAGTGGGGGAGAAGTAGTCCATGAATTCTGGGACAAATTTCTTTCAAGTTGAGGAGAGTTGTAACAACTCGGTTTCGCTAAACCAATGTGTTATTTTTTTTTCTTTAATGTGTTGAAGCCCAAAAGCCCGTTAAGCCCATTAGGTTATAAAAATCTAACCCTAGAGTTCCCCCCTCCTCTATAGAAAGGGATGTAGAGAAGGAGAATCCTCATCATAATTCCCAGATCACTCAGAGATAGAAACCCTAAACCCTAGCCTTCAGCCGTTGCCACCCGCCGCCGAGGGAGGGAGGAGCCGCCGTCACCGTTCGTTTGTACCGTCTCGCCATCTCCTTGCGTTTTCATGCTTCTTGTCATTAGATCCCTAAAACTTAACCCCTTTTGTTTTAGCTGTTCATTAAATCCGTGAAATGTGTGCCTTCCCATCCGTGTTATCTTCCTCGATTGTCTGTAATTAAAGATAAACAGATTTCCTTTCCCCTGCAGGTTGCACTTATGGCGTAACTTGTAGTTGATTGTTATGTGCTTTGATTTACTTATACTTGTTTCTGAACATAGATCTAGGACCATGGTTAATATTGTTGATTGCTGTTTGGTGTTTGATTGCTTGTGAGAATTGTGGGTTGCATCGCATATAGAGTGTTAAGAGCACAATTGCACTAGGAGCCGTAAGTGATGCAGTTCCACTTGTCGGATTGTTGGTGTTACGGTAGATGCAGTTCCTACTTAGACATGAGTGCCAAGTGTGATGCAGTTCCACTTATCGGATTGTTTGAGGTTACGGTAGATACAGTTCCTACCTATACCGATAGTTGAAAGTGATGCACTTCCACTTGTAGGATTTTGAGGGTATGATAGATGCAGTTCCTACCTAGACCTAATAGAATTGCTTGTTGAGGTTATGCTAGATGCAGTTCCTACCTATACCTACTATGATTGCTTGTTGATTGTTAATTATTGGAGAGTTGTGAATGCTTGTTCGTTTAGCTAATGGCTAGCGATATTTTTAGGTTTTGATATGTGTGGTGGACCACATGTATGTATTCTCCTGGGTAATCTAAATTACTCATCCCCTCCGTGTCCCTTTTCCCCCTTGCGCAGGTGAGCAGGAGTGCTTGGCGCGTGATGGTGGTGAATGGTTCTTTAGTTTGATCCTTGAGGACCTAAAACATTTAGCTTTTTTTTTTTTAAATTGCTCTTCTTTTCTTTAAGGATCTATAGAGGTTATTTTGAGTTTAAGTTCGGTTTGCAAGACTACTTGAGTTATATTTATGAATGAGTATTGGTTTTGAGTTGAAAGAATAGTAACTAGGTTTGAAAGCTAAGTGTGTGGCACTCCATCTTAAAATGATGAGAAGCGGGTGTTACACATCTGATATAGGCATCTCGTTAAAAATAATGAGAGTATTTCTTTTCATACGCTACAGTTTTTCTTACTCTTATAATGTTAAATTCTTTATCTGATCATCATTCAAAATTAAATCTGTAGTAAAAGTTAAAAATATTTAAATACTAAAACGTTAAGAGGAGACTAAACATCAAATTAATGAAAGTTTCATATCCATATATCAAATAATATGATTAAATGTAATTAGGTAGCTTAACATAACCTGTGTATAATTATTATAGGAATTATTAACTTGATATATGTTTATCTAAAATCCGTACAAAACAAGAATCTATCGTTATCACTTGTACAAAGTTATTTCTTTTTGAAAAAGGTTCGGTTACTAACATATTTACCGCGATTGTGAATAATGTATTTGGGTTCAAAGCTTTGGTTGCTCTACATCTAGAGAATCTGCTAATCCCTCCTGCTTATACTAGCCTAGCGGAAATGGAAGGATATATATATAATCCGATGGTTCCTTTTTTTAGCGTTAGTGAACTAACTTTAGTGATCTAATACGCCACTTCGGTGAAGGAATGAGAACATACCCGATCTGGTTGTTGGTTTCGAACCCTCTTAGATGGAGCCTCAACGGCAGTATTAAAGTATATAAAAGAATTTACCATTTATGAAAGCCATATCAAGCCGACACATGCATATTTCTGTTTACAACATAGACCAAACCCTAGCTTAACATATTAGCTTTTTCTAGACTGAATCCTAGGACAATATATTAAAGTTTAATATCTAAATCAGAATTATTTATTAAATACGATAAACACAAACACTGTATTATTTTCTCTTTTCTATAAAAATTGTATAAAATTTACAATACTTAACAAACTTTCTAGATATACACAGAAGAATTCACATATCCACTAATTGTTTCATTTTAAATAGTTGTATTCACCATGTCTATTAATTGTTTAATGTTAAATACTTGTATATGGCGCAAATTTTTAATATATAAAAATAACAATATCACTATATGTAACTGATAAATATAAATAATATAGTTTTTTAATAAAATTGAAATTTATGAATCCGAATTATACCTCAAAAATAAAAATTGAAGACTCTAATGTATATGTCATATGATATATATATTACATTAAATATTTCTTTGTTAATAATATCTTGGACAATAAAAAACATAACATGATATGCTTTCAGGGCTTTATATAATTGTGATTTTTGCAAAAATGACCTAAAATTTGATTTGAATTGCAAATCTCAACCACAAAATCACCTTTCCAATATTTGTCATTTTGTGTCCAAACAATCCCTCATAGTTTCAGTTATTCACGAAATTGCCATTGTTTTTAATTAATTTCTTTTATTTTCAGAAATTCAATTGACCAACTAATCCTCATCTTCTTCACTTATTTACAAAAATGCCATCATCATTAATTCACCTAACCACCATTTTCAACCAATTTTGAAGCTTTAATGGTGGCAAAAACCAATTTTTGAGTTTGTTGAGCTCATTATTTTCCCTTTAAGCTTATATTCTTCCATTTTTCTCTCTATTTTCTTTCCAAAAACTCTATAATTTGTCTATTAAAAAGTTGAAGTTCATAAAGATTTCTATATTCCGGCGATTTGGTTGTTTCTTGCGGTTGTGCTTCTTTCATTGTGGCTAGGATCGAAGATCTTGACCAGAAAAGAAGCTAAAGACGAGTGGTAAGTCGGATTTTCAGTCAATTTTAGTGTTTTTCAGTTCTGGGCTCCGAAAGTAGACTTCATTCGGACCGAGAGAAGTCTACTTTCGGAGCCCAGAACTGAAAAACACTAAAATTGACTGAAAATCCGACTTACCACCGAAAGTAGACTTCTCTCGGTCCGAATGAAGTCTACTAGTCAACGCCCATGTTAGTTTTGCAATTGACCGCATGAAAAAGTAGACTTCTTTTGGTTCGAATGAAGTCTACTCCATTTCCTTTGATAACAAAAAAAATGAAGTAGACTTCTCGAGTAGACTTCTTTAGAAGCAGGTCATTTTTGCAATTGACCAATCTTTGACTTTGTAGAGTAGACTTCTCTATTCATAGTAGACTTCTCGAAGAAGTCTACTTTCGTAAGTAGACTTCTCGCAGGTCATTTTTGCAATTGACCAAAAAGTCAAATATTTTTCAATTGCAAAAATGACCTACCAGAAGTCTACTTACAAAAGTAGACTTCTCCGAGAAGTCTACTTTTCATTGAGAAGTCTACTTATATTTTGGCAATTGCAAAACTAACCTGCAAGAAGTCTACTTTCATCCGAGAAGTCTACTTTTCTTGTTTTTTTAAAAAAATTATTTTTATACTATATATAACAAATTTTTAAGATTTTCGTGATCCTAAGCTTTTATTGTCAAGTTTTCTTGCTTATGTATAAGTTTTTCATGTTTATATTTTATAGGTATAGTCGAATGAGTTTTCATGTTTTATATGATACTTAGCTTATTAAGAGTAGACTTTTTAGTCTACTCTAGAAGTCTACTAAGTAGACTTCATTCGGCTTACAGAGAAGTCTACTTATGCATTGTTGATGTCTAATGTGGTTTGGATTTTGTTTTTGTTTCACAGAGAATGGTTCACATACCCGCTGTTTCTGGAGAATGGGTTAAGAGTGAATCAGTGTGGCAGTTCGAGGTGGATAATAACAAAGGAGGGCGAATGTTGTTCTTAAGAGATGGTTGCACACATGTTGAGCCTCTTGGAATGGTGCAAGAGGATTATATGATGGTAAAGGAAACAAAGGTGGAGTTATCCTATCCCTTACCACCTCAGATGCTTCAACAAATTCCTCCTGATTCTCCGCCTATGTATGTCACAAATGATAGACATGTTCAGAGCTTGATTGAGTTAAGTAAGATGCATGGTGTTCGCCTTTGTGTTTCGAGTAGGATATTGGACCATGAGAATGATGATGTGGATGGACATGCGGATACGTGCTCTTATGCTGAAGAAGATTGGGATGAAGACGGTGAAGATTGGGATGAAAACGTTAAAAATGAGGATGAAGCTGATAATTTGAATGAAGATGAAGTTGATCAGAATATGAAAGAAAAGTATGATGACTCATATGTGGATTACAGTGAGTACGGGAAAGTTAAAGATGGGATGAAGTTGAGGGTGTAAGAGAGCGTTGTGGTGGTTTTGATCGACTGGATAGTAGTTGGTCGTCTAAAATCTTTGTTAATCAGTGTTTTCCTAGCAAGGAGAAGCTTGTATCTGAGTTGCGATTGGTTGCAGTTATGAAGAGATTTTCTCTCAAAGTATATAAGTCTACAACGTCTTTGATGGAAGCAAAATGTTCAGTCAAAGGATGCGTTTGGATGGTTAGAGCGGGTGTGAAAAAACAAAGCAAACACATTCTGGGTGACAAAGTATCTGAAGGATCATACTTGTTCTGTAAGTTAATATTTACATTGTACTTAGTGTGTTTTGTTTTATCTCCCGCCAAGTCGTTATGTAGTCTAACTTTAATAAAATCATATGTAGAGATTCGATGATGGTGCTGATTGAATCTGAACAAGTCGAGAAGTCTACTTGACACAAGAGAAGTCTACTAGGTTGTCAAGATATGTAATATAAATGGGGGGAGGGGGGGTGGGGGGGGAGGGAATGTCCCTCTGAATCATCATTAAGTTATGTATTATTATTGTCTTTAAGAAGTCTACTCGAGTCTAGAGAAGTCTACTTGATAAGAAGTATACTCGTGACACGAGAAGTCTACTCGTTTGATAAGTTATGTAATATAAATGGAGGAAATGTCCCTCTGAATTATCATTAAGTTATGTATAACCTTCGTATAACCCCATATTCGCCCAGTCCTGGTTTGGAGGTCCATGGCACTTGGTCTCCTGGTGTATATCAACCATAAGTTTCTGTCTGATAACTTTCATGTTGGCGGGACACAGTGACGGAGGAAATGGCAGTCCAAGAGCATGATATTCAATAAACTTAAGGCAATAAACTCCATAATCACCACCTGGCCCTCGCTGTGGCACCTCCTTTGCTTCTAGCCATGTATGCGTGAAAGCGTCATATGGGAACTTGTATTTATCTTCTGGGATAGCCATTTCCCGAAGCAGATAAGGCAGCATGACTGCAAGAGGCTCAATTGCTTTCGTTATTTCCTTAGTGCTAGAATGATGAACGAGACTATCCCAAATGAGAATGTGCCTCTGTGGTATAAAGATACACAGAGCAACCCAATGATCATCCTTTACATTCAAGGGCGTGTATTTGTCATCGACGTCCACCCCCTATGTCTTGCCTGTTTTGCAGTACACTGGTATCTCACCGGTGTAATAATCAAAGGCACCAGGCGGCAGTTGTCTACCTGAGCCATCGGGATTCGGTTCGATGGCAAGAAAATCCACATACTTGGTACGCCACATCATGCTCAAAATCGTATCAAGTAAGCAGATACAATGACTCCTAAACCATTGCGGATGTTCCATGAATCGACGTCTCAGTAGGTTGATGGCAGCATCCATGTGCTACATAGCCAAATAGGGAAGTCAAGAAAGTCAGAAACAAAAGTCAAGAAACAGAAGTCTTCTGGAGAAGAAGTCTACTCGAGAAGAAGTCTACTCGAGAAGAAGTCTACTGGAGAAGAAGTCTACTCGAGAAGAAGTCTACTCGAGAAGAAGTCTACTCGAGAAGAAGTCTACTCGAGAGAAGTCTACTCGAGAAAAAGTCTACTCGAGAGAAGTCTACTCGAAAAGAACTCTACTCGAGAAGAAGTCTACTCAAGAAGAAGTCTACTCGAGAGAAAGACTAACCGTATCTGCGAGCCATTGCTGTGGCGTCCTCAGCAGCCACCATCAGTGGTTTACTGGGTATTTCTTAGCATGTCTACTCGGCCAATTTCTGCAGACAACATTAGTACATAATCACCAGACTGTAATTAGTACACAATCACAAGACTCACAACTTGTTCCATACAAAGAACTTATGGAAGACGTTTGAAAAACTCAGTTACAGCTTTATTCTTCGCTGCATCAATAGGAGCAAAAGGATCGTATCCAGCGCCTAGTCTAGACAACCTCCTTGTCTTCTCGGAGGTCTTGACTCGTGACAAAATTTGTGCCGCGACCTTCTTTGACTGCTGTTTCCTTAACTGCACCTCCAAATCCTCTTTCGTTTGTTTCCGCGACTCGATAAATACGACACTATCCACGTCCTCGCGGTTGACACTCGCATATGGTTTTTTCTGAAATAATGCATTATACATGTTACTGAGAAGAACAACGTGACAGAAAATGGTTTTATTTATTGGAATTCATTAAAGTAAACAAAACATAAGTCAGAGTACAGGGTACATGTACAAAATTTTGAAAACATACAAAAATACAAAAACATCTAGTTCTTTTTGGAAGACCTCGCTCTTGCCCTAGTAAGCCTAAGAACTGGACTCAACGAAGGAATAACAGGCTTAGCAGTCTTAGAAGTCTTAGAAGTCTTTTTAGTAGATTTGAGAGAGGGATCGGTACTAACCCGACCATCGTTAGACTTGACATGCTTCTCATCCTTTGGCTCTTTCATCTTGGCAACAGTATGCTCCACGGTGACAACCTTTTCAGAGAGGAGGTCCAACTTCTTATCGAAGGCCTCAAACCCAGCCTTTATTTCCCCAGACAATGTTCTGCAACATTCTGAGAAATGTTGCTTCATCGCCTCAGCAAGACTCTTCAAACCCTCCTCTTCTATGGCAGCAGGAGGCACTGGACAAGTCTTCTTCATGCTCCCATCGTCTGGGTCAACACAGCTTTCATCATCTTTAACTTTCCTTTTTTGGCCCTTTGTGGCCTCTAACTTTTTAGCCCCTTTGGACCGCCAATGACTAGGCTTCCACGTCCAACCACCACCACCAAACTCCCCAAACATGGCTCCCACAACGTTCTCGATAAGGACATCGTCTACCTCATCATCCAAGGTAGGGAACATTTCCTCCCGTTCCTTGACACAAAAGCTGTTGAAGCTAACCTGCAAACGATTGGAATATATATGTTACAGAGGTCTACGCAAAGAATTATACTAGAGAGAAGTCTACTCGAGACGAGGAGAAGTCTACTCGAGACGAGGAGAAGTCTACTCGAGATGCAAATATAGTTTAGTATTACCTGTTTCAGCATAGCTTCTTTAATGTATTTTCGTCCTCGGCAACCATTGAAAGCCAGCACTGGTGGAGTTGGGTTGTCGGGAAGGGGATTTCCGTAATGCCTCCCAAAATCTGGCATAGCATAATACGCCCAAACTTGGAGCACTTCGGCAAAACCATAGAGAGTAACAGTCATCGTCAAATCAGCTCTTTTGACATACTCTATGAGGGTCTTGAAAGCCACTCTTCCCCACGGGTAATTTGCAAATGCCTCGACATCCATGACTAGCCTGGCATAGTTCAACCGTGTGGGTGAATCCATCCTTCTTGCCTCGATAAATCCAGCGAAGATGGATATATATCCTAGCCTAAGCTTCTCATTCCTTGTCCACTCCCCAGCACGCTTACATGCTTCAGTAAGTTCATCAACGGTGGGGCCAACATCTATACTAACGCCAAGCTTCTCCCATAAACATTTCATCTCAGGAGTAACTTCTGCTTCCTCCAGTTCCTCAACATCCTCGCAGTTGAGACCGGTGAGTTGTTCAAACTCATTGAGTGAAAACTGCAGTGGGGTTGCATTTATGAGACTCCATATCTCATACTTCTTCTTGCAGTCCAGCTGAAAACCGAGTATAAACTGCACCACCCTCGACGCCCAGCCAAAATTCAGTTTGTAAGACTTTAGAAAAACACCAAGCCTTGATTCCAAAAGCTCTTCCCATATATCTGCTTCCAGTACTGCTTCCAATGCAGGAAACAACTTCCTACTATTGCTGTAGTAGGCTATACTTTTCCCAGGTTGGGGCTCCTCGTCCTTTGTGAATAATCTCCTTGGAAACTTGGGCTGCTTCTCTATCCTGCAAAACCAAAGATGACATAAATATGCAAGAAATATATAATTATTATCAAATGGCAGAAGTCTAGTTCAGAAAGAAGTCTACTTTTCTCCGAGAAGTCTACTCGCGAAAAAGTCTGCTCAAGAAGAAGTCTACTCGAAAGCGAAGTCTACTCGAAATCGAAGTCTACTCGAAAGTGAAGTCTACTCGAAAGCGAAATCTACTCTAGAGAAGTCTACTGATACAAATTCTAAAATAAATCACTAGTTAAATAAATCTAAAATCCGGCGGAGACAACGTCAACATCTGTAAATCCAAACAAAAAATTTCGAAATTAGCGGCGGCGATGATATCTAGGGCAACAAATTAAATCTAACAGATGCTGGACAAAGAGAAATGAGGACAGAATTACCAGCAGTAACGAGGCGACGAGGCGACAAGGCAACATAGGCGGCGATGAAAAGAGATGAACGAAATCGATTAAGATCTATATACAGATAAAGAGATATACAGAAGTGAGAGATCTGAGAGAGGAGAACAGAGATTACCTTCGTTGACAATTTACAAACGGTGGTGATGAATTGAAGCAGCGGTGGCGACGACGGTATGAACGGCGACAGAAATGGCGAAAGAAATCGCCCAAACGCTGGTTACGAGTCGAGGGAAACTAGGGTTTGTGGAATGGGTTACTTTCTGGTAAAAATGAATATATAGGCCGGTTAAAAATGGGTTAGTAATATTATTCGGTTCAGTGATTATTTTTATTTTACTCGGACATAACCGGTCAAAGAAGTCTACTTTTGATTCTAATTCGGTAAGAGAAGTCTACTAGATAGAAGTCTACTTTGGTCCGAGACGTCTACTTGAGAGAAGTCTACTTTGGTCCGAGAAGTCTACTTAACCTTAAACCCTAAATCAATTTTTTTTTTAATTAAAACTTATATGAAAACATTAATTACTTACCATATTGACAAGTCATAGTTAAAATAACGAATATATGAACCATGATTCATTAACTGAACCATAAACTATGATTCATATAGAATTTGTGCAAACTCTAAGAATTACACGTTTACACCCTAAACCCTAAACCTCAACCCTAATCTTTTTGATTTGTATACTTATGAAACTTATAAATTGATTCATTTTCATGATTTTTTTATATAAATGCTAAATGTATCTGTTTTATTTGTGCATATAATGTTTTTATCAAATTATTTTTCATGATTTTTAAAATTAATGGTAAAGAAATTACAAGAAAGTAGACTTCTCCAAGAAGTCTACTCGTGAGAAGTCTACTTTAGAATCCGAGAAGTCTACTTAGTATTGATTTCTAACCTAATTTATCTATGATTATTTAAATTAATTATTTTGTGTCAAATTTTATTTTTAATAGGTGTAAAAAGTATATGTTTTTGTTATTTTGATAATTTTTTTACTAAATTATTTTTCATGATTTTTTTAATTAATTGTAAAGACATTATTAGAGAGTAGACTTCTCGGAGAAGTCTACTCGAGCTCGAGTAGACTTCTCGGAGATAAAACAGTAATTGCAGCGAGCGTTTTTTTGTTTGATCAGAAGGGTTAATGTTGTAATTTTATTACCTTTGTGAGTTATTTTTGTCAAACATGCAATATGGAGTCTAGTTTTACAATTCAAATTAAGTTTTGAGTCATATTCAGCAATTCCCTCTATATATTTTAAGTTACTAATTCCAAAAGTTCACAAAACCAAAACTCCCCAAAATTAATATATAAATTTTAAATAATAAATTTATTATTACTAGTAACGAAAATTATATCATGAAACTGAAAACTAAAATCGTCATGTAAAACAACTAAATTATCTATAATTTTGTGAAGGCTTGACAACTTCCTAAAGTAGCACAATCTTTCTCAATGGCCACTTCATCTCCTCACAACTCCCTTGCAAATTCTCTTTCTTGGTAACCTAAACATATCAAAAAATTCTTCAAATCTACCCAAAACCCCAAAAATCGAAGGAATCCTGGTAATACAAATTAATTCCACGTAAAAATGTATTTTCTAAAACAAATATTGATCTAAATTCATCGGCCTCTGGTATCAAAGAACTTATCATGAGCACAGAAGGCGAAGTCACAAAATAGTAATCTCTGACCTTCAAAACAAAAGGGACAATTGGCAAAATACTTTAGATAAGAAGTTAAATTTGAAAACTACTCTTTTTTAGTTAACCCCACTTTTTGATAGTGTAGTTTTCAAATATATACCCTTATTTGGGAGTATAAACCCAAATTTTCTCAACAAAAATAATGCTATTAGACCTGAAAAAATCATCACGTAGTTAATAAAAACATAATAACAATGATGAATAAAATCACCTCGAAAAGAATCAACAACATCCCATCTTATCACACATATGACTACATTATCACGCTCGGCAGTCTATTCGTTATAAAACCATGAAGTCATACTTCCCGAGAGTTCACATCTAAGAGTTACATTACCAACATCCAAAAGAGATAAATTACAAAAGTACAATTCAATAAATAAATAAAAAATCTTTTAAAAACGTTCTCTTGTATCACGAATTTCGAATATAATGTTTCGTAAAGGATCATCATACAAACTAAGAATTCCCGTACCCATCTTCAAAACACTTGTATTGAGTAAATTCTTCAACATAAATAATTTCACCAGTTATATATGTATAGACAAAGATATAAATATATCCAGTTGTGCAGGAAGATTCAAAAACAAAATAGACAAATGATTTTAATAATAACATACCTACTAAGTAAATATTGTCGGAAACTAAATCAAATATTAAAATCAATAAAATTGATGAAAGTTCATAGACACCGCAGATAACTCTCATCAACAGACATTGATGGGGTAAAAAAAATGTTATAACCATGGCTAGTGACTCGACAAGAACTAGTTTGAGGAACCATTGCAAACGTACTTATTCTTATCTATGTATCCTACACTATTGTAGTCACCAATCTATCAAATCTATTACCACCAATAAAAGCTTGGATTTTTGTACTCTATCATAAAAACACAAAAAACAGGTTAAATAAAAACAGGTTATTATTATTTTAAATACTCACATATAATCGAAAAAGATACATACTTGTTCATCCACCAGAATCAGCTCCAAAGTCTTATACCCAAATATGAATATTATGTCCAAATTCTGAGAACCTTGACCTAAATATCACCACCAATGTCCTGAGGATCCAATATTGAAAGTGGGATATCTGTTCTGGCACCGATCCACCGAACATAAAGACTTATCGTCATAACCAACAATATTACCAACAAAACCAGGATCGTCTTCGAGTGTATTTTACGAGTCAACCAACAAACGACTACTGACTTTATCAGTATCATCAACAGAATTATAGTCAGAACCATCTGAAGATTCTTTGGAATCATATTCTGATCCAGATAAAAAAGAATTATTCGACGAAGCACTACTGGCTACAACAATATCATCACCAACATCAGAATCAGACTCACAAGGTGATTCATCAGGATCGATACGAATATGTTGGAGATTTAAACGAATCATTTTTTACTCATCAACATAATTTTCATCAAAATCATAGTCTCCGTAGCTGGCCTCATCAGATGATTCATCACAACCCTTTTTACCTTTCTCCCTATCACGAGTTAAATCTTCAGAGTCTTTAGTACCACATATACCAACGCAATTATAAAACTCCGCATAACCTACAATAAATATACATAGAATCGAAATACATTAAAACATGAAACATAGAACAAACAACAATCAGCTAGTCATTTATATACATATAACAACACAAGATACAACAAACCCTGAAAATGAATAATTCATTCACGTGACAACGATTCATTCAACAAAGAGTTCCAAATAAAACCATGATGCACACAACTTGGAATCTAATTTTTTCCACATGATTTAGAACAACTCATATGAATAAAGAGAGTGAAAATAATAAATCCAAATTTAAATTCCTAGATAAACAATTACCTTCCAAAGTAAAACAAATATGTTTAAATTCGGCGTCTGCCAATATAAACCAACTTCAACACCTACAAATTAAGATGTTAATTAAAAGAAATAAAATCAAAACGAACGATTAAATTAAGAATTACCTGAACTTGCCATCTGTTCGTATTGGAACACTGAATTCTGAAAACCTAAATCTATTTAAAATATCAAATAGAACGCATATTCAACATACACATGTAACCAAAGAAATTAGACCGTAGAAATGAAACTTTTATTCTTGATGATAGCAATAACGATGTTGAGAACATTACAAAGACCATTCCCTGTAACATCAAGTCTCGCCATGCATTCTAACAACTTAGGTACAAATTCCAAGGGACCATGAATACAAATATCTAAACATTTTCCAGTCAAACCTACACATGATTATATTAACCCAACTTTTATCGTCACAATATAAAATAACGACACAATGACATACGCAAACACTACAAAAACTTACACATGGAAACATCTTCAAAACTATAGATGGTCATAACCTTAGATTTAATCACAAGCAAGGGCAGCTTACTTGGCGGGGATAAACGATGCAACTGACGAGGGTCAACTTCTCAAATCAAGCAATATTAGGGTAATAGTGAGGTTGAAATTTGTGTGTTTCATCAATAATCAGGGCTTAATTTTGTGCTCATCAATTATTAAGGGCCCAAATTTGTGTTTTCATCAATTATTAGAGCATAGTTTTTTTTTGCCGAGAAGCTATCAAAAATATTGAGCTAGCCCTGATCACAAGTCCTTAAATGATTTTTTTTTTTATGTTAATTCCTTTTTTGTTTTACTGAGGCTATTATGAAAGCCTATGTTATTTAGAATAGTATTTTTTCTAACGCTTTAACTTAATTAACATAAAAAATATCAATCTTTTGAATATCGTGTGACAATGTTATCATTACAACCAAATCGCTTAGGCTAACAATAATAGCTCGCATTCTTGCACCATTTTAGACCTCATTTAGTATAGTTTTCATGACATTTCATCATCTAGATTGTCCAAAGTGTATCTCATTCATCCAAATTAGACTTAGCTTGTATTTAGAATAGGACTGCATACATTCTTGCATTTCACTTGTGTTTTCAGGTCTTTGGAGAGCTTAAGGGAAATTAGAGAATGGCAGATCAGAAGGAGAAATGAAGCCAAGACAAGAAGAGACATTCAAGGAGCTAAGGGGTCCATACTGCTAGGCTCAAAGTTTCACCTAAATAAAACTACTGCAAGTGTATAGCAAATCAGATGTAGTATAAAGAGTTATCGAATCCCAAGAGACTTAAGATCATTACATAACAGATTCTAGATTCAAAGTTGCAAATCTTCCTTTAACTTTTAATTAGTTCCCGCAAGGTCTTCTTAGGGGGTGACAAGCATCACCAAAGGGTGGTGACGAGCGTCACCCATGGAATAATACGTCTTGATATAAGATTAAAATCACTCACTGATCAAGAGATTCCAAGCTGAATCTTGCGGAAGGTGAAAAAGATTGTAGAGATGGAGGATGGAGGGTGACTGACTTGCTCAATAAGTGGTCAAACTAGAGTGTTTGAATCACACAAACAATCAGATTCGTGGCTTCAACGGAACCAAAGTGAATCACACACTTAAAAACCAAATAATAGAGAAACAACTTCAAAGACTTTACTTAGAAAAGAAAGCTTATGTTTATTAAAATGTATATTCAAGGGTGATTACAAATGAACGACTAAATGGAGCTTATATAGGCTCAGAATAACGTTTTAAAGCTAAAAAAGAAAGAAATAAATCACAGAAATCAAAGAAATTAAAGAACTAACCATTGGAGGCTTTATGTATCAAATCGGCCAAACAAGGTAAGTTGGAGGCTCCTTGTATCTTGAATGCTTGGGAAGGAAGTGACACACCTATGTAACTCTCTGGAGGACGTAGGGAGGCTTCAGTACATCCCCAAGTTGAACATAATATGCCCGTTGGGAAGATTCAAAGAGCTTTGGTGTGGACCCCTTAAATGCACCAAGTGTGAATATATCTTGAAAAGGAAAGTTGTAGTGCAAAAGGACTCGCCCAATCTTCTGGATGCTGAAGCATTGTAAGACGTCTGTAGTGGCTTCTAGATGAATAATAAACTCTCCTGGTTGCCAAAGTCTGCTTAGTAAATGATTAATCCTGAGAGCTTCCAAATAAGGCAGGTTGAGGGTCCTCCATTCCACTTTTAAACCATGACGAATTTTGGCACGAATCCAATTCGATGCTGTTCTATTATGAGTTGATAATCTGAAACATCCGCTATTGTTTCTTGGTTCGTCTTGGTTTGGCCGTAATGATTTAATTAGTAATCATATGTCTCCATCGGGTGCATTGAAGATCTTCCAAGTTACATCTTCAATATCTTCTTCATATGAACTTCTTTCTGACTGATTCTTCTTCATGTGGAACTCTAGACGAGTTGAGTATATTCTACAAGTGTTGGTTGAGTTTGATTCTTTGTTTCTGGCCTCCATTTGAGCTGAACTTAGCTCGCGTGTCTCCTTAGCTTTCCTCAGCTTCATGTTCCCCTCTTCATAACTCCTGGTTCTGTGCTCTTTAGTTAATGATGACTTGATGTTCTCATCAGGTATCCTCGAGGTTACACCATACTCTCCTTCTTCAAAAAATTTTGTCCTAAAAACTTGTATTTCTGCACATAGATAAGTCAAGTTAGCTTCTTGAAATAAATGTGGGTTTAGAAGTTTACCTTGGATACAGTTTTGTTGGTTGCTCGGTTGGGGTTGTGCTTGAGCATCTGGTGGTACTTATTTTATTAACATGGAGTAGATGGAACCATGTTTGTGTGGCTGACACAGAATATCATCATTACTTGTGAAATCTCCTATCTCACTTATGTTTTCTCTCTTAGTTTTCCCTCTGATGTTGTTTGATGAATCTGGTGGCTCATGTGTCATGTATATCTCCTTTGTTCCTGCATTAGCCTCTACACTTCTGGCAAGAAGCAAGGGTATTAACAACGTCGTGGCATTGTTGAAAACAAAGGGATAATTTTCAGAATGAACCTTTGCACTTTCAGGAGAAGAAACAATTTCTTGTTTCTCATTGACTTGTTGCTCAATGCTGCTAATGCTTTGGTCCGTTTCTAGAGCTGCTGCTCTACCTCCTGCTCCTTTTTCCTCTGTGTGTTTGGTACCTGCAAATTTAACACTATTGGCAAGAAACAAGTGTGTTATGGCAGTGATGGAATCAACATGTAAACAAGTTTCAGCTTGAAACAATTCATTGGTTTGAAGTTTGATATTCGATTGTTCCATACTTGTTTGTGTTTTTAGAAAATGATCTTGATTCTTAGAAATATCTAAAGAATCTAAATCTTCTTCATTCTCTTCTGTATTTAAAAAACTTATTAACACAGTCTTAAAATCATTACATAATGATTAAATCAAATGACTACTTACTTGATTAAGCTCTTTGGTGAGTTTGTTTTGATTGGCTACCACAACATGTTGGCTTTGTGGTTCATTCAGCTCGTGTTTGGCTTCTTTGGGGCTTATTCCCTTGGTCGTGTGCTCCATAATATTATCAATACCTGTATGAACAACTTTGGGCGAAGACAAGTGCATGACACTAGAATTGGAAAATTTAAAATCTGTATTAACTAGGCTATCACTTGAATTAGACAAATTCGGTTCAGGCTCTAGTGATGTTTATTTTACTTGTCAATTAGGACAGATTGCAGCAAAATGTCCTCTCTTATGACATCTATAACATGTGGGTTTATTTACTTTCAAATACTTAGAAAAATTACCTTGAGTATCTCTGCTTTTTGGTTTATGTGGAGGTTCTGAACTTATCTTTTGTACTCCATCTTGTGTTCTTGGAAGTTGATGAACTGTCTTTTGGTGGTACTACTGACTTAGCTGTTGTCCTCTTCTCTTGATAGTTGGGCATCACGTTCTTAGGCTCAAGACAAGGAGTATTGTTTGGCTTTGCTCCTGAATTTGATCTTGTTGCTAGAATTCATCTCCTTGGCATGGGGTTTAAATCATTCTTCACATAGTATTGCTTGTTGACTTCAGCATCCCTCACAAATTCTTCATACATATACTTTCTCATGTCTTCCCATGAAAAGGTTGGTTCATCAAACTCAAGCCTCATGTATTCTTCTTTATCCTAATGCCTAAATGCATCTTCCGTAAAAGTAGTTTCAGCATAAGATGTTTTCTCCTCTTCTGGAATTTGGTTTGATAAAAATCAATCTTCTATGTCTCTTTCCCATCTTAGATATGCTTCTGGTTCTTGGCTATGGTCTGAAAAGATGATGTATTGTGGTTTTGGTCCTCTTCTTCAAACTCTGATTCATCACTAAAGCTATTTTCTGCTTCAGTCTCGTTGTTCAAAGCTTCTTCATCAAGCTGGTCAATTTCTCATAAACTGACATTGGACTGAGTTTCTTCACACCATGGTTGGTTTTCATGGTAAAGATCCATGAAATTATCTTGTTCTTCTTCCTGATTGAACTCCTCACGTTCTAGCTCCCTTTAGTGCTCTCCTTCTAGACTGATGTGAGATTCAGTCTCTTCGCACCATGAATCACCTTTATGGTAAGATTCTTCTAAGTTGCTTGCGCCATCTTGGTAATAATCTGGTGGTTCAGGTTCAATCTCTCCACCACGTGGTTCATCTTCAAAATCAGAGCCTGAAAACTCACCTTCATGCCATGCTTCTTCTCCATAATCTACCTCGGTGGGGCTTGCCTTCATTAAAGTCATACTCTTGGCTCCATTCGGTTTGAGAGAAGTTGTAGTCACTCATGGAATCTTGTTCAGCTTCATAGAACTCCATTGTTGCCTCTGTATTTCGTGCCTTACACAAAGACAAAAGAAAAGTGATCAAATTTCAAACCAACACAAAATGAATGAGCAAATAATTGCCAAAACACAAAAAAGGAAAATGTTGATTTTTATTTATGCAGTAGGACGAAATATTTCAGAAAGTAACACAAATAAAATTTTTATTTTGTTTTTTTTTTTTTTTTTTTCTGGAAACAAAACAAGGTAAGAAACAACTTTTTCAGATTTGTTTTTTGTTTTTTGGTTTTTCTTTGAAAATAAAATAGTAATATATTGCGAACAACTTTTTTTTATTAATTTTTTTAGATGAAGCAAAATATTCAGACAATAAACAAAAACACTTTTATATGAGTTTTAGATTTTATAAAAATCAATAAACATAAACAAAACCAAAGGACAATTTTTATGATTTTTTTTTTATTTAGATGAAACAAAAATAACAAAGTATAAATTAAGAAAGATAGAGGTTGAAAATATACAACCTGGTGTGAAGATTAGAATTAAATGATAGAGGTTGGAATCTTTGAACACCAGGTCAGTTTAAATGCAACCTTTGAACACCAGGTCAGTTTAAGCACCGATACCAAATGATATAAGATTGGAATCACTCTAACTTAAAATCACTCAATGATCAAGAGATTCCAAGTTTAATCTTGCGGAAGGTGGAAAAGATGGTAGAGATGGAGGATGGAGGGTGACTGACTCGCTCAATCAGTGGTCGAACAAGAGTGTTTGAGTCACACAAACAATCAGATTTGTGGCTTCAACAGAACCAAAGTGAATCACACACTTAAGAACTAAAAAATCGAAAAACAACTCCAAAGACTTTATTTTAAAAAGAAAACTTATGTTTATTAAAATGTATATTCAAGAGTGATTACAAATGAATGACTAAATGGAGTTTATATAGGCTCAGAATAACGTTCTAAAGCTATAAAAGAAAGAAATAAATCAAAAAAATCAAAAACAATTAAATAACTAGCTGTTGGAGGCTTTATGTATCAAATCGGCCAAACAAGGTAAGTTGGAGGCTCCTTGTGTCTTGAAAGCTTGGGAAGGAAGTGGCACGCCTTTGTAACTCTCTGGAGGACGTAGGGAGGCTTCTGTACATCCCCAAGTTGAACATAATATGGCCGTTGGGAAGATTTAAAGAGCTTTGGTGTGGACCCCTTAAATGCACCAAGTGTGAATATATCTTGAAAAGGAAAGTTGAAGTGCAAGAGAATTCGCCTAATATTCTGGATGCTGGAGCATGGTAAGACGTCTGTAGTGGCTTCTAGATGAATAATAAACTCTCCTGGTCACCAAAATCTGCTTAGTAAATGATTAATCCCGAGAGTTTCCAAATTAGACATGTTAAGGGTCCTCCGGTTTAGAAGTTGAATAACTTTTTAACCATGATGAATTTTGGCATGAATCTAACTCGCTGCAGTTCTATGATGAATTGGGAATCTGAAACATCTGGTCTTGCTGCTTGGTTCGTCTTGGTTTTGCCGGAATGATTTAATTAGTAATCGTATGTCTCCATCAGGTCCATTGAAGATCTTCCAAGTTGCATCTTCAATACCGTCTTCATATTAACTCTTTTTTGACTGAATCTTCTTCGTGTGGAAATATAGACGAGTTGACTATATACTCCAAGTGTTGGTTGAGTTTGAATCTTCGGTTTTGGCCTCCACTTGAGCTGAACTTATCTCGTCTGTCTCTTTAGCTTTCCTCAGCTTCATGTTCCCCTCTTCATAACTCCTGGTTCCGTGGTCTTTAGTTGATGATGACTTGATGTCCTCATCAGGTATCCTCGAGGTTACACCACGTCTCCTTTTTGCTCTGATATCTCTCATATTTGCATCATTTAGGCTTGCATTTAGTTCATGTTTTAGTTTCCTTTTGCATGTTTTCCTTTGCTTTTGTCCCATTTTCCTTTGCTTATAGACTTAGGTTGCATTTAGGTTGTAGTTTACATTTTCTTTGCATTAGAGATGTTTCTAGGTACCTAAGGAGCCATTGGAGGCAAGGGGGAAGCATGGGAATGATTCAGGGAGTTGCCCCGGCCATGGAGGAGCAAGAGGAGCTAAGGAAGTGGAATTTTGGCCTAACATTGAGCTAGATGGAGTCCACATCGCGCGATGTAATACAACTGAGAGGATGGAAGATCACATCGAGCCTGCTCGATGTCAAGCCACAGGACACCTGCATCGAGTACCAGCATCGCACGATGTAAATGGACATGAGCTACAAGATTCAACAGCGAGTAAGAACATCGAGCAAGACCTGCTTGATGTCAAGCATCCGAAGCTTCAAAATCAAGCACTCACATCGAGCACCATACTCGATGTTAGCCTTATCCGAACTGTTTTATTTACAACTTTGCCGTTGCTTTAGGATTTCTGTCATTTAGTATAATACCCTTTAACCAAGGGTTTTTAGCAAGTCTTGTTCTTGCTTAGTTTCTTAATTGCGTTTCTGTTTTTGTAAGAACAAGATCTCTATTTTAATCTAAGTTTTTGTATTTGCAATCTTAATCTTCTCTCCTCTCTCTTCTTAATCACATTTAACATCTTTTCCCCTTGTGATTTGATGGTTTTCATGATGATTAGTGAGTTACCTTTAGGGTTCTTAGATGTGGTAGATTAGGGGAATTTAAGGCTTGAATAGGGTTTTTTAGTGCTTAGTATTGATTGATTCCTCTCTATTAGACTGTGTTTAGGCTAGATTTGCTTTGATCACATGAATCTAGATTTAGGCTTTCTCGTATGCCTATCAAGTGTTTGATGAAATGCTGATATTGTCTTTTAGAGGATTTACTTGTCTTAGCTCAAGAGATTGACTGTCTAAGAAGTATTTTGCGTTGAATAGAGTTGGCTTAGCTTGCTTGATATTGATTCTAGCACTAATGAGAGTTAGTTATTGTTAGGATGTTTAACAAAATGTTATTTGCCAAGAGATTGGATTTAACTTGCTTGATTATGAACTCTATGCCGAGGAATTAGCATTGCTTGCTTGTTTGCATTGTCGATGAGATTGATAACAGCCTAGTCTTGCCTTTGAATTCCCCAAACACAATAATCACATCTAGGATCCTTGCTTTTATTATCTGAATTTCGAATTTGCTTAGTACTCTGTTTTTGTTGCTCTGTTTTGTGTTTGATCATTGCTAAGTATTGTTTTTACAAGTCTTGCTTGGTCTATGGTCCACTTAGGTTGATTAGTTTAGTAGTTTAAACAACTCCTTCTCTCTTTTAGTTTGACTTAAGACTTCTGTTGCATTCCTAGTGGTATGTATCTTAGACCTTTGGATTGATAAAAACCCTATACTATACTACAATGATTAGTACAAGTTTGGGTGATTGACAAAGGACTAAAAACCCATGAATCAATTTGGCGCCGTGTCCATTGGTCTATGTTTGGATCATTAGTATTTGTAGAATCTTTAAGATCAAGCTTTTTATTTGAATTTTGTTACTTACTCTGTTTTACTCTTGTTTCTCTCTTAAAGGTGCATGCATTTGAGGTCTACAGGCAATCAGAATCTGCTTCCTTACCAGAACAACATTGTGCAAGTTGAGAGAGCATTGAGAGCAAGCAAAGAAAGAGAAAGACTGCAAAGGTTTCATCAGCTCAACATGGAGGAACATGGTGCTGATGATGTCAGGTTTCAGGGTCCTCAAGGTGCACCAGGAGTTCAAGGAGTTGCTGGTATTCATGATCAACAAGGAGTTCAAGGTGAACAAGGTCAGAGATGACCAGCCCATCCACAACGCCCTATGAGACCCATTGGTGCTGGTGATGCTCCTAATGCCTACAATAACAGAAATGGCATCATTCCTCCACCAGTACCAACCAATAATTTCGAAATCAAGTCAGGTTTGATCTCTATAGTACAGAACAACAAGTTCCATGGTCTTCTACTACAAGATCCCTTGGACCATCTAGAAAACTTTGACAGGCTTTGCAACATGGCAAAGATAAATGAGGTTAGTAAAGAAAGCTTGAAGCTCAGGTTATTCCCATTTAGCTTGGGAGACAAGGCCCATCTTCGGGAGAAAAACCTTCAACACGAAAGCATAACCAGCTGGGAGCAGTGCATGACAGCCTTTCTAGTTAAGTTTTTCTCGACTTCTAAGACTGCTCGACTGAGAAATGAGATATCTGGTTTTGCTCAAAGGAACAATGAAAGTTTTGGTGAAGCATGAGAGAGGTTCAAAGGGTACACACTTCAGTGCCTTCATCATGGGTTTTCACAGGCTTCATTTCTCTCCACCCTCTAAAGAGGCGCCCTCCCAAAGATCAGACTGCTGTTGATGAGGGAATGAAATTGGTTGAGAACCTTGCACAATCAGATGGAAATTACAGTGAGGAGTATGATAGAACTCCTAAAAGTGCTAAGGATGAGGTTGAGTACAACAAGAAGGAGATCAAGGCTCTTCATGAGAAGATTGATCAGTTGTTGAAGGAAAGGAAAAATGTTAGCTTTGTTGGAGACTTGGTTCAGATTGAAGATCAGGAAGCATGCCAAGTTGAAGAGATGAACTCTCTTGGAAACCAGGGAGGCTACAACAATTACTCCGACATGAACAATCCAAATCTATCCTACATGAGTAATAATGTAGCCAGTCCTCAAGATCAGGTCTACCCACCTCAACAACAACAGCAAGCTGGTCAAGCAAGACCCTTTGTACCTTACAACAACAACAATCAAGGCTTCATTCATTGCTCAAGCCTCTTCCAGCTCTAAAGATTCTGAAATCAAGAGTCTCATCCAGCAAGTGCTACAATCTCAGATTAATGGTACCTTGGAAATGAACAAGAAGTTTGCTGGTGTTCACAACAAGATAGACTCAGTTCATGTGGAGCTCACTAGCAAGTTTGATGGCCTAGCTGCAAGAGTGAAAACTTTGGAGAACAACAAAGGAGTAACTGCAAGACCACGCCCTCAAGGTAATCTTCCAGGCAATAGTGAGATGAATCTCAAATGGTATTTCCAAGCTGTTGACTCTAAGGAAGATTTGGGAACTGCTGAGGAAGAAGCTGTTATAGAAGATTTCTTGTCTTTTCACAATGAGGACATTGAAGCTCAAAGTGAGGGGGAAGACCTTGTCAAGGTTACTGAAGCTAAGAAGGAGGATCAAGATGATGTTCTTCCAGTTTACCAACCTGATATCCCATTTCCAGGAAGGTTCAAGAAGCACCTAGTGGAGAAGTATACTACTATTTATGCTGCTCAAATGAAGCTTAGAGGCATTGATGTTGAGGATGAGTTGAAAGAAGCTCTAGCTAAAGCTGAGGTATCAAAGGCAAGAAGCTGGACATCAAGAACCTTGGAGATCCTGGCTGTTTCACTCTTCCTTGTGAACTCAAAGGGAAGACCTTCAAGAGTTGTCTATGTGATTTGGGTGAAAGCATCAATCTGTTGCCTTTTTCTACAGCTAAGGCATTTGACTACACCAAGTTTCAGAAGAGCAATGCATCTCTAACAAATGCTGATGACACAGTGAAGACACCTTTAGGAGCTCTTAAAGATGTAACCATGATGATAGAAGAAGTAACAATCCCAACAGATTTCTTAGTCTCAGATGTAGAAGGAAAGATCAAGAATCCTATCATCTTGGGAACACCCTTTTTAGCCTCAGCAGGAGCTGCCTTTGATGCAAGGGAATTCAAAATAGAGTTGAGGCTTACCAAGAAGAAGGTGTTGAAGTTTGACTCCAAGGGTAACAAGTTAGAGAATGTACGTGCTTTCTCTACGAAGCTGAACAAGAAGAAGGGAGTTTCTGAACATTGGCCTGCATTTGACGGTTACGTTGGTGCAAGATTTGATGGATGCTGTCTTCCCTTGCTGTTTGAAGAAACCACTGAAGAGGAGGTCCTCAAAGTGGAGGTTATGAAAGTTTAGAATGAAATCTTACTGGGTTCTGTCGAAGAAGGGTGATCCTTAAGCCCTATCTTTCAAATAGTGAAGTTTGCTACAAAGTGCATTGCAAGCGTGGAGCTAAACCCTTACACAAGTGAAAGGCAGCATGAAGAGCTTCAAGACATCAGCTGCAGCCACTAAGGAGGAGGTTCAACCAAGGAGCTTCAAAGCTCCTCTCCACACAAACTAAGAGAACCAAGAAAAGTCAAGCCAACTTACTCTAAACAAGCACACTTGGGAGGTAGTCCCATGGTATCATTGAACATATTTTTTCCTTTTAGTTTATGTTTTATGCATTTTTATTGTTCTTATAAGCAGGAGGAAAGATAAGGTATTGAGAAGATGGTGGGTAACCAAATAAGACATGCTCAGGTTAACATCGAGCATGCCAAGCTCGATGTTCGAACATCGGGTATCCACATTGAGTTGAGGAGCTCGATGTTAGTAGAACCAGGGCATGTCGGGCAACCACATCGAGCTACCAAGCTCGATGTTGGAGAGAAAGTGTCTCGGGCTAGCACATCGAGCACGTACATTGCGCAATGTAAACTGCCCGAAAGGATATAAGTCAGCATCGAGCACGAGTATCGTGCGATGTGCAATAAGGTGGGAAAGCCAAGGTACATCGAGCTTCAACATCGTGCGATTTAAGCAGCCCGAGAGTTGAGCCAAATGCATCGAGCACACGTATCGAGCCAACCATGGTCGATATATTAACATCGAGTATGCACATCGTGCGATGTAGACGGGCAGGGAGTAATGTTGCAAGCATCGAGCATCAACATCGAGCACCAACATTGAGCAGTCATGCTCAATGTTGCTCGCGAGGTAAGCCTTTTAATTTTCAAAATTTTTCTCTCTCTTGGTTTGGAGCCAAGGGAGTTATGAATTTGAAAATTTTTGCTCCTCCCCTGCCATTCTGACCCACTCTTGAGAACTTTGTCTTTTCTCCGCCACTCCATTAGATTCTTTGTCCCCTCCTTAGTTCTATATAAACCACACTTGCTCTCTTCTCTCTTCACACTTCTCATTTCTCTCTTCCTTCACATAAGCCACAATATTTCTTGCTTTCTATCTCTTTTATTGTCTTTGCAAAGTACTCTAGGAGTCCACAAAGGTTTGCGTTCTTAAACTATTCATCTTTTGTTCTTATGGTTTGAAATTGTTAGATCTTTTTAATCTTATGCCATTTGAACTTGTTTTGTTTAGTTAGTTTCCTTGTTTTGATTTTACATGGTGGATATAATTGTTTAAAGCAAGTTAGAATGTTAGAGCTGATTATTGTTTCTCATTTTGTTTAGAGCCACCATGCTAGGATCATATCCACGAATTGTTAAAAAATTTTGTTTAGATTCTAGGATGTTTGTGATCTTTTGCTCTTGAATTCTCTTCATTCTTTAAGAGGTTTGCATGTTTAAACATTAGTTAAACCTCTTGTAGATTTGAGAAATTTTTTTAGAGCATTCCTTGCTATGTGACCCTTCTCTTTGAGCAACTCTTCACCTATAGAAGCTGGATTGTCAGCAAGGGCAAGAGAGAGAAGAATCCTCAGCTGAACATTGGAGGGACTGTAACTGCTATTATGATGGCTAGTGGGGTTAACCTTGAAGATCATACTGAAGATGCCTTGCCAGCACAATGGATGGATCTTGGTTACTTGAAGAGAACTTAGTTCATAGAGAAGACCATCCAAGGCAAGTATGTCTATCAATTTCTCATCAAAAGCCCCAGCAAGGTTTCTTCTCCCAAATGTACAGCACACTTCCATATATATGAGGAAAAACATAGAGTTTTGCCCAACTGGAAGAATGATATATCATGGTGGAGCTGTTGCTGAAATATATGAAGGAGAAAATGAGGAAAGCAAGGAAGATAGCACTGAAGAAGAAGAAGAAGAAGGAGATGATGATGGCGCTGACATTGAAGAGGGATCCCAAGAGGAGGAATCAGAAGATGAACTGCTGGAATACAATGCTAGAAGGTTCCACTTTGAACCTCATGAGGTATCAAGCCAATGGAGCTCACTCAAGTATGCTCATGAGCATATCAACAAGCTTCAAAAATGGTGTAAGTGGCAAGACAAAACCATTAAGAAGCTTGTCAATTTGGTGAAGCGGAAGTTCAAGAAAGACAAATTTAAAACCCAAGGAGCTTCTCACCAAAGTCATGGCCATGAGTTTGAGTCACACTATGAAGAACCACAACAAGAAGAGCATCAAGAAGAAGAAGAGGCAAATTGGATGCCCCACCTAGGATCATCCTATGAGCAAGGAGAGACTGAGGAACTCTCTTCGCCTCCCATCACTCCTGACACCAGAATTAAGGTACCATATCCCCTTCCTTGTAGATACTATTGCATTTTTTTTTAGTTTATGTTTATATGTTTCTGTTTGCTTCTCCCTTTCACTCTTTTATTACACAAGGGATTGTGTAACTTAAGTGTGGGGGAATAATTTGGGGTTTGACTTTGTGTTTTCTGTTCTTAGTTTTTCTTTGCATTCTTCTTTGAGTCTCATGCATACATGCATACATATAAGTGCATAGAAAAACACAAAAAATCAAAAAATTAAAATTTTTTTTGCATCTTTTGCAACCCAAAAAGAAGAGCATATAGATGCATTCATTTGTTTAGGGTTGAGTCTAGTGTTTGCATATAGGTTGCATTACACTTGCATAGGGCACAATGATGATATTTCCTTGTAAAATGCTTAGTGTTTAGAAATGATTTCAGTTTCTAAGTGGTTAAGTGTTTGATGCATCATGAAAAGTTAGAAGTTAAGGCTGAACCATGTTTTAAATGTTAAATATGATTCTCTCATCTCAGGCTAAAACCATTTATTCATTGGAAACCAACTCTATATTATTAAAACCTTAATCTGAATTTGAAATATCATGTTTGTGCATTGGAAAGTGAATTCATGGCTACCTTATACATACTTGGATTATCTTCTTCCCTTCTTACAACTCTTGTTAATCCAAGTAGCTGATCCTCATCATTATGGGACAGTTAATCCGCACCCTTAACCAATCCTCCTTTTTGAACCTAAGCACTTTAGTGAGAGTTGTGAGGCCTTGCATACATAATTTCGAATTTTATCTTGGCAAAAAGTGCTAGGATTAAGGCTGGCAAAGAGAAGCTCTCTTGTAGATATCAGCTTGCATTTTGAGCTTGATTCTAGGATAGGAGTTTGGGATAGGGTAGTGTTAAGTAGTTTGAGTTTCATTGTTTATATCTCTTAAGAAGAAGAAAAAGTATGGGTTTTGTAGTATGGGGAAACCAAGTTAAGTTTGTGGTTAAGTAATTAAGAAAAAATAGCTATAAGTGTTAAAGAAGAGAAGGAGCCAACAGCAGCAATGCTTTCAAAGGTCATTCCGAAAGGAGAAATCAGACCAAAGCAATCCACCAAGTGATGAAGAATGGCGCCTAATCAACAAAAGAAGAGCAAAGTCCAGAAAAAGAATCAACCACACAAGGAAAGAAGAAGGAGTTTCCCCACTCATGAAGAAGAAATAGATCAAGTGCTTTGGGAAAGGGTAGACTAAGGAGCTTCTTAGGGTTTATAAGTTCTTAGGTTCATATTTGGATAAAAGGGTAGAAGAGAGCTTTAAATTGCATGCACAAGTGTGCTTTCACCTTTAACATTTTACCTAAGATATAATCATTTCATTGAGTGATCCCTTAATTTTGTGAACCCCTACTTGAATGAGATCATTTTCATCTCATGACCATACCCTTAGCCCAAATGTTTTTACTTGATTTGCACAAATTTGATTCATGGTTACATGTTTAATGAATGTTAATGATATGATTGATTTGAACACTTGTCTAGGCTGAGATTTGAGATCATTTTCAAACAGGATAAGCATGTCTAGGTTCTTTAAAGTATAACTGATCATGATCTGCATCTTACAATTAGGCACTTGGACATTAATTTCACTTCTTTACCTTAGCATTTTTGGATTTGAGTGCCCACCTTTAAACCTCATCTCCCATTTGTCTTAGTTTGTTTGCTTGAGGGCAAGCAAAAGGCAAGTGTGGAGGTGTTGATATCTCTCATATTTACATCATTTAAGCTTCCATTTCGTTCATGTTTTAGTCTCCTTTTGCATGTTTTCCTTTGCTTTTGTCCCATTTTCCTTTGCTTTTAGACTTAGGTTGCATTTAGGTTGTAGTTTGCCTTTTCTTTGCATAAGGGATGTTTCTAGGTACCTAAGGAGCTATTAGAGGCAAGGAGGAAGCATGAGAATGATTCAGGGAGTTGCCCTAGACAGCGGTTAAAGACAGAGGAGCAAGAGGAGCTACGAAGTGGAAATTTGGCCCAACATCGAGCTAGATGGAGTCCACTTCGCACGATGTAATACAACCGAGAGGATGGATGATTACATCGAGCAGGCCTGCTCGATGTCAAGCCGCATGACACCTACATTGAGTACCAGCATCGCACAATGTAAATGGACAGGAGCTACAAGATTCAACATCGTGTAAGAACATCTAGCGAGACCTGCTCGATGTCAAGCATCCGAAGCTTCAACATCGAGCACTCACATCGAGCACTCACATCGAGCATGGAGCTCGATATTAGCCTTGTTTTTATTTACAACATTCCCATTGCTTTAGGGGTTTTGTCATTTAGGATAAATACCCTTTAACCAAGGGTTTTTAGCAAGTCTTGTTTTTGCTTAGTTTATTAATTGCTTTTCTGTTTTGGTAAGAACAAGATCCCTATTTTAATCTAAGTTTTTGTAATTGCAATCTTATTCTTCTCTAATCTCTCTTCTTAATCATGTTTAACATCTTTTTCCTTTGTGATTTGATGGTTTTCATGATGATTAGTGAGTAGTTACCTTTAAGGTTCTTAGATGTGGTAGATTAGGGGAATTTAAGGCTTGATTAAAGTTTGTTAGTGCTTAATATTGATAGATTCCTCTCTATTAGACTGTGTTTAGGCTAGATTTTTCTTGATCACATGAATCTAGATTTCAGCTTTCTCTTATGCCCACCAAGTGTTTGATGAAATGCTGATCTTATCTTTTAGAGGATTTACTTGTCTTAACTGAAGAGATTGACTTTCTAAGAAGTATTTTGGCTTGAATAGAGTTGGTGTAGCTTGCTTGCTATTGATTCTAGCACTAATGAGAGTTAGTTCTTGTTAGGATGTTCAGCAAAGTGTTATTTGCTAAGAGATTGGATTTAATTTGCTTGATTCTGAACTCTATGCCTAGGAATTAGCATTGCTTGCATGTTTGCATTGTCAATGAGATTGATAACAGGCTACTCTTGCCTTTGAATTCCCCAAACTCAATAACCACATCTAGGATCCTTGTATTTTTTTATCTGAATTTCGAATTTGATTAGTACTCTGTTTTTGTTGCTCTTTGTGTTTGATCATTGCTAAGTATTGATTTCACAAGTCTTGCTTGGTCTATGGTTCACTAGGTTGATTAGTTTAGTAGTTTAAACACTCCTTCTCTGTTTTGGCTTGACTGATGACTTCTATTGCATTCCCAGTGGTATCTATCTTAGACCTTTGGATCGATAAAATCCGTATATTATACTACAATGATTAGTACAAGTTTGGGTGATTGACAAAGGACTAAAAACCCATGTATCATGCTCTCATCGGCAAGGTCTCCAGTTTTGCTCCAGAATGCTCCAAAATCTTCAATTATGCCCGAAACACACATTAACCTGTAATGACTCTAATAGGACTCTAAAAAGACTCAATAAAAAAGGACTTATATCATGGTTACAAACCATAAAAACCATGATATAGCACATACCAACCACTCGTACCATAGAGAATCACTATGTCCCTCCACGGTACGATCCATACAAACCACGAAGCTTTCCGTATGCCGATGAGTCCCCTCATAGGCGATTTGCACCGTTGAAAGCCTAACCGTACACCAACGACCCTCCACGGTGCACCCGTACCCAGCAAGGGATGTCCGTATGTCGATAAGTCTGGTCGCCGTGAGGAGCTTCATGGCATACCGCTGAACTGCACCGAGGAGAACAATTCATGTCTTGCCCGGTACGTTCCATACCGCATGCCAGTAAAAGAACTTCGTCGAGCGAAGACGTCCTGAAAAGCATCCCAGACCGCACTGAGGAGCCGCACCGACGAGAACCAAGGCTGATCTGCTTGGTACAAACCCATCCAAGAGTTGACTTTCTGTTGACTTTGTCACTTTTCCTCCTTCCCTATAAATACTTAAACCTAAGAACTTTTTGGGTTATCTAAGTTTTATCATCCCTTGCAGAAAACTCTCTTTGTAATCTCTTTAAGAACAAGTTGATCTTGTATCACTTTAAGTAAAGTTTTGCATCTGTGTTTGATTGTTTCTCATCTTCTCATCATGCTTAATCACATACTTGTGGTTCTAAGTATGGTTAGTGAGTAGTTTCATTAAGTTTTGAGATAGAGGTAATTAGGGTGATTAGATGGTTAATTGATGATGTCCTGCTTTTAATTCTTCCATATCCTTGCTTAATTAATGATCATAATGCTTGATTGGCCTTGGGAAAGGTATTCATGTTCATAGGATTTTTGCTGCAATGCAAGTGTTTGTTGAAGCTCCTGAAAGAGTTATTTAAGTTATTTGCATTCTTAGCCGAAGGGATTAGTTGTCTAAGGTGCTTATTAGGCTTTGTAGAACTGATTCCTAATGTTTGCTAGTTATGATTCCACCATTGAAAGTGGGTAGGGATTTGTGATTAGTGAAAGGATTAATACCAAGGGATTGGATTAGTCTAGTTTTTATGTTCTTTGCCTAAAGATTAGTATATTATTGTTGTCTGAAGCATCATTGATTAACGATTGAGTCACTCTAGTGTTTGTCCCCTTCTTGAGACCATTTAGCACTTCATTGTTTAATGTGTTTGATTGCTCTGTTCTGTTTTGGCTTGTGATAATGGTTTTTTTTCTTTACGGTCTAATGCAGCAGAGAACTTATCAAAACTCTAATGCATGCAACGTTGTAGTAAGGCAAGCAGAGAGTGTCAATCCAGTTCTAGGTGATAGAGAATCCACAGAGAATGCAAGATCTAGGACAAATCTAAGTGAAATGAGACAGTTTGTTGAGAAAATCTTGAAAACTAATTGCAGCAACCTAAACAGAGTGAAACCTATTTAAAAAAAATACTAGAAAGCAAGCAGTTACCACGAGGAACAAACAGATAAATTAAAGGGAAGAGCTTCGAATTGTTAAAATTCGACTAGTGGATCGACCACAAGATCGACCACTAGATCGAGCAGAAACGATCGATCTCGTCCAAAATCATAAGAACAAGGAATCTAAAGACCAGGAAGCTATCAAACAACAAGCAAAAGGTGATATGCGACGCAAATAAGCTAAAGAGAAGGGTTTCAGGGTCGAGATTCATATAAGGGGGTTTCAAAGGTTGATCTTGGGTTTGAAACTTTAGATCGACTCACTTGGTGAGGATCTCTAAGCCTCGAAAACAAAACAAGATCTATCCGTGGCTTTCGGTATAGATCACTCTTTCATCCTCTCCTCCAAACCCATAGCTTTTGGTGGAAAAAGAGGTTGAAAGGCAAGGAAAACAGATTTCGAACAATGGCTTAACTAGTCCCCCAAACTACCATGGCTTTTGGGAAGGGGTAACTAATCTCTAAGGTGAGATCTTCCGAGGTCCCTGGATCCTATCAAGGTAAGGGACCTCTCGGATCGTGAAGCTCTTGGCATGAGAGTCTTCAAGCATTAAGCTTTCATCACCTTAGAAGAGATAGATTTAAAACGTTTAGAAAACAAACCAAGATCGAACCTTTTCTACCCCTTAATCCTCTCAACCCTTAACCCCGAATGAACTACTCACTACACATAAAGGAAATCAAGCAAAGACGAAGAGAAGAAACGATAAACATGAAAGATAAACTGGATTAAAACGATAAAGATTCGAAAATACAAAAGCTTGAAACTGTTCTACAATGGTGTTCTTCCGAAAAACCAGAGAGAAAAAAAACTAAAAAACTTTTTTTGAGAAGGTAAAAATCTCAAAAGTTATCGAAAAGTAGTCGCCGCCTTTGCCAAAAATGCCAAAACAGTCCAATGGTCCCCCCCGTCGCTAACAGCCAAAAACGGTTGAAAGGACAGAGATCGACCATTGGATCGAGTTGGTCTCTCGATCATATCCGGCCATCGTGTCTTCGGCTCGATCCGGGTCTCGATCTTCTGTGGTGAATCGAGTGTTGCATCCGATCTCGGTATCGATCTCCGGGAGGATCGAGTGGTGTACTCGATCCGGCTCTCGCTCTGCATGGCGTCATTTACGTCCGTACCGATGCATCGACTGCTTCACTCGATCTCCGTCTCGATCATTATCCTTGGATCGCCTAGTTGGCTCGATCTTCTGGTCGATCAACTCCTAGATCGACCAGCCATGCTCGATCTGCTCCTCGATCACTGGTCCTTAGCATTTTCCCGAGCTTCCATGAACCGCTACATTGGTCTCCACACCTCCACGAACCTCTGTGTCTCCAAAGCAACCATAAACAACCTGGAATGGATGCAAAATGCAGAGAAAATGCAAATACTGATGCAAGAATGCTCTAGGACTCTAAGTGATGCAAATCTAACCTAAAACATGATACAAATGCATGAAAAACTATCTAATGAGTATGCAAAATGTATGCAAAATGCAATGACATCAACTCCCCCAAACTTACTCCTTGCTTGCCCTCAAGCAACAAAAAATAAGTAAGGAAGAGAGGTTTTCAGAAAAATCAAAGGGGTTTTAAACTTTTTGCAAAGGTGCCTTTCGAATAGATCATCTCAGTGTCCTAGTTAACAATTCTAAAATGCTAAGCTTACACTCATACTCCAAAGGACTTAGCCATACTCATCACACAAAGAAATTCAAATCATGACTCTCCTATTCCTAACAATCAAAGAAATTCATCCTTTAACATTCATTAAAATTCGAACCATGAATCAAACTTATGCACTTTAAAGCAAAACACATTTGGCTAAGGGTTATGGTTATGAGCATAGAATGATCTCATTTGAAAAGGGTTTATAATTAGACAAGGGTTTCTCTCAAAAATGGTTTGAACTAATGCATAATGCTAAAGGTAAAGACAATTTATGCATACATGATTAGATTCTCATCTACCCATGTAAATTATCAAACAGTCCTATACCCTTCTCATTTAAGAAATTTAATCCTCACTCACCACTTAAAAGTCTATCCCTTTCTTCTCAACTCAGCAATCCCCAATTCAAAACAAGAACATTTTTAAACTTTTTAGGCTAGTGAAAAGGTTTTGAAAATAATTTTTGCTCTTTAGATATTTCTTATTGGTAGTTCTCTTATTTTTTTTTCTTTCTTTTTATTTTTATTTGGCACTTAGGCTCTTTTATTTATTTTTCTTTTCTTTTTCTCTTCTTTTTTTTTTTATTATGGGAGAGCTACCTCCTGAAATTTATTAGAGCATACTTAGTTTTTAGAACACAACCTTTCACTTAAAACCCATTTCTTTCTTTAAAACACAAAGTTCTTTGAAACCGAGAACAAATACACAAGAAAGCAACCCCAATGATCCCCCAAACTTATCCTAAGCCTATCCCTAGCTTCAAAATGTAAAGCTAGCAATCAATTATGAAAACCAAATCATGTCGCCTAAACCTAACACTTTATGCCAAGTTCAAACCAAAAATAAGGCCTCACAAAGATGTCACACAAGAACATTTGGCTTCAAAGGAGGGTAAGGTTCAAGGAGGGAGTTCTACTTAGGCTCACAAAGAGTGGTAAAAAGGAAGAAGAGAGCCTAAATATTTTAAAACCATGTGTTCATTTTCAAATGCATAAGAATGATAATTAGATTTTCAAATTAAGGTTTTCACTTAGTATGATGAGTTTCAAATCATGAGAGTTCAATTCAAGTCACAAAAATCCTAACTAGTGATCCAAGCATGGTTAGAACTTACTTTCAAAGTATAAACAAAGCATTAGAGAACTACTAACTAGGGCATTGAAATGATTCATAAGTAAAACACCTTTTTAAGAAATCCTAACCCCTTATGCAAATGCAATCAACCTAAGTGATATGAGAAATTCTAGACTCAATCCTACATGTTTCTAAAGAAATGAATGCAACTACATAAATTTTGAAAAAAAAATTTTAAAAATTTTACCAATTTTTCATGACTAAGACTCAAGGATGCAAAAGAAAGATAAGATCAAAGAACACAAGATTAAATCACACAAGTACTCCCCCAAACTTGCTTGACACCGTCCCGGTGGCAAACTCATCCGAAGGAGCAATCAAACACAATGCAAGAAATAAGAGATGTGCGGTTATATACAATGGAGGAAGGTTGTTACCTCTTATCTAGGCTCGGCTGGAACTTGAGGATGTTCCAGAGGAGCTAGAGATTGTTGCCTTTCCTTTGTTGCCTAGTTCTTGGAGGGAGTGGCGAGCTGGTTGAATGTTTTCTCCTTGGGTCTCGCGGATCACAACTCCTCCAGTTGAGAGTCTCCTCTTCTCGGGTTGTTGTATTTCCTGGCTTGCAGCTGGCTTAGGCTGGCTTCCTTGGAGTTGTTTGACCTTCTTCCCCAGCTTCTTAAGCATCTTCCCTTGCCACTTGTTGATCTTCCGCTGCATCTCCACCACCGAGGCTAAGAACTTCTCGGTTTTGGTCCTCGGCTCAAAATCCACCTTTGGCAATGTGTAAGCCTCGGGTATCTCATCCTCTGTCCCTGGAGATTCTGACCTTTGGCGCGGTTCAATGGCTGCAGCTGGCGGTTCTCCTAAAGGAGCAAAACACTCCTCCTCCGTCGGTAAGAACTCGATGTTCCCAACACCAAGTAGCTCCGTTTCATCTTTGTTGGGAAGAATGCACACTCGCTTCTTGTCCTCATCATCAATGAAGAGGTAAGCATAGAACCCCTCAGCTGGCGTGCGTCCCAAGCTATCAGTGTTTCTCATGTATGCTTCATCCATGAAGGCTCGGTTTGGGACGTGAGCAAAGTCATGGATGGGCACACCGGCTTGCACGAACAAGGGAGTAAGGAAGCCGCCAATGTAGGATGATGTTGCCTTGCACCGTAAGGCATAAGCCTTGTACTTCACCAGAGAAGCCGCGAGTACACAGCCGTAGTTCACTTCATCGCCGAGTTCATCTTCAATGGGGTCTTCATTCTCATCCGGATCGGACACCAAATGCTTCAAACCTTGGAAAAGGAAGCACAGCTCCGTCTTCGTGACAGTAGGAGCAACTAACCTTCCACTGAATGTATTAGCAATCAGCTTCAAGGTATACCTCAGCACTGGATTCCTGACTCTCTTGATCTTGGCGGTGTTGGCTTTGTAATCCTCCTTGCTGATGAGATCCCACAACTCGTCGGCTTTCTTGAAGGCAGGGAACTCCACCTTGTGTGCATCAGCCTTGAGACCGTAGGCTTGGCATAGCTCGGGGATGGATAGCGTGTAAGCTTGGCGGCCAACCTTGAAGTAGAGACGGCCTTGAGAAGGAACAGGAGCACTCGGATTCTCGTACCGGAACTCCAAGGTTGCAAGGAAATCAATTGTCACCTCGGGGATAGTAGGGCAGTCCATCCGCGACAAACACCTCAGACCGATGTTGTTGAGGAGTTGATCGAAGTCTCCAAGAAGCCCGAGCCTGGATAGAAGCCCTCGATCAGCAAACTTCGTGGGTTCAAACCGGAGCCTCTCCAACCTCTTCTTATCCCTCTTCTCTTCTTTGCTCCACCGGACCCTCTCTTGAGCAACCACCTCTTGAGTTTCTCCTTCTTGTGCTTGCTCCTCTCTTGTTCTCTTTGGTGCCATTGCTCCTGAAAAAAAATTTCTAGAGAATGTTTAGCAAAGGGCGATTTGATGAGAATAAGAGGATAAGAGAAGAAGATTTATATAGACTACCCTAGAATTTTGGGGATCAAGCAAAAATATTAGCTAAATAAAAGGAAATCAAATCTTTGAGATACTGAAAATCCAGAATTTTTCCTAACACTTAGCTAATTTTAAAAATTCAAATCTGATCCTATATCCTAAAACAAGAACTTGCGATTTTTAAGGAGATTTTCTTGAAATAAAATCATTAAAATCCGAAAATACCTTTTGCAAGTGTGAAGGATACTTTGTTAAACCTTAAAGCTTTTAAAAATTCTCACTCTCTTTGTAGGAAAACTCGAGCAAACAGAAGTGAGAGAGTGAGAAGCAAGTTGAAACATTTAAAGAGTTTAACAAAACCAAAACAATGGGTGGTCAAAGCGGTTTTCTGACAAAAGTCTTGTCAAGGCACATCTTTCATGGTCAAAGATGCTTGCCTTGACCAAGTTTGAATTTAAAAACTGGAGGGAAGAGCAATAAAGAGGGAAAAAATTTGTTACCTCGGCATGAGATCGAGTCCTTTTGGTCGATCTAGGACTCGATCTCATGCCTAAAATGGCTTAGATCGAGAGGGTTACTCGATTTGGGACTCGATTCAAAGTGAATCGAGTCCTGGATCGATTGGCTCCCTCGATCAATGAGATATTGGCTCCTCGGCTAAGTCCCTCTGATCGAGCTAAGTCCTCGATTTAGGGGTCGATTTGGCTTGGATCGAGTGGTGGATCGAGTCGAGTGATCGATCAAGTTCCCACAGATTTTCCCGAGAGAAATTAGAACGATCGATCCGGTTTGAATCGATCGATCCTTTTTCGTCAAGGTCGATCTTGTCACTCGTTCTCGTCTAGATCGACTGGCTCCTCTCAATTTACTGACTCGATCTAGCAAAGATCGAGTCAGGTTCAGTCGATCTAGCACTCGATCTCTAGCCTTATCGTAGCCTCTATTGCTCCTTTTGGACCTCAAAGACAAGGTTTAGATTCCTTAGACCTGCTCCTACACACTAAAAACATAAAAGCATAAAACTAGAAGAGAAATGAAAGCAAAAATATGTACAAGATAGACATGGGAATGCCTCCCAAGTGCGCTTTCTTTAACGTCTTTAGCTAGACCTTACTTGGCTAGGCGGATGGTGGGTCTTGGAGAAGCACCGAGGTACTCTCCTTGTCGAAGCTGTCTGCTAGGTAGGGTTTGACTCTATGCCCGTTGATGGTGAATGCACTACCGCTTCTTCCCATAAGAGTAACAGCTCCGTAAGGCAAGACCTCTTGAATCACGAACGGTCCGCTCCACCTTGATTTTAGCTTGCCCGGGAAGAGCTTCAGCCTCGAGTTGTACAACAACACCAGTCCTCCTTCCTTAAGCTCCTTGGCAACCAGTTTCTTGTCATGAGCCTCCTTGGTTCGCTCCTTGTAGATCTTGGAACTCTCGTAAGCATTCAACCTCAACTCGTCCAGTTCATGTAGCTGAATGAGACGCTTTTCCTGAGCCGTCTTGAGATCAAAATTCAGCCTCTTCACAGCCCATAATGCACGGTGTTCTAGCTCAACCGGGAGGTGACAACTCTTTTCATATAGTAGAGTGAAAGGAGTTGTACCGATCGGTGTTTTGAAAGCGGTACGGTAAGCCCAAAGAGCATCGTCTAGCTTTACTGACCAGTCCTTCCTTGTTGCACCAACGGTCTTCTCCAGAATAGCTTTGATCTGCCTGTTAGAGACTTCCACCTGACCGCTCGTTTGAGGATGATACGGTGTAGCCACCTTATGCTTAACCCCATACTTTCTTAAGAGGCTCTCAAAAACCTTGTTTACAAAATGGCTTCCTCCATCACTTATAACAACCTTGGGTACCCCAAACCTTGGAAAGATGATACTCTTGAACAACTTGATCACAACCTTAGAGTCGTTTGTAGGGGAAGCAACAGCCTCAACCCATTTGGAGACATAATCCACAGCTACCAAGATGTATTTGTTGCCGTACGAAGAAGGGAAAGGCCCCATGAAGTCAATACCCCACGCATCGAACACGTCAATCTCGAAGATAGGAACTTGGGGCATTTCATTCCTTTTGGTAATGTTCCCTGCTCGCTGACATGCCTCACAGCTCTTCACAAACTCGTGTGCATCTCCGAATATAGACGGCCACCAGAAACCCGCTTGCAACACCTTCGTGGCTGTTTTGAACGAAGCGAAATGTCCTCCGTAGGAAGAGCCGTGGCAATGATAGAGAATATCCTTGGCTTCTTCCTTTGTAACACATCTCCAGTACAAGCTGTCTACTCCTCTTTTGTATAAGTAGGGCTCATCCCAAAAGTAGTCACTAGCCTCCCTCAAAAACTTTTTCTTGTGATAGCCGTCTAGATGTGTTGGCTCCTCACCACATGCTAGGTAGTTCACCACATCAGCATACCATGGTAGATCCTCCTCTTTGAAACTCAACACTTCCTCAAACCTTCCTTCTAGCTTCCCACAAACCGCGGTAGTAATTGCCATAAGTTGTTCTTCTGGAAGAGAGTCGTCTAAAGGAAGAGACTCGTTGATCCTTAGCCTTGAGAGGTGGTCAGCGACTCCATTTTCTATCCCCTTCTTGTCTTTAATTTCCATGTCAAACTCCTGAAGCAAAAGAATCCATCTTAAGAGCCGAGGTTTGGTATCTTTCTTTGAGTAGATGTACCGTAGAGCAGCATGATCCATGTATACAATAGCCTTGGAGCCAACGAGATATGATCTGAACTTCTCAAAGGCGAAGACTACTGCAAGCAGCTCCTTCTCCGTAGTGGTGTATCGTGATTGCGTATCATCCAAGGTCCTTGAAGCATAGTAGGTCACATGCAGCTTCTTGTCCTTCTTCTGACCAAGGACTGCTCCTACAGCGTAGTCACTAGCATCACACATGATCTCAAAAGGGAGAGACCAGTCTGGTGCTTGGACTATAGGGGCTGACGTGAGGGCTTCCTTGATGGTCACGAAAGCCTTCAAACACTCCTCATCGAATACAAACTCAGCTTCTTTGCACAACAGCCGTGTAAGGGGGCGTGCAATCTTGGAGAAGTCTTTGATGAAGCGCCTATAGAACCCCGCGTGTCCCAAGAAGCTTCTGATCCCTTTAACATTAACCGGCGGCTCCAAACCCATCATAACCTCAACCTTAGCCTGATCAACCTCAATACCCTTCTCGGAAATCTTGTGACCGAGTACTATCCCTTCCTTGACCATGAAGTGGCATTTCTCCCAATTCAGCACCAGGTTTGTTTCTTCACAACGTTTAAGTACCCTGCAAAGATTCAACAAACACGCAGGAAAGGACGCACCATACACAGAGAAGTCATCCATAAACACCTCTACCATCTCCTCTATAAGATCGGAGAAGATCGACATCATACACCGCTGAAAGGTAGCCGGTGCATTACACAATCCAAACGGCATCCTTCGATATGCAAAGGTACCGTAGGGACATGTAAAAAGTTGTTTTCTCCTGATCGTTTGGGTGAATAGGTATTTGAAAGAAACCGCTATACCCATCGAGAAAACAGTAGTAAGGGTGATTTGCAAGTCTCTCAAGCATCTGATCAATAAAAGGCAAAGGGAAATGGTCTTTTCTTGTCGCAAGGTTAAGCTTTCTATAGTCAATACACATTCTATGACCAGTAATGGTCCTAGTAGGGATAAGTTCATCCTTTTCATTTCTTATGACCGTGATCCCTCCCTTCTTAGGCACCACGTGTACAGGTGAAACCCACGTGCTGTCACTTATGGGATAGATCACGTCAGCCTCTAAAAGCTTAAGGATTTCTTTCTTAACAACCTCTTTCAAGTTAGGATTCAAACGCCTTTGGTGTTCTACAGAAGTGGCGTTTTTATTATCCAAATGAATCCTATGAGTGCATAGCATTGGGGAAAGGCATTTGATGTCACTTAAAGAGTACCCAATGGCCTTCCTATACTTTCTCAGCTCAGTTAAGAGCGAGTGCAACTCATCATCACTAAGGTTCTCGTTTACTATCACGGGATAGGTGTCATTAGGTCCTAAGAAAGCATACCTTAGCCCTTTTAGGAGCTCCTTAAGGTCCACCTTTGGGGCTAACAGCTCACTCCAGTCATCCTCGTGGCTGTTGTTGTTGTTCTCCTCCTTGGAACTCTCCTTTGAACTCGAGGCATGGCCCTTCGGACTGCTTTCCTCTATCGCTATCCCTCCTGTGATCGAGTCTTCCGGTCGATTCTCCTCTCGATGTCGTCTAGATCGAGCCATTTCACTCGATTCACTTACTCGATTTGATATGGATCGAGTAAGGGATCGAGGCGTTGAGTCGATCTCTTGATTGGACTCTAAAATGATCGGAAGGTCTTTCTCGATCGTCAACTCGATTATTTCTCCTGATCGAGCGGCCTTCTCGATCTGTTGGTCGATTGTTGGACCGGATCGAGTTGAGTGCTCGATTGGCTTGTCGATCTGACTCCTGGATCGAGTGATGGCATCGATCTCGGGGTCGATTTCTAGGCAACATCCTTCTTCATTCTTGATGATCCTCCTCGAATCTAGTAGGTTTACGTACTCTTGAGTTCTCTGGTCTACATAGCCAAACTCTCCTGGCTCCTTAGTGAGTGCTAGCTTCAAATGGTCTTCTATAGCTAGCTCTTCCAGCAACTCATCCGCCAAGGCATCCATCGTTTCGATATAGAAAGCTTGTCCTTCAATGGTTGGCTTCTTTAGAACCTTGTTGATGTCAAAGTCTAGCCTGATTTCTTTCCCCAAATGCAAGGCAATCTTCCCATTCTTCACGTCTATTATGGCTCCGGCGGTTGCTAGGAATGGTCTCCCTAAGATGAGTGGGTCTTTCGGCTCCTCGTCCATCTCCAGCACTACAAAATCTGTAGGTACGTTTACTCCACTGATTCGCACCGGCAAGTCTTCAAGCAACCCCACTGGTAGTCTCACGCTCCTATCAGCCAACACCAATGAGATCCGACATTCCTTAAACCGAGTGAAACCAAGCTTCTTAGCCACGGAGTGAGGCATCAAGTTTATGCTGGCTCCGAGATCACACAAGCAGCTCTTGAACTCAAGGGGACCCAAAGCACACGGTATGGTGAAGCTTCCAGGATCTCCCAGCTTCTTAGGCACTATCTCCTTATGAATAACCGCGCTACACTCTTCGCTTAGTACAAGCACTTCTTTGCTTTCTTTGTTCTTCTTGGCAAGGGTGTCCTTGAAAAACTTGGCGCACTTGGGCATCATGGCGAGACAGTCTACAAGAGGCAGCTTTATCTCCACGTCTCTCAAGTGCTTCTCAAATAGGATTCGGTGCTTCTCTATTAACTGCTTTTTGAACCGACCCGGGAATGGCAACTTTGGTACGTAAGGTGGGGGCACGTATTCACCCTTCTCCTTGGTGGTTTTCTCAGCTTTCTTCTCAACGAATGCCTTGTCACCTCTCCTCGGTCCTTGGATCCATACGTTGTCAAAGTTTATCTCCTCATTATCAGCTGAAAGTTTACCCTCCCCCTCTTGAATTACAACGTCCTCGTTGGTCTTTGTAGAAACCGAAGGATCAAGCTCTTTGCCATTTCTCAACGTAAAAGCATTGGCATACTCCTTTGGATTTTGTTCACACTTTCCCGGAAGGCTGTTCTGTCCACTCGTGCTTGCTTTGCACTTCTCTAGCTGCTTGATCTTGTTGTTGAGGTTTGTTATTTGAGTAGAGAAGTCGGTTAAGGATGAATCCAGCCGAGTGTTCATTTCAGCGAACTTTTGATTTGTAGAAGCTTGCCCTTGTATTAGATGTTGGAACATTGCTTGAACCGGATCAACTTGTTATTGCATCGGTTGTTGTTGTTGTTGAGGTGCAAAGCCCGGAGGGTAGTTAGAAGTATAACCCTTGTTTTGTTGTTGTTGCCCTTGGAAGTTGCCTTGCCCTTGACTTTGGAATCCACTGCTTGGTTGAAAGCCTTTGTTGTAAGGGATGAAAGGCTTAGCTTGTTGAGCAGGGTACACTTGATCTTTAGGGTTGGCTACATTGGTGCTTCGGTAAGAGAGGTTGTTGTTCTGGTAGCCTTGGTTGTAGCCTTGAGACTTGTAGTTGTTCTGACCGGCTACCCAATTTGCTTCTTCTTGGCTTAGCTCTAACTCTTCTTGGTTGTCCTCAGCTTCACCAACGAAGTGAACATGCTTCTGATTAGCTAAGACCAACTTGTCAATCTTCTCATGCAACGATTTGAGCTCCTTCTTGTGAGACTCTAGTTCTGATCCCCTTGGTGCTCGGTCATAATCCTCGGCATAGTTTCCATCACTCAACGCAAGGTTCTCTATTAGCTCCATACCCTCTTCTACTTCTTGACCGAGGAAGTTGCCTTTGCTAGCTGTATCAAGCAACAACCGGATCTTTGGGGAAGCTCCACGGTAGATTGTGCTGAGTAGAGTCTCCTCACTGAACCCGTGATGAGGACATTGGATCGTGTAGTCTTTGAAACGCTCCATAGCCTCGTTGAAAGTCTCATTGTTCCTTTGAGTGAAACCGCTGATTTCGCTTCTCAACCGAGCAGTCCTGGTGCTTGAGAAGAACTTGGAGAGGAAAACCTTCTTACACTCAGCCCATGATGTGATGGTGCCTTGTGGTAGGGTCTTCTCCCAATGTCTAGCTTTGTCTCCGAGGGAAAAGGGGAAGAGACGCAGCTTGAAGGCATCTTCTGATATACCGTTGATCTTGATCATTCCACACACTTGCTCAAAATTGTCCAAGTGTTCCAACGGGTCTTCCATTGCTAAGCCGTGAAACTTGTTGTTTTGCACCATAGATATGAAGCCCGGTTTGATCTCAAAGTTGTTGTTTTGTACCGGAGGAGGAGTGATCCCAAACCTATTGTGGTGGGTATTGGGAGCATCTCCGGCTCCTATGATCCTCGGAGGTCTAGCCGCGTGTTGGGGGATACCATTGCCCCGTCCTGCTAGAGGAGGACCTTCAGGATGCTCATTCTCAGCCATGTCTTCAAAGTTGACCTGACCGTTCTGAACTATCTCTTCAAATGCTCTTGTTTGATCTCTGACTCTCCTTTGACGTGAGTGTCCGAGTTGATGTATGTTGTCAAGCGGTTGAAGAAGGTTGTTATCTCCACGTGAACGTAAATTCATGTACCTGAAAGTACACGGTTTAGAATAGTATTAGTAACTTGAAAAAAGGTAAAGACTTAGTCTTTGCTAAGACCCAAATCTCTATGTTCTCTAAACAACCTAGAATGGCAACGGCGCCATTTGATAATGGTTTTTTTTCTTTACGGTCTAATGCAGCAGAGAACTTATCAAAACTCTAATGCATGCAATGTTGTAGTAAGGCAAGCAGAGAGTGTCAATCCAGTTCTAGGTGATAGAGAATCCACAGAGAATGCAAGATCTAGGACAAATCTAAGTGAAATGAGACAGTTTGTTGAGAAAATCTTGAAAACTAATTGCAGCAACCTAAACAGAGTGAAACCTATTTTAAAAAAATACTAGAAAGCAAGCAGTTACGACGAGGAACAAACAGATAAATTAAAGGGAAGAGCTTCGAATTGTTAAAATTCGACTAGTGGATCGACCACAAGATCGACCACTAGATCGAGCAGAAACGATCGATCTCGTCTAAAATCGTAAGAACAAGGAATCTAAAGACCAGAAAGCTATCAAACAACAAGCAAAAGGTGATATGCGACGCAAATAAGCTAAAGAGAAGGGTTTCAGGGTCGAGATTCATATAAGGGGGTTTCAAAGGTTGATCTTGGGTTTGAAACTTTAGATCGACTCACTTGGTGAGGATCTCTAAGCCTCGAAAACAAAACAAGATCTATCCGTGGCTTTCGGTATAGATCACTCTTTCATCCTCTCCTCCAAACCCATGGCTTTTGGTGGAAAAAGAGGTTGAAAGGCAAGGAAAAAAGATTTCGAACAATGGCTTAACTAGTCCCCCAAATTACCATGGCTTTTGGGAAGGGGTAACTAATCACTAAGGTGAGATCTTCCGAGGTCCCTGGATCCTGTCAAGGTAAGGGACCTCTCGGATCGTGAAGCTCTTGGCGTGAGAGTCTTCAAGCATTAAGCTTTCATCACCTTAGAAGAGATAGATTTAAAACGTTTAGAAAACAAACCAAGATCGAACCTTTTCTACCCCTTAATCCTCTCAACCCTTAACCCCGAATGAACTACTCACTACACATAAAGGAAATCAAGCAAAGACGAGGAGAAGAAACGATAAACATGAAAGATAAACTGGATTAAAACGATAAAGATTCGAAAATACAAAAGCTTGAAACTGTTCTACAATGGTGTTTTTCCGAAAAACCAGAGAGAAAAAAAACTAAAAAACTTTTTTTGAGAAGGTAAAAATCTCAGAAGTTATCGAAAAGTAGTCGCCGCCTTTGCCAAAAATGCCAAAACAGTCCAATGGTCCCCCCGGTCGCTAACAGCCAAAAACGGTTGAAAGGACAGAGATCGACCATTGGATCGAGTTGGTCTCTCGATCATATCCGGCCATCGTGTCTTCGGCTCGATCCGGGTCTCGATCTTCTGTGGTGAATCGAGTGTTGCATCCGATCTCGGTATCGATCTCCGGGAGGATCGAGTGGTGTACTCGATCCGGCTCTCGCTCTGCATGGCGTCATTTACGTCCGTACCGATGCATCGACTGCTTCACTCGATCTCCGTCTCGATCATTATCCTTGGATCGCCTAGTTGGCTCGATCTTCTGGTCGATCAACTCCTAGATCGACCGGCCATGCTTGATCTGCTCCTCGATCACTGGTCCTTAGCATTTTCCCGAGCTTCCATGAACCGCTACATTGGTCTCCACACCTCCACAAACCTCCGTGTCTCCAAAGCAACCATAAACAACCTGAAATGGATGCAAAATGCAGAGAAAATGAAATGCTGATGCAAGAATGCTCTAGGACTCTAAGTGATGCAAATCTAACCTAAAACATGATACAAATGCATGAAAAACTATCTAATGAGTATGCAAAATGTATGCAAAATGCAATGACATCAGCTTGACTGATGACTTCTATTGCATTCTTAGTGGTATCTATCTTAGACCTTTGGATTGATAAAATCCGTATACTTTACTACAATGATTAGTACAAGTTTGGGTGATTGACAAAGGACTAAAAACCCATGTATCATGCTCTCATGATTGATGAGTGTGAGCCCTTTAAAACCCCTATCTTAGGCTTAGCTAAACAATCTTCTGCATCTTCTCTACATTATCCCCATGAAGGATTGATAACCTCTTGTGCTGCAATGACATGATTTTAGACTTGAAGAATTGAGTCACAAGACTAAAACGTCTTGTATCAATTTGGCGCTGTTGCCTTAGTGGGATGTTTAGTGTGTTGAAGTTTGAACATTTGTTTAGCCTAAGCCATTTATTTCACTACTAATCCTCTTTAATTACTTGGCTGTCTTTTTCAGGTACCAAATCCTTCAACACCTTCGAAAGACCAGTACAAGCAGTTTGAGAAGAGTCTCAGCACCTGCAAGGCTGAGAATGGATGACCCTCAAGGTCAGGATGGTTAAGGAGCATATAGAGCGCATGATCAGGAGCAAGGAGCTCAGTTTCAGTTGAACCAAGGAGCTGTTCCATATGCTGCACAATTTCAAGAGAATGGTCCAAGGATAATGAGGAACATTGAAGTACATGATTCACAAAACAGTCATGTCAACAGATATGGTATTGTCCCTCCTTCTCTTGGCAATACAAATTTTGAAATCAAGAGCAGCCTTATCACAATGATTCAAGGCAATAAATTTTATGGGTTGCCAATAGATGAACCTTTGGAGCATATATATCAGTTTGATAGAGTTTCCAGCTTGACCAAGATCCAAGGTGTTTCAGATGATGCTTTCAAGCTAAGGCAGTTCCCTTTCTCACTTGGAAATCAAGCTCACCTTTGGGAGAAAAGTTTTCCACATGGCTGCATCACTTCTTGGGATGAGTGTAAGAAGGCCTTCCTTGCTAAGTTCTTCAACAATTCAAGAACATCTAAGTTGAGGAATGACATTTCAAGCTTCACACATCAACACAATGAGCGCTTTGTGATGCTTTCAAAGGCTATACAATGAAGTGTTCTCACCATGGATTCTCCATTGAAGCATTGCTTAGCACAATTATACAAAGGTGTGTCACCTAAATTTCGAATGCTCCTTGACACAACAAGCAATGGACACTTCTTGGGAAAGTGTGTTGCAGAGGATTTGCAATTAGTGGGGAATTTGGCCCAAAGTGATGGGAACTATGTTGATGAGTATGAATACTTGCCAAGAGGAGATGCTGAAGACAGAGCTAGTGAGGAGTTCAGATCACTTCATGCAAGGATCGATTTGCTTCTTCATGGCAAGCTAAATCAAATGGACTTTGTGGGAAACTATGCTCAAGCTCAAGTTTGGGAGACAGCTTTGGTTAAAGAAATGAACTATGTTGGAAACAATGTTAACCAGAATTAAGGCATTCAAAGCTATGGGAATCAGCAAGGTTACCAGCAAAGGAGCAACATCTCCACACCACCACAAGCTTACGCCTACCAACAATAAAGTAATCTCTTCCAAGGTCAACAAAGCTTTATTCTCAAGTTGTGTAGACTTGAATATGCTCCAAGTGTACTTGCATAGAATCAGACGTTCAAGATTAGATGAGTGGAGGAATAGCTTGATGAGTTGATAAACCAATTGTGATTGAATCCCAAACACAAGGATTTAGACTCTAACTCTTTAAGGGCTAATCCTCACAAGAATTGCTAGTCTCAACACGATTCTTAAAGTAGTTTTAATTTTTGGTTTAAGGTGGTCAAGGCATTATGCTTGGTTCTTCATGTCCACATCATCCAACATTCTCCAAGTGTCTTCCATAGCTCCATTTAGACTTGAAAAAGACTCCAAACAATGCAAAACATGCAATGTCCATTCTAAAAGCTAACATGTCTAATATGAATGTAAATGGAGCAAAACTTTATGAATGAATGCATGAAAAGAAACAAAACCTAAACTAAATGTATGCTTAAACATGGTAAATAATGAGGTTATCAACACCCCCACATTTAACTCTTGTTTGCCCTCAAGCATGTATAAACATGGTGGAAGAGAAGTTTGAAAGTATGAGCTATTTGATTTGAAAGATGGCAATAATAAAAATCAAGTCATTGTCCAAGTTAATGAAAGATGCAAATGATGCTTGTTCTTACAGAAAATCTAGCCACACTCATCACAATAATATACAAGAAAACTCAAGCCTATCTTACACAAGCAATCACATCATCCAATCTCTTTAACATTCAATTAACCGAACAACCAAGTGGACCATGCTTTTGCAAATATTGTGTTTCATTTGGCTAAAGACAAGGCTTATGAGGCAAAGATGACCTCAAACAATTTCAAACTGGTTATATTTAAGTGCAAGGGTTCTCTTAAGAAAATAGAATGAGCTTTGGTAAAATTGCTAAGGGTAAAGAACAACTTATGCATACAAAGATAAACTCCCATCTACCCCAAAAGCCCATAAGTGATCTAAACTCCTTTGCTTCTTCCCCAAAACATAATCCTATACCCTTTTTTTTGAAGCTTTTTGCTTCTTTGATCCCACTCATCTTTCTCCTTTGGAGCTTCTTTGATAGTGCATCTTCTTCTTTCCTTTTGCTCTTCTTTACTTTGCTGGTGTTCTCTTTGCTACCTTTGGACACCTTCTTCATTTACATATAGCTTTTAATAATTAGCCAAACTTTCCAAGGTTACTTATGTGCACTCCTTTTCCTTTGCTTTCTCTTTTCCTTCTTCACATGATAACCCAAAATCGAAATCCCAAAACCATCCCTTATTAACCAAAACATCCTAGCCTATCTAGCTCAAGAGGGTGAGCTAGTTCTACAATGGATGGGTCCATTCGTAGTTCTAATCCAACACTTTTTACTAAGCTCATTCCTTAAAGAAAAGGCCTCATAATCACTCACAAATAATTTTTGGCTTGAAAGAAGGTTCGGTTAATGGCAGGGAAATCTACTTGGACTAGCAAGAGGGCATAAAGAAGAGAAAAAGAATGCCCAAGTATGTGTATGGTATCCATGAAAACACTTTTGATGCATAAGATATGATAATTCAATATTCAAATTATGGTTCTAGTAAATAGAGACTGAACTCAGATCATGCAAGCTTCATCAAGACAAGAGTATCAAGCAAAGAATTTCAAGTGTGGTTCAAACTAGACAATAACATCAAAGAACTAACAACTTAGGCAATGAAGTGATTTCAAAAATTAACATCTCTCAAAGTCAAACATCATGCTCAAAATTTCGAATGCATAAAGCCTCAATGAAAATGCAACAAGATGCAATCCTAAAATGCAAGATGCAACAAGATGATCACTCAAAACTTTTAAAAATTTAGAAATTTTTCAAAAATTTTAAATTTTTACAAATATGAGAGATATGCAAGAGATAAATGCCAAAATTTGAAAGAGAACTGTTAGTATCACACCCTCCTCCACACTTAAATTACACAGTCCCTGTGTAATCCACTGTGTAATGAAAGTGCAAGAGGAGTCAATATCCAACAAACAATTCAAAAAAGTAGAGAAGAAGAGAAAAAGAAAAATGCAAAGGTTTTGGAGTATACCTCAAGGTCTTGTAATGGAAGAGGAGTGGAAGTGTTTCAAGGCATGGCTTGGAATGGTGATTGGTGAAGAAGAAATCCTTCACTCCCTTGAAACCATCAGTTTTCACCATATCAGGCAAGATGAAGGAGTCATATCAGCCAAAACACCTGATATCCAGCTTGATATAACTTTCAGGGTTCTTGGAGCGCCTTTGCGAAACTTGAGTATCTCTTGACCCACTGCCCAAATGATACGAAACCAGCTGCATACGACACCTAACCCAATTGTCTATCACTCTCATGAAGACATCGGAGGCTGAATTGAGACGCAAACCCTTCATCCATGCTGATTTTCAACTCGGTCAAGATGATCGGTCAAAACTCCAAATGGACCTGTGCTCACTTTATTTGCCGTAACTCTTTAACCACCGATAGGAATGACTTGAAACCAACACAACACAAAGCGCAAGTTTACTCAAGTGGCTACAATGTTAATGAAGAACGCCGAGGCCAAATCGGAATGGAAATACCTCATCTGAGCTGATCTTCAGTTAATATGGTCCTTCTTCGACTCTCGGATGTTGCGCTGGCCTTGGTCGACATTGGTACACGACATGCTGATGTCGAGCATGGTAGCTCGATATTTCTACATGACATCCCTTGACGTTTTCTCTGAACTCGCATGTCGTGCTGCATAGGAACGCGACACGCTCTAAGCTCCTCTCGGGCAAAAGATGTCGTGCGACATGGATGGTTGACATGCTGATGTAGAGCTAGGATGCTCGCCGTGCATGATCGACTTTGGTGTCCGGGTGCTTGATGTCGAGCTGATGATGGTCTACATCCATGCTTGATGTGCTTCTCGTGAGTCTCGGGCCAATGATGTCGTGTGCCATGCTTGCTCGACATTAATGTCCTATCTACGGATGACACGAAAATTGAGATACCATTTGAACAGAATATCAGAATGACCTGAAACCAAGTCGTCCTGAAAGATAATTCATGTGGCTACAACTTCCTTGCAGAGTGCGGAAGCTGAATCAAGACAGAGACTAGTCGTCCGAACTGGTCTTTCAGTCGGTGTTTTTGGACGCGACAACAGGAGACGTCTTCTCCTTTGTCCTACTCGGTATTGGTTCTTGGTGTAATCGCCATTGGGAGAGTAGTTTGGTGCGGAGACAGACAATCAGACTGAGCAGAAATGTCTGGTTTGTACTCAATATGTGGCCTACCAAATTTTCCTGGCCATGATCAGTGCACCAGCTCTTTGAATAAGCTGTTGTCAGCTCCTTGACGTTGCACACCTTTGTTGAACCATTTGAGACATCTTTGAAACCTGAAACACTAAACAAAAGAAATCAAAAGCAAAAGAAGAAAATATGGACAAGGGATAAACATGGAATTACCTTTCAAGTGTGCTTATTTATAGTCATTATGCTTCATTCTTATCAAGTTAAACTCAAAGATGAGAGTGCAATGGAACTAATGTTCCTTCTCCAATCATCAAACACACAAAAATCATAAAGAAAATAGCCTAGTCTAAGCAAGTAATCAAACTCAAATGCCTTAAGCACAATGAACTGGCAACGGCGCCAATTAAACTACTACTCTCAATATCTCTCTACACTTGCCATTGTAGTATAGAGAGGTTATCAATCCAATCCAGAGGCTAAGGAACAATCAAGATGCAGAAAACTTGCTAAGCTAGGCCGAATAAAGAGAAGGTATTAAAACTAACAACCTAAGGTGAACAAGAAGAGAAACTAACAACCTAAGGCAAACACAAAAGCAGGGTTCAAGACTAAAGCAATTACTGACATAGGGAGGTTTAAGGATGACAAAAGATGCTTCATAAAACATAACCAATGCAACAAAGGTAGTAATGCTAATTCCTAGGCATAGAGTTCACAATCAAGCAAGTTAAATCCAATCTCTTGGCAAATAACACTTTGCTAAATATCCTTACAAGAACTAACTTTCATTAGTGCTAGAATCAATAGCAAGCATGTTCAATCAACTCTATTCAAGCCAAAATACTTCTTAGACAGTCAATCTCTTGAGGTAAAATAAGTGAATCCTCTAAAAGACAAGATCAACATTTCATTAAACACTTGGTGGGCATAATAGAAAGCTATAATCTAGGTATAAGTGATCAAGAGAAACCTAGCATCAAAACAGTCTAATAAAGAGGAATCAATCATATTAAGCACAAGACATCATTAATCTATCATAAAATCTCCTTAATCTACCTTAATCCCAAACCCTAAAAATCACTAATCAAGGATAAAATCGAAAATCATACAATAAAGATGAATAAGAAAGCAAAGACTAAAATATTAAGTATTAAAGAAGAATAAAGCATGAACAAATATATACAAGTGATCTAATCTCATCCCATAGAGGGATTTGTTCTTGTTCTTTGAAAAACCAAAGCAAAGCTTTGGGAAAGAGAAAGGATAAAAGAAAATAGATCTAGGTTTAGTTATTTATAGGAAACATCCCCAAAATAGCCTTAGCAAGCAAAAATAAAAAATTTCAAAGATGGTCAATGATGGTTCTCGGACTAAAGCATGTCGAGCAGAAGGAAGGAGGTGATGCTCGATATGGTTCTCGACACAAACTCTTGGTTGCGGACAGTGATGCTGGAACCGCCATATCTTTTGAACCACTGATCAGATTGACCTGTTCAACCTCCGTTGGAAAGCTTATTCGATCCTCTACAACTTCTATGAAGGACTCTGAGGCTGAATCGCACCAGAAGACCTTCGTTTGGATCCTTACATTTCATATATACCTGTATGTCGGGCAGGTTTCTCTCAGCGTTGGTCGACACAGGACTTTGGTGCGGCCTAAAACTCGTCATCTTAGCTACTATGCTTGGTTCTTCATGTCCACATCATCCACCATTCTCCTTGTGTCCTCCATAGCTCCATTTAGACCTGAAAAAGACTCCAAACCATGCAAAACATGCAATGTCTATTCTAAAACCCAACATGTGTAATATGAATGGAAATGGAGTAAAACATGATGAATGAATGCATGAAAATAAACAAAACATAAACTAAATGTATGCTAAAACATGGTAAATAATGAGGTTATCAGTAAGCTCCTTTGCTCCCTTCCTTGCCAAGTCCGGATGTATAAGCATGTATGCTTACATCATACTCTCTCTCTTGAAGAGGTTTTGTCCTCAAAACATTAGTACCTGCATCAGACAAAGCTAAGTTATTTTCTGTAAAATTTTCAGAGTTTAGAAACTTACCTTGATGTTTGGCTTTCAAATGCAGCAAAAGCTGATTGAATGGAATGTTTTTGGCTTCAGTAAACTCTAGTGTTGGTGTAAGCTGATAACATGTTTTTACTAAGCAATGCAAGCAGGAGAGGTTATCAAAACTCAAATGCAACACTGAGATGTAGTATTGCATGCAAGTGAGGTATCAATCCACACCTAGGAGCAGGAAGTACACTAAGAATGCAAGGGAATATGCAAATCTAAGCAGAATAGTGAAATTGATGGTAAATTCAAGGAAAACTAAATGCAATGATCTAATGCGATGAAAAACAATTTTAAAATCCCTGGCAGAGGGTTACCTACCATGAGGAACAAGCAAAAGATTAAAAGAGCAAATCTACTAAAAACTAAAAATCGACCAGTGAATCGACCATCAGATCGAGCACTGGATCGAGCAGAATGGTTCGATCTACAAGCAACTTAAACAGAAATGATTTCTAATGAACAAGATGCGAACTAAATGACAAGCGAATGATTAACAGAGATTTAAAACACTGAAAGAGAGGGTTTGGGGTCGAGGTTCATATTCAAGGGTATCAAAGATTCAAGCTTTGGTTTGAAAACATTTAGATCTACTCTTTTAAGAGGTTTCTCTAAGCCTTGAAAACAAAACAAGAACCATCCATGGCATGTGGTATGGTTCACTTCCTCAATCTCTTCTCCAAACCCATGGCGTTGTGGAAAAAGAGATCGAGGAGCAAGAAAGACAGATTCCAAATATTGACCTAACTAATCCCCTAAACAACCATGGCATGTGGGAAAAGAAGGATTAGCCTCTAGGATCTGGTTTTCCAGGATATCTGAATCCTGTGAGGTAAGACTGCGTTTTGATCATAGAGACCTTTTCCAAGGCTCTCTAGGCTTTAAGATCCCAAGATCCTAGAAGAGAAGGTATGAAGAACAAAGAAAACACAATGCTTTAAACCCTTCCACCCCCTTTGAATCACCTCAACCCCAAAATCCGAAACGACTACTCACTACACATGGTTAAAATCGAATCAAAATCGATTAATAAGAAACTAAGCATGATTAACGATAGATTAAAGAAAAACTTGCTTGATATTAAAAGATTCACATGTTCAAAAACTAAAGAAAGCTCAAGTTGCAATGGCGAAATCACCTAAGGTAGAAGATAACCAAAAGCAAAAGACATACTGAAGATAATGAAAGCGAATGGCTGCTTTTGCCAATAATGGCTAAACCGTTAGCTGGTCCCCCCTTTGCTAGCCGCCAAAGACAGCTGGTCGGATAAGGTTTGTCTGGGATCGGGCTGGAAGCTCGATCTGGCTCTCGATCTTTTTCTTGGATCAGATGGCTTTGGTCGATCTCTGAGTCCATCTTGTGTTGATCGGGTTGGGAGCTCGATCTGGTTCTCGATCTGCATGGCATCATTTACGTCCGTACTCCTGATCGATCTCATCTCTCGATCTTGATCTCGATCCTTCCTCTTGAATTGACTAGATGCATTCGATCTTCTGGTTGATCTCATCTAGATCAACCTGCCTTGCTCGATACGCTACTCGATCTCTGGTCCTTAGCTGAATGGTCGAGTTCTCCAAGCGTCCATAAGCTTCCTCACGAGCCTTAGCACGTCCACGAACCCTCCAAAGCTCCAAAGTGTCCAAAACAACCTGAATATGATGCATAATGCAAGAAACATCCGAATGCTAATGCAAAAGTGCTCTAGGACCTAAAATGGTGCAAACTAGCCTAATATGCAAGATGAATGCATAAAAAACTATCCTAAATGCATGCAAAATATGCAGAATATACAGTAATATCAACTCCCCCAAACTTGCCTTTTGCTTGCCCTCAAGCAAACAAAATTCAAGAAGGAAGAGAAGTTTTAAAAACGGGGGTTTAAGCTTCTTGCAAAGGTGCTTTTCAAATGAATCACTTCAATGGTCCTAGTTCTTAACTCTAAGATGTAATGCATACACTCATACTCCAAAGAACTTAGCCATACTCATCACATAATGCATTTCAAATTATGACTCTCATATTCCAAACAATCCAAGAATCTTATCCTTTAACATTCATTAAGATGAAAACCGTAAATCACACTTATGCATTTTAAAGCCGAACACATTTGGTTAAGGACGAAGGCTATGAGACTAGAATGAACTCATTTAAATGGGTTCTAAAATGCAAGGGTTTATCTCGAAAAGGGTATGAACTTATGCATAATGCTAAAGGTAAAGATAATTAATGCATACATGACTAGACTCTCATCTACCCATATACACTAACAATGATCCTAAAACCCCTCTCATTTCTTTTCTTTTCAGCTCACTCACCCTCCTAGATACTACCCTTATCAACAATGCAATTAGCTTAGCAAAATCCCAAATAAAAGCATCATTTTAAAACTCTTTAGGCTTGTGGAAAGGCTGAAAACATACTTAGCTCTTTTCTATTCTTATTGATAGTTCTCTACTCATTTTTTTTTATTCCTTTTTTTTTGTTTGGCACTTAGGCTCCTTTTTTTTTCTTTTTCTTATTCTATGAGAGCAATCTTCTGAATTAACTAGAGCTTTTTATCTTTAAAAACATTGACCCTTCCACTTAAAACCTTTTCATTCACTTCAAACACCAAACTCTCTTTTGAAACCGAAAACAAATAAGCAAACAAGCAATCCCCATGAACCCCAAACCTAATCCTAAGCCTAAAACTAGCTTTAAAATTCAAAGCCAGCAATCAAATGAGAGTCTAATCATGTCGCCTAAACCTAACACTTTATGCCAAGTTCAAACCGAAAAGAGGCCTCACAATGATATCACACAAGAACATTTGGCTTGAAAGGAGGATAAGGGTAATGGTGGGAGTTCTACTTAGGCTCATAAAAGAGTGGTGAAAGGAGGAAGAGAGCCTAAATATGTATATGATCCATGTGTTCATTTTCAAATGCATAAGTATGATAATTAAAGATCAGATTAAGGTTCTCACTTATTAGGACAAGATTCAGTTCATGAATGTTCAAGTCAAGCCACGTGATCCGAGTATTGTTAGAGCTTACTTTCAAAGAGTGTGCAATGCATCTAAGAACTACTAACTAGGACCTTGAAACAATTCATGAGTTTAAAACACATTTTAAAGAAAAAACTTTAACCCCTTATGCAAATGTAAACAACCTAGATGCTCAAAAATTCTAGACTCAATCCTAAAATGTTTAACAAAGTGAATGCAACTACATGAAATTTTTTGAAAATTATTTAAATATTTTGCCAATTTTTTGTTCTTTTCTATGCCTTAAATGCAATGAAGACTCAAAGGATGCAAACAGAAAATAAGAAGAAAGAAAACATGTCAAATAACACACACACTCCTCCAAACTTGAATGACACCGTCTCGGTGGCAAAGAAATTCAAAGGAGTTCAAAACATAAAGCAAAAACAAAGAAAGCATGCGTGGTATATACAAGGGACGGTTGTTGGTACCTCGGAGCCAAGTAGTGCTGGAGCTTGAGGTTGCTCCAGACTTCTTGCTCTTTGGGGGTGTCACGTGAACTATTGCCTTGCCTTTGTCCTTTGCAGCTCCTTCATGAACCGAGTGGCGAGCAGGAAGGATGGTGCTTCCTTGAGGCTCACGTAAAACGATCCCACCAGTCGATCTCCTCCTCTTCTCGGGCTGCTCGACTTCTTCGCTTACAGCATTCTTAGGTGAGCTCCCTTGAAGTGCCTTGACCTTCTTGGCAAGCTTCTTGAGTACCTTGTTCTGCCATTTGTTGATTTTCCTTTGCATCTCCACAACAGAAGCATGAAACTTCTCGGTCTTAGTTCTCGGCTCATAGTCGATCTTGGGAAGCACAAAGCTCTCGAGCATCTCATCATCTGAGGCAGGGGACTCTAATCTTGGGCGAGTAGCTTGTTGAATGGCGGCTGTGGCTCCTAAAGGGGCGAAGCACTCCTCTACACTCGGCAAGAACTTGATGTTGCCAACTCCTTGCAGCTCGGTTTCCTCCTTGTTAGGCAGTATGCAAACCCGCTTCTCATTCTCTGAGTCGATGTATAGATAGGAAAAGAAGCCCTCGGCTGGCGTGCGTCCCAAGCTTTCTGAGTTCCTCAGGTAGATCTCATCCATGAAGGCTCTCTCCAGAACAGGAGTGAAGTCTTGAAGCGGTACGCGAGCTTGCACAAACAAGGGCGTGAAGAAACCGCCAATAAGCGCCGAGCTTGCCTTGCATCACAAGGCGTATGCCTTGTATTTCACCAATGAGGCAGCTAGGATACACCCATAGTTCACGTCATCGCCGAGTTCATCTTCCAATGGATTGTCGTTCTCTTTAGGATCACACACGAGGTGCTTCACGCCTTGGAATAGTGGGGGCTACTGACCGTCCGCTGAAGGTGTTAGCAATCAGTTTCAGCGTGTACCTTAGCACCGGACTCCTCACTCACTTGATCTTTGCTGTATTCGCCTTGTAGTCGTCATTGCTTATGAGGTCCCACAGGTCATTCGCTTAAGTGAAGGAGGGGAATTCAACCTTGTTGGCAGCAGCGTTGAGGCCATAGGCTTGACAAAGCTCCAGGATTGAGAGACGAAAGGCCTGACGTTTGATCTTGAAGGATAGGTGGCGTTGAGAAGGAGTGGGGATGCTCGGGTTCTCATATGCGAACTCCAAGGTGGCTAGGAAATCGATTGTCACCTCGGGATAGGTCGGGCAGTCCATCCTTGACAAGCACCGGAGGCCTATGTTCTTCAGGAGTTGATCAAAGTCTCTCAAGATCCCCATCTTAGCCAACAGACCTCTATCTGCGAACTTAGTTGGTTCGAACCTCAGCCTCTCTAGCCTCTTCTTGGCTTGCTTTTCCTCCTTGGTCCAATGAATCCTCTGTTGAACCACCACTTCTTGACCTTCTCCTTCTTGTGCTGTCTCCTCTCTTGTTCTTTTTGGAGCCATGGGTACCTGAAACACAATTCTCAAGCAAGAGAATGAGCAAGGGCGGCGAATATTGAGAGAAAGAGCAAGCAAGAAAGAAAAAAATTATAACTAATACCCTAGATTTTTGGGAGATTTATAAAAAAATTCTAGCAAGATAATAGAGAAGGGAATCTAGAGATAGAAATAAATCTAGAATTTTTCCTAATATCTAGATAGTTTTAAAAATTCGCTAAACCTCTAACATCTATTATTCAAGCAAAGCGATAATAAAAGAAATTTTCCAAAAGATTTTGAACATTGATTTGAAAATACATTTGCAGAGATTGAAAACAGGATATTCTTGGCCTTTAGCAAAAACAAATATCACTCTCTCTTGCTTAGAAAACTCGAAACACACAAAATGAGAGAGTGTGTGTGCTTGAAAATATAAAGGCCAACAAAAATCTAAAACCATGGGCAAGATTTAGTGCTTTCTGACAAAAAGCTTGGTCAAGGTACATCTTTCATGGACAAAGATTCCTACCTTGACCAAGACTTGAATTTAAAAACAGGAGGGAAAGAAGAAAAGAGAGAAAAGAAATTGTTACCTCGGCACGAGATCGAGTCTATTTGGTCGATCTAGGACTCGATCTCATGCCCATAATGGCTAGGATCGAGAGGTTTGATCGATCAGGGACTCGATTCAAATTGCAACGAGTCTTAGATCGATTGTACCCTCTTGTTCCTTGACTTTTGGTCAACTAGGCTGTACTCCTTGGATTGAGCTACATGATAGATTTGAGGGTCCAATTGGCTTATATCGAGTGGCGGATCGAGTAGACTATTCGATATATCCTTGAGAATCGAGTGACTCGGTCGATCTACATCTCGTTTGCTTTTCAAGCTAAACGTATAGGGTGTTCATCCTCTCGTGATCGACTGTTCCACTCAATCTGTCTACTCGATCTCATCAAGATCGACTGACTCCTCTCGATTCACTAGCTCGATCTAGTAAAGATCTAGCTTGGATGAGTCGATCTAGCACTTGATCTCTAGCCTATACTTAACCCTTCTCGCCTCTTTTAGACTCCAAGATCACACCTAACAATCCCTTATCCATTCACCTACACACTTAAACATTAAAAGTATAAAACTGAAGTAGAAATAAAGCAAAAATATGTACAGGATAGACATGGGAATGCCTCACAAGTGCGCTTTCTTTAACATCTTTAACTAGACTTTACTTGGTTTAGGCCTGAGGGGGGCTTGAAGAAGCACGGATGTGCTCTCCTTGCTGTAGCCATCTGCCAAGTAAGGCTTAACCCTGTGCCCGTTGACCGTGAAGTAATTCCCGCTCCTGCCAACCAATGTAACCGCTCCATAGGGTAGAACCTCTTTGATCTCAAACGGTCCACACCACCTTGATTTAAGCTTTCCCGGGAACAGCTTCAACCTTGAGTCATAGAGTAGCACCAGACTGCCTTCTCTTAACTCCTTGTGGACAAGCTTCTTGTCGTGAAAAGCCTTAGTCCACTCCTTGTAGATCTTAGCACTGTCGTATGCATCTAGCCGTAGCTCATCAAGCTCATGTAGCTGAATCAACCGCTTCTCCTGAGCCGTCTTGAGGTTGTAGTTGAGCTGCTTCACTGCCCATAGTGCCCTATGCTCCAACTAAACCGGAAGATGACACGCCTTGCCGTATAGGAGAGTGAAAGGAGTAGTGCTAATGGGGGTTTTGAAAGCGGTTCGGTAAGCCCACAAAGCATCATCTAGCTTAACTGCCCAATCTTTTCTAGTAGCGCCAACTGTCCTCTCGAGTATCGCCTTGATCTGCCTGTTAGAGACCTCTACTTGCCCACTTGTCTGACGATGATAAGGTGTTGCTACCTTGTGCTTCACACCATACTTCCTCAAGAGGCTTTCACACACTTTGTTGATTAAATGGCTTCCACCGTCACTGATAACTACCTTGGGGACTCTAAACCGTGGGAAGATGAAGGTCTTGAAGAGCTTGATCACCACCCTTGCATCATTTGTAGGGGAAACTATAGCCTCAACACACTTAGACACATAATCAACCTCCACTAAGATGAACTTGTTGTCGTAAGAAGATAGGAACAGTCCCATGAAATCTATCCCCCAAGCGTCGAAGACATGAACTTCAAAGATAGGAACCTGAGGCATCTCGTTTCTCTTGGTGATGTTTCCTGCCCTTTGGCACGCTTCACAACTCTTAACAAACTCGTGAGCGTCCTTGAAGATAGATGGCCACCAGAAACCCGCTTGTAACACCTTTGTAGCAGTCTTGAAAGAAGCGAAATGACCGCCGTATGATGAGCCGTGACAATGTAGGAGTATGTCCTTAGCTTCTTCCCTTGTTACACACCTCTTATACAAGCTGTCCACTCCTCTCTTGTACACGTATGGCTCCCCCCAAAAGTAATGAGAAATGTCTCTCATGAACTTCTTCTTGTGGTAATGATCAAGGTGAGTAGGCTCCTCTCCACAAGCCAAGTAGTTCACAAAATCAGCGTACCAAGGCAAGTCTTCCTCTTAGAAACTCAAGACCTCTTCAAACTTGTCTTCAAGCTTCTCACAAACCGCCGTGGTGATCATCATGAGCTGTTCTTCAGGAAGTGATTTGTCAAGTGGCAAAACTTCATTGACTCTCATCCTTGAGAGGTGATCAGCAACACCATTCTCTATCCCCTTCTTGTCTTTTATCTCCATATCAAACTCTTGTAGAAAGAGAATCCACCTTAAGAGCCTCGGTTTAGTGTCTTTCTTGGAATAGATGTAACTCAAAGCTGCGTGATCTGTATAGACAACAACCTTAGAGCCTACGAGGTATGACCTGAACTTCTCAAAGTCAAACACAACGGCCAGCAACTCTTTCTCGGTTGTAGCGTACTTCACTTGCGTGTCGTCCAAGGTCCGGCTGGCGTAGTAGATGACATGCAACCGCTTGTCTTTCCTCTGACCAAGAACAGCTCCTATGGCGTAGTCACTCGCGTCGCACATGATTTCAAACGGTAGACTCCAGTCTGGTGCTTGTACTATTGGCGCGGATACAAGAGCCTCTTAGATGGTCTTGAAAGCATGAAGACAATCCTCATCAAACACAAACTCAGCTTCTTTGCATAACAACCGTGTGAGGGGCCTTGCTATCTTGGAGAAATCTCTTATGAATCTCCTGTAGAAGCCTACGTGACCTAGGAAGCTTCTTATCCCCTTGACATTAACCGGTGGCTGAAGACTCATCATGACCTCAACCTTGGCTTTATCAACCTCTATGCCCTTCTCTGATATCTTCTGGCCAAGCACGATCCCTTCCTTCACCATGAAGTGGCACTTTTCCCAGTTAAGCACAAGGTTCGTCTCTTCACAACGCTTAAGTACCTTGCAAAGATTCAACAAACAAGCAGAAAAAGACGCACCATATACAGAGAATTCATCCATAAAAACTTCTACCATCTCCTCTATTAGATCAGAGAAGATCGACATCATACACCGCTGAAACGTAGCCGGTGCGTTACACAAATCGAATGGCATCCTTCGATATGCGAAGGTGCCATAAGGGCAGGTAAAGGTCGTCTTCTCTTGATCGTTTGGATGGATTGGTATTTGAAAGAATCCACTATAACCATCAAGAAAGCAATAGTAAGGATGATTAGCAAGTCTCTCAAGCATTTGATCAATAAAAAGTAAAGGAAAATGATCCTTTCTAGTTGCAGAATTGAGCTTCATATAGTCTATACACATACTGTGACCTGTTATAGTCTTAGTAGGTATCAATTCATCTTGTTCATTTCTAATGACCATGATCCCTCCCTTCTTAGGCACCATGTTGACATGAGATACCCACGTGCGATCACTTATGGGATAGATCACGTCAGCCTCTAACAACTTAAGAATCTCTTTCTTGACTACCTCTTTCAAATTCGGATTTAAGCGCCTTTGGTGTTCAATAGAAGAAGAGTTCTCATTATCTAAGTGAATCCTATGAGTGCAAAGTATTGGTGAAAGGCCCTTGATGTCACTTAGAGAGTACACAATGGCCTTTCTATACTTTCTCAGCTCATTTAGGAGCGAGTGCAACTCATCATCATTTAGGTTCTCATTCACAATCACGGGGTAGGTATCATTAAGCCCTAAGAAAGCATACCTTAGCCCTTTTGGGAGCTCTTTTAGGTCCACCTTTGGGGCTAGCAGCTCGTTCAGGTCATCCTCGTGGCTAGTGTTGGCGTTCCCGCCCTCAGTAGCCTCCTTAGAACCCGAGACATGAGCTTTAAAACTGCCTTCTTGAACCGTTGTCCCCTCAGAGATCGAGCCATCCTGTCGATCTTGCACTCGTTCTGGTCCGGATCGAGCAACTTCACTCGATTCTCCTACTCGATTTGATTGGGATCGAGCAGGAGATCGAGTCCTCGTCTCATTCTCTGAACTGATCGGTTGGCTTCTGTCGATCTTCCCATCGATTGTTTTGCTGGATCGACTGCAATCAGGTCGATCACTTACTCGATTTGAGGTGGATCGAGTAGTGGATCGAGTGTCTGAGTCGTTCTCTTCTCTGGATCAACCAGTCTCCTCGATCTTCTTGTCGATTGCTGTCCTGGATCGAGTGATCTTCTCGATTTCCTGATCGATTTCTAGGCATCCGCCTTCATCTTCCTTGACAACCTTCCTAGAGTCGAGGAGATTAACGTACTCTTGAGTCTTCTTACTCAGAAAACCAAACTCTCCTGGCTCCTTAGTCAATGCCAGCTTCAAGTGATCCTCTTGAGCCAACTCTTTTAGGAGTTCATCTGCCAAGGCATCTAACGTCTCTATGTAGAATGCTTGCCCTTCTATGGTCGGCTTCTTAAGGACCTCATTGATATCAAAATCCAGCTTATTGTCTTTGCCTAAGTGTAGAGCTATCTTCCCATTCTTGACATCTATGATTGCTCCGGCGGTTGCAAGGTGTGGTCTTCCAAGTATAAGTGGATCCTTAGGTTCTTCATCCATCTCAAGCACAACAACGTCAGTTGGTACATTGACATCGCTTATCCTTACTGGAAGATCCTCTAACATACCCAATGGAAGTCTCACGCTTTTGTCAGCTAACACAAGGGAGATACTACACTCTTTGAACCGTGTAAAACCGAGCTTCTTTGCTATAGAATGGGGCATGAGATTGATACTTGCTCCCAAATCGCATAAACAGCTCTAAAACTTCAATGGACCCAAAGCACAAGGAATGGTGAAGGATCCTGCATCTCCTAGCTTCTTAAGCACTATTTCTCTGTGAATAATGGCACTACACTCTTCACTAAGCACCAAGACTTCTTTACTCTCTTTAGTCTTCTTTGTAAGGGTGTCTTTGAAGAACTTAGCACACTTCGGCATCATAGCTAGGCAATCAACAAGAGGCAACTTGATCTCAGCGTCCTTTAGATGCTTCTCAAACAAGAGTATATGCTTCTCTATCAGCTGTTTCTTGAAGCGGCCGGGAAAAGGACGCTTAGGTACATACGGTGGAGGCACATAAACATCTTTCTCTTTAGTAGCTTGCTCCACTTTCTTTTCTACGGCTACCTCTTTACCCTTCCTTGGTCTCTCAATCCACACGTTGTCAAAGTTGATCTCCACATCAGTTGAAAGCTTACCCTCCCCCTCTTGGACTACAATGTCCTCATTGTTTATAGGAGCAACACACGGAGGAAGCTCTCTACCACTCCTGAAGGTGATAGCGTTGGCGTATTCCTTTGGATTCTGCTCACACTTGCCCGGTAAGCAGTTCTGACCGCTTGTACTAGCCTTTCCCTTCTCTAACTGCTTGATCTTGTTATTCAGGTTTGTTATCTGAGTTGAGACGTCAGTAAGAGAGGAGGCAAGGCGGTTGTTCATCTCGGCAAACTTCTGATTAGTGGAAGCTTGACCTTGAAGCAAGTGCTGAAAGATTGCTTAAACCGGATCTTGAGGAGGCTGTTGCATCTGTTGTTGTTGAGGAACAAAGCCGGGAGGAAACATAGGAGTATAACCTTTGCTGCCTTGCTGCTGCTGCTGACCTTGAAAGTTCCCTTGCCTCTGCCCTTTAAAGCCACTATTCGCTTGAAAACCCTTGTTATAAGGTACAAAGGGCTTTGCTTGCTGAGGGGGGTACACCTGATCTTTAGGGTTCTCCACGTTTGTGCTTCTGTAGGACAAATTGTTGTTGCTTTTTTAGCGTTGAGAGTAGCCTTGTGGCTTGTTGTAGTTCTAACCAGCCACCCAATTAGCTTCTTCTTCTTGGCATTGCTCTAGCTCATCCAAGACATCCGCAGCTTCCCCTACAAAATGCACATGCTTTTGGTTTGCAAGCACTAGCTTATCTATCTTCTCATAGAGAGACTTCATTTCTTTCTTGTTAGCTTCAAGATCAGCTCCTCTTGGAGCACGGTCATAATCCTCTGAATAGTTCCCATCACTCAATGCCAAGTTTTCAATGAGCTCCATACCCTCTTCTACTTCTTGACAAAGGAAATTGCCCTTACTTGCCGTGTCAAGTAGTAATCTGATCTTTGGAAGAGCTCTCCGGTATATAATAGTCGAGAGGGTCTCTTCACTCCATATAAACTCAAACATTAGGTAACTCTTGATTTTAATTATAAAACAGCTGACGAACTTCGAACCTCTGTGTTTTCAGGAGGTAAAAGTGACTACCTATAGTGGCAATACAACATGGATGAGGACATTCAGTATTATTCCATCACAAGAGAAGAGAGACTTCCATACTGTCTAAAACAGCTTAGAGGAAAGGCAAAAAGATGGTGGTATGAAAAAGAGAATTACAGATGGTACTACAAGGAACCACCCATAAACACTTGGAAAAGTGTAAAGAGGATCAAGAGGAAAAGATATGCACCCCACAGCCAGAAGAATCTGAGAACAAACACTTACCATTCAAAGGAAACAAGCCAAGCAGGCGCATATCCTAGTTTGTTGCAAAATTCAATTCCCAAACTAGTCAAGGATAAAAGTAAGTTCTCTGTTCCTAATATCCCTTGGGATACACTACTAAGAAATACCCAAGCAAGAACATCACATCTTCAATAAACTCAAGATGTGAAAAGAAGCAAAATGTCCAAGAGAAAAACCAGTCTTTGTCAAGGATAAAAAGAAAGCTCCAAATACTGTGAAGACTGAACCATGACTGGAATCAATAGAGGTAATGTTTCAAGGAGACTTCAAAATATTGAACAACTCTTTGAAAAAACATTACACTTGACTATGTCAAAAAGAATTAAGGTGTAGGTACAAAGAAGTGTTCAAATCAAACTCATGACTGTGATCTATATGTCAAGAAGAAACAAGAAACTGTTTCAGCCCATCACAATGACCAGGCACGAGCTATAATGCCACATTCACAAAGGTCTCAAGACTGATCAGGATAAGAAAGCTCAACCAGAGATAAGTTAAACACAGCTAAAACCACATGATCAACCACTAAAAGATAAGGCTTCTAACACTTTAAACTTACTTGAATTAATCTGTTATAAGTGTCAAAATAATGGTGAATATGCTAAAGAATGTTTAGTGCTTGATGCTGGTCCAAGTGAGAAGGCTTTAGAGTGAAAGAAGGGGTCCAGCAATTCAACTCAAAGGCAACTCTTTGACCATATGGAAAGGGTGGAGCTCATGCCCAGAAGGTACCCACATGTACCAATAATGGAGAAGTTGGCATCTATGAGTATTGCAAGGCCATCTTAAAAGCAATGGTGCTAGATAGGATCATGGGGAACCCTCTTGGAGCAAATAAAGAGCAGGTGCTTCAATTCTTTGCCACTTTGGAGGTCACCTTCTATTAGTTGTGAGCAATCTCCAGTAAATGATTGTGATGGCTTCATCACCTTCAGAGCTGCAAAGAAGACCCATAGGCTTGCCTTTGCTATCATTGAGCATGTCTTCAACTTTGCATTTAGAAATGGGAGAGGGCAGAGTTTTAAAATAAAGAAGGATGAGCTGATCAGTTATTGGGACCATATTAGTAGAGGCGCCTACAGACCTGGAAGAAGCAAGGCCTCCAACATCAGCCATCAAGCGCTTTGGTACATCCAATAGGCCCTTTGATATAAGACTCAGATGAGCTTATATGAACCGGATGGGGATGGTGAGAACAAGCTGGCGGTCTCTCTCTCCTGCACTCGTCTGATGATCGATGATGAAGATCTAACACGTTGGCGGTCGCTCTCTCGTGTGGGATCGATGTAAAAGGTATTTTCTGGCGGGACGAAGTGTACCACAGAGTTGTGATGGGACTCTGATACAACACGACTCAACTCAAGAGAATCCACTCAAGGAATCAAGCAAAGGATTATAAAGTTTCTCTAGAACCTTTAAAGAAGTTCAGCGTTTTTATTGATAATCCAAGGAAACCAAGAATACACGGCTGCAAAGGGACCTTATAAATGGTCCTATCAGCTAGCCCTAAGGCCGAAAGTAAAACGCAAAAAGAAACAAAGCAAACGACACAAAGCAATCTAAAACATACAAAGCAAAGAAACTATAAAAGGAAAGTTCACTTAATCTAAAATAAGAAAGAAAATAACTAAGCCGCTTCTTCTTGATTGTAGCTGGGACTCGAACGTGGGTGCTCTTGAAGCTTGTTGGAACCGCTGGGACGTGTCACTCAACCTGCATGATATTATAAATTGAAAGTACCTTAGTGAAGTAGCTGCGGTCATGGTTGGTGGTGATGATGCTTGCTTCAGGTACGGGGGCATTCTTGAGCTCTTGTTGCATCCTCATGGTGACGCTTGATGAGTCTTGAACCGTAGCTTGCTTGCTATCCTTGAGTGGATCATCAAAGCTTGCTTTCTTGTATCTCCTTGCTTAGGCTTGATATGGTGCGGTCTTGGTGAATAAGTGGGTCTTCCAACGTGATCACTCCTGCATGATTAGGTCGTGGTATAGTGTGTGTAAAGGGGTTCGTGAGCTTACCTTAGCGTGGCGAAGTGATGGCAAGGCGAGTAAAACCATCTATAATGTCATCGTGTGGGGATTGGTCGGTCTGACCTGTGGTACGTCCCGTCATGTTGGCATTACGACCCGCGGTACTATCCTCCGTACTGTCATTACAACCCGTGGTACGACCCGTCGTACCCTCATGTTCCGTTCCAAGTGATAGAAGTTCTTCTGGTCCAAATGATTGCTTGATGTTTTCTATGGCCAAATTAAACCTCTTTCTTAGCTGTTTCATCCTTAATCGTGTCATGGGGGCCTCACGAACCTCGGGTACTTGGCTAATGTCATCGTTTGGATCATTGTCCTCATCATTCCCTCTCTCTTCCGGAGGTTTTGACCTCAAAACTGAATCACCTGCGTCATAAACAGAAAGATCAGCAACGTTAAACGTATAAGAAATGTTGTACTCACCTGGCAGCATTGCCATTGATCTTAGAGATGACTTTGAACGGTCCGTCGCCTCTTGGAGATAGCTTAGAGGCTCGCTTGTGTGGGAACCGTTCTGTTCGCATGTGAAGCCACACCCAATCTCCGGGCTCAAAGGTCAGTTGCTTCCTCCCCTTATCCGCTCTCTTCTTATATTCTTCCGTCTTCTTCTCTATGTTCTCCTTTGTCTTTAGATAAAGCTTCTTGATGATTTCTCCTCGGGGACAACTGAGAAGCGGAGTGAGTAGCACGGTTATATGCAAATTCAATGAATGGAATGCAATCTAACCAAGTTTTCATGTTTCTACCAAGTGTTGCTCTAAGTAAAGTAGATAAGGTACGGTTTACCACTTCGGTTTGGCCATCCGTTTGAGGGTGGCAAGTGGTGGAAAACAACAGTTTGGTACCTAACTTCCTCCACAAGGTTCGCCAAAAATGGCTAAGGAACTTGGTGTCACGATCAGATACAATGGTGCAGGGGATACCATGCAATCGCACCACCTCTTTGAAGAATAGATCAGCAATTTGTGTAGCATCGTTGGTCTTCTCACATGGGATGAAATGCGCCATCTTAGAGAACTGGTCAACAAAAACAAAGATAGAATCCTTGTGTTTGATCTTGGGCAAACCTAAGACAAAATCCATAGAGATATCCTCCCAAGGAGCATTAGGTATAGATAAGGGTAAGTATAAGCCTTGAGGGTGTAACCTGGACTTTGTCTTATGGCAAGTGATGCATCAGCTACAGAACCGCTCCACGTCTCTCTTAAGATGAGCCCAATAGAAATGTTCCACAACGACGGCTAGGATCTTATCCACCCCAAAATGTCCCATTAACCCGCCACCGTGAGCTTCACTAAGCACTAGCTCTCTTATAGACCCTTGAGGAATGCATAGCCGCTTGTATCTGAATAGAAAACCCTCATGTAGGTAGAACTGCTTGAAAGCTCCCGTACCGCTCTCCTTGTAAGCTTCACTTAGCTTTGGGTCAGTATCATATAGTGTCTTGATGTGCTCAAACCCGAGAACTTTGGCCTCCATGGTGGATATCAAGGCATGTCTTGGTTTGATTTACCTGCAAAAGTGGGAGGGGTTAATTTAATATCATTGTTCTCTATCTAGGGTCTACCTCACGAGCATGGTTTCTTTGGAGGGGATATTGTTGCCTCGGCTGTGGGCGTCGTATGGGGTCACGAATGTCCTCAGCTATATCGGTCATGTCATCATCGGGCTCCGGGGGAATGGGATCTCCGTGTATGGGAGCTCTCCTCGGCCGTGCCTCCATTTGATCGATCCTAGCACCAAACTTCTGGCGCATAGTCCCTACTGTCTCGGTCATGGTCCAGAAATTCTCCCTTAGAGCCGCACACATTTGCATCATGGCATCTTGGGTGGGGGGTGCCTCTCCATCCGTCATTGTGTTGCTAGTTAATGTGCCTTGCAAGCACTTAGCAAACAGTCACGATACTAACAAAAAGAGACAAGACTTACTATACTACGACTTGACTAGAGAAACAATAAATGGATCAATGGAAAAGACTAGCAAAGCGTGAAACACAAAGAATGAAAGATATTTTAAGATTCAAAACAAGAGAGAAAAAATAAGCAAATCGGACCTAATATTTTTTTTGGTTTTCCTATTTATAAAACTTTAAAACAACAACTGAAAAGGGATAAGCAAATGATTTTTATAGGTTTTCAAATAAGCAAAGCAAGGAAACGCAAACAAACAATGAGATGACTAAGGCTATCAAACGGATCTATAAAGCAAATGGATAGAAAAACCAAAGGTAGGAACCTTTGGCTCTGATACCAGATGATATAAGACTCGGATGAGCTTATATGAACCGGATGGGGATGGTGAGAACAAGCTTGCGGTCGCTCTCTCTTGCACTCGTCTGATGATCGATGATGAAGATCTCAACACCTTGGCAGTCGCTGATAGGGCTCAGGTTTTACCCAAATAAAACTACTGCAAGTGCACAACAAAAGCAGTTGTAGTACAAGGGGTATCGAATCCCAAAGGAGTAATGCAGACCACACTATCGAATGTAGATTCGGATTAAGCTAAGAAGAATATAATGTATGTAATGCGAATGAATAAATCAATGTAAGCAAACAATTTTTGGAAGATGATCTAAGTTTCAGAAGACTAAAAGCGCTAAGTTAGGACAGTTCGCAGGTTCAATCCAAGAATGTAGAATGCATGAAATCAGGAATGAATAAGAACCGTTTTAAACATGAATCACTGATGTATAACTAATCAATTCTCATTGCAGAAGTTATCTATGCCTAAATCACAGAGTTTCAAATCTCTTTGCAAACCCTAACAACCTAAGCATGCATGAATGATCAGATTCAATTGTTTACAAAACTCCTAAGCCAAATCTCTTTGCACTAAGTTGTTTTGCTCATCAAATACTAGTTCAGGTTATCAATAATGCTCTCACAAATATTTAACAACCTAGGATTTTTGGATTTCAAGATGATGTGTCTCAGAAATTCGAATTTAAAGCAAGCAGAGATGAAAAACCAAAAGATATTCCTAACAGATAGCTATTCTTCAATCTCTTCATCAACCCTTGAATAAGCCCTAACTTAACTAGCAGATTATTCAGACATGATCATGGAATCACATAATATAACTGAATAAAATTGCATTAAGAGAAAGAGTAAAAAAATAGAGAGGTTCAAAATCTTCTCAAAAGAGTACAGGAATTGTCTCCCTAAAAAGCTGTGAATAAATCTCTCTCTAAGCTCTTTTAATTCTCAAAAACTAAGATAATAGCCAACAATGGCTGAAAAACCTAATAAATAGAGGCTAAACACGATCTGGGGTCTTCTTGTAAAAAATAGAACTTCTTGGCCAATTCTGCAAATAGTCTTCATACTTTTAATAAATCAGGCCACGCTTCTTCTTTGATGGGTGACGAGCGTCACCATACGGCATACTTTCTTCTTCGAGCTTGGTACTTCGTGGCTTCACCTCAAAATGCTCCAAAAGGTTCCAATATCTCCAATTATGCTCCAGACATGCTATAACCTGCAAAGACTCTTCTAGGACTCTAAAAAGACCAAAAAGACTCAATAAAAAGGACTTATATCATGCTTAAAAACTATAAAAACCATGATATATCAACTCCCCCAGACTTAGCTTTTGCTTGCCCTCAAGCAAACATCAGACAAAGAACAGGGTCGATGTTTGAAAACAAGAAACAGGCAGTCAGTCAGTCATCAAGAACACCACACTAGTTTGAACTTTCGAATCCACATACCACATAGTCAACACAAGATCAAATTTCGGTCTAATCATCACAAGCTTAGCAAATCTCTCAAATCCAGTTCAAATCCCTTCAGGAAATCCGAAATTTCAACTGCTAACTCCTTATTTTTTATTAAGCCAAGAGTTGGTCAAAAAGATGCATGAGAACGTGTAAAACCGAGTGGGAAAAGTGGTACCTCGCGAAGTGACGGGTGACGAGCATCACCATGACTGATACTTCTGAATCGACATGTTGGATGTTTAAATGTTATGCCATCATGTGTACTCCGAAGTCAGACTGTAAGAGCACTCAAAACACACATCAAAACATCCAAACAAAGCATAATCCATGGTTTAACAAGTTCACAAAACATCCAAACAAAGCATAATCCATGGTTTAACAAGTTCACAAAACAAAGCATAACAAGTTCACAAAACTGGCTCTCTTTTATTTTTTTCGATTTTTCACATGTTTTTGGGTTTTTAGCTATGTAATAGAAAATTAAACTAAGTATATGACAAAGAAAACTTACCAGTGGGTTGCCTCCCACTAAGCGCTTGTTTAAAGTCATTAGCTCGACTTTGAATGCTGCTCAGACAGCTGGTGGAGCAGAAGGTGGCACTGAATATCTTAGAGAAGAATGTCTCCTCATCCATGGTGGTTTATAAGCAGTAGATGCATGAACTCTTCCAAGGAAGTGAGGAACAAATTGAACCTTTTTCTTAGCTGTTTTGTCCTTGATCGTGTCATGGGGGCCTCACGAACCTCGGGTACTTGGCTAACGTCATTGTTTGGATCGATGTCCTCATCACCCTTGCTCATACCCTCTTTGCAAGGAAAGAATGTGGAGCTGTTGAAGGTGGTGAAATGGAGCTATTGGATCAAAGCATGATCCATATTTTGGGTAAAACAAGAGATGGAAGAGAGATGATTGGGACTGATGCTACGATTTTCTTACAGCAGTGGAGAAGCTGGGCATCTATAAGTCTTGCAAGGCCATCTTAAAAGCAATGGAGCTAGATAGGCTCTTGGGGAACCCTCTTGGAGCAAATAAAGAGTAAGTGCTTCAATTCTTTGCCACTTTGGAGGTCACCTTCTATGAGCTTGGTGAGCAATCTCCAGTAAATAATGGTGATGTCTTCATCACCTTCAGAGCTGCAAAGAAGACCCATAGGCTGGCGTTTTACTATCATTCAGCATGTCTTCAACTTTCCATTTAGCAATGGGAGAGGGCAGAGTTTGGGAATAAAGAAGGATGAGCTAATCAGTTATTGGGACCATATTGGTAAAGGCGCCTACAGATCTGGAAAAAGCAATGCCTCCAACATCAGGCATCCAGCGCTTAGGTACATCCAGAAGGCTCTTGCTCATACTCTTTTTGCAAGAAAACAATGTGGAGCTATTGAAGATTGGTGAAATGGAGTTGTTGGATCAAAGCCTGATCCATATTTTGGGAAAAACGAGAGATGCAAAAGAGATAACTGGGACTGATGCTACCATTTTCTTGCAGCAATAGAGAAGTTGGGCATCTATGAGTATTGCAAGCCTATCTTAAAAGCATTGGAGCTAGATAGGCTCTTGGAGAACCCTCTTGGAGGAAATGAAGAGCAAGTGCTTCAATTCTTTGCCACTTTGGAGGTCACCTTCTATGAGTTTGGTGAGCAATCTCCAGTAAATGATGGTGATGTCTTCATCACCTTCAGAGCTGCAAAGAAGACCCATAGGCTGGCCTTTTACTATCATTCAGCATGTCTTCAACTTTCCATTTAGCAATGGGAGAGGGCAGAGTTTGGGAATAAAGAAGGATGAGCTGATCAGTTATTGGAACCATATTGGTAGAGGCGCCTACAGATCTGGAAGAAACAATGCCTCCAACATCAGGCATCCAGCGCTTAGGTACATCCACAAGGCCTTTGCTCATACTCTCTTTACAAGGAAAGAATGTGGAGATGTTGAACGTGGTGAAATGGAGCTGTTGGATCAAAGCATGATCCATATTTTTGGGAAAACCAAGAGATGGGAGAGAGATGATTAGGACTGATGCTACAACAGGAATGGTGACCATTTTCTTGCAGGAATTACTTATCTTCAAGCAGAACTGACTTGTCTTCAAGCATTGGCTAGCCACCACAGATGACAAGTCCTCAAAGCTCTATCGTGGAGGCAATGTTTCAGCTTTGCTACAAGCTGCAGGAGTAGAACTTGCTCGACTAACAACAAGGGTGGAATATATAGACACTGCTTACCTAAGGAAGTCAAGGTACCTTGGTAAAGAAGAATTGGAGGGCAAGTTTGCCTACAACTTCATCCAAGAAGATCGAAATGCTGCAATGATGCTCCTCCCCAATCCACATCTCACCTCCACCACCAAAAAGGCAACATTGGTTTCCACATCCCTTATCACTTGCTCTACCAAGAAGGCACCTCTTTCTCTCAACCTCACCAAGGCGCCCCTTATCCTCTTGCGCAAGGAGACTTCAGCCTTATTGTTTACCAAGGAGGACAAATGGAAGAAGGAGTCCAATAAGAAAAAAAAGAAGGAGAACAAGATTCTCCAAGCTACAATAGTGAGGACTATCACTTTCAGCCTCATAACTTGTCACAACAAAGAGGTCCCTTGAAGAAGGTTCATGAGAACATCAACCTCTTGCAAAAATGGAATAAATGGCAAGACAAAACCATCAAGAAGTTGGCGAGAGGTATGAAGAGAACGAAAGAGCAGATTAAGGACATTAAGAGGAAGAAGAGTGGCACCTCTAGGCCCCCTCCTCATGAAGAGCAAGAAGCTGAAAGCCAATGGATGGCTAGAGCACCAAGTAGAAGACACTCTTTTGCAGCCTATGAGGAAGTAAGAGCTTGCGAGCCACCTAGACCTTCAGCATATGAAGGCCAAGGAGGAGAAGAAGGCCAAGGAGGGAGAGAATGTTAGAAGCCACAACATTGACATTATGGAGGACCTTTCAGGCATCCTCCACACCTCCAAACATACTTATTAAGGTACCACAACTCCTCCATTGTATATACCATTTTCAGTCTTGCACATTTTCTTTGTGTTTGCATCTCTTTCTCGGCTTTTATTACACAATGGGACTGTGTAATTTAAGTTTTGGGGAGAGCTTGTGTATTTTTACCATGTGCTTTGTTTTCTTAGTTTTAAATTTTTTATATTTGAGTTTCATGCATCCATGCATTGCACTTATATGCATAGAAAATAACAAAAAAATCAAAACATTTCCAGAATTTATCTTTCAGAAACAGAGCATCTAGTTGCATTTACCCTTACGATTGAGTCTAGATTGCACATCATATAGGTTGCATAGCACTTTCATAGGGAGTAAATGATAAACACTTGTTAAGATGTCAATGTTTGAATTGTTTTCAATGCATTGGTTGTTTGTTGTTTGATTGCATAGTAGAGAGTTTGAAGTTAAAGATGCACCATATTTTGATTACTTGCATTGATACTCACTAATGCTGAAACTTGCTGTGATTTGAATCTAACTCTATCAATTTGAACCTTAATTTGAATTTGTAATTATCTTGATCATGCATTGAAAAGTGTTACCATGGTTATTGTATACATATTTGGACTTTCTTCTCCCCTTTACCACTCTTGCTAATCCAAATAGCTTACCCCACCCATAAACTAAGCCTTCTTTGAATCCCAAACGCTCTCTTTTGTGAATGTGAGGCATATTTTCGAAACTTTTCTGAATAATCTAGGCAAAAAGTGTTGAGTTTAAGCTGACAAGGAGAAGTGTCCATGTAGATATTAGCTTGCATTTTAAGATAGTCTAGGCTACGTTTGCTATTTGGATAGACTAGGGTGAGTTCTTGTGTTTATTTTTTTATCGTTTGAGAAGAAGAAGAAGAAAGAAGAAGAGGTGTAAGGCCCTAACTTGGAGAGGTTATACTAGGGTGATGGCAACAAGAAGGCTCCAAAAACAGAAGAAAAAGGTGTTCTCTAGCAGTTCAAAAATGTCAAACAACAACGAAGAAAAGCAGGCCAGCAAGCATCTAAAAGATGAAACAAGGAGACACCTCACAAAAAAGACTGCCCTTAAACAAGCCAATCCACAAGAAAAAGAAGGATCCTCAAGTTCAGCAAAAATGTGAAGAAAGTGTGAAGATTATGAAGGCATAAAAAGCCTTGGAAAAGAGTATCTTCAGAGGGTTAATCATCGGGTTTAGTCTAGGACAGAATCTGATTTAAGTACTTGGATAGATGGAAATCATCCTTCTATGCATAAATTAGTTTTTACTCTTAGCACTTTGCTATAGATTAATTCTTTTCATTGAGTGATCTCTTGATTTACTTAGCCCTTCACATTGAGATCACCTTTGTCTCATAGCCCTGCCCCTTTAGCCAAATGGTTTCACTTTATTTGCATGATCTTGATTAACTAGGTTCCTTTTAAGGAATGTTAAAGAGTTAGATGATATCCTGACCAAAAAAAAAAAAAGTTAGATGATATAAAGGTTTGAGAAGGCAAAGCTTGAGTTCAATGTATGTTAAGATGAGTGTGGCTAAAGCTTTTGAAGTAGAACAATCTCTATGCATCTTAGAACTTATACCTTGGGCATTGAATTCATTTTTCCACTGGCATCTTTTGTTTTGAACTCCCACTTTCAAATCTCACTCCCTTGTTTGTCTTTGTTTGCTTGAGGGTAAGCAAAAGCCAAGTTTGGAGGTGTTGATATATCAATTATTTAGACCATATTAGCATGCATTCATCACAATTTTGTGGTCTTCGAACATGCATATTTTACTTGTTCTTGTCCCACTTGCATATATTTAGGAGTTAGAGTAGTTTTAGGTGTTGCATTGCATTTTGTTTGCATTTGGAGTTGCATCAGGTACATGAGGAGTGTTTGGAGGCCAAGTGGTGCAATGGATGTGAGCTAGGAGTGGAGCAAGAAGGAGAACAAGGGCGGCTGGACCAATTTTGAGCTGAATATTGAGGTGTCTTGCCCGATATGACGTATACCATTCTGAGTATCGACCACTTCATGTCGATACAGAGGGGATAAAGGCGTACATAGGAACATATCGACATGGGAGGAGTTCGATACACCAAGAGGAGCTTGTACCGGGCAGTGTATCGGACACCTAAGTCCATACACCTGAGACAGGGTAATATCAACCAGAGTATTGGTCAGGGGATGCCCAATCTGCCTTATCTGAAGGCGGTTGTATCGGCCACAGTATCGAGCAGGGTCACCCTGATATGTCCCATGAATCTGACGTATTGACCACCGTACCGGGCAAGAGCAACTCGATACAACCACAAGAAAAGCCAATATCGATGTATGTATCAACCAAGCAAGCCGATTTGGGTCAACCGAACCAGCCAAAACTGATTTTTCCTGGTTTATTAGGGGTTTTCAAGCCTCCCTATGAATACTTTAAGTCCTAAAATGTTTAGGCATCTTATCTCTTACTGTTCTAAGCATAAAAACCTTTCTCTTTTGGGTTATCTTTGTAAGAAACTTGTTTAATTTAGTGAATTTCTGTAATTTCCTTAATCTATTCTTGTTTGATCTGCTTTCTAATCATGCATAACTATTCTTTTTCTTTGAAATTTATGGTTTTGACTATGGCTAGTGAGTAGTCCTCTTTAGGGATTAAGATGGGATATATTAGAGGGGTTTTAGGATTAGATTTGTGATGTCTTGTACTTAATATGATTGTTTCCTCTCTATTACATATGCCTAACACTAGGTTAGTTTTGGCCAAACTTGCTTAGTATCTATGCTTTTTCTTATGCCTAGTAAGTGTTTCGATAAAATGCTAATTAGTCTTTTTAGAGGATTTATCTGTTCTAGCCTAAGAAATTAGATGTCTAAAAGGTATCTTGGCATCAAAGAATTGGTTTTGATTAGATTATTGATTAAGTTGTTAGCAAAGGGGTTTTCACCAAGAGATTGGGTTAATCTATTGTGTTTGAATTCAATGCTTAGGAAATAGCATTGTTCGATGATTTGTGAAGCATCATTATTTTATTTTAATCCCCTTTACAATATTAACCCCATCTTAGGTCTTGCTTTTTTCATTTGATTATCTAAATTCTAATTTCTATATTGTTTAGCTTTAATTAGTTGATTGTTTGAGTTTGATCACCACTTATCTTTGATTTGTCTTGACATAAGTAAAATATTGCATTCCTATTGTCTTACATTGCCCGTTATTGATTGACACTCATATACAACAATGACATGCGTGTATGTGGGAACTGAAATAGGTTCAAAAGCCTACATCAAGGAGATGAATAGAGTTTCTACACTGTAAAAAGAAGGAAGGAGTTCCAGTAGACCAGAAGGACATCATGAATGATGAGATATAAAGAGAGTCAACTACCTGATGGAAGTCGAGCCATTGCAATTATGTTGGTCAAATAACAACTGAGTCCATTATGAACAAATGGAACATACATCTTTAGAAGATATGAATGGTGTGCAATACGAGGGTGGTATGAGAGCAAACTGCCATCGGAAATGATAGAAGTTTTGCAAGCTGCATCATCTTCCTTATTATTGTAGTAGCGAAAGGAAGAAAAGATGGAGTTAAGGGAAAAGAGAAAAAGGAGAAAAGCAAGGGAAGAAGCAGAAAAGGGAGAAAAAAAAAAGGTTTGAAAGAATGAAGAACAAGTAGAAAAGGAAAAATAAATATAATGGTATTGGAGTCAGAGCCTGAGCACCAACATACGCTGTTAGTGCCTCACCACCTCCAGTTTGCCGCAAGAAAGAGGTCTCCACCCCGTCATTCAATCCTTATCGAGTCTGCCATCATCGTTCTCTTCTGTGTTACATCAGTGGTAGCAATTATAAGTTAGTTGGATTTTATCCTCATTGTGTGGTCTGTTTTGGCGTGTTGATCTTTGAAGTCATGTCTTAAGACATCTCATCATCAGCCAAGCCATAAGATGATGATGAAAACATGAAGCTGAGGAGGGCCAAGGAGACATACGAGCTTTATCTTGCTCAAATGGAGGCCAAGACAGAGAATTCAAGCTTAACAACCAACTGGAATACACACTCAGCTTATCTAGATTACACCACAAAAAGAATCAATCCAAATGGAGTTCAGGTGCAGGAGTTATTCATCTTGCAAAATGGGTGATTTCAAACATACTGAACTGGACATACGTTCGTTGGTTGGAGGCTTTTGACCAAGCCATGAGGAATTAAGTGGGAAGTTGTAGTTCAGTGATGGCTGAAGAGTCTTGATGCTGCTAAAGGTTGAATGAGATATGTTTTTTGAGCCAGAGTGAATGCAGAGATACAATAAAGTCTAGGAAGACTTCTTTGTTGCGTGTGCATTTGTGGGTGTTGGAAGATGGACGTGGAAGTAAAGAAGGAGATGTAAGCTTTCTCACCATTCTCATTTCTTTGACCATTCTAATTGATATCATTTATTTAAGTTGGAATAATTTTTTTTTTAAAATGTATTTATTAAAATCATAACTTGTAAAAGCTATAAAAAGCTCACTAATAGCATTGTAAAAGACATTAAGAAATTATTAAGAAAAACTCTTTTTGTTGTTTATTAAAGAGTATCTCTTTAAACACGTATTTCTGCGAGTTTCTAAGTGTTTGTGGAATCAAGCCCTTACATTTTTGTGTTGCAACTGAATGTCCATGCGAGGAAGTGCCCTTGGAAGTTCGAAGCAAAAACCATTGGTCGTGGAACCGTTCAGCAACCTGTGTGCAGAATTTTGTGGATTTCGAGTCTTACATCATCACCAAATCCTCAAACTTTTTAATGTGATCCATAGGGTGCTCATGTGGAAGACCATGGAAGACATGCTGGCCTACAAGATTGTAGTAGGCAGGCTTCAGCTCAAAATCGTTTCTCTGGAAGGAAGGAGGGCGGACTGCAGACCTGTTTGCATAGAACTGATCTGACCTGTTGTAGTCACCCAATGTCCTCTGTTGAAGACGCCCAGCAGCATTCCCAGCAACATCCCATGCAGCTTGTTATTGCTCATGCTGCCAAGATGGCAGCACTGCGTGCTCAACTATAACAGCGCTATTCTCATCTAATCTCTACCCCCTCTTTGTATCTACTGCTCCCCTCTCTGTCAACCAAGTGAGCTTCTGCATCTTCATCAGGATGATCGGTTCTTTCCAATCTAGCGAGTTCGTCGATGCTCAAAGTCACAAGCTCCTTTTCCTTGTTGTTTCTGGTACTGCGATTATGCATACATCTGAAGCAGACAGAGGAAAAGTTGCAAAATGTTAGTAAACAAAAAAAAAATTGTTTAGTCAAAATTCTAAAACTAGAAATCTGAAGGTAATTATTAAGTCCCTAGTAACAGCGCCAAAAAATTAATATGATTAAAGTTTCACCCAAATCATATCACTGAAACTGCACAGTAAGGCATGGTTAATACAAGGGGTTATCGAATCCCAAAGGACTTAAGATCGTTGCACAACAGACTTTATGTTCAAATTCAGCTAAGCAAATCGATGTAATGTAAAACAAAACAGTAAATAAAAGCAGCAGAAGGTTTGTAGGTTCTTAAATCAAAGAGAGAAGGCGCTAGGAAATGAAAAATTCACAGGTTGACACAAATCGCAAAATACAAATGATGTAAGCATCAATGCTTATATCAAGAAGAAACATATATGAGAGGAGCTAGAACCTGTTTTGCTTGAAGATAAGGAGCAAGGGAGACATGTAGCTGATTTCAAAGGAGCTAGGGACTTAACAACAAAGCACTGTGTTTCTATGCATCAAGGAGGACGTTATGATCAGGCTAAACCATGGCTGGTCCAGTTTAATTCACAAGAAGACCAAGCCAAACCACCAGAACCACCAAATCACATGAATGGACGAACATTCACATTTTCAAGACCAATTATAGAAACCAGGAGCTGCAAGACATATTATTCAACCAACCCCACGTAACATGAATCAACGGAGAAGACTAACCCACCTTTGGTTCAATTGGAGTCATCACTTACCCAAGAAGATCCAACCATGTGCATATATGAACCTACATGCAAGTATATGGAGCGACACAAAGAAACTGAGAATATATGTCATACCAATACGTTATATTCACCTTCCATCAAGAACAAAGGAGCTTACAAGAGTCATCACACACCAGATAAAGTCAGCATTCGTTCCCTTTCATCTGGAGTCAAAGAAGATTACACCAAAGAGAAGCTTTCAATATTTGGAGATCACCACTTATATCAAACCAGAAATGAAGACCAAAGACCATCATTGCTAACTAATCTTGACCGTACGTTCATAAGAGGAGATCCTGATCATTCAAACCATTCTGAAGACTCAAGATTCGTCCCCCCCTCCCCCCCCATTAAGCCAAATGACTAGTATTTTGTTACACCAGTTTTTATGCTTTATTTTAAATCCTTGTTACCATTTTACGTCTTCATTCGGAGCACTATTTAAGCTCAAAGCATTGAAGTTTCGAAAGCACCAAGAAATTATCAATCAAAGTCTTATTTTGTTTTAAAAAGAGAGAGTATTCTTTTGAATCATTATTGTCCTGCGAATTACCAAGTTCTTTTGTGGAATAAGAGAGCTTCTTAAGGCGTGTAGAATTTCAACACATCTGGTGAGGATTAGCCCTTGAAGAGTTAAGAGTCTAACCCTTGTGTTTGGGGTCATCAAGTTGATATACCTATATATTTTGCATATTTAGCTTGCATTTAGGGTAGTTTTCATGCATTCATCCTGCATTATAGGCTAGTTTCTACAATTTGCTGCATCTTAGGTCCTAGATCACTTTGCATTCACATTTTGCATATTTCTTGCATCTTTCGCATCATTATCAGGTTGTTTGGGACACTCTGGAGTCGTGGAGGTTGCGTGGATGTGCATAGGATCGAGATGCAGCTTGTGGACACTTGGAGAACTCAGCCATGCATGCAAAAGATCCGAGATCGAGCAGCGGATTGAGCAAGGCAGGTCGATCTAGACGAGATCGACCAGAAGATCGAGTGACTCAAGTGGTTTCAAGGAGAAGGATCGAGACCAAGATCGATAGCGGCAATCGATCGCGAGTACGGACGTAGATGACGCCATGCAAAACGAGAGCCAGATCGAGACCACGACTCGATCACCCAAGGATCGAGTAGGAGATCGAAGGAAGTGCTCGATCCATCCAACCAAATCGACTTGAAGATCGAGCAGAAGAAGGCGATCCATGGAGAAGAGCGAGTGACCTGATCGATCTCGAGATCGATCTCTGGGACCTTATCCGACCAGCTTATTTTTGGAGCGTAGTGAGGGGACCATTAGGGATGTTTGGCTATTTTGGGAAGGAGGCGGCTATCACTTTCGATAATCCACACTTTGTCTTAGCTCTTTCTGTTCTATCTCTTAGGCGATTCCGCCATTGCAATACTTTTGAGCTTTTCTTGTTTTAAAACTTTGAATCTCTTTAATCATTATGTCTTTTTTTTTAATCGCTTGCTTAATCATGCTTAGTTTATCTTTCTTTGCATTTGAATCGATTTCAATAATGAGTAGTGAGTAGTTTTCTTTGGGTTAAAGGTTGGGGCGATTCAAAGGGGTTAAATGTTTAAACTTTTGGATTTCTTTTTGTTTATAACTCATTCTCTTCTAGGATTTGGTGTCTTAAGGCTTAGAGAATCTTGGTAACGATCTCTATGATTCCAGGGTTTCTCTTACATTGACCGGATTCAGAGATCCTTGAAAACCAAATCATAGAGACTAATATATCATCTCCCAAACACCATGGTTGAAGAGGGGGTTAGTTAAGCCACTATTTAGGATCTTTGCTTAATGTTCTTTGACCCATATTTCCACTACACGCCATAGGTTAGGAGAAAGGGTCAGAGAAAGGGGTCTTACACCACGCCATGGAAGATCCTAGTTTAAGTTTCCTAAGGCTTAGAGAAAGCTCTTCAAATGAGTAGATCTAGGTGTTTTCAAACCAAAGCTTGAACCTATGAATCTCTTGAACATGACCCTCGACCTTGAACCCTCTTTTTAGCGTTTTAAAACCTATCTTTATCATTCTCTTGTCATAAAGTTGCATTCTTGTTCATTTGAAGTCATTTGCCTTAAGTTGTTAGAATCGATCTATTTTACTCGTTTCAGTGCTCGATTTTTATTTATTAGTAGATTTGCATTTTAGGGTCTCTGTTTTCTTCTAGTAGTTGTTAACCCTCTTCCAGGGATTTTAAAATAGTGTTCATAGTAGTTTGGTCGTTGCATTTGTTTTCTTTGATTTTACCATCTATTTACACGATTCTGCTTGGATTTGCTTAGCATCTGTATTCTTAGTGTTCTTTCTTCATCCAGGCTGGATTAATACTCTCTTGCACTATACTACATCGTGATAGGTTGCTTGAGCTTTGATATTCTTCCCTGAACTACATTCCTGTTTATCAAATGGCGCCATTGCCAACTTGGATTTGTTAAAAAGCATTAGGATTTGTTGCTTGGCAAAGACTAAGCCTATTACTTTTATTTTGGTTACTGATTGCTCTACCCTACTGTCTGTGTTCTCAGGTACATGAATTTGCGCTCCAGGGGTGACAACAATCTTCTTAAACCCCTGGACAATATTCACCAACTCGGAAGCGCACGATCAAGATGAGCAAGAGAGCAAGCTCAAGCCTTTGAAGAGATTGTGAAAGCTGGTACAGTAGACTTTGCAAGAATGGCTGAGCAAGAACATCCTGAGGGACCTCCACCAGCTCACGGTGCTATAGGAAGGGGTAATGGAAACCCCAACCACGCAGCTAGACCACCAGGGATCATTGGTGCTGGAGATGCTCCAAATACACATCACAACCGCTTTGGGATCACTCCTCCACCAGTCCAAAACAACAACTTGGAGATAAAGCCTGGATTTGTCTCTATGGTTCAGAACAACAAGTTCCACGGGCTGGCTATGGAAGACCCTTTGGAGCATCTTGACAACTTTGACCAAGTTTGTGTGATGATAAAGATCAATGGGATTCGGAAGATGCTTTCAACCTACGACTCTTCCCATTTTCTCTTGGAGATAAGGCTCGGCACTTGGAGAAGACCCCTTTCACAAGGCACCATTACTTCTTGGGCTGACTGTAAGAAGGCGTTCCTCTCAAAGTTTTTCTCGAGCACAAGAACAGCTAGGCTGCGAAGTGAGATCAGCGGATTCACTCAAAGGCAGAACGAGACATTCAGTAAAGCTATGGAGAGATTCAAAGACTATACAATTCAGTGTCCTCACCACGGCTTAAGTGAAGAGACTATATTGAGCACAATATACCGAGGAGTATTACCCAAGATCAGAATGTTGCTTGATACGGCAAGCAAGGGTAACTTTCTTGGTCAATAAGTGGATGAGGGTATGGAGCTTATAGAGAACTTGGCTTTGAGTGATGGGAATTACACCGAAGATTATGACCGAGCACCTAGAGGTTCTGAGCTGGAGTCACAGAAGAAAGAGCTTAAGTCCCTCCATGAGAAGATCGACAAGCTAGTGCTTGCAAATCATAAGCAAGTACATTTTGTGGGAGAAGCCGAAGATGTCTTAGAGGAGCTAGAGCTGAGCCAAGAAGAAGCTAATTGGGTTGCTGGTCATAACTACAACAAGCCTCAGGGATATTCTCAAGGCTACCAGGGCAACAATAATCTCTCATACCGTAGCACTAACGTTGAGAATCCAAAGGATCAGGTGTACCCCCCTCAACAAGCAAAGCCTTTTGTACCTTACAACAAGGGGCTTCAACAAAACAGTGGGTACCAAGGTCCGAGACAAGGGAACTTCCAAGGTCAGCAGCAACAACAAGGAAACAAAGGCTACACTCCTATGTTTCCTCCTAGTTTCGCTCCACAACAGCAACAAATGCAACCCCCACCTCAGGATCTGGTTCAAGCAATATTCCAACAGTTGCTTCAAGGTCAAGCTTCTACAAATCAGAAGTTTTTAGAGATGAACAGATGGCTAGATTCTTCTCTTACTGGCGTCTCTACTCAGATCACCAATCTAAACAACAAGATCAAGCAGTTAAAGAAAGGCAAAGCTAGTACAGGCGTTCAAGGCAGCTTATCGGGCAAGTGTGAGCAAAATCCCAAGGAGTATGCAAACGCTATTACTTTGACAAGTGGGAAAGAGCTTCCGCCGAGAGTTGCACCTAAAGCCAATGAGGATATTGTGAATCAAGAGGGGGAGGGTAAGCTTTCAAATGATGAGGAGATTACCTTTGACAATGTGTGAATTGAAAGACCAAGATAGGGTAAAGAAGCGGTTGTAGAGAAGAAGGTAGAGGAGGTGAGCAAGGAGAAAGATGCGTTTGTTCCTCCATCATACAAGCCGAAGCTTCCTTTTCCTGGCCGGTTCAAGAAACAGCTGCTTGAGAAGCATTTGAAAGATGTTGAGATAAAGCTGCCCTTAGTTGTTTTTTTGGCCATGATGCCTAAGTGTGCCAAGTTCTTCAAAGATACACTAACTAAGAAGAACAAGGAGAGTGAAGAGGTTTTGGTGCTTAGTTAAGAGTGTAGTGCTATCATCCACAAGGAGATAGTACCAAAGAAGTTAGGAGATCCAGGATCATTCACCATTCCTTGTGCTCTTGGTCCCTTGAAGTTTGATAGCTGCTTATGTGATATTGGTGCAAGCATTAATCTTATGCCCCATTCCATTGCAAAGAAGCTCGATTTCACAAAGTTTAAGGAGTGTAGGATCTCTCTCGTGCTAGCTGATAAAAGCATAAGGCTTCCTGTGGGTATGCTTGAAGATTTGCCAGTGAGGATCAGTGGAGTTAACGTGCCAACCGACTTTGTTGTTTTAGAAATGGATGAAAAGCCAAAGGATTCCCTTATCCTTGGAAGACCGTTTCTTGCAACCATTGTAGCCATCATTGACGTGAAGAATGGCAAGATCTCTCTACACTTGGGCAAGGACATCAAGCTAAACTTTGATATCAACGAAGTCTTGAAGAAGCCAACCATTGGAGGACAAGCTTTCTACATTGAAACTTTGGATGCTTTAGCCGATGAGTTGCTTGAGGAGTTGGCACAAGAGGATCACCTACAGCTAGCTTTGACTAAGGAGCCCGGGGAGCATGGTTTTCTGAGCGAGCAGACCCAGGAGTACGTTCACATCCTTGATTCTCGCAAGGTTGTGAAGGAAGATAAAGGCGAAAGCCTAGAGATCGATCAGGAAATCAAGGACTTCACTCGATCCAGGACAAGGATTGACAGAAAGATCGAGGAGACTGGTTGATCCAGGAAAGTAATCGATGAGAAGATCGAGAGAACCAACTTGATCAGTTCAGAGAATGACTCAGCAACTCGATCTTCTGGTCGATCCATATCAAATCAAGCAAGTGATCGAGATCGACTGGATGACTCGATCTCAGAGGAGACAAAGGTTCAAGAGAGCAGCCTTAAAGCTCATGACTTAAGTTGTAAGGAGGCTAATGAGGATGGCAACACCAACACAAGCCACGAGGAGGACTGGAGCGAGCTGCTAGCCCCAAAGGTGAACCTAAAGTAGCTCCCAAAAGGGCTAAGGTATGCTTTCTTAGGGCTTAATGTGACTTATCCCGTGATTGTGAATGAAAGTCTGAGTGATGATGAGTTAAACTCACTTCTTAAGGAGCTGAGAAAGTATAGGAAGGCCATTGAGTACTCTCTAAGTGACATCAAGGGCCTTTCACCAATGTTTTGCACTCATAGGATTCACATAGAAAATGAAAACTCTTCTTCTATTGAACATCAAAGACGTTTGAACCCAAACTTGAAAGAAGTAGTTAAGAATGAGATCTTGAAATTGTTAGAGGCTGATGTGATATACCCTATCAGTGACAGCATGTGGGTTTCCCCAGTCCACGTGGTGCCTAAGAAGGGGGGAATCACAGTCATTAAGAATGAAAAAGATGAATTGATTCCTACTAGAACCATTACTGGTCACCGAATGTGTATAGATTATAGGAAGCTCAATTCAGCTACTAGAAATGATCATTTTCCTCTTCCTTTTATTGACCAAATGTTAGAGAGACTTGCTAATCATCCATTCTATTGTTTCTTAGATGGATACAGCGGTTTTTTTCAAATCCCTATTCATCCAAATGACCAAGAAAAGACAACTTTCACATGCCCTTATGGTACCTTCGCATATCGAAGGATGCCTTTTGGGTTGTGTAATGCTCCAGCAACCTTTCAAAGGTGCATGATGTCAATCTTCTCTAATCTTATAGAGGAGATGGTAGAGGTCTTTATGGATGACTTTTCTGTATATGGTGCTTCTTTTTCTGCTTGTTTGTCTAATCTTTGCAGGGTACTTAAGAGGTGTGAGGAGAAAAACTTGGTGCTGAACTGGGAGAAGTGTCACTTCATGGAGAAGAGAAGGAGATCAACTGGTGGGATAGATATCCGTGAGCCTCAAGGAACCACCCAACCTGCGCGCCACTCTCTTCATGAGGAGACGAGCAAGGAGAAAGGAAAGGAGATCAGCCACGACACTCCTAAGAAGAGCAAGAAGTCTGGAGCAACCTCAAGCTCCAGCCTTACTTAGCTCAAAGGTACCAACAACCGAACCATTGTACATACCATTCATCGTTTGATTTTTGCTTTGTGTTTTGACTCCTCTTGAACTTTGTTTGCCACCGAGACGGTGTCATTCAAGTTTGGGGGAGTGTGTGTGTTATTTGACATGTTTTCTTTGATCTTATTTTGAGTTATCATCCTTGAGTCTTGCATTGCATCATCTAAGGCATAGAAAATACAAAAAATGATAAAATATTAAAACATTTTCAAAACAAAATTCATGTAGTTTGCATTTGCATTGTTAAATATTGTAGGATTGAGTCTAGAATTTTTAAAATCATCTAGGTTGTTTACATTTGGATAAGGGGCAAAAGTTTTACTTGAAAAGTGTTTTAAGCTCATGAATTGTTTCAAGGCCCTAGTTAGTAGTTCTTTGATGCATTGTACATACTTTGAAAGTAAGCTCTAACCATATTTGGATCATTTGTTTTGATTTTCGTGGCTTAAGTTGAACATTCATGAATTGAATCCTTTCCTAAAAAGTGAGAACCTTAATTTGAATTTCTTGAATTATCATACTTATGCATTTGAAAAAGGATACATGGATCACTTATACATATTTATGATTTCTTCTTCCTTTCACCACTCTCCTGTAAGCCTAAATAGACTTCCCCACCTTTACCCTACCCTCCTTTCAAGCCAATGTTCTTGTGTGATGAATCTTTGTGAGGCCTCTTTTCGGTTGAACTTAGCATAAAGTGTTAGATTTAGGCGACTTGATTAGGCATTCATATTGTTGCTAGCTTTGCATTTTGAAGCTAGTTTAGGCTTAGGATCGGGCGGGTATTCATGGGAGTTGTTCTGTTTTTGTTTCGCTATAAAGAGTTTGAAGTTTGGAAGTTGAATAAACGGGTTTAATGGTTTTAAGTGGAAGGCTTTGTGTTTAAAATAAAAGCTCTAGTTTTAAAAGAAGGTAGCTCTCAGAAGAAAAGAAAAAAGAAAAGAAAAGAACCAAAAGGCCAAATATTTAAAAAGAAAGAAAAAAAATAATAAGAGAAGAGAGCTACCAAAAATACTTAAAAGAGCTGAGTGTATTTATAGCCTAACCACTAGCCAAAAGAGTTTTAAAATGATGCTTTTATTTGGGTTTTTGCTTGGCGAATTGCCTTGTTGATTAGGGTAGACTTTAGAGGGTGAGTGAGCTTAAAAAGAAAAGAAACATGAGAGGGGTTCTAGGCTCATTGTTATTGTATATGGGTAGATGATAGTCTAGTCATGTATGCATCAATTGTCTTTACCTTTATCATTATGCATAAGTTCAACCATTCTTTGAGATAACCCATTGTTTGAATTACCCTTATAAATGAGATCATTTTTATCTCATAACCCTTGTCCCTAAGCCAAATGTATTCGGTTTTAAAGTGCATAAGTGTGATTCACGGTTTTAAGCTTAATGAATATTAAAGGTTAGGATTCTTGGATTATTTGGGATATGAGAGTCTTGATTTGAGATTCAACATGTGATGAATATGGCTAAGTTCTTTGGAGTATGTATATGTGCATTGCACCTTAGGGTTAAGAACTAGGACCATTAAATTGATTCATTTGAAAAACACTTTTGCAAGGAATTTTAGTCCTTGTCTTTAAAACCTCTCTTCCTTTCTTCAATTTTGTTTGCTTGAGGGCAAGCAAAAGGCAAGTTTGGGGGAGTTGATATACCTATATATTTTGCATATTTAGCTTGCATTTAGGGTAGTTTTCATGCATTCATCTTGCATTATAGGTTAGTTTCTACCATTTGTTGCATCTTAGGTCCTAGATTACTTTGCATTCGCATTTTGCATATTTCTTGCATCTTTTGCATCATTATCAGGTTGTTTGGAACACTCTGGAGTCGTGGAGGTTGCGTGGACGTGCATAGGATCGAGAGGCAGCCTGTGGACACTTGTAGAACTCAGCCATGCATGCAAAGGATCCGAGATCAAGCAGCGGATCGAGCAAGGCAGGTCGATCTAGACGAGATCGACCAGAAGATCGAGTGACTCAAGTGGTTTCAAGGAAAAGGATCGAGACCAAGATCGAGAGAGGCAATCGATCGCGAGTACAGACGTAGATGACGCCATGCAGAACGAGAGCCAGATCGAGACCAGGACTCGATCACCCAAGGATCAAGTAGGAGATCGAAGGAAGTGCTCGATCCATCCAACCAAATCGACTTGAAGATCGAGCAGAAGAAGGCGATCCATGGAGAAGATCGAGTGACCTGATCGATCTCGAGATCGATCTCTGGGACCTTATCCGGCCAGCTCATTTTTTGAGCGTAGTGAGGGGACCATTAGGGATGTTTGGCTATTTTTGGAAGGAGGCGGCTATCACTTTCGATAATCCACACTTTGTCTTAGCTTTTTCTGTTCTTTCTCTTAGGCGATTCCGCCATTGCAATACTTTTTACCTTGTCTTGTTTTAAAACTTTGAATCTCGTTAATCATTAAGTCTTTTCCTTTAATCACTTGCTTAATCATGCTTAGTTTATATTTCTTTGCATTTGAATCGATTTCAATAATAAGTAGTGAGTAGTTTTCTTTGGGTTAAAGGTTGGGGCGATTCAAAGGGGTTAAGGGTTTAAGCTTTTGGATTTCTTTTTGTTCTTAACTCATTCTCTTCTAGGATTTGGGGTCTTAAGGCTTAGAGAATCTTGAAAATGATCTCTATGATTCCAGGGTTTCTCTTACCTTGACCGGATTCAGAGATCCTGAAAACCAAATCTTAGAGACTAATCTATCCTCTCCCAAACGCCTTGGTTGAAGAGGGGGTTAGTTAAGCCACAATTTAGGATCTTTGTTTAACGTTCTTTGACCCATCTTTCCAATACACGCCATAGTTTAGGAGTAAGGGTCAGAGAATGGGGTCTTACCATACGCCATGGAAGATCCTAGTTTAAGTTTCCTAAGGCTTAGAGAAAGCTCTTCAAATGAGTAGATCTAGGTGTTTTCAAACCAAAGCTTGAACCTTTGAATCTCTTGAACATGACCCTCGACCTTTAAACCTCTTTTTAGCGTTTTAAAACCTCTGTTTATCATTCTCTTGTCATAAAGTTGCATTTTTGTTCATTTGAAGTCATTTGCCTTAAATTGTTAGAATCGATATCTGTTTTACTCGTTTCAGTGCTCGAGTTTTAATTTTTAGTATATTTGCATTTTAGGGTCTCTGTTTTCTTCTAATTGTTTTTAACCCTCTTCCAAGGATTTTAAAATAGTTTTCGTAATAGTTTGGTTGTTGCATTTAGTTTTTTTTGATTTTACCATCTATTTATGCGATTCTGCTTAGATTTGCTTAGCATCTGTATTCTTAGTGTTCTTTCTTCACCCAGGCTGGATTGATACTCTCTTGCACTATACTACATCGTGATAGGTTGCTTGAGCTTTGATATTCTTCCCTGGCCTACATTCCTATTTATCACAAATAAAACCAGCTTATCAACCATTAAGCTATCCTTCCATCAACTAGCTTCAAAGCATTGGTTTCAAAGGAGTATTCTTGAATCCATTATCGAGCCTACATCATTGGTAAAAAGCTCCTATCCCAGGTGAATTCATACCCTATCTCATTTTTTTAATTATTTGTTTCATTCAGTTTGAAGTTTTGCTTCTTATAAAAACCAAAAATCTATAAATATTATTCTTCCGTTGAATTATCTTGTTTTAATTTTATAAACTTGAAAACAACTCAAAAAATAGTTTGCTTTTTGATTCAGTTCATTTAGAGTCTTCAAAACACAGAGAAAGTGTTTCCTAAAAATTAACAAGCTTTTTGTTAATTGTTATTCGATTTTCAAAACAACTCAGTTTGTTTTTTTAGTGAAATTCTGTTTCTCCGTTTTTGCTTAGTTTTGAACATCTCTTTTATTCATTCTCTTTCCATCTTTTGCAAGGTACTAAATGGAGAATGCACCAGCAGATCCTATGCAAATCATGATGGCCATGCTAAGAAGGGCTGAAGCAACCACTTTGCTAAACAAACCATATTAACAATACAAGGAGCCAAGATCACCTGATATACCACCACCACCTCAAGCACCAGATCCAACCCAAGATGCTGAAGAAGGAGAGCTTCTAGTAATTCAAAGAGCTTTGAATGCACAAAAAGTACTAGAAGATCAGGGGCATAAAAACAATCTCTTCCATTCAATATGTCAAATCAAAGACAAGGTATGTCATTTGATTATTGATAGTGGTTCTTGTGCTAACATTGCTATTGTTTATCTTGTAGAAAAACCTGATCTTATCAAAAAATAGCATCCAACGCCTTACAAACACAAGTGGCTGAATGACAAAGAAGAGCTGAAAGTTTCTAAGCAAGTTGAAATATCACTCAGCATTGGCAAATACAAAGATCAAAGACTGTGTGATGTTGCACCAAAGCAAGATGGCCATGTTTTACTTGGAAGGCCATGGCAAAAAGTAACCCACAATGGCAGAACCAATGAGTACTCCTTCACCATTAACCATTATAAGCACATTCTAGTCCCTTTACCTCAAAAAAACATTAAAGTTATGCAAGTGAGAGCTAAGCAAGATACTAACACTACAGTTAGTTATTTTGCAATACTAAAATTTATAAACATTGATCCACCCAGATATGATGCATTTGTCTTTGCCAAGGGAATGTTTTGCAGGTTTCAAAGAAGAAAAGTTTAAACCTATTGAAGATTAAGGATAAAAACGTGGTCAACAATGGTGAAAACAACATGTTTACTAAGGAGAATCCACCATTACACGAGCTGGCACCCAAACTAGAGCTTGCTGAAGCCAAAAATATTCCCCTCAATCAACTATTCCAGCATTTAAAAGCTAAACACCAATGTAAGTTTCTTAACTTTCAAAATTTTACAGAAACTAATTTAGCTTTATTTGATGCAGGTGCTAATGTTTTGAGGATAAAGCCTCTTCAAGAGGGAGAGTATGATGTAAGCATCAATAATTATATCAAGAAGAAACACAAAGGAGAGGAGCTAGAACCTGTCTTGCTTGAAGACAAGGTGCAAGGGAGACATGTAGCTGATTTCAAAGGAGCTAAGGACTTAACAAAAAAGCACTGTCGTTCTATGCATCAAGGAGGACGTTTTGATCTAGCTAAACAATGGCTGGTCCAGTTTAATTCACAAGAAGACCAAGCCGAACCACCAGAACTACCAAATCACATGAATGGACCAACATTCACATTTTGAAGACCATGTATGGAAAACAGGAGCTGCAAGACATATTATTCAACCAATCCCACGTCACATGAAGCTACTGAGAAGACTAAACCACGTCACAAGAAGATCCAACCAAGTGTATATATGGACCTACATGCAAGTATATGGAGCCACACAAGAAAACTGAGAATATATGTCATACCAAGAGATTATATTCGCCTTCCCTCAAGACCACAGGAGCTTACAAGAGTCATCACACACCAGATAAAGTCAGCATTTGTTCCCTTTCATCAGGAGTCAAAGAAGATTACACCAAAGAGAAGCTTTCCTTATTTGGAGATCATCACATATATCAAACTAGAAATAAAGACCAAAGACCATCATTGTTAGCTAATCTCGAACCTACATTCATAAGAGGAGATCCTAATCATTCAAACCATTTGGAAGACTCAAGATTCGTACCCCCTTAAGCACCAAAATCAAGCCCCTTCACAAATCAAGTATCCCCCCCCCCCCATTAAGGCAAATGACTAGCATTTTGTAACACCAGATTTTACGCTTTATTTTTAATCTTTGTTACCATTTTATATCCTCATTGAGAGCACTATTTAAGCTCAAATCATTGTAGATTATAAAGCACCAAGAAATCATCAATCAAGGTCTTATTTTGTTTCAAAAAGAGAGTACTCTTTTGAATCATTATTGTTACTGCGAATTAACAAGTTCTTTTGTGGACTCAGAGAGCTTCTTAAGGTGTGTACAATCCCAACACTTCTTGTGAGGATTTCCCTTGAAGAGTTAAGAGTCTAACCCTTGTGGTTGGGGTTATCAAATACAACCAACTTATCAACCATCAAGCTATACATCCATCAACTAGCATCAAAGCATTGGTTTCAAAGGAGTATTCTTGAATCCATATTCGAGCCTACATCAACAAAGTGTCAGGATAATTTATAAAACCATTCTTGAACTCGAAAACACGAATGTAAAATCGATCAACTTCCGTTGCAAAGATTTTCAATGAACAAATCCTAGAATTCCAAATTTGTTTGCAAATAAAAAGAGTTTAAACAATGATATCCTTTATATTTACACCATTTAGGATTGCATTTAGTACATGTTTTGTTCTCTTTTTGCATGTTTTCCTTGTCTTTTGTCCCATTTTACTTATCTTATAGACATAGGTTGCATTTAGAATATAGTTTGCATTTCTCTTGCATTTGGAGTATATTCAGGTACCTTTGGAGCAATTGGAAGGATGTGGGAGTAATGAGAGTGAACTAAGGAGGTGTTCCAGTCAAGGAGAGCCAAAGAAGCACTATTCCATAGCTGATGCCGAGCTTTATATCGAGCTTTATATCGAGCATAAAGCCCGACACCCACCAAGCCGAGGAGAAGTCGTGCATATCAAGCGTCATATCGGCCTACATGCCTGATATGTCAGCTACATGACACTTACATCGGACACTATGTCGGGCAAAGCGTGCCCGATGTAACTTACCAGGAGCGAATGGCGATCTACATCAACTACTATATCGGGCAAGGAGTGCCCGACATAAACCTCCAGGGAAAGTCCTTATCCTCATTTCGGGCTGTACATCGAGCAGTATGCCCGACATCCGACCCAGAAGAAGGAGCACATCGACCTTCGTGCCCGGTATGAACCATTCCGAAAGACCACTTAATTACAGTTTTGCCATTATTCTAGGTTCCTTCCCTTAAACTATAAATACTAAGGATGTCTAAACTTTATGGATCATGCTTTTACTCATTAGTTTCTTTCCTTTACTGTTTTGAATAAAATTGTAGTTTGAATCTTTGGCTATTTCAATATAAGTTTATATTTCCCTTCATCTTTTGTTTCTCTAATCATGATTATCCATCTCTCATCTTTGGGTTTTTTGGGTGATTCAATGATTAATGAGTTGCTCTTTTAGGATTTGAGATGGGTTAGTTTAGGGGAACTTATGCTTGATTAATAATTGCTTAGTGTTAATTCTTTCATTTCCCTTCTTATTGATGCTTTTATTGCTAAATTAACCTTTGCTAAGTTGATTTAGAACTTAGGCTTCTCTTATGCCCACCAAGTGTTTGATGAAATGCCTATATTAGTCAAGTAAGAGATTTGTGTATCCTAGCCTAAGGGATTAGATGTTGAGGGAGTAGATTGGTAATATAGAATTGGATTACTTACTTTGACAATCACTTTAAGATCAGAAAACAGATGATCGCATTGGTCCAAGACAACAGATTCTTTGGGATGCCAAATGAAGATCCTTGATATATCATGGTTTTTACTGGTTTTTGACCATGATATAAGTCTTGTTTATAGAGTCTTTTTGTATTTTTTGAGTCATATAGAGTATTTGCAGGTCTAGGTACGTTTGGAGCATAACTGTGAGTTTTGGAGCCTTTTGGAGCTATGTTGAAGCTGATAATGAAAAGACCAAGTCGGAGAGCATTCTAGAGTATGGTGTTGATAGACACCAACCATAGGGTGTTGATCGACACCGATCGTGGTCGCGAGAAGGAGCATTAAAAACTCTTTTGAAGAATTACAACTTGGCCCAGAAGTTCCCACTATTTGCACTTTTGCCCCAGTTCGTGTTTAGAGTTGTATTTAGGTTTTCTAAGCCATGGTGAGGCTATGATCTTGTTTTCATTGAGACCTGAGGAGATTTTTGATTGAGAGCTTTTGGGGAGACAAATCCATACTCTGTAGAGATGAATTTCGAACCCCCTTCATCTTTTACTCTATTTCTTAATGCAATATTATTCAGTCATGATTTGTGTTTCACTTGCTATGTCTGAGTAATCTGCTAGTTAGGTTTTGGATCATTCAAAGGTTGATAATGAATTGTTATAACTACAAAACTGAAGGGATAAATCATTTGGTTCTTCATCTAGATTGCTTTAACACTGGTTTTAAGATTGATCACCTAGAAATCAGATCTTAAGCTGTTTAATAGATGTGGAAACAATGTTAATCACCAGAACTATCTTAGATGAGCAAAATAACTAATTGCAAAGGAATCTGGATTAGTAATTTTGTGAACATATCGAACCTGAACTATAATGCTTGCTTAGGTTGTTAGAATTTGCAAAGGAATTTGGAATTCTAGAATCTGATCATAGTTAATCTCTGTGACGGAAGTCGACTGGTTTTACATTCGTGTTTTTGAGTTCTAGAACGGTTTTAAAAAATATTCCTTTCAGTCTGTAGTCTGCGATTTATGTCAACCTGCGAATTTTCCATTGCCTAGCGCCTTGTCTCAATAGATTTTAAGAACTCATAATCCGCTCATGATCTTGTTACTTTCATTTACTATTTAGTTTTATTTGTTATTGACTGCTTAGTTTCATTTGAATCTAAAGTCTATTGAGTAATAGTCTCAAGTCCTTGTGGATTCGATCTCTAAGTAGTACACTGATCTCTTAATTTGAGAGAGTAGCTCTAAGGGTTAATTTGAGCATTTCAAATTTTGGCACCGTTGCCGGGGACTTAGATATTACTTTCAGATTTTTAGTTTTTGAATTTTGAATAAGCTTTTATTTTCTGTTTGCTAACTTTCGTTACTTCTCTGCTGTCTGTTTCAGGTGCATGCATAATCGCAGTACCAGGAGCAACAAAGACAAAGAACTTGTGACTTTAGGCATCGACGAACTCGCCAAGCTAGAGAGAACCATCAGAAAAGCCAAAAATCAGACTAAGATGGTTGGACGACTTATTTTGAGGACAGATGATGAGGGTCATTTAGTTGACAGAGAAGATAACAAAAGAAATGAGGATGGGCAGAGGATAGATGAGAATGGCGTTGTGATTGAGGAACATGATGTGCAACCAGTTGCACAGAATGTGCAACAACAAGCTGCTGGAAATGCTGCTGGGCGTCTTTCACAGAGGACCATGGGAGATTACAACAGGCCTGATCAGTTCTATGCAAATAGAGCTGCAATCCGCCTTCCTGCCTTTCAGAGGAATGACTTCGAGCTGAAACCTACCTATTACCAGCTTGTGGGTCAGCATCCTTTCCATGGGCTTCCACATGAGCACCCTATGGACCATATAGAGATGTTTGAAGACCTAGCTACAAGTATTAAAGCCAATGGAGTCAGCAATGACTTCCTATTCTGCAAGCTTTTCCCTCACTCTTTGGGAGGAGATACAGCACATTGGTTGAAACAGCTGGAAGCTGGCTCTTTGATCACGTGAGAGGACACAAAATCTGCTTTCCTCAACAACTTTTATGATGAGACGAGTTGAGGACAAAAATTGCAACATTCTCACAAGGTCCTACTGAAGCTTTTAAGGCAGCATGAGTGAGGTTTAAGCTGTATCAAATGGACTGTCTACACCATGGTTTCAATGAAGTACATCTGTTGGATATTTTCTTCAGAGGTGTTGATTGGAAGTACCAAATGGCTCTGGATGCAGCAAGCAAAGGGAACTTCAACACTAGAGTCCCAGCTGACGCCATCAAACTGATAGAGAACCTGGCTTCCAGCAACAGCACAAAGAATGCTGATTTTGAGAGACAGAAAAATGCTGGAAATGCAGGGAGCAATCTTTTTGCCGTGAGATGAAGGCTAAGCTGGATTCTGTTCATAACCTCTTGGTGGGCAAGAAGTCTGTTCAGTTTGCTGCTGAGGTTAAGCTATTTGAGCCACCTGAGGAGTTTGAAGAAGAAGATATCAACTACATCAATGAAGCTGGTTTTCAGGGTCAAAGGTACAACAATCAGCAAGGAAACAGAGGAATCAATGGGAACATGCAGATGAACAACTTCACCGGAAACCAGACTTCTTCTGGGTACACCCCCAAGCCTCCTGGAAAATTGCGTTCTCAGTTTCAGAAGACTGAAGCCTTACCAGAACAACAACTTCAGCATAAACTATGGTCCTCATCTAATCAGCCTACACCAGCACCATCAACTTCAAGCAAGATGGAAGCCATGCTTGAGCAGTTGCTAGAGGGTCAGCAGAAGATCACAATTGACTTCAATGGCAAGATTGACGCCCTCTATCAGGATCTAAATGGGGAAATCGAAGCTCTGAACACTCATGTCAAGACTTTGGATACTCAAGTGGCTCAAACTGCTGGAGCTATGAAAATGCAAGATGGATTTCTTCCAGGAAGAACATATACCAACCCAAGACACTCTATCAATGCCATCACGCTGAGGAGTGGAAAGAATCTGCAACCAGTGCAGAAAAAGGGCCTGGGTACAGAGGATTTCGAGCGACTACAGGAGTTTGAAGATGAGGATTTCGCCAGTTTTGAAGGGTGTCGATCGACACCCTCTGAGATATCGAGCAAAGTCGACAAGCAGCTCGATGGACGCTCGACACCACCTACAGAGGCTAGTATCGATCGATACCCACCCCCTGGTGTCGATCAACACCCACCACAGAAGCAAGCTGCGATTTTTCAGACTCCAGAAAATGCAGAAGAAAGTGACTACAACCCAAAGGTGCCTTATCCAAGGAACCAGAAGAAGACTAAACAAGAGCTGGAGGATGCTAGGATCAAAGCCATCATGGGTAAGCTTGTGGTGGAGATTCCTTTGATAGATGCTATAAGGACTACTCCTGTGATAAAGAGATATGTGAAAAGAATGATGACCAAGAATCTGGGGCTTGAGCAAGGGACAATGCTGATTTCAAAGCAGGTGAGTGCAGTGATACAAAACAAGATACCAGAGAAGCTGACTGACCCTGGGAGCTTTGTTCTAGACTGCACAATCTTTTCTGAAAGGTTTGAGAGGTCATTATGTGATTTGGGGTCAAGTGTTAACTTGATGCCTCATTCAATTGCTGTCAGCTTGGGCATGACTGATTTTCAGCCAACCAGAATATCTCTTATCTTAGCAGATAGATCTGTGAGAATTCCTGAAGGCATTTTAGAGGATGTACCAGTTAAGGTGGGAGATTATGTGATTTCCACAGACTTTGTGGTTCTAGCTTATGGGGAAGAACCAAAAGATCCTTTGATTTTGGGAATGCCATTGCTAGCTACTGCAGGCGCCATCATAGATGTCAGGAAAGGGAGCATTGCTCTGAATGTGGGCGATTTGGTGATGAACTTTGACATGGACAAATTGATGAAGAGGCCAACAATAGATGGCCACACATTCTATGTAGACTCCCTCACCAGTCTTGCAGAAGAGATCTTTCAAGAGATGCATCCCACAGATCCTTTGGAGAGGGCATTGACAGTTTTTGAAGAAGCAACAGAGCCTCTAGACAACATTGCTGCGGGTTATGTTAGAATGTTGGATGCAAGTGAGCAAGTCATGCAGCTAGTAGCACAAAATGAGCTAGTTGGAACCTTTGTAAAAGCTGCAAAACTAGGCGATTGGAGTGAAGAAAAAGCTCCCAAAATCGAACACAAACAGCTCCGTGCAGGTCTAAGGTATGCTTTTCTGGGACCTAACTCCACATATCCTGTAATAGTTAGTGCTACCTTAAACAATGCAGTGCTCACCTTACTGCTAAGAAAGTTGCGCACTTTTCGGAAGGCTCTTGGCTATTCTCTTGATGAAATTTCAGGTATCTTTCCAGAGTTGTGCCTGCACAGGATACACCTTGAGGATGAGTCAAAGTCATCAATTGAGAACCACATGAGGCTGAATCCGAATTTGCAAGATGTGGTTAAGAAGGAAATCATGGAGCTTCTAGCTGCTGGGATCATCTATCCCATTTCAGAGAGCACTTAGGCCAGTCCAGTACATGTGGTTCTGAAGAAAGGAGGAGTCACAGTGGTGAAAAATGAGAAGAATGAGCTGGTTCCTACAAGGACCATCACGGGACACAGAATGTGCATTGACTACAGGAAGCTCAACGCTGCAACAAGGAAGGACCACTTCCCATTGCCATTCATTGACCAGATGCTGGAAAGGTTGGCAAATAACTCCTACTACTGCTTCATGGATGGCTACTCTGGCTTCTTTCAGATCTCCATTCACCCAGATGACCAGGAGAAGACCACATTTACTTGTCCTTATGGTATATCGCAGGATGCCATTTGGACTCTGTAATGCTCCTGCGACATTCCAAAGGTGCATGCTGTCCATCTTTACTGACATGATTGAAAAGTATATGGAGGTCTTCATGGATGATTTCTCAGTATATGGATCCTCCTTCAAAAACTGCCTTGACAACCTCTGTCAAGTGCTTGCAAGATGTGAAGAGAAGCACCTAGTTCTGAACATGGAGAAATGCCACTTTATGGTCAGGGATGGGATTGTGCTTGGGCATCGAGTTTCTGGAGAAGGCATTGAGGTGGAAAAAGCCAAAATCGAAGTGATGACAAGTCTGCAGCCACCAGATTGTGTGAAGTCAGTGAGGAGCTTTCTGGGACATGCTGGATTTTACAGGAGGTTCATTAAGGACTTCAGCAAGATTGCAAGACCACTCACAGCTCTGTTTTCCAAGGATGTGAAGTTTGAATCTACTGAAGAGTTTCTTTCAGCCTTCCAGCAAATCAAGCAAGCTTTAGTGAGCGCCCCTATTGTGCAACCTCCTGATTGGGATCTGCCATTTGAGGTGATGTGTGATGCTTCATATTTTGCAGTAGGCGCTGTTCTAGGTCAGAGAAAGGAGAAGAAGCTTCATGCCATCTACTATGCAAGCCGAACCTTGGATGATGCTCAAAATAATTATGCAACCACAGAGAAGGAACTGTTCGCTGTGGTATTTGCATTTGAGAAGTTCAGACAGTACATGGTTAGAGCTAAGTTGATTGTGCACACTGACCATTCTGCTATCAAGTTTCTGATGCAGAAGAACGATGTAAAACCAAGACTGTTGAGATGGATTTTGTTGCTCCAGAGTTTGACATTGAGATAAGGGACAAGAAAGGGATTGAGAATGGCGTAGCAGATCATCTCTCAAGAATAAGGATTGAAGACAACGTCCCCATTGATGATTTCCTGCCAGAGGAGAATATATACCTCATTGAGGCAAGGTTGCAGCCTTCAGATGAGGAAGATTTACAGCTTTTTCGAGCTGCAGACATGGTGTCGATCGACACTCACCACTTGGTGTCGATCGACACCAACCTCGAGGCAAACCAATATTGAGCAGGATCGACATCAACCTCGACTGAACGTCAACACGGGACCAGTGTCGATCGACACACCCCCTCTGGTGTCGATCGACACCAGTCGCGCACTGCACTAGTCCTTCAGTAGATCCTGCGTGATGTTTTCTCTCAGCCTATCTTCGCAGTTGCAGCCTCTTCGAGGCCTTGGTATGCTAATATTGCCAACTACCTAGCTGCAGATGAGGTCCCTGAAACCCTCAAAGGGTATGAGAAGAATAAATTCATGAGAGAACTTAGGCGATATTACTGGGATTAGCCTTACTTGTACAAGCACTGCTCATATGGAATTTACAGAAGATCTCTTGGAGAAGCTGAAGTTCAGAATGTTCTGTTCCACTGTCATGGCTCTGAGTATGCATGACACTTTGCTACTTTCAAGACTGTCTCCAAGGTTCAAAAATGCTCAGACATTCATCTCACAATGTGATGTCTGCCAAAGAAGAGGGAAGATCAGTAAGAGACATGAGATGCCACAAAACTTCATACTTGAGGTTGAAGTTTTTGACTGCTGGGGCATCGATTTCATGGGACCCTTTCTTTCATCTTATGGGAACAAGTACATCCTGGATGCAGTGGATTATGTCTCCAAGTGGGTGGAAACAATTGCCAGTCCACACAATGACTCTGCAGTAGTCCTGAAGCCGTTCAAGACCATCATTTTTCCCAGATTTGGAGTACCACGGATTGTGATCAGTGATAGTGGAAAACACTTTATTAATAGAGTATTTGAGAAGCTGCTGCAGAAATATGGAGTTCACTACAAGGTTGCTACACCTTACCATCCTCAGACAAGTGGTCAGGTTGAAGTTTCCAACAGGCAGATGAAAGAAATCCTGGAGAAGACAGTTGGAAAGACAAGAAAGGATTAGTCAGCCAAGCTGGATGATGCACTTTGGGCCTACACAACAGCATTCAAGACACCACTTGGCGCCACCCCATTTTATTTGCTTTATGGGAAAGCATGTCACCTTCCAGTGGAGCTTGAACACAAGGCAAATTGAGCTGTCAAGAAGATGAATTTTGACTGGAAATCTGCAGCAGAGAGGCGCAAGATGCAGCTCAATGAGCTGGATGAGATCAGACATCATTCATATGAGAACTCAAAGCTGTACAAGGAGATGACTAAGGCTTACCATGACAAGAAGATCCTTGTCAGACACTTTGAACCAAATGACCAGGTACTTTTGTATAACTCACGTTTACAACTATTTCCTGGAAAATTGCGTTCTCGTTGGTCAGGTCCCTTCACCATCAAAGAAGTCAGACCATATGGTGCAATTGTTCTATCAACTCCAGAAGGCAGGGAGTTTGTTGTCAATGGGCAAAGGGTGAAGCATTACTGGGCGAAAGCCGCGATTCCCAAAGGACAGATTGTACCTTTGGCAGATTCAGCCACAACCTGATCCTGAGGACAATCAAGCTAACGACGTTAAACGAGCGCTTAGTGGGAGGCAATCCACTGGTAAGTGTACATACTTAGTCTAATTTTTAGTTTTTACTAACACATTTTCGTGTCTATGTGTTTCAAAAAAAAAAAAAAAGTTGTGGCGAGTCAATATCGACCACGGTCGACACCGTGGTCGACACGGACCGGTGTCGATCGACACCATCATTAATCTTACGCCGTCCTTAAAATCCCGAACTCATCTTCTTCATCCTCACTTCTATCAAAAACCCGAAAACCTTCAAAATTTTCTGTAAATTGCAACTTCCTTGTTTCTTGACGGATTTGAGTGATTCAAAAGCCTAACTTGGGCGAAATTTTATGCTGTTTCTGAATATCCAACCCATTCATCCGATCTGCAAGGTATGACACTCGAAATCTCAAATTTTCAGTTCGACCCCAAGGTTTGAAATCTCGAATTTGCCCTGTTTTAGCTTGATTTAGGACTTGAATCATGCTTCTCTAGGTTGTTTATGAGGAATTCGACCTTGCTCCTTAGTTTTTACAGCTTGTTTTTCACAATTTTGAAATTTTCGGATTGATGATTTATTTTGCAAAAATAAGTTCGAATTTGGGGATTTAGACTGGAATTGTTTGTGACTAGTGGTCACTAAGTTGCTGGTAAGGTTCGACAGTGATGATATAGGCCAGATTTTGAATTTTCGGATTTTTGGATTTTGGCCTGATTTTCGAAACTTTTGGTGTTCTTGGTTTTCTGAGTGCAGATGTCTCTACGGAACAACAAAAGGTCACGGACTGAGACTGGTGAATCCTCAAATCCCGCACCTGCTATACCCTCTCTTCCACCATGGCCTCGGAGAGAAGGGTTGAGAATCCCGATGGAGATTTGGGAGGATACACCAGCCAAGGAGGTGGCATAACGCGACTGCGTTTTCAGGGATATCAGTGAGCAGTGGGATGACTACGACACACTGTTCTACAATGCCTGGATCAAGATGGACATTGCGCATACACGCTTTGCTTGTTCAGATACACTGCACAGGCTCGGGCTCAAAGAGGAGGCGATACGCGTGCTGCAGAAGATTGGCTTGGGCGACATCGTGACCAGGCAGTATGACTTATATCCGGATTTAGTGCGCTAGTTCATTGCCACAGTGCGGTACTCCAATGAGATCGTGAAGAGGGTGGATGAGGGCACTCTCACATTCATCATCTGAGGCATCAGGTACATGATCAACTCACTGCGCTCTGTCGCATCTACGGGTTCGATTCGACGCGCACTGGCGTCTCTCTTCCGATGCCATTTCCTGACCTGCAGAGTTTCTGGTCCCACTTTGGGAATGGGATGTATGACTCTAAGAGCTCCACTCAGACAGATGTGCGCCATCCTTTTCTGCGCATCCTTGTCCGCCACTTCTCCACTACACTTCTGTGCAAGTCTGAGCCCGAGAAGATGAGAGTTTCTGAGCTGACTCTCCTCTACTATGGCATTGAGGATGTACTTAAAGAGGAGTATCCGGTTGACAGTGATGTCAACATGGGCGCCGTCTTTGCCCATCACTTGGCTTCATTGAAGACCAAGGCGTTTACCGGAGCTCGCGGCAAGCCCGAGAGTATTGGTAGTCTTCTCACTCCCATCTTCCGCTACTGCAGCATCGATACCTCAACATGCAGAGTTGTGACTGAGCGTCACCTTCTGGACATGGACTACTTGAGGAGGACCCATTGGATCACAGGAGATGAGCTGCTACGGAGTTTTGTCAGCCACAATGGTGAGCGATGTCTGATTCCACCACCACAGCCTGCTCTGACTACACTTCAGACAGACCTCCTCAGCTTTCAGTCCGCTGCTACTTTACTGCGATCCGTGATAACAAGATTTTGCAATGCAATGATGTATCAAAGCCCAAATGCAACACTGAGATATAGTATATCATGCAAGTGAGTGTCAATCCACACCTAGGAGCTAGAAAGTTCAATGAGAATGCAAGGATCAAGTAAAGCTAAGCAAATGATGAATGGTTTGGTAAACTTCCTTAGAACTAGATGCAACGATCAAATGCAAAACAAAAATATTTTAAAAATACTAGAAATGAGTTAACTACCACGAGGAACAGACAGAATGATCAAAATGCAAAGCTATGAATTTATAAAAATCGACTAGTGGATCGACCACAGGATCGACCACTGGATCGAGCAACAACGATCGATGTCGTCTAACAGTTCAACACAAATGAATCTAACGACAAAGGTGTGAACAGGTAGCAAGCGAATGACTAACAGAGATGTAAGAATACTAAGAAAGAGGGTCCAAGATTGAGATTCATGTTCAAGGGTTTCAAAAGTTCAAGCTTGGTTTGAAAACTTTAGATCTACTCACTTTGTGAGATTCTCTATGCCTTGAAAACAAAACAAGATCCATCCATGGCGTGTGGTATGGATCACTCCTTCATTCTCTCCTCCAGACCCATGGTGTTTGGCGGAAAAAGAGATTGAAGGGGATAAAACTTTGATTTTAAACACACGGCCTAACTAGTCTCCTAAACTACCATGGCGTTTGGGAAAGTTAGACTAGCTTCTAGGATTCGACTTTCAAGGACCTCTGGATCCTGTCAAGGTAAGAGGTCCCTTTGATCCTAATGATCTTGGCGTGAGAGTCTCTAAGCCTTAAGAACTCGATATCCTAGAAGAGAAAGCCATGAGGAACAAGAAAACACAAAGCTTTGAAAACCTTTTCGACCCCTTTGAATCCTTTCAACCCCAAAACCCGATGAAACTACTCATTACACATAAAGTAAACCGAGCAAATCATAAAGGATGAACTCATGGACATGAAAAAGGATTACTTAAAGCTTAAACGATTCAATATTCAAGAACAAAGCTTCAAAGTCAAACAATGGCGAAATCGCCATCGAACAGAGAGAAAAACTGTAAAAAGATAAAGTGAAAACGTGTGTGGAAAAGCAAGATCGCCGCCTTCCCGAAACTAGGCCAAACAGCTCGATGGTCCCCCCCTCGCTAGTGGCCAAAAACGGTTAAAGTGCACTGGGATAGACCTCGAGATCGAGCATCTCGCTCGATCATCTTCGAACATCGTGCCTTCAGCTTAATATGTGTCTCGATCTTCTTCGGTGGATCGAGTGCTTCGTCCGATCTTGGAGTCAATCTTCGGAGGATCGAATGGTGGACTCGATCTGACTCTCCCTCTGCATGGCATCATTTACGTCCGTACGCCTTGATCGATCGCTTCACTCGATCTCCGTCTCGATCAGTTCCCTTGGATCGGATAGACTACTCGATCTTCTGGTCGATCTCATCTAGATCGACCGGCCATGCTCGATCCACTTCTCGATCTCTGGTCCTTAGCAAGCATTCCTGAATTCTCCAAGCTCCCACAAACCTCATCACGAGCCTCAGCACGTCCACGAATCTTCCAAGACTCCAAAGTAGCCGAAAACAACCTGAATGCGATGCAAAATGCAAGAAATATGCATATGCTGGTGCAAGAACACTCTAGGACCTAAAGTGATGCAAACTAGCCTAAAATGCAATGTAAATGTATGAGAAACTAACTTATATGTATGCAAAATACATACAATATGCAGCAATATCAACTCCCCCAAACTTGCCTTTTGCTTGCCCTCAAGCAAACAAAATTCAAGAAGGGAGAGAGGTTTTAAAACAAAAAGGGGTTTAAGCTTCTAGCGAAGGTGTCTTTCAAAGGAATCAATCTCAACGTCCTAGTTACTAGTTCTAAAATGCAATGCACACACTCATACTCCAAAGAACTTAGCCATACTCATCACATAAAGAATTTCAAATCATGACTCTCCTATCCCAAACAATCAAAGAAACTTATCTTTTAACATTCATTAACGACCGAACCATGAATCAAACTTATGCACTTTAAAGAAAAACATATTTGGCTAAGGGTAAAGGCTATGAGCATAGAATGATCTCATTTGAAAAAGGGTTTATTTTAAGCAAGGGTTTCTCTCAAAAAATGGTAAGAACTTTATGCATAATGCTAAAGGTAAAGGCAATTGACGCATACATGATCAGATTCTCATCTACCCATGCAAGCTAACAATGATCCTAAAATCCCTCTCATTTTCTTTCTTTTTAGCTCACTCACCCTCTAGAATCTACCCTTATCTCCAAAGCAAAAGCTTAGCAAACCCCAAATCAAAACAGAAAACATCTTAACTCTTTTAGGCTAGTGAAAAAGTTTGAAAATATTAAACTCCTTATTTCTTTGTTATTGATAGCTCTATTATTCTTTTCTTTTTATTTTCTTTTTATTTGGTACTTAGGCTCTTTTCTTTTTTTTTTCTGTTTATTTTACTTTAGAGCTATCTTCTGAAATACTTAGAGCTTTTTATCTTTGAAAACAAAACCTTTCACTTAAAACCTTTTAATCACTTAAATTACCAAAACTCTTTGAAACCGCATGCATATAAACAAGTAAGCAATCCCATTGATCCCCCAACTTATCCTAAGCCCTAAACTAGCTTCAAAATGCAAAGCTAGCAATCATATGAGAACCTAATCATGTCGCCTAAACGTAACACATTATGCTAAGTTCAAACTGAAAGAGGCCTCACAATGATGTCACACACGAAAACTTGGCTTCAAAGAAAGGTAAGGGTCAAGGTGGGAGTTCTACTTAGGCTCACAAAGAGTTGTAAAAGGAGGAAGAGAGCCTAAATATTTTTAAGATCCATGTGTTTATTTTCAAATGCATAAGAATGATATTTAAAAATTCAGATTAGGGTTCTCACTTATTAGGACAAGTCTCAAATCATGAGTGTTCAATTCAAGTCACGAAATGATCCAAGCATGGTAAGGACTTACTTTCAAAGCGTGAGCAAAGCATTAGAGAACTACAAACTAGGATATTGAAACCATTCATGAGCTTAAAACACCTTTTTAAGAAAACTCTAACCCCTTATGCAAATATAAACAACCTAGATGCTTAAAAATTCTAGACTCAATCCTAAAATGTTTAACAAGATAAATGCAACTAAATGAATTTTTTTGAAAAGTTTTTAAAAATTTTACCAACTTTTTTCCTTTTCTTTTCTATGCCTTAGATGTATGCAAGACTCAAGGAATGTAAAGGGAAAATAAGATCAAAATAAACATGTCAAACCACACACATACTCCCCCAAACTAGAATGACACCGCCCCGGTGGCAAACAGGTTCGAGAGAGCTCAAAACACAAAGAAAAAATCAAGAAAGCATGAACGGTATGTACAATGAAAGGTTGTTGTTACCTCGGGTCTAGTCTCAGCTGGAACTTGAGGATGTTCCAGACGAGCTAGAGACTACAGCTTTGCCTTTGGAGGCTGGCTCTTGGAGAGAGAGACGCGCCGGCTGAATGTTACTGCCTTGAGTCTCACGGATGACAACTCCACCGGTTGAAAGCCTTCTCTTCTCGGGCTGTTGAACCTCCTCACTTGCAGCCTTCTTAGGTGAGCCTCCTTGAAGTTATTTGACCTTCTTGGCGAGCTTCTTGAGTACCTGGCTCTGCCACTTGTTGATTTTCCTTTGCATCGCCACAACATAAGCAAGGAACTTCTCCGTCAGCTCAAAATCAATCTTGGGGAGAACAAAGGCTTCGAGAAACTCATCATTCGTGGCAGGAGAATCTGATCTTGGGCGAATAGCTTGTCAGGTGGCGGCTGTGGCTCCTAGAGGGGCAAAACACTCCTCTACGCTTGGGAGAAACTCGATGTTCCCAACTCCCAACAGCTTGGTCTCGGCGTTTGGCAAGATACACACCCTCTTCTCATTCTCCGTGTCAATGAACAGGTATTCAAAGAAACCCTCAGCTGGCGTGCGTCCCAAGCTGTCTGTGTTCCTTAGGTATGTCTCATCCATGAAGGCTCTTTCCGAAACAGGGGTGTAGTCTTGGAGCGGTACACCAGCTTGCACGAACAAGGGAGTGAGGAAACCGCCAATGAGCGAAGAGATTGCCTTGCACCTCAAGGCATACGCCTTGTATTTCACCAATGAAGCCGCCAGGATGCATCTGTAGTTCATGTCGTCTCCCAACTGGTCTTCCAACGGATCATCCTTCTCGTCTGGGTCACACACGAGATGCTTGATGCCAAGAAAAAAAGCTCTGTTCTAGTCACTGTGGGGGCTACTGACCGTCCGCTGAAGGTGTTGGCAATCAGCTTCAACGTGTAACGCAGCACCGGACCCCTCACTCTCTTGATCTTTGCAGTATTCGCCTTGTAGTCATCGTCGGTGATGATGTCCCACAGCTCATTTGCTTGAGTTAAGGAGGGAAAGTCAACCTTTGTGGCAGCTGCATCGAGGCCATAAGCTTGGCAAAGCTCGAGGATTGAGAGACTGAAGGCTTGGTATTTTATCTTGAAGGAGAGGTGGCCTTGCGAAGGAATTGAGACGCTAGGATTGTCGTACGCAAACTCCAAAGTGGCAAGGAAGTCGATTGTCACTTCGGAAAAGGTTGGGCAATCCATTCGGGACAAACACCTCAGCCCTATCTTCTGGAGGAGCTGATCAAAATCTCCTAGAATCCCCATCTTGGCCAGTAATCCTCTGTCCGCAAACTTAGTCGCCTCAAACCTCAGCCTTTGAAGCTGTTCCTTGTCCCGTTTCTCATTCTTACTCCAACGAACCCTCTCCTGAACAGCCACTTCTTGGTTTCCTCCCTCTTGTGCTGTCTCTTCTCTCGTTCTTTTTGGAGCCATTGTGCCTGAAACAAGTTTCTCAAGCAAAGCAATGAGCAAAACGGCGATATGATGAGAGAAAGAGAGAAGCAAAGAAGAAAACCTATAGCTAATACCCTAGAATTTTGGGGGATTTATAAAAATTATAACAAAATAATAGAGAATCATATCTAAAGATGGAGAGAAATCTAGAATTTTTCCTATTATCAAGCTATTTTTAAAAATTCAAACCGCCCTAGCATCTAAAACAATCAAAGCGAATAAAAAGGGAGATTTTTTTGAAGATTTTCTTAAAGATTCAAAAATACCTTTGCAAGAATTGAAAAAGATGCTTGTTAGCCTCTAGAAAACAAAGAATTCACACTCTCTTTTGCTTAACAACTCGAGAAAACAAGAATGAGAGAGTGTGAAAATGGTTGAAAACATTTAAAGGCTAACAAAAAAAAAACCATGGGTAAAAGAAGTGGTTTCTGACAAAAGTCTTGGTCAAGGCACAGCTTTCATGGTCAAAGATTCCTGCCTTGACCAAGTTTTGAATTAAAAAATTGGAGGGAAAGATGAGAAGAGGGAAAAGAGAATGTTACCTCAGCACGAGATCGAGTCCATTTGGTCGATCTAGGAATCGATCTCATGCCCGTAATGGTTTGGATCGAGAGGGTTTCTTGATTTGGGACTCGATTCGGATTGAATCGAGTCTTGGATCGATTGCACCTCTCGTTCCTTGAGATTTTGGCACAATGGCTAAGTCCTCGTGATCGAGCCAGGTTCTCGATTCAGGGGTCGATTTAGCTTAGATCGAGTGGAAGATCGAACAGACTACTCGATCTAGCCATGAGAATCGAGTGACTCAGCCAATTTACCTCTCGTTTTCTTTTCAAGCTAAACGTATAGGGTGTTCATCCTCTCATGATCGACTGTGTTACACGATCTGTCTACTCGATCTCGTCTACATCGACTAACTCCTCTCGTTTTACTAGCTCGATCTAGCAAAGATCAAGCCAGGATGAGTCGATCTAGCACTCGATCTCTAGCCTATACTCGCCCTTTCTTACTCCTTTTGGATCTAAGATCATGGCCTGCAATCCCTCATACTTGTTTCTACACACTTAGAAGATAAAAACATAAAACAGGAAGAGAAATAGAGCAAAAATATATACAGGATAGACATGGAAATGCCTTCCAAGTGCGCTTTTTTTAAATTTCTTTAGCTAGACTTTACTTGGTGTAGGCGGATGGTGGGTCCTGGAGAAGCATTGTGGTGCTCTCCTTGTCAAATGCACTCGCCATGTATGGCTTAACCCTGTGTCCGTTCACTGTGAATGCATTCCCACTCTTGCCTACCAACGTGACAGCTCCGTAGGGCAATACCTCCTTGATTTCATACGAACCGCTCCATCGTGACTTTAGCTTTCCTGGAAAGAGCTTGAGCCTTGAATTGTAAAGCAGCACCAAAATTCCTTCCTTAAGCTCCTTGGGTACCAACTTCTTGTCGTGAGCAGCCTGAGTACGCCCCTTGTAGATCCTAGCGCTTTCGTAAGCATCCAGCCTTATCTCATCAAGCTCGTGTAGCTGGATTAAGCGCTTCTCCTGAGCCATCTTTAGATCAAAATTCAGCCGCTTCACAGCCCACAATGCCCTATGTTCCAGCTCAATGATGAGGTGACATCCTTTGCCGTAGAGAAGAGTGAAAGGAGTAGTACCAATGGGCGTTTTGAAAGCAGTCCGGTAAGCCCACAAAGCGTCATCTAACTTCACCGCCCAATCCTTCCGAGTTGTCCCAACTGTTCTCTCAAGTATCGCCTTGATCTGTCGGTTAGAGACCTCCACTTGGCCACTCGTGTAGCTACCTTGTGCTTCACGCCATACTTCCTTAGAAGGTTTTCAAACAACTTGTTGACGAAATGGCTTCCTCCGTCGCTTATCACCACCTTGTTGAAACGTAGTCAACAGCTACTAGGATGAACTTGTTGCTGTAGGATGAGGGAAACGGCCCCATGAAGTCTATGCCCCACGCGTCAAAGACGTCTACCTCAAAGATGGGAACTTGAGGCATCTCATTCCTCTTAGTGATGTTCCCTGCTCGTTGACAAGCTTTGCAACTCATCACGAACTCATGGGTATCTTTGAAGATGGACAGCCACCAGAAACCGGCTTGCAAGACCTTAGTGGCGGTTTTGAATGAAGCAATGTGCCCGCCATACGAAGAGCCATGGCAGGGAAAGATGATATCTCTTGCTTCCTCCTTTGTCACGCATCTTCTCTATAGGCTGTCAACACCTCTCTTGTATAAATAGGGCTCGTCCCAAAAGTATTGGCTCACGTCCCTCATGAACTTCCTCTTGTGATAGTTGTCAAGATGCGAAGGCTCAAATGATTTTGAAATGCAATGATGTATCAAAACCCAAATGCAACACTGAGATGTAGTATAGCATGCAAGTGAGTGTTAATCCACACCTAGGAGCTAGAAAGTTCAATGAGAATGCAAGGATCAAGTAAAGCTAAGCAAATGATGAACGGTTTTGTAAAATTCCTAAAAACTAGATGCAACGATCAAATGCAAGGCAAAACTATTTTCAAAATACTAGAATTGAGTTAACTACCACGAGGAACAGACATAATGATCGAAATGCAAAGCTATGAATTTATAAAAATCGACCAGTGGATAGACCACAGGATCGACCACTGGATCGAGCAACAAAGATCGATCTCGTCTAATAGTTCAACACAAATGAATCTAACGACCAATGTGCGAACAGGTAGCAAGCGAATGACTAACAAAGATGTAAGAATACTAAGAAAGAGGGTCCAGGGTTGAGATTCATGTTCAAGGGTTTCAAAGATTCAAGCTTGGTTTGAAAACTTTAGATCTAGTCACTTTGTGAGATTCTCTAGGCCTTGAAAACAAAACAAGATCCATCCATGGCGTGTGGTATGGATCACTCCTTAATTTTCTCCTCCAGACCCATGGCGTTTGGCGGAAAAAGAGATTCAAGGGCATAAAACTCAGATTTCAAACACACGGCCTAACTAGTCCCCTAAACTACCATTGCGTTTGGGAAAGGTAGACTAGCTTCTAGGATTCGACTTTCAAGGACCTCTCGATCCTGTCAAGGTAAGAGGTCCCTTTGATCATAACGATCTTGGCGTGAGAGTCTCTAAGCCTGAAGAACTCGATATCCTAGAAGAGAAAGCCATGAAGAACAAGAAATCACCAAGCTTTGAAAACCTTTTCGACCCCTTTGAATCCTCTCAACCCCAAAACCCGATGAAACTACTCACTACACATAAATTAAACCGAGCAAAGCATAAAGGATGAACTCATGGACATGAATAACGATTACTTAAAGCTTAAACGATTCAATATTCAAGAACAAAGCTTCAAAGTCTAACAATGCCGAAATCGCCTTCGAACAGTGGGTAAAACTGTAAAAAGATAAAGTGAAAGCGTGTGTGGAAAAGCTAGATCGCCGCCTACCCAAAAATAGGCCAAGCAGCTCGATCGTCCCCCCTCTCTAGCGGCCAAAAACGGTTAAAGTGCACTGGGATCGACCTCGAGATCGAGCATCTCGCTCGATCATCTTCGGACATCGTGCCTTCAGCTCGATCTGTGTCTCGATCTTCTTCGGTGGATCGAGTGCTTCGTCCGATCTTGGAGTTGATCTTCGGAGGATCGAGTGTTGGGCTCGATCCGACTCTCGCTCTGCATGGCGTCATTTACGTCTGCACTCCTTGATCGATCGCTTCATTCGATCTCCGTCTCGATCAATTCCCTTAGATCGGATGGACTACTCGATCTTCTGGTCGATCTCATCTAGATCGACCGGCCATGCTCGATCCACTTCTTGATCTCTGGTCCTTACCAAGCATTCCTGAATTCTCCAAGCTCCCACAAACCTCATCACGAGCCTCAGCACGTCCACGAATCTTCCAAGACTCCAAAGTAGCCGAAAACAACCTGAATGCGATGCAATATGCAAGAAATATGCATATGCTGGTGCAAGTACACTCTATGACCTAAAGTGATGCAAACTAGCCTAAAATGCAATGTAAATGTATGAGAAACTAACTTATATGTATGAAAAATACATGAAATATGCAGCAATATCAATCCGCGCCAGCAACTAGACGCAGAGGAGGATCTTCCCGAGATGCTGCTTCTGCTGCTGAGGATGCACCTGTTGAGGGCCTTGCTGGAGGTCCATCCCATCGCTCGAGAGCATCACGAGCTCCTGCATTACCTGAGCCCATTGGTCGCCACACGCTCCCTGACATTCCTGACATTCCATTGGAGCAGGCCGCATTTCAGCGATTCATGGTCCAGAGTGTTCAAGCACTCTGGAACGCCATCTCGGTGCTGTCGAACTGTGGCTGCGTTCGACCTTCGACACCTCCTCGCGATGAGGATGAGGATTAGTTCCTCTATCTATCCTGGTTACTTTTTCTTTTCCCTTTGTCTTTTTTATTTGCTTTGAGTCAGTTTTTATGTTTTTGTTTTGAGTCAGTTTGTCAGCTTTGATGATGTTTTGAAACTTGTTTGAACTTATTAGGTTATGGATTATATTGTTGCTTTTAATTGTTTGCTTGAGTGTTCCTAACAGTCTTGACTTGGGAGAACTTCAGCTAACAATCTAACTTGCAACAATTACACATGTTTGGGTCATCCCATTCTGTGTTCGGACAGGGTGTCGATCGACACCAACCATGTGCTGTCGATCGACACCACGCGCAGACTCAGGTACCACTTTCTCATCCATGTACAAACCGTTTCATTGCTTATCTATACCAACTCCATGCTTAATAACATTGGGGACAGTGTTGTTTAAGTCTGGGGGAGGTCGTTGCTGACATTGTGTACATTGTTTTTGATTTTTAGAGTCTCAAAGTTGAGTCAAAACCTGTTTTATCGAGTCAAAATTTTTGAAATTGTCAGTTTTTCTTGGAACTAACCGCAAAACATTGATGCTTATAAGAACCATTGCCATAGATGTTGATTACAAGTCTTACTAAGTTGAAAGTCATAGGTAGATCAGTCTAGCAATGAAGGTTTAGGTTCTTAGAGAATCTAGAAAATTTGCTGTTAGCTCCACCTTAATGAACTTAAAACTTCTTGTCTTGGTGCTTGATTCTCATTGATCTTTATTCTCTCTTCTAACACTGATAAGTATGTTAAGACATAGCCTCTCTTTGATCTTCCCTCATATAGCTTTAAAAGTTTGAGTCAAAAGAGTGGTGCAATCATGACCTTGTCTCCTCACAAGGAACAACAGTAATGAACAAACTCAAGAACTTGTCTCCTCACAAGGAATACAAGTATTGAATAGCACCATATCTTAGACTGTAAAAAATGAGAAAGCGTTTAAAATATAAAAAAATGATCAGAAAGAAAAGATCAAGGGAAGAGAAAATAGGAGATCTGTGTTGAGATTGCTTGGTTCAGTTGTTTAGGAAGGGAAACAAATCTATAAGTGATTGAGATGATAAAAACTTGATGAGACATCACATAGATAAAAATAAGGAGTTAGCATTAGAGATTTCGGATTTCTTGAAGGAGATTGAATTGGATTTGAAAGATCTGCTAAGCCTGTGATGATTAGACTAAAATTTGATCTTGTGTTGACTCTGTGGTATGTGGATTCGAAAGTGTTAATCAATGTGGTGTTCCTGATGTCTAGCTGACCTTTTATGTGTTTTCAAACCTCGACCCTATGATTTGTCTGATGTTTGCTTGAGGGCAAGCAAAAGTTAAGTCTGGGGGAGTTGATATATCATGGTTATTACTAGTTTTTGACCATGATATAAGTCTTTTTAATAAAGTCTTTTTGGTATTTTTCGAGTCCTATAGAGTCTTTGCAGGTCTAGGTACGTTTGGAGCATACTTGTGAGTTTTGGAGCCTTTTGGAGCTATGTTGAAGCTGATGCTGAAAAGACCAAGTCGAAGAGCATTCTATAGAGTATGGGGTCGATTATGTTGAAAAGACCAAGTCAGAGAGCATTCTATAGACTATGGTGTCGATCGACACTGATCGTGGTCGCGAGAAGGAGCATTAAAAAACTCTTTTGAAGAATTGCAACTTGGCCCAGAAGTTCCCACTATTTGCACTTTTGCCCCAGTTCGTGTTTAGAGTTGTATTTAGGTTTTCTAAGCCATGGTGAGGCTATTATCTTGTTTTCATTGAGATCTGAGAGAGAGATTTTTGATTGAGAGCTTTTGGGGAGACAAATACATACTCTGTAGAGAAGAATTTCGAACCCCCTTCATCTTTTACTCTATTTCTTAATGCAATATTATTCAGTCATGATTTGTGTTTTGCTTGCTATGTCTGAGTAATCTGCTAGTTAGGTTTTGGGTTATTCAAAGGTTGATAATGAATTGTTAGAATTACAAAACTGAAGGGATAAATCATTTGGTTCTTCATCTAGATTGCTTTAACACTGGTTTTAAGATTGATCACCTAGAAATCAGATCTTAGGTTGTTTAATAGATGTGGAAACATTGTTAATCACCAGAACTATCTTAGATGAGGAAAATAACTAATTGCAAAGGAATTTGGATTAGTGATTTTTTGAACATATCGAACCTGAACTATAATGCTTGCTTAGGTTGTTAGAATTTGCAAAGGAATTTAGAATTTTAGAATCTGATTATAGTTAATCTCTGCGACGGAAGTCGATTGGTTTCGTGTTTTCGAGTTCTATAACGGTTTTAATAAATATTCCTTTCAGTCCGTAGTTTGCAATTTATGTCAACTTGCGAATTTCCCATTGTCTAGCGCCTTGTCTCAATTGATTTTAAGAACTCATAATCCGCTCCTGATCTCGTTACTTTCATTTACTATTTAGTTTTATTTGTTATTGACTGCTTAGCTTCATTTGAATCTAAAGTCTGTTGAGTAATAGTCTCAAGTCCTTGTGGATACTATCCCTAAGTACTACAGTGATCTCTTAATTTGAGAGAGTAGCTCTAAGGGTTAATTTGAGCATTTCAGGATTAATGCCAAGAGATTGGATTTGTCTTTATTAGTGTTCATTTACTTAAGGTTGAGTGTTTAGAATTGCTTGTTTTGATTATCCTAGACATAAACATGAATCAACCTATCACCATTGCCTTGATCTTGAACCATCTTTTAATCTTTGAAGTCTAGCTTTTACTCTGTTTTTGCTCTATTTTTCTTTGCCATTACTGCTATTTAATTGTTTTCTTTTGCTTTCTTGTTTATCATTAGGTTGTTAGAGAACAAAAACTCTTCCCTATTAGCTTAGCTTAGCATAGTTCTCTACATCTCAATTGCCATTAGCTTCCCAAGTGGATTGACACCTCAAGTACTACAATGACATGTGTGTTTGAAGATTGATAAAAATGATTAAAAACCTTAACATCAAACACCTTGTGCTCCTGGTGGTCCCTGAAAGCGCTGATCATCTATGCCATGCTCCATGCTGAGCTGACGAAACTTTTGCAGTCTCTCTCTTTCCCTTGTTGCTCTTAATGCTCTTTCCACTTGCAGAATGTTATGTTGATAATCCAGCAGGTTTTGACTGCCTCTAGACCTTAAGTTCATACACCTATAAGCAGAAGTGCAACTTACAAATCAGTAACAAACAGAAATTTAACAGCTTGATCTTAAACCATCCACAAATCAAAATGCTTAAACTAAACCCATATGGCAACAGCGCCAATTTGATAGCAGGATTTTGACTAGCTAAACAAATCCTAACACACTGATGTCATTGCAGCATGTAAAGTATCAATCCATATGAGTTCATTAAACACCATGAATACAGCAAATCACTTAAGTCAAGCAAAATTCAAGAAAGCAGTTGTGATAAAACTAAACAGGTCTAAAGACTGAACTAAACAAAGCAGGAAATTCAAATAGATAAAGTAAGGATCTAAGATGGGGGTTATTGATTAAAAGGGGATACAAACCTAACTAGTGATGCTTCAAAACCATTCCAACAATGTTATCTTCTAGGCATAGGATTAACAACTATAACTAGCTCAATTCCTTGACACTAATCACTTTGCTAAGCACATATTCAAGACAAATTCCTTTACTCAAACACTTCATCAGCAAGCATTGAGAACAGAACTCCAATCCTATAAAGCCAAAATGCACCTTAGATATCTAATTCCTTAGGCTAAGAGAACAAATCCTCTAAGAGACTCAAAGCAGCATTTCATCAAACACTTATTAGGCATAAGAGAAAACAAGATATTAAACAAGCCTGGCCAATAATAATCTAGTGTTAAGCACATCTAATAGAGAGTTGACAATCATATCAAGCATAAGACATTACTAATCTAGTCCTAAAACCCCTTTAATTTATCCCATCTCAAACCCTAAAAAAGACTACTCACTAGCCATAATCAAAACCACATATTCCAAAGAGAAAGAATGGTTAAGCATGATCAGAAAGCAGAATAAGCAAGAATAGATTAAAGGCAAATACAGAAATTCACTAAATCAAACTAGTTCTTACAAAGCAATGCTGAAAAAGGAAATGTTTTAAGTGAAAGAACAGAAGAAAAATAATAAGATCTCAATTAGCTAACAGTTTTAGGACTTTAGTATTTATAGGGGAACTAAGAAACCCTAGTAAACCAAGATTATACCGAAAATTGGCTAACTCGGATGGACCATATCAATCATGCACATCGATACACACGTCGATATCATCACTTCTTTTGGGTTGTATTGATGTCCCTTGGTCGATATGCTGGTCTATACAGAAGGCTTCAAGGTTGTATCGGTTTGACCCTCCTTGGTGTGAAGTCGATACAATTGCCATTTACTTAAGGCTCATCGGGAAAACAAGTCGATATAGCACCTCGGTATTGTCATGTCTCTGTGTATCGGTTTGGGACGTCGATACGCTGCTCGGTATAGACACCCTTCTGTTGCATTGATATCTCATGCATTTACATCATTTAGGCTTGCATTTAGTTCATGCTTTGGTCTCTTTTTCCATGTTTTCTTTCTCTTTAGTCCCATTTTCCTTTCTTTTTAGACTTAGGTTGCATTTAGGTTGTAGTTTGCATTCTCTATTCATTATGGATATTTTTAGGTATTTAAGAAGCTATTGGGAGCAAGGAGGAAGTACGGGAATGGTTCAAGGAGTTAGCCAAGCTGAGAAGGAGCAAAATGAGCTAAGCAAGGCGATTTCTGGTGTCCATCGGTCATCTGTATAGGTCAAGGTTGATCGATACAGTGCAGCAGAGGAGTTGAAGATCATATCGATCAAGCGTATCGGTTAAGACTGACTGATGGGAATCAAGCGGATGCTCTATCGATCAACTGTATCGGTCAAGACTGACTGTTGGGTTCCAGCCAAGTTTTCGAAGAGCTGTATCGATCAAATGTATCGGTCAAGGAGTGACCGATGGGAACCCAGCGGATGTTGTATCGATTAACTCTATTAATCACTTTTGACCGATATGAACCAGTCTGAACTTCCTATTATTTACAATTTTGCCACTCCGTTTAGACTCCTATAAATACTGAAAATCCCTAATTTTTGGGATCAAGCTTTTATCCAAAGGTTCTTTCCTCTTTTGTTTTTGTTTAGATCTGGTAATTTGAATCTTTGCTTGATTTTAATAAGAGTTTGCATTTATCTTCTTGTTTAATCTTTCTAATCATGATTAGCTATCTTTTTCTCTTTGGATTGATGATTTTGATGGTGATTAGGGAGTAGTGACTTAGGGATTTGAGATGGGTTAGATTTAGGGAATTTGAGGCTTGATCTATGTTTGCTTAGTGTTAATTCTTCCATTTCTTTTCTTGATTTATGTGTTTAGTGCCTGATTAACCTTAGCTAAGTTGATTAGGATCTTAAGCTCATTTTATGCCCACCAAGTGTTTGATAAAATGTCTGAACTGCTTTGCAAGAGAATTGCTTATACTAGCTCAAGAGATTGACTGTCTAGGGGGTGATTTGGCAATATAGGATTGATAGATTGTCTTAATGCTTTCTGTTTGTCATTTCTCTAATGCGAATTAGTTCTTGATTTGATGATTAGCAAAGAGATTAGTGATTAGCAATAAAATTTATTAGTCATATAAATGAATTTTATGCATAAGGAATAACATTGTTTGAGTTTGTAAGCATCATAGGTTGAGTTGAGAGTTCCCTAACACCAATTACCCCATCTCAAGTCTTGTCCTTCCTCTGTTTTTGGTTGAATTCGAATTTGCCTTAGTATTGCTCTGTTTTTTACTTAGTTTTGATCTTTTGCTTGTTACTTGCTCTTGTTGAGTGTTTGCTTCAAGTTGCTTTGATTCTCTAGGTTGTTAGACTTCTAAACTCTCTCTATATCTGCTTGAATTAGGAAATCTACAGCATTCCTGCTGTTTTGATCTTCCCCTTTTGGATTGTCATAAAACCCTTACTACAATGACTAGTACAAAGGGTGATTGGGAGAGAGACTCAAAACTCTTGTATCATGCATAGGTCTCCCTTAGTCGATATGCTGCCTTTACACCATGCCTTCACTGTATAGATGTTGAAGTGACCGATACTCCCATTGTTATACACCGTACCGATCAGTTGATGTCGATATTGTCATTAATACCGTATCGGTCAAATGATGTCGATATTATCATCGATATTGGCCTATCTGCCTTTTTCCTTCTTCTTGCTTCATTCCCAGCTCACATCCATTGCACAACATGGTCTCCACACTCCTTCTAGTACCTGAATAAAACTCCACATGCATGCAAAATGCAATGCAACTCCTAAAACTACACTAACACCTAAATGTAAGCAAATGAGACAAGAAGAAGCAAAATATACATGGTTAGAGACTAAAACTAGTGATGAATGCAAGCTAAAATGGTATAAATAATGGAGATATCACCCCCACAAATCAAAAAGAAGAAGATGGGAAGTGCCTTGGGAAAGGGTAGATTTAGGAGTTCCACTTGGGGTTTGGAAGTCATTAGGTTCATCCTTGGGTAAAAAGAGGTAGAAGAGAGCTTTAACTTGCATGCATAACTGTGCTTTTACCTTTAGCATTTTGCCTAAGATAGAATCATTTCATTGAGTGACCCCTTGAATCTTTGAGCCTTTATTGCATGAGATCATTTTCATCTCATAACCTTATCCCTTAGACTAAATTTTTTCTCTTGATTTGCACAAACTTGATCCATTGGTTACCTTTAATGAATGTTAAAGAGTTGGTTGATTTGAATGCTTGTGTAGGCTAGGCTAGAGATCATTGTTTGCTATGATAGGTATGGCTAAAGGTTTCTAAGTAGAACAATCACTATGTATCTTAGAACCTATAACTTGGGCATTGAATCAGTTTTTCCATTGACATCTTTAGTTTTGAGCTCTCACCTTCAAACCTCATTCTCTCATTTGGTCTTCTTAGCTTAAGGACAAGCAACAGGCAAGTGGAAATGGAAGAAATAACACTAAGCTATCAAGGATTAAGCATCAAGTTCCCTAAATCTAACCCATCTCAAATCCCTAAAAGACTACCCACTGACCATGGTGCAAACCATCAAATCCATAAAGAAAAGATAATTAATCAGGATTAGGGAGACATAAGAAGAAGATAAATGCAAACTTATATTGAAATCAAGCAAAGATTCAAGCTTCAAATTTGATTAGGAACAGAAGAGGAAAGAAACTGCTGGACAAAAAAATGGATCCACCCAAAAATTAGGGATTCTAAGTAGTTATAGGGATCCTTAGCAGAGTGGCAAAATTTGTAAATAAATGGTCTTCGCCCGGGTCTGGTGTAGGGCGACATAGGTGACGCACTGGTCGACATGATGTCTCAGCTGTCTGATGTCAGGCGATATGGGTGGTCGACACGCAGCTTCTAATGGTCGATGTCGAGTTGGTGAGGTCAACAGGGGTGCTCGACATGCTTCTGGGGTGTCTCGGCTCGTTTATGTCGTGTGACATGCAGCTCGACATAAGTGTCCTGTCTCCAGGATGTCGCCCTTGGAGCTCGACATCAATGCTCGACATCAACTTCTTCTCTTCCTGCTAGAAGATGTTGACCTGAATGCACAACATGGAGTCTGACATTGGCTCTGAAATGCACTTCCTTGGCTCCTCTTGATTCTCCTTAGCTGGAACATCTTCTGGTTCAAGCTCATTACTCCCACATCCTTCCAATAGCCCCAAAAGTACCTGAATGCACTCCAAATTGCAAGATAAATGCAAACTATACTATAAATGCAACATAAGACTATAAGGTAAGGAAAATGAGACTGAAGAGAAGGAAAACATGCAAGAAGAGACTAAAACATGAACTAAATGCAATCTTAAATGGTGTAAATATTGGAGATATCAACTCCCCTACATTTGCCTTTTGCTTGGCCTCAAGCAAAGAAGGACAAATGGGAGAGAGATGTATGAAGTTGGGAGCTCAAAACTAAAGATGTCAATGGAAAAATTGATTCAATGCCCAAGTTATAGGTTCTAAGATGCACAGAGATTGTTCTACTACCCTTAATCTCCTAATCTAGTACCAAGTTCAAAAGGCAAACTGGTAGCTACAAGAGAGCTCCTCCTTGCCAGCCTTAATCCTAACACTTTTTGCCAAGATAAAATCAAAAAATGCAATGCAAGGCCTCACAAACTCTCACAAAAGTGTTTGGGTTTAGAAGGAAGGATTGGTTTAAGGTGTGGAAAACTGTCCCTTAATGATGAGGATCAGCTACTTGGATTAACAAGAGTGGTAAGAAGTGAAGAAGATAATCCAAGTATGTATATAGGTAGCCATGTAATCATTTTCAATGCACAAACAAGATAATTTAAAGTCAGGATTATGGTTCTAATAAGATAGAGTTGCAATCAAATCACAGAAGGCTTCAGCAAATGACAAGAATATCAATGCAAGAATCCAAAGTATGATGCAGTCTTAACTTCAAACTCACTACAATGCAATCAAACAACAAACAACCAAGGCACTGAAAACAACTCAAACATGAACATCTTAACAATTGTTTATCATCTACTACCTATGCTAGTGTATGCAAGGCTACATGAAATGCATCTAGACTCAATCTTTATCATGCAAACGTACCTAAATGATTCTTTTAGGTTCCAAAAATTTGAAAATTTTATGGATTTTCATTGCACATAGTTGAATGCATGAATGCATGAGACAAAAGTATACAAAAGGGAAAATAAGAAAACAAAACACAATATCAAAATGGAATGCCATCCCCCACACTTAAATTACACATTCCCTTGTGTGATAAAAGCATGAAGGAAGGTTATAAAAGATAACAAAAATAAATGCAAAAGGATGCATAAAAAAAGGAGTGAAGTTAGGTACCTTGGAAGAGTTTTTGGGAGGCAGTGTGGTAATGTCGAGCAAGGGAGGTCGACATCTAGCTTGACACGCCTCAGCTTCTCTCTTGGGCCATTCATGTCGCTTGACATTCTGGTCGACATCCTTCCAAGTTCTTCATGGGGCTTCCATGTCTCTCGACATCTGGGGTCGACATCTCCAAAGTTTCTCTCGGTCCTTCCATGTCGTGTGACATGATGCTCGACATCCCTTGGCCGAGAGACACTTTTTCCCATGTCGAGCATGATTACCCCGACACGTTGCCCCACATTGGCACGAGCGATGTCGAGCTATACAGTTCGACATCACGGTCGACATCAGTAATGTCGAGCTTGGCAAGCCCGATATCCTGCTCGACATGTGCCAAAAACATGTCTTATAACTACCCATTTCATCCAACCATCTTCATTAAGCCACACCTGCTTCTAGGATCCAAAGAAAAGCATAAACATAAACTAAAAAGCAATATATGTACACAGGTACCATGGGAATGCCTCCCAAGTGTGCTTGTTTAGAGTCACTAAGTTTGACTTTTCCTAATCCTTAGTTCGGTTGGGAGTGAGTTAGAGAACTCCTTTGTGGATCCTTTTCAGAATGGCCTGTGAGTCTGGTGGTTGGTGACTTGTAAAGAGGTCAATTCTCGGCTGAAAAACTCCATTCCTCAGTCTTTATTGAGTAAGCTTGTCCCTTAACTCCATTCTTGGTCCTCTTGGTGTCAAACCTCAACACCTTGTCTTCCTTCAACCTTAACTGAATAATGCACTTCCTAACATCAACAACAGCACCAGAAAAATTCCAGAAATGGTATTCCCAAGATGATTGGGATATGCACATCACTCTTTATATCTAGCACCAAAACATCAGTTGGTACCTTCACCTTGTCAATCATCAATGGAACATTCTCTAGAGAACCAACTAGTTGCTTTCTTGACCCATCAGCTAAGGTGAGAGAGACAGTACTTTCCTTGAAGCTAATGTGGCCTAAGGTTTTAGCAGTGGAGAGTGGTATAAGATTGATGCTGGACCCAAGATCACACAAGCAACCCTTGAAAGAGAGTGCTCCCAATTCACATTGTAGAGTAAAAGAACCAGGATTTTAAAGCTTTGTACCTTGGGTTTCTTCATTCTTAGTGGGAACCTCTTCCTTAACATCTTTATTTAGAATTTCTTTCAGCTTATCTTCAACCTCAATCACTCTTAACTTTATTTGTGCAACATAGAGAACACAGTTCTTCTCCACTAGTTGCCTCTTGAACCTCCCTGGAAAAGGTAGTGTAGGCTTGTAAGGAGGAGGCACATACCTTGGTTCCTTGGTTATCTCCTTAGGCGCCTCCGGTTCCTTCTCTTGAACCACTTCTTTTCTTTTACCAGTCCTTGAGTTTTCATCAGCTGTCACCAATTCATTATCTCATGCTCCTATCTCTTTCTTGGGTATATGTTCTTCTTCCCTTGAGACAGCCACATAGACAGCTTCCTTCTTCTTCTCTACAACATTTACTCATTTTTCAAGACCTTCCCCCACACCAAGAATTTCAATGTCCTCATTGGTGATATAAGGTGTCACCTTTGGGGTTATAGGGACAAACTCATGGACATATAGTAGGCTTTCAATCTCAGCAATTGAGTTCTCATTCTCTTCTTGAGAAGTTAGGAAAGTAGTGGAGATACCATAACAATACTCTAAGGGCGTCTGGAAGGTAACTTGTTGAGCAGTGCTTTATTGTTTACTCAGCTGCATAGTCAAGGTGTCTAGTTTGGATTAGAAGCCATTGCTGTAAGAGTCCATCTTTTTGTAAAGATCAACCATACTCTTTTTGATTTCAGCAGTGTGAGCTTGTTGCATTTGAAAGAGAAGCTGCTTGATGTACAAAGCTTGAGATGGCTGAGAGCTTGGTTGTTGTTGAGGAGGCGCAAAGGCAGCCTGCATAGAAGTATCTTTACCATCCTCTGCAGAGAGGAGGTGGAGCAGGAGGAGCATTTCGAGACTATTTATTGGTTAGGGAGGTATCATGTTCCCTAGCTGTTGGTTATAGGCACCATTGTTGTGAGAGGAAGAGCCTTAATGGTTCTGAAGTGGAGGTCCTCCATAGTATTGCTGGTGATATGTACCATAGTTGTAGTGAAGGTGCTTGTTGTAATCACCTTGGCTATGGACAAAGTTCACTTCATTTTCTTGGTGTTGACCATGTTCACCAGCAAAGTGCAGAGGTTTCTTGGTCTCGTTGAACAACATATCCATTCTTTCTTGCAAAGCCTTCATCTTGCCTTGTTGTTTCCAACTTCTCTTCAGCTGCCTTTGCATTCTGCTCAAATTCATCAACATAATCCCAATTACTCAGCGCCATGTTCTCTATCAATATTCAACCTTCATCAAAATCTTTCTCAAAGAAATAACCATTACTAGCTGTGTCTATAAGGACTCGTATTCTTTGTAGAACACCTCTATAGAGGTTTGAGAGAAGCATCTCTTTGGTGAAACCATGATCTGTTGTAATCACCTTGGCTATCCAAAAAGTTCACTTCCTTTTCTTGGTGTTGACCATGTTCACCAGCAAAGTGCAGATGTTTCTTGGTTTCGTTGAACAACATATCTATTCTTTCTTGCGAAGCCTTCATCTTGCCTTGTTGTTTCCAACTTCTCTTCAACTGCCTTTGCATTCTGCTCAAACTCATCAACATAATCTCAATTACTCAGCGCTATGTTCTGTACCAATATCCAACCATCATGAACATCTTTCCCAAGGAAATAACCATTACTAGCTGTTCCGAGAAGGACTCTTATTCTATAGAGGTTTGAGAGAAGCATCTCTTTGGTGAAACCATGATGAAGGCACTGGTGAGTGAAGCTTCTAAACATTTCCCAAGTGTCTCCAAAACTCTCATTTGGCCATTGTTTGAAGTTGGAGATCTTATTCCTGAATCTAGCAGTCCTAGAAGGAGAGAAGAACTTGTTGAGAAAAGCTCCTTTGTATTGTTCCCAAGAAGTGATGCTTCCTTATGGTAAGGACTTTTCCACATTTGAGCTATATCTCCAAGGGAGAATGGGAACAATCTGAGCCTGAAGCCACCATCTGAAACCCCACTAACTTTTTCATAACATAAACTCTCTCAAAGTGGTCCAAATGCTCAAGAGGATCTTGATTAGGCAAGCTAAAGAACTTCTTTTTCTGAACCATAGCAATCATATTGCTCTTTATCTCATAAAGATGAGTCTCCATGGGTGGAAGGATACCTTGTTTTGAAACATAGCTAGATGGTGTATCTCGAGCGCTTATTGGTCTTCTTGGCCTTTGATCTCTCATACCCCAAGTACCTTGTAAACCAGCTGGACCTTGTTGTCCGAGCAAGCCTTGGATCCCTTGTGGACCTTGCAAACAAAAACCAGCAGCATATGGATAGTCTTTCATGCTATAGTAACTGCTGTAAGCTGCTGAGAACCCAAAAGCTTTTACCTTGCACTTCAGTTGCAGTTGTAGACACTTAAGAGCAAGTGTTTTGGAACCTACAATAGAAATTCTAGACCAAAGAAAGTAACTAGTAACCAAAAACGAAAATAAGAAAGCTTGATCTCAAGATCTCTACAAATCCTACTGATCAAATCAATCCCATATTGGCAACAGCGCCAAATTGATGTAAGCTTTTATGCCATTTCAATCCTCAAGCTTACACTAATCATTGTAGCATTTAGTTTTATCAATCCAAAAGGGGAAATTCAAAACAGTAGGAATGCAATAGAATTCTTAATCCAGAGGATCATAGCAAACTTGAAGCAAACATTTAACAAGAGAAAGCAACAAGCAAAAGATCAAACTAAACAAGATAAGACAAGGACCTAAGGCAACTTTCAAAATTTAACTAAGAACAAGGAAAAGACAGGACTCAAGATGGGATAATTGATATTAGGGAACTCTCTACTCAATCCATGATGCTTACAATACATTTATATGACTAATCCAATCTTTTGGTACTAATCTCTTTGCTAATCATCAAGTCAAGAAATAACTCTCATTAGTGAAATGATAAAAAGCAAGCAATAAGACATTCATTCAATCCTACATTGCCAAACTACTCCCTAGCCAGTCAATCTTTTGAGCTAGGATAAGCAATTCTCTTACTCTCCAATTCTGGTATTTTAACAAACACTTGGTGGGCATAAATTGAGCCTATGATGCTAATCAACTTAGCAAGCGCTAATCAGGCACTAAACATAACAAATAAGAAAGGAAATGGAAGAATTAACACTAAGCTATCAAGTATTAAGCATCAAGTTCCCTAAATCTAACCCATCTTAAATATCTAAATGACTACTCACTAACCATGGTTGCAAACCAACAAATCCATAGAGAAAAGATAGTTCATCATGATTAAGGAGACAAAAGAAGAAAATAAATGCAATCTTATATTTAAATCAAGCAAAGATTCAAGCTACAAAAGTGATTAAGAACAAAAGAGGAAAGAAACTACTAGATAAAAAAAACTGGATCATCCCAAAAATTAGGAATTCTAAATATTTATAAGGATCCTCAGCAGAGTGGCAAAATTGTAAATAAATAGTCTTTGACAGGGTCTTATGTCGGGCGACATAGGTGATGCACTGCTCGACATGATGTCTCGGCTGTATGATGTTGGGCAACATGGGTGGTCGACACGCAACTCATGATGGTCGATGTCGAGGTTGTGAGGTTGACACGGGTGCGTGACATGCTTTTGGGGTGTCTCGGCTCGTTTATGTCTTGCGACATGCAGCTCGACATAGTTGTCATGTCTCCTGGATGTCACCCGTTGAGCTCGACATCAGTGCTCGACATCAAGTTCTTCTCTACCTGCTGGAAGATGTCGACCTGAATGCACGACATGGAGTCCGACATTGGCTCTTAAGTGCACTTCCATGGCACCTCTTGATTCCCCTTGGCTGGAACACCTCCTGGTTCAAGCTCATCACTCCCATATCCTTCCAATAGCCCCAAAAGTACTTGAATGCACTCTAAAATGCAAGAGAAAAGCAAACTATACTCTAAATACAACCTAAGTCGATAAGGTAGGGAAAATTGGACTAAAGAGAAGGAAAACATGCAAGAAGAGACTAAAACATGAACTAAATGCAATCTTAAATGGTGTAAATATAGGAGATATCAAGCGCATATATATGTCATCGATCTCGATGCCACATGTCTTGTCTGTTGTGCAGCATACAAGTCTGTCACCTTTGTAATAATTAAAGGGTCCAGGCGGCAAAATTCTACCTGAGCCATCGGGATTCAGTTAGAAAGCAGGAGAATCCTTGTACTTGGTACTCCACATCATGCCCAAAATTATATTAAGGAAACAGATACGATCACTCCTAAACCATTCCGAATGCTTTTTGAAACGAAATCTAAGCAGGTTGATGATGGCATCCATGTGCTACATACACAAATAGAGAAGTCGCGAAAGTCTGAAAATGAAGTGTACTCGAGAAGTATACTCAAGAAGTATGCTTTATAATATAATTCTATCAAAGAGAAGTCTACTCTAGCAGTCTTAGAAGTCTTAGAGGTCATTTTAGTAGATTTGAGAGAGGAATCCGAACTAACCCGACCATTGTTTGACTTGACATGCTTCTTACCGCTTGCCTTTTTATTCTTCACAATAGTATGCTCCACCGCGACAACCTTGCTAGAGAGAGTTCAAACTTCTTATCGCACGCCTCAAACCCAACCTTCACTTCCCTTGACAATGCTTTGCAACATTCTGAGAAATGTTGTTTCATCATCTCGGCCAGACTCTTCCAAACCTCCACTTCTATGAAAGGAGGAGGCTCTGGATAATTCTTCTTCTGGTTTTCATCGTATGATTGTACGCTTATTTTTTGCACCTTTGTGGCCTTCTAACTTCATGACTAACGACTCATTAACACCTTTGGACTGCCAACCACTAGACTTCCACATATAACCACCATCACCAAACTCCCCAAACATGGCTTTGATAATGTTCTCTATAAGGACATCATCTATATCATCATCCCAAGTAGGGAACATCTTCTCCCGTTCCTTGAAAGTAAAGTTAACATGGCTTTGATAATGTTCTCTATAAAGACATCATCTATATCATCATCCCAAGTAGGGAACATCTTCTCTCGTTCCTTGAAAGTAAAGTTTTTGAAGGTTACCTAGAAAAAATTGGGATATATATGTTACCGAGTTCTAGGAAAAGAATTATATAAAAGGACGTTTACCCGAGACAAGAGAATTCTGCTCGTGAAGTCTGCTCGAGAAGTCTGCTCGTCTACTATAGAATTCTACAAATATAGTTTTACCTGTATCAATATATCTTCTTTGATGTATTTTTGTCCTCGCTAACAGCTGTAAGCCAGCACCGGTGGAGTTGGATTGTTAAGAAAGGGATTTCCGTATTGCTTTCCGAACTCTAGCAAAGCATAATACGCCCAAACTGGGAGCACTTCGGCAAACCGCGAAAGCAAAAATGTCCTCGTCAAATCCACTTTTTTACAGACTCTATTAGGTTCTTGAAAGCCATTCTTCGCGGGATGTAATTTGCATATGCCTCGACATCCATGACTAGGTTGCATAGTTCAACCGTGTAGGTGAATCCCTTTTCCTTGCCTCAATGAATCCAGCATAGATGGATAAAAAGTAAATGCTCTCCATGGTAATATTAAATATATATATAAAAAGTAAATGCTCTCCATGGTAATATTAAATATATATATAAAAAGTAAATGCTCTCCATGGTAATATTATATATATATATATATATATGGGCCAATTAATCATGGGATAATAAAATTGTTTTTGTTCAATCGAAGTGTTTTCGTTTTACTCGAACAAAACTGCTATGTTATTTTTCTAATTTTGGACTTTTTTTAGGAGTATGCGAGAGAAGTCTGTTTAAGAGAGTTTTCTGTGTAATATAAGACTATACGAAGAAGTCTACTATGGAAGTTTACTAGAGAAGATTGCTAGAGAAGTCTGTTGTGTAATATACGTGTACTTGAGAGAAGTCTACTCAATTGAAAAGTTATGTTCCGGTTCTCGCCCAATTTGTTAAATAATCTCGATTTTATTTTGAATTTCAAACTTCTTCTAGAAGTCTACTGGAGAAGTCTGTTTTATCAATGCAATTGATCAATTACCAACACATTCAGTCCGCTTTGTTTCGGTTCCCGCCTAATTTGTTAAGTAATTTTAATTTTCCGCTATATTTGTTTTTCAATTTCAGACTACTTCAAGAAATCTACTGAAGAAGTCTGCTTCATCTTAAAACCTAAATCAATTTTTTTCGATTAAAACATACATATGTATAAATATCATTCATATAGAATTTGTGCAAATCCTAACAATTACACTCTTCTACCCTAAATTTTATAGCTCAACTCAAACTCTTTTGGAACTGTATACTCATGAAACTTATAAATTGATTCATTTTCATGAAAATTTATTATATATAGATGCTAATTGTCTATGTTTTAGTTGTGTATATAATTTTTTACAATTTTTATTATTAACATTTAAGATTTAGGGATTGTGTAAACTTCTCTAGCAGATTTCATAGGATTGTATTGGTTTCTAACCTAATTTGTGTATGCTGATTTAAATTGATTCTTTTGTATGAAATTTTATTTTTAATAGATGGAGAATGCATACGTTTTGGTTATGTGTCTAATTTTTTTATCAAATTATTTTTTTATGATTTTTATCAGTAACTCGAAAGAATTTATTAGAGAGTAGATTTATTGGAGAAGACTACTAGAGGCCTTCTCGAGTAAACTTATTGGAGAAGTCTACTGGAGGCCTTCTCGAGTAGACTTCTCCGGGATAAAACAGTCATTGTGGCTGACATTTTTTGTTTGGTTATAAGGGTGAGGATTATAATTTCACTACTCTTATGAATTACTTTTGTCAAACATGTAATAGAGGATCTAATTTTGGAGAAAGAATGAAGTTTTAGGTTACTTTTAGCAATTCCCCCATTTATATTCAATTGATTTGTACCGATGCTATGAGTATAAAAGTTCGGTACGTTAGCAGTGTTAGGTTAATTTGCATTGGTTCAATTGTCATAAATTAAGGTGACATTAGCATCTAGGATTTTCATCAGAATACAAAAATAATTTTTTTTCTTTTTATCTTCTCTGCGCTCGGTAAAACATGTCAATTTTTCTTTTGTTTCTGAGTTGAATACGGCGAATATTAATTGCTTGATATTTGTCAAAGTAATTCAGATTTGAAAACAACTTGCTCTTTTTGGTGATAGTTTGGAGATTATATTCTCTAATGTTCGAGTGCCATCTATTTTGAAAAATATCACCTTTTATCTTTGAATGCTTTGGATTTTTGTTTATGATGATTCATTTTTTTTTGTTTTGGTACATGTAACCCATATCTCGGCAGCAAACATAACCGATGAAATTGGAATTTATGATGGCTACTTGAAGCAAGATATTTGGTACAATATTTCTGACTTCGAAGTTAAAAACGTCGCTGGATATGTATGCCATACTTTCCATCAGTTTTGCATCCAGTTTATGTACTGAACAAGAGTACGGAAGGCTTGGGATCTATCCTATAGCTTGTATCTTAATTGCCATCATGTTTACGACATTCTGAGTATATCATTCTATTTTGGTGAATTAATAGGCAAGTATGTAGACTTTTGTTAGTATGTGGTATGCATTCTAGAAGCTGAGTACATATGTTTTGGTCTCAATATCCTTAAATTTCCTAATTTTGTGGTGGTGTTTGATTAGATGTTGTGGGAACGATTCTAAGGATTGGTGTACTGGAGGATTTGTACAATGATACGTATGGAGAGGATTTTGTTTCATGTTCGATTTGAGTTGTTACATGCAAGGTCGGTCATCTGTTATCATTGTAAGACAGTTCTTATTATATGTTCTAGAGTTTGATGTATTTTTTTTCTCATGTCTCTTATTTTTAACATAATTGAAATAGGTGGGTGGGTGTACTTATTCAGTGAAATATGTGGACCGGTGAGGTGCTCAAACTCATTCAGTGAAAACCTCAATGGGTTTGCATTTTTGTGACACTATATCTTGTACTTTTTCTTGCAATCAAGCTGAAAACTAAGTAAAAAATGAACCACTCTCGATGCCTAGCCAAAATTCAGTTTGCAGAACTGTAGAAAACCTCCAGCCTTGATTCCAAAAGCTTTGTGCATACATCCCCTTCCAGTACTACTTCCAATGTAGGAAACTGCTTCTTATCTTTCTGTAGTAGCTTATACTTTTTTCCGGTTGGGGGTCACCGTCCTTTGTGAATAATCTCTTCGAAAACTTGGGCTTCTCCATCCTGCAAAACTAAAGACGACCTACATAGGCAACAATTATATAATTACTTGCAAAACCCACAAGTCTAGTTCAGAAAAAAGTCTACTTCTCAAGTATACTTCAAAAATAAGTATTCTCGAGGGGTCTATTATAGAAATCTGATATGAAGACTGAAATAAACTACTAGTTACATATAATTACTTATAAGAAAACTTAAATCATTGGTATTTGGCGGAGACAACCAACAGCGTTGACATTTGTGAATCCAAACCATAAATTTCAAAATTAGCGGTGATGATATCTAGGGAAAAATTTTGAATCGAACATATGTCGGACAAAGAGAAAGGAGGATACAATTACGAGAAATGACGAGGGGACGAGGCAAAAGCGTCGGCGATGAAAAGTGATAAACGAATTCGATTTAGGTGTATATACAGATGAAGAGATGTACAAAAGTGAGGGAAGCTGGAGAGAGGAACAAAGATTACCTTAGGTGACGACTTCCAAACGGTGGATACAAGTTTCAAGCGGCAGCGGCAACGATGGTCAAGGACAGCGACAGAAATGGCGACAAAAATCTCCCTTCAAAGAAACTCGGGTTGGTTAGATAAAAGTAAATGCTAACTATGGTAAAATGAATAAATATGGGCCGATTAATCATGGATTAATAAAACTGTATTGGTTCAATAAGAGTGTTTTCGTTTTACTTGAACAAAACCACGATGTTTTTCTGAATTTCGGACTTGATAGCATGCATCATTGCATCAAATTAGGAGTCATATATTATAGGGTTTGCATCACATTTCATCCTTGAAAGTTTAAAATTGTCTCATTTTCATCCATTTCATGCGTAATATGCATTTAGTTTAGGATTGCATTTTGCATGCATTTTGAGAGTGTTTTCAGGATCTTAATGAGCTTAAGAGGCATTGGGCAAGAGGATGGACCAAGCAAAGGAAGGAGGTTCAGTAAGGAGAAGCAATTCTAGGCGTGGAAGGACTCGTACCGATCAAGTATACCGTGGAGAGCAACTCTGTTCTTCCACGGTACCATTCGCACCGACCAAGACCATGTCTGCACAGCGAGGGGTTTCCTCGGAGGCGATTCAGACCGACGAAGAAGCAGTCGTACACCGGTGAGTCTCTATAGTGCATTCGTACCGGCCAAGACTCAACCGTACACCAAGAAGCTTGCTCGGCAAAAAGGGCTTCGGGACATATCAACAAAGTGCACCGAGGAGAGCTGTATGATGTCTTCCACAGTATGAACCATGATCGAGTCTTCACCCGAGCCAAAAACCAGAAGCTGCTTCTTTAGCACGGACCGACCAGACGCACCGAGGAGAACAAGAACTTACCTTCCTCGGTATCGGCTATTTTTGGATCATTGACCATATGTTACCGATGGACTAGGTTTAGTTTATGTTGAATTTGGCTACTTTAGGGACTCTCCTATAAATATCCTAAGCAAAAATCACTATTATTATCCTATCTTTATCTTATTTAAGCTTTTGCATCAAAAACCTTTCCTTCTGAAAGAACTTGCCTTTCGATCATTGATCTTGAGGTTTTATTTGCTTAAGTATTGTTATTTCTTTGCATCTTCTTGTCTTTTATCTACTTTTAATCATGTTTAACCTTAATCTTGAGGATTTAACCATGATTAGTGAGTAGTCCACTTTTAGGGTTCAAATTATGGTAGATTAGGGTGGTTTAATGATTGATTAGGGTGCTAGGTTGTTAGGTCTTTGTTAATCTATTCTTATGTAATTGTGTTGAATGCTTAGTACAACCCTTATTGAGAAATAGATATTAGGCGTCATTGACTTGCATGTAAGGTGTTTGTTGATATGCTTGAATGAAGTTTGTTGCATAAAAATTATGCTTTGATTGTCAGCATTTATCATTTCTTGCACACTTGTTCTTAATGCTTTAGTACTTAAAAGAATGGGAACTGATATTAGATACTGATCATGCATGGGAGTGTGAGTTAGTATTTGATCCATTGCATAAGAGATTAGTAGTTTTAGTCTTAAGGATAAGTTTCTAAGATGCTTTTTGGCTTTAAGAGACCTTGTGTTTAATACTTCTTGATTATATTTCCACCATTGAAAGTGGGTTAGGAGTGTGATTAGTAGAGAAATAAGTTCTAATGGATTGGATTAGTCTTAATTAGTGGTCATTTCTTAGAGATTAGTCATCGAATATTTGTTTTGCACTCTAGTCATGATTTAAACCACCTAGATCATATTGCCTTAGTTTTGATCTTATCTTTTTAACACATTTCGAATCTTGCTTAGTATTTCTCTGTTTTACTTTTTTTTTTTTACAATTAGAACTATTATGTTTTGTTTTTGTCACTTGGTTACTTGGTTGCATTCTTGTTTGCTTGAGTGTGATCTGATTTCAAACCCCCTTTTTGCCTAGCTCTTCAAGATTGTTGCATCTTCTTTAACTTCCCCATGTATGGATTGATTATCTCATTGCCACTATACTACACCTAGTGCAATTGAGGTTGCACCACAAGGCATAAAAAGCCTTGTGTTAACTGACGATGTTGCCTTACTTGGGGATTGCTTATAGAAGTTTACTTTCTTGCATAGTCTAGGCTTTTAATTCAGTACTAATCTTGTTTACTTTAACATGTTTCAGGTACCACATTGCATGAACTTAAGGTCCAAAGGCTCACAACATCTCCTTCCAAGAATAGAGAACATCCATCATATTGATACGGGCGTGAGAGCAAGAAGACAGAGGTCAGCGGTTCAGCCACAAGAAGGGTTACCAATGGCTGGTCAGGTTCATCATGAAGTTCCTATTGCACAAGTGATGTAGTTGTTTTGCCTATCTCAATCCTCAACCTACACTAGTCATTGTAGTATTGAGTTTATCAATCCATGGAGAGTTGTTGAATACAAAAGAGTTGCAAGCATAAGTCCTTAAGTCAAGCAAGCAGAGAGGTATTTGTTGCCTAAGCAACTGAACTAACAACCTAAAGTGATCATATACCAAATAGAACTCAAGAAGAGACAGTTTAGCAATGATCAAAGAAGAAAAACAGAGCAAATAAACAGAGTATGGCAAATTTGAAATTCACACAAAGAGAAGACAAGTTCCTAGATGTGGTTAGTGGTTTTGGGGAATTCAAATACTAACTAAGGTTGTTTCAAGCATCTTTGATCAAGCAAATAAGCTAGCAATGCTTGTTCCTAGACATAGAGTTCACAAACAAGCAAGCTAAGTCCAATCTCTTGATAAATAGCCCTTTCCTAAACACTTTAACAAGAACTAACTCTCATTAGTGCCAAAACATTCAACAAGCATTAATAATTAACTATATTTATGTCAAAATACTCCTCAAACAGTCAATCTCTTGAGCCAAGGCCAATAAATTCTCTATTAAACAAGATCAGCATTTCATCAAACACTTGGTGGGCATAAGAGAAAGCCCAAATCCTAGATTCAAGTGATCAAGTTAAATCTAGCTTAAGAACAGATTAATAGAGAGGAACCCATGTTATTAAGTACTAAACAAATCTTAATCAATTCCCAAATTCCCATAATCTACCACATCTAAGAACCTTAAGCAAACAAACCTTAATAAAATGTCAAAGAACCACAGTTTGAGAGAGCTCCATTGCACGGTGTTGGAGCTCCAAGGCACATCAACAGGAGTGGTATCCTAGTCCCTTCTGTTCAGCAGAACCACTTTGTGATTAAGCTTGGGCTAATCTACTTGGTACAAACCTACAGGTTTCATGGGTTACCAATGGAGGTTCCCTTAGACCACTTGGATCAGTTTGACTGCATCTGTGCTATGACTAAGATCCAAGGCGTCTCAGAAGATGGCTTGAAATGAGGTTGTTTCCATTCAGTATAGGAGATAAAGCCCACAAATGGGAGGAGAAATTTCCACAAGGATCAATCAGTCCTTGGAATGATTGTAAGAATGCATTTTTGAGCAAGTTCTTCTCCAATCTTCATTGTAATTGCCATCACTCTGAGCTAAGTTTTCAACAAGTTCAAGACCTTCATCCACATCCTTAGAGAGGAAGTTTTCATTGCTTGCAGTATCAAGTAACATCCTTATCTTGGGGAAAGCGCCTCTGTATAGTGTAGAGAGTAAGGATTCAGTTGAGAAGACATGGTGTGGGCACTGCAGTGTATAGCCTTTGAACCTCTCCCATGCTTCACCAAAAGACTCATTGCTTCTTTGGGAGAACCCTGAAATTTCATTCCTTATCTTTGCAGTCCTTGATGTGCTGAAGAACTTGGCCAGAAATGCCTTTTTCCACTGATCCCATCTTGTGATACTGCCTTTGGGGCAAGTTCTTCTCCCACTCGTGCGCCTAATCTACTAGAGAGAATGGGAAGATCCTAAGTTTGAAGCTATCTTCGCTGACACCAATAATCTTGGTGAGTGAGCACAATCTGTCAAAATTGTCTAGATGGTCCAAGGGATCCTCGAAGGGAAAGCCGTGGAATTTGCTGTTCTGAACCATAGAGATCAAACCAGACTTGATTTCGAAATTGTTGTTCTGTACTGGTGGGTGGATGATACCTGTCATGTTGTTATAGGCGTTAGGAGCATTACCAGCACCAGTGGGCCTCATAGGGCGTGCAGCATGTGCTGGTCCTCTCTGACCTTGCTTACCTTGGACTTCTTGCTGTCCATGAAAACCAGCAACTCCCTGAACACCTTGTGCTTCTTGTGGACCCTGAAATTGCCGATCATCTATACCATGCTCCATGTTGAGCTGATGAAACCTTTGCAATCTCTCTCTTTCCCTGTTTTCTCTCATTACTCTTTCAAGCTGCTGATATGGAAGCTGATTCTGATTTTCTTTTGATCTCAGGTTCATGCACCTATAAGAGCAAGAGCAAACTTTCAAAATCAGTAACTAAACAGAAAATAACAGTCTAATCTCAAGCAATCTACAATTCATAATGCTTAGATCAAGACAATATGGCAACTGCGCCAATTTAATAACAGATTTCTGTGTGTCTCTTCTATTCAAAGCCTTAAGTTAAGCCAAATTGAAGAAAACAAGTGTGATCAAACTAAACAAGACTAAACAGCACAAATTCAAAGCAGGAAATTCAAACAGATTAAAGCAAGGATCTAAGATGGGAGTTATTGACTAAGAGGGGATCAGAACCAAACTAGTGATGCTTCAAAACCATTCAAACAGTGCTATTTTCTAGGCATATGATTAACAAATATAACTATCTCAATTCTTTGATACTAATCACTTTGCTAACACATAATCAGATAATTTCCATTACTGAAATAGATGACTAACAAGCATTCAAAACAGAAATCCAATCCTATAAAGCCAAAATGCACCTTAGACATCTAATTCTTTAGGGTAAGTAAACAAATCCTCTAAAAGACTCATTGCAGCATTTCATCAAACACTTATCAGGTATAAGAGAAAGCCAAGATACTAAACACGCTAGGCCAAGACTAATTTAGTGTTAAGCACATCTAACAGAGAGAAGACAATCATATTAAGCACAAGACATCACTAATCTAATCACAAAACCCCTCTAATATATATCATCTGAAACCCTAAATAATACTACTCATTAGTCATAGTCAAAACCACAGATTCCAAAGAGAAATAATGATTAAGCATAATTAGAAAGCAGAATAAGCAAAAATAGATCAAAAGCAAATGCAAAAATTCAATAAATCAAACTAGTTCTTACAAAGCAAAGCTGAAAAGGGAAAGATCTTTAATGCTAGAACAATAGAGAAAATAATAAGATAAGAGTTGCCTAAACATTTTAAGACTTTAATATTTATAGAGAGGATTAGAAACCCCTAATACACCAAGAATAAACCGAATTAATGCTAACTCGGCTGAACCATATCAGCTTCTTATATCGATATTGACATCAATATTGGGTCTTCTTGTGGTTGTATCGACATGCTCCTGGTTGATATGGTTGTCGATACACAAGGCTTCAATGGTGTATCAGCTTGACTCTCCTGGTGTAGACAACGATACAATCGTCCTTTTCCTAAGGTATATGGAGCAGATTGATGTTGATATAGCATTTCGATATTGCCCTTTCTCTCGTGTATAGACTTGGGTGATCGATACACTGCTCGGTAGGAGTCCATCATGCTGTATCGAGGTCCTCTTGGTCGATCATGCTGTACACCATGCTCCTTCAGTATCACTATAAAGTCATCAATATGCAGTCCGATACACTTCCATATCGACCAGATCATGTCGATATCCTGCTCGATATTGGTCCACCCGACCTTGTCCTTCTCCTTGCTCCATTTCCAGCTCACATCCATTGCACCCCTTGGTCTCCAAAATCCTTCTAGTACCTGAATAAAACTCCAAATTTATGCAAAATGCAATGCAACTCCTAAAACTACACTAACTCCTAAATGTATGCAAATGGGACAAAAAGAAGCAAAATATGCATGTTTAAGATGGTATAAATAATGGAGATATCAGAACCGTGCTGAAACCTTAGGAAAAGCTCGTCCAGAACTCATGATGTGGAGGTGAACCGTGGAGAACACATTTTCCCTGCTCAGTGCAACTGGAGTTTCAAAATGTATGGGTTCGGATGAAGGCCTCTGAAGCCTTCTTCAAAGCTGTAGAGGATCCAGTGAGATTTCTAATGGTGGTGGAATCAAGTCATTCGGACCAAGTGTTTAATAGTTACAGCGATTTCAAGAATACCGCCGAAGAGCTGACCGTACACCGAGGAGATAATTTACACCGAGAAAGACCCTATCGTACACTAATGAGTCTCCTTGATGCATCCATACCGACAAAAGCCCATCTGTACACCGGTGAGTCTGGACGCCATGAAGAGCTACAGGACATACCGCTGAGTTGCACCGAGGAGAACACCTTCTTCCTTCACGGTGCATCCATACCGCCCGATTGATCGACCCGGACGGAGCCCTTGCAGTGCGATTCAGCCTCAGCGTCCTATATAGAAGTTGAAGAGGATCGAGTTATCTTTGCCATGGAGATGTAATCAGGTCATTCCCGTCAGTGGTTAAAGAGATACGGCCAACACATCTCGTACAAGCATCTGGACGCACCGAGGAGAACATACTGACCAGAACCACTCAGACTTTCATCGGTATAGACCAGTTCGAATGTTGACTTTTTTATTTACTCTCCTTTCCTATAAATAGTTCTAACCTAAAAACATTTGGGTTATCCTTCTGTTATCCAAGTTTTATTGTCTCTTAAGCAGAAAACTCTTTAAGAACTTGTTGATCTTGGATCATCTTTTAATAAAGTTTTATGTTTATCTTGTTTAATTTTTTTATTCTAATCATGTTTAGCTATATTTTTATAGTTCTGGGTATGGTTAGTGAGTAGTTTCATTAGTTTTTGAGATGGGATAATTATGGTGATTAAATGGTTGATTAGTGATGTCTTGCTCTTCATTCTTAATTATCCTTGCTTAATTAGTGTTCTTAATGCTTGATTGGCCTTGGGAAAGGTAATCTTGATCACAGAATTTCTCTTCATCTCAAATGTTTGATGAAATGCCTGAGTGAACTAATAAAGTGGTTTGCATTCTTAGTTTAAGGGATTAGTTGTCTAAGATGCTTATTATGCTTTGTATAATTGATTTTTAATGCTTGCTAGTGATATCGCCACCATTGAAAGTTGGTTAGGATTTATGATTAGTAAAGGGATTATTGACAAGGAATTGTATTACTCTTGTTTTGATGTTCTTTTCATAAGGATTAGATTTTTATTGTTGTTTGAAGCATCATTAATCACCATTGAAGTCATCATAATGCTTATTCCCCATCTTAAAACCAATTCGCATATCTTTGTTTAAATTCCTTAAGTGTTCTGTTCTGCTTGCTCTGTTTTCTCACTTGCTTAGTTTATGTCTCTTGTTTAATATTGTTTTCAGTTTGCTTGCTTTTAGTTTACCAGTTGCTTAGTCTTTTGCTTCATTTTGGTTTATAAGTGTTACCGTTTTAAACCCGCATTTTAGGCTTAGCTAAACAATATTCTGCATCTTCTCTATACTAATCCAATTAAGGATTGATAACCTCTTATGCTACAATGATCTGATTTTAGACTCAAAGGGGAATTGAGTCACAGGAGTATAAAAACTCTTGTATTGATATCCTCTGACCCAACAATGCGCTGACAGCAAAGTCACTAGCATCGCACATGATCTCAAAAGGAAACTCCTAGCTTGGTGCTTAAACTACAGGAGCACTCACAAGCGCCTCTTTCATATCAGGAAAGCTTGCAGACACTCTTCATCAAACACAAACTTAGTCTCCTTGCATAGGAGTCTGGTGAGAGACCTTGCTATGAAGCATGCATGTCCCAAGAAGCTTCTTATCCCTTTAACTGAATATGGAGGCTCTAGGTGCATCATGACCTCAACTTTAGCTTTGTCCACTTCAATACCCTGCTCAGAAACATTGTGCCCAAGAACAATTCCCTCTCTGACCATGAAATAGCACTTCTCCCAGTTAAGCACGAGATTGGTCTCTTGACACCTCTGAAAAACCCTGCAAAGATTAGACATGCAAACACCAAAAGAAGATTCATAGTCAGAGAAATCGTCCATGGATACTTCTACCATCTCCTCAATAAGATCAGAGAATATGGACATCATACATCTCTGAAAAGTAGCAGGCGCATTGCACAGCTCAAATGGCATCCTCTTATAAGCAAAGATGCCATAAGGACATGTGAAAGTTGTCTTTTTCTGATCATTTGGGTGAATGGGTATCTGAAAGAACCTACTATACACATAAAGGAAACAGTAGAAAGGACGGTTTGCAAGTCTCTCAAGCATTTGATCTATAAAAAGGAGAGGGAAATGATCTTTTCTTGAAGCAGCATTAAGTTTTCTATAGTATATACACATCCTATGCCAGTTTGGTTCTAGTTGGCATTAACTCATCTTTTTTATTTTTAATTACAGTGATTCCTCTCTTCTTAGGTACCACATGAACTGGTGAAATCCATGTACTATCAGAAATTGGACAGATAACACCAACATCAAGAAGTTTTAGAATCTCTTTCTTGACAACATCTTTCAAATTTGGGTTTAACCTCCTTCGATGTTCTACAGAACTCATTGATTGATCTTCTAAGTGCATCTTATGAGTACAAAGAGCAGGATATATACCTTTGATTTCATCTAAACAATAACCAATGGTTCTTCTGAACTTTCTTAAATCTTTAAAAAGAGAAGATAATTCATCACCACTTAAGTTTTCATTCACAATCACAGGGTAAAAAGAGTTAGGGCCTCGAGATGCATACATTAGCCTTTGGGAAGTGGTTTGAGCTCCACCTTTGGTGCCTTGGGTTCACACCAGTCATCATCCAAGCTTGCATTAGCTTTGTTGTGGGCGTCACTAGTTGTCTCCTTTACTGCTAAGGCCAGGATCTCCACTTGTGAGCCGTCTAACTTCTTGCATGTGACATTGGCATATATCTCCTTGCGTGAGTCAGGCAGCTTCATGTAGGCTAGAGTCTCATCATGTAGACACCCATTTTCACCATGCTCCTTGGTCAATGCCACTTGAAGATGATCTCCTAAAGTGAGTTTTTCTAGTACCTCATCAGCAAGTATGTGCATTGTTTCAACTTTGAAGAGTTGTCCCTCAATGGTAGGCTTCTTCATAATCTTTTTGATGTCATACTTAAGCACAAGATCCTTGCCCAAAATGGAGGTTAATCTTACCATTTTTACATCTATGACAGCGCCAACTGTCGCTAGGAAAGGTCTTCCAGGGATAAGAGGATACTTTGGCTCTTCATCCATCTCTAAAATCATAAAATCTGTAGGAACCTCAGCACTGCCAATCCATAAGGGTAAGTCTTCAAGTAGACCAACTGGTAACCTTATGGAGCGATTTGCTAATACTAAAGAGAGTATACATGGCTTAAAGCTTGTAAACCCCAGGCGCTTGGCAACTGAAAGTGGCCTTAGGCTTACAATAGCTCCAAGATCACACAACCAGTTGTTGAAGACAAGAGGACCCAAGGAACAAGGTAAAGTAAAGTTTCCTGGTTCTCCTAGCTTCCTTGGCTCTTCTGTTCTCTGAATGATAGCATTACACTCATGAGAAAACATAATTATCCCTTGCAGCTCCTTAGTTCTTTTCAATACTGCATCCTTAAAACATTTCCGATAAGGAGGAAATAAATGAATCAAGCAGAGGCATAGTGATCTCTATCTTCTCAATCTGCTCATCAAACAAGGCTTGATACTTCTCAACCAACTGCTTCTTAAACCTTACTGGAAATGGCAAAGGAGGCTTGTAAGGTGGAGGTGTGAAGACTACTTATTTGCTCTTTGGTGTCTCCTTAGCTTTCTCAGTAGCCACGCCTTTACCCTTTGTAGCTCTTATCTCATCTTCAACTACCACATCCTCTTTGATTGTAAAAACAGTCTTCCCAACTTGCTCTTCAATGTCCTTATTCATTTGATGAGGAGCTTCCCTTAGTGGAAGGTTGCTACCACTCCTAAGGGTGATTGTTTGAACATGCTCTTGTCTTGAGGGATAGTAGGGAGGAGTGACACTCTTTGTAGCAAGTTCTTCAAATTTGGAATTGAGAGTCTCATACTTGCATTGTAGATCCTTGTAAGAGTTGTCCATCTTGGTTGTGATGTTAGCATGGTATGAAGAAGCTGTTGTAGCATGGTTTTCACATCATCATCAATACTAGATGAGGCGCCACTTTGCTGTTGAGGAGGTTGAAAAGTGGCTGATGATCCTTGCAAATGGTTCTTGGTAATCCATGCTTATACATCCAGACTTTGCAAGGAATGGAGCACATGAGCAACCCAGGTGATGTTAAGCTTGTAGTCGAAGAGCTTGGAGGACTTTTAGCTGCGTTTGAAGATGCTAAGGACATAACCACCAAATTCCATCGTTCTGGTCATCAAAAGGAGCATTCTGATCGAGCTAAAATCAAGCCGGTTCAGATTAAAAACCGAGACAATAAAGATAAACAACTCGACCCCCAAATGGACGAACATGCGCATATGACGAGCTATTTAACGAAACCACGACCTTTCCTTATTCTTTGGCATGTTCAGAAAATAACCAAGACAGAGAATCATAAATTAAAGCCCTTAACCACCTTGAATTATCCCGAGTCAAAGAAGAATCAGTAATCAAACAAGTTACCATATTCGGTCATCCCATCTTTACATCTACTAGAAACAAGTATGGACTGTATATTTGCTCTAATATCGACCCTCCATCATCCCCAAAAGATCCTAGACGTGCACAAGGTCAAAGAACTCAGAAGATATCCCCCTTTTACCGCCCCTATCAAGCCCACCCATCATTAAAGCCTAAAGACTAGCTAATATGATTTTTATCATTTAGCTTGATTCTAGTTATTTTAGTTATTTATTACCGTTTGATTTCATATCTCTAGAGCATTATATAAGCTCTTGTGCATGTTTTGCAGACTTTTATTAATCAAATAAACCTTTGTTGTTTTCTAAACAGATAGTCCTTTTGAAATCATTGTTCCTGCGAGTATTAAAGAGTTATTTTATGGAATCAAAACTCGTTCAAAAATCGTGTAGAGTCTAGCAATTCTTATGAGGTTGGCCCTTGAAGAGTTGGAGTCTAAATCCTTGTGTTTGGGATTCAAGCACAATTGGTTTATCAAATCCTCCCCTCGTCTAGGCTTGAAGGTCCGATTTTAGGGAAGTATACTTGGAGCATATTCAAGTCTACATCATTGGTATCATAACTCAAAGCTCCTTATCTCAGGTGTATTCATACTTTTATCTCGAGTTTTGTTATTTATTTCATTCAGTTTTGCTTCTTATAAAACAAAAACCTATAAAAAGTTATTTCTTGTTCATCTGTTTTCTGCAAATTTTTTAAAACCATTTAAAACCCATAAAAATATTTTGCTTCCTGCTGTTTTTCTATTAAAATCTTAAAAACTACAAAAAAAAAAAAATTTCCTAAATTAACAGATCATTTGTTAATTTTTAAAACAAGTTTCCTACAACTGACCTAAACTGCTTAAATCACTAGTTGTTCTTTGTTTTGCTTTGATTTGAAACATATCTTTTATTGTTTTCTTGAATCTTTACAAAGTACAAGTATGGGAGATACATCAGCAAAACCTCTACAAGCTACCCATAATGTATGAACTACCAAGAACACGTTCGGGCATGAGGACCATGAGGGAAGAGTTCAACAAAGCAGTGGAGAACCTCCTCAACATTAAGCAAATGGATGATATCAACACTCTTCTCAAACAGCTATGCATGACGGGTTGGGACGATGACATGGAACGGGACGGAACGGGACAGTACGACAGCATTACGGACCACCCTCAAACCACGGTCGACCGCATTACATACCAGCCATGTACCATGGACGAGAGCATTACGGTATGCGTGACCGGAGGGCACAACGATCAAATGGGCCAACACTTAAGCGATTTCCAAGATGATCATAGCCCAGCCAAGATCAAGAGAGAGCTCAGCTTAGATGAACGGCCCCTTCTCAAAGACAACCTCGGCCCAAACTTGCTGTCATCGCCCCACTCCAAAACGACCAAGCGTAAGACAAGCGTGGAAACAAAGACTTCCCTTACTCGGTTCCAAAACTAAGCAAGAGGCAACGGTAAGATTTATCATTTATTTCATTATATTTCGTGTTGTCCTTTTTGTTTTGCATGGATTTATTCTTAGTTTCTTTATAGAACTTTTAGAATAAACTTTGTAATCTTTTGTTATTTCTTTTGTATTTTCGGTCTTGCATTTTCTTTTATTTTCAACCCTAGGAGGTCAAGGCTACCGGACTATTAATAAAGTCCCACATGCAGCATTGTAGCTCACGTTTTTACCTTATTATCAATAAAGAACGCACTTTCTTCTAAAAGAGAGCCGCCACCGAGTTCTAGAACATTGTGTGGTTTCCCCTATGTTCTTGAGTTCAAAACTGACTTATCACGGTTCCATCACAGCCATGAGTGTGTGTCATTCGTTCCACAATTCGTTACCATCCATTTGGTTAAGTAAAGAGTGCCGTTTGGCCAGTTTCTTGATCACCATACCAGCGTACCACTCATCACATACCGGATCTAAGTAGAGAGTGCCATGTGGCCAGCTACTTCTTCCTCTATAGTACCGGTCATATAAGATCATACCTTTGATCTTATATCATTTGGTATCAGAGATTATACGCTCCTACGCCAGGTTCTATCTATTCCTTAAGATCTTTTTTTGTTTTCATTACTTAGTTCTTTGCTTTTCATAAACCAAAAACGAAATAAAAATCGTGTGTTTGCTTTTTGATTCAATTGTTTCAATTATCTTTATAAAAGCCCAAAACAATTTTGATTGTTAAGATATTAGATTTGCTTTTATAAACCCCAAAAGTTAAAAATAAAATTTAAGTGTTTTGCTTACTTGCTTTGGCTAAAAACCTTGTTACACTTGTGCTTGTTATCTGTTTGTTAGTCTACGCAGGTTATACAGATGGGAGAACAAGGAGCACTAGTTGACATGGCACAACTCTTATGCGCTATACAAGCCCTTGGCGAGAGAATGACCAGAATTAAGCGTTTACCACCAGCACCCCTTCTTCCAAGAAGAGGACCCTTGAGACAGCCTCGCCAGCCAAACGAGCAAGAGGAAATTGATGAGGACATGCCCGGCTTAGATGATGACCCGCAACCAGCACCAAACGTTCAGAATCAACCAGCGGGACGAGCTAGGGATCCCATACACCCAGGACGTATCCGAGAAGAAGAAGCTTACTGACCCAACAACAATGATGTAAATTTGAATGCCCCAACCTTTGTTGGAAAGGTTAACACGAAAGCTTACCTAGAATGGGAGAGGCGAATAGAGTACATCTTTGAGTACTATGGTTACAATGATAAGAAGAAGGTGTCACTTGCATCCGCTCAGCTAACTGACCATGCCTTGTCATGGTGGGATAGAGATGTATCCGAGAGCAGGAGGAATCGTCATGAGCATATCAGCACGTGGGCCGACATGCGGTTCAATATAAGGAAGCGGTACGTCCCACCTCACTTTCACTGTGACCTCTAGAGGAGTTCTTTGAAGAATTTGAACAGCTACGCAACCGCTTGGAGCTCAATGACACGAAGGAGACCCTCATGGCCCAGTTTATAGACGGACTTCAAGACCATATAGCGAGAAAAGTCGAGAGACAGCCGTACAATGACATGTCCGAGCTGTTACACTTAGCCATACAAGTGGAGCAACACGTCAAGCGTAAGGTGGCAGCTACAAATCGTTCAAAGCCAAACACCAGCTGGACTACAGCACCACTAAATGCATTCGATAAAGAAAAAGCCGTGGAGATAGATTCGCGGTTTAAGAAGCCAGCATCCGAGTCATCCAAAACCACTCAACCAGAGCAAGGTAAGCCTCCATTTACTCAAAGAACACGTGGCATTACATGTTTTAAATGTCAGGGAAGAGGCCATATGGCGAGAGAATGCTCCAACAACAGAGTCATGATCCTCACGGCCGATGCAGGTTATAAATCTCAAGATGAGATGGAAGAAGACACGGTGGAAGCCAGGACAGTGGAGATTGAGTATCCTGATTCAGGAGAGATGCTAGTGATTCATAGATCCCTCGATGTTCTTGTTGAGCCAGAAATGATTCAGAGAGAAAACATCTTCCATACCAAGTGCACCGTGAACACCAAGGTATGTAGTTTAATAATCGATGGTAGTTCTTGCACTAACGTGGCTAGCAAGTACGTGGTAGAGAAGTTAGGTTTGGAGACCACAAATCATCCGAGACCCTAGAACCTAAGGTGGTTAAACGATGATACGAAGCTTAAGATAGCGGATCAAGTGGTTGTTACTTTCAGCGTGGGAAGGTACTTAGACAAAGTGACATGCGACGTGGTGCCAATGCAAGTGGGACATCTCTTGCTTTGGAGGCCTTGGCTGTTTGACAAAGATGCTATACATCACGGCCGTACCAATCACTACACATTCACACATGACAAGCACAAATACAACTTAGGCCCTCTCACGCCTAATCAAGTTCATGAAATGCAAGAAGACTGCTTTCAAGACCAAGAAAGGTCTATATGAGTGGCTAGTGATGCCATTCGGTCTTACCAATGCCTCGGGTATATTCATGAGGCTCATGAATCACGTCTTAAGGACGTACATCAGGAAGTTTGTTTTGATGACATTTCAATAAATAGTAGATGTCTTGCGGATCCTTTAAAGCACCTTGAGCAAGTACTAGAGACACTTCGTCAAGAAGGACTCTTTGCAAACCTCAAGAAGTGCACCTTTTGCACTGATGAGTTGGTGTTTTTAGGTTTTGTTGTAAGCTCACAGGGACTAAGAGTGGATCAGAAGAAGATACGAGCTAAGATTGGATCAGGAGAAGATACGAGCTATACAAGACTGGCCTACACCATCTTCTATAGGACATGTCCGGAGTTTTCACGGCTTAGCCAGCTTTTACCGGCGGTTCGTGAAAGACTTCAGCACTATATCAACCCCTCTCACTGCCGTGATCAAGAAGGATGTAGCTTTCAAGTGGGGACCAATGCAAGAAGAAGCCTTTGCCAAACTGAAATTCAGCCTTACCAATGCCTCGGTATTAGTACTTCCTTATTTCGATAAAACGTTTGAAGTTGATTGTGATGCTTCAGGGTTAGGCATTGGTGCTGTTCTTACACAAGGAGGCAAGCCAGTTGCCTACTTCAGTGAGAAGCTAAGCGGAGCTACACTCAACTATCCTACGTATGACAAAGAACTTTACGCTTTGGTGAGATCATTGGAGACATGGCAGCATTACTTGCTTTCCAAGGAGTTTGTCATACATACGGATCATGAGACACTCAAGCACCTCAGAGGCCAAACCACATTGAAGAGGATACACGCGAGGTGGCTAGAGTTTATAGAGACGTTCCCTTACATCATCAAGTATAAGAATGGGAAAGAAAACGTTGTAGTGGATGCCCTCTCTAGGCGTTACACTCTCATTACCATCATGGAGGCTCGGGTTATGGGATTTGAACACATAAAGGAGCATTATGAAGAGGACTCGGACTTTGGGATAATCTTTCAAGAGTGTAACAAAGCCCCATCAGGTCTATTCTATATACACAATGGCTTTCTTTTTTGAGATAAACGTTTGTGTATACCCCAGGGATCCATGAGAGAGAGACTCACACAGAGGATGGCTTATGGGACAATTTGGCGTGGATAAGACTTTAAGCGTGGTGGTGAAGCATTTCTTTTGGCTGCACCTCAAGAGAGACAATGAGCGTTTCTACTCTAAGTGCATTACATGCCTTAGAACCAAATCAAGGTCCCATCCTTACGGTTTATATATGCCTTTGCCCATACCTAACCGTCCTTGGGAAGATCTTTCTATGGATATTGTGTTAGGATTACCAAAGATCAGAGGCAAAGATTCAATATTCGTGGTGGTTGACCGCTTCTCAAAATGGCCCATTTCATACCATGTAGCAAGACGAATGATGAAACTCAAACCGCTGACCTTTTCCTCAAAGAAGTGGTGAGGCTATATGGGATACCAAGGAGCGTCGTGTCTGATAGGGATACAAATTTCTTGAGCCATTTTTGGAGAACACTTTGGAGGAAGTTGGGTACAAAGCTTCTATTCTCTACAACGTGCCATCTCCAAACTGATGGCCAAGCTGAGGTGGTAAATCGTACGCTCTCAGCTCTTTTAAGAGCCACAGTTGGTAAGAACTTAAAGAGTTGGCTTGATTGCATTTCATATGTTGAATTTACTTATAACCAAGCCACCCACTCTTCTACTAAACTTTCACCTTTTGAGATTGTTTTTGGTTTTAAGCCAACTACATCGTTAGATCTTGCACCATTACCACCAGCAGAACGAGCCAGCCAAGACGCGTTGAACAAAGCTGAGCTGATCAAGAAACTTCACTAGAAAGCGAAGGAGAACATGGAGAAGAAGACATTACAAACAAAGCTAAACGTTGAAAAGAACCGCAAGGAAGTCATATTTGAACCCAACAAGTGGGTTTAGTTATATATGAGGCCGGAGAGGTTCCCAAACCAAAGGAAGAGCAAGCTGTCACTGAGAGGAGATGGACCCTTCAAACTCATTGAGCGAATAAACAACAGTGCCTACCGTTTAGAGCTTCCAAGTGAGATGAACATTTCTAATAGCTTTAATGTCACTGATTTAGCTCCCTTTGATGCAGATATGGTTCTGAGGTCAGAACCTCTTCAAGAGGGAGGAAATAATGAGGACCTCCACCCGGTTAAGGTACCCATTATGTATCAACCACCAAGAACACGATCGGGCACGAGGACCATGAGGGAAGAGTTCAACAAAGCAGTGGAGAACCTCCTCAACCTTAAGCAAACAGATGATATCAACACTCTTCTCAAACAGCTATGCATGACGGGTTGGACAATGACATGAAACGGGACGGGACGGGACAGTACGATGACATGGAACGGGACAGGACGGGACAGTACGACAGCATTACAGACCACCCTCATACCACGGTCGACCGCATTACGTACCAGCCACGTACCACGGACGAGAGCATTACGGTACGCGTGAGCGGAGTGCACAACAATCAAATGGGCCAACACTTAAGCGATTTCTAAGATGATCAAATCCCAAACAAGATCAAGAGAGAGCTCAGCGTAGATGAATGGCCCTTTCTTAAAGACAACCTTGGCCCAAACTTATTGATCATCACCCCACTCAAAAACGACCAAGACTAAGACAAGCGTGGCAACAAAGACTTACCTTACTCGGTTCCAAAACTAACCAAGAGGCAACGGTAAGATTTATCATTTATTTCATTATATTTCGTGTTTTCCTTTTTGCTTTGCAGGGATTTATTCTTAGTTTCTTTATAGAACTTTTAGAATAAACTTTGCAATCTTTTGTTATTTCTTTTGTATTTTTGGTCTTGCATTTTCTTTTATTTTCGACCCTAGAAGGTCAAGGCTGACAGACTATTAATAAAGTCCCACATGCAGCATTGTACCTCACGTTTTTACCCTATTATCAATAAAGAACGCACTTTTTTCTAAAAGAGAGCCGCCGCCGAGTTCTAGAATATTGTGTGGCTTCCCCTTTGCTCTTGAGTTCAAAACTGACTTATCACGGTTCCATCACAGCCGTGAGTGTGTGTCATTCGTTCCATTATTCGTTACCATCCATTTGGTTAAGTAAAGAGTGCCGTTTGGCCAGTTGCTTGATCACCATACCACTCATCACATACCGGATCAAAATAGAGAGTGCCGTGTGGCCAGCTACTTGTTCCTCCATAGTATCGGTCATATAAGATCATACATTTGATCTTATATCACCACGTTCCAAGGCCAGCTCACATCCATTAATGAAAATCTAACCACCATTCGAGCCGATGCTCGAACCACTACTGCTCGCCTTAAACGCTTGGAGAATCCTGAACGACCACCTCCTCCTTTGCCAAGGAGAAATTTTCAACCAGGAGGCCCTCAAGATACAAACCGTGCAGAAGATCCCCCTGATGTACCACCACGAGCACCAGATCTTGCACAAGCTGCTCAAGAAATTTTAAATAGAAGAAACAAGAAAAGGAACAGGCCATACAATGAAGACAGACACTTACCATCAGAAGTGAAGCTCCTTGCTCCAACCTTTGCTGGAAAACTAGATCCTGCAGCTTACTTAGAATTGGAGAGAAGAATGGAGCATCTCTTTAAGTACTTTGCTTATACAGAGCCCAAGAAGATTGCGCTCGCCATTGCTAACCTCAATGACCATGCTTTAGCTTGGTGGGATAGAGAAGTAGCTGAGAAGAGAAGGCACAGATATCCTCAAATTACAAGATGGAGTGACATGAAGTTTGAGCTAAACACAAGGTATGTTCCACCTTACTATTATAGAGTTTTACTTAAAAGATTTCGCTTTTTATTTCTGGGTTCAAGAAGTGTAGAAGAGTACTATGAAGAGTTTGATCTCTTAAGGAGTCATCTCGCATTAGAAGAAACAGAAGATTTCCTCATGTCCCAATTCATGGATGGATTGTAAGATAGGATTCAAAGAAAAGTGGAGATGCAGCATTACCATTCATTTTCTGAACTCTTACACTTAACTGTTTAAAGAGAGAAGCAAATCAAGAAGAAAACATCATCTAGAAACCGCTCTAGCAACAATAATTCTTGGCAACAACAGCCTCAACAACTTCAACAACAACAGCAGCCAACCCCTACACCATTCGTAGAGACGGGAAAGGGCATAGCTACAGATTCAAGGTTCAAATCTAATGGCCAAGAGCAAGGTAAGTCTAGTAATTCTAATAGACACCATGACATTATTTGTTTTAAATGTCAAGGCAGGGGTCATGTGTCAAGAGAATGTCCCAACAAAAAGACAATGATACTTAGATCAGATGGTGGATATGATTCACAAGATGAAGGGGTCATGTGTCAAGAGAATGTCCCAACAAAAGGACAATGATACTTAGACCAGATGGTGGATATGATTCACAAGATGAAGAAATCGCTGAAACCACAGAAGAAGACCTCACCATATATGATGATGAAGGAGAGCTACTAGTCATACAAAGAGCTTTAAATTCTAAACCAGTTTTTATAAAACCAAGAACAGAGAGAAAAACTCTTTCACTCTAGATGCAATATACAAGACAAGGTAACTCATCTAATAATAGATAGTGGATCTTGTGCTAATATTGCTAGTGTTTGTTCAGTAGAGAAGCTTTGGCTTAAAACTAAGCAGCACCCAAGGTCATACAAGCTTGAATGGCTAAATCACAAGGAAAAGTTAAAAGTGTCTAAGCAGGTTGAGTTTCTACTCTCAATCGGCCAGTATAAGGACCAAATCATATGTGATGTCGCGCCAAAGCAAGCTGGATATGTACTGCTTGGAAGGCCATGCCAGTATGATAGAGATGTCACCCACAATGGCCGCACCATGAGTATTCTTTCTCATTCAACCACTGTAAGTTTATTGCTAGCTACTTTGTTACACAAGAGTTTTTAAACTTTGATATGACGCATTTGTCTTTGCCAAATGGACAAAGACATTCGAATTATGCGAGAAAAAGATAAGATTAACATTAAGGCTATGGCTAGCTACTTTGTTACACAAGAGTTTTTAAACTTTGATATGATGCATTTGTCTTTGCCAAGAGAGTGTTTGCAGGTTTTAAAGAAGAAACAATCGGATGCTTGGAAAACAAGGGCCAAAACGTGAACAATAAGATTCAAAACATGATTTTTATTATGGATAAACCACCATTAAACGAGCTTATGATATTACTGTATATTCTGCATATTTTGCATGCATTTAGGATAGTTTTTCATGTATTCATCTTGCATATTAGGCTAGTTTGCACCATTTTAGGTTCTAGAGCACTTTTGCATTAACATTCGTATGTTTCTTGCATTATGCATCATATTCAGGTTGTTTTTGGACACTTTGGAGCTTTGGAGAGTTTGTGGACGTGCTAAGGCTCGTGAGGAAGCTTATGGACGCTTGGAGAACTCGACCATTCAGCTAAGGACCCGAGATCGAGTAGCGGATCGAGCAAGGCAGGTCAATCTAGATGAGATTGACCAGAAGATCGAATGCATCTAGTCGATTCAAGAGGAAGGATCGAGATCAAGATCGAGAGAGGAGATCGATCTGGAGTACAGACGTAAATGACGCCATGCAGATCGAGAACCAGATCGAGCTCCCAAACCGATCAACACAAGATCGACTCAGAGATCTACCAAAGCCATCTGATCCAAGACAAAGATCGAGAGCCAGATCGAACTTCCAGCCCGATCCCAGACAAACCTTATCCGACCAGCTGTCTTTGGTGGCTAGCGAAGGAGGGAGCAGCTAACGGTTTAGCCATTTTTGGCAAATGCAGCCATTCGCTTTCATTATCTTCAGTCTTTTGCTTTTGGTTATCTTCTACCTTAGGCAATTTTGCCATTGCAACTTTAGCTTTCTTTAGTTTTTGAACCTTTGAATCTTTTAATATCAAGCAAGTTTTTCTTTAATCTATCGTTAATCATGCTTAGTTTCTTATTAACCGCTTTTGCTTTGATCTTAACAATTTGTAGTGAGTAGTCGTTTCGGGTTTTGGGGTTGAGGTGATTCAAAGGGGGTGGAAGGGTTTAAAGCTTTGTGTTTTCTTTGTTCTCCATACCTTCTCTTCTAGGATCTTGGGATCTTAAAGCCTAGAGAGCCTTGGAAAAGGTCTCTATGATCAAAAGGCTGTCTTACCTTGACAGGATTCAAATGTCCTGGAAAACCAGATCCTATAGGCTAATCCTTCCTTTCCCACATGCCATGGTTGTTTAGGAGATTAATTAGGTCAATATTTGAAATCTGTCTTTCTTGCTCCTCGATCTCTTTTTCCACCAACCACCATGGGTTTGGAGAAGAGATTGAGGAAGTGAACCATACCACATGCCATGGATGGATCTTGTTTTGTTTTCAAGGCTTAGAAAAACCTCTTAAAAGAGTAGATCTAAATGTTTTCAAACCAAAGCTTGAATCTTTGATACCTTGAATATGAACCTATACCCTAAACCCTCTCTTTCAATGTTATAAATCTCTGTTAATCATTCGCTTGTCATTTAGTTCGCATCTTGTGTAGAAATCATTTCTGTTTAAGTTGCTTGTAGATCGATCCATTATGCTCGATCTAGTGCTCGATCTGGTGATCGATTCATTGGTCGATTTTTAGTTTTTAGTAGCTTTGCTCTTTTAATCTTTTGCTTGTTCCTCGTGGTAGTTAACCCTCTTCTAGGGATTTTAAAATTGTTTTGCATTGCGTTAGATCATTGCATTTAGTTTTCCTTGAATTTACCAAGCATTTCACTATTCTGCTTAGATTTGCTCATTCCCTTGCATTCTTAGTGTACTTCCTGCTCCTATGTGTGGATTGATACCTCACTTGCATGTTATACTACATCTCAGTGTTGTATTTGAGTTTTGATAACCTCTCCTGCTTGCATTGCTTAGTAAAAACATGTTATCAAATGGCGCCGTTGCCATCTTAGGTTGCTAGGAAGCATTAAGATTTGGGGTTTTGTAAATACTAAGCCTTTACTTTAAGTTTGGTTACTAATCTCTTTCTCTTCACACTTGTGTCTTTCAGGTACATGAACCTACGCTCCAGGGGTAACAACAAACTACTAACTCCCCTGGACAATATTCACCAACTCGAACATTCAAGAACAAGAAGAGCAAGAGAGCAAGCTAGAGCCTTTGAGGAGATTGTTCAAGCCGGTACAGTAAACATTGCAACAATGGCTGAGCAGGAACATCCTGAAGGACCTCCACCAGCTCATGGTGCTGTAGGAAGGGGCAATGGAAACCCCATCCACGCGGCTAGACCCCCACGAATCATTGGCGATGGAGATGCTCCTAATACGCATCACAATCGCTTTGGGATCACTCCTCCTCCAGTCCAGAATAACAATTTCGAGATCAAGCCAGGGTTTGTTCAGATGGTGCAAAATAACAAGTTTCATGGGTTAGCTTTGGAGGACCCATTAGCGCATCTAGACAACTTTGAGCAGCTTTGTGGAATGCTTAAGATAAATGGCATCTCGGAGGACAGCTTCAAGCTGTTTTGTTTCCCTTTTCCCTCGGTGACAAAGCGCGACATTGGAAAAAGACTCTTCCCCAAGGCACTATCACTTCTTGGGCTGACTGTAAGAAAGCTTTCCTCTCAAAGTTTTTCTCAAGGCACTATCACGTCCTGATTCTTTTTCATATTCTCCTTGGGAGCTGTCATCTTCAGTCCATGACTATTCCTCAGGTTCATGATCTGATCCTCTCTATTCATCTTCTTCTTCTTCTTCATACCACCTCTTGTGACTTGAGTGGTCTTGGACTTGGTCTTGTGGGTCTGGCTCAGGTTCTCTGATGTCCGGTTCATTCCCATAGTCATCATCTTCCTCAGACAATGTGTCTTCCATGTAAGCTGTATCCTCTTTGCTCATGTTTTGGTAAGATTACATCTCGTGAGTCCAAGTGTCTTTTTCAGCCATATTGTTCCTATAAGGCTTTGTGGTTTCTTGCATAGATTCAACAAACAGTTAAAAGCACCACAGAAAATCAAACAAGTACAAATCTTTACTTAATTATCTACTTACGGAGATCAAATAGCAATTCAGCAAAATCTTTTTTTGGTTTTCGATTTATCGAAACAAAAGACAAAGTACCAAAAAACAAGCAAAAAGGAAAAAGAACAAAAAAAAAAACAGCAAGGTAAAAGAAATTTTAACTCTTTTGATTTTCAGGTTTTAAATGGCACAAAAACAAGCGAAGCAAACCTAAACAGAATGGAAACACAAATTTTTATGGGTATGCTTAATGGCAAAACGAAAATTATAAACAGAATGCAAACAAAGAATGCAGAAACAAAGTAAAACAAATTTTCTTTTGGATTTTTGTTTTAGATGAATGATGCAAACAGAAACAGAAAAGTAACAACTTATGCATCAAATGATGGGACAGACATGAAACAGAATAAATACTAGACAAATGCAGTGGACCAGATGCAGCAGAATGGAATTAAAGCAACAATCAGAATCCAGTGAACAGCAATGAGCAGGCACAGTCAAACATTTTATAGGACTTTTTTTCTGGAAAACTAAGAAAGAGAGGCAGTAATACAAGCAATAAGCAAGATAGAGACACACTGAAACAAAGTACAACTAGCAAAGAAAAACAACGTTTTATGAGATTTTCTTTTATCAAACTGGAACAGACTGAAACAAAGAGAAAATAACAAACAAGAGAAAATATTTTATGTGATTTTCGTTTATAAAATATAAGCAGCAACAAAAACAAATTACCTAAGCAAACAAAATTTGTTTTATGGTTTTTATATGAATAAACAAAATGAACAGAAAATCTTGAACAAGATAACTCGATTCCACAAGATCTCTGGACAAGTGGGGGGAACGAAAGCACCACAGATAGTTTGGAAGATTCTTTGATAAAGCAAAACTGGCACAGCTCTAAGTGATTCCACACAAAGAACAACAGTAAAATGCTCAACAAGAAAAAAACAGGGTTTATTTTATAGATCAAAAGTTGAGTAATAAACTTATGTGAAAGGAGACTTTACAAACAGTCCAAACAGCTATGCTCTTCTAAGGGACTTTGAAGAAAATTACAATGAATAAAAACTACATTATTGATTCTAATATCTAGGCTAACAAATGCCTGAACTACTGAATAAAAAACAAAATAAAAGCTAGACCAAAAGAAGACCACAAAAAGAGAAACACAAGGAATTAGTCAATAATTCAAATAAATAAAATATTTACCTTAGCAGCTTGTAGACCTGTAATCAAAGTAATGAAAGTGTCTTTGCTGCTTCCACTATCCTTGGTTTGAATTGCCAAAGACTCAAAACAACAGGACTTCCAAAAGGAAAACTACAAGGTATTTAAAATACAAGAAAAAGAAAGTTTGCTAAAATAAAAACAAATGTTTCTAAAATATTTCTGCCCTCACTGAGCTTTGAACCGTTGCCTCTTGCAGCTATAAATACCATTGTAACACTGTGGATTACCATCACAAATCATAATAAATAGATTTTATTTGTTTTGTGCTCGAATGGGTTGGTTTTGTGATAGGACTCAGGTTTTACCCAAATAAAATACTGCAAGTGCAGAGCAAAGCAGTTATAATATAAGAGGTTATCAAATCCCAAGGGAGTAAGTAAACGACGCTATGGAATTTAAGTTTGGATTAAGCTAAGCAATCAGTAGTGTATGTAATGCGAAATAGCAAAATTATTGAAAGCAAGCGGTTTATTGCTTGATCTAAGAATCAGGAAACTAAAAGCGCTAAGTCAGGTCAATTCACAGGTTGAATCCGAGAATATAGAATGCAGGCAAGCAGGAATGATTTAAACCATCTTGAACTCAAAACTTAATGATATAACTAATCAATTCTCATTGAAAATTTTATCTATGCCTAATTCACAGAATTCCAAATCTTTTTGCAAATTCTAATAAGTTAAGCAAGCATTAAAGATCAGGCTTCGATTGTTCACAAAACTCCTAAGTCAAATCTCTTTGCAAATAGGCATTTTGCTCATCTAATACTAGTTCAGGTGATTACCAATGTTCTCATCTGTTAAACAACATAGGGTATTTCGAATTTCCAGATGACTAGTCAAAGAAATCGGTTTGAATGCAAGCAGAGATGAATACTTCTAAGGCTCTACTCTGCAAACACACAACTAACACACAAAACTTCAAACATCTAACAACAATGACAATTACTTACCAGCGATCGGTTCCACACCAGCATGATCTCCTAACATGAGCACATGCGGACCTGGGGCGTGCTTCTTCGGTGCCGGGGGTAATTGCTCCTGCTTGCCTCCTCTTAGCGGTAATACGGCCTTGCTGTCCCTTGCATGATAACATGTCCGTCCACAGCGGTAACACGTCTCTATAGGCATTGCCTCCGCAAATTCCCGAGCGATGTGGCCTGGTTAGTTACACCTGAAGCACATCGTTCCGCGACATGCTCCATAGTTATACTTCCCACAATGGGTGCACTGCTGCGATCCCCCGTTCCTCGGGTTCGCATTATCCCAAGTGCGCTTATGGGTTTCCGTCCCCTTAGCAGCTTTTGCTTGGGCATTCCGTGCTAACTTCTACCCCTTCTCCATTCCAATCTCCTCAGTTGCAGCCGTTTCCATGAGGTCAATCATACTGGCATACCTTCTTATGGATTCTTGAGTTCGAACCTCATTCCCCTTTGGAATAGTCGGATCAACTCTTGCTCTACTGGGTGTTGACTAGAAAATCTCCTCAAAGGAATGAACTCCTCCTCGTACTCACATACGGTCTTGCTTTCTTGACGCAAGTCTTGAAATGCACTCACCATGTTTTCCATCGCCTCGTGGGGAAAGTACTTATGGGAGAATTCGGCTTTGACATCTTCCCAGGTGAGCTCATACTCATCCTTCTCCGTAAGATCTTCCCACAATACCAGTGCCTCGTCCTTTAGGTAGATCCTTCTCCGTCGAGGTTCCTTTCCAATTTCTTCTTCCAGTTGTCTGCAGCAGTGGGGTTACTTTTGCCCGCAAACATCTCAGTCCCTATGAGACGAACGTGAATCATAGCCTCCCAATAGGTCGGTACAGGCTCCCTGTCTTGCCCATTACCCAAAGGTGGTGGTGGGGGTAGATATGATAAACTTGTAACACCGCCTCTCCACAGATGAAATGACGTGTTAAACACTCAACTTTCCAACCAAGTTACCACAACTTTAACTCCAAATCAATAGTCATTCCATCGATATTAATTTAAATAGTCTTGCAAATAACTAGCTTAAACTTGAAATCAACCATAAATAACCCTTAAAACAACCAAAAACCATTTGAAATAAAAAGCTAAGTGTTCTAGGTCCCCCAGGTTTCGAATGAGAGAACCAAATTGCCATAATCACATGCCATTCACTCCCGCTGCTCCTGCTCACCTGCGCAAAGGGGAAAAGGGATAAGGAGGGGATGAGTAATTTAGATTACCCAGGAGAATGCATACATGTGGTCCACCACATATATCATTATCCAAACTTGTCGCCAGCCCGAGCCAAACGAACAAGCACAGTTTAACAATTCCTCTAACAATAAATAAACAGAAAGCAAGTAAACAAAGCGAGCATACTGAACGCCTCTCGTTACAGTATCCCAGGGATCAACCTCTGCAAGTGTCGTATGTCTTACAGCCATGCTAAGGGAAGCATCTCCGCAAGAGTCTAAGTCGCGGCACGACTGGTTGGTCAACCTGAGCTATACATGGCACAACGGCAGGCACGACCTCTACCGCAGGCAACAATCACGCCAGCGGTGCCTTCTCACCACTGGGTCCAAATGCATTTTGTGCTTCAACACACTATATGCAATGCAATGCAGATCCACAATTCTCACAAGCAAAACAATATCAAACAACACACAACAGTATTAATCCACATCTAGATCTAGGTTCGAAATTAAATAACAACCTAACAAACATCACAGATCTAGAAGTTACGACCTAGAGCGGAACTTGTAGCGTTTTAGAGGACTTGAGATCCAGATCTTACAGAAACAAGCTAGATAACGATATCGTAGGGAATGCATGAACACATCCTCACCTTTGCCTAATCGAATGAAAGGTAAAAGAGATATTAGGTTAGGGATCTAAGGTTAGGAACAACAGAACGGCAGCGGCGAACACTAAAGCAATTCGAAACAGAGCAATAAAAACAGAACACTAAAGCAATTCGAAATTCAATAAAAGAGAAGAAGGATCCTAGATGTGGTTATTGACTTTGGGGAATTCAAAGGTAAGATAAGGTTGTATCAAACATCATTGACAATGCAAACAAGCAAGCAATGCTGATTTCTAGACATAGAGTTCACAATCAAGCAAGTTAAGTCCAATCTCTTGACAAATAACCCGTTGCTAGTAATCCTAACAAGAACTAACTCTCATTAGTGCTAGAATCATTAACAAGCAAGCAAAACCTACTATATTCAGGTCAAAATACTCCTCAGACAGTCAATCTCTTGAGCTAAGGCCAGTAAATCCTCTATTAAACAAGATCAGCATTTCATCAAACCCTTGGTGGGCATAAGATGAAGCCTAAATCTAGATTCATGTGATCAAGACAAATCTAGCCTAAACACAGATTAATAGAGAGGATTCAACCTAATTAAACACCAACAAACCTTAAACAAGCCTTTAAATTCCCCTAATCTACCACATCTAAAACCCTAAAGGTTACTATTGATACAAGAGTTTTGACTCTCTTGGTCAATCATCCATTGTACTAATCAGTTGTAGTATTTGGGTTTTATTGTCAATCCAAAGAGGAAGATCGAAACAGCAGGATTATAGCAGATTTCCGAATTTGAGCATATATAAATAGAGTTTTAGAAGTCTAACAACCTAAATGATCAAACAAAAGTGAAGAGAATATCAAACAAAGGGTGAAAAGCAAGCAAAGTAACAAAAACAAAGGCAAAACACAGCAATTTCGAATTCAAGTTAAAAACAGAGAAATGATGGGACTTGAGATGAGATAATTGGTATTAGGAACTCTTGACTGAACCTATGATGCTTACAAACTCACACAATGCTATTCCTTATGCATAGGATTCATTTATATGACTAATCCAATCTCTTGGCACTAATCTCTTTGCTATTCATGAAGTCAAGAACTAATTCTCATTAGTAAAATTACAAACAGCAAGCATTAAGACAATTATTCAATCCTATATTGCCAAATTACTTCCTAGACAGTCAATCTCTTGAGCTAGGACAAGCAATTCTCTTACAATGCAAATCAGGCATTTCATCAAACACTTAGTGGGCATAAAATGAGCCTAAGATCCTAATCAACTTAGTTAAGGCTAATCAGGCATTAAACATAGCATTTAAGAAAGGAAATGGAAGAATTAACACTAAGGAATCATAGATTAAGCCTAAAGTTCCCTAAACCTAACCCATCTTAACTCCCTAAAAATACTACTCACTAAGCACCATTAAAATCATCAATTCAAAGAGAGAAAAATGACTAATCATGTTTAGAGAGATTAAACAAGGAGATAAATGCAAGCTCTTGTTAAAATCAACCAAAGATTCAAGTTACAAGATCAAAAAGCTAAAACAAAGAAGAAAGAACTGCTGGATAAAAGACTGTTCCCAAAAATTAGGGATTTTTCTAATTTATAGGAGCTTAGGCGAAAATGGCAAATTTATAAATAAGTTGTCTTCAGTTTGCATTCCTATCGGTCACTCCTTGACCGATAGGGTGATCGATGGGCTTCTGCTAGTCGATGCAGATTGAGCAGTTTCAGCAAATTGCGATATCTGTTGAACGGCATATCAGAATGACCTGAAACCAAGTCCTTCTGATAGCTAACTCACGTGGCTACAACTTTTATGAAGAGTGAGAATGCTGATTCAAGACGGAGGCTACTCGTCTGAGCTGATATTCAAGTCGGTCAAGATCAACGATCAAAACTCCAGATTGATATGGGCTCACTTTATTTACCGTAACTCTTCTACCACTAATGGGAATGACTCGAAACTAATACCAGACGAAAGCTAAATCAAGTGGCTACTATGTTGATGAAGAACGCCCAGGCCAAATCGGAATGCAAACACCTCATCTGAGCTGATCTTCAGTCGATATAGTCCTTCAGGTGATTCTCATCAGACTCCTTGACCGATAGGCTGCTATCGGTCTTGAAGGTGACCGATAAGGTGACCGGAATACATCTGATGCATTCCTATTGGTCATTCCTTGACCGATTGCTTCACCGATAGGCCCACAGATGCATTCCTATCTGTCACTCCTTGACCGATAGCTTGACCGATGAAACTGACCGGCTTCACGAAAACTTTTGTAACTTTTTAACCACTAATAGGAATGACCTGAAACTAACTCCAGACGCAAGATAACTCACGGGGATACAATATTGATGTAGATTGGTGAAGCTGAATCGGTTTGGAGATGCTTTGTCCGAGCTCGTTTTGTCACGTGAAGTTTCTGACTGCTTCAACAAGGTGCACATTTTTCTTGGCTCTTTTGATGTCTTGTGCTGCACCCGCCATCATTTCCCATGTTTCTTGTACTCTCCAAACATACCTGCCAAACTCCTCAAATGCACAAAACATGCAATGCACACCCTAAATCTACACTAAGTCCTAATTGAATGCAAATGGGACAAAAACAAGCAAAAATGAATGTTTAAAGACTATCAAATAATGCAAAATGTATGCTAATATGGTGTAAATAATGAGTATATCAACTACTCACTCATCTTCATCGAAACCATCAAATCACAAAGAGAAATGATGATAAACATGATTAAGAGAGAGATTAGAGAAGAAATTAAAAGGCAAATACAAAACTTTAATTAAAATGATGAATTTTGTTCTTACAAAATAGAGAAAAGCAGTAAAATCTTAGCAAGAGCCTCGAACCTCCCAAAGACCTTTGGTTTAAGGCTATTTATACAAAAAACCAAAAACCCTAAAACAGTGGCAAACTTGTAAATAAAAGGTGTTCGGATTAGGCTCACATCGCTCATAAGTAATCGATGTGGATGATCGATGCTCCTTCTTGGTGTCTGACATCGGTCAGCTGGTGATCGATGCACTTGATCGATGTGAATCTTCAAAGCCCCTGTAGGGTTACATCGATCAGTCTTGACCGATGCTCTTGATCGATGTGAATCTTCAAGACTCCCTGCCCGGTTACATCGATCAGTCTTGACAGATGTTGTTGATCGATGTGGGTGTCATGTCTCTTCACATCGATGATGTGAATAATCGATGCAATTCACCAACTTCTCTGCTGCTTTACATCGATCATCACTGATCGATGTGCTTTGTGCCTTGACTGATGCTGCACCAAAAATCATCTTATTTGGCTTCTTTTGCTCCTTCTCAGCTTGGCTAACTCCTTGAACCATCTTATTTGGCTCCTTTTGCTCCCAATAGCCTCTCAAGTACCTAAAAGCATCCTTAAGGCATAGAGAATGTAAACTACAACCTAAATGCAACCTAAGTCTAAAAAGAAAGGAAAATGGGACTAAAGAGAAAGAAAACATGCAAAAGGAAACCAAAACATGAACTAAATACAAGCCTAAATGATGTAAATGCATAAGATATCAAGAAGCATCAAGAGTTGAATACTTCTAAACTACCTCCTTCTTGAATCTTCCAGTAAATGGAATATCAGGCTGGTAGATAGGAAGAACATCAGCTTGAACCTCCTTCTTAGCATCAGAAACCTTGACAAGGTCTTCCCCCTCACTCTGAGCCTCAATGTCCTCATTGAACAATAACAAGAACTCTTCTATGATAACCTCTTCTTCAGCAGTACCCAAAGCATCTTTAGAATCAACATTTTGGCAATACTCTTTGGGATTCATCTCACCTTCGGGGTGTGGTCCTGCAGCTACTCCTTTGTTGTTCTCCAAAGCCTTCACTCTTGTAGCTAGACTATCAAACTTGCTTGTTAGCTCCACATTAACAGAGTCTATCTTGTTATGCACATCAGCAAATTTCTTGTTCATCTCCAAGGTTCCATTGATCTGAGATTGAAGCACTTGTTGGATGAGACTCTTAATCTCACAATCCTGAGAGCTGGATGAGGTTTGAGCAGGTGCTTGAGCATTGAATACTGGATGATTGAAAGGCTCTCTTAGCTGGAAGTTGTTGCTCCTTGGGTTGAAGCCTTTATTGTTGTTGTTGTAAGGCACAAATGGTCTTTCTTGACCAGCTTGTTGTTGTTGTTGAGGTGGATAGACCTGATCTTGAGGGTTGGCTACTTTGTTACTCATTTAAGAGAGATAAGGATTGTTCCTTTTGTTCCCATATCCATTGTAACCTCCTTGATTACCAAGATAGTTCATCTCCTCAACTTGGCATGCTTCTTGATCTTCAATCTGAACTAATTCACCAACAAAGCTAACTTCCTTCCTTTCCTTAGCAACTGATCAATCTTCTCATGAAGAGCTTTTATCTCCTTCTTGTTGTACTCAAGTTCATCCATAGCAGTCCTTGGAGTTCTATCAAACTACTCATTGTAATTCCCATCAGATTGTGCTAGATTCTCAACCAATTTCATACCCTCATCAACATCTTTAGATAGAAATTTACCATTAGATATTGTATCCAAGAGCATTCTGATCTTTGGGAGAGCGTCTCTGTATAGATTGGAGGGGAGTGAAGCTTGTGAAAACCCATGGTGTGGGCACTAAAGTATGTACCCTTTGAACCTTTCTCATGCTTCACCAAAACTCTCATTGTTCCTTTGAGCAAAACCAGAGATTTTATTACATATTCTAGCTGTTCTTGAAGTTGAGAAGAACTGGGCCAAGAATGCTCTCTTACACTCATCCCAGCTTGTGATGCTTCCCTGAGGTAAGTTTTTCTCCCATTAATGAGCTTTGTTTCCTAGAGAAAATGGGAAGAGCCTCAACTTAGACCCATCTTCACTGACACCATTAATTTTGGTGACAGAACAGAGCCTATCAAAGTTGTCTAGATGGTCCAAGGAGTCTTTAAAAGGTAGGCCATGAAACTTGCTTCCTTGTACCATGGAGATGAGACCAGACTTTATCTCAAAATATTCGTTCTGCACTGGAGAAGGGAAGACTCATGATCTGTTGTTATAAGCATTAGAGGCGTCACCTGCTCCAACGGGTCTCATAGATATTGCAGCTTGAGCTGCTCCTCTTGGAACTTGTTCTCCTTGCTGCCCTTGAACACTTTGTTGGCCCTGTTGGCCCTGAATTCCAGCTTCACCTTGAGGTCCTTGAAACCTCACATCATCAGTACCTTGATCTTGGATGTTCAACCCTAATCTTTCAAAGTGCTGATGTCTCTCCCTTTGCCTTCTTGACCTTTGATCTCTGTCCAACAAGTTGATGTTATCTATGAAATCTACCAAGTTGTTAGAGCCACTTGATCTAAGGTTCATACACCTGAAGAGACCAATGCGAGTTAAAGATGATTAGTAACCAAGCACAAATAAAAACTTCATCTTATAGATTCTACAAATCCTAATGATCCAAGCAATAACCCCAATGGCAACGGCGCCAAATTGATACAGGATTTTATAGTCCTTTGCTCAAATACCCAAGCTTGTGCTAATCACTTGTAGTATAGCATAGGGTCTTTATCAATCAAATGGGTTTAGTTAGATTTCACTAGGATTATAGCAGGATGCTTTAAGTCAACTGAAATCAGAGAGGGAGTTGTTTAAAACTTATAAACTATCAATCTAAGTGAACCATAAACCAAGCAAAACTGAAGAAAGCAATACTTAGCAATGATCAAGAGCAAAACAGAGCAAACAAAACAGAAAATCAAGCACATTCGAAATTCAAAGATTAAAAGCAAGGATCATAGATGTGGTTATTGACTTTGGAGAATTCAAAGGCAAGACTAAGTTGTTATCAAACTCATTGGACAATGCAAATAAGCAAGCAATGCTAATTCTTAGGCATAGAGTTCACAATCAAGCAAGTTAAGTTCAATCTCTTAATAAATAACCCATTGCTAATAATCCTAACAAGAACTAACTCTTATTAGTGCTCGAAATTAACTAGGAAGCAAAACCAACTCTATTCAAGCCAAAATACTTCTTAGACAGTCAATCTGTTGAGCTAAGACAAGCAAATCCTCTATTAAACAAGATCAGCATTTCATCAAACTCTTGGTGGGCATAAGAGAAAGCTTAAATCTAGATTCATGTGATCAAGATAAATCTAGCCGAAACACAGATTAATAGAGAGAAATTAATTATATTAAGCACTAACAAACTTTAATCAAGCCTCTAAATTCTCTTAATTTACCACATCTAAAACCCTAAAAGTGACTACTCACTTATCATCATGAAAAACACCAAATCGACAAGAGAAAAGATGATAAACATGATTAAGAGGGAGATTAGAGAAGATTTAAAGATGCAAATACAAAACTTTAATTAAAAGGATCATCTTGTTCTTACAAATACTCAAAAGCAATCAGAAAACTAAACAAGAACTTAGAACTCTCTAAAAACCATTGGTTATAGGCTATTTATACTAAAAGCCAAAAATCCTAAAAGAGTGGTTAACTTGTAAATAAAAAGTGTTCAGATTCGACCAACATCGAGCACACATGCTCGATGTGGATGATCGATGTGAGTGGTCTGGTGTTTGACATCGATCAGATGGTGATCGATGTGGTTGATTGATGTTGAATGTTGAAGCTCCTGCCCGTTTACATTGTGTGATGTGACTGATCGATGTGGATGTCCTGTGGCTTCAGTGATCAATGTGAATGATCGATGTGGACTTCACTGTTCTCGGCTGTTCTACATCGTACGATGCTGGTCCTGTCTTGATAGATGTTGCACCAGATTTCTCCTTCCTTAGCTCCCTTTGCTCCTCCTTAGCTTGGGCAACTTGTTGAATCATTCCCACGCTTCCTCCTTGCTTCAAATAGCTCCTTAGGTACTTAAAACATCATTAATGCAAAGAGAATGCTAACTATAACTTCAATGCAAACCAAGTCTAAAAGCAAAGGAAAATGGGACTAAAGAGAAGGAAAACATGCAAAAGGACACCAAAATATGAACTAAATGCAAGCCTAAATGATGTAAATATAAGAGATATCATTATGCTGACTGGAACTCCATGCAGTCTCATTACTGAATCCAGATACTTTTAAGCTAAACGAGCACCACCATCCATCTTTTTAATAGCTAAGAAGTGCGCAGACTTAGTAAGGCGGTCTACGATTACCCAAATCGCATCCTTATTCCCAACAGTCTGCGGCAGTCCTGTGACAAAATCCATACTTATCATGTCCCATTTCCATTTTGGTAGTGGTAAGTTTTGGAGTAGTCCGCTCGGAATTCGGTGTTCTGCTTTCACTTGCTGACACGTTTGACATTGTGTCATCCAGATGGCGACATCCTTCTTCATGCCGTCCCAATGGTAGTACCGTTTCAAATCCCGATACATCTTGGTGCTTCTCGGATGGAGAGCAAATCTCGACTGATTAGCTTGGCGCAGTATCTCGTCCTTCAGATCCTTCACCCTCAAAATGCACACAATATTGCAGAATAGGTAAGTTCCATTAGACGCGGTGTGGTACCCAACCACCTCGCGGTTAATCAACTTTCGAAGTGCATAGTCGTCCTGTTGAGACTCGCGAATCCGTTCAAATAGGTCCGCTTGACCCACGGGAAATCGGCCACATTAAAATTACCTTCTGCTTCCAAACCATTAGCCTCACCGATGGTAATGGCGCACATACGCAGGCTGACTACGATCGAGACTAGCTCTTCGGCTTCCTTTGCTTCGGAAACATCTGCTTTCCGTCTACTCAGGGCGTCGCCACTTGATTGGCTTTCCCGGGATGGTAGACAATATCCAAATCGTACTCTACCAACAACTCTACCTACCTGAGCTATCTCAGATTTAGGTCCTCTTGGGTAAAGATGTACTTAAAACTATTACGGTCCGTAAACACTTGCACCTTCTCCCATCGTACAAGTATGAACACTAAATCATAAGGGAAAATACAACTGCAGCTAACTCCAAATCGTGAGTGGGATAGTTAACCTGATGCTTGCGCAACTGTCTTAAGGAGTATGCGACCACCTTCTCCTCTTACATGAGCACGCAACAAAGTCCTGTCTCGATGCTTCTGTATACAACATGTATGTTACACCTGTCCTTGGTAATACCAAAACGGGGGTATCAGTCAAAAATCCCTTCAGATCTGCAAAACTCTTGGCACAAGCTTCCGCCCATTGGAATTTGACGTCCTTTCCTGTCAAAGGCTTGGCCATACTTGCAAACCCCTTCACATACTTCCTGTATTACCCAGCCAAACCCAAGAAACAATGGACCTCAGTAGCACTTGTTGGCGCATGCCAGTTTGTAATAGAAGTGATCTTTTCTGGATCCACTGCTCAGCCGGCGTCAAATACTACATGGCCTAGGAATCCTATCTTCCTCTGTCAGATACTAATTTGCAAACACTGATGCTCCCTCAACTTGTCCAGCACAATCCGCAAATGCCAGTCATGCTCCTCTTTACTCCTGGAGTAGACTAAAATGTTGTCAATGAAGACAATCACGCACTTATCCAAGTTTTTGCGAAACACGTCATTCATCAACTTCATAAAGGCAGCGGGCGCGTTAGTCAATCTGAATGGCATTGCCACAAACTCGTAATGACCATAACGCGTTCGAAATGTGGTCTTCTTCACATCCTCCTCTGCGATGGGTATCTGATGATATCCTGACGCAAGATCGATCTTCGAGAACCAAGAGGCTCCCTACAGCTGCTCCAACAGCTCATCGATCCGCAGCAAAGGGTACTTATTCTTTATAGTCACCTTATTCAAACCTCTATAATCAATACAGAGTCTAAAGCTACCGTCTATTTTCTTCACGATTAGCACTGGTGCTCCCCATGGCGAGCTACTTGAACGGCTGAACCCTTTATCCAAAAAGTCCTGAAGCTGCTTCTTCAACTCAGCCAATTCCGCAGGTGCTAAACGATAAGAAGACTTTGATATGGGCGGTCCTTGTAGTGACTCGAATACGTCCGCATATCCAGCTGCTACAGGAATCGCACTAAGATCTGCCATTGCTTCTTCTTCTACCATTGAAATGGTGGCCAGTTATGCATCATGGCCCTTCCCGAGAAGCTCTTCTGCCTTGATTCTGACTCTCGACCTCAACTGAACGCCTTGGAACGTTATCCAACGATCCTTACTGGGATTTCTTACCCTTGCCTTATGACAATCCAAAGTCGCGTGGTATCGGGTCAGCCAATCCATTCCTAGGATGACCTCATAGTGGTTCAGCTTCATTTCTATGAGATCCCAAGGCAAATCCACATGTTCCAACGTTATGAAGACTATAACCTGCACTCCCATGTATTGTACCAGTTCGGTTCCAGCCGTATGGATCCCCTTGGACTTCGGAACACAGGTTCCCTTGAACGTCCAACCTCTCACTATCTCTGGACAAATCCTACAGGGATTGTACCAGCTGATATGACTCCAACGAGGACCGATCCTACATGGTTTCTACTTCTAAGGCTCTACTCTACAAACACACATAACTGAAAACATCTAACCACAATGACAATTACTTACCAGCTATCGGTTCCAAACCAGCGCAATCTCCTGCCATGAGCTCAGGTGGAACTGGGGCATGCCTCTTCGGTGCCAGGGGTAACTGCTCATGGTTCCCTTCTCCTAGCCGTACTACTGCCTTGTAGTCCCTTGCATGGTTACCTATTCGTCCACAGCTGTAACACGTCTCTATAGGCATTGCCGTCGGACAGTCTCAAGCGATGTAGCTTTGTTTGTTACACCTGAAGCACATCATTCCACGATATGCTCCACAGTGAATCTTCCCACATCGGGTGCACTGCTGCGTTCCCCCGTTCCTCCGGTTCACTTTATCCCAAGTGCGCTTATGGGTTTCTTTCCCCTTAGCAGCTTTTGCTTGGGCATTCCATGCCAACTTCTGCTCCTCTTCAATTCCAATCTCTTGAGTTGCAGCCATTTCCACGAGGTCAATCATACTGTCATACCTTCTTATAGAACAGCGATTCTTGAGTACGACCCTCATCCCCCTTTGGAAGAGTCGGATCAACTCCTGCTCTCCTGGGTGTTGACCAGAAAATCTCCTCAAACGACTGAACTCCTCCTCGTACTAGCGTATGGTCTTGCTTCCTTGACGCAAGTTTTAGAATGCACTCACCATCTTTTCCATCGCCTCGCGAGAAAAGTACTTACGGGAGAATTCTGCCTTGAAATCTTCCCAGGTGACCTCATACTCAGCCTTCTCCACAAGACCTTCCCACCATACCAGTGCCTTGTCCTTAAGGTACTAGACGGCCAGATCTCTGCGGTATTCTGGCGAAAATCTTGCTCCGTCGAGGTTCCTTTCCAACTTCTTCTCCCAGTTGTCTGTGGCAGTGGGGTCACTCTTTCCCGCAAACATCTCATTTCCCATGAGACGAATGATAGACACTTTATTTGCAAGGGTGAGAATGCAATGAGGTTATCAAACTCAAATGCAAGACAGGTTGTAGTACAGCAAGCAAGAGAGAGTCAATCCATACCTAGGATGATAGAAAATGCAAAGAGAATACAAGGACTCATGCAAATCTAAGCGAAACAAGATAGGTTATAAGAAAATCCCTAAAAACTAGATGCAGCAACTTAAATGGAATGCAACCTATTTTAAAATTACTAGGAATGATCAAACTACCACGAGTAACAAACAGAATAATTAAAGGACAAATCTTCGAATTACTAAAATTCGACTAGTAGATCGACCATGAGATCGACGACTAGATCGAGCAATAACAATCGATCTCGTCTAAAAATGCAAGAACAGTAAAAATAACGACCAGGATGCTATCAAAGATCAAGAGAAAGACGAGAGAAGATGTGAAGATGCTAAAAGAAAGGGCTTAGGGTCGTGATTCATGGTCAGGGGTTCAAAGGTTCGACCTTGGGTTGAAAACTTTAAATCAACTCACTTTGTGAGGATCTCTAAGCCTTGAAAACTAAGCAAGATCTATCCGTGGCTTTCGGTATAGATTACTCCTTCATCCTCTCCTCCAAACCCATGGCTTTTGGTGGAAAAAGAGGTTGAAGGGCAAGGAAAACGGATTTCAAATGAGTGGCTTAACTAATCCCTCAAACTTCCATGGCTTTTGGGAAGGGGTAACTAGTCTCTAGGGTGTGATCTTCCGAGGTCCCTGAATCCTGTCAAGGTAAGGAACCTCTCGGATCATGAAGCTCTTGGCGTGAGAGTCTTCAAGCATTGAGAGCTCAACACCCTAGAAGAGATAGCCATTAACACACTTAGAAAACCCCAAGATCGAAACCCTTTAGACCCCTTAATCCTCTCAACCCCGAACCCAAATAAACTACTCACTACACATAAGGTAAATCAAGCAAAGCATGGAAAAGGAAACAATGAACATGAAAAGAAAACTAGATTAAGATGAAAACGATTCGATTACAAAGCTTCAGAAAACTCAAAGTTCGACAATGGTGTTCTTCGTCAAAACCAGAGAGAAAATATACAAAAAAGATAAGGATAAAATTTGTGTGGGAAAAGGATGTCACCGCCTTCCCAAAATGGCCAAAACAAGCTGATGGTCCCCCCTTCGCTAGCGGCCAAAAGTGGTTGAAAGGACAGAGATCGACTCCGGGATCGAGCGGTTCTCTCGATTCACTCCGACCATCGTGTCTTCAGCTTGATCTGGGTCTCGATCATCATCGGCGGATCGAGTGTTGCATCCGATCTCTGTATCGATCTTCGGTTGGATCGAGTGGTGTACTCGATCTGGCCCTTGCTCTGCATGGGGTCATTTACATCCGTACCGTTTGATCGACTGCTTCACTCGATCCTCGTCTCGATCATTCTCCTTGGATCGCTTCGTCTTCTCGATCTTCTGGTCGATCACATCCTAGATCGACCGGCCATGCTCGATCTGCTCCTCGATCTCTGATCCTTAGCAAATATCCGAGCTTCCACGAACTGCTACAACAGCTTCAGCACGTCCACGAACCTCCACGACTCCAAAGCAGCCAGAAACAACCTAAATGTGATGCAAAATGCAAGGAACATGCGTATGCTGGTGCAAGAATGCTCTAGGACTCTAAGTGATGCAATCTAACCTAAAACGTGACACAAATGCATGAAAAGCTAACTAATGAGTATGCAAAATGCATGTAATATGCAGTAACATCAACTCCCCCAAACTTACTTCTTGCTTGCACTCAAGCAACAGAAAATAAGTAAGGAAGAGAGGTTTTAAGAAAAACGAACGGGGGTTTAAACTTCTTGCAAAGGTGCCTTTCAAATGAATGAATCTCAATGTCCTAGTTAACAGTTCTAAAATGCTATGCTTACACTCATACTCCAAAGAACTTAGCCATACTCATCACACAAAGAAATTCAAATCATGACTCTCCTATTCCTAACAATCAAAGAAACTCATCCTTTAACATTCATTATCATTCGAACCATGAATCAAACTTATGCACTTTAAAGCAGAACACATTTGGCTAAGGGTGAAGGTTATGAGCATTGAATGATCTCATTTGAAAAGGGTTTACAATTAGAACAAGGGTTTCTCTCAAAAATGGTTGAATTTATGCATAATGCTAAAGGTAAAGACAATTGATGCATACATGATTAGATTCTCATCTACCAATGTAAACTAACAAATGATCCTAAACCCCTCTCATTTATCAACTTATATCCTCACTCACCACTTAGAGTCTACCCTTTTTCTCCTCAAAACTTAGCAATCCTCAATTCGAAACAAAAACATTTTTAAATTTTTTAGGCTAGTGAAAAGGTTTTGAAAATAACTTTGCTCTTTAAGTATTTCTTATTGGTAGCTCTCTTATTATTATTTTTTTTCTTTTCTCTTTTTTTTTGTTTTATTTCTTTTTGTTTTATTTTATTTTATTTGGAAGAGCTACCTCCTGAAATTTATTAGAGCATATACTTAGTTTTTAAACACAACCTTTCACTTAAAACCCATTTCTTTCTTTCAAACATCAAACTCCTTGAAACCGAGAACAAATAGAAATGAAAACAACCCCAATGATCCCCCAAACTTATCCTAAGCCTATACCTAGCTTCAAAATGCAAAGCTAGCAATCATATGAGAACCAAATCATGTCGCCTAAACCTAACACTTTATGCCAAGTTCAAAACTGAAAAGAAGGCCTCACAATGATGTCACACAAGAACATTTGGCTTCAAAGAAGGGTAAGGTTCAAGGTGGGAGTTCTACTTAGGCTCACAAAGAGTGGTAAAAAGGAAGAAGAGAGCCTAAATATTTTAAAACCATGTGTTCTTTTTCAAATGCATAAGGATGATAATTAAAATTTCAAATTAAGGTTCTCACTTATTAGGACAAGTTTCAAATCATGAGAGTTCAATTCAAGTCACGAAAATCCTAGCAAGTGATCCAAGCATGGTAAGAACTTACTTTCAAAGCATATACAAAGCATTAGAGAACTACTAACTAGGGCATTGAAACAATTCATAAGTAAAAACACCTTTTTAAGAAACTCTAACCCCTTATGCAAAATGCAAACAACCTAGATGCTATGAGAAACTCTAGACTTAATCCTAACATGTTTTGACAAGATGAATGCAACTACATGAATCTTTGAAAAAAAAATAAAACTTTTACCAATTTTTCATGAACTAAAGACTCAAGGATGCTAAAGGAAAGTAAGAACACAAAACACATGTCAAATCACACATGTACTCCCCCAAACTTGCTTGACACCGTCCCGGTGGCAAACTCATTCGAAGAAGCACCAAAACACAAAGCAAAAAGAAACAAATATGAGCAGTTATATACAATGGAAGAAGGTTGTTACCTCTGGTCTAGTCTCGGCTGGAACTTGAGGATGTTCCAAAGAAGCTAGAGATTGTTGCTTTGCCCTTTTCGGCTGGTTCTTGGAGAGAATGGCGCGCCGGCTGAATGGTGCTGCTTTGTGCCTCGCGGATGACAACTCCACAGGTTGAGAGCCTTCTCTTCTCGAGTTGTTGAACCTCTTTACTTGCATCCTTCTTAGGCGAGCCTCCTTGAAGTGCCTTGACTTTCTTTCCAAGTTTCCTGAGCATTTTGCCTTGCCACTTATTGATCTTCCTTTGCATCTCTACAACAGATGCTAGGAACTTCTCGGTTTTTGTCATCGGCTCAAAGTCTAACTTGGGAAGTGTGTAGGCCTCGGGCACCTCATCTTCCGTGGCTGGAGACTCGGACCTTTAACGAGGAGCAATCGCTGAAGCAGGTGGTCCTCCTAGAGGAGCAAAGCACACCACTTCCGTGGGCAAGAACTCGATGTTCCCAACACCAAGCAGCTCGGTTTATCTTTGTTTGGCAGGATGCACACTCTCTTCTTGTCTTCGTCGTCTATGAAGAGGTAGGCGTAGAACCCTTCTGCTGGCGTGTGTCCCAAGCTGTCGGTATTTCTCATGTATGCCTCATCCATGAAAGCTCTGGCTGGTACATGGGCGAAGTCGTGTAGAGTCACACCAGCTTGCAAGAATAGAGGAGTGAGGAAGCCGCCAATGTAAGAAGAAGTTGCCTTGCACCGCAAGGCATAAGCCTTGTATTTCACCAAGGAGGCAGCAAGCACACATCCGTAGTTCACCTCGTCGCCGAGCTCATCCTCCATAGGCTCGTCATTTGCATCCGGGTCACACACCAAGTGCTTCACGCCTTGGAATAGGAAGCAAAGCTCGGTCTTTGTGACCGTGGGAGCAACAGATCTTCCACTAAACGTGTTGGCAATCAGCTTCAGAGTGTACCTCAGCACCGGGCTTTTCACTCTCTTGATCTTGGCGGTGTTGGCTTTGTAGTCCCAAAAAGTCGTTGGCTTTCTTGAAGGCGGGGAACTCGACCTTGTTGGCATCTGCGTTGAGACCATAAGCTTGACATAGCTCAGGGATGGAGAGGGTGTAGGCTTGACGGCCAACCTTGAAGTAGAGGCGACCTTGTGAAGGAACGGGTGTGCTAGGATTCTCGTAACGGAACTCCAACATGGCAAGGAAGTCTATTGTCACTTCTGGAATGGTTGGGCAATCCATCCGTTACAGACATCTTAGGCCAATGTTCTTGAGGAGTTGGTCGAAATCCCCAAGAATCCCTAGCTTGAACAGAAGCTCTCGATCAGCAAACTTGGTAGGCTCAAACCGAAGCCTTTCCAGCCGTTTCTTGTCCCTCTTCTCATCCTTAGTCCATCTGACCCTCTCTTGAACTGCTACCTCTTGTCCTTCTCCCTCTTGTGCTGTCTCTTCTCTTGTTCTTTTGGGGGCCATTGTACCTGAAACAAGTTTCTCAAGAAGCTTGATAAGAAAAACGGTGGTTTGATGAGAAAATAAGTGAGGAGGAGGAGAAAGTTTATAAGTACTACCCTAGAATTTTGGGGAATTAATAAAAATCATAGCTAAATAAAGGAGAATCAGATCTTTAGATACTAGAAAATCTAGAATTATTCCTTTTACTTAGCTAATTTTTAAAAATCAAAACCGACCCTATATTCTAGAACAATATCTTGCGAGTTTAAAGGAAATTTTCCTAAAGATAAATCATTAAATTTTGAAAATACCTTTGCAAGAAATGTAAAAGATCTTTGCTAGCCTCTGAAAACCGAAACTCTCACTCTCTTTGTTTAAAATTTTCGAGAAAAACAAGAATGAGAGGGTGAGAGGTTGTTGAAACATTTAAAGACTAGCAAAGAGCAAAACCATGGGTAGTAAAGGTGGTTTTCTGACAAAGTCTTGGTCAAGGCACATCTTTCATGGTCATAGATGCTTGCCTTGACCAAGTTTTGAATTTAAAAATTAGAGGGAAAAGAATAAAGGAGGGAAAAAAATGTTACCTCGGCATGAGAACGAGTCCATTTGGTCGATCTAGGACTCGATCTCATGCCCATAATGGCTTAGATCGAGAGGGTTACTCGATTTGAGACCCGATTCATGATGAATCGAGTCTTGGATCGATTGGCTCCCTCGATCATTGAGATGTTGGCTCCACGGCTAAGTCCTCATGATCGAGCTTTATCCTCGATTTAGGGGTCGATTTGGCATAGATCGAGTGATGGATCGAGTCGAGTGATCGATCTGTTTTCAACAGATTTTCCCGAGAGAAATTAGATCGGTCGATCCGTTTTGGATCGATCGATCCTTTTCGTCAAGGTCGATCTTATCACTCGTTCTCGTCTAGATCGACTGGCTCCTCTCGATTCACTGACTCGATCTAGCAAAGATCGAGTCAGGATCAGTCGATCTAGAACTCGATCTCTAGCCTTGTCTTAACCCCTATCGCCTCTTTTGGACTTCAAGACCAAGGTTTAGACTTCTCATACCTGTTCCTACACACTTGCCGAATAAAAACATAAAACTGAAAGAGAAATAAAGCACAAATATGTACAAGATAAACATGGGAATGCCTCCCAAGTGCGCTTTCTTTAACGTCTTTAGCTAGACTTTACTTGGTTTAGGCGGATGGTGGGTCTTGGAGAAGCACCGAGGTACTCTCCTTGTCATAGCTGTCTGCCAAGTAAGGCTTGACTCTGTGTCCATTGACGGTGAATGCACTGCCACTCTTTCCCATCAGTGTAACAGCTCCATAAGGCAACACTTCTTGGATCACAAACAGCCCGCTCCACCTTGACTTCAGCTTTCCCGGGAAGAGTTTGAGTCTTGAGTTGTACAGCAACACAAAACCTCCCTCCTTAAGCTCCTTGGCAACCAACTTCCTGTCATGAGTCTCCTTAGTCCGCTCCTTGTATATCCGAGAGCTCTCATAAGCGTTCAGTCTTAACTCATCCAGTTCGTGTAGCTGAATAAGGCGCCTCTCCTGAGCAGTCTTGAGGTCAAAGTTCAGCCTCTTCACAGCCCACAACGCACGGTGTTCCAGCTCAACCGGGAGATGACAGCCCTTGCCATAGAGTAGACTGAAAGGGGTTGTATCAATCGGTGTTTTGAAGATGGTACGGTAGGCCCAAAGAGCGTCATCCAGCTTCACTGCCCAATCTTTCCTTGTTGCTCCGACGGTCTTCTCTAGTATAGCCTTGATTTGCCGGTTGGAGACTTCCACTTGACCGCTTGTTTGAGGATGATACGGTGTAGCCACCTTATGCTTAACTCCATACTTTCTCAAGAGGCTCTCAAAAACCTTGTTTATGAAATGGCTTCCTCCATCGCTTATAACCACCTTAGGTACCCCAAACCTCGTGAAGACTTTTGAACAGCTTAATCACCACCTTAGAGTCGTTTGTAGGGGAAGCAACCGCCTCAACCCATTTAGAGACATAATCCACTGCTACTAAGATGTATTTGTTGCCATATGAAGAAGGAAATGGCCCCATGAAATCTATGCCCCATGCGTCGAACACGTCAACCTCGAAGATGGGAACCTGAGGCATTTCGTTCCTCTTAGTGATATTCCCTGCTCGTTGACATGCCTCACAGCTCTTCACAAACTCGTGTGCATCTTTGAAGATGGACGGCCACCAGAAACCGGCTTGCAACACTTTCGTGGCAGTTTTAAATAAGGCGAAGTGTCCTCCGTAGGAAGAGCCATGGCAATGATAGAGGATGTCCCTAGCTTCTTCCTTTGTAACACATCTCCGGTACAAACTGTCTACTCCTCTCTTGTATAAGTAGGGCTCGTCCCAAAAGTAATCACTAGCCTCTCTCATGAACCGCTTCTTATGATAGCTGTTGAGATGTGTTGGCTCCTCACCACACGCTAGATAGTTCACTACATCTGCATACCACGGTAGATCCTCCTCTTTGAAACTCAACACCTCTTCAAACCTCCCTTCTAGCTTTCCACAAACAGCCGTGGTAATCGCCATGAGTTGCTCTTCTGGAAGAGAGTCATCTGAGGGGAGAGACTCGTTGATCCTTAGCCGTGAGAGATGGTCAGCGACTCTGTTTTCTATTCCCTTCTTGTCTTTAATCTCCATGTCAAACTCCTGGAGCAAGAGAATCCACCTCAAGAGCCGAGGCTTAGTGTCTTTCTTTGAATAGATGTATCGCAAAGCAGCCTGATCCGTGTATATAATAGCCTTGGAACCAACAAGATATGATCTGAACTTCTCAGTGGCGAACACTACTGCAAGCAACTCCTTCTCTGTAGTGGTATACCTTGTTTGCGTGTCATCCAAGGTTCTTGAAGCATAGTAGATCACGTGTAGCTTCTTGTCTTTCTTCTGACCAAGAACGGCTCCTACAGCGTAGTCACTAGCATCACACATGATCTTAAAGGGAAGAGACCAGTCTGGTGCTTGGACTATAGGAGCTGATGTAAGGGCTTCCTTGATGGTCATGAAAGCTCTCAAACACTCCTCATCAAACACAAACTCAGCTTCTTTGCACAACAACCGTGTAAGAGGGCGTGCAATCTTGGAGAAATCCTTGATGAAGCGCCTATAGAACCCGGCGTGTCCCAAGAAACTTCTGACTCCCTTAACGTTAACCGGCGGCTCAAGACCCATCATGACTTCCACTTTAGCCTGATCAACCTCAATGCTCTTTTCTGATATCTTATGACCAAGCACGATCCCTTCCTTAACCATAAAGTGGCATTTCTCCCAGTTCAGCACCAATTTTGTCTCTTCACAACGCTTTAGTATCCTGCAAAGATTCAACAAACACGCAGAAAAGGACGCACCATAGACAGAGAAGTCATCCATGAACACCTCTACCATCTCCTCTATTAGATCGGAGAAGATCGACATCATACACCGCTGAAATGTAGCCGGTGCATTACACAATCCAAACGGCATCCTTCGATACGCGAAGGTACCGTAGGGACATGTGAAGGTCGTCTTCTCCTGATCATTTGGGTGAATTGGTATCTGAAAGAAACCGCTATACCCATCGAGGAAACAGTAGTAAGGGTGATTAGCAAGTCTCTTAAGCATTTGATCTATAAAAGGCAAAGGGAAATGGCCTTTCCTAGTCGCAAGGTTAAGTTTCCTATAATCAATACACATCCTATGACCTGTGATGGTTCTAGTAGGAATAAGCTCATCCTTTTCATTCCTTATGACCGTGATCCCTCCCTTCTTACGCGCCACGTGTACAGGAGAAACCCACGTGCTGTCACTTATGGGATAGATCACGTCAGCCTCTAAAAGCTTAAGGATTTGTTTCTTAACAACATCTTTCAAATTAGGATTCAAACGCCTTTGATGTTCTATAGAAGAGGCGTTCTCATTATCCAAGTGAATCCTGTGAGTGCAAAGCATTGGTGAAAGGCCCTTGATGTCACTTAAAGAGTACCTAATGGCCTTCCTATACTTTCTCAGCTTAGTCAGGAGCAAGTGCAACTCATCATCACTTAAGTTTTCATTCACAATCACGGGATAGGTGTTATTAGGCCCTAAGAAAGCATACCTTAGCCCTTTTGAGAGCTCCTTAAGGTCCACATTTGGGGCTAACAGCTCACTCCAGTCATCCTCATGGCTGTTGTTGTTGCTCTCCTCCTTGGAACCCTCCTTAGAACTCGAGGCATGGCCCTTAAGACTGCTTTCCTTAATCGCTATCCCTTCTGAAATCGAGTCCTCCAGTCGATCTTCCTCTCGATGTCGTCTAGATCGAGCCATTTCGCTCGATTCACTTACTCGATTTGATGTGGATCGAGTAAGGGATCGAGACGCTGGGTCGATCTCCTGATTGGACCCCAAAATGATCGGAAGGCTTCTCTCGATCGTCGACTCGATTGTTTTTCCTGATCGATCATTCCTCTCGATCTGTCTGTCAATTGCTGCACCGGATCGAGTTGTGTTCTCGATTGCCTTCTCGATCTGACTCCTGGATCGAGTGATAGCATCGATCTCGGGGTCGATCTCTAGGCAGCAGCCTTCATCCTTCTTAACAATATTCCTAGAATCCAGCAGGTTAACATACTCCTGGGTCCTCTGATCCACATAGCCAAACTCCCCTGGCTCCTTAGTCAGTGCTAGCTTCAGATGGTCTTCTAGAGCCAGCTCTTCCAGCAACTCATCCGCTAAGGCATCCATCGTTTCAATGTAGAAGGCTTGCCCTTCTATGGTCGGCTTCTTCAGAACCTCATTGATATCGAAGTCCAGCCTTATCTACTTTCCCAAATGCAAGGCAATCTTCCCATTCTTGACATCTATGATAGCCCCGGCGGTTGCAAGGAATGGTCTCCTTAAGATGAGTGGATCTTTAGGCTCTTCATCCATCTCCAACACGACGAAGTCCGTAGGCACGTTTACACCACTGATTCGAACCGGTAGATCTTCAAGCAGCCCCACTGGTAGCCTCACACTCCTATCAGCCAGTACCAACGAGATCCTACAGTCTTTGAAACGGGTAAAGCCAAGCTTCTTAGCCATGGAGTGAGGCATCAGGTTTATGCTAGCTCCGAGATCACATAGGGAACTCTTGAACTCTAAAGGGCCTAAAGTGCAAGGTATAGTGAAGCTTCCAGGGTCTCCCAACTTCTTAGGGACTATCTCCTTATGTATCACAGCACTACACTCTTCACTTAGAACAAGCACCTCCTTGCTTTCCTTATTCTTCTTCACGAGAGTGTCTTTGAAGAATTTGGCACATTTAGGCATCATTGCAAGGCAGTCAACGAGAGGAAGCTTGATCTCCACGTCCTTAAGATGCTTCTCAAAGAGGATTCTATGCTTCTCTATGAGTTGCTTCTTGAAACGGCCAGGAAAAGGCAGCTTAGGTACATACGGTGGAGGCACATAAGCATTCTTCTCCTTAGTAGTTTGCTCAGCTTTCTTCTCAACAACTGCTTTGTCTCCTCTTCTTGGCCCTTGGATCCAGACGTTGTCAAAGTTAATCTCTTCATCAGCTGAAGGCTTACCCTCCCCCTCTTGAATTACAACGTCCTCGTTGTTCTTAGTAGAGACCGGAGGTTCTAGCTCTTTGCCGCTTCTCAATGTTATGGCGTTAGCATACTCCTTAGGATTCTGCTCACACTTTCCCGGAAGACTATTCTGACCACTTGTACTCGCTTTCCCCTTCTCTAGCTGCTTGATCTTGTTGTTTAAGTTGGTGATCTGAGTGGAGAAGTCAGTGAGAGATGAGTCTAGACGAGTGTTCATCTCGGCGAACTTCTGGTTTGTAGAGGCTTGCCCTTGTATCAGCTGTTGAAACATTGCTTGAACCGGATCAACTTGTTGTTGCATCGGCTGTTGCTGCTGAGGTGCAAAGCCCGGAGGGTAGTTAGGCGTATAACCCTTGTTACTTTGATGTTGCCCTTGGAAGTTGTTCTGTCCTTGACCTTGGAAAGCACCACTCGGCTGAAAACATTTGTTGTAAGGGATGAAAGGTTTTGCTTGCTGAGCAGGGTACACTTGATCCTTAGGGTTGGCAACGTTGGTGCTTCGGTAGGAGAGGTTGTTGTTCTGGTTGTAGCCTTGGTTGTATCCTTGAGGTTTGTAGTTGTTCTGTCCCGCCACCCAATTGGCTTCTTCTTGGCTCAACTCAAGCTCCTCTTGATTCTCATCAGCTTCACCAACAAAGTGAACATGCTTCTGATTGGCCAACACCAGCTTATCTATCTTCTTATGCAAAGATTTCAGCTCCTTTTTGTGAGACTTTAGCTCTGATCCTCTTGGTGCACGGTCATAGTCCTCAGCGTAGTTGCCATCACTCAATGCCAAGTTATCTATCAGCTCCATACCCTCTTCTACCTCCTGACCAAGGAAGTTCCCTTTGCTAGCTGTGTCAAGCAACAACCTGATCTTCGGTGAAGCTCCACGGTATATGGTACTGAGTAGTGTCTCCTCGCTGAAACCGTGATGAGGACATTGGATCGTGTAGTCTTTGAAATGCTCCATTGCCTCGTTGAATGTCTTATTGTTCTGTTGAGTGAAGCCGCTGATTTTGCTTCTCAACCGTGCTGTCCTGGTGCTAGAGAAGAACTTTGAGAGAAAGGCCTTCTTACACTCGGCCCATGAGGTGATGGTGCCTTGTGGGAGGGTCTTCTCCCAATGCCTAGCCTTGTCTCCGAGTGAAAAGGGAAAGAGACGCAGCTTGAAAGCATCTTCGGATATGCCAATTATCTTGATCATCCCACATACTTGCTCAAAGTTGTCAAGGTGCTCCAAGGGATCTTCCGTTGCTAAGCCGTGGAACTTGTTGTTTTGCACCATGGAGATGAAACCTGGCTTGATCTCGAAGTTGTTGTTCTGTACAGGAGGAGGAGTGATCCCAAACCTATTGTGATGAGTATTGGGAGCATCTCCGGCTCCTATGATCCTTGGGGGTCTAGCCGCGTGTTGGGGGTTTCCATTGCCCCTTCCTACTTCCCCGTGAGCTGGAGGAGGTCCCTCTGGATGCTCGTGTTCAGCCATAGCTTCAAAGTCAACCAAACCGTGCTGAACAATCTCCTCAAAGGCTCTGGTTTGTTCTCTGACTCTTCTTTGCTGTGAGTGACCAAGCTGATGAATATTGTCCAAAGGTGGAAGTAGATTGTTATCTCCCCGTGAACGAAGATTCATATACCTGAGAACACACGTTTGAGAGTAGAATAATTAGTAACTTGAACAAGGTAAAGACTTAGTCTTTGCTAAGTCCCAAATCGCTATGTTCTCTAAACAATCCTAGGATGGCAACGGCGCCATTTGATAGACACTTTATTTGCAAGGGTGAGAATGCAATGAGGTTATCAAACTCAAATGCAAGACAGGTTGTAGTACAACAAGCAAGAGAGAGTCAATCCATACCTAGGATGATAGAAAATGCAAAGAGAATACAAGGACTAATGCAAATCTAAGCGAAACTAGATAGGTTATGAGAAAATCCCTAAAAACTAGATGCAGCAACTTAAATGGAATGCAACCTATTTTAAAATTACTAGAAATGATCAAACTACCACGAGGAACAAACAGAATAATTAAAGGACAAAGCTTCGAATTACTAAAATTCGACTAGTGGATCGACCATGAGATCGACCACTAGATCGAGCAATAACAATCGATCTCGTCTAAAAATGCAAGAACAGTAAAACTAACGACCAGGATGCTATCAAAGATCAAGCGAAAGACGAGAGAAGATGTAAAGATGCTAAAAGAAAGGGCTTAGGGTCGAGATTCATGGTCAGGGATTTCAAAGGTTCGACCTTGGGTTGAAAACTTTAAATCGACTCACTTTGTGAGGATCTCTAAGCCTTGAAAACTAAGCAAGATCTATCCGTGGCTTTCGGTATAGATTACTCCTTCATCCTCTCCTCCAAACCCATGGCTTTTGGTGGAAAAAGAGGTTGAAGGGCAAGGAAAACGGATTTCAAACGAGTGGCTTAACTAATCCCTCAAACTTCCATGGCTTTTGGGAAGGGGTAACTAGTCTCTAGGGTGTGATCTTCCGAGGTCCCTGAATCCTGTCAAGGTAAGGAACCTCTCAGATCATGAAGCTCTTGGCGTGAGAGTCTTCAAGCATTGAGAGCTCAACACACTAGAAGAGATAGCCATTAACACACTTAGAAAACCCCAAGATCGAAACCCTTTAGACCCCTTAATCCTCTCAACCCCGAACCCAAATAAACTACTCACTACACATAAGGTAAATCAAGCAAAGCATGGAAAAGGAAACGATGAACATGAAAAGAAAACTAGATTAAGATGAAAACGATTCGATTACAAAGCTTCAGAAAACTCAAAGTTCGACAATGGTGTTCTTCGTCAAAACCAGAGAGAAAATATACAAAAAAGATAAGGATAAAAGTTGTGTGGGAAAAGGATGTCACCACCTTCCCAAAATGGCCAAAACAAGCTGATGGTCCCCCCTTCGCTAGCGGCCAAAAGTGGTTGAAAGGACAGAGATCGACTCCGGGATCGAGCGGTTCTCTCGATTCACTCTAACCATCGTGTCTTCAGCTCGATCTGGGTCTTGATCATCATCGGTGGATCGAGTGTTGCATCCGATCTCGGTATCGATCTTCGGTTGGATCGAGTGGTGTACTCGATCTGGCCCTCGCTCTGCATGGCGTCATTTACGTCCGTACCGTTTGATCGACTACTTCACTCGATCCTCGTCTCGATCATTCTCCTTGGATCGCTTGGTCTTCTCGATCTTCTGGTCGATCACATCCTAGATCGACCGGCCATGCTCGATCTGCTCCTCGATCTCTGATCCTTAGCAAATATCCGAGCTTCCACGAACTGTTACAACAGCTTCAGCACGTCCACAAACCTCCACGACTCCAAAGCATGCAAAAACAACCTCCGTGTGCTCCTCCTGCATTGGAGTTCCCACGAAGAGGGGTTTCATACCTCTCGCGGTACCTCATTAGCTCTTCTCTTTCAGAAGCTGCCTCTGCAACTCGAGCCTGCTCTGGAATGCATGTTTTCTCAGCAATGCGAGCCAGCTCAGCCACACGAGCTTCCTCAACAATACGCGTATGTTCTGCAACTCGCGCTTGCTCAGCCACACACGCTTGCTCTTGTCCATCCTGGGCGGCGGCACAGTCCTGTTCTGCAGCCAAAATATGTTTCTCGGCTAAGGCTTGAGCATGTGCTTCCTCTGCCTGCTCTCTAGCACGAGTCTGCCCAGTATTGCCTCCATTCACACTTCCTGTTTAAGGGGTTTGGGTTCCTTCCTCACTTGCACGATGTACAGCAGCCCTAGTCAAACGTTATACCTTTGGTGGCATTTATTCACAAGAATAAGTAATCAGACATTATCCTGATTAGCCACAACAGATGCAGATACAGCAGAAAGTACATCGATGAAGACAACAGATGAAGACAGACACAAGGTAGATGTAGATAGTAGACGAAGAAGAAACTGAACACAATGCTAGTGGATACAGAAATCCACACTCGGAAATTTATGTGTTTTGTTAGGAAAGAACTTAAGGAGAATTAAGGGATAGATTTTCTGGAACAGACTGACAGTATAAGCAAGCACTAACTGAAATATGTACTTGATATTATCCGGTTGAATGAAATGGTTACAAGGATTTCTCTCGAAGAGATGAAATGAAAAGAGCTCTAAGAGCAGTTACAAAGTTTTCGTGTGTAAAAAGTGTAGAAGAAGTTCAAGCCGAAGGTCCCCTGAACTAAGCAGTTTGTGTCCTTTATATAGCTCGCCTCGTCGAGCTTCAATCTCCAGCGCGTATCTCAGCTACGTGCAGCAGCTTCAGCCGGAAATCTTGGCCACATGCAGCAGCTTCCTCCGTGAATTTCGGGCCAGTTCGAACTGGAGAGAATATTCTCTGACCTGGCTCGGATCTTTCCTTGTTTCTCAGGATTTTGTCGAGCTGGATCTCGACTACGTCAATTGGATCGTTTGATTGTTCGGATTTGGATCACTGCGATGAAATGGGCCTGGACTTTATGGTCAAAGCCCAGCCAATTTGTGGTTAGTTTGGACCTGCTTGTTGAGCTTGAGTGGGCCTGATTTAGGGTGCGAAATCCAGCTCCAACAATTGCCCCCAGCCCATTTACGTGAGCGAGCTCGAGCTTTATTGGGCGGCAAGATGTGACTTTTGAAAGATTTTGTATCTGTCGTGCTGACGTCACGACGTCAGGTAATCATCCGGGATCAACGGCTGAGATCCTGGAAAACTGAACAGTCCACTGATCGTCTGGTCGAGAATCGATCTCGAAACTGCAGCTTGATTGTTGAGATAAGTTCGTTATTATCTCGTCTAGGTGGACGGTCGAGCTTCCCGTGGTAGGGTGCAGCCCTCGAGAGGATTCGTGCGGATACTTTTCGACCTGGAAGGTCTAGATGGAGAAAGAAAAAGATGATATGATGGCCCTAATTAATCGGACTATGCAACACGCTAAATCTGCGAAGTCGAATATTCGACGGTTGATATCGCGAGATCGGACGGTGGAGATTCACAAGGAGTGATATTTTTCGCGATCTCCAAGGTGGGCAATTATTACTGAGATATAAAGTCCACCTCTCCTACTCCATCTTTAACCGCACCTGCTAGTCGATTAATGGTTACTCCTTCTGTTTGTCGCGATTTTCGAGAAAGCAAGTTTTTTCGTGAACGTTTGTCAAGTTTTCCGTTTTCTTTCAGAAAAAACTTCGGTCTTCTTTCTTGATTTTTCTGGGTTTAGCGTTTTGCGTCTTCTTCTTCCTTCTTTCTTTTCTCAATGCCGGCGATTGTTAAAATCAAAGGGGAAGGGTTCGGGAGGAACGCCCCAGTTCCAAGCCCGTCCAAACTAAACGACTAGAAGGCTCTCGACGACTTTTGCCAAGAATGAGAAATCCCCGATGGGTTGGAGCTGGCGGTCTTGACATCAGTGGAGACTCCGGTGAACGTGGAGCCAGGTTTTTGTTGTGCATACGCGACATACTTCCAGGATTACGGGCTGTTTTTCCCGATCCTCCGGTTCATCCTCGAAGTTCTCGCGGATCTGAGGCTGGCTTTCACGCAGATGTGCCCGAATCTGGTTCGGGCCATCGGGTGCGCCGTGCAGGCCCGAGAAGAGGTCGTTAGCTTTCGCTACTCGGACTTAAGTGATACAAGCAGCGAATGAGTGGTGGATTGGGTCGAGGGAGTTGGGTTGGATAGCCGAGGTACTCAAGCTAAAGGACTGAGGGTTGGGGCGGGACGCGGGACAGTACATGTGGGACGAACGGTGGTACGAGTGGTACGAGATGGTACAATGTGTGATGATGGGGGGTACAACACGTGATGAGGGGTGGTACTACGTGTGACGAGAGATGGTAATACGCGTGACGAGAGGACGGTACGGCTATTTATAGGGGCTATTTATGAAAAGGGGCTATTTATAGGGGCTATTTATAGCCCAAGAAAGGAAGCCCTAGAGTGATGACAAAAGTGTAAATAAAACAGGCTCAAACTAGGTTTGTATCGATCAGTTGTATCGATCATGAGTGATCGATACAAATAAGCCGTGTTAATTTTGGTCACTGTATCGATCACTCTCAAGATCGATATGATCTGTATCGATCAAGCCCTGATCGATACAACTGATCGATACAAACCCAGTCTGAGCCTGTTTTATTTACACTTTTGCCATTTCTCTAGGGCTTCCTTCCTTTGGCTATAAATAGCCCCTTTTCATGTATTTTCGGAGAGTCATGTCAATTTACTGTTCTTAAACATTTTCTTTGAGTTTGTAAGACAAATCTTTGCTTTATTTAATATAAGTTGGTATTTGCCTTTAATCTTTCTTTAAGCTCTCTTTTATTTATGATTAGCATCTTTTCCTCTTTGTGATTTGGTGTTAAACATGAGTATTAGTGAGTAGTTTGCTTAGGGTTCTTAGATGTGGTAGATTAAGGAGATTTAGGGATTTATAAAGGCTTGTTTAGTGCTTCAATTTATGGGTTCCTCTCTATTAATCTGTTCTTAAACTAGATTTGTCTTGATCACACTTATCTAGAATTTGAGCTTTCTCTTATGCCCACCATGTGTTTGATGAAATGCTGATCTTGTTTAATAGAGGATTTGTTGGCCTTGACTCAAGAGACTGACTATTTGAGGAGCATTTTGACTTGAATAGAGTTGCTTATTAATGCTTGTTGAATGTTTTAGCACTAATGAGAGTTAGTTCTTGTTAAGATGTTTAGCAAAGGGCTATTTTACAAGAGATTGGATCTAGCTTGCTTGATTGTGAACTCTATGTCTAGGAATCACCATTTCTAGCTGGTTTGCTTGATCAATGTTGTTTAAAACACCCTTAGTTAGTCTCTAGATCCCCCAAAATCAATAACCGCATCTAGGAACTTGCTTTCTCTTTTGATATATTTCGGATTTGCCCTGTTTTGCTCTGTTTTACTTGCATAATCTTGCTTAAACTGCTTTCTTTCTTTGTTTTCTTTGTTGCTTGATCATCTTAGGGTGATAGATTGGTTGCTTAGGCAACAAAAACTCTTATGTGATTGCTTGACTTATAGATATCTGCTCACAACTCTTCTGCTTTCAACAAAACCCATTTGGATTGATAAAAACCCTATGCTATGCTACAACTGACTAGTACAAGCTTGGGTGATTGACATCAAGAGCCCAAAAAACTCTTGTATCAATTTGGCGCTGTTGCCATTTGGGTTTACAGTTTGAAACATAAGAGTTTGTAGAATCTTTAAGATCAAGTTTTTAGTTTTCTTTGGTTACTAATCTCCTTTGACTCTCTTTGCTGTCTTTCAGGTATATGAACTTGAGATCCAGAGGTTCAAGCAATCTTGTGGACTTCATCGACAACATCAATCTGTTGGACAGAGGGCAGAGAGCAAGAAGACAGCAAGAAAGGCAGGAACATCTGCAGAGACGTGGGATGAACAATCAGGAACCTGTTATGGATGATATCAGATTCCAGGGTCCTCAAGGAGCTGTTGGCGCTCAGGTTATACAAGGACATCAAGGTGTTCAGGACATACAAGGTGAGCAAGGACCAAGAGGCGCTGCACAAGCTCCAAGAGCAGCTAGACCCATTGGCGCTGGTGATGCACCAAATGCCTACAACAACAGGACTGGCATCATTCCACCAGCAGTCCAAAACAACAACTTTGAGATAAAGTCTGGATTGATTTCAATGGTTCAGAGCAGCAAGTTCCATGGGTTGCCACTTGAAGATCCTCTAGATCATCTTGATAATTTTGATAGACTATGCTCCCTCACAAAGATCAATGGGGTGAGTGAGGATGGCTTCAAACTCAGGTTATTCCCTTTTTCTCTTGGAGACAAAGCACACCAATGGAAAAGAACCTGCCCCAAGGAAGTTTCACCAGCTGGGATGAGTGCAAGAAAGCTTTCTTAGCAAAATTTTTCTCCACTTCAAGAACTGCAAGAATAAGGAATAAGATTTCAGGGTTTGCACAAAGGAACAATGAAAGCTTTGGTGAAGCTTCGGAGAGATTCAAGGGCTACACACTGCAATGCCCTCATCATGGCTTCTCACAAGCCTCTTTGCTCTCCACTCTCTACAGAGGAGCCTTGCCTAAGATAAGAATGCTCTTGGACACTGCATCAAATGGGAACTTCTTGTCAAAAGATGTGGATAAAGGATTGGAGCTGGTAGAGAATCTGGCTCAGTCTGATGGCAACTATAATGAGGAATTTGACAGAGCTCCAAGAAGTGCAAAGGATGAGTTAGAGTCTAGCAGGAAAGAAATCAAGTCTCTACATGAGAAGCTGGACTTGTTGCTAAGGGAAAAGAAAGAGGTCAACTTTCTTGGAGACATGGTTCAGCTTGATGATCAAGAGCAATGCCAAGTTGAGGAGATGAACTACTTGGGCAACCAAGGTGGATACAATAACTATGGAAACTACAGACCAAATCCCAACTTGTCTTACAGGTGCAACAATGTTGCCAATCCACAGGATCAGGTCTACCCTCAACAGCAACAGCAAGCTGCCCAAGACCTTTTGTTCCCTACAACAATCAAGGTTTTCAGCAAAGGAACAACAACTATAAGCCTAGAGCGCCCTAAAACCCTCCAGGATTCAATGCTCAAGCTCAAGGACAAGCTTCCTCCAGCTCTCGACACACTGAACTCAAGACTCTCATGCAACAGATGATCAACACTCAGGTCACCACAACCTTGGAAATGAACAAGAAGTTTGCAGAGGTCCACAATAAAATAGATTCAGTACATGTAGAGCTCACTAACAAAATTGAAGGGTGTGCTGCAAGAGTCAAAACACTGGAGAACAACAAAGGCATAGCTGGTCCCAAGCCTCAAGGACAATTTCCTGGAAAACCAGAAGCTAACCCAAAGGAGTTCTGCAATGCCATAGTCTTAGAAGAAGAGAGCTTCTCAGCTGAAGAGGAGGCTATCATTGAAAAATTCCCCTACTTGTTCACTGAGGACACTGAACTTCAAAGGAGCTGCAGAAAAAGGAGCTGCAGAAAAAGTTCTTAGAAGTTGAAACTAACAAAGGAGCTGCAGAAAAAGAACCCTTTGAAGATGGGGAAAACACAGAAGAAGAAGAGTGGTGGGCGCCACATGAGGTTGTTGACAACACCAAGGACTATTAGTTGAAGTTTCTGATGATAAGGAGAAGACTCAAGTTGTTACCCTTCCTGTTTACCAACCAAACATCCCTTTTCCAGGAAGATTCAAAGAACAGCTAGTGCAGAAGTATGAGACCCCCTATGCTGCTCAAATGGAAATGAGGGGTTTGAATGGCCAAGAGGAGCTTAATAAGCTAAGAGATAAAGCTGGAGCAGCAGAAGTTAAGGAGCTTAATGTCAAGAAACTTGGAGATCCAGGTTGTTTCACCCTCCCATGTGAGCTTAAGGGGCAGACCTTTAAAAGTTGTCTTTGTGATCTTGGAGCAAGTATCAGCCTTCTCCCATCCTCTACTGCTAAAGCTCTTGGCTACACTCAACTTCAAGAGAGTAATGTGTCCCTTACTATAGCTGATGGGACAATGAAGACACCGCTTGGGAGTCTCAAGGATGTACCAATGATGATTGAAGGAGTAACCATCCCCACTGATTTCTTGGTGCTTGATGTGGAAGGCCATATAAAGAATGCTATCATTCTGGGAAGACTATTATTAGCTTTAGCTGGAGCAGTGTTTGATGCAAGGGAATGCACAATAGAGCTGAGACTGACCAAGCAGAAGGTTCTAAGGTTTGACTCAAAGGGGAATAAGCTGGAAAATGAGCAGGCTTTCTCAATGGACATCAAGAAGTTGAAGAAGCTTGGGAAGCATTGGCCAGAGTTTGAAGGCTATGTTGGTGAGAGTTTTGATGGTTGCTGCTTAACCAAGCTGTTTGCTGATACCATTGAAGAGGAGGTCCTCAAAGTGGGAGTTTCTGATTGCATGAATGAAGTTCTAATGGAAGACAAGGAAGATGGGGTTGTCTTGAAGTCCTTTGTTTCTAGGAATGGTGAAGTCCACTATAAGATGAAGGGGAGGAACAAACCAAAACCCTTTGCTGTGTTGAAGGTTGATGGAGTCACCAGGAATGTCAATGTGAGCACTGCAACACCAAGGAGTTCCAAGACTCCTTCTCACCACCTCCAGTAAAGAGGTAAGAAAAGTCAAGCTTAGTGACTTTAAACAAGCACACTTAGGAGGCAGTCCCATGGTATCTTTTTGTATATATTATGCTTTCTAGTTTTCTTTTTATGCTTGGTTAATGTGTATAGAATCAGGAGTTCGAACTGGGGGTTGAGAAAGTCTCTAAGGGGCAAAGAACAGGTGCTTTCTGGCTGATATCGATCAACAGTATCGATCATGACAGATCGATAATGAGCATATCGATCATAAAAATCGATCATGAGTGATCGATATCAGTGGAGCCAGATTGCACCAGTCAACCTATCGATCACTTTTGATCGATAGGGAAGGAAGTCTGAGAGTGAAAATCGTATCGATCATTCATATCGATCATACACTGATCGATATAAACCCGTCGTATGAATTTTGGTTAGTGTAGCGATCATATGAAGATCGATACGATTCACAGCAAGGATATCGATCATTCGTATCGATCACTTGTGGTCGATACTGATATTACCATATATTTTCCATATTTTGCATGCATTTAGGATAGTTTTTCATGCATTCATCTTGCATTATAGGATACTTGGTTCCATTTGTTGCATTTTTTAGGTCCTAGGTCCCTTTGCATTCGCATTTTGCATGTTTCTTGCATAAATGCATCACTATCAGGTTGTTTGGGGCACTCTCGAGTTGAGGAGGTTATGTGGACGTGAGGAGGACCACAACAAAGCTCGTGGATACTTGGGGAACACAGCCGTGCATGCTAAGGACCCGAGATCGTGTAGCGGATCGAGCAAGGCAGGTCGATCTAGATGAGATCGACCAGAAGATCGCGTGGCACAAGTCGATTTAAGAGGAAGAATCAAGACCAAGATCGAGAGAGGAGATCGATCTGGAGTACGGACGTGAATGACGCCATGCAGATCGAGAGCCAGATCGAGTTCCCAACCCGATCATCACAGGATCGACTCAAAGATCGACTGAAGCCATCCGATCCAAGAAGACGATCGAGCCAGAGATCGAGTGACCCGAGTCGATCCTTCCGTCCAGCTGTCTTTGGCGTCTAGCAAACGGGGGACCAGCTAACCGTTTAGCCACTTTCTCTTATCTCCGTTCTGTCTTTTGCTTTTCTTTCTCTCTACCTTAGGCTTATCGCCATTATAGAACATCTAAGCTTTTTCAGTTTTTGAAACCTTGAATCTTTTAATATTAAGCAAGTTTTTCCTTTAATCGGTTGTTAATCACTTTTAGTTCATCCTCTACTGCTTTTCAATCGGTCTTAATCATGTGTAGTGAGTAGTCTTTTTGGATTTTCGGGGTTGAGGCGAAAGGAGAAATACATCACACTTATTTCACGCCCTAAACCAAAAAATGTAAATCTTTATTTTCGTTAATTCATATTATTCCTTTTTGACTAACCTTTTATGATTTCTCCTTATGATTGATTTTAGCCAGCCTTTGATTTAATTTTCTTTAATTAGCTTAGGCATTGTTAGCCACCATTTTCGCATTTTCATTCCATTATTGTTGTTTTTATTAAAATGTAATTTTGCTTCAAGTCCCCTAGAAGGGCAAAGCTGTTCGGACCACCTTATGTGGTCCCCTCTTACAGCCGTGTATCATTATCTTGATTTTAATAAAGAACCGAATTTTCTTTCACAAAGTTTGTAAGCAAAACTTGTGTTATCTCTTCTTTGATTTTGTTGAGACCAGTCCTCCAAAACCAAAGAGAAACCGTGTTGTATCAAAGGCCCTCTCATCACTTTTGTGGTACACTTCGATCCACCCGGCCATCCCATTTAGTCAGTTTAACCCCCGGTCAGATCGTCTGAATTCCTCGACCTCTCGACCAAAAATCATCGTCACATCATACCATACCATCGTACCGTCCCATCGTCACGCCATCATACCACCCTCGTCACGCCATCGACCACCATCGTCACGCATTACGACACCATTGTCATGCATCGTACCAGCCGATCTACCCTACCATCCCACTCGTACCGTCCATCATCCCGCCTCGTACTGACCATCGCATACTCGTCCCGTCCCAAAACCTTGAATCCATAGCCTGAGCTCCTCGGCTATTTGATTAAGTTCTCGTCTCATCTCACTTACCATCCGGTACTTGTATCATTTTTGGTATCAGAGCTGAAGTTCCTTTCATTCCCAAGTTATATCTTTCCATCCTATCAATCTTTACATTTTATTTCCTTTGATTCGTGATTGCAACTTTGTTACAAAAAAAAAAAAAATCAACTAAGTTTAATTCTTTTCATATTTTGTTGCATAATCATTTACAAAAAAAAAAAAATTTTTATTTCATTTCGGTTTTCTTTAAAGAGTTTTTATTCTCATCTAATTGTTTTACTTTCTTGTTTCATTCATAAAAAGTCAAAAAAAAATTATTAGAAACGGAATTTTAGCATAATTTTGTCGCCTCATTATAGTTTCCATTTCTTGAACTATATTAACATTATAGCTTTGAGTTTTTGTTTGATACGAATCTGATCCCATAAAATGTTTTTAATAAACCGTATCACTTCAATCATCTACTTTAAAACCGTTCTTGTTTTAGTTTAAGGTATCTTTGATAAGAAGTCATGTGAGAGGAATCAAGTAACGCACAAGACCCTACCGCTCTTATGATGAAAGAGGAGTTTCGAGCCTTTAGACAAGAGATCGGCGACCGTCTTACCTGTGTGGAACAAGCTCCAAGACCCACTTTACAGCCGGTCAGGAACGTGGGAGGCCGAGGGCCCAACACTTCCTTTGGCAATACACAAAACACCGGCAACAACAATAGGCATAACGGTATACACATCAACAAACCAAACGGAGATACACAAGGTGATGACAATGAATCACAAGACGATAATGATGACCCGCCTTTACCCACTAACCAAGGGAGAAAAAGACGAATACCAAGGAATGAATATGGAGACGAAGAAGATGACAACTACCACCAGAGACAACACCAAAGCCACATCAAGCCTACCGCACCAAGCTTTGCTGGAAAGGTGGACCCGGAGGCTTATCTTGAGTGGGAAAAGAGGATGGACTACCTCTTTGACTATTATGATCATCCCAACCACAAGAGAATAGCCTTAGTTGTTGCTCAACTTACGGACAACGTCCTCATCTGGTGGGATAGAACTGTAGCTGACCTAAGGCGAAACCGTCAAAGAGTCGTTGACTCGTGGCTAGACATGAAAGATATCATGCGCCAAAGATATATTCCTCCCCATTTCAATAGAAACTTACAGCGCAAGTTTCGTGCTCTTAAACAAGGAACTAGGTCAGTAGAAGAGTATTATGAAGAGTTTTAGCGTTTGAGGAATCGCTTAGAGCTTCATGATGATGAAGAAGCTTTGATGGCACAATTCATAGATGGACTACAAGAACAAATCAGCCGTAAAGTAGAAAGGCAAATCTACCAAGATTTCAAAGACCTCTTCCAGCGAAAGTCCAGTACCATTCGGAACAAACCTCAGACGCCATGGAACCCAAACACCAACAAACCCCTAGACAAGGGAAAGGGCATTGAGATAGACTTGCGGTACAAGGGGAAAGGCTCAGAAACCACCAAAGACCACTGCCCCGAAGCAGGTAAGCCTACTAACCCTCAACGTTCAAGAGATATAATATGTTTTAAGTTTAGAGGCACGGGGCATATGGCAAGGGTGTCCAAATCAGTGTGTCATGTTCTTAACTGAAACCGGAGAGTATGAATCTCAAGACGAGGCAGAGGCTGAACCTCTTGATGAGTTTGGAGATATTGAGTACCCTGACTCAGGAGAGCTCCTCGTTACACGGCGTATACTTAGCACAATGGTGGAATCAGCCGAGCTGATGCAAAGAGAAAACATATTCCACACACGCTGTACCGTACAAGGCAAGGTATGTAATCTAATCATTGATGGTGGGTCTTGCACTAACGTGGCAAGCACTCATATGGTTGATAAACTTCACCTTGAGAGAACTAAACACCCACGGCCCTATAGGCTAAGGTGGCTCGATGACAAGGTTGAATTGAAAATCAATGAGCAAGTTGTTATACCATTCAGTATAGGAAAATATCAAGATAGTGTTGTTTGTGATATAGTTCCTATGCAAGCCGGCCATATATTGTTAGGTAGGCCATGGAAATTTGATAAAGAAACTAAGCATGATGGTAGAACTAATTTTTATACATTCATGCATGATAAAAGAAAGATTAGCTTAGCACCTTTATCACCCTCTAAAGTGCATGATTTACAAGTGCAAATGGCTAAAGAAAAAGAATTTAGTTCTAAGTCTAATTTTCTTATTTAGCCTAGCCATGTTAGAAAGGTTATAGCTTCTAAACACACAATCCTACTAATGATCTTTAAGGAGGCTTTGACCGCAGGTTATGGAGCATCCGAGTTACCACCCGAGATCATTAAGCTACTTGACACCTTTAAAGATGTGTATCCAGAAGAGATGCCTGAAGGGTTACCACCTTTACAAGGGATTGAACACCAGATAGACTTCGTTCCCGGAGCTGCTTTACCCAACAAGCCAGGTTACCATATGAGCCCGGAGGAGTCTAAAGAGCTTGAGAAACAAGTCCAAGAGCTACTAGACAAGGGCTACATGAGGGAAAGCCTTAGTCCCTGTGCTGTACCAGTCTTACTCATACCAAAGAAGGACGGTTCTTGGCCGATGTGTGTTGATTGTAGAGCCATCAACAACATTACCATCAAATACCGCCATCCCATACCAAGGTTATATGATATGCTTGACGAGCTTAGTGGTTAGGTTTTGTTCCCTAAAATAGATTTAAAGAGCGGATACCACCAAGTGAGGATGAAAGAAGGAGATGAATAGAAGACAGCCATCAAAACCAAACAAGGGCTATATGAATGGATGGTAATGCCGTTTGGACTCACCAATGCTTCTAGTACTTTCATGCGCCTCATGAATTAAGTTCTTAGAGCATATATCAGTAAGTTTGTTGTTGTATACTTTGATGGTATTTTAAATTACAGCAAAATCTTATCTGAACATATGACACATTTTGAGCTTGTTTTAAAGACTCTTGGACAAGAGGGGCTTTATGAAAACTTAAAGAAGTGTTCATTCTGCACTAATCAACTAGTTTTCCTAGGTTTTATTGTAAGGATTCTATATTCGTGGTGGTGGATAGACTCTCAAAAATGGCACATTTCATCCCTTGTGCTAAGGTGAATGATGCAACACAAACGGCGGATCTACTTTTCAAAGAAGTGGTGAGGCTACATGGAGTTCCAAGAACCATAGTTTCAGACCTAAACAGCAAATTCTTGAGTTACTTTTGGAGAACCTTGTGGAAGAAGTTAGGGACTAAACTTCTATTCTCCACCACTTCATCCACAAACGGACGGTCAAACGGAGGTTCTAAACCGCACACTCTCAGCTTTGTTAAGGGTGACCATTGGAAAGCATATGATGAACTGGCTAGAGTGTATCCATTTCATTGAATTCTCCTACAACAGAGCTCAACATTCAGCCACCAAGATGTCACCATTTGAGATCGTATACGGCTTCAATCCTACCACTCCTCTTGATCTAACCCCTTTACCTCCAGACAAAGCGGTCAGTCTAGTTTGTGAAGAGAAAGCCAAGTTCATCAAAAAGCTACACCATAAAGCACGAGAGAATCTTGAGAAAAGAACGAAGCAGTATACAAAACAAGCCAACAAAGGGAGAAAAGAGATAGTATTTCAGCCGGGAGAATGGGTTTGGCTACACATGAGGAAAGAAAGATTTCCCGACCAAAGAAGCTCAAAGCTCATTCAAAATCATAGAAAGAATCAACAACAACGCATACCGTCTTGAATTGCCAGGTGAGTTAAACGTATCCTCAACCTTCAATGTTACTGATTTAGCTCCTTTCCTTGCAGATGAAGACATTTTGCGGTCAAAATCTATTCAAGAGGGAGGGAATGATGATGACATCTCAATTGAACCTTACTTAACCAAACCGCAAATGCAAGAAGTGAACATACCGGTTCCAAACAAAGGCGTGATAACAAGACAACGGGCCCGTGCACTTCAAGACAAATATAACCAACCCATTTTACGAGCCATGAATGATTCTAAGGAGGGAAGCCCAAGTTTAATAGCTAAAGCTGCATTGGATGATGCATTGGACGTCTTAGAAGTAACTAACCCAACGAAAGCACAAGTAAGCTGGCCCTTAATACCAAATTAAGCCCACACAAACTTATTTGTTATTACTACGCTTGGGGACAACACTTAGGGCTCAAAATCATGGTCAAAGGAGAAATATATCACACTTATTTCATGCCTTAAACCAAAGAAGGTAAGTCTTTGTTTTCGTTAATTCATATTATTCCTTTTTGACTAACCTTTTTATGATTTCTCCTTATGATTGATTTTAGCCAGCCTTTGATTTAATTTTCTTTAATTAGCTAAGGCATTGTTGGCCACCATTTTCGCATTTTCATTCCATTATTGTTGTTTTCATTAAAATGTAATTTTGCTTCAAGTCCCCTAGAAGGGCAAAGCTATTCAGACCACCTTATAAGGTCCCCTCTTACAGCCGTCTATCATTATCTTGATTTTAATAAAGAATCGAATTTTCTTTCACAAAGTTTGTAAACAAAACTTGTGTTATCTCTTCTTTGATTTTGTTGAGACCAGTCCTCCAGAACAAAAGAGAAACCGTGTTGTATCAAAGGCCCTCTCATCACCTTTTTGGTACACTTCGATCCACCCGGCCATCCCATTAGGTCAGTTTAAACCCCGGTCAGATCGTCTGAGTTCCTCGACCTCTCGACCAAAAATCATCATCACATCATACCATACCATCGTACCGTCCCATTGTCACGCCATCGTACCACCCTCATCACGCCATCGTACCACCATCGTCACGCGTTACGACACCATCGTCATGCATCGTACCAGCCGATCTACCCTACCATCCCACTCGTACCGTCCATCATCCCGCCACGTACTGACCATCACATACTCGTCCCGTCCCAAAACCTTGAATCCATAGCCTGAGCTCCTCGGCTGTTTGATCAAGTTCTCGTCTCATCTCACTTACCATCCGGTGCTTGTATCATCCAAGAGCCAGCAAGAGTCCTTCTCCCTAACCCAAGGCTCACCTCCTTCACCACAAGGACCAACATCAACTTTAATCTGAGTGAAGAGGAGCTCTACAAAGGCGGCCCTGTCCCTGAAGAGAGAGAAGAAGACAATGGGGAAGGAAACACTGAAGAGATTGAAGAAGAAGATCACCGAGGAGATGCTGCTGCTGGCGCTGAAGGCCAGGGAGAAACCCATGAAGAAGAAGACTTTGATGAAGAAGAAGTGTTGAGCTACAGTTCAAGGCAGTTCCACTTCACACCTTATGAAGTACCCAGCCAAGGAAGCTCTTTGAAAGAGGCTCATGAGCACATCAATGCACTTCAGAAGTGGTGTAATTGGCAAGACAAAGCCATTAAGGGGTTGGTGAAAATGGTCAAAGGAAAGTTCAAGAAAGACAAAGCTACATCAGCAAGAACTTTCCATCAGAGCCATACTTATGAGCACACTCCTTATCAGGAAGAGCAACCACATGAATCTGAGCCAACTGAAGAGGAAGAAGCTGTTTGGAACCCCCATGGAAGACACTCTTTCCATGCACAGCCTAGTGATCAGTGGGGGACATGGGCACAACCAAGGGCCTCATCATATGAGCTAAGTGCCCATGTACCATCAGCTTGGGAACCAACTCCCATTCCCTCTGAAGTTCAAGAATCATGGCAATGGGGTACACAAGGGGATTCTTCACAAGCAGAGAGGTTATGGTTAAGCTGGGTTGCTCCCACACAAGAAGCAGCACCATCTACAAAGGTTTATGAGAGGAGGAACAAGAGGAGGGCTAGCAAGTCTCCTCAGACATCTGGATCCTCCCACCACTCCTATTGTTAAGCAAGGTACCACATCATATTCATTGTCTATACTATTGCATCTTTTTCAATTTTGTATTATATTTTGTTGCTTCTCTCTCTCATTGCTTTCACTACACAAGAGACTGTGTAATTTAAGTGTGGGGGAGAAATTTGGGGTTTGACTTTGTGTTTTGTTTTCTTAGTTTTTGTTTTTCTTTCACTTTGAGTCTCATGCATATCATGCATTCATATAAGGCATAGAAAAACACAAAAAATCGAAAATTTTGAAAAAAAATTGCATTTTTGCAAACCAAAAAGAAAGCATATAGTTGCATATCATTCCCTTAAGATTGAGTCTAGTGTTGACATATAGGTTGCATTGCATTTGCATAGGGCATTATGATGAAATTTCCTTGTAAAGTGCTTAGAGTTTAGAGATGATTTCACTGTTTAAGTGGCTAGTTGTTTGATGCATCATAAGATTGCTAGAAGTTAAGGCTGAACCATGCTTAGATTGCTAGATTTGGTCTTCTCATCACATTCTGAAAGCATCTGTTCTCTGAAAATCAACTCTATCAACTTGAACTTTAATTTGGACTGTTAATTATCATGTCTTATGCATTGAAAAGTGATTTCATGGCTACCATATACATATTTGGATCATCTTTTTCCTTTCTACCACTCTTGTTAATCCAAATAGCTGATCCTCATACTTATGGGACAGTTACATCCACACCTTTAACCAAAACCTCCTTTTGAGCCTAAACACTATCTTGAGAGCTGTGAGGCCTTTGATCATCATTTTCGATTTTATCTTCGCAAAATGTGTTAGGAATAAGGCTGACAATAATAAGCTATCTTGTAGATATCAGCTTGCATCTTGAGCCTGATTCTAGGATAGGAGTTTTGGGGTAAAAAGGTAGTGTAAGTGGTTTGAACTTCATGTATATATGTTTGAAAGAAAAGGAAAAAATTTGTTATGGTAGAAAAAGGGAAACAGTCTAGAGTTGTGGTTAAGTAAAGGGAAGAAAGTCTATAGGGCCAAAAGAAGAAAAATCAGACCAGGAGCAATCCACCAAAGGTGATGAAGGTGCCAATGCAACAAAGAAGAGCAAGTCCCAACCAAAAAGTAGCAGCCACACAAGCAAAAAGAAGAAGTTTCCCCAGCCAGGAAGAAGGGTAAAGGGTAGAGTTTAGGAAATGGTAAACTTAGGGGTTCACTTTAGGTTTAGAAGTGCTTAGGATTCATCTTTGGGTAAATGGGTAAAAGGGAGCTTTGAATTGCTTGCATAAGTGTGCTTTTACCTTTAGCATTTTTCCTAAGATGGAATCTTTTTCATTGAGTGATCCCCTTGTGTTTTAAAACCCTTTTGCTAAAATGAGATCATTTTTATCTCATACCCTTACCCTTTAAACCAAATCTCTTCACTTGATTTGCATAAGCATGATTAATGTTCTGATCTTAATTGAATGTTAAAGAGTTGGTTGATTTGAGCATTTGCCTAAGTTGAGATTTGAGATCATTTTGAAACATGATGAGCATGGCTAGGTTCTTTAAAGTAAAGCTGATTATGTTTTCATCCCACAACTAGGCACTTAAGCATTGAAACCATCTTTTTACCTTGGCACTTTTGGAATCTGAATGCCCACCTTCAAACCTCACTCTCTCAAGTGTGGGGGTGTTGATATCTCTTGTATTTACACCATTTAGGCTTGCATTTAGTACATTTTTTGGTTCTCTTTTGCAAGTTTTCCTTAGTTTTTGTCTCATTTTCTTCTCCTTTTAGACTTATGTTACATTCAGGATATAGTTTGCATTCTTCTTGCATTATGGATGTTTTTAGGTATTTATGGAGCTAAAAGGAGCTTGGAGGAGCTTTGAGGATGATCCAGGAAGCTAGCTGGACCAAAAGGAGGAAAAGGGACCAAGGCAGACGATCTCTGCAGAGCTTTTCGATCAGAGCACGGAGGCTATCGATGAAGGAGTGATCGATACAATCAGTATCGACCAAGAGTATCGATCAAGGGTGATCGATACAAAGTGTAGCGATCCTGAGTATCGATCATGAGTGATGGATACAAACGTGCCGTGTTAATTTCGGTCACTGTATTGATCACTCTCCAGATCGATATGATCTGTATCGATCAAGCCCTGATCGATACAACTGATCGATACAAACCCAGTCCAAGCCTGTTTTATTTACACTTTTTCCATTACTCTAGTGCTTCCTTCCTTTGGCTATAAATAGCCCATTTTCATGTATTTTCGGAGAGTCATGTCAATTTACTGTTCTTAAGCATTTTCTTTGAGTTTGTAAGACAAATCTTTTGCTTTATTTAATATAAGTTGGTATTTGCCTTTAATATTTCTTTAATCTATCTTTTAATCATGATTAGCATATTTTCCTCTTGTGATTTGGTGTTAAACATGAGTATTAGTGAGTAGTTTGTTTAGGATTCTTAGATGTGGTAGATTAAGGGGATTTAGGGATTGATTAAGGCTTGTTTAGTGCTTCAGTTCATGGGTTCCTCTCTATTAATCTGTTCTTAAACTAGATTTGTCTTGATCACACTTTCTGGAATTTGAGCTTTCTCTTATGCCCACCAAGTGTTTGATGAAATGCTGATCTTGTATAATAGAGGATTTGCTGGCCTTGGCTCACAAGATTGACTGTTTGAGGAGCATTTTGACTTGAATAGAGTTGTTTATTAATGCTTGTTGAATGTTTTAGCACTAATGAGAGTTAGTTCTTGTTAAGATGTTTAGCAAAGGGCTATTTTACAAGAGATTGGATCTAGCTTGCTTGATTGTGAACTCTATGTCTAGGAATCACCATTGCTAGCTTGTTTTCTTGATCAATGTTGTTTAAAACAGCCTTAGTTAGTCACTAGATCCCCCAAAATCAATAACCGCATCTAGGAACTTGCTTTCTCTTTTGATATATTTCGGATTTGCCCTGTTTTGCTCTGTTTTACTTGCATAATCTTGCTTAAACTGCTTTCTTTCTTTGTTCTCTTTGTTGCTTGATCATCTTAGGGTGATAGATTGGTTGCTTAGGCAACAAAAACTCTTCTGTGATTGCTTTACATATAGATGTCTGCTCACAACTCTTCTGCTTTCAACAAAACCCATTTGGATTGATAAAAACCTTATGCTATGCTACAACTGACTAGTACAAGCTTGGGTGATTGACATCAAGAGCCCAAAAAACTCTTGTATCACAGGGGAACCTTATATAATGGTTCTTCAGGATTAGGGAATTAAAATAAATGCAAGAAAAATTACAAAAGTGCAAGACCAAAAATACATAAGTGCATTAACGAAAATAAAAATCAAGAAGCTAATCAAAAGGAGCAAAATTTGGGATTAGTCAAATCATAAACATGATAAAAAGAATTTAGACACTTACCTTTTACTAGCCGTTGACGAGTTTGCTTTAAGTGACGATCCCCTTGATTCCTTTTACGCTTGTTGTGGGCTTCTTTGGATAACAAAGGCCAGCTTCTTTGTGTTTTGTCCGTTGGGTCTTGACCTTTGTCCAATTATTTCTGTTACTTTCTTGATCAGCTTAGGCAATTGCTTGTAGTATAGCTTGGTTGTATTTGTTTTGGAGTGAACGAGCCCTTTGTCTAGTCATGGCGCCTTTGTTTGGAATGGGTATCTCTAGTTCTTGATAATATTGTAGTTGCGGTTCAGTGAGGTCCGGTTCAGTTGGGATGCCCTCATCATTAAGGGTGTTCTTCTTCGTTAAATATAACGCTCGCCGTCCCGGGACTTTCTATGCGTCCCTTAGGTAAAACCGGTGGTTCATCGAGGAGAACCCGGAAAAAGACTCCGGTTGGGAAAAGACGGATATCAAGTTCATAGTCAACAAGGCGTCCATCGGAAGCTTCGACTTCACACGACTGCCGACCAAGTTCACGAGCAGCAGTTGTTTAGCTAGGCTTAGGCGTTTGCTAGCTATGCTTGTCCTGTTTTCCTTGACTGGCTTTCTGACTCTGTCCGTTTTTGTCTATCAGGCGAGTTATCGAGAGCACCAAGGGATCTTGACGTCGAGCATCGGTTATAATTATTCAGGTGAGAAAAAGTCATCTGGAGCACGTTCACGCGAGAACGAGTTCGACGAGTTATTACTTCACCCATTCCGGCTCCGGTTATCGCACCTGGTAAGCTTTCCCTCGAGCTATAACTACGAAGTTTTTGTTTAACGGGTCACACCAAAACGAAGTTTTTGTGTAACGCTGTTTGTCAAGCCAGCCGCGAGGCTCGGAAGGAGATGTCTCGGAAGTTCATGGAGATGTTCGAAGGCTTCAAGGTGAAGTGGGAGAGGAAGAAGGCCAAGGGTGTGATCGAGTGTGATCTCCAAAAATGTATCGCCAACAAGGAGATGCTTAAGCAGATCATCGTCGGGACCAGCATTATCGAGGAGGAGATGGAGAGGGTGAAGAAAGACGAGGAGGACTTGGGAGTTGCTTTTAAGGCCGCCCAGGTCTAAGACTTCTTGATCAGCAAGCTGAACCTCCCGGTGATCTCTGAGGACTCGGTAGCTATGAATGCAAGAGAGCATTCCTGGCCATGTTCTTCTCTACTTCAAGGATAGCTAGTAGCAGGAATGAAATCTCTGGATTTACTCAAAAGAACAATGAGAGCTTTGGTGAAGCATGGGAAAGGTTTAAAGGGTACACACTTCAGTGCCCACACCATGGGTTTTCGTATGCTTCACTCCTCTCCACTCTCGACAGAGGCGCCCTCCCAAAGATTAGGATGCTCTTGGATACAGCATCTATCGGTAACTTCCTATCTAAAGATGTTGATTAGGGATTGGAACTTGAGGAGAATCTTTCACAATCAGATGGGAATTATAATGAGGAGTTTGATAGAGCTCCTAGGAGTGCTAAGGATGAACTGGAGTCAAACAAGAAACAGGTCAAGGCTCTACATGAGAAGATTGATTTCTTGTTAAGGGAAATGAAGGAAGTTAGTTTTGTTGGTGACTTGGTTCAGATTGAAGATCAAGATGCTTGCCAAGTTGAAGAGATGAATTATATTGGGAACCAATGAGGTTACAATGGTTATGGAAACTACAGGAGAAATCCTAACCTCTCTTACAGGAGTAACAATGTAGCCAACCCTCAAGATCAGGTCTACCCACCTCAACAACAACAGCAAGCTGCTCAAAGAACTTTTGTGCCTTACAACAACAACAATCAAGGCTTTCAACAAAAGAACAACAACTTCCAGCCTAGAGCGCCCTACAACCCTCCAGGATTCAATGCTCAAGCACCTGCTCAATCCTCTTCCAGCATTCCAGACTGTGAAATCAAGAGTCACATCCAAAAAGTGCTTCAAAATCAGATCAACACTGCCTTGGAGATGAACAAAACGTTTGCTGAGGTCCACAACAAGATAGACTCTGTTCATGTGGAACTCACAAAAAAGTTTAATGGTCCAACTGCAAGAGTGAAGACTTTAGAGAACAACAAAGGAGTAGCTAGTGCACCGCGCCCTCAAGGTAACCTTCCAGGAAAGTGAGAGATGAATCCCAAGGAGTATTACCAAATTGTTGATTCTCAAGATGCTTTCACCACTAAGGATGAAGCAATTATAAATGAGTTCTTGTCAATGCTCAATGAGGACATTGATGAAAAAAGTGAGGGGGAAGACCTTGTCCAAGTCTCTAATGCTAAGAAGGAGGTTCAAGCTAATGTGCTTCCAGTTTACCAACCTGACATTCCATTTCCAGGAAGATTCAAAGATTAGCTTGTCAAGAAGTATGCAACTCTTTATGCTGCTCAAATGGAAATGAGAGGTCTAGATGCTGAAGAAGAGCTTGGAAAAGTTCTAGCCAAGGCTGTGGAACCAGAAGTTAAGGAGCTGGACATCAAGAAGCTTGGAGATTCTGGCTGCTTTACTCTCCCATGTGAACTCAAGGGGAGAACCTTCAAGAGCTGTTTGTGTGACTTGGGTGCTAGCATCAATCTGTTGCCATCAACTACAGCTAAGGAGTTTGGTTACATCAAGTTCCAGCAAAGCAATGTTTCTCTAACCATTGTTGATGGCACAGTGAAGACACCATTGGGAGCCCTCAAAGATGTGCCCATAATGATTGAATGAGTAACAATCCCAACAGACTTTTTAGTCTTGGATGTTGAGGGCCAGATCAAAAATTCAATCATACTTGGAAGACCCTTCTTAGCTTCAGTTGGCGTTGTCTTTGATGCCAGGGAATGCACTACAGAGCTTAGGCTGACCAAGGAGAAAGTCTTGAAGTTTGATAGCAAGGGTAACAAGCTGGAGCATGGGCATGCTCCAAGGAGTTGAACAAGATGAAAGGAGTTGACAAGAACTGGCCTGAGTTTGAAGGCTATACTGGAGAGAGCTTTGATGGATGCTGCTTGTCAAGATTGTTCCAAGACACCACTGAAGAGCAGGTCCTCCAAGTGGTTAGTTCCAACAAGATGAATGAACTTGTGCTGGTTACTGAAGAAGGAGAGGTGGTTTTGCAACCATTTGGGTCAAGGAATGGTGAGGTACACTACAAGATGAAGCCAGAGGGGAAGTTTAAGCCTTTTTCTGTGATAAAGATGGGTGGTGTCACCAAGAGAGTCAATTGGAACAAGGTGCCACCAAGGGGTTCCAAGACTCCTTTTCCTTACCTCCACTAAAGAGGTAATCAAAGTCAAGCTTAGTGACTTTAAACAAGCACACTTGAGAGGTAGTCTCATGGTATCCTTTGTACATATTTATGCTTTCTAGTTTATGTTTTATGCATTTTAAGTGTTCAAAGAAGCAGGAATTTAGTTAAGGGGATGAGAAGATGCATGGGGAACCAAAGAAGGTGCATTCTGGTTAACATCGAGCATCAACATCGATCATGCCAGATCGATGTTGGGCAAATCAGTCATGTACATAGATCAGCAATGCTCGATGTTGTGGAACCAGGAATGCATCGAGGAACTACATCGGGGAATGAACAAGGAAGTGTCTCGAGTAGATAACATCGATCACTCACATTGATGCAATCAACCTGAGAGTCAGACAAACTACATCGGTCAGGAACATCGATCATGGTGATCGATGTGGATCACATCGATCAAGAGTGATCGATGTAAACTTACCGAGAGCTTGGGGGTTACATCGAAAAGCAGCATCGATCAAGGCTTGCTCAATGTGCCTACATCGGTCACCAACATCGACCGATGTAAATGGGCAGGAGGTTTTGGAGCTCACATCGATCAGCAGCATCGATCAAGGCTTGCTCGATGTGCCTACATCGGTCACCAACATCGACCGATGTAAATGGGAAGGAGGTTTTGAAGCTCACATCGATCAGCAGCATCGCTCAACAATGATCGATGCCGACCACATCGATTAGAAGTGATCGATGTGGTCAGAGAGGTATGTCTTCCAATTTTCAAAAAAATTCCCTCTCTTGGTTTGGAGCCAAGGGAGTTTGAATTTAATTTTTTTTGCTCCTCCCTGCCATTCTGACCCTCTTCTGAACACTTTCGGTTTTGTCCCCCACTCCTTAGATTCCTTGTGTTCGCTTCTTACCTCTATATATAAACCAACAATCTCCTCTTCTCTCTTTACACTTAACATTCTCCATTCTCTCACCTATAAGCCACGAAATTTCTTAGCTCTCTCTCTCTTTTATTTTGTCTTTGAAAGTGCTCAGAAGTCCCAAGAAGGTTTGCTCTCTTCCACTATTCATTTACTAGTTCTTATGCTTTCAACTTTAGTTGTTATGAACCTTAAGATTTAAAAACTAGTATTGTTTAGTTTAAAATGCTTGTTTTGATTTTTGCATGGTGGAATTTTTTAGTTTAAGCAAATAGATGTTCTTGACCAAAAAAAAAAGCAAGTAGATATTAGAGCTGGTTACTGTTCATAAATCTATTAGCTTGCTTTCCTCTAAATTCACTTTGCATAATCATGTTTCATTTTGTTTAAAGCCCATCATGCTAGGTTCATAAGCATAAGTAGTTAAAATTTGCTTAGGACTTTAGCATGTTTATGATTTTTGCTCTTAAATTTTCTTAGTTAAGCCTTTCTTAGATTTGAGAAAATGTTTTTTAAGAGCTTTAAAATCATTAGACTTCATTTTTTTGTTCCCATACTTATAGTCTTTTGAGAATTTTTCTTATAGGTACTATGGGGAGAACAAAGGAGATTGCCAAAAACAAGGGCCAAACACCAAAGAAGAAGGTGTCTTCTACTACACTTGCAATCAAGGACAAGGGCAAATTGATACAAGAGTTTTGAATCTCTTTCTCAATCACCCAAGCTTTTACTAATCAGTTGTACTATAACATAGGGTTTTTATCAATCCAATGGGGTTAAGCTATATGCCAATAGAATTATGATCAGAAAACCTTAAGTCAAGTGAATCGGAGAAGAGAGTGTTGCTTAGCAACCAAACTAACAAGCTAGGTGAATCAAGAACCAAGCACAACTAGTTAAAGAAATACCAAGCAATGATTCAATGCAAAACAGAGCAGTAAAGACAGAGCACTTAAAGCAAATTCGAAATTCAATAAGAGAAAACAAGCTCCTAGATATGGTTATTGGTTTTGGAGAAGTCAAAGGCAAGACAAGGCTGTTTCAAGCTTTATTGACAATGCACACACGCAAGCAATGCTAATTCCAAGGCATAGAGTTCACAATCAAGCAAGTTAAGTTCAATCTCTTGACATATAGCCCTTTGTTAATCATCCTAAGAAGAACTAACTCTCATTAGTGCTAGAACAATCAACAAGCATGCAATACCAACTCTATTCAAGCCAAAATACTTCTCAGGCAGTCAATCTCTTAAGCTAAGACCAGTAAATCCTCTATCAAACAAGATCAACATTTCATCAAACACTTGGTGGGCATGAGATGGAGCATAAATCTAAATTCATGTAATCAAGATAAATCTAGCCTAAACAGAGATTGATAGAGAGGAATCAACAAAATTAAGCACTAACAAACCCTAATCAAGCCTCTACATTCTCCTAATCTACCACATCTAAGAACCCTAAAAAGTCTACTCACTCATCATCATGGAAAACACTAAATCACAAGAGTAAATGATGTTAAACAAGATTAGAAGACAGATTAGAGAAGATTTAATGATGCAAATACAAAACTTTAATTATAAGGATGATCTTGTTCTTACAAAAACTGAAAAACTCTTAAGAAACTAAGCAACAACAAGACTTGGCTAAAACCCATTAGTACAAGCCTATTTATACTAAATGACAAAAAAACCTAAAGCAATGGCAAAGTTGTAATTAAAAGATGTTCGGATTAGGCTCACATCGATCACCAGTGATCGATGCTGGTCTTCTGGAGCCTGACATCGGTCAGATGATGATCGATGTGCTTGACCGATGCAGTCTTCAAAGCTCTCGGGTCAAATGCATTGATCAGTCTTGGTCGATGTGCCTTATCGATGTGGTTGTCCTGCATCTTGACATCGATCACAAGTAATCGATGTGGTTGATCGATGTGGACTTACATCTTCTCTGTCACTTTACATCGATCACTCCTGATCGATGCGGTTTGTGCCTTGATCGATGTTGCACCAGACATCATCTTCCTTAGCTCCTTTTGCTCCTCCTCAGCTTGGGCAACTCCTTGAATCATCCCCATGCTTCCTCCTTGTTCCAAATAGCTCCTTAGGTACATAAAAACATCTTTCATGCAAAGAGAATGCAAACTACAACCTAAATGTAACCTAAGTCTAAAAGGAAAGGAAAATGCGACTAAAGAGAAGGAAAACATGCAAAAGGAGAGCAAAACATGAACTAAATGCAAGCCTAAATGATGTAAATGCTAGAGATATCAACACACCCACACTTGCCTTTTGCTTGCCCTCAAGCAATCAAACTAAGACAAATGAAGGATAAGCTTTAACGGTGGGCACTGAAATCCAAAAATTCTAAAGTAAAGAAGTGAAGTCAATGTCTAAGTGCCTAACTGTAGGACGCAAAACACAATCAGTCATACTTTAAAGAACATAGTTGATATATCATGGTTTTTATGGATTTTTGACCATGATATAAGTCTTGTTTATAGAGTCTTTTTGGTATTTTCGAGTCTTTTGAGTCTTTACAGGTTTGGATACATTTAGAGCTTATTTGGAGATATTAGAGCATTCTAGAGCAAAATAGAAGATGTTGCTGAAGAAATCAAGTTGTGCAAAAATTGTACACTGTCGAGCATAAATTATGCAATGCGCATGCAAATCCCGTGTCGATCGACACTAGGGTCTTGGTGTCGATCGACACAAAAAGTGCACAAATCTTGCCCGAGCTTTTAAAGATTTTTGAAGACTTACAAGTTTGCCCAGAAGTTTTATATATTTGCAGTTTTGCCCCAAATCGTGTTTTGGGTCTATAAAAGGATTTTTATGGTCATTGTTTAGCCCTAAGCTTTATTTTACAAAGAGATTAAGAGAGATTTTTAGAGAGTTTTTGGAGAGATAAATCATTCTCCTTTAGAGAAGATTTTGAACTCCCTTATTTCTTCTGTTGATTTCTCTTATGCCTTCTATTCAAATTATGATTTGTGTTTCATTGATCATGTCTGAATAGTTTTCTTGTTAGGTTTAGGGTTTTTCAAAGGTGATGATGAATTGCTAGGTTGAATTGAATTGTTAGGGTAAAATCATTAGAGTTCTTCATCTGGATTTGTGTTTATTGCTTATTCTAGCTTCGCGACCTAGAATCTGATCTTAGGTTGATTAATAGATGCAGAAGTATTGTTAATCACGAGAACTAATCTTAGATGAGCAAAATTCCTATCTGCAAAGGAATTTGGTTTAGGATTTTGTGAATAATTGAACCTGATTTTAATGCTTGTTTGAATTGATAGGATTTGCAAAGGAATTTGAGATTCTAGGATTTAGACATCGATAATCTCTGTAGCGGAAGTTGATTAACTTTATATTAGTATTTCAAGTTCAAGAACAATGCTTAATAAACTCCTAACATTCTGTCTAGATTTACAATTCGGATTCACCTGCGAATTTCCCAAGGCCTAGCGTTTCTCTCTTTGATTTAAAACCTTCTCACAATCGATTTGCTGCTTTCTTTTTATTACTTGCATTACATTCATTTAGTTTTGCTTAGCTTGATTTGAACCTGAAATTTATTGTGCAACAATCTAAGTCCTTGTGGATTCGATCTCTAAGTACTACAGTGATCTCTTAATTTGAGAGAGTAGCTCTAAGGGTTAATTTGAGCATATCAGATTTTGGCGCCATTGCCGGGGACTTAATCGTTGCCTATAGATTTTTGTTTTAGAATCTTGTCTAAATTTTTTATTTTTGTTACTAATATATTCTTGTCTGTTTCAGGTGCATGCCAACTCGCATTACTCGAAGCAACAAGGAAAATGAGCTGATCGACTTGGACAACCAGACACTAGCACGTTTAGAGCGAACAAACAGGAAAGCAAACAAACCTGTTAAGATGGTTGCTCCATTGGTGCTGATTCAAGGTGAAGATGGTATGCTGTATGATGCAGAGGGTAACAGGCGAAATGAAGAAGGACAGCGACTTGCTGATGATGGCGCTGTGATTGAGGAACAAGCTGTGCCACCATTTGTGCAGAATGTGCAACAACAAGCTGCTGGGAATGATGCTGGACGTTTTCAACAGAGGACTCTTGGAGATTTCAATAGGTCTGATAAGTTTTATGCAAATAGAGCTGCAATCCGCCCTCCTACCTTTCAGAGGAATGACTTTGAAGTGAAGCCTGCTTATTACCAGCTAGTAGGACAGCACCCTTTCCATGGTCTTCCACATGAGCATCTTATGGATCACATAGAGAGGTTTAAGGATTTGGCTTCAAGTGTCAAGGCTAATGGAGTTAGCAATGACTTCCTGTTCTGCAAGCTATTTCCTTTTTCTCTTGGAGGAGATGCAGCTTATTGACTAAAACAACTAGAGCCTGGCTCTTTGACTACTTGGGAGGACACCAAGAACACCTTCTTCAAAGATTTCTTTGATGATGCAAGGTCTGAAGAGTTCATAACGAAAATTGCCTCCTTCTCTCAAGGACCAGCTGAAGCTTTCAAGACTGCTTGGTTGAGATTCAGGTCATATCAGAGGGACTGTCCACATCATGGTTTCAATCAGGTGCAACTACTTGGCATTTTCTTCAGAGGCATTGACTGAAAGTATCAGATGGCGTTGGATGCTGCTAGCAATGGGAACTTTAACACCAGGATTCCAGCAGATGCAATCACATTGATTGAGAACTTGGCATCTAGCAATAATACTAAGAATGCAGACTTTGAGAGGAAGAAGCTTGCTGGATGTGTGGATAGTAATCAGTTTGCAGCAGAAGTGAAGGCTAAGTTGGATTCTGTGCATAGCCTTCTGGTGGGTAAGAAACCTGTCCAAATTGCTGCTGAAGTGGAGCAATTCGAACCAGCTGAGGAAGAAGCTGTTAACTTCATCAATGGAGCTGGTTTTTAAGGTCAAAAGTTTGGCAATTACCAGAAGCCTTTTTAGAGCAACAATTTCACTAGGAACTATGGTTCCTCTTCTTATCAGTCACCTCCTGCACCATGAACCTCAAGTAAGATGGAAGCTATGCTTGAACCGCTGCTAATGGGTCAGCAGAAGATTACAGTGGACTTTAATGGGAAGATTGATGCCTTGTAAACTGATTTGAATGGGAAGTTTGAGTCTTTGAACACCAATGTCAGGAAATTGGATTCTCAAGTTGCCCAAACTGCTGAGTCTATCAAGAGACAAGAAGGTTTTCTTTCTGGAAAGACTGATACTAACCCAAAGCATTATGTCAATGCCATCACAGTGAGAAATGCAAAAAAGGTGAATTCAGTGCTGAAAAGTTGTCTTACTGCAGAAACACCCGTGCAAAATTTGTGCGATTTTGGGTGTGCAGATCCCGTGTCGATCGACACTCAGGAGGGGTGTTGATCGACACCCGTGCAAATTTTGTGCACTTCGAATTCTGACGAAGAGTTATCGATCAGGATCGACACGGATCAATGCAGAAGGTCAACACAAGGGTGGTGTCGATCAACACCCTATTCGAAGCGTGCAAAAACTGGGCAGTGGCGTGCAAAAATTGGGCAACGTTCTGGGAACCAAAACTCAACATGATTGTTTCATAGAACGTGTCTACACTCCTAAGGTTCCATATCCCCTTCCACCAACTCATCTAAGAAAGCCTATTAGTGATGGAAAGCTAGCTGATTTTAACAAGAGAGTGAAAAAGCTTTCCAACCACATCTCATTTGCAGAAGCTTAGGAGAGATATCCTTTGGGTGATTTCTTTAAGTATTGCAGAGAAAGTCTTGAAGAGATTGAAGAACTCTTTAACAAAGCAAGGACTACACCACTCCCAATGAAGCAACTGCTTAAAGTTGAAGATCCTGGATGTTTGTTGTTCCATGCTCCATTGGAGGAGTTGAGTTTGAACATTCTCTCTGTGATTCTGGTTCTAGCATGAATCTCATGTCAAAGAATATTGCAGGAAGTTAGAAATTGCTGATATGAATCCTTCTCAGATGACTCTTGCTTTTGCCAACTCTTCCACCACAACTCCATATGGTACAATTCTAGACTTACTTATTCAAGTGGGAGATTGTCTAGTACCTACTGATTTTCAGGTTGTGGAGATGGATAAGGATTCTGAAATGCCCTTGATTCTTGGAAGACCATTTATGGTTACAGTGGGTACAGTTGTAGACTTGCCTAATAAGAGAATCTCCTTCTCTAACATTGCTAAAAAAGTCTTCTACAAGGTCATCCCTCCTAGTGGAACCACCAAACATGTTTCATGTTGCTAGAGATAAGCTCGCAGTTGCTTCTAAGGAAAAACCTTGTGATAAGAGGGAAGCTGATGAAGTCAAAGGTGGAAATCCTAATATGACAACAAGGGAAGCTAGTAAAAGGGTGAAAGTGACTGAGACAGTGCATAGCAAAAAGATCAAAGAAGATCCTCAAGTGACTTTGATACCTCAGAGCTGTGATGGCAACACAATTGACTATAAGGTGAAGTGCAAAAGAACTTCAAAGCCTTTCTCAAGGTTTAGAGCAGTTCTTACATCTGAGATGAAGGAGAAAGGACAAGGTGTTGTGAAAAGATTTCTGAGCAGAAATTTGAAGCTGAAAGTGTCTGAATGTGGAGCTTGTTTTGCAACAGGTTTTCATGATCAGCCTGACTAAATTCCAGCGTCCAAGTCAAGCTAATGACTGAAAACAAGCGCTTAGTGGGAGGCAACCCACTGGTAAGTATATATATTTCATTTTTCTTTTGTTTTCTAACCTTCAGTTTTGGTTTTAAATGTTTATGTTTAAAAATAAAAATAAAAATAAAAAAATAAAAAAAAAACCCAGGACTCGAGACGGACGGTTATAGACCGAGGTCGACACCTTGGTCGATAGTGAACAGTGTCGATCGACACCCACCTACTGGTGTCGATCGACACCCACCTACTGGTATCGATCGACACCTTGACGGGACTGCAATTCCAAAAGTTCAATCATCCATAACTTTCGCATTTCTTGAGCTTTTTGAGTGATTCAAAAGCCTAAACTGGTTGGAATTTTGTGCTCTTTCATATTCTATCACTCATTCATCCGACCTATAAGGTATGTTTCTGTAAAACCTCTGTTCACTGAGTTCTGATTCTTCCTTTCACCTACTTCACCTACTTCAGGCTTGATAACATTGGGGACAGTGTTGTTTAAGTCTGGGGGAGGTAGTTGCTGATGTTGTGTTTGTTTTTGAGAGTCAGTTTTGAGTTAGTCCAAAATTTGTTTTATTGAGTCAAAACTAGTTGGGAACTATGATCTTTCTCTTGATTGTTTGTGCTGATTGTTTCATTTGAGTGACCATTGATGCATGATTAATACCAGTTTCTGACTAATCAAAAATCCTTAGGCTGGCCAGTTAACTAGAAACATCTATAGTTCGAGCAAGTCCACTTAACTTAAGCTTCAAAAAGACTACTTTTGTAAGTTTAATGTTCATAGAGCTTGATTCCTTATTTATACCTGATAAATTGCCTGCAATATTTGAAAAGTAATGGTACTTCTCTCCCTTGTTTAAATAAAAAAAAAGGAATTAAATGTAATAAATTTGAAATTTTGATATGATTCTCTTTGGGTGAAGGGTATGAAAATTTCCAATGATCCTAGTATTTCATTTTAGGATTATCCCGTGATACCATTATTTACCTACACCTGAATAATATAATGAAACATAAAGAAAAGAATAAGTATGGGGGAGAGAAAGAGTACCAAAGGTTGATAGATTGCAATGGATGTTTATTTAGGTATAGTATGAGAATGAATCTAGAAGGTTCTTGAACATTTAGACTGCTAATGAGGTTTAGCAATGATAGTTATTGGACAATGCTGTGAATTTATGTGTTGAATCTGGGATGTTGTGAATGTCTAAGGAGAAGTACATGGTGGTTCGACTTGGTTTAAGAAATGCAGTGTGTGGATTACATGATGAACAGTCAAAGCAAAGATCTATGAGAAGGTGAGTTCCTGCGTTTTCAAACCTCGACTCTGATTTAGTTTTATGTTTGCCTGAGGGCAAGCAAAAGCTAAGTCTGGGGGAGTTGATACATCATGGTTTTTATGGGTTTTGGACCATGATATAAGTCTTGTTTATAAAGTTTTTTTGGTATTATCCAGTCTTTTTGAGTCTGTACAGGTTTGGATACGTTTAAAGCTTATTTGGAGATATTGGAGCATTCTGGAGCAAAACAGAAGATGTTGCTGAAGAAATCAAGTTGTGCAAAAATTGTACACTGTCGAGCAGAAATTGTGCAGTGCGCGTGCAAATTCCGTGTCGATTGACACTAGGGTCTTGGTGTCGATCGACACCAAAAGTGCACAAATCTTGCCCGAGCTTTTAAAGATTTCTGAAGACTTACAAGTTTGCCCATAAGTTTTATATATCTGCAGTTTTGCCCCAAATCGTGTTTTGGGTCTATAAAAGGATTTTTATGGTCATTGTTTAGACCTAAGCTTTATTTTACAAAGAGATTAAGAGAGATTTTCAGAGAGTTTTTGGAGAGATAAATTAGTCTCCTTTAGAGAAGATTTTGAGCTCCCTTATTTCTTCTATTGATTTCTCTTATGCCTTCTATTCAAATTATGATTTGTGTTTCATTGATCATGTCTGAGTAGTTTGCTTGTTAGATTTAGGGTTTTTCAAAGGTGATGGTGAATTGATAGGTTGAATTGAATTGTTAGGGTAAAATCATTAGAGTTCTTCATCTGGATTTGTGTTTATTGCTTATTCTAGCTTCGCGACCTAGAATCTGATCTTAGGTTGATTAATAGATGCGGAAGTATTGTTAATCACCAGAACTGATCTTAGATGAGCAAAATTCCTATCTGCAAAGGAATTTGGTTTAGGATTTTGTGAACAATTGAACCTGATTTTAATGCTTGTTTGAATTGATAGGATTTGCAAAGGAATTTGAGATTCTAGGATTTAGACATAGATAATCTCTGCAGCGGAAGTTGATTGATTTTATATTAGTGTTTCAAGTTCAAGAACAGTGCTTAATAAACTCCTAACATTCTTTCTAGATTTGCAATTCGGATTCACCTGCGAATTTCCCAAGGCCTAGCGTTTCTCTCTTTGATTTAAAACCTTCTCACAATCGATTTGCTGCTTTCTTTTTATTACTTGCATTACATTCATTTAGTTTTGCTTAGCTTGATTTGAACCTGAAATTTATTGTGCAACAATCTAAGTCCTTGTGGATTCTATCCCTAAGTACTACAGTGATCTCTTAATTTGAGAGAGTAGCTCTAAGGGTTAATTTGAGCATATCAATAGCCATGCTCATCATGTTTCAAAATGATCTCAAGTCTCATAGACAAATGCCAAATCAACCAACTCTTTAACATTCATTAAGCTTGTAACCATGAATCAAGTTTGTCCAAATCAAGTGAAAAAATTTGGTCTTAGGATATGGTTATGAGATGAAAATGATCTCATTCAAGTAAGGGCTAGTAAACTCAAGGGATCAGTCAATGAAAATGATTCTCTTAGGCAAAATGCTAAAGGTAAAAGCACACTTATGCTTGCAAGCCAAAGCTCTCTTCTACCCTTAACTCAAAGATGAATCCCAAAGACTTCTAAACCCAAAGTGAACCCCTAAGTCTACCCTTTTCCAAAGAACTTTGATCTTCTTCTTCTTCATGTGTGGGGAAACTTCTTCTTCTTGCTTGTTTGGTTGATCCTTTTTGTTGGGACTTGCTCTTCTTTTGTTGATTAAGTGCCATTTTTCCCCTTTGGTGGATTGCCTTGGGTCTGATTTCTTCTTTTGAATGACCTTTCAAAGCCTTGCTGTTTTTGGCGCCTCCTTAGATTAAGCACTTAGAGCTTTTCTTCCCTTTACTTAACAACAATTTTAACTCAACTTCCCCATACTACCATCCCATACTTCTTCTTCTTCTTAAAAAGATATAAATATAAAGTTCAAACCACTTAACACTACCCTTTCATCCCAAACTCCTAACCTAGAATCAAGCTCAAAATGCAAGCTGATATCTACAAGAGAGCTTCTCCTTGCCAGCCTTAATCCTAACACTTTTTGCCAAGATTAAATTCAAAAATTACGAATGCAAGGCCTCACAACTCTCAGAAATGGTGTTTAGGCTCAAAAAGGAGGTTTGGTTAAGGGAGTGGATCAATTGTCCAATAGGTATGAGGATCAGCTACTTGGATCAACAAGAGTTTTAAGAAGGAAAAAGATGATCCAAATATGTATATGGTAGCCATTAAAAATCAGATTAAGGTTCAAATAGATAGAGTTGATTTTGTACAAATGGTTTCAGTATAAGAATGAGAGAATCAAATTTAGCAATCCAAACATGGTTCGGCCTTTACTTCTGACTTTCTCATAATGCATCAAACAACTAACCACTTAGACATTTAAATAAATCTTAAACACTTTACAAAGAAAATTCATCATCATGCCCTTGCAAATGCAATGCAGCCTATATGCAAACACTAGACTCAATCTTAAATAAATGAAAGGCAACTATATTCTCTCTTTTTGGTTTGCAAAAAATTTCAAATTTTTTAGTTTTTTTTGTATTTTTTTCTATGCATTTAAATGTATACATGAAATGCATGAGACACAAAGATGAAAAAAATGAAAAGCTAAAAAAAGAACAAACAAAGTCAAACTCGATAGCCGGTTTTAGCCACTTCATTTAATAATAAATGGAGTGGTTTTAGTATTTTTTTTTCTCATTGGGAAGTTATTCTTGTCTTACTTAAATAGAAAAAGCATATGTATAGGTTTTCTATAGAATGATGTAAATGAACTGTCAATAGTATGATTGAGTATCAAAGATATATGGCAAAAAGCGAGTGTAAATAAAAAGATCTCAATGTGGTGTTTCTATCTATCTCATCTATAGTAAGTTAGGTTCGTATAAATGTTTAAAAATCTCGGCTAATCCAACATGCAATGCTTCACCCACAAATAGTTTATTAGTTTTACAAATCGAAGACAATATTAGAAACTGACTTTGAACGATAAAATCGAAAATTGTAAAATAACGAAGAAAATTTTAATGCAATTATAACCATAAAATAATTTATTAGAAAGATGTGTTGCTCATCGTACAGAGTTGCTAATTTATGAAGAAGTTGAATGCATAAATGGTTCGGAAAGACAACTTAACAGTCCAGAAAGTTCCTCCATCTATCTCACAGATAATCACCACACCGATGTCACCACTTTCATTTCTTCAGACTATTTTTGCCACAAAATTTGATAGCTCCTGCATAGTCAATATATGAAAAAACACACTTGAAAATTCGGTATAAATGATTTAATAGCTTGTCACGAAGAGTTAATATATGAAAAAACATATCGGGAAAGTATACGCTTCTCTATAAGATTAGATAGGCAAGAACAATCTAATTACATCTCCATTATTATCAGAAATGAGAAAGAAAAAAATGTTTTTGGTCTGTCAAATAAACTTAAGAAATTTCTTAACAACTGAGTTTCATGGAGAAGGTTTATTGTTTAAGCAAAATAGTTGGAAAACAACAGTATTTTGGTTTTATTTAAGAAGGGTGATGATAAAATTGTTCTAAGTTTTCTTCACGTCTTCGTATAGTTTTATTATTGTCCAAATTTAGTTTCTCCAACCAAGGATATGTTGATCTACGGTGATATTTATATGACTTATTACATGACTGGACAGAAGATAATATGTTCTTAGTAATGGTAATAGTATTTTGTTCATGTGGTTTAGATGTTACTTTATGGTTCAATGCTAGGGTTCTGAATCAGATGGCGAACGTTGTGTAACAGGGAAGTAGTGTCCTCGTTAGATGCATCAAGCAAACGTAAGTCCCTGATCTCCTCCTGCCATTTCTCAACATGTTCCTTGTGTATCATGTATATGTGTGATATTCATGCGATGATGTGAATGTATAAACATCCCAATATATAGTACAAACATAAACATTGGAGGCTCTCTTTATCTTACATGATCAAGCCTTCTTCAAATTGGTTACCAAGTTCCGTCAGTGTTGTTTTCCCTGATTTCAGCAAGTTAGAAACATACAGAAAAAGCACAACTGATGAACAGCATAAACTTGATAGACATATCGAATTCTTTTTAAATGTAAGCTCATGCATTTATCGGAGGGAAATTATCACAGCTTACAATATGTGCGAAGCTCTCAATCCTGTCGAGAATGTAAGCAATGTTAAGTTCCATCTCATCAGAAGCAACATGTTTTATCGCAGGTTCTTCATTCTCAATTGTATTTAGGCGCATTCCATTTCTCGAATGTCCTTGTTTTTTCTTTTTTCTTTTTTTTGTTTTTGTCGCAATCCAAATGTCCTTTTTCCCCTTCACTCTTTCAAAGAAACATATGTGAGATTAGCATATGTTTTATACAACAAAAGAAACCAAACATAATTTTTTTAATACTGCGAGACGTTGCCTTACATATAATAACACACATATACGCCTATAAAGACTTCGAACATTGTGAAGCGGTGGTCGAAAATTAAGAAGATAATGAGTTTATGCACTTGGAAGCTTAGTGCTCCCTCGTAATCAAATAAAAACCAATACCACATAATGCACTTACTGCTCAAACACATTTGGGACGGATATTCTCAAATTTTGAGCTTATAGACGCATAATAAAGGGTGGAGAGATGAATCAATGGAAGTTAGCGGTAGTGAGCACTACCCTAATCGATCTTATTGCCGTCAAATTTGAGCGTGAAAAAAAGCAAGATTTGAAAAGATTGGCATACTATTAATAATGCCAAATAGTAAGTCTTGATTCCGCACTTCAAGAGATTCACGGACGTGCTCACGTAGAACTCTCTTGGAAACACTATCTTCAACTACTTCCATCAACTCCTTGCTATTTCCTAAATGCACGATGTAAGTTTTAGGCATTTTAATCCTGCATTCCACCAATCATAAAGACAATGTTAAGCTGATAAGAAGACAGGAAAAAACAGATGAATCCAACTGAAAATGGGGGGGGGGGGGGGAGGGGGGGGGGGGGGGGGGGGGGGGGGGGGGGGGGGGGGGGGGGGGGGTTATAAAGAGAACGGACCCTAAGTGGGTTCTATTCTTCCAGTAATCAGCTGTTGCGTGAGAATCAATCATCGCCCCTGCAACAAACGGGAGGTTTTTGACTAAATCTGGTTTGAAATAGTGGTCTCTCATCTCATGAATCCACCAGAGAATCTTGGGAAGAACTTTGCGAACATCTTCCTTGAGAACCGCATCCAGCCATTTCCCAGCCACGGCAGTATTCAGAACGATCAAATCAACCTTGAGAGCTGTATCTATGGCTTTATGACCCTTTGCAGAGATGATCTGGAGACAGAAATAAAAAGCTAAAGATTAGTTCAATCAAATAGTAAATGATAAACCTTTCTTCTAATAATGCTAATTTCAGGCGAATAAACGTGAAAGAAGAGAAGGAATCGACTCGAAACCTGCACTCCTCGATCCAACATATTGTGTTCCAGACTGTACATAACTTCATCTGCTTCGGGTGGTTTCTGATTAGTGATCCTAACAACTTGACCACCAACTCCTCTTTACAACAAAATGAAAGCAAAGCTTAATCAGAATGACTGAAAGCGAAATGTGTAGCAAATGCTTTACTTTTCAGACAATGGTTATTAGAAGAATATATCCAATTGTTCGAAAAATGAAAAATACCTTGGTAGAAGTAATAGAGACACTGAAGCTTAGCAAAGCGCGATAGCCGGTTTTAGCCACCGTCTTAAATGGAACACGCAACCAGTATGCAAACAAAATACCTAAATCTGAAACCCCTTTCTACCTTTTCGAGTTGAATTACCAACAATCTTCCTTCCCGATTCAAAAGGCTTTCATTCTGCACGTTTGTATCGTGATGGCTAATAAACCCTTTGAAGGAGGACGAAGATGAAAAGATAAGAAACGGAAGCTTTGTAGTGCCGATAGATTGGAGTAAACTCAGAAGTCGCGAAGGCTATAATTTTTTGTATCGTATTTCGGTTTTAAAATCTATACTATTAAAAGATGATCATTTTTTATAAATAACCTTTATCTAATGTTATTTACCTTAATTGTCATTAATGAATTAATACTAACAATATGATTAAACTTTGTAACATAATTATACATCTATGCCATGCGCGGGTTTAAGTCAGAGCTCGAGTGAACATAATTATACATTACTAACTAATGATTATAAGCCCGCCATTTACTTTCGACTTTGAACCATTTATTGAACCTGTTCGTACCTGTTTCATGGATAACATACACGAAACACAACATCACTTTTCAATCACTCTATAATCAATTTTTTGTGCTAATACATAATCTTGATAGTTTCCAAAGTTCTATTACCGAAAACATACACTTAATGATCCGTATATGACCATTTAGAATGATGAATACCAAACCATATTCTATTATGTAAACTTGGTAAAAGAGGTCCAAAACATTTTTATCAAAAAATCTATTATGAAAACTTGGTCGAAAACATTTTTATCAAAAAATCTTTGAATTTTTTAACATCCGCGTCATTCTAAATCTGTTTAAATTTTTAACTTCAAATCTAAACAAGCAACATGAGCTTCCCGTGACTCATGATTCTATGATTCTATATCTTTTTCAACTAGATTTTCTGTTACAATATATCCAGTAGCTACTGATTTTTATTAAATACGTTATGATTCTAAAAAGATAATATATTCCATTTTCCTATCAATCCCGTAAAATCTACGATCAATAATCTATATTGTTAACTAAATATACTTTTTAGGAGAATAATTCCGTATTTATCTAATGAAATCTAATATCTTCCGTATATTTTCTCTATTTTCAAGTTGTAACAACCCAAACTAATCATTTTACCTATAAATACATACTTCGATTTAGCTCTATAACTCATTCGAACTACACAAAGCACTCTAAATAAAACTTTGTACGAACAGGTCAAAAAAATGACTTCTCTCATTCGTTTTACTAACCTCTCCGACGTCAAGCCTTTCAAAACAGGTTGGAGAGTCCGTGTCAAAGTCGTGCATTGCTGGAAGCAATACACTGCTCAATCCGGTGGATCATTGGAGCTCATTCTTACTGATGAATCTGTAAGATGATAATTATAAGATGAAAACATTAATTATTAATTGCATAAAATATTTGGAAAAATTATATACTTACACTAACAATTGTGTTTTCTATATTTCAGGGTACAATGATACATGCATCTGTTAAAAAAAGCTATGTTCAGCGTGTTGAGCGATTGGTTCCTGTTGGAGAATGGAAAGTTGTTGAAAACTTTTCATTATCATCTGCATATGGCCAGTACCGACCAACAAAACACACTTACAAGATGTCTTTTACGGATAACACATCTATCACTAAGTGTAATGTGAAGAAAACGGGAGATTTCATAAAACTCGTGGATTTTGATACCATTTTAGGTGGTTCACTTAATCACAGTTTTTTGGTTGGTGAGTATTGTAAATTTGAATATAGTAAATATTTTTTCACTTAGACTATGTTGCTTCATTATAATTTTTTACATAAAATTTCAGACGTTATTGGTCAAGTGGTTGATGTCAAAGACCTCGAAGGTGTGCAAGTGAATGGAAAGGAGAGAAAAAAAATTGAGTTTGAGCTACGAGATACTAAGTAATATCTTTACTTTACCCTGATTAAGTTTTAGAAGTCTTGAATTGTTTTTTAATGTTGCCTAAACGTTAGTTTTAACTATGCAGTGATGAGCGTATGCCGTGTTGTATGTGGCAAAAACATGCTGAGGAACTATTTAGCAGTTGTCAAGATGCTAATGGTGAACCCGTTATATGCCTTATACGATTTGCTAAAATTGGAACCTACAGAGGTATAATTTTAGCGATAAAGTATTACCTTCAATGAAAAAGACCACCATAATCTCATTCCATTGCTATATATATGTTATTCTTTCAGGAAAGCTGCAGATCACAAATGCCTTTGATACAACAAAATTGTTGATCAATCCTTCGATACCTGAGATAGAAGAATTTCAAAAAGCGTAAGTCATTAAGTGTATTATCTATCAATTACAAAAGTCCTACAAAATAAATAATATCACCGCATAACAACTGAGAATCATAGAATATTGAAACTTATCTTTACATATTCTCCAGGCTGCCAGATGATGGTCTTGCTCTCATAATTCAAGAACCTAAAGATGAAGAATCCCAGTTGGTTAAAAAGAAGGAATATTGGGCACAACTGCCACAAAAAACAATTGACGAGTTACTTGCTGCAGTAGAGGTAAAAAATAGCTAAATGTTGAAACTGATCACCATCATTTTTTTGTCAACTAAAACAAACATTCTGCCAAACATAATATAAATTTTGTTAATTTGTATTACAGATTGAGAAATGCAAGATAGTGTGCTCGATTTATGCCATTGATATCGACTGGGTTGGTATTATTTTGGTTGTCTGAAATGTAATCGAAAGGTTGAAAAAACTTCAAAGAAACAAGCAGGAAACACAGTTCGGGTAAATGCACCAACTTGGTGGTGTAAAACTTGTGATGAAGTCATCACTAAGGTTTCGGCAAGGTTATATTTATTCTTCACCCGCGAATGAATTAATTTTTGATATATCTAGATTATCCAACACTATTAAAAGATCTTTTGTTTTTCAGGTTTAAGCTCCATTTTATGGTTATGGATCAAACTGCAAAAACAAAAGTGATGCTTCTTGACAAGGTGGCAAATCTCATCATGCCTGTATCAGCAACTGATCTACTTGGGGGTTCGTTTGATGAGGTAATTCATTGTTGAATAATGTACACGGTTTATCATGGTTCCTAACATAGTACGTGTTTTTTATACAGATGGTGGATACAGAAGATTTCCCTCAGCTTATAAAGGATTTAGTGGGAAAGACTTTTCAGTTTGTTGTCTTTGTTGCAAAAGAAAACATGTACTACGGTTTAGAGACCTATAAGGTTGGGAATGTTTGGACTGGAAATGATCTAAGTCTACCAACAAAGACTTCCTTGGACACTCTAACACAAGTTGACAATTTGTCCACAATTGTTTCAAGTGATGAGGTATTAGTTGTTTGTATCCGCTTATAATTATGCATCTCTTTTTATATTATCTAACATAGTTATTATTATATTAGCTTTCTATAATTAATAGTAGCACTGAAGGAAATTCAAATGTTAGCATAACATCTTCTTCTAAGCGATCTTCTGAAGAGTGTGAAGAATTACCTGATCTTTCATCAACATCAAAGAAGCTGTGCACCAAGTCCATCAAGCTGGAGAAGATCAATGATGAAGATTCAAAAACAAAACATGAGAAAAATGTTGTCGAAATCAAAGCTAAAGCTGAGCCTAAAACTAGCGATATCAAGCAGGAGCAGATGATACAAACAAAGAAAACATCCACTATTTGATCGACAAATGCTGTGAAAGACAGAGACGGTGAAGTGTTAACAAAAGTGCAATATAAGCTATGAGTCCCTAAAACCCGTCCATTCTCAATTGATCCCAAAGGCTTTGTTACCATGAATCTTTCTTTCAAGTTTTTATCATAAGACTTCTTTTTTTTTTTAATTTCAATTATTTGTTCTTTTGGTTTAGTCTACAGGCTGAGAATAATTCCAATATAATAAAAAGTCTTTGGGAATCAAGCATTTTATTTGGATTTGTGATAGACATCAAATAGCTATATACTTGCAACACGAAATTAATGAGAATAAGTAAAACATACCTTAGTAATAGATTGTTCTCAGATCGATATTATACTCGGAGAAGCCCAAAACATCCCCTTCTCTGAAAAAGTAAAAGGACCATTGTTCACATAAATTTCTTTATAGGATAAGATTTTGGTATTTGATTTTGACCATTAACTACAATCTTTTCGATGGTTAACGATGATTACAAAAATATATTTTACTGTATCGGGCTAAATGAAATTAATGAGAAGAAGGAATAGATACCTTTTAATGTAATGAGCTCATTATGTATGAGCTATTCTCATGAAGATAAAATATCCAGAAGTCCAAAACTCAACCTTCCTGTAAAAAAGTTATCGGAGCACTGGAGATATCAATATTTTCAGAGGATAAGATTTTTGTAACTGATTTCGACCAATAACTACAAAATTAATGACAAAAACTTTTGTCAAATCGATATCTTTACACAATATATTTTCTGAAAAGTTTCTGAAGATCAAATATTTTGAAAACTTACCGATGCAATGCTATTGTGTGGTCTTTTCCCATTCCTCTTTTCCCCAAACGTCACCTACAAATCTGACAATAAGATTAATTTAGTTCTACGAACTGCATTGATAGCTTTTCGAAATTTATTAAATGATTAAAAGAATGCATTGCATCTAATCACGTAACCTACTTCGCATCTCTCTATATATAGAAGATCAAGGAGTATAACTTGAACAAACAAATCCTCTTTCCTCAAATTCTATCTTATTTCTAAAATCATGGCTGTTTACTATGACAAAGTCATTGATCTGCATCCATGGAAGTCTGATTTTAGTATGCGTCTCAAAGTTCATAGAAAGTGGCATACTATTGATCATAATGGAGTTGAGTCTCTCCATTTTATGCTTGCTGACGAACATGTAAGAAAATAGTTCCCTATTTATAATTAATTTGTAGATCGATAAGTTTTTACAAATATTTGGAACAATTAGAGATTCATCGCAAATTACTAACTATATTTTCTTTATTCTAAACAAATATGCAGGGTGAAAAGGTCCATGGTTATATCAACGCGGAGTGCATGTTACCATATTTTGACCAAAAAATGATAGAAGGAGAGTGGAAGAAAATATCCAACTATACTGTTATCAGAGTTCATAATCTTCAGCGATTAACTGAAACCGACAAAGAAATCAGTTTTCTGGAGAACACAGAGGTGCACAGATGTTGCTATGATAGTGAAGACCACTTCATGAATTTCAAAAGCTTTGATACGGTTTTCAACCATCATGTACTCCTGAATATTCAGTTGGTAAATACTTAGAACTCTAACTATTCTATACTATATAATAATCCTATATTTCTTAATGTCTGTTTAATCAAACTCTCATTTTATTGTTCATATAGATGTAATTGGGAAAGTTGCTAATGTTGGAAATTTAGAGTTAGTCCATGATGATTTGTTTCCACCTGAGTCTCCTAAACAAATATACCGTCTAATGTTCACCATTGTCAATAACGATTAAGGAACTTTTAATTTTAAAATTAAAAATTTTAGATGCATGAATTTTTTTAAAACATTAGTAATTTTTATATTGGCAGTGATGGTTCGATTCAATGTGTGGCATTTGAGAAATTGGCTGAGGCTTTTAATCAGCATTGGTTCTGTCTTAACGATGCTAATGATGTTGTTGTGCTATCTGATTGGCGTCCAAGGACTATTGAAGGTATATTTTATCTGTTTATATGTGTTCCAGAATTTAATCAAATGAAAGTTGCATTTAATGACAAACAATTTAATGTTTTATTTAATTTTAACTTAGGAATTGAACAATTGATGGATGAGAGAGGCGTTTCTCGCTTTTACTTCGATCTCAATGTTGGAGAGGTGTTTGAATTCAAAGAAAACATGTAAGTTTGATAATCCTATATATATCATGATTATCTCCTTTGGCTTTTCAATTAAAAATATTATTACTTAACGAATATATTGTCGTATATTATCAGGCCAAACATTCCCATTGAGATTGATTAAAAGAGGAGAAGAGGAGGAAAACCTGTGGTGGAGTCAGCTCTAAGTTGGAAAAATGTTTTTTAAGTGTGATTTGTATTTCATTTTTATTGCTTTATGAACTTTAGTTAAATTTTCATTTTTTGTGATTTGTATTTCCAAACTCTGAATTCTATGTACTCTATCTTAACTATTCACGAAATGCCTTACCTTTTTAATTCTGCTACTATATTTCATTTTCATTTTAATGTCATTTTGTTAACTATTTACTTTTCAATATTGTTTAAATATTACTCTAAATATATGTGATAACAGAAATATAAATAACTAATGTTTAAAAAAATATTATTAAGTAAAGACCAAATATTCTACTAACCTTATAGCCGAAGTATGCTGCGATGAATCAGCTTGGTGTTCCTAGATGTTACTTATTTATTCATCTGCCATATAATATATATTTGACACAAAATTAGTTTATATATTTTGTTTAAAGCAAATACACAAAAATTGAAAATTTTAATTTTGATCTTATGCACTAACGAAAATGATAATCATACTGATTTCGTTAAGATTTTATTCTATTCAGAATAGATATTAAGATAACAAAATATTTATATTTTATTTGGTAATTAGATTTTTTTAGTTGATTTAAACTCTAAAATACATTAGAACCAAATGAACGTAAAACTCTAGATTTTTTCAATAAAATTCTCTGACTTTCTCAATACATGTAAAGAGCAAATATATTATTGATACTTTCATTCTACAACTTCATGTCTGTGTGCAAGATCGATGAAGGAAACGAAAGCTCCAATTGAGAACAGAAGTACTCAAGCAACTTCTAAACAGAAGAGAAAGAGAACTACAAAAGATAATAATTCCGAAAATTTTCTAGAGGATGTTCAGTCAAATCTTACGAACCGGAGAACTCCAGCAGTTTTTACTAGAGTCTTTAATGATCTATCAAACATACCTTTGCAAAATAGACGAGATTCTGAATATCAACGTGGAAGGAGCAATGAAATACCTACATTCGAAATATCATCAGGTTAGTAATTTTGCTAAACGATTTAAATAAGAAAAATTATAAAACCATTCATTGGATCAAACGTTTTAATTTGGAACAATATTTATAAATCCTAATGTAGATGTAAGTGACAGTAGTTCTCAGGCACAATTTTCAAAAAGGTTCAATGAACATAATTCCTGTAAGTTCTCTACCAAAACATTTTTCACTTTGAGTTAAATCAATGCTCTTCAAATGTTTCAATTTCATCATAAAATATTATTATAGTTCTATCAAAGTTCTTTTTTTTTTAGCATTTGAGAACAGGTTCCATGGAGAGTCATCTACGTACGCATTTGAAAGCAATTGTTCCTCGGCAAGGAAATCAACAGTATCTCAAGATATTCAAACCTCTCTTTATTCGTCGGACAGAACATTCCTTGCTTCTTCTTCGAAGACACCTGATCGAACCCGTTTTGTTCTTACTGAAGACCTACAATCAGATATCATTAAAATGAATGAGACACCATATCATTATTCCACTGAAGGTTTAATTATTTTTAATGCAATTCATAATAATACAAGTATACTACTCTACTAGATTTAACAAACAAAACTTTTAACTAATCATATAAGTTTTGTTCCCACAGATTCTGACGATGAAGAGTATGAACAGGACTTTGACTGTAGTAGCCAAGAAGATACAGATATCGAAGATTATGAAGAATCTGATGAACATTTTCATCACAAAAAAAAATCAGAATCAGATTTGGATCGTATCAAGATACAAAAAATGGCAGAACTACTCAAATCAATGTTCTCAAATCAGAATGATTATATTGGTACAGTGGTTTCTTTCCTTAGTATATTTAATTGTTTTTAACCTTTTATATTGCTATCCACTTATGAAATAACCTACTTCATAATCTAAAATTAACAGAATATAATGACGAAGGTGATCCTATATTCAGTTGTCAACATTGTGGTGCTATTTTCTGGTATGGCGAGCGTATCAACAAAAAAAAGAAAATCAAGAAATCCAACATTCACATTGTGTTGTCTACAAGGACATGTTGTTCTTCCTCAACTTAAAGATTTCCCCCCTTAGTTGAAACATTTGCTTACATCGGACGATGATATAAGCAGACATTTTCAGAGCAATGTTAGGGCTTATAACATGGTTTTCTCTATGACATCTATTGGTGGTAGAGTTGATCGTTCTATTAAAAAGGGTAAAGGACCTCAAATGTTCCAGATGCAAGGCGAGAACTATCACTTAATTGGTAGTATGTTACCTAAAAATGGAGATTATGCTAAATTCTATCAACTATATATAGTTGATACAGATAATGAGGTTGATAACAGAGCCAATATTCTCAGGTAAACTTAAAAACTTATTAAAATCTTTTGTTTTCCTTTATTGTAATGTGTATTTGTTGTTCTTAATAAAATGATTTTATTTTGAATGTCTTCTTTTCAGCAAATCAAAGAATGCAACTAAGCCGACTAAGAAAAATTAACTCAGGAAGGCAATCATTGAGGCAATTATGAAGATGTTAAACGAGCTGAACCCATATGTAGCTAAATTTAGGACTGCAAGAGAAAGATTTGACACTAATCCAGAGGAAAGTTTTCATTTGAGGATTGTTAATGATAGAGAAACAGATGGAAGAATCTACAACAGGCCAACCGTTTCTGAAATAGCTGCAATTATTCCAGGAGATTTCAATATGGAAATGGATAAAAGAGATATTGTACTTCAACGACACTGTGGGAGGCTTAAACGTATAAGTGAAATAAGTACTTCTTATCTTCCACTACAATATCCTTTGATATTTCCATATGGAGAGGATGGTTTTAGGCTAAAGATTCAAAAGGGTTCTTCAATAGCTTCTCAGAAATCTAAGAAGAAAGATATTAGTATGCGTCAATTCTTTGCATTCCGTATTCAAGAAAGACCGAAAGAGTCAGGAATTCTTCTAAGATCAAGAAGATTATTTCAACAATTCTTGGTTGATAGCTACACTATGTTTGAGTCTAACAGGATATCTTATTTGAGACACAACCAGGCTGCTTTGATATCCGCCAGTTACGACTCTATAAAACAAGCTGAAGAAAACGGAGTTTCAGATTTAAGTGAGCAAGGAAATCGTTGGATTTTACCAGCAACCTTCACAGGAGGACCTAGATACATGAAAAACAATTATCTAGATGCAATGGCCATATGCAGACATTTTGGATTTCCAGATTTGTTCATAACATTTACATGTAATCCTAAATGGCCGGAAATATCAAGATATATTGAGAAGCGCAAGCTCAAGTCTGAGGATAGGCCAGACATCATTTGCAGGATTTTTAAGATGAAGCTTGATTCTCTAATGTTTGATTTGACTGAGAAGGCAATATTAGGCAAAACGGTTTCATGTAAGTTATTCGTTTTAGATTTTTTCAGTTCCTTTTGAGTTTATTTATCTTTAGATATACTAATCCTATGTTCTCGACATTATGCAGCAATGTATACTATAAAATTCCAGAAATGTGGTCTACCTCATGCTCACATTCTTCTTTTCATGCATCCGAAATCTAAATTTCCTACTACTGATGATATAGACAAGATCATTTCTGCTGAGATTCCAGATAAATTAGAGGACCCAGTTCTGTATGAAGTTGTGAAAGACATGATGATTCATGGACCTTGCGGTAAGGTTAATATGAATTCACCATGTATGGAGAATGGGAAATGCACTAAGTTATACCCTAAGCCACATTCTGAGCAAACGACGGTCAATAGAGAAGGGTTTCCTGTTTATAGAAGGCGTGAACAACCTGAGAAGTTTGTTGAGAAGAATGGATTTAAGTGTGATAGCAGATATGTTATTCCGTATAACAGAGAGTTATCACTTCGTTACAGAGCTCACATTAACGTTGAATGGTGCAATCAATCTGGATCTATCAAATATTTATTTAAATATATAACTAAAGGATTTGATCGTGTAGCTGTTATTGTTGAGCCACCAGAGAATGTTGTTGATCAAGAGGGAAGATATATTTCAGAAAATCCAAACGGAGAGAAGAAAGATGAAATTAAAGATTTCTTTGATTGCAGATATTTTTTAATAGCCGTATTTTCCGATACAAAACATATAATTTTGCTAAATAGTTTATTTTATTGGATCTGATTTAGTCCTATGTTTGTTTTTTTTGTTGCAGATATGTATCTGCGTGTGAAGCTGCATGGAGAATTTTTAAGTATCCTATACACTATCGTTCTACAGCAGTTGAGAAACTTCAATGGCACCTCCCTGGGAAACAGTTTGTGGTATTCAAAGGTGGTGATAAAGCTAAACAAGTCATCAGTCCCAAGCTTTTTGAGAATACTATGTTCTTGGCATGGTTTGAGTTGAACAAGGTCAGTAGAGTTTCCATGGGGATGACTTATGCACAAATTCCTAATAAGTTTACCTATAATGCTAAGGCCAAGAGTTTTAAAATCAGGGAAAAAGGTTTTGCTATTGGAAGAATTAATTATGCACCACGCAAGGTTGAAGATGCCTATTATCTTAGAGTGTTGTTGAACGTTGTAAGAGGTCCTACTTCTTTTGATGACATTAAAACATGGAATAACGTCATATATCCCGAATACAAAGACGTCTGCTATGCAAGAGGTTTGCTTGATGATGACCAAGAGTATATAGATGATATTATTCGTAGAAGTTTTACGAGTACTCCATCACATCTTCGTCAGGTTTTTGGTATTATGCTTAGTTCTGACAGCTTATCTAGACCTGAGGTTGTTTGGAATAATATTTGGGAGTTTCTTTCAGAAGACATTGAGTACAAAAAAAGACAATAACTGAATAGACCAGGTTAGTACGGATTTTGGTATTTTTTAAACATTTTCTACTTACACTTTAACAGTATAGTGTTTGTGCATTCATCATACTTATTATTTTATCTTAACTTTTTTTTTTATTGTAGATTTGATTTTGGATGATGACCAAAAGAAAAATTTATGTCTTCATGAGATTGATAGGATTTTGAAAAGCAATGGAACATCACTAGGCAGATGGAAATCTATGCCAAAGTTTCAGTTAAATGTTAGAGAAAGTTCTAATGTTTTAATTATTGATGAGCTCAGTTACAACCAAAAAGAATTGAAAGCAAACCACGACAGAGATTTTTTAATGCTTACGGTTGAGCAAAAGAAGATATATGATGAGATTATTGGTGCTGTCTTAAGTAATTCTGGCAGAGTATTTTTCGTGTATGGATTTGGTGGAACTGGGAAAACTTTTCTCTGGAGAATCCTATCTTCTGCAATCAGATCTAAAGGAGAAATAGTTCTTAATGTTGCTTCTAGCGGTATTGCCTCTCTATTGTTACAAGGTGGCAGGACTGCACATTCAAGGTTTGACATTCCTATAAGTCCTGATGAATTCTCTTTATGTTCAATTAAGAAAGGTTCAGATCTTGCTAATTTGGTGAAGCAGGCTTCCCTTATAATATGGGATAAAGCACCAATGATGAGTAAACATTGTTTCGAATCTTTGGATCGATCCTTACAAGACATTCTGGGTAAGAAGGATAATAAACCTTTTGGTGGAAAAGTTGTGATTTTCGGAGGTGATTTTAGACAAGTACTTCCAGTTATTCATTGTGCGGGTAGGGCAGAAATCATTTTGGCTTCACTTAATTCTTCATATCTTTGGGATAACTGTAAAGTTCTTAAGCTGACAAAGAATATGCATCTAATTTATGATAATCTGAGTGTTGAAGAAGCAAAGGATTTAAAGGAATTTTCTGAGTGGATATTAGATGTTGGTGATGGGAGGATTGCCGAGCCTAATGATGGTGTTGCTCAAATTGACATTCCAGAAGAGTTTTTTATTCTAGATTCAAAGGATCCAATAGAATGTATTAGCAGTAAGATCTATGGTGATATTTCTGCCTTACAAGATACTAATGACCCTACGTTTTTTCAAGCAAGATCGATACTTTGTCCTATCAATGAAGATGTGAACATGATTAACCAGCATATGTTGGATAAGCTCAAAGGTTAGTTATTTTTTGGTAATGGTACTAATTAAGTTTTATATTAATTAAGTTTTGGACATTAGAGAGTAAATCATCCGTTGTTTTGTTTTTTTTTTAAAACAGGCAAGGAGAAAACCTACTTAAGTGCAGACACTTTAGACTCTTCTGACCTAAAAGCAGCTACCAATGAAGCCCTTACTCCAGAGTTTCTAAACAGTATTAAAATTTCGGGATTGCCTAATCACAGTCTTAGATTGAAGATTGGTTGTCCTGTTATGCTGCTAAGGAATATTGATCCTATGGGAGGTTTGATGAATGGAACTAGGTTGCAGATTACTCAACTTGCAGATTTTATTGTTGAAGCTAGAGTTATCACGAGTGAGAAGATTGGTCAGAAAGTTCTTATTCCTAGACTTTTGATTACACCATCAGATGCGAAATTGCCTTTCAAGATGAGGAGAAGACAGCTGCCTTTAGCTGTAGCTTTTGCTATTACAATCAACAAGAGCCAAGGACAGTCGCTCTCTGAAGTTGGTCTATATTTACCCAGACCAGTGTTTTCACATGGTCAACTTTATGTTGCCATCTCCAGAGTCACATCGAGAAAAGGTTTGAAAATATTGATTGTTGATGATGACGGAAAACCTCAAAGAAAGACAACTAATGTTGTTTTTAAAGAGGTTTTTCAAAACTTAAATCCTATTAACTAATTAGTAACTCATCATTGTAGTTACTAAATAGTTATAAGTAACTCATTATTAACTAATGAGTCATGGAAAGTATGTAGTTTCCACATATCAGTTTATTTTCATTGATGCAATTCTTACATGTTTTATTGGTATTGAAGCGAACATTGTCGTTTTAGTTTTCTATTCAAATATTTATATGTATAATTATGATCTATTTTATGAAGTTAATGTTTTAATAACATAGTAACTAAATTTAACAACTAACTATAACAACCAATCAAAGTAATTGATAGGAATATTTCAACATTTTTATTATAAATTTACCTGTAAGAAGAGTCGGTTGAGCATCACAACTTCCTCTTTGCAACAAATTGGTTTTGAAATATTGCGGTCATGAGAAATAGTCTGTAATAAGAGAATATTAGAATAAACGACATGAAACATTATTAATCTAAGCACCTATATTTGTTTGTAAATGAAACTCATCTTTTGGATTTGATGTTCAGAATCTTCATGTAGCAAATTCCTCCTTCCAAAATACGCAATGGTAATGAAAAAAAGAATAGAAATGTTAATTTCCAATGCTTGGATGGACGAATGGACAATGGTTTTCAATTTACTATGTTTAGAGGATGAATGAATTTAATCAAATATATTATACCTCATCACTTCTCCTCATTTTTGCAATCGTTGAAATGTTTAACCTATATTTTGTATAAAGAAACGATTATTAATAAATAATCGGACCCAAACACCTTGCGATGAAGAAGAATCAAAGTATCGTTGAATTAAACAAAACTGCAACTATTAATCACAAATAATCTGATTACCTAGATTCCTCCGGAGAAGTTCCTCGCCAATGTTTGCAGTAATCCTTAGCTATTGGAATGATTCACTCAGCACACCGATTCAACTATCAGATCCCGTAGTAATCTATCTGAGTCGGAATCATAAATAAAACTATCAGATAGTTTATAATGAGTTACACAGATTACTATTTAGTAATTACAATGAAGAGTTACTAATTAGTTAATAGGAAACTATGTAGTTTCCACATATCAGTTCATTTTCATTGATGTAATTCTTAGATGTTTTATTAGTATTGAAGCAAACATTGTCGTTTTAGTTTTCTATTCAAATATTTATATGTATAATTATGATCTATTTTATGAAGTTAATGTTTTAATAACATAGTAACTAAATTTAACAACTAACTATAACAACCAATCAAAATAATTTATAGGAATATTTCAATATTTTTATTATAAAGTTACCTGTAAGAAGAGTTGGTTGAGCATCACGACTTTCTCTTTGCAACGAATTGGTTTTGAAATATTGCGATCATGAGAAATAGTCTGTAATAAGAGAATTTTAGAATTAACGACATGAAACATTATTAATCTAAGCACCTATATTTGTTTGTAAATGAAACTCATCTTTTGGATTTGATGTTCAGAAATCTTCATGTAACAAATTCCTCCATCCAAAATACGCAATGGTAATGACATAAAAAAAATAGAGATGTTAATTTCCAATGCTTGGATGGACGAATGGACAATGGTTTTCAATTAACTGTAATCGGAAATTGAATGAATTTAATCAAAGATATTATACCTCATCACTTCTCCTTATTTTTGCAGTCGTTGAAATGTTTAACCTATAATTTGTATAGAGAAACGATTAGTAATAAATAATCGGACCCAAACACATTGCGATGAAGAAGAATCAAATTATCATTGAATTAAACAAAACTGCAACTATTAATCACAAATAATCTGATTACCTAGATTCCTCCGGAGAAGTTCCTCGCCAATGTTTGCAGTAATCATTAGCTATTGGATTGATTCACTCAGCACACCGAAACAAGATTTCCTTTTCGAATGAGAAGAAAACAGTTTTCTATAGCTTTAGCCTTTGCTATGACCATAAACAAAAGTCAAGGTCATACACTCTCAAAAGTTGGGTTATATCTGCCAAGGCCGGTTTTTAGCCATGGCCTGTTATATGTGGTGATTTCGAGAGTTACATCTAGGTCAGGTCTGAGGATTTTGGCAGTGGGAAAGGATAAGAAACCACAGCGCAAAACAATTAATGTTGTCTACAATGAAGTATTTGACAACGTTTAGTCTCTGTTATTGTTGCAGTTATGTTTAACGGTAAATTTTAATTTTCGTATTTTTGAAATCAGGCTTTTGTTCAGCTTTATATTTTTCTTTCAATTTTATAAAATTAGAAAATTTATGTAACTATTATTAGTAATATATCTATCAAAATATATATGCCGAAAATTTATGACAATGTCTGTTTGTATTTGGTAATTCAAATAAAGCTAATATCTTCAGAAAATATAAAATGTTAATGTTACTTTAATGATGAGTTTCGAAATAACAAATTAGAGTATATCAGTATTAGGGTTTTGTGAAACTTTTGCTCACATGTCTTTTGCGATGTTTGTATAAATACAAGGAGTTCAATCTTAAATAATTTTAGATTGTACGTTTTTGGGATTAAGTTCTTATAATTGATAGAGGATGGTCTCTCAAACAGAGTCTAATTCGTCCTCAAGCTTTTTGACGTTGGAGTCTATATGTATTCTCACCCTTTATTCTGTTTTTATAATATGTAAATGTCTAATCTTTATCTATCTTCGTTCACGGGACGTACTTCATTTCATTCTCCTTGATGACCAGGTAATTCTTCTTGCTAGATTTTCGAATGCTTTTGTTTACTTCAATTTGGATTTTTTATTTGTAAAAAAAAATTGTATATGTTATAGGGTTCGAAAATTCAAGCAACAGTAGAGAGTGAAGAAATGATTTCTTTTTTTTTATAAATAGGCTCCATTAGGGGGGGGGGGGTATATGGAAAAGAATACGAAATTTCAATGTAGTATCCGCGAGATCGGCGAGACAAATGACAAAGAATTGTTTGAAGATTGAGTTTCAATCTAACACTCGAATCTTGGAAGATTTCACAACTGGAAATTTCTACAATGGAGACTATCCACATATGCAGATTCTTAGTTACGAGAATCTCTATCTTGGCAACTTTCAATGAAATTGCCTTGTTGGTGAGTCTTCCTCAATATTACTCATTATAATTTTAGATTGATAATTCCATTTTATAGATGTTTTTCTTCTGAAATAATACTTACAGATTTAGTTGGTGCTGTTGAATCGGTTGGCGAATTTGAGTTGGTTAGAGATCGTTCGTTTGAAGCTTTTGAGGCAAAAATGACATCAAGGATTGAGTTTATATTGATAGATGAAACGTAAGTGTTTATTTATATCTTAATAATAAATTTACTTAGTTTTATTGTATGGAACAACTCAATCTAATATTGTTTTAGTGAACGAATGATAACATGTTATGCACATGGAAAATTGGCTATTGAGTTCAACGGCAGGTGGTATTGTTGTAATGAACAGAAGTTGATTATTTGCGTTCTAAGTGACTGGAGAGTCGTTATACGCAATGGTACCAATCATCTCTAACTATCTCAAGTTTATTTATTTAATACTTTAGAAAATCGTGATCTTTAATGATCTCTAACCATATCAAAACCTTTTTGTAGAGGAATATCACGTTTCTGATCAATCCGGCATCTCAAGGGTTTTGTTCAACCCTGATCTTCAAGAGGCACATGAGTTACGGGATATGCTGTAAGATAACTATATTTTAGAAATTAATATTATTTATAATGTACGATAATGATCAACTGTTGTCGTAGCTAATCTATTTTGTATATGCTTGAATAGAATTGGAGATAGTGAAGATGATGCAGACGAAGAAGAAAATCATTTGGATACCGATTAGTAGGGATTTGATTTGTGAAATTCTTATAATATCATTTGTTTTAATTTCTTCCTTATGTTTAAATTGATACCATCGGATAGTCAATAGTGCTTGTTTAGAAACATATGACGACATGCAATATGCTATTTATATAATCACTAATAGCTAATTTTCTCTTTTAAATGTGTTGATAAACTAACTAAGTAAATGTTCATTGTCCGCGCCATGCGCAGGCCACCACCTAGTTTATTATATACTAGGTAATAACCCGTACCTCGTACGGAGTGAAATAATTATTATATACATAAAATATATTAATTTTTAGATTATACAATATGATATAATTGATTCATAATGGGTTTCATATAACAGTATGCAATAACATACTAAAAATGTCATATAAATTAATTAAAAAAATTAAATATCATATACATGGTCCAAGGTTTAGTAGGGTAAAAATACGAAGTCGCTATATAAACCTTATATATCATGATAAACGACATGATTCAGTGTTTTCACCAATGTCCAAATCTTTCCGTATGCTATATTTATTAATTTGTAAAAAAATCAGAATCTATAATATATAAAAGTTGATGGCATAGTGCATTGAGAGCGTCCACATATGACGAAGAAACTCGATCTGATTGGTCCATATAAGCATATTCATTAAATAAAAAATGTTAAATATGATTAGGACAGAAAATTTTAATTTAATTGGTCCACATCAGTTTTTTTATCAAACCAAAAATTGTCAAATATAATTAAAACATTAAAAGTTAATTTAACAAATTATGTCCAACAAAAAAAGTAAATTCAATTTGATTATGTCTAAAACAATTTAAAAATATATGTATATAACAACTAACCATTATCAATTATCAATTTAAAAAAAAATCTACAACAACTTGATTTAAAAATCAAAACAATTCCACCATTATCAATCTATAATATATAAATATTGATGGCATACTGCATTGAAGGCCTCCATATGGGATTAAAAACTTGATCTGAGTAGTCCACATCAGCATATTCATTAAATAAAAAATGTTAAGTATGATTAGGACTAAAACCTTTAATTTAAATTAGATAATAAGATTTATTTAACTCTCAACACCATACTTTGAATTGCAGCATGTAGAAGTATTATTTTTGAACTCCACTTTTTCCACCCGATTTTTTCCGACAAAAATATTGAAGTAACTACTTACTATACTGACTATTTGACATGATTAGTATGCTCACATGCATATACCTAACGATACTTTAGTTTCCTATTGTGTTTTTAGATATGAAGCCAAACTATTTTAAAGCTATTATGATATGACGAGAAATTAAACATGTTTTTATTAAAAGATTTTTTAGATTTCAACATGTTTTAAATTTATGTTTCAAAATAAGATAGGAATCATTATCAAAAGAGGCAAATTAACAAAAGAAAAAATTGTATAAACGAAAACTAACTTGAGCTAAAGATTTTGAAAATTAATATTAAAAACTTAACAAAAATAAACAAATGATGTTATAAGCTTTTCAGAAAAGTTTATCTAATATTTAAATTCAACAGATAGAGCTTATCAAATCAGCATTATAACTAGAATTAAAATTGATATAAAAATCAAATTTAACAAAGAAAAAGTATTTGTATAAAAGAAATTAATGTGATGTCTATGATACCTCTTTGGAAAATCAACAACAAAAGAGCTTAATAAAAAGAATATAAATCATAAGTATATCCAACATACAAAAAATTATGTAAATTAAAATAAATAAATAAAATTACTATCAAAAGATGTAAATTATCTAAAAAAAATTTAAAACAAAATTAATTTGAAATTAATTTCAAAAAGTTCATGATTTCTAAAGTATTAGTATCAACAATAAATAACTATCTAAAGTTGCAATAGGTTTACATGAATTTCTAAACCAAATATATTTTTAAATATACAATGATTAATACACTTGATATTTCTGATTTAAAAACTAACAAAGAAAAATATTATAATAACTTTACACTCGGTATTTAACAAGTAGTAAAATATAATTTCTATACATAGCCACTACTTATATCTGAATCAACATCAATAACACATTCTAAAATTCTACTTAAATAATAAAGTATGACATATGTATGAATCAAATTCAAATTGCTATATGTAGATGAAATATTAAAATCAAAGCATGCATATTGCACACAAAAGATAAAAAGAGTAAAAAATAATGCAAAGACTCCACACCAACAATCCTACAAGTTAAAAAACTAAAATTATCGAATATTAGACTGTAAAAAATAGATATCAATAAATACTAAATAAAATTATAACATAAAACTCTTGGAAGACATGGCAAAGAAGGAAAAAATGGTTTTCCATGATCATTGCAGCTTTCTAACAAAATTAAATGCGAATCAACATGAATTATGGATTGTATATGAAGTGTTACACAATATCAATATGACTTTTAAAAAAAAACTAAATATTTGAACACATAAACCTTCAAGAAAAAAAGAACTATAGAAATTCAACGGAAAACAGAAAATAATACTAAAATCTTAGCAAGAAAAGCTTTCTCTAAATCAAATGTATATATACGTCAAAGTTGGATAATTCGATAGGTGTCATTGTTATTATTTTACGTAATAGTTTTTAAAATTTATAAATAAAAATGGGAGAAAAATACACATTATACAGTATATTAAATTATCTTATATAAATAAAAATTTCTATATATATATTATAATTTTAATAATTTTTAAGATAGTAAGTAAAAAAAATTAAACCAAACTATTAACACAGACTCGCGCGTAGCCCGAGTTATATTCCTAGTCTCAATATAAAAAGTGAATAACTAAATTTAAAATCAGAAGTATTTGAATATGTATACGATTAAAATAATTGGAAACAAAAAATATATAGAACACAACAAAATTAGATAAGCTACAACTATAACCATAAATTAATGTAAATAATTAGTCTTGTTACAAAAAAAGTTGTTAACTCCAAAAATATTTAAATATTTAGTCAAAAATTATTTTCCAACATATAAAAGTATTTTAATAAATAAATTTTCACATAAAAGCATAGATTCCTCTTTAATACCATTTATCAGTGGGCATTGATCGAAAGTTTGTCTACTTATAAAATACAATATGTAGATATAAATTACCAAAAAGCTTCTGTTTTTTTTAAAAACATATGTAAATATATATGTTTTATTAATTTTATAAATTAATAATTATCATAAAATAATCTTATATTAATATATATAACTACTATAATTTACTAAAATATGAATATATAATTTTTTTTATTAATGTTGGAATAGTGTTATGGCTTATCTACAATTTAAAAGTAAAATATTTAAAGATATCATTAACCTTCTAAACAAATATTATTTTTATTTAATTATTTAATTCAAAAAATATAAAATAATAAAATATTAAATACTTAATATTATTAATTTATATAGTTTCTATTGTAATTATATTGATTGATTTAAAGCCGACAAACTTAAATTTTTTCGGTAATTTATTTAAAAGATTAACCAATTGAAACATTTTTAACCACTAAAAAAATCAAAAGAAACACAAAAAATGTTGCAGAGAATTTGGTATATGATAAATCAAACATTGATTCAAAACAAATTAAGCAGATAATATTAATATCATCATGTTATGGTATTTTACCAAAAACAAAGTAAGCAAGAATGGTATATGACATATTCGTCACCGAAGAACCATATATAAAGTAAGTAATAATATCATATGTCATATTTCCTTATATAGTAAATCCGAATAGTAATAATATATATCATAATAATTTTGGAAATTCATCATTATGACTTTTTCTGATTGATTTTTGACGAAAATAACATATAAAAATAATATATTTTTGTAAATATTATTATGAATTGTTAAAAAATATACATTAAAAATATTTTTCTTGAGGTATTATATATGTTTTCATAATTATTTTTGTGCATGCTATAATTACATCAATATGTGAATAAAATCAATACTAACTTTCTTTTATATGTTCTGATTGATTTTTGAGAAAAAGAAATTATTATTTTAAATTATTATGTTGAATTTATAACAATATATTTTAATGAACTATTAATAAAAATATTTTCTGACAAAAGAAATAAACATTAGTAAAGTATTATATATTTTATTATGAATTTGAGAAAAATAAAATATAATTTTTAATTTTTCTGTTGTATCTATAAAAATATTTTTAATGAATAATTAATAATAATATTTTTTGAAAAAGTAGTAAACATTAAAAAATAATTATATATTTTTTTATGAATGATGAAAGTAGAAAAGATTAAATAGTAGTATATATTTTTTATGAAATTATAATAAAATATTTCTAGATAATATTTTAAAATTATTATATAATAAAATATTTTGTGTATTTTATAATTAGCATTGACAAATTTATTTTATTAAATTATTATTTGTATATTATTCCTTTTGAATTCATATAAATAATGAACATAACATATGTGTGGACCTAAAAATACAATGGCATATCATGTAATTAGTCTAGTAATTTAAGTCTCTTTTAAAAAATTAGCTGAAAATGAATGTGGGATTGACACATCAGCATAATGGCACCACTGTAAATACTTACAAAAATAAGATTACTCTCTAAAAATGCTTCTCAATTAATATATAGAGGATATGATTTACTTAAATCGATTAAAATTAATGGAGGCTTTGTAGATAGATTAATTTGAATTAGGTCTTAAAATCTCTGACTAAAATACCTTTAATGAAAAATTAGAGAGAAGCTTAAAACCAAAGGCAAAAATTGTAATATCACACATGAAATGTATTTAAACATGGAGTGTCTTCTCAAATAATAGTATGGATGCTTCAAAAAGTCAAAAACAATCTATTCACCAAGCAAAAGAAATAAAATAAATAAGAAGCATTACTCACAAATCAAGCAAGCAACCACATAATATAATGAAGTTCTGAAGTGCTTAAGGCAAATTATAAATATTTAAAGAGCTGAGAGACATTACCTTGAGTGGTTTGGCTCTCTTAGACACCAACTCCAAAATAGAACTTTGGATGTCTAAAGTAAAAGGTCTTAGAAATAAAAATGAATAAAAAAATAGTGAAAGGATCTAAAATAAGACACTTAGTGTCTAAACTATGATACTTTTTTGAGTTAAAACACCTAGTGTCTAACATAAAATAATAAAATATTTATAAGACCTTCTTAATGAGTTCTCCATTGGGGTTGGTCTTAGAACACTAAAGATTTCGAAATTTTTGTGGTTGTAAACAAGAAAATGAAAGTGAGAGAGAGAGAAGGGTGGGTGTGTTTAAATAGAGGGCTGGGAAAATCTTTTTGTGGGGAGCAAGGGGACAAAATAGCCTAAGAGAGGTCCCACTCATGATTGGGAAGGGGAAGGATAAAAATTTGAACTCCTTGATCTAGTTTGACCAAGGAGGGAAAAATTTTGAAATGAAAGAGTACTTACCTCGGGTGCAATATCGACCACCCAAGTCGATATTGTGATCGATATTGATCATATCGACTTGGTCTGATCGATATGCATGCCGATATCGGATGTCTGGGTCGTGATATCGACCAGTATACACGTCGATATTGCTTGGCACCTTCTGTATCAACATCTCTCATGTCGATATGTAGTTCGATGATCATACTTGGCTGTCCAATATCAAGCTAGCAGCTCGATATGTAGCTCGATATGATTTGATAAAACTCCATATAAGACTAACATCTAGATATTCACATTGAAACACCTGGACTTATGCTGAACAACATGTTTTCATTCGTTCCCTAAGGTGTATCGACATGAAACGTTGATATTCACCCGATATGCCTTAAAAAAAGGCGATTAATCGCCTTTCATCCTCTCAGTTAAGACATATCGGTTTGTTATCTTGATACTGTGCTCAATATGCACTTCTTGGTGTAGTATCGACCTGGTACATGGATACATGTGATCGATATCGGCACCAGTTGAGGCATATCGATCTGTGTTTTACCCGATACATTGCCATTAAAGGCATATCGGTTTGTCTTAGATCTGTACTCTGATCGATACTTAATCCTCTCCTGTGTATCGATCAGGATCACCCCGATATGCACGTGGATACAAGTCTAATGTACATGTATCGAGCAAGATATGCTAGATACACTTGCTCGATATGAGCTGTATCGACATGCATGGCCGATATGCTGGTCGATATTGACCCTTCTTCGTCTCCTTCCTTCTTCCAAACTTGGTTCCTTCTTCCTCAGCTTGAACCTGGTTATTAGGGACACTAAAAAACACCCACACAAACATAAAAAAAAAACATAAAAGTGCAAAATTATATACAAGGATACCATGGGATTGCCTCCCAAGTGCGCTTGTTTAAAGTCACTTAGCTTGACTTTCCTCAACTCCTTAGTTGGAGTGTGGAGCAGGAGTCTTGGAACTCCTTGATATGATCTTGCTTCTCTTGGCTCTATTGGTGAATCCATCAATCTTTAGCACTGCAAAAGGCTTAGAACTTCCCTCTTGCTTCATCTTGTAACAAACTTCACCACTCTTAGAGCTAAATGGTCTCAAAACCACTCCTTCTTCTACACGACCCAATAAGATTTCATTCACAGAATCAGAACCAGCCAATTCGAGGACCTCCTCTTCAGTGGTATCAACAAACATCCTGGACAGATAGCAACCATCAAAACTTGCACCCAAATAGCCATCAAACTTTGGCCAATGCTCCCCAATTTTGTTCAACTTCTTAACCTCCATTGAGAAGGCTTGCTCATCTTCCAGCTTGTTCCCTTTGGAGTCAAACTTCAGCACTTTCTCCTTGGTCAACCTTAGCTCTATTGTGCACTCCTTTGCATCAAATACTGCGCCAGCTGAAGCTAAGTCGATATGTAGTTCGATGATCATACTTGGCTGTCCAATATCGAGCTAACAGCTCGATATGTAGCTCGATATGTTTTGATAAAACTCCATATATGACTAACATGTAGATATTCACATCGATACACCTGGACTTATGCTGAACAACATGTTTTCATTCGTTCCCTAAGGGGTATCGACATGAAACGTTGATATTCACCCGATATGCCTTAAAAAAGGTGATTAATCGCCTTTCATCCTCTCAGTTAAGACATATCGGTTTGTTATCTTGATACTGTGCTCAATATGCACTTCTTGGTGTAGTATCGACCTGGTACATGGATACATGTGATCGATATCGGCACCAGTTGAGGCATATCGATCTGTGTTTTACCCGATACATTGCCATTAAAGGCATATCGGTTTGCCTTAGATCGGTACTCTGATCGATACTTAATCCTCTCCTGTGTATCGATCAGGATCACCCCGATATGCACGTCGATACAAGTCTAATGTACATGTATCGAGCAAGATATGCTCGATACACTTGCTCGATATGAGCTGTATCGACATGCATGGCCGATATGCTGGTCGATATTGACCCTTCTTCGTCTCCTTCCTTCTCCCAAACTTGGTTCCTTCTTCCTCAGCTTGAACCTGGTTATTAGGGACACTAAAAAACACCCACACAAACATAAAAAAAAACATAAAAGTGCAAAACTATATACAAGGATACCATGGGATTGCCTCCCAAGTGCGCTTGTTTAAAGTCACTTAGCTTGAATTTCCTCAACTCCTTAGTTGGAGTGTGGAGTAGGAGTCTTGGAACTCCTTGATGTGATCTTGCTTCTCTTGGCTCTATTGGTGAATCCATCAATCTTTAGCACTGCAAAAGGCTTAGAGCTTCCCTCTTGCTTCAACTTGTAACAAACTTCACCACTCTTAGAGCTAAATGGTCTCAAAACCACTCCTTCTTCTATACGACCCAATAAGATTTCATTCACAGCATCAGAACAAGCCACTTCGAGGACCTCCTCTTCAGTGGTATCAGCAAACATCTTGGACAGACAGCAACCATCAAATCTTGCACCCAAATAGCCATCAAACTTTGGCCAATGCTCCCCAACTTTGTTCAACTTCTTAACCTCCATTGAGAAGGCTTGCTCATCTTCTAGCTTGTTCCCTTTGGAGTCAAACTTCAGCACTTTCTCCTTGGTCAACCTTAGCTCTATTGTGCACTCCTTTGCATCAAATACTGCGCCAGCTGTAGCTAAGAATGGTCTCCCTAGAATGATGGCATTTTTGATCTTCCCTTCAACATCTAGGACCAGGAAATCTGTTGGGATGATCACTCCTTCAATCATCATTGGCACATCTTTAAGAGCTCCAATTGGTGCCTTTACTATGCCATCAGTTATGGTTAGAGACACATTACTCTCATGAAGTTGGGTGTAGCCCAGCACCTTAGCAGTAGAGGATAAGAGAAGGTTGATACTTGCTCCAAGGTCACAAAGACAGCTCTTGAAAGTTTGTCCCTTAAGTTCTCAAGGGAGAGTAAAGCATCCAGGATCTCCAAGCTTCTTGATGTTCAATACCTCAATCTTGGCAATGACTTCTTTCAGCTCTGTCCTAACATCAAGACCTCTAAGCTTCATCTGGTTGGCATAGAGAGTGGTGTACTAATCCATAATTTGTCTCTTAAACCTTCCAGAAAAGGGGAGGGCTGGCTTGTAAGGAGAATGATCATAGATTCCAGTATGTTTCTCAGCTTGACCCTTCTCAAGTAGCCTAGTCTTCTCCTCTTCCTTAGTGGCTGCTGCTTCAAGAGACTCTTCCTTTGTATTCTCTTTGTTGGCATCAGCTGCCAAAAACTCCTCTCCCCCACTCTGAAGTTCAATGTCCTCATTGAGAAAAGAAAGTAACACTTCAATGACAGCTTCCTCTTCATCTGAGAATGTCTCTCCTCAGTGACTATGACATTGCAAAACTCCTTAGGATTAGCTTCTGGTTTTCCAGGAAGGTTTCCTTGAGGTTTGGGATCAGCCATGCTCTTGTTGTTCTCTAGTGTATTCACTCTTGAAGCCAACCCATCAAACTTGTTTGAAAACTCCATATGAAGAGTATCCATTCTGTTGTGAACCTTAGCAAACTTCTTTGTGATATCCACATTAGTAGCTTGTTGGCCTTGAAGGAGTTGTTGCAGCAGTCCTTTCACTTCAGCATCATTGGTGTTAGATAAGCTTGCTTGACCTTGACAGAATCCAGGAGGAGCAAACTGCTTTTTCTGGAAGTTGCTTTGGAAGTTGTTCCTTGGTGCATATCCTTGGTTGAATGGCGCAAAAAGCCTTGGCTGATTCCCTTGAGATTGCTGTTGAGGGTAAACTTGATCTTGAGGGTTGGCAACATTGTTGCTTCTGTAGGACAGGTTTGGGTTTGGTATGTAGTTCCCATAACCATTGTAACCACCTTGATTCCCCAAGTAGTTCATCTTTTCTACTTGTATCTCCTCTTCACTAGGCAGTTCCACCATTTCACCAACATAGTTAATCTCTTTGTTTTGCACTTGGAGCAGTTTGTCCAGCCTAGTGTTCAGCTCTTTCATAGACTCTAGCTCCTTCTTAGTGTTGCCATCCTCTCCTCTCAGAGTTCTATCGTAGTCTTTACTATTATTGTCATCACTTTGAGCTAAGTTCTCCACAAGCTCCAGGCTTTCATCTACATCCTTAGATAGGAAGTTTCCATTGGAGGCAGTATCAAGTAGCATCCTGATCTTAGAGAGAGCGCCTCTGTATAGGGTGGAGAGGAGTGAAGCTTGTGAGAATCCATGGTGAGGGCACTGAAGTGTGTACCCTTTAAATATCTCCCATGCTTCACTAAAACTCTCACTATTCTTTTGAGTAAAACCAGAGATTTCATTCCTGATTCTAGCTGTCCTTGAAGTAGAGAAAAACTTGGCCAGGTATGCTCTCTTGCACTCATCCCAACTTGTGATACTGCCCTGAGGTAAATTCTTGTCCTATTGATGAACTTTGTCGCCAAGAGAGAATGGGAACAGCCTCAACTTGAAACCATCTTCACTGACTCCATTTATCTTGGTGAGAGAGCGGAGCCTATCAAAGTTGTCCAAGTGGTCCAAGATGGTCTTCTAAAGGTAAGCCATGGAACTTTCTTCCTTGGACCATGGAGATCAAACCAAATTTGATCTCAAAGTTGTTGTTCTGAACATCTGGAGGGATGATTCCTGTTATGCTGTTGTAAGCATTGGGCGCATCTCCTGCTCTAATGGGTCTGATTGGGCGTGCACTTTGGACTGCTCCTCTCTGATCCTGCTCACTTTGGACTCCTTGCTGTCCATGAACACCAGCAACTCCTTGTGCTCCTTGTGGTCCCTGAAATCGCTGATCATCTATACCATGCTCCATGCTGAGCTGATGAATCCTTTGCAGTCTCTCTCTTTCCCTTGTTGCTCTTAATGCTCTTTTCACTTGAAGAATGTTGTGTTAATAATCTAGCAGGTTTTGATTGCCTCTAAACCTCATGTTCATACACCTATAAGCAGAAGAGCAACTTGAAAATAAGTAACAAATAAAAGTGTAACAACTTGATCTTAAACAATCTACAAATCCTAATGCTTAAACTAAACTCATATGGCAACAGCGCCAATTTAATAGCTGAGATTTCACTAGCTAAACCAATCCTAACACACTCATGTCATTGCAGCATGTAAGGTATCAATCCATCTGAGTTCATACAACACCAAGAATACAGCAAATCTAAGTCAAGCCAATTCAAGAAAGCAGTTGTGTTCAAACTAAACAGGTCTAAAGACTGAATTAAACAAGGCAAGAAATTCAAATAGATAAAGTAAGGATCTAAGATGGGGGTTATTGATTAAGAGGGGATTAGAACCTAACTAGTGATGCTTCAAAACCATTCAAATAATGCCATCAGACATAGGATTAACAACTATAACTAGCTCAATTCTTTGACACTAATCACTTTGCTAAACACACATTTCAGATAAATCCCTTTACTCAAACACATGATCAGGAAGCATTCAAAACAGAATTCCAATCCTATAAAGCCAAAATGCACCTTAGACATCTAATTTCTTCGGCTAAGCATACAAATCCTCTAAGAGACTCACAACAACATTTCATCAAACACTTATCAGGCGCAAGAGAAAGCCAAGATACTAAACAAGCCTAGCAAAGACTAATCTAGTGCTAAGAACATCTAATAGAGAGAAGACAATCATATTAAGCATAAGACATCACTATATAGTCTTTAAACCTTTCTAATATATCCCATCTCAAACCCTAAATAAGACTACTCACTAGCCATAATCAAAACCACAAATTCCAAAGAGAAACAGTAGTTAAGCATGATTAGAAAGCAGAATAAGCAAGAATAGATTAAAGGCAAATACATAAATTCACTAAATCAAACTAGTTCTTACAAAGCAAAGTTGAAAAATGAAAGGCTTTAAGTGCAAGAACATAAATAAAAATATTTAAAAAATCAGTTGCCTAACCATTTTAGGACTTTAGTATTTATAGGGGAACTAGAAAGCCCCTAGTAAACAATGATTAAGCCGAAAATAGGCTGACTCGAACAGACCATATCGATCATGCACATCGATACTCATGTCGATATCATCTCTTCTTCTGGGTTGTATCGATGTCTCTTGGTCGATTTGTTGAACGATACAGAAGGCTTCAATGTTGTATCGGTTTGGCTCTCCATGGCGTGAAGTCGATACAATCGCCCTTTAGTTAAGGCTCATCGGGCAATCAAGTCGATACAGCACATCGGTATTGTCCTGTCTCAGTGTATCGGTCTGGGACGTCGATACGCTGCTCGGTATGGGCTCCCTTCTGTTGCACCGAGGTCTGTCTTAGTCGATATGCTGCCTTCACACCACACCTTTATTGTGTCGATGTTGAAATGATCGATACTCCCATTCATATGCTCCGTATCGATCAGATGATGTTAATATCATCATCGATATTGTCCTATCCGCCTTTGTCCTATGTCTTCCTTCATTCCCAGCTCACATCCATTGCTCCACACGGCCTCCACACTCCTTTTAGTACCTGAATAAAACTCCAAATGCATGTAAAATGCAATGCATCTCCTAAAACTACTCTAACTCCTAAATGTATGCAAAAGGGACAAGAAAAAGAAAAATATGCATGTTTAAATGCTAAAACTATTGATGAATGCAAGCTAAAATGGTATAAATAATGGATATATCAAACATCCAACTTCTTCATGTGAGAGTTCAGACTCTCAATTTTTCCATTCAGGTCCTGATACAGCGAACCTATCTTGCCATTGTAGTCCAATGTCATCTTCCGCTGTCCTTCTAGGATCTGGTCCAGCATAGGTTCCATCTTGTTGTCTTGTGAAGGTGCAGTTTGGTAGGAAGAAGAACCATAATTCCTGTTGAAATTGATGTTGTTCTTGTAAGGTTTTTGAAACTCAGTCTTCTGAAACTGAGGCTTTGGCGTGTAGGTGCTCTTCTGATTTTTATTGTTGTAACCTCTGTTCCACTGCTGATTTCAGAACCTTTGACCCTGAAATCCTTCAGCATTGATGAAGTTAACACCCTCCTGCTAAATCTCCTTTGGATTTTCGAAAGTTTCCACTACTGCAGCAAATTGGACTGATTTCTTTCCCACCAGAGGGCTATGCATACTGTCCAGCTTAGCTTTAACTTCAGAAATTTGATTCCCTTTATTCAAACCAGCCTGTGTCATCCTTTGAAAATTAGCATTCTTGGTGTTGTTACTGCATGCCAAGTTCTCAATCAGAGTTATTGCAGCTTCTGAAAGGTTGGTGTTGAAGTTACCACTACTAGCAGCATCCAACGCCATCTGATATTTTCAATCCACTCCTATAAAAAAAATTCCAAGCAGCTGCACCTGATTGAAACCATGATGATGACAGTCTCTCTGATAAGACTTCAATGTCAGCCAAGAAGCTTTAAAAGCTTCAGTAGGACCTTGGAAGAATGAAGAGATTTTCGTTCTCAACTCTTCTGATCTAGAATCATCATAGAAGTTGTTCTGAAAGGCGTTTTTGGTGTCTTCCCAAGTGGTCAGCGATCCAGGCTCCAGTTGCTTCAGCCAATAAGCAGCATCTCCTCCAAGAGAGTAAGGAAGCAACTTGCAGAACTTGAAGTCATTGCTAACTCCATTAGCCTTGACACCTGAAGCCAAATCCTCAAACCTCTCAATGTGATCCATAGGGTGCTCATGTGGTGAGCCATGAAAAGGATGCTGACCCACCAGCTGATAATAAGCAGGCTTGAGATCAAAATTGTTCCTCTAGAATGCAGGATGGCGGATTGCAGCTCTGTTGGCATAAAACTGGCCAGGTCTGTTGTAATCTCCTAGTGTCCTCTGAACAAAATGCCCAGCAGCGTTTACAGCTTCATCAGCAACTTGCTGAACCACCTGTTCAGCTATGACATTCCCATTCTGATCCAGTCTCTGCCCTTCTTCATTCCTTCTGTTTCCATCTCTGTCAACCAAGTGACCTTCTGCATTTTCAACCAAGATGATTGGAGCGACCATTGTAGACTTTTTCTTATCTTTCCTGATGGTCCTTTCCAACTTAGCGAGTTCGTTGATGCTCAAAGTCACAAGCTCATTCTCTTTTTTTGTTTCTGGTACTGCGATTAGGCATACACCTGCAACCAGCACAAAGAAATGTAGCAGAAGTTAGTAAACAAATAAAAACTTAGACAAAATCCTAATACTAAAAATCGATAGGCAGCTATTACTCCCCGGAAACAGCGCCAAAAACTTGATAGGGCTCATGTTTTACCCAATGAATTAACTACTGCAAGTGCAGAGCAAAGCAGTTGTAGCATAAAAGGTTCTCGAATCCAAAGGAGTAGCTAACTACACTAGCGATTATAGATTCGGATTAAGCTAAGTAGTAAATAATGAATGTAAAGCAAAGTAACTAATGTAATGAAGGCAGGCGATTTGGTTATTGATCTAAGGTTCAGAAAGCTAAAAGCGCTAAGTGAGGACAATTCACAGGTTGAATCTGAGAATGTAGAATGCATGCAAGCAGGAATGAATTAAAACCGTCTTAAACTCAAAACTCAATGATATAACTAATTAATTCTCATTGCAGAAGTTATCTATGCATAATTCACAGAATTCCAAGTCTCTTCGCAAATTTTAACAAGTTAAGCAAACATTAAAGATCAGGTTTCTAGTCCTAAGTCAAATCTATTTGCAAGTAGGCGTTCTTCTCATCCAATACTAGTTCAGGTGATTAACAATGTTCTCACATCTATTAAACAATCTAGGTTTTCAAAATCTAGATGATCAACTCCAGAAATCGATATGAATGCATGTACAGATGAAGAACCAATGAATTTCCTATCAATTTAGCAATTTTACAAACTCTTCATCAACCTTTGAAAAAATCCTGACTTAACTTACAAACTATTCAGATATGGTGAATTGAGAAAACATCATGAATAGAATAGATTGCATAAAAGAAATAGAGTATAAGATAAAGAAGTTCGAAATCTGCTCTAAAGGAGTCTAATTTGTCTCTCTAAAAGCTCTGCTACAAGTCTCTCTCTACAGCTCTCCGAATTCTAAAATCTAAGATCTCAGCCAACAATGGCTGAAAACATAATATATACAAGCTAAAACACGAGCTGGACACTTTTGTAAATAGTGGAACTTCCGGGCCAAAGATGCAATTTCCTCCCTATCTTTTGATACAAGTCTCGACTCCTCTTTAGATGCAGGTGACGAGCGTCACCCTTGAGTGGTGACGATCATCACCAAAGCCAATGTAACGCTTCCGAGTTGCTAACTTCGTGGTTGATTCTTGCGATGATCCAAAAAGCTCCAAAACCTCCAATTATACTCCAGTCATGCTATAACCTGTAGAGACTCTACTAGGACTCTAAAAAAACCAAAAAGACTCAATTAAAAGGACTTATACCATGGTTAAAAACTATAAAAACTATTATATATCATGATGAGACATATGTGTGTCATGTTTAAACGCCTATCAAAATTCATTTTATAACTCATTTTAATTGATGTTCTAGCTAACGGTACAAGGATTAACAAAATTAATAAAAATATTATGTAATAAATAAATAAAAATAGCAAATAGAATAAAATGAAAGGCAAATAGTCAAAAAGTGAACTTATTATCTGTGAACTCAAATAGTAAATAATAAGTAAAGAAAAGAATTAATATTTTAACTTAAAAGTTGTTAGCCTTTGGTAAATGACTTTTGACCTTCTTTGGCTAAAATATTTTTTAATTTATTATAGATTAAAATGAATTGATAATTTATATAGTTATAAGAGAAAATCAAATAAATTGGGACGAAAAACCCTTGATCAATAATTAAAATAAATCCGCACTCAAAAATTTATGTGTTTTGTAAGGAAATAACTTTAAGAGAATTAAGGGCTAGATTTTCTCGATCAGATTGACTGTATAAAAAAGCACTAACTGAAATAAGGACTTGATATTAATCGGGCGAATTAGACGGTTACAAGGATTTCTCTGAAAGAGATGAAATGAAAAGAGCTCGAAGAACAGTTACAGAGTTTTCGTATCTCAGAAAGTGTCTAAGAGAAGGTCCAGAAGAGAGTCCCCAAAACTTGGCTGTTTATGTCCTTTATATAGCTCGCCTCGTCGAGCTTCAACCTCTAGCGCGTATCCCGGCCACATGCAACAGCTTCTCCAGAAATCTCGGGCTCGTTTGAACTGGTCAGAATATGCTCTGACTTGGTCCATATTCTTTTTTATTCTTCAGGATTTGATCGAGCTGGAGCTCGACCTCGACGAACGGAACGCTTATCGTCCGGTTAAGACCATTGCGAGCGATTGGACCTGGGCCGTACGAACGAGGCCCAGCCAACTGAGCTAACTTTTAGGGTATTGCTGTTGCGCTTAAGTGGGCCGGATTTAGTGTGACAAATCCAGCTCCAACAATTTTCTCAGCCCATTAACGAGAATGAGTTCGAGATTTAATGGGCGGCAAGATGTGGCTTTGAAAGATTTTTCATTTATTATGCTGACGTCATGGTGTCAAATAATCATTCGAGATCAACGGTTCGATCCTGGAAAGGTGAAGGGTCCGATTGATCGTATGGTCGGAAGCCAACCTCGAAGTCGCGGCTCGACTGTTGGGATAAGGTTGTTATGATCTTCGTCCAGATGGACGGTTGAGATTCCAAGTAAATATTTATATTTACATTTCATTTTGGCGATCGAGCTTCCTGGGGCAAGTGCAGTTCTCGAGAAGATTCGCTCAACTGTCCTTTCGACGTGGATGGCCTAGATCGAAGAGGAGGGAGAAGGTCGGATGACCACGATTAATTGAGATCTGCACCATGCCAGATTCGTGGAACCGAATATTCGACGGTTGAGATCTTAGAATCGGACGCCCGAGATTGGTGCATGGCAAGATTTTTTGGGATCTGCGAGGTGGTCAAAAATTATCGAGATATAAAGTCCACATTCTCCACTCCTTCTTTAACCGCATCTGTTCGACGATTAAATGTAACTTCTTCTCTTCTCTTACTTTTTATTTTTTTGCAACTTCCGTTCATCGTGTTTTTGTGATTCAAAACATCCGCTTGGACTCCGACCACCTGTCTGCTTGTCTTTGCTTTTTGCTTGCAAAAAATTCTATTTTCTTCTACTTTTCTATGGGTTTTTGGTTTCTTTTTGTCGGATTTTTTCGACTTCATCTCCCCTTCTTTTATTCTTTTATTTCCCGATATGAGGTGGTTAAAGTCGAATGAGGAGGGTCCAGGAGGAACGTTAGAGTTCCGGGCCCGTTGAAGCTGAACTACTAGAAAGCTCTTGATGATTTCCATCGAGAGTGTGAGATCCCTGATGGGGTGGAGCTGGCGGTTTTGACGCCGGCGGAGACTCTGGCTAAAGTTGAGCCGAGGTTATGCTGCGCATACGCTAAGTATTTTTGATACTGCGGGTTGTTCTTTCCGATCCCGCAGTTCGTTTTGGAGGTGCTTGCTGATCTGCTGATGGCTTTCCCGCGAATGTGCCCGAACTTGGTCTGGACCATCATCAGATAAGTCATGCGGGCCCGGGAAGAAGGCGTCTTTTTGTGCTACTCAGAGTTGAGGCCCTTCTTCTTCGTCAAATACAACTCTCGCCCTCCCGGAACTTTTTACGTGTCACCGAGATCGAACCGGAGGTTTATCGAAGAGAGTCCGTAAAAGGACTGCGGATGGGAGGTAATGAGGTTCAAGTTCTGAGTCAACGAAGCGTCTATCGGAAACTTTGATTTTCCTCGGCTGCCGGTCGAGTTTTCAGGCAGCAGTTGTTTAGCTAGGCTTACGTATTTGCTACCTAGAGTTCGTTTATTTTTACTTGGCTTGTTTCCTGATTCTTTTGTTGTTTTGTATTTATCAGGCCAACTATCCTGAGCTCTAAGATATCTAGACGTAGAGTACTGGCTAGGGTTATTCCAACGAGGCAAGGTTATCTAGAGTACATTCACGCGAGAACGAATCCGACGAGTTCTCACTTCGCCCATTCCGGCCTCGGTCATTCAATCCGGTAAGCTTTTCGTCGAGCTAGTGCTATGAGGTTTTTACTTAATGGATAAGATTGAAGTAATGTGTAACGATTTCTTTTGCTCGCAGTTGGTGTTTAACATATCAGCTCTCTTCCGGATTCTAATTCAGCAGCAAGCTGATGCTAGAGTCTTTTGAGCTCTTTTTCAATCACTATTGTACTCATCAGTTGTAGCACAACATAGGGTTTTAAATCAATCCAAGGGGCTAAGCTAGATTCCACTAGGATTATAGTAGATAGCTTTAAGTCAAGTGAATCAAAGAAGAAAGTTGATTAACACAACTAAACTATCAACCTAAGTGAACATTCAACTAAGCAACACTCAAGAAAGCAATACTTAGCAAAGATTCAAAGCAAAACACAGCAAGCAAAAACAGAACACTAAGCAATTCAAAATTCAGATATTAAAATACAAGGATCCTATATGTGGTTATTGACTTTGGAGAATTCAAAGGCAAGACTAAGGTTTTATCAAACATCATTGACAATGCAAACAAGCAAGCAATGCTAATTCCTAGGCATAGAGTTCACAATCAAGCAAGTTAAGTTCAATCTCTTGATAAATAACCCCTTTGCTAATCACCCTAACAAGAACTAACTCTCATTAGTGCTAGAGCAATCATCAAGCATGCAAAACCAACTCTATTCAAGCCAAAATACTTCTTAGACAGTCAATCTCTTGAGCTAAGACAAGCAAATCCTCTATTAAACAAGATCAGCATTTCATCAAACACTTGGTGGGCATAAGATGAAGCATAAATCTAGATTAATGTGATCAAGATAAATCTAGCCTAAGCACAGATTAATAGAGAGGAATCAACCTAATTAAGGACTAACAAACCCTAATGAAGCTTCTAAATTTTCTCGGGGTCCATTACATCGCACGATGCTGGTGGTCGATGTGGACGTCCTGTGTCTTGACATCGTTCACTTGTGATTGATGTGGCTGATCAATGCAAACTTCAGAAGCTCCTACCCATCTACACCGTGCGATGTGAGTGTCCGATGTGGTTGTCCTGTGTCTTGACATTGATCCCATGTGATCGATGTGGACACCAGTCTTCTCTGTTGCTTCACATCGTACGATGTTGGCTTGGCCTTGATCGATGTTACACCAGATTTCCCCTCCTTTGGCTCCTCTTGATCCTATGTAGCTTGGGCAACTCCTTGAATCATTCCTATGCTTCCTCCTTGCTCCAAATAGCTCCTTAAGTACCTAAAAACATCCTTAATGCAAAGAGAATGCAAACTACAACTTAAATGCAACCTAAGTTTAAAAGGAAATGAAATTTTGACTAAAGAGAAGGAAAACATGCAAAAGGAAACCAAAACATGAATTAAATGCAAGCCTAAATGATGTAAATATGAGAGATATCAACAGCCCCACACTTGCCTTTTGCTTGTTCTCAAGCAAACAAACTAATGCAAATGGAGGATGAGGTTTAAAGGTAGGCACTCAAATCCAAAAATGCTAAGGTAAAGAAGTAAAGTCGATGTCTAAATGCCTAAGTGTAGGATGCAAAACACAGTCATTTATACTTTAAAGAACTTAGCCATGCTCATCCTGATTCAAATTTATCTCAAATCTCAACTTATGCAAGTGCTCAAATTAATCAACTCTTTAACATTCATTAAGCTTGTAACCATGAATCAAGTTTGTGCAAATCAAGTGAAAACATTTGGTCTTAGGGTATGGTCATGAGATGAAAATGAACTCATTCAAGTAAAGGCTAATAAACTCAAGGGATCACTCAATGAAAATGATTATATCTTAGGAAAAATGCTAAAGGTAAAATCACACTTATGCATGCAAGTTAAAGCTCTCTTCTACCCTTTACTCAAAGAGGAATTCTAAAGAATTCTAAACCCAAAGTGAACCCCTAAGTCTAACCTTTCCCAAAGAACTTGATCTTCTGCTCCTTCTGTGTGGGGAAACTCCTTCTTCTTTGCTTGTGTGGTTGATCCTTTTTGTTGGAACTTGCTCTTCTTTTGTTGATTAGGCGTCATTCTTCATCACCTTTGGTGGAATGCATTGGTCTGATTTCTTCTTGGATGACCTTTGAAAGCATACTGTTTTTGGCGCCTCCTTACTTTACACACTTAGAGCTTTTCTTCACTTTATACTTAACCACAAACTTAACTTATTTCCCACTCTACCATCCCATACTTCTTCTTCTTCTTAAAAGATATAAACCACGAAGTTCAAACCACTTAACATTACCCTTTCACCCAAACTCCTAACCTAGTATCAAGCTCAAAATGCAAGCTGATATCTACAAGAGAGCTTCTCCTTGCCAGCCTTAAACCTAACAATTTTTTTCAAGATTAAATTTGAAACACTTTAAACACTTAAAGCTTTTCTTCCCTTTATACTTAACCAAAAACTTAACTTCTTCCCACTCTACCATCCCATACTTCTTCTTCTTCTTAAAAGATATAAACCATGAAGTTCAAACCACTTAACATTACCCTTTCACCCAAACTCCTAACCTAGAATCAAGCTCAAAATGCAAGCTGATATCTACAAGAGAGCTTTTCCTTGCCAGCCTTAATCCTAACAATTTTTTCCAAGATTAAATTCGAAAATTATGTATGCAAGGCCTCACAACACTCACAAATGGTGTTAAGGCTCAAAAAGGAGGTTTGGTTAAGGGTGTGGATTAACTGTCCCATAAGTATGAGGATCAGCTATTTGGATCAACAAGAGGTAAGAAGGAAAGAAGATGATTCAAATATGTATCTGGTAGCCATAAATTCACTTTTCAATGCACAAACATGATATTTAAAAATCAGATTAAGGTTCAAATAGATAGAGTTGATTTTCAATGAACAAATGATTTCAGTATGAGATGAGAGAATCAAATTTAGCAATTTAAACATGATTGAGCCTTAACTTCTAACTTTCTCATGATGCATCAAACAATTAACAACTTAGACATTTAAATCAATCCTAAACACTTAGTAATTTACAAGGAATATTCATCAATGTGCCCTATGCAAATGCAATGCAACCTATATGCAAACACTAAACTCAGTCTTAAACAAATGAAATGCAACTATATACTCTCTTTTTGGTTTGCAAAAGATGCAAAGATTTTTCAAATTTTTCGATTTTTTGTATTTTTCTATGCACCTACATGTATGCATGTGCATGAGACTCAAAGATGAAAGGCATGAAAAACTAAGAAAAGAGCACACAATGTCAAACCCCAAATCCCTCCCCCACACTTAAATTACACAATCCATTGTGTAATAAAATAGTGAAAGAGAGAAGCAACAGAAATGTATTACATAAACTAAAAACAAATGCGATGGTATTTACAATGGAAATGATGTGGGACCTTAGTTGTGATGGGAGCAATGGTGGGATGAGTAAGAGAGTTCATCAGTCTCTCTTGGATCTATGAATGTTCCTGATGTTGCTGGTTGTGGAGACTGATTTTCCCTCCTTTTGTTTCTCCTCCTCTCTTGTAAAGAAGATGCTGTTTGAGGTGGAGGTACCCAACTAGGCCAATGTGCTTGCACTTGAGTTGGGTTTCCTTGAGAATCATACTCCTGCCAAGTGTTGTAAGCTTCAGAAGAAGAGTAGGCTGGCACTTCCCATGCTGATGGCGGTTGGGACATAGGGACATAGGATGAAGCCCTAGCTGGTTCCCAAGCTGGCCATTGATCGTTTTGTTGCACTTGGAAGGAATGTCTCCTTTCGGACATCCAGTTTGCCTCCTCTTCTTCATTGGGCTCTTCCTGTTGCACTTGCTCCTCATAATGTGATCTAAACTCGTGACCTTGGCTTTGTTGAGAAGCTCCATGTGATTTGGACTTTTCCTTCTTGAACTTCCCCTTCACCAAATTCACCAGTAGTGGCTAACGCTCATAACCCCATCCCTTCGAGAGGTACCACTTTCATCTCTGCTCATTGCGTTCTGTTTCTTCTATTTTGACCAACTCTTGGCTTAATAACACTGGGGACAGTGTTGTTTAAGTTTGGGGGAGGTGGTTACTTACGGTGTGTATATTGTGTTTGATTTTTAGAGTCTTCAAGTTGACTAAAAAACCTGTTTTATAGAGTCAAAATTTTGAAACTGTCAGTTTTTCTTGGAACTAACCACAAAACGTTGATACTTATGAGAACCATTTCCACAGTAATTGATTACAAGTATTACTAAGTTGAAAGTCATAGATAGATCAGTCTAGCAATGAAGGTTTAGGTTATTAGAGAATCTGGAAAATTTGTTGTTAGCTCCACCTTAATGAACTTTAAACTTCTTATCTTGGGATTTAATTCTCATTGATCTTAATTCTCTCTTTCAACACTGACAAGAATATTTAGATGCAGTCTCTCTTTGATATTCCCTGATACAACTTTTAAGAGTTTAAGTCCATAGATAGGTGCATTCATGACCCTGTCTCATAACAAGGAACAACAGTAATGAACACACTCAAGAACCTGCTTCTTCACAAGGAACACAAGTATTGAGTAGCACTATGTCTTAGACTGTAAAAAATAGGAAAAGAATTGAAAAATCAAAACTATCAGAAAGAAAAGATCAAGGGAAGAGAAAATAGGAGAGCTGTGTTGAGATTGCTTTGTTTAGTTGTTTAGGAAGGGAAAATAATCTATAAGTGATTAAGATGATAAAACCTTGATGAGATATGACACTTAGATAAAAAATAAGGAGTTAGCAATAGAGATTTCGGATTTCTTGATGGAGCTTGAACTGGATTTGAAAGATTTGCTAAGCTTGTGATGATTAGACAGAAATTTAATCTTGTGCTGGCTCTGTGGTGTGTGGATTCGAAACTGTTAACTAATGTGGTATTTCTGATGTTTAGCTGATTGTTTCTGTTTTCAAACCCCGAGCCTGTTCTCTGTCTGATGTTTGCTTGAAGGCAAGCAAGAGCTAAGTCTTAGAGAGTTGATATATCATGGTTTTTATGGTTTTTAACCATGGTATAAGTCCTCTTTATTGAGTCTTTTTGGTCTTTTAAGAGTCCTAGTAGAGTCTTTGCAGGTTATAACATGTCTCGAGCATAATTGAAGGTTTTAAAGCCTTTTGAAGCATTGCAAGAATCAACCACGAAGTTAGCAACTCTGAAGCATTACATGCGAATTGGTGACGATCGTCACCGCTCAAGGGTGACGCTCGTCACCCGCATATGAATAGGAGTCACAACTTATTTTAAAACATGGAGAGGGAATTGCAACTTTGGCCCAGAAATTTCACTAATTACAATAAGTCGTGTTTAGCTTGTATATATTAGGTTTTCAGCCATTGTTGGCTTTTATTTTAGATTTTAGAATTTAGAGAGGTTTGGAGAGAGATTTATTTAGAGCTTTTGGGGAGACAGATCTTGTACTCTTTTAGAGAAGATTTCGAACACCTTTATCTTTTTCTCTATCTCTTTTAATGCAGTGTTATTCAGTTATGTTTTGTGTCTTCATGATCATGTCTGAGTAATTTGTTAGTTAAGTTAGGGTCATTCAAAGGTTGATGAAGAGTTTGTAGAATTGCTAAACTGTTAGGAAATGCATTGGTTCTTCATCTGTGCCTGCATTCCAAACCGATTTCTGAGACTAATCATCTAGATTTTGAAACCCTAGGCTGTTTATTAGATGTGAGAACATTGTTAATCACCTGACCTAGTATTAGATGAGCAAAACGCCTACTTGCAAAGAGATTTGACTTAGGAGTTTTGTGAACAATCGAAACCTGATCATTAATGCTTGCTTAACTTGTTAGAATTTGCAAAGAGATTTGGAATTTTGTGATATAGGTATAGATAACTTCTGCAATGAGAACTGATTAGTTATATCATTGAGTTTTGAGTTTAAGACGGTTTTAATTCATTCCTGCTTGCATACATTCTACATTCTCAGATTCAACCTGCGAATTGTCCTGACTTAGCCCCTTTAGCTTTCTGAAACTCAGATCAATCAACAAATTTCACCTGCTTTCATTTATTCTGCTAGTTCGCATTGCATACACAACTGATTCCTTAGCTTAATCCGAACTTGAATTCTATAGTATAGTTTACTTACTCTGTTGGGATTTGATAACCCTTTAAACTATAACTGCACTGCTGTGCACTTGCAGTAGTTTTATTAGGGTAAAACCTGAGCCCTTGGCTAGAACTTTCCCAAGCTCTTCTTCAACATCTTTATTTTAGCATGTATATATTAGGTTTTCAGCCATTGTTGGCTTTTATCTTAGATTTTAGAATTCAGAGTGCTTTAGAGAGAAATTTATTCAGAGCTTTCGGGGAGACAGATCTTGTACTCTTTTTGAGAAGATTTTAAACCCATTATCTTTTACTCTATCTCTTTTAATGCAGTTTTATTCAGTTATGTTTTGTGCCTTCATGATCATGTCTGAGTAATTTGTTAGTTAAGTTAGGGCTTTTCAAAGGCTGATGAAGAGTTTGTAGAATCGCTAAACTATTAGGAATATCTTTTGGTTCTTCATCTATGCTTGCATTCAATACCGATTTCTTTGACTAATCATCTGGAAATTCAAAATACCCTAGGTTATTTAATAGATGTGAGAACATTGTTAATCACCTGAACTAGTATTAGATGAGAAAAAACCTACTTGCAAAGAGATTTGACTTAGGATTTTTGTGAACAATCGAAACCTTATCTTTAATGTTCGCTTAGTTTGTTAGAATTTGCAAAGAGATTTGGAATTCTGTAAATTAGGAGTAGATAACTTCTACAATGAGAATTGATTAGTTATATCATTGAGTTTTGAGTTCAAGACAGTTTTAATTCATTCCTGCTTGCATGCATTCTACACTCTCGGACTCTACCTGCGAATTGACCTGACTTAGTGATATGGCTCAAGTTTTACCCAAATAATTTATTACTGCAAGTGCACAGCAAAGCAATTGTAGTATAAAGGGTTATCAAATCCCAAGGGAGTAAGTAAACTACACTAACAATTAGAGATTCAGACTAGGCTAAACAGTAGAAAATAAATGTAATGCAAAATAACTAAAACAATGAAAGCAAACGATTTTTGGTTGATCTAGATTCAGAAAACTAAAAGCGCTAAATCAGGTCAATTCGCAGGTTAATTCCGAGAGTGTAGAATGCATGCAAATCATGAATGAATTAAAACCGTCTTGAACATGAAACACAGAAATATAACTAAACAATTCTCATTGCAGAAGTTATCGATCTCAATGCCCTTCTCTGATATCTTATGACCAAGCACGATCCCTTCTTTCACCAGTAAGTGACATTTCTCCCAGTTAAGCACCAAGTTTGTCTCCTCACAGCGTTTTAGTACCTTGCAAAGATTCAACAAACATGCAGAAAAGGACGCCCATAAACACCTCTACCATCTCTTCTATCTGATCAGAGAAGATCGACATCATACACTGCTGAAACGTAGCCGGTGCGTTACACAACCTGAATAGCATCCTTCGATAAGCGAAGGTGCCATAAGAGCATGTAAAGGTCGTCTTCTCCTGATCATTTGGATGGATTAGTATTTGGAAAAATCCATTATATCCATCAAGAAAGCAATAGTAGGGATGATTAGCAAGTCTTTCAAGCATTTGATCAATAAAAGGCAAGGGAAAATGATCCTTTCTAGTAGCAAGATTAAGCTTCCTATAGTCAATACACATACGGTGTCCTGTAACAGTTCTAGTAGGTATAAGCTCATCTTTATCATTCTTAATGACCGTGATCCCTCCCTCTTATGTACCACATGTACGGGAAAAACTCACGTGCTGTCACTTATGGGATAGATCACGTCAGCTTCTAATAGCTTAAGAATCTCTTTCTTAACAACCTCTTTCAAATTAGGATTCAAACGCCTTTGATGTTCTATAGAAGAGGCGTTCTCATTATCCAAGTGAATCCTATGAGTGCAAAGCATTGGTGAAAGGCCCTTGATGTCACTTAGAGAGTACCCAATGGCCTTCCTATACTTTCTCAGCTCAGTTAGGAGCGAGTGCAACTCATCATCACTTAAGTTTTCATTCACAATCACATGATAAGTTTCGTTAAGCCCTAAGAAAGCATACCTTAGCCCTTTTGGGAGCTCCTTAAGGTCCACCTTTAAGGCTAGCAGCTCACTCCAGTCATCCCCGTGGCTCTTGTTGACGTTCCCATCCTCAATAGCCTCTTTTGAACCCAAGACATGACCCAAAAGACTGCTTTCTTGAACCGTTGTCCTTTCCGAGATCGAGTCTTCCGGTCGATCTTGCTCTCCATGTCGTCTAGATCGAGCAATTTCACTCGATTCTCCCACTCGATGTAAGGTGGATCGAGTGAAAGATCGAGACGCTGGGTCGATCTCCGAAATGGACTCTGAACTGATAGGGGGGCACCTCTCGATCTTGGACTCGATTGATTCCTTGGATCGACTGCTCTCAACTCGATCACTCACTCGATTTAGATGGGATCGAGTAGTGGATCGGGTGTCTGAGTCGTTCTCTTCTCTGGATCGACCAGCATCCTCGATCTTCTCGTCAATTGCTGACTTGGATAGAGTGATCTTCTCAATTTCCTGATCGATCTCTAGGCAGCCGCCTTCATCTTCTAGCACAACTTTCCTCGAATCAAGGAGATTAACGTACTCCTGAGTCCTCTGATCCATGAAACCATACTTCCATGGCTCCTTAGTCAATGCCAGCTTCAAGTAATCCTCTTGTGCAAGCTCCTCTAGCAGTTCATCCGCCAAAGCGTCCAACGTCTCAATGTAGAAAGCTTGCCCTTCTATCGTAGGCTTCTTTAAAACCTCATTGATGTCAAAATCAAGCCTGATGTCCTTGCCTAGATGTAGAGCTATCTTCCCATTCTTGACGTCGATGATAGCTTCAGTGGTGGCTAAGAACGGTCTACCAAGAATGAGCGGATCCTGAGGTTCTTCATCCATTTCCAACACAATGAAGTCCGTAGGCACGTTTACACCGCTGATTCTCACTAGCAAGTCTTCAAGTAGACCCACAGGTAACCTCACGCTCCTGTCAGCTAGCACCAAGGAGATTCTACAATCTTTGAACCGGGTAAAGCCAAGTTTCTTTGCTATGGAATGAGGCATCAGATTTATACTAGCTCCCAAATCGCAAAGACAACTCTTGAACTCCAAAGGACCCAAGGCGCAAGGTATAGTGAAGCTTCCAGGATCTCCCAACTTCTAACTATCTCCTTGTGTATTACGGCGCTACATTCTTCACTAAGTACTAGCACTTCCTTGCTTTCCTTATTCTTCTTTGCAAGCGTGTCTTTGAAAACTTTTTGCAAATTTAGGCATCATGGCAAGGCAATCTACGAGAGGTAGCTTGATCTCTACGTCCTTAAGATGCTTCTCAAACAAGATTCTGTGCTTCTATATAAGTTGCTTCCTGAAGCGGCCAGGAAAAAGTAGCTTGGGTACATACGGTGGACGCACATAAGCGTCTTTCTCTTTAGCAGCTTGCTCCGCTTTCTTCTCTACAGCTGCTTTCTCACCTCTCCTTGGCCCTTGAATCCAAACATTGTCAAAGTTGATCTCATCATCAGCTGAAAGCTTACCCTCCCCCTCTTGAATTACAACGTCCTCGTTGTTCTTAGGAGTAACCGTAGGTGCAAGCTCTTTCCCACTCCTTAGTGTAATGGCGTTGGCGTATTCCTTGGGATTCTGCTCACACTTGCCCGATAAGCTATTTTGACCACTTGTACTCGCCTTTCCCTTCTCTAGCTGCTTGATCTTGTTATTCAAGTTTGTAATCTGAGTAGAGAAATCCGTGAGTGAGGAGTCTAAACGAGTGTTCATCTCGGCAAAACTTCTGGTTTGTAGATGCTTGTCCTTGAATCAATTGTTGAAACATGGCTTGGACAGGATCAACTTGTTGCAGTTGCATCTGTTGTTGAGGAACAAAGCCCGGAGGGTACATTGGTGTACAACCCTTGTTTCCTTGCTGTTGTCCTTGGAAGTTGCCTTGCCCTTGCCCTTGGAAACCACCACTCGGCTGAAAACCATTGTTGTATGGGATTAAAGGCTTTGCTTGCTGAGCAGGGTACACTTGATCTTTAAGGTTCGCGACATTGGTGCTTCTATATGAGAGATTGTTGTTCTGGTTGTAGCCTTGTGAATACCCTTGAGGTTTGTAGTTGTTTTGACCCGCCACCCAATTGGCTTCTTCTTGACTCAACTCAAGCTCCTCTAAGGTTTCATCCGCTTCTATATGAGAGACTGTTGTTCTGGTTGTAGCCTTGTGAATATCCTTGAGGTTTGTAGTTGTTTTGACCCGCCACCCAATTGGCTTCTTCTTGACTCAACTCAAGCTCCTCTAAGGTCTCATCCGCTTCACCAACGATGTGAACATGCTTCTGGTTAGCCAACACCAGCTTGTCAATCTTCTCGTGCAATGACTTAAGCTTCTTCTTGTGAGACTCTAGCTCAAAACCTCTCGGTGCACGGTCGTAGTCTTCTGCATAGTTGCCGTCACTCAATGCCAAGTTTTCAATCAGCTCCATGCCCTCTTGACCAAGGAAGTTTCCCTTACTTGCCGTGTCAAGTAAGCGAATCTTAGGTGAAGTTCCGTGGTAGATAGTGCTTAGTAGAGTCTCTTCGCTGAAGCCGTGGTGAGGACACTGAATGGTGTAGTCCTTGAACCGCTCCATGGCTTCATTGAACGTCTCATTGTTCCTTTGAGTGAAGCCGCTGATCTCACTTCTCAACCTTGCTGTTCTGGTGCTAGAGAAGAACTTTGAGAGGAATGCCTTCTTACACTCAGCCCAAGAGGTAATGGTGCCTTGTGAAAGGTTCTTCTCCCAATGTCTAGCCTTGTCTCCAAGAGAAAATGGAAAGAGACGCAGCTTGAAAGCATCTTCGGATATTCCATTAATCTTGATCATCCCACATACTTGCTCGAAGTTGTCAAGATGCTCCAAGGGATCTTCCATTGCTAACCCGTGGAACTTATTGTTTTGCACCATTGAGATGAATCCTGGCTTAATCTCGAAGTTGTTGTTCTGTACAGTAGGAGGAGTGACCCCAAACCTATTTTGATGAGTGTTGGGAGCATCTCCCGCTCCTATGATCCGTGGGGGTCTAGCCGCGTGGTGGGGGTTTCCATTACCCCTTCCGACTACCCCATGAGCTGGAGGAGGTCCCTCTGGATGTTCGTGCTCAGCCATCGCTTCAAAATCCACTGAACCTTGCTGAACAATCTCCTTAAAAGCTCTAGCTTGCTCTCGAACTCTTCTTTGTCTTGAATGGCCGAGTTGATGAATATCGTCCAAGGGTTGAAGTAGATTGTTGTCTCCCCTTGAAAGTAGATTCATGTACCTGAAAGACACAAGTTTAGAGTAGAGAAATCAGTAACCAAAAGAAAAACAAAGGCTTAGTCTTTACTAAACCCCAAATCTCAATGCTTCCTAAACACTCCTAAGATGGCAACGGTGCCATTTGATAACAATATTTTTATCGTCTATGGAAGCAAGCAATGCAGGAGGTTATCAAAGTTCATGCAGCACACAGTCGTAGTATAGTGCAAGAGGAATCAATCCAACCTAGGAGCTAGAAAGTGCAATGAGAATGCAAGGATCATGCAAAGCTAAGTAAATGATGAACGGTTTTGTAAAAATCCTAAAAACTAGATGCAAAATTTAAATGCAAAGCAAAATTATTTTAAAAATACTAGAAACGAGTGAGCTACCACGAGAAATAAACTGAATGATTAAAATGCAAAGCTATGAATTAATAAAATCGACTAGTGGATCGACCACTGGATCGACCACTAGATCGAGCAACAACGAGCGATCTCGTCTAAAAGTCCAACCGAAATGAATCTAATGACCAGGATGCAAACAAATAGCAAGCGAATGATTAACATAGATGTAAGAATACTAAGAAAGAGGGTCCAGGGTTGAGATTCATGTTGAAGGGTTTCAAAGGTTCAAGCTTGGTTTGAAAACTTTAGATCATCTCACTTTGTGAGATTCTCTAGGCTTTGAAAACAAAACAAGATCCATCCATGGCGTGTGGAATGGATCACTCCTTCATTCTCTTCTCCAGACCCATGGCGTTTGGCGGAAAAAGAGATTGAAGGGCATAAAACTCAGATTTCAAACACACGGCCTAACTAGTCCCCTAAACTTCCATGGCGTTTGGGAAAGGTAGACTAGCCTCTAGGATTCGATTTTCAAGGACCTCTGGATCCTCTCAAGGTAAGAGGTCCCTTGGATCATAAAGATCTTGGCGTCAGAGTCTCTAAGCCTTAAGAACTCGATATCCTAGAAGAGAAAGCCATGAAGAACAAAAAAACACCAAACTTTGAAAACCTTTTCGATCCCTTTGAATCCTCTCAACCCCAAAACCCGAATAGACTACTCGCTACACATAAAGTAAACCGAACAAAGCATAGAAGATGAACTATAAACATGAAAAATGATTACTTTAAACTTAAACGATTCAATATTCAAGAATAAAGCAAGAAAAAGCTTCAAGGTCTAACAGTGGCGAAATCGCCATCGAACAGAGAGAAAAAACTCTAAAAAGATAAAGTGAAAACGTGTGTGGAAAAGCAAGATCGCCACCTTCCCAAAATAAGCCAAACAGCTCGATGGTCCCCCCCTCGCTAGAAGCCAAAAACGGTTAAAGTGTACTGAGATCGACCTCGAGATCGAGCATCTCACTCGATCGTCTTCGGACATCGTGACTTTAGCTCGATCTGTGTTTCGATCTTCTTCGGTGGATCGAGTGCTTCATCCGATCTTGGACTCGATCTATGGAGGATCGAGTGGTGGACTCGATCCGGATCTCTTCACTCGATCTCTGTCTCGATCAGTTCCCTTGGATCGGATGGACTACTCGATCTTCTGGTCGATCTCATCTAGATCGAACGGTCATGCTCAATCCGCTTCTCGATCTCTGATCCTTAGCAAGCATTCCTGAATTCTCCAAGCTTCCACGAGCCTCCTCACGAGCCTTAGCACATCCACGAATCTTCCAAGACTCCAAAGTAGCCGAAAACAACCTGAATGCGATGCAAAATGCAAGAAACATGCATATGCTGGTGCAAGAATGCTCTAGGACCTAAAGTGATGCAAATTAGCCTAAAATGCAAGGTAAATGCATGAGAAACTAGCTTATATGTATGAAAAATACTTGAATTATGCAGCAATATCAGGGATTCGATAACCCCTTATACTACAATTGCTTTGCTGTGCACTTGCTTTAGTTTTATTAGGGTAAAACCTGAGCCCTATCAGTAATTTGAATCTTTGTTCTATTTCAATATAAGTTTGCATTTATCTTCTTGTTTAATCTCTCTAATCATGATTAGCTATCTTTTTCTCTTTGGATTGATGGTTTTGATGGTGATTAGTGAGTAGTAACTTAGGGATTTGTGATGAGTTAGGTTTGGGAATTTCAGGCTTGATCTATGATTCCTTAGTGTTAATATTTTCATTTCCTTTCTTGATTGATTTGTTTAATGCCTGATTAGCTTTAGCTAAGTTGATTAGGATCTTAGGCTCATTTTATGCCCACCAAGTGTTTGATGAAATGCCTGAACTGCTTTACAAGAGAATTGCTTGTCCTAGCTCAAGGGATTGACTGTCTAGGGAGTGATTTGGCAATATAGGATTGATAGATTGTCTTAATGCTTGCTATTTGTTATTTCACTAATAAGAGTTAGTTCTTGACTTGATTATTAGCAAAGAGATTAGTGCCAAGAGATTGGATTAGTCGTATAATTGAATTCTATGCACAAGAAATAGCATTGTGTGAGTTTGTAAGCATTATAGATCGAGTTGAGAGTTCCCTAGCACTCCCATCTCAAGTCTTATCTTTCCTCGGTTTTTAGTTCATTTCAAAATTGCTCTGTTTTTGCTTATGTTTTAGTAGTTTTGCTCGATGTTCACTATTAGTGTGATGTTTGCTTCATTTCTGTTTAATCATCTAGGTTGTTTGACTTCTAAACTCTCTTTATATATGCTTGAATTAGGAAATTTACTGCATTCATGCATTCATCTATATGCACTGAATATTCATAAGTCTAATGCATTCATGCATTCATTTAGTTGCATTTGCATAACTAAGATTGAGGCTAGATTCATTTCATATAGGTTTGCATACACTTGCATAAGGAGTAGATGATAAGAACATGTCAAGGTGTTAATGTTTGAGTTGTTTTCAATGCTATGGTTGTCTGTTGTTTGATTGCATTGTAGTGAGTTTGACGTTAAGGCTGCACTATATCTTCACTACTTGCATTGATATTCTTGTCTTATGTTGAAGGTTTCATTGACTTGATGCCATCTCTGTTTATTAGAACCATAATCTTGACATTTAATTATCATGTTTAAGCATTGAGAGTGATCACATGGCTACCCATATACATACTTGGATTATCTTCTTCCCTTCTTACCACTCTTGTTAATCCAAGTAGCTGATCCTCATCATTATGGGACAGTTAACCATACCCTAACCCAATCTTTCTTTCTAAACTTAAATACTATTGTGAGAGATGTGAGGCCTTGCATTGCATTATTTTCGATTATATCTTGGCAAAAAGTGTTAGGAATAAGATTGGCAAGGAGACGCTCTCTTGTAGACACCAGCTTGTATCTTGAGCTTGGTTTTAGGTTAGGAGTTTGGGAGAGGGTAGTATGAGTGGTTTGCGTTTTACTGTTGATATCTTTTAAAAAGAAGAGAAAGAAGTATGGAGGTGGTAGTATAGGGGAAGCAAGTTAAGTTTTTGGTTAAGTATAAGGGAGAGAAGCTCTAAGTGTTAAGGAAAAGGAAGGTGCTAACAGCAACAAATTTTACAAAGGTCATTCCAAAAAGTGAAATAAGACCAAGCATTCCACAAAAGATGAAGAAGAATGACGCCAATTATACAGCAAAAAAGAGCAAGTCCCAACAAATAATCAACCACACAAGCAAAAAGAAGAAGGAGTTTCCCCAAACATGAAGGAAGAAAAGGTCAAATTCTTTGGAAAAGGGTAAACTTAGGGGTTTCATTTTGGGGTTTAGAAGATAATAGGTTCATCTTGGGGTAAAAAGGGTAGAAGAGAGTTTTTACTTGCATGCATAGGTGTGCTTTTACTTTTAGCATTTTGCCTAAGATATAATCATTTCATTAAGTGTTCCCTTATGTCTTTTAACCCTGATATGAATGAGATCATTTTCATCTCATCACCATGTCCCTTCAACCAAATATGTTCATTTGACTTGCATAAACTTGATTCATTGGTTACCATTAATGAATGTTAAAGAGTTGGCTGATTTGAATGCTTGTTAGGCTAAGCTAGAGTGCATTGTTTGCTATGATAGCTATGGCTAAAGCTTTTGAAGTAGAATAATATCTTTGCATCTTAGAACCTATAACTTAAGCATTGATTTAATTTCATTATCTTTAGTTTTGAACTCACACTTTCAAACCTCACTCTCTCATTTGTTATTATTTGCTTAATGACAAGCAAAAGGCAAGTGTGGGGGTGTTAATATCTCATGCATTTACATCATATAAGCTTGCAATTAGTTCATGTTTTGGTCTCTTTTTGCATGTTTTCTTTCTCTTTAGTCCCATTTTCCTTTCCTTTTAGATTTAGATTGCAATTAGGTTGTAGTTTGCATTTTCTATGAATTAAGGATGTTTTTAGATACTTAAGAAGCTATTGGGAGCAAGGAGGAAGTGTGTGAATGGTTCAAGGAGTTAGCCAAGCTGAGAAGGAGCAAAAGGAGTTAAGGAAGGCGATTTATGGTGTTTCATCGGTCATAGCACGAACCCCATCATTCTGTGTTGATCGATATAATACAGAAGAGGAGTTGAAGAATCCCATCGGTCATCTGCATCGGTCACTTGTGACCGATGGGAAGAGACTGGACATCTGCATCGGTCATTTGCATCGGTCAAGACTGATCGATGGGATCCAACCGAGTGTCCGAAGAAGCGTATCAGTCATCCTTATCGGCCAAAGAGTGACCGATGGGAAGCAAGCGAATGGAGCATCGGTCATCCGTATCGGTCACTTATGACCGATGAGAACTAGTCTGAACTCCCTTTTATTTACAATTTTTCCACTCCGCTTAGGCTCCTCTAAAACCTCAAAATCCCTAATTTTTGGGATCAAGCTTTTATCCAACAATTCTTTTAGTTTGAATCTTTGTTCCATTTCAATAAAAGTTTGCATTTATCTTCTTGTTTAATCTCTCTAATCATGATTATCTATCTTTTTCTCTTTGGATTGATGGTTTTGATGGTGATTAGTAAGTAGTGACTTAGGGGTTTGAGATGGGTTAGGTTTAGGGAATTTGAGGCTTGATCTATGATTGCTTAGTGTTAATTCTTTCGTTTCCTTTCTTGATTGCTGTGTTTAATGCCTGATTAGCCTTAGCTAAGTTGATTAGGATCTTAAGCTCATTTTATGCCCACCAAGTGTTTGATGAAATGCATGAACTGCTTTGCAAGAGAATTGCTTGTCCTAGCTCAAGAGATTGACTGTCTAGGGAGTGATTTGGCAATATAGGATTGATAGATTGTCTTAATGCTTGTTGTTTGTCATTTCACTGATGAGAGTTAGTTCTTGACTTGATGATTAGCAAAGAGATTAGTGTCAAGAGATTGGATTAGTCATATAAATGAATTATATGCATAAGGAATAGCATTGTGTGAGTTTGTAAGCATCATAAGTTCAGTTGAGAGTTTCTTAGCACCAATTATCCCATATCAAGTCTTGTCTTTCCTCTGTTTTTAGTTCATTTCAAAATTGCTATGTTTTTGCTTATGTTTTAGTAGTTTTGCTTGCTGTTCACTCTTAATTTGGTGTTTGCTTCATTTCGGTTTGAACATCTACGTTGTTAGACATCTAAACTCTCTCTATATCTGCTTGAATTAGGAAATCTACTGCATTCCTGCTGTTTCAATCTTCCGCTTTTGTATTGACATAAAACCCTTACTATAATGACTAGTACAAAGGGTGATTGAGAAAGAGACTCAAAACTCTTGTATCAATTTGGCGCCGTTGCCATAAGGGGAATGCTTTGTTCAGTAGGATTCGTAGAGATCTTGAGATCAATCTTTGTTATTTTTTGTTTTTGGTTATTGATTTCTCTTTTGGTCTAGAATTTCTTTTGTAGGTACCACAACACTTGCTCTTAAGTGTCTACAACTACAACTGAGGTTCAACGTCAAGGATTTTTGGTTTGCAGAATCAAAAGTCAGCTGTTGAAGCATGGGAGAACATCAATATGCTGCTGATTTTGGTTTGCAAGGTCCACAAGGTCCACAAGGTCTTCAAGGGATCCAAGGCTTACAAGGACAGCAAGGTCCACATGGTCTACAAGGAGCTTGGGTTCAAAGACTATTGTGACCTATTGGTGCTGCTTATATACCCTCAAGTTATGCTTGAACACAAGGTATTATTCTACCTATGAAGGCTCATCACTATAAGATCAAGAACAGCATGATTACTATGGTTCAAGAGAGGAAGTTCTTTGGATTGCCCAACCAAGATCCTCTAGAGCACTTGGATCACTTTGAGAGGATATGTGCTTTGACAAAGCATAGTGGAGTTTCAGATGATTGTTTGAAACTTAGATTATTCCCATTCTCTCTTGGTGATAGAGCTCAAATGTGGAAAAAGTTTCTAGCACAAGGCAGCATCACCACTTGGGAGCCATGCAAAGGTGCTTTCTTAACCAAGTTCTTCTCTCCCTCAAGAACTGCAAAATTCTAGAATGAGATCACACACTTCAAAAAGTGGTCCAACTAGAGCTTTGGAGACACTTGGGAAAGATTTAGAGGCTTCATTCACCAATGCCCTCACCATGGCTTCACCAAAGAAATTCTGCTATCCACACTCTATAGAGGTGTTCTCCCAACCATAAGAATCCTTCTAGACACTGCAAGAAATGGCTATTTTCTTGGCAAAGATGTTGATGAAGGATGGCTACTAGTGGAGAACATGGCGCTCAGTAATTGGGACTATGTGGATGATAAGGAACAACATGCCAAGGCAGCTGTAGAGAAGCTAGAAACTGCACTGTATGAGATGAAGGCCTTGCAAGAAAAGGTGGATATGTTGTTCAATGGAACCATCAAACCTCTTCAGAATGTTGATCCACAAAGCCACTACAAAGAGCATCAAGTCTGGTGACGATCGTCACCCACCCCAAAACGAAGATGTTTCTCCTGTAACTGCAGATATGGGCAAGGAACAAGTTTATAAACCCAAGACACCCTTCTCCAAGCATCCTAGGAAGTCTAAACATGATATAAAAGAAGCCAGATGCAAGGCAATGATAGACAAGCTGATGGTTGAAATATCTCTTGTTGATGCACTCAAGCTTTCACCTACGCTAAGAAGGTATGTTAAGAGAATGGTTGTTAATGGTGTAAGTCCTGAGGAAGGAGCATTTCTTACCAGAGACATTAGTGCAATTCTCTTGGGTATTGTTCCAAAGAAGAAGAGGAAGGTGACTGTTTCTGAACAAGTCAGTGCCATAATTCAAAGCAGTATTCCAGAGAAGCTACATGATCCAGGAAACTTTGTGCTTGATTGCTCAATCTCAACAGGACGGTTTGCTCATTACCTTTGTGATCTAGGGTCAAATATTAACTTAATGCCTTCCTCTGTTGCTGCTAGACTTGGAATGACTGATTTCAAGCCAGCTGGGATCTCTCTTATCCTAGCTGATAAATCCACAAGGACCCCAGAAGGTATCTGAGAGGATGTTCCTGTTAACATTGAAGGTTGCATGATTCCTACAGACTTTGTGGTTTTGAAATATGCTGAAGATTCTAAAGATCCTCTTATTCTGGGAAGATCATTCTTGGCTATAGTTGTCGCTTTCATTGATGTAAAAAAGGGGAACATAGAGCTTGATTTGGGTGATCTTGTCATGAATTTTAACATGGATATACTGAGAGGGAAATCCACCGTTGATGGCATACCTTTTCTGTAAGGACTTCAGAGATGAAGAACTAGCCATGGAGCATTCAAAAGACATTACTGCTGGGTATGTCAATAAATCAGATACTAGTGAGCAAGTGATCAAGATGGTTGTTCAATGAGCAATATCTGAAACTTCTGTGAAAACTGTTGGGTTTGGGATTGGAGTGAAGATGATATCTTCAAGACTAGGCTCGGAAAATAGGTTCCAATCAACGATAAGTTGCTGGAGGAAGACGAGTTTGTGATGGAGGCAAGGATTGTAGAGCTGAACTGCAGGAAAACTATAAAAGCCCAAACTGCAGGATCAGTGGCGAACATCACTGACCTGGTGACGATTGTCACCAATCCGAACACAAAGGTGAAGCCAGAATATTACGTTGCAAGTCCATCCTATGTTGTTAGACCGACAATTCAACATTCTACAAATCAGAAACCTGCAACAAAGAAAAGGTATGCACTTCATGGAACAAATTCCAAACCTCCTAATCTCATCAATAAAATAGAGCACTTAAAGCAAAATTTGAAATTCAAATAAGAGAAAACAAATTCCTAGATGTGGTTATTGACTTTAAGCAATTCAAAGGCTAACTAAGGTTGTTTCAAACATCATTGATCAAGCAAACAAGCTATCAATGCTGATTCCTAGACATAGAGTTCACAATCAGGCAAAGTAAGTTCAATCTCTTAACAAATAACACTTTGCTAATCATACTAACAAGAACTAACTCTCATTAGTGCTAGAACAATCAACAAGCATGAATAACCAACTCTATTCAAGTCAAAATACTCCTCAAACAGTCAATCTCTTGAGCCAAGGCCAGTAAATTTTCTATTAAACAAGATGAGCATTTCATCAAACACTTGGTGGAATAAAATGAAGCCTAATTTTGTATTCATGCGATCAAGACAAATCTAGCTTAAACACAGATTAATAGAGAGGAATCAATTATATTAAACACTAACAAACCCTAATAAAGCCTCTAAATTCTCCTAATCTACCACATCTAAGAACCCTAAGAGAACTACTCACTAATCACCATAGTTAACACCAAATCACAAGAGTAATTGATGCTAAACATAATTAAAAGGGAGATTAGGGAAGAAATTAAAAGGCAAATACAAAACTTTGATTAAAATGATAGATTTGTTCTTACAAAGATCAAAAGTAATCAGAAAACTAAGCAAGAACAAAACTTGATTCTAAAAACATTAGATCAAGTCTATTTATACTAAAAGACAAATGCCCTAGATTAATGCCAAAGATGTAAATAGAAGCAAGTTTGGACTGGTTCTCATCGGTCTGGAGTGATCGATAGGGGTGATCAATGGTGCATCCGCTGCTTTCCCATTGGTCACTCCTTGACCGGTAGGCTTGATCGATGGACTTGTCCTGTTTCCCATCGGTTCGGTTTGATCGATAGGCTTGACCGATGGAGCATCCGCTTGATTCCCATCGGTCACTTCTTGACCGATGGGCTTGATCGATAAGCTCCTGCTGCATGGTATCGATTATACCGGATCGATGGGGCTCGTGCTATGACCAATGAAACACCAGAACTCGCCTTCCATAGCTCCTTTTGCTCCTTCTCAGCTTGGGTAGCTCAAGACCGATGACAACTGAGGAGAAAATATCACATTTTGTTGATGGTCCATCCGCTGCTTTCCCATTGGTCACTCCTTGACCGATAGGCTTGATCGATTGATTTATCCTGTTTCCCATCGGTCCAGTATGATCGATAGGCTTGACCGATGGAGAATCCGCTTGATTCCCATCGGTCACTCCTTGACCGATGGGCTTGATCGATACGCTCCTGCTGCTTGGTATCGATCATGCCAGATCGATGGGGCTCGTGGTATGACCAATGAAACACCATAACTCGCCTTCCTTAGCTCCTTTTGCTCCTTCTCAGCTTGGCTAGCGCCTTGATTCATTCCCAAACTTCCTCATTGCTCCTTATAGCTTCTTAAGTACCTAAAAACATCCTTAATGCATAGAGAATGCAAACTATAACCTAAATGCAACCTAAGTTTAAAAGGAGAAGAAAATGGGACTAAAGAGAAAGAAAAATGCAAAAGGAGACCAAAAGATGAGCTAAATGCAAGCTTAAATGACGAAAATATATGAGATATCAACATCTCCACACTTGCTTTTCCCTTGTCCTCAAGCAAACAAACTAAGGCAAATGGAGGAATAGGTTTAAAAGTGGGCATTCAAATCCAAAAATGCAAAGGTAAAGAGATAAAGTCAACACGTAAATGCCTAGTTATAGGATGCAAACATAATCAGTCATATTTTAAAGAACCTAGCCATGCTTATAATGTTTCAAAATGATCTCAAATTTCAGCCTAGACAAATGCTCAAATTAATCAACTCTTTAACATTTATTAAGCTTGTAACCATGAATCATGTTTAGGCAAATCAAGTGAAGACATTTGGTTCAAAGGGTAAGGTTATGAGATTAAAATGATCTCATTCAAGAAAAGGGTTCATAAACATAAGGGATCACTCAGTGAAATGATTCTATCTTGGGAAAAATGCTTAAGGTAAAAGCACACTTATGCATGCAAATCAAAGCTTTCTTCTACCCTTTTACCCAAAGATGAATCCTAAGAACTTTTAAATCCCAAAGTGAATCCCTAAGTCTACCCTTTTCCTAATCTCTAACCCTTCTTCTTCTTCATAGTTGGGGAAACTTCTTCTTTTTGCTTGTTTGGTTGCTTCTTTTTGTTGGGACTTGCTCCTTTCTTGTTACTTGGGCGCCATTTTTCACCTTTGGTGGATTGCCTTGGGTCTGATTTCTTCTTTTGATTGACCTTTCAAAGCCTTGTTGCTGGAGCCTTCTTTATAAAAACTTAGAGCTTTTATTCCCTTTGTACATAGACACAATTCTAACCTGTTTCTCCATACTACCATTTCGAACTTTTCTTTCTTCTTTTAAAGCATATAGACATGAAACTCAAACTACTTAACTCTACCCTTTTATCCCAAACTCCTAACCGAGAATCAAGCTCAAGATGCAGGCTGATATCTACAAGACAGATTTTCTTTTCCAGCCTTATTCCTAACACTTTTTTACCGAGACAAAATTCAAAAATAATATGCAAAGGCCTCACAGCTCTCAAGATAGTGTTTAAGCTCAAAACGAGGCTTGGTTAAGGAAGTGGATAAACTGTCCCATAAGTATGAGGATCAGCTATTTGGATCAGCAAGAGTGGTAAGAAAGAAGAAGATGATCCAAATATGTATATGGTAGCCATGAATTCACTTTTCAGTGCACAAACATGATTATGAAAAATTAAGATTAAGGTTCAAATAGATAGAGTTGATTTTCAAAGAACAAATGCTTTCAGTATGAGATGAGAGAATCCAATTTAGCAATTCAAGTATGGTTCAGCCTTAACTTCTAGCTTTCTCATGATGCATCAAATATCTAACCACGTAAACATTGAAATCATCTCTAAACACTACGCATTTTACAAGGAGAATTCGTCATTATTCCCTATGCAAATGCAATGCAGCCTATATGCAAACACTAGACTGAATCTTAAGAAAATGAAATGCAACTATATGCTCTCTTTTTGGTTTGCAAAAACATGCAACATTTTTTCAGCATGCTCCTCAAGATTCACACGACTTGCCATCATGATGGCTGTCACAACTCCTCCAATGTGCAGTTGTGGGTTCTTCTCCCTTTTTCCCTTGTTCAAGATCCATCTCCTATAGGAATCGAGTTGCTCCATCAGTAAAGTCATATAACAAGGGTATTTGGTTGGTGTCCCCAGAACTGTTCCATCCTTTCTGGAGTTCACTAGTGGCTGCATTGCATTGTATATGAAGTCCAGCTCCTTTGTTGTTAAGTTGGTGTTCTCCTTTCTTACAAAGAAAGTGTTTGCAAGAGCCTTTTGAGCATATCTCACAGCTGGATGCTTCAGATGCTGGTTCCTTGTGACTCCTGCTGTGTATTTGCCAGCCCCAATCACTTCTCATAGCATTTTGTGCTGCCTTGCTGATCTTGAAGTGGTCCCTCTTATCAACATAAGGATACATACCAAGGCCATCAGAGATCTCATTGAAGGTTGCTGTAAACTTCTGCTTGCCAAGTCTGAATGATATCCAGCCATCTCCATTGGGAAGCTCACTCTCTTCATAGCTCACCACTTTCAAAGTGGAGAGAAACTGATAGGTGAGATGCTTGTAGTAAGGAAGTGCTTTCACCATGAAATCGCCAAGCCCCATGCTTTCAAAGATTGTCTTGCAATCTACATATATCCCAAGTCCCTTCATTGTGGGGACAGGATACCTTTCAGCCTTGAAGGTACACTGATTGAAGTGATCCATGAGTTCCCTTGCTTTTGGCTCCTTGATTGAGGTTTCTTCCATAACCTTTCCTTTTCCTTTAGACTTGGCAGCCTTGCTCTCTAACATGTCTCTTTCCAGCAGCCTTTGATGATTGCCCTTCTGTAACACTCTTGCCTTTGTCTCTTCTGGTAAGTGGCGAAGGTGCTTCCCTTTGTGGTGCTTGACATTTGCTTCCAGCAGCATCTTTAGCTATCACCATGGTACCTACAAGAACAAAGCTTGAAGAGCAAATAAGTAAAAGGACTAAAGTTGAAAACCAATGACTTAAAGCTCTTAAAAAAAAGTTCTCAAATCTAAGGGGAGTTTAACTAGCATTTAAACAAAGTCAAACCTCTAAAGAAATAAGAGAATTCAAGAGCCAATAATCATAAACATGCAAGAGTCCTTAAGAGATTCAAACTATTATGCATATGAACCTAGCATGGTGGCTTTAAACAAAGTTAAATATGATTATGCAAAGTGAATTCAAAGCAAGCAAGCAATTAAGTGTATGGACAGTAATCAATCCTAAGCATTCTACTTGCTTAACTAACAAATTCCACCATGCAAAAATCAAAACAAGCACCTTAAACTAATCAAGAGTAGCTCTTATTGCAAAAGATTCAAAAACTTCAAGAAAGTTTAAGGAACAAGAACAAGGAATGAATAGTTTAAGAAAGCAAACCTTTTAGGACTTCTGAGCACTTAAGAGAGACAAATGAAAGAGAGAAAAAGCTAATAGATTTCGTGGTCTAAGTGAAAGAAGAGACCAAATGAAGTGTGAAGAGTGAATAGGAGTTAGATGGCTTTTATAAAGCTTAAGGGGGAACATCAGAAATCAAAAGAGTGGGGGACAAAAACAAAAAAGCTCAGAAGTGGAGCAGGATGGCACAGAGGAGCCAAAAATTTAAAATCAAACTCCCTTGGCTCCAAGCAAAGAGAGGGAAATTATTTTGAAAATCAAAGGACTTACCTCGCTGGCCCTATCGATCACTTTTGATCGATACAAGTGATTGATAGGGTGGTATCGGTCAGTTTTGACTGATACAAGTGATCAATGCTCCCCTGCCATTTCCCATCGGTCACTTTTGATCGATACGAGTGACCGATGATGCATCCGCTTGGTATCCATCGGTCACTTATGATCGATACAAGTGACCGATACTACAACCGCTTGATTCCCATCGGTCACTCCTTGACCGATGTGCTTGACCGATGGAAATCACGCTTGCACTTCTTTCCCCCATCGGTCACTTGTATCGATCTCTTCAGACTGATTGTCATGACCGATAGGCTTGTATCGGTCTGGCATGACCGATACAAGTGATCGATACTAGCCAAAAGGCATCTGTTTTGTTTCCCCAAACATCTTCTCAATTCCCAATCCAAACTCCTGCTTCTAATAACACTAGAAAAATATAAACATCAACTAAAAAGCATAATATATACAAAGGATACCATGGGACTACCTCCCAAGTGTGCTTGTTTAAGGTCACTTAGCTTGACTTTGATTACCTCTTTAGTGGAGGTAAGGAGAAGGAGTCTTGCAACTCCTTGGTGGTGTGTTGCTCCTCTTGATCCTGGTGGTGAGTCCATGGATCCTCATCACAGCAAAGGTCTTAGACTTGCTTCCTTGCTTCAACTTGTAGCAGAATTCACCATCCTTAGAACAAAAGGGCTTCATGACCACCCCTCATTCTTCAGTAACCAACTTGATTTGATTCATCTTCTAGTAACCATCCACTTCAAGGACCACCTTTTCAGTGGTGTCTTCAAGCAGCCTTGACAAACAGCAACCATCAAAGCTCTCTCCTTGGTAACCTTCAAACTCTGGCCAGTTCTTGTCAACTCTTTTCACTTTGTTAGGCTCCATAGAGAAAGCATGATCATGCTCCAACCTGTTGCCTTTGCTATCAAACCTCAAGACTTTATCCTTGGTAAGCCTCAGCTCTGTTGTGCATTCTCTAGCATCAAATATAGCTCCAGATGAAGATAAGAATGGTCTTCCAAGTATGATTGCATTCTTAATCTGCCCTTCAATATCCAGCACCAAGAAATCAGTTGGCATAATGGAGTGTGAAGCAACCTAGATCTCTAAGCTTCTTGATGTTCAGCTCCGTAACTTCTGGTTTCACATCCTTGACTAGAAGTTTTCCAAGCTCTTCTCCAGCATTTAAACCTCTCATTTCCATTTGAGCAGCATAAATAGTTGCATACTTCTTGACTAGTAGCTCCTTGAACCTTCCTGGAAATGGAATGTCAGGTTGATAAGCTGGGAACACGTCAGCTTGAGCTTCCTTCTTAACATCAGAAACTTGAACAAGTTCCTCCCCCTCACTTTGTTCATCAATGTCCGCATTGACCATGGATATAAACTTATCTATAATAGCATCTTCCTCAGGGGTGAAAGCATCTAGAGAATCAACAGCTTAGCAATACTCCTTTGGGTTCATCTCACACTTTCCTGGAAGATTAACTTGAGGGCGTGGCGCAGCAGCTACTCCTTTTTTGATCTCTAAGGTTTTTACCCTTGCTGTTAAGCCATCAAACTTGTTGGTCAACTCCACATGAACTGAATCAATCTTGTTGTGGACCTCAGCAAACTTTTTGTTCATCTACAAGGTAGTGTTGACCTGATTGTTGATCATTTGCTGCATCAGAGTTTTGAGTTCAGGATCTTGGGAGCTTAAGGAAGCTTGTTCTGGAACTTGAGCATTGAATCTTGGAGGGTTATAGGGCGATCTAAGCTGGAAGTTGTTGTTCATCTGTTGAACCCCTTGATTGTTGTTGTACGGATCAAAAGGTCTTGGACCAGCTTGCTGTTTCTGTTGAGGTAGGTACACTTGGTCTTGAGGATTGGCAACATTGTTGCTTATGTATGATAGATTTGGGTTAGGTCTGTAGTTGCCATACCCATTGTAGCCTCCTTGATTACCAAGATAGTTCATCTCCTCAACTTGGCAAGTCTCTTAATCATCAAGCTGAACCATGTCACAAACAAAGTTAACTACCTTCTTTTCCCTTAGCAACAGATCATCTTCTCATGTAAAGCCTTGATCTCTTTCCTGTTAGACTCCAGCTCATCTTTGGCACTCCTAGGGGTTCTATCAAACTCCTCATTATAATTCCCATCAAACTGTGCTAAATTCTTTACAAGTTCCAATCCCTCATCAACATCTTTAGATAAGAAGTTACCATTTGATGCAGTGTCTAGCAGCATCCTGATCTTTGGGAGGGCGCCTCTGTATAGAGTGGAGAGGAGTGAAGCTTGAGAAAACCCATGGTGTGAGCACTGAAGTGTGTAGCCCATGAATCTCTCCCATGCTTCACCAAATCTCTCATTGTTCCTTTGAGCAATTTCAGAGATTTCATTCCTGATCCTAGCAGTCCTTGAAGTGGAGAAGAACTTTGCTAAAAAGGCTCTATTGCACTCATCCCAACTAGTGATGCTTCCTTGAGGCATGTTTTTCTCCCACTGGTGAGCTTTATCCCCTGAGGGGAATGAGAATAGTCTCAGTTTGAAGCCATGTTCACTTACCCCATTAATTTTGGTTAGAGAACATAGTCTATCAAAGTTATCCAAGTGATCCAAAGGGTCTTCTAAAGGTAATGTAGCATCCGTATCCGAGAAAATCTGGAATGATCGAGCCGGACAGGAGGTTGTCCGAAGGAATGTGAGTTCAGTCAAGGGAAAATCCGTACAGATGGGAGGTTCAGACTATAATCAATGGATGAGTGGGAAATAGTCGAAGGATGACCGGGCTGGCCGAGCAGGACGGACCATATCCGAGAGAAAAATGGTTATGTCCGGGAGAAAATGGATTATGTCAGAGAGAAATGGATTATGTCCGAGAGAAATGGATTATGTCCGAGAGGAAATGGATTATATCCGAGGGAAAGGGAAAATAGCCGAGGCTTTTTGGTTTTAGCCGAGTAAAAATGGGCTGGGCCCGTGGGCTGGGTGTTTGGTCGGATGAAAACTAATTTCTCATGGGGATGGTCGACCGGTTTAGGCGATATCCAAGATAAATCAAAACTGACAGGGATAACCCTGACTGAAACCGGGAGACGCCGGCTATAACCGGGTTAACTAGGTTTTGCGAACATATAAAAGGGATTTTGAGACTTTTTCTCGAGACAGCCGCATTATTTGAGAGAAATATCGCGTGAGAGAGAGATTGGCCGAGAGAAATCCCATAGTTTCTGATTATTCTGAGAGTTGGCCGAGAGAGATTGAAATTTCGTCGGCGATTTCGACTATCACCGAGAGATCGAGTGTTCTGTCCGAGTTTCTGTGGATCTGTTTCGACCACTCGTCCTAATTTGAGGGTTTGCCGAGGGAATAACAGAGTTTATCCGAGGATTTCTGAGCGGATCGTGTGATATCCGAGAGCACTTCGATTCGTCCGAGGGAATCTTGTAAGTGTTCGGCTATTTTGATTTCTGTTTAGTTTCTGTCGAGTAACTTTAGACTGATCGTTCTGAATAATACTGTTTCAGAGGGAATCTTCTTCTTGCCCGAGAAAAAGTGACCGGGTTGAGAGATAGCCGAGAGGTGTGGAGTTTTAGTCGGACCAGTCTGAGCGATAGCCGAGAAATCGCAAGTGTGTCCGAGTATCTCAGTTTCTAATCGAGAAATCACCGAGATTCTTTCGACTGGAACATTTGTTTCTGTGTCTAAGGTGAGTGCGTGACTGTAGTCTGTATCTAGAATCGTTGGATTGCTAGGTTATCTGATTTTCATTGATTGCTTGTGGAAGTTAGTGATTTCTGCTTAGCAAGGTCAATGTTCTGTTATTGTGAATGGTTAAGTGTGAACCGTGGTCAATACATGATGTCTAACTAGCTGTGTGAATGTCTGGATTGAGTTACTAGCTCAAGGGGATGCGTGATTCTCGCTTGGAGCAGTACCGATGCCTTGTGAGGCTTCACAAGTAGTTGAGATGATCATAGGACCGTACTGTTTTCTGTGCTTGCTTTCTAAGTGATAATGTGAATTGTATAACTGATAGTATGATGCGTTTTCTGGTACTGGCTAAGGTGTTACGGGATGACCGTATTCACTAAGTATTTATCAAATACTTATGCCTCTCTGTTTGAGTGTGCAGGTAAGGATAAAGTCCAAGGCGAGTAGCTCTGAAGGCGGACTGGAAGGCAGTGAAGGAAAAGGTTGGATTAGGACTGGGTTTAGGGATTTATATTCTGAGTTTGAGTTTCTATTTAAGTACTTGTGTTAGTGCCTTATGAGTTGAACCGAATCTGATTAGTTAGTTTGTTATTGAATCCGAATTCTGTTAAGTGTTTCTGGAATAATTATGCAATGAGAATGGATGTCTTTTGATGAATTGAACTTGTTTAAGTTTTAGAAAAGTTTTTAAAATATGCATGTTTTTGTATTCTGGTCGAGAGAAGACTCGGTGAGGTTCGGACTGGTCTAGTGATAGACGATCGGGTCCTCACAAGTTGAACATCCGGACCCGGCCAATTTGAATAAGTTTAAATGGATTGATTTGGCTACCTATGTCATCAAAGTGCACTTATCTTTTCGGTCACTGGTCCCAAGAGAACTCTACAGTTAAGGGTGCTTATGCTGGAGAAGACTAGGATGAGTGACCTTTCGGGAAGTGATTCCTGAAACCGTGTGAGTGAGGCCAAAACACGGGGAAAGATCATGTGGTGATTGCAGGGTCAGTAAATAAGTCGGTTGGGGTCCGGAAAAGTAACGCACCGACCGTCGGATTGGGGCGGGGTCCATGAGCCCGACGGAGGGATGGGTGACTCGCCGGAATGCGCGGTCGGGGGTGTTACAAGTGGTATCAGAGCCTGGGAAGTCAAACTGGTTCTGTCCCAGGAGACTGTCTTGGGGTTTGAGGGTTAAGGCTTACACTGTCCGGATCAGAATTCGGGGACGAATTCCCGTTTAGTTGGGGAGAATTGTAATGATCCGGACCCGGCCAATTTGAATAAGTTTAAATGGATTGATTTGGCTACCTATGTCATCAAAGTGCACTTATCTTTTCGGTCACTGGTCCCAAGAGAACTCTACAGTTAAGGGTGCTTATGCTGGAGAAGACTAGGATGATTGACCTTTCGGGAAGTGATTCCTGAAACCGTGTGAGTGAGGCCAAAATACGGGGAAAGATCATGTAGTGATTGCAGGGTCAGTAAATAAGTCGGTTGGGGTCTGGAAAAATAACGCACCGACCGTCGGACTGGGGTGGGGCCCACGGGCCCGAGAGAGGACGTGGGTGTGCTCAACGGAATGGGCGGTCGGGGGCGTTACAGGTAACCCATAGAACTTACTGCCCTGAACCATTGAGATCAATCCAGATTTGATCTCAAAGTTATTGTTTTGAACTGCTGGAGGAATGATCCATGTTTTGTTGTTGTAGGAAAGACAACAACACTTGCGCCTATTGGTCTGACTGCTCTTGGAGCCTGAGCTACTCCTCTAGGGCCTTGCTCTTCTTGCAAGCCCTGAACTCCATGCTGACCCTGTTGGCCTTGAGCACCAGCTGCTCCTTGAGGACCTTGGAACCTCATATCATCCACACCATTTGGTTCCTGAACATTCATCCCTAGTCTCTGCAAGTGTTGTTGTCTTTCCTGTTGCTTTCTTACTCTCTGACCTCTATCCAACAGATTGATGTTGTCTATGAAATCCACTAAGTTGGTAGAGCCTCTTGATCTAAGGTTCATACACCTGAAAAACAGCAATGAGAGTCAAGGATGATTAGTAACCAAATACAAAGGCAATCTGATCTTAATGTTTCCACAAACTCTAATGATCCAAACAATAACACCAATGGCAACGGCGCCAAATTGATACAAGATTTTTTAGGTCTTGATTCAATCACCTAAGCTTGTACTAGTCAATTATAGTTTAACATAGGTTTTATCAATCCAAAGGGAGTTATGAATAGATGCCAATAGAGTTGCAAGCAGAAAACTCTAAGTCAAGCTAATTCAGAGAAGAATTGTTGTTCACACAACCAGTACTATCAACCTAAGTGATCAAACACCAAGCAGAACTCAAAAGAGAACAACTTAACAATGATCAATGAACAAAACAGAGCAATAAAACAGAGCACTTAAAGCAAAATTCGAAATTCAAATAAGAGAAAACAACTTCCTAGATGTGGTTATCGACTTTTGGGAATTCTGATAATGGTTTTTCTTTACGGTCTAATGCAGCAGAGAATTTATCAAAACTCTAATGCATGCAACGTTGTAGTGAGGCAAGCAGAGAGTGTCAATCCAGTTCTAGGTGATAGAGAATCCACAGAGAATGCAAGATCTAGGACAAATCTAAGTGAAATGAGACAGTTTGTTGAGAAAATCTTGAAAACTAATTGCAACAACCTAAACAGAGTGAAACTTAATTTAAAAATACTAGAAAGCAAGCAGTTACCACGAGGAACAAACAGATAAATTAAAGGGAAGAGCTTCGAATTGTTAAAATTCGACTAGTGGATCGACCACAAGATCGACCACTAGATCGAGCAGAAACGATCGATCTCGTCTAAAATCGTAAGAACAAGGAATCTAAAGACCAGGAAGCTATCAAACAACAAGCAAAAGGTGATATGCGACGCAAATAAGCTAAGGAGAGGGGTTTCAGGGTCGAGATTCATATAAGGGGGTTTCAAAGGTTGATCTTGGGTTTGAAACTTTAGATCGACTCACTTGGTGAGGATCTCTAAGCCTCGAAAACAAAACAAGATCTATCTGTGGCTTTCGGTATAGATCACTCTTTCATCCTCTCCTCCAAACCCATGGCTTTTGGTGGAAAAAGAGGTTGAAAGGCAAGGAAAACAGATTTCGAACAATGGCTTAACTAGTCCCCCCAAACTACCATGGCTTTTGGGAAGGGGTAACTAATCACTAAGGTGAGATCTTCCGAGGTCCCTGGATCCTGTCAAGGTAAGGGACCTCTTGGATCGTGAAGCTCTTGGCGTGAGAGTCTTCAAGCATTAAGCTTTCATCACCTTAGAAGAGATAGATTTAAAACGTTTAGAAAACAAACCAAGATCGAACCTTTTCTACCCCTTAATCCTCTCAACCCTTAACCCCGAATGAACTACTCACTACACATAAAGGAAATCAGGCAAGGACGAAGAGAAGAAACGATAAACATGAAAGATAAACTGGATTAAAAACGATAAAGATTCGAAAATACAAAAGCTTGAAACTGTTCTACAATGGTGTTCTTCCGAAAAACCAGAGAGAAAAACTAAAACTTTGAGAGAAGGTAAAAATCTCAAAAGTTATCGAAAAGTAGTCGCCGCCTTTGCCAAAAATGCCAAAACAGTCCAATGGTCCCCCACGTCGCTAACAACCAAAAACGGTTGAAAGGACAGAGATCGACCATTGGATCGAGTTGGTCTCTCAATCATATCCGGCCATCGTGTCTTCGGCTCGATCCGGGTCTCGATCTTCTATGGTGAATCGAGTGTTGCATCCGATCTCGGTATCGATCTCCGGGACGATCGAGTGGTGTACTCGATCCGGCTCTCGCTCTGCATGGCGTCATTTACGTCCGTACCGATGCATCGACTGCTTCACTCGATCTCCGTCTCGATCATTATCCTTGGATCGCCTAGTTGGCTCGATCTTCTGGTCGATCAACTCCTAGATCGACTGGCCATGCTCGATCTGCTCCTCGATCACTGGTCCTTAGCATTTTCCCGAGCTTCCATGAACCGCTACATTGGTCTCCACACCTCCACGAACCTCCGTGTCTCCAAAGCAACCATAAACAACCTGGAATGGATGCAAAATGCAGAGAAAAATGCAAATGCTGATGCAATAATGCTCTAGGACTCTAAGTGATGCAAATCTAACCTAAAACATGATACAAATGCATGAAAAACTATCTAATGAGTATGCAAAATGTATGCAAAATGCAATGACATCAAATTCAAAGGCTAACTAAGGTTGTTTCAAACATCACTGATCAAGCAAACAAGCTATCAATGCTGAATCCTAGACATAGAGTTCACAATCAAGCAAATTAAGTTCAATCTCTTAACAAATAATATTATGCTAATCATCCTAACAAGAACTAACTATCATTAGTGCTAGAACAATCAACAAATATGAATAACCAACTCTATTCAAGTCAAAATACTCCTCAAACAGTCAATCTCTTGAGCTACGGCCAGTAAATCTTCTATTAAACAAAATCAGCATTTCATCAAACACCTGGTGGGCATAAAATGAAATCTAATTTTATATTCATGTGATCAAGACAAATCTAGCTTAAACACAGATAAATAGAGAGGAATCAATCATATTAAACACTAACAAACCCTAATCAAGCCTCTAAATTCCTCTAATCTACCACATCCAAGAACCCTAAGAGATATACTCACTAATCACCATAGTTAACACCAAATCACAAGAGTAAATGATGTTAAACATGATTAAAAGGGAGATTAGAGAAGAAATTAAAAGGCAAATACAAAAATTTGATTAAAATGATAGATTTGTTCTTACAAAGATCAAAAGTAATCAGAAAACTAAGCAAGAACAAAACTTGATTCTAAAAACATTAGATCAAGTCTATTTATACTAAAAGACAAATGCCCTAGATTAATGGCAAAGTTGTAAACAGAAGCAAGTTTGGACTGGTTCTCATCAGTCTTGAGTGATCGATAGGTGTGATCGATGGTGCATCCGCTGCTTTCCCATTAGTCACTCCTTGACCGATAGGCTTGATCGATGGACTTGTCCTGTTTCCCATCGGTACGGCTTGATCTATAGGCTTGACCGATGAAGCATCCGCTTGATTCCCATCGGTCACTTGACCGATGGGCTTGATCGATAGGGTCCTGCTGCTTGGTATCGATCATGCCAGATCGATGGGGCTCGTGCTATGACCGATGGAACACCAGAATTCGCCATCCTTAGCTCCTTTTGCTCCTTCTCAGCTTGGCTAGCTCCTCCATTCATTCCCAAACTTCCTCCTTACTCCTTATAGCTTCTTAAGAACCTAAAAACATCCTTAATGCATAGAGAATGCAAACTACAACCTAAATGCAACCAAGTCTCAAAGGAGAAGAAAATGGGACTAAAAAGAAAGAAAACATGCAAAAGGAGACCAAAACATGAGCTAAATGCAAGCCTAAATGATTAACTGAAATAGATATCATTCTGCAGGAAAAATAAGTGTCCCACCCATAGTCAAAACCCGCCCTGCTGATGTTCCTCACTTCCTTGGAACAGTTCATGCACCTACTGCTTATACACCACCATGGATGAGGAGACATTCTTCTTCAAGGCATTCACTGCCACCTTCTGTTTCACCTGCTGTCTAAACAGCAATCAAAGTCGAGCTAATGACTTTAAACAAGTGCTTAGTGGGAGGCAACCCACTGGTAAGTCTTCTTTTTCATATACTTAGTATAATTTTCGTTTATATACCTACAAAAAAACCAAAAACATGAGAGTCAGTTTGTCAGTTTGCTTTGGTAATGTTTTGTGAACTCGTTGACCCATGGGTTATGCTCTGTTTGGATGTTTTTAATGTGTGTTTTGAGTGCTCTGATAGTCTGACTTCGAAGTACATATGATATCATTAGAATAACTCATCTAACATGACGATGCTGGAGTTTCAGACACGGTGACGATCGTCACCACTGAGAGGTGACGCTCGTCACCTGCTCCTTCCCGAGAGTCTTAAAGTTGAGTCAAAAACCTGTTTTAAAGAGTCAAAATTTTGAAACTGTCAGATTTTCTTGGAACTAACCACAAAACGTTGATACTTATAAGAACCATTGCCACATTAGATGATTAGAAGTCTTACTAAGTTGAAAGTCATAGGTAGAGAAGTCTAGCAATGAAGGTTTAGGTTCTTAGAGAATCTGGAAAATTTTCTGTTAACTCCACCTTAATGAACTTTAAACTTCTTATCTTGGGGCTTGATTCTCATTGATCTTGATTCTCTCTTTCAACAGTGACAAGGATTTTTAGATACAGTCTCTCTTTGATCTTTCCTGATACAGCTTTTAAGAGTTTAAGTCAATAAAATGGTGCATCACGACCCTGTCTCCTTACAAGGAACAACATTAGTGAACACTCAAGAACATGTCTCCTCGCAAGGAACACAAGTATTGAGTAGCACCATATCTTAGACTGTTGAAAATAAGAAAAGTAATTAAAAAATAGAAAAAAATCAGAAAATTAGATCAAGGGAAGAGAAAATAGGAGAACTGTATTGAGATTGCTTTGTTCAGTGCTTAGGGAGGGAAAAGAATCTATAAGTGATTGAGTTGATAAAACCTTGATGAGATATCACACTTAGATAAATATAATGAGTTAGCAGTAGAGATTTCAGATTTCTTGAAGGAACTTGGACTGGATTGGAGAGATTTTCTAAGCTTGTGTTGATTAGACTGAAATTTGATCTTGTGTTGGCTCTGTGGTATGTGGATTCAAAAGTGTTAATCAATGTGGCATTCCTGATGTTTAGCTGACTGTTTTTGTTTTCAAACCTCGACCCTGTTGTTTGTCTGATGTTTGCTTGAGGGCAAGCAAAAGCTAATTCTGGTTGAGTTGATATATCATGATTTTTATGGTTTTTAAGCATGATATAAGTCCTTTTTTTTGAGTCTTTTTGGTCTTTTTAGAGTTCTAGTAGAGTCTTTGCAGATTATAGCATGTCTCGAGCATAATTGGAAGTTTTGGAGCTTTTTGGAGCATTGCAAGAATCAACCACGAGTTAGTAACTCGGAAGCATTACATGGGAATTGGTGACGACCGTCACCACTCAAGGGTGATGCTTGTCACCCGCATCTGAAGAGGAGTCGCGACTTATTTTAAAACATGGAGAGGGAATTGCAACTTTGGCCTAGAAGTTTTACTAGTTACAAGAAGTGTCCAGCTCGTGTTTAGCTTGTATATATTGGGTTTTCAGCCATTGTTAGCTTTTATCTTAGATTTTTAGAATTCCAAAGGGTTTAGAGAGAAATTTATTCAGAGCTTTTGGAGAGACAGCTCTTGTACTCTTTTAGAGAAGATTTCGAACCCCTTTATCTTTTACTCTATCTCTTTTAATTCAGTTTTATTCAGTTATGTTATGTGTCTTCATGATCATGTCTGAGTAATCTATTAGTTAAGTTATCCTACGCCTGCTTTCATTTATTCTGCTATTTTGCATTTAATACACAACTGATTACTTAGCTTAATCCGAACTTTAATACTATAGTGTAGTTTACTTACTCCCTTGCGATTCGATAACCCCTTATACTATAACTGCATTGCTGTGCACTTGCAGTAGTTTTATTTGGGTAAAACCTGAGCCCTTGGCTAGAACTTTCCCAAGCTCTTCTTCAGCATCTAGACCAATTGAGCAGCATAAAGAGTTGCATACTTTTTGACTAGCTGCTCTTTTAATCTTCCTCGAAATAGAATGTCAGGTTGGTAAACTGGAAGCAAATCAGCTTGTGCCTCCTTCTTAGCATCAAAAACTTAAAGAAGGTCTTCCCCCTCACTTTGTTCATCAATGTCCTCAATGAGCATTGACAAGAACTCATCTATGATAGCATCTTCCTCAGTGGTGAAAGCATCTTGAGAATCAACAGCTTGGCAATACTCTTTGGGAATCATCTCACACTTTCCAGGAATTTTACCTTGAGGGCGTGGTACACTAGCTACTCCTTTGTTGTTCCCTAGAGTCTTCACTCTTGCAGCTACACCATCAAACTTGTTTGTCAACTCCACATGAACAGAGTCTATCTTGTTGTGGACCTCAGCAAACTTTTTGTTCATCTCCAAGGTAGTGTTGATCTGATTTTGAAGCACCTGTTGGATGAGAGTCTTGATCTCACCATCTGGAGTACTGAAAGAGGCTTGAGCAGGTGCTTGAGCATTGAATCCTGGAGGGTTGTAGGGTGCTCTAGGCTGGAAGTTGTTGTTCCTTTGTTGAAAGCCTTTATTGTTGTTGTTGTAAGGTACAAAAGGTCTTGGACCAGCTTGATGTTGTTGTTGAGGTGGATAGACCTGATCTTGAGGGTTGGCAAAATTGATGCTTCTGTAGGATAAATTTGGGTTAGGTCTGTAGTTCTCATATCCATTGTATCATCCTTGATTACCAAGATAGTTCATCTCCTTAACTTAGCAGCCTTCTTGATCTTCAATCTGAACCAAGTCACCAACAAAGTTAACCTCCTTCCTTTCCCTTAGCAACAGATCAATCTTCTTATGTAAAGCCTTGATCTCCTTGTTGTTAGACTCCAGTTCATCCTTAGGAATCCTAGGAGTTCTATCAAACTCCTCATTATAATTCCCATCTGATTGTGCTAGATGCTCCACAAGTTCCAATCCCTCATCAACATATTTAGATAAGAAGTTACCATTAGATGCAGTATCTAGGAGCATTCTGATCTTTGGGAGGGCGCCTCTGTATAGAGTGGAGAGGAGTGACGCTTGTGAAAACCCATGTTGTGGGCACTGAAGTATGTAGCCTTTAAACCTTTCCAATGCTTCACCAAAGCTCTCATTGTTCCTTTGAGAAAAATCAGAGATTTCATTGATGATCCTAGCAGTCCTTGAAGTAGAGAAGAACCTGGCCAGAAATGCTCTCTTGCACTCATCCCAGCTTGTGATGCTCCCCTGAGGTAAGTTGTTTTCGCATTGGTGAGCTTTGTCTCCTAGAGAGAATGGAAAAAGCCTCAACTTGAACCCATCTTCACTTACTCCATTAATTTTGGTGACTGAGCAGAGTCTATCAAAGTTGTCCAATTGATCCAAATGGTCTTTTAAAGGTAAGCCATGAAACTTGCTTCCTTGGACCATGGAGATCAGACCAGATTTGATCTCAAAGTTATTGTTCTGAACAGCTGGAGGAAGGATTCATGTTCTGTTGTTGTAAGCATTGGGCGCATCTCCTGCTCCAATGGGTCTTATAGGCCTTGGAGCTTGAGCTGCTCCTTTAGGAACTTGCTCTCCTTGATGTCCTTGAACCCCTTGTTGGGCATGTTGGCCCTGAACACCAGCTGCTCCTTGAGGTCCTTGGAACCTCATATCATCCACACCTTGATTTTGGATATTTATCCCCAATCTCTCAAAGTGCTGCTGTCTTTCCCTTAGTCTTCTTGCCCTTTGACCTCTGTCCAGCAAGTTAGTGTTGTCTATGAAGTCCACTAAGTTGCTAGAGCCTCTTGATCTAAGGTTTATACACCTGAAAACAGGAATGAGAGTTGATGATTATTAGTAACCAAATACAAATAAAATCTGATTTCAAAGATTCCAGAAATTCTAATAATCCAAGCAATAACCCCAATGGCAACTGCGCCAAATTGGTACAAGAGTTTTAAGTCTCTTTCTCAATCACCCAGTTTGTACTAATCAGTTGTAGTATAGCAAAGGGTTTTTATCAATCCAAAGGAGTTATGAATAGATGCCAATAGAATTAAGAGCAGAAAACCTTATGTCAAGTGAATTCAGAGAAGATTTGTGTTGCTAGGCAACTAAACTATCAACTTAGGTGAATCAAGAACCAAGCACAACTAGTTAAAGCAATGATCCAATGCAAAACAGAGTAAATAAAACAGAGCAATAAGGCAAATTCGAAATTCAATAAGAGAAAACAAGTTCCTAGATGTGGTTATTGACTTTGGGGAGTTCAAATACAAGACTTAGGCTGTTCCAAACATCATTTACAGTGCAAACAAGCAATCAATGCTAATTTCTAGGCATAGAGTTCACAATCAAGCAAGTTAAGTCCAATCTCTTGGCAAATAACCCTTTGCTAATCACCCTAAAAAGAACTAACTCTCATTAGTGCTAGAACAATCAACAAGCATGCAAACCCAACTCTATTCAAGCCAAAATACTGTAAGATGGAAAATCATGGAACACCTGGAAAGTGTGTCAAACACATAAGGCGCGAAGACAGGATTACTGCTGCAAGCGGATACGTGCAAATCAAGGAAGATATTGATATTACCTTACTTGGCCTTGATGAATATGTGGAGCATTGAAGACATGGCAAGTGATGTGTGACTAGGGGCATATATAAGGGTGACCCTAGGAACTAGGTTTAGTTAGCAGACATGAGGGGATTAGAGCACTCTTGATTTGGAAGAAGAGTTTAGGAGCTCCTTTGAGCAAACACAACTGTTGCTGTGTGGGTAGAATTAGGAAAGTGTTAGTGACAAATTACAGACTCTTGAGAGGTTGTGTAAGGTTGTGTAAAACTGATTAAACAAGTCATGTTGGATAGTTTAAATGATTCTTAATAAAGTACGTTTATTGATTTGAAGTACTTTTCTGTTACAAGCAAAGTTCCCTTGTCACATCGTATTCTACATTTGGTATCAGAGCGGGTCACCTCGTGGATTAGCAAATCTATCCTACAGGTTGAGATCCTGTGGAACTCATGGAACGATGAAGGAACTTATTGCTGTTCAGAAACCTATCATGCTCAACGCTGGCAACTTCGGACATTGGAAAGCTAGGATGCGTCACATTATCCGCAGAATAGATGAAGATGCTTGGACAGCTGTGGTTGAAGGTTGGGAACCCCCTACTATACTGGTTGAAGAAAATTCTGAAGACAAGACAATTCCCTGAAAGACCATCGTGAAGCTCAAACCAAAGGTTCGATGGACAGAAGCTGACAAGAATGCATCGAAATTCAACTCCAAAGCAATGTCAACCATCTTCGGTGCAGTTGATCTAGATCAGTTTAAGATCATACAAGGATGCGAGCTTCATGGGATAGATTAGCACAATTGCCAATGAGGCCTCAGTCTTAGGAAAGAAATACAAAGAGAAGAAGTTGGTAAAGAAGCTGCTTCGATGTCTTCCTCCTAAGTATGCTGCTCATAAGGCGGTTCTGAAGTACTCTATGAATACTGATGATATGAAGTTCGACAAATTATGTGGGATGCTAAAAGCTGAAGAGATGGAAGCTGCATCCGAGGAACCAGAACATCAGAAGGGGGTAGCCTTTGCAGCTGAGAAGGATGATATCAGAGTGAAACAGATTGAAGAGAATCTAAGTCTTATGGCCCGAAATTTCAACAAAATGTTGAAGCGAGTTGAGGAAGGTCAAAATAAAAGTTTCAGAAAGGATCGAAGATTTGAGTCAGACATTGGACGTAAGTATGAATCTGAACGACCAGGAAGAAAGAAAGACTTACAATGCCATGAGTGTGAAGGTTTTGGACACTTCAAAATCGAATGCCCACTTACAAAGAGAAAGGAGCTGAAGTGTGTGGAATGTCGAGGTTTTGGTCATACAAAAACTGAATGTCCGAGTAGCTCAAGAAACAGAGAAAAATCTCTAGTAGTCTTCAGTGAAAGTGATTCAGACGAGAGTGATGGATCAAACCAGGAACTGATGCTAAACTTTGTAGACTTCACATCGCAAGAAAAAGCAAGTGATGACACCTCTGTAGAAGATCACGACTCTGAAACTGATGGTGAGGAAGACTTTGACCTCACTCGTGAATACAGTAATCTGTACAACAAGAATGTGGTTTTGAGTAATGAGAATCTGCAGCTCATCAGAGAGGTGGCAATGATGAAGGCTCAACTGAACATCCTTGAATGCGAAAAAGATGCAGTTGTTAGGACAGATGAGAAGAAGTCTCAAGAGAATAAAGACAACACAGAAGTCGTGATGGATGCTGAAACAGAAACACTCAAGAGAGAACTTCAGAGTGAAAAGGAAAGAAACATAATACTTGAAGTCAATATTGAGCGTATCATGGCAGCATGTACAAAGGAAGAAGAAAAAGTTAAGACTCTGCTTCAGGAACTAAATGACAATCACAAGAAAATACGCATGCTCAATACAGGCACAACAAACTTGGATGAGATTCTGTCCGTGGGACAACCCCCAAAAGTGAATTGGGGTCTTGGTTACACTGGGACAGCAAGAGTAACACGTGTGTCTCACTCTAAACTGTCGGATTTTGTGCTGGGTTCAACTTCAAATGAAGAATCAATTACTAAGAAATGTCTGTATGAGGTGAAGCCTGTCCGAAAAATAACCGGCAAGCCTACACTGCTAGTAAAAGAAAAGTCAGTCGACAGAAGATGCTACTTCTGCAAGCACCAAGGTCACTTAAAAAATGAATGCCGTCAGTTTAAACTGCGTAGCAGTGTGATTAAGGCTTGGAAAAGAAATCAGTGCTATCCGGAACCTACGTCTCTCGAAAAAGTCTGGGTGGCTAAACGTGACTTAAACAATAATGCACGGAAGGAGGATAGACCAGCTGTCAATCTCGTTGGCCATCTCTCTCAGTTTCGACATTCCAGAACAACTCAGGAGTTAATCGCAGTCCAATCTCTGGAGAGCAACATAGCATATATGTCAACAGATGCACAAGTTTTGAATCCTTGGTATTTCGATAGTGGATGCTCGAGGCATATGACGGGTAACCAAGGGGTACTTGATTTGTACGACTCTATTAAAGGTGGAAAGGTCACCTTTGGTTATGGTGGTCAAGGTATAATCAAAAGAGTCAGAAACATGAATGGAGAGAACAAACCTCAGCTAATCAATATCTATTACGTTGAAGGGTTAATGGCGAATTTAATAAGTATAAGCCAACTGTGTGATGAAGGACTCAAGGTCATCTTTACTCGTACTGAATGCCATGCCTTGGGTGATAAAGGGCACGCTGTTCTGAGGGGTATAAGATCGGACAAAAATTGTTACATGTGGAGTACATCAAGTCAGTGTCTAACAGTGAGAGAGTCACAACTTGATCTATGGCACAGACGACTTGGACACATGAATGTACACGGACTGAGCAAGATAGTCAAATCTGACATTGTCAGAGGCATACCAAAGCTCGAGCCACTGTCTGACACAGTATGTGAAGCTTGCAGCAAAGGCAAACAAGTGAAAGTTCAACACAAAGCTCTGAGTGATATCCGAACTAAGAAAGTGCTTGAACTGCTACATATGGATCTGATGAGGCTAATTCAGACAGAAAGCATAGCTGGTAAGAAGTACATATTTGTGCTAGTTGATGACTTTTCCAGATTCACATGGGTTAGGTTCTTGAGAGAAAAATCAGAAGCAGCGGAAAGCTTCAAGATCTTGGCATTACAACTCAAGACTGAAAAAGGGGATATCATCCAAATCCGGAGTGATCATGGAGGTGAATTTCAAAGTGCAGCATTCAATCAATTCTGTAATAGTTAAGGAATCAGACATCAATATTCTGCACCACGAACACCTCAACAGAATGGTGTCGTTGAGAGGAAAAATCGTACACTTCAACAAATGGCTAGAGCCATGCTTCATGGGAACAAGGTAGCTACAATATTTTGGGCAGAAGCTATCAATACAGCTTGCTACATTATCAACAGAGTCTATGTCAAACCAGGGACTAACACCACACCGTATGAGATTTGGAAAGGGAAAACTCCAAACCTGAGTTATTTTCATATTTTTGGATGTGTGTGTTACATGCTAAATGAGAAAGATCAACTTGGCAAGTTTGATTCCAGGAGTGATGAGGGAATTTTGCTTGGTTACTCAACGCACAGTATGGCCTTCAGGGTGTACAACCACAGAACGAAGATGATTCATGAATCCGTTAATGTAGTCTTTGATGACAAGAGCTGCTATCAGCTGGAAGAAGTCTACCCCGGAAATGCAGAAACATCTGGAGACACCAGTACTGTGACTACTCTTCCAGAACATGACTTGGCTGTCGAAGACAGAGTCTCAGACAACTCAGAAGCCTCACAAGAAGTGCATAACTCTAACCTATCCAAACAAGTAAAAGTACCAAAGAACCACTTACTAGATCACGTGATTGGTGGAGTTCTTGATAAACGACAGACTCGAGGAAAAGAGATAGATTTTAAGCAAATGGTTAGACTGGCTTGTTTTCTAACAGAGATGGTCAAGCATAATTGCTTCATATCCTTCATTGAGCCTAGAAACATCACTGAATCATTGAATGACGAGTTCTGGGTCTCTGCAATGCATGAAGAACTGGATCAATTCTGGAGATTAGATGTTTGGGAGTTGGTACCTGTTCCTAAGAATGTCAATGTAGTAGGAACCAAATGGATATACAAGAACAAAATTGATGAAGAAGGGAATGTGGTGTGAAACAAAGCAACGTTAGTAGCTCAAGGTTACTCTCAAATTGAGGGAGTTGACTTTGATGAGACGTTTGCGCCTGTTGCACGTCTTGAATCCATTCGTCTGCTGTTTGGGATAGCCTGCCTTCTGAATATCAAGTTGTTTCAAATAGACGTTAACAGTGCCTTTTTGAATGGCTTGCTACAAGAAGAAGTGTATGTAGCTCAACCTAGAGGTTTTGAAGACCCGAGGTTTCTTGATCACGTCTACAAACTGAAGAGAGCCCTGTATGGTCTCAAACAAGTCCTCAGAGCGTGGTACGAACGACTCACTCAGTTCCTGTTGGGAGCTAACTTTGTACGTGGCAATGTGGATAAGACTCTGTTTATCCAATACATAGATAAAGACATTCTCATTGTTCAAGTATATGTCGATGATATCATCTTTGGTAGCACGAGTGAGAGACTTGTGAAGCAGTTTGTGACAACCATGACTAGAGAATTTGAAATGAGTATGGTCGGGGAACTAAACTACTTCTTGGGACTTCAGGTGAAACAGGTTGCTGGAGGGATCTTTGTGTCTCAGTCCACATATGCTAAAAATCTGGTCAAATGATTCGACATGCAAATGAGCAAAGTGGCAATAACTCCTATGAGTACCTCTATCAAGCTATTTAAGAATACAGATGGAGAGAAGGTTGATGAGAAACTCTATAGAGCTATGATCGGAAGTTTGCTCTATCTTACGCCCAGCAGACCTGACTTGTGTCTAAGTGTGGGACTGTGTGCAAGATATCAAGCATCCCCGCGAATGTCTCATATGAATGCAGTTAAACGCATCATAAAATATGACAAAGGGACATTAGATCTTGGTATATACTACACAAATGAGACTAACGAGAATCTTGCTGATTTTTGTGATGCAGATTGGGCTGGATGCTTGGATGATCGTAAGAGCACATCTGGAGGATGTTTTTTTCTTGGCAATAATATGATCTCATGGCATAGCAAAAAACAGAATTGTGTCTCACTGTCAACAGCTGAAGCAGAATATGTGGCGCTGGGTAGCTGCTGCACGTAACTCCTATGGATGAAGCAGATGCTGGCAGATTACAGTATGTATTCTGATCCCATGACAGTTCACTGTGACAACAAAAGTGCTATTGACATATCCAAAAATCCAGTTCAACACTCTCGTACCAAGCATGTTGATATTAGACATCACTTCGTTAGGGAACTTGTCGAAGAGAAACTCGTCGTTGTTAAACATGTAGCATCCGAACATCAACTAGCTGATATCTTCACTAAACCACTAGATCTTAATAGCTTTCTATATCTTAGAAAGTCGTTGGGTCTGTGTGAACTCTGAGTTGGGTGCAGGTTGGGAGAGCAGGCAGAACTACTCGTGTATGATTTATTACTTGCTTTTCCTAAACAAAACCTCTTGCAGGCAACTTGATCAAAGTCCGAAACAGCTAACTTCCATGGTAGACAGAAAAGTGAATGTCCTGTGAGAAAAACACTCAACACGGATCAGGATGCTACCACATTTTGAATCTGTGTTGATCATTGTTTGGATGGGATACTAGTATGAGTGGATAAAATAGCTATCTAATACAAAAAGTATATCTAAAAGTCACCTGTCTGAAATGATTGATACTCAATCTGGAGTTGATTTCTGTCACAATCATGATTCAGCATTGTTAGCCGTCATGATCAGCACCTTCTAGTTTTGTGCCAAGCTTAAGGGATGGTTAATGTTCATTATTCGTTATGTTATCCAAATTTATATGAAAGCAGCTCGGCTGAGTGGTGCTGCATATGCAAAACCATCCCTGAAGTTTTTGTACATTATAAACCATCACTTAAAATTTAGTGTCACCTAGCTTGATTCACTCATACCTGCTTCGTTCACTGATCTGATCACCCATGCGAAGTCAAGTGCAAAGAACAGAGATCAATCAAGTTTGTCACAGCATCTCAGCTGAGAGTTAGCTATATTCTTGAGCCTGCAAGTTGATTTTCTAACATTTCCCTTTTGTGTGTTATACACGAGTCACCTGTCTCTGGCCTGTAAAATAGAGTTTCACTTTACAGATCGTTGGCTAAGTGAGGCTCTAAGCTTGGTTGCTGCTCAAATTGCTGTGTGTGTACATAATGTCGTGGGTCCTAGTTCAAGTGTATGTCTCTAGAGTATAAAGGGCTCGGGTCTGGTTTCATTTCCTTGCTTTTGTTATTCTTTGCTGTGGGCCAGTGTGGCCCATCTAAGTCGTGAACTAATGTGGGCCGAGTTTTTTCTTTTAAGTGGAAGTTAGGGTTGCCGCTCCTTCTTGTTATATGCTGACGTTTCATGTGCCACAAGCCGTCTCTCTGTCTCAGCTAAGCAAATCTCCGAAACTGTGCTTTTGACTCCCTGCATCGAATCATCATGCTTCCCACTAGCCACACTCGATCTCAAGCCCACAAGGCCCTAGTGGAATCTGCACGGATCAGCAGATCCATTCCTGATGACAACGAAACTCTCGTCGATGCTCTCCTCAAACTCTGAAACCCTAATCATCGCTCTGACAAGGCTCCCCTGATTATCCATGATCTTGAGGAGGATCAACTCGAGCTTCATTGGAAAGCCATGTCCACTGGATCAACCTCACGGCAACCATCCGTCACCGCCTCGCATGCAACCCCAACTCAACCCTCTGACGCTATGGAGGAAGACGAAGAGGTGGACTCTTGCTCGTAGGCAGCGAATATCTTGAAGCCGAGGGTCGTTACGCTCGACACCGAGCTTCTCTTCTCAACTGGCACAGACGGACCAAGTTCTCAGATCGGCCTCAGAAAACTCCTTATGGTGATTTCTCATCCGAAGCCGCAGAGCGCCGTATCAGGTCCTTTGACCTACGCTCGTTCCATGGTGGTGTTTACTTTCCACTCAATGATCCTAAGCTCAACGTAGTGAAGCAATTGCTGGAACAAACATGTATGATGTATACCGTCATGGATGTGGAGCCCTACTGTCCTGCAGTCGTCAAAGAATTCTACTTCAATCTGGATGACCTAAGGTGCGCAATGGTCTTCAGTATGTCTATGTTCGAGGGCTTATGTTTGAGTTCTCACCTGCAATCATCACTCGTATGTTCCTGATGCCCGAGTACTGCTCTGAAGGAGATTGGGTCAGTGCTGATCTGTCAGAAGTTATTGGTGTTCTTACTGACAACAATCGCTTTGGGTGGGAAGGCCTCCGATCATGTCATATGTCGAAGCGATGTGGTGTTCTGTATCGGCTGTGCTGCAGAAATTGGATGCCGACTACCAACAAGACAACCATGGTCAAAGACAGACTTCATTTTGTCTATGCTCTTGTGATGAATAAGGATTTCAACTTCGGCAAGATGGTGTATGATCAGATCCTTGCAATTGCTAAGCATCCTGCTCCCGTGGACCGTGTGCTTCCCTTTCCCAATCTCATTTATCAGTTGCTCAACTTTCAGCAAGTTGTCCCAGGGCATCGTGGTGATGGTCCACTCATTGGTCATCCATCCAAGATCACCATGGACACGAAGGCAGGGAGAGGATCAGGTCACCCAGAACCTGTATGGGCTCCCACTTTAGCAGCAGATCTGTCGGAACTCTCCAAGTTCATCCAAAAAATCCAGCAGCGTGTTAAAGGTAAGTGCTCTCTCCTCTCTCTAGATAATTAAGACGTCCAGTTTAAACATCTGTGTTTTTGTGTGAATGTGCGCTCACGCAGGGGGAGAATATGGCTTCGATCCTAAGTTAGCCGTATCCAGGAATGCTGGGGTACCATACGACTCTGATGCTGAGAGTGAGGGGGAGCCAAATGATGGACTTGGAAGAAGACACGAGTATGAAGCTGATGATTGATAAACATAGTGGCTTGTGTGTTTTTTTTTTGTGATTGCTGCTCCTGGTGGTTGAACCTCTTTTTTATTTTGTGAGTGTTTGTTCTTACGAACTACACTTGATCCTTCATTGTGTGCTTTTGGCTTTTATGGGTGCTTGAACAATTTAGGTCTTATGCACTAAAATCATGTTTAACTATTTATCTATCATTTTCCTTGGATGATCTGAACTATCATATAGTACTGTTTGCTCTGCCCTTGAGTTTCTTTTGACAGGTAGCGTGAGACGCCACATTCAGACAAAAAGGAGGAGATTGTAAGATGGAAAATCATGGAACATCTGGAAAGTGTGTCAAACACATAAGGCACAAAGAAAGGATTACTGCTGCAAGCGGATACATGCAAATCAAGGAAGATATTGATATTACCTTACTTGGCCTTGATGAATATGCAGAGCATTGAAGACATGGCAAGTGCTGTGTGACTAGGGGCATATATAAGGGTGACCCTAGGAACTAGGTTTAGTTAGCAGACACGGGGGGATTAGAGCACTCTTGATTTGGAAGAAGAGTTTAGGAGCTCCTTTGAGCAAACACAGCTGTTGCTGTGTGGGTAGAATTAGGAATTGGTCAGTGACAAATTACAGACTCTTGAGAGGTTGTGTAATGTTGTGTAAAACTGATTAAACAAGTCATGTTGGATTGTTTAAGTGATTCTTAATAAAGTGCGTTTATTGATTTGAAGTACTTTTCTGTTACAAGAAAAGTTCCCTTGTCACATCGTATTCTACATTCTCAGACAGTCAATCTCTTGAGCTAAGACCAGTAAATCCTCTATCAAACAAGATCAGCATTTCATCGAAACTTGGTGGGCATAAGATGAAGCATAAATCTAGATTTATGTGATCAAGATAAATCTAGCTTAAACAAAGATTAATAGAGAGGAATCAACCTAATTAAGCAATCCTAATCAAGCCTCTAAATTCTTCTAATCTACCACATCTAAAACCCCTAAAAAGTCTCCTCACTAATCATCATAGAAATCATCAAATCACAAAGGAAAATGATGATAAACATGATTAAGAAGGAGATTAGAGAAGAATTAATGATGTAAATACAAAACTTTAGAAGAAAAAGAAGATCTTGTCTTACAAAGATGAAAGAACACTTAAGAAACAAAGCAAGATCGAGACTTGGCTAAAAACCATTAGTCCTACCTTATTTATAGTAAAAGACAAAAACCTTAAAGCAATGGCAAAGTTATAAATAAAAGGTGTTCGGATAAGGCCAACATCGATAACAAGTGATCGATGTGGATGATCGATGCTGCTTCCTGGTGCTTGACATCGATCAGCTGATGATCGATGTGCTTGATCGATGTGGATGTCCTGAAGTCTCTGTCTGTTTACATCGATCAGTCTTGATCGCTGCTGCTGATCGATGTGAGTGTCCTGTCTCTTTATATTGATCAAATGTGACTGATGTGGATGATCGATGTAGACCTCCATCTTTTCTGTTGCTTTACATCGACCAGATGTGATCGATGTGGACTCCATGCTTGATCGATGTGAACTACATCGATCACTAGTGATCAATGTTGTTCTGCTCATGATCAATGCTGCACCAAAAACCATCCTCCTTAGCTCCTTTTGCTTTTCCTTAGCTTAGGCAACTCCTTGAATCATCCTCATGCTTCCTCTTTGCTTCAAACCGCTCCTTTGGTACCTAAAATCATCCTTAATGCATAGAGAATGCAAATTATAACCTAAATGTAACCTAAGTCTAAAAGGAAAGGAAAATGGGACTAAATAGAAGGAAAACATGCAAAAGGAAACAAAAAAATGAACTAAATGCAGGCCGAAATGATGTAAATGCAAGATATATCACAAGCTTTGATGGAAGCTCTCTGTCCAAGATATTTAGTGAAGCCACTGAAGAGGAGGTCCTTCAAGTGGGTGGTTCTAGTTCTTTGAATGAAATTTTGTTGTGTCCTATGGAAGATGGAGTGGTCTTAAGACCATTTAGCTCTAAGGATGGTGATATCTGTTACAAGATGAGGCAAGAATGCAGGTCTAAGCCTTTTGCTGTGCTCAAGATAGATGGAGTCACTAAGAGGGTCAGAGTAAGCAAGATCACACCAAGGAGTTCCAAGACTCCTGCTCCTTACCACAACTAAGGAGCTGAGGAAAGTCAAGCTAAGTGACTCTAAACAAGCGCACTTGGGAGGCAATCCCATGGTATCCTAGTATATACTTTTGCTTTCTTATATTTTTTTATGTTTGTGTGAGTGTTTTTGAGTGTCCCGAGTAACCAGGTTCAAGCTGAGGTAGGAGGAGCCAAGCATGGAAGAAGGAAGGAGGCGCATGAGGGTCAATATCGACCAGCATATCGGCCACCACACGTCGATACAATCAATATCGGATAGTGCATCGAGCAGCTCTTGCTCGATATTGATGTTATGACTTCATATCGATGAGTGTACCGGGATGATCAAGGTCGATACATATGAGAGGATGCTATATCGACCTATGTATCATGGTAAGGCAAACCGATACGCCGTAACAGGCTATGTATAGGTGTAAAGACACTTTGATATGCCTTAACTGACATCCATATCGAGCATGTGTATCGGGATGCCAGGTCGATACAACACCATGGGGTGCATATTGAGCAACGTATCGACTTAGCATACCGATATGCCTTAACTGAGAGGATAAAGGGCAATTAATCGCCCTTATTAAAGCATATTGAGCTATGTATCGACGTCCCATGCCGATATACCTTGACTAGGAAATGCAAAGGTGTTATTTAGCATAAGTCAAGGTGTATCGAGCATAGTATCGAGGTGCTAGTCCAATATTAAGCATTGCATGATCATACCGAGCTACATATCGAGCTGTCTTGCTCGGTATTCGACAGCTGGGATCTATACCGGACTGTGTATCGAGATACTAGGAACCGATATGAAGGATGTAAGGGAAATATCGACGTGTGTATCGATCGGTACAAGAGCCAAGACCCTAATATCGGCATGCATATCGACCAAACCAAGCCGATATGATCAATATTGATCAGAGTATCGACTTGGGTGATCGATATTGCACTCGAGGTAAGTCTTTCTCAGTTTAAATTTTTTTTTCTTCTTGGTCAAACTAGATCAAAGAATTTAAATTTGAATCCTTCCCCTTCACAAGCATAAGTGGGTCCTCTCCTAGGCATTCCTTGAGCATATCTTATATCAGCTCTTATCATTTGCCTTCCCTGACGTCCACAGAAGATACCAAATGATTCAAACCACCATACCAAGCTAATAACCAAGTCAAAACTAGCCAAAACAAAGAAGATATCAATATAAAGAGAGTTTCCTTTCTTGGAGATGATTTCATTGCTTTCAAAGGAAAGCAAGGCCAACGACCATTACCTCTACTCAATCTCGACCCTCCATCCTCTCAAAAGATCCCACACGTCCATACAAATCAGAAGAGTTAAAGAATCATTCCCTTTTATTACACCAATCAAGCCATTCCCCCCCCCCCCCCCCCATTTTAGCCTAAATCGCTAGTTAACTCATTTTATCACTTTAGCTTGATTCTTGCTTTGTTTTTAATTAGTGTTACCGTTTTATATCTTTCATATTGAGCATTATATAAGCTCATAAGCGTTGTATTTCGAAACCACTAAATTATTAATCAAGAAAAGTTTATTTTGTTTCAAAGAGAGTTGTCTTTTGAATCAATATTGTTCATGCTTTTTATTAAGGTCCTTTTGAGTGATTCAAAGAGCTTGTGAGAAGTGTAGAATTTATTAACTCTTGTGAGGATTAGCTCTTGAGTTAGTAGAGTCTAAACTTTGGAGTTTGTGGTCATCAAGCTTCAACCTGACTTTCAATCATTCAAGTATGCATTCCATCCCCTTAAGCTAGAAGCAAAGATTCAAAGAAGCTTTACTTGAACCACATTTCAAGTATTGTATCATGGGTATCAGAGCTAAAAGCTCCTATCCCAGATGTTTTCAGTTCCTTTCTCAAGTTTTTGCTATTTATTTTCATTCAGTTTTTGAATTATGTTTCATATAAATCCAAAAAAAACAAAAACAATTGTTCTTCCGCTGATTTAAATTGCTTGAATTTTATAAACTTTTTGAAAACCCAAAAAAATATTTTTCTTTTTTTTATTGCTTTATCAAACTCTTAAAAACAACAAAAAAATAGTTTCTTTAAATTAACATATCATTTGTTAATTTTTAAACGATTTTGCTTACAACTGGTCAAGCTGCTTAAATTGCTTGTTCTTGTGTTTTTGCTTTGATTTAAACATATCTTTGATTTGTTTAGCTTCAATCTTTTCAAGGTACAACATGGTAGAAGTACCAGTCGATCCTATGCAAGCTATGATGGCCATGATGCAAACACTTGTTGATAATGTCAATGCCCTGAAAATCAATACTCAAGCTTACCATAAGGCAGTGAATAACCGTCTTACACAAATTGAAAGAAGAAGGACTGAAGCAACCAGTTTGTTAAACGAGCCATACCACCATTACAAGGAGCCAAAGCCACCTGATGTATCTCCACCTCAACCAACAGACCCTATACATGTAGCACAAGATTTTCTCAAAAGAAGTTTGCCACCATAAGTGAAGCCTACTACTCCATTAGTAGAAAGAGAAACTCAAATTGTGCTAGAGGAGAACGTGAGCAACAATGGAGAAAACCTGGTGTTTGTTAAGAAGAGACCAGCTGCACACGAGCTGACACCAACCCTGGAACTTGCTGAAGCCAAAGACATCCCATTCAATCAACTCTTGCAGCATTTACAAAACAATCACCAAGGTAAGTTTCTAAACTCTATTTTTTTCCAGAAACTAACTTAGCCTTGTTGGATGCAGGTACTAAAGTTTTGAGGACCAAACCTCTTCAATAGGGAGAGTATGATGTAATCATCAGTACCATGCTAGCTGTACCAGAGAAGAGGAGCCATATAGAAGCTGACTTTGAGCTAAACATGCTTGAAGGAGAGGAGCAAAGGAAGCTGGAAACTGTTTTCAAAGAGAGCAAGTGTTTAAAAACAAAACACTGTCGTTCTACACCTCAAAGAGAGCCTCCTGATCGTGCCAAGGCATCACTGGTTCGAATTAAGATGCAAGAACACCAGCCTAAACAGCCAAAGCCCCCAAATCGCATACATGGACCCACATTCACATTCTTGGAGCCATTTAAGGAAACCATGAGCATATCTTATATCAGCTCTTATCATTTGCCTTCCCTGACGTCCACAGAAGATACCAAAGAATTCAAACCACCCTACCAAGCCAATAACCAAGTCAAAACTAGCCAAACCAAAGAAGATATCAACATAAAGAGAGTTTCCTTTCTTGGAGATGATTTCATTGCTTTCAAAGGAAAGCAAGGCCAACGACCATTACCTCTACTCAATCTCGACCCTCCATCCTCTCAAAAGATCCCACACGTCCATACAAAGCAGAAGAGTCAAAGAATCATTCCCTTTCATTACACCAATCAAGCCATTTCCCCCCATTTAAGCCTAAATCGCTAGTTAACTCATTTTATCACTTTAGCTTGATTCTTGCTTTGTTTTTAATTATTGTTACCGTTTTATATCTTTCATATTGAGCATTATATAAGCTCATAAACGTTGTATTTCGAAACCACCAAATTATTAATCCAGAAAAGTTTATTTTATTTCAAAGAGAGTTGTCTTTTGAATCAATATTGTTCCTGCTTATTACTAGTTCTTCAAGAGGGATTCTTAGAACTTGTAAAGAGTGTAGAAAGTAGTGTTCTTGTGAGGATTAGCCCTTGAACATTAGAATCTAAACCCTTTGTGTTTGGGGTTCAAGCACAGCTGGCCAACCAACCATCTAGCCATTCAACCATCAAAGGCTTCTAAGCAAAGATTTCAAAGGGACATTACTTGGAGCATTTCAAGTATTGTATCACTTCATCACCTTCAGAGTTTCAAAGGGAGATTATAGGATGTCCTTCTCAGCCATTGAAGATGCTTTTGGGTTCTCATGTGGCAGCTCTAGAGGACAAAATGTGGGGATTGGCAAAGAAGAGATGAACAGCCTTTGGGAACATGTGGCTAGAGGCACTTATAAGCCAGGAAGAAGCAAGGCTTCTTTGATCAGGAACCCAGCCATCAGATATGTGCACAAGCATTGGCGCATACTCTCTTTGCAAGAAGTGAAAGCGGCGCTGTTGAGGGTGGAGAATGGGATTTCATTGATCAAAGTCTGATCAACATCCTGGACTACACAAGGCAAGGAGTGGAGCCCAAAGGAACAGATGGGAGAACTGAAATGGTCACCATCTTCATGCAGCAACTTCTGGTTATCAATCATTGGCTATCAACCAATGATGACAAGGCGTTAAAGCTCTATTGTGCAGGCCTTGTTACTGCATTGATGGAAGCTGCAGGAGTTCAGAGTGGACCAACAACAGTTAAAGTGGAGTATCCAGACTTGCAATATCTGAAGAAAGTAAGGTTCCTTGGAGAGAGTGTGGGTGACAAGTTTATCTACAACTTTATCCAAGAATATGGATCAGCTGCAAAGCTTCTGCTCCCCAATCAGTATCTCACATCCTTCCCCAATCCATACAGCTTTGCCTTTGCCATTCCTCAGCACATGCTCTATAAATAAGGCGCTCCATCTTCTTACACTGACCAAGGCGCCACCACTCCTCTTCCCCAACGTGATTATCCCCTTGTTGTTTATGAAGGATGGCACATGGAAGAAGGAGTACAAGAAGTACAAGAAGATGGAGAATCAGATTCTCTAAGCTACAACAGTGATGATACCACTTCCAGCCTCATGATCTGACTCACCAAGGAGGTCCCTTGAAGAAGGCCCATGAGCACATCAACCTCTTGCAAAGATGGAACAATTGGCAAGACAAAACAATTAAGAAGTTGGTGAAGGGGATGAAGAGCATGAAAGCTCTAATCATGGACCTAAAGAGGAAGTCTAGTGGAGCCTCTAGTTCAGCTACTCAATAAGAGCAAGAAGCGGAAAGCCAAGGGGTGGCTAGAGCTCCTAGTAGAAGGCTCTCTTTGCTGGTTATGAGGAAGTGAGAGCTTGGTTGCCACCAAGAGCATCTTGTCAAGAGGCGCCAAGGTTGAGAAGAAGGCCAAAGAGGGAGAGTCCTAACAGGAGCCACAACATTGACATCATGGAGGACATTTTAGGTGCCTCCTACACCTCCCACACCACCTTCTAAGGTACTAAAAACTCCTCCATTGTAAATAACATTTTCTGCTTTGCATATTTTGTTTATTTTTGCATCTCTCTCTCATCTTTTATTACACAATGGGACTGTGTAATTTAAGTGTGGGGGAGGGTTTTGTGTATTTGACATTGTGTTTTATTTTTTTTTAGTTTTTATTATATAAGAGTCTCATGCATTCATCTAAGTGTATTTTAAAACCAAAAAAATAGAAAAATAGAAAATTTTGCATTCTGCAAACCAAAAAGAAAAAGAAAAAGCATTCGTATAAAAAAAATTAACTTGGTGTCTATGCTACATATTTTACATATTAACAACAAAAGAGGTTAATAGAAAAAAAAGTGCTAAGTATATCAAACATCCATACTTGATATAAGATCAAAGGTATGATCTTATATGACCGGTACTATGGAGGACCAAGTAGCTGGCCACACGGCACTCTCTACTTAGATCAGGTATGTGATGAGTGGTATGGTTGTATGGTGATCAAGCAACTGGCGAAACAGCACTCTTTACTTAACCAAATGGATGGTAACGAATAGTGGAACGAATGACACATACTCACGGCTGTGATGGAACCGTGATAAGTCAGTTTTGAACTCAAGAACAAAGGGGAAACCACACAATACTCTAGAACTCGGCGGCGGCTCTCCTTTAGAAGAAAGTGCATTCTTTATTGATAATAGGGGAAAAAGGTGACCTACAATGCTGCATGTGGGACTTTATTAATAGTTTGTCAGCCTTGACATTGTAGGGTCGAAAATAAAAGAAAATGCAAGACAGAAAATACAAAAGAAATAACAAAAGATTACAAAGTTTATTCTAAAAGTTCTATAAAGATTTAAGAATAAATCCCTGTAAAACAAAAAAGAAAATACGAAATGTAATGAAATAAATGATAAATCTTACTATTGCCTCTTGCTTAGTTTTAGAACCGAGTAAGGTAAGTCTTCGTTGCCACGCTTGTCTTACGCTTGGTCGTTTTGGAGTGGGGCAATGATCAACAAGTTTGGGTAGAGGTTGTCTTTGAGAAGGGGCCATTCATCTAAGCTGGGCTCGCTCTTGATCTTGGCTGGGCTTTGATAGCCATGGAAATCACTTAAGTGTTGGCCCATTTGATCGTTGTGCCCTCCGGTCACGCGTACCGTAATGCTCCTGTCCGTGGTACGTAGCTGGTACGTAATGCGGTCGACCATGGTATGAGGGTGGTCCGTAATGCTGTAGTACTGTCCCGTTCCGTCCCATTCCATGTCATCGTACTGTCACGTCCCGTCCCGTTCCATGTCATCGTCTCAACCCGTCATGCATAGCTGTTTGAGAAGAGTGTTGATATCATCTGTTTGCTTAAGGTTAAGGAGGTTCTCCACTGCTTTATTGAACTCTTCCCTCATGGACTTCCTGCCTGTACGTGTTCTTGGTGGTTCATACATAATGGGTACCTTAACCGGGTGGAGGTCCTCATTATTCCCTCCCTCTTGAAGAGTTTCTGACCTCAGAACCATATCTGCATCAAAAGGAGCTAAATCAGTGACATTAAAGCTATTAGAAATGTTCATCTCACCTGGAAGCTATAAACGGTAGGTATTGTTGTTGATTCGCTCAAGGACTTTGAAGGGTTCATCTCCTCTCGGTGACAGCTTGCTCTTTCTTTGGTTTGGGAACTTCTCCGGCCTCCTATGTAACCAAATCCACTGGCCGGGTTGAATATGACTTCCTTGCGGTTCTTGGCAACGTTCAGCTTCGTTTGTAATGTCTTCTTCTCCAATTTCTCCATAGCTTTATGGTGAAGTTTCTTGATCAGCTCGGCTTTGTTCAACACGTCTTAGCTGGCTTGTTCTGCTGGCGGTAATGGTGCAAGATCTAACGGTGTAGTTGGCTTAAACCCATAAACAATCTCAAAAGGTGAATGTTTAGTAGCAGAGTGGGTGGCTTGATTATAAGCAAATTCAACATATGGAATGCAATCAAGCCAACTCTTTAAGTTCTTACCAACTGTGGCTCTTAAAAGAGCTGAGAGCATACAGTTTACCACCTCGGTTTGGCCATCAGTTTGGGGATGGCACGTTGTAGAGAATAAAAGCTTTGTACCCAACTTCCTCCAAAGTGATCTCCAAAAATGGCTCAAGAACTTTGTATCCCTATCATACATGATGCTCCTCGGTATTCCATGTAGCCTCACCACTTCTTTGAAGAAAAGGTCAGCGGTTGGAGTTGCATCATTCGTCTTGCTACACGGTATGAAATGGGCCATTTTTTTAGAAGCGGTCAACCTCCACGAATATTGAATCTTTGCCTCTGATTTTTGGTAATCCTAACACAAAATCCATAGAAAGATCTTCCCAAGGAAGGTCAGGTATGGGCAAAGGCATATATAAACCGTAAGGATGGGACATTGATTTGGTTCTAAGGCATGTAATGCACTTAGAGTAGAAACGCTCAACGTCTCTCTTGACGTGCGGCCAAAAGAAATGCTCCACCACCACGCTTAGAGTCTTATCCACGCCAAAGTGTCCCATAAGCCCTCCTCTGTGTGATTCTCTAATCAGCAGCTCTCTCGTGGATCCTTGTGGTATACACAAACGTTTATCTCGAAAAATAAAGCCATTGTGTATATAGAATAGACCTGATGGGGCTTTGTTAGCACTCTTGAAAGATTATCCCAAAGTCCGGGTCCTCTTCATAATGCTCCTTTATGTGTTCAAATCCCATAACCCGAGCCTCCATGGTGGTAATGAGAGTGTAACGCCTAGAGAGGGCATCCACTACAATGTTTTCTTTCCCCTTCTTATACTTGATGATGTAAAGGAACGTCTCTATAAACTCTAGCAACCTCGCGTGTCTCCTCTTCAATGTGGTTTGGCCTTTGAGGTGCTTGAGTGTCTCATGATCCGAATGTATGACAAACTCCTTGGAAAGCAAGTAATGCTGCCCAGTCTCCAACGATCTCACCAAAGTGTAAAGTTCTTTGTCACACGTAGGATAGTTGAGTGTAGCTCCACTTAGCTTCTCATTGAAGTAGGATACTGGCTTGCCTCCTTGTGTAAGAACAGCTCCAATGCCTAACCCTGAAGCATCACAATCAACTTCAAATATTTTATCGAAATCAGGAAGTACTAATACTGGGGCATTGGTAAGGCTGAATTTCAGTTTGGCAAAGGCTTCTTCTTGCATTGGTCCCCACTTGAAAGCTACATCCTTCTTGATCACGGCAGTGAGAGGGGCTGCTATAGTGCTGAAGTCTTTCACGAACCGCCGGTAAAAGCTGGCTAAGGCGTGAAAACTACGGACCCGTCCTATAGAAGATGGTATAGGCCAGTCTTGTATAGCTCGTATCTTCTCCTGATCCACTCTTAGTCTCTGTGAGCTTACAACAAAACCTAAAAACACCAACTCATCAGTGCAAAAGGTGCACTTCTTGAGGTTTGCAAAGAGTCCTTCTTGACGAAGTGTCTCTAGTACTTGCTCAAGGTGCTTTAAGTGATCCGCAAGGTATCTACTATATATTAAAATGTCATCAAAGTAAACAACAACGAACTTACTGATGTACATCCTTAAGACGTGATTCATGAGCCTCATGAATGCACCCGGGGCATTGGTAAGACCGAATGGCATCACTAGCCACTCATATAGACCTTGCTTGGTCTTGAAAGCAGTCTTCCATTTGTCACCTTCCTTCATACGTACTTGATGATATCCGCTCTTTAAATCTACCTTTAAGAAGATGGTGGCTCCATTGTGTTCGTCTAACATGTCATCTAGGCATGGAATGGGATGGCGGTACTTGATGGTGATGTTTTTAATGGCACGGCAGTCCACGCACATTATCCATGTACCATCCTTCTTAGGCACCAACAAGACGGGAACCACACACGGGCTTAGACTTTCTTTAATGTAACCCTTAGACATTAAGTCTTGTATTTGCTTCTCTAGCTCCTTAGTCTCTGCGGGGTTCATCCGGTATACTGTCCAGTTGGGTAAGGCTGGCCGGGCACCAAGTCTATCTGATGCTCTATCCCCCTGATTGATGGCAACGCCGAGGGTATCTCTTCAGGGAACACGTCTTGATACTTGTCTAGTAAGGTTCTTATCTCCGCGGGGTATCTCTATCTCACTAGCTCCTGAAAATAACCCTTCTCGAAAGACCATGAGTAGCACCATGTCTTGACAATTTAAGGACCGTTTAATAACTTTAGTAGAAGTAAATAAGTTAGTCTTACTTACCTTCGCATCCTTAGCGAATTTGAGTTGCATTTCATGAACTTGATTAGGCGTGAGAGGGGCTAAGTTGTATTTGCGCTTGTCATGTGTGAATGTGTAGTGATTGGTACGGCCGTGATGTATAGCATCTTTGTCAAATTGTCAAGGCCTCCCAAGCAAGAGATGTCCCGCTTGCATTGGCACCACGTCCCATGTCACTTTGTCTAAGAACCTTCCCACGCTGAAAGTAACAACCACTTAATCAGCTATCTTAAGCTTCGTATCACCGTTTAACCACCTTAGCTTGTAGGGTATCAGATGCTTTGTGGTCTCCAAACCTAATTTCTCTACCATGTACTTGCTAGCCACGTTAGTGCAAGAACCGCCATCGATTATTAAACTACATACCTTGGTGTTCACAGTGATGTTTTCTCTCTGAATCGTTTCTGGCTCAACAAGAACACTAAGAGCTCTACGAATCACTAGCATCTCTCCTGAATCAGGATACTCAATCTCCTCTGTCCCGGCTTCCACCGTGTCTTCTTCCATCTCATCTTCAGATTCATAACCTCCATCGGCCGTGACGATCATGACTTGGTTGTTGGGGCATTCTCTTGCCAAATGGCCTCTTCCCTGACATTTAAAACATGAAATGTCACATGTTCTTTGAGTAAATGGAGACTTACATTGCTCTGGTCGAGTGGTTTTGGATGACTCAGATGCTGGCTTCTTAAACCGGGAAACTATCTCCACGACTTTGCCTTTATCGAATGCTTTTGGAGGTGCTGTAGTCCAGCTGGTGTTTGGCTTTGAACGATTTGTAGCTGCCACCTTACGCTTGACGTGTTGCTCTGCTTGTATGGCTTAGTGTAATAGCTCGGACATGTCATGGTACGGCTGTCTCTCGACTTTTCTCGCTATACGGTCTTGAAGTCCGTCTATAAACTGGGCCATGAGGGTCTCCTCCGTGTCATTGAGCTCCAAGAGGTTGCGTAACGGCTCAAATTCTTCAAAGTACTCCTCTACTAGCCGGCTGCCTTGCACCAGTTTACAAAACTTCTTCTGAAGGTCACGGTGAAAGTGAGGTGGGACGTACCGCTTCCTCATATTGAACCGCATGTCGGCCCACGTGCTGATTTGCTCATGATGATGCCTCCTCCTCTCGGATACATCTCTATCCCACCATGACAAAGTGTAGTCAGTTAGCTGAGGGGCTGCTAGTGACACTTTCTTCTGATCATTGTATCCATAGTACTTGAAGATGTACTCCATTCGCCTCTCCCATTCTAGGTAAGCTTCGGGATTAACCTTTCCAGCAAAGGTTGGGGCATTCAGCTTCACATAATTGTTGTTGGGTCGGTAAGCTTCTTCTTCTCGGATACGTCCTCGGAGTATGGGATCCCTAGCTCATCCTGCGGGTTGATTCTGAACGTTTGGTGCTGGTGGCGGGTCATCATCTAAGCCGGGAATGTCCTCATCAGTTTCCTCTTGCTCGTTTGGCTGGCGAGGCTGTCTCAAGGGTCCTCTCATTGGAAGAAGGGGTGCTGGTGGTAAACGCTCAATTCTGGTAATTTTCTCGCCAAGGGCTTGGATAGCGCCTAAGAGTTGTGCCCTGTCAACCGGTGCTCCTTGTTCTCCCATCTATATACCCTGCGTAGAATAAAAAACAGATTACAAGCACAAGTGTAACAAGGTTTTTAGCCGAAGCAAGTAAGCAAAATACTTAAATTTTTTTTTTGACTTTTGGGGTTTATAAAAGCAAATATAATATCTTAACAAGCAAAATTCTTTTGGATTTTTATAAAGAGAATTGAAACAATTGAAACAAAAAGCAAACACACGATTTTTATTTGGTTTTTGGTTTATGAAAAGCAAAGAACTAAGTAATGAAAACATAAAAAAGATCTAAAGGAATAGATAGAACCTGGCGTAGGAGCGTTTAAGCTCTGATACAAAATGATATAAGATTAAAGGTATGATCTTATCTGACCGGTACTATAGAGGAACAAGTAGCTGGCCACACGGCATTCTCTACTTAGATCCGGTATGTGATGAGTGGTACGGTGGTATGGTGATCAAGCAACTGGCCAAACGACACTCTTTACTTAACCAAATGTATGGTAACGAATAGTTGAACGAATGAAACACACTCACGTCTGTGATGGAACCATGATAAGTCAGTTTTGAACTCAAGAACGAAGGGAAAACCACACAATGCTCTAGAACTTGGCGGCAGCTCTCTTTTAGAAGAAAGTGCGTTCTTTATTGATAATAGGGTAAAACCGTGAGCTACAATGCTGCATAACAAAAGATTACAAAGTTTATTGTAAAAGTTCTATAAAGAAACTAAGAATAACTCACTGCAAAACAAAAAGGAAAACACGAAATATAATGAAATAAATAATAAATCTTACCGTTGCCTCTTGCTTAGTTTTGGAACCGAGCTCTTTCTTGATCTTGGCTGGGCTTTGATCGTCTTGAAAATTGCTTAAGTGTTGGCCCATATGATCGTTGTGCCCACCGGTCACGTGTACCGTAATGCTCTCGTCCGTGGTACGTGACTGGTACGTAATGCGGTCGACCGTGGTATGAGGGTGGTCTATAATGCTGTCGTACTGTCCCGTCCTGTCCCGTTCCATGTCATCGTACTGTTCCATCCCGTTCCGTACCATGTCATTGTCCCAACCCGTCATGCATAGCTGTTTAAAAAGAGTGTTGATATCATCTGTTTGCTTAAGGTTGAGGAGGTTCTCCACTGCTTTGTTGAATTCTTCCCTCATGGTCCTCGTGCCCGAACTTGTTCTTGGTTAATGGATACCTTAACCGGGTGGAGGTCCTCATCAATACTATATATAAGTTGAAGCCATATGCCATTGAGAGCATCCACATAAGATGAAGAAACTCAATCTGATTGGTTCACATCAGTGTTTTTCACTAAACACAAAATGTTAAATATAATTAAAATATAAAGAAAAAGTTTAATTTTGTAAACGTTCATTTCATTTTATAGATGGAAAAATCAAAATACAAAATCTTAAGTGACAAATAAAAAAAATAATGTATAACAAAAAAAACAAAATATAGTACTTTTCAAAATTAAATAGAAATTTAGTGTCAAAAGAGTTAAACTAATAAAAAACCAATCAAATAAATGCTAAAATTTATATTATAGATTAGAAAATTTTCTTACTCTTAAATTAATTGACAAAAAAATATTAAACATTAATTTTGTTTTATAGATGGAAAATTAAAATAAAAAAACTTAAGTAACAAATAGAGAAGAAAATTAAGAAATAAAAACCAAACTATATTATCCCTCACTTTTAAATTGAAATTTTATGACAGAAGAGTTAGACTAACAAAGAAAACCAATATCATAAAAGCCATTAACTTGATGTCTAAAACAAATAAATCAACTTGAAAATTAATGTAAAAGTTTATACAAAAAACCAATTTAAATGGAAAAATCATTCGTATAAAAGAAATTAATTTGATTTATATGCTAAATATTTTGAAAATCTACAACAAAACAGGTTAATAAAAAAATAGGTCCTAAGTATATCAAACATACAAAAACATTGTATAAATTAAAATAAAAAATAAAATTAGTATCAAAAGATGTAAAGTATAAAAAAATGAATTTGCATGATCATTGCAACTTTCTAACAAAACTAAAAGCAAATCAATATGAATCATGGATTATATATGCACAGGTACACAACATCAATAAAATATTCAATAAAAACTAAATAGTTGAACACATAAACCTTAAAAAAAATGGTAGAAAACTTATGGAAAACAACACAAAATACCAAGATCTTAGAAAAAAATTAAATATATGTATACGTCAAAGTTGGATAATTCGATAGGCGACACTGTTATTATTTTAATTAATCAAATTTTAAATTTTGTGAATAAAAATAGGAGAAAACTGTATATTATATTTAAAATTCTCTTATATAAAAAAATTCTATAAATCTATTATGGTTTTAATAATTTAGAAGATAGCGGACTAAAAAAAATTAAACCAAACTATTAATACAAAAGATGTAAAGTATCAAAAAATAAAAAGAAATTAATTTCAAAACATTTCTGATTTCTAAAATATTGGTATCAACTATGAATAACTATCTAAACGTTGTAATAGGTTTACAGAAGTTTCTAAACCAAACATATGTTTAAACATACAATGATTAATACACTGTATATTTCTGATTTAAAATCTAACAAAGAAAAACACTACATAAATAAATTTACATTCAAAATTTAACAAGTAGTAAAATCAGATTTCTAGACATAGCCACTATTTTTATATGAACCAACATCAATAACACCTTTTATTTCTTTACTAAATAATAAAATATAACAGAGTTATAAATCAAACTTAAATTATATATAGATAAAATATTCAAATCAAAGCCTGCAGATTGCACACAAAAGATAAACACAGTAAAAAATAATGTGAAGACTACACACCACCAATCATATAAGTTTAAAAACTGAAATTATCAAATATTAGACTGTAAAAGAAAAAATAGATCTGAATAAAAACTAAATAAAGATATAAGGTAAAGCTCGTGGAAGATTTGGTGGAAAAGAAAGAAATAGTTTTGCATGATCACTGAAACTTTCTAACAAAACTAAATGCAAATCAACATGAATCATGGATTATATATGCATAGGTACACAACATCAATAAAACATTCAATAAAAACTAAATATTTGAACACATAAACCTTAAAAAAAATAAAAAAATTATAGAAATCTTATGGAAAACAAAAAAAATTTCAAGATCTTAGCAAATAAACTTTTTTCTAAATCAATTGTATGTATACGTCAAAGTTGGATAATTCAATAAGTGTCATTGTTATTATTTTACTTAATAAAATTTAAAATTTTATGAATAAAAAATTAGAAAACTATATATAATATTTTAAATTCTCTTATATAAAAAAATTCCATAAATCTATTACAATTTTAAAAATTTAGAAGGTAATAGACTAAAAAAATTAAACTAAACTATTAATATAAATTCGCGCTTGCACGAGTTATAATCTAATATATAATACGAAGAGCCAGCGTTCAGTGTTTGGCCGGTTGTGAATTCAAAAAATGACAGAGGGGATGACTAATTAATTGGTTATTTTTGTCAGATGCGATACACCTGAATGCTATATGTTTTGATGTAATGGCTTAGATTTATTCTCCAAATCCCCACTGGCCCTCGTTGATAGCTTAACATGGGTTATGATCCACTGCTTTTTCTTCTTGTGGATAGATAGATAGACCTCTTTTTTCGAGGTGGTGATTTAGGGATGTTAACCAATCTTTATGTCTTGCCAAGGGGAGAAACAACAGCCCATATGTAATGTCCGAAGCTAAATAGATGGACACTGTGCATATTTCCTGATATTTTGTGGGGTTAATGATGCTTTTTATTTCTTCTAAATCGATACGATGCTAACCAGTTTTTGCTATTCTAAATATTTGTTAAAAATAATTACTATTTATAAAAAAAATATTGAAATATAATTAAATATATAAAAAAAGAATAAAAAATTTATTAAATTTTATTTTTTGTTTTTAGTTTATAAATCATTATAATTGATATATCATGATTTTTATGGGTTTTTGACTATGATATAGGTCTTGTTTATAGAGTTTTCTTGATATTTTCCGAGTCTTTATAGGTTTAGGTATGTTTGGAGCATAATTGGAGATTTGGAAGCATTTTGAAGCTATATTGAAGTTGTTGTTGAACTCGGAGACATGTTTGATGTCTGGTGTCGATTGACACTGATGTTGACACGTAGTGAAGATTTAAAAGATATCTGAAGAATTGTAAAGCCCAGAAATTTTCCATTATTTGCAAACTTGCCCCATTCGTGTTTAGACGTGTATTTAGGTTTTCAAAGTCATGGTTAGACGATTATCTATTTATTCATTGAGAACTAGAGAGAGATTAGATCAAGAGCTTTTAGGGAGACAAATCCATACTCAGTTAGAGAAGCATTTCGAACCCCTCCGTATCTTTACTCTATTCTTTTATGCAAGTTATTTCTTTCATGATGTTTTCTCTATTCACCATGTCTGAGTAATCTGCATGTTAGGTTTTGAGTTATTAAAAGATTGATAATAAATCGTTAGAACTGCATAACTGTTAGGATAAATCTTTTGGTTCTTCATCTGGATTGTTTAAACAATGGTTTTAAGATTGATCACCTAGAAGTCAGATACTAGGATGTTTGATAGATGTGGAAACATTGTTAATCACGAGAACTATCTTAGATGAGCAAAATATATAATCGCAAATGTATTTGGGTTAGGGAGTTTGTGAACAATCAAACTTGAACTTTAATGCTTGTTTAAATTGTTTGAATTTACAAAGAAATTTGAAATTATAAAATTTTATAATAGATAATCTCTGCATCGGAAGTTGATTGGTTTTGCATTCGTATTTTCGAGTTCTAGAACGGTTCTATAAATTATCCTCAGAGTTTGTGATTTGTGATTCGAGTCAACCTACAAATTTTCCATTGCCTAGCGCCTTGTCTCTTATTTTAAAAAACTACAAATCATCTGCTGCTTTAATTTAATTGTTTCATTTCACATTACATCGATTTTGCTTAGCTAAATTCAAATCTGAAGTCTACTGTGCAACAATCTTAAGTCTCTTGGGATTTGATAACCCCTTATATTACAACTGCCTTAATGTGCACTTGCAGTGATATTATTTGGGTGAAACTTTATTCATATCAAGCTTTTGGCGCCGTTGAGGGGGACTTAATAGATGCCTACGGATTTTAGCTTCAGAATTTTGTCTAAGTTTTTTTTGTTTTTCGTTTTTGTTAGTAACTTTTTCCTTTCTGTTTCAGGTGCATGCCTAATTGTAGTACGAGAAGCAACAAGAAGAATGAACTAGTCAGACTAGACAATCAACAGCTAGCACAAATGGAGCGCACAAACAGGAAAGCAAACAAACCTGTCAAGATGTTACAACCATTAGTTCTAGTCAGAGACGAAGCTGGTCTGTACCTTAATGAGGAAGGAAACACGCGTAATGCTCAAGGGCAGAGACTTGCAGAAGATGGGTTTGTGATAGTGGAACATGTAGCGCAGCCAACTGAGCAGCATGAGCAAAAATAAGCCGCAGGAGACGCTGTTGGGAATGCTGCTAGGCGTTTTCAACAGCGGACCTTGGGAGACTACAACAGACCTGATCAGTTCTATGCAAGTAGAGCTGGAATCCGCCCTCTTGCTTTCAAGAGAAATGATTTCGAGCTGAAACCTGCCTACTACACCCTTGTAGGCCAGCATGTCTTCCATGGTCTTCCACATGAGCATCCTATGGATCACATTGAAAAGTTTGAGGATTTGGTGATAAGCATCAAGGCTCATGGAGTTAGCAACGACTTCATGTTCTGTAAGTTGTTTCCCTATTCTTTAGGTGGAGATGCAGCCTATTGGCTGAAACAACTACAGCCTGGATCTCTGACCACTTAGGATGACACCAGGAGCACCTTCCTCAACAACTTTTATGATGATGCAAGGTCAAAAGAGCTAAGAACAAAAATTGCATCCTTCTCCCAAAGACCAACTGAAGCCTTTAAGACTGCATGGTTGAGGTTCAGATCTTACCAAAGGGACTGCCCACATCACAGTTTAAATGAAGTACAACTGTGGGGCATTTTCTTCAGAGGTGTTGACTGGAGATATCAGATGGCTCTGGATGCTGCAAGCAATGGGAACTTCAACACCATATTCCCAGCTGACGCCATCACACTAATAGAAAACTTGGCATATAACAATAGTACCATGAATGCTGATTTTGAGAGGAAAAAGCTGTCTGGAAATATTGATAACAATCAGTTTGCTGCAGAAGTGAAGGCTAATTTAGACTCTGTACACAGTCTTTTGGTGGGCAAGGAGTCAGTTCAGTTTGCTGTTGAAGTGGAGACATTTGAGCCGGTTGAGGAGTTTGAGGAAGAAGATGTCAACTACATCAATGGAGCTGGTTTACAGGGACAGAGGTTTGGTAATCAGAAAGGAAACAGATGGTTCAGTGGGAACAATCAGACAAGCAACTTCACAGGAAATCAGAATTCTTCTTGCTATGCTCCAAAACCTTAGTTTCAGAAGACTGAATACCATAAGCCATATCAGAGCAACAACTTTACAAGTAACTATGGCTCCTCTTCTTACCAATCACCACCTCCACCATCAACAAGCAGCAAAATAGAGTCTATACTTGAAAAGGTCTTGGAAGGTCAGCAGAAGATCACAGTCGATTTCAATAGCAAGATTGATGCTATGTACCAAGATCTGAATGGTAAATTCAAAGCTCTGAACACCTATGTCAAAAATCTGGATACTTAGGTTGCACAGATTGTTGGGTCTGTCAAAAGACAAGAGGAATTTCTTCCAGTAAGAACTCATACAAACCCGATGCATTTTGTTAATGCCATCACATTAAGGAGTGGAAGAAATATGCAACCAATTCAGAAAAAGAGTCTAAGTCCAGAATAATTCAAGGAGCTTCAAGAGTTTGAAGAAGATGATATTATTGCTTCAGAGCTGGTATCGAACGAAACCAAGGCTGGGTGTCGATTGACACCCATCGAAATTCTCGATCCTTCGAGTCATGGCGAGGGCTTGTCAACCAGAGTCAATACTGATGGATGCAGAGGGTCGACACCAACACCAGAGACCAGTGTCGATTGACACCCACCTGTTGGTGTCGATTGACACCCTTCACAGGCGAAACCAGCTGTTATTCAGACTTCAGAAAACACAGAGGAACGAGTATATATGACAAAAATACCATATCCCAGGAGTCCAAAGAAGTCTAAACAGGAACTAGAATATGCTTGGATCAAAGCTATCATGGATAAGCTTGTGGTTGAGATCCATTTGATTGATGCTATTAGGACTACTCCTGTGATTAGGAGATATGTGAAAAGAATGGTGACCAAGAACTTGGGAACTGAGCAGGGAGTAATGCTGATTTCAGAATAGGTCAGTATGCGATACAGAACAAGATTCCAGAGAAGCTCACAGATCCTGGAAGCTTTGTTTTGGATTGCACAATCTTCACAGAAAGGTTAAGGAGGTCTTTATGTGATTTTGGGTCAAGTGTCAATCTGATGCCTCACTCAGTTGCTGTTAGCCTTGGGATAACAGATTTTCAGCCAACCAGGATCTCCCTTATCTTAGCTGATCGATCTGTAAGGATCCCATAAGGTGTTTTACAGGATGTCTCAGTCAAAGTAGGAGACTGCATGATTCTCACAGATATTGTGGTTCTGGCATATGGAGAAGAACCCAAAGATCCTCTAATTTTGGGCAGACCATTCTTTGCTACTACATGAGCCATTATTGATGTAAGGAAGGGAAGCATTGCTTTGAATGTGGGTGATCTAGTCATGAACTTTGACATGGACAAGCTAATGAAGAGACCAATAATAGATCGACATACATTCTATATAGATTCCCTCACCAGCCTTGCAAAAGAGATTTTCCAAGAGACGCACCCTACAGATCCTCCGGAGAGAGCATTGTCTACTTCTGTAAAAGAGGCAGAGCATCTGGATGACATTGCTGCTGGGTATGTCAAGATGTTGGATGCAAGTGAGCAGGTTAGGCAACTGGTTGGTACTTCTAAGAAAGCTCAGCGATTGGAGTGAGGAGAATGCTCCAAAAATCTAACTCAAACAGCTCCCTGCAGGTCTAAGGTATGCCTTTATTGGACAGAACTCTACCTATCCTGTTATTGTTAATGCTTCCTTAAACAATGCAGAGCTCGCCTAACTGCTAAGCAAGCTGCGCAAATTTCGCAAAGCTCTTGTCTATTCTCTTGATGACATTTCAGGTATCTCTCCGAACTTGTGCATGCATAGAATTCACCTTGAGGATGAGTCGAAATCATCAATTGAGAACCAGAGAAGGCTGAATCCAAATCTGCAGAATGTTGTTAAGAAGGAGATCATGAAACTTTTAGTTGTTGGAATCAAATATCCCATTTCAGACAGTGCCTGGGTCAGTCCATTTCATGTGGGTCCCAACAAAGGAGGAGTCCCAGTGGTAAAAAATGAAAAAGATGAGCTGGTTCCTATAAGGATTGTGACTGGATACAGGATGTGCGTTGATTATATGATGCTGAATACTGGAACAAGGAAGGACCACTCTCCACTGCCATTCATTGATCAGATGCTGGAGAGGTTGGCGAACCACTCCTATTACTGCTTCCTGGATGGTATTCTGGCTTCATTCAGATCCCAAATCACCCAGCCGATCAGGAGAAGACCACTTTTACTTGTTTTTATCGTACATTGGCAAATAACGGTATGTCATTTGGACTTTGTAATTCTCCTGCGATATTTCAGAGGTGTATGTTGTCTATCTTCACAGATATGATTGAGAGATTCATGGAGTCTCTATGGATGACTTCTCTGTATATGGGTCTTCCTTCAAGGATTGCCTTGCGACCTGTGTCAAGTACTTGTTAGATGTGAAGAGAAGGACCTGGTTCTAAACTAGGAAAATTGCCACTTTATGGTCATAGATGGGATTGTGCTAAGACACAGAGTTTCAGGAGAAGGCGTTGAGGTAGGCAAGGTGAAAATTGAAGTGACGACAAGTCCTCTGTGTTACAAAGATGTTAAGTTTGATTTTACTGCAGAATGTCATACTGCCTTTCAACAGATCAATCAGGCCCTAGTGAGTGCTCCAATTGTGCAACCTCCAGATTGGAATTTACCTTTTGAGGTAATCTGTGACGCCAGTGACTATGCAGTTGGAGCTGTGTTGGGCCAGAAGAAGGATAAGAAGCTTCAAGCCATCTATTATGCAAGCAGAACTCCTGATGATGCCTAGAAGAATTATGCAACCACAAAGAAAGAATTGTTGGCTGTGGTGCTTGCATTTGAGAAGTTTTGACAGTATCTGGTTGGAGCCAAGGTGATTGTGCATACAGACCATTATGCTCTCAAATTCTTGATGCAGAAGAAGGATATCAAACCAAGACTGTTGAGATGGATTCTGCTTCTTCAGGAGTTTGATATTGAATGGAGTTGCTGATCATCTCTCAAGAATCAGGATTGAAGACGACACTCCTATTGATGATTTCCTTCCTAAAGAGAACGTCTACTTCCTTAAGCCAAGATTACAGGAACTTGATACTGAAAACCTGCAACTTTCTCGAGCTGCAGGCGCAGTGTCCATCGACACTGCCCCATTGGTGTCAATAGACACTACATTCGAGATGGACCATAATCGACATGGATCGCACACTGTGATGCAGATACTTGACACAAAGAGCTAGCATCGATCGACACACCTGGTGTTGATGGACACCAATCACGAGCTGCACTTCTTCTTCAGCAGATTCTGTGTGATGTCGTTTCAGAGCCGTTTTTTGCTATCACTGATACAACCAGACCTTGGTATGCTGATATTGTGAACTATCAGGCTGCAGATGAGGTACCTGACACCCTTAAAGAGTATGAGAAGAAGATGTTCATGAGGGAACTTAAGAGGTTTTACTGGAATGAACCTTACTTGTACAAGCATTGCTCAGATGGGATCTACAGGAGATGTATTGCAGAGGCTAAAGATCAAAACAAGCTGTTTCACTGCCATGGTTCTGAGTACGCTGGACACTTTGCAACATTCAAGACAGTGTCCAAAGTTCTTCAAGCATGCTTCTGGTGGCCTACAATGTTCAAAGATGCTCAGACATTCATCTCAATGTGATGTCTGTCAAATGAGAGGGAAGATCAGTAAGAGACATGAGATGCCATAAAACTTCATACTTGATGTTGAACTTTTTGATTGCTGGGGCATTAATTTCATGGGTCCTTTTCCTTCATCTTATGGGAATAAATATATCTTGGTTGGTGTGGATTATGTATCTAAGTGGGTAGAGGCAATTGTCAGTCTAACCAATGATTCCCACAGCGGTTCTTAAGCTGTTTAAGACCATTATTTTCCCCAGATTTGGAGTACCAAGAATTGTGATCAGTGATTATGGGAAACACTTCATCAACAAGGTCTTTGAGAAGCTACTGCAGAAGTATAGAGTTCATCACAAAGTTGCTACTCCTTATCACCCTCAGACTAATGGTCAGGTTGAAGTTTCCAACGGACAGATCAAGGAAATTCTGAATAACATAGTGGGAAAGACAAAGAAGGATTGGTCTGCAAAGCTGGATGATACACTTTGGGCCTACATGACAGCTTTCAAAATGCCACTTGGAGCTACACCATCCATCTGGTTTATAGGAAATCATGTCATCTTCCAGTGGAGCTTGAGTACAAGGCGAATTGGACTGTCAAGATCATGAACTTTGACTGGAGACAACCAGCAGAAAGGAGCCAGATGCAGTTGAATGAACTGGATGAAATAAGGCATCATGCTTATGAAAACTCCAAGCTGTACAAGGAGATGACTAAGGCATATCATGACAAGAAGTTCCTCACCAGACATTTCAAACCAAATGACCAGGTACTTTTGTATAACTCATGTTTGCAATTCTTTCCTGGAAAACTGCGTTCTCGTTGGTCAGGTCCCTTCATTATTAAATAGGTCAGACCATATGGTGTTGTTGTCTTGGTGACTCCAGAAGGCAGATAGTTTATTATCAATGGACAAAGGATGAAATGCTATTGGGCAAAAGTCGAGATTCCCGAAGGACATTGTGCCTTTGGCGGATGCATCCACTGTCTGACCCTGCGAACAATCAAGCTATTGACATTAAACGAGCGCTTGTTGCGAGGCTACCCATTGGTAAGTGTGCATACTTAATTTTTTTTTTGGTTTTTCCGAACCAGTTTTCATGTATTTCTTTCAAATAAAAAAAAGGGGTGGCGAACCAATATCGACCATAGTCGATTCTAGCCTCGACATAGTCTGGTGTCAATATCGACAATGATCCTTGGTTTCCCTCGACATCCTCATTAACCAGGTAAGTCCTTCTTAAACCCCGACACTTCTTCTTCCTCGCCCATTCTCTCTTTCGCGACAAACACATCAAATCTTATATGCTATACAACTAGATTCAATACTAAAACGTAAATGCATCTAAATGCTCTTTTTTGTGTGTTTCAATTTTCTTTTGTATTTTCTTATGCAACATAAGTATGCCATGCGACTCAAATAGGTAAAGAAAAATAAATAAGCAAAGAACACAATTTTAAATAACTTAAAGTTCTCTCCCAAACTTAAATTACACAGCCCCTTGTTTAATAAAAATGTAAGAAAGAGTGAAGAAAAAAACAAAGCAAATGCACTAAATGGTATATACAATGGGTAAGTGTTTGGTACCTCATATCATGGAGGTGTAGTAGGAGAAGGAAGAGTCATCATCGGTGGACAGTGATGGGTTGCTGGACTGGGGGTATGTCATCTTTCTCTCCATTTCCTTTGTTGATGAGCAGAAGTAGAGGCTCCACTAGACTTCCTCTTTAGGTCTTTGATTTGAGCCTTCATGCTCTTCATGCCCTTCACCATTTTCTTGATGGTTTTGCCTTGCCATTTTTTCCATCATTGCAAGAGGTTGATATGTTCATGGACTTTCTTCAAGGGACCTCCTTGGTGTGAGACATCATGAGGCTGGAAGTGGTACTCCTCACTGTTGTAGCTTGGATCATCTGATTATTCTTCTTCTTGAATTCCTTCTCCCATTTTCCCTCCTTCAAAGACCACAAGCGGATAGTCTCCTTGAGGAAGAGGAGTGTTGGCGCCTTGGTGAATGTAAGAGGATGGACCGCCACCTTGGTAGAGAAGGTGTTGTGGGATTAGAAAGGCAAAGCTGTTGAGGTTAAAGAAGGATGTGAGATGCATATCAGGGAGTAGAAGCTTTGCCACAGATCCATCTTCTTGGATGAAGTTGTAGATGAACTTTTCATCCACTTTTTAGACAAGGAACCTTGCTTTCTTCCGGTATAGCAGGTCCAAGTATGTGATCTTGACTGTTCCTGGTCCACTCTCAACTCATGCAGCTTCCATCAGTTGTGTAATAATGCCAGCACAATACAGCTTTGGCGCCTTGTCATCATTGGTGGTTAACCAATGTTTGATAACCAAAAGTTGCTGCATGAAGATGGTGACCATTCCAGTTGTCCCATCTGCTTCCTTGAGCTCAACACATTGCCTTGTGTAGTCAAGAATATTCCTAAGACCCTGATCAATCAGCTCCCATTCTCCTCCTTCAACCGCTCCATTTTCCTTCCTAGCAAAAAGTGTATGCGCCAGCGCCTTGTGCACATATCTGATGGCTGGATTTCTGATCAGAGAAGTCTTGCTTCTTCCTGGCTTGACAGCGCCCTTGACTACATGCTCCCAAAGGCTGCTCATCTCTTCTTTGCCAACCCCCATATTTTGGCCTCTAGCGCTTCCATAGGAGAATCCAAAGGCATCTTCAATTGCTGAGAAGGACATCCTATAGTTCTTCTTGGAAACTCTGAAAGTGATGAAGCCATTACCATCTTCTTCAGGAGTCTCCTCTCCTGCCTTATAGAATGCCACTTCAAAACTTGCAAAGAACTGAAGCACTTGGTCCTTGTTGGCTGAATAAGGAGTTCCCACCAGATTTGTGAGCTACATTGTCTTAAGCATAGAATAGCAGTCTTCATAGATTCCCAAGGTCTTTAGAGATGGCACATGAGGATATCTAGTAGGCCTCACATTCACCTTTTGCAGCTTGTCAAAGAGTAGCCTTTGAGCTGGGGTGGTGCCCTTCTTCTTTTGAGGAACTTGCTCACTAGCGCCAACATTAGCCCTCTTTTTGCCTCGAGATTTGGCACTTGGACTCCCAACTTCTTTTGCTTTGCCCTTTCCTTTCTATTGCCTCTCAGCCTCTTTGTTTGCTCCACTCCTTGTTGTTCTTCCCATGGTACCTAAAACAAGTTCTCAAGAGAAAAATCAGAACCAAGGAAGCAACCAAACACAAAGCTTAATGTTGCTAAAAATCACAAAAGGAGGAGTTTATTTACTCAAAAGTAAACCTCTATCAGTTGTGTAGCAACTAAATAAGCAATGCATGCAAATGGTTCATTAAACAAAATTTATCATTTAATTGAAAATCATAAATCCTAGCATGGTGACACTAAACAAATGGACTAAAATTTTAATGCAAAGCTAAATAAATGAATTTAACAAGCAAGTATTTATTAATCTAAATGCTTCAAAGGTCAAAAACAATTATTCACCATGCAAAAGAAATCAACTAAATAAGAAGCATTACTCACAAATCAAGCAAGCAACCACAACATATAATGAAGTTCTTAAGTGCTTAAGACAAATTATAAACATTTAAAGAGCTGAGAGACATTACCTTGAGGGGTTTGGCTATCTTAGACACTTAAAGCACTAAAGATTTTGAAATTTTGTGGTTGTAAACAAGAAAAATGAATGTGAGAAAGAGAGAAGGGTGGGTTTGTTTAAATAGAGGGTTGGGGAATCTTTTTGTGGGGAGCAAGGAGATAAAGTGTGCCTAAGAGAGGTCCCACTCATGCTTGGGAAGGGGAATGATTCAAATTTAAACTCCTTGATCTAGTTTGACCAAGGAGGGAAAAATTTTGAAGTGAAGAATACTTACCTCGGTGCATTATCGACCACCTAAGTCGATATTGTGATCGATATTGATCATATCGACTTGGTCCGGTGGATATGCATGCCGATATCAAATGTCTGGGTCATGATACCGACTTGTATGCACGTTAATATTGCTTGACACCTTTTGTATCGACGTCCCTCATGTCGTTATGTAGTCCGCTGATCATTCTTGGTTGTCCAATATCGAGCTAGTGGCTTGATATGTAGCTCGATATGATCTGGTAAAATTCTATATCAGACTAGCATCTCGATATGCACATCGATACACCTTGACTCATGCTGAGTAGCATACTTTTATTCGTCCTTTAAGTTGTATCGACATGAGACGTCGATATTGAATCCGATATGCCTTGAAAGGGTGATTAATCGCCTTTCGTCCTTGTAGTTAAGGCATATCGGTGAGTTAAGTCGATACTGTGCTCGATATGCACTCCTTGGTGTCGTAACGACCTGGTACATCGATACATGTGATCGATATCGGTACCAGTTGAGGCATATCGATCTGTTTAATACCCGATACATTGCTTGTTAAAGCGTATCGGTTTACATTATCCCGGTACTTTAATCGATACTTAATCCTCTATTTTGCATTGTTCAGGATCACCCCAATATGCACGTCGATGCTAGACTAATGTATTTGTATCGAGCAAGATATGCTCAGTACACTTGCTCGATATGAGCTGTATCGACGTGCATGACTGATATGCTGGTCGATACTGACCCTTCTTCGACTCCTTCCTTCTCCCAAGCTTGGTTCCTTCATCATTAGCTCGAACCTGGTTACTTGGGACAATCAAAAACACCCAAATAAACATAAAAAAATTCAAAGCTATATACAAGGATACCAAGGGATTGCCTCCCAAGTGCGCTTATTTAGAGTCACTTAGCTTGACTTTCCTCAAGTCCTTAGTTGTGGTAAGGAGCAGGAGTCTTGGAACTCCTTGGTGTGATCTTGCTTCCCTTGACTCTCCTGGTGAATCCATCAATCTTCAGCACTGCAAAAGGCTTAGATTTCCCTTCTTGCCTCATCTTATAACAAACTTCACCACTCTTAGAGCCAAATGGTCTCAAAGCCACTCCTTCTTATATAAGACCCAATAAGATTTCATTCACAACATCAGAACCAGTCACTTCGAGGACCTCCTCTTCAGTGGTATCAGCAAACATCCTAGAAAGACAACAACCATATAAACTTGCACCCACATAGCCATCAAACTCTGGCCAATGCTCCCAAACTTTTTTCAGCTTCTTAACCTCCATTGAGAAGGCTTGCTCATCTTCCAGATTGTTCCCCTTGGAGTCAAACTTCAACACTTTCTTGGTCAACCTTAGCTCTATTGTGCACTCCTATACATCAAATACTGTGCCAGCTGAAGCTAAGAATGGTCTTCCAAGAATGTTGGCATTCTTGATCTCCCCTTTAATATCTAGGACCAGGAAATTGGTTGGGACAATCATCAGAGGCACATCTTTAAGAGCTCCAAGTGGTGCTTTTACTGTGCCATCAGCTATGGTTAGAGACACATTACTCTCCTGAAGGTTGATACTTGCTCCAAGGTCACAAAGACAGCTCTTGAAAGTTTATCCTTTGAGTTCACAAAGGAGAGTTAAGCATCCAGGATCTCCAAGCTTCTTAATGTTCAATACCTCAGTCTTGGCAATAGCTTCTTTCAGCTTTGTCCCAGCATGAAGACCTCTAATCTTCAGATGGTTGGCATAGAAAGTGGTGTACTTATCCATAAGCTGTCTTTTAAACCTTCCAGGAAAGGGGAGAGCTGGCTTATAAGGAGAATGATCATAGATTCCATTTTGTTTCTCAGCTTGACCCTCCGCAAGTAGCCTAGTCAGCTCCTCTTCCTTAGTGGTTGCTGCTTCAAGAGACCCTTCCTTTGTATCCTCTTTGTTGGCGTCAGCTGCCAAAAACTCTTCTCCCCCACTCTGAAGTTCAATGTCCTCATTGAGCAAAGAAAGGAACTTTTCAATGACAGTTTCCTCTGCATCTGAGAAGGTCTACTCTTCAGTGACATGGCGTTGCAAAACTCCTTAGGATTAGCTTCTGGTTTTCCAGGAAGATTTCCTTGAGGCTTGAGACCAGCTATGCCCTTGTTGTTCTCTAGCGTCTTCACTCTTGAAGCCAACCCATCAAACTTGTTTGAAAACTCCATATGCAGAGTACCAATTCTGTTGTAAACCTCAACAAACTTTTTGTGATCTCCACATTAGTAGCTTGTTGGCCTTGAAGGAGTTGTTGCAGCAGTCCTTTCACTTCAGCATCATTGGTGTTAGATAAGCTTGCTTGACCTTGACAGAATCCAGGAGGAGCAAACTGCTTTTTCTGGAAGTTGCTTTGGAAGTTGTTCCTTGGTGCATATCCTTGGTTGAATGGCGCAAAAAGCCTTGGCTGATTCCCTTGAGATTGCTGTTGAGGGTAAACTTGATCTTGAGGGTTGGCAACATTGTTGCTTCTGTAGGACAGGTTTGGGTTTGGTATGTAGTTCCCATAACCATTGTAACCACCTTGATTCCCCAAGTAGTTCATCTTTTCTACTTGTATCTCCTCTTCACTAGGCAGTTCCACCATTTCACCAACATAGTTAATCTCTTTGTTTTGCACTTGGAGCAGTTTGTCCAGCCTAGTGTTCAGCTCTTTCATAGACTCTAGCTCCTTCTTAGTGTTGCCATCCTCTCCTCTCAGAGTTCTATCGTAGTCTTTACTATTATTGTCATCACTTTGAGCTAAGTTCTCCACAAGCTCCAGGCTTTCATCTACATCCTTAGATAGGAAGTTTCCATTGGAGGCAGTATCAAGTAGCATCCTGATCTTAGAGAGAGCGCCTCTGTATAGGGTGGAGAGGAGTGAAGCTTGTGAGAATCCATGGTGAGGGCACTGAAGTGTGTACCCTTTAAATATCTCCCATGCTTCACTAAAACTCTCACTATTCTTTTGAGTAAAACCAGAGATTTCATTCCTGATTCTAGCTGTCCTTGAAGTAGAGAATAACTTGGCCAGGAATGCTCTCTTGCACTCATCCAACCTTGTGATGCTGCCCTGAGGTAAATTCTTCTCCCATTAATGAGCTTTGTCGCCAAGAGAGAATGGGAACAGCCTCAACTTGAAACCATCTTCACTGACTCAATTGATCTTGGTGAGAGAGCAGAGCCTATCAAAGGTGTCTAAGTGGTCCAAAGGGTCTTCTAAAGGTAAGCCATGGAGCTTGCTTCCTTGTACCATGGAGATCAGACCAGACTTGATCTCAAAGTTGTTGTTCTGAACAGCTGGAGGGATGATTCTTGTTCTGTTGTTGTAAGCATTGGACGCATCTCCTGCTCCAATGGGCCTAATTACGCGTGCACTATGTGCTGGTCCTCTCTGACCCTGCTCACCTTGGACTCCTTGCTGTCCCTGAACACAAGCAACTCCTTGAACACCTTGTACTCCTGGTGGTCCCTGAAAGCGATGATAATATATGCCATGCTCCATGCTGAGCTGATGAAACCTTTGCGGTCTCTATCTTTCCCTTGTTGCTCTTAATGCTCTTTACACTTGCAGAATGTTGTGTTGATAATCCAGCAGTTTTGATTGCCTCTAGACCTCAAGTTCATACACCTATAAGCAGAAGAGCAACTTGCAAATCAGTAACAGACAGAAACTTAACAGCTTGATCTTAAACAATCCACAACTCCTAATGTTTAAACTAAATTCATATGGAAACAGCGCCAATTTGATAGTAGAATTTTGACTAGCTAAACAAATCCTAACACACTTATGTCATTGCAGCATGTAAGGTATCAATCCATCCGAGTTCATAAGACACCAAGAATACAGCAAATCACTTAAGTCAAGCAGAATTCAAGAAAGCAGTTGTGATCAAACTAAACAGGTCTAAAGACTGAACTTAACAAAGCAGAAAATTCAAATAGATAAAGTAAGGATCTAAGATGGGGATTATTGATTAAGAGGGCATTAAAAACTTACTAGTGATGCTTCAAAACCATTCAAACAATTCTATCTTCTAGGCATAGGATTAACAACTATAACTAGTTCAATTCTTTGACACTAATCACTTTGCTAAGTATATGTTCAAGACAAATTCCTTTACTCAAACACATGATCAGTAAGCATTGAGAACAGAACTCCAATCCTATAAAGCCAAAATGCACCTTAGACATGTAATTCCTTAGGCTAAGAGAACAAATCCTCTAAGAGACTCAAAGCAGCATTTCATCAAACACTTGTCAAGCATACGGGAAAGTCAAGATACTAAACAAGCTTGGCCAAGACTAATCTAGTGTCAAGCACATCTAATAGAGAGAAGATAATCATATTAAACATAAGACATCACTAATCTAGTCCTAAAACCTCTCTATTTTTCCATCTCAAACCCTCAATAAGACTACTCACTAGCCATAATCAAAACCACAGATTAAAGGCATAAACAGGAATTCACTAAATCAAACTACTTCTTACAAAAACAAAGCTGAAAAATGAAAGGTTTTAAGTGCAAGAACAAAAGAAAAATAATAAGATCTCAGTTGCCTAACCATTTTAGAACTTTAGTATTTATAGGGGAACTAAGAAACCCCTAGTAAACCAAGATTAAACCGAAAATAGACTGACTAGGATGGACCATATCGATCATACACATCGATACACACGTTGATATCATCACTTCTTCCGGGTTGTATCGATATCCCTTGGTCGATATGCTGGTCGATACAGAAGGCTTCAAGGTTGTATCGGTTTGACCAACCTTGGTGTGAAGTCGATACAATCGCCCTTCAGTTAAGGCTCATCGGGCAAATAAGTAGATACAGCACCTCGGTATTGTCCTGTCTCTGTGTATCAGTTTGGGACGTCAATATGCTGCTCGGTATGGACTCACTTCTGTTGCACCGAGGTCTCCCTTAGTCGATATGCTGCCTTTACACCACGCCTTCACTGTATCGATGTTGAAGTGACCGATACACCCATCGATATGCACTGTATCAGTCAGATGATGTCGATATTGTCATCGATATTGGCCTATCCGCCTTTGTCCTTCTTCTTGCTTCATTCCCAGCTCACATCCATTGCACCACATGGTCTCCACACTCCTTCTAGTACCTGAATAAAACTCCAAATGCATGCAAAATGCAATGAAACCCCTAAAACTACACTAACTCCTAAATGTATGGAAATGAGACAAGAAGAAGCAAAATATGCATGCTTAGAAACTAAAACTAGTGATGAATTCAAGCTAAAATGGTATAAATAATGGAGATATCATGCCTCAAAAGAGTGCCCTTGTTGATTCCTAGTTTATAAGTTCCTACTCTAATATTTTCCCTCAAGGCTTCAAGCTCCTTCCTTTCAATATAGAAATCGCTCCCTCTACCAGTCCCTTGAGTGAAGCCAAATAATTCCTCAATCTCTCTAAAAGACATCCAATGGGTGGTGAATTTACATCTGAACTTTATGTATCCATCACCATCTTCTTCATGATTGTGTTCTTCATAGGCATAGTATCTTACTCTTAAAGTTGCAAGGAACTGGTAGGCGGCATCTTGGTAGGTAGGATAGAAAATTCCCATGAACTTCTAAAGATCCATTCCCTTGAAAATTGCTTTGCAATCTTCATAAATTACAAGCTCTTGCATTGTGGCTTCATGAGGGTACCTTGTGCCCTTGCATTCAACCTTTTGGAAGAGGTTATAAAGTTCTCTTCCAATCGGTTCACTCCTTGTAACAGTCCTCCCACCTGTAGGTGGCGATTGCTCAGCCTCTCTCTTGAGGTTACACCTTTTTCTTTCCCTCTGGCTTCTCAACTCTCTCCACCTTGCTAGATTCTCCAACCTCTTTGCCAATTCTCATTATCACCATTGGTACCTATTAAGATTAAACACTTGAAAAAAGCATGAGCATATTATTTTTGACAAAATAATCAATGGCAAGAGAATGTATAAAATACACAGGATATAAGATTTCTCTATTCATGATTAAAGGAACCCTTATTTTTTATGCAAGTGCTCATATACTTAGCCGAAATTTTACAATTGATCACAAAAATCAAAAAAATCAATGCTGCCCAACGCATATTTTAAAATCTAGTGAATCCAAGTTTAGCTTAGTTAGAATGAATGCACAAGAAATTAACAATTTCTAACAAAATTCAGGAGAGTAATTTCAAAACTAGCTCAGGAACTCTTGATGTCAAAATTCATGAATTTTTTAGTGCAAAGTCTAGTTTAAACAAAGAGATAGGAAAATTAACTTTCAACAATAAAAAAAAAACCTTCAATCACTTAAATCTTTCACCACATAAGTACTTGAAAGAAATTTCTCAATTAAAGCAAGCTTTGAAAATATAATAAATATTCAGGGAATTTTTACCTTGTTGGTGATTGGAGGGATAGCCTAAATTGATTCAAATAATGACTTGGGCACAAAAATTTGAACTTATTGAAATTGAAAGGTGAAAAGTGGTTTTGAAAGAAAGAGTAGTGGAGAAAACAAGAGTTTGTGGAAGAAGGAGAAGATGGTTTTCGTGGTGCCTTTAAAAAGAAGGGTTTTGGCCAAGAGATATGAAGCCTTATCTTTAAAAGTGGGCCATGAGAAGGGAAGCAAAAAAATGAGGCTTGATTAGAAGGGATTAAGAAGCTTACCTACGCAGCACAGCGGGTTGAAACAGCTGCAATTAACCGCTGCATGTTCACAACGGTTTGATGACCGTTGCGCCAGACCGTTGCGGGACATCGATGTGTCATTGGGTCTCGGGTGTTCCTGCTTGAAGATGTCGGGCTGGTGTTGGTCGACATGGATGTCTTGTCTCCGGATGTCGCCCTTGAAGCCTGACATAGAGCTCGACATCAGCTCTCCTTTTTCCTGCTGGAAGATGTCGACTTGGAAGCCCGACATGGAGCTCGACATCACTCCGAAATGCACTCTTTTGGCTCTTCTTGTTTCTCCTTGGTTTGGACATCTTCCTGGATAACTCTCATGCTTCCATCATGTCTCCAATAACTCCCTTGGTACTTAAAAACATTCTATATGCAAGGAAATTGCAAACTACAACCTAAATGCAACCTATGTCTAAAACCAACGAAAAATAAGACAAATGAGAAGGAAACTATGCAAGAAGAGACTAAAATATGTACTAAATTCAGTCCTAAATGATGCATATATGAGAGAAATCAGACCTGCATCACCAGCTTCGGTGGCCAGCAGCTTCTATCAGGCTGCTCTCGGCGGCGACACGTGGCAGAACACGGCGGAGATCGGTGGTGGAATGGTGACTCCTCCTGGCCATGAGCTCGCCTATATAAGGAGGGATTCCCTTTTTCAGAAGTGCATCACAGCCTTATAAACCTACAGAAAAATCCGACCACCTGACCACCTTGAGCGCCATCGTAGGACCACCGCGAGGCTAGTTTCCAAAAAAAGTAAAGGTTACCCTTTTTATCCCGAATTCCTTTTTCTAGCGTATTTTTTCGTCCTGAATCCATTTCTGACCCCCTTTTCTCGTGATCATGGACCCATTTCTTCGAAACCTTAAGTCCTAAGTGAGAGGTCGAAATGCTGCCGAAATTTCTAGTTTTTCTTACTTGTCTTTTGGAAAGCCAAGGTGAGTTTCAGTATAAGTTGATTGTTGTTTTACTGCAAAGCAAGAATGACTGCAAAGCAAGTATGAGTGTTTACTTTGCTTGATTGTTGATCATGTGACATGTGCATAGCACCTATTTATGTTCATGTGGTTATGATAGTATAAGCATGCATGCTGCCGGATCTAGCAGGTTCATACAGGTTATTGATTATTGCGTGAATTATTAAGGATAACGAATGCTGCCAACTGAGACCCCTAATAGGTCGTAGCTTAGCCAGTCACGCATGGATTGGTTAACCTATGACAAGCACGGAGAGACGGGATCGCAGCCTATGGCCGTGCTCTGCATGACGGTGCAGATTCGATCCGGACATTCGGATTATCTAGCCTTTATGGCTATGGTTCATATGGGTAATAAGAGAAAGCAGCAGAGGGGTAGTAAATCTCAATGTGCAGAATTGCCATGGCTAATAATTCAAACTATAATATTATGGTTATGCATCTTATGGTATAGCTTCTGTTGCATTTGATGATATTCTTATTGTGTGATTGAGTATTGCTTGTTATTTTAGGGATTATGGGATTTGATTATTTGTATAGAGGGAACCGAACTCACTGAGCAAAGTAGTTGCTCACGACTCTACGTGTTTTGCAGGAAACCATTAATGGGAAAACCTTCGGGCTTAAGGAGCTTAGGTAAAGCTGGTGTAGTTTGCATGCCTTTTGTAAGATCAAGTACATGTTTATTATGTTTAGAAAGCTTTTGAGCGCGAAGCTCCCAGCTGGATATATATGTATGTTCGTTACACTTGAAACCTAAGTATTATATGAATAATATGTTTTCTGAAAATATTTTTGCTTCTGTGTGATACTAGTCCTTGTCCGGGAAAAACTAACTGATATATCATGTTTTTATGGTTTTTATTATTTTTAACCATGGTATAAGTCCTTTTTATTGAGTCTTTTTGGTCTTTTTAGAGTCCTAGTAGAGTCATTGCAGGTTAAAGCATGTCTGGAGCACAATTGAAAGTTTTTGAGCTTTTTAGAGCATTGCAAGTTACAGCCCCGAAGTATACAACTAAGAAGCGTTGTTCTGGCTTGGGTGACGACCGTCACTGACCTGGTGACGCTCGTCACCCGTAGAGGAAGGATCGTGGCTTGTTTTTAAAAGATTGGGAAGAAATTGCAGTTTTAGTCCAGAAGTTTTAGTATTTGCAAAAAAAACCCAGATCGTGTTTTACCTTGTATATTAGGTTTTTCGGCCAATCTTTTCGGGGGGAATTGCTGAATATGACTCAAAACTTGAGTTGAAATGCAAAACTAGACCCCCTATTGCATGTTTGACAAAAATAACTCACAGGAGTAGTAAAATTACAAACTTAACCCTTATGACCAAACAAAAAAATTAATTACTGTTTTATCCCAAAAAAGTCTACTCGAGAAGTTAAGTAGACTTCTCGAGTAGACTTCTTGGAGAAGTCTACTCTCTAATAATATATTTACAATTAATTTTAAAAATCATAAAAAATAATTTGATAAAAAAAGTTAGATATATAACACAAATATATACTTTTTACATCTATTAAAAATATAATTTGATATAAAATAATCAATTTAAATCATCATAGATAAATTAGGATAAAAATCAATACTAAGAGACTTCTCGAGTAGACTTCCCGGTTTCTCAAGTAGACTTCTCGAGTAGACTTCTTGAAGAAGTCTACTCTCTAATAATTTCTTTACCATTAATTAAAAAAATCATGAAAAATAATTTGGTAAAACAATTATGGCTCCAGAGGGTCTTACGGAGGCTATAACACGGGGTTGGTATTCTCCACAGTTGGACTCAAAACATAATATTTTGGACAAAATTAATAATTGTCGCCATGAAATTTCGAAATGGCGACACAATTACAAACCTTATGGGAGGGACAAAATTGAGGAGCTCCAGAGAATCCTGGAGGAGGCTCAAACTCCAGAGGAATTATACGAGATCACACAGAGACTCATAACTGCATACTGGGATGAGGAACAATATTGGCAACAAAAGAGTCGGAATATGTGGAACAAATGTGGGGACCTTAATACAAAATTCTACCATGCAACCACAACTCAACGAAGAACGATCGATCTCCCCCGCGGGATTCGATACTGTCCTAACGGAAATAATATCAGTGATTACGGAGGCAGAAAATGCGGAACTGGTGAAGTTGGCATCGGAAGAGGAGATTAAGAAAGCACTTTTCATGATGCACCCAGGGAAGGCCCCAGGACCTGATGGTATGACGGCTCTATTCTTCCAACGATCTTGGGACATAATTAAGGGTGATGTGGTTAGAATGGTCAATGAGTTTATGCAGAACGGATCTTTTGACAAACGTTTAAATTCAACAAACATTTGCCTTATCCCAAAAACCGACCGGCCAACCTAAATGAAGGATTTGAGGCTTATCAGTATTTGTAATGTGGGTTACAAAATTATCTCTAAGATTTTATGTCAACGTCTCCGAAGGCTGCTACCGAAGTTAATTTTGGAAACACAGTCTGCTTTTGTATCAGGAAGATTTATTTCAGATAATATTCGGATAGCACAAGAAATGTTTCATGGGTTGAGGACAAATAAATCATGCAAAAACACTTTTATGGCAGTCAAGACGGATATGAGCAAAGCCCATGATCGTGTCGAATGGCCTTTCTTAGAAAATTTGCTCCGGAAGATGGGGTTTGCAGAGAAGTGGATTACATGGCTCATGTGGTGTATTAAATCTGTACATTACAAGGTTCTTATCAATGGCCATCCAAGGGGGGAGGTTAAACCCAAACGAGGACTTAAACAAGGGGACCCCTTATCTCCGTATTTATTTATTCTATGCATGGAAGTCCTAATTGCAAATTTGACGAAGGCAAAGCGGAATAAGTCGATTACAGGCATGCAAATTGCTCGGGCCAGCCCATCAATCTCGCATATGCTCTTTGCGGATGATAGTCTCTTCTTCTGTAAGATAAATAAGGAGGAATCATCTACCCTACTAAATATTCTACAGGAATATGAGTTAGCCTCGGGGCAACAAATTAAGTTTGACAAATCGACAATACAGTTTGGACATACGGTGGACCCAGATGTGCGAAGCGAGATTCACAGGACTTTGGGCATCACAAAATTGGGGGAATGGGTACATATTTGGGAATCCCAGAGAGTCTGGGCGGGACAAAAACAACGATCTTTAATTATTTACTCCAAGGACAACAAAAGCGGGTCAATAGCTGGACATCTAGACTGGGGCAAAGAGGTCTTTATCAAGTCAGTGGCTACAGCCATTCTGACGTACACCATGTCATGTTTCCGATTACCAAAGACGTTGATTACAAGATTGACCAGCACAGTAGCAAAATTCTGGTGGAGCACTAATGGCCAAGCAAGGGGAATACATTGGTTAGCATGGCACAAATTATGTAAGCACAAACGGGATGGCGGACTGGGATTCAGGATTATAGAGGACTTTAATACAGCCCTACTTACAAAACAGCTCTGGCGACTTATTGATTACCCAGACTCTTTATTCGCAAAGGTTTTCAAAGGACGATATTTTAGGAATGGAACACCGTTAGACCCGATACAGTCGTATTCGATGTCGTACGGCTGGAAGAGTATTACATCTGCTCGATCTTTGGTACACAAAAGACTCATCAAAAGAGTTGGATATGGACACACCATATCAGTATGGAACGACCCATGGATCCCTGACTCACGCCCAAGATCAGCAATATGCAACGGGTATAATCAGTACCCTGAACTAAGAGTTAATCAGTTGATTGACTCATCCACTTCTCTGTGGAATATTCCCCTTCTTCAGCAACTAATGGTACCCGAAGATATCCCTCGCATAGGAAACAGGATATCATGGGTTGGAGTTTTACAAAGAATGGACGGTATACGGTAAAATCTGGTTATTATACGGAACAAAATTTGTCCCAGTTGAGCACAAGTACTCAACCTTATGGACCGGATGTGAGTAAATTACAGGCACAAGTTTGGTCAATCAAATGCCCACCAAAAATGAGACACTTCATGTGGCAAGCTATTTCGGGATGCTTGGCGGTTACAGATAGATTGCGGACCAGAGGTATTAATTACGAACCCCAATGTTTTCGATGTGGATCAGATCGAGAGACCATAAACCATACACTTTTTAAATGCCCACCTGCACTCCAAGTATGGGCATTGTGGGTAATCCCCACACCTCTGAATTGGTTCTCGACAAATGCACTTTATCCCAATATGGCAACTTTATTTTGGCATTTGCCAAATCATGAGGATATGACAGTCTATCCATGGTTACTTTGGTACATTTGGAAAATGAGGAACGACAAGATTTACTCGAACATTGATCGAAATCCACAAGAGATAGTAAGATTGGCAATAGCAGAGGCAAAGGCCTGGGAAGAAGCACAGTCAGATATACAGAAACTCCCCCACATTATGCCAAAAGACACAACTGACTATTCAGGTGTCTTGACATGTCATACGGATGGGTCATGGCAACAATCCTCAATGTTTTCAGGATTGGGATGGTTGTGCCAAGGAAATGGATTGATGGGCACCCTATTGGGGGCAAAAAATGTACGATGAAGTACGTCCGCTCTCCATTCCGAGCAAGAGGCCCTGATATGGGTGATGCATAGTATGCTTGATGCCGGAAGATTGGAGATAACTTTTCTCACAGACTGCATTGAATTGGTGAAGATGGTGTTTAATCCGAAGGAGTGGCCAGCATTTGCAATACATTTGGAGGAATATGAAACGAGCATGAAGGAATTTGTTTCTTTCTCGCTAGATCACATACCACGCGCGCAGAACACGAAGGCAGACAAGCTAGCACAAGGTGCTCGATCATGTCTTCATCATCTAGATTATGTTAACTCAATCCCACTGACATGGCTCATAGAGTCATTCTAGGATTTTGAGGATGTTGTCAAAAAAAAAAAAAAAATATGTACATAACAAAAACATATATTTTTTACATCTATTAAAAATAAAATTTTATAAAAAAATAATCAATTTAAATCATCATAGATAAATTAGGTTAGAAATCAATACTAAGTAGACTTCTCGAGTAGACTTCTTGAAGAAGTCTACTTAGACGAATTTGTTTCTACATATAAGGAGAGTTTAACATAATTGTATTAACAATAAAATCTCTCTCTATCTAAAACATTTCTCTCTCTCTCTCTCTCTCTCTCTTCTCCCTTCTCTCTGGCCATGAATTTCTTCTCCTTCATCTCTTGCTATCAATATCCTCTCCATCCTCTCTATCTTGCATTCAACCTCCTCTCACTTGCAGGTTATGGTAGTGGTAAGCAAATCTGAGCTTTTGTGTTCCTCTTTTTGTTTGCTTTGTGTTCATATTGCAAATCTGAGCTTATTATTATAGATTTGAGCTTATTGTTGTAGATCTGAGTTTATTTTTGTATAAATTTTATAGATTTTGTTTTAGATCTGAATTTTGTTGCAGATTTAAATTTTTTGTTATTGTTGCAGAGCTGAATTTTATTGATTTTTTGCAGATCTGAATGTTATAAATATAGTAGATTATTATTATAGATCCAAGCTTATTATTATAGATTTGAGCTTATTATTGTAGATTTAAATTTATTTTCATAGATCTGAGTTTATTGTTGTATAAATTTTATAGATTTTGTTGAAGATCTGAATTTTGTTGCAGATCTAATTTTTTTGTTATTGTTGCAGAGCTGAATTTTTGCAAATCTAAATGTTATCAATATAGTAGATTATGTTGCAAATCTAAATTTCTCTTTTCTTATTGTTGCATATCTGACCTTGTTTATATTTATTGTTTTGTTCTACAGATCTCAACAAAGCTCTTTTTTTGTCTCCGCCCGATTTAAGTGATTTGAAGGTTCAAAACGTTTAGAATTCTCGAGTAGACTTCTCGACTTCTTGAGCAGACTTCTTGAGCAGACTTCTCGAGCAGACTTCTCGAGCAGATTTCTTGAGCAGACTTCTCTAGCAGACTTCTTGAGTAGACTTCTCGAGCAGACTTCTCAAGCAAACTTCAGTTGCATACATATTTTCAGAGATTTTAGTTTAGTAGTGATTTCTTATGCCAATTTTAAGATTTATTATCAGTGATCTTTAAATGTTTGTTTGTTTAGAGGGTTATTTTCTATGTAATGTTGAATTGCATTGAATGATTTATATCATATTCCAAAATTATGTGTGTTTATGTATTCTACAAAATAGACTTCTCCTGTCTCGAGTAGACTTCTTAAAGACATTAATTTTACATAACTTAAAGGTGACTCAAAGAAACATTTCTCCCATTTATATCGTATAACTTGTCAACCGAGTAGACTTATCTTGTCTCAAGTAAACTTTTGAAGTAGGCTTTTCCTGTTTCGAGTAGACTTCTTAAAGACATTAATTTTACATAAATTAACGGTAATTCAGTGGGATATTTCTCCCGTTTATATCACATAACTTGTCAACCGAGTATACTTCTCCTGTCTCGAGTAGACTTCTAAAGTAGACTTCTCCTGTCTCGAGTAGACTTCTTAAAGACATTAATTTTACATAACTTAAAGGTGAAAACATTCACCCTCCTTTGCTATTCGCCCTCCTTTGCCAACATTCACCAAGAAGCTCACCATGTGTGCAACCATCTCTTAAGAACAACATTTGCCCTCCTTTGCTATTATCCACCTCGAACTGCCACACTGATTCACTCCTCACCCATTCTCCATAAACAGCGGATATGTGAACCATTCTATGTTAAACAAAAACAAAATCCAAACCACATTAGAAATCAAAATTGAATAAGTAGACTTCTCTTAAAGTCGGATGAAGTCTACTTAGTAGACTTCTCGAGTAGACTTCGCGAGTAGACTTCTTAAAGAAGTCTACTCTTAATAAGCTAAGTATCATATAAAACATAAAAACTGGTTTTACTATACCTATAAAATATAAACATGTAAAACTTATGCATAAGCAAGAACACTTACTAAAAGAAGCTTAGGATCACTAAAATCTTAAAAATTCGGTATATATTGTATAAAAATGAAATTTTTTTAAAAAACAAGAAAAGTAGACTTCTCAGAGAAAAGTAGACTTCTCGCGGGTTAGTTTTGCAATTGTCAAAAGATTAGTAGACTTCTTCAAGAAAAGTAGACTTCTCGCAGGTTGCGAGAAGTCTACTTCCGAAAACTTCTCCGAGAAGTCTACTTTTCATGGAGAAGTCTACTCTACAAAGTCAAAGGTTGGTCAATTGCAAAAATGACCTGCTTCTAAAGAAGTCTACTCGAGAAGTCTACTCTATTTTTTTGTTATCAAAGGAAATGGAGTAGACTTCATTCGGACCAAAAGAAGTCTACTTTTTTATGCGGTCAATTGCAAAATTAACCTGGGCGTTGACTAGTAGACTTCATTCGGACCAAGAGAAGTCTAGTTTCGAAACCGAAATCTTAAAACACTAAAATTGACTGAAAATCCGACTTGCCACTCGTCTTTAGCTTCTTTTTTGGTCAATATCTTCGATTCTAGCCACCATGAAAGAAACACAACCGCAAAAAACATCCAACTCGACGGAATATAGAAATATATATGAACTTCAACTTTTTAATAGTTAAATTATTTCTAGAATTTTTGGGAAGAAAATAGTGAGAAAATGGAAGATTAGAAGCTTAAGAGAAAGGTAATAAGCTAAACAAACTCAAAATGGGTTTTTGGTGCCATTAAAGCTCAAAATTGGTTGAAAATGGTGGTTGGGTGAATTGATGATGATGGAATTTTCGTAAATAAGTGAGGAAGATGAGGATTAGTTGGTCATTTGAATTTTTGAAAATTAAAGAAATTCATTTAAAACAATGGCAATTTCGTGAATAGCTAAAACTATGAAGGATTTATTTGGGAGAAAGTGGCAAATTTTGAAGTGGCCAATTTCGGAGGTTAGATTTGCAATTGAAATCAATTTTTGAGTCATTTTTGCAAGAATCTCTTCTTTTGGAGATATCTTGTATCTTATTATTCTAGAGAGCTTTATAGAGAGATTTGTAGCACAGCTTTTGGAGAGACAAATCAGACTCTTTCAGAGCAGATTTCGAACTCTTTCATCTTTATTTCTTATTTCTTTTATGCAATCTGTTCTAATCATGATGTTTTCTCAAATCACCATGTCTGAGTAGTTTTTTAGTTAAGTTAGGGCTTTTCAAAGGTTGAAGAAGAGTCTGTAGAATTGCTAAACAATTAGGAAAATCCATTGGTTCTTCATTTGTGCTTGCATTCATATCGATTTCTTAGACACATCATCTGGATTTTGAAACCCTAGATTGTTTGATAGATGTGAGAGCATTATTAATCACCTGAACTAGTATTAGATGAGCAAAACGCCCTAGTGCAAAGAGATTTGGGTTAGGAGTTTTGTGAACAATTGAATCTGATCATTACTGCATGTTTAGGTTTTTAGAGTTTGCAAATAGATATGAAACTCTATGATTTAGACATAGATAACTTCTGCAACGAGAATTGATTAGTTATATCTTTGCGATTCATGTTCAAGACGGTTTTCATTCATTCCTGATTGCATGCATTCTACACTATCAGATTCAACCTGTGAATAGTCCTGACATAGCGCCATTAGCTTTCTGAACTTTAAGAACAATCCCAAAACGCCCACTTACATTTATTTTTCTGTTTCGCATTACATTCACTACTTATTGCTTAGCTTAATCTGAACCTGAACTCTTTAGTATAGTTTACTTGCTCCCTTAGGATTCGAAAAACCCTTATACCTACGATTGCTTTGCTGTGCACTTGCAGTAGTTTTATTTGGGTAAAGTCTGAGTCCTGTCAAGTTTTTGGCGCCGTTGCCGGGGAGTAATAGCTTCCTATCGATTTTTAGTATTAGTTTTTTGTCTAAGTTTTATTTGTTTACTGACTTTTGCTACTTTTCTTTGTGCTGGTTTCAGGTGTATGCCTAATCGCAGTACCAGAAGCAACAAAGAGAAGGAGCTTTTCACCTTAGGCATTGACGAGCTAGCTAAGTTTGAGAGGACCATCAGGAAAGCTAAGAAGCAATCTACAATGGTTAATCCACTAATCTTGGTTGAAGATGCAGAAGGTCACTTGGTTGACAGAGAGGGAAACATGAGGAATGAAGAAGGGCATAAACTGGATCAAGATGAGAATGTCATAGTTGAACAGCTAGTTCAACAAGTGGCACAATACGCTGGAGTTCCTGCTGCTGCTAACAACGCTGCTGGGCGTTTTGTTCAGAGGACTCTAGAGATTACAACAGATCTGATCAGTTCTATGTCAACAAAGCTGCTATCCGCCCTCCTGCTTTCCAGAGGAATGATTTTGAGCTCAAGCCTGCTTACTATAAGCTGGTGGGACAGCATCCTTTCCATGGCTTACCTCATGAACATTCAATGGATCATATTGAGAGGTTTGAGGATTTGGCTTCAAGTGTCAAAGCTAATAGAGTTAGCTATGACTTTCTGTTCTGCAAGCTCTTCCCTTACTCACTTGGAGGAGATGTTGCTTATTGGCTGAAGCAACTGGAGCCTGGTTTGCTGACCACTTGGGACAACACCAAGAATGCTTTTCTGAACAATTTCTATGATGATGCTAGATCAGAGTACCTGAGGACGAAAATTGCATCATTCTCCCAAGGTCCTACTGAAGTTTTTAAAGCTTCTTGGCTGAGATTCAAGTCTTATCAAAGGGACTGCCCTCATCATGGCTTCAATAGGGTGCAGCTGCTTTGTATTTTCTTCAGAGGTATTGACTAGAAGTATCAGATGGCTCTGGATGCTGCTAGTAATGGGAACTTCAACACAAACCTTCCTGATGAAGCAATCAGATTGATTGAAAACTTGGCCTGAAGTAACAGCACTAAGAATGCAGATTTTCAGAGGATGCAACAGGCTAGTTTGAGTGATGGAAACCAAATAGCTGAGGTTAAGGCTAAGTTAGACAGTATGCACAGCTTACTGGTGGGAAAGAAATCAGTCCAATTCGCTGCAGAGGTGGAGACCTTCGAAAATCCTGAAGAGTTTGAGCAAAAGGATGTTAACTTCATCAATGGAGGTTTTCAGAACCAAATGTTTTGGAATCAGCAGTGGGATAGAGGATTTAATGGCAATAATCAGAAGAGCACCTTCACAGAAAACTAGAATGCAACTGGTTATACTCCAATACCACCGTTCCAGAAGACTGAAGTTGAGAAACCTTACCAAAACAGCAGGAATTATGGTTCTTCTTCCTATTAATCTGCACCTCCATAAGACAATAAGATGGAAACTATGCTGGAGCAGATACTTGAAGGACATCAGAAGATGACAGTGAACTTCAATGACAAGTTGGATTCGCTGTATCAAGACCTGAATGGAAAAATTGAGAGTCTGAACTCTCACATGAAGAAGCTGGATGTTCTGGTTGCTTAAAGATGCTGGAGCTGTTCAAAGTCAAGAGAGATTTCCTTCCTGGAAGGAATGATATCAATCCCAAGCACCAAGTTAATAACATCACAGTCAGGAGTGAAAAAGAGCCAGTACAGAAAAAGAGGTTGTGTACAGAGCAAATCGTGCAGCGGATGGAGTTTGAAGATGAAAATTTTGCAGTCTCAGAGTCTAGTGACGAGCGTCACCAAGGTGGGTGTCGCTCGTCACCCAATTTTCAAGGCCCCGATACGATGAACTCCCAAATCAGTGACGAGCGTCACCACACTGGTGACAGTCGTCACCAACCCCAGAACGAGACTGCTTTGCCTGTAACTGCAAATAATGGCTAGGAGCAAGCGTATAAACCCAAGACACCTTTCCCCAAGCATCCTAGGAAGTCTAAACAGGAGATAAAAGAAGCTAGATGCAAAGCTATGATAGACAAGCTGATGCTTGAGATTCCTCTTGTTGATGCATGCATTATTGTAAGTCCTGAGGAAGGAGCATTTCTTACCAGAGACATCAATGCATTTCTCTTGGGTACAATTCCAAAGAAGAAGAAGAAGGTGACTGCTTCTGAACAGTCAGCGCCATCATTCAAAGCAGAATTCCAGAGAAGCTACCTGATCCAAAAAACTTTGTGCTTGATTGCTCAGTCTTAACAGGACGTTTTCCCCATTCTCTTTGTGATCTAGGGTCAAGTATTAACTTGATGCCTTCCTCTGTTGCTGCTAGACTTGGAATAACTGATTTCAAGCCAGTTGGGATCTCTCTTATCCTAGCAGATCGATCCATAAGAACCCAATAAGGCATCTTAGAGGATGTTCCTGTTAACATTGAAGGTTGCATGATTCCCACAGACTTTGTGGTTTTGAAATATGCTGAAGAACCTTAAGATCCACTTATTCTGGGAAGATCATTCTTGGGTACTGCTGGCGCAATCATTGATGTAAAAAAGGGGAAGATAGAGCTTGATTTGGGTTATGTTGTCATGAACTTTAACATGGATAAGTTAAGAGAGAGTTCTACCATTGATGATCAGACCTTTTCAGTAAGGACATCGATAGATGAAGAACCTGTCATGGAGTATTTAGAAGACACTACTGCTGGGTATGTCACTGAATTTGATACAAGTGGGCAAGTGAACAAGATGGCTGTTCAAGAGGTAATAGCTAAAAATTTTGCAAAAGCTGTTGGGTTTGAGGATTGGAGTGAGAATGATATCTTCAACACTAGGCTTGCAAAAGAGGGTCCAATGAATGCCAAGTTGCTGGAGGAGGACGAGTTTGTGATGGAGGCAAGACTTGCAGAGCTGGATTGCAGAAAAACTGCAGAAACCCGACCTGCAGGGTCAGTGACGACCGTCACTGACCTGGTGATGCTCGTCACCAACCTGGACACAAAAGAGCGACATGATCTTTCAGCTACAGGTCTATCTTATGTTGCCAAACCGAAAATTCAAACATTCCACAAACCAGAAACCTACAACTAAGCAGAGGTATGCACTTCCTGGAACCAATTCCAAACTTCCTAATCTCATCAATAAGAACTTAAAGGTGCAAAAGATGCTTCACACTAATGCAAGCAACGAGATTCTCGTAGAAAGCTTAGTGTTTCTTTTGATGATTCTGCAGGAAAAAGAAGTGTCCCACCCACAGTCACAACCTCCGTTGCTGATGTTCCTCACTTCCTTAAGAGAGTTCATGCACCTACTGCTTACACACCACCCTGGATGAGGAGACATTCTTCTCCAAGGCATTCAATGCCACCTTCTGCTCCACCAGCTGTCTGAGAAGCAATCAAAGTCGAGCTAATGACTTTAAACAAGCTCTTAGTGAGAGGCAACCCACTGGTAAGTTTTCTTTTTCCTATATTTAGTCTAGTTTTTGCTTACATATAAATAAATAAAAACCCAAAAACATAAGAAAAATCGAAAAAAAAAACAGAGTCAGTTTGTTCAGTTTGCTTGGATGATGTCTTGTGAACTTGTTTGAACCATGGGTTATGCTTCGTTTGGATGTTTTTGATGTGTGTTTTGAGTACTCTCACAGTCAGACTTCAGAGTACACATGATGGCATTGCATTAAAACATCCAACTTGTCGATTCTGGAGTATCAAAGATGGTGACGATCATCACCACAGCTGGGTGACGCTCGTCACCCGATCCTTCGCGAGGTACCACTTTTTCACCTTGGTTTTACACGTTCACATGCTTCTTTTTGACCAAATCTTGGCTTAATAACAATGGGGACAGTGTTGTTTAAGTCTGGGGGGGGGGGGGGGGGGGGGGGGGGGGGGGGGGTTACTGACGTTGTGTGCATTTTGTTTGATTTTTAGAGTCTTAAAGTTGAGTCAAAAACCTGTTTATAAAGAGTAAAAGTTTGAAACTGTCAGTTTTTCTTGGAACTACCCATAGGACATTTATGCTTATAGGAACCATTGCCACAGTCGTTGATTACAAGTCTTACTAAGTTGAAAGTCATGAAGGTTTAGGTTCTTAGAGAATCTAGAAAATTTGCTGTTAGCTCCACCTTAATGAACTTTAAACTTCTTATCGTGGGGTTTGATTCTCATTGATCTTGATTCTCTCTTTTAGCACTGACAATAAGGTTAAGATACAGTCTCTCTTTGATCTTCCCTGATACAGCTTTTAAGAGTTTAAGTCCATAGAATAGTGCATTCTTGACCCTGTCTCCTCACAAGGAACAACAGTAATGAACACACTCAAGAACCTGTCTCCTCACAAGAAACACAAGTATTGAGTAGCACAATATCTTAGACTGTAAGAAAATTTTGAGAAAAGAGTTGAAAAATCGAAAATATCCAAAGGAAAATATCAAGGGAAGATAAAATAGGAGAGCTGTGTTGAGATTGATTTGTTCAGTTGTTTAGGAAGGGAAAAGAATCTGTAAGTGATTGAGATGATAAAACCTTGATGAGATATCACACTTAGCTAAATATAAGGAGTTAGCATTAGAGATTTCAGATTTCTTGAAGGGATTTGGACTGGATTTAAGAGATTTGCTAAACTTGTGATGATTAGACTAAAATTTAATCTTGTGTTGGCTCTGTGGTGTATGGATTCGAAAGTGTTAATCAATGTGGTGTTCCTGATGTTTAGCTGACTGTTTCTGTTTTCAAACTTCGACCCTGTTCTTTGTCTGATGTTTGCTTGATGGCAAGCAAAAGCTAAGTCTGGGGGAGTTGATATATCATGGTTTTTATGGTTTTTAACCATGGTATAAGTCCTTTTTATTGAGTCTTTTTGGTCTTTTTAGAGTCCTAGTAGAGTCTTTGCAGGTTAAAGCATGTCTGGAGCATAATTAGAAGTTTTGGAGCTTTTTGGAGCATTGCAAGTTACAGCCCCGAAGTATACAACTAAGAAGCATTGTTCTGGCTTGGGTGACGACAGTCACCGACCTGGTGACACTCGTCACCCGTAGAGGAAGGATCGTGGCTTGTTTTTAAAAGATTGGGAAGAAATTGTAGTTTCGGCCCAGAAGTTCCAGTATTTGTAAAAAAGGCCCAGATTGTGTTTTACCTTGAATATTAGGTTTTTCAGACATTCTTTTGGAGATATCTTGTATCTTATTATTCTAGAGAGCTTTAGAAAGAGATTTGTAGCAGAGCTTTTGGAGAGACAAATCAGAGTCCTTTAGAGCAGATTTTGGGGTGGCTACTAACGTTGTGTGCATTTTGTTTGATTTTTAGAGTCTTAAAGTTGAGTCAAAAATCTGTTTATAAAGAGTCAAAGTTTTGAAACTGTCAGTTTTTCTTGGAACTACCCATAGGACATTTATGCTTATAGGAACCATTGCCACAGTCGTTGATTACAAGTCTTACTAAGTTGAAAGTCATGAAGGTTTAGGTTCTTAGAGAATCTAGAAAATTTGCTGTTAGCTCCACCTTAATGAACTTTAAACTTCTTATCGTGGGGCTTGATTCTCATTGATCTTGATTCTCTCTTTTAGCACTGACAATAAGGTTAACATACAGTCTCTCTTTGATCTTCCCTGATATAGCTTTTAAGAGTTTAAGTCCATAGAATAGTGCATTCTTGACCCTGTCTCCTCACAAAGAACAACAGTAATGAACACACTCAAGAACCTGTCTCCTCACAAGGAACACAAGTATTGAGTAGCACAATATCTTAGACTGTAAGAAAAATTTGAGAAAAGAGTTGAAAAAACGAAAATATCCAAAGGAAAATATCAAGGGAAGATAAAATAGGAGAGCTGTGTTGAGATTGATTTGTTCAGTTGTTTAGGAAGGGAAAAGAATCTGTAAGTGATTGAGATGATAAAACCTTGATGAGATATCACACTTATCTAAATATAAGGAGTTAGCATTAGAGATTTCAGATTTCTTGAAGGGATTTGGACTGGATTTCAGAGATTTGCTAAACTTGTGATGATTAGACTGAAATTTAATCTTGTGTTTGCTCTGTGGTGTGTGGATTCGAAAGTGTTAATCAATGTGGTGTTCCTGATATTTAGCTGACTGTTTCTGTTTTCAAACTTCGACCCTGTTCTTTGTCTGATGTTTGCTTGATGGCAAGCAAAAGCTAAGTCTGGGGGAGTTGATATATCATGGTTTTTATGGTTTTTAACCATGGTATAAGTCCTTTTTATTGAGTCTTTTTGGTCTTTTTAGAGTCCTAGTAGAGTCTTTGCAGGTTAAAGCATGTCTGGAGCATAATTAGAAGTTTTGGAGCTTTTTGGAGCATTGCAAGTTACAGCCCCGAAGTATACAACTAAGAAGCATTGTTCTTGCTTGGGTGACGACAGTCACCGACCTGGTGACACTCGTCACCCGTAGAGGAAGGATCGTGGCTTGTTTTTAAAAGATTGGGAAGAAATTGTAGTTTTGGCCCAGAAGTTCCAGTATTTGCAAAAAGTCCCAGATTGTGGTTTACCTTGAATATTAGGTTTTTCAGACATTTTTTTGGAGATATCTTGTATCTTATTATTCTAGAGAGCTTTAGAGAGAGATTTGTAGCAGAGCTTTTGGAGAGACAAATCAGAGTCCTTTAAAGCAGATTTTGGGGTGGCTACTGGCGTTGTGTGCATTTTGTTTGATTTTTAGAGTCTTAAAGTTGAGTCAAAAACCTGTTTATAAAGAGTCAAAGTTTTGAAACTGTCAGTTTTTCTTGGAACTACCCATAGGACATTTATGCTTATAGGAACCATTGCCACAGTCGTTGATTACAAGTCTTACTAAGTTGAAAGTCATGAAGGTTTAGGTTCTTAGAGAATCTAGAAAATTTGCTGTTAGCTCCACCTTAATGAATTTTAAAATTCTTATCGTGGGGCTTGATTCTCATTGATCTTGATTCTCTCTTTTAGCACTGACAATAAGGTTAAGATACAGTCTCTCTTTGATCTTCCCTGATACAGCTTTTAAGAGTTTAAGTCCATAGAATAGTGCATTCTTGACCCTGTCTCCTCACAAGGAACAACAGTAATGAACACACTCAAGAACCTGTCTCCTCACAAGGAACACAAGTATTGAGTAGCACAATATCTTAGACTGTAAGAAAAATTTGAGAAAAGAGTTGAAAAAACGAAAATATCCAAAGGAAAATATCAAGGGAAGATAAAATAGGAGAGCTGTGTTGAGATTGATTTGTTCAGTTGTTTAGGAAGGGAAAAGAATCTGTAAGTGATTGAGATGATAAAACCTTGATGAGATATCACACTTAGCTAAATATAAGGAGTTAGCATTAGAGATTTCAGATTTCTTGAAGGGATTTGGACTGGATTTAAGAGATTTGCTAAACTTGTGATGATTAGACTGAAATTTAATCTTGTGTTGGCTCTGTGGTGTGTGGATTCGAAAGTGTTAATCAATGTGGTGTTCCTGATGTTTAGCTGACTGTTTCTGTTTTCAAACTTCGACCCTGTTCTTTGTCTGATGTTTGCTTGATGGCAAGCAAAAGCTAAGTCTGGGGGAGTTGATATATCATGGGTTTTTTTATGATTTTTAACCATGGTATAAGTCCTTTTTATTGAGTCTTTTTGGTCTTTTTAAAGTCCTAGTAGAGTCTTTGCAGGTTAAAGCATGTCTGGAGCATAATTAGAAGTTTTGGAGCTTTTTGGAGCATTGCAAGTTACAGCCCCGAAGTATACAACTAAGAAGCATTGTTCTGGCTTGGGTGACGACAGTCACCGACCTGGTGACACTCGTCACCCGTAGAGGAAGGATCGTGGCTTGTTTTTAAAAGATTGGGAAGAAATTGTAGTTTTGGCCCAGAAGTTCTAGTATTTGCAAAAAGGCCCAGATTGTGTTTTACCTTGAATATTAGGTTTTCCAGACATTCTTTTGGAGATATCTTGTATCTTATTATTCTAGAGAGCTTTAGAGAGAGATTTGTAGCAGAGCTTTTGGAGAGACAAATCAGAGTCCTTTAAAGCAGATTTTGGGGTGGCTACTGGCGTTGTGTGCATTTTGTTTGATTTTTAGAGTCTTAAAGTTGAGTCAAAAACCTGTTTATAAAGAGTCAAAGTTTTGAAACTGTCAGTTTTTCTTGGAACTACCCATAGGACATTTATGCTTATAGGAACCATTGCCACAGTCGTTGATTACAAGTCTTACTAAGTTGAAAGTCATGAAGGTTTAGGTTCTTAGAGAATCTAGAAAATTTGCTGTTAGCTCCACCTTAATGAATTTTAAAATTCTTATCGTGGGGCTTGATTCTCATTGATCTTGATTCTCTCTTTTAGCACTGACAATAAGGTTAAGATACAGTCTCTCTTTGATCTTCCCTGATACAGCTTTTAAGAGTTTAAGTCCATAGAATAGTGCATTCTTGACCCTGTCTCCTCACAAGGAACAACAGTAATGAACACACTCAAGAACCTGTCTCCTCACAAGGAACACAAGTATTGAGTAGCACAATATCTTAGACTGTAAGAAAAATTTGAGAAAAGAGTTGAAAAAACGAAAATATCCAAAGGAAAATATCAAGGGAAGATAAAATAGGAGAGCTGTGTTGAGATTGATTTGTTCAGTTGTTTAGGAAGGGAAAAGAATCTGTAAGTGATTGAGATGATAAAACCTTGATGAGATATCACACTTAGCTAAATATAAGGAGTTAGCATTAGAGATTTCAGATTTCTTGAAGGGATTTGGACTGGATTTAAGAGATTTGCTAAACTTGTGATGATTAGACTGAAATTTAATCTTGTGTTGGCTCTGTGGTGTGTGGATTCGAAAGTGTTAATCAATGTGGTGTTCCTGATGTTTAGCTGACTGTTTCTGTTTTCAAACTTCGACCCTGTTCTTTGTCTGATGTTTGCTTGATGGCAAGCAAAAGCTAAGTCTGGGGGAGTTGATATATCATGGTTTTTATGATTTTTAACCATGGTATAAGTCCTTTTTATTGAGTCTTTTTGGTCTTTTTAAAGTCCTAGTAGAGTCTTTGCAGGTTAAAGCATGTCTGGAGCATAATTAGAAGTTTTGGAGCTTTTTGGAGCATTGCAAGTTACAGCCCCGAAGTATACAACTAAGAAGCATTGTTCTGGCTTGGGTGACGACAGTCACCGACCTGGTGACACTCGTCACCCGTAGAGGAAGGATCGTGGCTTGTTTTTAAAAGATTGGGAAGAAATTGTAGTTTTGGCCCAGAAGTTCTAGTATTTGCAAAAAGGCCCAGATTGTGTTTTACCTTGAATATTAGGTTTTCCAGACATTCTTTTGGAGATATCTTGTATCTTATTATTCTAAAGAGCTTTAGAGAGAGATTTGTAGCAGAGCTTTTGGAGAGACAAATCAGAGTCCTTTAGAGCAGATTTCGAACTCCTTCATCTTTATTTCTTATTTCATTTATGCAATCTATTCTAATTATGATGTTTTCTCAAATCACCATGTCTGAGTAGTTTGTTAGTTAAGTTAGGGCTTTTCAAAGATTGAAGAAGAGTTTGTAGAACTGCTAAACTATTAGGAAAATCCATTGGTTCTTCATTTGTGCTTGCATTCATATCGATTTCTTAGACACATCATCTGGATTTCGAAACCCTAGGTTGTTTGATAGATGTGAGAGCATTATTAATCACCTGAACTAGTATTAGATGAGCAAAACGCCCTAGTGCAAAGAGATTTGGCTTAGGAGTTTTGTGAACAATTGAACCTGATCATTACTGCATGTTTAGGTTGTTAGAGTTTGCAAAGAGATTTGAAACTCTATGATTTAGACATGGATAACTTCTGCAACGAGAATTGATTAGTTATATCTTTGCGATTCATGTTCAAGACGGTTTCAATTCATTCCTGATTGCATGCATTCTACACTCTCGGATTCAACCTGCGAATTGTCCTGAATTAGCGCCTTTAGCTTTCTGAACTTCAAGAACAATCCCAAAACGCCCACTTACATTTATTTTGCTATTTCGCATTACATTCACTACTTATTACTTAGCTTAATCCAAACATGAACTCTTTAGTGTAGTTTACTTGCTCTCCTGGGATTCGATAACCCCTTATCATACGATTGCTTTGCTGTGCACTTGGAGTAGTTTTATTTGGGTAAAACCTGAGCTCTACCACTAACTATTGGATGTGTCTCGGGTTGAGAAGGTTTGAGTCATGTTCAATAGGCAAGTGTTCTTGGACGTTTGGTCTAGGGTCTCTGGATTTGTTATGGAAACCTCAGACTGGGAGTTTAGGTACATATTGTAGCATCTCTGGTCTGGTTTGGGTTGGATGGTTAGTCGTGCATGTTCTTGTTTGATTATTGTGCGGCTGATCGCCTCAATTTGACCTTAGGCCAGATCAGGGGCATTACAGGCGGAGCCTCCCAGCACTGAATGAGACTCTGCAACAAGGGGTCAGACGTGACACTCTTCCTAAAGTGATAAAAGGTCCCAACAAGCTTGGAAGCAATAGGAATCCCAGATAAATCGCTCAGTACCTGAAGCAAACACAACACCCCCATGCAGCGGGAACCAGCTGACTGTGGCAAATACCAGCCAAACAGCAGAAATCGACCAAAATAATCGGGATGCGACACCGAAGGTTGTTCGACCAATAACCGGCGTATAGTGTAATTCAACCGAGAGGAGGACACAGATCGGAAGCTGAACAGTCGAAGACGAGCGGCAGTGAGCTAGGAGAACGAACCGCCATCTGCAATGATCGGAAATAGGCAATCGGATCTTCGGCAGCGGCGCCTTCCCCCTGAATTCCAGAAGATCCACCACTGCACGCCTCGTCACGAGGATGCGCTGAAGACAGCAGGCGAGGGTCGTCGACCTTATATCCGAGAAGCAACGGCGCGCTCTCGCGATCTAGAGAAGTATCAAAGAACCTGGTTTCGGGGTCAGGGGATCTTGCTCCCCCCAACGAACGGATTACCCGCACCATAGATTAACGAGAGAATCGAAGAAAGAAAAGCCTTACCGAAGAAAGAAGAGAAGAGATCTGCGGGTTGGCACAACGAAAAGAGCAACTTGTGGAGAAGGACAACCTGCAACGAAGAAGAGGAAGGGGTCAAAAGTAGACGTGTAACCCTAAAAGCAAACATTGTATGGGAATCCAGGCGACTCATCAACAAAAGAAAGTAAACCCCGCGCTAACACACGAAGTTACAGAAAACCCGTGGACCAATACGTAAAATAAAAACCTTCACTTCTTAAAAACAACCCACTTACAACACCACATCTCTCCACGTACGATGGGACCCATCTTTAAGCGTGTCATTCGAGGCGGGGCTCGGATCCTGTCGAACTCGCCTTCAGGGGCACGCCCTCCGGGGAACTTCTCCCGGGAATTATCTTCCTTAGACAGCCTCCAGAGGCATGTCCTCCGAGGAACTTCCTCCAAAAATCATCATTCCGAGACAGCCTCCAGGGGCATGCACTCCGGGGAACTTTCTCTGGGAATCATCTACCTCCAGGGACACGCCCTCCGGGGAACTTCTTCGGGGAATCGTCTTTCCGAGAAAGCCTCCAAGGGGATGCCCTCTGGGGAACTTCCTCCTGTAACCGTCTTTCCGAGAAAGCCTCTATGAGCACGCCCTCTAGGGAAATTTCTCCGAGAATCGTCTTTCCGAGACAGCCTCCGGGGGCACGCCCTCTGGGGAACTTCCTCCGGGAATTATCTTTCCGAGACAGCCTCCAGGGGTATGCCCTCCAGGGAACTTCCTATGGGAATTGTCTTTCCGAGACAGCCTCCAGGGGGAATGCCCTCTAGGGAACTTCCTCCGGGAATCACCTTTCTAAGATATCTTCCAAGAGCCCACCCTCTTCGAAAACCTGCCCCCTCGGAGCCGCTCCAAAGTGAAATCGTCGCCAATGAGAAATCAATTGCTATGATAGAGTTCGTCCCATCACGGGACAATAAACGAGTTAACATCTTGTGACCTACTTGTTGAAGGGATTCAGGGGCGAGTTATACTTCCAGACCTTCCAAACAAGCTCCACAAGTCAGGGATAACTCTTGGGCTGCAAATTGTAATTACGGCCCGCAAGGCCCAACGCATGGGGAACAAACGCAGTAGGAACCCGATGAGCATTAAATGCTCTGCACCTTCAAAGGAAGGCTGTAATGATGGCGGTTAGGGAGAGGTAGAGCAGGTCAGCAACCTCCCTTCTGACTATGCGCATAAAGGAGTCCGGTCAAGTCCAAGATGATGACAAAGGACAACTAGGAGGATAATAGCAGGAGCCCGACCCGGAAAACTCGAGACCGAAACCCGGATCCAGCCCGAAACCCGGTATCCTCTATAAAACCCAATCCTCAAACCAACTGTATGGGAGAAGAATTCCTAGAGAAATAACTTCGTCTTCTAGCTTCTTAATACTGAGCCAACCACTGAATATTCTATTAAGATCCTCTGAGTTGATACAGTGCTATGTGTTCCTGCTTTTCCGATATCCTTATGTTTTCTGACCAGTCATGTGCCATGTCTGACTAGAGCGTCGGAGCGTAATCGGAAGGGCACCCCTTTTCGGTTCATCGAGACTTGCTTTCCTTTTTCTTCATTGGCAGTGTAACCCATCTCCCAGAATTCGAATCTCCCTCGTAGGTCCGCTGACTATCAGATACCTCCACATGGAATCACAAAATTTGCTCCCGAACAATGATATACAAAACAAAAAAAATTTGAAATATATTATTTGTAAAACGGTTGAATCACATCAAGTTTTCTATTATTTTATTATATACATAATAATATTATTTCTTTTTAAATAAGTATATTATTTTAGATTTTTTGCTGACTAAAAATATATATGTAATGCATGAAATTGCATCTTATAATTTGAATTTTACAACATAATTAGATTTGTATTTATTATGAATATATTAAAAATAAGTAGTCAGTAGTTATAATAAAAAATAAAAAAAAAATCAAATTAGAATGAAAAGTTAAATCTGTATAAGATAACTATGAATCTAAAAAAATAGTATTAATATATGTTTTATGAAAAAGGAAATGGATACGCGGAAATGTAACGTTTTAAAACATAAAAACATTGTTCGGAAGCATTTTGCAGGATGCCTGAGGAGGGTATGTGTTCGTCGGTGTCGTGATGAGCAGAATAATGGTAGAGCCTAGGGTAGAAGCTCCATCCATTGGGGAGCAAACAGAACCAATGCGTGTAGCCTTGAGGAGAGTCAATATCTCCAGCTAGGCGGGTAGAGATGGACTTCAAGGAGCCTGCAGGAGCTAGGGCCAGTCATGGGCCAAAGCCCATGAAAGAAAGACGTTGGGCCCCAAGTTATATAAATAAGCTTGGGGCACAATATACAGTATCCTTTGGTGCAGTGGTTTGCATCATTATTGGCTGTTCTTAAGGTGTTGGGTTCAAGTCTCCAAAGCCCATCCTTTTTAGGATGGGCCTTAAGTGTCCTAAGCATATGGGCCTTCATTGGTGGGCTTCTTGTGGGCTTGCTGGGGCAGGTAGATGTCTCCCGGGAGCTTGCTAGGGACTCCTGGGAGCTTGTTGGATAGCCTGACGAGGCAGACAGCTGTATCCCGGGAGCTTGGCGGGCCTCCTGGGATCTCTCTAGACAGCCTGACGGGCTCAGACTGCTGTCCCCCGGGAGCTTGGCGGGGCCTCCTGGGAGCTCGCTGGACAGTCTGACGGCGGCATACTGCTGTCTCCCGAGAGCTTGGCGGGGCCTCTTGAGAGCTTGCAGGACAGCCTGACGAGGGCAGGCTGCTGTCTCCTGGGAGCTTGGCGGGGGCAGACTGCTATCTCCCGGGAGCTTGGCGGGACCTCCTGGGAGCTCGCTGGACAGCCTGACGGCGGCATACTGCTGTCTCCCGAGAGCTTGGCGGGGCCTCCTGAGAGCTCGCTGGACAGTCTGCAGGAGGCAGACCGGCAGGGACGACCTAGCATAGATCTCCCATCTGAGACACATGGGAAGGGTCAAGAAACCTTCGGGGGCTTCTCCCTCGAAGGAGCTCCGATGCCCTAGTGAAAAAGTGACCACAAGACTAGGAGATAAATGAAAGAAGTGAGAAGAAATGAGTTTGGGAGTAGAAAGAATATCACTTTGTGTAGATTTCGTGGGTGGGAGCTGACCTCCTCAAAAAAGAGAGAGAAAGAAAGTATTTATAGAGATAACCTTAGGGTTTTGGGGGGGGGGGGGGGGGGGGGTCCAAGGCAGTACTTGCTTGAGTGTTGATTTGGGCAAAGGGAAGCTTCTTGGCCACTCCTTCCCTGCAGGTGGGCCCTAGCGCGGACTGTAAATTCTGGCCTAACAAACGTTATTTTTTAAAAAATATAAAAATAGAAACGGTTTGGAAACATATAAATTCTATAAAAAAAATACTTTAACTGTATAATTTTGTTAACACAATAAAGATGTGGCAACCACAAAAATATTTTGAAGAATTATCAGCAAATTTACAGAAATCAAAACGTGAAATTCAATATATTCTATACTCCTTATGTTCTTAAAACTAAGATTTTTTGAAGTTTTTATACATATTAAAAAACATAATTAAAATTTTATTGTAGATATAATAATATTATGCTTAAAATTTTCCTATAAAGTTAAAGTAATAGTAATTCAATATATTCAATTATATTTTAAGAAATTCCAAATTTATCATTATTAGTTTATAAAAAATGCATAAAAATCCTAAAACATCTATCTATTTGGAACAAAAATAAATCCTAGTAAATATTTTTGTAAGGAACAGAGTATTCAAGAAGCATTAATGAAAAAATCATATTTCTTTGCTTATATCTATGACCTCAATAATCAATATCAAATGGATTTTAACTTGAAAAATAAAATACTTTGTTTCTGTTTGAAAGTTCTAATTGTTTTTTTTCTAGGTTATGTAAATTGATTAGAGAAAAAAATATATCTCGTAATTAAGTTTTTAAGTTATTAAAATAGCTGATATATCTTTATATTCTTTAACTGTTTACTTTTGACATTAAAAAAAAAAAGGTTTTGAAACCGTTTCCAAAACGGTTACGCATTCCAAACTAGAAATTCGCATTTCGACGGTATTTCTAAATCAAGATTTTTAGGAAACACGTTTCCACCAAATTTTGTTTTTCAAATATTGTCGAAATGAAAAACACACCTTGAATGGAGTTTGGATACACCGTCTATAATGTAGAAAGTGTTAAGTATTATCAATTATGGATGTTTACAAATAAGTACACAATAATTAAATTGAAAAGTTAAATCTTTTACTAACTAGAATAAAAAAATAAATATTTATTACATTACAAAAAAATCTAAAAGGAAGGTAGTATTACTCGGAAATGTAGAGAGTATTAAATTTTTCATATCAACAACGTACTTAATTTAAAAATTATAACTCATATCCAAGTCATTGTTCCATTTTTGTGGTTTAATTAAGAGTTTAGTTCATATATATATAGAGGAAACATCCAAAATTGTACAGCGTGTTATTATAGTATCTAAGACCATCTGCATTGCAGATCTCTTAGATGAGTCTCTCATAAATTATAAACAAATAAATAATATTATTTTATGATGAAAGTCTTTCAAAAAAGTGAGATACTCACTCTATAGTTTCTCAAAAGAGAAATTTTGGGTTAAGTCTCTCACTTTTTTGAAAGACTCTCATTATAAATAATAATATTTATTGTTTATTTTTAATAAAATATTGTTGAGAGACTAAGTGAGAGATTTACAATGTAAATGCTCTAAGAGGGTATTTCATCAATTAAATAAAAAAAATTGAAAAAGTAGGAGAGATGAGAAGACAATGTGAAAAATGATTCTTACTGAAGATACCAAATAAAAAACTTCAGATACCTTCCTATTGTTTGTCATCTTTTCTATTAGTAAAACTTTTTTTAAGTTAAATTTTAAATGTTTAATAAAATTTTAAATTTATTAATATTATATGTTTTAGATATTCTTAAGAGTATCTCAACCATTGAGGATGTTTTTATAACTGATGTTACTTTCGTTGAAAGTTGCAGTAAACCCAAAGACAAAGAGGCAATAAAACAGGAGTGAAAAAAAAGGAGGGGACATGTGATGCGATATAGCGATGGGTCATCAAGGAAATCTTGTATTCTTATGATAATTGCCAACCATGCTTATTTTGGGGTTCTCTTCTTATTGCAGAAGTAGCCCCCATGTTCACGTGATTCCCTTCCTCCCATTCTTGTTCTATATATTCATATACCCTTTCTTATCATTCCTACATCCACTCTTCTCAACATGGACTCATCCAAACTCTCATCGCTCTCTCTTTGTCTCTTCCTAATTAGCATTTACTGTTTTCCCCAATATTCACTCTCATGCGGCTCCTGCAACCACCGGAAGGGTGGAAAACCCTACATTAAACCCCCTGTCACTGTTCCCAAGCTACCCGTTCCTCCGGTGACGGTTCCCAAATTACCCGTTCCTCCAGTAACTGTTCCCAAGTTACCCGTTCCTCCAGTAACTGTTCCTAAGCTACCGGTTCCTCCGGTAACAGTTCCAAAGCTTCCACTTCCTCCGGTGACCGTACCTAAGCTTCCAGTTCCTCCGGTGACCGTTCCTAAGCTACCTGTTCCTCCAGTGACTGTCCCAAAGCTACCTGTTCCTCCGGTTAGCCTCCCAGAGCTGCCACTTCCTCCGGTGGGCGGGCTGCCCCTACCTCCAGTGGTGGAGCCTACATTACCCCTGCCACCATTGCCAGTTGTGGGTCCTCTTCTTCCACCGGGGACAAACCCACCAGCAGGGAAAGATTGTCCTCCCCCGGGTAGCCAGAAGCCACCATCAGGCAGTGGTAAGACGACATGTCCGATCGATACGCTGAAGTTAGGGGCGTGCGTTGACTTGTTGGGAGGTTTAGTAAAGATAGGGCTTGGAGACCCAGCGGTTAACAAATGCTGTCCAGTACTTAAAGGCCTTGTCGAAGTTGAAGCCGCTGCCTGTCTCTGCACTGCACTCAAGCTTAAAGCTCTTAACCTTAACCTTTACGTCCCCGTTGCTCTTGAGCTTCTTCTTACCTGTGGCAAAAATCCACCCCCGGGCTACACTTGTTCAATCTGATAAAGTCACTCAAGCTAAATTGGGTATGCTATTTTCACTTTCATTTGAATTAAAACTTGAATCTTCTATGAGACACTTATATGCAACTCAACCGATTAAATAATATACATACATTATATGTCTTTTCGATTAGTGTACATGCAAAAGTCCGAGTAGTAAGTAGATCCGTACGTGGACAACAACTATATTAGTGATATATGGTTTTAGTTTATGGTTCGTTTAAAATCTGACATGTTTTATAGAAGCATTTAAAGCAAAAAAATAGATCCGAATTTAGAATGTTTCACAATATGTCGTGAATAAAAGAAACTAAAGAATATGGGTAGTTACTATAATTTTATATATGGGGGAAACCAGAGTTAATACTTACTTGAGGAGTAAGTGATATTGAATATTTAATTAATAAAGTTTATTTTATTTTTGGGTCACGCGCGCAGATTGTTTGGAGAAAAATGTGAGAAGAGAACGCCAGAGCTTCCAATCGTTCCTGATATATCAAATCCTTTCCGTTCATTCTTTCGCTTATCTTTCCCCTCTCCTTGTATTGTTAATTAATGTGTGTTTTGGGAATTATTATTGTTCTCTTATATTAAAGTATGATTTGATATATTTTTCTTTTAGTTAATGAATGAATTGAGCCCAGTTTTTTTTCCCAATATATGTGAATCTCTTCACCAAAAAAAAACATTATATATGAATCTAACATCTTTAGAAAAGTGACTAACAAACTAACTTTTTATTTTTACTAGACTTTTAACTCGCACCACGCGCAAGTTGTATTAATAATTTGGTTTATTTTTTTTTTAAATATTAAAACTATAACATATTTATCGAATTTTTTTATATAAAAAGTAAAACATAATATGTAGTTTTTCCTATTTTTTGTTTATAAAATTATAAATCATATTAAGTAAAATTGTATTAATGACATCTAACGAATTATCCAACTTCGACGTGCATACGTTTGATTTAGAGAATTATTTTCTTACTAAATTTTTGGTGTTTTGTTTTATGTCTTTAGAATTTCTATAGTTTTTTTTAAAGGTTTATCTGTTCAAATATTTAGTTTTTAATTAAATGTCTCATTGATGTTGTGTAATTATACATATATAATATATGATTTATGTTGGTTCGGATTTAATTTTGTTAGGATGCTGCAATAATCATGTAAAACTGCTTTTTGTTTTCCCACCAGATCTTCTATGAATTTTAGGTTATATCTCGGTTCAGTTTATAATATCTGTTTTATATGCAGTCAACTATTTGATAATTTTTGTTTTTAAACATGCAAGATAGTGTGGAGTCTTCACATTATCACTGCTTTTATCTTTTGTGTGTTTTATTCATATTTTTATATAAATAGTTTATCTAGATATATTCTAAATTGAATTTGATTCATAAATTTGTCATACTTTATTATTTAATTAAATTTTACAAAGTGTTACTCATGTGTTGTTCATGTTGGGTAACTTAACTATGTATAAATTACTTGTTAAATTTTGAATGTAAAATTATTTGTGTAGGATTTTTGTTTTGCTAGTTTTTAAACCAGATGTAGTCAACGTATTAGTCTTTGTAAATTTAAATAATATATTTAATTTAGAAACTTATATAACCTACTATAATTTTATATGGTTATTCATAGTCAACACCAATATTTTAGAAATCATGAATTTTCTGGAACTAAATTTAAAACTAGTTTTCTTTTTAGATTTTGTTTTTGTTATTTTATATATCTTTCGATGATAATTTTATATTTTATTTAAAAACTTTTTTTGCATGTTTGATGTACTTAAAACATATATATATTTTTAATTAATATATTTTGTTATTGATTTTCCAAATAGGTAGCATATATATCAATTTAAAATCTTTTACATAAATGTTTATTCTTCGATAAAAGTGTGTTTTTATATTAATTTTTATATTAATTATAATATTATTTTGAAATGCAATAACTGGTTATTCTAAATTTTATGTGGTCTTCTCTCAAAAAGTTATATCATCATTTGCTTTTTTTAGTTGATTTTTTTATAATGATTTTCCAAAACATTAGTCTAAATATCAAGCTACTTTTACTTTATACGACGTTTTCCTTTGATAATTTACCTCTCTTGATATTGATTTTTATTTTATTTTAACACATAATTGTTCTGAAAATAGTGATATTTTTGAAGACATAATTTCATTTTTTATTTTTTTGTTAGTTAAATTTTTTAATATTGATTTATTTAGTTAGTCAGATATCAAGCCAATTTTTGTTTTGGTGATGTTTTAAAATTTAACATTTTTTAAAACTTTATTTTTTTTTTTGTTAATTAATTTTTAATATTGTATTCTTAAGTAATTAGCTTAAATATTATCTTTTTTTGTTCGTAAAGTTTTTTAGTATTACTTATGTTTTTTTATTCTCTTATTTATTTTGTTTATATTGATTTTGTTAAATAAATAGCATAGATATGAAGTTAATATTCTCCTTTTTTGAATTTAACTTTTCCGATATGGATTTTCATTTTAATTGTAATTACATGTTGCAAAAAATAATATATGTTTTGTTTTTTGTTAGTTAATTTTTTTTATATTTTATTCTTCAGTAATTAGCATAAAGTATTATTTTTTGGTTAAATAAACTTTTTGTGTTGATTTTCTAAACAATTAGGCTAAATATAAGGTTTTAGATAACTTTTTCTTTTGTTAATTTAACGTGAATATTTTTTTGTAGTATTAATAATTTTAAATAACAATTTTATATGTTTATATAATAATTTAACATTAATATTTTTCTAAATAAATTACTCATTTTAAATATATATGTTAATTTTTTCTTTTTTTAATTTAATTGTTTGTTATTGATTTACATATTTGTTTTTGTTATTTTAGTTTATGTGACAATAAGTTTCTATTTTATTTTGACAAACATTATATATTTGGATTTTTAACCTAATTATATTTTATCTGTTTTGTTAGCTAGACCTTTTTTTTATCTTAACTAGGATCTAACATGCGCGTCGGCGCGCAGGTAATTTTTTTAAAAAAAATTAATTTTAGAAAATATTGGTTTTGTAATTACAATTTTAAAATGTGATTTTATAGTCCGTGCAGGTAAATGTTTTTTTATAAAATTAATTTTAAACATATAGATTTTATAAATATAATTTTAAAATATAAATTTACTATTCTACAAGATTGTAATCAAAATAGTTAATCTACAAATAATGCTAAGATGTTATAAAATACGATTGATTATCTTTTTTTTAATCATATTCATGTTTTTTAGTTAAAAGAATTATACAATAAAAGTGTATTTGATTTAATAAGAAGATAATATATTAATATTTTTTTTTCTTTATCTTATTCGTTATAATTCTTTTGTTGTTGTTCTTTTTCTTTTTCTAAATCTTTATTATTGTTCTTCTTCTTTTCTTCTTCTTCATCTTCTTCTTATTCTTTTCTCTTTTTCTTTTAAGTTTTTCTTGTACATTATTCTTTTCCGTTCTTCCTCTTTTCTTATTTTTAATAATTTTTTTTCTACTTTTTTCGTCTTTTTCTTCGCTATGATTTTTTCTTTATTATTATTGTTTCTTCTTTATTTTTCTTTTTCGTTCTTTTTCTGTAATTTTTCTTTTCCGTTCTCTTCGTTTTGTTTGTTTTTTATTTCGATTTTTCTCTGTTTTTATTTTCTTTTCTTCTCCTTTTTTATTTTTTTCCTCTTCTCTAATATTATTCTTTATTTTATTTTTCTTTGAATTTAGCAAAACAAAATTGTAATGAAAATTTCTTATATTAAATAATTAATATTATATAAATAATTGTTTTGTTTTAGTTTTTTTTTGGTAAAATAAAATTTAGACTCTAAAAATATTATCTTTTAATTTTGTTTTGGAATTTTCTATATATATTTTTATAAATTTCTAATTAAAAATAAAGAAAATAAGATAGTTCTAAATTTTTAAACAAAATAGGCCTTTTAATAAGAAGGAAAACAAAATATAGGGCCTTTAATGAGAAAACTAACAAAAAATTAGGCCTTTGATAATTTAATGAGAAGATTAGATTTAATAAACTTTTATATACCAATGAAAGTCCAATGGCATATTAGGTAAATAACACATCAAGTAAATGTTAGTCTTCTAAAGTGGATTTTCTTTTAATATAATAGATTTTCCATTCTACTATGATAATTTTATATTTTTGCATGTTTTAATTTATTTAAATCATTAATTCTATTTAAAATTTTTATGTTTGATGAAAAACGTCCATGTGGGCCAATCAGATTGAGTTTTTTTGTCCTATGTGGATGCTCTCACTGGCCTAAGACATCAACATGGACCACAAGTAATATATTTTATGTTAGCAGTTCAGATTTTATTTGTTTGTTATGATTAAAATTTAGAAATAGTTTAATTATGGTCTTAAATACAGTTTTTAGTTATTTTGTTTAATATATATAATTTTTTATAAGCTAATTATATGTTAATTTATTTTTTTATTGTTAATAGAAAAATAAGATCTATTGTCTAAACTCTCTCTTATTAATAACTAACTTAAAATTTAGAAACTTTTCCAATAACAACAAAAAAAACTAGGTAAAATTTAAAAAAAATTCTTATAACAGTAAAAACGAATTAAATTAATTTGAATATACAATTTATAATTAACTATAGATGATGATGATGTGTACCATTAGAATTGAATCTTTTAAATCTTATGTGGACATCCATAGATGCCTATAGCATCAACTTTTATTTGTAATAGACTAAGTTTATAATTAATGCTACGCGCGCGAGTCTGTATTAATAGTTTTGTTTAGTTTTCTTTGATTCTTTTAAGGATCCATGTTTTAAATCATCACAAGTATTATAGATTTATAGAAAGTTTTTTTATATAATAGAATTTAAAATTTAATATGTAGTTTTGTCCTATTTTTATTTTTTTAAATTTTAAATCTTATTAAGAAAGATAATAACAATGACACTTATCGAGTTATCTAATTTTGACGTACTACATTTGATTTAGAGAATGATTTTCTGTCTGAGATCTCGATATTTTGTTTTGTTTTCTATAGGATTTCTACAGCTTTTTTTATAAAAAAATTTATGTGTTCAAATATTTAGTTTTTTTATTAAATGTCTCAGTGATGTTGTGTACATATGTATACATAATCTATGATTCATATTGATTCACATTTAGTTTTGCTATGAAGCAATGATCATGCACAACCGTTTTGTGCTTCTCCATCAGGTCTTCCACGAGTTGTAGTTTATATCTTTATTTAGTTTATTATTGAGATTTTTTTTGCAATCTAATATTTAATAATTTTAGTTTTGAAACTTGTAGGATTGGTGGTGTGGAGTCTTCGAATTATTTTTCACTATTTTTATCTTTTGTGTGGTTTGTGCATGATTTTTTTTTGGACAGGCTTTCTGCATGATTTCATTTGAAAATTTTAGATATATATACTAATTTGTGTTTGATTCATAACTTTATTATACTTAATTATTTAAATAGAATTTTTGAATGTGTTACATATGTGTTATTAATGTTGGTTCAGATATAAGTGGTTTATATGTATAGAATTCAGATTTTAGTACTTGTTATATTTAAACATGGCATGCATTTAGCTTAGAATTGTATACATTTGCATACATGTGCATGTTTGTAGTGGTTTTCAGGTGTTTTGGAGTTTCTTGAAGTTGGAAAGGAGATGAAAGCAGCTCATGATCTAAGAAGATGTCAGAAATAAAGCTCTTGCAAAGTCTGGTCCATATCGAGCAAGCATATCGAGCAGAACACCCGTGGAGTATGCTCGATGTAAGCAGCAGGACGAGAGGAAGAGGATCAGCACGAGGAGTCCAAGCTGTTGGTATGCATCGAGGACCAGCATCGAGGAAGGAGGCCGATGCGTGCTGCACGGACCATATCGATGTCGCATATCGAGCAAAACATCGTCCGTACGACCTCGATGCAAGTCATCCGTGCATTGACCACTTTATTTTCTTTGACCTTATCCCTTTTTTAGGTTTTTCATGCTTCTTTTGGCTCCCTACTATAAAAGGGAAGCCACAAAACATTATCTTTGTTTAAGTTTTAGCTTTTTATCAAAAAACTCTCTATTCTCTAAACCTTAAAGGGCGATTTGCCTTAAGGAACTTAATCTCTAATAAAGTTTGCATTTTTATGCTTTAATCTTGTCTTTTAATCTTTGTTTTTGCACCGTGGTAGTTTAGATTTATCATCTTTGCATTTTAATCTCATCTAGTTATGTTTAACTCCAAACAAATGGAATTAGACATGATTAGTGAGTAGTCTTCTTTAGTTTTAGGGTTCTAAGTAGGGAAAGTTATGATTAGGATGTGATTAAAGGGTGATTAGGCTTATTTAACTATTCTCTGTTGTCTCCTTCTCTTGCAAAGTAATTATTGTTCATAAAGCTTGCTCCTTTTGATTGAATATGGTATTGACTGATGCATCTGGTTCACTAAATGGCTTGTTATCTCTTTTCTAAGCATGATTCGCTTATTTGGCTTGATAGTTTGGCTTGGTCTATGTTTCCTTTGTTCAGTGACACCAAAGTGATAGTTCACCATTGCTAGATGATTCGCTTAGGGCTAGATAGTGCTGGTTTTGAGATTCTTTCTTGATGGTTAAATAGTCTGCATTAAAAGATCTTGCATTTGCCTCATTCATGTTCATTGTTTAGCTTTGTTAGGATGTTGCAGCTGTTTGCTTAAATCTATGTTCTTGATTGGTGTTTAGCTAGCTAGGTCCTTATTGGTTCACAAGATTGATAAGTTGATCTAAATTCTTGCTTGGGTGAGAGAATGATTACTTGATTAGTACATCTCTTAGGCTAGAATGGTTCGGATCTTTATTGTAATAACCGTGCTTTTAAAAAATAAAATAAATAATAAATATTAATATCTGAAATCTATTCTTTTATTACTTAAACCAAACGTCTAAAATAAACCGGCATAACCGTCTTAACCATAAATCTTGCTCCACTTTAAATAAATAAAAATAAAAGTCAACTTGTCTTAAACAAACTCCGAACTAAGCATAAAATAACCCTCAAAATCTAGCACCCAAATGATCGCCTTGAACTTTAGTCCTCAACCACTTCCTCACCTGAAAAGGGGAAAAGGGGGGTGAGTAACGAATTACTCAGTGAGGTTGGTCATGTCCGCCCACATGATTCCCAACACCACTATTTAATAGCACACGCAAATACTAACTCTAGAACAAACAGCAATCAACACGAACTTCCAGTCATGGCTAATCAATATTATACTAATCACAGCACGATTCAACACAATTCACAAGACAACCCGGCTGTCAGACACCTCGAAAGGTCCTCGGCCACCATTAACTCAAAATAAATTATCATGACACTGGGCTGGTCGGACACTTCGAAAGGTCTTCCACCACCCTTTGGCTCGTCAGCCGGTTAACGGGCTTTAATGGGATCTCCATGTCCTCATTCTCAGTCCAACTGCACTAAAGTACAGATTTAAACGGGATCACCATGTCCTCGCTCTCAGTCCGACTTTGCCAAAATATAACATATACTATCCACCAACACATCATATCAACTTAACATTTCATCATCTAAACTCATAACAATCACTTAACATAATTTTCTCAATCACCACAATCAACAAACGATTCTCTAAACCTATTATTTACAAATACTAATTAACTAGAAGATTTAAGAATCCACGGATCCCGCCCTCACTTTTGATTTTCGGATGAACGGAAGAGAAACGGCTCACGATGATAACAAGGAGATCTCACGGAAAGAGCGGAAGCAACCCAAACAGAGTTACTTGGAGCTGAAGCAACCAAATAACAAGACACACTTTGCGACTTACGTTCCCATAAACTCTCTGAAAATAGATGCATGAATACTAGCAAAAGGAATCTTGCTTACCACAGAAATAACAATTGCCGGACCAACGAGACAACAATCAACGGAGAAGACGAAGCTTTTGGCTGAAGCAACCAAAGAACAACAACAATGGCGGATCAATATTCAACAACTCACGACAAAACGGAAGTCACGGATATGATGCGGGGATTCGGATCTCTTACCACAACAAAGAAACGTAGATGATGCAGCAACACTGGAAACAACGAATAAAAAGGACGAAGCTTGGAGTTTAAGAAACTGCAACAATGGCGGTTCTACATTACATGTACTCGCGGAATAACAAACGGAGAAGGTGATGAGAGAAACATGAACCGCTTACCAACGACGAGACTCAGGAACAACAGTGATGACTCAGAGCAGCAGATCGGTGGTGATGGCGAACGGTGGCGTCGTGGTCGAGAAGGCGACGTCTTGGAATTGGTTCACGGCGACTTCTCCTCTCGTCAACAGAATCACGGACGGCGGCTCTGGCTTGGTCGGAAACAGTGATGGTAGCGCTCTTGGGATTCGGGCAGCGCTTCGCTGTCGATGATGGGGGCTGTGTCTTGCTCCGTTCTCGTTGCAGGTTTTTAAGCAGAGAGGATGACGAGGGTGCGCTTAGGGGTGGGTTTATGTTTGGTTTTTCTTGGGCCGAAATATGGTGTTGGGCCTTTCCCAAATTCATTGAAACTTACCCGCAATCGGTTCTGCGCCATCATGAGCTCCGGCTGCATACATACGTGGAGCTATTGCTTGCCTTTTTGGAGGTGGAGGCAACTATCCTCGGTTTTGATTTCCCTGAGCTTGTCCGTTCGGCCTCACTCTGCAGTCCCTAGCACGATGGCCTACTTTCCCGCACATGTTGAAAGTTCCCATAAACTTGGTACATGTCGCTCTGGTATGACCGGGCTGTCCGCAGTTGAAGCATAACCCAGATGACACCATACAAGGCCCGCTATGAAACCTTCCATATCTAGTGCACTAATATCCTTTGTTGTTACCGAGCGCAGCACCTCGGTTATCTGGTTGTTGTCTTGGCTGATCCATTCCCCTATTAGTCTTTTGAGGGGCACTTTTCACCAACATATTTTCATTTTCAATCTCTCGTTCTGTCATGGAAGCTCTTTCAACAAGATCCACGAGGTTCACATAGTCTCGAATCTGACAGAGTTTGCGGATATCCGACCTCAGACCTGCCATGAACTTCTTTATCTGCGACTACTTATTTGCCTCCTTTACAGAAAACCGGCTGAGCCTACTGAACTCCCGATCATACTCCCATACGGACCGATTACCCTGGGTTAAGGTTAAGTATTCCATCTCCAGCTGATCCAAGGTTTCATGTGGAAAGAACTTTCGATCAAACTCATCTCTGAAGGTTGTCCATGAAATCACCTGACCCACCGAAACTTTTCTCACAACTCCCTCCCACCAAATCTGAGCCTCGCCCAACAGAAAGCGTGAAGCTATCTCCATCTGATACTCCCAAGGACAGCGATCAGTCCCAAAGTTCCTCTCCAATTGTTTCCTTCTGTTATCAGCTACAATAGGGGTCTATCCCACCATTGAATGTTTCAGTCCCCAATTCCCTCATCAGCTTCAAAATCTTCAAGTAGTCCTGCCTTGGATCACGAATAGGCATGTGCACCGGTGGCACAAAAAGCAGCGGAGCGGGCGGTGCCTGTCCCACTCCAACTTGGGGTTGAGCCGCAGCTACACCTGGCATCTGTCCCATTGCTGGAATCGATATATGCCCAAACAACTGTCGGAGTCCTTCCACTACAGCGGCTGTTATGACTGCTGGATCCACTGCCTGAGCTGGTGCCTGACCACCATTGTAAGTATTCTCTGCAGTCCCTGACTAAGTCTCCTCTACAGCCTGATTACCACGACCTCTACCTCTATTAGCCATTTCACCTCGAACCATGCTGAAAAGAAGAAAAAGCGACTCAGAACCCAACCAGAAGAAGCAGAACTCCCAACTTACAAATTCAAGCGCGGAATCGCTGGTGCCATTTCGTTGTAGAAAACCCCACCCGAAATCTATAAAAGTGTTTTTTTTTTAAACGATAAAACTTTTTAAGGACCAGCCTTCCAGATCAGAACCGGCTTGGCTAACCCAGGCTTTGATACCAAATTGTAATAACCGTACTTTTTAAAAATAAAATAAATAATAAATATTAATATCTGAAATCCGTTCTTTTATTACTTAAACCAAACATCTAAAATAAATCGGCATAACCATCTTAACCATAAATCCCGCTCCACTTTAAATAAATAAACATAAACGTCAACTTGTCTTAAACAAACTCTGAACTAAGCATAAAGTAACCCTCAAAATCTAGCACCCGAATGATCGCCTTGAACTTTAGTCCTCAGCCACTTCCTCACCTGAAAAGGGGAAAAGGGGGGTGAGTAACGAATTACTCAGTGAGGTTGGTCATGTCCGCCCACATGATTCCCAACACCACTATTTAATAGCACACACAAATACTAACTCTAGAACAAACAGCAATCAACACGAACTTCCAGTCACGGTTAATCAATATATATACTAATCACGTCACGATTCAACACAATTCACAAGACAACCCGGCTGTTGGACACCTCGAAAGGTCTTCTGCCACTATTAACTCAAAATAAATTATCATAACACTGGGCTGGTCGGGCACCTCGAAAGGTCTTCCACCACCCTTTGACTCGTCAGCCGGTTAACGGGCTTTAATGGGATCACCATGTCCTCATTCTCAGTCTCACTGCACTGAAGTACAGACTTAAACGAGATCGCCATGTCCTCGCTCTCAGTCCGACTTCGCCAAAATATAATATATACTCTCCACCAACACATCATATCAACTTAACATTTCATCATCTAAACTCATAACAATCACTTAACATAATTTTTTCAATCACCATAATCAACAAACAATTGTCTGAACCTAGAATTTAAGAATACTAATTAACTAAAAGCTTTAAGAATCTACGGATCTCACCCTCACCTTTGATTTTCGGATGAACGGAAGAGAAACGGCTCACGACAATAACAAGGAGATCTCACGGAAAGAGAGGAAGCAACCCAAACAGAGTTACTTGGAGCTGAAGCAACCAAATAACAAGACACACTTTACGACTTACGTTCCCATAAACTCTCTGAAAATAGATGCATGAATACTAGCGAAAGGAATCTTGCTTACCACAGAAATAACAATTGCCGGACCAACGAGACAACAACCAACGGAGAAGACGAAGCTTTCGGCTGAAGCAACTAATGAACAACAACAATGGCGGATCAATATTCAACAACTCACGACAAAACGGAAGTCATAGATATGATGCGGGGATTCAGATCTCTTACCGTAACAAAGAAACGAAGATGATGCAGCAACACTGGAAACAACAAATGAAAAGGATGAAGCTTGTAGTTTAAGAAACTGCAACAATGGCGGTTCTACATTACGGGTACTCGCAGAATAACAAACTGAGAATGTAATGAGAGAAACATGAACCGCTTACCAAGGACGAGACTCAGGAACTTCGGTGAAGTCTCGGTGCAGCAGATCGGCGGTAAGGCGAACGATGGCGGCGTGGTCGAGAAGGCGACGACTTGGAATCGGTTCACGGCGACTTCTCCTCTCGTCAACAGAATCACGGACGGCGGCTCTGGCGTGGTCGGAAACAGTGACGGTGGTGCTCTTGGGATTCGGGCAGAGCTTCGCTGTCGATGATGGGGGCTGTGTCTTGCTCCGTTTTCGTTGCAGGTTTTTAAGCGGAGAGGATGACGAGGGTGCGCTTAGGGGTGGGTTTAGGTTTGGTTTTTCTTAGGCCAAAATATGGTGTTGGGCCTTTCCCAAATTCATTGATTTTGGGTTGTTACATTTATGCTCATGGTCGAAGGATACGCCACAAGTGGGTCTGACACTTCAGTCTTATTGAATATGAACTGCTTATTGACGCCAAGTTAGTTCCTTTTAGATACATTGTCTAGGAGTACAATATTGAGAATTCCTTGTTATGAATGCTTGATGCTTACCTTTGTTAGAAATCTCTATTTTCACTCTTGAAAGCCACTATCCCACAATTGCTTAGAACCTTGAGTCTTGCTTTTAATTAATTGTCTTTAAGATCATCTTGCCTAGTTCTTGCTTTAGTAGTCATCTTGATTAATTCTTGCTTAGTCATTGCTTTAAATTTATTGTTTAGTTCTGTTCACTTGCATTTAGTTTATGTTTTCTTTCCATTGCATTGTTAGGTTGTTAGACTTGTCCTTGTTCAATCAAAACCACATCATTGCTTAGCTTATAGCACTATGTGTATCTCATATTCCACAAATAAATTGATACCTGATCCCTATTCTACAACTGATTAGAGGCTAAGGACATTTGAGTTTAGACCCAAAAAGTCTTGTTTCAAGGAGATGGTTTTTGGGATGGATCGGTGAATTTGAGGACAACTATTCTTCGATTTCGTCCGTCTTAATTTATCAGCGAGGGATATGAGTGTGTCTTCTCGATTGGGGTTTTTCTCTTCACGTATCCTCGGCGGAGGTCCTGTTCTGAGGAGGAATCTGGGGCGGAAGGACTGTGCACACCTATGGAGCGTTTCACGGATTTCAATATGTATAATTAATTATAGGCGGAAAAAATAAATCATAGGTATCCTTTTAGCATACTTTTTCTATAATACTGTATATATGAAAAGGAAGTATAAGTAAATGTAAGAATGAATTTTATGACTTTGGTTTTCTGTAAAAATCTCATGCTATATCATTGTTTTAAAGTATCTTCAACATACCTTCATTTTAAATCTTCTAATTTAGAGAAAAATTGAGATGTTATTTTTTCCTCTATAATTGGAGGACAAAAAAAAATCATTCTTTTTCTTGTAAAAAAAAAATAAGTTGGAGAGAAATCTACCTATATTTTAGAGGAAAAAAAAGAAAAATACATTGGAGATGATCTTAATGTTTGATATATTATTCAATGTTACGAAGAAAATATGACTCAAAAAAGACAAAACAAAAATAATAAAAAAAAAATTTTGATCGATTGTATGTTTTTATTTGATATATCAAAAAATATTATCTTACATATATTAATTATTTCATGCATATATTTTTTCCAACATATGAAAATATTATTTTATGAATCAAGTTTTTTATATGTTGTGATCCATTATATTTTATATTAACACATATATCAAAATTAAGAATAGAAGAACTCTTAATTTTTAATATAACTATAAAATATTAACCATATTACCTTACACTTTAAACCATACACATATAAGTTTAGGATCCGACTGGTTTAAATTCTGCAGTTTTGGAGTGTTTGTGGAAGCGAGCGATTACGGGCACTAAAAAAATTGATGAAGAGATGAGCAGAGAGCTACCGAAGAATTTTTAAAGAATATGATTTCACAAATTTTATAACAAATATTTATTAATTTTTATATTGAGAAACCTCCATTACAGTTCAATTTTATTTTTAGTCATTAGACAATTTATACCCCCTCTGATTTTAAAAGGATGATCTTCTAGAAAACAAAATCTGTTTCAAAAAGATGAATTTTCTCATTTTTCAATATAGTTTTTGTTAAATATTTTCAGTTTTACCCCCAATTATTTTTCTTTTATCTATTTGTTTATTTATATATGTGTAAAAAAGGGTAAATATGTTATTTCAATATTTTTCATAATAAGTGTGAAAATCTCAAAAAATCTTTCTTTAAAGAACATAGATAATATTTTTTTAAAAAAATCTCTATATATCTTAAGAGCGCTGAGCTGATTGGTACGCACGAATGTGGAGGCCAAGCATGTAGCTGCTCTTAGAATAAGTAAAGATGATAAAATTTATTTTGATTTAATTAGTAATAGGTAAAGGAAAAATATATACATACAATCTATATATTGACAATATTATATTGGGTAAGATGAAAAGAAAGCATAGCAAAAATAATATTCAAAATATATAATATAAATTTTATTATTATTTAATATAACTTTTAGATTTGAAATTATATGTCACTGTAAACGCTAGAAAAAAATAAAAAAAGTTTTTAAAAGACACAAAATAATATGAAACGTTTGTGTAATTATTGTTACACACCAAAACTGTATATGTATAAAAACATAACGTTTACATAATGTATAAGTAAATTAATCAATATTTAATTATTATAACTAATTATGTCTATTAAAAAAATTATACGTGCACATGTCTATGAGCCAACCATAAAAGTTAAATAAACTATTATATATTTTAATATTTTCAGTTTATTTATTTATTATATTTATACTTTTTATTTAAAGAAATATTTTAAAATCATGATTAATATTTTTTATCCTCAATATCTGTTGAAATCTATAATATTTTTTATTTGATTTATTGTTATTTTTTATTATTAAATATATATATATATATACTGTTATTATTAGTACATAATTAATCATATAAATAGAGTATTTTTAATATACAATATTAATTATATATTTAACATATAAAATATTTTATAACCCGCCTATCACCTAATTCTCTATAAACAACTAAATTCATACATACAGTACAATAATATCGAGCGTGGCTTAGTGGTTATATAGGATCCTTAGTATTATTTAGTTTTCTAAAGATTCAGAAACATCTTTTTAAATCTTTATAAATATACTCAATAAAAAAATAAATTAATACATACAACAACTTTGAGTATGGTTTAGTGGTTATGTTTGGACAACTAGGAGTATGGTTAAGTGGTTATGTTTGTACAAGTCTCTATGTTCCCTAATTTGCTTATTAATTAGTTTTTATAAAGATTTAATAACGTTTTAAATTTTTTTATAAATAAGTAATACATACTTTCTACAAACAAATGAATTTCTACATACAAAACTAACGATTGTGATTTAGTGGTTATAATGCTCCGCAAGTTTCTAGGAGCCCTAGTTCAAGTATTAATTAATTTTTGTCCAGAATTATAAAAATATATTTTTGTTGTGAATAGAGAAGAGATAAAAGGAATTGATGTTATCTTACTCTAATTAATAGGTGGTTCTTTATATATGAGTACAAAGAGAGGGTTTTACTTGGTAACGAAGTAAAACCTAGCTTACAAGTAACTCTACAACCTTCTAGAAGATGGGACTTATGAGCTTATAATGGACATCACATAACAGTTCATAACACTCCCCCTTGATGTTCATTATACAAATTATTCTTCAAAGTGTGTAGGATGATGCCTCGTTAAAAACCTTGCTAGGAAAACCAGTGGAAATAACCATAGCTAAGGGAAAAAGTGTGCAGTGCACATTAAATCCCCTCATGACTACATCACTTGATACCTTTGAGATGACGCAATCCATTATGACTTGAAATAACTTCTTGAATTAACACCTTGGTAAATCTGTCTGTCGAATCTTCCGTTTTAATGAACTTGTAGGATACATATGTAGCCATTCTTCTGCAATGCATCACTCTTGATAATGATTCGTCTTGACCATTCTCTTTACTTGATCTTATTAAAGTATGACAAATAATTTGGAGGGGTGATAAACTTTCATCTTTACATTTCTCTTTAGATGTCTATCATTTGTGTGTTCTTTGTTGCCTCGTTAAAACTTTTCATGGAAAAACCCAATGAGATAAAAACCATGATAAGGAAAAAGAGTACAACCACACACATTAACATAATTCTCCCCCTTGGAAGTATCTTCTTCAGGAGATGGATTCCAATCACATATACCATCTTTTGGCAATCATTATAAGTATAAGCTTAATGAATAAACTCATATAGTTATCTTATAATCGTTTAGGGTATCAGACTTCTTGGCCATAACAACCTTTTCATATAAACAACCATTTCTTGGTCTTTTGAACTTCAAGTCCAAACTTCATTTTACTTACAACATCTTCAACTTCTATAGAACATACTTAACTTAAGATATTATTCATGCTCGTCTTTTTTTTGTTTAGCTTTATTTTTGTTATACTAAATCATATCTTTCAATCATGAAATAGATAAATATATTGCTCAACTAGCAATTTAAGTATTATACTTAGGATAAAAAATATTGTGAGAATTCTTTATGTAAAATCCTACAAGGATCATTTGAGATAGTATCTCTATCACTTAGACATTTCAATTTGGAACACTTGAAGACGATGTCGTATTCCCAAAGACTTTTCTTCCAAATTACAAGTTGAGATTACTCTTCAAGAGTTTCCATTATATTATAATCTAGGATCCCATTGATTCATAATCCTTTAGTACATATATACGGTTATATTGGTTAACCTTATAATATTCGTTTATACCACACAAAACTTTTTTGTCCTAATTCGATCGAATAATTAGAATCTTCAGGAACATAATTTTGACAATCTTAATCCTTTGGGAATTTGTACCCTTCTGGGATTTTTGTTTAAGTTTCATTATCCAGTGGGTAGTATAAGTCAAGTTCTTCTCTTATTGCCTAAAATTGGTAAAGAAATTGAAAGTAGTTGCATCCACCACAAAAGAGTTTGTCTCTTCATATTTAATTTCACATTTATCATTCTTTCATATAAAATTTCTTTATATCTCACTGGTTTTACACCCTTAGGTGTATGGACAACTGGTCCAAATACTCATCTCTTTCCAAGATATTTTAACTTTATGACTATTGCTTCTTTATAATTTGGCCAAACATTTCTTTGTGTACACTTTGCAATAGATTTTGTGATCCTCTTTCTCATTTATTATGTCAACAACTACATTGCATGCAAAATTATTTACGACGTCGATTTGCTTTTCTGTTCCATTTTATTCTACACAAGACATAACTTGTTGAGATCAATCTCTTTATTGTCTCAGGTACCTGACTTTCTTTCTTGTCATGTTTAATGTCTCTTCTTGATATCATTCAAAAATTTATCTCCTCAGTCTGACCATTATCAATGGAGATTTATATGCAACATATATTCTCAATCTCATTTGAGGATCCATCTTATAACGTTGTGGTGGAGCAATGTGGATATATACTGCACATCCAAATCATTAAATGGAAAATATTTTGTTTCTGACCCAAAACCATATTTGATGGGAGAACTTTGATTACTTGCTGGCTTTACGCGAATTAATACTTTTGGATTTTATGTATGAACATTTTCTATTGGATGTTCAATATTTATCTTTATGCTTGTATAATCAGAGGCTTAAGACGTGAATTCACTAACAATTTTTCATAAATTTGCTTAGATTAATGTAAAAAACTTGGAGATCTTTTATTATTAAATACAAGTTATTCATATAGATGATGGAAGAAAAATAAATATTATATAACTATATATATATATATATAAATGAAAGCATATTAAAAAAAAACAATAAATATCAATAAGATGTATCATCAATATCACTTCAGGTGACAATTTGAATTGCTTTTGAAAAAAAAATCAAACAGATAATATATAATTAAAAAATACTATTCTATTATGTCTGCAGGCCAACAATATTTACACATTTATATAAGTAATATTATATCCACTATATTCACTTATTGACTTCTTTTTGGTCAAATCATGTGGTTTCCACTATATTCACTTATAGACTTCAAGTTATGTGGTTTTAGATGTAATCATGTATTTTAAGTTTGGTCATATCACATTCTGGTGATCATGTATTTTCTTTATATTGCTCTATATCAATTATTTTTTCTTAAAATCATTAAAAATGTAATGCCAGATAAATACAATCATAAAAGATATGATCTACACATATAATATAAATAAAGATGATAAAGTCATAAAATAACTTAATCAATAAATCAGCATTGATCAGTTTATTTCTATCATGATATTAATTAGATTTTCAAATAATCAATTCACCAAAAAGAAATGAAAAATCATATGATAAAATATGTGTATATTTCGTGATCATGTAAATAAACAAGTATTGATGCAATAGTGCAAATCCCGTGAAAACATACAAGCACGATGCAATAGTTCTGTGCAAAAATCGGGATATATGTGCAAAACTCGTGTAAAATTCGGAGAATCATATATGTGCAAACTTCGGGTTAACAATACTTAAAACAGAAACTAGTGCAGACTTTAAAACAGAAATCTAGATCTGAATAATGACATAATAAAACACATCCGTGAAAAGTTCGTGTAAAAAAAGATTCTGTACAAAAACAATATGGAAAATAATTGATTTAATGAATTTGTGGAGGAGCAATATGGAGAAATATTTGATTTTAATGAATAAGATTCAGTTTAACAAATTTCATGCAAATCATGTGCAGAAATAATATAAGCAATATATGATTTTCATGAACAATATTCGATTTGTATATTTCGTGCAAACTATATGTAGAAACGGAAAAAATATATTTGATATGCAAATCATGTGCAGAAATATGAATAAGGACATAATTATAAATATCATGCAAAAATATATTAGTATAAACATGTGATTTGAATCTCTACTAGAGAATTTATCATAACAACATTTATAAAAATAAAAATAATAAACATGTAAGTTGAATCTCTACAAGAAAATTCATCATAATATTAATCATATAAATCTCTTCAAGAGAATTTATCTAACATATGATCCTAAACTGCCCTAGACGCTGACACACGCCACGCTAGCTCGGCTAAACCACTCCCGCGTACTGTTCGCGGGTAGTTGGTGAGCTTCCCCAAACACGCAAGAATCATCATCCCACCTGCTCCCCTGACGCGCCGGATGGAGAGGACAGGAAGAGGAGACTACTAGTATAAAAGGAGAGAGATCACCGTACTAGAAGTGGGGGCTTGGATCTGAAACCCCTCTCAAGGAGGAGGTAACCGACCAAAACCAAGTGAATTGGCTCCAGCAAGCAGCATGATCTAGGGAGAATTCTTTGTTCTCCCGAGTGAATGCCTTCCAGGATAAGTCCCTCATGACCCAGAACCATGCATTTATACTTGCCACATCTTCTCCCTTCTCTATAGAATACCACTCAAAACTCCCGCAAACAGATAGATGTCTCGATCCTCGGACGAGATTTCTCACCTCAAACCCGTAGAAATACCCCCCCCCCCCCCCCCCCCCCCCCCCCCCCCCCCCCCGAGTAGTTGTTCCCGGTAGGACGATCATTGACTTGGGCATCACATAACTTTCGGGAAGGAAACTCTCTTCCGGTCTTCCCGAAAGCCTGACTGACCTCTTGTGTAATGTTTGCAGGATCGCGTACTTCGACCATCCCGTTTTCAGGACTCGAGCAGGCTTCCGCCCCGGAACGACTTGTCGCCTTTTCTCCCGGAACGACTTGTCGCCTTTTCTCCCAGAGGTCGAAACTCAGAGGCACGTCTCTACTTTCCGGACGAATCACACACCTCCACGTGGCTCCCAAAATGTGCTCCCGAACAAATATATAACAATTAGATAGTTCTTTAGTGGTTATATGCCTTTATAAATTTCATGAACACTAATTCGACTATCACTTAGTTTTTAGAAAATTTTAAAAACATCTTTTTAAATCTTAATAAACTAATCCATAATTTTTAAAAACAAATAAATTTTTACACAGAACATTTAGATGTGATTTATTAGTTATACATTTTTACATAGATCAATTAGGTATGGTTTAGTGGTTATACTTGCAATTCTTTGAAATCACTAATTCAACAATTATTTAGCTATTATAAAAAATTTAAAGGCTCTTTTAAAATATTTATAAATAAGTAATACATCATTTGATTATATCCAAATCAATATTTGATACATTGTCTGCAACAACAACAAAAAATTACTTTTTCCGCCTAGAGGGCAATTGTTCCAATAACTCGTGTGATGGTGTGAGTGTTCCAATCAAGAGCTAATCTTGCAAGACCAAAGCCAGAAACCTACAAAACATGAGAGAACAAAATACTGGTAAAGCCACCATGTAACTGAAAACCTTGAAAAGCTAAGAACAGTAGAGTAATACATACCCGAGCATCAAAAATATCCTCTAAAAATGTTAGATGACTTAATGTCTCTGTGTATGATATGCAGATGACCTAACAACAGAACATATAATAAGAATAGCTAAATGGTTTTAGAGGTTACCACTAAGACATTAAATAACTCATCTTTAATTATCATTCATTATGGAAATTAGCATCCAAAGCAAGAAAATATGATCGAAAAGTTTTAAGATTACAATCTTCATGGAGATAAGGTAGTCCACAGCTGCACTAGCAGCGATTTTAACACGTGTTGCCCAGTCCAGAACTTCTTTGGATGCTGATTAGAAGATGGAGTAGATAATGTAAGTACCAGTTATGTGGATTATAATCTTTGGATAATGTTTTGTACTTACAATGAAGGTGGAAGTAGAGGTCGATGTTAGAGACATAATCATAAATGAGCAATCTACCATCACCGGAGATACAATGCCCCATGATAGAAACCAAATGCCTGTGATGGATTATGCTAAGTGTCTCAACTTCGGATTTGAACTCATGGTCACCTTGTCCTTCACCAATCTTTAGATGTTTCACAGCAACCACTCTCCCCATCAGGTAATATCCTTTGTATGCACAACCAAATTCACCTTCACCTAATAGATTCTCTTGCGAAAACCCGTTTGTTGCATTCACAAGCTCCTTGTTTCTTGGGTTTGCGAAATAAACCCATTTGCAAAAATCTGTTTGGCCTGCAAAATAGCTAATAGATTCACTTCCACTGTTGTATTGGTCAATTTCAAATAAATCATATCGGTTCTTAAGCTAATTATATAGTAAAATCAGTTTAATTGGATGATTGATTAAAAATTTAAAAGGAGGTATTTTGAGAACAGATCTTGAAAACTAAGCTCTTGTCGATCCTATCAGATTGATGATTGGATGCATAATCTTTGTTGGAAAGATTTCTAGCAGCCATGATTGCACCGACGATGGCATCACTGAACATATCATAATTAGATCATACATTACCGATCTTAACAATAGGAAAACAAAATCACATCAATAAAGCAGTAGGAGCAGATAATCAAAGAGAAACATCAAAGTGTAAATCCCGAAATAAAAAATTCTGATAACGGATCAGATCTGACTCTACAATCATCAATTAATGATTGCACTAACTGTCATTTTCAATTTCTCAAACCGTTTAATACTCGCATAGACAATTAAGAACATATAATCGTGAAATCGCTAAAAGAACAAGCTATTAACCAGATCTGCCATCTTAATAAGTCCTTCAAGCCTTGAGCGCAATAACCGAGTGTGATGTCTCTGTCATCAGCTATTAGAGTAACTGAGATTGTTGGTTTAGATAAATTGGTTAGATTCATTTCCAGTTTATTCTAGTTAACCATTTCTCTTTCATATATAAGAAAACATTCATTGTAACCATTCCGTTAAGATGTGTGAATGAAATTCATAACTTTTCTCGATGTAACAAATTCTCTCATCGTTCCTCTAACATGGTATCATAGCAGTGAAATCTCCGATTTGAGTTTCCGATCTTCCTTCTTCCGCTTTCTCGACCTAGATTAATCGGATTTTCTTCTTCCGATTGATCCATTCCAGATTTATTTCCCAGAATCGAGCTTATTCCAGCTCAATCATGTTTGTTCTTCGCAGATCCACTCGGCGACCAGCTCGTGGTGGCTTTGCCTCCAAATCGTCTAATCCGGCGAGATCCTCCGTTACTCTGTCCATTCTGATGTTTCCTGATCCCAAATCCATCTATTCCTATGGTTCCGCCAACTGTGATTCCGGCTTTATCTGGTTGAGATTTTCATCTCTCAACTCCGACAGATGCTTTTGCCTTTGATGGAACTCAATATTCGCCGTATTTCCTTCCTAGCGGCAATAATCCTGGTGCTTCCATCATCTCTGAGGTACTAGATGGAACAAACTTTAACACCTGTAATATTGCTATGACTATTGCTTTGGATGCGAAGAATAAGATAGGTTTTGTTGACGGATCTCCTCCTCGACCTTTGATTTCCCATCCACACTATCGCATCTGGTCACGTTGCAATAGTATGGTCAAGTCTTGGATTCTTAACACCGTCACGAAACAGATCTATGGTATGACTTGTTGACTCGCTTTCATATCACGAACTTGCCTCACTCTTATCAACTGACTCAGGAAATTTGGTCTCTCCAGCAAGGATCCATGGATTTATCAGCCTATTATACCAAACTCAAAACTCTTTGGGATGATCTTGATGGAGAAGATTTGGTGAACACTTGTCAAGCTTGTTCTTGCTGTAAAGCAACTGCTACTAAGGCCGAACACACGAGAATCATCAAGTTCTTGGCTGGATTGAATGATTTGTATTTTCAAGCTTTCAGTCAGATCATTATGAAGAAGCACGTTCCTGATTTTGCTGGGGTTAATAATTTACTTGATCAAGATGACAGCCAGAGGCATCATTAACCCGCCCCGTAATGATTCTGCTTTCAATGTTGCAATTTCTGAGTCTATTCTGTGATATATCATGGTTTTTATGGTTTTTAACCATGATATAAGTTCTTTTTATTGAGTCTTTTTGGTATTTTTAGAGTCCTAGAAGAGTCTTTGCAGGTTATAGCATATCTGGAGCATAATTGGAGATTTTGGAACCTTTTGGAGCATTCTGAGTTGAAGCCACGAAGTACCTAGCTCGAAGAAGAAAGTATGCCATATGGTGACGCTCGTCACCAAGCTGGTGACGCTCGTCACCCACCAAGGAAGGAGGTCGTGGCCTGTTTTTAAAAGATTGGGAAGAAATTGCAGTTTTGGCCCAAAAGTTCCAGTATTTGCAAAAAGACCCCAGATCGTGTTTTAGCTTGTATATTAGGTTTTTCAGCCATTCTTTTGGCATATATCTTGTATTTTACTATTTTTGAGAGCTTTAGAGAGAGATTTGTAGCAGAGCTTTTGGAGAGACAAATCAGACTCCTTCAGAGCAGATTTTGAACTCCTTTACTTTCTACTTCTTATTTCTTTTATGCAATCTATTCTTTTCATGATGTTTTCTCAAATCACCATGTCTGAGTAGTTTGTTAGTTAAGTTAGGGCTTTTCAAAGGTTGAAGAAGAGTTTGTAGAATTGCTAAAAACTTTTAGGAAATTCATTGGTTCTTCATCTGTGCTTGCATTCATATCGATTTCTTAGACACATCATCTGGATTTCGAAACCCTAGGTTTTTGATAGATGTGAGAGCATTATTAATCACCTGAACTAGTATTAGATGAGCAAAACGCTCTAGTACAAAGAGATTTGGCTTAGGAGTTTTGTGAACAATTGAACCTGATCATTACTGCATGTTTAGGTTGTTAGGGTTTGCAAAGAGATTTGAAACTCTGTGATTTAGACATAGATAACTTCTACAATGAGAATTGATTAGTTATATCTTTGCGATTCATGTTCAAGACGGTTTTAATTCATTCCTGATTGCATGCATTCTACACTCTCGGATTCAACCTGCGAACTGTCCTGACTTAGCGCCTTTAGCCTTCTAAACTTTAAGAACAAGCATAAAAAACGCCCTCTTGCATTTATTTTACTGTTTTGCATTACATTCATTATTTATCGCTTAGCTTAATCTGAATCTATAATCGCTAGTGTGGTTTACATACTCCCTTGGGATTCGATAACCCCTTGTACTACAACTGCTTTTGCTGTGCACTTGCAGTAGTTTTATTTGGGTAAAACCTGACCCTATCAAGTTTTTGGCGCCGTTGCCGGGGAGTAATAGCTGCCTATCGATTTTTAGTACTAGGATTTTGTCTAAGTTTTTATTTGTTTACTGATTTTCAGCTACTTTTCTTTGTTCCTGTTTCAGGTGTATGCCTAATCGCAGAACCAGAAGCAACAAAGAGAAGGAGCTTGTGACTTTGAGCATCGACGAGCTTGCTAGGTTGGAGAGAACTAACAGGAAAGCTAAGAAGCAATCTACAATGGTCGCTCCACTTATCTTGGTTGAAGATGCAGAAGGTCACTTGGTTGACAGGGAAGGAAACAGGAGGAACGAAGAGGGGCAGAGAATTGATCAAGAGGGGAATGTCATTGTTGAACAGCAGGTTCAGCAAGTGGCTGAGAACGTGGGGGTCCCTGCTGCTGTCAATAACGCTGCTGGGCGTTTTGTTCAGAGGACTCTAGGTGACTACAACAGACCTGATCAGTTCTATGCCAACAGAGCTGCAATCCGACCTCCTGCCTTCCAGAGGAACGATTTTGAGGTCAAACCTGTCTACTATCAGCTGGTTGGCCAGCATCCATTCCATGGCTTACCTCATGAGCATCCTATGGATCACATTGAGAAGTTTGAGGATCTGGCTTCAAGTGTCAAAGCTACTGGAGTCAGCAATGACTTTCTGTTCTGCAAGCTTTTCCCTTACTCTCTTGGAGGAGAGGCTGCATATTGGCTGAAGCAACTGGAGCCTGGTTCATTAACTACTTGGGAGGACACCAAGAACGCCTTTCTGAACAACTTCTATGATGATGCAAGATCAGAAGACATGAGGACGAAAATTGCATCCTTTACACAAGGCCCTACTGAAGCTTTTAAGGCTTCTTGGATCAGGTTCAAGTCTTATCAAAGGGACTGCCCTCATCATGGTTTCAATCAGGTGCAACTGCTTGGTATCTTCTTCAGAGGCATTGACTGGAAATATCAGATGGCGCTGGATGCAGCAAGTGCAGGAAACTTCAACACCAACAGACCAGAAGAAGCTGTAAGATTGATTGAAAACTTGGCCTGCAGTAACAGCACTAAGAATGCAGATTTTCAGAGAAAGCAGCAGGCTGGTTTGAATGATGGAAACCAAATAGCTGAAGTTAAGGCTAAGTTAGACAGCATGCACAGCCTTTTGGTGGGAAAGAAGTCAGTCCAATTCACTGCAGAAGTGGAGAGTTTCGAAAATCCTGAAGAATTTGAGCAGAAAGATGTTAATTTCATCAATGGAGGGGGTTTTCAGAGCCAAAGGTTTGGAAATCAGCAATGGAACAGAGGCTACAACTGCAATAATCAGCAGAGTACCTTTACAGGAGGACAGAGCACGCCTGGTTACACTCCTAAGCCCCCATTCCAGAAGACTGAAGTTGAGAAACCTTACCAAAACAGCAGGAATTTTGGTTCTTCTTCCTACCAAACTGCACCTCCACAAGAAATTAAAATGGAAGCTATGCTGGAGCAGGTACTTGAAGGACAGCAGAAGATGACAATGAACTTCAATGGCAAGCTAGATTCGCTGTATCAAGACCTGAATGGAAAAATTGAGAGCCTGAACTCTCACATGAAGAAGCTTGATGTGCAGGTTGCTCAAACTGCAGGAGCTGTTCAAAGGCAAGAGGGATTCCTTCCTGGAAGGACTGATATCAATCCCAAGCATCAGGTTAATGCCATCACAGTCAGGAATGAAAAGGAGCTTAAAACAGTGCAGAAAAAGAGGTTGAGTGCAGAACAGATCGTGCAACTCATGGAGTCTGAAGATGAAAATTTTTCTGTCTCAGAGGTGAGTGACAAGCGTCACCAAGGAGGAGTGACGCTCGTCACCAACACAGAAGAGAGTCGGGGGTTGTCACAAGTGAGTGACGAGCGTCACCCCCCTGGTGACGGTCGTCACCCACCCCAGTACGAAGCTGCTTCGCCTGTAACTGCAAATTATGACCAGGAACGTGTCTATAAACCCAAAACACCATTCTCCAAGCATCCTAGGAAGTCTAAACAGGAGATAGAAGAAGCCAGATGCAAAGCTATGATAGACAAGTTGATGCTTGAGATCCCACTTGTTGATGCAGTCAAGCTTTCACCAGCTCTAAGAAGGTATGTAAAGAGAATGGTTGTGAATGGTGTAAGTCCTGAGGAAGGAGCATTGCTTACCAGAGACATCAGTGCAATTCTCTTAGGCACAGTTCCAAAGAAGAAGAAGAAGGTGACTGTTTCTGAACAAGTCAATACCATCACTCAAAGCAGAGTTCCAGAGAAGCTATCTGATCCAGGGACCTTTGTGCTTGATTGCTCAATATCTGCAGGACGTTTTCCCCACTCTCTATGTGATCTAGGGTCAAGTATTAACTTGATGCCTTTCTCTGTTGCTGCTAGACTTGGAATGACTGATTTCAAGCCAGCTGGGATCTCTCTCATCCTAGCAGATCGATCCATAAGAACCCCAGAAGGCATGTTAGAGAATGTTCATGTTAACATTGAAGGCTGCATAATTCCTACAGATTTTGTGGTTCTGAAATATGCTGAAGAACCTAAAGATCCTCTTATTCTGGGAAGACCATTCTTGGCTACTGCTGGAGCCATCATTGATGTTAGAAGGGGGAACATTGAGCTTGATCTTGGTGATGTTGTCATGAACTTTGACATGGATAAGTTAAGAGGGAGTTCTACCATTGATGGTCAGACCTTTTCTGTAAGAACTTCTAGAGATAAAGAGACTGTCATGGAGCATTCAGAAGACACTATTGCTGAGTGTATCAATGAATCAGATATTAGTGGGCAAGTGAGCAAGATGGCTGTTGAAGAGCCAATATCTGAAACTTCTGCAGAAGCTGTTGGGTTTGAGGATTGCAGTGAGGATCATATCTTCATGACTAGGCTTGAAAAAGAGGTTCCAATGAATGCCAAATTGCTGGAGGAAGACGTGTTTGTGATGGAAGCAACACTTGCAGAGCTGAATTGCAGGAAAACTGCAGAAACTCGAACTGTAGAGTCAGTGACGAGCGTCACTGACCTGGTGACGCTCGTCACCAACCTGAACACAAAGCAGCAACGAAATTTTACAGCTACAAGTCCATCATATGTTGCCAATCCGAAAATTCAACAGTCCACAACCCAGAAACCTGCAACTAAGCAAATGTATGCACTTCCTGGAACCAGTTCCAAACCTCCTAATCTAATCAATAAGAATTTAAAAGGTGAAAAAGCTGCTTCACACTTATGCAAGCAACGAGATTCTCGTAGAATGCTTGGTGTTTCTTTTGATGATTCTGCAGGAAAAAGAAGTATCCCACCCACAGTCACGACCCACTCTGCTGATGTTCCTCACTTCCTTGGAAGTGTTCATACATCTACTGCTTACAAACCACCATGGATGAGGAGACATTCTTCTCCAAGGCATTCAATGCCACCTTCTGTTCCACCAGCTGTCTGAGCAGCATTCAAAGTCGAGCTACTGACTTTAAACAAGCGCTTAGTGGGAGGCAACCCACTAGTAAGTTTTCTTTTTCATATATTAGTTTAGTTTTCTATTACATAGCTAAAAAAAACCCAAAAACATGAAAAAAAAAAAACAAAAAAAGAAGAGTCACTTTGTTCAGTTTGCTTGGATGATGTCTTGTGAACTTGTTAGACCATGGATTATGTTTCATTTGGATGTTTTGATGTGTGTTTTGAGTGCTCTTACAGTTTGACTTCGGAGTACACATGATGGCATAGCATTTAAACATCCAACATGATGATTTCTGAAGTATCAGAGTGGTGACGCTCGTCACCAATCTGGTGACGCTCGTAACCAGGTCCTTCGCGAGGTACCACTTTTCCACCTTGGTTTTACACGTTCTCATGCTTCATTTTGACCAACTCTTGGCTTAATAACACTGGGGACAGTGTTGTTTAAGTCTGGGGGAGGTGGTTACTGACGTTGTGTGCTTTGTGTCATGTTTATAGAGTCTTAAAGTTGAGTCAAAAACCTGTTTTTCTAGAGTCAAAATTTTTAAAACTGTTAGTTTTTCTTGGAACTAGCCATAGGACGTTTTTGCTGATAAGAAACATTGCCACAGTAGTTGATTACAAGTCTTACTAAGTTGAAAGTCATAGGTAGATCAGTCTAGCAATGAAGGTTTAGGTTCTTAGAGAATCTGGAAAATTTGCTGTTAGCTCCACCTTAATGAACTTTAAATTTCTTGTCTTGGTGATTGATTCTTATTGATCTTGATTCTCTCTTTAAGCACTGACAATAAAGTTAATATACAGTCTCTCTTTGATCTTCCCAGATGTAGTTTTTAAAAGTTTAAGTTCAAAGAATGGTGCATTCATGACCCTGTCTCCTCACAAGGAACAACAGTAGTGAACTCACTCAAGAACCTGTCTCCTCACAAGGAACACAAGTATTGAGTAGCACCATATCTTAGACTATAAAAGTTGAGAAAAAGAAGTGAAAAATCGAAAATATCCTAAGGAAAAAGATTAAGGGAAGAGAAAATAGGAGAGCTGTGTTGAGATTGATTTGTTCAGTTGTTAGGAAGGGAAAAGAATCTGTAAAGTGATTGAGATGATAGAGCCTTGATGAGATATCACACTTAGATAAAATATAAGGAGTTGACAGTAGAAATTTCAGATTTCTTGAAGGGATTTAGACTGGACTTGAGAGATTTGCTAAGCTTGTGATGATTAGGTAGAAATTTGATCTTGTGTTGACTCTGTGGTATGTGGATTCGAAAGCTTTAACTAGTGTGGTGTTTCTGATGACTGACTGACTGTTTCTTGTTTTCAAACCTCGACCTTATTCTTTGTCTAATGTTTGCTTGAGGGCAAGCAAAAGCTAAGTCTGGGGGAGTTGATATATCATGGTTTTTATGGTTTTTAACCATGATATAAGTTCTTTTTATTGAGTCTTTTTGGTATTTTTAGAGTCCTAGAAGAGTCTTTGCAGGTTATAGCATGTCTGGAGCATAATTGGAGATATTAGAGCCTTTTGGAGCATTTTGAGTTGAAGCCACGAAGTGCCTAGCTCGGGAAGAAAAGTATGCATATGGGTGACGCTCGTCACCAATCTGGTGACGCTCGTCACACAGAAAGGAAGGGGTCGTGGCCTGTTTTTAAAAGATTGGGAAGAAATTGCAGTTTTGGCCCAAAAGTTCCAGTATTTGCAAAAAGACCCCAGATCGTGTTTTAGCTTGTATATTAGGTTTTTCAGCCATTCTTTTGGCATATATCTTGTATCTTATTATTTTTGAGAGCTTTAGAGAGAGATTTGTAGCAGAGCTTTTGGAGAGACAAATCAGACTCCTTCAGAGCAGATTTTGAACTCCTTTACTTTCTACTTCTTATTTCTTTTATGCAATCTATTCTTTTCATGATGTTTTCTCAAATCACCATGTCTGAGTAGTTTGTTAGTTAAGTTAGGGCTTTTCAAAGGTTGAAGAAGAGTTTGTAGAATTGCTAAAAACTTTTAGGAAATTCATTGGTTCTTCATCTGTGCTTGCATTCATATCGATTTCTTAGACACATCATCTAGATTTCGAAACCCTAGGTTTTTGATAGATGTGAGAGCATTATTAATCACCTGAACTAATATTAGATGAGCAAAACGCCCTAGTACAAAGAGATTTGGCTTAGGAGTTTTGTGAACAATTGAACCTGATCATTACTGCATGTTTAGGTTGTTAGGGTTTGCAAAGAGATTTGAAACTCTGTGATTTAGACATAGATAACTTCTACAATGAGAATTGATTAGTTATATCTTTGTGATTCATGTTCAAGACGGTTTTAATTCATTCCTGATTGCATGCATTCTACACTCTCGGATTCAACCTGCGAACTGTCCTGACTTAGCGCCTTTAGCCTTCTAAACTTTAAGAACAAGCATAAAAACGCCCTCTTGCATTTATTTTACTGTTTTGCATTACATTCATTATTTATCGCTTAGCTTAATCTGAATCTATAATCGCTAGTGTGGTTTACATACTCCCTTGGGATTCGATAACCCCTTGTACTACAACTGCTTTTGCTGTGCACTTGCAGTAGTTTTATTTGGGTAAAACCTGACCCTATCATTCTGGCTTAAGTAAACACAACTATCACTAAACCAAGACCAATTTTCTCTCATTGCGGATACAATGGTCATACCGTTGATAAGTGCTACAAGATTCATGGTTATCCACCAAATTTCAAGCACAAGCAAAAGTCGAACGAGAAGAAAACTGGTTCTTTCAAACCTGTGGTTGCTCAGCTTACCGTGACAGAGACAACTACAAATTCTACCAGCACTGAGATGTTAAATACTTTGTCTAAGGATCAGATTCAGGGCATGATCGCTTATTTCAAGACTCAGTTGCAGTCTGATCAGTCTTCCATGATTTCAACATCTGGAGGTACAATTACCACTCTACCTGGTATGTCCTTTTTGTCCTCTACATTGTGCTTTGTTGGAGCTCTAAGAGCTACAGGTAGTGTATTATCTTCTCAGTCTTGGATAATTGACAGTGGAGCAACACATCATGTTTCACATGACAAGAGTTTGTTTCTGAGTATGACTAATACTCTCGATAAATCAGTAACATAGCCAACTGGTTTAAATATACGGATTAGTGGGATAGGCTGGATACAACTGAATGAGTATCTTGTGCAAGATAATGTCCTCTACATCCCAGATTTTTGATTGAATCTGCTCAGTGTTAGCCACATCAGAAAAGATTTAAGATGTCGTGTTGTGTCTGATCAAGCTTCTTGTATGATACAGGATGTTACCAAGAAATTGATGATTGGTCAAAGTGAATAAATCTCGAACCTGTACGTTTTGGATGGAGCTTTGATCACAGAGTCTTCTCACACACGCTTTCCTATTTCTGTTAATGTTGTTGTGGACACAACTTTATGGCATAATAGACTTGGACATCCCTCTGTATCTAAGATTGATTCGATCACAGATATTCTTGGTATTAAACAGAGTAATAAAAGTCATTTTCATTGTTCTATTTGCCCTCTTGCTAAGCAAAAGCATCTCCGTTACATTTCGCATAACAATTTTTGTGCCAATGCCTTTGATTTGCTTCACAATGACATCTGGGGGCCCTTTTCTCTGTCAACGATTGATGGATACAAATATTTTCTCACAATCGTGGATGATCATACATGGGTCACCTGGTTTTATCTCATGCGCAATAAATTAGAAGTTCTCAAGGTTCTCCCAGATTTTTTGACAATGGTTAAGACTCAATACAAAGCAGTAGTAAAGGGGGTTCGTTTAGATAATGCTCCTGAATTGCAGTTTACTCATTTGTATCAAGCAAAGGGGATAATCTCTTACCATTCATGTCCAGAAACTCCCGAGCAAAAATCAGTAGTGGAGCGTAAACACCAAATAATATTGAATGTGGCTAGATCTTTGATGTTTCAAGCTCACATTCCGTTGGTTTATTGGGGTGACTGTGTTCTGTCTGATGTCTTCTTAATCAACAGACGGCCTATGCCTTTGCTAAACAACAAATCTCCATTTCAGATCTTAACACATAAACAACCTGAGTACAAGAGTTTGCGAGTTTTCGGATGTCTTGCATACAGCTCCACATCATCTAAACGTCGTCACAAATTTCAGTCAAGATCAAAGCCATGTGTCTTCCTTGGTTACCCTGCAGGTTATAAGGGGTATAAGCTGTTAGATCTTGAGACTCATACGATTTACATCTCCAGAAATATGGTATTTCATGAAGATATATTTCCTTTTCGGGATGATACGATAGAGTTGGCTCCTGATTTTTTCTCTTCGATGGATCCTGCAGTTGTTGTTGATACTTCCTCTGCATCTACTGATATTGTTGAAGAAGCGCCTGTGCCTGTATCATCATCTGCGACTCCTAATCTAGCTGTAGTGAAACGTGTGCCTAAACCACCAGCTTATCTGCACGACTGCTACTGCAACATGTCTGCTACGGATATTTCCTATACACTTGGTTTATTCATGTCTTATGCAAAGCTTTCCGAAGAGTACAAGTTAAGAAGTTTGATGAGTGGCTCAAGGCGATGAATGAAGAGCTTATTGCTTTGGAAAATACTCACACCTGGACTATCTGTTCTTTGCCTCCGGATAAACATGCTATTGGCTGTAAATGGGTTTATAAGGTTAAGCTGAATGCTGATGGAAGTCTTGAGAGGTATAAGGCTCGACTAGTGCTAAAGGGTATACACAGCAAGAAAGGATTAATTTTGTAGATACTTTCTCGCATGTGGCCAAGATGACTACTGTGAAAATACTTTATCCGTTGCTGCTACTAAGCATTGGGGCCTCACGCAACTTGATATCTCCAACACCTTCGTAAATGGTGATCTTAGTGAGGAAATTTACATGAAACTTCCCCCTGGATACACGCCTAAACCAGGGACCTCTCTCCCTTCAAATCATGTATGCTGGCTGCACAAATCTCTTTATGGTTTGAAACAAGCGTCAAGGCAGTGGTTTCTGAAGTTCAGTACTATGCTATTGGCTCTGGGTTTTCAGAAGACTCATACTGATCACACGTTGTTTGTGAAAAATATTGCAGGAACATATCTGGCAGTATTAGTATATCTTGATGATATCATCATAGCATCCAAAAATGATGAGGCAGTTATTCAACTCACAACTGATCTGCAGCAATTTTTTTAAGCTTCGTGATCTGGCCTCTTTGAAATATTTTTTGGGTTTGGAGATTGCGCGTTCTGCCACAGGTATACCTGTCTCTCAGCGCAAATACACTCTTGAGTTGATAGAGAACACTGGCCTCCTTGATTGCAAACCGTCCAGCATTCCAATGGAACCGAGTCACAAACTCTGTTAAGATGGAGATGAACCGGTCCTTGATGATCCTGAAGTTTATCGGCGTCTCGTAGGGAAAATGATGTATTTGACCATCACTAGGCCAGACATCACCTATGCCGTCAACAAACTGTGTCAATACTCTTCTGCTCCGAAGAATTCACATCTTCAAGCTGCTTACAAGGTTGACCATTATCTCAAAGGCACTATTGATATGGGTTTGTTTTATGCTGCAGCCTCTGATTTGGTCTTGAAGACTTTTATCGATACTGATTGGGCCTCTTGCAATGATACAAGGTGTTCCACTACAGGCTATTGTATGTTCCTTGGGAATTCATTGATATCTTGGAAATCCAAGAAACAGCCCCACAGTTTCTCATTTGTCCGCTGAATCTGAATACCGTGCTATGAGAATTTCTGTTCGAGAGGTTGAATGGATAGTGAATCTTCTCAGGCATTTGGAGATTGATTGCCATAAAGTCTGTGATCGAGTGACGAGTAGTTTGATCAAACTGCTACATGTTCGTACGGATCTTCAGGTTGCGGACGCTTTTACTAAACCTTTGTTTCCTGGTCATTTCCATGAACTCGTTGACAAGATGTCTCTTATCTCTCTATCTTCTCGCCATCTTAGGGGGGATATTAGAGTAATTGAGATTGTTGGTTTAGATAAATTAGTTAGATTCATTTTCGGTTTATTCTAGTTAACCACTTCTCTTTCATATATAAGAAAATATTCATTGTAACCATTCCGTTAAGATGAATGAATGAGATTCATAACTTTTCTCGATGTAACAAACTCTCTCATCGTTCCTCTAACATCAGCTTCTCGCATAGATGCGAGCCGCTGAAACCTCCAACGCCGATCATACAGCTCGTGATTGGCTTTATCGATATGTCGTCCAGATCCACTCATCAGCTCCGTTTGCCATTTGGAGATGATAACTGAGTTTTAGATTTATTTTATTAAGGGCAAAAAGGTAAAAGTATCACTAAAAATGGTGTTTTTGAATGAAGTTCTGGCTGTGTAGTTTTACATAGGAGAATCTCAGAAGTAGTAATTTTTAATATTTCCCATTTTCAATTAACTTTTACTATTTTGATTATTTTTTTATATTGGTTTCTTAAATAGTTAGCTTAAAGCTTTACCTTTTTTTGTTAGTTAAAGTTTTCTTTTTACTTTTATAGTTAAAAACTTACAATTTTATATTGATTTAATATTTTTATACTGACTTTTTGTTATTTAACTTTTTAATTAATAGTGTAAATTGTCAATAGTTTAGTTCAATTCCTTTTCTAGTTACTATTTTTAAAATTATCAAAACTATTATAGATATATAAAAACTTTCTTTTATATATGAAAATTTAAAATACAATGGATTTATAACTTATTACTCGCGCTACATATTACAACGCGAAATAGTTCAATTATGGTCTTAAATATAATTTTTAATTATTTGGTTTAATATATATGAATTTATTTCATAATTTATTTATATGTTAATTTAGTTTTTATTGTTAATAGAAAAATAAGATCTAATTTCTAAACTTTTTCTTATTAATAACTAATTTAAAATTTAGAAACTTTTCTAATAACAACAAAAACGAATTTAATTAATATTTAGAAAATTTTCTCACAACAATAAAAATGAATTTATTAATGCTAATATATAATATATAATTAACTACAGATGATGATGATGTGTACCAATAGAATTGAATTTTTTAAGTCCTATGTGAACACCTTTAGAGACATATAACATCAACTTTTATTAGTAATAGACTAGGTATATAATTCGCGCTACGCGTGAGTCTGTATTAATATTTTGGTTTATTTTTTTTAGCTACTATCTTTAAAACTATTAAAAATTATATATATTTATAGAAATTTTCATTTATATAAGAGAATTTAATATATAATGTGTAATTTATCCTACTTTTATTTATAAATTTTAAAAAATTATTAGGTAAAATAATAACAATGACACCTATAAAATTATTCAACTTTGACGTACATATACATTTGATTTAGAGAAATATGATCTTGCTAAGATTTTGGTATTATTTTACTTTTTCCATAGAATTTCTATAGTTCTTTTTTTTTTGTTAAAGGTTTATGTGTTCAAATATTTAGTTTTTTTTTATTGAAAGTCTCATTGATGTTGTGTACCACTGCATATATAATCCATGATTCATGTTGATTCGTATTTAATTTTGTTAAGAAGCTGTAATGATCATGCAAAACCATTTTTTCCTTCTCCACCATGTCTTCCAAGAGTTTTATGTTATATTTTTATTCAGTTTTCATTGTTTTAATTGTTAAATAGAGTTGTTGTAGATTTTTTAAAATTGATAATTGATAATGGGTACTTTTTTCATGTATTGTTGATTGTTAATTTGTTTTATTTAAATTTTGAATTTTTAAACCATATTAACATTTTCTGATTTAATAAATATGTTGATTTGGATTAATCAGATTGAATTTACTTTTTTTTGTTGGACATAATTTGTTAAATTAAGTTTTAATGTTTTAATTATACTTAACAATTTTTGGTTTGATTAAAAAGCTGATGTGGACCAATTAAATCAAGTTTTTCCGTCCTAATCATACATAACATTTATTTTATTTAATGAATATGTTGATCTTGACCAATCAGATCGAGTTTTTTAATCCCATATGGACGCCCTCAATGCACTATGCCATCAACTTTTATAAATAATAGATGATGATGATATTACAATTTACCTCTTCTAAATATTGTTAATGGAAACAGCCAAACTAAATATTATGCAATTTAGCCCAATGAAAACGGTGAAAAAAAAAAACAGAGAGAAAGCGAACATGTGGTTTTTTGGCTCAAGAGGTGGAGTCAGAGTTGAGAATTCCGCATGTTTCAGGGACTTACACAAAAGAGAAGCGATGGAAACCTCCTGAAAACCTGTTGGTTAAATGCAATGTGGGGTTGCCTTGGTAAACAAACACCCATTCGGCAGGTGTATCTATTAAATATGGAATTGTATATCTTTATGGAAAGAGAATACTCTGCTTATATGCACAGCTATTACCTGAAGAAAGGGAAATACAATCTACACAGTAAATGAGGTCTAACTGTACGCTTAATGAGTCCTAACTATAAGCCAATCATGAGTTGTACACAATCATTAGTTTTTATATTCCTACAGACCCCTCAAGATGGACGGCGGTTCCAAAGTCCGATCTTAATACTTAACGATTTAAATCGAGTTCGTGGGAGTGGTTTGGTCAAACCATCAACTAGTTGATCAGTAGAGGAGACATGAGTGACTTGTAGCTGACCTGTTTGAATGTAGTGACGAACAAAATTATAGTCTAAAGCAATAAATTTCATTCTCGCGTGAAATACCGGATTTGCAGTTAAATATGTAGTCCCAATATTGTCGCAATATATCACCAGTTGCTTGTCGCTTTTGATGCCAAGTTCTGATAGTAAAGACGTGATCCAACATAATTCAAACATGGTGGAGGCGAGAGCACGATACTCTGCTTCGGTAGAGGAGAGAGCAACACCAGTTTGTTTCTTGGAAGACCATGCTATCGGGTGTTGTCCAAGATAGACGAGGTAAGCACTGGTGGAGGTGTAATTGATACAAGGATTTTTGAGTCCTTTTCATCAATCAACTAAACTTGTACTAATCATTGTAGTATAGTATATGGTTTTTATCAATCCTAAGGTCTAAGATAGATACCTCTAGGAATGCAATAGAAGCCTTAAGTCAAGCCAAAACAGGAAGAGAGTTGTCTAAGATAGATAACCTAATTGAACCATAAACTAAGCAAGACTTGTGAAAGCAATACTTAGCAATGATCAAACACAAAACAGAGCAACAAAAACAGAGTACTAAGCAAATTAGAAATTCAGATTATAAAAGCAAGGCTCCTAGATGTGGTTATTGAGTTTGGAGAATTCAAAAGCAAAACTAGGCTGTTATCAATCTCATTGGCAATGAAAACAAGCCAGCAATGCTAATTTCTAGGCATAGAATTCACAATTAAGCAAGTTAAACCCAATCCCTTAGTGATTAACACTTTGCTAAACATCCAAACAAGAACTAACTCCCATTAGTGTTAAGATCAATAGCAAGCAAGCTAAACCAAACCTATTTAAGCCAAAATACTTCTTAGATAGCCAATCCCTTGAGCTAAGACAAGTAAATCCTCTAAAAGACAAGATCAGCATTTCATCAAACACTTGGTGGGCATAAGAGAAAGCCTAAATTTAGATTCATGTGATCAAGACAAATCTAGCATAAACACAGTCTAATAGAGAGGATTCAAACAATATTAAACACTAACATACACTAATCAAGTCTTAAATTCCCCAAATCTACCACATCTGAGAACCTATAAGGTAACTACTCACTAATCATCATGTAAACCATCAAATCACAAAGGAAAAAGATGTTAAACATGATTTAGAAGAGAGATTAGAGAAGATTAAGATTGCAAATACAAAAACTTAGATTAAGATGAAGATCTTGTTCTTACAAAAATAGAAAGCAATTAAGAGACTAAGCAAGAACAAGACTTGCTAAAAATCCTTGGTTAAAGGGTATTTATACTAAATGACAAAAACCCTAAAGCAATGGCAAAGTTGTAAATAAAAGCAGTTTGGATAAGGCCAACATCGAGCTAGCTCGATGTGAGTGCTCGATGTTGCTCTTCGGATGCTTGCCATCGAGCAGGCTTTGCTCGATGTGTATGCTCGATGTGAAATCCACTCTTCTCGGGTACATCGTGCGATGTTGATGCTCGATGTAGATGTCATGTGGCTTGACATCGAGCAGCCTAGCTCAATGTGGATGCTCGATGTGATCTCCCATCCTCTCTGGTTATTTACATCGCATGATGTGCACTCCATCAAGCTCGATGCTGGGCCAAATTTCCACTTCCTTAGCTCCTCTTGCTTCTCCTTGGCCGGGGAAACTCCCTGAATCATTCCCATGCTTCATCCATGCTTTCCATGACTCCTTAGGTACCTAGAAACATCCGTTATGCAAAGAAAAATGCAAACTATAACCTAAATGCAACCTAAGTCTAAAAGCAAAGGAGAATGGGACAAAAGAGAAGGAAAACATGCAAAAGGAGACTAAAACATAAAGTAAATGCAAGCCTAAATGATGCAAATATGAGAGATATCAACACCCCAACACTTGCCTTTTGCTTGCCCTCAAGCAAACAAACTAAGAAAAATGGGAGATGAGGTTTAAAGGTAGGCACTCAAATCCAAAAATGTTAAGGTAAAAAAGTGAAATCAATGTCCAAGTGTCTAATTGTAAGATGCAAATCATGATCAGTTATACTTTAAATAACTTATCCATACTTATCTTGTTTCAAAATGATCTCAAATCTCAGCCTAGACAAGTGTTCAAATCAATTAACTCTTTAACATTTATTAAACATGTAACCAATGAATCAAATTTGTGCAATTCAAGTGAAAACATTTGGTCTAAGGGTATGGTTATGAGATGAAAATGATTTCATTCAAGTAAGGGCTCATAAACTTAAGGGATCACTCAATGAAATGATTCTATCTTAGGCAAAATGCTAAAGGTAAAAGCACACTTATGCATGCAAGTTAAAGCTGTCTTCTACCCTTTTACCCAATGATGAACCTAATACTTTCTAAACCCAAAGTGAACCTCCTAAGTCTACCATTTCCCAAAGAACTTGATCTCATTCTTCTTCATGTGTGGGGAAACTCCTTCTTATTTTCTTGTGTGGTTGATTCTTTTGTTGGAATTGCTCTTTTTTTGCTGATTAGGCGCCATTCTCATCACCTTTTGTTGATTGCTTTAGTCTGATTTCTTCTTTGTGGATGACCTTTAAAAGCATTGGTGTTGTTGGCACCTTCTCTTCTTTAGCACTTATAGCTTTCTTCCTTATATACTCAACCAAAAAACTTAACTTGTATTCCCCATACTACCATTCCCATACTTCTTCTTCTTCTTAAGAGATATAAACAATGAACTCAAACCACTTAACACTACCCATTCCCAAACTCCTATCCTAGAATCAAGCTCAAAATGCAAGCTGATATCTACAAGAGAGCTTCTACTTGCCAGCCTTAATCCTTACACTTTTTGCCAAGATAGAATTCCAAAATTATGCATGCAAGGCCTCACAACTCTCACTAAAGTTTTTAGGTTCAAAACCGAGGATTAGTTTAGGGTGTGGATTAACTGTCCCATAATGATGAGGATCAGATACTTGGATTAACAAGAGTGTTGAGAAGGGAATAAGATAATCCAAGTATGTATAAGGTAGCCATGAATTCACTTTTCAATGCACAAACATGATAATTAAAATTTAGATTAAGGTTCAAATAGGATAGAGTTGATTTTCAATGAACAAATAGTTCAGCATGAGATGAGAGAATCGGATTTAGCATTCAAAACATGGTTCAACCTTAACTTCTAACTTTTCATGATGCATCAAACACTTAACCACTTAGACATTGAAATCATTTCTAAACACTAAGCATTTTACAAGAAAATATCATCAGTGTGCCCTATGCAAATGCAATGCAACCTATATGCAAACACTAGACTCATTCCTAAACAAATGAATGCAACTATATACTTTTCTTTTTGGTAGCAAAAGATGCAATTTTTTTGACTTTTTTTCTATTTTTTGTATTTTTTTCTATGCAAAAACAGATATCAAGGTATTTCTCTAACCCTTTGTGATTACATTTGTATTGACTTGATTTATTTTCTTGCAGGAAAAATGGATTTAATATCAAATTCTTTTCAAAATGGAGAGGATGATATGATCATGGCCAACACTAAAGACTTGGAGCTTAAACCTGAGCTTGAACCTGATTGAAACGAGCTTGTAGATGAGGGGAAGCTTGTAGCTGAGGAAGGAGCTCGTCCTGGAGTTAATATTGAGCTAAAATAGAGAAGATATGATCCTAAACCTCCCTGGTTTTTCATCAAAAGAACATCAACAAATGGACAAGTGATTCATTTGCATTCTTTTTCCCTTCCTTTTCCAAGGAAAGTTTTTAATGAGGCCTATGAATCACTTTCACATTATACATCTGTTGATCAAGACCCTAAGACCCATTTAATTTTGAAGCCACGAAATAAGAAGATCAAGGGTCATATTTTTATGTTCAAACTTGTTTAATTTTGCTTGTTTTGTTTTTCTAGACAAGTCAAGGAGCTTGTTCTAAGATCTTCCTCTTTCTCTTCTTCCTCTTCTCTTCTCTTTATAAGCCCCCTTTGTACTCTGAACGAAATTATCTATCTCTTTATTCAAACTTTTTAAGTTAGATCATTAGTAAATCAAGAGTTTTTCCATTGCTTTTTTGTGACTATTCAATCCTCTAGTAAATCAGAAGTGATTCTGCCTCTTCTGTGTGACTATTCATTTCCCCACATGCCTCCTTGATTCTTAGTGTTTCTGGGATGCAAATGTATCCCAACTTCTTTCAAAGTGACAATCTTAGGAGGATCCTTTCCAGAATCACTTCAAGTGGTATCAGATCACCACTTTGAAAGTTAAGTTTTCTGTTTCAATTATTTTCATCAGTTTCTTTTCATCATTTTGTTTCATCATTTCAATCACATCATCGCTGAATTTTTTTTTTTTTTTTTTTTTATCATCATTCCCATCATTAATTATTCATTTTTCGTTGCTAGAACTGTTAGAATCAATGTCTGGAAGACAAATATTTCTTCATTTGATTATCTGAACGAAATTGACTTTTCATCTTCTATTTTTGGTTGTAATTTTCTTTTGATCATGAACATGCCTTTGAAAGCTTAAATTATTTTGTTAGGGCTCTTTTACTGGTGTTTTTGTTTATCTTGACTCAGGATAGAGTTTGAACTTGAAGAGAAACTCAGTAAAAGAAACAAGCTCCTGATCAAAGAATTCACTAAGTACCTGGAACAAAACCTGGACAACACGTTTGCAGCACTTCAACAGGAGAGAAATCATGTGTCAAAAGGAAAATCTGCAAGCCATGAAGAAATGAAGCCCAAGAAACCAGATAAAAATCAGAGTAACGCATATAAAACTTCTCACATTCCCAGTCATATGGTTTGTTTTAAATTTGATTATCAGCCTACTAGTGAAATTCAACTTTAAACATTTTCAGGAAAAGGAAGCTACTTGGAGTTGGAGAGAAACATTGATGATTGGTTCTACTACAATCACATCTTGAAAGAGAGGAGGTTTGATTATGCTATCAGTCAACTTACTGGAAAAGCTCATAGATGGTGGTTACAAAAAAAAAAAGATGATCCCTGATTTTGCAATGAGCCAAGAAACACCACTTGGCGGGAACTTAGAAGATTATTGAGGAATAAGTATGCACCAAAGGGCCAGAAAGCTCAAAAGGACCCTCCTAGTTACCATCAATATCAGAAGAGTAGTCTTTCGAAAAACATGAAGAATAATGATGTTCTCAGCCAAAAGGCGTTGTGCAAGCTAGTAACAAAACCAGACCTAAACACTGCTCAAACAAACGCTCAGATAAGTACTGTTTTGATAAGTTGGTACCTAAGTTATCTACTACTTGTATGATGCACTTGTTTGTGTCAAAGATAGCTGAAACAGGTATTACTAAAGAGCCCACGTCAAAGGAGAAGAGCCATCGGCAAACCTTGCAATGGAACCAAAACATGCTCAAAGAAGAACATTCTTGAACTCTATACTTCCTGAAAACCATAAAAAAGAATTTTTTTCAGCTTCTAACTATGAAGAGGAACATGTTAAACTTTCTCCAACTGTTTTTAATGATTTGATGTTGAGGTTTTTAAACTTTAATAAATCTTCAAACACACATGTCATTGTTGTAGTTAAGATGTCAATCCACTTGGGAAGCTAATGACATTTGAGATACAAAATACTCGCTAAGCCAAGCTAATAAAGAAGGGGGTTTTATAGCTAACAACCTAAGATGTCACACAAAGCAAGAACAAAAGCAAACACACCATAAGCAAGAAAACGAAATGTAAAGCAATGATAAGAGAAAATGAAACTAAGGAAAAACAGAATATAACTAAGCTTCAAAGATAAACTGAAGACCCAAGACCAAGGCAAATGATGTAGGGTGACTATTATTAATGTTTAAGATGTTCAAAGAAGCAATACTAAGTACCCAACTTTAAGTATGGAGCACAATTAAAGGTTAATATGATGTAGGTGTTTGACCTATTTTAATTTCTATATATACTCATATCATTGTAGTATGTAGGTGTCAATCCATAATGGGCAATGTACGACAATAGGAATACAATAGATCATTCAATTCAAGCAAGCAAGAAGGAATAAAGGAAACACTAAGACAAAAGTGAACAGAGCAATTTTAGAACTAAGCAATTTCGAAATTAGCAATGCAAAAGACAAATGGGGCTTAAGATAGGGTTATTGATTAAGGGAGGTTCTCAACTCAATTGATGATGCTTCAAACTCATAAAATGATATTCCATATGCATAGAATTCACAGCTATAATTAGTCTAATATCTTAGATACTAAATACTTTGCTAGACCATTCACCCAAGAACAAACTCTCATTAGTGAACAAATGAACAACAAGCATTACAAGCAAATAATCCAATTCCATATTGCTAATCTACTCCCTAGACATATAATCTTTTAGGATAGGATAAGCAAATATCTTACTTGACTCATTTAGGCAATTCATCAAACACTTGTTAGGCATAAGAGAACACTAGGATCAAGATGAACTTAGCAATGGCTAATCTAGCATTAAGCACATCAATAAGAAGGGAAATGGAATAAGTAACACCAAGCAATCATCAATCAAGCATCAAACTCCCTAAACCTATCCCATCTCAAACCTTATACAAACTACTTTCTAAAATGGTTTTAGCTATAAACCCCCAATCAAATGAAGATGACTAATCATGATTAGAAGGAGAATAAACACAAACTTAGATTCAATAACAAATATTCAAAGCAGAAATTCAGAATTTTAAGAAAGAAACAAAGGATAGAGCTATTGTGTAAAGGATAAAAGATAGATCCCAAAAATCTGGGTCTTTACATATGTATATTATCTCAAGAAAACCCTTAGTAAAACAGAAAAAACTGGAATTTGTCTGGTTCAGAGGGGTTGTATCGGCTTGACTGATCGATATTGTGCTCGAAATGGCTCGCTGGTCATATCGACCAAGGCTGGTCGATATGTTGCTCGGTACAATCGCAGGAGTTAAGGCTTGCCGGGGTAGCTAGCTCGATACATTCCTCCATATGCGCCTCTTCCCTTGTATCGACTTACCCCTAGTCGATACGCAGATTGGTATAGGTGTCCTAAAGAAGATGCATCAGGTAGAGCAGCTTGATACACTGCTATGTATGATCGCCCGAAGTTAAGGCATACCGGGGTTTATGCTTGATACGTTGGTCAGTACAAGTGCTGGAATTGTGCATCAGTGTCCTGTCTCACTTGTATCGGCATGGAGTCTCGATACACAACCCGTTACAATCACTTAGCATTGTATCAATTTGTGCATGTCGATATGTGCTCTGTATGCTTCGTATCAGCCAAGTAAGCCGTTACATTGCTCGATAGAGACCAATCTTGCCTTGGTTCCCTCATTTGATCACTCCCAAAGCTCCTCTTGGCCTTTAAACCCTTCATTTTCATCCGCCTAGTGCTCAAAATGCACAAAACATGCAATGGAACTCCTAAATGTACTCTAAGTCCTGAATGAATGCAATTGGGACAAGAACATGCAAGAAAGGATGCTTAAATGCTGAAACTAACGCTAAGTGTATGTATATAATGGGGTAAATATAGTGTATATCAACTCCCCCACACTTGTCTTTTGCTTGCCCTCGGGCAATCAAAGACAAGTAAGAGAGAAAGAGGTTTAAAGGTGGGAGTTGAAAACTAAAAATGTCACTGGAGAAATTCAATTAAAAAGAGATTGTTCTACTTCAAAAACTTTAGCAATACTCATCATAGCAAACAATGAATTCAAGCTTAGCTTACACAAGCATTCAGATCAACCAACTCTTTAATATTAATTAAAAGTAACCAATTGATCTTGCTAATGTAAATCAAGTGAAAGCATTTGGTTCTAGGACATGGCTAAAAAAATGAAAATGACCTCTTTAAAAATGGGTTTTCAGATGCAAGGGATCTCTCTTCGAAGGATCGAACTTTGGAAAAATGCTAAGGGTAAAACACAACCTATGCATACAAGGATAAACCATCATATGCCAATTGACTAGATTGTTCTAAACCCAACTTTTAATCCTAAATAAAGCTCATCCTAATCTACGATTTTCATAAGGGTCTTGCCTCTTTCAAACACCCCCATACTTAGTTATTTCTTAGCAAAGCTTCTCTTCATGATGTGGCCTTCTTTGATCCTCCTTTTGCAAGAAAGGATGATTAAATGCTGAAACTAATGCTAAGCATATGTATATAATGGGGAAAATATAATGTATATCAATTCCCCCACACTTGCCTTTTGCTTGCCCTCAGGCAATCAAAGACAAATAAGAGAGAGAGGTTTAAAGGTGGGAGCTCAAAACTAAAAATGTCACTAGAGAAATTGAATTAAAAAGAGATTGTTCACTTCAAAAAATTTAGCAATACTCATCATAACAAACAATGGACTCAAGCTTAGCCTACAAAAGCATTCAGATCAACCAACTCTTTAACATTCATTAAAAGTAACCAATTGATCTTGCTAATGTAAATCAAGTGAAAGCATTTGGTTCTAGGAGATGGCTAAAAAATGAAAATGACTTCTTTGAAAATGGGTTTTCAGATGCAAGGGATCTCTCTTCGAAGGAATGAACTTTGGCAAAATGCTAAGGGTAAAGCACAACCTATGCATACAAGGATAAACCATCATCTACCAGTTGACTAGATTGTTCTAAACCCAACTTTTAATCCCAAATAAAGCTCATCCTAATCTACCATTTTCATAAGGCTCTTGCTTCTTTCAAACACCCCCATACTTAGTTATTTCTTAGCGAAGCTTCTCTTCATGATGTGGCCTTCTTTGATCCTCCTTTTGCAGCTCTTCTTTGTTCCTTAGGGGGGTCTCCATCTGTTTCTTCTTTTGATGTCTTAGGCGTTTTTGCCTTTCTTCTTTGTCATTTCAGAACTCCTCTTTTGCTTGCTGCTTTTAGATCTTTTGGTTCCACACAAGTTGAGCTTGATGCTTTTCCTTTCATCTTCTCTTCTCCACTTTGAAAATAAAAGAACACCCAAGTCCCACACCTAAATCTACCATCCCACACATAAGTATACTTATCACTTAAAGAGAGGAGCCATATCTATATGAAAGTTCACCCTAGTCGTGCTAACACCAACACTTTTTGCTAAGTTTATTCAAAATAAGGCCTCACACACACAAGATAGTGTCTAGGATTGAAAAGAAGATTGGTTTAAGGTAGGATTAACTGTCCTATAAATGAGGATCAGCCACTTGGACTAGCAAGAGTTGTAGAAGGAGAAAGAAAGTCCAAGCATGTATATGGTAGCCATGCAATCACTTTTCAAAACATAAGCAAGATAATTTCATGTCAAAATTAAGGATCTAATAAATAGAGTTGGAATCAAATCACAGCAAGCTTCAGCATAAAAGAAGAATATCAATGCAAGAATTCAAAGTATGGTGCAGCCTTAACTTCAAATTCACTATTATGCAATCAAAACGAATAACCAATGCACTGAAAATAGTTCAAACATGGACATGTTAACAAGTGTTTATCATCTATTCCCTATGCAAATGTGTGCAAAGCTACATGAAATACATCTAGACTCAGTCTTTTATGCAAATGCACCTAGATGATTCTTTTTAGTTTCCAAAAATTTAAGAATTTTATGATTTTCTCAATTAAGTGCTTGAATGCATGCATGAGACTCAAATATGCAAAAGGGAAAATAAGAAAAATGTCAAATGTAATATCCTCTTCCACACTAATTACACAGTCCACTATGTAATAGAAGTTATAGAGAAGGTGTAAACAACTATAAATTGTGCATGGAAGGAAGGCAATGCAAAAGGAGTGAAGAAAGAGTAGTTTGGAAGGGCTTACAGGTGTTTGCATGGCGATATCAGGGTAAATGGCCGATACAGTGGTCGATATACTCTTCATGGTGGCGGATATCAGAGTAGGAATGACACACGCCTACAAGATAGTAACCGTGTATGGTGATGGGATTGGGCCGCTGGTTGTTCAACTCTTTTGGCTTGCAATCAATGGATGGGCTATGGAAGGAAGTGGATCGAGATGGAGATCAAACAAAGAGTTGTGCCACTCTATTTGCAAGATCTAAAGAATGAGATGAATAGAGAGATGGAATGAAAGTCGTCACAAGGCTTTATGGATCTAAACCTTGATAAGACAAGAACTCTCAAGCAATGAATCACACAAAGCTTTAGAGAACAAAGGAGTTGGTATTTAGCCAAGAAGTTCGTGCTTTATTGATATGTTGAAAAGAATACACGCCTGTGAGGGGACTTTATAAACAGTCCGAACAGCTTTGCCCTTCTAGGGGACTTGAAACAGATTACAAAACCCTTAGGTTAAACTACTTGGCTAACAATGCCTTAAAACGAAAATGTAAATAAAAATGTGGCCAACATGCCTTATACTAAAGTTTAAATGAAATAAAACTTAAACCAAGAAACAAAACAGAAAAGGGTTTGATTAGTAGAACTAAACCATATGGAAATTAAGGATTCGGATCATACCTTGGTTTAGCTCAAAGTGACGCGGTTTACTTAGATGTCGTGATGATGAATAAGGAAACTCCTTTGTTGGCATGAATCAAGGGCCAGTCACGTGTATAACCTATGCTTTTGATGTAAGGGTCGTTGATGATGTCTAAACCGCCTTCTTGCTCGTTGGGAAGGTCTTCTTGCTTGTTGGGAATGCCCTCCTCGTCTAGATATGCCCTCACCATTGCTGCTTCCTTGGTGATGCTCAGTTGGCTTAGTTGAGTAGTGACATCCTCTAAGTGCTGGGAAGTGATCAGCGTCTCTACTGCTTGGTTAAAGCCATCAGCTAAGTCTTTAGCTCCTGATCTTGTTCTTGGACCTTGTCTCATGGTAGGAACGTCAGCTTCAGCTCCTAAGTTTGTATCATCCTCTCCCCCTTGGGAAGGTTCTGTCCTCAGAACTGATTCACCTACATCAAACGGTAGCAAGTCAGATACATTGAAAGTATTAGAGATGTTAAACTCACCTGGAAGTTCAATCTGATATGCATTGTCATTGATCTTCTTGAGGACTTTGAACGGGCCATCTCCTCTTGGTAACAGCTTAGACTTCCTCTGAACTGGAAACCTCTCGGTTCTCATGTGCAGCCAAACCCAATCGCCAGGTTCAAAGGTAACTTCTTGGCGTCCCTTATCAGCATTCTTCTTGTAGTGCTCGTTCCTCTTCTCTATGTTCTCCTTGACCTTCTTGAACATAGTTTTCATCAGCTCGGCCTTACTAACTCCATCTTGACTCACTTGTTGCACCGGCGGTAAAGGAGTAAGATCTAAAGGAGCAATGGGTCTAAAACCATAGACAATCTCAAAGGGTGAAAGCTTAGTAGCCGAGTGGGGTACTCTATTGTAAGCAAACTCAATGAAAGGTAAACAGTCTAGCCAATTCTTTAAATTTTTACCAACCGTAGCCCTTAAGAAGGTGGAGAGTGTACGGTTGACTGCTTCAGTCTGTCCATCGGTTTGTGGGTGAAAAGTTGTTGAGAAGAGAAGCTTAGTCCCAAGCTTCCTCCACACGGTGATGTCAACAAGGGCGCCATCTTTGCCCATCACTTGGCTTTACTGAAGACCAAGGCGTTCACCAGAGCTCAGGACAAGCCCGAGAGTATTGGTAGTCTCCTCACTCCCATCTTCCGCTACTGCCACATTGATACTTCGACTTGCAGAGTTGTGACTGAGCGCCACCTTCTGGACCTGAACTACTTGCGGAGGACACATTGGATCGCAGGAGATGAGCCGCTATGGAGTTTTTTCAGTCACACTGGTCAGCGATGTCTGATTCCGCTACCACAGATTGCTCTCACTACACTTCAGACATACTCCCTCAACTTCCAGCCTGATGCTACTTTGCTACGATCCGCGCCAGCTACTAGGCGCAGAGGAGGATCTTCCCGAGCTGCTGCCTCTGCTGCTGAGGATGCACCTGTTGAGGGCCTTGCTGGAGGTCCACCTTGTCGAGCGAGAGCACCACACACTTACACGCTGCCTGAGCCGATTGGTCGACATGAGCTCCCACCGATTCCAGACATTCCGATTGAGCAGGCCACTTTTCAGCGTTTCATGGTGCAGAGTGTTCAGGTGCGTTGGAACGCCATCTCCGTGTTGTCCAACTGTGGTTGTGTTCGCCCCCACTCGCTTGATCGTTATGAGGATGAGGATTAGTTCCTCTATCTATCCTGGTTACTTTTTCTTTTCCCTATGTTTTTTTTTCATTTTCTCTTGAGTCAGCTTTTATGTCTTTGTTTTGAGTCAGTTTGTCAGCTTTGATTATGTTTTGAAACTTGTTTGAACTGATGAGAATATGGATTATGTTGTTGCTTTTAATTGTTTGCTTGAGTGTTCCTAACAGTCTTGAATTGGAAGAACTTCAACTAACAATTTAACTTGTAAAAAAAAAACACATGATTGGGTCATCCCATTCTGTTTTCGGACAGGGTGTCGATCGACACCAACCATGTGGTGTCGATCGACACCACGCGCAGGCACAGATACCATTTTCACATCTCTGTACAAACTGTTTCATTGCTTATTTTTACCAACTCCAAGCTTAATAACACTGGGGACAGTGTTGTTTAAGTCTGGGGGAGGTCGTTGCTGACATTGTGTATATTGTTTTTGATTTATAGAGTCTCAAAGTTGAGTAAAAATCTGTTTTATTGAGTCAAAATTTTTGAAATTGTCAGTTTTTCTTGGAACCATTGATATTACCATATATTTCACATATTTTGCATGCATTTAGGATAGTTTTTCATGCATTTATCTTGCATTATAGGCTAGTTTGTTCCATTTGTTGCATTTTAGGTCCTAGGTCCCTTTGCATTCGCATTTTGCATATTTCTTGCACTTTTGCGTTATTATCAGGTTGTTTGGAGCACACTGGAGTTGTGGCGGTTATGTGGACGTGAGGAGGATCAGCTTGAAGCTTGTGGACACTTGGAGAGCTCAACCTTGCATGCAAAGGACCCGAGATCGTGTAGCGGATCGAGCAAGGCAGGTCGATCTAGATGAGATCGATCAGAAGATCGAGTGATCCAAGTCGATTCAAGAGGAAGGATCGAGACCAAGATCGAGAGAGGAGATCGATCTGGAGTACAGACGTGAATGACGCCATGCAGAACGAGAGCCGGATCGAGACCATGACTCGATCATCGAAAGATCGAGTGGAAGATCGGACAAAGTACTCGATCCATCCAACCAGATCGACTTGCAGATCGAGCAGCTGAAGGCGATTTCCGAAGACGATCGAGTGCACTGATCGATCTCAGGTACTTTAACCGTTTTTGGAGCATAGTGGCGGGGACCAGTCCAGCTGTTTAGCCATTTATGGAAAGAGGCGGCTATCACTTTCATTATCTACATTTTGCTTTAGCTTTTTCTGTTCCTCGTTCTTATCTTGGGAGATTAGCCATTGTTGAACTTCTAAGCTTTTTCTAGTTTTTGAACTTTTGAATCTTTGAATATTAAGTCTCTTTCGTTTAATCAATTGCTTAATCATGCTTAGTTCTTTGTTTATTGCATTTCATTCGGTTTCTAACATGAGTAGCGAGTAGTTCTTTTTGGGATTTGGGGTTGAGGTGATTCAAAGGGTCTAAGAGGTTTAAGTTTTGTGTTTTTCTTGTTCTTCATTCCTTCTCTTCTAGGATCTTGGGGTCGTAAGGCCTAGAGAGTCTTGAAAAGATATCTATGATTCCAAGGCTATCTTATCCTGACCGGATTCAGATATCCTAGAAAACCAGATCCTAGAGATTAATCTTTCTTCTCCCAAACGCCATGGTTGTAGAGGAGGTTAGTTAGGCTATTAGATTGAAATCTATTTTCCTTGCTCTTCGATCTCTTTTTTCACCAAACGCCATGGGTTTGGAAAAGAGATTGAGGAAGTGAATAATGCCACACGCCATGGATGGTTCTTGTTTTGTATTCAAGGCTTAGAGAAAGCTCATAAATGAGTAGATCTATATGTTTTCAAACCAATGCTTAAACCTTTGACACTCTTGAATATGACCCTCGACCCTAAACCCTCTTTTAGAATTTTAAAGCCTCTGTTCATCATTCGCTTGTCATAAAGTTGCATTCTTGATCATTAGAAGTCATTTGCTTTAAGTTGTTAGATCGGTCTGTTTTACTCGATCCAGTGGTCGATCCAGTGGTCGATTCAGTGGTCGATTCAGTGGTCGATTTTTAGTTATTAGTAGATTTGCTCTTTTGTTGCTCTGTTTTCTTTCAGTGTTAGTTAACCCTCTTCCAGGGATTTTAAAATAGTTTTTTATCTCATTTAGTCATTGCATCTAGTTTTCTTTGATTTTACCAAACATTTTCCCGATTTGCTTAGCTTTGATGAATACTTGCATTCCTAGTGTTCTTCCTGCTTCCTAGGTTGGATTGATACCTCTTGCATACTGTACTACAACTGTACATTGCTTGAGCTTTGATATTCTGGCTTGAATTGCAAAAATCTTAGTATCAAATGGCGCTGTTGCCATCTTAGGATTGTTAGGAAGCATTAAGATTTGGTGTTTAGCAAAGACTAAGCCTTTACCTTTTATTGTGATTACTCATTGCTCTACCTTCTTGTTTGTGATCTCAGGTACATGAACCTACGCTCCAGGGGTGACAACAACTTACTTAGACCCCTGGACAATATTCACCAACTTGGTCACGCAAGACAAAGAAGAGCAAGAGAGCAAGCTCAAGCCTTTGAAGAGATTGTGCAAGCTGGTACAGTTAACTTTGAAAGTATGGCTGAGCAAGAACATCCTGAGGGACTTCCACCAGCTCACGGTTGTGTAGGAGGGGGCAATGGTAACCCATCCACGCAGCTAGACCACCACGGATCATAGGTGCTGGAGATGCTCCAAATACGCATCATAACCGCTTTGGGATCACTCCTCCTCCAGTCCAGAATAACAACTTCGAGATAAAGCCTGGATTCAACTCTATGGTTCAGAATAGCAAATTCCACGGGCTTGCAATGGAAGACCCCTTAGAGAACCTTGACAACTTTGAGCAAGTGTGTGGGATGATTAAGATAAATGGGATCTCGGAAGATGCTTTCAAGCTACGGCTCTTCCCATTTTCTCTTGGAGATAAGGCTAGGCAATGGGAGAAGACCCTTCCACAAGGCACCATTACCTCTTGGGCTGAATGTATGAAGGCTTTCCTCTCAAAGTTCTTCTCTAGCACAAGAACAGCAAGGCTTGCCAAGTGAGATCAGCGGATTCACTCAAAGGCAAAACGAGACATTCAATGAAGCTATGGAGAGATTCAAAGACTATACCATTTAGTGTCCTCACCACGGCTTCCGTGAAGAGACTCTCCTAAGCACAATATACCGTGGAGCCTAACCCAAGATCAGAATGTTGCTTGATACGGCAAGCAAGGCCAATTTTCTTGGTCAAGAAGTGGAAGAGGGTATGGAGTTAATCGAAAACTTGGCTTTAAGTGACGGCAACTACACCGAGGATTATGACCGTGCACCTAGAAGTTCTGAGCTAGAGTCACACAAAAAGAGCTTAAGTCCCTCCATGAGAAGATAGATAAACTCGTTCTTTGCAAATCAGAAGCAAGTTCATTTTGTGGGAGAAGCCGAAGATGTCTCCGAGGAGCTAGAGTTGAGTCAAGAAGAAGCTAACTGGATTGCAGGTCAGAATTACAACAAGCCTCAGGATTATTCACAAGGGTACCAAGCCAACAACAATCTCTCTTACAGGAGTACAAACGTTGAGAACCCTAAAGATCAGGTGTACCCCCCTCAGCAAGCAAAGCCGTTTGTTCCTTATAACAAGGGTTTTCAACCGAATAGTGGCTTTCAAGGGCAGAGGCAACGGAACTTTCAGGGTCAGCAGCAACAACAAGGCAACAAAGGCTACACTCCTATGTTTCCTCCCGGCTTTGTTCCACAACAACAACAGATGCAACCCCCTCCTCAAGATCCGGTTCAAGCAATGTTTCAGCAGTTGCTTCAAGGTCAAGCTTCAACTAATCAGAAGTTTGCCGAGATGAACAACCGCCTTGATTCCTCTCTTACTGACGTCTCAACACAGATCACTAATCTGAACAACAAGATCAAGCAGTTAGAGAAGGGCAAAGCTAGCACAGGCAGTCATACCAGCTTACCAGGCAAGTGTGAGCAGAATCTCAAAGAGTATGCAAACGCTATCACCTTGAGGAGTGGCAAAGAGCTTCCGCCGAGAGTTGCACCTAAAGACAATGAGGATATTGTTGTCCAAGAAGGGGAGGGTAAGCTTTCAGCTGATGAGGAGATTACTTTTGATAATGTGTCGATTGAGAGACCAAGAAAGGGCAAAGAAGTGGCTGTAGAGAAGAGAGTGGAGTAAGCTACTAAGGAGAAGGATGCTTATGTGCCTCCACCGTATGTACCGAAGCTTCCTTTTCCTGGCCGCTTCAAGAAAAAGCTGATAGAGAAGCACATACTCTATTTTTGAGAAGCATCTAAAGGACGTTGAGATCAAGCTTCCTCTTGTGATTGTCTAGCTATGATGCTGAAGTGTGCTAAGTTCTTCAAAGACACCCTTACGAAGAAGAACAAGGAGAGTAAAGAAGTTTTGGTGCTTAGTGAAGAGTGTAGTGATATTATTCACAAGGAGACTGTTCCTAAGAAGCTAGGAGATCCAGGATCATTCATCATTCCTTGTGCTTTGGGTCCATTGAAGTTTAAGAGCTGTCTATGTGATTTGGGAGCAAGTATCAATCTCATGCCCCACTCTATAGAAAAGAAGCTAGGTTTCACATGGTTCAAAGAATGTAGGTTCTCCCTTGTGTTAGCTGACAGAAGCGTAAGACTTCCAGTGGATATGCTAGAAGATCTTCCAGTGAGAATGAGTGATGTCAATGTACCAACCGACTTTGTGGTGCTTGAGATGGATGAAGAGCCTAAGGATCCGCTTATACTTGGAAGACCATTCCTTGCAACCGCCGGAGCAATCATTGATGTAAAGAATGGGAAGATAGCTCTGCACCTTGGCAAGGACATCAAGCTGGATTTTGATATCAATGAGATACTGAAGAAACCAACCATTGAAGGGCAAGCATTCTACATAGAAACGTTGGATGCTTTGGCGGATGAATTGCTATAAGAGTTGGCACAAGATGATCACTTGAAGCTAGCTTTGACTAAGGAGAGAGGGGAGTATGGTTTCTTAAGTGAGAAGACCCAAGAGTATGTTAATCTCCTTGATTCTAGAAGAGTTGTCAAAGAGGATGAAGGCAGATGCCCAGAGATCGATCAGGAAATCGAGAAGATCACTCGATCCAGGACAGCAATCGACAAGAAGATCGAGGAGGCTGGTCGATCCAGAGAAGAGAACGATGAGAAGATCGAGAGAAGCCAATCGATAAGTTCAGAGAAAGAGTCAAGGACTCGATCTCCTGCTCGATCCACAATAATTCGAGTAGGGGAATCTAGTGAAGTTGCTCGATCCGGACCAGAACGAGTGGAAGATCTACTGGATGACTCGATCTCTGAGGGGACAACGGTTCAAGAACGCAGTCTTAAAGCTCATAACTCGGGTTCTAAGGAGGGCAATGAGGACAGCAACGTCAACACAAGCCACAAGGAGGACTGGAGCGAGCTGCTAGCCCCAAAGGTGGACCTAAAGGAGCTCCCAAAAGGGCTAAGGTATGCTTTCTTAGGGCTTAATGAGACTTATCCCGTGATTGTGAATGAGAACTTGAGTGATGATGAGTTGCACTCACTCCTAAATGAGCTGAGAAAGTATAGGAAGGCCATTAGGTACTCTCTAAGTGATATCAAGGGCCTTTCACTAATGTTTTGCACTCATAGGATTCACTTAGATAATGAAAACTCTTCTTCTATTGAACATCAAAGGCGTTTAAATCCGAATTTGAAAGAAGTAGTTAAGAAAAAGATCTTGAAACTGTTAGAGGCTGATGTGATCTACCCCATCAGTGACAGCACGTGGGTATCTCATGTCCACGTGGTGCCTAAGAAGGGGGGGGGGGGGGGGGGATCACAGTCATCAGGAATGAACAAGATGAATTGATCCCTACTAGGACCATAACTGGTCACCGAATGTGTATAGACTATAGGAAGCTTAATTCTGCTACTAGAAAGGACCATTTTCCTCTTCCTTTTATTGATTAGATGCTTGAGAGACTTGCTAATCATCCATACTATTGCTTTCTTGATGGTTATAGTGGTTTCTTTCAAATGCCAATCCATCCTAACGATCAAGAGAAGACGACTTTTACATGCCCATATGGTAACTTCACTTATCGAAGGATGCCATTCAGGTTGTGTAATGCACCAGCTACATTCCAGCGGTGCATGATGTCGATCTTCTCTGATCTTATAGAGGAGATGGTAGAAGTGTTTATGGATGACTTCTCTGTATATGGTGCGTCTTTTTCTGCTTGTTTGTTGAATCTTTGCAAGGTACTTAAGCGATGTGAGGAGACAAACCTAGTGCTTAACTGGGAGAAGTGCCACTTCATGGTGAAAGAAGGGATCGTCCTCGGTCACAAGATATCGAAGCAGGGAATAGAGGTTGACAAGGCGAAGATTGAGGTCATGATGAGTCTTGAGCTGCCAGTTAATGTCAAGGGGATAAGGAGTTTCCTAGGGCACGTTGGCTTCTACAGGCGGTTTATCAAGGATTTCTCCAAGATTGCTCGCCCTCTTACACAGCTGTTGTGCAAGGAAGCCGAGTTCGTATTTTATGATGAATGTCTTCACGCTTTCAAGACCATCAAAGAGGCTCTTGTCACGGCACCTATAGTACAAGCACCAGATTGGAGCTTACCCTTCGAGATCATGTGCGATGCGAGTGACTACGCCGTAGGTGCTGTTCTTGGGCAGGGGAAAGACAAGCGGTTGCATGTTATCTACTACGCCAGCCGTACCTTGGATGACACGCAAGTGAGATATGCTACAACCGAGAAGGAACTGCTGGCCGTTGTGTTTGCTTTTGAGAAGTTCAGATCATAATTGGTGGGCTCTAAGGTTGTTGCGTACAAGGATCATGCTGCTTTGAGGTATATCTACTCTAAGAAGGATACCAAGCCGAGGCTGTTAAGATGGATTCTCCTTCTACAAGAGTTTGATATGGAGATAAAAGACAAGAAGGGGATAGAGAATGGTGTTACTAATCACCTTTCTAGGATGAGAATGAATGAAGCTTTGCCATTAGATGATTTACTTCCTGAAGAGCAGCTCATGATGATCACCACGGCAGTATGTGGAAGGCTTGAAGACAAGTTTGAGGAGGTTTTGAGTTTCAAGGAAGAAGACTTGCCTTGGTATGCTAATATAGTGAACTTCTTGGCTTGTGGAGAGGAACCTACTCACCTTGATCATTATCACAAGAAGAAGTTCATGAGAGACATCTCTCATTACTTTTGGGACGACCTTTACTTGTACAAGAGGGGAGTAGACAGCTTATATAGAAGATCTGTTTTAAAGGAGGAAGCGCATAACATTCTTCTACATTGCCACGGTTCATCATATGGAGGACATTTCGCCTCTTTCAAGACGGCAACAAAGGTGTTACAAGCCGGGTTTTGGTGGCCATCGCTGTTCAAAGACGCTCATGAATTTGTCAAGTCTTGTAAAGCATGTCAAAGAGTTGGAAACATCACGAAGAGGAATGAGATACCTCAGGTGCCAATCTTCGAAGTTAATGTCTTTGACGCTTGGGGGATAGATTTCATGGGACCTTTCCCATCTTCTTACGGCAACAAATTCATCTTGGTAGCCGTTGATTATGTGTCTAAGTGGGTTGAGGCTATAGCTTCCTTAACAAACGATGCTAGAGTAGTGATCAAACTCTTCAAGACCATCATATTTCCACGGTTTGGAGTTTCCAAGGTAGTTATAAGCGACAGAGGAAGCCACTTTATCAACAAAGTGTTTGAAAGCCTCTAGAAGAAGTATGGCGTGAAGCACACGGTAGCAACTCCCTATCATCCTCAAACTAGTGGGCAAGTAGAGGTGTCTAACAGGCAGATCAAGGCTATATTAGAGAGGACAGTTGGGGCTACTAGAAAAGATTAGGCGGTCAAACTCGATGATGCTTTGTAGGCTTACCGAACCTCTTTCAAGACGCCTATAGGTACCACTCCCTTCACGCTTTTATATGGCAAGACATGTCATCGTCCTGTTGAGTTGGAGCATAGAGCACTATGGGCAGTGAAGCAGCTGAACTACAACCTCAAGACAGCTCAGGAGAAGCGGTTGATTCAGCTACATAAGCTTGATGAGCTACGGTTACACGCCTACGAGAGCGCTAAGATCTGCAAGGAGTGAACCAAGGCGGTTCATGACAAGAAGCTGGTTCATAAGGAGTTAAGAGAAGGCAGTCTGGTGCTACTCTACAACTCGAGGTTGAAGCTGTTCCCGAGCAAGCTCAAATCAAGGTGGTGTGGACAGTTTGAGATCAAAGAGGTTCTATCCTACGGAGCAGTTACACTGGTTGGGAAGAGTGGTAATGCTATCACGGTCAACGGACACAGGGTTAAGCCTTACTTGGCGAGTCACTACAGCAAGGAGGACACTACAATGCTCCTCCAAGACTCACCTCATACCCAAACCAAATAAAGTCTAGCTAAAAACGTTAAAGAAAGCGCACTCGGGAGGCATTCCCATGTCTATCCTATACATATTTTTGCTTTCTTTCTATTTCAGTTTTATGCTTTTTATGTTTAAGTGTGTAGGTGAAAGGATAAGGGGCTGTAAGCCATGATCTTGGAGTCAAAAGAGGCGAGAAAGGTTAAGTAGAGGCTAGAGATCGAGTGCTAGATCGACCTATCCTAGCTCGATCTTTACTAGAACGAGCTAGTGAATCAAGAGGAGATCGAGTAGATAATCGAGTGGAACGGTCGATCATGAGAGGATAAACCACCCATGCGTTTAGCTTAAAAAGCAAATGAGGTGTGGATCGACCGAATCACTCGTTCCTCGAGAATAGATCCACCAGTCTACTCGATCTGCCACTCAATCTAAGCCAAAATGACCCCCAAATCGATCACGTGGCTCGATCCAAGGAGCATAGCCTGAGTGACCAAAAATATGGAACGAGAGGGTACAATCGATCTAAGACTCGATGCAATCTGAATCGAGTCCCTGATCGATCAAACCTCTCGATCGTAGTCAACATGGGCATGAGATCGAGTCCTAGATCGACCAAATGGACTCGATCTCGTGCCGAGATAAGTAATTTCTTTCCCTCTTTTCTTCTTTCCCTCCGGTTTTTAAATTTGAATTGTGGTCAAGGCAAGAATCTTTGACCATGAGAGATGTGCCTTGACAACACTTTTGTCAGAAACTACAAGTTTTGCCCATGGTTTTTCATTTTTTGTTAGCCTTTATATTTTCATGAAACCACAGACTCTCTCTCATTTGTATTTCGAGTTTTCTAAGGCAAGAGGGAGTGTGATTTTCTTTTCCTAAGGGCTAACAACATCTGCTTTCAATCTTGGCAATGGTATTTTCGGATCATTGTTTAAAAACTTTTAGAAAATTTTGTTTTATTTGCTTTGATTGGCGGTTAGTTGTTAGGGAGTTCAACGAATTTTTAAAAATAGCTAGATATTAGGAAAAATTCTAGATTTAATCCTATCTTAAGATTTCTTTCTCTGTTATCTAGTTAATAGTTTTATAAATTCCCCAAAAATCTAGGGTAATTGTTAAAAAGCTTTTCCTTCTACCCTGTCTTTCTCTCAACATTCGTCGCCTTTACTCATCCTGTTGTTTGAGAATTGTGTTTCAGGCACCATAGCTCCAAAGAGAACGAGAGAAAAGACAGCACAAGAGGGAGAAGCTCAAGAAGTGGTTCAAGAGAGGGTCAGATGGACAAAAGAGGAGAAGCAAGCCAAGAAACATCTAGAAAGGCTTCAGTTCGATCCCACAAAGTTCGCGAGTAGGGATCTTCTCGCTAAGATGGGGATCTTGGGAGACTTTGATCAGCTTCTCAAGAACATTGGGCTCCAGTGCTTATCAAGAATGGATTGCCCAACCTATCCCGATGCAACCTTGGAGTTCACTTACGAGAACCCAAGTCTTCCCACTCCTTCTTAAGGTCACCTAACCTTCAAGATCAGGAAACAAGTCTATCATCTCTCGAACCAAGAGCTTTGCCAAGCCTACGGTTTGAAAGCTGATGCCAAGCAAGTGGAGTTTCTTGCCTTCACTCAAGCCAACGACTTGTGGGATCTAATCAGCAACGATGATTACAAGCTCAAACTCATCGCCAACACCTTCAGTGGACGGTCCGTGGCTCCTTTAGTCACCAATAATGAGCTGTGTTTCTTGTTCTAAGGCGTTAAGTATCTGCTGTGTGATCCTAAGGAGAACGACGAACCAATGGAAGACGAGCTCGGAGATGATGTTAACTACGGATGCATTCTGGCCTCCTCTTTGCTGAAGTACAAGGCATGGGCTATGAGGTGCAAGGCAAGCTCGGCGCTTATTGGAGGCTTCCTCACTCCGATGTTTGTTCAAGCCGGTGAGCCACTTCCTGACTTTGTTCCTTGCGCGGAGAGAGCCTATATGGACGAGGTTTATATGAGAAACATGGATAGCTTGGGATGCACGCCGACTAAGGGATTCTTTGCTTACTTGTACCTTGATTGTGAGAATGAGAAGCGAGTATGCATCTTGCCAAACAAAGTAGAGACGAAGCTGCTAGGTCTTGGCAATGTGGAGTTTTTGCCAAGTGTTGAGGAATGCTATGCATCTCTAGGAGCCACAGCCGCACCTCCACGTCTTGCTCGCCCACGTTCGGAGTCACCTACATCCGATGCTGAGATGCCCGAGAGTTTCGTCCTTCCAAAGCTTTACTTTGAGCCGAGGACTAAGGTGGTGAAGTTCCTTGCTTCTGTTGTGGAGATGCAAAGGAAGGTGAACAAATGGCAGAGCAAGATGATCAAGAAACTTGCTCAGAAGATCAAGAAGCTTAAAGGCAATTCCCCTGAAGCATCTTCAAGCGAAGAGGTTGAGCAACCCGAGAAGAGGATGAGATCAACTGGTGGGATAGTGATCCGTGAGCCCCAAGGCAACGAGCAAGCTGCACGCCGCTCTCTACACGAAGGAGCAAGAAAGGAGAAAGGCAAAGCGGTCACTCAAGACCCTCCTAGCAAGAGCATGAAGTCTGGAGCATCCTCAAGCTCCAGCCGAGCCTAGCTCCAAAGTACCAACAACCAATCCTTGTATATACCACGCATGTTTTCTTTGATTTTTGCTTTATGTTTTGACTCCTCTTGAATTTGTTTGCCACCGAGACGGTGTCATTCATGTTTGGAGGAGTGTGTGGTGTGTTTGACATGTTTTCTTTGATCTTATTTTTTGTTATCATCCCTTGAATCTTGCATTGCATCATAAGGCATAGAAAATACCAAAAAAATGAGAAATGTTTTTAAAATTTTCAAAAAAAATTCATGTAATTGCACTTGCATTATAGAATATTTTAGGATTGAGTCTAGAATTTTTAAAAATCATTTAGGTTGCTGCATTTGCATAGGGAGTAAATGATAAACACTTGTTAAGTTGTCAATGTTTGAATTGTTTTCAATGCCTAGGTTGTTTGTTGTTTGATTGCATCTAGTGAGTTTGAAGTTAAGGCTGCACCATACTTTGATTACTTGCATTTGATACTCTAGTCTTATGTTGAAACTCGCTTTGATTTGATGCCAACTCCATCTTAGTAGAACCTTAATCTTGACATTGAATTATCTTGTTTGTGCATTGAAAGCGATTGCATGGCTTACCCATATACATACTTGGATTATCTTCTTCCTTTCTTACCACTCTTGTTAATCCAAGTAGCTAATCCTCATCATAATGGGACAGTTAACCACGCCTTAAACCAAACCTTCTTTCAGACCTAAACACTTTTGCGTGAGTAGTGAGGCCTTATATTGCATCATTTTCAATCCTATCTTAGCAAAAAGTGTTAGAAATAGGGCTGGCAAGGAAAAGCTCCCTTGTAGACACCAGCTTGCATTTTGAGCTTGGTATTAGGTTAGGAGTTTTGGGAAAGGGTTGTTTAAGTTGTTTAAGTGTTTAATGTTTTCATCTGTTCAAAAGAAAGAGAAGTATGGGATTAGTAGCAAAGGGGGCACAAATCATTTGTGGTTAAGTAAAATAGAAAAGAATGCTCTTAGTGGTTTATTAGAAAGGCGCCAGCAGCAACAAGGCTTAAAAGGTCATTCAAAAAGAAGAAAAATCAGACCGAGCCATCCACCAAAAGTGAAGAAAGCGGCGCCAAACATACAACAAGGAAGAGCAAGGTTCAAAATGAAGAAGTCAACCACACGACCGATACGCTGCCAGACTGAAGATCTTTTATTTACAATTTTGCCATTTTCGCTTAAACTCCTATAAATACGAAAAATCCCTAATTTCTGGGAACAAGCTTTTACCCAGCAGTTCTTTCTTTCTTGTTTGGACCCTTGGGTTTTGTAATTTGAATCTTTGCTTCATTTTAATAAAAGTTTGCATCTTTTATATTGTTTAAGCTTTCTAATCATGATTAGTCATCTTTCTCTCATTGATTTGGTGGCTTTAATAGTGATTAGTGAGTAGTTCTTTTTAAGGATTTGAGATGGGTTAGGTTTAGGGAATTTGAGACTCTATCTATGATTTCTTAGTGTTAGTTCTTCCATTTCCTTTCTTGATTGCTGTGTTTAATGCTTAATTAGTCCTAGCTAAGTTGATTAAGATCTTAGGCTCATTTTATGCCCACCAAGTGTTTAATGAAATGCCTGAACTGCTTTGCAAGAGAATTGCTTATCCTAGCTCAAGAGATTGACTGTCTAGGGAGTGATTTGGCAATAAAGGATTGATAGATTTGTTTTAATGCTTGCTCTTTATCATTTCACTAATGAGAATTAGTTCTTGAATTGGTAATTAGCAAAGAGGTTAGTGCCAAGAGATTGGATTAGTCATATAAATGAATCTTATGCATAAGGAATAGCATTGTGTGAGTTTGTAAGCATCATAGGCTGAGTTAAGAGTTCCCTATTACCAATTATCTCATCTCAAGTCCCAGCTTTTCTCTGTTTTAAGTTCTGTTCTGAATTTGCTCTGTTTTTACCTTTACTTTGGTTGTTTGCTTGTCTTCTTCCTTACTTTGTGTTTGTTTGGTTTCTGAATGATCGCTTAGGTTGCTAGATATTCTAAAATCCCTTTTATATCTTCTTGAATTAGGAAATCTACTATAATCCTGCTGTTTCAATCTTCCCCTTTGGATTGACATTAAAACCCAATGCTACAATGACTAGTACAATGGGTGATTGACCAAGAGAGTTAAAACTCTTGTATCAATTTGGCGCCATTGCCATTAGGGGAAAGCTTTGTTCAGTAGGATTTGTAGAGATCTTGAGATCAAGCTTTGTTATTTTCTATTTTGATTACTGATTTCTCTTTTGGTCTAGAATTTATTTTGTAGGTACCACAACACTTGCTCCTAAGTGTCTACAGCTACATCTGAAGTTCAAGGTCAGGAATTTGGGGTTTGCTAAGTCAGAATTCAGTTGTTGAAGCATGGAAGAAAATCAGTATGCTGCTGGTTTTGGTCCACAAGGTCCACAAGGTCTTCAAGGAATCCAAGGCTTACAAGGACCGCAAGGTCAAGCTGGTATACAAGGAGCTGTTGTTCAGAGACCAAGAAGACCCATTGGTGCTGCTGATATACCCTCCAACTATGCTTCAAGGCAAGGAATTCTTCCACCAATGGAAACTGAGCAATACCAGATCAAGAGCAGTCTCATCACAATGATCCAAGAAAGGCAGTTCTTTTGATTGCCCAACCAAGACCCTTTAGAGCACCTGGATCAGTTTGAGAGGATATGCACTTTAACAAAGCTTAGTGGAGTATCAGATGATGGTTTGAAGCTCAAACTATTTCCATTCTCACTTGTTGATAGAGCTAGATTATGGGAGATATCTCTAGAACAAGGCAGCATCACTACTTGGGAACAATGTAAAGGTGCTTTCTTAACCAAATTCTTCTCTCCCTCAAGAACTGCACACTTCAGAAATGAGATCACAAACTTCAGGCAGTGGTCTAATGAAAGCTTTGGAGACACTTGGGAGAGGTTCAGAGGTTTCACTCATCAATGCCCTCATCATGGCTTCACTAAGGAAATGCTTCTATCCACACTTTATAGAGGTGTTCTCCCAAAGATCAGAATCCTTCTAAACACAGCAAGTAATGGCTATTTTCTTGGGAAAGATGTTGATAAGGGCTGGATACTAGTGGAGAACATGGCACTCAGCAATTGGGACTATTTGGATGACAAAGAGCAACATTCCAAGGAACTAGCAACAGCATTGTGTGAGATGAAAGCTCTGCAGAAGAAAGTTGATCTACTACTCAATGCAACCACTAAACTCCTACCCAATGATCTCTCACCATACCTTTACAAGGAACACCATGTCAAGGCTCTCCAACAACAAGAGGCGCCACTGATGCATCATGATCATGCCGCCTGTATACACCAGCCCATTGAAGACACTCACTCTCCACAGCATCAAGCTTCCTCTTCTCAAACAGCTGGTATCAATAACTCTTCACCTTCATATAATCTGGATTATAAAGAGATGCTCCTCCAAATCCAACAACTTCACAATGGAGGACTGCAAAAGATAATGGCTGTTGAGATTCAAAAGAATTTCACTGATATTCAGAGAAGTATGACTGATGAAATACACAAGGACATTGACTCAAAACTTCAGTCACACATAGCTCCTATCAACATCAAGATCAACAAACTAGAAACCATGTCTACCCCTTCTACCTCTTCACTCACACAGGAATATGTCAAAGCTGTCACTCTCAGAAGTGGGAAGCAGCTTCCCCCAAGAGTCGCTCCTTCTACACTCAATGAGGACTTTGAGGAACAAGAAGAGTGGGTGGAGGTCAAAGAAAAGGAGGACACTCCAGAAGATAAAATGATTGAAGCTGAAAAGATTTCAGAAAAATCCAAAGACAAGGAGGTTACTAAAGGCAAGGTAAAGGAGGCTTCTGAGGAGTTAGCCAAGGAACCAAGATATATACCTCCTCCTTATCAGCCCACAATACCTTTTTCTGGAAGGTTTAAGAAGCAGCTGGTTGCTAAATACAAAGGACTCTTTGATGAACAGATGAAGAAAATCCAGCTCACAATGCCACTGTTAGATGCCTTTGTTTTAGTCCCTCCTTATCAGAAATTCTTGAAGGATTCTGTTGCTGAAAGAACCAAGGATCTTCAAGGAATGGTAGTCCTCACACATGAATGTAGCGCCATTATTCAGCAGAAGAAAGTGACTCCCAACAAGCTAGGAGATCCAGGGAGCTTCACCTTACCCTGCTCTATAGGTCCACTCCTGTTTAACAAATGTTTGTGTGATCTTGGAGCTAGTGTCAGCTTGATGCCTTACTCTGTAGCACAGCGCCTAGGCTTCACAAAGTTCAAGGACTGCAGAATCACTTTGATATTGGCTGATAGGTCAGTAAGACTTCCCAAAGGTTTGCTTGAAGATGTACCACTAAGGATTGGGAGTGTAGAAATACCTACTGATTTTGTAGTTTTGGACATGGATGAGGAGCCTAGAGATCCTCTTATTCTTGGGAGACCATTCCTAGCCACAACAGGAGCAGTCATTGATGTTAAGAAGGGAAAGATTGACCTAAAGTTGGGCAAAGATATGTCTTTGAAGTTTGACATCAAGAAGATTATGCAGCAGCCTACTATTGAAGGTCAAGTATTCCAGATTGATATTCTAGAGAAGCTGAATGATGAACTTCAAAAGGAGTTGTGTTGTGAAGACAAGCTCCAAGTGGCTTTGACAAGTGAGCATGTAGATGATGGGTACTTGGATAAAGAAAGCTTGGACTATCAGCTGAGATTGGACTCTCACAGGTTCTTTGAGGAGGAAGAGCCATTTGAAAGCTTGGAGTACACAAGAAAAGAAGCCTTCTCAGCTCAGGAGACTGGTTCCCCAAGCAAGGAAGCTGACGCCAAGAAGCAAGGCAGCTCAGATGAGGACTGGAGCGAACTCAAGGCACCAAAGGTGGAACTCAAACCACTTCCTCATGGGCTAGGGTATGTTTTCCTAGGTCCTATCTCCACTTACCCTGTTATAGTCAATGACAGCCTCAATGATGACGAGATCCTGGCCCTTGTCAAGGTGTTGAAGAGGTTTATGAAAGCTATTGGGTATTCACTAGATGATATCCAAGGCATATCTCCTAACCTCTGCACTCACAGGATCCATCTAGAGGATGAAACAAGAACTTCTATTGAACGTCAGAGAAGGCTGAATCCTAATTTAAAAGAGGTAGTGAAAAAGGAAATCTTGAAGTTGCTTGAAGCAGGAGTGATTTATCCCATCTCAGATAGCACATGGGTTTCACCAGTCCATGTGGTACCTAAGAAGGGAGGGATCACTGTTGTTAAAAATGAAAATGATGAGCTAATACCAACTAGGACAATCACTGGTCATAGAATGTGCATTGATTACAGAAAACTTAATTCTGCTTCTAGGAAAGATCACTTCCCTCTGCCATTTATAGACCAAATGCTAGAAAGATTAGCAAATCATAAGTATTACTGCTTTTGAGATGGTTATTGTGGATTCTTTCAGATCCCTATCCATCCCAATGATCCGGAAAAAACTACTTTTACTTGTCCATATGGAACTTTCGCTTATAGGAGAATGCCTTTTGGTTTACGCAATGCTCCTGCTACTTTCCAAAGATGTATGACTTCTATCGTTTCTGACTTGCTTGAAGAAATGGTGGAGGTATTCATGGACGACTGTAGCGTCTATGGATCCTCCTTTGGTGGAGACATCGTCTCATATACTCTTATGAGAAGTGAATTGATCTCTATCACTCTCGTGTGATCCACAATGCTCTTCATAATGTAGAATGACCATTTTGCCATTAATGATTGACCATTGACCAAGATTGGAGTTGACCATCTCGAGTTGACCATTGACCATTCTTTGTCTCTCTCTCCCTCCCGACAAGAGACGGTCGACGACGATTGCCTCCACCTCCGTCGACCTCCGTTCGCCACCGTTGCACCGCTCGAGCTTCATTAAGGTCCGAAATTGAGGTCCGTTTGGATGCAATGAATCATTGGTGTTAATTTTTGGAAAATTTTTGGTTTTAGGAATTGGAAATTATGAGAAATAATAGATTGAATTAGATTTCATGCACATTGGTGTTTAACGAATGTTTTTGGGTTGAATATTACTCTATATTGGCTACAAATGCATTACAGTGGCTGAATTGTAGTGAATTGTAGGTTTTTGAAATCTCTAAACCGACTGGATCTGAGAAGAGTTCGATCTGAGAACTGGATCTTGGACATGAGATGCGATAATAGTATAACTAGTAATACTAGAAATACTGGGAAATGATGTATAACTAGTAAAACTAGTATAACTGGGAAAAAAAAAACAGTACTGAATGAGTTTTTTTGGGATTTTATTGGCAGGTTAAAATGAGCAACTATGTCACCATACATTATAAATGCGAAGGTCGCATCAATGGTCTAGTGTTGAAGACATCAGTTGAGGAGATAACAATACCGATGATAGAAGCTAGGTTATACAAGAAGCTTGGGTTAGATGAAAGTAAGATTAAATTGCAATTGAGTTACATTGCTATATTGGCTGGATGTGAGGAAAAGTCGTATATTTGTGATGATGAGGATCTGTTGGTATATCTATCGCATGTTGATAATGAGAACCATAAATGTGTTTTGATTGTGGAGTTGATGAGTACACCGGAACTGTCTGTGCAACAATCGAGAGCGGGGAGAAGCTCTTATGGTATGAATTATGAAGATTCGCAGCGCATTGATGATGAAAGCGGAGAAATAGGACCAATAGGACCGAATGCCATAACGTTGCATGTTGACAACAGAGAAAGAAATAAAGAAGAAGAAGAAGAAGAAGAGGATGATGATTATGATTATGATGATGATGATGATGATGATGATGATGATGATGATGATGATGATGATGATGATGATGATGATGATGATGATGATGATGATGATGATGATGATGATGATGATGATAATGATGATGATGATAATGATGACGACAATGATGGTGGGGGTAACGGTGTGGAATCATCAGATAGACGTGATTATTATGTTGAGGCACCACCTGTTGTTGAATACAGTCAGAGTTTAGAGCCATGGGAAGACGGTTTGGATTTGAGTATTGATCAAGAATTTCCTAGTAAGAATGCTGTTGTAGAAGTGATTCATAGAGGCGCATTTGTTAAATCTTTCGGGTATGTTATAAAAAATTCTGATACTCAGCGATGGGTGGTAAAATACGCGCAACGAAGTTGTACGTGGCACGTACGAGCAGCAAAGATAGCAAAATCGGATGCTTTTTCGATTAGAACTTACAGGAATATCCACACATGTAACTATGCTAGTCAGAGTGAAGAAGGCAGCGTGAAGAGGAGAGGATCAGTACGACTAGTTGAAGCTATTGTGAGTGAGCATTATCCCGGGAAACTCGAGACTCCAACTCCTAGAGATATCATGACACTTGTGAAGAGGAAAGTTGGTGTAGAGGTATCATACTCCACGGCTTTGAGAGGGAAGAATCAAGCTATTTCTGATATATGTGGTACTCCAGAAGATAACTACAGGATGTTGTATCGTTATTTGTATGTGTTAGAGGAGCTGAATGAGGGTACAAAAACAGCTGTGGAATGGATATGGTGGGAAAATTCAAGTATTTATTCATAGCTTTGGGAGCTTCCATTGATGGGTTTCAGTTCATGAGGAAAGTGATTGTGGTGGATGCAACTTTTCTCAAGGCCGGATTTGGTGGTGTACTTGTTTTCGCCGCAGCTCAGGATCCAAATCGACACATTTATCCCATAGCATTCAGTGTACTCGACGGCGAGAACAATGCTAGTTGGGGCTGGTTTTTCGAGAAGCTGAAAACTGTTGTAGACGATTCTTCGGAGTTGGTATTTGTGAGTGACAGAAATACCAGCCTCATCAACGCCGTAGCTAACGTCTATCGACAAGCTCATCATGGGTTTTGCTTATGGCATTTGGCTCAAAACGTAAAAGGTCATGCTCCAAGCGCAAGCAGAGCCGTTGTCGCCAAAAAATTCCAAGAGTGTGGTAAGGCTCATACGGTGGCTGAGTTCAATATACTTTATGAGGCGTTTATGCAGAGATTTCCTTCAGCGGCGAAGTATGTGGAGGAGACGACCGTGCCATAAAAGTGGGCAAGATGTGTTTCTCCGGTTGCTAGATACAACCTCGAGACAAGCAACTCCGTGGAATCTCTAAACAAAACTTTTAGGGATGCGAGGAAGTACTCCTTAATACCCATGCTTGATATGATAGTTCGAACGTTTTTTGATTGGTTTAACCAGCATAGGAACGAGTTCGTGGCAGGAACGAGTGCTCAGAAACTGGTTCCTTTGGTTGAGAACTTCTTGCACGAAAATTGGCCTATAGCTGAGAAATTAGATGTGAGGGAGGTAAACGGTTGTGATCTTGAATACGAAGTCATGTCAGAAGAGGGAAAGTTTTTATTTGGTGGACTTGGCCAATAAAACCTGCAGTTGCAGGTTCTTCGATATTCATAGGTATCCTTGTATCCACGCATTAGCCGCTTTCATCTCCTTCAAGAAAAATGGAAGGCGTGATATCCGCATAGAATATTATGACTTGTGTTCGAAATACTATTTCGTGGAGATGTGGATATTGGCTTATAGCAGATCGATCTACCTGGTGCCAGATATGTCTGCGTGGATTGTACCGGATTACATCATGGAGAAGGAGATAATACCTCCGGATCGCGTCAAGAAAAAGGATCGTCCAAAAGAAAAAAGATTTCCATCAACGGGAGAAAGGCGCCGAAGGGGAAGGACACAGAACAAACTCAAGCGGGGAAGGACACTAGCAGGATTACTATATGGAGAAAACTTTGCATGATGTAAAAGTTTTAACTTTTAAACTTTTGTTACGTGTAATTCGTTTTCGCTTTCGTTATGATTTATGTGTAATACTGGTATAACTATGCATGATTGGTGACTTTTCAAAGTAATTATGTATTGTTATTTAAAAACCAAAACTAATCACCTAAATTAGTTAATTTTGTTAGAACTACAACTTATATGTCATACAAACCTAATAATTAACAAAATACAAGTTCAAACTTATTGTTGCACCAGAGTTCTAATATTGATCTTTAACATTCCCTTATACTTTAAGAAACACTTTCTTATGGAGAACCAACTTGTTAAGTGAATGGTAAAAAATACTATATTCAAACTTATTGTTGCATAGGACAATGATATTTATATATAAAACCATATAATTAAACTGTAATACTAGAAAATATAACTTTTAGGTGATGGAATATAAGTTTTAGGTGATATAATAATATTTCATGATTCTGTATAACTGACAATCTGGTATTACTATGTGTATTTTCTCGGCGAGAAATTGATTTTTTTCGGCGGGAAGTTGAATTTTCTCGGCGGGAAATTGAATTTTTTCGCAGGAGAGTGTACTTTTGAAAACATTTCGATCTAATTTAAAATTCAGAGTTTCATTACAAACTCTCGAACCTCTCTCTGTCTCTTAAAATTGATATCTCTCTCTCTCATCCTCTCCTCTCCCTCTCTCTCTTAAAATCGATCTCTCTCTCTTAAAATTGATCTCTCATCTCTTTCTACAAATGAATTCGGATTGTAGCTATCACTACACGGACAATTTCCTCATCGACCCATACGTGGAGGAGTTGAAGGAAGAGAAGAGGCGCCACAAGGAAATGGAGAAGATGAAGCAACATTAGGACATGGTTGGATTCGTCGCCGACGGCCAATATGGGATTTCGAGAAGATGCCCATGTGGTGGATTTATCAAGAACGATGTATCTCCTTCTCCAAAATTTAAACACGATTTTGATACTCAACCAGGCAGTAGGTACTTCACCTGCACCAAATTTAAGGTATAATCTCTATAAATTCAGATCTGGGTTTTTTTTCTGAGTAAAACTAGTAAAATTAGGTTAAACTATTTAGATGTTCTTCGGGTGTAAAACTTGGAATACTAGGTATAACTATAATGGATGTTGCTCATTTTTTTGTTTTTTTGCTAGGATGATGGACTCCACTTTCGTCAGCCATGTGTTTTCGGAGTCGAAGAAGAGATTGCGAAGCTAGTTAAGAAAGTTGAAGAGCAGAGCAAGACGATTGAAGAAATGCGAAAACAGATTCAGATCCAAGCCGAAGAGATAGCCAAGCTCAAGACTTAGCGAATCTGCGATTTCCTTTAATTATTGTTTTAATTGTTCCTTTAATTGTTGTTTTAATCGTTGTTCAAGACTAACGTTTCCATTTTGCTTGTATTTTCTTAAGTTATCAATGATATTTTAATTAGTATTACTAATGTTAGTATCACCTAGTATTACTAACTTTTCTTAGTATTTGTTTTTCTAGCAACACTTACTACGACTAGTTTTACCTAACAATACATGAATTCAATAATTCAAATTAAAAACATAGTTCATCCGAGATCGAAAATAAAAACATAGTACTAGTTCCAAATAAAAATAAAGTACTAATTCTAAATAAAAACAAAATACTAGTTCCAAATAAAACATTTCTAGCAACATTTACTACGACTAGTTTTACCTAATAATACAGGAGTTCAATAATTCAAATTAAAAACATAGTTCATCCGAGATCGAAAATAAAAATAAAGTACTAATTCCAAATAAAAATAAAATAGTAGTTCCAAATAAAAACAAAGTACTAGTTCCAAATAAAAAAAAAGTATTAGTTCGAAATCAAAAGAAAGTTCAACCAAATATTAAAACAAAGTAGACGATTTATCTTGTTCAAGAGCCTGAATCCTTTCTCGCTTTCACATAGTCTTCAAGTGGCTTTATCCTGTCATCAATTTTATGGACGATGTTGTTGAGCAAACCCAATTGCTCTGTCATGGTCTCCATCGTGTTAACGACATCCTCCAGAGACATTTTCTTAGCTCGGGGTTTTTTTCTTGCTCTTTCCTCCACCATTTTTTCTCGCCCTTTCACATCTTCCTCCTTCATGTCTTCAAACACAACCGTCAATCCATTATCAATACGTTTTCCCAACTTTCCACAACAGGATCGTGCTCATCAACATCGTCCTCCGTTTCCATTATCAAATCCAACATCGCATTCTCCTCCTCTGAAGCTATCAGCACACTGTCAATGTCCTGTCAAGTTAAACACATTTAAACAACCAATGTTAACAAGTTTCATTGTTTTTTTTCAAATCTGCAATGACTACTAACCTTGTTCTCGCATCCGAGCTTTTGATACACAGTCTCAAGTGGCCAGCCTCTCAGGTCGCATTTCTTCCACTTGGACCTGCACATCCCCTGACAATCGACGCTAGTATTTGGTACAACTTCTCGGAAGCTCTGTCTCAGTGGCATAATGGCCTCCATCGCCAAAAGCTACAAACATACGCATATAATTAGACTTACCTGCAATAGACAATCTTAAAATGAAAAGGAAAACAATGCAAAAGACAATCTTTTACCTCCAATGGAATGCAAAAACCAGGAAACGCCCATGCACTGCCCTACCCCTTCTCAACAAAGTGCTTCATCGTATCCGAAATAGACTCTAAGATGCGATCAAAAGACAATCTCCCCCAAGGAAATGTCTTACACTTATCCAAATCATCAGCGTATTTTAAAAATACATTGAGCACGGGTTTTGCATTGTCTCCGGTTTTGGTGAGAGAGTAGATGATGCTGCTCAAGAAATACAACACCGCCATCCTGAGCCTATCTCCACTATCATCCGGGCCCATCTCCTCAAGCTTTTTCTTTACATCCTCCCTTAAAACCTTCTTTTTGTCAGGAAAATACTTTCGCTTCAAGTAAGAGTTGCCTCTTTTATTCCAATAGAGAGGGTAGTTGCTGCAATTGAGTCTTGAGATCATAGCATGCTCTTGAACCCATATCGAATGGGAACACCATTCACCACAAACCAAGCCTCCTTCTCCCTTTCGATCCTAGCAGTACGCATCAACAACATCCACAATGGTTGAACCATATGATTGCTCTTCGACATGTGAAGAATGTGGCAGAACTGCGGATGCTGCTCAAACCACTCTCTTTCCGTCGGAGTCAGATCCACTTTCTCAAACGTCTCCATAACTTCTTGGACGAAACACCGTGTTGGTAGTTTAATGGTCTTGCTATACTGATCAGGCTTCAAGTACATGTCTGGTCGCATAGCAACTGTCTCTTCAAAGGCACCCTGCAACATACATACAATATAAATACCAAAATAAGAATATTACAACATAATACTAGTTTTACCAAGTTTTCTTAGTTTTACCAACATGCTAGTATTACCTAATTATCCTAGTTTTTCAATTTCCGACAATTGAGAATTGAGAATTGTGATCAAAATGTAAAAGAGTTGGAGAAGGAGATAATTAACTTACAGGATTCCGGCCATCAGAGGAGTTACCCGCCTCCGTCGTTTCTGCTTCAACAATCGGAGGAGGAGGAGTCGCCTCTCGAGGAGGAGGAGGAGGAGTCGCCTCTCCACCCGGAATCTCCTCCATCGTTCGAGACGTCGTTCCCGATTTTTGTTGTCTTACACTTCTTCGGCGCCGGCTTCTGACTCGGGTTCGGGTTCTCCGCCGGCATTTTTCGCTTCTTCGCCGCCTGCTTCTGACTGCTCGGGTTCTCCTCACGCATTTTTCTCGTCCTTGGCATCGTTTGTTTCCGTCGATGCTCCCTCTTTCTACCGCCGCACTAGGGTTTTTTCTCCGGTTTCGGTGAGAGATGACGGTTGCGACTCCTCGACGATTCAGTGTTATGAGAGAGAGAGAGAGATAGATGTTTTTGAAATATTTGAAAGAATTCCAAAATATTTGAGGGATTTTCGGGGAGATTCGGGTCTAAACCGGACTCAAACCCGATCCATCGAAGAATCCGATTTTTCTCGGGTTAGATCCAGGTACAAATGGTAATTTCATTAAAATTGATCTGGTTTTCAGTAATTTCCCTTTTTTCTATTTATCTTATTTTTTGTAAAACCTTTTAAATTAAAAGAGGAGCATTGCAGCTCAATAAATAAGCGAGAGGAGCATTGTAGACGATTTCTCCCTTTGGTGTCTGCTTGTCTAACCTTTCTGAGGTTCTCCAAAGGTGTGAAGACACGAAACTGGTCCTGAATTGGGAAAAGTGTCACTTCATGGTACAAGAAGGAATTGTTTTGGGTCATAAGATCTCAGAGAAAGGAATAGAGGTGGACAAAGCTAAGATAGAGGTCATGATGCACTTAGAACCTCCAACCACTGTTAAAGGGATCAGATGTTTTCTGGGGCATGCTGGCTTCTACAGAAGATTCATCAAGGACTTCTCAAGGATTGCAAGACCCTTGACAAGGTTGTTGTGTAAAGAGGCAGAGTTTGTGTTTGATGAAGACTGTCTTCAAGCCTTCCTTACTCTCAAACAGGCTCTGATATCAGCACCAATAGTTCAAGCCCCAAACTGGGATAATGTGTGATGCTAGTGACTATGCAGTTGGAGCAGTTTTGGGGCAGAGAGTTGACAAGAAATTTCATGTTATCTACTATGCCAGCAGAACTATGGATGAGGCCCAGTCAAGGTATGTTACAACTGAGAAAGAGCTCTTGGCAGTTGTCTTTGCATTTGAGAAGTTCAGGAGCTACCTAGTAGGCTCCAAAGTAATTGTTTATACTGACCATGCTGTGCTGGGACACATCTATGCTAAGAAGGACACCAAACCAAGGCTTCTTAGATGGATTCTTCTACTACAAGAGTTTGATATGGAGATTGTGGATAAGAGAGGCATTGAGAATGGAGTTGCTGATCACCTCTCAAGACTGAGGATAGATGACTTTGTCTCAATCAATGATACCCTACCAGAAGAACAGTTGCATGCTTTAGGAGTCAGGAAAGCAGAAGTGGAAAGCCTAGAAGAAAATAAACTACCTTGGTATGCTGACTTTGTAAACTATTTGGTGGTTGGACAGATACCACAGACCCTCAACTCACATCAGAAGAAGAAGTTCTTAAGAGATGTCTCCCATTACTTTTGGGATGAGCCCTATTTGTACAAAAGAGGGAGTGATGGGCTGTTCAAAAGGTGTGTAGCTGAGGAAGAGATTCCAGGAATCCTGCACCATTGCCATGGCTCAGCCTATGGAGGACATTTTGCAACATTCAAGATAGCCTCCAAGGTCCTACAAGCTGTTTTTTGGTGGCCTAGTCTGTTCAAGCACGCCCAAGCCCATATCTCCTCATGTGATGCCTGCCAAAGGAAGGGAAACATCTCCAAGAGAGATGAGATGCCTCTGAATTCTATCCTTTAAGTAGATCTTTTTGATGTGTGGAGGATTGAATTTATGGGACCCTTCCCTTCCTCTTATGGGAACAAGTACATTCTTGTAGCTGTTGATTATGTGTCAAAGTGGGTTGAAGCCATTGCTAGTCCAACAAATGATGCTAGAGTTGTGCTGAAGCTCTTCAAGACAATTATCTTCCCATGGTTTGGTACTCCAAGATGTGTGATCAGTGATGGTGGAAGTCATTTCATCAACAAGGTTTTTGAGGGCTTGCTCAAGAAGAATGGTGTCAAGCACAAGGTTGCTACTCCTTACCATCCTCAAACAAGTCGCCAAGTGGAGGTGTCCAACATGGAGATCAAAGCCATCATAGAGAAAACAGTTAGTGTCACAAGAAAGGACTGGTCTAATAAGCTTGATGATGCTTTGTGGGCTTATAGGACAGCCTTCAAGACACCCATTGGCAGGACTCCTTTCTCACTCCTCTATGGAAAGTCCTGCCATCTGCCTGTTGAGCTAGAGTATAAGGCCTTGTGGGCAACAAAGTTACTGAATTTTGACATCAAGACAGCTTAGGAAAAACAGACTTATCAACTTCCATGAACTAGAGGAAAACCGCCTTGAAGCTTTTGAGAGTTCTAGGATCTACAAGGAAAGGACAAAAGCCTTCCTTGACAAAAGGATCAAACACAAGGACTTCAAGGCAGGGGATCAGGTGCTGCTATTCAACTTAAGGTTGAAACTATTTCCTGGAAAGCTGAAGTCAAGATGGCCAGGACCATATGGAGCTGTGACTTTGTTCAGCAAGAATGGAGAAGACTTCAAAGTGAATGGGCACAGGCTGAAATCATACATGGCAAGTGAGTCTCTTGGAGATGAAGTGGACATCAACCTTGATGAACCTCCACAAGAGTAATCAACCAAGGAAAGTCAAGCTTAGTGACTTTAAACAAGCACACTTGGGAGGTAGTCCCATGGTATCCTTTTGTATATATTATACTTTCTAGGTTATCTTTTATACTTTGTTTTAGTGTATAGAAGCAGGATTTCGAACTGGGGTTTGAGAAAGTCTGAAGGAGACAAAGAACAGGTGTATTCTGGCTGATATCGGTCATCTGTATCGGTCATGATAGACCGATACACAAATTTTTGGTCATCAGTATCGATCATGTTTGACCGATATCAGTGGAGCCAGTCTACACCAGTCAACATATCGGTCACTTGTGACCGATATAGAATGCAGCTTGACAGCAGGACAAAATTTCAGTCATTCATATCGACCAGACTTTCGGTCCAGTGTGTCGATCACTGGTGATCGATGAGATTCTTGGAATCATATTGGTCACCAGTATCGATCACTTAAGACCGACACAATCGCACCAGATGTATTTCGGTCAAGTGTGTCGATCAGTGATGACTGATACTAATCCCAGGAAGCACCTGTCTCCAATATCGATCACTAATGACCGATATTGCCGTTTCGGTCAGTTGTATCGGTCATGTGTGACGGACAATCCATCTGAGGTACAATGAGAAGTAGGAGCAGCTCAACAGCAAGCGACAGAAGGTCACAAGGAGAGGAAGCATCCCTTTCCCCAAGAGCTAGCAAGTCTCCTCAAACCTCAGGATCATCCCACCACTCCTACCATTAAACCAAGTACCACATCCTTTCCATTGTTTTATACCATTGTATCTTTTTATTTTTGTAATATATTTTGTTGCTTCTCTCTTCCATTGCTTTCATTACACAAGGGACTGTGTTTTTACTTGGGGTTTGACTTGGTGTTCTGTGTTTTTAGTTTTTCTTATTCTTTTCACTTTGAGTCTCATGCATATCATGCATATATGTAAGGCATAGAAAAACACAAAAAATCAAAATTTTTTTAAAATTTTGCATTTTTGCAAAACAAAAAGAAAGCACGTAGTTGCATTTAATTCTTCTAGGATTGAGTCTAGTGTTGACATGTAGGTTGCATTGCATTTGCATAGAGAATTATGATGAATTTTCCTTGTAAAGTGCTTTGTGTTTAGAGATGATTTCAGTTTTTAACTGCTTAGTTGTTTGATGCATTATATGATTGCTAGAAGTTAAGGCTGAACCATGCTTAGATTGCTAGATTTGGTCTTCTCATCTCATTGAGAAAGCATTTGTTCTCTGAAAATCAACTCTATCAACTTGAACTTTAATTTGGACTTTTAATTATCATGTCTTATGCATTGAAAAGTGATTACATGGCTACCATATACATATTTGGATCATCTTTCTCCTTTCTACCACTCTTGTTGATCCAAATAGCTGATCCTCATAATTATGGGACAGTTACATCCTCACCCTTAACCAAAACCTCCTTTTGAGCCTAAACACTATTGTGAGAGCTGTGAGGCCTTTGCATTGCATTTTCGATTTTGTCTTGGCAAAAAGTTTTAGGAATAAGGCTGGCAATGATTAGCTATCTTGTAGATATCAGCTTGCATCTTGAGCTTGATTCTAGGATAGGAGTTTTGGGGTTTAAAAGGGTAGTGTAAGTGGTTTGAACTTCATGTTTATATGTTTTGAAAGAAAAGGAAAAGATCTGAATTGGTAGAAAAAGGGAAACAGTTTAGTATTTTGGTTAAGTTTCCCCAGCCATCAAGATGGGTAAAGGGTAGAGTTTAGGAAAGGGTAGACTTAGAGGGTTCACTCTTGGGTTTATAACTGCTTAGGACTCATCTTTGGGAAATAAGGGTAGAAGAGAGCTTTGAATTGCATGCATAAGTGTGCTTTTACCTTTAGCATTTTGCCTAAGATGAAGTCATTTCATTGAGTGATCCTTTATGTTTTTGAAACCCTGTGCTTCAATGAGATCATTCTTATCTCATAACCTTACCCTTTTCAATCAAATGTCTTCACTTGATTTGCATAAGTATGATTCATGTTCTGAACTTAATTGAATGTTAAAGAGTTGATTGATTTGAGCATTTGCCTAAGTTGAGGTTTGAGATCATTTTGAAACATGATGAGCATGGCTAAGATTTTGAAAGTATAGCTGATTATGTTTGCATCCTACAACTAGGCACTTGAGCATTGAAACCATCTCTTTACCTTTGCACTTTTGGAATCTGAATGCCCAATTTCAAACCTCACTCTCCCATTTATTCTTATTTGCTTGATGACAAGCAAAAGGCAAGTGTGGGGGTGTTGATACCCCTTGTATTTACACCATTTAGGCTGCATTTAGTACATATTTTGGTCCTCTTTTGCATGTTTTCCTTTAGCTTTTGTCCCATTTTCTTCTCTTTTCCCTTAGCTTTTGTCCCATTTCCTTTTGCACCATTTAGGCTGCATTTAGAGTATAGTTTGCATTTTTTTGCATTTTGGATGTTTTTAGGTGCTTTTGGAGCTAAAAGGAGCTTGGAGGAGTTTTGGGAATGATACAAGATGCTAGCTGGGAAAAAGGGAGCAAGAAGGATCACAGCAGAAGATCTCTGCAGATGTTTTCGGTCAGAGCACGGTGAGTATCAGTCAAGGATGACCGATACAGAGCAGTATCGATCACCAGTATCGGTCAATTGTGATCAACACAAACACATCGGATGGATTTCCGTCATATGTGTCGATCACTCCAGACCGATAGGGATCTATTTTGGTCACTAAAGACCGACGTAACTGACCGATACACTGCCAGACTGAACACCTTTTATTTACAATTTTGCCATTTTTGCTTAGAATCCTATAAATACAAAAATCCCTAATTTCTGGGAACAAGCATTTACCCAGCAGTTCTTTTTTTTTTTTTTGACCCTTGGGTTTTGTAATTTGAATTTTTGCTTCATTTTAATAAAAGTTTGCATCTTTCATCTTGTTTAAGCTTTCTAATCATGATTAGTCATCTTTCTCTCTTTGATTTGGTGGCTTTAATGGTGATTAGTGTGTAGTTCTTTTTAAGGATTTGAGATGGGTTAGGTTTAGGGAATTTCAGACTCTATCTATGATTGCTTAGTGTTAATTCTTCCATTTCCTTTCTTGATTGCTGTGTTTAATGCTTAATTAGCCTTAGCTAAGTTGATTAAGATCTTAGGCTCATTTTATGTCCACGAAATGTTTGATGAAATGCCTGAGCTGCTTTGCAAGAGAATTGCTTATCCTAGCTTAAGAGATTGACTGTCTAGGGAGTGATTTGGCAATATAGGATTGATAGATTTGTTTTAATGCTTGCTCTTTATCATTTCACTAATGAGAATTAGTTCTTGACTTGGTATTTAGCGAAGAGGTTAGTGCCAAGAGACTGGATTAGTCATATAAATGAATCCTATGCATAAGGAATAGCATTGTGTGAGTTTGTAAGCATCATATGCTGAGTTAAGAGTTCTCCATTACCAATTATCTCATCTCAAGTCCCATCTTTTCTCTATTTTAAGCTCTGTTCTGAATTTGCTCTGTTTTTACCTTTACTTTGGTTGTTTGCTTGTCTTCTTCCTTACTTTGTGTTTGGTTGGTTTCTGCTTGATCACTTAGGTTGCTAGATATTCTAAAACCCCTTTTATATCTGCTTGAATTAGGAAATCTACTATAATCATGCTGTTTCAATCTTCCCCTTTGGATTGACATTAAAACCCAATGCTACAATGACTAGTACAATGGGTGATTGACCAAGAGATTCAAAACTCTTGTATCAATCATCTTGGGTAAAAAGGGTAGAAGGGAGCTTTAACTTGCATGCATATGTGTGCCTTTACCTTTAGCATTTTGCAAAATATAGGATTCTTTCATTGAGTGATCCCCTGAATTTTTAAAGAACCCCTCTTCAAAATGAGATCATTTTCATCTCATGACCATAACCCTTTGACCAAATGCTTTCGCTTGATGTGCACAAACTTGATCCATTAGTTTCGCTTAATGAATGTTAAGGAGTTGGTTGATTTGATTGCTTGTGTAGGCTAAGCTAGAGTTCAGTGCTTGTTTTGATGGGTTTGGCTAAAGCTTTTGAAGTAGAACAACCTCTTTGCGTCTTAGAACTTATAACTTGGGCGTTGAATCGGTTTTTCCATTGACATCTTTCGTTTTGAGCTTCCGCTTTCAAACCTCTCTTTCTTTCTTGAATTTTGTTTGCTTAAGGGCAAGCAAAAGGCAAGTTTGGGGGAGTTGATATTACCATATATTTCACATATTTTGCATGCATTTAGGATAGTTTTTCATGCATTCATCTTGCATTATAGGCTAGTTTGTTCAATTTGTTGCATTTTAGGTCCTAGGTCCCTTTGCATTTGCATTTTGCATATTTCTTGCAATTTTGCATCATTATCAGGTTGTTTGGAGCACTCTGGAGTTGTGGAGGTTATGTAAACGTGAGGAGGATCAGCTAGAAGCTTGTGGACACTTGGAGAGCTCAACCTTGCATGCGAAGGACCCGAAATTATGTAGCGGATTGAGCAAGGCAGGTCGATCTAGATGAGATCGACCAGAAGATCGAGTGACCCAAGTCGATTCAAGAGGAAGGATTGAGACCAAGATCGAGAGAGGAGATCTATCTGGAGTATGGACGTGAATGACGCCATGCAGAACGAGAGCCGGATCGAGACCATGACTCGATCATCCAAAGATCAAGTGGAAGATCGGACGAAGTACTCGATCCATCCAACCAGATCGACTTGCAGATTGAGCAGCTGAAGGCGATTTCCGAAGACGATCGAGTGCACTGATCGATCTCAAGATCGATCTCAAGATCGATCTCTGGTACTTTAACCGTTTTTGGAGCGTAGTGGAGGGGACCAGTCCAGCTGCTTAGCCATTTAGGGAAAGAGGTGGCTATCACTTCCATTATCTACATTTTGCTTTAGCTTTTTCTGTTCTTCGTTCTTATCTTGGGCGATTAGCCATTGTTAAACTTCTAAGCTTTTTCTAGTTTTTGAACTTTTGAATCTTTGAATATTAAGTCTTTTTCGTTTAATCAATCGCTTAATCATGCTTAGTTCTTTGTTTATTGCATTTCGTTCGGTTTCTATCATGAGTAGCGAGTAGTTCTTTTTGGGATTTGAGGTTGAGGTGATCGAAAGAGTTTAAGAGGTTTAAGTTTTGTGTTTTTCTTGTTATTCATTCCTTCTCTTCTAGGATCTTGGGGTCGTAAAGCTTATAGAGTCTTGGAAAAGATCTCTATGATTCGAAGGCTATCTTACCCTGATCGGATTCAGATATCCTAGAAAACCAGAACCTAGAGATTAATCTTTCCTCTCCCAAACGCCATGGTTGTAGAGGAGGTTAGTTAGGCTATTAGATTGAAATCTTTTTTCCTTGCTCTTCGATCTCTTTTTCCACCAAACGCCATGGGTTTGGAGAAGAGATTGAGGAAGTGAATCGTGCCACACACCATGGATGGTTGTTGTTTTGTTTTCAAGGCTTAGAGAAAGCTCATAAATGAGTAGATCTATATGTTTTCAAACCAATGCTTAAACCTTTGACACTCTTGAATATGACCCTCGACCCTAAACTCTCTTTTAGCATTTTAAAACCTCTGTTCATCATTCGCTTTTCATAAAGTTGCATTCTTGATCATTAGAAGTCAGTTGCTTTAAGTTGTTAGATCGGTCTGTTTTACTCGATCCAGTGGTCGATCCAGTGGTTGATTCAGTGTTCGATTTTTAGTTATTAGTAGATTTTCTCTTTTGTTGCTCTGTTTTCTTTCAGTGTTAGTTAACCCTCTTCCATGGATTTTAAAATAGTTTTTTTTTTATCTCATTTAGTCATTGCATCTAGTTTTCTTCGATTTTACCAAACATTTTCCCGATTTGCTTAGCTTTGATTGATACTTCTTGCATACTATACTACAACTGTAGGTTGCTTGAGCTTTGATATTCTGTGACTTTGAAAAATCTTAGTAACAAATGGCGCCGTTGCCATCTTAGGATTGTTAGAAAGCATTAATATTTGGTGTTTAGCAAAGACTAAGCCTTTACCTTTTATTGTGATTACTCATTGCTCTACCTTCTTGTTTGTGCTCTCACCTTCAACGATTACAACAGCTCTAGATGTTCTGTCATACTCCTCACCATAGTTTCCATCAGAATGTGGAAAGTTCGCCACAAGAGCTTGACCATCTACAACAGTATTGCCTATGAAATTTCCACTACAAGCTGTGTCCAAGAGCATTCTGTACTTTGGCGTCACTCCTCTATATAAAGTAGACAGCAAGCATTCATTGGTGAAGCCATAGTGTGGGCACTGCAAATTGTAAGACTTGAATCGCTCCCAAGCTTCAGCAAGTGTCTTATTCCCATGCTGAGTAAAGCTGCTTATGATGTTCTTGTTGAGCTGAAGAATTTGTTGAGGATGTTGTGTTGCACTTATTCCATGTAGAGATTGAACCTTGTGGAAGTGTCTTCTCCCACTGATGTGCTTTATCACCTAAACTGAAAGGGAACAAGCGCAGCTTCAAAGCATCTTCAGAGACTCCTTGAATCTTGGTCATACCACACACCTTATCAAACTGGTCAAGATGATCCAAAGGGTCTTCATTGGGCAGGCCATGGAATCTGTTGCCTTGCACCATGTTGATCAACCCAAACTTGATCTCGAAGTGGTTCTGATGTACAGCTGGAGCGTGAATGCCATTTCTGTTGTGGTGAGTGTCAGTTGCATCACCAGCTCATATTGGTCTTGCAGCTCTAGGTGCATGAACCGGTACTCACAATCCTTGAACTCCAGCCGCTTGGTTCAAAGCTTCTTGTGCTCATCTATGTGTGATGCAGCTTGTTGTCATGCTGCTTGTCCAATAACACCAACATGTGGTAACTGAGCTTCCTGCTCTGCCATTCTCTGTTCTTCTAATTCTTGAACTCTCTGTCTTACAGCTCTTCTCCTATGAATGTTGTCAATGAAATGAGTCAGATTTGATGAGCCTTTAGACCTTAAATTCATACAAGTACCTGAAAAAACAGAGCACAGAAAACAGAGCAATTTAGTAACTTTTTAAAGTAAAGAACTTAGTCTAACAGCAATGCTAAACTCAAACAATCCACAATGGCAACAGCGCCTATCTAAGGATGTCGATTAAGGCCTAGAGCTGGTGGAGAATCTAGCCCAAAGTGATGGCAATTATAGTAAAGACTATGATAAAACTCCAAGAGGAGAAGATGGCAACACTAAGAAGGTGCTGGAGTCTACAAGAAGAGAGTTGAAAGAGCTGAACACTAGGCTTGACAGACTGCTTCATGTGTGATACACCACTTTTTGGGTCTAAACTCAAATGTTCTGATGTACTAATCAGTTGTAGAATAGAGATCAGGTATCAATCCAATTGTGGGAGATGAAATGCAAACAATGATGTAAGCTAAGCAAGATTTGGGGTTTGATTATGTGTGAACAAGACTAGCATCTTAATGATGCAATAAAAAGAAAGCATAAACTAAATGCAAGTGAACAAAGCTGAAAAATAAACTTAAAGCAATGACTAAGATAAGTACTTAGGCAAGAAATAACTACTAAAGCAAGAACTAAGCAAGATGACTTTGAAGACAATTAATTAAAAGCAAGACTCAAGGTTCTAAGCAATTATGGGACAGTGGTTTTCAAGAGTGACAAGGGGATTTCTTTCTAAGGCACTCAACAAGCATTAACAAGAAAGCAATTCTCAATGTTATGCTCCTAGACAAGGTATCTAATGGGAACCACTTGGTGTCACTAAGCAATTAAATCACTTTGCAAGAGAAGGAGATAACATAGAACCATTAAACAAGCCTAATTACCCCTTAATCACATCTTAATCAGCACTTTCCCTACTTAGAACCTTAAATCTAAAGAAGACTACACACTAATCATGCTTAATCCCATTGATTTGGAGTTAAACATAACTAGATGAGTTTTAAAAGCAAAAGATGATAAATCTAAGCTACCTAGATGCAAGAACAAAGGATTAAAGACAAGATTAAACCATAAAAATGCAAACTTTTATTAAATCGCCCTTTTTGGTTTAGAGAGAGTTTTAAGATTAGATAAAATAAAACTTGATAAGGATAATGTTTTGTGGCTTCTCTTTTATAGTAGGGAGCCAAAAGAAGCATAAAAAACCTAAAAAGATAAGATAAGATTAAGAAAAGTCAAATGGTCAATGCGGATGAGCTGCATCGAGGTCGTACGCTTGATGTTCGGCTTGATATGCGTCCTCGATATGGTTTGTGCAGCATGTATCGACGTCCTTCATCGATGCTGGTCCTCGATGTAGACCAACGGCTTGGACTCCTCGTGCTGATCCTTCTCCTCTCGTCCTGCTGCTTGCATCGAGCACACTCCACAGGTGTTCTGTTCCATATGCTTGCTTGATATGGACCAGACTTTGCAAGAACTCCACTTTTGACATCTTCTTTGATCATGAGCTGCTTCCATCTCTTCCCGAGCTCCAAGAAACTCCAAAAACACCTGAAAACCACCACAAACATGCATATGTATGCAAATGTATACAATCATAAGCTAAATGCATGCTATGTTGATTCTAAGTGCAAATGATACAAAATGCTAAACTATAATGTAAAAACAGAGGAAAAGATGCATGAAATGCAGCCTAAAATGATCTAAAATAGCAAGCTATCAATGTGCAACACAAAGAGATCAATTATTTTGGTGAAATGGTGGAGATGCCTAATGAAGAGGAGCTACAAGTTGAGGAGATGAACTACTTGGGTAATCAAGGTGGATACAATGGGTATGGGAGTTTCACCCTAACCCAAACCTGACATACAGAAGCAACAATGTTGCTAATCCCTAGGATCAAGTTTACCCTCAAAAGCAACCTCAAGGGAATCAGCCAAGACCTTTTGCGCCATTCAACCAAGGATATGCACCAAAGAACAACTTTCAAAGCAACTTACAGCAAAAGCAGTTTGGTCCTCCTGGATTCTCTCAAGGTCAAGCAAGCTCATCCAACACCAATGATGCTGAAGTAAAAGGACTGCTGCAACAACTCCTTCAAGGCCAACAAGCTACTAATGTGGAGATCACAAAGAAGTTTGTTGAGGTCTACAATAAAATGGATACTCTTCATATGGAGTTGTCAAGTAAGATTGATGGGTTGGCTTCAAGAGTAAAGACACTAGAGAACAACAAGGGCATAGCTGGTCCAAAACCTCAAGGAAACCTTCCTGGAAAACTAGAAGCAAAACCCAAGGAGTTCTGCAATGCCATAGTCACTGAAGAAGAGACCTTCTCAGATGAAGAGGAAGCTGTCATTGAGGAGTTCCTTTCAATGTTCAATGAGGACACTGATAGGGCTCAGGTTTTATCCAAATAAAACTACTGCAAGTGCACAGCAAAACAGTTATATTATAAGGGGTTATCGAATCCGAAGGGACTGAGCTTACTACACTAGCGATTTATAGATTCAGATCAAGCTAAGAAATAAATAGTGAATGTAATGCAAAGTAACTAAAATTCTGAAAGCAAACGATTTTGATTGATTCTAAGACTCAGAAAACTAAAAGCACTAAGTATGGACAATTCGCAGGTTGAATCCGAGAATGTAGAATGCATGAAATCAGGAATGAATAAGAACCGTCTTGAACATGAATCGCAAATATATAACTAATCAATTCTCATTGCAGAAGTTAAATATGTCTAAATTACAGATTTTCAAATCTCTTTGCAAACTCTAACAATCTAAACATGCAGTAATGATCAGGTTCAATTGTTCACAAAACTCCTAAGCCAATTCTCTTTGCACTAAGTCGTTTTGCTCATCTAATGCTAGGTCAGGTTATCAATAATGCTTTCACATCTATTAAACAATCTATGATTTTTGGATTTCTAGATGATGTGTCTAAGAAATCGGCTTTAAAGCAACCAAAGATGAAGAACCAAAAGATATTCCTAGCAGATAGCAATTCTACAAACTCATCATCAACCCTTGAAAAGCCCTAACTTAACTAGAAAATTACTCAGACATGATCATGGAATCACAAAGCATAGCTGAATAAAATTGCATTGAAAGAATGGAATAAAAGGCAAAGGGGTTCGAAATCTTCTCCAAAAAGAGTACAGGATCTGTCTCCCCAAAAGCTCTGAATAAAATCCTTTCTAAAGCTCTCTGAACTCTCAAAATTTAAGATAAAAGCCAACAATGGCTGAAAACCTAATATGTACAAGCTAAAACACGATTTGAGGCATTCTTACAAACACCATAACTTCTGGGCCAATTCTGCAAATAATTCTCCATCTTTTAAAAACAAAGCCACGACTACTTCCTCTACGGGTGACGAGCGCCACACAAGCTATCATTCGCCTTCCGAGTAACACACTTCGTGGCTTCATCTTGCAATGCTCCAAAAAGCTTCAATATCTCTAATTATGCTCCAGACATGCTATAACCTGCAAAGACTCTAGTAGGACTCTAAAAAGACCAAAAATGACTCAATAAAAAGGACTTATACCATGGTTAAAAACCATAAAAACCATGACATGTCAGACACTAAACTTCAGAGAGGGGGGGGGGGGGGGGGGGGGGGGAAGAGTTTTTGGCAGCTGACGCCAACCATGGAGTTGCAAAGGAAAAGTCTCTTGAAGCAACATCAACTAAGGAAGAGGAGAAGAAGGGGCTAGTTGAGGAGAGTCAAGCTGAGAAACAAAATGGGATCTATGATCATTCTCTTTATAAGCCAGCTCTCCCTTTTCCTGGAAGGTTTAAGAAGCAGCTTATGGATAAGTACACCACTCTCTATGCCAACCAGATGAAGCTTAGAGGTCTTGATATTGGGACAGAGCCGAAGGAAGCCATTGCCAAAACTGAGGTGCTGAACATCAAGAAGCTTGGAGATCCTGGATGCATCACTTTGCCTTGTGAACTCAAAGGGAAAACTTTCAAGATCTGTCTTTGTGATCTTGGAGCAAGTATCAACCTTCTCCCATCCTCTACGGCTAAGGCTCTTAGCTACACTCAATTTCAAGAGAATAATGTGTCTCTTACCATAGCTGATGTGTCAGTAAAGGCACCACTTGGACCTCTTAAAGATGTACCAATGATGATTGAAGGAGTGATCATCCAAACAGATTTCTTTATCCTAGATGTTGAAGGGAAGATCAAGAACACAAACATTCTAGGGAGGCCATTTTTTTAGCTTCAGTTGGCGCAGTGTTTGATGCTAAGGTGTGCACAATAGAGCTATGGTTGACCAAAGGGAAGCTCCTGCAGTTTGACTCCAAAGGGAAAAAGCTGGAAGATGAGCAAGCCTTCTCAATGGAGGTCAAGAAGTTGAAGAAAGTTGGAGAGCATTGGCCAGACTTTTAAGGCTATATTGGTGCAAGTTTTGATGGTTGCTGTCTGTCCAGGATGTTTGTTGATACCACTGAAGAGGAGGTCCTCGAAGTGGGTGGTTCTGATGCTGTGAATGAAATCTTATTGGGTCATATAGAAGAAGGAAAGGTCTTGAGACCATTTGGCTCTAAGAGTGGTGAAGTTTGCTACAAGATGAAGCAAGAGAGAAGGTCTAAGCCTTTTGCAGTGCTGAAGATTGATGGATTCACCAGGAGAGTCAAGGGAAGCAAGATCACACCAAGGAGTTCCAAGACTTCTGCTCAACACCTCAACTAAGGAGCTGAGGAAAGTCAAGCGCACTTGGGAGGCAATCCCATGGAATCCTTGTATATAGAGTTTTTGGCAGCTGACGCCAACCATGGAGTTGCAAAGGAAAAGTCTCTTGAAGCAACATCAACTAAGGAAGAGGAGAAGAAGGGGCTAGTTGAGGAGAGTCAAGCTGAGAAACAAAATGGGATCTATGATCATTCTCTTTATAAGCCAGCTCTCCCTTTTCCTGGAAGCTTATGGATAAGTACACCACTCTCTATGCCAACCAGATGAAGCTTAGAGGTCTTGATATTGGGACAGAGCCGAAGGAAGCCATTGCCAAAACTGAGGTGCTGAACATCAAGAAGCTTGGAGATCCTGGATGCATCACTTTGCCTTGTGAACTCAAAGGGAAAACTTTCAAGATCTGTCTTTGTGATCTTGGAGCAAGTATCAACCTTCTCCCATCCTCTACGGCTAAGGCTCTTAGCTACACTCAATTTCAAGAGAATAATGTGTCTCTTACCATAGCTGATGTGTCAGTAAAGGCACCACTTGGACCTCTTAAAGATGTGCCAATGATGATTGAAGGAGTGATCATCCAAACAGATTTCTTTATCCTAGATGTTGAAGGGAAGATCAAGAACACAAACATTCTAGGGAGGCCATTTTTAGCTTCAGTTGGCGCAGTGTTTGATGCTAAGGTGTGCACAATAGAGCTATGGTTGACCAAAGGGAAGCTCCTGCAGTTTGACTCCAAAGGGAAAAAGCTGGAAGATGAGCAAGCCTTCTCAATGGAGGTCAAGAAGTTGAAGAAAGTTGGAGAGCATTGGCCAGACTTTTAAGGCTATATTGGTGCAAGTTTTGATGGTTGCTGTCTGTCCAGGATGTTTGTTGATACCACTGAAGAGGAGGTCCTCGAAGTGGGTGGTTCTGATGCTGTGAATGAAATCTTATTGGGTCATATAGAAGAAGGAAAGGTCTTGAGACCATTTGGCTCTAAGAGTGGTGAAGTTTGCTACAAGATGAAGCAAGAGAGAAGGTCTAAGCCTTTTGCAGTGCTGAAGATTGATGGATTCACCAGGAGAGTCAAGGGAAGCAAGATCACACCAAGGAGTTCCAAGACTTCTGCTCAACACCTCAACTAAGGAGCTGAGGAAAGTCAAGCGCACTTGGGAGGCAATCCCATGGAATCCTTGTATATAGAGTTTTTGGCAGCTGACGCCAACCATGGAGTTGCAAAGGAAAAGTCTCTTGAAGCAACATCAACTAAGGAAGAGGAGAAGAAGGGGCTAGTTGAGGAGAGTCAAGCTGAGAAACAAAATGGGATCTATGATCATTCTCTTTATAAGCCAGCTCTCCCTTTTCCTGGAAGCTTATGGATAAGTACACCACTCTCTATGCCAACCAGATGAAGCTTAGAGGTCTTGATATTGGGACAGAGCCGAAGGAAGCCATTGCCAAAACTGAGGTGCTGAACATCAAGAAGCTTGGAGATCCTGGATGCATCACTTTGCCTTGTGAACTCAAAGGGAAAACTTTCAAGATCTGTCTTTGTGATCTTGGAGCAAGTATCAACCTTCTCCCATCCTCTACGGCTAAGGCTCTTAGCTACACTCAATTTCAAGAGAATAATGTGTCTCTTACCATAGCTGATGTGTCAGTAAAAGCACCACTTGGACCTCTTAAAGATGTGCCAATGATGATTGAAGGAGTGATCATCCAAACAGATTTCTTTATCCTAGATGTTGAAGGGAAGATCAAGAACACAAACATTCTAGGGAGGCCATTTTTAGCTTCAGTTGGCGCAGTGTTTGATGCTAAGGTGTGCACAATAGAGCTATGGTTGACCAAAGGGAAGCTCCTGCAGTTTGACTCCAAAGGGAAAAAGCTGGAAGATGAGCAAGCCTTCTCAATGGAGGTCAAGAAGTTGAAGAAAGTTGGAGAGCATTGGCCAGACTTTTAAGGCTATATTGGTGCAAGTTTTGATGGTTGCTGTCTGTCCAGGATGTTTGTTGATACCACTGAAGAGGAGGTCCTCGAAGTGGGTGGTTCTGATGCTGTGAATGAAATCTTATTGGGTCATATAGAAGAAGGAAAGGTCTTGAGACCATTTGGCTCTAAGAGTGGTGAAGTTTGCTACAAGATGAAGCAAGAGAGAAGGTCTAAGCCTTTTGCAGTGCTGAAGATTGATGGATTCACCAGGAGAGTCAAGGGAAGCAAGATCACACCAAGGAGTTCCAAGACTTCTGCTCAACACCTCAACTAAGGAGCTGAGGAAAGTCAAGCGCACTTGGGAGGCAATCCCATGGAATCCTTGTATATAGATTTGCATTTTTATGTTTTCTATGTTTGTGTGGGAGTTTTTGAGTGTCTCTAGTAACCAGGTTTGAGCTGAGGTTCCAGGAACCAAGCTTGGCAGAAGGAAGAGGTCGAAGAAGGGTTAATATTGACAAGCATATCGGCCATGCACGTCGATACAGCTCATATCAAGCATGTATATCGAGCATATCTTGCTCGAAACAAGTATGTTGGACTTGTATCGACGTGCATATCGGTGATGATTCTGATCGATACATCAGTGAGGATTATTGTATCGATCAGAGTACCGATATAAGGCAACCTGATACGCTTTAACAAACAATGTATCGGGGTACAAACAGATTGATATGCTTCAACTGGTATTCATATCGATCACATGTATCGACGTACCAGGTCGATATGACATCAAGATTTGTGTATCGAGCACAATATCGATGTAACACACCGTTGTGCCTTAACTGCGAGGACAAAGGGCGATTAATCGCCCTTTATTGAGGCATAGTGGGGTGAATATCGACATCCCACGTCGGTACACCTTAAGTGACGAATGAAAACATACAGTTCAGCATATGTCAAGATTTATCGATGAGCATATAGACATGTTAGACCGATATGGAAATTTTCCAAGTCATACTGAGCTACATATCGAGCTACTAGCTCGATACTAGACAGCTACGTATGATGATAGGACCACATGTCGACATAAGGGATGTCGATACAAAAGATGTCAAGCAGTATCGACATGCATACAGGTCGATATCAAGACCCAGACAACTGATATCGGCACGCATATCGACCAGACTAAGTCAATATGATCAATATCGATCACAATATCGACTTGAATGGTCGATATTGCGCACAAGGTAAGCTTTATTTACTTTAATTTTTTCCCTCCTTGGTCAAACTAGATCAAAGAATTCAAATTGGAATCCTTCCCCTTCGCAAGCACAATTGGGACCTCTCTCTAGCACTCTTTGCCCTCTTGCTCCCCACAAAAAGACTCCCCAACCCTATATATAAACTAACCCCACCCTTCTCCCTTTCTCACTTTCATTCCTAGTTTTTCAACCACTAAATTTCGAATCTTTATATTTTTAAAGTGCTTGAGAGAGTCAAACCACTTCAGGTATTGTATCATAGCTTCTAAATGTTTAAAATTTTTGTTTTATGCACTTAAGCACTTGCTCTTGTTTAGTGATTGATCTCTAGTAATGATTCATTGCCTCTTGCTTATTTTTATTTCTTTTGCATGGTTAGTAAGCAGTTTTTGAATTTTGAAGCATTCTCCTTCATGAATACTTGCTTTCTAAATTCATCTATCTATCTTTGCATTAGCATATTAATGCATTTGTTTAGATTCACCATGCTAGGATTCATCATTTTCGATTATTTGATAAAATTTGTTTAATGAATCATTTGCATGCATTGCCTATTTAATTGCTTCACAACTGTTGAGGTTTACTTTTTAGTAAATAAACTCCTACTTTTGTGGTTTTTAGCATCATTAGGCATTGTGTTTTGTTGCTTCCATGATTATCATTTTTCTTTTTAGAATATGTTTTAGGTACCATGTGAAGAACCATAAGAAGTGGCGCTAACAAAGAGGCTGAGAAGCAAGAGAAAGGCAAAGGGAAAGCCAAAGAAGTTGGGAGTCCAAACGCCAAATCCCAAGGCAAGAAGAGAGTTGATGTTGGCGCTAGTGAGCACGTCCTACAAAAGAAGAAAGGCACCACACCAGCTCAAAGGCAGCTGTATGACAAGCTGCAAAAGGTGGATGTGAGGCCAACTAGATGCCCCCATGTGCTATCTCTAAAGGCCTTGGGACTCTATGAAGACTGCTCTTCTTTGCTAGAGACAATAGAGCTCACAGAGCTGGTGGGAACTCCATATGCAGCCAACAAAGACCAAGTCCTTCAATTCTTTGCAAGCTTTGAAGTGACATTGTATGAGCCAGGATAAGAGACTCCTGAAGAAGATGGTGATGGCTTCATCACTTTCAGAGTTTCCAAAAAGGACTATAGAATGTCTTTCTCAGCCATTGAAGATGCCTTTGGCTTCTCTTATGGGAGCGGTAGAGGAGATAATCTTGAGGTTAGCAAGGAAGAGATGAGCAGCCTTTGGGAGCATGTAGCCAAGGGCGCTTTCAAGCTAGGAAGAAGCAAGGCTTCACTGATCAGAAATCCAACAGTCAGATATGTGCATAAGGCGCTGGCGCATACACTCTTTGCTAGGAAGGAAACTGGAGCTGTTGAAGGAGAAGAATTGGAGCTGACTAATCATGGTCTTATGAGTGTTTTGGACAGCACCAACCAAGGTGTGGCCCTTAGAGGAGCAGATGGTACAACTGGAATGGTCACCATCTTCATGCAGCAGCTTTTGGTCATCAAACATTGGTTAACAGCCAATGATGACAGAGCACCAAAGCTGTATTGTTCTGGACTTATTACTCAACTAATGGAAGTTGCTGGAGTTGAAAGTAGACCACCAACAGTCAAGATCAAATACTTGGACCTGCCATACTTGAAAAAAGCTTTGCCTTTCAAATTCCACAGCACCTTCTCCACCAAGCTGGCGCTTCATCATCTCACACTTACCAAGGCGCTAACATCACTCTTCCTCAAGGAGGGCAAATGGAAGAAGGATTTCAGGAAGAAGAAGACTCAGATTCTCCAAGCTACCACAGTGAGGAGTACCACTTCCAGCCTCATGATGTCTCACACCAAGGCGGGCCTTAGAAGAAAGTCTATGAGCACATCAACCTCTTGCAAAGATGGAACAAATGGCAAGAAAAAACCATCAATAAATTGGTGAAGGGCATGAAGAGCATGACAGCTCAAATCAATGACATAAAGAGGAAGTCTAGTAGCGCATAAACTTCTGCTTCTCAAGAAGAGCAACAAGCTAAAAGCCAAGGAGTGGCTAGAGGTCCTAGTAGAAGGCGCTCTTTTGCTGGTTATGAGGAAGTGAGAGCTTGGGTGCCACCAAGGACATCTTGTCAAGAAGCGCCAAGGAGGAGGAGACACCCAAAGAGAGAGAGGCCAATGAGGAGCCACAAAATTGACCTGGAGGACCTTCAGGCGCCTCATACACCTCCCACACAACCTTCTAAGGTACCACAAACTCCTGTATTGTATATACCATTGCATTTTTTTTAGTTCTTGTAATATATTCTTGTTGCTTCTCTCTTCTACTCTTTTATTACACAAGGGATTGTGTAATTTAAGTGTGGGGGAGGGATTTGGGGTTTGACGTTGTTTATTCTTTTCTTTGTTTTTCATCTTCATCCATCTTTGAGTCCTAGACATTCATCTAAGTGCATTAAAAAACCAAAAAAATCAAAAAATCTGAAAAATTTGCATCTTTTGCAAACCAAAAAGAAAATCATGTAGTTGCATTCATTTTTTTAGGATTGAGTCTAGTATTTTTCATATAGGTTGCATTGCATTTGCATAGAGCATGATGATGATAATTCCTTGTAAAATACTAAGCGTTTAAAACTAATTAAATGTCTGATGCATCATAAGTTAGAAACTAAGGCTGAACCATGTTCTTGAATGTTAAATCTGATCCTCTAGTCTCATGCTAAAAATGGTTGCTCTCTCAAAATTTGAATTGTTAACTATCAGGTTCTTGCATTGAAAAGTGGTTTCATGGATCACCCATATACATATTTGGACTTTCTTTCTTCTTTTTTACCTCTCTTGCTAGTCAAAATAGCTGATCATCATCATTAAGGGACAGTTACCACACCTTAACCTTACCTTTCTTTCAAACCCAAACACTATATTTGTGTGTGTGAGGCCTATTTTTGAATGAACTAAGCATAAAGTGTTAGGTAGGCATGACAAGGATAGGTTGCTATGTAGAACTAGCTCTTCACTTTGAGCTAGACATAGGTTTAGGATGGTAGTTATAGGTCTGGGCTGATTTGAGTGTTACATTGATCTAAAAGGGGAGAGAGAGAGAAGGAAGAAAGCGAAAAGTAGAAAGGAATGAAGATGGGAAAGCAAACAAAAGCTCAGCATGTGTGGAACCAAATAAGCTCAAAAAGGGTGGCCATTATGAAGATAGAGTCTCCCAAACAACAAAGAAGGCATCAAACCCTAAATACATCAAAAAGATGAATAAATGGAGACACCCAAACACAAAGAAAAGGCGCCCACAACAAAGGAGCACAACGAAGGCCACAACATGATGAAATCAAAGAAGAAGCTTCCCTGAAAATGGCAAAGTGTGGAGAGTGTGAGAATGTTGAGAAAGATATTTAGGATTGGGTCTGATTTGGGATAAGATTTTTGGGGTTTAGAACATTCTTAGGCATTGGGTAGATAGTAATTTATCCTTGTATGCATAAGTTGTGCTTAACCTTTAGCATTATGCCCAAATTCATTCCTTTATTAGAGAAACCCTTACACTTAAACCCACATTTTAATGAGATCATTTTTATCTCATGCCCTTAACCCTTAGCCAAATGATTCCACTTGATTTTCTTGAACATGATTCACTTGGTTACAAAGTTTAAATGAATGTTAATGGGATTGTTTGATTTGAGCATTTGACTAGGCTGAGCTAGAGATCATTTTGAAACTGTAAAGGCATGGCTAAGTTCTTATTAGTATGACTGATTATGTTTTGCATCCTACATTTATGCACTTAGACATTGACTTCACTTCTTTACCTTAGCATTTTTGGATTTGAGTGCCCACCTTCAAACCTCACTTCCTCCTTGTCTTAGTTTGTTTGCTTGAGGACAAGCAAAAGGCAAGTGTGGGAGTGTTGATATCTCTATTATTTATACCATTTTAGCTTGCATTCATCACTAGTTTTAGTCCTTAAACATGCATATTTTGCTTCTTCTTGTCCCAATTGCATACATTTAGGAGTTAGTGTAGTTTTAGGAGCTGCATTGCATTTTGCATGCATTTGGAGTTTTATTCAGGTACTAGAAGGAGTGTGGAGGTCATGTGGTGCAATGGCTATGAGCTGGGAATGGAGCAAGGCAAAGGACAAAGGCGGATAGACCAATATCGACATGGATATTGACATCATATGATCGATACATAGCTTATCGATGGGAGTGTCGACCACTTCAGCATCGATACAGTGAAGGCGTGGTGTGAAGTAAGCATATCGACTTAGACACCTCAAAGCAGCAAAATGTAGTCCATATCGAGCAGTGTATCGACATCCCAGACCGATACACATGACAGGGCAATACCGAGGTGCCATATCGACTTGGTTGATCGATGAGCCTTAACTAAAGGGCGATTGTATCGACTTCACACCATGAAGAGCCAAACTGATACAACATGGGACCCTTCTGTATTGACGTGCATATCAACCAAGAGACATTGATACAACCCAAAAGAAGAGATGATATCGACATGTGTATCGATGTTCACAGCCGATATGGTCTGTCCGAGTCAGCTTATTTTTGGTTTATTCTTGGTTTACTAGGGGTTTTTTTGTTCCCCTATAAATACTAAAGTCCTAAAATGGTTAGGCAACTAGGATCTTAATAATTTTCTTCTGTTCTTGCACTTAAAACCTTTCCTTTTTCAGCTTTGCTTTGTAAGAACCAGTTTGTTTTACTGAATTTCTGTATTTCTCTTAGTTCTATTCTTGTTTATTCTGCCTCCTAATCATGCTTAACCATCTTTTCTCTTTGGAATTTGTGGTTTTGATTATGGCTAGTGAGTAGTCTTATTTAGGGTTTGAGATGGGATATATTAGAGGGGTTTTAGGACTAGATTAGTGATGTCTTGTGCTTAATATGATTGTCTTCTCTCTATTAGATGTGCTTAACACTAGATTAGTCTTGGCCAGGCTTGTTTAGTATCTTGGCATTCTCTTGTGCCTGGTAAGTGTTTGATGAAATGCTGCTTAGAGTGTCTTAGAGGATTTCTATGCTTAGCCTAAGGAATTAGATGTGTAAGGTGCATTTTGGCTTTATAGGATTGGAGTTCTGTTCTGAATGCTTGCTGATCATGTGTTGAAGTAAACAGATTTATCTTGAATGTGTGCTTAGCAAAGTGATTACTGTCAAGGAATTGAGCTAGTTATAGTTGTTAATCATTTGCCTAGAAGATAGCATTGTTTGAATGGTTTTGAAGCATCACAGCATTGTTTGAATAGTTTTGAAGCATCACTAGTTAGGTTATAATCCCCTCTTAATCAATAACCCCCATCTTAGATCCTTACTTCATCTATTTGAATTTCTTGCTTTGTTTAGTTCAGTCTTTAGACTTGTTTAGTTTTGTTCACAACTGCCTTCTTGAATTTAGCTTGACTTAATTGATTTGCTGTATTCTTGGTGTCTTAAGAACTCAGATGAATTGATATCTTACATGCTGCAATGACATGAGTGTGTTAGGATTTGATTAGCTAGTCAATTTCCTGCAATCACTCTTCTTGCACCTCATCATGCAGCCTTTCCACGGTTTCAGTCTTGAACAATTGCCCTTCTATGGTAGGCTGTCGCATGATCTGATTTATGTCAAACTTAAGGACAATGTCATTACCCAAATTTAGCTCAATCTTCCATTTCTTAACATCAATAACAGCTCCTGCAGTATCCAATCAAAAGCCTCCCAAGGATAAGAGGGTCCTTGTGTTCTTCATCCATCTCAAGAACCACATATCAAAAGGGATTTCTAAATTGCCAATCCTGATTGGTACATCTTCAAGCAGTCCTTTGGGAAGTCTTATTGACCTGTCAGCTAGCTCCAATGATATTCTGCAATCCTCTAACTTGGTGAAGCCTAGGGGCCTTGCAATGGAGAGTGGCATGAGGCTCACACTAGCTCGCAAATCACACAAGCAATGGTCAAAGATGAGAGGGCCTATAGAGCAAGGTAGAGTGAAACTTCCTGGATAACTAAGCTTGTTGGGAGTCACCTTTTGTTGAATAATGGCGCTGCACTCATGTGTAAGCACTACCATCCCTTGCAAATCTTTTGGTCTCTCAACCACAACATCTTTCAAAAATAAATGGCAAGGAGTAACCAATACAAAGGAATCAAGAAGGGCATTGTAAGCTGCATTTTCTTCATCTGCTCATCAAAGAGACCCTTGTATTTGGCAATCAATTCCTTCTTGAACCTTCCAGGAAATGGTAGCGGGGGTTTGTAAAGAGGAGGGATATATCATGGGTCCTTGGTTATCTCATTGAGTGCCTTCTTTTGCTTCTCCAGAACAACTTCATTTCCTTTACCATTCTTGGAGCTTTCATCAGCTTTTACCACTTCATCATCTTCTAGTCTCACCTCCCCTTCTTGTTCCTCAATGTCCTCATTGGGGATAGTAGGAACCACGATAGGAGGAAGTTGTCACCCACTCGTTAAGGTCACATCTTTGATGTATTCCTTAAAAAAGGATGATGTAGAAGGGGTATTTTGTAGCTTCAGTTGCTCCATCTTTATGTCAAAGGAGTGACTCTAAGACAGAAGTTCAGACTGAAGTTCATACTTTAGTGTAGCTACTTGTGAGGTTATGTCTTGTTTAAGCTCTTGGAAACCAGTATGTTGGGAGTGGAGAAGCTGTTGCAGCATTTGTTTCATGTCATTGTCTTGAGGCAAAGGGCTTGTGTTGTGCTTCTCCTCTTGTGGGCGTCTCTCCCCCCCTTGTTTGTGAACATAGTAAGCCACAAACTGTTGTCTTTCCTGTCTTTCCGAAAAGCCAAGGTGAGTCTCGGTATGGGTTGCTTGTTGTTTTACTGCAAAGAAAGTACAAGTGTTTACTTTGCTTGATTGTTGATCATGTGACATGTGCATTAGCACATATTTATGTCACTATGGTTGAGATAGTATATGCATGCATGCTGCCGGATCGAGCATGTTCGTGCAGGTTATTGTTTATTGCATGAATTGTTAAGAGTAATGAATGAGGACATTTGAGGCCCCTAAGAGGTCATGGCTTATCCAGTCACACATGAATTGGTTAAGCTATGACAAGCACGGAGAGACAGGATTGCAGCCTATGGCTGTGCTCGACACGATGATGCAGATTCGATCTGGATATTCGGATTATCTAGCCTTCGTGGCTATGGTTCGGATGGGTAATGAAAGAGGATTTTGTGGTATCTTTCAACACCTCTCTACACATGCCATTGTAGCATAGAAAGGCTATCAATCCAATCCAAGGGCTAAGAAATAATCAAGAGGCAGAAAACTTGCTAAGCTAGGCCTAATCATATAAAGTGGTTTTAAACTAACAATCTAAGGTGAACAAAGAAGAAGACAAAGGAACAAGAAAGCTAACAACCTTAAACAAGAAATACAAACTAGAAAACAAATGTTCAAGACTAAATGATTAACAAGGTTATTCCAAAATAAGAACAAGGCTTTCAAGCAAAGATCAATGTATTAAACTCTAAGCAAGGACCACTGATATGGACTAACCCAATCCCTTGGCGCTTATACCTCTGGCTAATCATATTCCTAACCCACTTTCCATGGTGGAAACACAATCTACAAGCTTTCAACCACAAGGTCCATAGAGCCAAAAAGCACCTTAGACAACTAATCCCTTAGGCTAATCACATTAATCTCTTATGCAGTGATTCAAACATGAACTCACACTCCCATGCATAATCAATATCTAATGAATTTTCCCATTCCCTAAACTACTTTAGAAATATGATAAAGTTATTCAAGAAATGATAGATGCAATGAGTCATGACAACCAAAACACTATTTTCAAGCTATGAACTTCATTCAAGCATTTTAAGAAACATCTTACATGCAATACTAATAATTCCAAGTTTCTATTTCTCATAAAAGATGGTACTAATCATTAATCACAATCACATAAGAAAAGTTAATCAAAGATAACACACTAGTCATCCTTATGAATCAAAGGAAAAACACCCTTGTCCACGAAAAATAAAGAACCTCAAAACTTAAGAACAAAAATTCGAAAATGACCAAGCAATATAAATAAGACAGCAAGACTAAGAGATGAAATACTTAGATTAAAAGCTTAAATAGAAGTATATACAAGTGATCCAATGAATTACCCACAAATGATTTGATCTTGTTTATAGCTAAACTAAAGTAAAGCTTTGGGTAAAAGAAAGGATAAGAAAACAATAGTTTACGTCTAGGCTATTTATAGGGAGAGTTGATAGACAGAATGTTTTGAGGTTGTAAATCAAAGCCAAAAACACAGTTATGATGCAGTATAGTGATAAGGGGTATCAATCCAGCCTGGGTGGTAGAAAGAACAGAAGGAATGCAAGAGCAATGCAAAGCTAAGCAGAATCGGGTAAATAGATGGTAAAATCGATAAAATCTAAATGCAACAACCAAATGATTACGAAAACTATTTTAAAATCCCTGGAAGAGGGTTAAAAAGGCAGAGAATCTAAAACGCAAAGCTACTAGTTACTAAAAATCGAGAACTAAAACAGGTAAAACAGAGAATTTCTAACAACTTAGAGCAATGACTTCTACTGATTAAAGATGCAATCTTTATAACTAGGGAATGAAAACTTGAGGTTTTGAATTACTAAAAAGAGGGTTCAAGGTTGAGGGTCATGTTCAAGAGAGTTCAAAGGTTCAAGCTTTGGTTTGAAAACACATAGATCTACTCATTTGATGAGCTTTCCCTAAGCCTTGAGAAACTTAAACTAGGATCATCCATGGCGTGTGGTATGACCCCTTTCTTCGACCCTTCCTCCAAACCTATGGCATGTAGTGGAAAGATGGGTCAAAGAGCATTAAGCAAGGATCTCAAATAATGGTTTAACTAACCCCCTCTTCATCCATGGCGTTTGGGAGAGGATAGATTAGTCTCTAGGATTTGGCTTTCAAGGATCTCTGAATCCGGTCAAGGTAAGAGAAGCCCTGGAATCATAGAGATCTTTTCCAAGACTCTCTAAGCCTTAAGACCCCAAATCCTAGAAGAGAATGAGTTAAGAACAAGAAAAATCCCAAAAGCTTAAACCCTTAAACCCTTGAATCGCCCCAACCTTTAACCCAAAGAAAAATACTCACTACACATAGTTAAAACCGATTCAAATGCAAGGAATGAAATGCTAAACATGATAAAGAAAGCGATTAAGGAAGAACACTTAATGATTAACAAGATTCAAAAGTTTAAAACAAGAAAAGCTTAAAGGTTTTTCAATGGCGGAAAATCGCCTAAGAGAAAGCAGAAAAAGATAAGGCAAAGTTTGTCCCATGAAAGTGATGTCCGCCCTTTGCCCAAAATAGCCAAACAGCCCTAATGGTCCCCTCACTATGCTCCAAAAATAAGCTGGCCGGATAAGGTCCCAGAGATCGACTCGGGTGATCGATCCCTGGCTCGATCTTCTTCATGGATCGTCTGCTTTAGCTCGATCTTTGAGTCGATCCTTGGATGATCGGGTCGTGGTCTCGATCTGGCTATCGTTCTGCATGGTGTAATCCACGTCCGTACTCACGATCGATCTCGTCACTCGATCTCATCCTCGATCCCTTCCTTGAAACGATCCGGGTTTAGTCGATCTTCTTGTTGATCTCATCTAGATCGACCTGCCTTGCTCGATCCGCTGCTCGATCTTGGGTCCTTTGCATGCATGGTTGAGTTCTCCAAGTGTCCACAAGCTTCCTCTCGATCCAATGCACGTCCACGCAACCTCCACAACTCCAGAGTGTCTCAAACAACCTGATAATGCTGCAAACATGCAGAAAATATGCAAATGCTAATGCAATGTGCACTTAGGAGCTAGAATGAGACAAATGGTGCAAACTAGCCTAAAATGAGAGATGAATGCATGAAAACTAACCTTAAATGCATGCTAAATTTGCTAAATATATGAGTATATCATTCCCCCAAACTTGCCTTTTGCTTGCCCACAAGTAAACAAAATTCAAGAAAGGGAGAGAGGCTTAAAAACGGGGGCTCAAATTCCTTGCAAAAGTGTTTTTCAAATGAATCAATTCATTGGTCCTAGTTCTTAATCCTAAGATGCAATGCACAAACTCATACTCCAAAGAACTTAGCCATATTCATCACATGTTGAATCTCAAATCATGACTCTCATATCCTAAACAATCCAAGAATCTTAACCTTTAACATTCATTAAGATCAAAACCGTGAATCACACTTATGCACTTTAAAACCGAATACATTTGGCTTAGGGACAAGGTTATGAGACAAAAATGATCTCATTTAAATGGGTAATTCAAGCAATGGGTTCTCTCAAAGAAGGTTGAACTTATGCATAATGTTAAAGGTAAAGAAAATTGATGCATACATGACTAGACTCTCATCTACCCATATACGCTAACAATGATTCTAAACCCCTCTCATTTTTCTTTTCTTTTTCAAGCTCACTCACCCTCCTGAAGACTACCCACATCAACAAGGCAATTCGCCTAGCAAAAACCCCAAATAAAAACATCATTTTAAAACTCTTTTGGCTAGTGGTAAGGCTATAAACATACTTAGCTCTTTTAAATACTTTTGGTAGCTTTTTTCTCTAATTTTTTTTTTTTTAAACTTGGCCTTTTGGCTCTTTTCTTTATTCCTTTTTTTTTCTTTTTCTTTTTAGAGCTACCTTCTTTTCCAAACTAGAGCTTTCATTTTAAACACAAAGCCTACCACTTAAAACAATTCATTTTCCCTTTTGTTCAAACCCCAAACAGAAAATCTTTTCAAACCGAAACCAAAGCAAAAACCTCCCATGAAACCCCGCCCTATCCTAAGCCTAAAACTAGCTTCAAAGTGCAAAGCTAGCAATCATATGAGAGCCTAAACATGTCACCTAAACCTAACACTTTATGTCAAGTTCAAACCAAAAATAAGGCCTCACAAAGATGTCACACAAGAAAATTGGCTTGAAAGGAGGGTAAGGGTCAAGGTGGGAAGTCTACTCAGGCTTACAAGAGAGTGGTGAAAGGGAGTAAGAAAGCCTGAAAATGTATATGTGATCCATGTATCCTTTTTCAAATGCATAAGTATGATAATAAAAGAGATTCAAATTAAGGTTATCACTTGATAGGAAAGGATTCAATTCATGAATGTTCAACTTAAGCAACGAAAATCAAAACAAATGATCCAAATATGGTTAGAGCTTACTTTCAAAGTATGTACAAAGCATCAAAGAACTACTAATTAGGGTCTTGAAACAATTCATGAGCTTAAAACACTTTTGAAGAAAAACTTTTGCCCCTTATGCGAATGCAAACAACCTAAATGCCTAAAATTCTAGATTCTATCCTAAAATGTTTAACAGTTCAATGCAAGCTACATGAATTATTTTGAAAATTTTAAAAATTTTAGGATTTTTTTTTAATCTTTTCTATGCCTTACATGATGCATGATGACTGAAGAGATGATTACACAAAATAAGATCAAAGAAAACATGTCAAATAACACACACTCTCCCCCAAACTTGAATGACACCGTCTCGGTGGCAAACAAATTCAAGGCGAGACAAAACACAAAGCAAAAACTTAAAAAAGATGCATGATATTTACAAGGTTGTGAGTTGGTACCTCGGAGCTAGGCACGGCTGGAGCTTGAGGATGCTCCAGACTTCTTGCTCTTTCTAGGAGTCTCGTGGGTGACCGCATTGCCTTTCTCCTTGCTTGTTCCTTCGTCTAGAGAGCGGCGTCCAGCTTGGTTGTCGCCTTGGGGCTCACAGATCACTATCCCACCAGTTGATCTCCTTCTCTTCTCGGATTGCTCAACTTCTTCGCTTGAAGATGCCTCGGATGAGCTCTTTTGCAAGAACTTGATCTTCTTAGCCAGCTTTTTAATCATCTTGCTCTGCCACTTATTCACCTTCCGCTGAATCTCCACCACGGATGCAAGAAACTTCTCGGCTTTTGTCCTCGGTTCATAATCAAGCTTTGGAAGATCGAAGCTCGCTGGCATCACGACATCTGAGGGTGGCGACTGTGCACGAGGGATTTGAGGTGGTGCAGCCGCGGGTCCAAGTGGTGCAAAACACTCCTCATCACTCGCAAGAACTCGACGGCTCCCATGCAGTCTAGGGTCGTCTCTTCTTGGTTGGGTAAGATGCACACCTTCTTCTCATTCTCACAGTTGGTGAACAGGTAAGCATAGAACCCTGGAGCTGGTGTAGGACCTAAGGAGTCAGTGTTGCACATATATTGCTCGTCCATGTAGGCTCTCTCCGCACAAGGCTCAAACTCTTGAAGTGTGACTCCGGCTTGTGCGAACAGCGGCATGAGGAAGCCTCCAATCAGTGCTGAGCTCGCCTTGCATCTCAAGGCCCACGCCTTGTACTTGACCAAAGAAGAGGCCAAGATACAACCATAGTTGATGTCATTGCCAAACTCATCCTCCATCGGCACATCATTCAGCTCTCGATTGCATACTATCTTTTTAATGCCTTGAAAGAGGAAGCACAGCTCATTCTTGGAGACTGTTGGAGCCACGGATCGCCCATTGAAGGTGTTGGCAAGGAGCTTAAGGGAGTATCTCAGCACGGGGCTGCGAAATTTCTTGATCTTCGCGGTGTTGGCTTTGTAGTCATCATCGCAGATCACATCCCAAAGATCGTTGGCTGCCTTGAGCTGAGGGAAATCCACTTGCTTGGCTGCTGCTTTGAGGCCGTAGGCTTGGCAGAGCTCTAGGATGGAGAGGTGATAAGCTTGCCTCCTGATCTTGAAGGTGAGGTGACCTTGTGAGGGGTTGGGAAAGCTCGGATTCTCATAGAAAAACTCCAAGGTCGAGAGGAAGTCCAGCGTTGCCTCGAGGTAAGTGGGGCAGTCCATCCTTGACAAACATGCTAGCCCCATATCCTTGAGCAACATGTCGAAGTCCTTCAGCAAACCAAGCTTCTCCAGGAAGTCTCGGCTTGCAAACTTTGTGGGTTCGAACCTCAACCTTTCCAGCCTCTTTTTAGCCTTCTTCTCCTCTTTAGTCCATCTAACCCTCTCCTGAACCAATTCTTGAGTTTCCTCTCCTTGTGTTGCCACATTTCTGCTCCTCTTTGGTGCCACTGGTACCTGAGATACAAATTCTCAAAGAGAAGAATGAGTATAGGCGGCGATTTTAAAGAGAAAAAGAGGGTAATAGAGAAAAATTTCATAGCATATGCCCTAGATTTTTAAGGAATTTATATTAATTATAGCTAAATACTAGAGGAGAATAACTTTAGATAGGATCAAATCTAACAATTTTACCTAATATTTAGCTACTTCTAAAAAAAATTATCGTAATCCCTAGCAAATCATCCAACCAAACCACATGAAGGAAATTTTCTCGAAAATTTAAGCATGCAATCTAATAAATTCGAAAATACCTTTGAAAGTTGGATGAAAATGAAATGCTTTTGTCTTTTAAAAACTTAAACTCGACCTCTCTCTTTTTGCTTTGTGAAAATCGGTTTGTAAAGTGTGAAGAGAAAATGAGCAAAGGGAGGTTTTAAAGACAAAAATTCTTGGACACATGCACAAGTGGTTTCTGAAAAAGTTTGGTCAAGGCACATCTTTCATGGTCAAAGATGCTTGCCTTGACCAAGATTCAAATTTAAAATAGGAAGGAAAGATAAAAGAGAGGGAAAACTTGAACTTACCTCGGCATGAGATCGAGTTAATTAGGTCGATCTTGAACTCGATCTCATGCCCATGTTGGCTAGGATCGAAAGGGATGATCGACTGGGGGCTCGATTTGAATTAAATTGTGTCGTAGATCGAGTTCCCCCCCTCGTTCCATGATTCTACGTCCTTATGGCTATGCTCCTTGGATCGAGCCACATGATCGATTTGGAGGTCGTTTTGGCAAGGATGGAGTGACATGATCGAGTAGGCTGATTGATCCAACTCGAGGAACGAGTGATGTCAGTCGATCCACACCTTGTTCTAGACGCATTGGTGGGTCATCCTCTCATGATCGAGTGATTCACTCGATTGTCTACTCGATCTCATCTAGATCGAGTGACTCCACTCGATTCTCTAGCTCGATCTAGCAAAGATCGAGCCAGGGTATGTCGATTCATCACTCGATTCCTTGCCTCTACTTCTCATTTCCTTGCCCCCTTTGACTCCAAGATCATGATCTCTGGTTCCATCTCATTGCCCCTACACGCTTAAACATAAAAAGCATAAAATTGAAATAAAAAGATAGCAAAAATATGTACAGAGATAGACATGGCAATGCCTCCCAAGTGCGCTATGTTTAACGTCTTTAGCTAGACTTTACTTGGTTCAGGCTAGGGGTTGGTCTTTGAGAAGCATTGTGGTGCTCTCCTTGCTGCAATCACTCGCCAAGTAGGGCTTGACTCTGTGCCCATTAACCGTGAAGGCCTTGCCACTCTTGCCAACCAAAGTAACCGCTCCATAGGGTAGAACTTCCTTGATCTCAAAAGGTCCACACCAACTTGACTTTAGCCTCCCTGGGAATAGCTTCAAGCGTGAGTTGTAAAGCAAGACAAGACTTCCCTCCTTAAGCTCCTTGAGTACCAGCTTCTTGTCATGAACTGCCTTAGTCCTTTCCTTATAGATTTTGGCACTCTCATAAGCGTCTAGCCTTAGCTCATCTAGCTCATGGAGCTGAATCAACCTCTTCTCTTGTGCTGTCTTGAGACTGAAGTTCATCTGCTTCACAGCCCACATTGCTCTATATTCTAGCTCCACAGGGAGGTGGCAACCCTTTCCGTAGAGGAGAGTGAAGGGAGTGGTACCTATAGGAGTTTTGAAGGCGGTTTTATACGCCCAAAGAGCATCGTCTAGCTTACTTTCCCAATCATTCCGAGTTGCTCCTACGGTCCTCTCTAAGATAGCCTTGATCTGTCTATTCGAGACTTCCACTTGCCCACTAGTTTGAGGGTGATACGGTGTAGCTACCTTATGCTTCACGCCATACTTCTTAAAGAAACCCTCAAACACTTTGTTGATGAAGTGGCTGCCCCCATCGCTGATCACCACCTTTGGAACTCCAAATCTTGGAAAGATGATGGTCTTGAAGAGTTTGACAACCACCTTCGAATCATTATGTGGGGAAGCTATAGCCTCAACCCACTTAGACATGTAATCAACCGCCACCAAGATGTATTTGTTGTCGTATGATGATGGAAACGGCCCCATGAAGTCTATTCCCCAAGCATCAAACACATCAACCTCAAAGATTGGCACCTGAGGCATCTCATTTCTCTTGGTGATGTTTCCAGCTCTTTGGCAAGCCTCACACGCCTTTACAGACTCCTGAGCATCTTTGAATAATTATGGCCACCAAAACCCGGCCTTAAGACCTTTGTAGCCATCTTGAAAGAAGCAAAATGCCCACCATAAGATGAACCGTGACAATGAAGGAGAATGTCTTTTGCTTCCTCTCCTGAAACACATCTTCTGTATAAGCTATCTACTCCCCTCTTGTACAGATAAGGCTCATCCCAAAAGTAATGAGAGATGTCTCTCATGAACTTCTTCTTGTGGTAGTAGTCAAGGTGAGTAGGCTCTTCTCCACAAGCTAAGAAGTTGACTATATCCGCATACCAAGGTAGGCCTTCTTCCTTGAAGCTCAAAACTTCTTCAAACTGATACTCTAGCCATGTACATACAACAGTGTTGACCATCATGAGCTGCTCCTCAGGAAGTGAATCATCCAAAGGTAAGACTTCATTCACTCTCATTCTTGAGAGGTGATCTCCATATCAAACTCTTGTAGTATAAGGATCCACCTTAGGAGTCTCGGCTTGGTGTCTTTCTTGGAGTAGATATACCTCAAGGCAGCGTGATCAATGTACACAACAACCTTAGAACCCACCAAGTATGATCTGAACTTCTCAAAAGCAAAGACAACAGCCAGTAGCTCTTTCTCGGTGGTAGCATATCTCACTTACGTGTCATCCAAGCTTTGGCTGGCATAGTAGATTACATGCAGCCTCTTTTCTTTCCTCTGACCTAGAACAGCACCCACGTCGTACTCACTCGCGTTTGCCTTGTTGTGGAGGGTACACTTGATCTTTAGGATTCTCCACGTGGTACTCCTGCAGGAGAGGTTGTTGTTGCCCTGATAGCCCTGACCATAGCCTTGTGGCTTGTTGTAGTTCTGACCTCCAACCCAATTAGCTTCTTCTTGGCTCATCTCTAGCTCCTTTAGAACATCTGCGGCTTCTCCTACAAAGTGAACTTGCTTTTGATTTGCAAGGACTAGCTTGTCTATCTTCTCATGGAGGGACTTCATCTCTTTCGTGTGAGCTTCTAGATCAGCTCTTCTTGGTGCTCGGTCATAATCATCAGAATAGTTCCCATCGCTTAAAGCCAAATTCTCTATGAGCTCCATTCCTTCTTCAACATTTTGCCCAAGAAAGTTTCCCTCGCTTGCTGTATCTAGCAACATGCGAATCTTTGGAAGTGCTCCTCTATATATTTTGCTTAAGAGAGTCTCTTCACTGAAGCCGTGATGAGGGCAAGCTATAGTGTAGTCCATGAACCGCTCCATAGCTTCATTAAAGGTCTCATTCTGCCTTTGTGTGAAGCCGCTGATCTCACTTCTTAGCCTTGCTGTTCTTGTGCTTGAGAAAAACTTTGACAGAAAGGCTTTCTTGCAATCAGCACATGAAGTGATGGTCCCCTGAGGTAATGTCTTCTCCCAATGTCTTGCTTTATCCCCAAGAGAAAAAGGGAATAACCGTAGCTTAAAGCTGTCCTCCGAGATACCATTGATCTTTATCATCCCACAAACTTGCTCAAAGTTGTCAAGATGCTCCAAAGGGTCCTCCATTGCAAGCCCATGGAACTTGTTGTTTTGAACCATTGAGATGAAGCCTGGCTTAATCTCGAAGTTGTTGTTTTGCACTGGTGAAGGAGTGATACCAAATCGGTTGTGATGAGTGTTAGGAGCATCACCAGCACCGATGATCCTTGGCGGTCATTAAGCGTGGTTGGGGTTTCCATTGCCCATGGCACCAGCAGCATGGTGAGGTGGAGCGTCTTCTTGGTATTGCTCAGCCATAACCCAAAATTCAGCAAGACCAGGTTGCTCTACTGTCCTTCTATGCCTTGCACTTCCGAGTTGGTGAATATTGTCCAGTGGTTGTAGGAGATTGTTGTCACCACTGGACCTCAAATTCATGTACCTGAGAAGACAAACAGTAGGGTAGAGCAATGAGTAACCAAAAGAAAAGTATAAGGCTTAGTCTTTACTAAGCTCCAAATCCTAATGCTTCCTAATCAAACCCAAGATGGCAACGGCGCCATTTGATAGACAAGATTGTTTTGAGGTTGTAAATCAAAGCCCAAACCACAGTTATGATGCAGTATAGTGATAAGGGGTATCAATCCAGCCTGGATTGTAGAAAGAACACAAGGAATGCATGAGCAATGCAAAGCTAAGCAGAAATCGCGTAAATAGATGGTAAAATCTATAAAACTAAATGCAACGACCAAATGATTACAAAAACTATTTTAAAATCACTTGAAGAGGGTTAACAACTACTAGGAAAAAGCAGAGAATCTAAAACGCAAAACTACTAGTTACGAAAAATCGAGAACTAAAACGGGTAAAACAGAGAATTTCTAACAACTTAGAGCAATGACTTCTACTGATTAAAGATGCCAGCTTTATGACTAGGGAATGAAAACTTGAGGTTTTGAAATGCTAAAAAGAGAGTTCAAGGTCGAGGGTCATGTTCAAGAGAGTTCAAAGGTTCAAGCTTTTGTTTGAAAACACATAGATCTACTCATTTCATGAACTTTCCTTAAGCCTTGACACTACAAGAAAACATGGACTGCGCGACTACGAAAATAGTTGCTAATCAGTCGCAAAACAAATTTTTGCGACTAATTCGCGACTAAAATAAGTAGTCTCTAATATTTCGTTGCTAATCCTATTAGTCGCTAATTAGTCGCAAAGTTGCGACTGATTAGATTGGCAATATAGAATTGACCGATACAAACGACCGATATCAGCCAGAATACACCTGTTCTTTGTCCCCATCATACTTTCTCAAACCCCAGTTCGAAATCATGTTTCTATACACTAAAACAAAGCATAAAAGATAAACTAAAAAGCTTAATATATACAAAATGATACCATGGGACTACCTCCCAAGTGTGCTTGTTTAGAGTCACTAAGCTTGACTTTGATTACCTCTTTAGTTGAGGTTAGAGGTCAATGGTGCTGGTGCCCCTACCTCTTTCTTCCTCCAGACCCATGTTCCCTTTGATAGTTGCATGTGTTTCTCTTGAGCTGACATCCTATGCCTTTTGTTCTTGACATTTGGTATGGCTGATGTTGTCACTTCCTTGGTTGTTGAGTTGTCAATATCCTTCAAACCTTCTCCAAGCTTCAACTTGGTGGTCTGACTCTTGTTTGGTTCAGTAAGGAAAGCATCACTCAACAACATGCTCATAGTGGGGTTCATAGCATCCTCCAAACTATCTGAGAGTTTCCAGTAGTAATCCTCTTGCTCGGCTGCTCCATAGAAAGCTATGGAAGGAGAGGCAATCTTGTAGACCTTGAACTCATCAACATTCTTCAAAATGACAGAACCTCTCTTGAAGTCCAGCTGAGCTCCTGCTGTTGCCAAGAATGGAGTACCTAGAAGAAGTGGCACCTCTCTGAAATATGTTTTTTCCATGACCACAAAGTCTGTTGGAACTAGGCATTCTCCAATCTTCACAGGATAGTCCTTCACCATGCCTAAAGGTTTGGTGGAAGTGTTGTCCACAAAGGTGATGGAGGTCCTGGACGGCACCAGCTTCTTGATCCCCAGAGTTTGGCTAAGATGGAGAGACATAACATTGATAGTTGATCCTGAGTCACATAGGGCCTTGACATTGTCAAGAATCTCCAGCTCACAAGTGATGAGGAACTTGCCGGGGTTTGGGAGTTTTGGCAATGACTTCATCATCTTGCTTCTTTTCATGTCAGCCCCCACATTCTCAATGATTGGTTCCACCATTTCCAGCTTGTCAAAAACTTCTTTCAGGAACCTGATTTGATGTTTCACCTCCATCAGAGTGGTGCCATGTGGGAGTTGTATTCCAGCATCTTCTATGTCTTGTTTGAACTTTGTGTACATCTCCATTCTAGCTTTGGTGAAGTGCATTGTGGGGTAGGAGAATGGTGGTTTACAGACTGGAGCTGAGAGTTTTTTACCCTTTGCAATAGTGCTTGAAGAATTACCCACTTGATTATGGTAGAGTTCCTTAGATTCCTGAGGAGTGTTGTGAGACAAAACCATCAAAGCATGGTGTGTCTCTAGTTCCTCTTCTTCTGCATCAAGGTGTTCTGGTTTGGGGGTCTCTTCTGTAGCAGATGGGGTTTCCTCAGCCCCCTCTTTCTGAGCAGCTTCCAGTGCTGCTCGTTCCTGTTCTTCTTCTCTGTTCAAGTGCTCATCAAAGCCACGGAGGAACGTCCCTACAACTTCCTGAGCTTCTTCATCACTGATGTTTCTCCTTCTGGATTCTCCTCCATACTCAACCCTCATCCTGTCTATGTGCATCAGCATTTCTTCGATCATGATGCCCAGCTCTTCCAATGAAGCATCTTCATCAGTGAATTCCTCTTCTGCTTCCTCTGCCTCTTCAGTAAGTAAGTGGCAGTATTCCTGAGGTTTGTGTGCAGCTTGTTGAGGAAGAGTGTACTGAAGTCTTGGTGTGTGTGCCTCATCTTGGTTGTTCTCCAAGAGATGTATCCTTGAGTCTAGATCCTCAAATTTGGCATGAAGGTCATCATGAACATAAGCAATCTTGTTGGTCAACTCAGAAAATTTCTTGTTCATCTCCATGTTTCCAATAGTTTGGAGGTTGATGTTGACCATGATCATGCTCCTAATGTCATCTGATCCAGATGGAGGAATGTAGGGTTGGTCTTGAGTGTGTGAAGGAGTGTAGCTCTCTTCAAAATAGTGCAGAGGTAAAGGCTCTTAGCAGAAGTTTCTGTAGGTAGTGTCTTCAAAGTGCACCATCTTGATGTGTTGTTGCAACTCACCTGAAATGAAAACACTTGAAAACAGAGTTAGTAACCAAAGAAAAGTAAAAGCTTGATCTTAAAGATTCTACAAACTCTAATGATTCAAACTGTTTCCCAAATGGCAACGGTGCCAAATTGGTACAAGTCTTTTGTGACTTTGTTTCAATCACCCTTGTACTAGTCAGTTGTAGTAAGGGTTTTATGTCAATCCATTGGGAAGAGTTGAAAACAGAAGAGTTGAGAGTAAAGTCTCTAAGTCAAGCAGGCAGAAAATTGGTTTTGTTGCTTAAGCAACAGTTCTAGCAACCTAAGTGAAGCAAGCAGCAAAGAAAGTAAAAACAGAAACAAACTAAGCAATTCTAAGCAAGGAAAACAGAGTAAAACAGAGCAAAACAGGGCAAATCCGAAATTCAAATAAGAGAAAGGCAAGTCTCTAGATGTGGTTATTGACTTTGGGGAAGTTCAGGCATCAACTAAGGCTGTTTCAAACTACATTGATCAAGCAAGCAAGCAAGCAATGGTGATTCCTAGACATAGAGTTCGCACTTAAGCTAGTTAGATCCAATCTCTTGGCAAATAACCCTTTGCTAAACATTTTAACAAACTACTCACTAAGCATGGTTTTATCTATAGAATGGGGCAAACTACTCACTAAGCATGGTTTTATCTATAAACCAAATCTAGGAATATGACTAATAATTATTAGAAGGTGATGCGTTAAGCAGGAAGCAAATTGAGTGAAGTGATAGAAAACGTAGAAAGGACATAACCGGATAGATTGGAAGATTGGGATCACCACAATTCGTAAAGCCGAAGCACCAGAGCTGATAAAGAAACCCGTTGAGCTAGCACAACACTCAGATAAAGTTTCCACCACTAAGTGAGAAAGACGCTCGAACCACCACCAATGACTCTTCTAAAATCAAAGGTTAAAGGTAAAATGATCAACAGATCAAAAGAGGTCATAAAAGATTATCCAAATTCCTTGACAACCCTGTGTATCTATTCCATTGATAATAACCTCATTATATAGAGGAACTAGAACACAATTTCATCCATTGGACTTACAATAAATGTAGAAAAATACAGAAAACAAGGGAAAACAGAAAACAAAGCAGAAAAGAGTCTTGACTTGACCAGTCACGAAAATGACCCTTCAGCACCAATTCGACCACTTCAAGTTTTGAGTTCGACCACTCTGGTCCCCTAGGGAAATGACTCTTCACATGCTTATTTTATTACTTGATTATAGTCTTCTTAGGGAAATAACAACTTTAGGTACAAATCTTGTTTGTAGTCTTCTGGTAAGAATCTCCCCTTCATTAGTCTCTTCAGCTTCTCCCAAGACCTCACACGAGTCTTGTCTTCTCTAGCACGTTTAAACTTAATAGAATCCCACCAAAGATTAGCATAGCCTTTAAACCTCAAAGTAGCCACCTTAAACTTCTTCTCATCGTCATATGTATTGTATTCAAATGACCTCTCCATGGATCTCAACCAATCTAGAAAGTCTTCTGGACTTAGATTACCTTGAAAATCAGGGAAATCTACTTTGAACTTCTCTTGATGATACTGTCTCTGTTGTGGACGATTGTCTTTTCTCCTTGCACCACGTTCTTCATGACTAGAACCATGAGAAGAATCTCCATTGTCTCCACTTGACGCTTCATGTGCCTTAACCCTTCGTCTTCTAGGCTGATCTCTGGCGTCTCTCATATTAACGGCGATCGCTATATCTTGCAGTTGTTGCCTTAGATCTGCCATCTCTCTAGTCATCTGCTCAGCATAAGCCTGATCAAGAGTCAACCCTCTTGGTAGATCCATCACAAATTATTTGTGCAAGAGTATGAACAAAAATACTTCACTCCAGCAACCTGAAATTTTTCTCTGATATCACTTTGACGCATTAAGCTGGAAGCGAATTGAGTGAAGTGATAGAAAACGTATAATGGACAAAACCAGATGGATAGGAAGATCGGGATCACCACAACTCGTAAAGCCAAAGCAACGGAGCTGATAAAGAAACCCGTTGAGGTAGCACCATACTTAGATAAAGTTTCCACCACTAAGTGATAAAGACGGTCGAACCACCACCAATGACTCTTCCAAAATCAAAGGATAAAGTTAAAATGATCAAAAGATCAAAAGAAGTCACAAAAGACTCTCCAAATTCCTTGATAATTCTGTGTATTGATATTGCCGTATATTCTGCATATTTTGCATGCATTTAGGATAGATTTTCATGCATTCATCATGCATTATAAGATAGTTTGTTCCATTTGTTGCATTTTAGGCTTTAGGTCCCTTTGCATTCGCATTTTGCATGTTTCTTGCATATATACATCATTATCAGTTTGTTTGGAGCACTATGGCGTTGCGGAGGCTATGTGGACGTAAGGAGGTTCAAAGTGAAGCTCATGGATACTTGTAGAACTCAGAAATGCATGCTAAGGACCCGAGATCGAATAGCGGATCGAGCAAGGCAGGTCGATCTAGATAAGATCGACCAGAAGATCGAGTGCACCTAGTCGATTCAAGTGGAAGGATCGAGACTGAGATCAAGAGAGGAGATCGATCTGGAGTACGGACGTAAATGACGCAATGCAGAACGAGAGCCAGATCGAGACCAAGACTCAATCATCCAAAGATCGAGAAGTAGATCGAGGAAGATACTCGATCCCTCCAACCAGATCGACCAGAAGATCGAGTAGAGCAAGGCGATTCTTGAAGATGATCGAGCACATTGGTCGATCTCAAGGTCGATACCAGACGAGCTTATCCGTCTAGTGGTACAAGTCTTTTTGTGACTTTGTTTCAATCACCCTTGTACTAGTCAGTTGTAGTAAGGGTTTTATGTCAATCCATTGGGAAGAGTTGAAAACAGAAGAGTTGAGAGTAAAGTCTCTAAGTCAAGTAGGCAGAGAATTGGTTTTGTTGCCTAAGCAACAGTTCTAGCAACTTAAGTGAAGCAAGCAGCAACCAAAGTAAAAGCAGAAGCAAACTAAGCAATTCTAAGCAAGGAAAACAGAGTAAAACTCAGCAAAACAGGGCAAATCCGAAATTCAAATAAGAGAAAGGCAAGTCTCTAGATGTGGTTAATGACTTTGGGAATTTCAGGCATCAACTAAGGCTGTTTCAAACTACATTAATCAAGCAAGCAAGCAAGCAATGGTGATTCCTAGACATAGAGTTCGCACTTAAGCTAGTTAGATCCAATCTCTTGGCAAATAACCCTTTGCTAAACATTTTAACAAGAACTAACTCTCATTAGTGCTAAAACATCAAGCAAGCATGATTAAACAACTCTATTCAAGTAAAAATGCTCCTCAAACAGTCAATCTCTTGAGCCAAGGCCAGCAAATCCTCTATTAAACATGATCACCATTTCATCACACTTGGTGGGCATAAGAGAAAGCTAACAACTTAGACAAGTTTGATCAAGACTAATCTAGCATGAATAACAGATTAATAGAGAGGAACCCATACAATGAAGAACATAACAAACCTTAATCAAGCCTTAGATTCCCCTAATCTACCACATCTAGAAACCCTAAGATAACTACTCACTCATAATCATGTTTAACACCAAATTACAAAGGAAAAGGATGCTAATCATGATTAAAAGAAAGATTAAAGCAAATACTTGATTATATTAAACAAAGCAAAGAAATTATCTTACAAACTTAAAAGAAATGCTCAAGAACAGTATTTTTACATGACTCCTCGAAAATCTGGAAAAAGAGGCTATTTATAGCCTAGAAAGGAAAACCCTAGAGTAATGGCATAGTTGTAATTAAAAACAGGTTCAGGATAGGTCAGTATGGGTCAGTCAATGGGTCCCTATCGGTCTTCAGTGATCGACACACATGACCAAAATTAATCCGATATGCTCCGTATCGGTCACTCTTGACCGAAACTCTCCGTGCTCTGACCGAAAACTTCTGCAGAGATCTTCTGCTGTGATCCTTCTTCCTCTCTTTTGCCCAGCTAGCATCTTGTATCATTCCCAAAACTCCTCCAAGCTCCTTTAAGCTCCAAAAGCACCTAAAAACATCCAAAATGCAAAGAAAATGCAAACTATACTATAAATGACACCTAAGTCTAAAAGCAGAAGAAAATGGAACATGCAAAAGAGGATCAAAATATGTACTAAATGCAGCCCTAAATGGTGTAAATACAAGGGATATCAACACCCCCACACTTGTCTTTTGCTTGTCCTCAAGCACTCAAGAACAAATGGGAGAGTGAGGTTTGAAAGTGGGCATTCAGATTCCAAAAGTGCAAAGGTAAAGAGATGGTTTCAATGCTCAAGTGCCTAGTTGTAGGATGCAAACATAATCAGCTATACTTTAAAGATACTAGACATGCTCAACATGTTTCAAAATGATCTCAAATCTCAACTTAGGCAAATGCTCAAATCAATCAACTCTTTAACATTCAATTAAATTCAGAACATGAATCATGCTAGTGAAGACATTTGGTTGAAAAGGGTAAGGTTATGAGATAAGATTGATCTCATTTAAGCACAAGGGTTCAAAAACATAAAGGATCACTCAATGAAATGACTTCATATTAGGCAAAATGCTAGAGGTAAAAACACACTTATGCATGCAATTCAAAGCTCTCTTCTACCCTTACTTCCCAAAGATGAGTCCTAAGCATTTCTAAACCCAAGAGTGAATCCTCTAAGTCTACCCTTTCCTAAATTCTACCCTTTACCCATCTTCATGGCTGGGGAAACTTCTTCTTTTGCTTGTGTGGCTGCTTCTTTTTGGTTGGGACTTGGTCTTCTTTGTTGTGTTGGCACCTTCATCACCTTTGGTGGATTGCTTCTTGGTCAGATTTTTCTTTTTTTGGACCTTTCTAAGCATTGTTGTTGGCGCCAAACCTTCTTTTTAAACCTAGAGCTTTTATTCCCTTTACTTAACCACAATACTAGACTGTTTTCCCTTTTCTACCATTTCAGATCTTTTCCCTTTCTTCCAAAGCATAAAAACATGAAGTTCAAACCACTTACTCTACCCTTTTTAAACCCCAAAACTCCTATCCTAGAATCAAGCTCAAGATGCAAGCTGATATCTACAAGAGAGCTAATCATTGCCAGCCTTATTCCTAACACTTTTTGCCAAGACAAAATCGAAAATGCAATGCAAAGGCCTCATAGCTCTCACAATAGTGTTTAAGTTCAAAAGGAGGTTTTGGTTAAGGGTGAGGATGTAACTGTCCCGTAATTATGAGGATCAGCTATTTGGATCAACAAGAGTGGTAGAAAGGAGAAAGATGATCCAAATATGTATATGGTAGCCAAGAAATCACTTTTCAGTGCATAAGACATGATAATTAAAAGTCAAAGTTAAAGTTCAAGTTGATAGAGTTGATTTTCAGAGAACAAATGCTTTCAGAATGAGATAAGAAGACCAAATCTAGGAATCTAAGCATGGTTCAGCCTTAACTTCTAGCAATCATATGATGCATCAAACAACTAAGCACTTAAAAACTGAAATCATCTCTAAACACCAAGCACTTTACAAGGAAAACTCATCATAATGCCCTATGCAAATGCAATGCAACCTACATGCCAACACTAGACTCAATCCTAGAAGAATGAAATGCAACTACATGCTCTCTTTTTGGTTTGCAAAAATGCAAAAATTTTCAAATTTTTTTGATTTTTTTGATGTTGTGGTGAAGGAGGTCAGCCTTGGGTTTGGGAGAAGGACTCTCACATGTTCCAAGCGATTGTTGAGGAATTGATAAACATACTTGCCTTGGATGCTCTTCTCATGAAAATGACTCCTCTTCAGGTAGTCCATATCTATCCAGACAGGAGCTAGAGCATCTTCAGCATGCTCCTCAAGGTTCACATCACAGGCTAGTAGAATTGCTGTCACAACTCCTCCAATGTGCAGTTGTGGATTCTTCTCCCTTCTTCCCTTGTTGACAATCCAGCTCTGGTATGTTTGCAGCTGCTCCATCAACAATCTTACAAGGCATGGGAGCTTGCTAGGTGGGGGAACTTTCACTGCACATCTGCTGGTGCCTGGACCAGTGTACAATCCATTGTAGAGGAAGTCTCTCTCCCTGCCAGTTAGGTGTGAGGTTTCCTTCCTTGCAAAAAATGTATTTGCAAGCACCTTGTGTGTATATCTAACTACAGGATGCTTCAAGTATTGGTTCCTTGTAGCCCCAGCTTTGAATTCTCCTACTCCAACTGCCTCCCAAAACCTTGTGTACTGTGATTCATGGATTAAGAACTTCTTCCCTCTTTGAAAGTGGGTGCTAGCGCCCTAGAGAGTGCTTGGAATGTGATTTTGAACTTCTGTTTTCCAAGTTTGAAAGAGAGATCCATCCATCATGGTCAGGGAGCTCACTCTTCTCATAATAAACCACCTTGAGGGTGGAGAGGAATTGATGAGTGAAGCGCTAATAGGATGGGAGAGGCTGTAGTAGCTCTGTATGCCCCATCTGTTCAAAGGTGCAGATGCAGTCTTCATAGATTCCCAGCTCCTTCATAGTGGAGGGGGAAGGATATCTTGTATGCTTGAAGGTACATCTACTGAATCCCTCCATGAGTTCCCTAGCACTGTACTTCATGGGTGGAGTCTCTTCCTCAACAGCTTTTCCCTTGCCTCTCTGTTTGGCGCTTTTATCCTTAGCTGGCCTCTTCCCAGCGGCCTTGGATGAAGTCTCAACAGCTTTGCCCTTTCCTTTTTCTTGCCTAACTATTGGAGGTGTTGGTGCTTCCTGAGGTGCTTCTCCCTTTTTCCCAGCAGCTATTTTTGTTCTTCCCATGGTACCTTCAAAAGCAAAGCTTGAAAACAAGGTAAGTGAAAGAATAAAAGCTGAATAACCAAATAGCTGAAAGCTTTTAATGGAGAAACTCTTTAATGCTAAGAAAAGTCTAACAAGTCCTAACAACAAGCTGAAACTTATTCAAAGCAAGAAGAGATCAAAAGCTAGCAACTAAATAAACTAGAATGCACAAAAGATAAACAGTTATGCATGACATTCTAGCAAAATGGTTCCTAGGCAAAAGAGATGATGATTTTGCAAAAGGATGAAGATGAGCAAGCAATGAGATAAAAAGATATTAATCAGAACTTCAACATCTAGCTTGATATCTCAAAACAAATCCAGATTGCAAAATCATAGCACAACAATCATAACTAAACACTGCTTGCTCTTAAAAACTTCATAAAAGCAGTTTCTATCATAAGTTAAAAGGAAGAGCAAAGTGAGATAGTTTAGGAAGCAAACCTTTAGTGAACTTCTGAACACTTAGAGAAAGCAATAAAAGAGAAAAAGAACCAGTTATTTGGAGCTTTAGGTGTGAAGAAGAGTGAGTATAAGTGTGAAGAGAAGTGAAGAGAGTTGTTGCTTAAATAGAGAGAAAGGAGAGGAAACAAAAGGAATCAAAGGTTGGTGAGGGAACATAAGGAATCAAAAGTGTGGGGGACAAAAACAAAAGTGTTCAGAAGCTAGGAAAGAGGTCAGAAGGAATCTCATTTAAAAATTCAAACTCCTTTGGCTCCAAACCAAAGGAGGTAAAAAAATTTGAAAGTTGAGATACTTACCTCGGATGGAGTTTCCGTCACTCATTACCGATATTACTGACCGAAATTGTATTTTCGGTCATGAATGATCGACACTAGAGACTGACGTGCTTCCTGGGATTAGTATCGGTCATCAGTGATCGACACACTTGACCGAAAACAACACGGTGTGTTTATGTCGGTCATTAGTGATTGATATTGGTGACCGAAATGTTTCCAAGAATCTTATCAATCACCAATGATCGACACACTGGACCGAAATTAGAACGGTGTGTTTATGTCGATCATGCATGACCGATACTGATGACCGAAAATCTATCCCTCCTTCAAACTTCTTTCCATATCGGTCACACATGACCGATATGTTGACTGGTATAAACTGGCTCCACTGATATCGGTCAATCATGATCGCTACTAATGACCAAAAATCTGTGTATCGGTCTGTCATGACCGATACAAATGACCGATATCAGCCAGAATACACCTGTTCTTTGTCCCCATCATACTTTCTCAAACCCCAGTTCGAAATCATGTTTCTATACACTAAAACAAAGCATAAAAGATAAACTAAAAAGCTTAATATATACAAAATGATACCATGGGACTACCTCCCAAGTGTGCTTGTTTAGAGTCACTAAGCTTGACTTTGATTACCTCTTTAGTTGAGGTTAGAGGTCAATGGTGCTGGTGCCCCTACCTCTTTCTTCCTCCAGACCCATGTTCCCTTTGATAGTTGCATGTGTTTCTCTTGAGCTGACATCCTATGCCTTTTGTTCTTGACATTTGGTATGGCTGATGTTGTCACTTCCTTGGTTGTTGAGTTGTCAATATCCTTCAAACCTTCTCCAAGCTTCAACTTGGTGGTCTGACTCTTGTTTGGTTCAGTAAGGAAAGCATCACTCAACAACATGCTCATAGTGGGGTTCATAGCATCCTCCAAACTATCTGAGAGTTTCCAGTAGTAATCCTCTTGCTCGGCTGCTCCATAGAAAGCTATGGAAGGAGAGGCAATCTTGTAGACCTTGAACTCATCAACATTCTTCAAAATGACAGAACCTCTCTTGAAGTCCAGCTGAGCTCCTGCTGTTGCCAAGAATGGAGTACCTAGAAGAAGTGGCACCTCTCTGAAATATGTTTTTTTTCCATGACCACAAAGTCTGTTGGAACTAGGCATTCTCCAATCTTCACAGGATAGTCCTTCACCATGCCTAAAGGTTTGGTGGAAGTGTTGTCCACAAAGGTGATGGAGGTCCTGGACGGCACCAGCTTCTTGATCCCCAGAGTTTGGCTAAGATGGAGAGACATAACATTGATAGTTGATCCTGAGTCACATAGGGCCTTGACATTGTCAAGAATCTCCAGCTCACAAGTGATGAGGAACTTGCCGGGGTTTGGGAGTTTTGGCAATGACTTCATCATCTTGCTTCTTTTCATGTCAGCCCCCACATTCTCAATGATTGGTTCCACCATTTCCAGCTTGTCAAAAACTTCTTTCAGGAACCTGATTTGATGTTTCACCTCCATCAGAGTGGTGCCATGTGGGAGTTGTATTCCAGCATCTTCTATGTCTTGTTTGAACTTTGTGTACATCTCCATTCTAGCTTTGGTGAAGTGCATTGTGGGGTAGGAGAATGGTGGTTTACAGACTGGAGCTGAGAGTTTTTTTACCCTTTGCAATAGTGCTTGAAGAATTACCCACTTGATTATGGTAGAGTTCCTTAGATTCCTGAGGAGTGTTGTGAGACAAAACCATCAAAGCATGGTGTGTCTCTAGTTCCTCTTCTTCTGCATCAAGGTGTTCTGGTTTGGGGGTCTCTTCTGTAGCAGATGGGGTTTCCTCAGCCCCCTCTTTCTGAGCAGCTTCCAGTGCTGCTCGTTCCTGTTCTTCTTCTCTGTTCAAGTGCTCATCAAAGCCACGGAGGAACGTCCCTACAACTTCCTGAGCTTCTTCATCACTGATGTTTCTCCTTCTGGATTCTCCTCCATACTCAACCCTCATCCTGTCTATGTGCATCAGCATTTCTTCGATCATGATGCCCAGCTCTTCCAATGAAGCATCTTCATCAGTGAATTCCTCTTCTGCTTCCTCTGCCTCTTCAGTAAGTAAGTGGCAGTATTCCTGAGGTTTGTGTGCAGCTTGTTGAGGAAGAGTGTACTGAAGTCTTGGTGTGTGTGCCTCATCTTGGTTGTTCTCCAAGAGATGTATCCTTGAGTCTAGATCCTCAAATTTGGCATGAAGGTCATCATGAACATAAGCAATCTTGTTGGTCAACTCAGAAAATTTCTTGTTCATCTCCATGTTTCCAATAGTTTGGAGGTTGATGTTGACCATGATCATGCTCCTAATGTCATCTGATCCAGATGGAGGAATGTAGGGTTGGTCTTGAGTGTGTGAAGGAGTGTAGCTCTCTTCAAAATAGTGCAGAGGTAAAGGCTCTTAGCAGAAGTTTCTGTAGGTAGTGTCTTCAAAGTGCACCATCTTGATGTGTTGTTGCAACTCACCTGAAATGAAAACACTTAAAAACAGAGTTAGTAACCAAAGAAAAGTAAAAGCTTGATCTTAAAGATTCTACAAACTCTAATGATTCAAACTGTTTCCCAAATGGCAACGGTGCCAAATTGGTACAAGTCTTTTGTGACTTTGTTTCAATCACCCTTGTACTAGTCAGTTGTAGTAAGGGTTTTATGTCAATCCATTGGGAAGAGTTGAAAACAGAAGAGTTGAGAGTAAAGTCTCTAAGTCAAGCAGGCAGAAAATTGGTTTTGTTGCTTAAGCAACAGTTCTAGCAACCTAAGTGAAGCAAGCAGCAAAGAAAGTAAAAACAGAAACAAACTAAGCAATTCTAAGCAAGGAAAACAGAGTAAAACAGAGCAAAACAGGGCAAATCCGAAATTCAAATAAGAGAAAGGCAAGTCTCTAGATGTGGTTATTGACTTTGGGGAAGTTCAGGCATCAACTAAGGCTGTTTCAAACTACATTGATCAAGCAAGCAAGCAAGCAATGGTGATTCCTAGACATAGAGTTCGCACTTAAGCTAGTTAGATCCAATCTCTTGGCAAATAACCCTTTGCTAAACATTTTAACAAACTACTCACTAAGCATGGTTTTATCTATAGAATGGGGCAAACTACTCACTAAGCATGGTTTTATCTATAAACCAAATCTAGGAATATGACTAATAATTATTAGAAGGTGATGCGTTAAGCAGGAAGCAAATTGAGTGAAGTGATAGAAAACGTAGAAAGGACATAACCGGATAGATTGGAAGATTGGGATCACCACAATTCGTAAAGCCGAAGCACCAGAGCTGATAAAGAAACCCGTTGAGCTAGCACAACACTCAGATAAAGTTTCCACCACTAAGTGAGAAAGACGCTCGAACCACCACCAATGACTCTTCTAAAATCAAAGGTTAAAGGTAAAATGATCAACAGATCAAAAGAGGTCATAAAAGATTATCCAAATTCCTTGACAACCCTGTGTATCTATTCCATTGATAATAACCTCATTATATAGAGGAACTAGAACACAATTTCATCCATTGGACTTACAATAAATGTAGAAAAATACAGAAAACAAGGGAAAACAGAAAACAAAGCAGAAAAGAGTCTTGACTTGACCAGTCACGAAAATGACCCTTCAGCACCAATTCGACCACTTCAAGTTTTGAGTTCGACCACTCTGGTCCCCTAGGGAAATGACTCTTCACATGCTTATTTTATTACTTGATTATAGTCTTCTTAGGGAAATAACAACTTTAGGTACAAATCTTGTTTGTAGTCTTCTGGTAAGAATCTCCCCTTCATTAGTCTCTTCAGCTTCTCCCAAGACCTCACACGAGTCTTGTCTTCTCTAGCACGTTTAAACTTAATAGAATCCCACCAAAGATTAGCATAGCCTTTAAACCTCAAAGTAGCCACCTTAAACTTCTTCTAATCGTCATATGTATTGTATTCAAATGACCTCTCCATGGATCTCAACCAATCTAGAAAGTCTTCTGGACTTAGATTACCTTGAAAATCAGGGAAATCTACTTTGAACTTCTCTTGATGATACTGTCTCTGTTGTGGACGATTGTCTTTTCTCCTTGCACCACGTTCTTCATGACCAGAACCATGAGAAGAATCTCCATTGTCTCCACTTGACGCTTCATGTGCCTTAACCCTTCGTCTTCTAGGCTGATCTCTGGCGTCTCTCATATTAACGGCGATCGCTATATCTTGCAGTTGTTGCCTTAGATCTGCCATCTCTCTAGTCATCTGCTCAGCATAAGCCTGATCAAGAGTCAACCCTCTTGGTAGATCCATCACAAATTATTTGTGCAAGAGTATGAACAAAAATACTTCACTCCAGCAACCTGAAATTTTTCTCTGATATCACTTTGACGCATTAAGCTGGAAGCGAATTGAGTGTAGTGATAGAAAACGTATAATGGACGAAACCAGATGGATAGGAAGATCGGGATCACCACAACTCGTAAAGCCAAAGCAACGGAGCTGATAAAGAAACCCGTTGAGGTAGCACCACACTTAGATAAAGTTTCCACCACTAAGTGATAAAGACGGTCGAACCACCACCAATGACTCTTCCAAAATCAAAGGATAAAGTTAAAATGATCAAAAGATCAAAAGAAGTCACAAAAGACTCTCCAAATTCCTTGATAATTCTGTGTATTGATATTGCCGTATATTCTTCATATTTTGCATGCATTTAGGATAGATTTTCATGCATTCATCATGCATTATAAGATAGTTTGTTCCATTTGTTGCATTTTAGGCTTTAGGTCCCTTTGCATTCGCATTTTGCATGTTTTTTGCATATATACATCATTATCAGTTTGTTTGGAGCACTATGGCGTTGCGGAGGCTATATGGACGTAAGGAGGTTCAAAGTGAAGCTCATGGATACTTGTAGAACTCAGAAATGCATGCTAAGGACCCGAGATCGAATAGCGGATCGAGCAAGGCAGGTCGATCTAGATAAGATCGACCAGAAGATCGAGTGCACCTAGTCGATTCAAGAGGAAGGATCGAGACTGAGATCAAGAGAGGAGATCAATCTGGAGTACGGACGTAAATGACGCAATGCAGAACGAGAGCCAGATCGAGACCAAGACTCAATCATCCAAAGATCGAGAAGTAGAACGAGGAAGATACTCGATCCCTCCAACCAGATCGACCAGAAGATCGAGTAGAGCAAGGCGATTCTTGAAGATGATCGAGCACATTGGTCGATCTCAAGGTCGATACCAGACGAGCTTATCCGTCTAGTGGTACAAGTCTTTTTGTGACTTTGTTTCAATCACCCTTGTACTAGTCAGTTGTAGTAAGGGTTTTATGTCAATCCATTGGAAAGAGTTGAAAACAGAAGAGTTGAGAGTAAAGTCTCTAAGTCAAGTAGGCAGAGAATTGGTTTTGTTGCCTAAGCAACAGTTCTAGCAACTTAAGTGAAGCAAGCAGCAACCAAAGTAAAAGCAGAAGCAAACTAAGCAATTCTAAGCAAGGAAAACAGAGTAAAACTCAGCAAAACAGGGCAAATCCGAAATTCAAATAAGAGAAAGGCAAGTCTCTAGATGTGGTTATTGACTTTGGGAATTTCAGGCATCAACTAAGGCTGTTTCAAACTACATTAATCAAGCAAGCAAGCAAGCAATGGTGATTCCTAGACATAGAGTTCGCACTTAAGCTAGTTAGATCCAATCTCTTGGCAAATAACCCTTTGCTAAACATTTTAACAAGAACTAACTCTCATTAGTGCTAAAACATCAAGCAAGCATGATTAAACAACTCTATTCAAGTCAAAATGCTCCTCAAACAGTCAATCTCTTGAGCCAAGGCCAGCAAATCCTCTATTAAACATGGTCACCATTTCATCAAACACTTGGTGGGCATAAGAGAAAGCTAACAACTTAGACAAGTTTGATCAAGACTAATCTAGCATGAATAACAGATTAATAGAGAGGAACCCATAAAATAAAGAATATAACAAACCTTAATCAAGCCTTAGATTCCCCTAGTCTACCACATCTAGAAACCCTAAGATAACTACTCACTCATAATCATGTTTAACATTAAATCACAAAGGGAAAGGATGCTAATCATGATTAAAAGAAAGATTAAAGAAAGATTAAAGCAAATACTTGATTATATTAAGCAAAGCAAAGAAATTGTCTTACAAACGTAAAAGAAATGCTCAAGAACAGTATTTTTACATGACTCCTCGAAAATCTGGAAAAAATGCTATTTATAGCCTAGAAAGGAAAACTCTTGAGTAATGGCAAAGTTATAATTAAAAACAGGTTCGGGCTGGGTCAGTATCGGTCAGTCGTGTCGATCTCCAGTGACCAAAATGGGTCCTTATCGGTCTTCAGTGATCGACACACATGACCGAAATTAATCCGATGTGTTTGTGTCGATCACACTTGACCGATACAGGTGACCGATATGCTCCGTATCGGTCACTCTTGACCGAAACTCTCCGTGCTCTGACCGAAAACTTCTGCAGAGATCTTCTGCTGTGATCCTTCTTGCTCCCTTTTGCCCAGCTAGCATCTTGTATCATTCCCAAAACTCCTCCGAGCTCCTTTAAGGACCTAAAAACATCCAAAATGCAAAGAAAATGCAAATTATACTCTAAAAGCAATCTAAGTCTAAAAGGAGAAGATAATGGGACAAAAGCAAAAGGAAAACATGCAAAAGAGGATCAAAATATGTACTAAATTCAGCCCTAAATGGTGTAAATACAAGGGATATCATCCAGCTGTCTTTGGCGGCTAGCGAAGGGGGGACCAGCTAACGGTTTAGCCATTTTTGGCAAAAGCAGCCTTCACCTTTATCTTATCTTCATTCTGTCTTTTTCTTTATCTCTGTAAGTTTGGCGATTCACCATTGTAGAACAGTTTAAGCTTTTTCAGTTTTTGAACTTTTGAATCTTTTAATATCAAACAAGTTTTTCTTTAATCTATCGTTAATCATGCTTAGCTTATCATTTATTGCTTTCGATTCGGTCTTAAACATGTGTAGTGAGTAGTCGTTTTGGGTTTTGGGGTTGAGGTAATTCAAAAGGGTTGAAAGGGTTCAAAGCTTTGTGTTTTCTTGTTCTTCATACCTTCTCTTCTAGGATCTTGGGATCTTAAAGCCTAGAGAGCCTTGGAAAAGGTCTCTATGAACCAAAGGCTGTCTTACCTTGACAGGATTCAGATGTCCTGGAAAAACAGATCCTAGAGGCTAATCTTTCCTTTCCCACATGCCATGGTTGTAAAGGGGATTAGTCAGGTCATTGTTTGAAATCTGTCTTTCTTGCTCTTTGATCTCTTTTTCCACCAAACGCCATGGGTTTGGAGAAGAGATTGAGGAAGTGAACCATACCACACACCATGGATGGTTCTTGTTTTGTTTTCAAGGCTTAGAGAAACCTCTTAAAAGAGTAGATCTAAATTTTCAAACCAAAGCTTGAATCTTTGATACCCTTAAATATGACCCTCGACCCTAAACCCTCTCTTTTAGTGTTTTAAACCTATGTTCATCATTCGCTTGTCATTTAGTTGCATTCTGTTCATCAAAAATCATATCGCTTTAAGTTGCTTGTTAGATCGATCAACTCTGCTCGATCCAGTGCTCGATCTTGTGGTCGATTCGCTGGTGGATTTTTAGTTTTTAGTAGCCTTGCATTTTTCATCTTTTGCTTGTTCCTCGTAGTAGTTAACCCTCTTCCATGGATTTTAAAATTGTTTTGCAATGCATTAGATCGTTGCATTTAGGTTTCCTAGGTTTTACCAATCATTTATCATATTTGCTTAGATTTACTAGATCCTTGTACTCTCATTGCTCTTCCTGCTCCCTAGTTGTGGATTGATACCTCTTGCTTTACTACAATTGTGTATTGCTTGAGTTTTGATAACCTCCCTGCTTGCACTCGTTAAAATCCTGATATCAAACGGCGTTGTTGCCATCTTAGGGTTGCTAGGAAGCATTTTGATTTGGGGTTTAGTAAAGACTAAGCCTTTACTTTAAGTTTGGTTACTAATCTCTTTCTCTTCAAACTTGTGTCTTTCAGGTACATGAATTTGCATTCCAGGGGTGACAACAACTTACTTACACCCCTGGACAATATTCATTAACTCGGACATTCAATAACAAGAAGAGCAAGAGAGCAAGCTAGAGCCTTTGAGGAGATTGTTCAAGCCGGTACAGTAAACTTTGCAACAATGGCTGAGCAGGAACATCCTGAAGGACCTCCACCAGCTCACGGTGGTGTAGGAAGGGGCAATGGAAACCCCATCCACGCAGCTAGACCCCCATGGATCATAGGCGCTGGAGATGCTCCTAATACGCATCACAATCGCTTTGGGATCACTCCTCCTCTAGTCCAGAATAACAATTTTGAGATAAAGCCTGGATTCATCTCAATGGTTCAGAATAGAAAATTCCACGGGCTGGCTATAGAAGACCCCTTAGAACACCTTGATAACTTTGAGCAGGTGTGTGGGATGATCAAGATCAATGGGATCTCGGAAGATGCCTTCAAGCTATGACTCTTACCCTTTTCTCTCGGTGACAAGGCTAGGGATTGGGAGATGACCCTTCCACAAGGCACCATCACGTCTTGGGCTGAATGTAAGAAAGCTTTTCTCTCAAAGATTTTCTCAAGCACCAGGACAGCTCGGTTGAGAAGTGAGATCAGTGGCTTCACTAAAAGGCAGAACGAGACATTCAATGAAGCTATGAAGAGGTTCAAAGACTATACCATTCAGTGTCCTCATCACGGCTTCAGTGAAGAGACTCTCCTAAGCACAATATACCGAGGAGCATTACCCAAGATCAGAATGTTGCTTGATACGGCAAGTAAGGACAATTTCCTTGGTCAAGAAGTAGAAGAAGGTATGGAGCTGATAGAGAACTTGGCATTGAGTGATGGGAATTACTCAGACGACTATGACCGAGAACCAAGAGAAGCTGATCTAGAGTCTCACAAGAAAGAGCTTAAGTCCCTCCATGAGAAAATAGACAAGCTAGTGCTCGCAAATCAGAAGCAAGTTCACTTCATAGGAGAAGCTGAAGATGTCTCCGAGGAACTAGAGCTGAGTCAAGAAGAAGCTAACTGGATTGATGGTCAAAACTACAACAAGAATCAGGGTTATTCACAAGGCTACCAAGCGAACAACAATCTCTCTTATAGGAGCACGAATGTAGAGAACCCTTTGTACCTTATAAAAAGGGCTTTCAACCGAATAGTGGCTTTCAAGGGCAGAGGCAAGGGAACTTTCAAGGTCAGCAGCAGCAGCAAGGCAACAAAGGTTACACTCCTATGTTTCCTCCCGGCTTTGTTTCTCAACAACAACAGATGCAACAGCCTCCCCAAGATCCGGTTCAAGCAATGTTTCAGCAGTTGCTTCAAGGTCAAGCTTCAACTAATCAGAAGTTTGCCTAGATAAACAACCGCCTTGACTCCTCTCTCACTGACGTCTCAACTCAGATAACAAACCTGAATAACAAGATCAAGCAGTTAGAGAAGGGAAAGGCTAGTACAAGCAGTCAAAACAGCTTACCGGGCAAGTGTGAGCAGAATCCAAAAGAGTATGCAAACGCTATCACCTTGAGGAGTGGTAGAGAGCTTCCTCTGTTGCTCCTATATAAAATGAGGACATTGTGGTCCAAGAGGGGGAGGGTAAGCTTTCAGCTGATGAGAAGATCAACTTTGACAACGTGTGGATTGAGAGACCAAGAAAGGGTAAAGAGGTAGCCGTAGAGAAGAAAGTAGAGCAAGCTACTAAAGAGAAAGATGTTTATGTGCCTCCACCGTATGTACCTAAGCTTCCTTTTCCTGGCCGCTTCAAGAAACAGCTGATAGAGAAGCATAGACTCTTGTTTGAGAAGCATCTAAAGGACGTTGAGATCAAGTTGCCTCTTGTGGATTGCCTAGCTATGATGCCGAAGTGTGCTATGTTCTTCAAAGACACCCTTACAAAGAATAACAAGGAAAGTAAAGAAGTCTTGGTGCTTAGTGAAGAGTATAGTGCCATTATTCACAGAGAAATAGTGCTTAAGAAGCTAGGAGATCCAGGATCCTTCACTATTCCTTGTGCTTTGGGTCAATTGAAGTTTGAGAGCTGTTTATGCGATTTGGGAGCAAGTATAAATCTCATGCCCCATTCTATAGCAAAGAAGCTCGGTTTCACACGGTTCAAAGAGTGTAGGATCTCCCTTGTGATAGCTGACAGAAGCGTGAGACTTCTAGTGGGTATGATGGAGGATCATCCAGTGAGGATAAGCGATGTCAATGTACCAACTGACTTTGTTGTGCTTGAGATGGATGAAGAACCTAAGGATCCGCTTATACTTGGAAGACCATTCCTTGCAACCGCCAGAGCAATCATTGATGTCAAGAATGGGAAAATAGTTCTACACCTTGGCAAAGACATTAAGCTGGATTTTGATATCAACAAGGTCCTTAAGAAGTTGACCATTGAAGGACAAGCATTCTACATAGAGACGTTGGATGCTTTGGCGGATGAATTGCTAGACGAGTTGGCACAAGAGGATCACTTGAAGCTGGTATTGACTAAGGAGCCAGGGGAGTTTGGTTTTCTGAGTAAGAAGACTCAAGAGTACGTTAATCTCATCGACTCTAGGAAAGTTGTCAAAGAAGATGAAGGCGGATGCCTAGATATCGATCAGGAAATCGAGAAGATCACTCGATCCAAGACAGCAATCGACAAGAAGATCGAGGAGGCTGGTCGATCCAGAGAAGAGAACGATGAGACGATCGAGAGAAGCCAATCGATCAGTTCAGAGAACGAGTCAAGGACTCGATCTCCTGCTTGATCCATATCAAATCGACTAGGTGAATCGAGTGAAGTTGCTCGATCCGGACCAGAACGAGTGCAAGATCGACTGGATGACTCGATCTCTGAGGGGACAATGGTTCAAGAAGGCAGTCTTAAGGCTCATGTCTCGGGTTCAAAGGAGGCTACTGAGGACGGGAACACCAACACTAGCCACGAGGATGACTGGAGCGAGCTGCTAGCCCCAAAGGTGGACCTAAAGGAGCTCCCGAAAGGGCTAAGGTATGCTTTCTTAGGACTTAATTATACCTACCCTGTGATTGTGAATGAGAACTTAAGTGATGATGAGTTGCACTCGCTCCTAAATAAGCTGAGAAAGTATAGAAAGGCCATTGGGTACTCTCTAAGTGACATCAAGGGCCTTTCACCAATGCTTTGCACTCATAGGATTCACTTAGATAATGAGAACTCTTCTTCTATTGAACACCAAAGGCGCTTAAATCCAAATTTGAAAGAAGTAGTTAAGAAAGAGATTCTTAAGTTGTTAGAGGCTGACGTGATCTATCCCATAAGTGACAGCACGTGGGTATCTCCTGTCCACGTGGTGCCTAAGAAAAGAGGGATCACGGTCATTAGAAATGAACAAGATGAATTGATACCTACTAGGACTATAACTGGTCACCGTAGGTGTATAGACTATAGGAAGCTCAATTCTGCTACTAGAAAGGATCATTTTCCTCTCCCATTTATTGATTAAATATTAGAGAGGCTTGCTAATCATCCTTACTATTGCTTTCTTGATGGTTATAGTGGATTCTTTCAAATACCAATCAATCCTAACGATCAAGAGAAGATGACTTTAACATGCCCTTATGGTACCTTCGCTTATTGAATGATGCCATTCGGGTTATGTAATGCACCGGCTACGTTTCAGCGGTGTATGATGTCGATCTTCTCTGATCTTATAGAGGAGATGGTAGAAGTGTTTATGGATGACTTCTCTGTATATGGTGCGTCCTTCTCTGCTTGTTTGTTGAATCTTTGCAAGGTACTTAAGCGTTGTGAAGAGACAAACCTTGTGCTTAACTGGGAGAAGTGCCACTTCATGGTGAAGGAAGGGATCGCGCTTGGCCACATGATATAAGAGAAGGGCATAGAGGTTGATAAAGCTAAGGTTGAGGTCATGATGAGCCTTGAGCCGCCGGTTAATGTCAAGGGGATAAGAAGTTTCCTAGGTCATGCAGGCTTCTACTGGAGATTCATAAAATATTTCTCCAAGATAGCAAGGCCCCTCACACGGTTTTTATGCAAAGAAGCCGAGTTTGTGTTTAATGAGGATTGTCTTCATGCTTTCAAGACTATCAAAGAAGCTCTTGTATACGCACCAATAGTACAAGCACCGGACTGGAGTCTACCGTTTGAAATCATGTGCGACGCGAGTGACTACGCCATAGGAGCTGATCTTGGTCAGAGGAAAGACAAGCGGTTCCATGTTATCTACTATGGCAGCCGTACCTTGGATGACACGCAAGTGAAGTATGCTACAACCGAGAAGGAGTTGCTGGCCGTTGTGTTTGCCTTTGAGAAGTTCAGATCATACCTCGTAGGCTCTAAGGTTGTTGTCTACACAGATCATGCAGCTTTGAGATACATCTATTCCAAGAAAGACACTAAACCGAGGCTCTTAAGGTGGATTCTCCTTCTACAAGAGTGATATGGAGATAAAAGACGAGAAGGGGATAGAGAATGGTGTTGCTGATCACCTCTCAAGGATGAGAGTCAATGAAGCTTTGCCATTTGATGATTCACTCCCAGAAGAGCAGCTCATGATGATCACCACGGCGGTATGTGAGAAGCTTGAAGACAAGGTGTTTGAAAGCCTCTTGAGGAAGTATGGTGTGAAGCACAAGGTAGCAACACCTTATCATCCTCAAACGAGTGGGAAAGTAGAGGTCTCTGACAGGCAGATCAAGGCTATACTCGAGAGGACAGTTGGGGCTACTAGACAGTATTGGGCGGTCTAACTAGACGATGCTTTGTGGGCTTACCGAACCGCTTTCAAGACCCCTATAGGCACGACTCCTTTCACTCTCCTATACCGCGAGGCGTGTCATCTTCCTGTTGAGTTGGAGCATAGGGCACTATGGGCAGTGCAGCAGCTCAACTACAACCTCAAGACAGCTTAGGAGAAGCGGTTAATTCAGTAACATGAGCTTGATGAGCTACGACTATATGCATATGACGGCGCTAAGATCTACAAGGAGCGGACTAAGGCTTTTCACAACAAGAAGCTTGTTCACAAGGAGTTAAGAGAAGGCAGTCTGGTGCTACTCTACGACTCAAGGTTGAAGTTGTTCCCGGGCAAGCTCAAATCAAGGTGGTGTGGACCGTTTGAGATCAAAGAGGTTCCACCCTATGGAGCAGTTACATTGGTTGGCAAGAGCGAGAATGCCTTCACGGTCAACGGACCCAGGGTTAAGCCTTACTTGGCGGACAGCTACAGCAAGGAGAGCACATCCATGCTTCTTCAAGACCCCCCTCAGGCCTAAACCAAGTAAAGTCTACCTAAAGACGTTAAAGAAAGCGCACTTGGGAGGCATTCCCATGTCTATATTTTTGCATTATTTCTACTTCAGTTTTATGCTTTTAATGTTTACGTGTGTAGGTGATTGGATAAAGGATTGTTAGGTGTGATCTTGGATTCCAAAAGTGGTGAGAAGGGCTAAGTATAGGCTAGAGATCGAGTGCTAGATCGACTTATCCTAGCTCGATCTTTACTAGATCGAGCTAGTGAATCGAGGGGAGCCAGTTGATCTAGACGAGATCGAGTGGAAAATGTCGATCTAGATGAGTTCGGATCGATCGGTCCCATCTAGATCGACCGATCTGAAATGTCTCGGGAAATTCTTGGAGTTTGGATCGATCGGTCCAAATCTGGATCGACCGATCTAATTTCTCTCGAGAAGATCCTTCAAAGACAGATCGCTCAGTCAACTCGATATTCCACTCTATCTAAGCCAAATCGACTCCCAAATCGATCACGTGGTTCGATCCAAGGAGTGCAGCCTAGTTGACCAAAGTCAAGGACCGAGAGGGTACAATCGATCTGAGACTCGATGCAAGTTGAATCAAGTCTCTGATCGATAAAACCTCTCGATATTAGCCAATATGGGCATGAGATCGAGTCCTAGATCGACCAAATGGACTCGATCTCGTGCCGAGGTAACAATTTCTTTTCCTTCCTTTCTTCTTTCCCTCCTGTTTTTAAATCTAAATCTTGGTCAAGGCAGGAATCTTTGACCATGAAAGATGTACCTTGACCAAACTTTTGTCAGAAATCACTCTTGCATGTGTCCAAAGTTTTCTTGTCTTTAAAACCTCTCTTTCTCTCTTTTGTTTCTTCACTTTGAATGCCCGATTTTCACAAGGCAAAGAGAGAGAGAGAGCGAATTTGAGTTTTAAAGACTTGTGCATTTCATTTTCCTCTAAACTCAAAGGTATTTTCGTGATTATTTTCTCAAATCTTTCAAGAAAATCCTTTTCTGTTGTGATTTAGAGAATGATTTGCTAGGGGATTAGGAATTTTTTTAGATATAACTAGATATTAGGAAAAATCCTAGATTTGATGCTATCTCTAGATTTTCTTTTATTTTATCCAGCTATAATTTTTATAAAATCCCCTAAAATCTTGGCTAATTGTTATAAGTTTTTCTTTCTTGCCTAGTCTTTCTCTCAATATTCGCCGCCTTTGCTCATTCTTTTGCTTGAGAATTGTGTTTCAGGTACTATGGCTCCCAAAAGAACGAGAGAAGAGACAGCACAAGAAGGAGAAGGTCAAGAAGTGGTGGTTCAGGAGAGGGTTAAATGGACCAAAAAGAAAAAGCAAGCCAAGCAGAGGCTAGAGAGGCTGAGGTTCGATCCCACTAAGATGGCGGATAGAGGTCTGTTGGCTAAGATGGGGATCTTGAGAGACTTTGATCAACTCCTCAAGAACATAGGGCTCCGGTGCTTATCACAAATGGACTTCCCACCATTCCCCGAGGTGACAATCGATTTCCTAGCCACTTTGGAGTTCGCATATGAGAACCCGAGCATCCCTACTCCTTCTCAAGGCCACCTCTCCTTCAAGATCAAACGTCAGGCCTTTCGTCTCTCAATCCCGGAGCTTTGTCAAACCTATGGCCTCAACGCTGCTGCCAACAAGGTTGAGTTCCCCTCCTTCACTCAAGCCAATGACCTGTGGGACCTCATAAGCAATGACGACTACAAGGCGAATACAGCAAAGATCAAGAGAGTTAGGAGTCCAGTTCTGAGATACACGCTAAAACTGATTGCTAACACCTTCAGCGGACGGTCAGTAGCCCCCACGGTCACAAAGACTGAGCTTTTCTTCCTGTTCCAAGGTGTGAAGCATCTGCTTTGTGATCCTAAGGAGAACGACGATCCAATGGAGGATGAACTCGGCGATGACGTGAACTATGGGTGAATCCTAGCTGCCTCATTGGTGACATACAAGGCATATGCCTTGCGATGCAAGGCAAGCTCGGTGCTTATAGGAGGCTTTCTCACCCCCTTGTTTGTGCAAGCTGGCGTACCGCTTCAAGACTTCACCCCTGTTCCGGAGAGAGCCTTCATGGATGAGATCTATATGAGGAACACAGATAGCTTGAGACGCACGCCAGCCGAGGGCTTCTTTGCCTATATGTACATCGACTCCGAGATTGAGAAGCGAGTTTGCATCTTACCAAATAAGGAGGAAACCGAGCTGCAAGGAGTTGGCAACATCGAGTTCTTGCCGAGTGTAGAGGAGTGCTTCGCCTCTTTAGGAGCTACAGCCGCCCTTCAACAAGCTGCTCGCCCAAGATCAGAGTCTCCTGCCTCGGATGATGAGATGCCCGAGAGCTTTGTTCTCCCCAAGATCGACTATGAGCCGCGGACTAAGACCGAGAAGTTCCTTGCTTCTGTTGTGGAGATGCAAAGGAAAATCAACAAATGGCAGAGCAAGGTACTCAAGAAGCTTGCTAAGAAGGTCAAGGCGCTTCAAGGGAGCTCACCTAAGAAGGCTGTAAGCGAAGAAGTCGAGCAGCCAGAGAAGAGGCGAAAATCGACTGGTGGGATCGTTTTACGAGAGCCTCAAGGAAGCACCATCCTACCTGCTCGCCACTAGTTTCATGAAGGAGCTGCAAAGGACAAAGGCAAAGCGGTAGTTCACGATGATCCGAAGAAGAGAAAGAAGACTGGAGCAACCTCAAGCTCCAGCACTACTTAGGTCTGAGGTACCAACAGCCATCCCTTGTATATACCACGCATGTTTTCTTTGTTTTTGCTTTGTGTTTTGAACTTCTCTAGACTTTGTTTGCCACCGAGACGGTGTCATTCAAGTTGGGGGAGTGTGTGGTGTGTTTGACATGTTTTCTTTCTTCTTATTTTCTGTTATCATCCTTTGAGTCTTGCATACATCCTAAGGCATAGAAAAGAACAAAAAAAATTGGTACAATTTTTAAACAAATTTCAAAACAATTCTTGTACTTGCACTTGCATTGTAGAATATTTTAGGATTGAGTATAGAAATTTTAAAAATCATTTAGGTTGTTGTATTTGCATAGGGAGTAAGTGATAAACACTTGTTAAGTTGTCAATGTTTGAATTGTTTTCAATGCCTAAGTTGTTTGTTGTTTGATTGCATATAGTGAGTTTGAAGTTAAGGCTGCACCATACCTTGATTACTTGCAATTTATACTCTAGTCTTATGTGGAAACTCGCTTTGATTTGATGCCAAATCCATTTTATTGGAACCTTAATCTTGACATTGAACTATATTGTTTGTGCATTGAAAGCGATTGCATGGCTTACTTGGATTATCTTCTTTCTTTCTTACCACTCTTGTTAATCCAAGTAGCTGATCATCATCATAATGGGACAGTTAACCACGCCTTAAACCTAACCTTCTTTCAAACCTAAACACTTTTGCGTGAGTAGTGAGGCCTTTCATTGCATTATTTTCAATCCTATCTTAGCAAAAAGTGTCAGGAATAGGGCTGGCAAGGAAAAGCTCTCTTGTAGACACCAGCTTGCATTTTGAGCTTGGTATTAGGTTAGGAGTTTGGGGAAAGGGTCGTTTGGGTGGTTTAAGAGTTTTCATATTTTTATGTTTTCAAAAGATTAAAAGAAGTTGGGTTAGTAGCAAAAGGGGAATGAGTTATTTGTGGTGAAGTAAAATAGATAAAATGCTCTAAGTGTCAAAGAAAAGAAAGGCGCCAGCAACAACAAAGTTAAGAAGAGGTCAACCGAAAGGAAAAATCTGACCAAGCTATCCACCAAAGGTGATGAAAGCGGCGCCATACAATCAACAATGAAGAGCAGAGTTCAAAAAGAAGAAGTCAACCACACGGCAAAGCCAAGAGAAGTTTCCCCCATTGTGAAGAGTGAAGATGATCAAGCTTTGGGAAAGGGTAGATTTATGGGTTAATCTTGAGTTTTAGAAGTTCTAGGATCATCTTGGGTAAAATGGGTAGAAAGGAGCTTTAACTTGCATGCATAGGTGTGCCTTTACCTTTAGCATTTTGCCAAAGATAGGATTCTTTCATTGAGTGATCCCTTGATTTTTAAAACCCTTCTTAAAACGAGATCATTTTCATCTTGTGACCTTACCCCTTTGACCAAATGCTTTCGCTTGATATTAGAAAATAAAAGGCAAGTTTGGGGAAGTTGATATTGCCATATATTCTGCATATTTTGCATGCATTTAGGATAGTTTTTCATGCATTCATCATGCATTATAAGATAGTTTGTTCCATTTGTAGCATTTTATGTTTTAGGTCCCTTTGCATTCGCATTTTCCATGTTTCTTGCATATAAGAATCATTATCAGGTTGTTTGGAGCATTATGGAGTTGCGGAGGAAATGTGGACGTGAGGAGGTTCAAAGTGGAGCTCATGGATACTTGGAGAACTCAGACATGCATGCTAAGGACCCGAGATTGGATAGCGGATCGAGCAAGGCAGGTCGATCTAGATGAGATCGACCAGAACATCGAGTGCACCTAGTCGATTCAAGAGGAAGGATCGAGACCGAGATCGAGAGAGGAGATCGATCTGGAGTACGGACGTAAATGACACCATGCAGAACGAGAGCCAGATCGAGACCAAGACTCGATCATCCAAAGATCGAGAAGTAGATCGAGGAAGATACTCGATCCCTCTAACCAGATCGACCAGAAGATCGAACGGAGCAAGGCGATTCCTGAAGATGATCGAGCACATTGGTCGATCTCAAGGTCGATCCCAGACGAGCTTATTCATCCAGCTGTCTTTGGCGGCTAGCGAAGGGGGAACTAGCTAACGGTTTAGCCATTTTTGACAAAAGCAGCCTTCACCTTTATCTTATCTTCATTCTGTCTTTTCCTTTATCTCTCTAAGTTAGGTGATTCGCCATTGTAGAACAGTTTAAGCTTTTTCAGTTTTTGAACTTTTGAATCTTTTAATATCAAGTAAGTTTTTCTTTAATCTATCGTTAATCATGCTTAGCTTATCGTTTATTGCTTTCGATTCGGTCTTAAACATGTGTAGTGAGTAGTCATTTTGGGTTTTGGGGTTGAGGTGATTCAAAAGGGTTGAAAGGGTTTAAAGCTTTGTGTTTTCTTGTTCTTCATACCTTCTCTTCTAGGATCTTGGGATCTTAAAGCCTAGAGAGCCTTGGAAAAAGTCTATATGAACCAAAGGCTGTCTTACCTTGACAGGATTCAGATGTCCTGGAAAACCAGATCCTAGAGGCTAATCTTTCCTTTCCCACATGCCATGGTTGTAAAGGGGATTAGTTAGGTCATTGTTTGAAATCTGTCTTTCTTGCTCTTCGATCTCTTTTTCCACCAAACGCCATGGGTTTGGAGAAGAGATTTAGGAAGTGAACCATACCACACGCCATGGATGGTTTTTGTTTTGTTTTCAAGGCTTAGAGAAACCTCTTAAAAGAGTAGATCTAAATGTTTTCAAACCAAAACTTGAATCCTTGATACACTTGAATATGACCCTCGACCCTAAACCCTCTCTTTTTGTGTTTTAAACCTCTGTTCATCATTCTCTTGTCATTTAGTTGCATTATGTTCATCAAAAATCATATCGCTTTATGTTGCTTGTCAGATCGATCCATTCTGCTCGATCCAGTGCTCGATCCTGTGGTCGATTCATTGGTCGATTTTTAGTTTTTAGTAGCCTTGCATTTTTCATCTTTTGCTTGTTCCTCGTGGTAGTTAACCCTCTTTCAGGGATTTTAAAATTGTTTCCCATTGCATTAGATCGTTGCATTTAGTTTTCCTAGGTTTTACCAATCATTTATCATATTTTCTTAGATTCACTAGATCCTTGTATTCTAATTGCTCTTCCTGCTCCCTAGGTGTGGATTGATACCTCTTGCTTTACTACAACTGCGTAATGCTTGAATTTTGATAACCTCCCTGCTTGCACTCATTAAAATCCGATATCATGTATCTATTCCATTGATAATAAGCCTCATTATATAGTGGAACTAGAACACAATTCCATCCCTTGGACTTACAATAAATGTAGAAAAATACAGAAAACAAGGGAAAACAGAAAACAAAGCAGAAAAGACTCTTGACTTGACCAGTCACGAAAATGACCCTTCGGCACCAATTTGACCACTTCAATTTTTGAGTTCGACCACTCTGGTTCCCTAGGGAAATGACTCTTCACATGCTTATTTTATTACTTGGCTGGTCCAAAAATAATAAAGTATAAGCCATTATATTCTGTTTTCCAACTTCTTGTATATCTTCTATGCTATACATGCTTGCTCCTGCATCAAAAGGAGAATAAACAAAAACATAGATTATATAACAAAGATTCAAAGCAAAAAATCATAATTACAAGAAAGGAACAAAGGAGAGAGCTATTGTCAAAATGATAAAAGATAGATCCCATAAATTTGGGTCATTACATATTTATAGTGTTTCAGGAAAACCTGTAGTAAACAAGGAACAAGCCGGAAATTGGCTGGTTCAGAGGGGTTGTATCAGCCTCTCTGGTCGATACACTGGTCGATATGGCTTGGTTGAAGGGTGTATTGAACAAGGCTGGTCGTTACGCTGCTCATTACAATCGCCAGGAGTTAAGGCATACCAGGATGGCCAGAACATAAGTTCCTCGATATGTTCCACCTTCCTTGTATCGCTTTGTTCTTAGTCGATTAACAGATTTATACAAATGTCCTGAAGAAGATACATTGGGTGGAGCAGCTCGATACATTACCATATATGTTCGCCAGGAGTTAAGGTATACCGGGATGTATGCTCAATACGTTGCTCAGTACGAGTGCTGGAACTGTGCATTGGAATGTCTTGTCTCACTTGTATCGGCATGGGGTCCCGATACACAACCCACTATGGTCACTTAGCCTTGTATCGACTTGTGCATGTCGATATGCTGCTTTCTATGCTTCGTAACGGCCAACTAGGCCGATACACTGCTCGGTATGGACTCTTCTCGCCTTAGTTTCCTCCTTTGATCACTCCCAAAGCTCATCATAGCCTATAAACACTTCAATTGCACCTGCCAAGTGCGCAAAATGCACAAAATATGCAATACAACTCTTAAATCTACTTTAAGCCCAAAATGGATGCTATTCGGGCAAGAACATGCAAAAAATGATGCTTAAATGCTGAAACTAAAGCTTAATGTATGTATATAATAGAGTCAATATAGTGTATATCTACTCCGCCACACTTGCCTTTTGCTTGCCCTCAAGCAATTTAAGACAAGGAGAGAGAGGTTTGAAGGTGGGAGTTCAAAACTAAAGACGTCAATGGAAAAATTGAACTCAATGCCCAAGTTATAAATTCTAAGATGCAAAGAGATTGTTCTACTTTAAAAGCTTTAGCCATACTCATCATAGCAAACAATGAACTCAAGATTAGCCTACCCAAGCATTCAAATCAACCAACTCTTTAACATTCATTATTAGTAACCAATGGATCTTGCTAATGTAACTCAGGTGAAAACATTTGGTTCAAGGACATGGCTAAGAGATGAAAATAATCTCTTTTAAAGTGGGTGTTCAGATTCAAAGGATCTCTCTTTGAAGGAATGCACTTTGGCAAAATGCTAAGGGTAACACAACCTATGCATACAAGGATAAACCATCATATACCCATTGCCTAGATTGTTCTAAAACCAACTTTTAATCCCAATAAAACTCATCCTAATCTACCTTTTTAATAAGGCTTTGGCCTCTTTCAAACACCCCCATATTTAGCCATTTCTTAGGGAAGCTTCTATTCATGATGTGGCCTTCTTTGATCCTCTTTTTGCAGCTCATCTTTGTTGCTTAGAGAGTCTCAATTTTTTTCTTCTTTTGATGTCTTAAGCGTTTTTGCCTTTTTTTTTTTTGCTGTTTGAGGACTCCTCTTTTGTGCTTGCTCCATTTAGATCTTTTGGTTCCACACATGCTGAGCTTGATGCTTCTCCTTTCTTCTTTTATTCTCCATTTTGAAAATAAAAGAACTCCCAAGTCCCACACCTAAATCTACCATGCTAAACCTATTCATGACTCAAAGAGAAGAGCCCTATCTACATGAAGGCTCACCCTTGACGTGCTAAACCCAACACTTTTTGCTAAGTTCATTCAAAATAAGGCCTCACACACACAAGCTAGTATTTAGGCTTGCAAGAAGGATTGTTTTAAGGTGAGATTAACTGTCCTATAGATGAGGATCAGCTACTTGGACTAGCAAGGGTAGTAGAAGGAGAAAGAAAGGATCAGCTACATTCTGCACCTTCTAGGCAACACCATCTTGTGCAAGTCTGCGCCGAGCAAGATGCGTGTCAGTGAGCTGATCCTGCTTTACTACGGCTTTTCCGAGATGCTGGATGATGAGATCCCGATAGACAGCATGGTCCGCGCCAACTTTGGCGCTATTTTCGCTGAGCACTTGGTCTCTCTGAAGACCAAGCCTTCCAGCATTTCTAGATCGATACATCACCTTGCAGCATCATCACTGACAGATCCCTTATGGATGACAGGCATCTGCGCAATGCTACTTGGTTCAAGTAGCGATTGGTCTGGACATTCACTACTACCACTGGAGAGTATGTTGGCATACAGTTGCCCAGCCCACAGTACACCACGATCCAGGGAGATAGACGCCAGCTGCGCTTTCTGCCAGATCCAAGTTTTCTTCCATAGCGCCCTAGAGGAGCCACTGCTGGCGCTTCCTCCTCTGTTGCTGCTGCTCAGGCTGGACCATCCAGACGACAAGCACCATCCACGACCACACCCTTTGCTTTCAGGCGCCCTCTGCGACCTCCGACACCCATGGACATGACTGCTTTTCAGGAGTATGTCATTGACAGCTTTGAAGGTCTTTTGATAGCTTGCATATTTACATCAATTTAGGCCTCAGTTAGTATAGTTGTCATACCATTCAACCATTGCATAGTCCAAAGTGTCCCATTTGCATACATAGTAGATTTAGAGTGCATTAGGACTAGGAATGCATATTTTGTTGCATTTGGAGTGTATTTCAGGTCTTTATGAGGCTAAGGAGGACATGTGAAGAGTTAGGAATCAAGCTGAAGCAAGGAGAAGCACTCAAAAGATATGAACAAGGTTCACAAGTTTGTATTTAAGTAGGATGTCAAGCAGATGCTCGACACGAGAGTGTATCAGGCTCTGTATCGGGCATCACTCTGATGCAAAAGAAGAGGTGAAAACCGGCGTTCTGTGAAGTTATCAGTATCGGGCATCTGTGTCATGAATTAAACCGATATCATAAGGAAGAAACACTGTATTAAGTTCCCCATATCGAACTGCAAGCCTATATCAGCCCCCTTTCCAGCAAGTTTGAATTTGGTCAATGCTCGGATCGAGACTTTGACCTAGTTGACCAAGCTTTGATCCATGACTATATAAGCCAAAACCTTATGTTATCTTTTCATATGCTTTATCTTATCTCAAGCAAGAAAAACCTTATCTCTAATTTCTATCTCTCATGTTCTTTTGTAATTTTCTGCTTTTTGGTACTTTATAAGTAACAATTTGAATTTTTAATCTAAGTTTGCATTTATTGTTTCTGATCTTGTTTCTACTGCTTTTGATTATGTTTTCCTTCATCTCTTGTTTAGATTTTAATGGATCAAACATGATTTCTGAGTCGTCATTTCTATGTTTAAGGATGGATTAGATTTAAGATGATCCAAGGCTTATAACTTGATGTTTATGTGTTATTGATGTTAGATCCTTCACTATTTGATGTTCTTAATGCTTGAATCAAAATGATCATCTAATTTTCGAATCTAGGGTTTCCCTGCATCAAAAATGTTTGTTGAAATGCCTGAACCAACCTCTTAGTGGATTTGTTTATCTTTTCACATGAGAATGGATGACTAGAGAGCTTATTGGCTTATTAGCACTGTTTCTTTATGCTTGATTGTATCCTGATCTCTAATGAGAATTAGATCTTGGTTAGGTTGCTTTAAAAGGAATCATTATCATGAGAGTGGATTGATTTACATGTTTAGAATTTTATACTAAAGCTAAGGATCATTAGCTGTCAATTATCCCATCCTATACCATATTGTTAATGAATTGATCATCTCTGTTTTTCTCTGTTTTGCTCTGTTTACTCTGTTTCATAGACTTGGAACTGTGTTTTACATGATCTTCTTTGCTGTTTATGGTTTGATTAGCTGTTTGATGACTACTTAGGTTGTTAGAATCAAAGACAATTATTTCCCTGCTTGGCTTAGCTTACAAATCATCATGCATTCTCTCTGATAACCTTAAGTGCTTCAATGTCATGATTTTAGACTTGACAAATTGAGTCACAAGAGTGAAAACTCTTATATCATCTTTCTCTTGATACACAGTCCAGCTTGAACGTCATGGTGTAGAAGCTCATCCATGTCATGGTAGTTATGTATTTTAACCTTTCTAATTATCTGGTCTTGCAGATAATCAATGAACTGTGCCATCAGAATCTCCTCTCGTTCCTCATTCTCCAACATGTACTTGAAAAGTTCAAACTCATCAAATAGTCTTCTATGGATTTGTTTTCTCGGTTGAGCTTACAAAATATCTTCTGTAGGTCATGGTGGTAGTAAGTGGGGACGTATCTTTTTCCTTAAGCTGAATCTCGTGTCCGCCTAGTTGTTTATCCGACTGTGTCTAAGTCTCATTCTTTCAGAAATGTCTCTATCACACCAGGTGAAAGGATTATTTGTAAGTTGGGCAGAAGCAAGGGACAACTTCCTGGTCTCGGAGTGTGATACCCCGTAAGACGAACCAGAACATGGCCTAGCCGGCTGGGCACGACCAGTGGTGATGGAAGCATTTTGAAAAAGCTCAACAAGTATTTTAATACTTCAGAATGATAAGAGAGATAGAAAGAAGCTTAAGCAGCCAATGTACTTGAGTTTAGGCTATTTAAACCCAGTCGATCGAACAAGGTCGAGATCAGCCATTCCGTATCTGATTCGGTCATAAGGAGTCAGAATGTGTATAAGTTATCTTCAAGGGTTAGTTGAGTTTGGAAATTGATACAAGACTTTTTGGGACTTGATTCAATTACCCAAGCTTGTACTAATCAGTTGTAGTATAACATAGGGTTTTATCAATCCAAAAGGGGAGAATGAAGCAGTAAGAATGCAATAGAGATCCTAATTCAAGCAGATATAGGTAGTTTTGATGTCTAACAACCTAAGTGAGCAAGTAAAGAAGTAAAAGAAAGTAAAAGAAAGCAATTAAAGAGCAGTAATGGCAAAGAAAAACAGAGCAAAAACAGAGTAATAACTGAACTAAAACAAAGTAAAACTAAACTTCAAAGATTGAAAGATGGTTCAAGATCAAGGCAATGGTGATAGGGTGATTCATGTTCATGTCTAGGGTGATCAAAACAAGTAATTCTAAACACTCAACCTTAGGTAAGGAACACTAATATAGACTAATCCAATCTCTTGGCATTAATCCCTTTTCTAATCATATATTCAAGATAAATCTCTTTACTCAAACACATAATCATCAAGCATTAAAATCAAGTTCCATAAAACCAATTAGCATGCTAGACATCTAATCTCTTAGGCTAGGTTTACTAATCTCTTATATGATATATCATACATCAACTCACATTCTCATGCATAATCAATGTCAAAAGGCAATTTCTCATCAATATGGTACTAAGCAATAAGCACATTCAAGCAAGAAATGATAGATGCAAAAGACTCATGATTATCAAAACACCAATTTCAAGCATTAATTTTAATCAGGAATTTCATCAAACACTTGGTGTGCATGTGAAAACCCTAAAATCAACTTCTCCAACAAAGAGGTACTAAGCATTAAGCATAATCATATAAGAAAGGGAATGAGAAGATCTAAGCCCTAATCAACCTAAACAATCACTAAAATCACCCCATCTGCCCTAATCTCAAACCTAAAGCAAACTACTCACTAATCATGGTGAAAACCATCAAATCTATGAAGAAAAGATAGTTAATCATGATTAGGAAGATAAAAGATTAAGGAAAATACAAACTATTATTGAAATAAACAAAGATTCAAATTACAAAACCAAAAACCTAAAACAAAGAAGAAGAGACTGCTGGATAAAGAGATGTTTTCCCAGAAATTAGGGATTTTAAGTATTTATAGCAGTCTAAGCAAAAATGGCAAAATTGTAAATAAATGGTCTTCAGTCTGGCAGCGTATCGGTCAGTTCTATCGGTCTTCAGTGACCGAAATGGATTGAGCGGTTTCACGAAAATTGCGATATCTGTTGAACGGCATATCAGAATGACCTGAAACCAAGTTCTCCTGAACGCTAACTCACGTGGCTACAATTGTTGTGAAGCGTGAAGACGCTGAATAGGAACGGAGGCTACTCGTCCGAGCTGATCTTCAAGTCGGTCAAGATAACTCTCGGGGATACAACATTGGTGAAGATTGTTGAAGCTGAATCGTCTTAGAAATGATTTTTCTGAGCCAGTTTTGTTAGGTGAAGTTTCTGGCCGCTTCAACAAGGTGAACCTTCTTCTTGGGTCTTATTATGTCTTGTGCTGCCCCCACCATCATCTCCCATGCTCTTTGTAGCTCAATGAGTACCTACAAACATCTTTTATGCAAAGAAAATACAAACTACATCCTAAATGCAACCTAAGTCTAAAAAGAGAAGAAAATGGGACAAATGATAAGGAAAACATGCAAAAGAGAACCAAAACATGCACTAAATGCAGGCCTAAATGATGTAAATAAAAGAGATATCAACACCCCCACACTTGCCTTTTGTTTGTCCTCAAGCAAATAAGAACAAATGGGAGAGTGAAGTTTGAAAGAGGGAGCTCAAAACTAAAGGTGTCAATGGAAAAATTGAATCAATGCTCAAGTTATAGGTTCTAAGATGCAAAGAGATTGATCTACTTTAAAGACTTTAGCCATACCTATCATAGCAAACAATGAACTCTAGCTTAGCCTACACAAGCATTCAAATCAACCAACTCTTTAACATTCATTAATCAGTAACCAATGGATTTTGTTTGTGCAAATCAAGAGAAAACATTTGGTCAAAAGACATGGTTATGAGATGAAAATGATCTCATTCAAATAAGGGTTCAAAGATTCAGGGGATCACTCAATGAAATGATTCTATCTTAGGCAAAATGCTAAAGGTAAAAGCACACCTATGCATGCAAGTCAAAGCTTTCTTCTACCCTTTTTACCCAAGATGAACCTAATAACGTCTAAAACCCCAAGTGAAACTCCTAAATCTACCCTTTCCCAAAGTACTTGATCACTTCCTTCTTCATATTTGGGGAAACTCCTTCTTCTTTTGCTTGTGTGGTTGACTTCATTTCGGAACTTGCTCTTCTTTGTTGCATGATTGGCGCCATTTTCATCACCTTTGGTGGATTGCTTGGTCTGATTACTCCTTTTGGATGACCTTTCGTAAGCTTTGTTGTTGTTGGCACCTTTCTTCTTTAGCACATAGGCTTTCTTCCTAGTTAACTCAACCACAAAATGAACTGTTCCCCCATACTACCAATCCCATACTTCTTCTTCTTCTCAAAGATGTAAACAATTAAAGCTCAAACCACTTACACTACCCTTTCCCAAACTCCTAACCTAATACCAAGCTCAAAATGCAAGCTGGTGTCTACAAGAGAGCTTCTCCTTGCCAGCCTTATTCCTAACACTTTTTGCCAAGATAAGATCGAAAATGATGCAATGCAAGGCCTCACAACTCTCACAATAGTGTTTAGGCTCAGAAAGAAGGATTGGTTTTAGGGTGTGGTTAACTGTCCCATAATGATTAGGATCAGCTACTTGGATTAACAAGAGTGGTAAGAAGGGAAGAAGATAATCCAAGTATGTATATGGGTAGCCATGTAATCAATTTCAATGCACAAACAAGATAATTCAAAGTCAGGATTATGGTTCTAATAAGATAGAGTTGGAATCAAATCAAAGCAAGCTTCAGCATAAGACAAGAACATCAATGAAAGTAGTCAAGATATGGTGCAGCCTTAACTTCAAACTCACAACAATGCAATAAAAAAACAGATAACCAAGGCATTGAAAACAATTCAAACATTAACATCTTGACAAGTTTTTATCATCTACTCTCTATGCAAATGTATGCAAACCTATATGAAATGCATCTAGACTCGATCTTAGTTATGTAAATGCAACTAAATGATCTTTTTGGTTCCAAAAAAATTGAAAATTTCATGGATTTTCAGTGCACATAGATGAATGCATGAATGCATGAGACTCAAGTATGTAAAAAAGAAAATAAGAAAACAGAACACAATGTTAAATGCAATGCCCTCCCCCACACTTGAATTACACAGTCCCTTGTGTAATAGAAGCTTGAAGGAAGGTAATAAAAGATATTCATAAGTATTCAGGAGCAAAGGAGCATGATTGTGTACCTTAGAGGGATTTTGGTCAGACTGGGTCCCAACTTATAACAACTTGCCTTGAATCACACTTGCTCCTGTTATTGAAAGAAAAACAGAAAAGAAAGCATAAAATGCAATAATATGAACAAGGATAACAAGGGAATACCTCCCAAGAGTGCTTGTTTAGAGTCACTAAGCTTGACTTGTCATGCTCCTTAAGATCATGGAGGATGATGAAATGGAACTGAAGTTCCTTCTCCTTTCCTCCTGAACAATGTGTTGGGTCCATTGTAGAGCTTCTCCTTAGGTTTCCTGACTCTCTTTCTTGGTCCTCTTGGTCCACCATACAACTTCACTTTGATTCGATCAAACAATTCAAGAAGACAAGCACCATCAAATGCTTCACCATCATACTCATTGTGGTCAAGAGAGTCTTCATCTTCTTTTAGCACTTCAGCCTTGAATCCCCTCAGCTCTTTCTTGACATCAGGTGGCTTCTTAGCAGCTCCTTTCTCAACATTAGTGATGCTTCCACAAAAGCTTGAAGGTGGAGGCTTCATTGTATAGCTAACTCCACCATTCACCTTCTTGAGGGTGACTCTCTCTTTGGTGAAGTCAATATCAGCGCCTGTTGTGTTCAGAAATGGAGTCCCAAGTAGTAGAGAAGGCTTCTGAGTGTGAGCCATTTCCATCACAACAAAATCAGTTGGTATCTTGCATGCTCCAATCCTCACAGAAAAGTCTTCAATGAGACCAACAGGTGTTCTTGAAGAAGAGTCCACAAAAGTGATTGTGGAATCATATGGTTTCAGCTTGGTGACTCCTAGTTCTTTTGCCAAGTCAAGTGACATCACATTGATACTTGAACCTGTGTCACATATGGCCTCTTCCACAACCAATTCACCAAGCTCACAAGGGACTAGAAACTTTCCTGGATTACCAAGCTTCTTGGTGTTCTGTTCCTTAAACTCAGATGCTCCAGTTTTAGCTCTTAGTTTCTCAAGCTCCTCTTGACCATTCAGACCTCTCATTTCCATTTGAGCAGCATAAAGGGTCTGATACTTCTCTACTAGCTGCTTTTTGAATCTTCTTGGAAAAGAGATAGTGGGTTGATAAACAGGAAGGATAGCAGCTTGAGTCTTCTCTTTAACATCAGGAGCCTCAATCAAGTATTCCTTAGTATCATCAACAATTTCATGTGGCGCCCACCACTCTTCTTAATCTGTGTTTTCCCCTTCTTCAAAGGGTTCTACTTCTGCAAGAATTCCTTGAGAGCGTGGTGCTGGTGCAGTTCCTTGTTTGACCTCCATGTCAGCTTCCACAACCTCAGCTTCAATGGCTTTGTCTTCTTCATCATCCTTGGCATGACTAGCTGACCTCAAGTGAAAAGCACTTCTCTCACACTTAGACTCAATGCCCACATTGATGATAGAGGGTGTCACCTTTGGAATAATCTCAGCAATAGAGTTTTCTTTCTCAGCAATATCAGCTAGGGAAGTGGAGGAGATACCATAACAATGCTGTAAGGGCTTCTTGAAGGTGAGTGACTGAGCATTGTTCTCTTGTTTACTCAGCTGCATAGTCAAGGAGTCTATTTGGGATTGGAAGTTGTTGATGGTGGAGGCAATACTTCTTTGAATTTCAGACAGCCATGCTTCTCTGAATTTCAGCCATACCTCTTTGAATTTCAGCAGCCATGATCTTTTGAAATCCTCCATTATTAAGTTGTTGGAGTTGCAGGAACATCTCCTTAAGGTCCAATGCATGTGAAGGTTGGGAGGTGTTGGCGCCAACTGTTTGAGAAGAAGAACCTTGATGTTGTTGAGCATGAGTGTCTCCATAGGACTGGTATACTCAAACATCATGGTCTTGGTTCATTATTGGCGCCTCTTGTAGTTGAACAGCTTTGATTTGATGCTCTTTGTAGTGGTTTTGTGGAGCAACACTAGGAAGAGGTTTAGTGGTCTTATTAATCAGCAAGTCAACTTTCTCTTGCAAGGCTTTCATCTCATACAATGCTGTCTCTAACTTCTCTTCAGTTGCCTTTGAGTGTTGCTCTTTATCATCAACATAATCCCAACTACTGAGTGCCATGTTCTCTACTAGAAGCCATCCTTCATCAACATCTTTACCAAGAAAGTAACCATTGCTTGCAGTATCTAGAAGGATTCTTATTGTTGGGAGAACACCTCTGTATATGTGGAGAGTAGCATTTCTTTGGTGAAGCCATGGTGAAGGCATTGATGAGTGAAGCCTCTAAACCTTTCCCAAATGTCTCCAAAGCTCTCATTAGACCACTGTTTGAAGTTTGTGATCTCATTCCTGAATTTTTCAGTTCTTGAAGGAGAGAAGAACTTGGTTAAGAAAGCACCTTTGCATTGTTCCCAAGTGTTGATGCTGCCTTGTGCTAAAGACTTTTCCTACATTTGAGCTCTACCACCTAGAGAGAATGGGAACAATATGAGTTTCAACCCATCATCTGAAACTCCACTAAGGTTTGTCAAAACACATATCCTCTCAAAGTGATCCAAGTGCTCAAGAGGATCTTGGTTGGGCAATCCAAAGAACTTCTTTTCTTGAATCAAAGCAATCATGCTGCTCTTTATCTCATAGTGGTCAGTCTCCATAGGTGGAAGAATACCTTGTCTTGAAGCATAACTTGATGGTATATCAGTAGCACCAATAGGTCTCAATGGTATTTGAAACAAAGCTCCTTGTAAACCATGTGGACTTTGCTGTCCTTGTAAGCCTTGGATCCCTTGATGACCTTGTGGACCTTGTGGACCTTGCAAACCAAAACCAGCAGCATACTGATGTTCTTCCTTGCTTGAACAGCTGAATTCTGATTCTGCAAACCCAATATCTTTGACCTTGAACCTCAGTTGTAGTTGTAGACACTTAAGAGCAAGTGTTGTGGTACCTACAAAAGTAATTCTAGACCAAAAGAGAAATCAGTAACCAAAATCGAAAATAACAGAGCTTGATCTCAAGATCTCTACAAATCCCACTGAACAAAACATTACCCTAATGGCAATGGCGCCAAATTGATACAAGACTTTTTGGGACTTGATTCAATTACCCAAGCTTGTACTTATCAGTTGTAGTATAGCATAGGATTTTATCAATCCAAAAGGGGAGAATGAAGCAGTAAGAATGCAATAGAGATCCTAATTCAAGCAGATATAGATAGTTTTGATGTCTAACAACCTAAGTGAGAAAGCAAAGAAGTAAAAGAAAGCAAAAGAAAGCAATTAAAGAGCAGTAATGGCAAAGAAAAACAGAGCAAAAACAGAGTAAAAACTGAACTAAAGCAAAGTAAAACTAAACTTCAAAGATTAAAAGATGGTTCAAGATCAAGGCAATGGTGATAGGGTGATTCATGTTCATGTCTAGGGTGATCAAAACAAGCAATTCTAAACACTCAACCTTAGGTAAGGAACACTAATATAGACTAATCCAATCTCTTGGCATTAATGCCTTTTCTAATCACATATTCAAGATAAATCTCTTTACTCAAACACATAATCATCAAGCATTAAAATCAAGTTCCATAAAACCAATTAGCATGCTAGACATCAAATCTCTTAGGCTAGGTTTACTAATCTCTTATATGATATATCATACATCAACTCACATTCTCATGCATAATCAATGTCAAAAGGCAATTTCTCATCAATATGGTACTAAGCAATAAGCACATTCAAGCAAGAAATGATAGTTTCAAAGACTCATGATTATCAAAACACCAATTTCAAGCATTGAATTTCATTCAAGAATTTCATCAAACACTTGGTGTGCATGTGAAAACCCTAAAATCAACTTCTCCAACAAAGAGGTACTAAACATTAAGCATAATCATATAAGAAAGGGAATGAAAAGATCTAAGCCCTAATCAACCTAAACAATCACTAAAATAACCCCATCTGCCTTAATCTCAAACCTAAAGCAAACTACTCACTAATCATGGTGAAAACCATCAAATCTATAAAGAAAAGATAGTTAATCGTGATTAGGAAGATAAAAGATTAAGGAAAATGCAAACTATTATTGAAATAAGCAAAGATTCAAATTACAAAACCAAAAACCTAAAACAAAGAAGAAGAGACTGCTGGATAAAGAGATGTGTCCCCAGAAATTAGGGATTTTAAGTATTTATAGGAGTCTAAGCGAAAATGGCAAAATTGTAAATAAATGGTCTTCAGTCTGGCAGCGTATCGGTCCGTTGTATCGGTCTTCAGTGACCGAAATGGATTGAGCGGTTTCACGAAAATTGCGATATCTGTTAAACGGCATATCCGAATGACCTGAAACCAAGATCTCCTGAAAGCTAACTCACGTGGATACAATTTTCGTGATGAGTGAAGACGCTGAATAGGGACGGAGGCTACTCGTGCGAGCTGATCTTCAAGTCGGTGAAGATCAACTGTAAAAACTCCAGATGGACATGTGCTCACTTTATTCGCCGTAACTCTTCAACCACTGATGGTAATGCCTCGAAACTAATTCCAAAGGAAAGCTAACTCAAGTGGCTACAAAGTTTATAAAGGACGCCGAAGCCAAATCGGAACGGAAACACCTCATCTGAGCTGATCTTCAGTCGATATGAATCCTATCGGTCACTCCTGACCGATACTGGTGACCGAAATTCATCCGATGGGTTTATGTAGATCACTTCTGATCGATACTGGTGACTGAAATTAACACGGTGTGTTTGTGTCGACCACATCTGACCGATACTGGTGATCGAAACTGCACCATTTCGGTCACCCAAAACCGAAATTCACCAGGCTCTGACCGATAGGGGTTGAGCGGTTTCACGAAAACTTCTGTAACTTTCTAACCACTGATGGGAATGACCTGCAACCAACTCCAGACGCAAGCTAACTCGCGGGGCTACAACATTGGTGAAGATTGTTGAAGATGAATCGTCTTATAAATGCTTTTTCCGAGCCAGTTTTGTCAGGTGAAGTTTCTGGCCGCTTCAACAAGGTGAACCTTCTTCTTGGGTCTTATTATGTCTTGTGCTGCACCCACCATCATCTCCCATGCTCTTTGTAGCTCAATGAGTACCTAAAAACATCTTTTATGCAAAGAAAATATAAACTACATCCTAAATGCAAGCTAAGTCTAAAAAGAGAAGAAAATGGGACAAATGATAAGGAAAACATGCAAAAGAGAACCAAAACATGCACTAAATGCAGGCCTAAATGATGTAAATACAAGAGATATCAGAAATACCATGGGAATCCAAAGAAAGGAAAGTGGTCAAAGAAAAGCACAAAAGAATCAAATCGAGCATATTTCATTCCCGCAGCTGATCCGTTCGTCCGATCCAGCCAAAATGATCAAGTGACGGTTTCTTGTGTTCTAAGTTATACGAAAACCATATAATGGCAAGGAGAGACTTATGTGAAGCCTCTTAGTCAAAGAAAAGCAAGTTGGCTTGGAAATATTTGAGAATGTTTTTGCAATACATTCCCGGGATAGTTTCGGCTCATCTAATTGATCGGAGAAGTTAGGTTTTGTTTGAGGAGATCTTGAGTGTGGATTGGATAAGTAATGTATTATTAGAGTTATAATGGTTAAGAAGTAATTTTATTTCATGTGTTTCTCAGAAGGACCAAATGGTGGTCTCGGTAGAATGTTTCAGTGTGATCGGGTAGTTTGTCAGATTAGTTAAGAGAAACACCTTGGAAACAAAGCAGCCTGGCTAACTACTGAGACGTGCTTGACCAGCTTCTAAAGCTCGTCCTGCTTCACTTGCTTCACCTGCATCAGCAGCTTAGGTGGCCAGCAGCTGCCACCAAGCTTTCTCCGGCGCCGACACATGGCAGAGTCCAGCGACGATTGGTAACAGGATGATGCTCAGCTTGGGCACGAGCTCTCCGACATAAGGAGAGGATCCCTTCTTCATAAATACATCACGACCTTAAAAAACCTAAAGAAATTTTGACCACCGGACCCCCGTAAGCACCACCACAGAACCACCGTGAGGCTAGTTCTGAAAAAGTTAAGGTAACCCTTTTTAACCCGAAGTCTCTTGTCTAGCTTATTTTATCGTCCTGTGTCCAATTCTGACCTCTGTTTCTTGTGATTCTGGACCAATCACTATGAAACTAAAGTCTTAAGTACGAGGTCGAATTGCTGCTAAAATTCTAGTCTTTCGTTTTCTGTCTTTCCAAAAGCCAAGGTGAGTCTCAGTATGGGTTGCTTATTGTTTTACTGCAAATACAGTACGAGTGTTTACTTTGCTTGATTGTTGATCATGTGACATGTGCATTAGCACGTATTTATGTCACTATGGTTGAGATAGTATATCCATGCAAGCTGCCAGAGTGAGCATGTTCATGCAGGTTATGGTTTATTACATGAATTGTTCAAACTAATGAATGAGGCCATTTGAGACCCCTAAGAGGTTGTGGCTTATCCAGTCACATATGAATTGGTTAAGCTATGACAAGCACGGAGAGAAGGGATTGCAGCCTATGGCCGTGCTCTGCACGATGATGCAGATTCGATCTGGACATTCGAATTATCTAGCCTTCGTGGCTATGGTTCAGATGGGTAATGAAAGAGGATTTTGTGGTATCCTTCAACACCTCTCTACACTTGCCATTGTAGCATAGAAAGGCTATCAATCCAATCCAAGGGCTAAGAAATAATCAAGATGCAGAAAACTTGCTAAGCTAGGCCTAATCGTATAAAAAAGAGTTTTAAACTAACAATCTCAGGTGAACAAAGAAGAAGACAAAGGAACAAGAAAGCTAACAACCTAAAACAAGAAATACAAACTAGAAAACAAATGTTCAAGACTAAATGATTAACAAGGTTATTCTAAATCAAGAACAAGGCTTTCAAGCAAAGATCAATGTATTAAACTCTAAGCAAGGACCATTAAAATAGACTAACCCAATCCATTGGCGCTTATACCTTTGGCTAATCATTTTCCTAACCCACTTTCGATGGTTGAACAATCAAAAAACTTTCAACCACAAGGTCCATAGAGCCAAAAAGCACCTTAGACAACTAATCCCTCAGGCTAAGCAGACTAATCTCTTATGCAATGATTCGAACATTAACTCACACTTCCATGCATAATCAATGTCTAATAGAAATTTTCCATTCCCTAAACTACTTTTGAAATAAGATAAAGTTATTCAAAAAATGTAGATGCAATGAGTCATGACAATCAAAACACCATTTTCAAGCTATGAACTTCATTCAAACATTTTAAGAAACATCTTACATGCAATACTAATAATTCCAAGTATCTATTTCTCATAAAGTGTGGTCGTAAGCATTAAGTACAATCACATAAGAAGAATTAACAAAGATCTAACACACTAATCATCCTTTAGCATCAAAGTAAACACTCTTGTTCACCAAAAATAAAGAACCTCAAAATTCAAGAACAAAAAATTCGAAAATGACCAAGCAATATAAATAAGAAAGCAAGACTAAGAGATAAAATACTTAGATTAAAAGCTTAAAGAAAAGTATATACAAGTGATCCAATAAATTACCCACAAATGATTTGATCTTGTTTATAGCTAAACCAAAGCAGAGCTTTGGGACAAAAGAAAGGATAAGAAAACAAGAGTTTAGGTCTAGGCTATTTATAGGGAGAGTCCCAAAACGCCTTGGTCAAAAAAAAAAGTTTACAAAAGTCAACGTTTCTCTCGGATAAGTATGTACCAAGCAGGGACAGAAGTGGTTGTGGTCGGTATGTCCGGTTGGTGTGTTCTGGTGCGTGTGCGGGATCAGCTCTAGCTCGGCAGGCTTGCAGATGGTGTCCGTTTAGGACGTACCAAGCATGGGCTGGACAGCTCTCCTCGGTGCATGTAGTGTACAGAGCATGGCTCTCGGCGTACGGTCCACGGTATGATCGCCCTTGGGGAAACTCATCGGCACGAGCAGGCTGTGGACGGTATGTCCTGAGCCAGCTCATACCGTGGAGGGACATAGTGGTTCTCGTTGGTGCACTTCCATGGTATAGGTTATGGACGAGGTATTCCTAAGGTTCCAGCGCGGTTCTCCTTGTCTACATCACTTACCACTCTCCAAGAATCCTCAATAGCTTCATATAAACCTGAAAAAGACTGCAAAAATTGTAAAAATGCCATGTCTAATCTAAAACCCATCATGTCTATTATGAATGAAAATAGAGCAAGATTTGATAAATGGATGTATGAAAGAGACCAAAACAAGAACTAAATGCATGCTAAATCATGGTAAAATATGAGGACATCAGGTAATAAGGGAGAGCAGCATAAGAGTGATAATTCTGAATCTGCAGAATTGCCATGGCTGATTAAATGGACTATAAGTGTTATGGTATGCATCTTATGGTATATATGCATATGGTATAGCTTATGTTACATCTGATGATATTATGTTTGTGTGATTGAGTGCTGTTTGATATTTTGGGGATTATGGGGAATCGATTATCCGTATAGGGGAACCGAACTCACTAAGTAAAATAGTTGCTCACGACTCTACTTGTTTTGCAAGTAACCGTTAGTGGGAAAACCTTATGGGCTGAAGGAGCTTAGGTAAAGCTGGTGTAGTCTGCATGCCTTTTGTAAGATCAAGTACGTGTTTAATATGTATAGAAAGCTTTTGAGCACGAAGCTTCTAGGTGGATCTATATGTATGTTGGTTACACTTGGAACAAAAGTAATATAGGAGTAATATGTTTATGAAAATACTTGAGATTCCGTGTTATACTAGTCCTCGTCCGGGTTGAATTAACTATTGGATGTTCCTTAGGTTGAGAAGCTTTGAGTCGTGTTCAATATGTAAGTGTACTTGGATGTTTCGTCTAGGGTCTCTGCATTTATTCTGTAAACCTCGGACTGGGCGTTTAGGTACATATTGTAGCATCTCTGGTCTGGTTTGGATTGGATTTTTGGCCGTGCATGTTCTTGTTTTATTGTTCTGCGGCTGATCGCCTCAGTCTGATCTTAGGCCGGATCAGGGGTTACACAGAGTACTTGTAGTACTTGAAGATGTACTCCATTTGTCGTTCTAAATCATGTAAGCGCCTTCGTTCACCTTACTAGAAAAATTAAGGGCTCTGTACCTACTTCCCTCTCTCGCTTGTCTCTGTGGACTCTGTCTCGGTTATTCAGACCTCTGGGGTTGTGGTTATAGCCGCCAGGGGTTTGGTGATCTGCTTCCATGTCAGGCATATCCACATCTTCTTTTATCTTGATTCCTTAGACCATTCACATTATTGATATAGCCTTGGCAGGGAGGAGCAGGTGGTTCCTAGTAATAACAAGTCATTCGATCTCTGAGTGTTTGGAGAGTAGTTTGAATGCTGGCAAGAACTTTTGTAAAGTTTGCTTGTTAAACAACGTCTCCCATTGTTTTCTTCCTGCTTAAAACTAAAAAACAAGAGATCAAGTGCAATCAGTGTGTTGTATTAAACAAACCTTAACTTAGGAACTTGACAACTTAATCTAGATGCAATACAAATTGATGCAATTTTCTTTACGAATTGAAGTCCTTACAATGAATTGAGGATGGTAAATCTCTAGCTGGCTGTACGGACGCTCTCTAGAGTATCCGATAGTAATAACTGGTGGGTGATGGAACTGGTCAATTGGCCGGTCTGCTCTACTTGACTGAACGGGTGATGGTAACACTATAAGTTACTATGGATGGATTGAAAGACACAATACGGTTTGTGAAATGATATATGATTTGTCAATCTTCAAGACTTCACGGCTTTGCACATAAGAAGTCAGGCGGCGTACCATGGATATGGTTTTTATTGGTGGTCAAGTAGAGTCGTTGTTGAGAATCTAGGGGTTATTGTTTGAGCAGGTAGGATAGAATCCCTCTTCTGTTCTGGTCTGGAGGGTGGCTCCTCTGTTTGTAGCCTTTCCCAACTTGATAACCTTGGTCTTGTTCACCGGTGTTGATGCCTCTTTGTAATAATCTTGGTTTAACAACAAGTTCTTCGCTGGTGGAGCATATGATAACACCCATATTTTATCTATATTTACCATCATAAGTGAATGCTTATTTAAGCATTTCACTAAACTTTTAATGCTTAAACACTAGTCGAGTATTTGTTTGGTCGAGACTCTTTTTAGGAAGACTAATAAAAAATAATGCATAATGGAGAAAAAATGAGTATTCTCGAAATCATTGCAAGATGGCACAAGTCAAGTTTCCACGACCATGAGATCAAGCAATATTTTGGCAACAAGATAGCCTGAGCTGCTACCTTTCACGCTGAAGTTATTTGAATAAAATCCCACGATTGGATATCAAGTTACAAGGCAAGCAAGAAGGGCTGCAAGCAGCCAAAGCAGACTCCAAACGACTAGCTGCGGCGTCAAGGAGCCTCTCCTGCCGCGTAAACAGCGGTCAATCGTATGACAGCTTTTAAAAGATGTTTCTGAGCTCATTTTCAGCTCAACTCATTTCTCGAGCCGTCAAATGTAAGTCAGACCTAAAGGACGCCCTACAAGATTTCAAGACCTATAAATACATAGTTCTAGTGTTCTATTCAAATATTTCGAAAATAGGCAGGCGAGAAGTGCAATATCAAACACACAACCACCAATACTTTTAGTTTTCATTGGTCTTTAAGGGAGATATAGCTATTATTGAACCTTTTTTCTTTCAGTACTTTTATTTCGTTTTATGCAATATATTTCTTATATGATTATGTTTTTCTTTACTATATTAGAGTTTTTTGCTTTCGTTAGGATAATTTCAAATGGGTTCTTAGGAGAGTTTTATTAACCGGTCTCTATTCATCTCTTCACATAGCCGTATTCTAGAGATTTCTTTCGTTTGTTGTTATTGTATGAATCTTGCGCTATGCACTAGAAACTGATCTTAAGATTGCATGAATCACCATGAACTAGAAAGTGCTGAATCTGACATCTGGAACTAACTTAAGATGAGCCAACTTCTCATAAGGTGCTTATTGCTCACTTACGGGGCATCGTGAACGTTAAAACAAATCTGATCTGATATTGCGTGTTTTGTTTTCCCAACGGGACTCGAAATGTTTACTTGTGAAGCTCTCAACGCATAGACGATTTATTTTATCAAAGTATTTTAATTATAAAACCACTGACTCAAGTTTAGGGAAATTACATTTAGTCTCGTTTGCTTGTGTTTAAATGATTAATCTCTAGTTAGAAGCCCTAAGAAGTCCAGGAAAGATCCCAATGTTTTTTTCTCATTCGTTTCCTCTCATTTTTCTTCCGCATTGCCTTTACTTTTATGCCTTTACTTTTATGCACTTTAATACTGCACTCTTCAATTGATTACCTTTCTGCATTGTTTTTACTTTTCCTTTCAAGTTTGATTTCCTTTTCTTGTTTTGTATAGCTTTAGGTGCAAGCTAGGCTTTATATAAACAATTGCTTTGCATTACTTTTGTTTGCAGATTGACACACAGACCAAACCCAAACACCCCATGCGTTTTTAGTTGTTCTAACCCTTCTTGTTCTATGGCAGACCTCTATGTGGTTCGACCACTAAGTACTACATCGCACGCTGTGCGATTGCAGCTTAACTTCTTTACCATTAGAGAAAGTCCCTAAAAAACATCCACGTTTTGGATAGCTATCTTCAACCCTATCAATTTTTTGGCGCTGTTGCCACCGAGGATAGGATCAGCTGTCACATCAGAAGGTTAGAACCACAAATCAAAGACATCCTTATTCTCTAATTCTAGGTTTCTTTCAATAAGTTACATGAACCTTTGTGATATGGAGAACAAAAGGATCAACCCTTTTATTTCTCCAAACTAACACCCACAAGAAGATACACAATACTACTTTCTGAGATCTCCTTTGATGATACTAGGGACAGTGTTGTTTAAGTCTGGGGGAGGTGGCTACTAACGTTGTGTGCTTTGTGTCATGTTTTTAGAGTCTTGAAGTTGAGTCAAAAATCTGTTTTTATAGTCAAAATTTTGAAACTGTGAGTTTTTCTTGGAACTAACCACAGAACGTCTATGCTTATAAGAACCATTGCCAAAGTAGCTGATTACAAGTCTTAATAAGTTGAAAATCATAGGTAGATCAGTCTAGCAATGAAGGTTTCGGTTCTTAGAGAATCTGGAAAATTTGTTGTTAGCTCCACCTTAATGAACTTTAAACTTCTTATCTTGGGGCTTGATTCTCATTGATCTTGATTCTCTCTTTCAACAGTGACAAGTATGTTTAGATGCAGTCTCTCTTTGGTCTTCCCTGATGCATTTTTTAAGATTTTGAGTCAAAAGAATGGTGCATTCATGACCCTGTCTCCTCACAAGAAACATCAGTAATGAACACACTCAAGAACCTGTCTCCTCACAAGGAACACAAGTATTAAGTAACAACATATCTTAGACTGTAAGAAAAATATTGAGAAAAGAGTTGAAAGATCGAAAATATCCAAAGGAAAAGATCAAGGGAAGAGAAAATAGGAGAGCTGTGTTGAGATTGATTTGTTCAGTAGTTTAGGAAGGGAAAAGAATCTGTAAGTGATTGAGATGATAAAACCTTGATGAGATATCACACTTAGATAAAAATAAGGAGTTAGCAGCAAAGATTTCAGATTTCTTGAAGGGATTTGGATTGAATTTGAGAGATTTGCTAAGCTCGTGATGATTAGACTGAAATTTGATATTGTGTTAACTCTGTGGTATGTGGATTCGAAAGTGTTTTCAAACCTCGACCATGTTCCCTGTCTGATGTTTGCTTGAGGGCAAGCAAAAGCTAAGTCTGGGGGAGTTGATATATCATGGTTTTTATGGTTTTTAACCATCGTATAAGTCTTTTTATAGTCTTTTTGGTCTTTTTAGAGTCCTAGTAGAGTCATTGCATGTTATAGCGCGTCTGGAGCATAATTGGAGATATTGAAGCTTTTTGGAGCATTGCAATATGAAGCCACGAAGTGTGCAAGTCGGAAGGAAGATTTGGACTAAGGTGACGAGCAGGGTGACGCTCGTCACCCGTAGATGAAGGATCGTGGCTGGTTTTTAGAAGATTGGGAAGAAATTGCAGTTTTCACCCAGAAGTCCTGATATTTGCAAAAAGGCCCCAGATCGTGTATTAGCTTGTATATATTAGGTTTTCAGCCATTGTTGGCTTTTATCTTAGATTTTGAGAATTCAGAGAGCTTTAGAGAGGATTTTATTTAGAGATTTTGGGGAGACAGATCATGTACTCTTTTTGGAGAAGATTTCGAACCCCCTTTGTCTTTTATTCTATTCTTTCAATGCAGTTTTCTTCAGCCATGCTTTCTGTTTCCATGATCATATCTGAGTAATTTGCTAGTTAAGTTAGGACTTTTCAAAGGTTGATGAAGAGTTTATAGAATTGCAATATGTTAGGATTATCTTTTGGTTCTTCATCTCTACTTGCTTAAAAATCGATTTCTTAGACACATCATCTAGAAATCTAAAAATCATAGGTTGTTTGATAGATGTGAGAGCAATTGATAACTGGACATAGCATTAGATGAGCAAAACGATTTAGTGAAAAGAGATTTGGCTTAGGAGTTTTGTGAACAATTGAACATGATCATTACTGCTTGTTTAGATTGTTAGGATTTGCAAAGAGATTTGAAACTCTGTGATTTAGATATAGTTAAATTCTGCAATCAGAATTGATAGTTATATATTTGCGATTCATGTTCAAGACGGTTCTTATTCATTCCTGATTTCAAACATTTTACATTCTCGGATTCAATCTGCAAATTATCCTGCGCTTTTAGTTTTCTGAGTCTTAGATCAAACAAATTTCGCCTGCTTACTTTTATTTTGTCATTTCGAATTACATACGCTATTTATTGCTTTGCTTGATCTAAATCTGAAACCGCTAGTGTAGTTTACATAGTCCATTGGGATTCGACACCCTTATACTACGACTGCCTTGCTGTGCACTTGCAATAGTTTTATTTGGGTAAAACCTGAGCCATATCACTCAACTCACCGACAATGCCATTGCCTGGTGGGACAGGAACGTAGCTGAGCGACGATGTAACCCTTTTTTGCTGCTGTTTCAACATGGCGTGACATGAAGTTCCTACTAAGGTCAACGTATGTTCCGATTCACCATAGAGACTTACAGAAACGATTTAGAAAATTGAGGCAGGGAACAAGGATCGTAGATGAGTATTTCGAGGAGTTTAAGAAGCTTATGAATCTACTGAATTTAGAGGAGTCTGAGGAGGCTCTAATGGCGCAATTCATAGACGGCTTACATGAGCGTATTGCCCGGAAGGTCGTGAGAACTCAATACTGCGGTATGCATGAGCTTTTACATCTCTCGGTGCAAACAGAGCAACAGATCAAGCGTAAGACCAGCTTAACCAACCGTAGCCGAGCTCCCCCACCATGGACGGCCAGTAGTTCTAAACCGGTGGACAAAGGGAAGGCCGTGGAGGTTGATTCCCGCTTTAAAAGCAAAACCGTGGAGCCCGTTAAAACCACGTAACCAGAGCCTAGTAAGTATCGTAATACTTCAAGAACTCATGAAATTATATGTTTTAAGTGTCAGGGACGTGGCCATATGTCTCGGGAGTGCCCCAACCAGCGAGCCATGATCTTGACCTCGAGTGGAGACTATGAATCCCAAGATGAGAGCGATGATGAGCCGATGGAACTAGATGGAGAAGTGGACTATCCTGACACAGGAGAGTTACTTGTAACATGGAGAGTTCTTAGTGCTCTAGTGGTGCCAGAAGAGAAGGTGCAGCATGAGAATGTTTTCCATACCAGGTGCACCATCCGTAACAAGGTATGCAATCTCATAATTGATGGAGTTTCATGTACTAATGTCGCTTCAAAGTATATGGTGGATAAGCTAGGTTTGGAGAAGACTAAACACCTGAAGCCTTACAAGCTGAGATGCTTAAATAACCAAGCCGAGATAAGGATTGCCGAGCAAGTTACTATCCCATTCAGTATTGGCACGTAGCAAGGCGAAGTGACATGTGACATCATACCAATGCAAGCCGGGCATCTTCTGCTGGGATGGCCGTGGCAGTTTGATCGGTCCACACTCCACAATGGGAGGACTAACTATTACTCCTTTACATTCAAAGACCGAAAGCATAACTTAGCTCCTCTAAAGTTAAATGAGGTACCTGAAATGCAAAACCATATGGCCAAAGAGAGCAAGGTAAGTAAGACTAATCTTTTCATTAAGACTAGTGACATTTCAAAGAGTGATTAAGTACAGATACAACGGAGTTAAACTTGCCAAGCGAGTTACAAGCCGTTCTAGAGAGGTTTAAAGATGTGTTCCCTGATGAGACACCAGCTGGGCTGCCACCGGTGAGGGGAATAGAACATCAGATTGATCTCGTACCCGGTTCAGCCTTACCCCACTAGGCAGCGTACCGTATTAACCCTGAAGAGACGAAAGAACTTGAGCTGATGGATAAGGGCTACATTCGAGAGAGCCTCAACCCGTGTACCGTACCGGTTCTGTTGGTAGCTAAGAAAGACGGGACGTGGCGCATGTGTGTAGACTGTCGAGCCATCAACAACATCACCATTAAGTACTGTCACCCCATCCCACGTTTAGACGACATGTTATATGAGTTAAGTGGTGCAACAATGTTCTCAAAGGTGGATTTGCGAATGGCTATCATCAAGTACGAATGAGAGAAGGCGATTGTGAAAACTCAAGTTCAATCTATAAAAGAACTAAGGTTTGTGGGTTTAAAGAAAGATCTTTTTATTAGAATGAGCCGGAGCTGGATAGAATACACGATGGTTTAGGTCGTCAGAATAAGAACGCCGACCTAAACTCTAGGGAAGTAAATCGAGAACTAAAACAATAAGATTTCTTAGTTTGAGAGAGGATTTTCGGATGATCTGAGAAGTTGAGGACCTCCCTTATTTATAGCCGACCAGGTCGGTCTTCCATGTATGTTCGGAATAGGAAAGTCTTCTTGCCGATAAGAACAAACTTCTTTTTTTCCCGGGTTCGCTTGATAAATGGAAGATTTCCATTTATTCAGCCGACCTAAACCTTGTAAGATGGGCCGACTAGAATTTATATCGGGCTTGTCGAGATGGTACAAATCTCATCTCTAACAGTAAGTCCCCCCCCCCCCCCCCCCCCAGTTCGGCAAGTGAGGGTGCGTTACTTGGCGAATTTTGAGAAATGTTACTCGATGTGGATTCTGATCGGCTGCCAGAAGAGTTAGAATTAAAATGTAATTAGAAGGAAACAATCTTACTTGGAATTTAGATCGGCACATAGGTGCGAGTCAGGTTATGGATTTGGGCGCGCAAACTTCCCGCCAAAGGCTTTGTAGATTAGGCCCAGGTCTGCACATGCAGAACTAGGTTTGACACGTGTCAAACATGAGAAGAGGAAAGTGAAGAGGCCGATTTAATTATATTGAAAAGAAATGCGAAAGATCGCCGATCTAATGGTGATTCTTGAGAACCGTTCTCATTTTAGTATAGATAAGAGGGGTTCAGCCCTCATTTCTTCACTTCTGCAATTTAGCAAACTTCTGTCAAAATCAGGTTAGCTCTCTTCCCTCTCCTCTCTGCTCTTCATTTATTTTAGTTTAGAAATTTCTGATTAGGCCTCCGCCGTATTTCGTTGGATCTCCGCCGTTAGATTTCTCTGATTAGCCTGAAGCCTCCGTTTAAGTATAGGGAGGGCCGATCAGAATCAAAGAGAATCAGGTCGGCTAAAGAAATGGCCGATGAGGTCGGCGTTTCTTTGGACGAATTCCTTTAAATGGAGAAAGACGACCAGACCGTGAGAAGCCGATCAAAAACGAATCAGTGTCAGATCGGTCCTCCGATGCTAGTGAATTATCTACGTTAGATCGGGCTTTCCAGGAATGAGTCAGGGAGGAAAATCAGAGGGCAGCAGCCAAGCGCTTCCACGCCGATCAGGTCGGGGCTGTTTTGAGGAGTGGAGAGGCACCGACCAGGGAACCGTTTCTGATCCCCAAGTTGCGGAGCGAATCAGACGAGAGGAGTGGATCAAACGAGATGGATATCTCCGACGAACTGAATACACTTATTGCTGACGACGAGGCAAACTGTAGCATCCGTATCCGAGAAAATGTGGAATGATCGTACCGGACAGGGCATTGTCCGTGGAATGATCGAGCCAAGTGTCGAGTATGGGCTGGGAAATGGAGGTTTGGACTATGGTCGGGTGTAGACCTGTGAAATAGTCGGATATGGGCTGGATAGCCGAGCCGGATGGACCATATCCGAGGGAAAACAGGGTCCAGTCCGTGGGAAATGGGGTTTATCCCGGTATTGTGGGATTTATCTGAGAGTCTGGGAGGTTAGTCCGAGTGTCAGTGGACTGTCTCCGAGGGAGAAAGGAAAACCTCCGAGATAAAGTAAGGATTAGCCGAGGTGGGACAAGTGGTCCGAGAGAAAAAGGAATATCCGGGTGAAAAATGGAAAACACCTCGGATAAAGGCGGGTTATCCGAGTGGGAAGGGATTTGGGCCGTGGGCCAAGTGTTTGGTCGGCTATTTTGTGGTTTATCGAGGGAATGGTCAAGCCGGTACAGGGAATAGCCGAGAGAATCGAATCGGACCGGGATAAAACTTACTAGAACCAGGAAAACGTCGGATAAGTCTGGGTTACCTAGGGTTTTGCGAGTATTTAAGGGATTTTAAGACTTTTCTCGGGAGAGTTGTGTTTATTCGAGAGCAATAAAGCAAAGAAAGAGAATAGTCGAGAGAAAACCCTAAGAAAAACAGTTTATCCCGAGGACATCCGAGAGAGATCAGGTTATCGCCGAGCAGAACCGACCATCGCCGAGATAAACTGGTAACCGATCGGATATTTCTCTAAGTGTTGAGTTTTCATCGGATAACCTCGAGCTAATAGCCTTGTTTTGTGGGGTTTCTGAGGGAAAACAGAGTTTGGCTCGAAGAAGGGTGAACGGATCGAGAGATAGCCGAGGGGATAAGGATCGGATCGCACGGACAGCCGAGAGATTCTTACGGAGATCGGATATCTTCGTTTTGGTGCGGTTTTCATCGGGATTTCTTCTGACCAATCTGTTTCCAGCCTTGTTTAAGGTGAGTGCGTGACTGTGGTTGGTGTCTAGGACCGTAGCATTGCTAGGGTTGAATGTTTTACATGTTTGATTGTGTGATTTTCAGGTTATGTGTTAGAACTAATAAAAATTCCTATGTTATAATACATTGTGGTGTCTACCGTGGCATATATGATGTTTAGCTAACCTCAGGGTAATCCGGATCATGTACTAGCTTAGGGGATGTGGGATTCTCGCGGAAGTAGACATGAGTCTTAAAAAGGGATTGATCCTGGTTGGTTAGGGTAGATGATCATGGCCGTTGATATTGTTATGTCTATTGCGAATTGATTGTGTTGAATGTTGAATCCGAAAGTATATTTGCGTGTTTGGTACTGACCAGGTGTTACGGGATGACCGTACTCACTAAGTATTTATGAAATACTTATGGCTCTCATCTTGAGTGTGCAGGTACTAAGCAGTAAAGGGGCGAGACCTGGCGGCAGTGATGGATATGGATGGATCGGGACTAGGTTTTATTTATGTTTAAGACGTTGTGCTTTGTCTTATGGCTTTGGTGTTTGACTTATTAGGTTGCTAGATGATCGTTTGTATTCATTAGCGAACCATTGTGATTTGTTTAAGTTAGCCCTGAATCCTGTTTAAGTGTTTTATGAAAGTTAAATGAATGAAATGAGTTGCTTTATATTCCGTTGTGTATTGATAAGAAAGAATAAGAATAAAGAAGAAAAAGTTTAAAAATATGGCTAAGTATAGAAGCGGACTTAGAGGATGTAGTGGGACACAGCCGCGGTACGGTTTACCGGGTTGGGTTACCACAAGTTGGTATCAGAGCGTTTTAATGCTTCTAGGACTGAAATTGGTGACTGCTATTGTTTGTTTGTTTGTTTGGGGTTTAAAGGGGGTCCGATCCATTCTTCACTGCCAAGGTCTCGCGGTAAGTTGTTGTGTGGTGTTGTGAAACACGTTTTGAGTTAGCTTCGGTTAACTGACTTTGTGTACTTGCAGATGGTTGATACCAGAAGAACCGTGAGAAACAATGGGGACAACCAGGCTGCAGGGTCTGTGAACTCAGTCAACGGTGATGTTGCTGAGAGGGCAAGGGAAGCCGAGAGACAGACAGCTGCGGTTGCGAATGAGGCGGCTAGGGTGGCAGCCGTGGAAGCAGCAAGGAATGCTGCGGATGCTGAGAACATGGCTAGGAATGCTGCGGGTGCAGCTGGGGTTGCTGCGAATGTAGCACCAGTGGGGTTAGAGGCCGTGCTTCGGATGTTAGCACATGTACTAGCTAGGCTACCTGCGGTGGCTCCTGCTCCAGCGGTTACAGCAGCACCACAAGTAGTACCACCGGTGGGGGTTCACGCGGATGTGATTGGGGAGGAAGCGGACCAAGTGGAGAGGGTTCCGAGTTACCTCAAGGTTTTGGATCACATAGTGCGGTTGGGAACCAAGTTCTTTGCTGGAGGTTCTACACCGATTGAGGCGGATGAGTGGAGGATGAGACTGGAGCGGAATTTTGAGTCTATCCGATGTATAGAGGGTGACAAGAGAGACATTGCCATGCACTACTTGGAGGGTGATGCACACACGTGGTGGAAAGGAATTGTTGGAAGGCGAATTGTTCTTATGAGACATTTTCAGCGATGTTCAGGAGTAAGTACTTCCCACAGGAAGCTTACAACGAGTTGGAGAAGGTGTTCTTGTACCTTAGTCAGGGGACGCTTACAGTGAGGCAGTATGAGACTCAGCTTAATCAGCTGAGGAAGTATGTGTCTCATGAGTTTGACACGGAGGAGAAGCTGATTCGCAGGTTTATGAGTGGACTGCGAGTTGAGCTAAGGAATGGGTGTGTGGTTCGTGACTTCAGGACAGTTGCTGAGCTTGTTGAGAAGGCGGCATTGTTGGAGTCAGGACAGGCAGAAGCTGCGTTGATGTCAGCTGGGGCTAGTACAGCTGTGACCAAGGCGGGTCAGTATAGTGGACAGAACCGGAAGTTTGGGAAAGGAGTACCGAACAAAGGATCTGGGGGACGCAGCGTGTGCAGCAAGTGTGGCAAGGCTCACGTTGGCGAGTGTTGGCGCGGTGGTAGTGGATGCCACAGGTGCGGGAGTTTAGAGCATCGGGTACGAGACTGTCCGGAGGAGGATCAGCGAGTGGTCCGTGTGTCCGGCAGTTATGGTGCGGTTCGGGTTTGCTACGGTTGTGGAGAACCAGGGCATTTCAAGCATGAGTGTCCTAAGGCAGAAGTGGTGGAGCAAGCCGTGGCTCAAGGGAAGAGAGCAGGGGAGGCGCTTGCATCACAAGCCAAGAAACATGCCATTATGTCGAGGGTGTGCACGACGAGTGCAGCAGCAGCCGAGGAACCGAGCACTTCTCATCTGATTACTGGTACGTGTGGTACTTAGTATTTTCTAAACTTGCTTTTGCGTGATGTGTGTTAGTATAGAGTCTTAGCATTCTAGGGAATGAATGTGTAGGGACCTTGCTAATGGGTGAGGTTGAAACCCATGTTCTGTTTGACTCGGTAGCGAGTCATTGTTTTGTTAATCCGGACATGATCGGAAGGAGACAGTTCCGGAAGGAACCCGAAGAGGACTTTGGGTTAGTTCAGGCGGCTGGAGGCCAAGTGATGCTTTCACTAGGAACGGTCAAGAATGTTCCAGTGATGTTTGGCGAAGTAAACATGCCAGCGGATCTAGTGATCTGTAGGGTTAAGTCCTACGATGTCATTTTGGGAATGGACTGGTTAGGTAAGCACATAGCTCACTTGGATTGTCACCGTAGAAGGGTGCAGTTTGAGAGAGACGGAGAGGTCTTGGTTTATCAGGGAGTTAGGCCAACCTCGGGAAGTTTGGTGGTTTCAGCTATTTAAGCAGAACGGCTGATAGAGAAGGGTTGTGAGGCGTATCTAGCAACGATCACTACTACAGAAGGAGGACCGGATGTAGACTTAGACAGTATACCGGTGGTGCAGGAATTTGAGGATGTTTTTCAGGCGTTGGCAGGACTGCCACCAGCTCGTTCAGATCCATTCACGATTGAACTTGAGCCGAGGATAGCTCCATTGTCCAAAGCACCATACCGGATGGCGCCAGCGGAGATGGCTGAACTGAAGAAGCAGCTAACGGAGTTGTTGGACAAAGGCTTCATTAGACCTAGTAGTTCACCGTGGGGAGCACCAGTGTTGTTTGTGAAGAACAAGGATGGGAGCTTCAGACTTTGCATTGACTACCGCGGATTGAACCGTGTGACCGTGAAGAACAAGTATCCACTTCCCAGGATAGACGAGTTGTTGGACTAACTCAGGGGAGCTACTTGGTTCTCTAAGATCGATTTGGCATCAGGGTACCATCAAGTACCCATAGAGCAGACAGACATGCGTAAGACTGCCTTTAGGACAAGGTATGGTCATTACGAGTTTGTGGTCATGCCATTTGGTTTGACGAATGCGCCAGCTGCATTCATGAAGTTGATGAATGGCGTATTCAGAGAGTACCTAGATGAATTTGTGATCATTTTCATAGATGATATTCTAGTATACTCAAAGGATGAGGAAGAGCATAAGAGTCATTTGTGGACTGTCCTGGAGAAGTTGAGAGAACAGAAGTTATATGCCAAGCTCAGTAAGTGTAGCTTTTGGCAACGGCATATAGGGTTCTTGGGTCACATTGTTTCGGATAAGGGAGTGTCTGTGGACCCAGAGAAGATTCAGGCTATTGCGGATTGGCCTAGACCAGAGAATGCTACGGAGATAAGGAGTTTTCTCGGACTAGCTGGTTACTACAGGTGGTTTGTCAAAGGTTTTGCAAGCATGGCTCACCCAATGACAAAGCTGACTGGTAAAGACGTGGAGTATGTCTGGATGGATGAGTGTGAAGAGTGCTTCTCAAAGTTAAAGGAGTTAGTCACTAGTGCACCAGTATTGGCGTTACCAGAACCGGGTGAGCAATATGTGATATACACGGATGCATCCAGGAAAGGACTAGGTTGTGTTCTGATGCAGAATGGAAAGGTGATAGCTTATGCTTCGCGGCAGCTACGGAAGCATGGAGGAAACTACCCTACGCATGATTTAGAGATGGCAGTTGTGGTATTTGCACTTAAGATATGGAGATCTTACTTGTATGGGGAAAAAGTGCAGATATACACGGACCATAAGAGTTTAAAGTACATCTTTACTCAACCGGATTTGAACTTGAGACAGCGTAGATGGATGGAGTTGGTAGCGGACTATGACTTGGAGTTAGCATACCATCCAGGAAAGGCCAACTTGGTGGCGGATGCGTTGAGTAGGAGAAGGGTTAGCGTATCATCTGAACAGAATGTTGGAGGCATTGTGAACATGCTAAGGACATTGCAGCTGAATGCAATAACGGATGGGGTTGAACCGTTGGGTTTGGAAGCTGCGGATAGAGCTGACTTGTTGACTACAATTCGGATTGCTCAGGAGCAGGATGAAAATCTGAAAAGGTGTCACAGAATGACAAGACAGAATATCAGACTTCAAACAATGGGACCATTGTTGTGAACGTACGGGTCTGTGTTCCAGATGTGAAGGAGTTAAAAGATGAGATCCTTAAGGAGGCACATCAGTCAAGGTTTTCTGTTCATCCGAGAATGACCAAGATGTATCAGGATTTGAAACGGTACTATCATTGGGTTGGGATGAAACGGGATCTGGCTAAGTGGGTAGCCGGATGTGAGACGTGCCAATTGGTTAAGGCAGAGCATCAGTTTCCGAGTGGTTTTTTGCAAACGTTGCCAATGCCGGAGTGGAAATGAGACATGATCACCATGAACTTTGTACTGGGGTTACCTAAGACTAGGAAGTTGCATGATGGGATATGGGTCATTATGGATCGTTTGACCAAGTCTTCTCACTTCTTAGCAATGAAAAAGACAGACGGAGTACCAAAGTTGGTGGACATGTATATTGATCAGATCGTGAAGTTGCATGGAGTGCCAGTAGGTATCATCCCAGATCGTGATCCGAAGTTTACTTCGAGGTTCTGGAAAGAGTTCCAAGAAGCGTGTGGGACGCGGTTGCATATGAGTACAGCGTATCATCCTCAGACTGATGGGCAAGCAGAACGGACGATCAGAACATTGGAGGACATGTTGAGAGCGTGTGTACTGGACTGGGGCGGTAGTTGGGAAAACTACTTACCGTTGGCTGAATTTGCATACAACAATAGTTACCAAAGGAGCATTGAGATGTCTCCGTATGAGGCGTTGTATGGCAGGCCGTGCAGGACACCATTGTGTTGGACACAAGTGGGGGAGCGTAGCGTAATGGGGCCAGCAGTGGTCGAGGCTACTACAGAAAAGATCAGATTGTTAAAGATTAAGCTGAAAGAGGCTATGGACAGGCAGAAAAGTTATGCGGACAAGCATCGCAGGGATCTGGAGTTCAGTGTGGGTGATATGGTTTATCTTAAGGCACTGGCTTATAAGAGAACGGATAGGGCAGCTAAGAGTGCCAAGTTGAATCCGAGTACATGGGGCCATACCAGATACTGGAGAGAGTTGGCGCAGTGGCTTACAAGTTGGACTTGCCATCAGAAATGGGAGCGTTCCACAATGTATTCCATGTGTCGCAGCTGAGGAAGCACATTACCAAATGGGAAACGGTTATAGAGGAACCACCAGCAGACTTGCAAGAGGACCTTGCAGTAATGGCAAGACCGGTTCGGGTGTTAGATCGGAAAGAAGAGACTAAGCATGGGAAGCTGGTCAGAATGGTTCAGGTCGTATGGGACTGCGACGGACAGGTTGCAAACGGATGAGTCGGATTCGAGGACGAATCCAGAACAGGTGGGGGATAGTTGTAGCATCTGTATCCGAGAAAATGTGGAATGATCGTACTGGACAGGGCATTGTCCGTGGAATGATCGAGCCAAGGGTCGAGTATGGGCTGGGAAATGGAGGTTCGGACTATGGTCGGGTGTTGACCGGTGAAATAGTCGGATATGGGCTGGATAGCCGAGCCGGATGGACCATATCCGAGAGAAAACAGGGTCCAGTACGTGGGAAATGGGGTTTATCTCGGTGCAGTGGGATTTATCCGAGAGTCTGGGAGGTTAGTCCGAGTGCCAGTGGACTGTCTCCGAGGGAGAAAGGAAAACCTCCGAGAGAAAGTAAGGATTAATCGAGGTGGGACAAGTGGTCCGAGAGAAAAAGGAATATCCGGGTGAAAAATGGAAAACACCTCGGATAAAGGCGGGTTATCCGAGTGGGAAGGGATTTGGGCAGGGGGCCAAGTGTTTGGTCGGCTATTTTGTGGTTTATCGAGGGAATGGTCAAGCCGGTACAGGGAATAGCCGAGAGAATCGAATCGGACCGGGATAAAACTTACTGGAACCACGAAAAAGTCGGATAAGTCCGGGTTACCTAGGGTTTTGCGAGTATTTAAGGGATTTTGAGACTTTTCTCGGGAGAGTTGTGTTTATTCGAGAGCAATAAAGCAAAGAATGAGAATAGTCGAGAGAAAACCCTAAGAAAAACAGTTTATCCCGAGGACATCCGAGAGAGATCAGGTTATCGCCGAGCAGAACCGACCATCGCCGAGATAAACTGGTAAGAGATCGGATATTTCCCAAAGTGTTGAGTTTTCATCGGATAACCTCGAGCTAATAGCCTTGTTCTGTGGGGTTTCTGAGGGAAAACAGAGTTTGGCTCGAAGAAGGGTGAACGGATCGAGAGATAGCCGAGGGGATAAGGATCGGATCGCACGGACAGCTGAGAGATTCTTACGGAGATCGGATATCTTCGTTTTGGTGCGGTTTTCATCGGGATTTCTTCTGACCAATCTGTTTCCAGCCTTGTTTAAGGTGAGTGCGTGACTGTGGTTGGTTTCTAGGACCGTAGGATTGCTAGGGTTGAATGTTTTACATGTTTGATTGTGTGATTTTCATGTTATGTGTTAGAACTGATAAGCAATTGCTATATTATGATATATTGTGGTGTTTACCGTGGCATATATGATGTTTAGCTAACCTCAGGGTAATCCGGATCATGTACTAGCTTAGGGGATGTGGGATTCTTGCTGAAGTAGACATGAGTCTTAAAAAGGGATTGACCCTGGTTGGTTAAGCTAGATGATCATGGCCGTTGATATTGTTATGTCTATTACGAATTGATTGTGTTGAATGTTGAATCCGAAAGTATGATTGTGTGTTTGGTACTGACCAGGTGTTACGGGATGACCGTACTCACTAAGTATTTATGAAATACTTATGCCTCTCATCTTGAGTGTGCAGGTACTAACAGTAAAGGGGTGAGACCAGGCGGCAGTGATGGATATGGATGGATCGGGACTGGGTTTTATTTATGTTTAAGACGTTGTGCTTTGTCTTATGGCTTTGGTGTTTGACTAATTAGGTTGCTAGATGATCGTTTGTATTCATTAGCGAACCATTGTGATTTGTTTAAGTTAGCCCTGAATCCTGTTTAAGTGTTTTATGAAATTTAAATGAATGAAATGAGTTGCTTTATATTTCGCTGTGTATTGATAAGAAAGAATAAGACTAAAGAAGAAAAAGTTTAAAAATATGGCTAAGTATAGAAACGGACTTAGAGGATGTAGTGGGACACAGCCGCGGTACGGTTTACCGGGTTGGGTTACCACACAAACCAGTTTGGGTTTGTCGATCTGAATCCCCCCACTAAGAAGATCAAGAAGAAGAAGGGTGAGCCAGCTCCAAAGCCGATCTGCGATAATCTCCTCGGAGTAATGCCGACCAAGTCGACCATGGAGTCCTTGGTCACACTCAAGAAGGAATGCGATATCGGCCCTGAGGTCATTATTATGGTACCGAGCCCATCATAGCAGCGATGGGATGCTCCGGAGGGATGGTTCTGCGTCTACAAATGCTTCTTCAAGGATTTCCATCTCTGGTTCCCTCTTCCAAGGCTGCTGTTGGAGTTTGCTGACCACAAAGATATGCCGATCTCGCAATTCTCTCATTCGACGATTCGCCTAATCGTTAGTATGCTGGTGATGTCGACCAGGCACAATATCCCTCTTAGTCGTGCTGCGTTTGATGCAATGAAGAACACCAGGAGGATGAAGGAGAAGTTAAGGAACCGCGTACTACACAAGCATGAAGACCTGGTTCAATATAGTCACCGGCGGTCAAAAATCGAAGGTCAACGACTTGAGGGATTATTATTTTTTTGTGCTGATCAACGAGTTCTCCGTCGTTGATCAAGACATCGAGATCCGAACGAAATGGGCGGAGGTCATGGGTAGAGATACGCCCAACCTAAAAATTTGTTATAGAATTCGTTTTAAATTTTCGGATCGGTATCATCGATTTTGCAGGCAACAAGCATCTCCCGATCGTTGACGATCCCCTCGACATATACGAGATCTCCGAAAGGTTCGCGGCGATTAGTGCAATCACCTGGCCTGAGCATACGGAAGAGAGGATCGAGAGAACCAGAGGTTGATTTCGATTGTCTTTCCACTTAAGTGTTTATTTTTTTTAAGTTAGGGAATCAGATCGGCTAACACCCTTTCTTTTCAGTTGCTCTTCTTCGACATCAGAACCGAACCGACAAGATGAAAGCTCGTTCGTCCAAAGATCTGTCGGCCGATCTAGAATCAATGTTTGAATCTCCGAGTGCTAACGAGGCCCAAAATCCTACATCGGTGGGGCCTTCGGAAGAGCACGGGACTCCGGTCGTATCAGAAAGTGGTCCGAAAGATGACCTGGCTAAGGCCAAAGCGGTGGCCGACAAGAAACCCGAGAAAGATCTGGCCAGGGCTAAGAAATCGGCCGATAAGAGAGCTGCCAGGTAGACAGAGAAGACCCGAAAGAGGGCCGACCTAGAAGAGTGTGCGAATGAAGGTACGCAAGATACGGGAGGCATGCTCGAAGACATGCAGCGGTCGAAGAGACCTTGTATCGATCGGGAGCTTCATCCGTTCAGGTTTTGATACAATACTTGAAATGCTGCAAGTAAAGTTCCTTTGAAATCAAGTGCTTAGAAGCTTTAGTGATGGATGAATCGTTTGAATGATGGAAAACCAGTTGTACTTAAACTCCAAGCACAAGAGTTTAGACTTTACTAACTCAAGGGCTAATCCTCACAAGAGTTAATAAATTCTACACAATTCTTCAAACTTTGATTCCACAAAACACAAGAAGAAAAGCAGGAACAGAATTTGATTCAAAAGATAACTTTATTTGAAACAAAATAAACTTTTTTTGATTTTACAAAATGATTGGTGGTTTTTGAAATACAATGCTTATGAGCTTATATAATGCTCAGTATGAAAGATATAAAATGGTAACAACAATTAAAAACAATGCAAGAATCAAGCTAAAGTGATAAAATGAGTTAACTAGCCATTTAGGCTTAAATAGGGGGGGGGGGGGGGGGGGGGGGCGGGGAATGGCTTGGCTTGATTGGTGTAATGAAAGGGAATGATTCTTTGACTCTTCTGCTTTGTATGGACGTGTGGGAACTTTTGAGAGGATGGAGGGTCGAGATTGAGTAGAGGTAATGGTCGTTGGCCTTGCTTTCCTTTGAAGAGAGCTTTGAATTGCATGCATAAGTGTGCTTTTATCTTTAGCATTTTGTCTAAGATGAAGTCATTTCATTGAGTGATCCCTTATGTTATTAAAACCCTGTGCTTAAATGAGATCATTCTTATCTCATAACCTTACCCCTTTTCAACCAAATGTGTTCACTTGATTTGCATAAGCATGATTCATGTTTTGAACTTAAGTGATTGTTAAAGAGTTTGTTGATTTGAGCATTTGCCTAGGTTGAGATTTGAGATCATTTTGAAACATGATGAGCATGGCTAGGTTCTTTAAAGTATAGCTGATTATGTTTGCATCCTACAACTAGGCACTTAAGCATTGAAACCATCTCTTTACCTTTGCATTTTTGGAATCTGAATGCCCACCTTCAAACCTCACTCTCCCATTTGTTCTTATTTTTTTGAGGACAAGCAAAAGGCAAGTGTGGGGGTGTTGATATCCCTTGTATTTACACCATTTATGACTGCATTTAGTACATATTTTGGTCCTCTTTTGCATGTTTTCCCTTAGCTTTTATCCCATTTTCTTATCCTTTTAGACTTAGGTTGCATTTAGAGTATAGTTTGCATTTTCTTTGCATTTTGGATGTTTTTAGGTGCTTTTGGAGCTAAAAGGAGCTCGGAGGAGTTTTGGGGATGATCCAGGATGCTAGCTGGGCAAAAGGGAGCAAGAAGGATCAAAGCAGACGATCTCTGCAGAAGTTTTCGGTCAGAGCACGGTGAACATCGGTCAAGGATGACCAATACAGAGCAGTATTGATCACCAGCATCGGTCAAGGGTGACCGACACAAACACAACGAGTTGATTTCGGTCATATGTATCGATCACTCTGGACCGATGGGGATCCATATCGATCACTGATGACCGATGTAACTGACCGATACTGACCCAGCCCGAACCTGTTTTAATTACGCTTTTGCCATTACTCTAGAGCTTCCTTCCCTAGGCTATATATAGCCTCTTTTTCCCAGATTTTGAGGAGTCATGTCAAAACACTGTTCTTAAACATTTTCTTTAAGTTTGTAAGACAAATCATTTACTTTGTTTAATATAATCAAGTATTTACCTTAATCTTTCTTTAATCTCTCTTTTAATCATGATTAGCATCCTTTCCCTTTGCGATTTGGTGTTAATCATGAGTATTAGTGAGTAGTTTTCTTAAAGTTTCTAGATTTGGTAGATTAGGGGAATCTAGCACTTGATTAAGGCTTGTTAAATGCTTCAGTTTATGGGTTCCTCTCTATTAATCTGTTATTAATGCTAGATTAGTCTTGATCAAACTTATCTAGGTTGTTAGCTTTCTCTTATGCCCACCAAGTGTTTGATGAAATGCTGATCTTGTTTAATAGAAGATTTGTTGGCCTTGGCTCAAGAGATTGACTGTTTGAGGAGCTCTTTAACTTGAATAGAATTGAGTTGCTTGATGCTTTAGCACTAATAAGAGTTAGTTCTTGTTAAGATGTTTAGCAAAGGGCTATTTGCTAAGAGATTGGATCTAGCTTGCTTGATTGTGAACTCTATGTCTAGGTACCACCATTGCTTGCTTGTTTGCTTGATCAATGTAGTTTGAAACAGCCTTAGTTAATGTCTGAATTCCCCAAAGTCAATAACCACATCTAGGAACTTTCTTTTCTCTTATTTGAATTTCGAACTTGTCTTATTTTGCTATGTTTTGCTCTGTTTTGCTCTGTTCTACTTTGCTTTGCTTTGCTTGTTTAGTTTGCTTTAATCTTTACTTTCCTTGCTGATTGTTTCACTTAGGTTGTTAGAACTGTTGCTTAGGCAACAAAACCTTTTCTCTGCTTGCTTGACTTAGAGATCTTTACTCTCAACTCTTCTGTTTTCAACTAATCCCAATTGGATTGACATTAAAACCCATACTACAACTGACTAGTACAATGGGTGATTGACAACAAGTGCAAAAACCTTGTATCAATTTGGCGCCGTTGCCATTAGGGGAATGCTTTGTTCAGTAGGATTTGTAGAGATCTTGAGATCAAGCTTTGCTATTTTTATTTTTGGTTACTGATTTTTCTTTTGGTCTAGAATTTCTTTTGTACGTACCACAACACTTACTCTTAAATGCATACAGCTACATCTGAGGTTCAATGTCAGGAATTTTAGGTTTGCTAAGTCAGAATTCAGCTGTTGAAGCATGGATGCACATCAGTATGCTGCTGGTTTTGGTTTGCAAGGTCCACAAGGCCCACAAGGTCTTCAAGGAATTCAAGGCCTGCAAGGTGAACAAGGTCAAGCTGGTTTACAAGGAGCTGTTGTTCAGAGACCAAGAAGACCCATTGGTGCTGCAGATATACCATTGAGCTATGCTTCAAGGCAATGTATTCTTCCACCTATGGAGACTGACCACTATGAGATAAAGAGCAGTATGATTGCTTTGATTCAAGATAAGAAGTTCTTTGGATTGCCCAACCAAGATCCTCTTGAGCACTTGGATCACTTTGAGAGAATATGTACTTTGACAAAGCTTAGTGGAGTTTCAGATGATGGTTTGAAGCTCAGATTATTTCCATTCTCTCTTGGTGGTAGAGCTCAAATGTGGGAAAATTATTTAGCACAAGGCAGTATCAACACTTGGGAACAATGCAAATGTGCTTTCTTAACCAAGTTCTTCTCTCCCTCAAGAACTGCACATTTCAGGAATGAGATCACAAACTTCAAGTAATGGTCTAATGAGAGCTTTGGAGACACTTGGGAGAGGTTTAGAAGCTTCACTCACCAATGCCCTCACCATGGGTTCACCAAAGAAATGCTACTATCCACACTCTATAGAGGTGTTCTCCCAAAGATAAAAATCCTTCTAGATACAGCTAGTAATGGTTATTTCCTTGGGAAAGATGTTGATGAAGGTTGGATATTGGTGGAGAATATGGCACTAAGTAATTGAATCTATGTTGATGAGTTTGAGCAGAATGCAAAAACAGCTGAAGAGAAGTTGGAAACAACAATACAAGAGATAAAAGCTATGCAAACAAAGGTGGATATGTTGTTAAATGAAGGCCCTTACATTCAACACCATCAAAGGTCTTCTTCTCAACCACTTGGCGCCTATAACATACATCAAGGGAACATGATACTTCCCACTACTACTATGCAGCTTGCCTTGGCGCCACCTCAACAACAACCAAGCCCTCAGCCACCTCAAGAGTTGGATATCAAGCAGATTCTACTTCAAATGCAACAAGTCCAAACTGCAGAACTTCAAGGAAGCATGGCAGCTGAAATTCAAAGAAGTATGGCTGAAATTCAAAGAAGCATGGCTGCTGAAATTCAAAGAAGTATTGCCTCTACCATCAACAACTTCCAATCCCAAATAGACTCCTTGACTATGCAGCTGAATAAACAAGAGAACAATGCTCAGCCAATCACCTTCATGAAGCCCTTACAGCATTTTTTTGGTATCTCCTCTACTTCCTTAAGTGATATTGCTGAGAAAGAAAACTTTATTGCTGAGATTACTCCAGAGGTGACACCTTGTATTATCAATGTGGGCATTGAGTCTAAGTGTGGGGGAAGTGCTTTTCACTTGAGTTCAGCTAGTGATGCCACGACTGATGAAGAAGACAAAGCCATTGAAGCTGAGGTTGTTGAAGCTGTCATGGAGGTCAAACAAGGAACTGCACCAGCACCACGCTCTCAAGGAATTCTTACAGAAGAAGAACCCTTTGAAGAAGGGGAAAACACAGAAGAAGAAGAGTGGTGGGCGCCACATGAACTTGTTGATGATACCAAGGAATATTTGATTGAATTTGATGTTAAAGAGAAGACTCAAGCTGATATCCTTCCTGTTTATCAACCTACTATCCCTTTTCCAGGAAGATTCAAAAAGCAGCTAGTACAGAAGTATCAGACCCTCTATGCTACCTCAAATGGAAATGAGAGGTCTCAATGGTCAAGAGGAGCTTGAGAAACTAAGGGTTAAAACTGGAGCATCTGAGGTTAAGGAACAGAATATCAAGAAGCTTGGTAATCCAGGAAAGTTTCTAATCTTTTGTGAGCTTGGTGAATTGGTTGTGGAAGAGGCCATGTGTGACACAGGTTCAAGTATCAATGTGATGTCTCTTGACTTGGCAAAAGAACTAGGAGTTACCAAGCTGAAACCATATGATTCCACAATCACTTTTGTGGACTTTTCTTCAAGAACACCTGTTGGTCTCATTGAAGACTTTTCTGTGAGGATTGGAGCATGCAAGATACCAACTGATTTTGTTGTGATGGAAATGGCTCACACTCAGAACCCTTCTCTACTACTTGGGACTCCATTTCTGAACACAACAGGCACTGATATTGACTTCACCAAAGAGAGAGTCACCCTCAAGAAGGTGAATGGTCGAGTTAGCTATGCAATGAAGCCTCCACCTTCAAGATTTTGTGAAGCATCATTAATGTTGAGAAAGAAGCTGCTAAGAAGCCACCTGATGTCAAGAAAGAGTTGAGGGGATTCAAGGCTGAAGTGCTAAAAGAAGATGAAGACCCTCTTGATCACAATGAGTATGAAGGTGAAGCCTTTGATGGTGCTTGTCTTCCTGACTTGTTTGATGGAATCAAAGTGAAGCTGTATGGTGGACCAAGAGGACCAAGAAAGAGAGTCAGGAAACCTAAGGAGAAGCTCTACTATGGACTCAACACATTGTTCAGGAGGAAAGGAGAAGGAACTCCAGTTCCACTCCATCATCCTCCATGATCTTAAGGAGCATGACAAGTCAAGCTTAGTGACTCTAAACAAGCACTCTTCGGAGGTATTCTCTTGTTATCATTGTTCATATTATTGCATTTATGCTTGTCTTTGTGTTTTTCTTTCAATAACAGGAGCAAGTGTGGTTTAAGGCAAGTTGTTATAAGTTGGGACCCAGTCTGACCAAACTCCCTCTAAGGTACACAATCATGCTCCTTTGCTCCTGAATACTTCTGAATATCTTTTATTACCCTCTTTCAAGCTTCTATTACACAAGGGACTGTGTAATTCAAGTGTGGGGGAGGGCATTGCATTTGACATTGTGTTCTGTTTTCTTATTTTCTCTTCTTCATACTTGAGTCTCATGCATTCATCTATGTGCACTGAAAATCCATGAAATTTTCAAAATTTTTGGAACCAAAAAGATCATTTAGTTGCATTTACATAACTAAGATTGAGTCTAGATGCATTTCATACAGGTTTGCATACATCTACATAGGGAGTAGATGATAAACACTTGTCAAGATGTTAATGTTTGAATTGTTTTCAATGCCTTGGTTATTTGTTGTTTGATTGCATTGTAGTGAGTTTGAAGTTAAGGCTGCACCATATCTTGACTACTTGCATTGATATTCTTGTCTTATGCTGAAACTTGCTTTGATTTGATGCCAACTCTATCTTATTAGAACCATAATCCTGACTTTGAATTATCTTGTTTGTGCATTGAGAGTGATTACATGGCTACCCATATACATACTTGGATTATCTTCTTCCCTTCTTACCACTCTTGTTAATCCAAGTAGCTGATCCTCATCATTATGGGACAGTTTACCACACCCTAAACCAATCCTTCTTTCTGAACCTAAACACTATTGTGAGAGTTGTGAGGCCTTGCATTGCATCATTTTCAATTTTAACTTGACAAAAAAAGTTAGGAATAAGGCTGGCAAGGAGAAGCTCTCTTGTAGACACCAGCTTGCATTTTGAGCTTGGTATTAGGTTAGTAGTTTGGGAAAGGGTAGTGTAAGTGGTTTGAGCTTTATTTGTTTACATCTTTGAGAAGAAGAAGAAGTATGGGATTGGTAGTATGGGGGAACAGTTTATTTGGTGGTTAAGTTAACTAGGAAGAAAGCTCTAAGTGCTAAAGAAGAAAGGTGCCAACAACAACAAAGCTTACAAAAGGTCATCCACAAGGAGAAATCAGACCAAGCAATCCACCAAAGGTGATGAAAATAGGGTCAATCATACAACAAAGAAGAGCAAGTTCCTAAAAGAAGTCAACCACATAAACAAAAGAAGAAGGAGTTTTCCCCTTTTATGAAGAAGGAAGAGATCAAGTGCTTTGGGAAAGGGTAGATTTAGGAGTTTCACTTGGGGTTTTAGAAGTTATTAGGTTCCTCTTGGGTAAAAAGGGTAGAAGAGAGCTTTGACTTGCATGCATAGGTGTGCTTTTACCTTTAGCATTTTGCCTAAGATATAATCATTTCATTGAGTGATCCCCTGAATCTTTCAACCCTTATTTGAGTGAGATCATTTTCATCTCATAACCATGTCCCTTGACCAAATGTTTTCTCTTGATTTGCACAAACTTGATCCATTGGTTACTGATTAATGAATGTTAAAGAGTTGGTTGATTTGAATACTTGTGTAGGCTAAGCTAGAGTTCATGGTTTGCTTTGATGGGTATGGCTAAAGCTTTTAAAGTAGAACAATCTTTTTGCATTTTAGAACCTATAACTTGAGCATTGATTCAATTTTTCCATTGACATCTTTAGTTTTGAGCTCCCACTTTCAAACCTCACTCTCCCATTTGTTCTTATTTGCTTGAGGACAAGCAATAGGCAAGTGTGGGGTGTTGATATCTCTTGTATTTACATCATTTAGGCTTGCATTTAGTGCATGTTTTGATTCTCTTTTTCATGTTTTCCTTATCCTTTGTCCCATTTTCTTCTTCTTTTAGACGTAGGTTGCATTTAGGGTATATTTTGCATTTTTCTTGCATTTTGAATGTTTTTAGGTGCTTTTGGAGCTAAAAGGAGCTTGGAGGAGCTTTGAGGATGATTCAGGATGCTAGCTGGATCAAAGGGAGCAAGAAGGATCAAAGCAGACAATCTCAGCAAAGGTTTTCGGTCAGAGCACAGTGATCGTCGGTCAAGGATGATCGATACGAAGCTGTATCGATCACCAGTATCGGTCAAGGATGGCCGATACAAAGCAGCATCGATCACCTGCATCGGTCAAGGGTGACCGACACAAACACAACGAGTTGATTTCGGTCACCAGTATCGATCACTCCAGACCGATGGGATCCGTATCGGTCACTGATGACTGTTGTAACTGACCGATACGCTGCCAGACTGAAGACCCTTTATTTATAATTTTGCCATTTTCGCTTAGACTCCTATAAATACTTAAAATTTATAATTTCTGCGAAGACATCTCTTTATCCAGCAGTCTCTTCTTCTTTCTTTTAGGTTTTTGGTTTTGTAATTTGAATCTTTGTTTATTTCAATAAAAGTTTGCATTTCCCTTAATCTATTGTCTTCCCAATCATGATTAACCATCTATTCTTCATAGATTTGATGGTTTTCACCATGATTTGTGAGTAGTTTGCTTTAGGTTTGAGATTTGGGCAGATGGAGTGATTTCAGTGATTGTTTAGGTTGATTAGGGCTTAGATCTTCTCATTCCCTTTCTTATATGATTGTGGTTAATGCCTAGTACCTCTTTGTTGGAGAAGTTGATATTAGGTTTTCACATGCACACCAAGTGTTTGATAAAATTCCTGAATGAAGCTCAATGCTTGAAAATGGCGTTTTGATAATCATGAGTCTTTGCATCTATCATTTCTTGCTTGAATGTGCTTATTGCTTAGTATCACATTGATGAGAAATTGCCTTTAGACATTGATTATGCATGAGAATGTGAGTTGATGTTTGATATATTGTATAAGAGATTAGTAAACCTAGCCTACGAGATTAGATGTCTAGCATGCTAATTGGTTTTATGGAACTTGATTTTAATGCTTGATGATTATGTGTTTGAGTAAAGAGATTTATCTTGAATATGTGATTAGAAAAGGGATTAATGCCAAGAGCAAGTTTAGTTTTACTCTATTTTAGTTCAGCTTTTACTCTGTTTTTGCTCTGTTTCTTTTTGCCATTACTGCTCTTTAATTGCTTTCTTTTGCTTTCTTTTACTTCTTTGCTTGATCATTTAGGTTGTTAGACTTCTAAAACTATTTATATCTGCTTGAATTAAGAGCTCTATTGCATTCCTACTGCTTCATTCTCCCCTTTTGGATTGATAAAACCTTATGCTATACTACAACTGATTAGTACAAGCTTGGGTAATTGAATCAAGTCCCAAAAAGTGTTGTATCACTTCACAACTGTTAGAGGTTTACTTTTTAGTAAATAAACTCCTCCTTTGTGATTTTTAGCATAATTAGGCATTGTGTTTTGTTGCCTCCATGGTTCTCATTTTTCTTTTGCGAATATGTTTTAGGTACCATGGGAAGAACAACAAGAAGTGCAGCTAGCAAAGAGGCTGGAAAGCAAGAGAAAGGCAAGGGAAAAGCCAAAGAAGTTGGAAGTCCAAGCACCAAATCCAAAGGCAAGAAAAGAGGTGATGTTGGTGCTAGTGAGCAGGTCCCTCGAAAGAAGAAAGACACCACACTTGCTCAAAGGCAGCTGTATGACAAGCTGAAAAAGGTGGATGTGAGGCCAACCAGATACCCCCATGTGCCATCTCTAAAGGCCTTGGGACTCTATGAAGACTGCTCTTCTTTTCTAGAGACAATAGAGCTCACAAAGCTGGTGGGAACTCCATATGCAGCCAACAAAGACCAAGTCCTTCAATTCTTTGCAAGCTTTGAAGTGACATTCTATGAGCCAGGAGAGGAGACTCCAGAAGAAGATGGTGATGGCTTCAACACTTTCAGAGTTTCCAAGAAGGACTATAGGATGTCTTTCTCAGCAATTGAAGATGCCTATAGATTCTCTTATGGAAGCATTAGAGGACAGAAACTTGGGGTTAGCAAAGAAGAGATGAGCAGCCTTTGGGAGCATGTAGCCAAGGGCGCTTTCAAGCCAGGAAGAAGCAAGGCTTATCTGATCAGAAATCCGACAATAAGATATGTGCACAAGGCGCTGGCGCATACACTCTTTGCTAGGAAGAAAAATGGAGCTGTTGAAGGAGGAGAATGGTAGCTGATTGATGTTGGTCTGATGAGTGTTTTGGACAGCACTAACCAGGGTGTGGCGCTTAGAGGAGCAGATGGTACAACTGGTATGGTCACCATCTTTATGCAGCAGCTTTTGGTCATCAAACTTTGGTTAACCACCAATGATGATAAGGCTCCCAAGGTGTATTGTGCTGGACTAATCACTAACCTAATGGAAGCTGCTGGAGTTGAGAGTGGACCACAAACAGTTAAGATCACATACTTGGACCTTCCATACTTAAAGAAAGCGAGGTTCCTTGGTGCAAATTTATCTACAACTTCATCCAAGAATGTGGATCTGCTGCAAAGCTTCTACTCCCTGATGTGCATCTCACATCCTTCTCCAAGCCCAACAGCTTTGCCTTTCAAATTCCACAGCAACTTCTCTACCAAGCCGGCGCTTCACTATATCACACTAACGAAAGTGCTAACATCACTCTTCCTCAAAGAGTCTATCCCCTTGTGATCTTTGAAGGAGGGGAAATGGAAGAAGGAATTCAGGAAGAAGAAGACTCAGATGCTCCAAGCTACAATAGTGAGGAGTACCGCTTCCAGCCATGATGTCTCACAACAAGGAGAACCTTTGAAGAAAGTCCATGAGCACATCAACCTCTTGCAAAGATGGAACAAATGGCAAGACAAAACCATCAAAAAGTTGGTGAAGGGCATGAAGAGCATGAAAGCTCAAATCAAGGACTTAAAGAGGAAGTCCAGCAGCGCATCGACTTCTGCTCCTCAAGAAGAGAAACAAGCTGAAACCCAAGGAGTGGCTAGAGCTCCTAGTAGAAGGCGCTCCGTTGCTGGTTATGAGGAAGTGAGAGCTTGGGTGCCACCAAGGGAATCTTTTCAAGCAGCGCTAAGGAGGAGGAGACACCCAAGGAGAGAGAGGCCAATGAGGAGCCACAACATTGACCTGGAGGACCTTTCAGGCGCCTTTTACACCTCCCACACAACCTTCTAAGGTACCAAAAACTCCTCCATTGTATATACCATAGCATTTTTTAGTTCTTGTAATATATTTTTGTTGCTTCTCTCTTCCACTCGTTTATTACACAGGGGATTGTGTAATTTAAGTGTGGGGGAGAGATTTGGGATTTGACTTTGTTTATTATTTTCTTAGTCTTTCATCTCCATACATCTTTGAGTCTCATGCCTTCATCTAAGTGCATTAAAAAACCAGAAAAATTGAAAAATTTGAAAAATTTGCATCTGTTGCGAACCAAAAAAAAAAGCATGTAGTTGCATTCATTTGATTAGGATTGAGTATAGTATTTTTCATATAGGTTGCATTGCATTTGCATAGGACCTGATGATGATAATTCCTTGTAAAATGCTAAGTGTTTAGAACTGATTTAAATGCATAAGTGGTTAAATGTCTGATGCATCATAGGAAGTTAGAAACTAAGGCTGAACCATGCTCTTGAATGCTAAATATGATTCTCTAGTCTCATGCTAAAATCGCTTGCTCATTGAAAATCATTCCTATTTATTAGAACCATTAATTTGAATTCTTAATTATCATGTTCTTGCTTTGAAAAGTGGTTTCATGGGTCACCCATACACATATTTGGACTTTGTTTCTTCCTTTTTACCTCTCTTTCTAGTCCAAATAGCTGATCCTCATCATTAAAGGACAGTTACCACACCTTAACCTTACCTTCCTTTCAAACCTAAACACTATATTTGTGTGTGTGAGGCCTATTTTTGAATGAACTAAGCATAAAGTGTTAGGTGGGCACGACAAGGATAAATTGCTATGTAGAACTAGCTCTTCACTTTGAGCTATACATAGGTTTAGGATGGTAGTTATAGGTCTGGGTGGTTTTGAGTGTTACATTGATCTAAGAGGGGAGAGTGAGAGAAGGAAGAAAGTGAAAAGGGGAAAGGGATGAAGATGGGAAAGCAAACAAAAGCTCAGCATGTCTGGAACCAAATAAGCTCAAAAAGGATGGCCATTATGAAGATAGAGTCTCATAAACAACAAAGAAGGCATCAAAACCTAAATACATCAAAAGAATGAAGAAATGGAGACTCCCAAAAACAAAGAAAAGGCGCCCACAACAAAGGAGCACAAAGAAGGCTATAACATGATGAGATCAAAGAAGAAGCTTTCCTGAAAATGGCAAAGTGTGGAGAGTGTGAGAGTGTTTAGAAAGGGTAGTTAGGATTGGGTCTGATTTGGGATAAGAGTTTTGGGGTTTAGAACAGTCTTAGGCATTGGGTAGATAGTAATTTATCCTTGCATGCATAAGTTGTGCTTAACCTTTAGCATTATGCCCAAGTTCATTCCTTTTCGAGAGAAACCCATACACTTGAACCACATCTTAATGAGATCATTTTTTATCTCATGACCTTAGCCCTTAGCCAAATGATTCCACTTGATTTGCTTGAACATGCTTCACTTGGTTACAAAGTTTAAATTAATGTTAAAGGGACTGATTGATTTGAGCATTTGACTAAACTGAGCTGGAGATCATTTTGAAACAGGAAAAGCATGGCTAGGTTCTTATTAGTATGACTGATTGTGTTTTTCATCCTACATTTAAGCAATTAGACATTGACCTCACTTATTTACCTTAGCATTTTTGGATTTGAGTGCCCACCTTTAAACCTCACTTCCTTCTTGTCTTAGTTTGTTTGCTTAAGGACAAGCACAAGGCAAGTGTGGGGGTGTTGATATCTCCATTATTTATACCATTTTAGCTTGCATTCATCACTAGTTTTAGTCTCTAAACATGCATATTTTGCTTCTCCTTGTCCCATTTGCATACATTTAGGAGTTAGTGTAGTTTTAGGAGTTGCATTGCATTTGGAGTTTTATTTAGGTACTTTAAGGAGTGTGGAGGTCATGTGGTGCAATGGGTGTGAGCTGGGAATGGAGCAAGGCAAGAGACAAAGGTGGATGGACCATTATCGATGATGATATTGACATCATGTGATCGATACGGAGCATATCGATGGGAGTATCGACCACTTCAGCATTGATACAGAAGAGGCATAATGTGAAGGAAGCATATCGACTTAGACACCTCGCTGCAGCAGAATGGAGTCCATATCGAGCAGTGTATCGACGTCCCAGACCGATACACATGACAGGATAATACCGAGGTTCCATATCGACTTGCTTGATCGATAAGCCTTAACTAAAGGGTGATTGCATCGACTTCACACCTTTGAGAGCCAAACTGATACAACTTGGAAGCCTTATGTATCGACGTGCATATCGACCAAGAGACATCGATACAACCCATGAGAAGAGATGATATTGATATGTGTATTGATGTTCACTGTCAATATGATCTGTCCGAGTCAGCTTATTTTCGGTTTAATCTTGGTTTACTAGGAGTTTTCTAGTTCCCCTATAAATACTAAAGTCCTAAAATTGTTAGACAACTTAGATCTTATGATTTTCCTTCTGTTCTTGCACTTAAAACCTTTCCTTTTTCAGCTTTGCTTTGTAAGAAGTAGTTTGATTTAGTGAATTTCTGTATTTGCCTTTGATCTATTCTTGTTTATTCTACTTCCTAATCATGCTTAACCATCTTTTCTATTTGGAATTTGTGGTTTTGACTATGGCTAGTGAGTAGTCTTATTTAGGGTTTGAGATGGGATATATTAGATGGGTTTTAGGATTAGATTAGTGATGTCTTGTGTATAATATGATTATCTACTCTATTAGATGTGCTTAACACTAGATTAGTCTTGGCCAGGCTTGTTTAGTATCTTGGCTTTCTCTTGCGCCTGGTACGTGTTTGATGAAATGCTCCTTAGAGTCTCTTAGTGGATTTGTAAGCTTAGACTAAGGAATTAGATGTTTAAGGTGCATTTTGGCTTTATAGAATTGGAGTTCTGTTCTGAATGCTTGCTTATCATGAGTTTGAGTAAAGGGATTTATCTTGAATGTGTGCTTAGCAAAGTGATTAGTGTCAAGGAATTGAGCTAGTTATAGTTGTTAATCCTATGCCTAGAAGATAGCATTGCTTGAATGGTTTTGAAGCATCACTAGTTAGGTTCTAATCCCCTCCTAATCAATAACCCCCATCTTAGATCCTTACTTCATCTATTTGAATTTTCTTATGTGTTTAGTTCAGTCTTTAGAATTGTTAGTTTTGTTCACAACTGCCTTCTTGAATCTAGCTTGACCTAAATGATTTGCTGTATTCTTAGTGCCTTAAGAACTCAGATGGATTGATACCTTACATGCTGCAATGACATGAGTGTGTTACGATTTGCTTAGTAGTAATTTCCTGCTATCAATCCCTAGCAACAACCATAGTATCAATTTCAATGATCCTCTCCCCATCTTGTTTCTCAAGGTCCTCATTGACTATTGGTGCAATCTCCTTAGAGAGAAACACCTCCAGATTTGTACCAAAGAGTAGTTGCTCAATCTCTCTAACATTAGCTTCATGGTCACTTGTGGTATCATCATCACTAGAGAATTTTACATTGAAATACTCTTTACGGTTTACTTGATCTTTACCATTTATGTGAGTGTTTGAAGAGGAAGAAGCTCCCTTAGACTCCACTTGTTTGACCTTTTGGTTTGATGAATCCATCTATGCATTGAATTCATTATTTTAGAAATCAATCTTGGTATGGAGTTCAGCCATCTTCTTGCTCACATCTAATGCACTATTAACGTGGCCTTGTAAGAGTTGTTGAAGCATCCCCCTCACTTCAGGATTTAAGGGTGTAAAGTTGTTTCCTTGCCCTTGTGGCATAAAAATTGGGGGTGCAAAGGATGGCTTTTGGAATACTCTTCGGTTCCCTTGAAAGTTGTTCTTGGGAGTATACCCTTGTTGCTGATTGTAGGTGACAAAAGGTTTAGGTTGTCCTCCTTGGTTTTTGTTGCCTTGTTGTGGGTAGACTTGGTCTTGAGGGTTTGCCACATTGTTGCTTCTAGAGGACATATTTGGGTGGATTCTATAGTTGTGGAAGCCATTGTTGAACCCTCCTTGGTTTCCCAGATAGTTTACCTCCTCTTGTTGCTCAATCTCCCTATCTTGGACATGATCTCATTCTCTAAAAATGTTGACTTGTTTTTGTTGCCATTGAAGTAGCTTGTCCAACTTATCATTGAGGGATCTGATATCCTTCCTTGTCCTCTTGATGTAGGAGTTTACTCTACTTCAATTCCTACATATACTCATATCATTGTACTATGTAGTTGTCAATCCATAATGGGAGAGTAAGACATTAGAAATGCAGTAGATCATTCAGTTCAAGAAAACAAAAAGGAATAAGGGAAATACTACGACAAAAGTGAACAGAGCAACACGAAGAATTAAGGATTTTCGAATTTAGCAATGCAAAAGAAAAAAGGGGCTTAAGATAGGGTTATTTATTAAGGAAGGTTCTCAAATCAATTAATGATGCTTCAAACTCATAGAATGCTATTTTCTATCCATTGAATTCACAGCTATAACTAGTCTAATATCTTATATACTAATCACTTTGCTAGAACATTCATCCAAGAACTAACTCTCATCAGTTAACAAATGAGCAACCAGCATTACAAGCAAATAATCCAATTCTATATTGCCAATCTACTCTCTAGACATCTAATTTCTTAGGCTAGGATAAGCAAATCTCTTACTTGACTCATTCAGGCAATTCATCAAAAACTTGTTAAATAAAGTGGACCCTAGGATCTAGATCAACTTAGCAAGGGTTAATCTAGCATTATGAACATCAATAAGAAGGAAAATGAAAGAAGTAACACCAAGCACATTAATTAAGCATCAAACTCCCTCAGTCTATCTCATCTCAAATCCTAAATAAATTACTCACTAAGCATGGTTTTATCTATAAACCCAATCAAAATAATATGATTAATAATGATTAGAAGGTGATGCGTTAAGCATGAAGCTAATTGAGTGAAGTGATAGAAAACGTAGAATGGACGTAACCGGATAGATAGGAAGATTGGGATCACCACAATTCGTAAAGCCGAAGCATCAGAGCTGATAAAGAAACCTGTTGAGCTAGCACCACACTTAGATAAAGTTTCCACCACTATGTGAGAAAGACGCTCGAACTACCACCAATGACTCTTCCAAAATCAAAGGATTAAGGTAAAATGATCAACAGATAAAAAGAGGTCACAAAAGACTCTCCAAATTCCTTGAAAACTCTGTGTATCTATTCCATTGATAATAAGTCTCATTATATAGAAGAACTAGAACACAATTTCGTCCCCTGTACTTACAATAAATGTAGAAAAATACAGAAAACAAGGGAAAACAGAAAACAAAGCAGAAAAGACTGTTGACTTGACCAATCATGAAAATGACCCTTCAGCACCAGTTCGACCATTTCAAGTTTTGAGTTCGACCACTCTAGTCCTCTAGGGAAGTGACGAAAACTACACTCTTCACATGCTTATTTTAATACTTGGCTGGTCCAAAAATAAGAAAGTATAAGCCATTATATTTTGTTTCCCAACTCCTTGTATATCTTCTATGCTATACATGCTTGCTCTTGCATCAATACTTCAAATGCTCTGTTATGTGCAAGAGTAGGAACTAATGGTGCCAACGTGATATGATTCTTATCCTTATGAAAACAATAAGTGTTAAAGTATCCATCATGTATAGCTCTCCTATCAAACTCCCAAGCAATAGATGACAAGCATCCATTGGTATAACATTGCAAAGCACCTCATCTTGATAGTTCTTTCCAACAGAGAATGAAACTAGAACTTGCTTAGATACCTTCAGCTTGCTCCCATCATTCAACCAATTCAGCTTGTATGGTTGCTTATGCTTCACAGTAGCTAAACCAAGCTTCTCCACAAGTGTACTAGATACTACATTGGCACAACTCCCACTGTCAATAATCACACAAGACACTTTTCCCATGACTGTGCAACGAGTCTAAAAAATGTTCTCCCTCTGTGCTTCTTCAACAATTGGAACAGAATGCAACACCCTTTGTCATAACACACCTATTGGGACATTCATCTTGGAAATGCCCAAACCCCTGACACTTAAAGCACTTCTTCTTCATAGTAAGTTTTGATGGCGTTGCTGTAGTGTTCACTTCGGCCTTCTTACTACTGCTGCTAGCATCTCTTTTAAAGTTTGCCTTTGGATTCAATGAAGAACCAGAAGTGTAAGTTCTGGTGTAAGGCTTCTTCCGTGCTTTAACCTGCTTCTCCACCTTGATAGCAAGATTCTTCACGTCCTGAAGAGTCCAATAAGTTTGCAACTCTACCTTAGATGAAATCTCCTCACTTAGGCCATGTACAAAACGTACAATAAACCTCTCTTCTGGCTCCTGAACATCACAATGCAACTGTAACAAAACAAACTCCCTTATATACTCCTCAACAGTGCACTTCTCTTGCTGCAAGAGTGTAAGCTTTTACAAATCTTGTTTGTAGTCATCTGGTAAGACCACACACGAGTCTTGCCTTACAATAAATGTAGAAAAATAAATGTAGAAAAATATAGAAAACAAGGAAAAACAGAAAATAAAGCAGAAAAGACAGTTGACTTGACTAGTCACAAAAATGACCCTTCAGCACCAATTCGACCACTTCAAGTTTTGAGTTCGACCACTCTGGTCCCCTAGGGAAGTGGCGAAAACTAGACTCTTCACATACTTATTTTATTACTTGGCTGGTCCAAAAATAATAAAGTATAAGCCATTATATTTTGTTTCCCAACTCCTTGTATATCTTTTATGCTATACATGCCTGCTCCTGCATCAGAAGGAGAATAAACAAAAAAAATAAATTAAATAACAGCGATTCATAGCATAAAATCAGAATTACAAGAAAGAAACAAAGGAGAGAGCTATTGTCAAAAGGATAAAAGATATATCCCATAAATTTGGGTCATTTCATATTTATCGTGTTTCAGGAAAACCTTTAGTAAACAAGGAATAAACCGGAAATTGACTGGTTCAGAGGGGTTGTATCGGCCTGTCTGGTGGATACACTGGTCGATATGGCTTTGTTGAAGGCTGTATTGAACAAGGCTGGTCGATACGCTGCTCGGTACAATCGCTAGGAGTTAAGGCATACCGGGATGGCCAGATCGTAAGTTCCTCGATATGTTCCACCTTCCTCGTATTGCTTTGTTCCTAGTCGATACACAGATCGATACAAATTTCCTGAAGAAGATACATCGGGTGGAGGAGCTCGATACATTACCATATATGTTTGCCAAGAGATAAGGTATACCAGGATGTATGCTCAAGACGTTGCTCGGTACGAGTGCTGGAAATGTGCATTGGCATGGGGTCCCGATACACAACCCGGTATGGTCACTTACCCTTGTATCGACTTGTGCATGTTGATATGCTGCTCTGTTTTCTTCGTATCGGCCAAGTAGGCCGATACAATGCTCGGTATGGACTCTTCTCGCCTTAGTTTCCTCCTTTGATCACTCCCAAAGCTCATTATAGCCTATAAACACATCAATCGCACCTGCCAAGTGCTCAAAATGCACAAAACATGCAATACAACTCTTAAATCTACTTTAAGTCCTAAATGGATGCTATTGGGGCAAGAACATGCAAGAAATGATGCTTAAATGCTGAAACTAAAGCTAAAGGCATCTATATAATAGAGTAAATATAGTGTATATCTACTCTGTCACACTTGTCTTTTGCTTGCCCTCAAGCAATTTAAGACAAGAAGGAGAGAGAGGTTTGAAGGTGGGAGTTCAAAACTAAAGACGTCAATGGAAAAATTGAACTCAATGCCCAAGTTATAAATTCTAAGATGCAAAGAGATTGTTCTACTTTAAAAGCTTTAGTCATACTCATCATAGCAAACAATGAACTCAAGCTTAGCCTACCCAAGCATTCAAATCAACCAACTCTTTAACATTCATTATTAGTAACCAATGGATCTTACTCATGTAAATCAGGTGAAAGCATTTGGTTCAAGGACATGTATAAGAGATGAAAATAATCTCTTTTAAAGTGGGTGTTCAGATTCAAAGGATCTCTCTTTGAAGGAATGAACTTTGGCAAAATGCTAAGTGTAAAGCACAACCTATGCATACAAGGATAAACCATCATCTACCCATTGCCTAGATTGTTCTAAAACAACCTTTTAATCCCAAGAAAACACATCCTAATCTACCCTTTTCATAAGGCTTTTTCCTTTTTCAAACACCCCCATACTTAGCATTTCTTAGGGAAGCTTCTATTAATGATGTGGCCTTCTTTGATCCTCTTTTTGCAGCTCATCTTTTTTGCTTAGGGAGTCTCCATTTTTTTCTTCTTTTGATGTCTTAGGCGTTTTTGCCTTTTTTTTTTTTTGCTGTTTGAGGACTCTTCTTTTGTGCTTGCTGCTTTTACATCTTTTGGTTTCACACATGATGAGCTTGATGCTTCTCCTTTCTTCTTTTCTCTTCCACTTTAAAAATAAAAGAACTCCCAAGTCTCACACCTAAATCTACAATGCTAAACTTATTCATGACTCAAAGAGAAGAGCCATATCTACATAAAGGCTCACCCTTGACGTGCTAAACCCAACACTTTTTGCTAAGTTCATTCAAAATAAGGCCTCACACACACAAGCTAGTATTTAGGTTTGAAAGATGGATTGTTTTAAGGTGAGATTAACTGTCCTATAGATGAGGATCAGCTACTTGGACCAGCAAGGGTAGTAGAAGGAGAAAGAAAGTCCAACTATGTATATGGTAGCCGTGCAATCAGTTTTCAAAACATAAGAAAGATAATTTCATGTCAAGTTTAAGGTTGTAATAAATAGAGTTGGAATCAAATCACATCAAGCTTCAGTATAAAACAGGAGTATCAATGCAGAATTCAAAGTATGGTGCAGCCTTAACTTTAAACTCACTACTGTGCAATCAAACAACAAATAACCAAGTTATTGAAAACAATTCAAACATGGACATCTTAACAAGTGTTTATCATCTACTCCCTATGCAAATGTGTGCAAAGCTACATGAAATGCATCTAGACTCAATCTTAATTATGCGAATGCACCAAAATGATTATTTTTGGTTTTCAAAAATTTGAAAATTTTATGATTTTCTTAATGTAATGCTTGAAAGCATGCATGAGAATCAAATATGCAAAAGGGAAAACAAGAAAACAAAACACAATGTCAAATGCAACACCCTCCCCCACACTCAAATTACACAGTCCACTGTGTAGTAGAAGTTATTGAAAAGGGTCAAACAACTAAAAATAGTTTATAATAGAAAGGCAGTGCAGATAGAGTGAAGCAAGAGATTTTGGGAAGAACTTACACGTGTGTGTGTGGCTGATATCGGGGTGTATGGCCGGTGCAATGGTCGATAATCCCCTGTTCTGCATGTATCGGGCTGATCGGTCTGATACCTTGCTCGATAAGGTCTTATACTGAGGTTCTTGTCTGATATGTTGTCCGATAGTTGTATCGAGCTATCCGAAATCGACTGAGGGTGGTCGATACATAGCTGGATACAAGTGCCATTAAGGCATATCGGCTTTGTTGTCCCCGGTATCTTGGTCGATATCCCTTGGCCCTTTTGTATCGGGCTGCATGTTGCCCCGTATGCAGTTTGGTGCATGGCCAATTAAGGTATATCGGCTTGGATGCTCACCGGTAAACAAGTCAATACGTTACTCCTCTCTTATTATCTACCTCGAGGTGGTCGGTACATGGGTCATTATCGGCTTTGAGTATCTCTATATCGGGTTAGACAACCCGATACACAGCTCGATATTATCCATACCGGCCTCGGCAAGCCAATTTTCTGGTCAATATGACGCCTCTCTGAGTTCTTCCTTCTTTGTAACTCACCCTTTCTTTCCTGAGCTCAAACCTGGTGCCTAAGAACACTCCTGGACACTAAAACGGACAAGAAAAACATGAGAAAGCAATAATATATACAAGGATAACATGGGAATAACTACTGCAAGTGCACAAAAAAGCAGTTGTAGCATAAAATGGTTATCGAATCTCAAGGGAGTAAGCTTACTACACTAGCGATTATAGATTGGATTAAGCTAAGCAGTATTGAGTAAATGTAATGAAAAATAACTATAGTAATGAAAGCATGCAATCTTTGTTGATTGTTCTAAGTTCAGAAAGCTAAAGGCGCTAAGTGAGGAAAATTCGCAGGTTGAATCCGAGAATGTAGAATGCATGCTAGCAGCAATGATTTAAAACCGTCTTGAACTCAAAACTCAATAAAATAACTAATCAATTCTCATTGTAAAAATTATCTATGCCTAATTCACAGAATTCCAAATATCTTTGCAAATTCTAACAAGATAAATAAGCATTAAAGATCAGGTTTTAATTGTTCACAAACTCCTATGTCAAATTTCTTTGCAAATAGGCGTTTTGCTCATCTAATACTAGTTCAGGTGATTATCAATGTTCTCACATCTATTGAACAACCTAGGGTTTCGAAATCTACATGATTAGTCTCAGAAATCGATATGAATGCAAGTATAGATGAAGAACCAATGGATTTCCTAACAGTTTGGCAATTCTACAAACTGCCCTAACTTTACTAACAGATTACTCAGAAATGATCATGAAGACACAAGACATAACTGAATAAAACTGCATTAAAAGAAATAGAGTAAAAGATAAAGGGGTTCGAAATCTTCTCTAAAAGAGTACAAGATCTGTCTCCCCAAAAGCTCTGAATAAATCTCTCTCTAAAGCTCTCTGAAATTCTAGAATCTAAGATAACAGCCAACAATGGCTGAAAACCAAATATATACAAGCTAAAACACGAGCTGGACACTTTTCTAAATAATAGAACTTCTGGGCCAAAGATGCAATTTCTTCTTCATCTTTTTAATAGAAGTCGCGACTCTCTTCAGATGTGGGTGACGAGCATAACCCTTGAGTGGCGACGAGCGTCACCAATGCTTGTGCAATGCTTCCGAGTTGCTAACTTCGTGGTTGATTCTTGCAATGCTCCAAAAAGCACCAAAACCTCCAATTATACTCCAGTCATGCTATAACCTGCAAAGACTCTACTAGGACTCTAAAAAGATCAAAATGACTCAATAAAAGGACTTATACCATGGTTAAAAACCATAATAACCATGATATATCAACTCCACCAGATGTAGCTTTTGCTTGCCCTTAATCAAACATCAGACAAATAACAGGGTCGAGGTTTGAAACAGAAAAAGTCAGCTAAACATGAGGAACGCCACATTGATCAGCACTTTCGAATCCACATACCACAGAGCCAACACAAGATCAAATTTCAGTCTAATCATCACAAGCTTAGCAGTCTCTCAAATCCAGTTCAAGTCCCTTCAAGAAATCTGAAATCTCTACTGCTAACTCCTTATATTTATCTAAATGTGCTATCTCATAAAGGTTTTATCAACTCAATCACTTATAGATGCTTTTACCTTCCTAAACACTGAACAAAGTAATCTCAACACAACTCTCTTATTTTCTCTTCCCTTGATCTTTTCTTTCTGATTTTTTGATCTTTCAACTTTTTTCCTCATTTTTCTTTTACAGCCTAAGATATGGTGCTACTCAATATGTGTGTTCCTTGTCAGGAAACATGTTCTTGAGTGTTCACTACTATTATTTCTTATAAGGAGACAGGGTCGTGATGCACCATTCCTTAGACTTAAACTCTTAAAAGCTGTATCAGGGAAGATCAAAGAGAGACAGAATCTAAACATTCTTGTCAGTGTTAAAAGAGAGAATCAAGGTCAGTGAAGCACATGCGGAAGCTGAGCTTGAACCTGCGGATGCAATGCTTGTAACAGCGCTTGGACCTTTAACTCGTGCAAATGCTAAGAAATTCATACAAGGAATTGGAGGTTTACTTAACCAAATGCTCACATCCGAAGAGAACTCGGATTGGAATGGAGAGGACTCAACTTAAGAAGTTCTAATGATGATCCAAGTCCAAGAAGAGCTCTAATGGGTTTGTGATCATTTGTACTCTTTTTCCTTATCCTTGGTTTTGTCGCATTGGGTTTTCCAGGAAAGGTTTTAATGAGGCAAACAGATCACAAATTTACTTAGTCCATTCACTTAAAGAAGACCAATTCGTGCCTTTGAAGGAAGAGTTGAAGAGGCATCCACAAAATCACTTCAAGAGTCACTTTTGAAGCTCAAGAGTCATTCAAACTTAGTTTTTATTTAGTCTTTCTTTAGTTAATGCTTTGACCACGAGTTTGCCTCTTGGTCTACTCATTTTATTTCTATATAACTCATGTAATCTCATTTGAGAACAACAACCCTTTTTTTATAAAACCTTTTAGAGAGTGATTCTCTTTGTTTCTTGTGAATATTTTGATCTGTCTTGGTGTGTCATATCCAAGGAATCAACCCGGTTTATCAAGTGTTCATCATCACACTTGTGTGGCCATTCTACCGACTGAAGTTAGTTGTTTGCGGTATAAGTTAGTATCAGGTGGTGAGTTTAATATACTCACTATTGGAGCTACATGCATCACCTTTCTAAGGTTCCACCGCCTTTTCCTTTGGAATTTCTGCTTCCATTGGATTAAAGGATTATCCCTACCAACTTTAGAGTGCCCGATCTTGGAGGATCACATCATCTGGTACCACTTGATGTGATCATGGAATGCAACCAAGAAGAACATGCGGAAGCTGAGCTTGAACCTGCGGATGCAATGCTTGTACCAGCGGTTGGACCTTTAACTCGTGCTAATGCTCAGAAATTGATACAAGGAATTAGAGGTTTACTTAACCAAATGCTCACATCCAAAGAGAACTCGGATTGGAATGGAGAGGACTCAACTTAAGAAGTTCTAATGATGATCCAAGTCCAAGAAGAGCTCTAATGGGTTTGTGATCATTTGTACTCTTTTTCCTTATCCTTGGTTTTGTCCCATTGGGCTTTCCAGGAAAAGTTTTAATGAGGCAAACAGATCACAAATTTACTTAGCCCATTCATTTAAAGAAGACCAATTCGTGCCTTTGAAGGAAGAGTTGAAGAGGCATCCACAAAATCACTTCAAGAGTCACTTTTGAAGCTCAAGAGTCATTCAACTTAGTTTTTATTAAGTCTTTCTTTAGTTAATGCTTTGACCACGAGTTTGCCTCTTGGTCTACTCATTTTATTTCTATATAACTCATGTAATCTCATTTGAGAACAACAACCCTTTTTTTTATAAAACCTTTTAGAGAGTGATTCTCTTTGTTCCTTGTGAATATTTCGATTTGTCTTGGTGTGTCATATCCAAGAGATCAACCCAGTTTATCAAGTGTTCTTCATCACACTTGTGTGGCCATTCTACCGACTGAAGTTAGTTGTTTGCGGTATAAGTTAGTATCAGGTGGTGAGTTTAATATACTCACTATTGGAGCTACCTGCATCACCTTTCTAAGGTTCCACCGCCTTTTCCTTTGGAATTTCCACTTCCATTGGATTAAAGGATTATCCCTACCAACTTTAGAGTGCCCGATCTTGGAGGATCGCATCATCTGGTACCACTTGATGTGATCATGGAAGCCAACCAAGAAGAACATACGGAAGCTGAGCTTGAACCTGCGGATGCAATGCTTGTACCAGCGGTTGGACCTTTAACTCGTGCTAATGCTAAGAAATTCATACAAGGAATTGGAGGTTTACTTAACCAAATGCTCACATCCATAGAGAACTCGGATTGGAATGGAGAGGACTCAACTTAAGAAGTTCTAATGATGATCCAAGTCCAAGAACAGCTCTAATGGGTTTGTGATCATTTGTACTCTTTTTCCTTATCCTTGGTTTTGTCCCATTGGGTTTTCCAGGAAAGTTTTTAATGAGGCAAACGGATCACAAATTTACTTTGCCCATTCACTTAAAGAAGACCAATTCATGCCTTTGAAGGAAGAGTTGAAGAGGCATCCACAAAATCACTTCAAGAATCACTTTTGAAGCTCAAGAGTCATTCAAACTTAGTTTTTATTAAGTCTTTCTTTAGTTAATGCTTTGACCACGAGTTTGCCTCTTGGTCTACTCATTTTATTTCTATATAACTCATGTAGTCTCTTTTGAGAACAAAAACCCTTTTTTTATAAAACCTTTTAGAGAGTGATTCTCTTTGTTCCTTGTGAACATTTCGATCTGTCTTGGTGTGTCATATCCAGGGGATCAACCCGGTTTATCAAGTATTCTTCATCACACTTGTGTGGCTATTCTACCGACTGAAGTTAGTTGTTTGCGGTATAAGTTAGTATCAGGTGGTGAGTTTAATATACTCACTATTGGAGCTACCTGCATCACCTTTCTAAGGTTCCACCGCCTTTTCCTTTGGAATTTCCACTTCCATTGGATTAAAGGATTATCCCTACCAACTTTAGAGTTCCCGATCTTGGAGGATCGCATCATCTGGTATCAGAGCACCACTCAAAAGTTTGGTATTTTATCTTTCTATCCATATTCTCATCTTTTCATTTTTTATCTGTTCATCTTCTTATCTTTTCATCTACTATCTTTTTACCTTCTTATCTTTCCATCTTCTATCATTTCATCTTCGTTTCTTCTATTTCTGTTTCTCAATTTTAATATTTATTTTCGAATCCAATAACAAAAAATAAAAAAAGATCCAAAAAAAAGGAATCTAAGAAGTTCTGGAGTTTGTTTTTGCAAAATCTAAAGTTTCTTAATTCTAATTTTCTTTCAGTTATTTCTCTCTTTCTATTTATTTCTTTTCTTTCTATTCTATTTTTATTCTTCTATTATATTCTATCTTTCTTTGTTTCCGTTCTATTCTATTTGATATTTCTCTTCTTTCTATTATATACTTGGTTTACTGGTTGATTTCTGAGAGAAACATATCGAGTGGATTGTTAGTCCTGTTGAACTTTGAGAATTCACTAAGTGACATTTGATTGAGTGAAACACCTTTTTGAGGGTATCACTTGAGAGAAACACTTGTGAGGACTTTTATTTCTAATTTTTTTGTTAATCTTTGCATGAACATTATGTCTAAAGATGGAGATAACCGTGAAGGAGCACCAGCAGTCCCTAATCTCCATATTGAAGCCTTGTTAGGAGAGATGCGGCGGATGCCGAGAAATGAGATTAATGGTGTATATGAGAGGTTGGAGGAAGTCAGAGTTGAGGCTAGAGAAAGGCAACCTCAAAGCGTGCCAGTTCAAAGAGAAGAAGAACAAAGGAGACCAGCAAGGGTTAATCTAGACGATGACTACTACAGCCGTGATGGTGACTCTTCTCAGGGGAGTAGAAGGAGACCTAGACGTGATAGAGACGGCAGAGGTCAGGCTGATAACAACTTGGGAGCTCTTAAGCTGAAAATTCCATCATTCCATGGGAAAAATGATCCAGACGCCTATTTGGAGTGGGAGAAGAAGATTGAGCTAGTCTTTGACTGCCCAAACTATTCAGAACCCAAAAAGGATAGAGTAGCAGCTACTGAATATTATGACTATGCTATTAACTGGTGGGATCAGTTTGTTACAAGCAGGAGACGAAATGGAGAACATCCTGTTGAGACATGGAATGAGATGAAAATGATACTGAGGTAACGCTTTGTTCCTAGTCACTACCACAGAGAGCTACACCAAAGGCTAAGGATACTTACACAAGGTAGCAGGAGTGTTGAGGACTACTTTCAGGAAATGGAGACTCTTATGATAAGAGCTGATGTTGATGAGGACAGAGAGGCCACCATGGCAAGGTTCTTGAGTGGAATGAGCTTAGATCTTCAGGATCGGATGGAGCTACAACATTATGTAGACTTGGAGGAGATGTTACACAAAGCTATCTTGATGGAGCAGCAGCTCAAGCGGAGGGGTACAACTCGTCAGTCTTATGGTGCTGGAACGTCTAGTGTGAGACCTAGTTATTCCAGAGAAGAGAAGACAGCCCCAAAGCCACGGTTTGATGCTAAACCAACCACTACTGGTCAAGATAACAAAGGGAGATCCGAGACTACAAGGACAAGGAACCGCGATGTTCAGTGCTTCAAATTTCATGGCAAGGGACATTATGCCAATGAATGCTCTAACCAACGAACCATGCTGCTTCTGGACAATGGAGATATTGTTAGAGAAGAAGAAGAAGGAGAAGTGGTATCTGATTCGTTGCCCTCATCAGAAGAACATGAAGAACTTCCAACCAAGGGTGATTTGCTTGTTACCAGACGGTCATTGAGAGTTCAAACCAAGTCTGAGGAGACTGAACAGAGAGAGAACCTGTTTCACACGAGGTGTCTTGTTCCGAAGAAGGTTTGCAGCCTCATCACTGATGGAGGAAGCTGTACGAATGTTGCAAGTCAGACATTGGTTCAGAAGTTGAGTCTACAAACTGAGAAGCATCCGAGACCTTACATCTTCAATGGTTGAATGACAATGGGGAAATGACAGTGACGAAGCAAGTAAGAGTTCCTTTTTCACTTAGGAAGTATGCTGATGAGATTCTTTGTGATGTTTTGCCTATGGAAGCCGGTCATATTCTTTTGGGGAGACCATGGCAGTATGATCGCAAGGTTACGCATGATGGATTCACAAACAAGCATTCTTTTGAGTTTAAGTAGAAGAAGTTCACTCTAGTTCCTTTGACACCATATGAGGTACATCAAGATCAGAAACACTTGTACAAGAAGAAAGAAAAAGAGAGTTTGAGTGTCCCAAACACTAATCACCAAAAAGAGAGTGAGAGTTTGAGAAACGCCAAGAAAAAGGCCTGTGAGAGTAAACCCGTGAGAAACTCAAATTTCTTTGTGAGATCTTGTGAGGTTAAGAGAGCTCTTCTCTCTAAGCAGCCTATAATTCTATTTGTTTATAAAGAGGCTCTCTTGAGCTTGACTGACCATGAACCGGTGCTGCCGAGTGAAGTTACTTTTCTTTTGCAGGATTTTGGAGATGTATTCCCTGAAGAAAACCCAAGTGGTTTACCACCAATTCGTAGGATTGAGCATCAGATAGACTTTGTACATGGAGCTGCAGTACCAAATCCTCCAGCCTACAGAACCAATCCAGTGGAGACCAAGGAGTTGCAAAAGCAAGTTGGCGAGCTAATGGAGAAGGGATACATTAGAGAGAGCATGAGCCCTTGTGCTGTGCCAGTTTTACTTGTTCCAAAGAAGGATGGAAGTTGGAGAATGTGTGTTGACTGCAGAGCCATCAACAACATAACAGTTAAGTATCGCCATCCTATACCTCGCTTAGATGATAAGCTAGATGAATTGTTTGGTTCTAGTGTGTTTTCTAAGATTGATCTGAAAAGTGGATATCACCAAATTCGCATGAAAGAGGGTGATGAATGGAAAACTGCTTTCAAAACCAAACAGGGATTGTATGAATGGTTAGTCATGCCATTTGGTTTAACTAATTCATCAAGTACATTCATGAGGTTAATGAACCATGTTTTGAGAAAGTTGATAGGCGTTTTTGTTGTGGTATACTTTGATGATATCATGATATATAGCAAAAGTCAAAGTGAGCGTGTAGAGCATTTGAAATCCGTTTTAGATGTTCTTAGGAAGGAAACGTTGTTTGCTAATCTGAAGAAGTGTACCTTTTGCACCGATAATCTTGTGTTTCTAGGCTTTGTTGTGAGTCCACAGGGTATACAGGTTGATGAAGAAAAGGTCAAGGCAATCTCTGAGTGGCCTAGTCCAAAGACTGTTGGAGAAGTGAAAAGCTTTCATGGACTAGCAGGCTTCTACAGACGTTTTGTGAAGGACTTTAGCACCATTTCTGCACCATTGACTGAAGTGATCAAGAAAGATGTTGGTTTTAAATGGGAAGAAGCACTGGAAGAGGCGTTCCAAAACTTGAAGGAAAAACTTACTAATGCACCTCTTTTGTCTTTGCCAGACTTTCTTAAGACCTTTGAAATCGAATGTGATGCTTCTGGTGTGGGAATTGGGGCCGTGCTGATGCAAGAGAAGAAGCCCATTACTTATTTCAGTGAGAAACTAGGAGGAGCCTCCTTGAACTATCCAACATACGATAAGGAGCTCTATGCCTTGGTCCGCGCTTTGCAAACATGGCAGCATTATCTTTGGCCAAAAGAGTTTGTGATTCACACTGATCACGAATCTTTGAAGCATCTGAAGGGCCAACAAAAGCTGAACAACCGCCATGCCAGATGGGTAGAATTCATTGAGACATTCCCTTATGTCATCAAGTACAAGCAAGGTAAGGAAAATGCTGTTGCCGATGCTTTGTCGAGAAGGTATGTTCTCATCTCTACTCTCAGTGCTAAGTTGTTAGGATTTGAACAACTTAAGGAAATGTATGAAACTGATTCTGAGTTTAGAGAAGTGTTTCAAGCTTGCAAAAAGTTTGCTCATGGAAAATATTTTCGGCATGAAGGATTTCTGTTCTATGAAAATCATTTGTGTGTGCCTAATTGCTCATTGAGAGATTTGCTTGTTAGAGAAGCTCATGGAGGAGTCTTAATGGGAAATTTTGGAGTTGACAAAACACTAAGTGTTATGCAGGATCATTTCAACTGGCCGCACATGAAGAGAGATGTGGAAAGGATTTGCGGTGGATGTGTCACTTGCAAGCAAGCTAAGTCTAATGTGCAACCCCACGGTTTTTATACTCCTTTACCCATTCCTACTGAGCCTTGGACTGACATTTATATGGATTTCGTGCTTGGTTTGCCAATGACTAGAAGAGGAAGAGATTTTGTCTTTGTTGTGGTAGATAGATTTTCTAAGATGGCGTACTTTATCCCATGTCATAAAACTGATGACACATCTCTCGTTGCTGAGTTGTTCTTTAGAGAGGTTGTTTGTTTGCATTGAATGCCTAGGGAAATTGTTTCTGATAGGGATACTAAGTTCTTAAGCTACTTTTGGAAAACTTTGTGGTCTAAGTTAGGAACTAAGTTGTTGTTTTCAACTACTTATCATCCTCAAACTGATGGTCAAACTGAAGTAGTGAATAGAACTTTGTCTACTCTCTTGCATGCAATCATTAGAAAGAACATCAAAACTTGGGAAGATTGTTTGCCTCATGTTGAGTTTGCATATAATCATTCAGTGCATTATGCTACCAAGTATTCGCCTTTTCAGATTTTATATGGTTTCAATCCGCTAACTACTTTGGATCTAATCCCTTTGCCTTTGAATGAAAGAGTTAGTATGTATGGGAAAAAGAAAGCTGATCTTGTTAATCAGATTCATGAGAAAACAAGACTCAACATCGAAGCAAAGACGAAGCAGTACGAAAAGCAAGCAAACAAAGGAAGGAAAAAGATGATCTTCGAAGTTGGAGATCTTGTTTGGGTACATTTGAGGAAGGAACGTTTTCCAGCTGAAAAAAAGTGTAAGCTTATGCCGAGGATCGATGATCCATTCAAAGTCTTGAACAAAATCAGTGACAACGCTTATCATATTGATTTTCAAGGTAAGTACAACGTGTGTTCAAGCTTTAATGTTTCTAACTTAGCTCCTTTCGTTGCAGATGAAACATATTTGAGGACAAATCTTTTTCAAGAGGAGGGGCTTGATGTGATCATGGAAGGCAACCAGGATGAACATGTGGAAGCTGAGCTTGAACCTGCGGATGCAATGCTTGTACCAGCAATCAGACCTTTGACTCGTGCTAAAGCTAAGAGATTAATACAAGGAATTGGAGGTTTACTTAACCAAATACTCACATCCAAAGAGAACTCAGATTGGTATGGAGAAGATTCAACTCAAGAAGTTCTAATGATGATCCAAGTCCAAGAAGAGCTCTAACGGGTTTTTGATCATTTGTACTCTTGTTCCTTATCCTTGGTTTTGTCCCAATGGATTTTCCAGGAAAGGTTTTCATGAGGCAAATGGATCACAAAGTTACTTAGCCCATTCAATTAAAGAAGACCAATTCGTGCTTTGGAAGGAATAGTTGAAGAGGCATCCACAAAATCACTTCAAGAGTCACTTTTGAATCTAAAGAGTCATTCAAACTTAGTTTTTATTAAGTCTTTCTTTAGTTAATGCTTTGACCACGAGTTTGCCTCTTGGTCTACTCATTTTATTTCTATATAACTCATGTAATCTCATTTGAGAACAACAACCTTTTTTTATAAAACCTTTGAGAGTGATTCTCTTTGTTCTTTGTGAACATTTTGATCTGTCTTAGTGTGTCATATCCAAGGGATCAACCCGGTTTATCAAGTGTTCTTCATCACACTTGTGTGGCCATTCTACCAACTGAAGTTAGTTGTTTGCGGTATAAGTTAGTATCAGGTGGTGAGTTTAATATACTCACTATTGGAGCTACATGCATCACCTTTCTAAGGTTCCACCGCCTTTTCCTTTGGAATTTCCGCTTCCATTGAATTAAAGGATTATCCCTACCAACATTAGAGTGCCCGATCTTGGAGGATCGCATCAAGTTCCTAGTTGTGGTTATTGACTTTGGGGAATTGAAAGGCAAGACTTAGGCTGTTTTAAACAACATTGACCATGCAAACAAGCAATCAATGCTAATTCTTAGATATATAATTCACAATCAAGCAAGTTAAGTCCAATCTCTTGACAAATAACCCCTTGCTAATCATCCTAACAAGAACTAAATCTCATTAGTGCTAGAATAATCAACAAGCATGAATAAACAACTCTATTCAAGTCAAAATACTCCTCAAACAGTCAATCTCTTGAGCTACGGCCAATAAATCCTCTATTAAACAAGATCAACATTTCATCAAACACTTGGTGGGGAAAAGATGATGCCTAAATCTAGATTCATATGATCAAGACAAATCTAGCTTAAGAACATATTAATAGAGAGGAATCAACTTAATTAAGCACTAACAAACCCTAATCAAGCCTTTAAATTCCCCTAATCTACCACATCTAAGAACCCTGAAAGGTCTACTCACTCATCATCATAGAAAACACCAAATCACAAGAGTAAATGATTATAAACATAATTAAGAGGGAGATTAGAGAAGAAATTCATACGAAGATACAAAACTTTGAATAAAATGATATACGTGTTCTTACAAAGACTAGAAAAACTCTTAAACTAAGCAAGAACAAGACTTGATGCTAAAAACATTTGGTCAAGCCTATCTAGAGTAATATGATCTCCCTAAGATCCTGACATTGAAAGCTAATGGTAATGATGGAATGAACCAATGTAAACGAGTGAATGATCTATAGTGAATAAGACTAGTGATCCGCGGTGAAGTGATGGAACGATTGTTGATGAATATGACTGGTTTGATGAGAAAGTGGACGATGATAGAGAGTGGAGTTTAGCAAGAGATGTGAAAAGCTCTTGATAAACAGCTTGAGGTTTTCAAGGATATGACGCACCAGGGAAAAAACAAGGGTTCTTCGGATATGACACACCAAATGACGATCTATTTTAAAAGAGAATTTGATTAAAAAGATAGATGGTTTCTTTGTGATACAACGAAACACATATAAAGAGATAAGCCTTGGTACAAGCACCAAAGACTATCTCGTTAACAAGCAAAACAATAAAGAGGTGAAGCGTCTAATTTGAATTACACTTAGAATAACTTTCAAAATTCAAAACCGAGTGAAAGAGAAGGAAATGAGCTTGGGTCTTTTGATTAGTTTTGTGGGCTATGACAATGTAATGCAATGGCCTCGTTAAAAATCTTAGTGAGAAAACCCAATGGGACGAAACTAACTAAGGGAAAAAGAGCACACATTGCATTACAAACCCATAAACTAATCTGCTTGAATACAAACCACTGTGGTAAGTATAGCCTTGTCTTCATTGATCGTGATTTGATTAAGTGAACTTCTAAGGCATTATGTAATTCCTTAGTCTTTGAACGCGTCATTGGGCCACTTTGTACTTCAAAAGCTTCATCAGCTACATGCTTGCCTAGTTCTTGTTTCTCCTCGGCTACAAGTTCATCATTGTCCTTCATGATCATATCATCCCCTCTGTCTTGAAAAGGATTTGACCTCAAATCCGAATTATCTGCAAAATAGGGAACTAGATCAGTAATGTTAAAACTGGAACTTATAGCATACTTACCTTGGAGGTCAAGCTGATAAGCGTTGTCATTGGTTCTCGTAGTGATTTTGAATGGGCCATCTATCCGCGGCATCAGCTTAGACTTTCTTTCAGCCAGGAACATTTCTTTCCTCAAATGTACCCATACTTGATCTCCAACCTCAATAATCTTTTCATGACGTCCTTAGTTGGCATGTTTAGCTTATAGTTTTGTCTTTTCTTCTAAGTTCTTCTTGGCATCTTAATGAATCTGTTGTACCAGCTCTGCTTTCTTCTTGCCATCCATGCTAGCTCTTTCACTCAAAGGTAACGGAATTAAATCCAAAGGAGATATGGGATTGAACCCATAAACAATTTGAAAGGGAGAGTACTTAGATGATGAATGCACGCATGATTATATGCAAACTCTATATGTGGCAAGCATTCTTCCCATGACTTAAGAATATTTTTGATTAATGCATGCAAAAGAGTACCTAGATTCCTATTGACTACTTCAGTCTGGCCATCTGTTTGAGGGTGACAAGTAGTAGAGAACATGAGCTTAGTACTTAACTTACACCATAATGTCTTCCAAAAGAATCTTAGAAACATAGTATCCCTATCAGAGACAATAGACTTAGGCATGCCATGAATATCTCTTTAAAAAACAAGCTTGCTATATGTAATGCATCATCGATTTTATGACAAGCAATGAAGTGAGCCATTTTAGAAAACCTATCAACAACAACAAATATAGAGTCCTTACCCGTTCTAGATTTAGGCAAACCTAATACAAAGTCCATAGATAAGTTATGCGACGGGTGAGATGGAATGGGTAATGGAGAATTCAAACCGTGGTGCTGTACTTTGGATTTAGCTTGCTTACAAGTGTTGCATCTCCCACAAACTCTTTCAAAGTCTCGTTTCATATAGGGCCAGTAGAAATGATCTTTCATGACTTCTAAGGTTTTGGCAATGCCAAAATGCCCCATTAAGCCCCCGCCGTGTGCTTCCCTAACAAACAAATCCCTTAAATAACAATTAGGCACACAAAGACGGTTCTCATAAAAGAGAAACCCATATTGTTGAAATATTTACCAGAAGGAGACTTAGAACATGAAGCATATATCTCTGAAAATTCCTTATCTACTTTATAAAGTTCTTTAATCTGATCAAAGCCTAAAATTTTAACTTCTAAAGTAGAAAGAAGAGTGTACCTTCTTGATAATGCGTCTGCCACAACATCATCTTTACCTTATTTATATTTGATCACGTAGGGAAACGTCTCTATAAACTCAACCCAACTCGCGTGTCTCTTGTTTAACTTCTGCTGGTCGTTGAGGTGTTTCAAGGATTTGTGATCTGTGTGAATGACGAATTCATTAGGCCATAGATAGTGTTGCCACGTTTGTAATGCCCTGACCAAAGAATACATCTCCTTGTCGTATGTTGGATAGTTAAGCATAGCACCACCAAGCTTTTCACTAAAGATAGCAATCGGCTACTTCTCTTGCATTAGTACTGCTCTGATCCCTATACCTGATGCATCACATTCTATCTCAAAAGTTTTTTGAAAATCAGGTAAAACAAGAATAAGGGGGCATTAGTAAGCTTCTCTTTTATGTGCTGAAATGCTTCATCTCGAGCCGTTCCCCACTTGAATCCCACATCTTTCTTGATAACTTCAGTGAGAGGGGCGGCTATAGTGTTAAAGTCTTGTATAAAGCACATATAGAACCCGACTAAACCATGAAAGCTTCTCACTTCTCCTACGGTTTTTGGTGTTGGTCATTCGCGGATGGCTTTAACTTTCTCCTCGTCCACTTTAACTCCTGTTGAGCTTACTACAAAACCAAGAAACACAAGACTAGAAGTACAGAACGTACACTTCTTGAGGTTAGCATATAACTTTTCTTTTCTAAGTAAATCAAGGACTAAACCAATATGCTCTATATGCTCCTTTAAACCTTTGCTGTAAACAAGAATATCATCGAAATAAACAACGACAAAGATGCCTATATACGCCCTAAGAACATGATTCATAAAACGCATAAAAGTGCTTGGGGCATTAGACAAGCTGAATGGCATAACCAGCCATTCATATAAACCATGCTTGGTTTTGAATGCGGTTTTCCACTCATCCCCTTCTTTCATTCTAATTTGGTGATAGGCACTTTTTAAATCTATTTTAGAAAAATATATTAGAACCATGCAGCTCATCTAACATATCATCTAGCCTCGGAATGGGATGACGATACTTTACCGTAATATTATTGATTGCGCGCAGCCAATGCACATCCTCTAGCTACTGTCTTTCTTTGGGACTAGAAGCATGGGTACGGCACAAGGGCACATACTTTCACGGATATGACCCTTAGCCATTAGCTCATCCACTTGCTTTTGTAACTCTTTAGCTTCAATGGGGTTGGTACGGTAAGCGGGACGATTTGGTAAGGAAGCTCCGGGGTAAAGTCTGTCTGGTGTTATATGCCTCTGATGGAGGTAAACAATTCGGCGTTTCTTCTGGAAAGACATCGTTAGACTCCTGCAGAAGAACTTGCATTTCACTCGGATACACCGGTGTAAGATCAGTCCGGCTAGTTAGTGATTCTTTAAAAACAAATAAAAGCATATGCTACTTAAAATGCAAAACTTTCTTTACCTCTCCTGTTTAAGCAAAGAAATTTAAATGTTTAGCTGACTTTGCCGTTTGTTTTTGATCTTTGTAAACCTCTTGAAGGGTCATAGGAACTAGGACATTCTTTCGGCCTTTAAACTTAAATGTATGGCGGTTTGAGTAACCATCGTGTATCACCTTTCTATCCGACTGCCAAGGTCTTCCTAGAAGAATGTGGCTGGCTTCCATAGGGAATACGTCGCAAAGGATCTCATCTTTGTATTCACCAATCGCTAAAGGAACCATAACTTGAGTGAAGACTTTCATCTCGCCTTTGTCATTCAGCCAATGGAGCTTGTAAGGGTTCGGGTGAGCAGTAACTTGTAGGCTGAGTTTCTTTACCATAGTGTCACTAGCTACATTGGTGCAGCTTCCTCCATCGATGATTAAACTGCACATTTTTCCTTGTACCAAGCAGCGAGTATGAAACAAATTCTCTCTTTGTTCTTGCTCTTCTGGTTTACTTTGCATACTCAACGTTCTCCTAGCCACCAAGAGATCCCCTTTGACTGGCAGTAACTCATTCTCCACATTAGAATCCTCTTGAGGTTCTTCTTCTGATGCTACCTCGCCATCTCCAATAAGATCATAGCCCACTTGTTAATGCATTCGTTGGCGAAATGACCTCGTCCTTGACACTTGAAACACTCAACGTCTCGTGTCCTTGTAGTAGTTTCCTTTGCTTTCCCTCTAATGTCTTGTACTGGTTTGGCTTCGAGTTTGAAACGAACGGCTTGTGTTCTCTCTCGGGTAGTGGCTGTTATCGTCATGAGGGTAAAAAAACGGGTACAGGTACTTATCATAATGCGGGTAGACTGCCCGATGATTGGTACCGGCACTAGTGACGGGACGGTGAGAACTCTTCCTCTTGAGTTCTTGTTCGAACATTATAGCCTTATGGAGCATCTCCTCTATATCCACATAGTAATGAGTCTCAAGCCTATCCTGAACGTCACGGCTAAGCCCTCCAAGAAAGCGGGCCATAGTTGCCTCACAGTCAGGACTATGTCCGCTCGGAGCATTAGGGTTTTCATTTCTTGAAAGTACTCTTCCACCTTACGGTTTCCTTGAGCCAATCTTCTTAGCCTCTGGTGTAATTCTCGGTGGTAATGGCTTGGCACGAACCGCTTTCTCATTAGGTTTCTTATCTCGGTCCAAGTAGTAACATGATACTCTTAATTGCTTCGCCTTGTGGTAGCGAGTTGATCCCACAAACTTAAGGCATAGTCATAGAATTATGTAGCTGCCACCTTGAATCTATTCTCCTCGGTATAGTGCTGAGCATTGAAGACAATCTCCATCTTCTTTTCCCACTCTAAGTAAGCATCCGGATCACACTTGCCATGAAAATGGGGGAATTTTTAATTTGATCCCGGCTAAGTTGTTCTGTGTACGCTATCTGCATTGACAGGAACTTCTACGGCCACTCCTAGATGAACCACTGCTTCTGTAGTATTGGTCCGTTTGATGTCCACCAGTAGGGTCGGCTGTCTCTCCTTGTTTCTCCTTTCCTGGCCGCCTAAGAATTGGTTCTCTTTGTTGTTCATACTCATGTCGTAACTTTTCCACTTCTGTTTGAAACATTTTTCTCATTCCGAATGAGAGAGCTTCTAGTAACAAACGATTGTATCTTCCCACACTTTTGTTCTTGATCGTCATCTTCGACCATCGTTCCTGAAAGTACAGAAACAAAGCTCGCAGTAAATAGTTCCTGAGAAAAATGACTTGTTCAAAAACCCAAAGACGGAGATTAGGCTTGATATCAAACGATAAAATGATACAAAAAGCTAACACCCTAATTGTTTGAATAAGAAAATGGATCAAGCTGTGATGATCAAGGATGCGAAGAGTCAAATAATATGAATCATCAAAAACTAAAAATTAGATCGGAAAAAATACTTAGCTTTTCAAAGCTTGCTGTGATACCACGTAATATGATCTCCCTAAGATCCTGACTTTGAAAGCTAATGGTAATGATGGAATGAACCGTTGTAAACGAGTGAACGATCCGTAGTGAACAAGGCTAGTGATCCGTGGTGAAGTGATGGAACGATTTTTGATGAATATGACTAATTTAATGAGAAAGTGGGACGATGATAGAGAGTGGAGTTTAGAAAGAGATGTGAAAGGCTCTTGATAAAGAGCTTGAGGTTTTCAAGGATAGACACACCAGGAAAACAACAAGGGTTCTTTGGATATGAAACACGAAAGGATGATCTATTTTTCGAAGAGAATCTGATTTAAAAGATAGATGGTTTCTTCGTGATACAACGAAACACATATAAAGAGATAAGCCTTGGTACAAGCATCAAAGACTATCTCGTTAACAAGCAAAACAATAAAGAGGTGGAGCGTCTAAATTGAATTACACTTAGAATAACTTTCAAAATTCAAAACCCAGTGAAAGAGAAGGAAATGGGCTTGGGTATTTTGATTAGTTTTATGGGCAATGACAATGTAATGTAATGGCCTCGTTAAAAACCATAGTAAGAAAACTCAATGGGACAAAACTCACTAAGGGAAAAAGAGCACACATTGCATTACAAACCCATAAACTAATAGGCTTGAATACAAACCAGAATGGTAAGTATAGCCTTGTCTTCATTGATCTTGATTTGATTAACTAAAACTTCTAAGGTATTATGTAATGCCTTAGTCTTTGAACGCGTCATTGAGCCACTTTGTACTTCAAGAGCTTCATCAGCTACTTGCTTGCCTTGTTCTTGTTTCTCCTCGGCTACAAGTTCATCATTGTCTTTCATGATCATATCATATAGTAAATGACAAAAGCTTTAAAATAATGGCAAATTTGTAAATAAAAGGAAATTCGGACTGGTCTGCATTGGTCACAAGTGACCGATGGGGATGACCGATGCTCCACTCGCTTGCTTTCCATCGGTCAGCTGATGACTGATACGGATGACCGTATGCTTCTTCGGACACTCGGCTGGATCCCATCGGTCAGTCTTGACTGATGCTCTTGACCGATGAAGGTGTCCTATCTCTTCTCATCGGTCACAAGTGACCGATGCAGATGACCGATGGGGTTCACCCGATTCTTTGCTTCTTTGCATCGGTCACAATCGACTGATGTGCTTGATGCCATGACCGATGGAACACAATAAATCGCCTCCATTAGCTTCTTGTGCTTCTTCTCAGCTTGGCTAACTCCTTGAACCATTCCTACACTTCCTTCTTGCTCCGAACAGCTTCTTAAGTACCTAAAAACATCCTTATTGCATAGAAAATGCAAACTACAACCTAATGCAACCTAAGTGTAAAAGCAAAGGAAAATGGGACTAAAGAGAAGGAAAACATGAAAAAGGAGACCGAAACATGAACTAAATGCAAGCTTGTATGATGCAAATGTACGAGATATCAACACCACCACACTTGCCTTCTGCTTGCCCTCAAGCAAACAAACTAGACAATTGGAGGATGAGGTTTAAAGGTGGGCACTCAAATCCAAAAATGCTAAGGTAAAGAAACGAAGTCAATGTCTAAGTGCATAAGTGTATGATGCAAAACACAATTAATTATACTTTAAGGAACTTAGCCATACTCATCATGTTTCAAAATGATCTCAAATCTTAACCTAGAGAAATGCCAAATCAATCAACTCTTTAACATTTATTAAGCTTGTAACCATGGATCATGTTTGTGCAAATCAAGTGAAGACATTTGGTTTTAAGGGTTATGGTTTGAGATGAAAATGATCTCATTCAAGCAAAGGGTTCATAAACTGGTATAAGACTCGGATGACCGGATCTTATGGGATGGGAATGAACGTGCTGGCCTTAGACTCTCTCATGTTGATTCAATGAATGGGGATTGATAGGGGATCGTTGGCACCACAGAGAGTATGGAATGATCTCTGATACAGCTAAAACACTTGTGACTTTGGTGAATCACACACGCAAAGGAACATTAAAAAACTCAAGACATTAACTTGAAGAAGAACTGCCGATTTTATTGATATGGGGTAAAAAGTTGTGAACTACAATGTCGCAGTGGAGCTTTATTTATAGCTCTTCGACCTTGACCTTCTAGGATCTAAAGTAAAACCAAAAATAAAACCAAAAATACAAGAAAATAAACTAAAGATTACATCGGCTTTAATGGGAAAAGTAACAAAAGACACTAATGTTTATTCCCTGCAAAAGAAAGGAAAACATGAATATATTGAAGTAATTGACAAGCTTACTGTTGCCTCTTGATCTTTGATGTAAAAATGGTAAATTGTCTTGGTCGCCAAACATCTAAGTGTCGCCGTTTTGGAGTGAGTGGATGATGAACAAATTTGGGCCGGTCATGCTTTTGAGGAGGGGCCATTCACCGGGGCTTGGGTCTTTCTTGAGCTTAGGTGGGTCTTGAATGCCTTGAAAATCATCAAAGTGTTGGCCCATTGAGTCGTTGTCTTGGCTGGTCAGGCGTCCTGTAATGCCATTGTCCCGCGTGGTAATGTTGTCTTCCCGCGTGGTAATGCACTCATCCACGGTACGGGGTTGGGCCGTCATGTCATCGTCCTGTCCCGTAATGTCATCGTACCAGCTCGTCATGCCCTCGTCCATCCTAGTAATGTCCTCGACCGCGGTATGTGTGTTCATGATCCGTTCCACAGCTAAGTTAAACTTGTCCCTCAAGGCTTTCTCCTTTGAACGTGTCATTGGCCCTTCTCTCACCGTGGGTACGTCCGGCTGGTCCTCAGCTGGTACGGTACTTGCACCATTCCCTCCCTCTTGACAAGGTTTTGTCCTCATAACTGTTTCACCTACATCAAAAAGAGATAAGTCAGCAACATTGAAACTATGGGACATGTTAAACTCACCTGGTAATTCCAGCGTATAGGCAATGTCATTGTGCTTCTCTTTGATCCTGAAGGGGCCATCGCCTCTTGGTGCTAGCTTGGAACTCCGCTAATGGGGGAAACGCTCCGGCCTCATATGAAGCTATACCCACTCTCCGGGTTGAAACACCTTCTCTTTCCTCTCTTTATCTTTTTTTCTCTTATACTCCTCGGTCTTCTTAGCAATGTTGTCCCTAGCTCGCTGATGTACCTTCTTTACATACTCGCCTCAGCTAAGCCCTTCAAAGCTTACTTGTTCAGCTTGTGGAAGCGGTGTAAGATCCATTGGCGTTAAAGGATTGTTCCCGTACACAATCTCAAAAGGTGACAACTTAGAGGCAGAGTGACTAGCATGGTTATAAGCAAATTCTATAAAGGGAATGCAATCTAACCAAGTTTTCATATTCTTGCCAAGAGTAGCTCTAAGTAAAGTAGAGAGTGTACAGTTTACCGTCTAGGTTTGGCCATCGGTTTGGGGATGGCAAGTGGTTGAGAGAGTATTTTAGTGCCCATCCTTCTCCATAGTGTCTTCCAGAAATGGCTGAGAAACTTTGTGTCTCTAATCAGTGACAATGCGTCGTGAGGTCCTTTGATACACTCCTTGTAGCTCTTACTGAAATCAGGGTCTTCTCCATATAAGTCTTTGCTATGCTTAAATCTGAGAACCTTGGCCCCTATTGTTGATATCAGCGCATGTCTCCTTGAAAATGCATCGGCTACTATGTTTTCCTTGCCTTTCTTGTATTGGATGACGTATGGAAACGTCTCAATGAACTCCAACCACTTCGCATGCCTTCTCTTCAATGAGGTCTGTCCTCTCAAGTGCTTCAACATCGCGTGGTCAGTATGAATGACAAACTCCTTTGAGAGTAGAAAGTGTTGCCATGTCTCTAGAGCTCAGACTAGAGCGTACAACTCTTTGTCATACGTGGGGTAGTTGAGCATGGCTCCTTTTAACTTCTCACTAAAAAATGCAACGGGCCTCCCCTTCTGATGTAGTACCGCTCCTATGCCAACTCTGGATGCATCACACTCAACCTCAAACATGACCTCAAAGTCTGGTAAGGCTAGTACGGGTGCTTGCGTCAATCGCTCCTTAAGATCATTGAATGCAGCTTCTTGTGGCTCTCCCCATGAGAATGGTACGTTCTTCTTGATAACAGCGGTAAGTGGGGCAGCTACGGTGCTGAAGTCTTTGACAAACCGGCGGTAGAATGAGGCTAAACCATGAAAGCTTCTAACATGGCTGATGGTGGAGGGCGTAGGCCATTCTTGAATGGTTTTTATCTTCTCATCGTCTACTTGTAAACCCTGCGCACTTACTACAAAACCTAAGAACACAAGCTTATCAGTACAAAAGGAGCACTTCTTAAGGTTGGCATATAGACCTTCCTTTCGAAGTGTTTTTAAAACAAGCTTTAAATGCATGATATGATCTGTGAGGCTCTTACTATATATCAATATATCATCAAAGTAAACTACTACGAATGTACCAATGAACAATCTTAGAACCTGGTTCATGAGGCGTATGAAAGTACTAGGAGCGATGGTTAAGCCGAATGATATAACTAACCACTCGTACAGCCCTAGCTTAGTTTTGAAAGCGGTATTCCACTCATCGCCTTCTCATTCGCACTTGATGATAGCCACTTCGTGAGTCCACCTTTGAAAACATTGTTGCACCGCTTAACTCATCTAGCATGTCGTCTAAACGTGGAATGGGGTGACGGTACTTGTTGGTGATATTGTTGATGGCGCGGCAGTTTACACACATGCACCACATCCCGTCTTTCTTAGGTACCAACATAACCGGTACGGCACACGGGCTGAGGCTCTCTCGGATGTAACCCTTAACCATCAGCTCCTTGACTTGCTTCTCAAGTTGTTTCGTTTCTTCGGGGTTCATACGGTAAGCTGCCTTGTTAGGTAAGGCTGAGCCGGGTACGATATCAATCTGATGTTCTATTCCTCTTACCGGAGGCAGCCCGACTGGTATCTCATCAGGAAACACATCCTTAAACCGTTCTATAATGTCTTGTAACTCGCTTGGCCAGTCCTTTGCCGTGATATCTGTACTCAAACACTCTTTGAAAATCATTAGTAGCACGGATCCTCGAGCACTCATGGTTTTATAAACATCACTAGTCTTAATAAAAAGATTAGTCTTACTTACCTCGCTCTCCTTAGCCATATGGTTTTGCATTTCATGTACCTCACTTGGCTTAAGAGGAGCTAAGTTATGCTTTCGGTCTTTGAACGTGAAGGAGTAATAGTTAGTCCTCCCATTATGGCTTGTAGACCGATCGAACTGCCACGGCCTTCCCAGCAGAGGATGCCCGGCTTGCATGGGTACGACGTCACACGTCACTTCGTCTTGGTACGTGCCAATGCTGAATGGTATAGTGACTTGCTCGGCGATCCTTAGCTCGCCTTGGTTATTCAACCATCTCAGCCTGTAAGGCTTCGGGTGTTTAGTCTTTTCCAAACCTAGCTTTTCCACCATGTATTTTGAAGCGACATTAGTACATGAACCGCCATCTATTATGAGATTACATACCTTGTTTTGGATGGTGCATCGGGTATGGAAGATGTTCTCACGCTGCACTTTCTCTTCTGGTACCTATAGAGCACTAAGGATTCTCCTCGTTACAAGTAGCTTTCCCGTGTCAGGATAGTCTACTTCTCCATCTAACTCCATTGGCTCATCATCGCTCCCGTCTTGGGATTCATAGTCTCCACTCGGGGTTACAATCATAGCTTGCTGGTTGGGGCACTCCCGAGACATATGGCCACGTCCCTAACACTTAAAACATATGATCTCGCGAGTTCTTGAAGTGTTAGGGTACTTACTAGGCTCTGGCAAAGTGGTTTTAGGGGTTCAGTGGTCTTGCTCTTAAAGCGGGAATCAACCTCCACGGCTTGCCCTTTGTCCACCGGTTTAGAACTACTGGCTGTCCAAGGTGGGGGAGCTCGGCTTCGGTTAGTTAAGCTGGTCTTGCGCTTGATCTGCTGCTCTATTTGCACCGAGAGATGTAAAAGCTCATGCATGTCGCTGTACTGAGTCCTCTCGACCTTCCGGGCAATACCCTCGTGTAAGCCGTCTATGAACTGCGCCATTAAGGCCTCCTCCGACTCCTCTAGCTCCAGTAGATTCATAAGCTTCTCAAACTCCTCAAAATATTCATCTACGGTCCTTGTTCCTTGCGTCAACTTTCTAAACCATTTCTGTAAGTCTCTATGGTATGAATCCGGGACATACCTTGACCGTAGTAGGAACTTCATGTCACGCAATGTTGTGACAGCAGCAAAACGGTTTCACCGTCGTTCAGCTACATTCCCGTCCCACCACGCAATGGCGTTGTCGGTGACCTGAGCGGCTGCCAGGGCCACCTTCTTACGGTCTCCATAGTCTTCTTACGGTCTCCATAGCCGTAGCAGTAAAAGATGTATTCAAGCCTCCTCTCCCAATCTAGATAGACATCAGGGCTTGATTTGCCGGCGAACGTTGGGGGTGTTAGCTTAACCTCTATATTGCCTTCTCGGGGGTCTTTCTCTCGGCCTCGTTGTCTCCTCAACGGGTCTTGTGCTCGCTGGTACTGTTGTTGTAATGGGTCCGGGGGTATATCATCCTCAAGCTCTGGCATGTTCTCCTCGGGCACTCGCAAGTTCCTTATGGGACCTCTCAGAGCTGGTGCGGGTACTGCTGGTATGGGTGGTATGGGTGGTGCGGGCGGTTGAGGTGGTGGAGGCGGTTGCTCTAAATGGACAAGCCTTGCACCAAAGTCTTCTCTCATAGCCCTCATCTCCTCACGGAAAGCTGTAGTCTCCTCAACGGGTCTTGTGCTTGCTGGTACTTTTGTTGCAATGGATCCGGGGGTATATCATCCTCAAGCTCTGGCATGTTCTCCTCGGGCTCTCGCAAGTTCCTTATAGGACCTCTCGGAGCTGGTGCGGGTACTGGTGGTACGGGTGGTATGGGTGGTGCGGGCGGTTGAGGTGGTGGAGGCGGTTGCTCTAAACGGACAAGCCTTGCACAAAAGTCTTCTCTCATAGCCCTCATCTCCTCACGGAAAGCTGTTAACATTTGTAGCACGACATCTTGGGGGACTTATTCTCCCATGATATTCATGTATCTCACAAAAACAACACAAGATCAAAGCACAACAGCGGCTAGAATGATAAACAAACACGAGCCAAACAAGTATAGCCAAAGAAAAGATGACTTGACTAACACTTAACAAGCAGGAACGATATCTTAATCAAACAAAAACTTCTTTTTAGGATTTTCTTTTTATGAAAACAAAACAACAGGAGCAAGTAAAATCTAACAAATTCTTTTTGGGGTTTTTGTTTAATATAAAATGAAATAACTAGCCTAAGAGAAATAATCAATCAAGGAATCTAAAGGAAACCAATATAGATCCTAGGTATGACTATTCTTTAAACGAAACAAGCAAAACATAAGCAAACACTTGTTATGGGTTTTTCTTAAGGCAAAAACTAAACAATGAGATAAACAGCAAACAGTAATGAAAGGGATAGATATCACCTGATATAGAACCGTTCGGCTCTGATACCAAATGGTATAAGATTCGGATGACCGGATCTATGGGATGGGAATGAACGTGCTGGCCTTAGACTCTCTCACGTTGATTCAAGGAATGGGGATTGATGGGGGATCGTTGGCACCACAGAGAGTATGGAATGATCCTTGATACAGCTAAAACACTTGTGACTTTGGTGAATCACACACGCAAAGGAACAAGCAAAAACTCAAGACTTTAACTTGAAGAAGAACTGCTGATTTTATTGATATGGGGTAAAAAGTTGTGAACTACAATGTCGCAGTGGAGCTTTATTAATAGCTCTTCGACCTTGACCTTTTAGGTTCTAAAATAAAAGCAAAATAAAACCAAAAATATAAGAAAATAAACTAAAGATTATATCGGCTTAAATGGAAAAAGTAACAAAAGAAACTAATGTTTATTCCTTGTAAAAGAAAGGGAAACACGAATATATAGAAGTAATTGACAAGCTTACCATTGCCTCTTGATCCTTGATGTAAAAATGGTAAGTTGTCTTGGTCGCCAAACATCTAAGTGTCGCCGTTTTGGAGTGAGTGTATGATGAAAAAATTTGGGCCGGTCATGCTTTTGAGGAGGGGCCATTTACCAGGGCTTGGGTCTTTCTTAAGCTTAGGTGGGTCTTGAATGCCTTGATAATCGTCAAAGTCTTGGCCCATTGAGTCGTTATCTTGACCGGTCAGTCATCCCGTAATGCCATCATCCCGCGTGGTAATATTGTCGTCCCGCGTGGTAATGTTGTCGTCCTGCGTGGTAATGTTGTCGTCCCGCGTGGTAATGCACTCGTCCACGGTACGGGGTTGGGTCGTCATGTCATCGTCCCATCCCGTAATGTCATCGTACCAGCTCGTCATGCCCTCGTCCATCCTAGTAATGTCCTCGACCGAGGTATGTGTGTTCATGATCCGTTCCACAGCTAAGTTAAACTTGTCCCTCAAGGCTTTCTCCTTTGAACGTGTCATTGGCCCTTCTCTCACTGTGGGTACGTCCGGCTGGTCCTCGGCTGGTACGGTGCTTGCACCATAAACATAAGGGATCACTTAATGATAATGATTCTATCTTAGGCAAAATGCTAAAGGTAAAAGCACACTGATGCATGCAAATCAAATCTAGCTTCTACCCTTTTACCCTAAGATGAATCATAAGAACTTCGAAACCCCAAAGTGAACCCCTAAATCTACCCTTTTCCTAAACTCTAACCCTTCTCCTTCTTCATGGCTGGGGAAACTTCTTCTTTTTGCTTGTGTTGTTGCTTCTTTTTGTTGGAACTTGCTCCTTTCTTTTTGGTGGATTGCCTTGGGTCTGATTTCTTCTTTTGATTGACCTTTCAAAGCTTTGCTGATTTCGGTGCCTCCTTCTCTTAGACAGTTAGAGCTTTTTCTTCTCTTTACTTAACCAAAATATAAACTTATTCCCCCATATTACCATTCCATACTTTTCCTACTTCTTATAAAGCATAAACATGAAGCTCAAACCACTTAACACTACCCTTTTATCCCAAACTCCTAACCTATAATCAAGCTCAAAATGCATGCTGATATCTACAATGGAGCTTTTCCTTTCCAGCCTTAATCCTAACAGTTTTCACCAAGATAGAATTCAAAAATGATTTGCAAAGGCCTCACAACTCTCAAGATAGTGTTTAAGCTCAAAAGGAGATTTGGTTAAGGGTGTGGATTAACTGTCCCATAAGTATGAGGATCAGCTACTTGGAACAACAAGAGTGGTAAAAAGGAAGAAGATGATCCAAATATGTGAATGGTAGCCATGAAATCACTTTTCAATGCACAAACATGATAATTAAAAATTCAGATTAAGGTTCAAATAGATAGAGTTGATTTTTAATGAACAAATGGTTTCAGTATTAGAAAAGAGAATAAAATTTAGCAATCCAAACATGGTTCAGCCTTAACTTCTAACATTCTCATGATGCATCAAACAATTAACCACTTAGACATTTAAATTTAACCTAAACACTTAGCATTTTACAAGGAGAATTCATCATCATGCCCTATGCAAATGCAATGCAGCTATATGCAAACACTAGACTCAATCTTAAGCAAATGAAATGAAACTACATGCTTTCTTTTGGTTTGCAAAAACATGCAAAAACTTTCAAATTTTTCGATTTTTTGTGTTTTTCTATGCCTTAGATGAATGCATGAGATGCATGTGACTCAAAGATGAAAGAAATGAAAAACTAAAAAAAGAACAAACAAAGTCAAACCTCAAATCCCTCCTCCCACACTTAAATTACACAGTCTCTTGTGTGATAAAATGAGTGAGAGAGAGAAGCAACAGAAATATATTACAAAAACTTAAAAAGATGTAATGGTATATACAATGGTAAGGATGTGGTACCTTAGTTGTGGTAAGAGGAGTGGTGGGATGTGTAAGAGAGTTCCTCAGTCTCTCCTGGATCTTGGAATGATCCTGATGTTGCTGGTTGTGGAGACTGACTCGCCCTCCTCTTGTTTCTCCTCTGCTTGCCTTGCGAAGAAGTTGCTGGTTCTTATGGTGGAGGAACCCAACTTGTCCAATTAGCTTGTACTTGAGTTAAATTGCCTTGAGAGTCCCACTCTTGCCATGTTGTATAAAACTCAGAAGGATTGCCAACTGGCGCCTCCCATGCTGATGGTGGTTGGGACTTAGGCTCATAGGATGAAACTCTTAAAGGTTTCCAAGCTGCCCATTGATCAGATTGTTGCACTTGGAAGGAATGTCTCCCTTGGGGCATCCAGATTGCTTCCTCCTCTTCATTAGGTTCTTTTTTCTGCACTTGCTCTTCATAGTGTGAAGTATACTCATGGCCATGGCTCTGTTGGGAAGCTCCTCTTGATGTAGACTTGTCTTTCTTGAGCTTCCCTTTGACCAGATTCACTAGCTTATTTATGGTCTTATCCTGCCATTTACACCACCTTTGGAGTTTGTTGATGTGGTCACGGGCATACTTCAGAGAGCTTCCTTGGCTTGGAACCTCATGAGGATTGAAGTGAAACCTCTTGATGTTGTATTCCAGCAACTCATCCTCATCTTGCTCTTCCTCTTGGGAATCCTCTTGACTTTCAGCGCCAACTTCAACTTCTTCTTGCACTTCCTCTTCACTGGTCTCTTCAGCTTCTTCTTCACTTCCTTCTTCACTATTCTGTTCTCTTTCTCCAGTGATAGAGCCAACATGATACAGCACTGTCTCTTCTGGTCAAAATTCTATATTGCTCCTCATGGTGATGGATGCATGCTGCTCATTTGGAAGGAGAAACCTTGCTGGCTCTTTGGATGGCTGGAGGAACTGATAGATGTGCTTCCCTTGGATGCTCTTCTCTAGGTAGTGACTCCTTTTGGAATACACCAGATCTATCCATAGTGGTGGCAAAGCAACTGTAGCTGCTCCTCAAGATCCACTCCACTTTCCATGATGATTGCTGTCACAACTCCTCCAATGTGTAGTTGTGGGTTACTCTCTTTCTTCCCTTGATCATGATCCAGCTTCTATAGGAATAGAGTTGCTCCATCAGTAGAGTCATATAACAAGGGAGCTTTCTTGGCCTGCCTAGAAATATTCCATCCTTGCTGGAGTTCACTAGTGGCTGCATTCCATTGTAGATGACATCCAGCTCCCTTGATGTTACATTGGTTATCTCCTTTCTTGCAAAAAGGATGTTTGCAAGCGCCTTGTGAGCATTTCTCATAGCTGGATGCTTCAGATGCTGGTTCCTGGTGACTCTTGGAGTATATTTGCCAACCCCAATCACTTCCCATAGCATGGCATGTTGTCTCTAACTGATTTTAAACTCATCCTTCTTAGTAGCATAGGGATACGTACCAAGGCCTTCAGAAATTTCTCTAAAGGTTTCTGTGAACTTCTGCTTGCCAAGACTGAAGGATATCCAGCCATCTCTATTGTCAAGTTCACTCTCTTCATAACTCACCACTTTGAAAGTGGAGAGAAACTGAATGGTGAGATGCTGGTATGAAGGAAGTGGTTTCTCCATGAATTCGCCAAGTCCCATGCTGTCAAAGATTGTCTTGCAATCTTCATATATTCCAAGTGCCTTCATTGTGGGGATACAAGTGTACCTTATTGATAACTATTTTCTTTGCAAGGGTGAGTATGAAATGAGGCTATCAAAACTCAAATGCAAGACAGGTTGTAGCAAAGTATGCAAGAGAGAGTCAATCCACACCTAGGATGATAGAAAAAGCAAAGAGAATGCAAGGGCTTTGCAAATCTAAGCGAAACAAGATCGGTTTTGAGAAAATCCCTAAAAACTAGATGCAGCAACTAAATGGAATGCAAAAATATTTTAATATTACCAGGAATGATCAAACTACCATGAGGAACAAACAGAATAATTAAAGGACGGAGCTACGAATTACTAAAATTCGACTAGTGGATCGACCATGGGATCGACCACTAGATCGAGCAACAACGATCGATCTCGTCTAAAAATGTAAGAACAGCGAAACTAACGACCAGGATGCTTTCAACGATCAAACGAAAGACGAGAGAAGATGTAAAAATGCTAAGAAAGAGGGTCTAGGGTTGAGATTCATGGTCAGGGGTTTCAAAGGTCCGAACTTGGGTTGAAAACTTTAAATCGACTCACTTTGTGAGAATCTCTAAGCCTTGAAAACGAAATAAGATCTATCTGTGGCTTTCGGTATAGATAACTCCTTCATCCTCTCCTCCAAACCCATGGCTTTTGGTGGAAAGAGAGGTCGAAGGGCAGGAAAAACAGATTTCAAACGAATGGCTTAACTAGTCCCCCAAACTTCCATGGCTTTTGGGAAGGGGTAACTAGTCTCTAGGGTGTGATCTTCAGAGGTCCCTGAATCCTGTCAAGGTAAGAGACCTCTCGGATCATAAAGCTCTTGGCGTGAGAGTCTTTAAGCTTTAGGAACTCGACACCCTAGAAGAGATAGCCATTAAGCACTAGAAAACCCCAAGATCGAAAACCTTTTTGACCCCTTGAATCCTCTCAACCCCGAACCCAAATGAACTACTCACTACACATAAGATAAATCAAGCAAAGCATGAAGAAAGAGACGATGAACATGGAAAAGAACTCGATTAAACTCAAACGATTCGATTACAAAAGCAAGAAAAACTTCAAGTTCGACAATGGTGGATAATCTCCAAAACCAGAGAGAAAAGCATAAAAAGATAAGACTGAAAAAGTTGTCCGTGAAAAGGACGTCGCCGCCTTCCCAAAATGGCAAAAACAACTCGATGGTCCCCCCCCTCGCTAGCGGCCAAAAGCAGTTAAAAGGACAGAGATCGACTTCGGTATCGAGTGGCTCTCTCGATCATCTTCGAACATCGTGTCTTCAACTCGATCTGGGTCTCGATCATCTTCGGTGGATCGAGTGTTGCATCCGATCTTGGTATCGATCTTTGGTTGGATCGAGTGGTGGACTTGATCCGGCTCTCGCTCTGCATGGCGTCATTTACGTCCGTACCGTTTGATTGATTGCATCACTCGATCTGCGTCTCGATCATTTTCCATGGATCGCCTGGTCTTCTCGATCTTCTGGTCGATCTCATCTAGATTGACCTGCCATGCTCGATCTGTTCCCCGATCTCTGGTCTTTAACAAAAATCCGACCTTCCACGAACCACCACAACAGCTTCAGCACGTCCACGAACCTCCACGACTCCAAAGTAGCCAGAAATAACCTGAATGTGATGCAAAATGCAAGGAACATGCGTATGCTGGTGCGAGAATGCTCTAGGACCCTAAGTGATGCAATCTAGTCTAAAATGTGATGTACATGCATGAAAAGCTAACTAATGTGTTTTCAAAATGTATGCAATATACAGTAACATCAACTCCCCCAAACTTACTTCTTGCTTGCCCTCAAGCGACAGAAAATAAGTAAGGAAGAGAGGTTTAAAAACGAATGGGGGTTTAAGCTTCTTGCAAAGGTGCCTTTCAAATGAATCAATCTCAATGTCCTAGTTAACAGTTCTAAAATGCTATGCACACACTCATACTCCAAAGAACTTAGTCATACTCATCACACAAAGAAATTCAGATCATGACTCTCCTATTCCTAACAATCAAAGAAACTCATCCTTTAACATTCATTAACATCCGAACCATGAATCAAACTTATGCACTTTAAAGCAAAACACATTTGGCTAAGGGTATAGGTTATGAGCATAGAATGATCTCATTTGAAAAGGGTTTTCAATTAAAACAAGGGTTTCTCTCAAAAGTGGCAAGAACTTTATGCATAATATTAAAGGTGAAGGCAATTGATGCATACATGATCAGATTCTCATCTACCCATGTAAACTAACTATGATCCTAAACCCCTCTCTTTTATTAACTTTCATCCTCACTCACCACTTAGAATCTACCCTTTTTTTCTCGAAGCTTAGCATTCCCCAATTCAAAACAGAAAACATTTTTAACTCTTTAGGCTAGTGAAAAGGTTAAAAATAATTTTGCTCTTTAACTATTTCTTATTGGTAGCTCTCTTATTTATTTTTTTCTTTCTCTTTTTTTTTTTTTTTTATTTGGCACTTAGGCTCTTTTTCTTTTTCTTTTTATTTTTATTTGAGAGAGCTACCTCCTGAAATTTATTAGAGCATATATATAACTTTTAAACACAACCCTTCACTTAAAACCTATTTCTTTCTTTTAAACACCAAACTCTTTTTGAAACCGAAAACACATAATCATGAAAACAACCCCAATGATCCCTCAAACTTATCCTAAGCCTATACCTAGCTTCAAAATGCAAAGCTAGCAGTCATATGAGAACCCAATCATGTCGCTTAAACCTAACACTTTATGCTAAGTTCAAAACCGAAAAAGAAGACCTCACAATGATGTCACACAAGAAATATTTGGCTCCAAAGAAGGGTAAGGGTCAAGGTGGGAGTTCACTTAGGCTCACAAAGAGTGGTGAAAAGGAAGAAGAGAGCCTAAATATTTTTAAAATCCATGTGTTCATTTTCAAATGCATAAGGAAGATAATTAAAATTTCAGATTAAGGTTTTCACTTATTAGGACAAGTTTCAAATCATGAGAGTTCAATTCAAGTCACGAAAATCTAACAAGTGATCCAAGCATGGTAAGAACTTACTTTCAAAGCATAAGCAAAGCATTAGAGAACTACTAACTAGGGCATTGAAATAATTCATGAGTATAAAACACCTTTTTAAGAAAACTTTTAACCCCTTATGCAAATGCAAATAACTTAGATGCTAAGAAAAGTTCTAGACTCAATCCTAACAAGTTTTGACAAGATGAATGCAACTACATGAATCTTTGAAAAAATTTTAAAAATTTTACCAATTTTTCATGAACCAAAGACTCAAGGATGCTAAAGGAAAATAAGATCAGAAAACACATGTTAAACCACACATGTACTCCCCCAAACTTGCTTGACACCGTCCCGGTGGCAAACAAATTCAAAGGAGCACCAAAACACAAAGCAAAAAGAAGCAAACATGAGCGGTTATGTATAATGGAAGAAGGTTGTTACCTCTGGTCTAGTCTTGGCTGGAACTTGAGGATGTTCCAGAGGAGCTAGAGACTATGGTTTTTCCCTTGTCGGTTGGTTCTTGGAGAGAAAGACGCGCCAGCTGAATGTTGCTGCCTTGAGTTTCACGGATGACAACTCCACCGGTTGAGAGCCTCCTCTTCTCGGGTTGGTGAACCTCTTCACTTGCATCTTTCTTAGGCGAGCCTCCTTGAAGTGCCTTGACCTTCTTTGCAAGTTTCTTGAGCATTTTGCCTTGCCATTTGTTGATTTTCCTTTGCATCTCCACAACAGATGCTAGGAACTTCTCAGTTTTGGTTCTCGGCTCAAAGTCTATCTTGGGAAGGGTGTAGGCTTCGGGCATCTCATCTTCCGTGGCTGGAGACTCGGACCTTTGACGAGGAACAATCGCAGGGGCAGGCGGTCCCCCTAGAGGAGCAAAGCACTCCTCTTCTGTTGGCAAGAACTCGATGTTCCCGACACCAAGCAGCTCGGTCTCGTCCTTGTTTGGCATGATGCACACTCTCTTCTCGTTCTCGTCGTCTATGAAGAGATAAGCGTAGAACCCTTCTGCTGGCGTGCGTCCCAAGCTGTCGGTATTCCTCATGTAGATCTCATCCATGAAAGCTCTAAGCCGCCAATGAAAGAAGAGGTTGCCTTGCACCGCAAGGCATAAGCCTTGTATTTCACCAAGAAGGCAGCACGCACACATCCATAGTTCACCTCGTCGCCGAGCTCATCCTCAATAGGCTAGTCATTCTCATCCGGGTCATACAACAAGTGCTTCACACCTTGGAACAGGAAGCAAAGCTCGGTCTTCTTGACCGTGGGAGCAACTGATCTTCCGCTAAACGTGTTGGCGATCAGCTTCAAAGTGTACCTCAGCACCGGGCTTCTCACTCTCTTGATCTTGGCGGTGTTGGCTTTGTAGTCTTCATTGCTAATCAGGTCCCAAAAATCGTTTGCTCGCTTGAAGGAGGGGAACTCGACCTTGGTGGCAGCTGCGTTGAGGCCATACGCTTGACATAGCTCGGGGATGGAGAGGCTGAAGGCTTGACGTCCGACCTTGAAGGAGAGGAGACCTTGTGAAGGAACGGGTGCGCTAGGGTTCTCGTAACAAAACTCCAGCGTGGCAAGGAAGTCTATTGTCACTTCTGGAATGGTTGGGCAATCCATCCGTGACAGACATCTTAAGCCAATGTTCTTGAGGAGTTGGTCGAAATCTCCAAGGATCCCTAGCTTGAACAGAAGCTCCCGATCCGCAAACTTAGTAGGCTCAAACCGAAGCCTTTCAAGCCGTTTCTTGTCCCTCTTCTCATCTTTGCTCCATCTGACCCTCTCTTGAACAGCCACCTCTTGTCCTTCTCCCTCTTATGCTGTCTCTTCTCTCGTTCTTTTGGGGGCCATTGTACCTGAAACAAATTTCTCAAGAAGTTTGATAAGCAAAACGACGATTTGATAAGAGAGTAAGAGAGGGGAAGAAGAAAGCTTATAACTACTACCCTAGAATTTTGGGGAATTACTAAAAATTATAGCAAAATAAAGGAGGATCAAATCTTTAGATACTAGAAAATCCAGAATTATTCCTTTTACTTACCTAAAATTTAAAATCCAAAAACTGCCCTATCATCTAAAACAATATCTTGCAAAATAAAAGAGAATTTTCCAAAAAATATTTCATTAAACTCCGAAAATACCTTTTGCAAGATTGTTAAAGAGCCTTGCTAGCCTTTGAAAATAAAAAACTCTCACTCTCTTTGTTTAAAATTTCCGAGAAAACGAGAATGAGAGGGTGAGAAGTTGTTGAAATATTTAAAGGCTAAGCAAGAAACAAAACCATGGGTAGGAAAGGTGGTTTTCTAACAAAGGTCCTGGTCAAGGCACATCATTCATGGTCAAAGATGTTTGCCTTGACCAAGTTTTGAATTTAAAAATTGGAGGGAAAATAATAAAGGAGGGAAAGAAAATATTACCTCGGCATGAGATCGAGTCCGTTTGGTCGATCTAGGACTCGATCTCATGCCCATAATGGCTTAGATTGAGAGGGTTACTCGATTTGTGACTCGATTCATGATGAATCGAGTCTTGGATCGATTGGCTCCCTCGATCGTTGAGATGTTGGCTCCACGGCTAAGTCCTCATGATCGAGCTACGTCCTCGATTTGGGGGTCGATTTGGCATAGATCGAGTGATGGATCGAGTCGAGTGATCGATTTATTTTCAACGGATTTTCCCGAGAGCAATTAGATCGGTCGATCCATTTAGGATCGATCGATCTGTTTTCGTCTAGATCGATCTTATCACTCGTTCTCGTCTAGATCGACTGGCTCCTCTCGATTCACTGACTCGATCTAGCAAAGATCGAGTCAGGATCAGTCGATCTAGCACTCGATCTCTAGCCTTTTCTTAACCCCTATCGCCTCTTTTGGACTTCAAGATCGAGGTTTAGACTCCTTATACCTGCTCCTGCACACTTGCAAAATAAAAACATAAAACTGAAACAGAAATAAAGCAGAGATATGTACAGGATAGACATGGGAATGCCTCCCAAGTGCACTTTCTTTAATGTCTTTAGCTAGACTTTACTTGGTTTAGGCGGATGGTGGGTCTTGGAGAAGCACTGAGGTACTCTCCTTGTCATAGCTGTCCGCCAAGTAAGGCTTGACCCTGTGTCCGTTGACGGTGAACGCACTGCCACTCTTTCCCATCAATGTAACAGCTCCGTAAGGCAGCACTTCTTGGATCACAAACGGCCCGCTCCACCTTGACTTCAGCTTTCCCGGGAAGAGTTTGAGTCTTGAATTGTACAGCAACACTAAACCTCCTTCCTTAAGCTCCTTGGCAACCAACTTCTTGTCATGAGCTTCCTTAGTCCGCTCCTTGTATATCCGAGAGCTCTCATAAGCGTTCAGTCTTAATCCATCCAGTTCATGTAGCTGAATGAGGTGCCTCTCTTGAGCAGTCTTGAGCTCAAAGTTCAGCCTCTTCACAGCCCACAATGCACTGTGTTCCAGCTCAACCGGGAGCTGACAGCCCTTGCCATAGAGTAGAGTGAAAGGGGTTGTATCAATCGGTGTTTTGAAGGCGGTACGGTAAGCCCAAAGAGCGTCGTCCAGCTTCACTGCCCAGTCTTTCCTTGTTTCTCCGACAGTCTTCTCCAGTATAGCCTTGATTTGCCGGTTGGAGACTTCCACTTGACCGCTTGTTTGAGGATGATACGGTGTAGCCACCTTATGCTTAACACCATACTTTCTCAAGAGGTTCTCAAAGACCTTGTTTATAAAGTGGCTTCCTCCATCGCTTATAACCACCTTAGGTACCCCAAACCTCGGGAAAATGATACTCTTGAACAGCTTGATCACCACCTTAGAATCGTTTGTAGGGGAAGCAACAGCCTCAACCCATTTAGAGACATAATCCACTGCTACTACGATGTACTTGTTGACATATGAAGAAGGAAATAGCCCCATGAAGTCTATGCCCTACGCGTCAAACACGTCAACTTCGAAGATGAGAACCTGAGGCATCTTGTTCCTCTTAGTGATATTCCCTGCTCGTTGACATGCTTCACAGCTCTTCACAAACTCGTGTGCGTCTTAGAAGATGGACGGCCACCAGAAACCAGCTTGCAACACCTTCGTGGCAGTCTTGAATGAAGCGAAGTGTCCTCCGTAGGAAGAGCCGTGGCAGTGATAGAGGATGTCTCTAGCTTCTTCCTTCGTAACACACCTCCGGTACAAACTGTCCACTCATTTCTTGTATAAGTAGGGCTCGTCCCAAAAGTAGTCACTAACCTCTCTCATGAACCGCTTCTTGTGATAGCTGTTGAGATGTGTTGGCTCCTCACCACACGCTAAATAGTTCACGACATCAGCGTACCATGGTAGATCCTCCTCTTTGAAGCTCAACACCTCTTGAAACTGCCCCTCTAGCTTTCTACAAACAGCCGTGGTGATCGCCATGAGTTGCTCTTCTGGAAGAGAGTCATCTAAGGGGAGAGACTCGTTGATCCTTAGCCATGAGAGATGGTCAGCGACTCCGTTTTCTATTCCCTTCTTGTCTTTAATCTCCATGTCAAACTCCTGAAGCAAGAGAATCCACCTTCAAAGCCGAGGCTTAGTGTCCTTCTTCGAATAGATGTATCGCAAAGCCGGTGATCCGTGTAGACAATAGCTTTGGAACCCACAAGATACGACCGGAACTTCTCAAAGGCGAACACTACTGCAAGCAACTCCTTCTCTGTAGTAGTGTACCTTGTTTGCGTGTCATCCAAGGTTCTTGGAGCATAGAAAATCACGTGTAGCTTCTTGTCTTTCCTCTGACCAAGGACGGCTCCTACGGCGTAGTCACTAGCATCGCACATGATCTCAAAGGGTAGTGTCCAGTCTGGTGCTTGAACTATAGGGGTTGATGTAAGGGCTTCCTTGATGGTCACGAAAGCTCGCAAACACTCCTCATCAAACACGAACTCAGCTTCTTTGCACAGCAACCGTGTAAGAGGACGTGCAATCTTGGAGAAGTCCTTGAAGAAGCGCCTATAGAACCCGGCGTGTCCCAAGAAACTTCTGACTCCCTTAACGTTAACCGGCGGCTCAAGACCCATCATGACTTCCACTTTAGCCTGATCAACCTCAATGCCCTTCTCTGATATCTTATGACCAAGCACGATCCCTTCCTTAACCATAAAGTGGCATTTCTCCCAGTTTAGCACCAAGTTTGTCTCTTCACAACGCTTTAATACCCTGCAAAGATTCAACAAACACGCAGAAAAAGACGCACCATAGACAGAGAAGTCATCCATAAACACCTCTACCATCTCTTCTATTAGATCAGAGAAGATCGACATCATACACCGCTGAAACGTAGCCAGTGTATTACACAATCCAAACAGCAACCTTCGATAAGCAAAGGTACCGTAGGGACATGTGATGGTCGTCTTCTCCTGATCATTTGGGTGAATTGGTATCTGAAAGAAACCGCTATACCCATCGAGGAAACAGTAGTAAGGGTGATTAGCAAGTCTCTCAAGCATTTGATCAATAAAAGGCAAAGGGAAATGATCTTTTCTAGTTGCAAGGTTAAGTCTCCTATAATCAATACACATCCTATGACCAGTGATGGTTCTAGTAGGAATAAGCTCATCTTTTTCATTCCTTATGACCGTGATCCCTCCCTTCTTAGGCACCATGTGTATAGGAGAAACCCACGTGCTGTCACTTATGGGATAGATCACGTCAGCCTCTAAAAGCTTAAGGATCTCTTTCTTAACAACCTCTTTCAAATTAGGATTCAAACGCCTTTGATGTTCTATAGAAGAGGCGTTCTCATTATCCAAGTGAATCCTGTGAGTGCAAAGCATTGGTGAAAGGCCCTTGATGTCACTTAAAGAGTACCCAATGGCCTTCCTATACTTTATCTGCTCAGTCAGGAGCGAGTGCAACTCATCATCACTTAAGTTATCATTCACAATCACGGGATAGGTGTTATTAGGCCCTAAGAAAGCATACCTTAGCCCTTTTGGGAGCTCCTTAAGGTCCACCTTTGGGGCTAACAGCTCGCTCCAGTCATCCTCGTGGCTGTTGTTGTTGCTTTCCTCCTTGGAACCCTCCTTAGAACCCGAGGCTTGGCCCTTAAGACTGCTTTCCTCAACCGCTATCCCTTCTGAAATCGAGTCCTCCAGTCGATCTTTCTCTCGATGTCGTCTAGATAGAGCAGTTTCGCTCGATTCACTTACTCGATTTGATGTGGATCGAGTAAGGGATCGAGACGCTGAGTCGATCTCCTGATTAGACCCCAAAATGATCGGAAGGTCTCTCTCGATCGTCGACTTGATTGTTTTTCCGTATCGATCATTCCTCTCGATCTGACTTTCGATTCCTGCACCGGATCGAGTTGTGTTCTCGATTGCCTTGTCGATCTGACTCCTGGATCGAGTGATAGCGTCGATCTCAGGGTCGATCTCTAGGCAGCAGCTTTCATCCTTCTTAACAATCTTCCTAGAATCCAGCAAGTTGACGTACTCCTGGGTCCTCTGATCCACATAGCCAAACTCTCCTGGCTCCTTTGTCAGTGCCAGCTTCAGATGGTCCTCCTGAGCGAGTTCTTCTAGCAACTCATCAGCTAAGGCATCCATTGTTTCAATGTAAAAAGCCTGCCCTTCTATGGTCGGCTTCTTCAGAACCTCATTGATATCGAAGTCCAGCCTTATATCCTTTCCCAAGTGCAAGGCAATCTTCCCGTTCTTGACGTCGATGATAGCCTCGGCGGTTGCAAGGAATGGCCTTCCTAGGATGAGCGGATCCTTAGGCTCTTCATCCATTTCCAACAATATTTTTGTGGGGAGCAAGCTGACAAGGAGTGCCTATGAGAGGGCCACTTATGCTTGGGAAGGGGAAGGATTCAAATTTAAATCCTTGATCTAGTTTGACCAAGGAGGAAATGATATCCCTTGTATTTACACCATTTAGGGCTGCATTTAGTATATATTTTGATCCTCTTTTGCATGTTTTCCCTTTTCTTTTGTCCCATTTTCTTCTCCTATTAGACTTAGGTTGCATTTAGAGTATAGTTTGCATTTTCTTTGCATTTTGGATGTTTTTAGGTGCTTTTGGAGCTTAAAGGATTTTGGAGGAGTTTTGGGAATGATACAAGGTGCTAGCTGGGCAAAAGGGAGCAAGAAGGATCACAGCGGAAGATCTCTGCAGAAGTTTTCGGTCAGAGCACGGAGAGTTTCGGTAAAGAGTGACCGATACGGAGCATATCCGTCACCAGTATCGGTCAGGTTTGATCGACATAAACACATCGGATTAATTTCGGTCATTTGTGTCGATCACTGAAAACCGATAGGGACCCATTTCGGTCACTGGAGATCGACACGACTGACCGATACTGACCCAGCCTGAACCTGTTTTTAATTACAACTATGCCATTACTCTAGGGTTTTCCTTTCTAGGCTATAAATAGCCTCTTTTTCTATATTTTCGATAAGTAATGTAAAAATACTGTTCTTCAGCATTTCTTTTAGGTTTGTAAGATAATTTCTTTGCTTTGTTTAATACAATCAATTATTTGCTTTAATCTTTTTTTTAATCATGATTAGCATCCTTTCCCTTTGTGATTTGGTGTTAAACATGATTATGAGTGAGTAGTTATCTTAGGGTTTCTAGATGTGGTAGATTAGGGGAATCTAAGGCTTGATTAAGGCTTGTTATGTTCTTCATTCTATGGGTTCCTCTCTATTAATCTGTTATTCATGCTAGATTAGTCTTGATCAAACTTGTCTAAGTTGTTAGCTTTCTCTTATGCCCACCAAGTGTTTGATGAAATGCTGATCATGTTTAATAGAGGATTTGCTGGCCTTGGCTCAAGAGATTGACTGTTTGAGGAGCATTTTGATTTGAATAGAGTTGTTTAATCATGCTTGCTTGATGTTTTAGCACTAATGAGAGTTAGTTCTTGTTAGAATGTTTAGCAAAGGGTTATTTGCCAAGATATTGGATCTAACTAGCTTAAGTGTGAACTCTATGTCTAGGAATCACCATTGCTTGCTTGCTTGCTTGATCAATGTAGTTTGAAACAGCCTTAGTTAATGCCTGAAATTCCCCAAAGTCAATAACCACATCTAGAGACTTGTCTTTCTCTCATTTGAATCTCGGATTTGCTCTGTTTTGCTCTGTTTTACTCTGTTTTTCTTGCTTATAACTGCTTAGATTGCGTTTGTTTTCACTTCTTTTGTTGCTTGTTTCACTTAGGTTGCTAGAACTGTTGCTTAGGAAACAAAACCAATTCTCTGCTTGCTTGACTTAGAGATTTCACTCTCAACTCTTCTGTTTTCAACTCCTCCCATTGGATTGACATAAAACCCATACTACACTACAACTGACTAGTACAAGTGTAAGGGTGATTGACATTCAAGAGCCTCAAAAACATGTGTATCAATCTGGCGCCGTTGCCATTTGGGAATTAGTTTGAATCATTAGAGTTTGTGGAATCTTTAAGATCAAGTTTTTACTTTTCTTTAGTTACTAACTCTGTTTTCAAGTGTTTTCATTTCAGGTGAGTTGCAACACCACTTCAAGATGGTGCACTTTGAAGACACTACCTATAGCAACTTCTGCCAAGAGCCTTTACCTCTGCACTACTTTGAAGAGAGCTACACTCCTTCACACACTCAATACCAACCCTACATTCCTCCATCTGGATCAAATGACATTAGGAGCATGATCATGGTCAACATCAACCTCCAAACCATTGGAAACATGGAGATGAACAAGAGATTTTCTGCGCTGACCAACAAGATTGCTTATGTTCATGATGACCTTCATGCCAAATTTGAGGATCTAGACTCAAGGATACATCTCTTAGAGAACAGCCAAGATGAGGCACACACACCAAGACTTCAGTACACTCTTCCTCAACAAGCTGCACACAAACCTCAGGAATACTGCCACTTACTTAACTGAAGAGGCAGAGGAAGCAGAAGAGGAATTCACTGATGAAGATGCTTCATTAGAAGAGCTAGGCATCATGATCGAAGAAATGCTGATGCACATAGACAGGATGAGGGTTGAGTATGGAGGAGAATCCAGAAGAAGAAACATCAGTGATGAAGAAGCTCAGGAAGTTGTAGGGACGTTCCTCCGTGGCTTTGATGAACACTTGAACAGAGAAGAAGAACAGGAACGAGATGCTGAAGAAGAAGAACCCCAACCGCTACAGAAGAGACCTCCACACCAAAACAACCTGATGCTGAAGAAGAGGAACTAGAAACACACCATGCTTTGATGGTTTTGTCTCACAACACTCCTCTGGAATCTAAGGAACTCTAAGGACTACTGCAAAGGGTAAAGAACTCTCAGCTCCAGTCTGTAAACCACCATTCTCCTACCCCACAATGCACTTCACCAAAGCTAGAATTGAGATGTACACAAAGTTCAAACAAGACATAGAAGATGCTGGAATACAACTCCCACATGGCACCACTCTGATGGAGGTGAAACATCAAATCAGGTTCCTGAAAGAAGTTTTTGACAAGCTGGAAATGGTGGAACCAATCCTTGAGAATGTGGGGGCTGACATGAAAAGAAGCAAGATGATGAATTCATTGCCAAAACTACCAAACCCAGGCAAGTTCCACATCACTTGTGAGCTGGAAATGCTTGACAATGTCAAGGCCCTATGTGACTCAGGATCAACTGTCAATGTTATGTCTTTCCATCTTAGCCAAACTCTGGGGATCAAGAAACTAGTGCCCTCCAGGACCTCCATCACCTTTGTAGACAACACTTCCACAAAACCTTTAGGCATGGTGAAGGACTATCCTGTGAAGATTGGAGAATGCCTAGTTCCAACAGACTTTGTGGTCATGAAAAAAACATATTCCAGAGAGGTGCCACTTCTTCTAGGTACTCCATTCTTGGCAACAGCAGGAGCTCAGCTGGACTTCAAGAGAGGTTCTGTCATTTTGAAAAATGTTGATGAGTTCAAGGTCTACAAGATTGCCTCTCCTTCCATAGCTTTTTGTGGAGCAGCTGAGCAAGAGGATTACTACTGGAAACTCCCAGATAGTTTGGAGGATGCGATGAGCCTGTTGTTTAGTGATGCTTTCCTTACTGAACCAAACAAGAGTCAGACCACCATATTGAAGTTTGAAGAAGGTTTGAATGATATTGACAACTCAACAACCAAGGAGGTGACAACTTCAGCCATACCACATGTCAAGAACAAAAGGCATAGGATGTCAGCTCAAGAGAAACACAGGCAACTATCAAAGGGAACATGGGTCTGGAGGAAGAAAGAGGTAGGAGCACCAGCTCCATCCACCTCTACTCACCTCAACTAAAGAGGTAATCAAAGTCAAGCATAGTGACTTTAAACAAGCACACTTGGGAGGTAGTCCCATGGTATCCTTTTGTATATATTATGCTTTGTAGTTTATCTTTTATGCTTTGTTTTAGTGTATAGAAACAGGATTTCGAACTGGGGTTTGAGAAAGTATGATGGGGACAAAGAACAGGTGTATTCTGGCTGATATCGGTCATTTGTATCGGTCATGACAGACCGATAAACAGATTTTCGGTCATTAGTAGCGATCATGATTGACCGATATCAGTGGAGCGAGTTTATACCAGTCAACATATCGGTCACTTGTGACCGATATGGAAAGAAGTTTGAAAGAGGAATAGATTTTCGGTCATCAGTATTGATCATGCATGATCGACATAAACACACCGTTCTAATTTCGGTCCAGTGTGTCGATCATTGGTGATCGATAAGATTCTTGGAAACAGTTCGGTTACCAATATCGTTCACTCATGACCGACATAAACACACCGTGTTATTTTTGGTCAAGTGTGTTGATCACTGATGACCGATACTAATCCCAGGAAGCAAGTCAGTCTTTAGTATCGATCACTCATGACCGAAAATGCAATTTCGGTCAGTAATATTGGTCATGAGTGACCGAAACTCCATCCGAGGTAAGTGTCTCAACTTTCAAAAATTTTTACCTAGTTTCGTTTGGAGCCAAAGTAGTTTGGATTTTTAAATGGGATTCCTTCTGACCTCTTTCCTAGCTTCTGAACACTTTTGTTTTTGTCCCCCACACTTTTGATTTCCTATGTTCCCTCACCAACCATTGATTCATTTGGTTTCCTCTCCTTTCTCTCTATATAAGCAACAACTCTCTTCACTTCTCTTCACACTTAAACTCACTCTTCTTCTCACATAAAGCTCGAAATCACTATTTCTTTTTCTCTTTTATTGCTTTCTCTAAGTGTTCAGAAGTCCACTAAAGGTCTCTCTTTGCTCTTACTCTTAACTTATGATAAAAATCGCTTTTATGAAGTTTTTAAGAGCAAGTAGTGTTTAGTTTTGATTGTTGTGCTATGGTTTTGCAATATGGATTTGTTTTGAGATAACAAGCTAGATGTTGAAGTTCTGATTTATATCTATTTATCTTATTGCTTGCCCATCTTCATCCTTTTGCAAAATCATCATCTCTTTTGCCTAGGAACCATTTTGCTAGAATGTCATGCATAACTGTTTATCTTTTGTGCATTCTAGTTTATTTAGTTGCTAGCTTTTGATATCTTCTTGCTTTGAATAAGTTTTAGCTTGTTGTTAGGACTTGTTATATTTTTCTTAGCATTAAAGAGTTTCTCCATTAAAAGCTTTCAGCTATTTGGTTCTTCAGCTTTTATTCTTTCACTTACCTTGTTTTCAAGGTTTGCTTTTGAAGGTACCATGGGAAGAAGAAAAATAGCTGGGAGAAGCACCGCAGGAAGCACCAACACCTCCAACAGCAAGGCAATAAAAAGAAAAGGGCAAAGCTGCTGAGACTTCATCCAAGGCCGCTGGGAAGAGGCCAGCTAAGGATAAAAGCGCCAAGCAGAGAGGCAAGGGAAATGCTGTTGAGGAAGAGACTCCACCCATGAAGTACAGTGCTAGGGAACTCATGGAGGGATTCAGTAGATGTACCTTCAAGCCAAAAAGATATCCTTGCCCCTCCACAATGAAGGAGCTGGGAATCTATGAAGACTGCATCTACACCTTTGAACAGATGAGGCTTACAGAGCTACTACAGCCTCTCCCATCCTATGAGCGCTTCACTCATCAATTCTTCTCCACCCTCAAGGTGGTTTATTATGAGAAGAGTGAGCTCCCTGACCATGATGGATGGTGATAGGGCTCAGGTTTTACCCAAATAAATCCTAATACTAGAAATCGATAGGCAGCTATTACTCCCCGGCAACGGCGCCAAAAACTTGATAGGGCTCAGATTTTACCCAAATAAAACTATTGCAAGTGGACAGCAAAAGCAGTTGTAGTACAAGGGGTATCGAAATCCCAAGAGAGTAATGCGGACTACACTATCGAATGTAGATTCGGATTAAGCTAATCAAGATATGATGTATGTAATGTGAATGAATGAATGAAAGTAAGCAAACGATTTTGTAAGATGATCTAAGTTCCAGAAGACTAAAAGCGCTAAGTCAGGACAGTTCACAGGTTGAATCCAAGAACGTATGATGCAGGAAATCAGGAATGATTAAGAACCGTTTTAAACATGAATCACTGATGCATAACTAATCAATTCTCATTGCAAAAGTTATCTATGCCTAAATCACAGAGTTTCAAATCTCTTTGCAAACCCTAACAACCTAAGCATGCAGGAATGATCAGATTAAATTGTTTACAAAACTCCTAAGCCAAATCTCTTTGCACTAAGTTGTTTTGCTCATCAAATACTAGTTCAGGTTATGAATAATGCTCTCACATATATTTAACAGCCTAAGATTTTCGGATTCCTAGATGATGTGTCTCAGAAATTCGATTTTAAAGCAAGCAGAGATGAAAAACTATAAGGTATTCCTAACAGATAGCGATTCTACAATCTTTTCATCAACCTTTGAAAAACCCTAACTTAACTAGCAGATTACTCAGACATGATTATGGAATCACAAAACATAACTGAATAATATTGCATTAAGAGAAAGAGTAAAGAAATAAAGGGGGTTCGAAATCTTCTCAAAAGAGTACAAGATTTGTCTCCCTAAAAACCTCTGAATAAATCTCTCTCTAAGCTCTCTGAATTCTTAAAAACTAAGATCATGGCCAACATTGGCTGAAAAACCTAATAAATAGGGACTAAACATGATCTGGGGTCTTCATGTAAATAAAGGAACTTCTGGGTCAATTCTGCAAATCTTCTTCACACTTTTAATAAAACAGCCATGCTCCTTCCTTGATGGGTGACGAGCGTCACCAAAGGTGGTGACGAGCGTCACCATATGTGATACTTTCTGCTTCGAGCTTGGTACTTCGTGGCTTCAACCCATAATGCTCCAAAAGGTTCCGGAATCTCCAATTATGCTCCAGACATGCTATAACCTGCAAAGACTCTTCTAGAACTCTAAAAAGACCAAAAAGACTCAATAAAAAAGACTTATATAATGGTTTAAAACTATAAAAACCATGATAAGGTCGAGGTTTGAAAACAAGAAACAGTCACTCAGTCATCAGGAACACCACACTTGTTTGAACTTTCGAATCCACATACCACAGAGTCAACACAAGATCAAATTTCAGTCTAATCATCACAAGCTTAGCAAATCTCTCAAATCCAGTCCAAATCCCTTCAAGAAATCTGAAATTTCTACTGCTAACTCCTTATTTTTTTTATCTAGGTGTGATATCTCATCAAAGCTCTATCATCTTTATCAATAGATTCTTTTCCCTTCCTAACAACTGAACAAATAGATCTCAACACAGCTCTCCTATTTTCTCTTCCCTAGATCTCTTCCTTTGGATATTTTCGATTTTTCACTTCTTTTTCTTAACTTTTACAGTCTAAGATATGGTGCTACTCAATACTTGTGTTCCTTGTGAGGAGACAGGTTCTTGAGTGTGTTCACTACTGTTGTTCCTTGTGAGGAGACAGGGTCATGAATGCACCATTCTTTGGACTTAATCTTTTTAAAAACTACATCAGGGAAGATCAAAGAGAGACTGTATTTTAACCTTATTGTCAGAGTTAAAAGAGAGAATCAAGATCAATAAGAATCAATCACCAAGACAAGAAGTTTAAAGTTCATTAAGGTGGAGCTAACAGCAAATTTTCCAAACTCTCTAAGAACCTAAACCTTCATTGCTAGACTGATCTACCTATGACTTTCAACTTAGTGAGACTTCTAATCAACTACTGTGGCAATGGTTCTTATCAGCAAAAACGTCCTATGGTTAGTTCCAATAAAAACTGACAGTTTTGAAAATTTTGACTCTATAAAACAGGTTTTTTTACTCAACTTTAAGACTCTATAGACATGACACAAAGCACACAACGTCAGTAACCACCTCCCCCAGACTTAAACAACACTGTCCCTAGTGTTATTAAGCCAAGAGTTGGTCCAAAAAATGAATGAGAAGTCGAAAAACCAAGTCAGAAAAGTGTTACCTCGCGTGGGATCGGGTGACGAGCGTCACCAGTCTGGTGACGAGCGTCACCACGACCTGTATTGCCCAATTCTTATGTCAGATGTTAATTAACGAAGTGTTTGCATGTGTACTCTAAAGTTAGTCTTTTTGAGCATTCAAACACATAATTAACAACATCCAAACATAGCAATAATAACCTGGTTCAACAATCTCACAAAACATCATCAAAGAAACTGAAAACTGACTCAATGAAAACATAAAAAATGACTCAAGAGAAAGAAAAAAAAAGGGAAAAAAAAAGGAACAAGTAACCAGATAGTGAAGCCTCAATCCTCATCCTCGCAAGGCTCAGTGGTGTAATGGGGGCGGACACAACCACATTTTCTAAGTGTAGCAACAACATCCCAGAGTCCCTCAAAGCTGTCAATGACATACTCCTGAAAAGCAGCCATATCCATGGGTGTCTGTGGTCGTGGAGGATGCCTGAAAGCAGTAGAAGAACCACTCTGGCGTGTAGAAGGTCCAGCATCAGCAGCAGCTGCAGTAGAAGCAGAGGCGCCAGCTGTAGCAGCTCTAGCAGGACGCAGAGTCAAGGGGCGCAGAAGAGTCCGTGCTGGCATGAAGAATAGTTGGCGTGGATCTCCCTGAATCGTAGTGAGGGCTCTCTGTGGCAACTTAATGCCAACATACTCTCCAGAAGTGGTAGTGAAAGTCCAGACAACTCCAATCTTCATCCAAGTGACATGGCGCAGATACTGGTCATCCATAAATGATCTGTCACTGCGCAGACTGCAAGGTGTGACATCGATCTGGAAATGATGGAAGATCGGTGTCAGCAGGCTGCCAACACTCTCAGTCTTCTCCCCTGGACTGGTGAATGGCTTGGTCTTCAAGGAGACCAGATGCTCAGCGAAAACAGCACCTAAGTTGGCGCGAACCAGGCTATCAACAGGTATCGAATCATCCAGCATCTCATAAAGTCCGTAGTAGAGGAGAATCAGCTCACTAACTCGAGTCTTGCTAGGCGCCGACTTGCACAGAATGGTATGGCCAAAGAGGCGCATAATGTACCTCAAGACCGGATGTCGAACCTCCGTCTGCATGCTGGTCTTGCTGTCATAGACTCCATTCCCAAACTTGGACCAGAATGTCCTCATATGGGTCCACTGAGAGGGAAGGAGAACGCCTGTGGGATGGTCAGGGAAGCCATAGATCCCACAAAGCTCCATCAGACTGATCCGGTATCGAACTCCTCGGATCAGAAACGTTATCGTGCCTTCCTGCGCACGCTTCGCCAGCTCATTCGCGTAGTAGACGCGAACTGTAGAGAGAAACTGGCAGACCAAATCTGGGTAGAGATCATACTGCTGGAACGGCATAGTCCCCATCCCAATGCGCTCCAGAATCTGAACAACCTCCTCGAAGATCCCCATCTTCTGCAGAACAGCAGAATCCGCGAACCGAGTTGGGATAATCTTCACTCCCAGCCACGCATTGTAGAACAGCGTGTCATATTCATCCCACTCTTCCTGAATATAGCGAAATACACAGGTGTCTCGGGACACTTCCTGCTTCGGAGTCCCTGCCCAAGCCAATCCTGAGGCTATTTTCCGATCTTCTCGTTTGGGCCATGGGGGCCTGCAAACCGGGTGTTGACTGAAGGAATCTGTAGACCCTGTTGCAGGGGTTGAAGACGAGCTTTGCCTTGGTCGTTTCTCCTGACGAGGCATCTGAAAATTGAAGATCAAAATCGACCAAAAACATCACTAAAATTAGCAAATTTTTCAAAGTTCGAAAAATCAACCTATCAGGGTGAAATAACTGATGGCGATCAACTATAGCACTACCAGAAACACAATTCAATCATCAGTTCAACCCAAATCACCCAAAATTTCCAGATTTTTGCAATTTTCATCATGAACTTGAAAATTCAAAACTTGCAAATCAACCGATAAAAGTTCACATAGATGGTTCCATTCCTCTAATACAACCTAACTAACCATGATTCAACAGTTAAATCAAGCCAATCAAGTAAAAAATCATGATTCTTGATGGCCCATTCTGCTTTGAACTCCAACTCTACTGGTAGATGGCACGCCTTGCCATAGAGAAGATGGAATGGAGTAGTCCCAAGTGGTGTTTTGTATGCAGTCCTGTAGGTCCATAATGCATCATCCAGCTTTGCAGACCAATCTTTCCTTTTCTTCCTAACTGTCTTTTCCAGAATCTGCTTGATCTGCCTATTGGAAACCTCAACTTGTCCACTTGTTTGGGGATGATGGGGTGTGGCCACTTTGTGCTGTACACCATACTTCTTCAACAGCTTGTCAAAAACCTTGTTGACAAAGTGAGAACCACCATCACTTATGACAATCCGCGGGACACCAAATCTGGGAAAGATAATGGTCTTAAACAGCTTCAAAACCACTGCAGCATCATTAGTAGGAGTAGCCAACGCCTCTACCCACTTAGATACATAATCAACAGCAACCAGAATGTATCTACTCCCATAAGATGAGGGAAAAGGTCCCATGAAGTCAATACCCCAACAATCAAAAACTTCAACTTCCAGAATGAAGTTCTGTGGAATCTCATGTCTCCTGCTGATTTTTCCTCTTCTCTGACAAGTATCACATCTTGTGATGAAGGCTTGGGCTTCTCTGAACATAGTAGGCCACCAAAATCCAGCTTGCAATACCTTAAAGACAGTCTTGAATGTAGCAAAGTGTCCAGCATATTCTGATCCATGACAGTGAAAAAGGACGTCCTGGACTTCTTCTTCTGCTAAGCATCTTCTGTAGATACTATCAGCACAATGGTAGAGATATGGCTCATCCCAATAGAATCTCCTAAGTTCTCTCAAGAACTTCTTCTTAGCATAGCCTTTAAAGTCATGTGGTTCATCCTCTGCAGCAAGATAATTTGCAATATCGGCATACCAAGGCCTCTTTGGATCATGCAAAGCATAAACAGGTTCTTCAAAAGCCATCCCCAAGCTTGCACAAATCGCAGATAAGTGTTGAGATTGGTGACGAGCGTCACCTCTCTCGTATACTTTGGTCGCGACTGTTCTGGGTTGGTGACGAGCGTCACCCTTCTGGTGTCGCTCGTCACTCCCCTGCAGTTTCGTGAAAACGGTAGGTTTTCAGTACTCTCCTCCTGTTCTCTGGTTTCCACCAAGTAAACATTCTCTTCAGGCAAGAAATCATTGATTGGGACACTGTCTTCGACCTGAATCCGAGATAAATGATCAGCAACTCCATTCTCAACCTCTTTCTTGTCCTTCACTTCAATGTCAAATTCCTGAAGAAGCAGGATCCATCTTAACAGCCTTGGTTTTGCATCTTTCTTCTGCATTAGGTACTTCAGTGCTGAATGGTCAGTATGAACCACGACCTTGGAGCCAACAAGATACTGCTTGAACTTCTCAAAAGCAAACACAACAGCTAACAATTCTTTCTCAGTTGTTGCATAATTCTTCTGAGCATCATCCAAAGTCCTACTTGCATAGTAGATGGCGTGGAGTTTCTTGTCTTTCCTCTGTCCCAGCACTGCTCCAACTGCAAAATCGCTGGCATCACACATTACCTCAAAAGGTAAGTCCCAATCTGGAGGCTGCACAACAGGGGCTGTAACCAAAACCTGTTTGATCTGTTCAAAGGCGGATTTGCACTCTTCTGTGAACTCAAACTTCACATCCTTGCAGAGGAGAGCAGTAAGGGGGCGTGCTATCTTGCTAAAGTCCTTGATGAATCTTCTGTAGAAGCCTGCATGACCCAGAAAACTCCTTACTGCTTTGACTGAATCAGGTGCTTGCAGACTTGTCATCACCTCAATTTTCGCCCTATCCACCTCTATACCGTCTCCTGAGACTCTGTGGCCAAGTACAATACCATCCTGAACCATAAAATGTCACTGCTCCCAGTTTAAAATCAAGTGCTTCTCATCACATCTCTGCAGAACTGCACACAGATTATCCAAGCAGTTCTTAAAAGAGGACCCATAAACCGAGAAGTCATCCATGAACACCTCCATAAAATTCTCTATCATGTCTGTAAAAATCGACATCATGCATCTCTGGAAGGTTGCAGGAGCATTACACAGCCCAAAAGGCATTCTGCGATATGCAAAAGTGCCATAGGGACAGGTAAAAGTGGTCTTCTCTTGATCATCCGGATGGATGGGGATCTGAAAGAAGCCTGAATACCCATCAAGGAAGCAGTAATACTTGTGATTCGCCAGCCTCTCTAGCATCTGATCAATGAAAGGGAGAGGAAAATGATCCTTCCTTGTTGCTGCATTCAGTTTCCTGTAGTCTATGCACATCCTGTGTCCTGTCACAGTCCTGGTTGGAATCAGCTCATCCTTGTCATTCTTTACCACTGTGACACCTCCTTTCTTAGGCACCACGTGCACTGGACTCATCCAAGCACTGTCTGATATAGGATAGATGATACCAGCCTGCAACAACTTCATGATCTCTTTCTTGACCACATCCTGCAAATTCGAATTCAGCCTCCTCTGGTGCTCAACTGATGATTTTGACTCATCCTCCAAGTGTATCCTATGCATGCACAAGTCTGGGGAGATACCTGAAATGTCATCAAGAGAATAGCCAAGAGCTTTGCGAAATTTTGGCACCTTACTTAGCAAAAGGGTGAGTTCTGCATTGTTCAATGAAGCATTAACAATAACAGGATAGGTGGAGTTTTCTCCCAGAAATGCGTACCTTAGCCCTGCAGGGAGCTGTTTAAGCTCAACTTTTGGTGCTTTTGCTGCAGATCAATCACCCATTGTGGCAGCTTTCGCAGATGTGGAGACAAGCTCATCCCGTGCAACCAGTTGCATCACTTGTGCAGTAGCATCCATCATCTTTGTGTAGCCTGTTGCAGCAGCATCTAAATGCTCATACTCAGCTGTAGAAGTGGTCAACACCCTTTCCAAGAGATCCTCTGAACTCATCTCATGGAAGATCTGATAAGCATTGTTTATGAGAACATCCACATAAAAAGTCTGTCCATCTATGGTTGGCCTCTTCATCAGCTTGTCCATTTCGAATTTCATCACTAAATCGCCAACATTCAGCTCTATTCTACCCTTCCTGACGTCAATAATAGCTCCTGCAGTAGCCAAGAAGGGTCTGCCAAGAATGAAGGGGTCTTTGGGTTCTTCTCCATACTTTAGAACCACAAAATCAGTAGGAATCATACAATCTCCTATTTTGATAGGAACATCCTCTATCACTCCTTCAGGAACTCTGACTGATCTATCAGCTAGGACAAGAGATATCCTTGTAGCCTTAAAATCGTTCATCCCCAAACTCTTGACAACAGAATGAGGCATGAGGTTCACACTAGAACCAAGATCACACAATGACCTCTCAAACTTGTCATTGAAGATGGTGCAGTCTAAAATAAAGCTTCCTGGGTCTGAAAGCTTCTCTGGAACTCTGTTCTGAATCACTGCACTGACCTGCTCGTTGATCATCATAGCTCCAACCTCAAGACTCAAGTTATTGGTCACCATCCTCTTCACATACCTCCTTATAACATGAGTGATCCTTACAGCATCTATCAATGGGATCCCTATAACCAACTTGTCCATGATAGCCTTGCATCTTGCATCTTCAAGCTCTTGCTTAGACTTCTTAGGATGCTTAGGATAGGGTATCTTGGGTTTATACACGGTCTCCTTAGCATTATCTGAAGTCTTAGGCGAAACTGCAGCATATGGTGTCTGGTGACGAGCATCACTGGGATGGTGGCGAGCGTCACTCACATTGGACGAGTCAGGATCGATCATTGGATATGGGTGACGAGCGTCACCCACCTGGTGACGGTCGTCACCAATTTGTGAAGAGTCGGGGTCGGGGTTGTGCTCGATGGGTGACGAGCGACACCCATTATTGGTGACGAGCGTCACCTGTGGGTCTTCAGCAAATATTTCTTCATCTTCATATTCTTCAATACCCACGAAATTCCTTGAGGTTAAATCCTTCTGCTGCACTGGTTGCAGGTTCTTTCCACTCCTCAATGTGATGGCATTCACATGGTGTTAGGGATTAACATCAGTTCTTCCTGGAAGAAATCCTTCTTGCCTCTGAACAGCTCCTGCAGTTTGGGCAACTTGAACATCAAGCTTCTTTATATGAGAGTTCAGATTCTCAATTTTCCATTCAAATCCTGATAGAGCGAATCTATCTTGCCATTGAAGTCCACTGTAAGCTTCTGTTGTCCTTCTAAGATCTGTTCTAACATTGCTTCCATTTTGTTCTCTTGTGGAGGTGTTGGTTGATAGGATGAAGAACCATAGTTTCTGTAATTTCCACTGTTCTGGAATGGCTTTTGGTACTCTGTTTTCTGGAATGGGGGTCTAGGAGTGAAACCAGGCGTGCTCTGTCCTCCTGTAAGGGCGTTCTTCTGATTGTTGTTGCTGTATCCTCTGTTCCACTGCTGATTCCCATACCTTTGTCCATGAAAACCACCAGAATTGATGAAATTTACATCCTCCTGCTCAACTTCCTCTGGAGCTTCAAAAGTTTCCACTTCTGCAGCAAAGTGAACTGACTTCTTCCCCACCAAAAGGCTGTGCATATCATCCAACTTAGCCTTAACTTCAGCAATCTGATTTCCATCAGCTACACCAGCTTGTTTCATTCTCTGAAAGTCTGCGTTTTTAGTGCTGTTACTGCAGACCAAGTTCTCAATCAGTCTGATCGCCTCTTCTGATATGTTGGTGTTGAAGTTTCCTGCACTTGCTGCATCCAGCGCCATCTGATATTTCCAGCCAATGCCTCTGAAAAAAATCCCAAGTAATTGCACCTGACTGAAACCATGATGAGGACAGTCCCTTTGATAAGACTTGAACCTGATCCAAGAAGCCTTAAAAGCTTCAGTAGGGCCTTGTGTAAATGATGCAATTTTCGTCCTCATGTCCTCTGATCTTGCATCATCATAGAAGTTATTCAAAAAGGCATTCTTTGTGTCTTCCCAAGTGGTCAATGAAGCAGGTTCCAGTTGCTTCAGCCAATATGCAGCTTCTCCTTCAAGAGAGTAAGGAAAAAGCTTGCAGAACAGAAAGTCATTGCTAACCCCATTAGCTTTGACACTGGAAGCTAAATCCTCAAACCTTTCTATGTGATCTATAGGATGCTCATGAGGCAAACCATGGAATGGATGCTGGCCAACCAGCTGATAGTGGACTGGTTTAACCTCAAAATGTTCCTCTGGAAGGCAGGAGGTCGGATTGCAGCTCTGTTGGCATAGAACTGATCAGATCTGTTGTAGTCACCTAGAGTCCTCTGAACAAAACGCCCAGCAGCGTTATTGACAGCAGCAGGGACCCCCACGTTCTCAGCCACTTGCTGAACCTGCTGTTCAACAATGACATTCCCCTCTTGATCAATTCTCTGCCCTTCTTCGTTCCTCCTGTTTCCTTCCCTGTCAACCAAGTGACCTTCTGCATCTTCAACCAAGATAAGTGGAGCGACCATTGTAGATTGCTTCTTAGCTTTCCTGTTAGTTCTCTCCAACCTAGCAAGCTCGTCGATGCTCAAAGTCACAAGCTCCTTCTCTTTGTTGCTTCTGGTTCTGCGATTAGACATACACCTGAAACAGGAACAAAGAAAAGTAGCTGAAAGTCAGTAAACAAATAAAAACTTAGACAAAATCCTAATACTAGAAATCGATAGGCAGCTATTACTCCCCGGCAACGGTGCCAAAAACTTGATAGGGCTCAGGTTTTACCCAAATAAAACTACTGCAGGTGCACAGCAAAAGCAGTTGTAGTACAAGGGGTATCGAAATCCCAAGAGAGTAATGCAGACTACACTATCGAATGTAGATTCGGATTAAGCTAAGCAAGATATGATGTATGTAATGCGAATGAATGAATGAAAGTAAGCAAACGATTTTGTAAGATGATCTAAGTTCCAGAAGACTAAAATCGCTAAGTCAGGACAGTTCGCAGGTTGAATCCAAGAATGTATGATGCAGGAAATCAGGAATGATTAAGAACCGTTTTAAACATGAATCACTGATGCATAACTAATTAATTCTCATTGCAAAAGTTATCTATGCCTAAATCACGGAGTTTCAAATCTCTTTGCAAATCCTAACAACCTAAGCATGCAGGAATGATCAGATTCAATTGTTTACAAAACTCGTAAGCCAAATCTCTTTGCACTAAGTTGTTTTGCTCATCAAATACTAGTTCAGGTTATGAATAATGCTCTCACATATATTTAACAACCTAAGATTTTCGGATTCCTAGATGATGTGTCTCAGAAATTCGATTTTAAAGCAAGCAGAGATGAAAAACCATAAGGTATTCCTAACAGATAGCGATTCTACAATCTTTTCATCAACCTTTGAAAAACCTTAACTTAACTAGCATATTACTCAGACATTATTATGGAATCACAAAACATAACTGAATAATATTGCATTAAGAGAAAGAGTAAAGAAATAAAGGGGGTTCAAAATCTTCTTAAAAGAGTACAGGATTTGTCTCCCCAAAAAGCTCTGAATAAATCTCTCTCTAAGCTCTCTGAATTCTCAAAAACTAAGATCATGGCCAATAATGGCTGAAAAACCTAATAAATAGGGGCTAAACACGATCTGGGGTCTTCATGTAAATAAAGGAACTTCTGGGCCAATTCTGCAAATCTTCTTCACATTTTTAATAAAACAGCCACGCTCCTTCTTTGATGGGTGACGAGTGTCACCATATGTGATACTTTCTGCTTCGAGCTTGGTACTTCGTGGCTTCAACCCAGAATGCTCCAAAAGGTTCCAGAATCTCCAATTATGCTCCAGACATGCTATAACCTGCAAAGACTCTTCTAGGACTCTAAAAAGACCAAAAAGACTCAATAAAAAGGACTTATATCATGGTTAAAAACCATAAAAACCATGATATATCAGATGGATCTCTTTCAAGCTTGGAAAACAGAAGTGCAAAATCACATTCCAAGAACTCTCTAGGGATCTGGGGCTGAGCACCCACTTTCAAAGAGGAAAGAAGTTCTTAATCCATGAATCACATTACACAAGGTTTTGGGAGGCAGTTGGAGTAGGGGAATTCAAAACTGGGGCTACAAGGAACCAACACTTGAAGCATCCTGCAGTTAGATATACACACAAGGTGCTTGCAAACACATTCTTTGTAAGGAAAGAAACCTCACACCTAACTGGCAAGGAGATAGACTTCCTCTACAATGGATTGTACACTGGTCCAGGCACCAGCAGATGTGCAGTGAAAGTTCCTCCACCTAGCAAGCTCCCATGCCTTGTAAGGCTGTTGATGGAGCAGCTGCAAACATACCAGAGCTGGATTGTCAACAAGGGAAGAAGGGAGAAGAATCCACAACTGCACATTGGAGGAGTTGTGACAGCAATTTTACTATCCTGTGATGTGAACCTTGAGGAGCATGCTGAAGATGCTCTAGCTCCTGTCTGGATAGATATGGACTACCTGAAGAGGAGTCATTTTCTTGAGAAGAGCATCCAAGGCAAGTATGTTTATCAATTCCTCAATAACTACTTGGAGCATGTGAGAGTCCTTCTCCCAAACCCAAGGCTGACCTCCTTCACCACAACATCAAACATTAACTTCAACTTGAGTAAGGAGGAGCTCTACACAGGCGGCCCTATTCCTACAGTAGAAGAAGAAGAAGACAGTGATGAAGAAGAGGAGCACACTGAAGTGATCAGAGAAGAAGAAGAAGAAGAAGAAGAACAATGGAATGCTACTGATGGCGCTGAAGGCCAAGGAAGAACCCATGAAGAAGATGAACTTGAAAAAGAAGAAGTGTTGAACTACAGCTCAAGGCAGTTCCACTTCCAGCCCTATGAAGCTCCCAACCAAGGAAGCTCTTTGAGAGCAGCTCATGAGCACATTAACACACTACATAAGTGGTGCAAGTGGCAGGACAAAGCCATCAAAGGGCTTATGAAGATGGTGAAGGGGAAGTTCAGAAAGAACAAGGCTACATCAGCAAAAACTTCCCACCACAGCCACACCCAAGAGCTCTACTCTCAACATGAAGAGCAACTTAACCCATCTGAGTCAACTGGAGAGGAGGAAGCTGTATGGAACCCCCATGGAAGACACTCATTCCATGCTCAACCAAGTGACCAATGGGGTACATGGGCACAACCAAGGGCTTCATCTTATGAGCCAAGAGCCCATGTTCCATCAGCTTGGGAGGCGCCAATCCCCAACCCCTCTGAAGCTCAGGATACATGGCAATGGGGCACACAAGGGACTTCTTCACAAGCTGAACAGCTATGGTCAAGCTGGGTTCAACCAACTCCAGAAGCAGAGCATTCCACTAAAGTCTATGAGAGTAGGAAGAGGAGAGCTAGCAAGTCTCCACAAACCTCAGGATCATCCCACAACTCCTACCATTAAACCAAGTACCACATCCCTTCCACTGTTCTATACCATTGCATCTTTTTATTTTTGTAATATATTTGTTGCTTCTCTCTTCCATTGCTTTCATTACACAAGGGACTGTGTAATTTAAGTGTGGGAGAGAGATTTGGGGCTTGACTTTGTTTTCTGTTTTCTTAGTTTTTCTTTTTCTTTTCACTTTGAGTCTCATGCATATCATGCATACATGTAAGGCATAGAAAAACACAAAAAAAATGGAAAAATTTGAAATTTTTTGCATTTTTGTAGACCAAAAATAGAGCATGTAGTTGCATTTCATTCTTCTAGGATTGAGTCTAGTGTTGACATGTAGGTTGCATTGCATTTTCATAGGGCATTATGATGAGTTTTCCTTGTAAAGTGCTTAGTGTTTAGAGATGATTTCAGTTTTTAAGTGCTTAGTTGTTTGATGCATCATTTGATTGCTAGAAGTTAAGGTTGAACCATGCTTAGATTGCTAGACTTGGTCTTCTCATCTCATTCTGAAAGCATTTGTTCTCTGAAAATCAACTCTAACAACTTGAACTTTAACTTGGACTTTTAATTATCATGTCTTATGCATTGAAAAGTGATTGCATGGCTACCATATACATATTTGGATCATATTTCTCCCTTCTACCACTCTTGTTGATCCAAATAGCTGATCCTCATAATTATGCGACAGTTACATCCTCACCCTTAACCAAAACCTCTTTTTGAGCCTAAACACTATTGTGAGAGCTATGAGGCCTTTGCATTGCATTTTCGATTTTGTCTTGGCAAAAAGTGTTAGGAATAAGGCTGGCAATGATTAGCTCTCTTGTAGCTTGCATTTTGAGCTTGATTCTATGATAGGCATTTTGGGGTTTAAAAGGGTAGAGTTAGGTGGTTTGAGCTTAATGTTTTTACGTTTTGAAAGAAAGGGAAAAGATCTGAAATGGTAGAAAAAGGGGAAAAAGTTTAGTATTGTGGTTAAGTAAAGGGAATAAAAGCTCTAAGTTTAAAAAAAAAGTTTGGCGCCAACAACAATGCTTAGGAAGGTCCAAAAGAAAAAAAATCTGGCCGAGAAGCAATCCACCAAAGGTGATGAAGGAGCCAACACAACAAAGAAGAGCAAGTCCCAACCAAAAAGAAGCAGCCATACAAGCAAAAGAAGAAGTTTTCCCAGCCATGAAGATGGGTAAAGGGTAGAATCTAGGAAAGGGTAGACTTAGAGGGTTCACTCTTGGGTTTAGAAATGCTTAGGACTCATCTTTGGGAAGTAAGGGTAGAAGAGAGCTTCGAATTACATGCATAAGTGTGTTTTTATCTTTAGCATTTTGCCTAAGATGAAGTCATTTCATTGAGTGATCCTTTATGTTTTTTTTGAACCCTTGTGCTTAAATGAGATCATTCTTATCTCATAACCTTACCCTTTTTCAACCAAATGTCTTCACTTGATTTGCATAAGCATGATTCATGTTCTGAATTTAATTGAATGTTAAAGAGTTGATTGATTTGAGCATATGACTAAGTTGAGATTTGAGATCATTTTGAAACATGATGAGCATGGCTACGCTCTTTAAAGTATAGCTGATTATGTTTGCATCATACAACTAGGCATTTAAGCACTAAAACCATCTCTTTACCTTTGCACTTTTGGAATCTGAATGCCCATTTTCAATCCTCACTCTCCCATTTGTACTTGATTGCTTGAGGACAAGCAAAAGGCAAGTGTGGGGGTGTTGATATCCCTTGTATTTACACCATTTATGGCTGCATTTAGTACATATTGTGATCCTCTTTTGCATGTTGTCCCTTTGCTTTTGTCCCATTTTCTTCTTCTTTTAGACTTAGGTTGCATTTAGAGTATAGTTTGCATTTTCTTTGCATTTTGGATGTTTTTAGGTGCTTTTAGAGCTTAAAGGAGCTTGGAGGAGTTTTGGGAATGATACAAGATGCTAGCTGGGCAAAAGGGAGCAAGAAGGATCACAGCAGAAGATCTCTGCAGAAATTTTTGGTCAGAGCACGGAGAGTTTCGGTCAAGAGTGACCGATACGGAGCATATCGGTCACCAATATCGGTCAAGTGTGATCGACACAAACAGATCGGATTGATTTCGGTCATTTGTGTCCATCGCTGAAGACCGATAGGGACCCATTTCGGTCACTGGAGATCGACACGACTGACCGATACTGATCCAGCCCGAACCTGTTTTTAATTACAACTATGCCATTACTCTAGGGTTTTCTTTTCTAAGCTATAAATAGCCTCTTTTTCCAGATTTTCGATAAGTAATATAAAAATACTGTTCTTGAGCATTTCTTTTAAGTTTGTAAAACAATTTCTTTGCTTTGTTTAATACAATCAACTATTTGCTTTAATCTTTCATTAATCTTTCTTTTAATCATGATTAGCATCATTTTCCTTTGTGATTTGGTGTTAAACATGATTATGGGTGAGTAGTTATCTTAGGATTTCTAGATGTGGTAGATTAGGGGAATCTAAGGCTTGATTAAGGCTTGTTATGTTCTTCATTCTATGGGTTCCTCTCTATTAATCTGTTATTCATGTTAGATTAGTCTTGATCAAACTTGTCTAAGTTGTTAGCTTTCTCTTATGCCCACCAAGTGTTTGATGAAATGCTGAGCATGTTTAATAGAGGATTTGCTGGCCTTGGCTCAAGATATTGACTGTTTGAGGAGCATTTTGACTTGAATAGAGTTGTTTAATCATGCTTGCTTGATGTATTAGCACTAATGAGGGTTAGTTCTTGTTGGAATGTTTAGCAAAGGGTTATTTGCCAAGAGATTGGATCTAACTAGCTTAGGTGTGAACTCTATGTCTAGGAATCACCATTGCTTGCTTGCTTGCTTGATCAATGTAGTTTGAAACAGCCTTAGTTAATGCCTGAAATTCCCCAAAGTCAATAACCACATCTAGAGACTTGTCTTTCTCTTAATTGAATCTCGGATTTGCTCTGTTCTGCTCTGTTTTACTCTGTTTCTCTTGCTTTGAACTGCTTAGATTGCTTTTGTTTTCACTTTTTTTGTTGCTTGTTTCACTTAGGTTGCTAGAACTGTTGCTTAGGCAACAAAACCAATTCTCTGCTTGCTTGACTTAGAGATTTCACTCTCAACTCTTCTGTTTTCAACTCCTCCCATTGGATTGACATAAAACCCATACTACATTACAACTGACTAGTATAATTGTAAGGGTGATTGACATTCAAGAGCCCAAAAACTCGTGTATCAAGGAACAAATATGAATTAAAGAAGACTTACCTCGGGTGCAATATTGATCACCCAACTCGATATGCTGATCGATATTGATCATATTGACTTTGTTAGTCGATATGCATGTCGATATCGGTGTCTGGGCTCTTGTATCGGTCGATAGACACGTTGATATTACCCCTGCATGCTTGATATATGTCCCTTGCATCTCGATACACAGTCTGATATCGATCCTAGCTTGTTTAATATCGAGCAAGACAGCTCGATATGTAGGTCGGTATGATCATGCAACATTTTGTATCGAACTGGTACCTCGATATTATGCTGGATACTCATTGACTTATGCCAAATATACCTATGCATTTTCTAGTCAAGATGTATTGGCATGGGACATCGATAAATATAGCATCGATATGCGTTAAAAAGGGCGATGATTCGCCCTTCATCCTCTCTCCTAAGGCATATCGATATGTTGCTCGATATGCATCTTTTTGTGTTGTATCGACCTCGAAGCTTGATACATATGCTCGATATGAGTGCCACTTAAGGCACATCAAAGTGTTTGTACCCCGATACATTGCCATTTAAGGCGTATGGGTTTGCCTTACCCTGGTACGCTGATTGATACAACATCCTCTCATATGTATCGACTAGTATCAGCCCGGTACACACGTCGATATAAGTCCAGCACACAAGTATCGAGCAAGATATGCTCGATACACTGCTCGATATAAACTCTATCGACGTGCATTGGCCGATATGCTGGTCGATATTGACCCTTCTGCGCCTCCTTCCTTCTTCCAAGCTTTGGTCATCTTCCCTCAACATGAACCTGGTTACTAGGGACACTCAAAAACGCCCACATAAACATAAAAAATGCAAAACTATATACAAGGATACCGTGGGATTGCCTCCCAAGTGCAAGTGCGCTTGTTTAAGTCACTTAGCTTGACTTTCCTCTGTTCCTTAGTTCTGGTAAGGATCAGGAGTCTTGGGACTCGTTTGTGTGATCTTGCTTTCTCTAACACTCTTGGTGACTCCATCAATCTTCAGCACTGCAAAAGGCTTAGATCTTACTTCTTGCTTCATCTTGTAGCAAACATCACCACCCTTAGAGCCAAATGGTCTCAAAACCACTCCATCTTCTATAGGGCCCAAACAAATTTATTTCACTGACTAAGAACCACCCACTTCGAGGACCTCCTCTTCAGTGGAATCAGCAAACAACTGGGACAGAGATCTTCCATCAATGCTTGCTCCTACATAGCCATCAAACTCAGGCCAATGCTCACTAACATTCTTCAGCTTCTTAACCTCCATTGAGAAAGCTTGCTCATCTTCTAACTTGTTCCCTTTAGAGTCAAACTTCATCACTTTTTCCTTGGTCAGTCTCATCTCCATTGTGCACTCCTTGACATCAAAAGCTGCTGCAGCTGAAGCTAAGAAGGGTCTGCCTAAGATGATGCATTCTTGATCTTTCCCGCAACATCTAAGACCAGAAAGTCTATGGGGATAAACACTCCTTCAATCGTCATGGGCACAACTTTAAGGGCTCCTAGAGGTACCTTTACTGTGCCGTCTGCTATTGTTAAGGACACATTACTCTCCTGGAATATAATGTGGTTGGCAAAGAGAGTGGTGTACGTATCCACAAGCTGTTTCTTAAACCTTCTATAAAAGGGGAGAGCTGGCTTGTAAGGTGAAAGATCATAGATTCCAGTTTCTTTCTCAGCTTCAACAGTCCCAAATGGCCTACTCTTCTCCTCTTCCTTAGTGGTTGCTGCTTCAAGAGACTCTTCCTTTGTATCCTCTTTGTTGGCGTCAGCTGCCAAAAACTCCTCTCCCCCACTCTGAAGTTCAATGTCCTCATGGAGCAATGAAAGGAAATATTTTATGATAGCTTCCTCTTCAGCAAAGAGAGTCTCTTCTTCAGTAGCTATGGCATTCCAAAACTCCGTAAGGTTAGCTCTTGGTTTTCCAGGAAGGTTGCCTTTAGGTTTAGGGCCAGCAATGCCCTTTTTGTTCTCAAGTTGCTTTACTCTTCCAGCCAACCAGTCATACTTGTTAGAGATCTTCACATGGAATGAGCCCATCCTATTATAAACCTCAACAAATTTCTTTGTGATCTCCATATTTGTAGCTTGTTGGCCTTGAGGGAGTTTTTGCAGCATCCCTTTCATCTCAGCATCATTGATGTTAGAAGAGCTGGCTTGGCCGTGTGAGAAACCAGGAGGAGCAAACTGCTTTTGTTGAAAATTTCCATGGAAGTTATTCCTTGGAGCATAGCCTTGGTTGAAAGGTACAAAGGGTCTTTGCTGGTTCCCTTGAGGATGTTGTGGAGGATAAACCCGATCTTGGGGATTAGCAACATTGTTGCTTCTGTAAGAGAGGTTGGGGTTAGGCCTGTAGTTGCCATAGTTGTTGTTGTATCCTCCCTGATTTCCAAGATAGTTCATCTCCTCAACTTGGCATGCTTCTTGATCTTTAATCTGAACCAAGTATCTAACAAAGTTAACTTCCTTCCTTTCCCTTAGCAACTAATTAATTTTCTCATGAAGAACTTTATCTCCTTCTTGTTGTACTAAAGCTCATCCTTAACACTCCTAAGAGTTCTATCAAACTCCTCACTGTAATTCCCATCAGATTGTGTTAGATTCTCAACCAATTCCATTCCCTCATCAACATCTTTAGACAGAAAGTTACCATTAGATGCTGTATCCAAGAGCATTCTGATCTTTGGGAGGGCGCCACTGTATAGAGTGGAGAGGAGTGAAGCTTGTGAAAACCCATGGTGTGGGCACTGAAGTATGTACCATTTTGATAATCACTTTTTGGGCACGGTTATATTGCAGTGAGGTTATCAAACTCAAATGCAAGACATGTTGTAGTACAGCAAGCAAGAGAGAGTCAAACCACTTCTAGGATGATAGAGAATGCACAGAGAATACAAGGACTAATGCAAATCTAAGCGAAATGAGACGATTTATGAGAAAATCTCTAAAAACTAGATGCAGCAACTTAAACAGAATGAAACCTATTTTAAAAATACTAGAAAGGAAGAAACTACCACGAGAAACAAACAGAATAATTAAAGGAGAAAGCTTCGAATTATTAAAATTCGACTAGTGGATCGACCATGAGATCGACCACTAGATCGAGCAGTAACAATCAATCTCGTCTAAAGATGCAAGAACAATAAAACTAATGACCAGGATGCTATCAGAGATCAAGCGAAAGATGAGATAAGATGTAAAGATGCTAAGAGAAAGGGCCTAGGGTTGAGATTCATGGTCAGGGGTTTCAAAGGTTCGACCTTGGGTTTAAAACTTTAAATCGACTCACTTGGTGAGGATCTCTAAGCCTTGAAAACTAAACAAGATCTATCCGTGGCTTTCGGTATATATCACTCCTTCATCCTCTCCTCCAAACCCATGGCTTTTGGTGGAAAGAGAGGTCGAAGGGCAAGGAAAACGGATTTCAAACGAATGGCTTAACTAATCCCCCAAACTTCCATGGCTTTTGGGAAGGGGTAACTAGTCTCTAAGGTGTGATCTTCCGAGGCTCCTGGATCCTGTCAAGGTAAGGAACCTCTCGGATCATGAAGCTCTTGGCGTGAGAGTCTTCAAGCATTGAGATCTCAACACCTTAGAAGAGATAGCCTTTGAAAACGTTTAGAAAAACCCCAAGATCGAAACCCTTTTGACCCCTTAATCCTCTCAACCCCGAACCCAAAGAAACTACTCGCTACACATAGAGTAAATCAAGCAATGCATATGAAACAAGACGATGAACATGAAAAGAAAACTAGATTGAACAGAAATGATCCGAATACAAAGCTTAAGAAAAACGCGAGTTCAACAATGGTGTTCTTCACAAAAACGAGAGAAAAACATAAAGGAAAAGATAAGGATCTAAAAAGTTATAGGAAAAAGGACGTCGCCGCCTTCCCAAAATGCCCAAATAAGCTAATGGTTCCCCCTTCGCTAGCGGCCAAAAACGGTTGAAAGGACAGAGATCGACTCCAAGATCGAGTGGTTCTCTCGATCATATCCGGACATCGTGTCTTCGACTCGATCTGGATCTCGATCATCATCGGCGAATCGAGTGTTGCATCTGATCTCGGTATCGATCTTCAGCTGGATTGAGTAGTTACTCGATCTGACTCTTGCTCTGCATGGCGTCATTTACGTCCGTACCGTTTGATCGATTGCTTCACTCGATCCTTGTCTCGATCATTCTCCATGGATCGCCTGGTTGGCTCGATCTTCTGGTCGATCAACTCCTAGATCGACCGGCCATGCTCGATCTGCTCCTCGATCTCTGATCCTTAGCATATATCCGAGCTCCCACGAACAGCTACATCAGCCTCAACACGTCCACGAACCTTCACGACTCCAAAGCAGCCAGAAACAACCTGAATGTGATGCAAAATGCAAGGAAAATGAGTATGCTGATGCAAGAATGCTCTAGGACCCTAAGTGATGCAATCTAACCTAAAATGTGATACAAATGCATGAAAAGCTAACTAATGAGTATGCAAAATGTATGCAATATGCAATAACATCACATTTCAACCTTTCCCATGCTTTACCAAAAATCACATTGTTCCTTTGAGCAAAACTAAAGATTTCATTCTTTATTCTAGCAGTCCTTGAAGTAGAGAAGAACTTGGCCAAAAATGCTCTCTTAAACTCATCCCGGCTTGTGATACTCTCTTGGGGTAATTTCTTCTCCCACTGGTGCGCCTTATCTCCTAGAGAGAATGGGAAGAGACTCAACTTAAAGCTGTCTTCACAAACACCATTGATCTTGGTGAGAGAGTATAGTCTGTCAAAATTGTCTCGATGGTCCAAGGGATCCTCGAAAGGCAAGCAATGGAACTTACTCTTCTGAACCATAAAGATCAAACCAGACTTGATTTCGAAGTTGTTGTTCTGCACTGGTGGAGGGATGATATATGTTCTGTTGTTATAAGAGTTAGGAGCATCACCAGCACCAATGGGCCTCATAGGGCGTGCAGCAAGTGCTGGTCCTCTCTGACCTTGCTCACCTTGGACTCCTTTCTGTCCCTGAACACCAGCAACTCCCTGAACACCTTGTGCTCCTGGTGGTCCCTGAAATCGCTAATCATCAATACCAAGCTCCATGTTGAGCTGGTGAAACCTTTGCAGTCTCTATCTTTCCCATGTTGCTCTCAATGCTCTCTCCACTTGCAGAATGTTGCGTTGATAATCCAGAAGGTTTTGATTGCCTCTAGACCTCTAGTTCATACACTTATAAAAGGAAGAGCAAACTTGCAAATCAGTACCAAACAGAAAATAGCAGCTTAATCTCAAGCAATCCACAAATTCTAATGCTTAAACTAAATCCATATGGCAACGGCGCCAATTTGATAAAATGGATTTTGCTTAATCAAATTCTAACACACTCATGTCATTGCAGCATGAACGGTGTCAATCCATCTGGGTTCATAAGACACTAAGAATGCAGCAGTTCACTTAAGTCATGCCAAATTCAAGAAAACAGTTGTGATCAAACTTAACAAGACTAAGCAGCACAGATTTAAAGCACGAAATTCAAACAGATTAAAACAAGGATCCAAGATGGGGGTTATTGACTAAGAGGAGATTAGAACTAAACTAGTGATGCTTCAAAACCATTCAAACAATGCTATCTTCTAAGCATAGTATTAACAATTATAACTAGCTCAATTTCTTGATACTTTTCACTTTGCTAAACAAATATTCAAGATAATTTCCATTACTTAAACATATGAATCAGCAAGCATTTAAACAGAACTCAAATCCTATTAAGCCAAAGTGCACCTTAGACATCTAATTCCTTAGGCTAAGAGAACAAATCCTCTAAAAGACTCATTGCGGCATTGCATCAAACACTTATCATGCATAAGAGAAAGCCAAGATACTAAAGAAGTCTGGCCAAATCTAATAGAGAGAAGACAGTCATATTAAGCATAAGACATCACTAATCTAATCCTAAAGCCCTTTTAATCTATCCCATCTCAAACCCGAAATAAGACTACTCATTAACCATAGTCAAAACCACAGATTCCAAAGAGAAATAATGGTTAAGCATGATTAAAAGGCAAAGTAAGCAAGAATAGATTAATGGCAAGTGCAGAAATTAATTAAATCAAACTAGTTCTTACAAAGCAAAGCTGAAAAAGGAAATGTTTTTAATGCTAGAACAGTAGAAAAATAATAAGATCTAAGTTGCCTAACTATTTTAGGACATTAGTATTTATAGGGAGGCTTAGAAAACTCTAATAAACCAAGAATAAACCGAATTAAAGCTAACTCGGGTGGACCATATCGGCTTCACACATCGATATTCACCTCGGCATATGAAACAAGATGTTTTCGGTCCTGAACCAAATATCATTAGCCTCTAATCAATTATAGAATAGGGATCAGGTATCAATTCCTTTGTGGAAGATGAGATGCAAACACTTTCATAAGCTAAGCAATGATGGGGATTTGATTAAACAAGGAAAAGTCTAACAACCTAATAATGCAATGGAAATAAAAAAGAAACTAAATCCAAGTGAACAAAACTAAGCAATGAAATTAAGGCAATGACTATGAAAAATGATAACTAAATCAAGAACTAAGCAAAATGATTTTAAAGACAATTGATTAAAACCAAGACTCAGGGTTCTAAGAAATTGTGGGATAGTGGTTTTCAATAGTGAAAATGGGGATTTCTAATAAAGGCAAGCATCAAGCATTCATAAGCAAGCAATTCTCAATGTTATACTCCTAGACAAGGTATCTAAAAGGAACCAACTTAGCGTCAATAAGCAATTCATATTCAACAAGATTAAAGTGTCAAACCCACTTGTGATGGCGTATTCTTCAACCATGAGCATAAAGATCAGAACCATTCTAGCCTAAGAGATGTACTAATCAAGCAATCATTCTCTCACCGAAGCATGAATTAAGATCAACTTATCAATCTTGTGAACCAATAAGGACCTAGTTAGCTAACCTACCGAGGTGCCAGAAAAATGATCAAGAGACAAGATTAAACCACAAAAATGCAAACTTTCTAAAATATAAAGATTCTAAGGCAAATCGCCCTTTAAAGTTTAGAGAACAGAGAGTTTTTGATGAAAAGCTGAACTTGGATAAAGATAATGTTTTGTGGCTTCCCTTTTATAGTAGGGAGCCAAAAGAAGCATAAAAAACCTAAAAATAAGATAATGTCAACATAAGTCAAATGGTCAATGCGCGGATGAGTTGCATCAAGGTCGTACAGATGGTGTTCTGCTCGATATGCGACCTCGATATGGCTCGTGCAGCGTGCATCGGCTTCCTTGCTCGATGCTGGACCTCGATGCACACCAACAACTTAGATTCCTCGTGTTGATCCGCTTCCTCACGTCCTGCTGCATACATCGAGCATACTCCACGGGTGTTCTGCTTGATATGCCTGCTCGATATGGACCAGACTTTGCAAAAACTCCATTTCTGACATCTACTTCGATCATGAGCAACTTCCATCTCCTTCCCAACTCCAAAAACCTCCAAAAACACATGAAAACCACCACAAACATGCACATGTATGCAAATATATGCAATCCTAAGCTAAATGCATGCAATGTTGATTCTAAGTGCAAATGATACAAAAATGCTAAACTATAATGCAAAAACAAAGGAAAATATGCATGAAATGCAGCCTAAAATGCTCTAAAATGGCAAGCTATCAACACCCCCACACTTAGCTTTTGCTTGACCTCAAGCAAACAAACACTTAACATGGTGCTGAGGTTTTAAATGGGAACTCATATCTCTAAAAATGCTAACAATGAATGAAAATGAAGTCCATGTTCTTATATTTAGAGTGCACTTGATGGAAGAATACTTTAAACACTTAGCCACTTTAATCATAAAGCAAGAATGATCACAAAGCTAACAATTTACACATGCTCATCAAATCGAACAACCTTTTTAATATTCAATTAAGCTCAATTCGTGAATCATGCTTATGCAAATGCAAATGTGACATTTGGCCAAAGGACAAGGCTTAGTGAAATAAAAATGATCCCACTTCACAAACTGGTTTTGGTGTTTAAAGGGTTCTCTCAAGGAAAAACATGGTTGTGCTTTGGCAAAATGCTAAGGGTCAAAGAAACACTTACACATACAAAGGAAGACTCCCATCTACCCAAGATCTATAAGATGGGTTCCTAACTCTAGCCTATCAGTGTAAACCCACCTATGCTACCCTTTTTATGAATTTAAACCTCTTTTAGAACACAAAAACTCTTCCTTTCAAGCGCTTTGGAGGACACTTCTTCTTTTGAACATCAAGTGGTGGCGATTTGCTTCTTTTGAGTTTGGTGATGCTGGAGCTTGATTCGCCTTTGGCTTTCAGATTTACTTGTTTTGCATTTCTTATATCTTATTTTCTTCTTTGAACATGAGCCTTCTTTCTATGAATTTAGAATCGCCATCTCCACCCTTTTGCTTGTGGCACACTCCTTTTTTTGTACCTTGACTTCTTTCCTTCTTTGCTTCTCTTAAAAACTAATCCCAAGATAAACTCCAAACCATTCCCCAAACATCCTAGCCTATCTAACTCAAGAGTGAGATAGTTCTTCAATGGGAATACTTCCCTTGTAGTTCCACACCAACACTTTTTGCTAAGCAACAATCATGATGGAAAGAGGCCTCACAAATCACACACTATTATTGTCTTGGCTTGAAATAAGGTTTAGTTAAGGGTGAGGAAATCTAAATGGATCTTTTAGAGAGTGGCAAAAGAGAATAAGGAGATCCAAATATTTTAAACTATCCATGACATCAATCACAAATGCATAAGGAATGATAATTGCGAATTCAAATTAGGTTCCACTTAAACAAAGGTTGAAATCATTTAAAACCATTCTTCAGTCTCAAACAAAGCTCACACAAATGCAAATTTCAAAAGTGGTTCAGCTTTAGTTCTAGTTCAACATCAAATGCACCAAAGGATTAAAAACTAGGGCTTCATTTTCATAAACTACTAGCATTAACAAAGATGTACTATCATAGTTCCCAATTTAAAAAAGCAAGCTAGTCCTATATGAATGCATGAAGTCTAAACTCTATAAGAATGCATGAAAATCAAACTCTTTTTGTGAAGCAATTTTTGAAAAGATTTCATTTTTTTTTTGGTTTTTTCTATGCCTTAGATGCTATGTAAACATGATGTATGGTTCCTATTCTAATATGCAAATGCAAATGCAAGCATTAGTCCATCATACACCCTCCTCCACACTAAAATTACACAATGTCTGTGTAATAAAAATGCTAAGGGGAGTGCTCACAAACATCAAGTAAACAATCGCATGAAACTTAAAAAAACATTGTGGTATTTACAATGGTTTGTGTGGTGTACGTACTTCAGGTGGAGGAGTGGTGAGAGTCTGAAGTCTCAATGGCATGGGAAGGTGGAGCTTCTTCCAATGATGGAGTTTCCTGTCTAGCCCTTCTCTTCCTTCCTTTGCGCCTTGGAGCAGCTACAAGAGATGAATGTATGGCCGGTAGAGAAGCATACGTTTTTGGCCGCTCACTGATGTGTAATGAGTGTCTCTCCTGCTCTGTGGGCTCTGGTTTGTCCTCGGACCTGTCCTCAGCGTCAGATCCTCCTCCTTGTGGCTCTGCTTGGGCCGCTTGATCAGCTTTCTTGGCTGATGATGATCCTCCCAACTTCTTCTTGAGCTTCCTCACTTTCTTCTTCAATGAGTCAACCGATTTCTTGATTGCTCTGACTGTCTTCAGCAAGCCTCTTATGGCCTTATCCTGGAAGTGGTTCCACTTCTGAAGAAGCCTAATGTGCTCATGTAAAGCCTTTGAAACTTCAGATGTGTAGATCACATCATAGGGGTCAAATGCATAAGGGTGGCTATCATAGTCTTCATGTTCATTCTCCTCCATCCCTTGATGCTGAACCTCTTTTTCTTGATGCTGCTCTTCAATGTCTTCTTCCACATCTGTGTCTCTGATGGTGCTCATGTTCTAAACCTTGCTTGGCCTCATCAGTCAGTGATAATGGTTTTTTTTCTTTACGGTCTAATGCAGCAGAGAACTTATCAAAACTCTAATGCATGCAACGTTGTAGTGAGGCAAGCAGAGAGTGTCAATCCAGTTCTAGGTGATAGAGAATCCACAGAGAATGCAGGATCTAGGACAAATCTAAGTGAAATGAGACACTTTGTTGAGAAAATCTTGAAAACTAATTGCAGCAACCTAAACAGAGTGAAACCTATTTTAAAAATACTAGAAAGCAAGCAGTTACCACGAGGAACAAACAGATAAATTAAAGGGAAGAGCTTCGAATTGTTAAAATTCGACTAGTGGATCGACCACAAGATCGACCACTAGATCGAGCAGAAACGATCGATCTCGTCTAAAATCGTAAGAACAAGGAATCTAAAGACCAGGAAGCTATCAAACAACAAGCAAAAGGTGATATGCGACGCAAATAAGCTAAAGAGAAGGGTTTCAGGGTCGAGATTCATATAAGGGGGTTTCAAAGGTTGATCTTGGGTTTGAAACTTTAGATCGACTCACTTGGTGAGGATCTCTAAGCCTCGAAAAAAAAACAAGATCTATCCGTGGCTTTCGGTCTAGATCACTCTTTCATCCTCTCCTCCAAACCCATGGCTTTTGGTGGAAAAAGAGGTTGAAAGGCAAGGAAAACAGATTTCGAACAATGGCTTAACTAGTCCCCCAAACTACCATGGCTTTTGGGAAGGGGTAACTAATCACTAAGGTGAGATCTTCCGAGGTTCCTGGATCCTGTCAAGGTAAGGGACCTCTCGGATCGTGAAGCTCTTGGCGTGAGAGTCTTCAAGCATTAAGCTTTCATCACCTTAGAAGAGATAGATTTAAAACATTTAGAAAACAAACCAAGATCGAACCTTTTCTACCCCTTAATCCTCTCAACCCTTAACCCCGAATGAACTACTCACTACACATAAAGGAAATCAGGCAAGGACGAAGAGAAGAAACGATAAACATGAAAGATAAACTGGATTAAAAACGATAAAGATTCGAAAATACAAAAGCTTGAAACTGTTCTACAATGGTGTTCTTCCGAAAAACCAGAGAGAAAAAACTAAAAAAAAACTTGGAGAGAAGGTAAAAATCTCAAAAGTTATCGAAAAATAGTCGCCGCCTTTGCCAAAAGTGCCAAAACAGTCCAATGGTCCCCCCCGTCACTAACAGCCAAAAACGGTTGAAAGGACAGAGATCGAGCATTGGATCGAGTTGGTCTCTCGATCATATCAGGCCATCGTGTCTTCGGCTCGATCCGGGTCTCGATCTTCTGTGGTGAATCGAGTGTTGCATCCGATCTCGGTATCGATCTCCGGGAGGATCGAGTGGTGTACTCGATCCGGCTCTCGCTCTGCATGGCGTCATTTACGTCCGTACCGATGCATCGACTGCTTCACTCGATCTCCGTCTCGATCATTATCCTTGGATCGCCTAGTTGGCTCGATCTTCTGGTCGATCAACTCCTAGATCGACCGGCCATGCTCGATCTGCTCCTCGATCACTGGTCCTTAGCATTTTCCCGAGCTTCCATGAACCGCTACATTGGTCTCCACACCTCCACGAACCTCCGTGTCTCCAAAGCAACCATAAACAACCTGGAATGGATGCAAAATGCAGAGAAAATGCAAATGCTGATGCAAGAATGCTCTAGGACTCTAAGTGATGCAAATCTAACCTAAAACATGATACAAATGCATGAAAAACTATCTAATGAGTATGCAAAATGTATGCAAAATGCAATGACATCAACTTCCCCAAACTTACTCCTTGCTTACCCTCAAGCAACAAAAAATAAGTAAGGAAGAGAGGTTTTCAGAAAAATCAAAGGGGTTTTAAACTTTTTGCAAAGGTGCCTTTCGAATAGATCATCTCAGTGTCCTAGTTAACAATTCTAAAATGCTAAGCTTACACTCATACTCCAAAGGACTTAGCCATACTCATCACACAAAGAAATTCAAATCATGACTCTCCTATTCCTAACAATCAAAGAAATTCATCCTTTAACATTCATTAAAATTCGAACCATGAATCAAACTTATGCACTTTAAAGCAAAACACATTTGGCTAAGGGTTATGGTTATGAGCATAGAATGATCTCATTTGAAAAAGGTTTATAATTAGACAAGGGTTTCTCTCAAAAATGGTTTGAACTAATGCATAATGCTAAAGGTAAAGACAATTTATGCATACATGATTAGATTCTCATCTACCCATGTAAACTATCAAACAGTCCTATACCCCTCTCATTTAAGAAATTTAATCCTCACTCACCACTTAAAAGTCTATCCCTTTCTTCTCAACTCAGCAATCACCAATTCAAAACAAGAACATTTTTAAACTTTTTAGACTAGTGAAAAGGTTTTGAAAATAATTTTTGCTCTTTAGATATTTCTTATTGGTAGCTCTCTTATATTTTTTTTCTTTCTTTTTATTTTTATTTGGCACTTAGGCTCTTTTATTTATTTTTCTTTTCTTTTTCTCTTCTTTTTTTTTTTATTATGGGAGAGCTACCTCCTGAAATTTATTAGAGCATACTTAGTTTTTAGAACACAACCTTTCACTTAAAACCCATTTCTTTCTTAAAAACACAAAGTTCTTTGAAACCGAGAACAAATACACAAGAAAGCAACCCCAATGATCCCCCAAACTTATCCTAAGCCTATCCCTAGCTTCAAAATATAAAGCTAGCAATCAATTATGAAAACCAAATCATGTCGCCTAAACCTAACACTTTATGCCAAGTTCAAACCGAAAATAAGGCCTCACAAAGATGTCACACAAGAACATTTGGCTTCAAAGGAGGGTAAGGTTCAAGGAGGGAGTTCTACTTAGGCTCACAAAGAGTGGTAAAAAGGAAGAAGAGAGCCTAAATATTTTAAAACCATGTGTTCATTTTCAAATGCATAAGAATGATAATTAGATTTTCAAATTAAGGTTTTCACTTAGTAGGATGAGTTTCAAATCATGAGAGTTCAATTCAAGTTACGAAAATCCTAACTAGTGATCCAAGCATGGTTAGAACTTACTTTCAAAGTATAAACAAAGCATTAGAGAACTACTAACTAGGGCATTGAAATGATTCATAAGTAAAACACCTTTTTAAGAAATCCTAACCCCTTATGCAAATGCAATCAACCTAAGTGATATGAGAAATTCTAGACTCAATCCTACATGTTTCTAAAGAAATGAATGCAACTACATGAATTTTGAAAAAAAATTTTTAAAAATTTTACCAATTTTTCATGACTAAGACTCAAGGATGCAAAAGAAAGATAAGATCAAAGAACACAAGATTAAATCACACAAGTACTCCCCCAAACTTGCTTGACTCTGTCCCGGTGGCAAACTCATCCGAAGGAGCAATCAAACACAATGCAAGAAATAAGAGATGTGCGGTTATATACAATGGAGGAAGGCTGTTACCTCTTGTCTAGGCTCGGCTGGAACTTGAGGATGTTCCAGAGGAGCTAGAGATTGTTGCCTTTCCTTTGTTGCCTGGTTCTTGGAGGGAGTGGCGAGCTGGTTGAATGTTTTCTCCTTGGGTCTCGCGGATCACAACTCCTCCTGTTGAGAGTCTCCTCTTCTCGGGTTGTTGTATTTCCTGGCTTGCAGCTGGCTTAGGCTGGCTTCCTTGGAGTTGTTTGACCTTCTTCCCCAGCTTCTTAAGCATCTTCCCTTGCCACTTGTTGATCTTCCGCTGCATCTCCACCACCGAGGCTAAGAACTTCTCGGTTTTGGTCCTCGGCTCAAAATCCACCTTTGGCAATGTGTAAGCCTCGGGTATCTCATCCTCTGTCCCTGGAGATTCTGACCTTTGGCACGGTTCAATGGCTGCAGCTGGCGGTTCTCCTAAAGGAGCAAAACACTCCTCCTCCGTCGGTAAGAACTCGATGTTCCCAACACCAAGTAGCTCTGTTTCATCCTTGTTGGGAAGAATGCACACTCGCTTCTTGTCCTCATCATCAATGAAGAGGTAAGCACAGAACCCCTCAGCTGGCGTGCGTCCCAAGCTATCATTGTTTCTCATGTATGCTTCATCCATGAAGGCTCGGTTTGGGACGTGAGCAAAGTCATGGATGGGCACACCGGCTTGCACGAACAAGGGAGTAAGGAAGCCGCCAATGTAGGATGATGTTGCCTTGCACCGTAAGGCATAAGCCTTGTACTTCACCAGAGAAGCCGCGAGTACACAGCCGTAGTTCACTTCATCGCCGAGTTCATCTTCAATGGGGTCTTCATTCTCATCCGGATCGGACATCAAATGCTTCAAACCTTGGAAAAGGAAGCACAGCTCCGTCTTCGTGACAGTAGGAGCAACTGACCTTCCACTGAATGTATTAGCAATCAGCTTCAAGGTATACCACATAACTGGATTCCTGACTCTCTTGATCTTGGCGGTGTTGGCTTTGTAATCCTCCTTGCTGATGAGATCCCACAACTCATCGGCTTTCTTGAAGGAAGGGAACTCCACCTTTTGTGCATCAGCCTTGAGACCGTAGGCTTGGCATAGCTCGGGGATGGATAGCGTGTAAGCTTGGCGGCCAACCTTGAAGTAGAGACGGCCTTGAGAAGGAACAGGAGCACTCGGATTCTCGTACCGGAACTCCAAGGTTGCAAGGAAATCAATTGTCACCTCGGGGATAGTAGGGCAGTCCATCCGCGACAAACACCTCAGACCGATGTTGTTGAGGAGTTGATCGAAGTCTCCAAGAAGCCCGAGCCTGGATAGAAGCCCTCGATCAGCAAACTTCGTGGGTTCAAACCGGAGCCTCTCCAACCTCTTCTTATCCCTCTTCTCTTCTTTGCTTCACCGGACCCTCTCTTGAGCAACCACCTCTTGAGTTTCTCCTTCTTGTGCTTGCTCCTCTCTTGTTCTCTTTGGTGCCATTGCTCCTGAAACAAATTTCTAGAGAATGTTTAGCAAAGGGCGATTTGATGAGAATAAGAGGATAAGAGAAGAAGATTTATATAGACTACCCTAGAATTTTGGGGATCAAGCAAAAATATTAGCTAAATAAAAGGAAATCAAATCTTTGAGATACTGAAAATCCAGAATTTTTCCTAACACTTAGCTAATTTTAAAAATTCAAATCTGATCCTATATCCTAAAACAAGAACTTGCGATTTTTAAGGAGATTTTCTTGAAATAAAATCATTAAAATCCAAAAATACCTTTTGCAAGTGTGAAGGATACTTTGTTAAACCTTAAAGCTTTTAAAAATTCTCACTCTCTTTGTAGGAAAACTCGAGCAAACAGAAGTGAGAGAGTGAGAAGCAAGTTGAAACATTTAAAGAGTTTAACAAAACCAAAACAATGGGTGGTCAAAGTGGTTTTCTGACAAAAGTCTTGGTCAAGGCACATCTTTCATGGTCAAAGATGCTTGCCTTGACCAAGTTTGAATTTAAAAACTGGAGAGAAAAGCAATAAAGAGGGAAAGAAATTTGTTACCTCGGCATGAGATCGAGTCCTTTTGGTCGATCTAGGACTCGATCTCATGCCTAAAATGGCTTAGATCGAGAAGGTTACTCGATTTGGGACTCGATTCAAAGTGAATCGAGTCCTGGATCGATTGGCTCCCTCGATCAATGAGATATTGGCTCCTCGGCTAAGTCCCTCTGATCGAGCTAAGTCCTCGATTTAGGGGTCGATTTGGCTTGGATCGAGTGGTGGATCGAGTCGAGTGATCGATCAAGTTCCCACAGATTTTCCCGAGAGAAATTAGATCGGTCGATCCGGTTTGAATCGATCGATCCTTTTTCGTCAAGGTCGATCTTGTCACTCGTTCTCGTCTAGATCGACTGGCTCCTCTCGATTTACTGACTCGATCTAGCAAAGATCGAGTCAGGTTCAGTCGATCTAGCACTCGATCTCTAGCCTTATCGTAGCCCCTATTGCTCCTTTTGGACCTCAAAGACAAGGTTTAGATTCCTTAGACCTGCTCCTACACACTAAAAACATAAAAGCATAAAACTAGAAGAGAAATGAAAGCAAAAATATGTACAAGATAGACATGGGAATGTCTCCCAAGTGCGCTTTCTTTAACGTCTTTAGCTAGACCTTACTTGGTTAGGCGGATGGTGGGTCTTGGAGAAGCACCGAGGTACTCTCCTTGTCGAAGCTGTCTGCTAGGTAGGGTTTGACTCTATGCCCGTTGACGGTGAATGCACTACTGCTTCTTCCCATAAGAGTAACAGCTCCGTAAGGCAAGACCTCTTGAATCACGAACGGTCCGCTCCATCTTGATTTCAGCTTGCCCGGGAAGAGCTTCAGCCTCGAGTTGTACAACAACACCAGTCCTCCTTCCTTAAGCTCCTTGGCAACCAGTTTCTTGTCATGAGCCTCCTTAGTTCGCTCCTTGTAGATTTTGGAACTCTCGTAAGCATTCAACCTCAACTCGTCCAGTTCATGTAGCTGAATGAGACGCTTTTCCTGAGCCGTCTTGAGATCAAAATTCAGCCTCTTCACAGCCCATAATGCACGGTGTTCTAGCTAAACCGGGAGGTGACAACTCTTTCCATATAGTAGAGTGAAAGGAGTTGTACCAATCGGCGTTTTGAAAGCGGTACGGTAAGCCCAAAGAGCATCGTCTAGCTTTACTGACCAGTCCTTCCTTGTTGCACCAACGGTCTTCTCCAGAATAGCTTTGATCTGCCTGTTAGAGACTTCCACCTGACCGCTCGTTTGAGGATGATACGGTGTAGCCACCTTATGCTTAACCCCATACTTTCTTAAGAGGCTCTCAAAAACCTTGTTTACAAAATGGCTTCCTCCATCACTTATAACAACCTTGGGTACCCCAAACCTTGGAAAGATGATACTCTTGAACAACTTGATCACAACCTTAGAGTCGTTTGTAGGGGAAGCAACAGCCTCAACCCATTTGGAGACATAATCCACAGCTACCAAGATGTATTTGTTGCCGTACGAAGAAGGGAAAGGCCCCATGAAGTCAATACCCCACGCATCGAACACGTCAACCTCGATGATAGGAACTTGGGGCATTTCATTCCTTTTGGTAATGTTCCCTGCTCGCTGACATGCCTCACAGCTCTTCACAAACTCGTGTGCATCTCTGAATATAGACGGCCACCAGAAACCCGCTTGCAACACCTTCGTGGCTGTTTTGAACGAAGCGAAATGTCCTCTGTAGGAAGAGCCGTGGCAATGATATAGAGAATATCCTTGGCTTCTTCCTTTGTAACACATCTCCGGTACAAGCTGTCTACTCCTCTTTTGTATAAGTAGGGCTCATCCCAAAAGTAGTCACTAGCCTCCCTCAAAAACTTTTTCTTGTGATAGCCGTTGAGATGTGTTGGCTCCTCACCACATGCTAGGTAGTTCACCACATCAGCATACCATGGTAGATCCTCCTCTTTGAAACTCAACACTTCCTCAAACCTTCCTTCTAGCTTCCCACAAACCGCGGTAGTAATTGCCATAAGTTGTTCTTCTGGAAGAGAGTCGTCTAAAGGGAGAGACTCGTTGATCCTTAGCCTTGAGAGGTGGTCAGCGACTCCATTTTCTATCCCCTTCTTGTCTTTAATCTCCATGTCAAACTCCTGAAGCAAAAGAATCCATCTTAAGAGCCGAGGTTTGGTATCTTTCTTTGAGTAGATGTACCGTAGAGCAGCATGATCCGTGTATACAATAGCCTTGGAGCCAACGAGATATGATCTGAACTTCTCAAAGGCAAAGACTACTGCAAGCAGCTCCTTCTCCGTAGTGGTGTATCGTGATTGCGTGTCATCCAAGGTCCTTGAAGCATAGTAGATCACATGCAGCTTCTTGTCCTTCTTCTGACCAAGGACTGCTCCTATAGCGTAGTCACTAGCATCACACATGATCTCAAAAGGGAGAGACCAGTCTGGTTCTTGGACTATAGGGGCTGACGTGAGGGCTTCCTTGATGGTCACGAAAGCCTTCAAACACTCCTCATCGAATACAAACTCAGCTTCTTTGCACAACAGCCGTGTAAGGGGGCGTGCAATCTTGGAGAAGTCTTTGCTGAAGCGCCTATAGAACCCCGCGTGTCCCAAGAAGCTTCTGATCCCTTTTACATTAACCGGCGGCTCCAAACCCATCATAACCTCAACCTTAGCCTGATCAACCTCAATACCCTTCTCTAAAATCTTGTGACCGAGTACTATCCCTTCCTTGACCATGAAGTGGCATTTCTCCCAATTCAGCACCAGGTTTGTTTCTTCACAACGTTTAAGTACCCTGCAGAGATTCAACAAACACGCAGGAAAGGACGCACCATACACAGAGAAGTCATCCATAAACACCTCTACCATCTCCTCTATAAGATCGGAGAAGATCGACATCATACACCGCTGAAAGGTAGCCGGTGCATTACACAATCCAAACGGCATCCTTCGATATGCAAAGGTACCGTAGGGACATGTAAAAGTCGTTTTCTCCTGATCGTTTGGGTGAATAGGTATTTGAAAGAAACCGCTATACCCATCGAGAAAACAGTAGTAAGGGTGATTTGCAAGTCTCTCAAGCATCTGATCAATAAAAGGCAAAGGGAAATGGTCTTTTCTTGTCGCAAGGTTAAGCTTTCTATAGTCAATACACATTCTATGACCAGTAATGGTCCTAGTAGGGATAAGTTCATCCTTTTCATTTCTTATGACCGTGATCCCTCCCTTCTTAGGCACCATGTGTACAGGTGAAACCCACGTGCTGTCACTTATGGGATAGATCACGTCAGCCTCTAAAAGCTTAAGGATTTCTTTCTTAACAACCTCTTTCAAGTTAGGATTCAAACGCCTTTGGTGTTCTACAGAAGTGGCGTTTTCATTATCCAAATGAATCCTATGAGTGCATAGCATTGGGGAAAGGCCTTTGATGTCACTTAAAGAGTACCCAATGGCCTTCCTATACTTTCTCAGCTCAGTTAAGAGCGAGTGCAACTCATCATCACTAAGGTTCTCGTTTACTATCACGGGATAGGTGTCATTAGGTCCTAAGAAAGCATACCTTAGCCCTTTTGGGAGCTCCTTAAGGTCCACCTTTGGGGCTAACAGCTCACTCCAGTCATCCTCGTGGCTGTTGTTGTTGTTCTCCTCCTTGGAACTCTCCTTTGAACTCGAGGCATGGCCCTTCAGACTGCTTTCCTCTATCGCTATCCCTCCTGTGATCGAGTCTTCCGGTCGATTCTCCTCTCGATGTCGTCTAGATCGAGCCATTTCACTCGATTCACTTACTCGATTTGATATGGATCGAGTAGGGGATCGAGGCGTTGAGTCGATCTCTTGATTGGACTCTAAAATAATCGGAAGGTCTTTCTCGATCGTCAACTCGATTATTTCTCCTGATCGAGCGGCCTTCTCGATCTGTTGGTCGATTGTTGGACCGGATCGAGTTGAGTGCTCGATTGGCTTGTCGATCTGACTCCTGGATCGAGTGATGGCGTCGATCTCGGGGTCAATTTCTAGGCAACATCCTTCTTCATTCTTGATGATCCTCCTCGAATCTAGTAAGTTTACGTACTCTTGAGTTCTCTGGTCTACATAGCCAAACTCTCCTGGCTCCTTAGTGAGTGCTAGCTTCAAATGGTCTTCTATAGCTAGCTCTTCCAGCAACTCATCCGCCAAGACATCCATCGTTTCGATATAGAAAGCTTGTCCTTCAATGGTTGGCTTCTTTAGAACCTTGTTGATGTCAAAGTCTAGCCTGATTTCTTTCCCCAAATGCAGGGCAATCTTCCCATTCTTCACGTCTATTATGGCTCCGGCGGTTGCTAGGAATGGTCTCCCTAAGATGAGTGGGTCTTTCGGCTCCTCGTCCATCTCCAGCACTACAAAATCTGTAGGTACGTTTACTCCACTGATTCGCACCGGCAAGTCTTCAAGCAACCCCACTGGTAGTCTCACGCTCCTATCAGCCAACACCAATGAGATCCGACATTCCTTAAACCGAGTGAAACCAAGCTTCTTAGCCACGGAGTGAGGCATCAAGTTTATGCTGGCTCCGAGATCACACAAGCAGCTCTTGAACTCAAGGGGACCCAAAGCACACGGTATGGTGAAGCTTCCAGGATCTCCCAGCTTCTTAGGCACTATCTCCTTATGAATAACCGCGCTACACTCTTCGCTTAGTACAAGCACTTCTTTGCTTTCTTTGTTCTTCTTGGCAAGGGGTGTCCTTGAAAAACTTGGCGCACTTGGGCATCATGGCGAGACAGTCTACAAGAGGCAGCTTTATCTCCACGTCTCTCAAGTGCTTCTCAAATAGGATTCGGTGCTTCTCTATTAACTGCTTTTTGAACCGACCCGGGAATGGCAACTTTGGTACGTAAGGTGGGGGCACGTATTCATCCTTCTCCTTGGTGGTTTTCTCAGCTTTCTTCTCAACGAATGCCTTGTCACCTCTCCTCGGTCCTTGGATCCATACGTTTTCAAAGTTTATCTCCTCATTATCAGCTGAAAGTCTATCCTCCCCCTCTTGAATTACAACGTCCTCGTTGGTCTTTGTAGAAACCGGAGGATCAAGCTCTTTGCCACTTCTCAACGTAATAGCATTGGCATACTCCTTTGGATTTTGTTCACATTTTCCCGGAAGGCTGTTCTGTCCACTCGTGCTTGCTTTGCCCTTCTCTAGCTGCTTGATCTTGTTGTTGAGGTTTGTTATTTGAGTAGAGAAGTCGGTTGAGGATGAATCCAGCCGAGTGTTCATTTCAGCGAACTTTTGATTTGTAGAAGCTTGCCCTTGTATTAGCTGTTGGAACATTGCTTGAACCGGATCAACTTGTTGTTGCATCGGTTGTTGTTGTTGTTGAGGTGCAAAGCCCGGAGGGTAGTTAGAAGTATAACCCTTGTTTTGTTGTTGTTGCCCTTGGAAGTTGCCTTGCCCTTGACCTTGGAATCCACTGCTTGGTTGAAAGCCTTTGTTGTAAGGGATGAAAGGCTTAGCTTGTTGAGCAGGGTACACTTGATCTTTAGGGTTGGCTACATTGGTGCTTCGGTAAGAGAGGTTGTTGTTCTGGTAGCCTTGGTTGTAGCCTTGAGACTTGTAGTTGTTCTGACCGGCTACCCAATTTGCTTCTTCTTGGCTTAGCTCTAACTCTTCTTGGTTGTCCTCAGCTTCACCAACGAAGTGAACATGCTTCTGATTAGCTAAGACCAACTTGTCAATCTTCTCATGCAACGATTTGAGCTCCTTCTTGTGAGACTCTAGTTCTGATCCCCTTGGTGCTCGGTCATAATCCTCGGCATAGTTTCCATCACTCAACGTAAGGTTCTCTATTAGCTCCATACCCTCTTCTACTTCTTGACCAAGGAAGTTGCCTTTGCTAGCTGTATCAAGCAACAACCGGATCTTTGGTGAAGCTCCACGGTAGATTGTGCTGAGTAGAGTCTCCTCACTGAACCCGTGATGAGGACATTGGATCGTGTAGTCTTTGAAACGCTCCATAGCCTCGTTGAAAGTCTCATTGTTCCTTTGAGTGAAACCGCTGATTTCGCTTCTCAACCGAGCAGTCCTGGTGCTTGAGAAGAACTTGGAGAGGAAAGCTTTCTTACACTCAGCCCATGATGTGATGGTGCCTTGTGGTAGGGTCTTCTCCCAATGTCTAGCTTTGTCTCCGAGGGAAAAGGGGAAGAGACGCAGCTTGAAGGCATCTTCTGATATACCGTTGATCTTGATCATTCCACACACTTGCTCAAAATTGTCCAAGTGTTCCAACGGGTCTTCCATTGCTAAGCCGTGGAACTTGTTGTTTTGCACCATAGATATGAAGCCCGGCTTGATCTCAAAGTTGTTGTTTTGTACCGGAGGAGGAGTGATCCCAAACCTATTGTGGTGGGTATTGGGAGCATCTCCGGCTCCTATGATTCTCGGAGGTCTAGCCGCGTGTTGGGGGGGATACCATTGCCCCGTCCTGCTAGAGGAGGACCTTCAGGATGCTCATTCTCAGCCATGTCTTCAAAGTTGACCTGACCGTTCTGAACTATCTCTTCAAATGCTCTTGTTTGATCTCTGACTCTCCTTTGAAGTGAGTGTCCGAGTTGATGTATGTTGTCAAGCGGTTGAAGAAGGTTGTTATCTCCACGTGAACGTAAATTCATGTACCTGAAAGTACACGGTTTAGAATAGTATTACTAACTTGAAAAAAAGGTAAAGACTTAGTCTTTGCTAAGACCCAAATCTCTATGTTCTCTAAGCAACCTAGAATGGCAACGGCGCCATTTGATAATGGTTTTTTTTCTTTACGGTCTAATGCAGCAGAGAACTTATCAAAACTCTAATGCATGCAACGTTGTAGTGAGGTAAGCAGAGAGTGTCAATCCAGTTCTAGGTGATAGAGAATCCACAGAGAATGCAGGATCTAGGACAAATCTAAGTGAAATGAGACAGTTTGTTGAGAAAATCTTGAAAACTAATTGCAGCAACCTAAACAGAGTGAAACCTATTTTAAAAATACTAGAAAGCAAGCAGTTACCACGAGGAACAAACAGATAAATTAAAGGGAAGAGCTTCGAATTGTTAAAATTCGACTAGTGGATCGACCACAAGATCGACCACTAGATCGAGCAGAAACGATCGATCTCGTCTAAAATCGTAAGAACAAGGAATCTAAAGACCAGGAAGCTATCAAACAACAAGCAAAAGGTGATATGCGACGCAAATAAGCTAAAGAGAAGGATTTCAGGGTCGAGATTCATATAAGGGGGTTTCAAAGGTTGATCTTGGGTTTGAAACTTTAGATCGACTCACTTGGTGAGGATCTCTAAGCCTCGAAAACAAAACAAGATCTATCCGAGGCTTTCGGTATAGATCACTCTTTCATCCTCTCCTCCAAACCCATGGCTTTTGGTGGAAAAAGAGGTTGAAAGGCAAGGAAAACAGATTTCGAACAATGGCTTAACTAGTCCCCCAAACTACCATGGCTTTTGGGAAGGGGTAACTAATCACTAAGGTGAGATCTTCCGAGGTCCCTGGATCCTGTCAAGGTAAGGGACCTCTCGGATCGTGAAGCTCTTGGCGTGAGAGTCTTCAAGCATTAAGCTTTCATCACCTTAGAAGAGATAGATTTAAAAGGTTTAGAAAACAAACCAAGATCGAACCTTTTCTACCCCTTAATCCTCTCAACCCTTAACCCCGAATGAACTACTCACTACACATAAAGGAAATCAGGCAAGGACGAAGAGAAGAAACGATAAACATGAAAGATAAACTGGATTAAAAACGATAAAGATTCGAAAATACAAAAGCTTGAAACTGTTCTACAATGGTGTTCTTCCGAAAAACCAGAGAGAAAAAACTAAAAAAAAACTTGGAGAGAAGGTAAAAATCTCAAAAGTTATCGAAAAATAGTCGCCGCCTTTGCCAAAAATGCCAAAACAGTCCAATGGTCCGCCCCGTCACTAACAGCCAAAAACGGTTGAAAGGACAGAGATCGACCATTGGATCGAGTTGGTCTCTCGATCATATCCGGCCATCGTGTCTTCGGCTCGATCCGGGTCTCGATCTTCTGTGGTGAATCGAGTGTTGCATCCGATCTCGGTATCGATCTCCGGGAGGATCGAGTGGTGTACTCGATCCGGCTCTCGCTCTGCATGGCGTCATTTACGTCCGTACCGATGCATCGACTGCTTCACTCGATCTCCGTCTCGATCATTATCCTTGGATCGCCTAGTTGGCTCGATCTTCTGGTCGATCAACTCCTAGATCGACCGGCCATGCTCGATCTGCTCCTCGATCACTGGTCCTTAGCATTTTCCCAAGCTTCCATGAACCGCTACATTGGTCTCCACACCTCCACGAACCTCCGTGTCTCCAAAGCAACCATAAACAACCTGGAATGGATGCAAAATGCAGAGAAAATGCAAATGCTGATGCAAGAATGCTCTAGGACTCTAAGTGATGCAAATCTAACCTAAAACATGATACAAATAATTGAAAAACTATCTAATGAGTATGCAAAATGTATGCAAAATGCAATGACATCAGTCAGTCCTTGGGTCATAGAGCTCATCTTCTGTTGGCATGAACTGTATGTTCTCATAGGTGGTGAAGTTGGTTAAGGGCTGCTTGGGCAAGATGATCTTCCTCTTCCTGTTTTCCTGCTTAAACGGATAGCCAAATCCTGTCTCAACAGCTCCTGAAAGGTATCCGATCATACTGAGAGAAGGGACATCTAGGAAGATCATGCTAACATCTGGTGTGCCAAGCTCAACTCCAGCTCCAAGCAAATTAGGAGTAATCATGCCTCCAATGGCTATCTTAGGCTTCCTGTCTCTTCTGTTGAAATCCTATTTTTGGCATGCTAGAAATTGCTTCATTAGGATTGTCACAAGACCAAGTCTTAAGCGCTCTCATTGAATCTTCCCATGCCTTGTTTCAACCATGATGTTCTTCAAGCCATTCAGAAGCAACCCCATCTCTTCTTCTTTGACCATACTTTGCTCTTTCCTATAGAAGAGTGTGCTGGTGAGGACTCTATGAACATATCTGATAGCTGGATGGCAGATGCTAGCACTCTTCAGATTACCAGCTCTATAAGCATCATTCGCTATCTCCTCCCACACATGCCTTACCTCATCATGCTTGAAGCGCATGTTTTGTGCTCTTGAGCCTTGATCAAATCCAAACATTTTATTAAGCTGAATGAACCCCATCGTGTACTATGCTTTTTTGGCTCTGAACTTGATCAATCCATTGCCAAAGCCTTTTTCTCCTTCATCATATTCTTTATCAAACTTGTAGAAGTAGACCTTGAAGCTTGTAAGGTACTCACAAGAAAGTTGCTTGTAAGTTGGATAACCAAGAATAGTGAATTTCTCCAGTCCAATGTTGCTCAACAGTTCATCCACCTCAGTCTTGTTTCCCTGTTTTCCCAATAAACCGGGATCAGCATATCTTGTAGGCGTGAAGTCTACTATCCTCATCGCTCTCAAGTAGTCATTAAGCTTTGGTGCTGCATCTTGGACTTGTTCTTCTTCAACTATTGGAATTTTTCCCTCAGCTTTGTTTCTTGCAGCAGCATTTGAGTCAGAAATTTCTCATCTCCTCTAGTGTTCGACATAGTACCTGAAAATGCAATGCTCAAAGCAAAATATAGTATATTATCCTTTGAGAGCACTGTGCAGAAAATTATTTTTCAAAAATCAAGCAAACACGAGAAAATTCTATAAAACTTCACACTTATTGCCAACAAACAGAGTTGAATTTAGCAAAAGTTTTCATCTCAAGAGGATAAACACAATGAAAACCAAAAATCTCACAGTAACAAGCAGCGATCAAAGCGAATTCAGGCATATGCAGCAAAAACATCATTCTCTCTCCACCAAACTATGAAAATGCATCAGATTCACCATCACTAATCTAAAAAGAAGCATTTCAATGGTTAATATGCTGAAAAAGTAATAGCATGCCTAGATTTGGCCAGAATATAAACAAAATGTCAAACTAAGCACAAAAACAGCATTTCCTAATCATTTTAACCATAAACTTTGAAAGAGAAGCAATAATGGTGACATGCAGATCAAAACAATAAACCAAAATTGTGATAAACAGCCTCAACAATCATTCTAATGCATCCTACTTCATTTTGCAAAGATTAATCTCAAGAAACAAGATATCTAGCAAAGTTTTCCTTTATCCTTGCACCAAAAGATGAAGTTTTAGAACAGAGAATGCAAGAGAGAGAAAGAAGATATGTTTAACAATGGTGTTTAGCTCGATATGGATGTGTGGAGAGAGATGAAAATGCTAGTTGTAAGGCAAGAGAATAAGGAAAATCTAAAATAACTAAAGATAATGCAAGAAAGTCTCATTTAAAATTCAAAAATGCATGTGAGGGGTTAAGAAAAAATTCTTTTACCAGCCATCAAAGTCTACAAAAAGGTTTTACTCGATTTACCCATATAAAAATGTCAAAAAACAAAATTTACACGGATCATATCGAGGAAAACTCTCGATGTGGTACTTCGATGTGTACCATATCGGGAATGTCGGGTCATGTGGCTCGGCATTCATGCTCCTCTGCCTCGGCGGTTCTGTGTTCTTGTCTGCTTCTCCTTTAGGGCACCTTGCATCGTGCAGTCTCTGCAGATGTTCTGCTTGATGTTGCTGCTCGGTGTAGGGAGACACTTCAGCTTGCATGATCCTTCCCGTGGGCAGTGCATGGCATCATTCAAATGCTTGTTCTTCGCTCGGCCATTCTGCATCGAGAAAACATGTTGGTGTTTTGCTCGATGCTACACCTCGATGTGGAACGTCTCGTACTCGGTTGCAATGTTCGTCGGTGGTTGTCGTACCGGACATCGTCTTGTATCGAGTCGGCTGATAGCATCCAGATCGAGCAGAATCTTGGATGTTCTGCTTGATACTACTCCTCGGTGTGACTTCATCGAGCAATCTCGTTTATGAACGGGCTGTAGCTCCAAGATGTACGGATTGGTGATCACATCGAGCAAGGCTTTTGGTGTTTTGCTCGATGCTACACCTTGATGTAATGTCCACCATGTGTTTTGGTCGATGTATCGTCCACTCTCCTCGGTGTAGGGACTGGGGCTTCAGGAGCGATCAGATCGAGCAAGGCTTTTGGTGTTTGCTCGATGCTACACCTCCATGTGATCTCCATCGTGCAACCTGCTCAGTGTACGGACTGCTCCTTCCCCGAGATAAGCTGTATCAAGCAGCAATGAGAGATGTTCTGCTCGATATGGTACCTCGATATGAAAACAGAGTTTTCTTTCCTTGGCCTTTAAACCATCCAACACAGCCATGGACCTGCTCTTTGACTTCTGAAACACTAAATAAAGACATTAGTAATAAAAGAAAGCATATATTTACAAGGATAGTCATGGGAATACCTCCCAAATGTGCTTGTTTTATGTCAGTAAGCTTGACTTTGATGGTTTGAGGACTAGTGAGAAGCGGTTGATGGAATGGTGCTCCTTCCTCTTTCTTCTTGTAAATCCAAGTGCCCACTGACATCCGTTTCTTCTTGTCACGAGCTGTCTTCCTGTTTCTCCTCTTCTTGACACTTAGTTTGATCAAAGGCTTCACTTCTTTGGTGATCAAGCCTTCATCCTCTTTCAAACCACCTTCACGCTTCAACTCAGTGTCAAGCTTCTGTTCTGGCTCATCAGGGAGAGTGTCTCTCATCAGCATGCTCATTGTGAAGCTCATAGCATGCTCCACACGCTCTAGAAGTTGCTGTTGCTCACTCTCTTCTTCAACAACTGTTCCACAAATAGCTATGGAAGGAGAGACAATCTTGTAGACTTTGAACTCATCAACATTCTTCAAAATCACAGAGCCTCTCTTGAAGTCTACTTGAGCTCCTGCTGTTGCCAAGAATTGTGTTCCTAGAAGAAGTGGCACCTCTTTTGAATATGTCTTCTCCATAACCACAGAATATGTTGGCACCAAGCAATTCCCAATCTTCAAAGCGAAATCCTTCACAATGCCCAAGGGTCTTGTTGAGGTGTGATATATCATGGTTTTTATGATTTTTAACCATGATATAAGTTCTTTTTATTGAGTCTTTTTGGTCTTTTTAAAGTTCTAGTAGAGTCTTTGCAGGTTATAGCATGTCTGGAGCACAATTAGAGATTTTGGAGCTTTTTGGAGCATTGCATGTGACAGCCCCGAAGTATACAACTCAGAAGCGTTGTTCAGCATCTGGTGACGATCGTCACCACTACAGGGTGACGCTCGTCACCCATATCTGAGAAGGATCATGGCTGGTTTTTAAAAGTTTGGGAAGAAACTGCAGTTTTGGCCCAGAAGTTCTAGTATTTCCAAAAAGGCCCCAGCTCGTGTTTTGGCATGTACATATTAGGTTTTCAGCCATTGTTGGCTTTATCTTAGATTTTTAGAATTCAGAGAGCTTTAGAGAGAGATTTTATTCAGAGCTTTTTGGGGAGACAAATCTTGTACTCGTTTTGAGAAGATTTCGGACCCCTTTAACTTTTACTCTTTTTGTTTAATGCAGTTTTTCAGCTATGGTTTGTCTTTTCATGATTATGTATGAGTAATCTGCTAGTTAAGTTAGGGTTTTTCAAGGGTTGATGAAGAGTTTGTAGAATCACTAAACCTGTTAGGAATCTCTTTTGGTTCTTCATCTCTGCTTGCTTTAAAACCGATTTCTTAGACACATCATCTGGAAATCCGAAAATCATAGGTTGTTTAATAGATGTGAAAACATTAATGATAACCTGAACTAGTATTCGATGAGAAAAATGCCTTACTGCAAAGAGATTTTGTATAAAAGCTTTGTGAACAATTTAACTTGATCATTACTACATGTTTAGGTTCTCAGAGTTTGCAAAGAGATTTGAAACTCTATGATTTAGACATAGATAACTTCTGCATTGAGAGTTGATTAGTTATATCTTTGTGTTTCATGTTCAAGACGGTTTTAATTCATTCATGATTTGCATGCATTTTACACTCTCAGATTTGACCTACGAACTGACCTGACTTAGAGCTTTTAGCTTCTGAATCGAGATTAACCAAAATCGTTTGCTTTCATAATTTTTAGTTATATTGCATTACATTCATTATTTACTGCTTAGCTTAATCTGAATCTATAAATCGTTAGTGTAGTAAGCTCACTACCTTGAGATTCGATAACCTTTTATGCTACAACAGATTTGCTGCGCACATGTAGTAGTTAATTAATTGGGTAAAACCTGACTTCTATCAATTTTTTGACGCCGTTGTCGGGGAGTAATAGCTGCCTATCAATTTTTAGTATAAGTATTTTGTCTAAGTTTTTAATTGTTACTGACTTTTGCTACTTTTCTTTGTGCTGGTTTCAGGTTTATGCCTAATCGCATTACCAGAAGCAACAAAGAGAAGGAGCTTTTGACTTTAGGCATTGACGAGCTAGCTAAGTTGGCGAGGACCATCAGGAAAGGTAAGAAGCAGTCTACAATGGTCAATCTGATTGTGTTGGTCGAGAATGCAGAAGGTCACTTGGTTGACAAAAATGGAAACATTAGGAATGAAGAAGGGCAGAGATTGGATAAGGATGGGAATGTCATCGTTGAACAGGTGGTTCAACGTTTGGAGCATGATGCTGGAGTTCCTGCTGCTGGAAATGATGCTGTGCGCTTTGTTCAAAGGACTCTGGGAGATTACACAGACCTGATCAGTTCTATGCCAACAGAGCTGCAATCAACCCTCCTGCTTTCTAGAGAAATGATTTTGAGCTCAAGCATGCTTATTATCAGCTGGTGGGACAGCATCCTTTCCATGACTTACCTCATGAGCATCTTATGGATCACATTTAGATATTTGAGGATTTGGCTTCAAGTGTCGAAGCTAATGGAGTTAGCAATGACTTCTTGTTCTGGAAGATATTTCCTTACTCTCTTGGAGGAGATGCTGCTTATTGGTTGAAGCAACTGGAGCCTGGTTCGCTGACTACTTGGGAGAACACCAAGAATGCTTTTTTGAACAACTTCTATGATGATGCTAGATCAGAGGACCTGATGACGAATATTGCATTATTTTCCCAAGGTCCTTCTGAATCTTTTAAAGCTTCTTCGCTGAGATTCAAGTCTTATCAACGGGACTGTCCTCATCATGGTTTTAATCAGTTGCAGCTGCTTGGTATTTTCTTCAGACGCATTGAATGGAAGTATCAGATGGCGTTGGATGCTGCTAGTAATGGGAACTTCAACACAAACCTTCCTGATGCTGCAATACATCTGATAGAAAACTTGGCCTGCAGTAACAGCACCAAGAATGCTGATTTTCATAGGATGAGACAGGGTGGTTTGAGTGATGGGAATCAGATTGCTGAATTTAAGGCTAAGCTGGATAGTATGCACAACCTTTTGGTGGGAAAGAAGCCAGTCCACTTTGCTGCAGAGGTAGAGAATTTCAAAAATCCAGAAGAGATTGAGCAGCAAGATGTGAATTTTATCAATCTGGAGGATTTCAGGGTCAAATGTATGGGAATCAGCAGTGGAACAGAGGCTACAACAGCAATAATCAGAAGAATACCTTCACAAGGGATCAGAATTCGCCTGGTTACACACCCAAGCCTAAGTTCCGGAAGACAGAGTTCCAGAAACCTTACCAGAACAGCAGCAACTTTAACAGGAACTATGGTTCTTCTTCCTACCAAGCTGCACCTCCAAAAGACAACAAGGTGGAACCTATGTTAGAACAACTTCTAGAGGGACAGCAGAAGATGACAGTGGACTTCAATGGCAAGATGGATTCTCTGTATCAAGACTTGAATGGAAAAATTGAAAGACTGAACAACTCCTAGAGCTGTTCAACTTGAATGAAGAAGCTGGATGTTCAAGTTGCTTAAACTACATGAGCTGTTCAGAGGCAAGAGGGATTCCTTCCGAGAAGGACTGATGCTAATCCCAAACACCATGTGAATGCCATCTCATTGAGGAGTGGAAAGAACCTGTAACCACTGTTGCAGAAGGATTTGAGCTCAGGAGAATTCGTTGGACTTGAAGACTTTGAAGATGGTGAAATCTTGGCTGAGAAACAACGAGTGATGACTGTCACCCAGGAGGGGTGTCGCTCGTCACCAACTTTATAAGCCCCGACGCGAATTCTTCACAAATGAGTGACGTCGTCACCAATCCAGTGACGCTCGTCACCAATCTAGAGGAGATATGCTCGACTTGTCAAAAACGAGTGACGCTCGCCATCAGGAGGGTGACGCTCGTCTCCCACAGCGATTCACAACTGCCTCGCCTGAGACTTCTAAAAATTCTAAGGAAACGGTGTATGAGCCTAAGGTACCCTTTCATAAGCATCCAAAGAAGACTAAACAGGAGCTTGAAGATGCCTGATGCAAGGCTATCATGGACAAGCTGGTCATTGAGATTCCTTTGATTGATGTTGTAAGGATTACTCCTGTTATAAGGAGGTATGTGAAGAGGATGGTGACCAACAACTTGAGTATAAGAGGCATGAGCAATGATGATCAATAAGCAGGTCAGTGCGGTGATTCAGAACAGAGTGCGGTGACCAATCCAGTGACGCTCGTCACCAATCTAGAGGAGATATGCTCGACTTGTCAAAAACGAGTGACGCTCGCCATCAGGAGGGTGACGCTCGTCTCCCACAGCGATTCACAACTGCCTCGCCTGAGACTTCTAAAAATTCTAAGGAAACGGTGTATGAGCCTAAGGTACCCTTTCATAAGCATCCAAAGAAGACTAAACAGGAGCTTGAAGATGCCTGATGCAAGGCTATCATGGACAAGCTGGTCATTGAGATTCCTTTGATTGATGTTGTAAGGATTACTCCTGTTATAAGGAGGTATGTGAAGAGGATGGTGACCAACAACTTGAGTATAAGAGGCATGAGCAATGATGATCAATAAGCAGGTCAGTGCGGTGATTCAGAACAGAGTGCCAGAGAAGCTTTCAGACCCTGGAAGCTTTGTTTAAGAGTGCATAATCATTTCTGACAGGTTTGAGAGATCATTGTGTGATCTTGGTTCTAGTGTGAACCTTACGCCTCATTATGTTGCCAAGAGCTTAGGGATGACCGATTTTAAGGGTACAAGGATATCTCTTGTCCTATCTGATAGATCAGTCAGAGTTCCTGAAGGTGTGATAGAGGATGTTCTTATCAAAGTAGGAGTTGCATGATTCCTACAGATTTTGTGGTTCTGGAGTATGGGGAAGAACCAAAAGACCCTTTGATTCTTGGCAGACCTTTCCTGGCTACTGCAGGAGCTATTATTGATGTCAGGAAAGGAAGAATTGAGCTGAATGTTGGTGACTTGGTAATGCAATTCGAAATGGACAAGCTGATGAAGAGGCCAACCATAGATGAACAGACATTATATGTAGATGTTATTACCAACCTTCCTGATCAGATATTTCAAGAGATGAGATCAGAAGACCCCTTGCAGACGGCGTTGGCCACTTCTACAGAAGAGTATGGGCATCTGGATGCAGCTGCTACTGGCTACACAATGATGATGGATACTACTGCACTTGTGATGCAACTGCTTGCACAGGATGAGCTAGTCACTTCATCTGCGAAAGCTGGTGCAATGGGTGATTGGAGAGCAGCAAAAGCACCAAAATTTGAGCTTAAACAGTTCCCTGCAGGGCTATGATACACATTCCTTGGGAGAAAACTCCATATATCCTGTTATTGTTAATGCTTCATTGAACAATGCATAGCTCACTCTTTTGCTAAGTAAGCTGTGCAGATTTCACAAAGCTCAGGGATTTCTCCAGACTTTTGCATGCATAGGATACATTTTGAGGATGAATCAAAATCATCAGTGGAGCACCAGAGGAGAGTGAATCAGAATTTGCAGGATGTTGTCAAAAAGGAAATCATGAAGCTACTGCAGGCTGGGATCATCTATCCTATATCAGACAGTGCTTGGGCCAGTCCAGTACAGGTGGTCCCTGAAAAAAGAGGTATTACAGTGGTGAAGAATGACAAGGATGCGCTGATTCCAACCAGAACATTGACATGGCACATGATGTGCATCGATTACAGGAAGCTGAATGCAACCACAAAGAAAGATCACTTCCCTCTACCTTTCATCGATCAGATGCTTGAGAGGCTGGTCAATCACAAATACTACTGCTTCATTGATAGTTATTCAGGCTTCTTTCAGATCCCCATCCATCCAGATGATCAGGATAAGACCACCTTTACATGTCCTTATGGCACCTTTGCATATCACAGAATGCCTTTTGGATTGTGTAATGCTCCTGCAACCTTCCAAAGATGCATGATGTCGATCTTCAATGACAGAGTTGAGAGGTTTATGGAAGTTTTCATGGATGACTTCTCAGTTTATGGGTCTTCCTTCAAGATCTGTCTGGATAACTTGTATGCAGTTTTGTGAAGATGTGAAGAGAAGCACTTGGTTCAGATATGGGAGAAATATCATTTTATGGTACAAGATGGCATTGTTCTTGGTCATTGAGTCTCTGGAGATGGCATAGAAGTGGATAGGGAGAAAATTGAAGTGATGACAAGTCTGCAAGTGCCTGATTCAGTCAAAGCATAGAGGAGTTTTCTGGGTCACGCTGGGTTCCACATAAGATTCATCAAGGACTTCTGCAAGATTGCAAGACCTCTTACTGCTCTCCTTTGCAAAGATGTTAAGTTTGAATTCACTGAAGAATGCAAGTCTGCTTTTGAACAGATCAAACAAGCTTTGGTGACAGCTCCTATTGTGCAGCCTCCAGATTGGGACTTACCTTTTGAGGTGATGTGGGATGCCAGTGATTTCGCAGTAGGAGCAGTGCTAGGACAGAGGAAAGACAATAACATGCATGCCATCTACTATGCCAGTAGGACATTGGATGAAGCTCAGAAGAACTATGCAATAATTGAGAAGGAACTTTTGGCTGTAGTCTCTGCCATTGAGAAGTTTCGCCAGTACCTTGTTGGCTCCAAGGTCGTGGTCCACACAGACCATTCAGCACTGAAGTATCTGATGTAGAAGAAGGATGCAAAGCCAAGGTTGTTGAGATGGATCCTGCTTCTTCAAGAGTTTGATATTGAAGTCAAGGACAAGAAAGGAGTTGAGAATGGAGTTGCTGATCACCTCTCTAGGATCAGAATTGAAGATGACGTGGCAATCAATTATTTGTTGTTTGAGGAGAATGTGTATCTGATTGAGACTCTACTACAGGAAGAACGTATTGAAAACCTGCAATGTTCTCGCAACTAAAAGCAGTGACAAGTGACACAAGGGGGTTGACGCTCATCACCAACGAAGCGGATTCGCGACCCAGTTAGGTCAAGATCCCAGTGACGCTCGTCACCCAGCCTAGTGACGCTCGTTACTCAAATCAGACTTTGGCTACGAGTTGTGCAAGTCAGGGAACAGCTTTTTCAAAGCATGTGTATGCCACTACTTGTAGTAAGGTATGCAAGCGAGTATCAATCCAATCCAGGTACGCAAGCGAGTATCAATCCAATCCTAGGAGCTAGAAAGGTCAGAGAGAATGGAAGGGCAGTGTAAAGCTAAGCAAATGATAAGCGATTTTGTGAAAATCCTAAAAACTAGATGCAGCAGTGAAATGGAATGCAGGACAATTTTAAAAATACCAGAGATGATTAAACTACCACTAGGAACAGACAGAATGATTAAAATGCAAATCTATGAATTTATAAAAATCGACTAGTGGATCGACCACGGGATCGACCACTAGTCGAGCAACAACCATCGATCTCGTCTAAAAGTGCAAGTGCAATGACACTAATGACCAGGATGCGACGAATATCAAGCGAATGATTAACGAAGATGTAAGAATGCTAAGAAAGAAGGGTCTAGGGTTGAGATTAATGTTTAGGGGTTTCAAAGGCCCAAGCTTGGTTTGAAATCTCTAGATCTACTCACTTTGTGAGATTCTCTAAGCCTTGAAAACAAAACAAGATCCATCCATGGCTTGCGGTATGGATCACTCCTTCATCCTCTCCTCCAAACCCATGGCGTTTGGTGGAAAGAGAGGTTGAAGGGCAATGAACTCAGATTTCAAAAACATGGCTTAACTAGTCCCCTAAACTACCATGGCGTTTGGGAAAGGGTAACTAGTCTCTAGGATTTGATTTTCAGAGATCTCTGGATCCTGTCAAGGTAAGAGACCTCTCTGATCATAAAGATCTTGGTGTGAGACTCTTTAAGCCTTAGGAACTCAACATCCTAGAAGAGATAGCCTTTAATAACAAGAAAACACCAAGCTTTGAAAACCTTTTCCACCCCTTAGGATCCTCTCAACCCAAAAACCCGATTAAACTACTCACTACACATTAAGTAAACCAAGCAAAGCATGAAAGATGAAACGATAAACATAAAAGACGATTACTTAAAGCTTAAACGATTCAAAAGATCCAAGAACAAAAGCTTCGAAATTCAACAATGGCGGAATCGCCTAAAAACCAGAGAGAAAGATGATAAAAAAAGAAAAAGTGAAAGTGTGTGTGAAAATGTGATCGCCGCCTTCCCAAAGTAGGCCAAACAGCTCGATGGTCCCCCCCCTCGCTAGCGGCCAAAAACGGTTGAAAGGACTGAGATCGACCTCAAGATCGAGCATGCTGCTCGATTATTTTCGGACATCATGTCTTCAACTCGATCTGTGTCTCGATCTTCTTCGGTGGATCGAGTGTTGCATCCGATCTTGGTATCGATCTTCGGCGGATCGAGTGGTAGACTCGATCTGGCTCTCGCTCTGCATGGCGTCATTTACGTCCGTACAACTTGATCGATTGCTTCACTAGATCTCCGTCTCGATCAGATTCCTTGGATCGGAAGGACTACTCGATCTTCTGGTCGATCTCGTCTAGATCGACCGGCCGTGCTCGATCTGCTCCCCGATCTCTGGTCCTTAGCAAACATCCGATGTTCCCACGAATCTCCACACTAGCCTCAGCACGTTTACGAACCTCCACGATTCCAAAGTAGCCAGAAACAACCTAAATATGAATAGGAACATGCATATGATGGTGCAAGAATGCTCTAGGACCTAAAGTGATGCAATCTAGGCTAAAGTGTGATGTAAATGCATGAAAAGTTAATTTATATGTATGCAAAATACATGCAATATGCAGCAATATCAACTCCCCCAAACTTACTTCATGCTTGCCCTCAAGCAACAGAAAATAAGAAAGGACGAGAGGTTTTAGAACAGACGGGGGTTTAAGCTTCTTGCAAAGGTGCCTTTCAAATGAATCGATCTCAATGTCCTAGTTACCAGTTCTAAAATGCAATACGCACACTCATACTCCAAAGGACTTAGCCATATTCATCACACAAAGAAATTCAGATCATGACTTTCCTATTCCTAACAATCAAAGAAACTCATCCTTTAACATTCATTAATAACCGAACCATGAATCAAACTTATGCATTTTAAAGTAGAACACATTTGGCTAAGGGTGCAGGCTATGAGCATGGTATGATCTCATTTGAAAAGAGTTTTTATTTAAAACAAGGGTTTTTCTCAAAAATGGTATGAACTTTATGCATAATGCTAAAGGTGATGGCAATTGATGCATACATGATCAGATTCTCATCTATCCATGTAAACTAACAATAATCCTAAACCCCTCTCATTTATTTTCTTTTAAGCTCACTCACCACTTAGAATCTACCCTTTTCTCAAAGCAAAAGTTTGGCAATCCCCAAAACCAAACAGAAAACATCTTAACTCATTTAGGTCAGTGAAGAGGTTTTGAAATCACTTAGCTCTTCATATTTTTCTTATTGATAGCTCCTTTTATTTTTTTTTCTTTATTTTTCTTTTCTTTTATTTTGGCACTAAGCATATTTTCTTGTCCTTTTTTTTCTTTATTATTATTATTATTATATATTTTTTTTTTGAGAAAGCTATCTTCTGAAATTATTAGAGCATAAACAATTTTAAACACAAACCTTTTACTTAAAACCTTTTTCTTACTTCAAATACCAAACTTTTTTGAAATCGAAAGCATGAAAGCATGAAAGCAACCCCAATGATCCCCCAAACTTATCCTAAGCCTACATCTAGCTTCAAAATGCAAAGCTAGCAGTCATATGAGAACCTAATCATGTCGCCTAAACCTAACACTTTATGCTAAGTTCAAACCGGAAAAAGGCCTCACAATGATGTCACACAAGAAAGCTTGCCTTCAAAGAAAGGTAAGGGCCAAGGTGGGAGTTCTACTTAGGCTCACAAAGAGAGGTGAAAAGAAGAAGAGAGCCTAAATATTTTAAAATCCATGTGTTCATTTTCAAATGCATAAGGATGATAATTAAAATTTCAGATTAAGGTTTTTACTTATTAGAACAAGTTTCAAATCATGAGAGTTCAATTGTAGTCACGAAATCATAGCAAGTGATCCAAGCATGGTAAGAACTTACTTTCAAAGTATAAGCAAAGCTCTAGAGAACTACTAACTAGGGCATTGAAACAATTAATGAGTTTAAAACACCTTTTTAAGAAAAATTTTAACCCCTTATGCAAATGCGAACAACCTAGATCCTTTAAAATTCTAGACTCAATCCTAAAATGCTTAACAAGATGAATGCAACTACATGAATTTTTTTGAAAATATTTTTAAAACTTTTACCAATTTTTATGCAATGAAGACTCAAGGATTGTAAAAGGAAAATAAGATCAGAAAACACATGTTAAACCACACACATACTCCCCCAAACTTGCTTGACATCATCCCGGTGGCAGACAAATTCAAAGGACCACCAAAACACAAAGCAAAAAGAAGCAAACATGAGCGGTATGTACAATGGAAGAAGGTTGTTACCTCGGGTCTAGTCTCGGCTGGAACTTGAGGATGTTCCAGAGGAGCTAGATACTACGGCTTTGCCTTTGGAGCCTGGCTCTTGAAGAGAGAGGTGCGCCGGTTGAATGTTACTGCCATGAGTCTCACGGATGACAACTCCACCGGTTGAAAGCCTCCTCTTCTCGGGTTGTTGAACCTCCTCACTTGCAGCTTTCTTAGGCGAGCCTCCTTGAAGCGATTTGACCTTCTTGGCAAGTTTCTTAAGCATTTTGCCTTGCCATTTGTTGATTTTCCTTTGCACCTAACACTTTATGCTAAGTTCAAACCGGAAAAAGGCCTCACAATGATGTCACTCAAGAAAGCTTGCCTTCAAAGAAAGGTAAGGGCCAAGGTGGGAGTTCTACTTAGGCTCACAAAGAGAGGTGAAAGGAAGAAGAGAGCCTAAATATTTTAAAATCCATGTGTTCATTTTCAAATGCATAAGGATGATAATTAAAATTTCAGATTAAGGTTTTTACTTATTAGGACAAGTTTCAAATCATGAGAGTTCAATTGAAGTCACGAAAATCATAGCAAGTGATCCAAGCATGGTAAGAACTTACTTTCAAAGTATAAGGAAAGCATTAGAGAACTACTAACTAGGGCATTGAAACAATTTATGAGTTTAAAACACCTTTTTAAGAAAAACTTTAACCCCTTATGCAAATGCGAACAACCTAGATCCTTTAAAATTCTAGACTCAATCCTAAAATGCTTAACAAGATGAATGCAACTACATGAATTTTTTTGAAAATATTTTTAAAAATTTTACCAATTTTTATGCAATGAAGACTCAAGGATTGTAAAAGGAAAATAAGATCAGAAAACACATGTTAAACCACACACATACTCCCCCAAACTTGCTTGACATCGTCCCGGTGGCAGACAAATTCAAAGGACCACCAAAACACAAAGCAAAAAGAAGCAAACATGAGCGGTATGTACAATGGAAGAAGGTTGTTACCTCGGGTCTAGTCTCGGCTGGAACTTGAGGATGTTCCAGAGGAGCTAGATACTACGGCTTTGCCTTTGGAGCCTGGCTCTTGAAGAGAGAGGTGCGCCGGTTGAATGTTACTGCCATGAGTCTCACGGATGATAACTCCACCGGTTGAAAGCCTCCTCTTCTCGGGTTGTTGAACCTCCTCACTTGCAGCTTGCTTAGGCGAGCCTCCTTGAAGCGATTTGACCTTCTTGGCAAGTTTCTTAAGCATTTTGCCTTGCCATTTGTTGATTTTCCTTTGCATCTCCACAACAGATGCTAGGAACTTCTCCGTCTTGGTTCTCGGCTCGAAATTGATCTTGGGAAGGGTGCAAGCCTCGGGCATCTCATCTTCCGTGGCAGGGGACTCAGACCTTGGACGTGGAGCAATCGCTGGGGCAGGCGTTCCTCCTAGAGGAGCAAAGCACTCCTCTTCGGTTGGCAAGAACTCGATGATCCCAACACCAAGCAGCTCGGTCTCGTCCTTGTTTGGTAGGATGCACACTCTCTTCTCATGTTCCTCGTCGATGAAAAGATAAGCATAGAACCCTTCTGCTGGTGTCCGTCCCAAGCTGTCGGTATTCCTCATGTAGATCTCATCCATGAAAGCTCTAGCCGGGACAGGTGTGAACTCATGTATAGGTACGCCGGCTTGCACGAACAGAGGAGTGAGGAAACCGCCAATGAATGAAGAGCTTGCCTTGCACCGCAAGGCATATGCCTTGTACTTCACCAAAGAGGCAGCAAGTACGCATCCGTAGTTCACGTCATCACCGAGTTCATCTTCCATAGGCTCATCATTCTCTGCCGGATCACACAACAAATGCTTCACGCCTTGGAACAAGAAACAAAGCTCGGTCTTCGTGACCGTGGGAGCAACTTACCGTCTGCTGAATGTGTTGGCGATCAGCTTCAAGGTGTACCTCAGCACCGGGCTTCTCACTTTCTTGATTTTGGCGGTGTTGGCCTTGTAGTCATCGTTGCTGATCAGGTCCCAAAAATCATTTGCGCGCGTAAAGAAGGGGAACTCGATCTTGGTGGCGGCTGCATTGAGACCATATGCTTGACACAGCTCGGGGATTGAGAGGCTGAAAGCTTGACGTCCGACCTTGAAAGAGAGACGGCCTTGTGAAGGAACATGGACGCTAGGGTTCTCGTAACCAAACTCCAACATGGCAAGGAAGTCTATTGTCACTTCTGGAATGGTTGGGCAATCCATTCGTGACAGACATCTTAAGCCAATGTTCTTGAGGAGTTGGTCGAAATCTCCAAGAATCCCTAGCTTAGGGAGTAGCTCTCTGTCCGCGAACTTGGTAGGCTCAAACCGAAGCCTCTCCAGCCGCTTCTTGTCCCTTTTCTCATCCTTACTCCAGCGAACCCTTTCTTGAACAGCTACCTCCTGACCTTCTCCCTCTTGTGCTGTCTCTTCTCTCGTTCTCTTGGGGGCCATGGTGCCTGAAACAAAGTTTTCAAGCAAAGCTATGAGCAAATAGGCGATATGTTGAGAGAAAGAGAGAAGCAAAGAAGAAAGTCGATAGCTAATACCCTAGAATTTTAGGGAATTTATAAAAAATATAGCAAAATAATATCGAATCAAATCTAGAGATACTAGAAAATCCAGAATTTTTCATGCTACTAAGCTAAATTTAAAAATTCAAAACCGCCCTAGCATCTAAAACAATCAATTGCGAAATAAAAAGAGATTTTCCAAAAGATTTTCTCAAAAATTCGAAAATACATTTGCAAGGATTGTTAAGAGTGCTCGTTGGTCTTTGAAAAATAATTATTTCACAGTCTCTTTACTCAAAAGCTCGAGAAAACAAGAATGAGAGAGTGTGAAGGTGGCTGAAAATATTTAAAGACCAACAAAACAAAACCATGGGTAAGAGAAATGGTTTTCTGACAAAAGTCTTGGTCAAGGCACATCTTTCATGGTCAAAGATGCTTGCCTTGGCCAAGTTTTGAATTTAAAAACTGGAGGGAAAAGAGTAAAGGAGGGAAAAGAAAATGTTACTTTGGCATGAGATCGAATACGTTTGGTCGATCTAGGACTCGATCTCATGCCCATAATGGCGTGGATCGAGAGAGTTACTCTATTTGGGATACGATTCGATTTGAATCAAGTAGTGGATCGATTGGCTCTCTCGTTTCTTGAGTTTTTGAAATCGCGACTAAGTGCTTGTGATCGAGCCATGCTATCGAGTCAGAGGTCGATTTAGCTTGGATCGAGTGGTGAATAGAGTTGACTGATCGATCTGTCTATGAAGGACTTTCCAAGAGAAAATAGATCGGTCGATCCATTTTTGGATCGATCGATCTAAACTCCAAGAATTTCCCGAGAACATTTTAGATCGACTTCGTCACTCGATCTGTCTACTCGATCTCGTCTAGATCGACTGGCTCCTCTCGATTCACCAGCTCGATCTAGCAAAGATCGAGCCAGGATGAGTCGATCTAGCACTCGATCTCTAGCTTATACTCGCCCCCTTCTTACTCCATTTTGAACTCAGATCATGTCCTGCGTCTCTCACACCTGTTCCTACACACTTATAAGACAAACACATAAAACTGGAAAAGAAATAAAGCAAGGATATGTATAGGATAGACATGGGAATGCCTCCCAAGTGAGCTTTCTTTAACCTCTTTAGCTAGACTTTACTTGGTTTAGGCAGATGGTGGTTCTTGGAGAAGCATTGAGGTGCTCTCCTTGTCAAATGCACTCGACATGTATGGCTTAACTCTGTGTCCGTTCACTGTGATTGCATTCCCACTCTTGCCGACCAACGTGACAGCTCCGTAAGGTAATACTTCCTTGATTTCATACGGACCGCTCCACCGTGATTTCAGCTTCCCTGGAAAGAGCTTGAGCCTCGAGTTGTAAAGCAGGACCAAACTCCCTTCCTTAAGCTCCTTAGGCACCAGTTTCTTGTCATGAGCAGCCTTGGTATGCTCCTTGTAGATCCTAGCACTTTCATAAGCGTCCAGCCTTAGCTCATCAAGCTCGTGCAACTGGATCAACCGCTTCTCCTGAGCAGTCTTCAGATCATAATTCAGCCGCCTCACAACCCACAACGCCCTATGTTCCAACTCAACAGGAAGATGACACCCTTTACCGTAGAGAAGAGTGAAAGGAGTGGTACCAATAGGTGTTTTGAAAGCAGTCTGGTACACCCACAAAGCGTCATCCAACTTCACTGCCCAATCTTTCCGAGTAGTCCCAAATGTTCTCTCGAGTATCGCCTTGATATGACGGTTAAAGACCTCCACTTGGCCACTCGTTTGAGGATGGTAAGGCGTAGCTACCTTATGCTTCACGCCATACTTCTTTAGCAGATTTTCAAACAGCTTGTTGATGAAATGGCTCCCTCTGTCGCTTATCACAACCTTGGGAACTCCAAACCTCGGGAAAATAATGCTCTTAAAGAGCTTGATCACCACCTTAGAGATGCTCCTCGTGCTCTAGTTTGTTCAGATGCTTCATGGGGCCGTTTGTTGGGGAAGCAATGGCCTCAACCCATTTAGAGACGTAGTCAACATCCACTAGTATGAACTTGTTGCCGTATGATGAAGGAAATGGCCCCATGAAGTCTATGCCCCACGCGTCAAAGACGTCTACCTCAAATATGGGAACTTGAGGCATCTCATTCCTCTTAGTAATATTCCCTGTTCTTTGACATGCCTCGCAGCTCATCATGAACTCATGGGTGTCTTTGAAGATGGACGGCCACCAGAAGCTGGCTTGCAAGACCTTTGTAGCGGTTTTGAACGAAGCAAAATGCCCTCCATACAAAGACCCGTGGCAATGAAAGATGATATCTCTTGCTTCCTACTTTGTCACGCATCTTCTGTACAGGCTATCTACTCCTCTTTTGTATAAATAGGGGTCATCCCAATGTAGTGGCTCACGTCTCTCATGAACTTCTTCCTATGGTAGTTGTCAAGATGCGACGGCTCTACCCCACATGCCAAGTAGTTCACAATATCCGCGTACCAAGGGAGATCCTCCTCTTTGAAGCTTAGAACATCCTCAAAACGCAATTCTAAGCTCCCACAAACAGCTGTAGTGATTGCCATGAGTTGTTCGTTGGGGAGAGAATCGTCTAAAGGAAGAGACTCGTTGATCCTTAACCGAGAGAGATGGTCAGCTATGCCGTTCTCTATCCCTTTCTTGTCCTTGATTTCCATGTCAAATTCTTGAAGTAAGAGGATCCATCTCAAAAGCCTCGGCTTAGTGTCCTTCTTGGAATAGATTTAACGCAAAGATGCGTGATCCGTGTAAACTATGGTCTTGGAACCCACGAGATAAGCCCTGAACTTCTCAAAGGCGAATACAACCGCCAATAGCTCCTTCGCTGTAGTGGTGTACCCGTTTGCGTGTCATCCAAGGTTCTTGAAGCATAGTATATCACGTGCAGCTTCTTATCCTTCATTTGGCCTAGAACGGCTCCCACGGCATAGTCGCTAGCATCACACATAATCTCAAAAGGTAAAGTCCAGTCTGGTGCTTGCACTATAGGCGCGGATACTAGGGCCTCCTTGATTGTCACGAAAGCTTGCAAACACTCGTCATCAAAGACGAATTCAGCCTCCTTGCACAACAGCTGCGTGAGAGGGCGTGCAATCTTAGAAAAGTCTTTAATGAAGCTTCTGTAGAAACCGGCGTGTTCCAAGAAACTTCTCACTCCTTTGACGTTAACTGATGGTTCAAGGCTTGTCATCACATCAATCTTTGCTTTGTCGACTTCAATACCCTTCTCTGATATCTTATGTCCAAGCACGATCCCCTCCTTCACCATGAAGTGGCATTTTTCCCAATTAAGCACCAAGTTTGTCTCCTCACAACGCTTTAGTACCCTACAAAGATTCAACAAACACGCTGAAAAGGACGCACCATAGACCGAGAAGTCATCCATAAACACCCCTACCATCTCTTCTATTAGATCGGAGAAGATCGGCATCATACACCGTTGAAACGTAGCCGGTGCGTTACACAACCCGAATGGCATCCTTCGATAAGCGAAGGTGCCATAAGGGCATGTAAAGGTCGTCTTCTCCTGATCATTGGGATGGATTGGTATTTGGTAAAATCTACTATATCCATCAAGAAAGCAATAGTAGGGGTGATTAGCAAGCCTTTCGAGCATTTGATTAATAAAAGGCAAGGGAAAATGATCCTTTCTAGTAGCTGATGTTACTGCATATTGCATGCATTTTGCATACATATTAGTTAGCTTTTCATGCATTTACATCACACTTTAGACTAGATTGCATCACTTAGGGTCCTAGAGCATTCTCGCACCAGCATATGCATGTTCCTTGCATTTTGCATCACATTCAGGTTGTTTCTGGCTACTTTGGAGTCGTGGAGGTTCGTGGACGTGCTAAAGCTGTTGTGGCGGTTCGTGGAAGGTCGGATGTTTGCTAAGGACCAGAGATCGGGGAGCAGATTGACCATGGCAGGTCGATCTAGATGAGATCGACCAGAAGATCGAGAAGACCAGGCGATCCAAGGAAAATGATCGAGACGAAGATCGAGTGGAGCAATTGATCAAATGGTACGGATGTAAATGACGCTATGCAGAGCGAGAGCCGGATCGAGTCCACCACTCGATCCAACCGAAGATCGATACCAAGATCGGATGCAACACTCGATCCGCCGAAGATGATCGAGACCCAGATCGAGTTGAAGACACGATGTCCGAAAGTGATCGAGAGAGCCGCTCGATCCCGAAGTCGATCTCTGTCCTTTCAACCGCTTTTGGCCGCTAGCGAGGGGGGGACCATCGAGCTGTTTTTGCCATTTTCGGAAGGCGGCGATGTCTCTTTCCACACACTTTTTTCAATATTATCTTTTTATGCTTTTTCTCTCTGGTTTGGAGATTATCCGCCATGGTTACGCTTGACCTTTGTTCTTAAATATTTTCGAATCGTTTAAGTCTTAAGTAATTGTTTTCATGTTCATCGCTTCATCTTTCATGTTTATTTCGGTTATTCTCATGTGTAGCGAGTAGTTTCCTTTGGGTCTCGGGGTTGAGAGGATTCACGGGGTCTAAGGGGTTTTCAAGTTGGTAGTTTTCTTGTTCTTAATGGCTTTCTCTTCTAGGATGTTGAGTCCCTAAGGCTTAAAGACTCTCACGCCAAGATCTTTATGATCAGTGAGGTCTCTTACCTTGACAGGATCCAGAGATCTCTGAAAATAACATCCTAGAGACTAGTTACCCTTTCCCAAAAGCCATGGAAGTTTAGGGGACTAGTTAGGCCGTGTGTTTGAAATCTGAGTTCATTGCCCTTCAACCTCTCTTTCCACCAGAAGCGATGGGGTTGGATGAGAGGATGAAGGAGTGATCCATACCGAAAGCCACTGATGGATCTTGTTTTCGTTTTCAAGGCTTAGGGAATTTCACAAAGTGAGTCGATTTAAAGTTTCAACCCCAACTTGGACCCTTGAAACCCCGGACCATGAATCTCAACCCTAGACCCTTCTCTCTTAGCATTCTTACATCTTCGTTAGTCATTCGCTTGATATTTGCTGCGTCCTGGTCATTAGTTTCTTCATGCTTGCATTTTTAGACGAGATCGATCCAAACTGCTCGATCTAGTGGTCGATCCTGTGGTCGATCCACTAGTCGATCTTTGTTAAATCATAGCCTTGCATTTTAATTATTCCGTTTGTTCCCCGTGGTAGTTTAATCATTCCTGGTATTTTTAAAATAGATCTGCATTTCATTTGGTTGCTGCATATAGTTTTTAGGATTTTTACAAAACCGCATGTTATTTGCTTAGCTTTACACTGCTCTTACATTCTCCTTGATCTTTCTAGCTCCTAGAAATAGATTGACTCTCACTTGCATACTATACTACAATCTAAGTGTTGCATTTGAGTTTGATAGCCTCATTGCATCCTCACCCTTGCAAAGAAAGTAGTTATCAAATGGCGCCGTTGCCATTCTAAGAATGTTAGAAAGCATATAGATTTGGAGCTTAGTAAAGACTAAGCATTTACCTTGTTTTAGTTACTAATCTATCTACTCTAAAACGTGTGTCTCTCAGGTACATGAATCTTTATTCAAGGGGAGACAAGAATCTACTTCAACCCTTGGACAACATTCATCAGCTTGGTCATTCACGGCAAAGAAGAGTACGAGAACAAGCCAGAGCCTTTGAGGAGATTGTTTAGCACGGTTTGGTTGACTTTGAAGCTATGGCTGAACACGAGCATCTAGAGGGACCTCCTCTAGCTCACAGGGCAGTGGGAAAGGGCAATGGAAACCCCCAACACGCGGCTAGACCCCCAAGGATCATAGGAGCCGGAGACGCTCCCAATACTCATCATAATAGGTTTGGGATCACTCCTCCTCCTGTACAAAACAACAACTTCGAGATTAAGCCGGGTTTCATCTCCATGGTGCAAAACAACAAGTTCTACGGCTTAGCAATGGAAGATCCCTTGGAGCACCTTGACAATTTCGAGCAAGTATATGGGATGATCAAGATAAACGACATATCAGAAGATGCTTTCAAGCTGCGTCTCTTTCCCTTTTCACTCGGAGACAAAGCTAGGCATTGGGAAAAGACCCTTCCACAAGGCACCATCACCTCATGGGCCGAGTGTAAAAAGGCATTTCTCTTAAAATTCTTCTCTAGCACCAGAACAGCATGGTTGAGAAGCGAAATCAGCGGCTTCACTCAGCGGAACAATGAGACATTTAATGAGGCATTGGAACGTTTTAAAGACTACACGATCCAATGTCCTCATCATGGTTTCAGTGAGGAGACCTTAATCAGCACCATCTACCGCGGAGCTTCACCAAAAATCAGGTTCTTGCTTGACACAGCTAGTAAAGGGAACTTCCTTGGTCAGGAGGTATAAGAGGGCATGGAGCTGATTGAAAACTTGGCATTGAGTGATGGAAACTATGCTGAGGATTATGACCGTGCACCGAGAGGATCTGAGCTAGAGTCTCTCAAAAAGGAGCTGAAATCCTTGCATGAGAAGATTGATAAGCTGGTGTTAGCCAACCAGATGCATGTTCACTTTGTTGGTGAAGCTGATGAGAATCAAGAATAGCTTGAGTTGAACCAGGAAGAAGCCAATTGGGTGGCAGGACAGAACAATTATAAACCTCACGGCTACAACCAAGGCTACAACCAGAACAACAATCTCTCCTACCGTAGTACCAACGTCGCCAACCCTAAAGACCAAGTGTACCCTGCTCAGCAAGCAAAACCTTTCATACCTTACAACAAAGGTTTTCAGCCGAGTGGTGGCTTCCAAGGTCAAGGGCAGAACAACTTCCAAGGGCAACATCAAGGTAACAAGGGTTATACACCAAACTACCCTTCGGGCTTTGCACCTCAGCTGCAACAGCCGATGCAACAACAAGTTGATCCGGTTCAGGCCATGTTTCAGCAGCTGATCCAAGCGCAAGCCTCTACAAACCAGAAGTTCGCCGAGATGAACACTCGTCTAGACTCGTCTCTCACTGACTTCTCCACTCGGATCACCAACTTAAACAACAAGATCAAGCAGCTAGAGAAGGGGAAAGCGAGTACAAGTGGTCAGAATAGCCTACCGGGCAAGTGTGAGCAGAATCCTAAGGAATATGCCAACGCCATCACGTTAAGAAGCGGCAAAGAGCTAGCACATCTGGTTACTCCTAAGAACAACGAGGACGTTGTAATTCAAGAGGGGGAGGGTAAGCTTTCAGCTGATGATGAGATCAACTTTGAAAATGTCTGGATTCAAGGGCCAAGAAGAGGAGACAAAGCAGTTGCTGAGAAGAAAGCGGAACAAACTACTAAGGAGAAGGATACTTATGTACCTCCACCGTATGTACCTAAGCTGCCTTTTCCTGGCCGTTTCAAGAAGCAACTCATAAAGAAGCATAGAATCCTCTTTGAGAAACATCTTAAGGACGTAGAGATCAAGCTACCCCTCGTTGACTGCCTTGCAATGATGCCTAAATGTGCCAAATTCTTCCAAGACACTCTCGTGAAGAAGAATAAGGAAAGCAAGGAGGTGCTTGTTCTAAGTGAGGAGTGTAGTACTGTGATACATAAGGAGATAGTCCCTAAAAAGTTGAGAGACCCTGGAAGCTTCACTATACCTTGCGCTTTAGGCCCTTTGGAGTTCAAGAGCTGCCTTTGTGGTCTCAGAGCTAGCATAAATCTGATGCCTCATTCACTGGCGAAGAAGCTTGGCTTTACTCGTTTCAAGGACTGTAGAATCTCGTTGGTACTGGCTGATAGGAGTGTGAGGCTACCAGTGGGGCTGCTTGAAGATCTACCAGTGCGAATCAGCGGTGTGAACGTGCCTACGGACTTCGTCGTGTTGGAAATGGATGAAGAGCCTAAGGACCCACTCATCCTTGGAAGGCCATTCCTTGCAACCGCTGGGGCTATCATTCACATCAAGAACGGGAAGATTGCCTTGGACTTGGGAAAGGATATAAGGCTGGACTTCGATATCAATGAGGTTCTGAAGAAGCCGACCATAGAAGGGCAAGCTTTCTACATTGAAACGATGGATGCCTTAGCGGATGAGTTGCTGGAAGAGCTGGCTCAGGAAGATCATTTGAAGCTGGCACTGACTAAGGAGCCAGGAGAGTTTGGTTATGTGGATCAGAGGACTCAGGAGTACGTCAACTTGCTGGATTCTAGGAAGGTTGCTAAGAAGGATGAAGGCTGCTGCCTAGAGATCGACTCTGAAATCGACGCTATCACTCGATCCAGATGTCAGATCGACAAGGCAATCGAGAACACAATTCGAGAGGGGTGATCGATCCGGGAAAACAATCGAGTCAAAGATCGAGAAAGACCTTCTGATCAGTTTGGGGTATAATCCGGAGATCGACTCAGCGTCTCGATCCCTCACTCGATCCACATTAAATCGAGTAAGTGAATCGAGCGAAACTGCTCGATCTAGACGACATCGAGAGCAAGATCGACTGGACGACTCGATTTCAGAAGGGATAGCGGTTGAGGAAAGCAGTCTTAAGGGCCATGCCTCGGGTTCTAAGGAGGGCACCAAGGAGGAAAACAACAACAACAGCCACGAGGATGACTGGAGCGAGCTGTTAGCCCCGAAGGTGGACCTTAAGGAGCTCCCAAAAGGGCTAAGGTATGCTTTCTTAGGGCCTAATAACACCTATCCCGTGATTGTGAATGAAAACTTAAGTGATGATGAGTTGCACTCGCTCCTGACTGAGCTGAGAAAGTATAGGAAGGCCATTGGGTACTCTCTCAGTGACATCAAGGGCCTTTCACCAATGATTTGCACTCACAGGATTCACTTGGATAATGAGAACGCCTCTTCTATAGAACATCAAAGGCGTTTGAATCCTAATTTGAAAGAGGTTGTTAAGAAAGAGATCCTTAAGCTTTTAGAGGCTGACGTGATCTATCCCATATGTGACAGTACGTGGGTTTCTCCTGTACACGTGGTGCCTAAGAAGGGAGGGATCACGGTCATAAGGAACGATAAAGATGAGCTTATTCCTACTAGGACCATCACTGGTCATAGGATGTGTATTGATAATAGGAAACTTAATCTTGCAACTAGGAAGGATCATTTCTCTTTACCTTTTATTGATCAAAAGCTTGAGAGACTTGCTAATCACCCTTACTACTGTTTCCTCGATGGATATAGCGGTTTCTTTCAGATACCAATTCACCCAAATGATCAGGAGAAGACGACCTTCACATGTCCCTATGGTACCTTCGCTTATCGAAGGATGCCATTTGGATTGTGTAACGCACCGGCTATGTTTCAGCGGTGTATGATGTCGATCTTCTCCGATCTAATAGAAGAGATGGTAGAGGTGTTTATGGAACTTCTCTGTCTATGGTGCGTCCTTTTCTGCGTGTTTGGTTAATCTTTGCAGGGTACTAAAGCGTTGTGAAGAGACAAACTTGGTGCTAAACTGGGAGAAGTGCCAATTTACGGTTAAGGAAGGGATCGTGCTTGGTCACAAGATTTCAGAGAAGGGCATTGAGGTTGATCAGGCTAAAGTGGAAGTCATGATGGGTCTTGAGGCGCCGGTTAACGTTAAGGGAGTCAGAAGTTTCTTGGGACACGCCGGGTTCTATAGGCGCTTCATCAAGGACTTCTCCAAGATTGCACGCCCTCTTACACGATTGATGTGCAAAGAAGCTGAGTTTGTGTTTGATGAGGAGTGTTTGCGAGCTTTCGTGACCATCAAGGAAGCCCTTACATCAGCCCCTATAGTTCAAGCACCAGACTGGACACTACCCTTTGAGATCATATGCGATGCTAGTGACTACGCCGTAGGAGCCGTTCTTGGTCAGAGGAAAGACAAGAAGCTGCACGTGATTTACTATGCTTCAAGAACCTTGGATGACACGCAAACGAGGTACACTACTAGAGAGAAGGAGTTGCTTGCAGTAGTGTTCGCCTTTGAGAAGTTCCGGTCGTATCTTGTGGGTTCCAAGGCTATTGTCTACACAGATCATGCGGTTTTGCGATACATCTATTCAAAGAAGAACACTAAGCCTCGGCTTTTCAGGTGGATCCTCTTGCTTCAAGAATTTGACATGGAGATTAAAGACAAGAAGGGAATAAAAAACGGAGTCGCTGACCATCTATCTCGGCTAAGGATCAACGAGTCTCTTCCCTTAGATGATTCTCTTCCAGAAGAGCAACTCATGGTGATCACTACGGCTGTTTGTGGAAGGCTAGAAGGGAAGTTTGAGGAGGTGTTGAGCTTCAAAGAGGAGGATCTTCCCTGGTACGCTGATGTTGTGAATTACTTAGCATGCGGAGAGGAGCCAACACATCTCAACAGCTATCACAAGAAGCGGTTCATGAGAGAGGCGAGTGACTACTTTTGGGACGAGCCCTACTTATACAAGAGAGAGGTGGACAGTTTGTACCGGAGGTGTGTTACGAAGGAAGAAGCTAGAGACATCATCTATCACTGTCATGGCTCTTCCTACGGAGGACACTTCGCTTCATTCAAGACTGCCACGAAAGTGTTACAAGCTGGTTTCTGGTGGGCGTCCATCTTCAAAGTTGCGCACGAGTTTGTGAAGAGCTGTGAGGCATGTCAACGAGCAGGGAATATCACTAAGAGGAACGAGATGCCTCAGGTTCCATTCTTCGAGGTTGACGTCTTCGATGCGTGGGGCATAGACTTCATGGGGCCATTTCCTTCTTCATACGGCAACAAGTACATGTTAGTAGCAGTTGATTATGTCTCTAAATGGGTTGAGGCTGTTGCTTCCCCTACAAACGATTCTAAGGTGGTGATCAATCTGTTCAAAAGCATCATTTTCCCGAGGATTGGGGTACCAAAGGTGGTTATAAGCGATGGAGGAAGCCACTTTATAAACAAGGTCTTTGAGAACCTTTTGAGAAAATACGGGGTTAAGCATAAAGTGGCTACACCGTACCATCCTCAAACGAGTGGTCAAGTGGATGTCTCCAACCGGCAAATCAAGGCTATACTAGAGAAGACTGTCAGAGCAACAAGGAAAGACTGGTCAGTAAAGCTGGACGACGCTCTTTGGGCCTATCGTACCGCCTTTAAAACACCAATTGGTACGACCCCTTTCACTCTGCTCTATGGCAAAGGCTGTCACCTCCCGGTTGAGCTGGAACACCGTGCATTGTGGGCTGTAAAGAGGCTGAACTTTGACCTCAAGACTTCTCAAGAGAGGCGCCTCATCCAGCTACATGAACTGGACGAACTAAGGTTGAACGCTTATGAGAGCTCTCGTATATACAAGGAGCGGACTAAGGAAGCTCATGACAAGAAGTTGGTTGCCAAGGAGCTTAAGGAAGGAGGTTTAGTGTTCCTGTACAATTCAAGACTCAAACTCTTCCCGGGAAAGCTGAAGTCAAGGTGGAGCGGGCCGTTTGTGATCCAAGAAGTGCTGCCTTATGTAGCTGTTACATTGATGGGAAGGAGTGGCAGTGCATTCACCGTCAACGGACACAGGGTCAAGCCTTACTTGGCAGACAGCTATGACAAGGAGAGTACTTCGGTGCTTCTCCAAGACCCACCATCTGCCTAAACCAAGTAAAGTCTAGCTAAAGACGTTAAAGAAAGCGCAATTGGGAGGCATTCCCATGTCTATCCTGTACATATTTCTGCTTTATTTCTCTTTCAGTTTTATGTTTTTATTTTGCAGTGTGTAGGAACAGGTATAAGGAGTCTAAACCTCGATCTTGAAGGTCAAAAGAGGCGTTAGGGGTTAAGAAAAGGCTAGAGATCGAGTGCTATATCGACTAATCCTGACTCGATCTTTGCTAGATCGAGTCAGTGAATCGAGAGGAGCCAATCGATCTAGACAAGAACGAGTGATAAGATCGATCTAGATGAAAACAGATTGATCGATCCTAAATGGATCGACCAATCTAATTTCTCTCGGGAAATCATTTAAAAACAGATCGATCACTCGACTCGATCCATCACTCGATATATGCCAAATCGACCCCCAAATCGAGGACGTAGCTCGATCACGAGGACTTAGCCGTGGAGCCAAAATCTCAACGATCGAGGGAGCCAATCGACCCGAGACTCGATTCATCATGAATCGAGTCACAAATCGAGTAACCCTCTCGATCTAAGCCATTATGGGCATGAGATCGAGTCCTAGATCGACCAAACGGACTCGATCTCATGCCGAGGTAACATTTTCTTTCCCTCCTTTATTCTTTTCCCTCCAGTTTTTAAATTCAAAACTTGGTCAAGGCAAGCATCTTTGACCATGAAAGATGTGCCTTGACCAAGACTTGTGTCAGAAACCACCAAACTTTACCCATAGTTTTATTTGTTGTTGGCCTTTAAATGTTTTCAACAACTTCACACTCTCTCATTCTTGTTTTCTCGAAATTTTAAGCAAAGAGAGTGAGAGTTATTTGTTTTCTAAAGGCTAACAAGCTTCTAACAATCTCTGCAAAAGGTATTTTCGGATATTTGATACAAATCCTAAGGAAAATTCCCTTTTATTTCGGCTTTAATTGTTTTAGATGCTAGGGCAGTTTTGATTTTTTAAATTTAGCAAAATAATAGGAAAAAGCCTAGATTTTCTAGTATCTCTAGATTTGATTCTCCTTTATTTTGCTATAATTTTTATTAATTCCCCAAAATTCTAGGATATTAGTTATAAGCCTTCTTCTTCACCTCTCTTCTTGTCTCATCCGATTGCCGTTTTGGTTATCAAATTGCTTGAGAAATTTGTTTCAGGCACAATGGCTCCCAAGAGAACGAGAGAAGAGACAGCACAAGATGGAGAAGGACAAGAAGTGGCTGTTCAAGAGAGGGTCAGATGGAGTAAGGATGAGAAGAGGGACAAGAAACGGCCGGGAGCTGCTGTTCAAGCTAGGGATCCTTGGAGATTTCGACCAACTCCTCAAGAACATTGGCTTAAGATGTCTGTCATGAATGGATTGCCCAACCATTCCAGAAGTGACAATAGACTTCCTTGCCACGTTGGAGTTTCGTTACGAGAACCCTAGCGCCCCCGTTCCTTCACAAGGCCGTCTCTCTTTCAAGGTTGGACGTCAAGCCTTCAGCCTCTCAATCCCCGAGCTATGTCAAGCGTATGGTCTCAATGCAGCTGCCACCAAGATCGAGTTCCCCTCCTTCAAGCGAGCAAATGATTTTTGGGACCTGATCAGCAACGAAGACTACAAAGCCAACACCGCCAATATCAAGAGAGTGACAAGCTCGGTGCTGAGGTACACTTTGAAGCTGATCGCCAACACGTTCAGCGGAAGGTCAGTTGCTCCCACGGTCACGAAGACCAAGCTTTGCTTCCTGTTCCAAGGCGTGAAGCATTTGTTGTGTGATCCGGCTGAGAATGAAGAACCTACGGAGGATGAACTCGGCGACAAGGTGAACTATGGATGCGTGCTTGCTGCCTCCTTGGTGAAGTACAAGGCTTACGCCTTGCGGTGCAAGGCAACCTCTTTTTGCATTGGTGGCTTCCTCACTCCTCTATTCTTACAAGCTGGCGTACCTATACACGACTTCACACACGTCCCAGCCAGAGCTTTCATGGATGAGTTCTACATGAGGAATACCGACAGCTTGGGACGCACGCCAGCAGAAGGGTTCTACGCTTATCTCTTCATAGACGACGAAAACGAGAAGAGAATGTGCATCCTGCCAAACAAGGACGAGACCGAGCTGCTTGGTGTTGGGAACATCGAGTTCTTGCCAACAGAAGAGGAGTGCTTTGCTCCTCGTCAAAGGTCTGAGTCTCCAGCCACAGAAGATGAGATACCCGAGGCCTACACCCTTCCAAAGATAGACTTTGAGCCGAGAACCAAAACGGAGAAGTTCCTAGCATCTGTAGTGGAGATGCAAAGGAAAATCAACAAATGGCAAGGTAAAATGCTCAAGAAACTTGCCAAGAAGGTCAAAGCACTTCAAGGAGGCTCGCCTAAGAAAGATGCAAGTGAAGAGGTTCAACAACCCGAGAAGAGGAGGCTTTCAACCGGTGGAGTTGTCATCCGTGAGACTCAAGGCAGCAACATTCAACCGGTGCGTCTCTCTCTTCAAGAGCCAGGCTCCAAAGGCAAAGCCGTAGCATCTAGCTCCTTTAGAACATCCTCAAGTTCCAGCCGAGACTAGATCCGAGGTAACAACCTTCTTCCATTGTACATACCGCTTATGTTTGCTTCTTTTTGCTTTGTGTTTTGATGCTCCTTCGGATTTGTTTGCCACCGGGACGGTGTCAAATAAGTTTGGGGGAGTATATGTGTGGTTTGACTTGTGTTTTCTGATCTTATTTTCCCTTTAGCATCCTTGAGTCTTCATTGCATGAAAAATTGGTAAAGTTTTTAAAATTTTTTCAAAGATTCATGTAGTTGCATTCATCTCATTAAGCATTTTAGGATTGAGTCTAGATTCTTAAAGCATCTAGGTTGTTCATATTCGCATAAGGGGTTAGAATTTTTCTTAAAAAGGTGTCTTAAAATCATGAATTGTTTCAATGCCCTAGTTAGTAGTTCTTTAATGCTTTGCTCATACTTTGAAAGTAAGTTCTTACCCTGCTTGGATCACTTGCTATGATTTTCGTGACTTAAATTGAACTCTCATGATTTGAAGCTTGTCCTAATATTTGAAAACCTTAATCTGAAATTTTAATTATCATCCTTCTGCATTTGAAAATGAACACATGGATTTTGAAATATTTAGGCTCTCTTCTTCTTTTTACCACTCTTTGTGAGCCTAAGTAGAACTCCCACCTTGACCCTTTTCCTTCTTTGAAGCCAATTTTTTCTTGTGTGACATCACTGTGAGGCCTTCTTTTTCGGTTTTGAACTTAGCATAAAGTGTTAGGTTTAAGCGACATGATTGGGTTCTCATGTGATTGCTAGCTTTGCATTTTGAAGCTAGATATAGGCTTAGAATAAGTTTGGGGGATCATTGGGGTTGTCTTCATGTTTACTTGTTCTCGGTTTCTAAAGAGTTTGGTATTTGAAAGAAAGAAAAAGATTTTAAGTGAAAGGTTTGTGTTTAAAAATTTATATGCTTTAATAATTTCAGAAGGTAGCTCTCTCAAAATAAAAATAAAAAGAAAAAAAAGAAAGAAAGGAGCCTAAGTGCCAAAATAAAAGAAAAAGAAAAAAAATAATAAAAATAAATAAACAAGAGAGCTACCAATAAGAAATATGTGAAAAGCAAATTGTTTTCAACCTTTTCACTAGCCTAAAAGAGTAAAAAAAAAAAAAATGTTTTCTGTTTTGAATTGGGGAATGATAAGCTTTTGCTTTGAGAAAAAGGTAGATTCTATGTGGTCAGTGAGGATAAAAGTTAATAAATGAGAGGGGTTTAGGATCATTGTAAGTTTACATGGGTAGATGAGAATCTGATCATGTATGCATCAATTGCCTTCACTTTTAGCATTATGCATAAAGTTCTTGCCATTTTTGAGAAAAACCCTTGTTTAAAATGAAAACCCTTTTCAAATGAGATCATTCTATGCTCAAAACCTGCGCCCTTAACCAAATGTGTTCTGCTTTAAAGTGCATAAGTTTGATTCATGGTTCGGATGTTAATGAATGTTAAAGGATGAGTTTCTTTGATTGTTAGGAATATGAGAGTCATGATCTGAATTTCTTTGTGTGATGAGTATGGCTAAGTTCTTTGGAGTATGAGTGTGCGCATTGCATTTTAGAACTAGTAACTAGTACATTGAGATTGATTCATTTGAAAGGCACTTTTGCAAGAAGCTTAAACCCCCGTTCGTTTTTAAAACCTCTCTTCCTTTCTTATTTTCTGTTGCTTGAGGGCAAGCAAGAAGTAAGTTTGGGAACGTTGATGTTACTGCATATTGCATGCATTTTGAATACATATTAGTTACCTTTTCATGCATCTACATCACGCTTTAGACTAGATTGCATCACTTAGGGTCCTAGAGCATTCTCGCACCAGCATACGCATGTTCCTTGTATTTTGCATCACATTCAGGTTGTTTCTGCCTACTTTGAAGTCATGGAGGTTCGTGGACGTGCTGAAGCTGTTGTGGCGGTTTGTGGAAGGTCGGATGTTTGCTAAGGACCAGAGATCGAGGAGCAGATCGAGCATGGCAGGTCGATCTAGATGAGATCGAACAGAAGATCGAGAAGACCAGGCGATCCAAGGAATATGATCGAGACGAAGATCGAGTGGAGCAATTGATCAAATGGTACGGACATAAATGATGCCATGAGGAGCGAGAGCCAGATCGAGTCCACCACTCGATCCAACCGAAGATCCAAACCAAGATCGGATGCAACACTCGATCCACCGAAGATGATCGAGACCTAGATCGAGTTGAAGACACAATGTCCAAAAGTGATCGAGAGAGCCGCTCGATCCCGAAGTCGATCTCTGTCCTTTCAACCGCTTTTGGCCGCTAGCGAGGGGGGGACCATCGAGTTGTTTTCGCCATTTTGGGAAGGCGGCGATGTCTCTTTCCACACACCTTTTTTCAATCTTATCTTCTTATGCTTTTTCTCTCTGGTTTGGAGATTATCTGCCATGGTTACGCTTGAGCTTTGTTCTTAAATATTTTCGAATCGTTTAAGTCTTAAGTAATCGTTTTCATGTTCATCGCTTCATCTTTCATGTTTATTTCGGTTATTCTCATGTGTAGCGAGTAGTTTCCTTTGGGTCTCGGGGTTGAGAGGATTCACAGGGTCTAAGGGTTTTCAAGTTGGTAGTTTTCTTGTTCTTAATGGCTTTCTCTTCTAGGATGTTGAGTCCTGAAGGCTTAAAGACTCTCACGCCAAGATCCTTATGATCAGAGAGGTCTCTTACCTTGACAGGATCCAGAGATCTCTGAAAATCACATCCTAGAGACTAGTTACCCTTTCCCAAAAGCCATGGAAATTTAGGGGACTAGTTAGGTCGTGTGTTTGAAATCTGAGTTCATTGCCCTTCAACCTCTCTTTCCACCAGAAGCCATGGGTTTGGAGGAGAGGATTAAGGAGTGATCCATACCGAAAGCCACAGATGGATCTTGTTTTCGTTTTCAAGGCTTAGGGAATCTCACAAAGTGAGTCAATTTAAAGTTTCAACCCCAACATGGACCCTTGAAAGCCCAGACCATGAATCTCAACCCTAGACCCTTCTCTCTTAGCATTCTTACATCTTCGTTAGGCATTCGCTTAATATTTGCTGCGTCCTGGTCATTAGTTTCTTCATGCTTGCATTTTTAGACGAGATCGATCCAAACTGCTCGATCTAGTGGTCGATCCACTAGTCGATTTTTGTTAAATTATAGCCTTGCATTTTAATTATTCCGTTTGTTCCCTGTGGTAGTTTAATCATTCCTGGTATTTTTAAAATAGATCTGCATTTCATTTGGTTGCTGCATATAGTTTTTAGGATTTTTACAAAACCGCCTGTTATTCGCTTAGCTTTACACTGGTCTTGCATTCTCCTTGATCTTCCTAGGTCCTAGAAATGGATTGACTCTCACTTGCATACTATACTACAATCTAAGTGTTGCATTTGAGTTTGATAGCCTCATTGCATCCTCACCCTTGCAAAGAAAATAGTTATCAGTACCAAGATTAAGCTTCCTATAGTCAATACACATACGGTGTCCAGTAATAGTCCTAGTAGGTATAAGCTCATCTTTGTCATTCTTAATGACCGTTATCCCTCCCTTCTTAGGCACCACGTGTACGGGAGAAACCCACGTGCTGTCACTTATGGGATAGATCATATCAGCCTCTAAAAGCTTAAGAATCTGCTTCTTAACAACCTCTTTCAAATTTGGATTCAAACGCCTTTGATGTTCTATAGAAGAGGCGTTCTCATTATTCAAGTGAATCCTGTGAGTGCAAAGCATTGGTGAAAGGCCCTTGATGTCACTTAAAGAGTACCCAATGGCCTTCCTATACCTTCTCAACTCAGTTAAGAGCGATTGCAACTCATCATCACTCAGGTTTTCATTCACAATCACAGGATAGGTTTCGTTAAGCCCTAAGAAAGCATACTTTAGCCCTTTTGGGAGCTCCTTAAGGCGCACCTTTGGGGCTAACAGCTTGCTCCAATCATCCTCGTGGCTGTTGCTGTTTTTCTCCTCCTTAGAACCTTCCTTAGAACCCGAGACATGGCCCTTGAGACTGCTTTCTCTAACCGCTATCCCTTCTGAAATCGAGTCGTCAGGTCGATCTTGCTCTTGATGTCGTCTAGATCGAGCAGTTTCGCTCGATTCACTCACTCCATTTAATGTGGATCGACTGAGAGATCGAGACGTTGAGTCGATCTCCGGATTAGACCCCAAACTGATCAGAAGGCCTTTCTCAATCTTGGACTCGATTTTTTTCCTGGATCGATCACCCTTCTCGATCTGACTGTCGATTGCTGCACCAGATCGAGTTGTGCTCTCGAATTTCTTGTCGATTTGACCCCTGGATCGAGTAATGTCATCGATCTCGGAGTCGATCTCTAGGCAAACGCCTACGACTTCAAGCATAACCTTTCTCGAATCAAGCAAGTTGACGTACTCCTGAGTCCTCTGATCCACATAACCAAACTCTCTTGGCTCCTTAGTCAGTGCCAGCTTCAAATGATCTACCTGAGCCAACTCTTCCAGCAACTCATCCGCTAAAGCATCCAACGTCTCAATGTAGAAAGCTTGCCCTTCTATCGTAGGCTTCTTCAAAACCTCTTTGATATCAAAGTCTAGCCTTATATCTTTACCCAAGTGCAAGGCAATCTTCCCGTTCTTGACGTCTATTATGGCTCCGGCGGTGGCTAAGAAAGGTCTACCGAGAATGAGCGGATCCTTTGGTTCTTCATCCATTTCCAACACAACGAAGTCTGTAGGCACGTTAACTCCACTGATCTTCACTGGTAAGTCCTCAAGCAATCCCACAGGTAACCTCACACTTCTGTCAGCTAGTACCAACGAGATTCTGCAATCCTTGAAACGGGTAAAGCCATGCTACTTTGCCACGGAATGAGGCATCAGATTTATGTTAGCTCCGAGATCACAAAGGCAACTCTTAAGCTCCAAAGGACCTAAAGCGCAAGGTATAGTGAAGCTTCCAGGGTCTCCCAACTTCTTAGGGACTATTTCCTTATGTATCACAGCACTACACTCCTCACTTAGAACAAGCACTTCCTTGCTTTCCTTAATCTTATTCACGAGAGCGTCTTTGAAGAATTTGGCGCGTTTAAGCATCATTGCAAGGCAGTCCACAAGAGGTAGCTTGATCTCTACATCCTCAAGATGCTTCTCAAACAAGACTCTATGCTTCTCTATGAGTTACTTCTTGAAACGGCCAGGAAAAGGTAGCTTAGGTACATACGGTGGAGGTACATAAGCATCCTTCTCCTTAGTAGTTTGCTCCGCTTTCTTCTCAACAACCGCTTTGTCTCCTCTTCTTGGCCCTTGAATCCAGACATTGTCAAAGTTGCTCTCATCATCAGCTGAAAGCTTACCCTCCCCATCTGGAATTACAACGTCCTCGTTGTTCTTGGGAGTAACCGTAGGTGCAAGCTGTTTTCCGCTTCTTAACGTGATAGCGTTGGCATATTCCTTAGGGTTCTGCTCACACTTGCCCGGTAGGCTATTCTGACCACTTGTACTCGCCTTTTCCTTCTCTAGCTGCTTGATCTTGTTGTTTAAGTTTGTGATCTGAGTAGAGAAGTCAATGAGAGACGAGTCTAAACGAGTGTTCATCTCGGCAAACTTCTGGTTTGTAGAGGCTTGCCCTTGAATCAATTGTTGGAACATAGCTTGGACAGGATCAACTTGTTGTTGCATCTGTTGCTGCTGAGGTGCAAAGCCCGGAGGGTACATTGGCGTATAACCCTTGTTTCCTTGCTGTTTCCCTTGGAAGTTGCTCTTCCCTTGACCTTGGAAGCCACCACTCGGCTGAAAGCCTTTGTTGTAAGGTACGAATGGCTTTGCTTGCTGAGCAGGGTACACCTGATCCTTAGGGTTTGCAACATTGGTGCTACGGTATGAGAGATTGTTGTTCTGGTTGTAGCCTTGTGAAAAGCCTTGAGGTTTGTAGTTGTTCTGACCCGCCACCCAATTGGCTTCTTCCTGGCTCAACTCAAGCTCCTCTTGGCTTTCATCCGCTTTACCAACAAAGTGAACATGCTTCTGATTTGCCAAAACCAACTTGTCAATCTTCTCATGTAATGATTTCAACTCTTTCTTGTGAGACTCTAGCTCAGAACCTCGCGGTGCACGGTCATAATCTTCAGCAAAGTTGCCGTCACTTAGTGCTAAGTTCTCAATCAGCTCCATGCCTTCTTCTACCTCTTGACCAAGGAAGTTTCCCTTACTAGCCGTGTCAAGCAACAAGCAAATCTTTGGTGAAGCTCCTCGGTAGATAGTGCTTAGAAGAGTCTCTTCGCTGAAGCTGTGGTGAGGACATTGGATAGTATAGTCCTTGAACCGTTCCATAGCTTCATTGAAAGTCTCATCGTTCCTTTGCGTGAAGCCGCTGATCTCGCTTCTTAGCCTTGCCGTTCTGGTGCTAGAGAAGAATTTTGAGAGAAACGCCTTTTTACACTCGGCCCATGAGGTGATGGTGCCTTGAGGAAGTGTTTTCTCCCAGTGCCTAGCCTTGTCTCCAAGAGAGAATGGAAAGAGACGCAGCTTGAAAGCATCTTCGGATATGCCGTTTATCTTGATCATCCCACATACTTGTTCGAAGTTATCAAGGTGTTCCAAGGGATCTTCCATTGCTAGCCCATGAAACTTATTATTTTGCACCATTGAGATGAAACCCAGCTTAATCTCGAAGTTGTTGTTTTGTACAGGAGGAGGAGTGATCCCAAACCTATTGTGATGAGTATTGGCAGCATCTCCGGCTCCTATGATCCTTGGGGGTCTAGCCGCGTGTTGGGAGTTTCCATTGCCCCTTCCCACTGCCCCGTGAGCTGGAGGAGGTTCCTCTGGATGCTCGTGTTCAGCCATAGCTTCAAAGTCAACCAAACCGTGCTGAACAATCTCCTCAAAAGCTCTAGCTTGTTCTCGTACTCTTCTTTGCCGTGAATGACCAAGTTGATGAATGTTGTCCAAGGGTTGAAGTAGATTGTTGTCTCCCCTTGAACGAAGATTCATGTACCTGAAAGACACACGTTTAAGAGTAGATAAATTAGTAAAATAAAAAAAGTAAAGGCTTAGTCTTTACTAAACCACAAATCTCTATGATTTCTAACACTCCTAGAATGGCAACGGCGCCATTTGATAGCAAGATTTTTAGTGCAGAGTGTATGCAATGATGTATCAAAGCTCAAATGCAACACTTAGTTGTAGTAAGGTATGCAAGCGAGTATCAATCCAATCCTAGGAGCTAGAAAGGTCAAAGAGAATGCAAGGGCAGTGTAAAGCTAAGCAAATGATAAGCGATTTTGTGAAAATCCTAAAAACTAGATGCAGCAGTAAAATGGAATGCAGGACAATTTTAAAAATACAAGAGATGATTAAACTACCACTAGGAATAGACAGAATGATTAAAATGCAAAGCTATGAATTTATAAAAATCGACTAGTGGATCGACCACAGGATCGACCACTAGATCGAGCAACAACGATCGATCTCGTCTAAAAGTGCAAGTGCAATGAAACTAATGACCAGGATGCGACGAATATCAAGCGAATGATTAACGAAGATGTAAGAATGCTAAGAAAGAAGGGTCTAGGGTTGAGATTCATGTTTAGGGGTTTCAAAAGCCCAAGCTTGGTTTGAAAACTCTAGATCTACTCACTTTTTGAGATTCTCTAAGCCTTGAAAACAAAACAAGATCCATCCGTGGCTTGCGGTATGGATCACTCCTTCATCCTCTCCTCCAAACCCATGGCGTTTGGTGGAAAGAGAGGTTGAAGGGCAATGAACTCAGATTTCAAAAACATGGCTTAACTAGTCCCCTAAACTACCATGGCGTTTGGGAAAGGGTAACTAGTCTCTAGGATGTGATTTTCAGAGATCTCTGGATCCTGTCAAGGTAAGAGACCTCTCTGATCATAAAGATCTTGGCGTGAGACTCTTTAAGCCTTAGGAACTCAACATCCTAGAAGAGAGAGCCTTTAAAAACAAGAAAACACCAAGCTTTGAAAACCTTTTCCACCCCTTAGGATCCTCTCAACTCCTCTGCATGGCGTCTTTTACGTCCGTACCACTTGATCGATTGCTTCACTCGATCTCCGTCTCGATCAGATTCCTTGGATCGGAAGGACTACTCGATCTTCTGGTCGATCTCGTCTAGATCGACCGGCCGTGCTCGATCTGCTCCCCGATCTCTGGTCCTTAGCAAACATCCGATGTTCCCACGAATCTCCACACTAGCCTCAGCACGTCTACAAACCTCCATGACTCCAAAGTAGCCAGAAACAACCTGAATATGATGCAAAATGCAAGGAACATGTGTATGCTGGTGCAAGAATGCTCTAGGACCTAAAGTGATGCAATCTAGCCTAAAGTGTGATGTAAATGCATGAAAAGCGAACTTATATTTATGCAAAATACATGCAATATGCAGCAATATCAATAGGAGATGGAAAGTTAGCATAAGGCATAAGATGCCACAGAACTTCATTCTTGAGGTTGAAGTCTTTGATTGTTGGGGCATTGACTTCATGAGTCCTTTTCCTTCATCTTATGGGAACAGATACATTCTGGTTGCTGTTGACTATGTGTCTAAGTGGGTAAAGGCGTTGGCTACTCCTACTAATGATGCTGCAGTGGTTTCGAAGCTGTTTAAGACCATTATTTTCCCCAAATTTGGTGTGCCGCGAATTGTTATCAGGGATGGTCGTTCTCACTGTGTTAACAAGGTCTTTGACAAGCTGCTGAAGAAGTATGGTGTACAGCACAGAGTGGCAACGCCTTATCATCCCCAGACCAGTAGACGAGTTGAGGTTTCCAATAGACAGATCAAGCAGATCCTGGAGAAAACAGTTGGGAAGACGAGGAAGGAATGGTCAGCGAAATTAGATGATGCATTGTGGGCTTACATGACTGCCTACAAAAACGCCCGTTGGGACTACACCATTCAATCTGCTCTATGGCAATGTGTGCCATCTTCCAGTGGAGCTAGAGTACAAAACAGAATGGGCTATCAAGAAGCTGAACTTCGATCTGAAGCCTGCTGCAGAGATGCGCTTGATTCAGCTCAATGAACTGGATGAAATCAGATATATGGCCTATGAAAACTCCAAGTTATACAAGGAGAGGACAAAGGCTTATCATGATAAGAAGATCATCTCCAGATATTTCGAGCCGAATGACCATGTACTCCTTTACAACTCTCGTTTACAGCTTTATACGGGTAAACTGCGTTTTCGTTGGTCAGGTCCCTTCATTGTCAAAGAGGCTAGACAACATGGCACCATTGTCTTGATCAACACCAAAGGAGAGGAGTTCACTGACAGAGGGTGAAGCATTATTGGGCGCAAGCCGAAATTCCAGCAGGACACATTGTGTCTCTGAATGATGCACCAGCTGTCTAAACAGCAATCACAGTCGAGCTAATGACGTTAAACAGGCGCTTAGTGGAAGGCAACCCAATGGTAAGTTTTGCTTGCCTATACTTAGTTTTTATTTTCGTACATATTTTTATTAAGTTAGTCATTCTACGGGTGACGCTAGTCACCCCTCCTAGGCAAAGGTACGCGCTTATTCCTTCTTCTTCTTCCTCGCGAACACAACTGCAAAACCCGACACTTAGAACAAAAAAAACGCAAATTCATAACTTTTGATTTCTTGAACCAAATTGAGTGATTCAAAAGCCTAATCCATGAGGATTTTATTGCTCTTTCATAATCTCAACGTCAGTTTTCAAGATCTGCAAGGTATGTGTTCGGAATCCCCAATTTTCAGTCAGTATAGGTTTGGTAAAATTCAATTTTTGACTTGATTAGCTCTATTTAACTGTTGAATCATGGTTAGTTAGGTTGGATTAGATGAATCATGCATCCATATGTGATTTTATCGGTTGATTTGCAAGTTTTTAAAATTTGGAGTTCATGATGAAATTTGCAAAAATCTGGAAATTTTGGCTGATTTTGGTTGAAGTTGTGATATAATTCAGGCCTGGTTCTTGCCATGCAAGAGGTGCTTTTGCACAGGGTCCACTTTTTTTGGGACAATTTAGCTCTAGTTTAGGGGCTTTTTAAAAAAAATTAAGGCCCTTTTTATATAAAGTTAGTATTTAAGCTTGTAAATTTGATAAAGCACAGGGCCCAATTGATAAATGAGTCGGGCCTGATTGAATTGAGTTCTAGGTAGTGCTGTTTTGAATGCTGTAAGTTATTTCACCATGATTCATTGATTTTTGAATTTTTTGAAAAATTGGCTAATTTTGGTGAATTTTTAGTTGTTCTCGGTTTGAATTTGCAGATGCCTCGGCATGAGAAGAGACAGTGATCAGCATCGTCTTCAAGCACCGCTTCCGGTTCAGCACAATCGGACAGCAGCAGACCAGTTTTCAGGCCTTCATGGCCAAAGCGAGAAGATCAGACAATCGCTTCTAGAGTTTCTTGGGCAGGGACTCTGAATCAGGAAGTGGCGCAAGGTACCTATGTATTCCGCGACATTCAGGAGGAGTGGGATGAGTGGCAGGAGGTGAAGATCATTCCCACCAGATTCACGGAAATCACAGTGCTGCCGAAGATGGGGATTAAGGATGAGGTTCTGAAGAGTCTCGAGAGGATCGGGATGGGCACAATGGCATTACAGCAGTACGATATGTACCCCGATATGTTTCGACAGTTCCTCGCCACCGTTCGCGTGTACTACGCGAACGAGACCACTACTGGCGCATCCTCCTCTGCTGCTGCTTCTCAGGCTGGACCATCCTGACGCCAGGCTACACCCATGACCACAACCACTGCTTTCAGGCGCCCTCTGCGACCTCACACGCCAATGGATATGATCGCTTTTCAGGAGTACGTCATTGACAGCTTTGAAGGACTATGGGATGCGGTAGCTACACTCAGTAATTGTGGTTGTGTCCGCCCACACTACACTACTGAGCCTTGTGAGGGTGAGGACTAGATCCTCAACTATCTGGTTACTTGTTTCTGCTTCACTTTTCTTTTGTTTTCACTTGAGTCATTTTTTATATGTTTTTTTTAGTCAGTTGTCAGTTACTTTGATGATGTTTTGTGAGCTTGTTGAACCAGTTTTTATTGCTATGTTTGGATGTTATTAAATGTGTGTTTGAGTGCTATAACAGTCTCATTTTAGATTACACATGATATCATAACGTTTAACTCATCCAACTTGTCGAGATTGGAGTTCCAGACGCGGTGACGCTCGTCACCACTGAGGGGTGACGCTCGTCACCCGTCCCTTCGCGAGGTACCACTTTTCACACTTTTTTCTACACGTTCACTTGCTTCTTTTTGACCAACTCTAGGCTTAATATCATTTGGGACAGTGTTGTTTAATTCTGGGGGAGGTCGTTACTGACGTTGTGTATATTGTGTTTGATTTTTAGAGTCTTAAAATTGAGTAAAAAACCTGTTTAATATAACCAAAATATTGAACTAACGATAAATCGTTGATGCTTATAAGAACTATTGCCACAGTAGTTGATTACAAGTCTTACTAAGTTGAAATTCATAGGTAGATCAGTCTAGCAATAAAGGTTTGGGTTCTTAGAGAATCTGGAAAATTTGCTGTTAGCTCCACCTTAATGAACATTAAACTTCTTATCTTGGGGCTTGATTCTCATTGATCTTGATTTTCTCTTTCAACACTGACAAAAATGTTTAGATGCAGTCTCTCTTTGATCTTCCCTGATATAGTTTTTTTAGTTTTAAGTCTGTAGAATGGTGCATTCATGTCCCTGTCTCCTAACAAGAAACAACAGTAATGAACACACTCAAGAACCTGTCTCCTCACAAGGAAAACAAGTATTGAGTAGCAATATATCTTAGACTGTAAAAAATGAGAAAAGAAGTTGAAAAATCAAAAAAATCAGAAAGGAAAAGATCGATGGAAGAGAAAATTGGACAGCTGTGTTGAGATTGCTTTGTTCAGTTGTTTAGGAAGTGAAAGGGATCTATAAGTGACTGAGATGATAAAACCTTGATGAGATATCACACTTAGATAAATATAAGGAGTTAGGAGTAGAGATTTCAGATTTCTTGAAGGAGCTTGAACTGGATTTTGAGAGATTTGCTTAGCTTGTGATGACTAGACTAAAATTTGATCTTGTGTTGGGTCTTTGTGTTGTGGATTCGAAAGTGTTGATCAATGTGGTGTTCCTGATGTTTAGCTGATTGATTCTGTTTTCAAACCTCGACCCTGTTCTTTGTCTGATGTTTGCTTGAGGGCAAGCAAAAGCAAAGTCTAGGAGAGTTGATATATCATGGTTTTAATGGTTTTTAACCGTGATATAATTCCTTTTTATTGAGTTTTTTTTTCTCTTTTTAGAGTCCTAGTAGAGTCTTTGCAGGTTATAGCATGTCTGGAGCACAATTGGAGATTTTGGAGCTTTTTGGAGCGTTGCAAGTTACAGCCCCGAAGTATACAACTCAGAAGCGTTGTTCAGAATTTGGTGACGATCATCACCACTCAAGGGTGACGCTCGTCACCCGTATCTGAGATGGATTGTGGCTTGTTTTTAAATGACTGGGAAGAAACTACAGTTGTGGCCCATAAGTTCCAGTATTTCAAAAATACCCCAGCTCGTGTTTTGGCTTGTATATATTAGGTTTTCAGCCACTGTTGGTTTTATCTTAGATTTTTAGAATTCATAGAGCTTTAGAGAGAGTTTTTATTCAGAGCTTGTTGAGGAGACAGATCATGTACTCTTTTTGAGAAGATTTCGAACCTCTTTAACTTTTACTCTTTCTCTTTAATTCAATTTTATTCAGCTATACTTTGTGTTTTCAATATCATGTCTGAGTAATCTGCTAGTTAAGTTAGGGCTTTTCAAGGGTTGATGAAGAGTTTGTTGAATCGCTAAACCTATTAGGAATATCTTTTGGTTCTTCATCTCTGCTTGCTTTAAAACCGATTTTTTAGACACATCATCTGGAAATCCGAAAATCATAGGTTGTTTAATAAATGTGACAACATTATATATACCCTTAGTGCAAAGAGATTTGACTGAGGAGTTTTGTGAACAATTGAACTTGATCATTACTGCATGTTTAAGTTGTTAGAGTTTGCAAAGAGATTTGAAACTCCGTGATTTATACATAGATAACTTCTGCAATGAGAATTCATTAGTCATATCTTTGTGTTTCATGTTCAAGATTGTTTTAATTTATTCCTGATTTGCATGCATTCTACACTCTCGGATTTAACCTGCGAATTGACCTGACTTAGCGCTTATAGTTTTCTGAATCTAGATCAACCAAAATCGTTTGCTTTCATAAGTTTCATTTACTTTGCATTATATTCATTATTTACTGCTTAATTTAATCTGAATATATAAATCGTTAGTGTAGTAAGCTCATTCCCTTGGGATTCGATAATCTTTTATGCTACAACTCCTTTGTTGTGCACTTGCAGTAATTAATTAATTGGGTAAAACCTGAGCCCTATCAAGGTGTTATCACAAAAGTGATAGAGACTTTGCAGGGTTTCAACTCCTTGATTCCTAAGGTTTGGTTTAAGTGGAGAGACATGACATTCATAGTTGATCCTGAATCACACAAAGCTCCAACATTGTCTAGTATCTCAAGCTCACAAGTGTTGAGAAACTTTCCTGGATTGGGAAGCTTTGTCAATGTCTTCAGCTCCTTGTTTCTCTTTAGATTAGCCCCCACATTCTCTAAAATTTGCTCCACTAATTCCAGCTTGTCAAAGACTTCTTTAAGGAACCTCATTTGATCCTTCTGTTCAGCCAAAGTGGTGCCATTAGGAAGCTTTATTCCAGCGTCTTGTATGTCCTTCCTGAACTTTGATAGACTGGCATCTGAGCCTTTGTAAAGTACATTGTGGGGTAAAGGATTGGTGGTTTATAAGCTTGAACTTCAGGAGCTTTACCATTCTCATTGTTGCTTGAGGAGCTACCCACTTGGCGATCCTACAACTCCTTGAAGTCTTACTTTCTCTAGCCAAGACCATCAATGTGTGGTACGTCTCTACAAGATCTTTTTCAGCTTCACTGAGCTCTGGTTTGGCTTCTTCTTCTGGAGCAACCAAGGCTTTCTCAGCCTCTTCCTTCTCAGAAGCTTCTTTTGCAGCTCTTTCTTGCTCTTCTTCTCTGTTCAAGCTTTCATCTAGCCCTTAGAGGAACTTCTCTATAATATCAACAGCTTCTTGATCATCAATGGTGACAGACATTAATGACATTCCCCCCACACTCAGTCTTTAACATGTCCACGTGTAACAACATCTCTTGAAGCATAATGCCAAGGTCTTCCAATGAAGCATCTTCATCGACAAATTCTTCATCCTCTTCAGCAAGTAAGTGGCATAACTCCTTAGGATTGTCTTCACTCTTTCCAGGCAACTGATTCCGAGGTTTTCATGATGAAGCTCCATTGCTTTCTAGAGACTTGACTCTTCAGTTCACAGCATCTAACTTGCCATTCAGGTCATAGGTAGTGGCGTCTATTTGTTGTGTACTTCAGCAAACTTCTTGTGCAGCTCTATAGTGGTGTTTGCATGACCAGTCAATTGCTGTTGCATCATCTACTTCAGTTCAACATCTTGAGTGCTAGAAGAGGTTTTTGTATTGCCAAAACCTGGTGGGACATAAGCTGGTCTTGGCTGAAAGTTAGCATGTTGAAAACCGCCTTGAAATTGTTGTCTTGGAGCAAAGTTGTTCTTCTGGTTGAAAGGAACAAAAGGTTTGGTTCCTTGGGTTTGTTGAGTGGCATGTGATGGATAAACTTGATCCTGAAGGTTAGCCACATTGGTGCTTCTGGAAGAGAAGTTGGGTTGATTTTTGTAGTTACTAAAACCGTCTCCTTGTTGATTCATGTAAAAGGCTTCTTCTTCTACCACTGTCCCATCTTCTTCTTGTGTAGCAACACTATCACCAACAAAACTGACATTCTTGAAAGACACACTCAGCAGCTTGTCTAACTTGTCACTCAAAGCTTTAATCTCCTTCTTTTTTGTGCTCTCACCTTCAGCGCTTACAACAGCTTTAGATGTTTTGTCATACTCCTCACCATAGTTTCCATCAGAAAGTGCCAAGTTCTCCACAAGAGCTAGACCATCTACAACAGTATTGCCCATAAAATTTCCATTTGATGCTGTATCCAAGAGCATACTGTATTTTGGCGTCACTCCTCTATATAAAGTAGACAGCAAGCTTTCATTTGTGAAGCCATGATGTGGGCACTGCAAAGCATAAGACTTGAAACGCTCCCTTGCTTCAGCGAATGTCTCATTCCCGTGCTGAGTGAAACTACTTATGGTGTTTCTCAACTTTGTTGTTCTGATGGAGCTGAAAAATTTGTTGAGGATAGCTGTCTTACATTCATCCCAAGTAGATATAGAGCCTTCTGGAAGTGTTTTCTCCCACTGATGTGCTTTGTTACCTAAACTGAATGGGAACAAGCGCAGCTTCAAAGCATCTCCAGAGACTCCTTGAATCTTGGTCATACCACACAACCTATCAAACTGATCCAGATTATCCAAAGGGTCTTCATTGGGCAGGCGATGAAATATGTTGCCTTGCACTGCAAAGCATAAGACTTGAAACGCTCCCATGCTTCAGCGAATGTCTCATTCCCGTGCTGAGTGAAACTACTTATGGTGTTCCTCAACTTTGTTGTTCTGATGGAGCTGAAAAATTTGTTGAGGAAAGCTGTCTTACATTCATCCCAAGTAGATATAGAGCCTTGTGGAAGTGTTTTCTCCCACTGATGTGCTTTGTTACCTAAACTGAAAGGGAACAAGCGCAGCTTCAAAGCATCTCCAGAGACTCCTTGAATCTTGGTCATACCACACAACCTATCAAACTGATCCAGATTATCCAAAGGGTCTTCATTGGGCAGGCGATGAAATATGTTGCCTTGCACCATGTTGATCAATCCAAGCTTCATCTCAAAGTGGTGAGTATGAATGCCATTCATGTTGTGGTGAGTATCAGGCGCATCACCAGCTCATATTGTTTTTGCAGCTCTAGGTGCATGAACTGGTACTCTCAAGCCCTAAACTCTAGACGCTTGGTTGAAAGCATCTTGTACTTCATCTATGTGTGCTGCAACTTCTTGTAATGGTGCTTGTCCAACAATGCCAACATGTGGTAACTGAGCCTCTTGCTCTGCCATCCTCTGGTCTTCTTACTTTTGAACTCTGTGTCTTACAGCTCTTCTCCTATGAATGTTGTCAATGGGAGGAGTAAGATTTGATGAGCCTTTGGACCTCAAATTCATACAGGTACCTGGAAAAACAGAGTATAGAAAACAGAGCAAATTAGTAACCTTAATGTAAAGAACATAGTCTAACAGTATTGTTAAACTCACACAATCCACAAATGGCAACAGCGCCAATTTGAAACAAGGATGTTTTCGGTCCTGAACCAAATATCCTTAGCCTTTAATCAATTGTAGAATAGGGATCAGGTATCAATTCATTTGTGGAAGATGAGATGCAAACAACTCCATAAGCGAAGCAATGATGGGTTTTTGATTAAACAAGGACATGTCTAACAACCTAACAATGCAATGGAAAGAGAGCAGAAACTAAATGCAAGTGAACAGAACTAAGCAATGAACTTAAGGCAATGACTAAACAAGAATGATAACTAAAGCAAGAACCAAGCAAGATGATTTTAGACACAATTGATTAAAAGCAAGACTCAAGGCTCTAAGCAATTGTGGGATAGTGATATTCAAGAGTGAAAATGGGGATTTCTAATAAAGGCAAGCATCAAGCATTTATAAGCAAGCAATTCTTGATGTTGTATACCTAGACAAGGTGTCTAAAAGGAACCAACTTGGCGTCAATAAGCAGTTCATATTCAACAAGATTGAAGTGTCAAACCCACTTGTGATGACTTATTCTTCAAACATGAGCATAAAGATCAGAACCATTCTAGCCTAAGAGATGTACTAATCATTCAATCATTCTCTCACCCAAGCAAGAATTCAGATCAACTTATCAATGTTATGAACCAATAAGGACCTAGTTAGCTAAACAACAATCAAGAATATGGACTTAAACACACAGCTGCAACATCCTAATAATGCTGATGAATGAGCAGGAATGAAACAAAGGCAAAACATTTCAATGCATACTATCTAACCATCAAACAAGAATCTCAAAACCAGCATTATCTAGCTGTAAGCGAATCATCTAGAAATGGTGAACTATCACTTTGGTTTCACTGAACAAAGGAAACATCGACCAAGCCAAACTATCAAGCCAAATAAGCGAACCATGCTTAGAGATGAGATAACAAACCATTTAATGACTGATATGCATCAATCAATACTATATTCAATCAAAAGGAGCAAGCTTTTTGAATAATAATCACTTTACAAGAAAAGGAGACAACAAAGAACAGTTAAATAAGCCTAATCACTCCTTAATCACATCTTAATCAGTACTTTCCCTACTTAAAACCCTAAATCTAAGGTAGGTTACTCACTAAACATGTTTAAGCCCATTTGTTTAGAGTGAAACATTACTAGATGAGATTAAAATGCAAAGATGATAAATCTAAACTACCTAGGTGCTAAAACAATGATCAATAGACAAGATTAAACCATCAAAATGCAAACTTTATCAAAGATAAAGATTCTAAGGAAAATCGCCCTTTAAGGTTTAGAGAATAGAGAATGTTTTGTGGCTTTCCTCTTATAGTAGGGAGCAAAAAGAAGCATAAAAAACCTAAAAATAAGATAAGGTCAACAAAATTCAAATGGTCAATGCACGGATGAGTTGCATGGAGGTGCTACGGATGGTGTTCTGCTTGATATGCGATCACGATATGGTTCGTGCAGTGCGCATCGGCTTCCTTGCTCGATGCTGGACCTTGATGCAGATCAACGTCTTAGAGTCCTCGTGCTGATCCTCTTCCTCACGTCCTGCTGCTTACATCGAGCATACTTCACGGGTGTTCAGCTCGATATGGACCAGTCTTTGCAAAAACTCCATTTCTGACATCTTCTTTGATCATGAGCTGCTTCCATCTCCTTCCAACTCTAATAACTTCCAAAAACACCTGAAAACCACCACAAACATGCACATGTATGCAAATGTATGCAATCCTAAGCTAAATGCATGCAATATTGATTCTAAGTGCAAATGATACAAAAATGTTAAACTATAATGCAAAAACAAAGAAAAATATGCATGAAATGCAGTCTAAAATGCTCTAAAAGAGCAAGCTAGCAGTATGCTCCATATCGATCAGATAACATCGATATCCTGTTCGATATTTGTTCATCCGACCTTGTCCTTCTCCTTGCTCCACTTGGTCTCCAAACTTCTTCTAGTACCTGAATAAAACTCCAAATGTATGCAAAATGCAATGCAGCTCCTAAAACTACAGTAACTTCTAAATGTATACAAATGGGACAAGAAGAAGCAAAATATTCATGCTAAGAGACAAAAACTAGTGATGAATGCATGTTAAGATGTTATAAATAATGGAGATATCAGTCTTCTTTTGGCGTCTGTTTGTCCAATCTTTCTCGGGTTTTTCCAGAGATGTGAAGACACTAAGCTGGTTCTTAATTAAGAGAAATGTCATTTCATGGTTAAAGTAGGCATAATGGTGGGGCACAAGATTTCTGAGAAATGCATAGAAGTGGATAAAGCTAAGATAGATGCGATGCTGCACTTGGCGCCTCCAAACACAGTCAAGCTTCTTGGGGCATGCTGGCTTCTATAGAAGGTTCATCAATGATTTCTCCAAGATAGCAAGGCCACTAACAAGGCTGTTGGCAAGGAAACAGAGTTTTACTTTTATGAGGACTGTTTGCAAGCTTTCCTATCTCTCAAGAAGGCTCTAGAAAGTGCACCCATAGTCCAGGCGCCTAACTGGGATCTCCCCTTTGTGATCATGTGTAAAGCAAGTGATTCTGCTGTTGGCGCTGTTTTGGGACAGAGAGTAGACAAGAAGCTACATGTCATCAACTATGCTAGTAGGACATTAGATGAAGCTCAAACTAGATATGCCACAACAAAGAGGCAGTTTCTAGCAGTAGGCTTTGCCTTTGAGAAGTTCAGAAGTTATCTAGTAGACTCCAAGGTGATTGTCTACACAGATCATGCAGCAATAAGACACATCTATGCCAAGAAGGATACTAAGACAAGACTCCTTAGATGGATAATTCTCTTGCAGGAGTTTTAAATGGAGATTTTAGATTAGAAGGGAATTGTAAATGGAGTTGCTGATCACCTCTCAAAGCTAAGGATTGATGAATTTATCCCCATCAATGAGTTTCTACCAGAAGAGCAGCTGAATGCATTAACACTAAAAAAGGATAAAGTGATGAGTTTACAAGAGGAGAAGCTACCTTGGTAAGCTGATTTAGCCAACTACTTAGCATGTGGAGGTGTTCCAACCAGACTTGATGCCTATCACAAGAAGAAGTTGTTCAAGGATGTGTCTCACTACTATTGGAACAAGCCTTACCTCTACAAGAAGGGAAGTGATGGGCTGTTTAGAAGGTGTATAGCAGAAGAGGAAGTCAAAGGCGTCCTTCACCACTTTTATGGGTCAACCTATGGTGGTCACTTTGCTACTTTCAAGACAGCACAAAAGGTACTTCAAGCTAGGCTATGGTGGCCAACTTTGTTCAAGGATAGTCAGACCTACATTGCATCATGTGATGCTTGCCAAAGGAAAGGAGGTATCAGCAAGAGAGATGAGATACCTCTCAACCCAATTCTTGAATTGGATGTGTTTGATGTTTGGGGAATAGACTTCATGGGACCATTTCCCTCTTCTTATCGGAACAATTATATTCTTGTAGCTGTGGACTATGTGGCAAAATAGGTGGAAGCAATATCTAGTCACACAAATGACGCCAAGGTTGTGCTTAATCTCTTCATGTCAATCATCTACCCAAGGTTTGGTGTCCCAAGATGTATTATAAGTGAATGAGGGAGCCACTTCATCAACAAGGATTTTGAGAGCTTACTCAAGAAGAATGGTGTTAAGCATAAGGTTGCTACTCCTTACCATCCTCAAACCAGTGGCCAAGTGGAACTTTCTAACAGAGAAATCAAAGCTATCTTGGAGAAGACTGTGCAGATAATTAGAAAAGACTTGTCTCACAAGTTGGATGATGCTCTTTGGGCATATTAGACAACCTTCAAGACACCTATTGGCAGGTCACCATTCTCACTTCTATATGGTAAAGCCTGCCATCTTCCTGTGGAACTGGAGTACAAAGATCTCTGGACAACAAGGCTGCTGAACTTTGATATCAAGACTGCCTAAGAGAAGAGGCTTGTCAACCTCTATGAGTTGTAAGAGGATCGCCTAGAGGCATTTGAAAGCTCCAGGATTTACAAGGAAAGGACCAAAGCCTTCCATGATAAGAAGATAAGGTTTAAGGACTTCAAAGCTTGAGACAAGGTGCTGCTATTCAACTGAAGGCTGAGGCTATTTCCTGGAAAATTCAAGTCCAAATCGACAGGACCTTTCAAGATATTATGCTCGATACTCCTTCACTTATGCCAAATAACACATATGCAGTTTCTAGTAAAGGTGTATTGGCATGGGACGTCGATATAGAGCTGTTACATTTTTCAACCAAGAAGGAGGAGACTTCACAGTGAATGAGCATAGACTGAAGCCTTACATGGCTAGTGACACACTTGGAGATGATACAGACATGAACCTCCAAGAATATCCAGCTGCCTAAGAAGCAAGAAAAGTCAACCTTAGTGACTCTAAACAAGCACTATTGGGAGGTATTCCCATGTTATCTCTTTCTATATTATTTGGTTTTTCATGTTTTTTCTTGTTTGTTTAGTACCCAGGTGTATCCTTAGGCACCAGGGATTAGATCAGGGAAGAACAGCTGAGTTACAAAGGAGGATGAATTCGGAGAGGAGTCATATCGGGAAGCATATCGACGCGATCAGGTCGATACGCATAGTATCGAGGTATATATCGGGCTATCTCTCCTGATATCGCGTGTATAAACGCCTATATCGATCTATGTATCAGACGGGATGGAGGCCGATACGTATGAGAGGAGCTTGTATCGGCCTGAGTCCTGGAGTATAGCTAAACCAAAACACCTTGCTGGCTCGCGTATTAACTTGGGTATCGACCACACCCTAGTCAATACACAAAGAGGAGTGACATATCAATCAAAGTACAGAGGAGCATCCAAATCGATAAACCTCCATTGGCCACATACTGAACAGCATACCGGACAACGTGCACCCGATCCAGAAAGGGAGCAATGTGTATCGAGAAGTGTATCGACCTCACTTGGCTGATACACTAAACACAAAGTGTATCCGCCGGTGTATCGAGGGAGACAATGCCGATATGCCTTAACATGTGGGCCATGGCGATTTCTGCGACAAAGCATCAAGGCATATCGACATTTTTATCGGATAGTAAACTCGGTACGAGTCACCCAGGCGTTTATCAATCAACTAACCGATGTCGCACCCTGATACCCACCACCTTGGAAGTGTACTGACATTTGTATCGAACCTTCACCCCGATATCAGCCAGGAAAACAGCTGTAAGTATCCCTAAGTCTTCATCCTTCACTTCTTTGACACTGCCTTTTGTTCATTCATCATTTATAGTTGTTTGAACCTCCTCTATGACTTCGATTACACAGAGGACTGTGTAATTTAAGTGTGGAGGACGGTATTGCACTTAATATTGTGTTTTGTTTTCTTATTTTCTCTTTTGCATACTTGAGTCTCATACCTACATTCATGTATTTTCTTGAAGAAATAAGGAAACTTTCAAATTTTTGAAAACCAAAAATAATCATTTAGGTGCATTTGCATATCTAAGATTGAGTCTAGATGGATTTTATATAGCTTTGCACACATTTGGATAGGGAGTAGAGGATAAACACTTGTTAAGATGCCCATGTCTGAATTGTTTTCAATGCCTTGGTTATTTGTTGTTTGAATACATAGTAGTGAGTTTGATGTTAAGGCTGCACCATACTTTGAATTCTTGCATTTATACTCTTGACTTATGTTGAAACTTGCTGTGATTTGATTGCAACTCTATCTTATTAGAACTTTAATCTGAATTTGAATTACCTTGTTTGTGCATTGAGAGTGTTTACATGGCTACTCATATACATACTTGAATTATCTGCTTCCCTTCTTACCACTCTTGTTAATCCAAGTAGCTGATCCTCACCATTAAAGGACAGTTATCCACACCCTAAACCAATCCTTCCTTCTAAACCCAAACACTATTTTGAGAGTTATGAGGCCTTGCATTCATATTTTCGCTTTATCTTGGAAAAAAGTGTTAGGTTTAAGACTGGCAAGGAGAGGCTCTCTTGTAGACACCAGCTTGCATTTTGAGCTTGGTACGAGGTTAGGAGATTGGGAAAGGGTTGTATAAGTTGATTGATCTTTAATTGTCTACATCTTTTAAGAAGGAGAAGAAGTATGGAAATGATAGTATGGGGAAGACAATTTATTTTGTGGTTAAGTTAATAAGGAAGAAAGCTCTAAGTGTTAAAGAAGAGAAGGTGCCAACAACAACAATGCTTACAAAGGTCATCAAAAAGGAGAAATCAGACCAAGCAAACCACCAAAGATGATGAAAAATGGTGCCAACAACTACAAAGAAGAGCAAGTTACAAAAAAAAATCAACCACACAAGCAAAGAAGAAGGAGTTTCCCCATATCTCAAGAAGAAGAAGATGGGAAGTGCCATGGGAAAGGATAGATTTAGGAGTTTCACTTGGGTTTAGAAGTAATTAGGTTCATCTTTGGGAAAATGGTAGAAAAGAGCTTTAACTTACCTGCATAAATGTGTTTTTACCTTTAACATTTTGCCTAAGATAGAATCATTTCATTTAGTGATCCATTTGATTGTTTGAACCTTTGTTGCATAAGATCATTTTTATCTCATAACTAAGTCCTTTAAACCAAATTTTCTCCCTTTATTTGCACAAACTTGATCCATTGGTTACAATTGATGAATGTTAAAGGGTTGGTTGATTTGAATGCTTATGTAGGCTACTATTGAGTTCATTGTCTGATAATATGAGTATGGTTAAAGCTTTTGAAGTATAACAATTTTTATGCATCTTAGAACATATAACTTGGGCATTGAATCAATTTTTCTATTGACATCTTTAGTATCTAGCTCCCGCCTTCAAACCTCTCTCTCGTTTTTGTCTTTCACTGCTTGAGGACAAGCAAAAGGCAAATGTGGGGGAGTTGATATACACTATAATTACCCCGTTATTTGCATGCATTTAGTATTAGTTTCAGCATTTAAGCACCATTTCTTGCATGGTCTTCTCTTAATTGCATCCATTTAGGACTTAGAGTGTAGTTAGGAGTTGCATTGCATATTTGGTGCATTATGAGCACTTGGCTGGTGCAATTTAGGAGTTTAAAGACTGAGTGGAGTTTTGGGAGTAACTGATAACAGGTTTTTATGGTGTAATCAAATCCCAACACACTCATGTCATTGCAGCATGTAAGGTATCAATCCATATGGGCATGTAAGTCAAAAAGAATGCAGCAGTTCACTCAAGTTAAGCCAAATTTAAGATAGCAAGTATGATCAAACTCTAATGATTAAACTAGACAAGACTATGCAGTGCAGCTTCGAAATAACAGATTCAAATAGATTAAAGCAAGGATCTAAGATAGGGGTTATTGACTAAGAGGGGATTAGAACCAAACTAGTGATACTTCAAAACCATTCAAACAATGTTATCTTCTAAGCATATGATTTACAGCTATAACTAGCCCAGTTACTTAGTACTACTCACTTTGCTAAACACAAGTCCTAGACAACTTCCATTACTGAACATATGATTAGCAAGCATTCAAACAGAAATCCAATCCTATAAAGCGAAAATGTTCTTTAGACATCTAATCCCTTAGGGTAAGATAAACACATCCTCTAAAAGACTCATTGCAGCATTTCATCAAACTCTTTTCAGGCATAAGAGAAAGCCAAGATACTAAACAAGCCTGGCCCAGAAAAATATAGTGTTAAGCACATCTAATAGAGAGAAGACGATCATATTAAGCATAAGACATCACTAATCAAATACTAAAACCCCTCTAATATATCCCATCACAATCCCTAAATAAGACTACTCACTAGTCATAGTCAAAACCACAGATTCCAAAAGAAATAATAGTTGAGCATGGTTAGAAAGCAGAGTAAGCAAGAATAGATTAAACGCCAGGGCAGAAATTCACTAAATCAAATTAGCAAGAATAGATTAAACGCAAGGGCAGAAATTCACTAAATCAAACTAGTTCTTACAAACCAAAGCTGAAAAAAGAAAGGTTTTTAATAGATAGAGGCAAGAATAGACAAGAATAGATAGAGGCAAACACACAAATCCACTAAATCAAACAAAGTATTACAAAGAAAAGCTCAAAAGAGAAAGGTTTTTAATGCAAGAACAGTAGAGAAAACAATAAGATAAGAGTTGCCTAAACATTTTAGTACTTTAGAATTTATATGGAAGCTTAGAAACCCCTAGTAAACCAAGAAAAAACCGCTTTTTAGTCTAACTCGGCTGGACCATATCGGCCTCTTTGATCGATACACACATCGATACTGGCTGTCTTTGGGGGTGTATCGACATGGCTATGGTCGATAGAGTGGTCGGTACACAAGGCTTCAGGGGTGTACCGGCTTGGTTCTTCTCGGTGTAGACATTGATACAATCGCCCTTTTCTAAGGCATAAAGAGCAGAACGACGTCGATATGCTCTTCGATATTGCCATGTTTCTTGTATATCGGCATCGGTGCCCGATACACTGCTCGGTACAAGCCCATCCTGGTAAATCGAGGTCTTCTTGGTCTCTATGCTCCTCTCTGTACGCCTTGCCTCTTCTGTATCAACATGAAGTCATCGATATCCAGTTTGATGCGCGCCAAATTGATCAGACCACATCGATATCCTGCTCGATATTGGTCCATCCGACCTTGTCTTTCTCTTTGCTCCTGTCCTAGATCACATCTATTGCACCACATGGTCTCCAAATCCTTCTAGTACCTGAATAAAACTTCAAATGCATGCAAAATGTAATACAACACCTAAAACTACACTAACTCCTAACTGTATGCAAATGGGACAAGAAGAAGAAAAATATGCATGTTAAAGGACTAAAACTAGTGATGAATTCATGATAAGATGGTATAAATAATGTAGATATCAATACCCCCACACTTACCTTTTGCTTGTCGTCAAGCAAAGAAACTAAAACAAGAAGGGAGTGAGGTTTGAAGGTGGGCACTCAAATCCAACAATGCTAAGGTAAAGAAGTGAAATCAATGTCCAAGTGCCTAATTGGAGGATGTAAACCATAATCATTCATACTTCAAAGAACCTAGCCATGCCTATCCAGTTTCAAATGATCTCTAGCTGAACTTAGTCAAATGCTCAAATCAATTAACTTTTTAACATTCAATTAAACTATGTAACCAATGAATCGTGTTTAAAAAAATCAAGTGGAATCATTTGGCTAAGGGTTAAGGTCATGAACTTAGGCATAATGCTAAAGATGAAGCACAACTTATGCATATAAGGATAGATTACTATCTACTCAATGCCTAAATTATTTTAAACCCCAAACTCTTAACCCAAACCAAACCCAATCCTAGCTACGCTTTTCTCAACACTCTCACACTCTCCACACATTACCATTTTTTTAGGGAAGCTTCTTCTTTGATTTCACCATGTTCTGGCCTTCTTTTTGCTCAGTTGTTGTGGGAGCCTTTTTTTGTAGTGGGGAGTCTCATTTTCTTCATCATTTTGATGCATTAGGCTTTTGTGCCTTCTTTGTTTTGTTGTTGCTGAGACTTCATCTTTATAATGACCACAATTTTTGAGCTTATTCGGTTCCACACATGCTGAGCTTTTGCTTGCTTCCTCTTTGTCATTCCCTTTTCTCTTTCCTTTCTTTCTTTTCTCACCCTCTTCTTTAAGATCTACATAACACTCAAATCCCCACAGACCTATAACAACCATCCTAAACCTATGTCTAACTCAAAGTGAAGAGCTTGTTCTACATAGCAACCAATCCTTGTAGAGCAACCCTAACACTTTATGCTTAGTTCATTCAAAAATAGGTCTCACGCACAAAAGATAGTGTTTAGGTTTGAAAGGAGGGTAAGGTTATGGTGTGGTAACTGTCCCTTAATGGTGAAGATCTGCTTTTTGGACTAACAAGAGAGGTAGAAAGGAAGAAAGAAAGTCCAAATAGATATATGGGTAATCCATGAAACCACTTTTCATTGAAAAAACTTGATAATTAACAAGTCAAATTTATGGTTCTATTAAATAGAGATGATTTTCAGTGAGCAAATTATTTCAGAATGAGACTAGAGGATCAAATTTAGCATTGAAGAACATGATTCAGCCTTAGTTTCTAACCTTTTAAGATGCATCAAACACTTAACCACTTAGACATTGAAATCAATCCTAAACACTTAGCAATTTACAAGGAATTATCATCATCATGCCCTATGCAAATGCAATGCAATCCTATATGGAAAAACACTAGACTCAATCTTAAACAAATGGAAGGTTTAAGAAACTGCTTATGGATAAGTATACCACTCTCTATGCCAACCAAATAAAGCTCAGAGGTCTAGATGTTGGGAAAGAGCTGAAAGAAGCCATAGCCAAGACTGAGGTATTGAACATAAAGAAGCTTGGAGATCCTGGATGCTTTACCCTTCCTTGTGAACTCAAAGGGAAGATGTTCAGGAGTTGTCTTTGTGACTTAGGTACAAGCATCAATATCGACATGCGTATCGAGCGATACAAGAGCCCAGACACCGATATCAGCATGCATATCGACCAAACCAAGTCGATATGATCAAATATCGATCAGTATATTGACTTGGGCGATCAATATTGCACCCGAGGTAAATATTCTTTTCTTCAAATTTTTTCCTTCCTTGGTCAAACTAGATCAAGGATTTTAAATTTGAACCTTCCCCTTCCCAAGCATAAGTGGGCCCTCTCTTAGGCACTCCTTGTCCCCTTGCTCCCCACAAAAAGATTCACCAACCCTCTATATAAACTAACCCCACCCTTCTCTCTCTCACTTTCATTTTTCTAGTTTACAACCAAAAATTTTGAAATTTTTAGTTTCTTAAGTGTCTAAGAGAGCCAAACCACTTCAGGTAATATCTCTTAGCTTTTTGCATGTTTAAACTTTGTTTTAATCACTTAAGAACTGAATTTGGTTAAGTAGTTGCAAGCTTTATTAATGATTGTTGCTTCTTAGTTAGTTTGTTTCTTTTGCATGGTGAATAATTGTTTTGACTTTTGAAGCACTTTAGATTAATAGTTATTTGCTTGTCAAACACATTTCTTTATCTTTGCATTAGCATTTAGTAACTATTTGTTTAGCTTCACCATGCTATGATTGATAGCTTGCTATTTTATAGCATTTTAGGCTGCATTTCATGCATCTTTTTCGCTGTTTTTGTATTATAATTTAGTATTTAAGTATCATTTCCACTTATAATCAACTTGGCATGCATTTAGCTTAGGATTGCATACATTTGCATACATGTGAATGTTTATGGTGGTTTTCAGGTGTTTTTGGAGATTCTTGGAGTTGGGGATGAGATGGAAGCAGCTCATGATCGAAGAAGATGTCAGAAATGGAGCTTTTACAAAGTCTGGTCCATATCGAGCAAGCATATCGAGCAGAACACCCGTGGAGTATGCTCGATGTAAGCAGCAGGGCGTGAGCAAGAGGATCAGCACAAGGAGTCTAACCTGTTGGTCTGCATCGAGGTCCATCATCGAGCAAGGAAGCCGATGCACATTGCACCAGCCATATCGAGGTCGCATGTCGAGCAGAACACCATCCGTACTACCTCTATGTAACTCATCCGTGCATTGACTATTTGACTTTTGTTGACCTTATCTTATATTTAGGTTTTTTATGCTTCTTTTGGTTCCCTACTATAAAAGGGAGGCCACAAAATATTATTTTTATCCAAGTTTAGTCTATCATCAAAAACTCTTTCTTCTTTAAACCTTACAGGGCGATTTGCCTTAAAATCTTTATATTTAATAATGTTTTCATTTTTATGGTTTAATCTTGTCTCTTGATCATTATTCTTGCACCTTGGTAGTTTAGATTTATCATCTAGTCATGTTTAACTCTCAACAAATGCGATTAAATATGATTAGTGAGTAGTGTACCTTAATTTAGGGTTCTAAGTAGAGAAAGTGGTGATTAATATTTGATTAAGGGGTGATTAGGCTTATTTAATTGTTCTCTGTTGTCTCCTTCTCTTGCAAAGTGATTATTGTTCATAAAGCTTGCTCCTTTTGATTGAATATGGTATTGATTGATGCATATGCTACACTAAATGGCTTGTTATCTCATCAATACGCATGGTTTGCTTATTTGGCTTGACAGTTTGGCTTGGTATATGTTTCCTTTGTTCAGTGACACCAAAGTGATAGTTCACCATTGCTAGATGATTCGCTTAGGGCTAGATAGTGCTGGTTTGAGATTCTTGCTTGATGGTTAGATAGTATGCATTGAAAGATCTTGCCTTTATTTCATTCCTGCTCATTGCTTAGCATTTTTAGGATATTGCAGCTGTGTGCTTAAGTCCATATTCTTGATTAGTGTTTAGCTATCTAGGTCCTTATTGGTTCACAAGATTGATAAGTTGATCTGAATTCTTGCTTGAGTGAGAGAATGATTGCTTGATTAGTACATCTCTTAGGCTAGAATGGTTCTGATCTTTATGCTCATGGTTGAAGAATACGACATCACAAGTGGGTTTGACACTTCAATCTTGTTGAATATGAACTGCTTATTGACACCAAGTTGGTTCTTTTTAGATACCTTGTCTAGAAGTACAACATTGAACATTGGTTGCTTATGAATGCTTGATGCTTGCCTTTGTTAGAAATCCCCATTTTCGCTCTTGAAAACCATTATCCCACAATTGCTTAGAAGCTTGAGTCTTGTTTTTAATCAATTGTCTTTAAGATCATCTTTCTTAGTTCTTGCTTTAGTTATCGTTCTTGCTTAGTTCCTGCTTAGTCATTGCTTTAAGTTCATTGCTTAGTTCTATTTACTTGCATTTAGTTTCTGTTTTCTTTCCATTGCATTGTTAGGTTGTTAGACTTGTCCTTGTTCAATCAAAACCCCATCATTGCTTAGCTTATGGCATTGATTTCATCTTATCTTCCACAAATGAATTGATACATGATGTCTTTTCTACAACTGATTAGAGACTAAGGATATTTGGTTCAGGACCGAAAACAACGTGTTTGAAAATAGCGCTGTTGCCATTTGTGGATTGTTTGAATTTAACATTGATGTTAGACTAAGTTCTTTACATTAAGCTTACTAATTTTCTCTGTTTTATGTGCTCTGTTTTTTCAGACACTTGTATGAATTTGAGGTCCAAAGGCTCATCAAATCTGACTCCTTCTATTGAAGAATTGCTGAGGATGGTAGAGCAAGAAGCTCAGTCACCACATATTGGTGTTGTAGAACATACACCATTACAACAAGCTGCAGCACACATAGATGAAGCACAAGATGCTTTGAACCAAGCGGCTGGAGTCCAGAGCTTGAGAGTACCAGTTTATGCACCTAGAGCTGCAAGACCTATAGGAGCTGGTGATGTGCCTGATAATCACCACAACAGGAATTCCATTCATGCTCCAGCTGTGCACAAAAAACACTTTGAGATCAAGCTTGGGTTGATCAACATGGTGCAAGGCAACATGTTGAGATTCAAAAGAGTTTTGACTCCCTTGGTCAATCACCATTTGTACTAATCATTGTAGTAAGGTTTTTATCTATCCAAAAGGGGAAGATTGAAGCAGTAAGAATGCAGTAGAGTTCCTAATTCAAGCAGATATAGATATTTTAGAATGTCTAAGAACCTAAAGGATCAAACAGAAATGAAACATGATTCAATCACCCAAGCTTGTACTAATCTGCTGTAGTATAGCATATGGTTTTATCAATCCAAAAGGGGAGAATGAAGTAGTAAGAATGCAATAGACTTGCTAATTAAACAAGAAACAGAGGGTTTGATTATCTAACAACCTAAAGAATCAAAGCAACTTGAAGCTAAGTGATGTCATTGCATTTTGCATACATTTTGCATACTCATTAGATAGTTTTTCATGCATTTGTATCATGTTTTAGGTTAGATTTGCATCACTTAGAGTCCTAGAGCATTCTTGCATCAGCATTTGCATTTTCTCTGCATTTTGCATCCATTCCAGGTTGTTTATGGTTGCTTTGGAGACACGGAGGTTCGTGGAGGTGTGGAGACCAATGTAGCGGTTCATGGAAGCTCGGGAAAATGCTAAGGACCAGTGATCGAGGAGCAGATCGAGCATGGCCGGTCGATCTACGAGTTGATCGACCAGAAGATCGAGCCAACTAGGCGATCCAAGGATAATGATCGAGACGGAGATCGAGTGAAGCAGTCGATGCATCGGTACGGACGTAAATGACGCCATGCAGAGCGAGAGCCGGATCGAGTACACCACTCGATCCTCCCGGAGATCGATACCGAGATCGGACGCAACACTCGATTCACCACAGAAGATCGAGACCCGGATCGAGCCGAAGACACGATGGCCGGATATGATCGAGAGACCAACTCGATCCAATGGTCGATCTCTGTCCTTTCAACCGTTTTTGGCTGTTAGCGACGGGGGGGACCATTGGACTGTTTTGGCATTTTTGGCAAAGGCGGCGACTACTTTTCGATAACTTTTGAGAGTTTTACCTTCTCTCGAAGTTTTAGTTTTTCTCTCTGGTTTTTTCGGAAGAACACCATTGTAGAACAGCTTCAAGCTTTTGTATTTTCGAATCTTTATCGTTTTTAATCCAGTTTATCTTTCATGTTTATCGTTTCTTCTCTTCGTCCTTGCCTGATTTCCTTTATGTGTAGTGAGTAGTTCATTCAGGGTTAAGGGTTGAGAGGATTAAGGGGTAGAAAAGGTTCGATCTTGGTTTGTTTTCTAAATGTTTTAAATCTATCTCTTCTAAGGTGATGAAAGCTTAATGCTTGAAGACTCTCACGCCAAGAGCTTCACGATCCGAGAGGTCCCTTACTTTGACAGGATCCCGGGACCTCGGAAGATCTCACCTTAGTGATTAGTTACCCCTTCCCAAAAGCCATGGTAGTGATTTCATCTTATCTTCCACAAATGAATTGATACATGATGTCTTTTCTACAACTGATTAGAGACTAAGGATATTTGGTTCAGGACCGAAAACAACGTGTTTGAAAATAGCGCTGTTGCCATTTGTGGATTGTTTGAATTTAACATTGATGTTAGACTAAGTTCTTTACATTAAGCTTACTAATTTTCTCTGTTTTATGTGCTCTGTTTTTTCAGACACTTGTATGAATTTGAGGTCCAAAGGCTCATCAAATCTGACTCCTTCTATTGAAGAATTGCTGAGGATGGTAGAGCAAGAAGCTCAGTCACCACATATTGGTGTTGTAGAACATACACCATTACAACAAGCTGCAGCACACATAGATGAAGCACAAGATGCTTTGAACCAAGCGGCTGGAGTCCAGAGCTTGAGAGTACCAGTTTATGCACCTAGAGCTGCAAGACCTATAGGAGCTGGTGATGTGCCTGATAATCACCACAACAGGAATTCCATTCATGCTCCAGCTGTGCACAAAAAACACTTTGAGATCAAGCTTGGGTTGATCAACATGGTGCAAGGCAACATGTTGAGATTCAAAAGAGTTTTGACTCCCTTGGTCAATCACCATTTGTACTAATCATTGTAGTAAGGTTTTTATCTATCCAAAAGGGGAAGATTGAAGCAGTAAGAATGCAGTAGAGTTCCTAATTCAAGCAGATATAGATATTTTAGAATGTCTAACAACCTAAAGGATCAAACAGAAATGAAACATGATTCAATCACCCAAGCTTGTACTAATCTGCTGTAGTATAGCATATGGTTTTATCAATCCAAAAGGGGAGAATGAAGTAGTAAGAATGCAATAGACTTGCTAATTAAACAAGAAACAGAGGGTTTGATTATCTAACAACCTAAAGAATCAAAGCAACTTGAAGCTAAGTGATGTCATTGCATTTTGCATACATTTTGCATACTCATTAGATAGTTTTTCATGCATTTGTATCATGTTTTAGGTTAGATTTGCATCACTTAGAGTCCTAGAGCATTCTTGCATCAGCATTTGCATTTTCTCTGCATTTTGCATCCATTCCAGGTTGTTTATGGTTGCTTTGGAGACACGGAGGTTCGTGGAGGTGTGGAGACCAATGTAGCGGTTCATGGAAGCTCGGGAAAATGCTAAGGACCAGTGATCGAGGAGCAGATCGAGCATGGCCGGTCGATCTACGAGTTGATCGACCAGAAGATCGAGCCAACTAGGCGATCCAAGGATAATGATCGAGACGGAGATCGAGTGAAGCAGTCGATGCATCGGTACGGACGTAAATGACGCCATGCAGAGCGAGAGCCGGATCGAGTACACCACTCGATCCTCCCGGAGATCGATACCGAGATCGGACGCAACACTCGATTCACCACAGAAGATCGAGACCCGGATCGAGCCGAAGACACGATGGCCGGATATGATCGAGAGACCAACTCGATCCAATGGTCGATCTCTGTCCTTTCAACCGTTTTTGGCTGTTAGCGACGGGGGGGACCATTGGACTGTTTTGGCATTTTTGGCAAAGGCGGCGACTACTTTTCGATAACTTTTGAGAGTTTTACCTTCTCTCGAAGTTTTAGTTTTTCTCTCTGGTTTTTTCGGAAGAACACCATTGTAGAACAGCTTCAAGCTTTTGTATTTTCGAATCTTTATCGTTTTTAATCCAGTTTATCTTTCATGTTTATCGTTTCTTCTCTTCGTCCTTGCCTGATTTCCTTTATGTGTAGTGAGTAGTTCATTCAGGGTTAAGGGTTGAGAGGATTAAGGGGTAGAAAAGGTTCGATCTTGGTTTGTTTTCTAAACGTTTTAAATCTATCTCTTCTAAGGTGATGAAAGCTTAATGCTTGAAGACTCTCACGCCAAGAGCTTCACGATCCGAGAGGTCCCTTACTTTGACAGGATCCCGGGACCTCGGAAGATCTCACCTTAGTGATTAGTTACCCCTTCCCAAAAGCCATGGTAGTTTGGGGGACTAGTTAAGCCATTGTTCGAAATCTGTCTTCCTTGCCTTTCAACCTCTTTTTCCACCAAAAGCCATGGGTTTGGAGGAGAGGATGAAAGAGTGATCTATACCGAAAGCCACGGATAGATCTTGTTTTGTTTTCGAGGCTTAGAGACCCTCACCAAGTTAGTCGATCTAAAGTTTCAAACCCAAGATCAACCTTTGAAACCCCTTATATGAATCTCGACCCTGAAACCCTTCTCTTTAGCTTATTTGCGTCACATATCACCTTTTGCTTGTTGTTTGATAGCTTCCTGGTCTTTAGATTCCTTGTTCTTACGATTTTAGACGAGATCGATCGTTTCTGCTCGATCTAGTGGTCGATCTTGTGGTCGATCCACTAGTCGAATTTTAACAATTCGAAGCTCTTCCCTTTAATTTATCTGTTTGTTCCTCGTGGTAACTGCTTGCTTTCTAGTATTTTTAAAATAGGTTTCACTCTGTTTAGGTTGCTGCAATTAGTTTTCAAGATTTTCTCAACAAACTGTCTCATTTCACTTAGATTTGTCCTAGATCTTGCATTCTCTGTGGATTCTCTATCACCTAGAACTGGATTGACACTCTCTACTTGCCTTACTACAACGTTGCATGCATTAGAGTTTTGATAAGTTCTCTGCTGCATTAGACTGTAAAGAAAAAAACCAATATCAAATGGCGTCGTTGCCATTCTAGGTTGCTTAGAGAACATAGAGATTTGGGTCTTAGCAAAGACTAAGTCTTTACCTTTTTTTCAAGTTACTAATACTATTCTAAACCGTGTACTTTCAGGTACATGAATTTACGTTCACGTGGAGATAACAACCTTCTTCAACCGCTTGACAACATACATCAACTCGGACACTCACGTCAAAGGAGAGTCAGAGATCAAACAAGAGCATTTGAAGAGATAGTTCAGAACGGTCAGGTCAACTTTGAAGACATGGCTGAGAATGAGCATCCCGAAGGTCCTCCTCTAGCAGGACGGGGCAATGGTATCCCCCAACACGCGGCTAGACCTCCGAGGATCATAGGAGCCGGAGATGCTCCCAATACCCACCACAATAGGTTTGGGATCACTCCTCCTCCGGTACAAAACAACAACTTTGAGATTAAGCCGGGCTTCATATCTATGGTGCAAAACAACAAGTTCCACGGCTTAGCAATGGAAGACCCGTTGGAACACTTGGACAATTTTGAGCAAGTGTGTGGAATGATCAAGATCAACGGTATATCAGAAGATGCCTTCAAGCTGCGTCTCTTCCCCTTTTCCCTCGGAGACAAAGCTAGACATTGGGAGAAGACCCTACCACAAGGCACCATCACATCATGGGCTGAGTGTAAGAAGGCTTTCCACTCCAAGTTCTTCTCAAGCACCAGGACTGCTCGGTTGAGAAGCGAAATCAGCGGTTTCACTCAAAGGAACAATGAGACTTTCAACGAGGCTATGGAGCGTTTCAAAGACTACACGATCCAATGTCCTCATCACGGGTTCAGTGAGGAGACTCTACTCAGCACAACCTACCGTGGAGCTTCACCAAAGATCCGGTTGTTGCTTGATACAGCTAGCAAAGGCAACTTCCTCGGTCAAGAAGTAGAAGAGGGTATGGAGCTAATAGAGAACCTTGCGTTGAGTGATGGAAACTATGCCGAGGATTATGACCGAGCACCAAGGGGATCAGAACTAGAGTCTCACAAGAAGGAGCTCAAATCGTTGCATGAGAAGATTGACAAGTTGGTCTTAGCTAATCAGAAGCATGTTCACTTCGTTGGTGAAGCTGAGGACAACCAAGAAGAGTTAGAGCTAAGCCAAGAAGAAGCAAATTGGGTAGCCGGTCAGAACAACTACAAGTCTCAAGGCTACAACCAAGGCTACCAGAACAACAACCTCTCTTACCGAAGCACCAATGTAGCCAACCCTAAAGATCAAGTGTACCCTGCTCAACAAGCTAAGCCTTTCATCCCTTACAACAAAGGCTTTCAACCAAGCAGTGGATTCCAAGGTCAAGGGCAAGGCAACTTCCAAGGGCAACAACAACAAAACAAGGGTTATACTTCTAATTACCCTCCGGGCTTTGCACCTCAACAACAACAACAACCGATGCAACAACAAGTTGATCCGGTTCAAGCAATGTTCCAACAGCTAATACAAGGGCAAGCTTCTACAAATCAAAAGTTCGCTGAAATGAACACTCGGCTGGATTCATCCTTAACCGACTTCTCTACTCAAATAACAAACCTCAACAACAAGATCAAGCAGCTAGAGAAGGGCAAAGCAAGCACGAGTGGACAGAACAGCCTTCCGGGAAAGTGTGAACAAAATCCAAAGGAGTATGCCAATGCTATTACGTTGAGAAGTGGCAAAGAGCTTGATCCTCCGGTTTCTACAAAGACCAACGAGGACGTTGTAATTCAAGAGGGGGAGGGTAAACTTTCAGCTGATAATGAGGAGATAAACTTTGACAACGTATGGATCCAAGGACCCAGGAGAGGTGACAAGGCATTCGTTGAGAAGAAAGCTGAGAAAACCACCAAGGAGAAGGATGAATACGTGCCCCCTCCTTACGTACCAAAGTTGCCATTCCCGGGTCGGTTCAAAAAGCAGTTAATAGAGAAGCACCGAATCCTATTTGAGAAGCACTTGAGAGACGTGGAGATAAAGCTGCCTCTTGTAGACTGTCTCGCCATGATGCCCAAGTGCGCCAAATTTTTCAAGGACACCCTTGCCAAGAAGAACAAAGAAAGCAAAGAAGTGCTTGTACTAAGCGAAGAGTGTAGCGCGGTAATTCATAAGGAGATAGAGCCTAAGAAGCTGGGAGATCCTGGAAGCTTCACCATACCGTGTGCTTTGGGTCCCCTTGAGTTCAAGAGCTGCTTGTGTGATCTCGGAGCCAGCATAAACTTAATGCCTCACTCCATGGCTAAGAAGCTTGGTTTCACTCGGTTTAAGGAATGTCGGATCTCATTGGTGTTGGCTGATAGGAGCGTGAGACTACCAGTGGGGTTGCTTGAAGACTTGCCGGTGCGAATCAGCGGAGTAAACGTACCTACAGATTTTGTAGTGCTGGAGATGGACGAGGAGCCGAAAGACCCACTCATCTTAGGGAGACCATTCCTAGCAACCGCCGGAGCCATAATATACGTGAAGAATGGGAAGATTGCCTTGCATTTGGGGAAAGAAATCAGGCTAGACTTTGACATCAACAAGGTTCTAAAGAAGCCAACCATTGAAGGATAAGCTTTCTATATCGAAACGATGGATGCCTTGGCGGATGAGTTGCTGGAAGAGCTAGCTATAGAAGACCATTTGAAGCTAGCACTCACAAAGGAGCCAGGAGAGTTTGGCTATGTAGACCAGAGAACTCAAGAGTACGTAAACCTGCTAGATTCGAGGAGGATCATCAAGAATGAAGAAGGATGTTGCCTAGAAATCGACCCCGAGATCGACGCCATCACTCGATCCAGGAGTCAGATCGACAAGCCAATCGAGCACTCAACTCGATCCGGTCCAACAATCGACCAACAGATCGAGAAGGCCGCTCGATCAGGAGAAATAATCGAGTTGACGATCGAGAAAGACCTTCCGATCATTTCAGAGTCCAATCAAGAGATCGACTCAACGCCTCGATCCCTTACTCGATCCATATCAAATCGAGTAAGTGAATCGAGTGAAATGGCTCGATCTCGACATCGAGAGGAGAATCGACCGGAAGACTCGATCACAGGAGGGATAGCGATAGAGGAAAGCAGTCTGAAGGGCCATGCCTCGAGTTCAAAGGAGAGTTCCAAGGAGGAGAACAACAACAACAGCCACGAGGATGACTGGAGTGAGCTGTTAGCCCCAAAGGTGGACCTTAAGGAGCTCCCAAAAGGGCTAAGGTATGCTTTCTTAGGACCTAATGACACCTATCCCGTGATAGTAAACAAGAACCTTAGTGATGATGAGTTGCACTCGCTCTTAACTGAGCTGAGAAAGTATAGGAAGGCCATTGGGTACTCTTTAACTGACATCAAAGGCCTTTCCCCAATGCTATGCACTCATAGGATTCATTTGGATGATGAAAACGCCACTTCTGTAGAACACCAAAGGCGTTTGAATCCTAACTTGAAAGAGGTTGTTAAGAAAGAAATCCTTAAGCTTTTAGAGGCTGACGTGATCTATCCCATAAGTGACAGCACGTGGGTTTCACCTGTACACGTGGTGCCTAAGAAGGGAGGGATCACGGTCATAAGAAATGAAAAGGATGAACTTATCCCTACTAGGACCATTACTGGTCATAGAATGTGTATTGACTATAGAAAGCTTAACCTTGCGACAAGAAAAGACCATTTCCCTTTGCCTTTTATTGATCAGATGCTTGAGAGACTTGCAAATCACCCTTACTACTGTTTTCTCGATGGGTATAGCGGTTTTCTTTCAAATACCTATTCACCCAAACGATCAGGAGAAAACGACTTTTACATGTCCCTACGGTACCTTTGCATATCGAAGGATGCCGTTTGGATTGTGTAATGCACCGGCTACCTTTCAGCGGTGTATGATGTCGATCTTCTCCGATCTTATAGAGGAGATGGTAGAGGTGTTTATGGATGACTTCTCTGTGTATGGTGCGTCCTTTCCTGCGTGTTTGTTGAATCTTTGCAGGGTACTTAAACGTTGTGAAGAAACAAACCTGGTGCTGAATTGGGAGAAATGCCACTTCATGGTCAAGGAAGGGATAGTACTCGGTCACAAGATTTTAGAGAAGGGTATTGAGGTTGATCAGGCTAAGGTTGAGGTTATGATGGGTTTGGAGCCGCCGGTTAATGTTAAAGGGATCAGAAGCTTCTTGGGACACGCGGGGTTCTATAGGCGCTTCATCAAAGACTTCTCCAAGATTGCACGCCCCCTTACACGGCTGTTGTGCAAAGAAGCTGAGTTTGTATTCGATGAGGAGTGTTTGAAGGCTTTCGTGACCATCAAGGAAGCCCTCACGTCAGCCCCTATAGTCCAAGCACCAGACTGGTCTCTCCCTTTTGAGATCATGTATGATGCTAGTGACTACGCTGTAGGAGCAGTCCTTGGTCAGAAGAAGGACAAGAAGCTGCATGTGATCTTTTATGCTTCAAGGACCTTGGATGACACGCAATCACGATACACCACTACGGAGAAGGAGCTGCTTGCAGTAGTCTTCGCCTTTGAGAAGTTCAGATCATATCTCGTTGGCTCCAAGGCTATTGTATACACGGATCATGCTGCTCTACGGTACATCTACTCAAAGAAAGATACCAAACCTCGGCTCTTAAGATGGATTCTTTTGCTTCAGGAGTTTGACATGGAGATTAAAGACAAGAAGGGGATAGAAAATGGAGTCGCTGACCACCTCTCAAGGCTAAGGATCAACGAGTCTCTCCCTTTAGACGACTCTCTTCCAGAAGAACAACTTATGGCAATTACTACCGCGGTTTGTGGGAAGCTAGAAGGAAGGTTTGAGGAAGTGTTGAGTTTCAAAGAGGAGGATCTACCATGGTATGCTGATGTGGTGAACTACCTAGCATGTGGTGAGGAGCCAACACATCTCAACGGCTTTCACAAGAAAAAGTTTTTGAGGGAGGCTAGTGACTACTTTTGGGATGAGCCCTACTTATACAAAAGAGGAGTAGACAGCTTGTACCGGAGATGTGTTACAAAGGAAGAAGCCAAGGATATTCTCTATCATTGCCACGGCTCTTCCTACGGAGGACATTTTGCTTCGTTCAAAACAGCCACGAAGGTGTTGCAAGCGGGTTTCTGGTGGCCGTCTATATTCAGAGATGCACACGATTTTGTGAAGAGCTGTGGGGCATGTCAGCGAGCAGGGAACATTACCAAAAGGAATGAAATGCCCCAAGTTTCCTATCTTCGAGGTTGACGTGTTCGATGCGTGGGGTATTGACTTCATGGGGCCTTTCCCTTCTTCGTACGGCAACAAATACATCTTGGTAGCTGTGGATTATGTCTCCAAATGGGTTGAGGCTGTTGCTTCCCCTACAAACGACTCTAAGGTTGTGATCAAGTTGTTCAAGAGTATCATCTTTCCAAGGTTTGGGGTACCCAAGGTTGTTATAAGTGATGGAGGAAGCCATTTTGTAAACAAGGTTTTTGAGAGCCTCTTAAGAAAGTATGGGGTTAAGCATAAGGTGGCTACACCGTATCATCCTCAAACGAGCGGTCAGGTGGAAGTCTCTAACAGGCAGATCAAAGCTATTCTGGAGAAGACCGTTGGTGCAACAAGGAAGGACTGGTCAGTAAAGCTAGACGATGCTCTTTGGGCTTACCGTACCGCTTTCAAAACGCCGATTGGTACAACTCCTTTCACTCTACTATATGGAAAGAGTTGTCACCTCTCGGTTGAGCTAGAACACCGTGCATTATGGGCTGTGAAGAGGCTGAATTTTGATCTCAAGACGGCTCAGGAAAAGCGTCTCATTCAGCTACATGAACTGGACGAGTTGAGGTTGAATGCTTACGAGAGTTCCAAGATCTACAAGGAGCGGACTAAGGAGGCTCATGACAAGAAGTTGGTCGCCAAGGAGCTCAAGGAAGGAGGACTAGTGTTGCTGTACAACTCGAGGCTCAAACTCTTCTTGGGCAAGCTGAAATCAAGGTGGAGCGGACCGTTCGTGATTCAAGAGGTCTTGCCTTACGGAGCTGTTACTCTTATGGGAAGAAGCGGTAGTGCATTCACCGTCAACGGGCATAGAGTCAAACCCTACCTAGCAGACGGCTTCGACAAGGAGAGTACCTCGGTGCTTCTCCAAGACCCACCATCCGCCTAGCCAAGTAAGGTCTAGCTAAAGACGTTAAAGAAAGCGCACTTGGGAGGCATTCCCATGTCTATCTTGTACATATTTTTGCTTTCATTCTCTTCTAGTTTTATGCTTTTATGTTTTTAGTGTGTAGGAGCAGGTCTAAGGAATCTAAACCTTGTCTTTGAGGTCCAAAAGGAGAAATAGGGGCTACGATAAGGCTAGAGATCGAGTGCTAGATCGACTGAACCTGACTCGATCTTTGCTAGATCGAGTCAGTAAATCGAGAGGAGCCAGTCGATCTAGACGAGAACAAGTGACAAGATCGACCTTAACGAAAAAGGATCGATCGATTCAAACCGGATCGACCGATCTAATTTCTCTCGGGAAAATCTGTGGGAACTTGATCGATCACTCGACTCGATCCACCACTCGATCCAAGCCAAAATCGACCCCTAAATCGAGGACTTAGCTCGATCAGAAGGACTTAGCCGAGGAGCCAACATCTCATTGATCGAGGGAGCCAATCGATCCAGGACTCGATTCACTTTGAATCGAGTCCCAAATCGAGTAACCCTCTCGATCTAAGCCATTTTAGGCATGAGATCGAGTCCTAGATCGACCAAAAGGACTCGATCTCATGCCGAGGAGCAATGGCACTAAAGAGAACAAGAGAGGAGCAAGCACAAGAAGGAGAAACTCAAGAGGTGGTTGCTCAAGAGAGGGTCCGGTGGAGCAAAGAAGAGAAGAGGGATAAGAAGAGGTTGGAGAGGCTCCGGTTTGAACCCACGAAGTTTGCTGATCGAGGGCTTCTATCCAGGCTCGGGCTTCTTGGAGACTTTGATCAACTCCTCAACAACATCGGTCTGAGGTGTTTGTCGCGGATGGACTGCCCTACTATCCCCGAGGTGACAATTGATTTCCTTGCAACCTTGGAGTTCCGGTACGAGAATCCGAGTGCTCCTGTTCCTTCTCAAGGCCGTCTCTACTTCAAGGTTGGCCGCCAAGCTTACATGCTATCCATCCCCGAGCTATGCCAAGCCTACGGTCTCAAGGCTGATGCACACAAGGTGGAGTTCCCTGCCTTCAAGAAAGCCGACGAGTTGTGGGATCTCATCAGCAAGGAGGATTACAAAGCCAACACCGCCAAGATCAAGAGAGTCAGGAATCCAGTGCTGAGGTATACCTTGAAGCTGATTGCTAATACATTCAGTGGAAGGTCAGTTGCTCCTACTGTCACGAAGACGGAGCTGTGCTTCCTTTTCCAAGGTTTGAAGCATTTGGTGTCCGATCCGGATGAGAATGAAGATCCCATTGAAGATGAACTCGGCGATGAAGTGAACTATGGCTGTGTACTCGCGGCTTCTCTGGTGAAGTACAAGGCTTATGCCTTACGGTGCAAGGCAACATCATCCTACATTGGCGGCTTCCTTACTCCCTTGTTCGTGCAAGCCGGTGTGCCCATCCATGACTTTGCTCACGTCCCAAACCGAGCCTTCATGGATGAAGCATACATGAGAAACACCGATAGCTTGGGACGCACGCCAGCTGAGGGGTTCTATGCTTACCTCTTCATTGATGATGAGGACAAGAAGCGAGTGTGCATTCTTCCCAACAAGGATGAAACGGAGCTACTTGGTGTTGGGAACAACGAGTTCTTACCGACGGAGGAGGAGTGTTTTGCTCCTTTAGGAGAACCGCCAGCTGCAGCCATTGAACCGCACCAAAGGTCAGAATCTCCAGGGACAGAGGATGAGATACCCGAGGCTTAAACATTGCCAAAGGTGGATTTTGAGCCGAGGACCAAAACCGAGAAGTTCTTAGCCTCGGTGGTGGAGATGCAGCAGAAGATCAACAAGTGGTAAGGGAAGATGCTTAAGAAGCTGGGGAAGAAGGTCAAACAACTCCAAGGAAGCCAGCCTAAGCCAGCTGCAAGCCAGGAAATACAACAACCCGAGAAGAGGAGACTCTCAACCGGAGGAGTTGTGATCCGCGAGACCCAAGGAGAAAACATTCAGCCACTCCCTCCAAGAACCAGGCAACAAAGGAAAGGCAACAATCTCTAGCTCCTCTGGAACATCCTCAAGTTCCAGCCGAGCCTAGACAAGAGGTAACAACCTTCCTCCATTGTATATAACCGCACATCTCTTATTTCTTGCATTGTGTTTGATTGCTCCTTCGGATGAGTTTGCCACCGGGACGGTGTCAAGCAAGTTTGGGGGAGTACTTGTGTGATTTAATCTTGTGTTCTTTGATCTTATCTTTCTTTTGCATCCTTGAGTCTTAGTCATGAAAAATTGGTAAAATTTTTAAAAACATTTTCAAAATTCATGTAGTTGCATTCATTTCTTTAGAAACATGTAGGATTGAGTCTAGAATTTCTCATATCACTTAGGTTGATTGCATTTGCATAAGGGGTTAGGATTTCTTAAAAAAGGTGTTTTACTTATGAATCATTTCAATGCCCTAGTTAGTAGTTCTCTAATGCTTTGTTTATACTTTGAAAGTAAGTTCTAACCATGCTTGGATCACTAGTTAGGATTTTCGTGACTTGAATTGAACTCTCATGATTTGAAACTCATCATACTAAGTGAAAACCTTAATTTGAAAATCTAATTATCATTCTTATGCATTTGAAAACGAACACATGGTTTTAAAATATTTAGGCTCTCTTCTTCCTTTTTACCACTCTTTGTGAGCCTAAGTAGAACTCCCTCCTTGAACCTTACCCTCCTTTGAAGCCAAATGTTCTTGTGTGACATCTTTGTGAGGCCTTATTTTCGGTTTGAACTTGGCATAAAGTGTTAGGTTTATGCGACATGATTTGGTTTTCATAATTGATTGCTAGCTTTACATTTTGAAGCTAGGGATAGGCTTAGGATAAGTTTGGGGGATCATTGGGGTTGCTTTCTTGTGTATTTGTTCTCGGTTTCAAAGAACTTTGTGTTTTAAAGAAAGAAATGGGTTTTAAGTGAAAGGTTGTGTTCTAAAAACTAAGTATGCTCTAATAAATTTCAGGAGGTAGCTCTCCCATAATCAAAAAAAAAAGAAGAGAAAAAGAAAAGAAAAATAAATAAAAGAGCCTAAGTGCCAAATAAAAATAAAAAGAAAGAAAAAAAATAAGAGAGCTACCAATAAGAAATATCTAAAGAGCAAAAATTATTTTCAAAACCTTTTCACTAGCCTAAAAAGTTTAAAAATGTTCTTGTTTTGAATTGGGGATTGCTGAGTTGAGAAGAAAGGGATAGACTTTTACGTGGTGAGTGAGGATTAAATTTCTTAAATGAGAGGGGTATAGGACTGTTTGATAGTTTACATGGGTAGATGAGAATCTAATCATGTATGCATAAATTGTCTTTACCTTTAGCATTATGCATTAGCTCAAACCATTTTTGAGAGAAACCCTTGTCTAATTATAAACCCTTTTCAAATGAGATCATTCTATGCTCATAACCATAACCCTTAGCCAAATGTGTTTTTTGCTTTAAAGTGCATAAGTTTGATTCATGGTTCGAATTTTAATGAATGTTAAAGGATGAATTTCTGTGATTGTTAGGAATAAGAGAGTCATGATTTGAATTTCTTTGTGTGATGAGTATGGCTAAGTCCTTTGGAGTATGAGTGTAAGCTTAGCATTTTAGAATTGTTAACTAGGACACTGAGATGATCTATTCGAAAGGCACCTTTGCAAAAAGTTTAAAACCCCTTTGATTTTTCTGAAAACCTCTCTTCCTTACTTATTTTTTGTTGCTTGAGGGCAAGCAAGGAGTAAGTTTGGGGGAGTTGATGTCATTGCATTTTGCATACATTTTGCATACTCATTTGATAGTTTTTCATGCATTTGTATCATGTTTTAGGTTAGATTTGCATCACTTAGAGTCCTAGAGCATTCTTGCATCAGCATTTGCATTTTCTCTGCATTTTGCATCCATTCCAGGTTGTTTATGGTTGCTTTGGAGACACGGAGGTTCGTGGAGGTGTGGAGACCAATGTAGCGGTTCATGGAAGCTCGGGAAAATGCTAAGGACCAGTGATCGAGGAGCAGATCGAGCATGGCCGGTCGATCTAGGAGTTGATCGACCAGAAGATCGAGCCAACTAGACGATCCAAGGATAATGATCGAGACGGAGATCGAGTGAAGCAGTCGATGCATCGGTACGGACGTAAATGACGCCATGCAGAGCGAGAGCCGGATCGAGTACACCACTCGATCCTCCCGGAGATCGATACCGAGATCGGATGCAACACTTGATTCACCACAGAAGATCGAGACCCGGATCGAGCCGAAGACACGATGGCCGGATATGATCGAGAGACCAACTCGATCCAATGGTCGATCTCTGTCTTTTCAACCGTTTTTGGCTGTTAGCGACGGGGGGGACCATTGGACTGTTTTGGCATTTTTGGCAAAGGCGGCGACTACTTTTCGATAACTTTTGAGATTTTTACATTCTCTCGAAGTTTTAGTTTTTCTCTCTGGTTTTTTCGGAAGAACACCATTGTAGAACAGCTTCAAGCTTTTGTATTTTCGAATCTTTATCGTTTTTAATCCAGTTTATCTTTCATGTTTATCGTTTCTTCTCTTCGTCCTTGCCTGATTTCCTTTATGTGTAGTGAGTAGTTCATTCAGGGTTAAGGGTTGAGAGGATTAAGGGGTAGAAAAGGTTCGATCTTGGTTTGTTTTCTAAACGTTTTAAATCTATCTCTTCTAAGGTGATGAAAGCTTAATGCTTGAAGACTCTCACGCCAAGAGCTTCACGATCCGAGAGGTCCCTTACTTTGACAGGATCCAGGGACCTCGGAAGATCTCACCTTAGTGATTAGTTACCCCTTCCCAAAAGCCATGGTAGTTTGGGGGACTAGTTAAGCCATTGTTCGAAATCTGTCTTCCTTGCCTTTCAACCTCTTTTTCCACCAAAAGCCATGGGTTTTGAGGAGAGGATGAAAGAGTGATCTATACCGAAAGCCACGGATAGATCTTGTTTTGTTTTCGAGGCTTAGAGACCCTCACCAAGTGAGTCGATCTAAAGTTTCAAACCCAAGATCAACCTTTGAAACCCCTTATATGAATCTGGACCCTGAAACCCTTCTCTTTAGCTTATTTGCGTCGCATATCACCTTTTGCTTGTTGTTTGATAGCTTCCTGGTCTTTAGATTCCTTGTTCTTACGATTTTAGACGAGATCGATCGTTTCTGCTCGATCTAGTGGTCGATCTTGTGGTCGATCCACTAGTCGAATTATAACAATTCGAAGCTCTTCCCTTTAATTTATCTGTTTGTTCCTCGTGGTAACTGCTTGCTTTCTAGTATTTTTAAAATAGGTTTCACTCTGTTTAGGTTGCTGCAATTAGTTTTCAAGATTTTCTCAACAAACTGTCTCATTTCACTTAGATTTGTCCTAGATCTTGCATTCTCTGTGGATTCTCTATCACCTAGAACTGGATTGACACTCTCTGCTTGCCTTACTACAACGTTGCATGCATTAGAGTTTTGATAAGTTCTCTGCTGCATTAGACCGTAAAGAAAAAAACCAATATCACTAAGCAAAAATAGAGCAATAGTAAAGCAATTTCGAAATCAAGCTAAAAATAGAGAAAATATAGGACTTGAGATGGGGTAATTGATATTAGAGAACTCTTAACTCAACCTGTGATGCTTACAAACTCACACAATGCTATTTCTTATGTATAGAATTCATTTATAAGACTAATCCAATCTCTGGGCACTAATCTCTTTCCTAATTATCAAGTCAAGAACTATTTCTCTATAGTGAATTGACAAACAGCAAGCATTAAGACAATTCTATCAATCCTATATTGCCAAATCACTCCCTAGACAGTCAATCCTTGAGCAATGATAAGCAATTCTCTTGCAAAGCAGTTCAGGCATTTCATCAAACACTTGGTGGGCATAAAATGAGCCTAAGATCCTAATCAACCTAGCTAGGGCTAATCAAGCATTAAACACAACAATCAAGAAAGGAAATGGAAGAATTAACACTCACTAATGACCATCAAAACCATCAATCCAAAGAAGAAAAGATAGCTAATTATGATTAGAGAGATTAAACAAGAAGATAAATGCAAACTCTTATTAAAATCAAGCAAAGATTCAAATCACAAATTAATATTCAAAAACTAAAGAGGAAGAGACTGCTGGATAAAGACATGATCCCAAAAATTAGGGATTTTTCGTATTTATATTGGTCTACGCGAAAATGGCAAAATTGTACATAAGTGGTCTTTAGTCTGGAATTCCATTGATCACAAGTGATCGATGGTCTCCTATCGGTCTTGATCGATGGCGTCCCATCGATCGCTTCCTGATCGATGGTCCCGAGGAATGTGACCGATGGTATACTCGCTGGGATCCCATCAATCACTTCCTGACTGGTGGTCCTGAGGAATGTGATCGATGGTATACTCACTTCATTCTCGTCGGTCACTCCTTGACCGATGGTCCTGATCGATGGCCTCCCATTGGTCTTTAGTGATCGATGGTCTTGAAGACTTGATTATTGGGGGTTGAGCAGTTTCAGGAAAACTTTTGTATATTTCTAACCGCTGATTGGAATGACCTGAAATAAACTCCAGACGTAAGCTAACTCATGAGGCTACAACATTTATGAAGATTGTTGAAGCTGAATCGGGTTGGAGATGCTTTGTCCGATCCGGTTTTTTTCAGGTGAAGTTTCTGGCCGCCTCAACAAGGTGCACCTTCTTCTTGGCTCTTTTAATGTCTTGTGCTGCACCCACCATCATTTCTCATGCTCCTTGTAGTCTCAAAATTCTCCAAAAATTCCTGCCAAACTCCTCAAATACACAAAGCATGCAATGCACACCCTAAACCTACATTAAGTCCTAATTGAATGCAAATGGGATAAAAGCAAGCAAAATTGAATGTTTAAAGACTATAAAACAATGCAAAATGTATGCTAATATGGTCTAAATAATGAGTATATCAATCAACATGGTGCAAGGCAACATATTTCATGGCCTGCCCAATGAAGACCCTTTGGATCATCTGGATCAGTTTGATAAGGTGTGTGGTATGACCAAGATTCAAGGAGTCTCTGGAGATGCTTTGAAGCTGCGCTTGTTCCCTTACAGTTTAGGTGACAAAGCACATCAGTGGGGAATACACTTCCACAAGGCTCTATATTAACTTGGGATGAATGCAAGACAGTTTTCCTCAACAAATTTTTCAGCTCCACCGGAACAGCAGAGCTAAGAAACATCATAAGCAGTTTCACTCAACATGGGAAGGAAACATTCGCTGAAGCATGGGAGCGTTTCAAGTCATATACTTTGCAGTGCCCTCACCATGGCTTCACAAATGAAAGCTTGCTGTCTACTTTGTATAGAGGAGTGACGCCAATGTACAGGATGCTCTTGGATACAGTATCCAAATGGAAATTTCATGGGGAATATTGTTGTTGACGGTCTAGCTCTTGTGGAGAACTTGGCACTTTCTGATGGCAACTATGGTGAGGAGTATGACAAAACATCTAGAGCTGTTGTAAGTGCAGAAGTTCAGAGCACAACAAAGAAGGAGATTAAAGCTTTGAGTGACAAGTTAGACAAGCTGCTGAGTGTGCCTTTCAAGAATGTCAGCTTTGTTGGTGATAGTCTTGCTACACAAAAAGAGGATGGGACAGTGGTAGAAGAAGATGCCTTATACATGGATCAACAAGGAGGCGGTTTTAACAACTACAGGAATCATCCCAACTTCTCTTTTAGCACCAACGTGGCTAACCCTCAGGATCAAGTCTATCCATCACAAGCTGCTCAACAAAACCAAGGAACCAAACCTTTTCCTTTTTCAACCAGCAGAACAACTTTGCTCCAAAACCACCATCAGCCAAGACTAGCTTTTGTCCCACCAGGTTTTGGCAATACACAAACCTCTTCTAGCACTCAAGATGTTGATCTCTAGAAAGAAAAGGAGCTTTATCTTCAAAGCCTTAGAATCAGTTACCAGGAAAGAGTGAAGCCAATCCTAAGGAATTCTGTCACTTGCTTGCTGAAGAGGATGAACGGTTTGATGATGAAGATTCTTCATTGTAAGACCTTCGCATTATGCTTCAAGAGATACTATTACATGTGAACATGTTAAAGGCTGAGTGTTGGGGGGATGTCAACAATGTCACCATTGATGATCAAGAAACTGTTGATATTGTAGAAAAGTTCCTCCAAGGGCAAGAGAAAGCTGCAAAAAGAGGCCACTGAGAAGAAAGAGGCTGAGAAAGCCTCAGTTGCTCTAGAAGAAGAAGCCAAACCAGAGCTCAGTGAAGCTGATAAAGAGCTTGTAGAGACATAGCACGCTTTGATGGTTTTGGCTAGAGAAAGTCCTGAAGATTTCAATGAGTTGTTTGATCGCCAAGTAGGCAGCTTCTCAAGCAGTAATAAGAAGGGTATAGCTCCTGAAGTTCAAGCTTACAGACCACCAATCCCTTACCCAATAATACACTTTGCAAAGGCTCCGATGGCAGTCTATTCAAAGTTCAGAAAAGACATACAAGACGCTGGAATAAAGCTTTCTCATGGCACCACTTTGTTTGAAGTGAAGGATCAAATCAGGTTCCTTAAAGAAGTCTTTGACAAGCTTGAAGTTGTGGAGCCAATCCTATAGAATGTGGAGGTTAATCTAAAGAGAAAAAAAGAGCTGAAGACATTGACAAAGCTTCACAATCAAGGAAATTTTTTTCATCACTTGTGAGCTTGAGATGCTAGACAGTGTTGGAGCTTTGTGTGATTTAGGATCAACTGTGAATGTCATGTCTCTTCACTTACTCCAAACCTTTGGAATCATGCAGTTGAAGCCCTGCAATGCCTTTATCACGTTTGTGGATAACACCTAAACAAGACCATTGATATGGTGAAGGATTTCTGAAGCATCTGTATCCTAGAAATCTGCAATGATCGAGGCAGGACAGGATGTTGTCTGAGGGTTTACGGAGTTCAGTCAAGTGAGAAATCTGAATGGTTGAGTAGTTCAGACTATAGTCAAGTGACGACGCGAAAATAGTCGAAGGATGGCCAGGTTGGCGGAGCAGGATGGACAATATCCGAGAGAAAAATGGCCCAGTCTGAGAGAAAAAGGAAAGTAACCGATAAAAAGGAGAAGTCTCCAATGAAAAGGATAAGTGATCGAGAGAAAAGGGCTAGGCCCCTGGGCCTTTGAGTTTGGTCAAAGAAAAATAAAAGTTTCCCGATGAGAAAAGAATTTTCTCGCTATTATGATAACCAAGAGAATTTAAAGATGACTAATACATCATGGTTTTTATGGTTTTTAACCATGATATAAGTCCTTTTTATTGAGTCTTTTTGGTCTTTTTAGAGTCCTAGAAGAGTCTTTGTAGGTTATAGCATGTCTGGAGCATAATTTGAGATTCTGGAACCTTTTGGAGCATTCTGGGTTGAAGCCACGAAGTACCAAGCTCGAAGCAGAAAGTATCACATATGGTGATGCTCGTCACCACCTTTGGTGACGCTCGTCACCCATCAAGGAAGGAGCGTGGCTGTTTTATTAAAAGTGTGAAGAAGATTTGTAGAATTGGCCCAGAACTTCCTTTATTTACATGAAGACCCCAGATCGTGTTTAGCCCCTATTTCTTAGGTTTTTCAGCTATTGTTGGCCATGATCTTAGTTTTTGAGAATTCAGAGAGCTTAGAGAGAGATTTATTCAGAGCTTTTTGGGGAGACAAATCCTGTACTCTTTTGAGAAGATTTCGAACCTCCTTTATTTCTTTACTCTTTCTCTTAATGCAATATTATTCAGTTATGTTTTGTGATTCCATAATCATGTCTGAGTAATCTGCTAGTTAAGTTAGGGTTTTTCAAAGGTTGATGAAAAGATTGTCGAATCGCTATCTGTTAGGAATACCTTATGGTTTTTCATCTCTACTTGCTTTAAAATCGAATTTCTGAGACACATCATCTAGGAATCCGAAAATCTTAGGTTGCTAAATATATGTGAGAGCATTATTCATAACCTGAACTAGTATTTGATGAGCAAAACAACTTAGTGCAAAACAATTGAACCTGCTTCATTGACCACTTGGGAAGACACCAAGAATGCCTTTTTGAATAACTTCTATGATGATTCAAGATCAGAGGACATGAGGACGAAAATTGCATCATTTACACAAGGCCCTACTGAAGCTTTTAAGGCTTCTTGGATCAGGTTCAAGTCTTATCAAAAGGACTGTCCTCATCATGGTTTCAGTCAGGTGCAATTACTTGGGATTTTCTTCAGAGGCATATGCTGGAAATATCAGATGGCGCTGGATGCAGCAAGTGCAGGAAACTTCAACACCAACAGACCAGAAGAGGCGATCAGACTGATTGAGAAATTGGTCTGCAGCAACAACACTAAAAACGCAGACTTTCAGAGGATGAAACAAGCTGGTGTAGCTGATGGAAATCAGATTGCTGAAGTTAAGACTAAGTTGGATGATATGCACAGCCTTTTTATGGGGAAGAAGTCAGTTCACTTTGCTGCAGAAGTGGAACTTTTGAAGCTCCAGAGGAAGTTGAGCAGGAGGATGTATATTTCATCAATTCTGGTGGTTTTCAGGGACAAAGGTATGGGAATCAGCAGTGGAACAGAGGATACAGCAACAACAATCAGAAGAACGCCCTTACAGGAGGACAGAGCACGCCTGGTTTCACTCCTAGACCCCCATTCCAGAAAACAGAGTACCAGAAGCCATTCTAGAACAGTGGAAATTACAGAAACTATGGTTCTTCTTCCTATCAACCAGCACCTCCACAAGGGAACAAAATGGAAGCAATGTTAGAACAGATCTTGGAAGGATAACAGAAGCTTACAGTGGACTTCAATGGCAAGATAGATTCGCTCTATCAGGATTTGAATGGAAAAATTGAGAGTCTGAACTCTCATATGAAGAAGCTTGATGTTCAAGTTGCCCAAACTGCAGGTGCTGTTCAGAGGCAAGAAGGATTTCTTCCAGGAAGAACTGATGCTAATCCCAAACACCATGTGAATGCCATCACATTGAGGAGTGGAAAGAACCTGCAACCAGTGCAGCAGAAGGATTTAACCTCAAGTAATTTCGTGGGTATTGAAGAATATGAAGATGAACAAATATTTGCTGAAGACCCACGGGTGACGCTCGTCACCAGACACCATATGCTGCAGTTTCGCCTAAGACTTCAGATAATGCTAAGGAGACCGTGTATAAACCCAAGATACCGTATCCTAAGCATCCTAAGAAGTCTAAGCAAGAGCTTGAAGATGCAAGATGCAAGGCTATCATGGACAAGTTGGTTATAGAGATCCCATTGATAGATGCTGTAAGGATCACTCCTGTTATAAGGAGGTATGTGAAGAGGATGGTGACCAATAACTTGAGTCTTGAGGTTGGAGCTATGATGATCAACGAGCAGGTCAGTGCAGTGATTTAGAACAGAGTTCCAGAGAAGCTTTCAGACCCAGGAAGCTTTGTTTTAGACTGCACCATCTTCAATGACAAGTTTGAGAGGTCATTGTGTGATCTTGGTTCTAGTGTAAACCTCATGCCTCATTCTGTTGCCAAGAGTTTGGGGATGATCGATTTTAAGGCTACAAGGATATCTCTTGTCCTAGCTGATAGATCAGTCAGAGTTCCTGAAGGAGTGATAGAGGATGTTCCTATCAAAATAGGAGATTGTATGATTCCTACTGATTTTGTGTTTCTAGAGTATGGAGAAGAACCCAAAGACCCCTTGATTCTTGGCAGACCCTTCTTGGCTACTGCAGGAGCTATTATTGACGTCAGGAAGGGTAGAATAGAGCTGAATGTTGGCGATTTAGTGATGAAATTCGAAATGGACAAGCTGATGAAGAGGCCAACCATAGATGGACAGACTTTTTATGTGGATGTTCTCACAAACATTGCTGATCAGATCTTCCATGAGATGAGTTCAGAGGATCCCTTGGAAAGGGCGTTGACCACTTCTACAGCTGAGTATGGGCATTTAGATGCTGCTGCAACAGGCTACACAAAGATGATGGATGCTACTGCACAAGTGATGCAACTGGTTGCACGGGATGAGCTTGTCTCCACATCTGCGAAAGCTGCCGCAATGGGTGATTGGTCTGCAGCAAAAGCACCAAAATTTGAGCTTAAACAGCTCCCTGCAGGGCTAAGGTACGCATTTCTGGGAAAAAACTCTACCTATCCTGTTATTGTTAATGCTTCATTGAACAATGTAGAGCTCACCCTTTTGCTAAGTAAGCTGCGAAAATTTCGCAAAGCTCTTGGCTATTCTCTTGATGATATTGCAGGTATCTCCCCAGACTTGTGCATGCATAGGATACACTTGGAGGATGAGTCGAAATCATCAGTTGAGCACCAGAGGAGGCTGAATCCGAATTTGCAGGATGTGGTCAAGAAAGAGATCATGAAGTTGTTGCAGGCTGGTTTCATCTATCCTATATCAGACAGTGCTTGGGTGAGTCCAGTGCACGTGGTGCCTAAGAAAGGAGGTGTCACAGTGGTAAAGAATGACAAGGATGAGCTGATTCTAACCAGGACTGGGACAGGACACATGATGTGCATAGACTACAGGAAACTGAATGCAGCAACAAGGAAGGATCCTTTTCCTCTCCCTTTCATCGATCAGATGCTAGAGAGGCTGGCGAATCACAGTATTACTACTTCCTTGATGGGTATTCAGGCTTCTTTCAGATCCCCATCCATCCAGATGATCAGGAGAAGACCACTTTTACCTGTCCCTATGGCACTTTTGCATATTGCAGAATGCCTTTTGGGCTGTGTAATGCTCCTGCAACCTTCCAGAGATGCATGATGTCGATTTTCACAGACATGATAGAGAAGTTTATGGAGGTGTTCATGGATGACTTCTCGGTTTATGGGTCCTCTTTCAAGAACTGCTTGGATAATCTGTGTGCAGTTCTGCAGAGATGTGAAGAGAAGCACATGGTTTTAAACTGGGAGAAGTGCCATTTTATGGTTCAGGATGGTATTGTACTTGGCCACAGAGTCTCAGGAGACGGTATAAAGGTGGATAGGGCGAAAATTGAGGTGATGACAAGTCTGCAAGCACCTGATTCAGTCACAGCAGTGAGGAGTTTTCTGGGTCATGCAGGCTTCTACAGAAGATTCATCAAGGACTTTAGCAAGATAGCACACCCCCTTACTGCTCTCCTCTGCAAGGATGTGAAGTTTGAGTTCACAGAAGAGTGCAAATCCGCCTTTGAACAGATCAAACATGCTTTGGTTACAGCCCCTGTTGTGCAGCCTCCAGCTTGGGACTTACCTTTTGAGGTAATGTGTGATGCCAGCGATTTTGCAGTTGGAGCAGTGCAGGGACAGAGGAAAGACAAGAAACTCCACGCCATCTACTATGCAAGTAGTTTTCACGAAACTGCAGGGGAGTGACGAGCGACACCAGGAGGGTGACGCTCGTCACCAACCCAGAACAGTCGCGACCAAAGTATACGAGAGAGGTGACGCTCGTCACCAATATTGGTAACGCTCGTCACCAATCTCAACACTTATCTGCGATTTGTGCAAGCTTGGGGATGGCTTTTGAAGAACCTGTTTATACTTTGCATGATCCAAAGAGGCTCTGGTATGCCGATATTGTAAATTATCTTGCTGTAGAGGATGAACCACATGACTTTAAAGGCTATGCTAAGAAGAAGTTCTTGAAAGAACTTAGGAGATTCTATTGGGATGAGCCATATCTCTTCAAGCATTGTGCTGATGGTATCTACAGAAGATGCTTAGCAAAAGAAGAAGTCCAGGACGTCCTTTTTCACTGTCATGGATCAGAATATGCTGGACACTTTGCTACATTCAAGACTGTCTCTAAGGTATTGCAAGCTGGATTTTGGAGGCCTACTATGTTCAGAGACGCCCAAGACTTCATCACAAGCTGTGATACTTGTCAGAGAAGAGGAAAAATCAGCAGGAGACATGAGATGCCACAGAACTTCATTCTGGAAGTTGAATTTTTTGATTGTTGGGGTATTGACTTCATGGGACCTTTTCCCTCATCTTATGGGAATATATACATTCTGGTTGCTGTTGATTATGTATCTAAGTGGGTAGAGACGTTGGCTACTCCTACTAATGATGCTGCATTGGTTTTGAAGCTGTTTAAGACAATTATCTTTCCCAGATTTGGTGTCCCGCGGATTGTCATAAGTGATGGTGGTTCTCACTTTGTCAACAAGGTTTTTGACAAGCTGTTGAAGAAGTATGGTGTACAGCACAGAGTGGCCACGCCCTATCATCCCCAAACAAGTGGACAAGTTGAGGTTTCCAACAGGCAGATCAAGCAGATTCTGGAAAAGACAGTTGGGAAGACAAGGAAAGATTGGTCTGCAAAGCTGGATGATGCATTATGGGCCTATAGGACTGCATACAAAACACCACTTGGGACTACACCATTCCATCTTCGCTATGGTAAGGCGTGCCATCTACCAGTAGAGTTGGAGTTCAAAGCAGAATGGGCCATCAAGAAGCTGAACTTCGATCTGAAGCCTGCTGCGGAAAGGCGTTTGATTCAGCTCAATGAACTGGATGAGATCAGATATCTGGCCTACGAAAACTCTAAGTTATACAAGGAGAGGACAAAGGCATATCATGATAAAAAGATCATCTCCAGGCATTTCGAGCCCAATGATCAGGTATTACTCTACACCTCTCGTTTACAGCTTTTTCCGGGTAAATTGCGTTCTCGATGGTCAGGTCATTTCACTGTCAAAGAAGCTCGCCCACATGGTGCAATTGTCTTGATTAACTCCAAAGGAGAGGAGTTCACTGTCAATGGACAAAGGGTGAAACATTACTGGGCACAAGCAGAGATTCCAGCAGGACACATTGTGTCCCTGGATGAGGCACCAGCTGTCTAAACAGCCAACCAAAGTCAAGCTAATGACTTTAAACAAGCGCTTAGTGGGAGGCAACCCACTGGTAAGTTGTAGATATAACACTTAGTTATCATTTTCGTGCTTAGGATTAGTAATTAGATTAATATCAGTCAAAAAAAAAAAAGTGGTGACGATCGTCACCCTTAAGGTGACGCTCATCACCCGTCGAAGTCAAGCACAGGTATTAGTTTTCTCTCTTCTTCTTCCTCGGGCATAACTGTTTAAACCAAGAACACTTAGAAATTTTCAGAGATTCATAATTTTTGATTTTCTAAACCAAATTGAGTGATTCAGGAGTCTAATCCGTGCGAATTTTGCTCCTCTTTCTGAATATCAACTCGATTTTTAAGATCTGCAAGGTATGTGTTCGGAATTCCCAATTTTCAGTCTGCCATAGGTTTGGTAAAATCCGATTTTTGACTTGATTGGCTTGATTTAACTGTTGAATCATGGTTAGTTAGGTTGTATTAGAGGAATGGAACCATCTATGTGAGCTTTTATCGGTTGATTTGCAAGTTTTGAATTTTTGAGTTCATGATGAAAATTGCAAAAATCTGGAAATTTTGGGTGATTTGGGTTGAACTGATGATTGAATTGTGTTCCTGGTAGTGTTGTAGTTGATCGCCATCAGTTATTTCACAGTGATTTGTTGATTTTTCGAACTTTGAAAAATTTGCTAATTTTAGTGATGTTTTTGGTCGATTTTGATCTTCAATTTTCAGATGCCTCGTCAGGAGAAACGACCAAGGCAAAGCTCGTCTTCAAGCACTGCAACAGGGTCTACGGATTCCTTCAGTCAACACTCGGTTTGCAGGCCCCCATGGCCCAAACGAGAAGGTCGGAAAATAACCTCATGAGTGGCTTGGGCAGGGACTCCGAAGCAGGAAGTGTCCCGAGACACCTGTGTATTCCGCGATATTCAGGAAGAGTGGGATGAATATGACACGCTGTTCTACAATGCGTAGCTGGGAGTGAAGATTATCCCCACTCGGTTCGCAGATTCTGCTGTTCTGCAGAAGATGGGGATCTTCGAGGATGTTTTTCAGATTCTGGAGCGCATTGGGATGGGGACTATGCCACTCTAGCAGTATGATCTCTACCCAGATTTGGTCCGCCAGTTTCTCTCTACAGTTCGCGTCTACTACGCGAATGAGCTGGCGAAGTGTGCGCAGGAAGGCACGATGATGTTTCTGATCCGAGGAGTTCGATATCGGATCAGTCTGATGGAGCTTTGTGGGATCTATGGCTTCTCTGACCATCCCACAGGCGTTCTCCTTTTCTCTCAGTGGATCCATATGCGGACATTCTGGTCCAAGTTCGGGAATGGAGTCTATGACAGCAAGACCAGCACGCAGACGGAGGTTCGACATCCGGTCTTGAGGTACATTCTGCGCCTCTTTGGCCATACCATTCTGTGCAAGTCTGCGCCTAGCAAGACTCGAGTTAGTGAGCTGATTCTCCTCTACTACGGACTTTATGAGATGCTGGATGATTCAATACCTGTTGATAGCATGGTTCACGCCATCTTAGGCGCTGTTTTCGCTGAGCATCTGGTCTCCTTGAAGACCAAGCCATTCACCAGTCCAGGGGAGAAGACTGAGAGTGTTGGCAGCCTGCTGACACCGATCTTCCATCATATCCAGATCGATGTCACACCTTGCAGTCTGCGCAGTGACAGATCACTTATGGATGACCAGTATCTGCGCCATGTCACTTGGATGAAAATTGGAGTTGTATGGACTTTCACTACCACTTCTGGAGAGTATGTTGGCATTAAGTTGCCACAGAGAGCCCTCACTACGATTCAGGGAGATCCACGCCAGCTATTCTTCATGCCAGCACGGACTCTTCTGCGCCCCTTGACTCTGCGTCCTGCTAGAGCTGCTACAGCTGGCGTCTCTGCTTCTACTGCCGCTGCTGCTGATGCTGGACCTTCTACACGCCAGAGTGGTTCTTCTACTGCTTTCAGGCGTCCTCCACGACCACAAACACCCATGGATATGGCTGCTTTTCAGGAGTATATCATTGACAGCTTTGAGGGACTCTGGGATGTTGTTGCTACACTTAGCAACTGTGGTTGTGTCCGGCCCCATTACACCACTGAGCCTTGCGAGGATGAGGATTGAGGCTTCACTATCTGGTTACTTGTTCCTTTTTTTTCCCTTTTTTTTTCTTTCTCATGAGTCATTTTTTATGTTTTCTTTGAGTCAGTTGTCAGTTTCTTTGATGATGTTTTGCGAAATTGTTGAACCAAGTTATTATTGCTATGTTTGGAAGTTGTTAATTATGTGTTTGAATGCTCAAAAAGTCTAACTTTAGAGTACACATGCAAACACTTCGTTAATTAACATCTGACATAAGAATTGGGCAATACAGGTCGTGGTGACGCTCGTCACCAGACTGGTGACGCTCGTCACCCGACCCCACGCGAGGTAACACTTTTCTGACTTGGTTTTTCGACTTCTCATTCATTTTTCGGACCAACTCTTGGCTTAATAACACTGGGGACAGTGTTGTTTAAGTCTGGGGGAGGTGGTTACTGACGTTGTGTGCTTTGTGTCATGTCTATATAGTCTTAAAATTGAGTCAAAAAACCTGTTTATAAAGTCAAAATTTTCGAAACTGTCAGTTTTTCTTGGAACTAACCATAGGACGTTTTTGCTGATAAGAACCATTGCCACAGTAGTTGATTACAAGTCTCGCTAAGTTGAAAGTCATAGGTAGATCAGTCTAGCAATGAAGGTTTAGGCTCTTAGAGAGTCTGAAAAATTTGCTGTTAGCTCCACCTTAATGAACTTTAAACTTCTTGTCTTGGTGATTGATTCTTATTGATCTTGATTCTCTCTTTCAACTCTGACAATAAGGTTAAAATACAGTCTCTCATTGATCTTCTCTGATGTAGTTTTTAAAAAGATTAAGTCCAAAGAATGGTGCATTCATGACCCTGTCTCCTTACAAGGAACAACACTCAAGAACCTGTCTCCTCACAAGGAACACAAGTATTGAGTAGCACCATATCTTAGACTGCTAAAGTTGAGAAAAATAAGTGAAAAATCGAAAATATCCAAAGGAAGAGATCTAGGGAAGAGAAAATAGGAGAGCTGTGTTGAGATCTATTTGTTCAGTTGTTAGGAAGGGAAAAGAATCTATAAAGTGATAAAGATGATAGAGCTTTGATGAGATATCACACTTAGATAAAAAAAAATAAGGAGTTAGCAGTAGAAATTTTGGATTTCTTGAAGGGATTTGGACTGGTGTTGAGAGATTTGCTAAGCTTGTGATGATTAGACTGAAATTTGATCTTGTGTTGACTCTGTGGTATGTGGATTCGAAAGTTCAAACTAGTATGGTGTTCCTGATGACTGACTGATTGTTTCTTGTTTTCAAACCTCGACCTTATTCTTTGTCTGATGTTTGCTTGAGGGCAAGCAAAAGCTAAGTCTGGGGGAGTTGATATATTATGGTTTTTATGGTTTTTAACCATGATATAAATCCTTTTTATTGAGTCTTTTTGGTCTTTTTAGAGTCCTAGAAGAGTTTTTGCAGGTTATAGCATGTCTGGAGCATAATTGGAGATTCTAGAACCTTTTGGAGCATTCTGGGTTGAAGCCACGAAGTACCAAGCTCGAAGCAGAAAGTATCACATATGGTGACGCTCGTCACCACCTTTGGTGACGCTCGTCACCCATTAAGGAAGGAGCGTGGCTGTTTTATTAAAAGTGTGAAGAAGATTTGCAGAATTGGCCCAGAAGTTCCTTTATTTACATGAAGACCCCAGATCGTGTTTAGTCCCTATTTATTAGGTTTTTCAGCCATTGTTGGCCATGATCTTAGTTTTTGAGAATTCAGAGAGCTTAGAGAGAGATTTATTCAGAGCTTTTTGGGGAGACAAATCCTGTACTCTTTTGAGAAGATTTCTAACCTCCTTTATTTCATTACTCTTTCTCTTAATGCAATATTATTCAGTTATGTTTTGTGATTCCATAATCATGTCTGAGTAATCTGCTAGTTAAGTTAGGGTTTTTCAAAGGTTGATGAAAAGATTGTAGAATCGCTATCTGTTAGGAATACCTTATGGTTTTTCATCTCTGCTTGCTTTAAAATCGAATTTCTGAGACACATCATCTAGGAATCCGAAAATCTTAGGTTGTTAAATATATGTGAGAGCATTATTCATAACTTGAACTAGTATTTGATGAGTAAAACAACTTAGTGCAAAGAGATTTGGCTTAGGAGTTTTGTAAGCAATTGGATCTGATCATTCCTGCATGCTTAGGTTATTAGGGTTTGCAAAGAGATTTGAAACTCTGTGATTTAGGCATAGATAACTTTTGCAATGAGAATTGATTAGTTATGCATCAGTGATTCATGTTTAAAACGGTTCTTAATCATTCCTGATTTCCTGCGTCATACATTCTTGGATTCAACCTGCGAACTGCCCTGATTTAGCGCTTTTAGTCTTCTGGAACTTAGATCATCTTACAAAATCGTTTGCTTACTTTCATTCATTCATTCGCATTACATACATCATATCTTGCTTAGCTTAATCCGAATCTACATTCTATAGTGTAGTCTGCATTACTCTCTTGGGATTTCGATGCCCCTTGTACTACAACTGCTTTTGCTGTGCACTTGCAGTAGTTTTATTTGGGTAAAACCTGAGCCCTATCAATGACCTGGAGAAATCCTACTGTGACCGGGATAAGTCGGTTTAGGCTGAGTCACTTAGGATTTTCATATAAATAAGGGAATTTAGAAACCTTGAAGAGCGAGCCACACTATTTTGGAACAATTGAGCGAGAGAGAGTGAGATTGGTCGAGGGATTACACGAGAGAATCAGAGTATCCCGCGAGTTAACCAAGAGAAAAGATATTGCCCGGATTCCATTCGAGTCGTAGCCGGAGTGCTCCGACCATATCCAAGAGAAGTCCGGCTTTGTCCGGGAGAAAGAGGATTTACCCGAGAGAAATTGGAGATCATCCGGGAGAAACAAAGATTATCGAGATAAATCATGATATCCGGATTCCAGTCGAGTCATTACCGGAGTTGGCCGGTTATATCCGAGGATAGTCTGCGAGAAGGTGAATCTAATCGAAGAGATGTCACTAGGTTCGGGAGAAACGTGACCATCGCCGAGTGAATATCGGGATAAGGGATTTTATCCGAGAGAGGATTAAGTTATACGGGAGAGAAATTGGAATGGTTGGATGGCTCGCGATGATAGTCAGGTGATGCGAATGATCGGTGGATCAAATCGTGACTATATCCTAGAGAAGTAGTTAAGCCATGACTATGTCCGTGAGAAAGTAGAGATATCCGACAAGGAAGAAGAATAGCCGGAAGTATCAAGGTGATAGTTGGGAGACGCGAGAGATCCAAGGGTCGAATCTTGACTATGACCGAGAGAAATGGTTATACTGCGACTATCATCGAGATATCACCGAGAGATCTGGACTGTCACTGAGCGATCGCCGCGAGATCCGGACTATCACCGAGAAATCGCCAAGAGATCTCGACTGTCACCGAGAGATCACTGAGAGATCTCAACTATAACCGAGAGAAACGTGTTCTGATCGGTCTTTCACCGAGAGATAATCGATATTTCGTGAGATACATCCAGAGGAATCATTGCACCGAGAAGATGATCTGGATGCATGGTTAGCCAGGAGAGTCCATCGAGAGATTATGGACATGGTCTGGGAGATCGTAAACATGGCTGACTAGACGGGCAAGGGATAAAGGATCCGAGCCGTCCCTCTTCGTTATTTATTCATGTGGGGATGGTTGGTTGAGTGACTGAGTAACGGAGGGGTGATGTGTTACAAGGGTCATGACGATCGTGAGGGCCGTGACTGTAGTTTCTGATGGTCGTAAGGATCATCTCTGTGTTACTGACGATCAAGAGGATCATGATTGTGTTTTCTGATGATTGTAATAATCATGACTATGTACTAGCGATCAGGGGGGATCGTGACTGTGATTACTGGTGGTCGTGAGGACTGGGAATGAGATTATGTGATGATCTGGGAAACCCAGATATCCCTCATCGTTACTTGGTCATGTGGAGAGTGTTGGTTGAGTGACTGAGTAACGAGGGGGTGATGTGGTATTACTGACGTGGTGGCTGGGAGCCGGGATAGCGAAGGGGGCTTATGGGATCATGCGGACCAGAGAGACTCAAGCAATGCATCCGATATCTGGAAGTGGCTCAAGCAATGTTATCTGATTTTCATTGATTGCTTCTGTAAGTTAGTGAATATGCTTAGCAAGGTCAATGTGTGAATGAATGTGAATGTGAATGGTACAAGGTACTGAGTGGTCAAAATGTGGTATCTAACTAGCTGTGTGAATGTCCAGATCGAGTTGCTAGCTCAAGGGGATGTGTGATTTGTGCTTGGAGTAGAACTGATGCCTTCAGAGTCTTCGCAAGTAGTTGAGCTGACCATAGGACCAAACTGTTTATGTGTGCGCTTGTTAAGTGATCACATAGTATTAGAGCAGTTCAAGAGTTGAGATCACAGACAACAAGAGATTGGGAGTCAAGTGCCCTCGCCAAATACTTGTTTGATGATCCAAAATCTTCTTGAAGGAATTCATTACTATGATGAATCGGTTTTGGGTTTTGAGGTAAGGTCGGATCTAAGTGTATGATCGTGATCGAACTAGATTAGATTAAGTGTGTTATGTGTGAATTACCGTGAGTCATTATAAGATTAAGTTGGTATGTGTGATTACCAAGGCTGATATGATGTCTTGGGAGATGTTGGATTCTTGCCGCATCAGGAAATCCGGATCGTGTTACTGGCTTGGGAGATGTTGGATTCTTGCCGCATCAGGACAGACGCTTAAAAGGGATTGTCCTGTAGTTTAAAGTAGATGATCATGCTGTGTGATATGTAGGGCTTGATAGCCAAGTAAGGCCCGAGGCCATGTGAAGGCTTGTAAGCCGTGTACTGTTCTGGCATTATTGGAAATTTACGGATTCGCCGAGACATGTTTGTTCTGGCGTCCTTAGGAATCTGAGGATTCCCTATGGCGTTTCTGTTTCTGAGTTGCGTTCTTGAGATTCAAATGGGTTTGATAGGACGTAAGTGATATAGAGTTCGACCTTGGAAACCAAGTGGGTTTGCTGAGGCGTGACTAATGTGGTTGCGTTCGTGGATGTCAAGTGGGTTTGCCAGGACGTGACTGTGTCTGAGAGGTGTTATTGAAAACCAAGTGGGTTTGCCAATACTTCTGGTATTCGTTCTTGGAACCAAAAGGGTTGGCCAAGATGGATGTCTATGAGATGCATTTTGGAAACCGTGGGTTTGTGATAAGCAAATTCTTTGCAAGGGTGAGTATGCAATGAGGCTATCAAACTCAAATACAAGTCAGGTTGTAGCACAGTATGTAAGAGAGAGTCAATCCACACCTAGGATGATAGAAAATGCAAAGAGAATGCAAGGGCTATGCAAATCTAAGCGAAACAAGAAAGGTTTTGAGAAAATCCCTAAAAACTAGATGCAGTAACTAAATGGAATGCAAACTATTTTAGTATTACCAGGAATGATCAAACTACCATGAGGAACAAACAGGATAATTAAAGGACAAAGCTAAGAATTACTAAAATTCGACTAGTGGATCGACCATGGGATCGACCACTAGATCGAGCAATAACGATCGATCTCGTCTAAAAATGCAAGAACAGTAAAACTAACGACCAGGGTGCTATCAGAGATCAAGCGAATGACGAGAGAAAATGTAAAGATGCTAAGAAAGAGGGTATAGGGTTGAGATTCATGGTCAGGGGTTTCAAAGGTCCGAACTTGGGTTGAAAACTTTAAATCGACTCACTTTGTGAGAATCTCTAAGCCTTGAAAACGAAATAAGATCTATCCGTGGCTTTCGGTATAGATAACTCCTTCGTCCTCTCCTCCAAACCCATGGCTTTTGGTGGAAAGAGAGGTTGAAGGGCATGGGAAACAGATTTTAAACGAATGGCTTAACTAGTCCCCCAAACTTCCATGGCTTTAGGGAAGAGGTAACTAGTCTCTAGGGTGTGATCTTCAGAGATCCCTGAATCCTGTCAAGGTAAGAGACCTCTCGGATCATAAAGCTCTTGGCGTGAGAGTCTTTAAGCTTTGAGAACTCGACACCCTAGAAGAGATAGCCATTAAAACACTAGAAAACCCCAAGATCGAAAACTTTTTTGACCCCTTAAATCCTCTCAACCTCGAATCCAAATGAACTACTCACTACACATAAGATAAATCAAGCAAAGCATGAAGAAAGAAACGATGAACATGAAAAGAAACTAGATTAAACTCAAAACGATTCGATTACAAAGCTAGAGAAAAACTTCAAGTTCGACAATGGTGGATAATCTCCAAAACCAGAGAGAAAAGCATAAAAAAGATAAGAATGAAAAGTTGTGTGGGAAAAGGACGTCGCCGCCTTCCAAAAATGGCGAAAACAACCCAATCGTCCCCCCCTTGCTAGCGGCCAAAAGCGGTTGAAAGGACAGAGATCGACTTCGGGATCGAGCGGCTCTCTCGATCATCTTCGGACATCGTATCCTCAACTCGATCTGGGTCTCGATCATCTTCGGCGGATCGAGTGTTGCATCCGATCTTGGTATCGATCTTCGGTTGGATCGAGTGGTGGAATCGATCCGGCTCTCGCTCTGCATGGCATCATTTACGTCCGTACCGTTTGATCGATTGCTTCACTCTATCTTCGTCTCGATCATTCTCCTTGGATCGCCTGGTCTTCTCGATCTTCTGGTTGATCTCATTCTTAATCGACCTGCCATGCTCGATCTGGTCCCCGATCTCTGGTTCTTAGCAAACATCCGACATCCGACCTTCCACGAACCGCCACAACAGCTTCAGCACGTCCACGAACCTCCACGACTCCAAAGTAGCCAGAAACAACCTGAATGTGATGCAAAATGCAAGGAACATGCGTATGCTGGTGCAAGGATGCTCTAGGACCCTAAGTGATGCAATCTAGTCTAAAATGTGATGTAAATGCATGAAAAGCTAACTAATGTGTATGCAAAATGTATGCAATATGCAGTAACATCAACTCTCCCAAACTTACTTCTTACTTGCCCTCAAGCAATAGAAAATAAGTAAGGAAGAGAGGTTTTAAAAACAAATGGGGGTTTAAGCTTCTTGCAAAGGTACCTTTCAAATGAATCAATCTCAATGTCCTAGTTAACAGTTCTAAAATGCTATGCACACACTCATACTCCAAAACACATTTGGCTAAGGGTGCATGTTATGAGTATAGAATGATCTCATTTGAAAAGGGTTTTCAATTAAAACAAGGGTTTCTCTCAAAAATGGCAAGAACTTTATGCATAATGCTAAAGGTGAAGGCAATTGATGCATACATGATCAGATTCTCATATACCCATGTAAACTAACAATGATCTTAAACCCCTCTCATTTATTAACTTTCATCCTCACTCACCACTTAGAATCTACCCTTTTTCTCCAAGCTTAGCATTCTCCAATTCAAAACAGAAATTTTTTTAACTCTTTAGGCTAGTGAAAAGGTAAAAAATAAATTTTGCCCTTTAACTATTTCTTATTGGTAGTTCTCTTATTTATTTTTATTTTTTTCTCTTTTTTTTATTTTTATTTGGTACTTAGGCTCTTTTTTTTTCTTTTTATTTTTTTTTTTATTTGGGAGAGCTACCTCCTGAAATTTATTAGAGCATATATAGTTTTTAAACACAACCTTTCACTTAAAACCCATTTCTTTCTTTTAAACACCAAACTCTTTGAAACCGAGAACAAATAGACATGAAAGCAACCCCAATGATCCCCCAAACTTATCCTAAGCCTATACCTAGCTTCAAAATGCAAAGCTAGTAATCATATGAGAACCAAATCATGTCGCCTAAACCTAACACTTTATGCTAAGTTTAAAACCGAAAAAGAAGGCCTCACAATGATGTCACACAAGAAATATTTGGCTTCAAAGAAGGGTAAGGGTCAAGGTGGGAGTTCTACTTAGGCTCACAAAGAGTGGTAAAAAAGAAGAAGAGAGCCTAAATATTTTAAAATCCATGTGTTCATTTTTAAATGCATAAGGATGATAATTAAAATTTCAGATTAAGGTTTTCACTTATTAGGACAAGTTTCAAATCATGAGAGTTCAATTCAAGTCACGAAAATCATAGCAAGTGATCCAAGCATGGTAAGAACTTACTTTCAAAGCATAAGCAAAGCATTAGAGAACTACTAACTAGGGCATTGAAACAATTCATGAGTATAAAACACCTTTTTAAGAAACTTTAACCCTTTATGCAAATGCAAACATCCTAGATGCTAAGAGAAACTCTAGACTCAATCCTAACATGTTTTGACAAGTTGAATGCAACTACATGAATCTTTAAAAAAATTTTAAAAATTTTACCAATTTTTCATGAACTAAAGACTCAAGGATGCTAAAGGAAAATAAGAACAGCAAACACATGTCAAACCACACATGTACTCCCCCAAACTTGCTTGACACCGTCCCGGTGGCAAACACATTCAAGGGAGCACCAAAACACAAAGCAAAAAGAAACAAATATGAGCGGTTATGTACAATGGAAGAAGGTTGTTACCTCTGGTCTAGTCTCGGCTGGAACTTGAGGATGTTCCAGAGGAGCTAGAGACTATGGTTTTGCCCTTGTTGGTCGGTTCTTGGAGAGAAAGGCGCACCGGCTGATATATCATGGTTTTTATGGTTTTTAACCATGATATAAGTCTTTTTTATTGATTCTTTTTGGTCTTTTTAGAGTCCTAGAAGAGTCTTTGCAGGTTAAAGCATGTCTGGAGCATAATTGGAGATTTTGGAACCTTTTGGAGCATTCTGAGTTGAAGCCACGAAGTACCTAGCTCGAAGAAGAAAGTATGCCATATGGTGACGCTCGTCACCCAGAAAGGAAGGGGTCGTGGCCTGTTTTTAAAAGATTGGGAAGAAATTGCAGTTTTGGCCCAAAAGTTCCAGTATTTGCAAAAAGACTCCAGATCGTGTTTTAGCTTGTGTGTTAGGTTTTTCAGCCATTCTTTTGGCAGATATCTTGTATCTTATTATTTTTGAGAGCTTTAGAGAGAGATTTGTAGCAGAGCTTTTGGAGAAACAAATCAGACTCCTTCAGAGCAGATTTTGAACTCCTTTATTTCTACTTCTTATTTCTTTTATGCAATCTATTCTTTTCATGATGTCTTCTCAAATCACCATGTCTGAGTAGTTTGTTAGTTAAGTTAGGGCTTTTCAAAGGTTGAAGAAGAGTTTGTAGAATTGCTAAACTTTTAGGAAAATTCAGTGGTTATTCATCTGTGCTTGCATTCATATCGATTTCTTAGACACATCATCTGGATTTCGAAACCCTAGGTTTTTGATAGATGTGAGAGCATTATTAATCACCTGAACTAGTATTTGATGAGAAAAACAACTTAGTGCAAAGAGATTTGGCTTAGAAGTTTTGTGAAAAATTGAACCTGAACATTACTGCATGTTTAGATTGTTAGGGTTTGCAAAGAGATTTGAAACTCTGTGATTTAGACATAGATAACTTCTGCAATGAGAATTGATTAGTTATATCTTTGCGATTCATGTTCAAGACGGTTTTAATTCATTCCTGATTGCATGCATTCTACACTCTCGGATTCAACCTGCGAACTGTCCTAACTTAGCGCCTTTAGCTTTCTGAACTTTAAGAACAGTCTCAAAAACGCCCACTTGCTTTTATTACATTAGTTATTTCGCATTACATTCATTACTTACTTAGCTTAATCCGAACCTGAACTCTTTAGTGTGGTTTACATACTCCCTTGGGATTCGATAACCCCTTGTACTACAACTGCTTTGCTGTGCACTTGGAGTAGTTTTTATTTGGGTAAAACCTGACCCTATAAAGTTTTTGGCGCTGTTTCCGGGGAGTAATAGCTGCCTATCGATTTCTAGTATTTGTTTACTGACTTTCAGCTACTTTTCTTTGTTCTTATTTCAGGTGTATGCCTAATCGCAGAACCAGAAGCAACAAAGAGAAGGAGCTTGTGACTTTGAGCATCGACGAGCTTGCTAGGTTGGAGAGAGCTAACAGGAAAGCTAGGAAGCAGTCTACAATAGTCGCTCCACTTATCTTGGTTGGAGATGCAGAAGGTCACTTGGTTGACAGGGAAGGAAATAGGAGGAACGAAGAGGGGCAGAGAATTGATCAAGAGGGGAATGTCATTGTTGAACAGCTGGTTCAGCAAGTGGCTGAGAACGTGGGAGTCCCTGCTGCTGTCAATAACGCTGCTGGGCGTTTTGTTCAGAGGACTCTAGGTGACTACAACAGACTTGATCAGTTCTATGCCAACAGAACTGCAATCCGACCTCCTGCCTTCCAGAGTAACGATTTTGAGGTTAAACCAGTCTACTATCAGCTGGTTGGCCAACATCCATTCCATGGTCTACCTCATGAGCATCCTATGGATCACATAGAGAGATTTGAGGACTTGGCTTCCAGTGTCAAAGCTAATGGGGTTAGCAATGACTTTCTGTTCTGCAAGTTTTTTCCTTACTCTCTTGAAGGAGAAGCTGCATATTGGCTGAAGCAACTGGAACCTGCTTCATTGACCACTTGGGAAGACACCAAGATGCCTTTCTGAATAACTTCTATGATGATGCAAGATCAGAAGACATGAGGACGAAAATTGCATCATTTACACAAGGCCCTACTGAAGCTTTTAAGGCTTCTTGGATCAGGTTTAAGTCTTATCAAAGGGACTGTCCTCATCATGGTTTCAATCAGGTGCAGCTGCTTGGTATCTTCTTCAGAGGCATTGACTGGAAATATCAGATGGCGCTGGATGCTTCAAGTAGTGGAAACTTCAACACCAACAGACCAGAAGAAGCTGTAAGATTGATTGAAAACTTGGCCTGCAGTAACAGCACTAAAAATGCAGATTTTCAGAGAATGAAACAGAGTGGTTTGAATGAAGGAAACCAAATAGCTGAGGTTAAGGCTAAGTTAGACAGTATGCACAGCCTTCTGGTGGGAAAGAAGTCAGTCCAATTCGCTACAGAAGTGGAGAGTTTCGAAAATCCTGAAGATATTGAGCAGAAAGGTGTTAACTTCATCAATGGAGGTTTTCAGAACCAAAGGTTTAGAAATCAGCAGTGGAACAGAGACTACAACAGCAATAATTAGAAGAATACCTTCCCAGGAAACCAGAATGCAACTGGTTATACTCCAACACCACAGTTCCAGAAGACTGAAGTTGAGAAACCTTACCAAAACAGCAGGAATTTTGGTTCTACTTCCTACCAAACTGCACCTCCACAAGACAATAAAATGGAAGCTATGCTGGAGCAGGTACTTGAAGGGCAGCAGAAGATGACAGTGAACTTCAATGGCAAGCTAGATTCGATGTATCAAGACCTGAATGGAAAAATTGAGAGTCTGAACTCTCACATGAAGAAGCTTGATGTGCAGGTTGCTCAAACTGCAGGAGCTGTTCAAAGGCAAGAGGGATTCCTTCCTGGAAGGACTGATATCAATCCCAAGCATCAGGTTAATGCCATCACAGTCAGGAATGAAAAAGAGCTTAAAACAGTGCAGAAAAAGAGGCTGAGTGCATAGCAGATCGTGCAACTGATGGAGTCTGAAGATGAAAATTTTTCTGTCTCAGAGGTGAGTGACGAGCGTCACCAAGGAGGAGTGACGCTCGTCACCAACTTACAAGGATATTGGGGGTTGTCAAAAGTGAGTGACGAGCGTCACCCCCCTGGTGACGGTCGTCACCCACCCCAGAACGAAGCTGCTTCGCCTGTAACTGCAAATTATGACCAGGAACGTGTCTATAAACCCAAAACACCATTCCCCAAGCATCCTAGGAAGTCTAAACAGGAGATAAAAGAAGCCAGATGCAAAGCTATGATAGACAAGCTGATGCTTTAGATCCAACTTGTTGATGCAGTCAAGCTTTCACCAGCTCTAAGAAGGTATGTGAAGAGAATGGTTGTGAATGGTGTAAGTCCTGAGGAAGGAACATTGCATACCAGAGACATCAGTGCAATTCTCTTAGGCACAGTTCCAAAGAAGAAGAAGAAGGTGACTATTTCTAAAAAAGTCAATTCCATCACTCAAAGCAGAGTTCCAGAGAAGCTATCTGATCCAGGGACCTTTGTGCTTGAATGCTCAATATCTGCATGACGTTTTCCACACTCTCTATGTGATCTAGGGTCAAATATTAACTTGATGCCTTTCTCTGTTGCTGCTAGACTTGGAATGACAGATTTCAAGCCAGCTAGGATCTCTCTCATCCTAGCAGATCAATCTATAAGAACCCCAGAAGGCATGTTAGAGGATTTTCATGTTAACATTAAAGGCTGCATAATTCCTACAGATTTTGTGGTTCTGAAATATGCTGAAGAACCTAAAGATCCTCTTATTCTGGGAAGACCATTCTTGGCTACTGCTGGAGCCATCATTGATGTTAGAAGGGGGAACATTGAGCTTGATCTTGATGATGCTGTCATGAACTTTGACATGGATAAGTTAAGAAAGAGTTATACCAAAGATGGTCAGACCTTTTCTGTAAGAACTTCCAGAGATGAAGAGAATGTCATGGAGCATTCAGAAGACACTATTGCTGAGTGTGTCAATGAATCAGATATAAGTGGGCAAGTGAGCAAGATGGCTGTTGAAGAGCCAATATCTGAAACTTCTGCAGAAGCCGTTGGGTTTGAGGATTGGAGTGAAGATGATATTTTCGACATCAGGATTGAAAGAGAGGTTCCAATGAATACCAAGTTGCTGGAGGAAGACGTGTTTGTGATGGAGGCAAGACTTGCAGAGCTGAATTGCTGGAAAACTGCAGCAACTCGAACTGCAGGGTCAGTGACGACCGTCACTGACCTGGTGACGCTTGTCACCAACCTGAACACAAAGCAGCAACGTGATTTTACAGCTACAAGTCCATCATATGTTGCCAATCCGAAAATTCACCATTCCACAACCCAGAAACCTGCAACTAAGCAAAGGTATGCACTTCCAGGAACCAGTTCCAAACCTCCTAATCTCATCAATAAGAATTTAAAAGGTGAAAAAGCTGCTTCACACTTATGCAAGCAACGAGATTCTCGTAGAATGCTTGGTGTTTCTTTTCATGATTCTGCAGGAAAAAGAAGTATCCCACCCACAGTTACGACCCACTCTGCTGATGTTCCTCCCTTCCTTGGAAGTGTTCATATATCTACTGCTTACAAACCACCATGGATGAGGAGACATTCTTCTCCAAGGCATTCACTGCCACCTTCTGTTCCACCAGCTGTCTGAGCAGCATTCAAAGTCGAGTTAATGACTTTAAACCAGCGCTTAGTGGGAGGCAACCCACTGGTAAGTTTTCTTTTTCATATATTAGTTTAGTTTTCTATTACATAGCTAAAAAAAACCCAAAAACATGAGAAAAAATCGAAATAAAAGAGTCAGTTTGTTCAGTTTGCTTGGATGGTGTCTTGTGAACTTGTTGGACCATGGATTATGCTTTGTTTGGATGTTTTGATGTGTGTTTTTAGTGCTCTTACAGTTTGACTTCGGAGTACACATGATGGCATAGCATTTAAACATCCAACATGACGATTTCTGAAGTTTCAGAGTGGTGACGATCATCACCACAGCTGGGTGACGTTCGTCACCAGGTCCTTCGCGAGGTACCACTTTTCCACCTTGGTTCTACAACTTCTCATGCTTCATTTTGACCAACTCTTGGCTTAATAACACTGGGGACAGTGTTGTTTAGGTCTGGGGGAGGTGGTTACTGACGTTGTGTGCTTTGTGTCATGTTTATAGAGTCTTAAAGTTGAGTCAAAAACCTGTTTTTCTAGAGTCAAAATTTTGAAATTGTCAGTTTTTCTTGGAACTAACCATAGGACGTTTTTGCTGATAAGAACCTTTGCCACAATAGTTGATTACAAGTCTCACTAAGTTGAAAGTCATAGGTAGATCAGTCTAGCAATGAAGGTTTAGGTTCTTAGAGACTCTGGAAAATTTGCTGTTAGCTCCACCTTAATGAACTTTAAACCTCTTGTCTTGGTGATTGATTCTTATTGATCTTGATTCTCTCTTTCAGCACTGACAGTAAAGTTAAGATACAATCTCTCTTTGATCTTCCCTGATGTAGTTTTTAAAACTTTAAGTCCAAAGAATGGTGCATTCATGACCCTATCTCCTCACAAGGAACAACAGTAGTGAACACACTCAAGAACCTGTCTCCTCACAAGGAACACAAGTATTGAGTAGCATCATATCTTAGACTGTAATAGTTGAGAAAAAAGAAGTGAAAATTCAAAAATATCCTAAGGAAAAGATCAAGGGAAGAGAAAATAGGAGAGCTGTGTTGAGATCTATTTGTTCAGTTGTTAGGAAGGGAAACAAATCTGTAAAGTGATTAAGATGATAGAACCTTGATGAGGTATCACACTTAGATAAAAATAAGGAGTAAGCAGTAGAAATTTTGGATTTCTTGAAGGGATTTGGACTGGATTTGAGAGATTTGCTAAGCTTGTGATGATTAGGCTGAAATTTGATCTTGTGTTGACTTTGTGGTATGTGGATTCGAAAGCTCTAACTAGTATGGTGTTCCTGATGACTGACTGACTGTTTCTTGTTTTCAAACCTCGACCTTATTCTTTGTCTGATGTTTGCTTGAGGGCAAGCAAAAGCTAAGTCTGGGGGAGTTGATATATCATGGTTTTTATGGTTTTTAACCATGATATAAGCTCTTTTTATTGAGTCTTTTTGGTCTTTTTAGAGTCCTAGAAGAGTCTTTGCAGGTTAAAGGATGTCTAAAGCATAATTGGAGATTTTGGAAGCTTTTAGAGCATTCTGAGTTGAAGCCACGAAGTACCTAGCTCGAAGAAGAAAGTATGCCATATGGTGACGCTCGTCACCCAGAAAGGAAGGGGTCGTGGCCTGTTTTTAAAAGATTGGGAAGAAATTGCAGTTTTGGCCCAAAAGTTCCAGTATTTGCAAAAAGGCCCCAGATCGTGTTTTAGCTTGTATATTAGGTTTTTCAGCCATTCTTTTGGCAGATATCTTGTATCTTATTATTTTTGACAGCTTTAGAGAGAGATTTGTAGCAGAGCTTTTGGAGAGACAACTCAGACTCCTTCAGAGCAGATTTTGAACTCCTTTATTTCTACTTCTTATTTCTTTTATGCAATCTATTCTTTTCATGATGTTTTCTCAAATCACCATGTCTGAGTAGTTTGTTAGTTAAGTTAGGGCTTTTCAATGGTTGAAGAAGAGTTTGTAGAATTGCTAAACTATTAGGAATATTCAGTGGTTATTCATATGTGCTTGCATTCATATCGATTTCTTAGACACATCATCTGGATTTCGAGACCCTAGGTTTTTGATAGATGTGAGAGCATTATTAATCACCTGAACTAGTATTTGATGAGCAAAACAATTTAGTGCAAAGAGATTTGGCTTAGAAGTTTTGTGAAAAATTGAACCTGATCATTACTGCATGTTTAGATTGTTAGGGTTTGCAAAGAGATTCGAAACTCTGTGATTTAGACATAGATAACTTCTGCAACGAGAATTGATTAGTTATATCTTTGCGATTCATGTTCAAGACGGTTTTAATTCATTCCTGATTGCATGCATTCTACACTCTCGGATTCAACCTGCGAACTGTCCTAACTTAGCGCCTGTAGCTTTCTGAACTTTAAGAACAGTCTAAAAAACGCCCACTTGCTTTTATTACATTAGTTATTTCGTATTACATTCATTACTTATCGCTTAGCTTAATCCGAACCTGAACTCTTTAGTGTGGTTTACATACTCCCTTGGGATTCGATAACCCCTTGTACTACAACTGCTTTGCTGTGCACTTGCAGTAGTTTTTATTTGGGTAAAACCTGACCCTATCACCGGCTGAATGTTGCTGCCTTGAGTCTCACGGATGACAACTCCACCGGTTGAGAGCCTCCTCTTCTTGGGTAGGTGAACCTCCTCACTTGCATCTTTCTTAGGCAAGCCTCCTTGAAGTGCCTTGATCTTCTTGGCAAGTTTCTTGAGCATTTTCCCTTGCCACTTGTTGATTTTCCTTTGCATGTCCACAACAGATGCTAGGAACTTCTCTGTTTTGGTTCTCGACTCAAAGTCTAACTTGGGAAGGGTGTAGGCTTCGGGCATCTCATCTTCCGTGGCTGGAGACTTGGACCTTTGACGAGGAGCAATCGTTGGGGCAGGCGGTCCTCCTAGAGGAACAAAGCACTCCTCTTCCGTTGGCAAGAACTCGATGTTCCCAACACCAAGCAGCTCGGTCTCATCTTTGTTTGGCAGGATGCACACTCTCTTCTCGTTTTCGTCGTCTATGAAGAGGTAAGCGTAGAACCCTTCTGCTGGCGTGCGTCCCAAGCTGTCGGTATTCCTCATGTAGACCTCATCCATGAAAGCTCTGGCTGGTACATGTGCGAAGTCGTGTATAGGAACACCAGCTTGCAAGAATAGAGGAGTGAGGAAGCCACCAATGAAAGAAGAGGTTGCCTTGTATTTCACCAAGGAGGCAGCAAGCACACATCCATAGTTCACCTCGTCACCGAGCTTATCCTCCATAGGTTCATCATTCTCATCCGGGTCACACAACAAGTGCTTCACGCCTTGGAACAGGAAGCAAAGCTCGGTCCTTGTGACCGTGGGAGCAACTGATCTTCCGCTAAACGTGTTGGCGATCAGCTTCAACGCGTACCTCAGCACCGGGCTTCTCACCCTCTTGATCTTGGCGGTGTTGGCTTTGTAGTCTTCGTTGCTAATCAGGTCCCAAAAGTCATTTGCTCGATTGAAGGAGGGGAACTCGACCTTGGTGGCAGCTGCGTTGAGACCATATGCTTGACATAGCTCGGGGATGGAGAGGCTGAAGGCTTGACGTCCAACCTTGAAGGAGAGGCGACCTTGTGAAGGAACGGGTGCGCTAGGGTTCTCGTAACGAAACTCCAACGTGGCAAGGAAGTCTATTGTCACTTCTGGAATGGTTGGGCAATCCATCCGTGACAGACATCTTAGGCCAATGTTCTTGAGGAGTTGGTCGAAATCCCCAAGAATCCCTAGCTTGAACAGCAGCTCCCGATCCGCAAACTTGGTAGGCTCAAACCGAAGCCTTTCAAGCCTTTTGTTGTCCCTCTTCTCATCCTTAATCCATCTGACCCTCTCTTGAACAGCCACCTCTTGTCCTTCTCCCTCTTGTGCTGTCTCTTCTCTCGTTCTTTTGGGGGCCATTGTACCTGAAAAAAATTTCTCAAGAAGTTTGATAAGCAAAACGGCGGTTTGAAGAAAGAACAAGAGAGGAGAAGGAGAAAGCTTATAACTACTACCCTAGAATTTTGGGGAATTAATAAAAAATATAGCTAAATAAAGGAGAATCAAATCTTTAGATACTAGAAAATCTAGAATTATTCCTTTTACTTAGCTAAATTTTAAAATTCAAAAACGGCCCTATCATCTAGAACAATATCTTGCGAATTAAAAGGAAATTTTCCTAAAAATAATTCATTAAACTCCGAAAATACCTTTGCAAGAAAGTTAAAGAGCTTTGCTAGCCTTTGAAAACAGAAAACTCTCACTCTCTTTGTTTAAAATTTCCGAGAAAACAAGAATGAGAGGGTGAGAAGTTATTGAAATATTTAAAGGCTAAGCCAAAAGGCAAAACCATGGGTAGTAAAGGTGGTTTTCTGATAAAATCTTGGTCAAGGCACATCTTTCATGGTCAAAGATGCTTGCCTTGACCAAGTTTTGAAATTAAAAATTGGAGGGAAATGAATAAAGGAGGGAATGAAAATGTTACCTCGGCATGAGATCGAGTCCGTTTGGTCGATCTAGGACTCGATCTCATGCCCATAATGGCGTAGATCGGGAGGGTTACTCGATTTGTGACTCGATTCATGATGAATCGAGTCTTAGATCGATTGGCTCCCTCGATTGTTGAGATGTTGGCTCCACGGCTAAGTCCTCATGATCGAGCTACGTCCTCGATTTGGGGGTCGATTTGGCATAGATCGAGTGATGGATCGAGTCGAGTGATCGATATGTTTTCAACAGATTTTCCCGAGAGAAATTAGATCGGTCGATCCATTTTGGATCGATCAATCTGTTTTCGTCAAGGTCGATCCTATCACTCGATCTCGTCTAGATCGATTGGCTCCTCTCGATTCACTGACTCGATCTACCAAAGATCGAGTCAGGATCAGTCGATCTAACACTCGATCTCTAGCCTTTTCTTAACCCATATCGCCTCTTTTGTACTCCAAGATCGAGGTTTAGACTCCTCATACCTGCTCCTACACACTTGCAAAATAAAAACATAAAATTGAAAGAGAAATAAAGCAGAAATATGTACAGTATAGACATGGGAATGCCTCCCAAGTGCGCTTTGTTTAACGTCTTTAGCTAGACTTAACTTGGTTTAGGCGGATGGTGGGTCTTGGAGAAGCATCGAGGTACTCTCCTTGTCATAGCTGTCCGCCAAGTAAGGCTTGACCCTGTGTCCGTTGACGGTGAATGCACTGCCACTCTTTCCCATCAATGTAACAGCTCCATAAGGCAGCACTTCTTGGATCACAAACGGCCCGCTCCACCTTGATTTCAGCTTTCCCGGGAAGAGTTTGAGTCTTGAATTGTACAGCAACACTAAACCTCCTTCCTTAAGCTCCTTGGCAACCAACTTCTTGTCATGAGCTTCCTTAGTCCGCTCCTTGTATATCCGAGAGCTCTCATAAGCGTTCAGTCTTAACTCGTCCAGTTCATGTAGCTGAATGAGGTGCCTCTCTTGAGCAGTCTTGAGGTCAATGTTCAGCCTCTTCACAGCCCACAACGCACGGTGTTCCAGCTCAACCGGGAGATGACAGCCCTTGCCATAGAGTAGAGTGAAAGGGGTTGTACCAATCAGTGTTTTGAAAGCGGTACGGTAGGCCAAAAGAGCGTCGTCCAGCTTCACTGCCCAGTCCTTCCTTGTTGCTCCGACAGTCTTCTCCAGTATAACCTTGATTTGCCGGTTGAAGACTTCCACTTGACCGCTTTTTTGAGGATGATATGGTGTAGCCACCTTATGCTTAATGCCATACTTTCTCAAGAGGTTCTCAAAGACCTTGTCTATGAAGTGGCTTCCTCCATCGCTTATAACCACCTTAGGTACCCCAAACCTCGGGAAGATGATACTCTTGAACAGCTTGACCACCACCTTAGAATCGTTCGTAGGGGAGGCAATAGCCTCAACCCATTTAGAGACATAATCCACTGCTACTAAGATGTACTTGTTGCCATATGAAGAAGGAAATGGCTCCATGAAGTCTATGCCCCACGGGTCAAACACGTCAACCTCGAAGATGGGAACCTGAGGCATCTCGTTCCTCTTAGTAATATTCCCTGCTCGTTGACATGCCTCACAGCTCTTCACAAACTCGTGTGCATCTTTGAAGATGGACGGCCACCAGAAACCGGCTTGCAACACTTTCGTGGCAGTCTTGAATGAAGCGAAGTGTCCTCCGTAGGAAGAGCCATGACAGTGATAGAGGATGTCTCTAGCTTCTTCTTTTGTAACACACCTCCGGTACAAACTGTCCACTCCTCTCTTGTATAAGTACGGCTCGTCCCAAAAGTAGTCACTAGCCTCTCTCATTAACCGCTTCTTGTGATAGCTGTTGAGATGTGTTGGCTCCTCTCCACACGCTAAATAGTTCACGACATCAGCATACCACGGTAGATCCTCCTCTTTGAAACTCAACACCTCTTCAAACTGCCCATGTAGCTTTCCATAAACAGCCGTGGTGATCGCCATGAGTTGCTCTTCTGGAAGAGAGTCATTTAAGGGGAGGGACTCGTTGATCCTTAGCCGTGAGAGATGGTCAGCGACTCCGTTTTCTATTCCCTTCTTGTCTTTAATCTCCATGTCAAACTCCTGGAGCAAGAAAATCCACCTCAAAAGCCGAGGCTTAGTGTCTTTCTTCGAATAGATGTATCGCAAAGCTGCGTGATCCGTGTAGACAATAGCCTTGGAACCAACAAGATATGACCGGAACTTCTCAAAGGCGAACACTACTGCAAGCAACTCCTTCTCTGTAGTAGTGTACCTTGTTTGCGTGTCATCCAAGGTTCTTGAAGCATAGTAGATCACTTGTAGTTTCTTGTCTTTCCTCTGACCAAGAACGGCTCCTACGGCGTAGTCACTAGCATCGCACATGATCTCATAGGGTAGAGTCCAGTCTGGTGCTTAAACTATAGGGGCTGATGTAAGGGCTTACTTGATGGTCACGAAAGCTCGCAAACACTCCTCATCAAACACAAACTCAGCTTCCTTGCACAGCAACCGTGTAAGAGGACGTGCAATCTTGGAGAAGTCCTTAATGAAGCGCCTATAGAACCTGGCGTGTCCCAAGAAACGTCTGACTCCCTTAACGTTAACCGGCGGCTCAAGACCCAGCATGACTTCCACTTTAGCCTGATCAACCTCAATGCCTTTCTCTGATATCATATGACCAAGCACGATCCCTTCCTTAACCATAAAGTGGCATTTCTCCCAGTTTAGCACCAAGTTTGTCTCTTCACAACGCTTTGGTACCCTGCAAAGATTCAACAAACACGCAGAAAAGGACGCACCATAGACAGAGATGTCATCCATGAACACCTCTACCATCTCTTCTATTAGATCGGAGAAGATCGACATCATACACCGCTGAAACGTAGCCGGTGCATTACACAATCCAAACGGCATCAGTCGATACGCGAAGGTACCGTAGGGACATGTGAAGGTCGTCTTCTCCTGGTCATTTGGGTGAATTGGTATTTGAAAGAAACCGCTATACCCATCGAGAAAACAGTAGTAAGGGTGATTAGCAAGTCTCTCAAGCATTTGATCAATAAAAGGCAAAGGAAAATGATCTTTCCTAGTTGCAAGGTTAAGTTTCCTATAATCAATACACATCATATGCCCAGTAATTGTTCTAGTAGGAATAAGCTCATCTTTTTCATTCCTTATGACCGTGATCCCTCCCTTCTTAGGCACCACATGTACAGGAGAAACCCACGTGCTGTCACTTATGGGATAGATCACGTCAGCCTCTAAAAGCTTAAGGATCTCTTTCTTAACAACCTCTTTCAAATTAGGATTCAAACGCCTTTGATGTTCTATAGAAGAGGCGTTCTCATTATCCAAGTGAATCCTGTGAGTGCAAAACATTGGTGAAAGGCCCTTGATGTCACTTAAAGAGTTCCCAATGGCCTTCCTATACTTTCTCAGCTCAGTCAGGAGCGAGTGCAACTCATCTTCACTTAAGTTTTCATTCACAATCACGGGATAGGTGTTCTTAGGCCCTAAGAAAGCATACCTTAGCCCTTTTGGGAGCTCCTTAAGGTCCACCTTTGGGGCTAACAGCTCGCTCCAGTCATCCTCGTAGCTGTTGTTGTTGACTTCCTCCTTGGAACCCTCCTTAGAACCCGAGGCATGGCCCTTAAGACTGCTTTCCTCAACCGCTATCCCTTCTGAAATCGAGTCCTCCAGTCGATCTTGCTCTCGATGTCGTCTAGATCGAACAGTTTCGCTCGATTCACTTACTCGATTTGATGTGGATCGAATAAAGGATCGAGACGCTGAGTCGATCTCCTGATGAGACCCCAAAATGATCAGAAGGTCTCTCTCGATCGTTGACTCGATTGTTTTTCTGGATCGATCATTCCTCTCGATTTGTCTATCGATTGCTGCACCGGATCGAGTTGTGTTCTCGATTGCCTTGTCGATTTGACTCCTGGATCGAGTGATAGCGTCGATCTCGGGGTCGATCTCTAGGCAGCAGCTTTCATCCTTCTTAACAATCTTCCTAGAATCCAGCAAGTTGACATACTCTTGGGTCCTCTGATCCACATAGCCAAACTCCCCTGGCTCCTTTGTCAGTGCCAGCTTCAGATGGTCTTCTGAGCCAGCTCTTCCAGCAACTCATCCGCTAAGGCATCCATCGTTTCAATGTAGAAAGCTTGCCCTTCTATGGTCGGCTTCTTCAGAACCTCATTGATATCGAATTCCAGCCTTATGTCTTTTCCCAAGTGCAAGGCAATCTTCCCGTTCTTGACGTGGATGATAGCCCCGGCGGTTGCAAGGAATGGTCTTCCTAGGATGAGTGGATCCTTAGGCTCTTCATCCATTTCCAACACGACGAAGTCCGTAGGTACGTTCACACCACTGATTCGCACCGGTAGATCTTCAAGCCCCCCCACTGGTAGCCTCACACTCATATCAGCCAGTATTAACGAGATCCTACAGTCTTTGAAACGAGTAAAGCCAAGCTTCTTCGCCACGGAATGAGGCATTAGGTTTATGCTAGCTCCGAGATCACAAAGGCACCTCTTGATCTCCAGAGGACCTAAAGCACAGGGTATAGTGAAGCTTCCAGGGTCTCCCAACTTCTTAGGGACTATCTCCTTATGTATTACAGCACTACACTCTTCACTTAGAACAAGCACCTCCTTGCTTTCCTTATTCTTCTTCACGAGAGTGTCTTTGGAGAATTTGGCGCATTTAGGCATCATTGCAAGGCAGTCAACAAGAGGTAGCTTGATCTCTACGTCCTTAAGATGCTTCTCAAAGAGGATTCTATGCTTCTCTATGAGTTGCTTCTTAAAGCGGCCAGGAAAAGGCAGCTTAGGTACATACGGTGGAGGCACATAAGCATTATTCTCCTTAGTAGTTTGCTCAGCTTTCTTCTCAGCAACTGCTTTGTCTCCTCTTCTTGGCCTTTGGATCCAGACATTATCAAAGTTTATCTCATCATCAGCTGAAGGCTTACCCTCCGCCTCTTGAATTACAACGTCCTCGTTGTTCTTAGGAGTAACCGGAGGTTCTAGCTTTTTGCCGCTTCTTAACGTGATGGCGTTGGCATACTCCTTAGGATTCTGCTCACACTTGCCCGGTAGGCTATTCTGACCACTTGTACTCGCTTTCCCCTTCTCTAGCTGCTTCTGGTTTGTAGAGGCTTGCCCTTGTATCAGCTGCTGAAACATGGCCTGAACAGGATCAACCTGTTGTTGCATCGGCTGTTGCTGCTGAGGTGCAAAGCCCGGAGGGTAGTTAGGCATATAACCCTTGTTACTTTGATGTTGCCCTTGGAAGTTGTTCTGCCCTTGACCTTGGTAACCACCACTCGGCTGAAAACCTTTGTTGTAAGGGATGAAAGGTTTTGCTTGCTGAGCAGGGTACACTTGGTCCTTAGGGTTGGCAACGTTGGTGCTTCGGTAGGAGAGATTGTTGTTCTGGTTGTAGCCTTGGTTGTAGCCTTGAGGTTTGTAATTGTTCAGTCCCGCCACCCAATTGGCTTCTTCTTGGCTCAACTCTAGCCCTTCTTGATTCTCATCCGCTTCACAAACAAAGTGAACATGCTTCTGGTTGGCTAACACCAGCTTATCTATCTTCTCATGCAAAGATTTCAGCTCCTTTTTGTGAGACTCTAGTTCGGATCCTCTCGGTGCACGGTCATAATGCTCAGCGTAGTTGCCATCACTCAATGCCAAGTTTTCTATCAGCTCCATACCCTCTTCTACCTCATGACCAAGGAAGTTCCCTTTGCTAGCTGTGTCAAGCAACAACCTGATCTTTGGTAAAGCTCCGCGGTATATGGTGCTGAGTAGGGTCTCCTCGCTGAAACCGTGATGAGGACATTGGATCGTGTAGTCTTTGAAGCGTTCCATTGCCTCGTTGAATGTCTCGTTGTTTCGTTGAGTGAAGCCGCTGATTTTGCTTCTCAACCGTGCTGTCCTGGTGCTAGAGAAGAACTTTGAGAGAAAGGCCTTCTTACACTCGGCCCATGAGGTTATGGTGCCTTGTGGGAGGGTCTTCTACCAATGCCTAGCCTTGTCTCCGAATGAAAAGGGAAAGAGACACAGCTTGAAAGCATCTTCGGATATGCCGCTTATCTTGATCATCCCACATACTTTCTCGAAGTTGTCAAGGTGCTCCAAGGGATCTTCCATTGCTAAGCCGTGGAACTTGTTGTTTTGCACCATGGAGATGAAACCTGGCTTAATCTCGAAGTTGTTGTTTTGTACAGGAGGAGGAGTGATCCCAAACCTATTGTGATGAGTATTGGGAGCATCTCCGGCTCCTATGATCCTTGGGGGTCTAGCCGCGTGTTGGGGGTTTCCATTGCCCCTTCCCACTGCCCCTTGAGCTGGAGGAGGTCCCTCTGGTTGCTCGTGTTCAGCCATTGCTTCAAAGTCAACCAAACCGTGCTGAACAATCTCCTCAAAGTCTCTGGCTTGTTCTCGTACTCTTCTTTGCCGTGAATGACCAAGCTGATGAATGTTGTCCAAGGGTTGTAGTAGATTGTTGTCTCCCCTTGAACGAAGATTCTTGTACCTGAGAGACACACGTTTGAGAGTAGAATGGTTAGTAACTAAAACAAGGTAAAGGCTTAGTCTTTACTAAGTCCCAAATCTCTATGTTTTCTAAACAATCCTAGGATGGCAACGGCGCCATTTGATAAGCAAATTCTTTGCAAGGATGAGTATGCAATGAGGCTATCAAACTCAAATGCAAGACAGGTTGTAGCACAGTATACAAGAGAGAGTCAATCCACACCTAGGATGATAGAAAATGCAAAGAGAATGCAAGGGCTATGCAAATCTAAGCGAAACAAGAAAGATTTTGAGAAAATCCCTAAAAACAAGATGCAGTAACTAAATGGAATGCAAACTATTATAATATTACCAGGAATGATCAAACTACCATGAGGAACAAACAGAATAATTAAAGAACAAAGCTATGAATTACTAAAATTCGGCTAGTGGATCGACCATGGGATCGACCACTAGATCGAGCAATAACGATCGATCTCGTCTAAAAATGCAAGAACAGTAAAACTAACGACCAGGGTGCTATCAGAGATCAAGCGAATGACGAGAGAAGATGTAAAGATGCTAAGAAAGAGGGTCTAGGGTTGAGATTCATGGTCAGGGGTTTCAAAGGTCCGAACTTGGGTGGAAAACTTTAAATCGACTCACTTTGTGAGAATCTCTAAGCCTTGAAAACGAAATAAGATATATCCGTGGCTTTCGGTATAGGTCACTCCTTCTTCCTCTCCTCCAAACCCATGGCTTTTGGTGGAAAGAGAGGTTGAAGGGCATGGGAAACAGATTTCAAACGAATGGCTTAACTAGTCCCCCAAACTTCCATGGCTTTTGGGAAGGAGTAACTAGTCTCTAGGGTGTGATCTTCAAAGGTCCCTGAATCCTGTCAAGGTAAGAGACCTCTCGGATCATAAAGCTCTTGGCGTGAGAGTCTTTAAGCTTTGAGAACTCGACACCCTAGAAGAGATAGCAATTAAAACACTAGAAAACCCCAAGATCGAAAACCTTTTTGACCCCTTAAATCCTCTCAACCCCGAACCCAAATGAACTACTCACTACACATAAGATAAATCAAGCAAAGCATGAAGAAAGAAACGATGAACATGAAAAGAAACTAGATTAAACTCAAAACGATTCGACTACAAAGCTAGAGAAAAACTTCAAGTTCGACAATGGTGGATAATCTCCAAAACCAGAGAGAAAAGCATAAAAAAGATAAGAATGAAAAGTTGTGTGGGAAAAGGACGTCGCCGCCTTCCCAAAAGGGCGAAAACAACCCGATGGTCCCCCCTTCGCTAGCGGCCAAAAGCGGTTGAAAGGACAGAGATCGACTTCGGGATCGAGCGGCTCTCTCGATCATCTTCGGACATCGTGTCTTCAAGTCGATCTGGGTCTCGATCATCTTCGGCGGATCGAGTGTTGCATCCGATCTTGGTATCGATCTTCGGTTGGATCGAGTGGTGGACTCGAACCGGCTCTCGCTCTACATGCCGTCATTTACGTCTGTACCGTTTGATCGATTGCTTCACTCGATCTTCGTCTCGATCATTCTGCTTGGATTGCCTGGTCTTCTCGATCTTCTGGTCGATCTCATTCTAGATCGACCTGCCATGCTCGATCTGGTCCCCGATCTCTGGTCCTTAGCAAACATCCGACCTTCCACGAACCGCCACAACAGCTTCAGCACGTCCACGAACCTCCACGACTCCAAAGTAGCTAGAAACAACCTGAATGTGATGCAAAATGCAAGGAACATGCGTATGCTGGTGCAAGGATGCTCTAGGACCCTAAGTGATGCAATCTAGTCTAAAATGTGATGTAAATGCATGAAAAGCTAACTAATGTGTATGCAAAATGTATGCAATATGCAGTAACATCAGTTTGCCAATGCATGACTGAAGTGAAGGCAACTTTGGAAACCAACATGTTTGCCAAAGCGCAGTTGTGGCAGCATGCATAGGAATCAGTGGATTCGCCAATGAGTGATGTGATGCTGTGTGTGTAACTTATATGTTATTGTGAGTGTGCTGGTGGGAAATATGAGAGTTTACCATCACTTGATTAGTAAAGTGGCGTGACTGTACTAATTGATTAGCTAGTGTGTCGAGTACTTGCTTGTTAAGCAATGTATTAACTGATTGGCTAGTGTGTCGTTTACTTGGTGGTTAAGACAAGGTACTAACTGAAAATACAAGTGAGGGCTTGTAATGGCCGTGTGAGCCGACTGATGGCCAGGAGTGCCAAGTGCTGGCTATGTCATTAATCCCTTTTTACAAGAGTTGCGATGGGACATCACTGTGGTACTCTGATTGCAAGATGATTGTTGAGTAACCTATGCTGGTTGCAAGATGACTGTCGAGTAATCACTGATTATGTGGGTGGAACTGAGGAGTTCACCACCGCGTGACAAAAATTGTGAGCTAGGAACCTGCGGGTTGCCAAAGCGATTGGATGTTAGCGTGTGTGGGAATCTGCGGATTAGCCAACGCATGATAGTGAGATTGTTTTTGGGAACTGGATGTGTTTGCCAAGACAATATTGTCTGTAAGGATCAGCGTGTGATTCAAGGATCAAAGAGAGATCTAGGAACTTAATAGAGTTTTGGAAACTTGAGTAAGGAATCAAGAGTGGTTCGTTAGTTGTGTTAATAAGGATCATATGATCTTGACTAACTTATGATGGTGGTCAACGGTAGTTGAGGCAAGTATGAAACGAAACCCTTGGGAACTCGACAGTTTGCTAAGGCAGGTCTAGGGGCTAAGATGGACTGATCATTGATAACCGAGCTTTGGAGAAAGTCCAAAGCTAACGGATAATGCTAAGAATTTTTATTAGAAGGAAGTTGAGGTGGGGGCGACTGGAAATACTTAGAAACTTGAGAACTTTGCTAAGATACGTATGCACACCAAGAGACTGTCCAGAGAATGGGAGGGTTTAGCATGATGTAAAAACAAAAGGGTATAAGCCTTGAGTTGACTAGTGTTTAGAGGGAAGTCTGTCTGATAAGAGTTTGTTTCATCTGGAAATGGTCGGACAAGAGTTCTGCGTGGTTAAGCTATGAAGGCTGTTGTGTAAATGAATGTTTGGCCAGATGTGGCGTACAGGAATTCTGATTGGTAGTGGAAATCTGGACCAAGGCCGGGATGGTCTAAGGTCAAGCATCTGAAATCGAGTCTAGAGAAGCCTGCGATTGGGAACAAGAGTTTAGTTCAGCTAAATTAGGACGGGATGGTGTTTGACGATAGGGACTCCGATATGGTAATGACACTTGGATGAAAGATTGTTGTGTTACAATCTGGATAAGGGCATTGGCCGGATAAAAGTTATGTCGGATCGTTAGGTGTCACAAAGATCAGATGAACAGTCTGAACGGACGAAAGGAACTTTGGAGTATATACAAGAGCGTGTGTGCTCGATTAAGATGGAAACTGGGAGAGTTATATGCCTTTGGCTGGGTTGTGTAGAACATCATTGTGTTGAACCTAAGTTGGGGAGTGTAGTGTGACTGGCAGTGGTCAAGACTACTGAAAATATAAAGTTTCTAAAGGTTAAGCTGAAAGAGGTAGAGGACTAGAAAGAAAAGCTTAGGCGTGTAAGAGGGTCAAAATGATCCGAGTTGTCTGAGACTATAATGGGGATGAGCAAACTACTTTGGAAGTAGAGTCTAAGATGAGTACAAGGTCCCTGTTATGGTTTGAGAAACTTCAGGAAGATGTACCGGATTCAAGGACGAATCCAAACAATATGGGGGAGAGTTGTAGCATCCGTATCCGGGATATCTGAAATGATCGAGGCGGGACAGGATGTTGTCTGAGGGTTTACTGAGTTCAGTCAAGTGAGAAATCCGAATGGTTGAGTAGTTCAAACTATTGTCGAGTGATGACTGGGAAATAGTCGAAGGTTGGCCAGGCTGGCCGAGCAGGATGGACCATTTCCAAGAGAAAAATGGTCCAGTCCGAGAGAAAAAGGAAAGTAACCGAGAAAAAAGAGAAGTCTCTGATGAAAAGGATAAGTGATCGAGATAAAAGGGCTAGGCCCGTGGGCCTTTGAATTTGGTCAAAAAAAATTAAAGTTTCATGATGAGAAAAGGATTTCTCGCTATTATGGTCGAGCGGTTAAGGTGATAACAGAGAGAATTTAAAGATAACCAGGAGAAATCCTACTATGACCGGGAGAAGTCAGTTTAGGCCCATGGTCTTAAGGATCATGTCTGTGATACTGGCGATCATGAGGATCATAATTGTGTTTTCTGATGAACGAAATGATCATTACTGTGTAGTGGCGATCAGGGGGGATCGTGACTGTTATTATTGGTGGTCGTGAGGACCAGGAATGAGATTCTGTGATGATCTGGGAAACCCAAATATCCCTCTTCGTTACTTGGTCATGTGGGGATGGTTAGTTGAGTGACTGAGTAACGTGGGGGTGATGTGGTAATACTGATGTGGTAGCTGAGACTTGGGATAGCGAAGGGCGCTAATGGGATAATGCGGACCAGAGTGACTCAAGCAGTGCATCCTATATCTGCAAGTGGCTAAGGTACGAACTAATCTGAGATGAGATTAAGGTTTTGTGATTAGCGAGTTAAGTGATTAAGTTGGTATATGTGATTACCGAGGCTTATATGATGTCTAAGTAAACTTATCGGAAATCCGGATCATTTTACTGGCTTCGGAGATGTGGGATTCTTGCTGCATCAGGACGGACACTTAAAAGGGATTGTCCTGTAGTTTAAAGTAGATGATCATGCCGTGTGATATGTGAGGCTTGATAGCCAAGTAAGCCCCAAGGCCAAGTGAAGGCTTGTAAGCCGTGTACTGTTCTGGCATCGTTGGGAATCTACGGATTCGCCGAGACATGGTTGTTCTGGCGTCCTTAGGAATATACGGATTCACTATGGCTTTTCTGTTTCTGAGTTCCGTTCTTGAGATTCAAGTGGGTTTGACAAGACGTAACTGATAGAGAGTTCAACCTTGGAAACCAAGTGGGTTTGCTAAGGCATGACTTATGTGGGTTACGGTCTTGGAAGTCAAGTGGGTTTGTGATGTTACTGCATATTGCATACATTTTGCATACTCATTAGTTAGCTTTTCATGCATTTGTATCACATTTTAGGTTAGATTGCATCACTTAGAGTCCTAGAGCATTCTTGCACCAGCATACGCATGTTCCTTGCATTTTGCATCACATTCAGGTTGTTTCTGGGTGCTTTGGAGTCGTGGAGGTTCGTGGACATGTTGAGGCTGATGTAGCAGTCCGTGGGAGCTCGGATATATTCCAAGGATCAGAGATCGAGGAGCAGATCGAGCATGGCCGGTCGATCTAGGAGGTGATCGACCAGAAGATCGAGCCAACCAGGCGATCCAAGGAGAATGCTCGAGACAAGGATCGAGTGAAGCAGTCGATCAAACGGTACGGACGTGAATGACGCCATGCAGAGCGAGAGCCAGATCGAGTACACCACTCGATCCAGCCGAAGATCGATACCAAGATCGGATACAACACTCGATTCGCCGATGATGATCGAGACCCAGATCGAGCCGAAGACACGATGTCCGGATATGATCGAGAGAACCGCTCGATCCTAGAGTCGATCACTGTCCTTTCGACCACTTTTGGCCGCTAGCGAGGGGGGGGACCATCAGCTTGTTTTGGCCATTTTGGGAAGGCGGCGACGTCCTTTTCCCACACAACTTTCAATCCTTATCTTTTTCTGTATGTTTTCTCTCTGTTTTTCGTGAAGAACACCATTGTCGAACTTGAGTTTTTCTTAAGCTTTGTAATCGAATCATTTCCGTCTTAATCTAGTTTTCTTTTCATGTTCATCGTTTCCTTTTACATGCTTTGCTTGATTTACTTTATGTGTAGTGAGTAGTTTATTTAGGTTCGGGGTTGAAAGGATTAAGGGGTCTAAAGGGTTTCGATCTTGGGGTTTTTCTAAGCATTTTCAACGGCTATCTCTTCTCAGGTGTTGAGATCTCAATGCTTGAAGACTCTCACGCCAAGAGCTTCATGATCCGAGAGGTTCCTTACCTTGACAGGATTCAGGAGCCTCGGAAGATCACACCTTAGAGACTAGTTACCCCTTCCCAAAAGCCATGGAAGTTTGGGGGATTAGTTAAGCCATTCATTTAAAATCTGCTTTCCATGCCCTTCGACCTCTCTTTCCACCAAAATCCATGGGTTTGGAGGAGAGGATGAAGGAGTGATCTATACCGAAAGCCACGGATAGATCTTGCTTAGTTTTCAAGGCTTAGAGATCCTCACAAAGTGAGTCGATTTAAAGTTTTCAACCCAAGGTCGAACCTTTGAAACCACTGACCATGAATCTCAACCCTAGGCCCTTTCTTTTAGCATCTTTACATCTTATCTCGTCATTCCCTTGATCTTTGATAGCATCCTGGTCGTTAGTTTCACTGTTCTTGCATTTTTAGACGAGATCGATTGTTATTGCTCGATCTAGTGGTCGATCCACTAGTCGAATTTTAGTAATTCGGAGCTTGGTTCTTAAATTATTATGTTTGTTCCTCGTGGTAGTTCCTTCATTCCTAGTATTTTTAAAATAGGTTGCATTCTATTTAAGTTGCTGCATCTAGTTTTTAGAGATTTTCTCATAAATCATCTCATTTCGCTTGGATTTGCATTAGTCCTTGTATTCGCTTTGCATTCTCTATCATCCTAGGCATGGATTAACTCTCTCTTTCTTGCTGTACTACAACATGTCTTGCAATTGAGTTTGATAACCTCATTGCATTTTCACCTTTGCTAAGAAAGTGTTTATCAGTTTGCCAGGACGTGACTGTGTCTGAGAGGTGTTATTGGAAACCAAGTGGGTTTGTCAATACTTCTGGTATTCGTTCTTGGAACCAAGAGAGTTGGCTAAGACAGATGTCTCCGAGATGCATTTTGGAAACCGTGGGTTTGCCAATGCGTGACTGAAGTGAAGGCGACTTTGGAAACCAACATGTTTGCCAAGGCGCAGTTGTGGTAGCATGCATGGGGAATCAGTGGATTTGCCAATGAGTGATGTGATGCTGTGTGTGTAACTGATATGTTATTGTGAGTGTGCTGGTGGGAACTATGAGAGTTTACCATCACTTGATTAGTAAAGTGGCGTGACTGTACTAATTGATTGGCTTGTGTGTCGAGTACTTGCTTGTTAAGCAATGTACTAAATAATTGGCTAGTATGTCGTGTACTTGGTGGTTAAGGCAAGGTACTAACTGAAAATACAAGTGAGGGCTTGTAATGGCGGTGTGAGCCGAAAGATGGTCAGGAGTGCCAAGTGCTGGCTATGTCATTATTCCCTTTTTAAAAGAGTTACGATGGGACATGACTGTGGTACTCTGATTGCAAGATGATTGTTGAGTAACCTATGCTGGTTGCAAGATGACTGTCGAGTAATCAAGGATTATGTGGGTGGAACTGAGGAGTTCATCACCGCGTGACAGAAATTGTGAGCTAGGAACCTGCGGGTTGCCAAAGCGATTGGATGTTAGCGTGTGTGGGAATCTGCGGATTAGCCAACGCAAGATAGTGAGATTGTTTTTGGGAACTGAATGTGTTGCCAAGTCAATATTGTCTGTAAGGATCAGCGTGTGATTCAAGGATCAAAGAGAGATCGGGGAACTTAAGAGAGTTTTGGAAACTTGAGTAAGGAATCAAGAGTGGTTTGTTAGTTGTGTTAATAAGGATCAGTGGATCTTGATTAACTTATGATGGTCGTCAACGGTAGTTGAGGAAAGTATGAAACAAAACTCTTGGGAACTCGACAGTTTGCTAAGGCAGGTCTATGGCTAAGATGGACTGACCGTAAGCATGACCTATTATCATTGATAACCGAACTTTGGAGAAAGTTCAAAGCTAACGGATAATGCTAAGCGTTTTTATTAGAAGGAAGTTGAGGTGGGGGCGACTGGAAATACTTAGAAACTTGAGAAGTTTGCTAAGATACGTATGCACACCAAGAGACTGTCTAGAGAATGGGAGGGTTTAGCATGATGGAAAAACAAAAGGGTATAAGCCTTGAGTTGACTAGTGTTTAGAGGGAAGTATGTCTGATAAGAGTTTGTTTGATCTGGAAATGGTCGGACAAGAGTTCTGCGTGGTTAAGATATGAAGGCTGTTGTGTAAATGAATGTTCGGTCAGATGTGGCGTACATGAATTCTGATTGGTAGTGGAAATCTGGACCAAGGCCGGGATTGTCTAAGGTCAAGCATCTGAAATCGAGTCTAAAGAAAGCTGCGATTGGGAACAAGAGTTTAGTTCAGCTAAATTAGGACGGGATGGAGTTTGACGATGGGGACTCCGATATGGTAATGTCACTTTGATGAAAGATTGTTGTGTTACAATCTGGATAAGGGCATTGGCCGGATAAAAGTTAGGTCGGATCGTTAGGTGTCACAAAGATCTGGCGAACAGTTTGAATGGACGAAAGGAACTTTGGAGTATATATAAGAGCCTGTGTGCTCGATTAAGATGGTAACTGGGAGAGTTATATGTCTTTGGCTGGGTTGCGTAGAACATCATTGTGTTGAACCCAAGTTGGGGAGTGTAGTGTGACTGGCAGTTGTCAAGACTATTGAAAAGATAAAGTTTCTAAAGGTTAAGCTGAAAGAGGTAGAGGACTAGAAAGAAAAGCTTAGGCGTGTAAGAGGGTCAAAATGATCCTTGTCTGAGACTGTAATGGGGATGAGCAAACTACTTTGGAAGTAGAGTCTAAGATGATTACAAGGTCCCTGATATGGTTTGAGAAACTTCAGGAATTAGTACCGGATTCGAGGACGAATCCAAACAAAGTGGGGGAGAGTTGTAGCATCCGTATCCGGGAATCTGAAATGATCGAGGCGGGACAGGATGTTGTCTGAGGGTTTACTGAGTTCAGTCAAGTGAGAAATCAGAATGGTTGAGTAGTTCAAACTATTGTCGAGTGATGACTGGGAAATAGTCGAAGGTTGGCCAGGCTGGCCGAGCAGGATGGACCATTTCCAAGAGAAAAATGGTCCAGTCCGAGAGAAAAAGGAAAGTAACCGAGAAAAAAGAGAAGTCTCTGATGAAAAGGATAAGTGATTGAGAGAAAAGGGCTAGGCCCATGGGCCTTTGAATTTGGTCAAAAAAAAATTAAAGTTTCATGATGAGAAAAGGATTTCTCGCTATTATGGTCGAGCGGTTAAGGTGATAACAGAGAGAATTTAAAGATAACCAGGAGAAATCCTACTGTGACCCAGAGAAGTCAGTTTAGGCTCATTGTCATAAGGATCATGTTTGTGATACTGGCGATCATGAGGATCATAATTGTGTTTTCTGATGAACGTAATGATCATTACTGTGTAGTGGCATCCAATATCTGCAAGTGGCTAAGGTACGAACTCATCTGAGATGAGATTAAGGTTTTGTGATTAGCGAGTTAAGTGATAATTGGGTTAATAGTTTGTTAACATCTGAGTTAAGTTGTTAGTTTGATAGTGGGTTGTAACCCCGAAGAAGAAATAGTAAGAAAAAGCAAAAAAAATTCGGAGGCACGGTCACAGTGTCACCGGATTAAGTATTGTTTCGACTGCTGGTTAGGAAAATCGGGTCAGGGCTCTAAAATTTCCCTTTGAAGATTGGAAATTGCTTGGTGCCAACAGATTTTATGGTTATGGAGAAGACATATTTAAGAGAGGTGTCACTTCTTCTAGGAACACCATTCTTGGCAACAACAGGAGCTGAAGTAGACTTCAAGAGAAGCTTTGTGATTTTGAAGAATGTTGATGAGTTCAAAATCTACAAAATTTTCTCTCCTTCCATAGCTTTTTGTGGAACAATTGTTGTAAAAGAGAGTGAGCAACAACAACTTCCAGAGCGTGTGGACCATGCTATGAGCTTCACAATGTCATGATGATGAGAGACACTCTCCCTGATGAGCACAAGCAGAAACTTGACACTAAGTTAACGCTTGAAGATGGTTTGAATGAGGATGAAGGCTTAATTACCAAAGAAGTGAAGCCTTTGATCACACCAAGTGTCAAGAAGAGGAGAAACAGGAAGACAGCTTGTGACAAGAAGTTACTGATGTCAGTGGGCAATTGGATTTACAAGAAGAAAGAGGAATGAGCACCAGCTCCATCAACCTCTTCTCACTAGTCCTCAAACCATCAAAGTCAAGCTATAATGACTTAAAACAAGCACACTTGGGAGGTAATTCCATGAATAACCTTGTCAATATATGCTTTATTTTATTATTCATGTCTTTATTTAGTGTTTCAGAAGTCAAAGAACAGGTCCATGGCTGTGAAGGATGGTTTAAAGGCCAGGGGAAGAAAACTCTGTTTTCATATCGAGGTACCATATCGAGCAGAACATCTATTGTTGCTGCTCGATTCAGTTATCTAGGAGAAGGAGCAGTCCGTACACAGAGCAGGTTGCACGATGGAGATCACATCGAGGTGTAGCATTGAGCAAAACACCAAAAGCCTTGCTCGATGTGATCGCTGCTGAAGCCCCAGTCCGTACACCAAAGAGAGTGGACCGTGCATAGACCAAAATGCACGGTGGAGATCACACCAAGGTGTTGCATCGAGCAAAACACATAAAGCCTTGCTCGATGCAATCCTCAGTCTGTACATCGTGGAGCTACAACTCGTACATTGATAAAATTGCTCGATGGAGTCACATCGAGGAGTAGCATTGACCAGAACATCCAAGGTTGTGCTCGATATGAATGCTATCAGCTGGCTCGAGCACAAGACGATGTCCGGTATGACAACCACTGACGAGCATTGCAACCGAGTACGAGACGTTCCACATTGAGGTGTAGCATCGAGCAAAACACATAAATTTTTGCTCGATGCCGAATGGCCGAGCCAATAACAAGCATCTGGATGATGCCATGCACTACCCACGGGAAGGATCATGCAAGCCGAAGTGTCTCCCTACACCGAGCAACAACATCGAGCAGAACATCTGCTGAGACTGCTAGATGCAAGGTGCCCTGAAGGAGAAGCTGAGCAGAACACAGAACCCCCGAGGCAGAGGAGCATGATCGCCGAGCCACAGGACCAAACTCTCCGATATGGTACACATCAAGGTACCACATCGAGTGTTTTGCTCGATATGGTCATTGTGAAAATTTTTTGAGAGTTTTACATGTGTAAATCGACTAAAACTTTTTTGTGGACCCTGATGGCTGGTAAAAGAATCTTTTCTTTTCTCCTCACATGCATTTTTGAATTTTAAATAAGCTTTTCTTGCTTTATCTTTAGTTATTTTACATTTTCCTTATCTTCTTGCCTTAAAACTAGCATTTTCATCTCTCACCACAGATCCATATCGAGCTAAACACCATTGTCAAGCATATCTTATTTTTCTCTTTTGCATTCTCTATTCTAGAACTTCATCTTTTTGTTAAAAGATAAAGGTAAACTTTGCTAGATTCCTTGTTTCTTAAGTTTAATCTTTGCAAAATAACGTAGGATGCATTAGAATTATTGTTGAGGATGTTTTGCAAAACACCAAAAGTCTTGCTCGATGTGATCGCTCCTGAAGCCCCAGTTCGCACACCGAAGAGAGTGGACCGTACATCGACCAAAATGCACAGTGTAGATCAAACTGAGGTGTTGCATCGAGCAAAACACTAAAAGACTTGCTCGATGCAATCCACAGTCCGTACATCGTGGAGCTATAACCCGTACATCGACGAGATTGCTCGATGGAGTCACATCAAGGAGAAACATCAAGCAGAACATCTAAGGTTCTGCTCGATATGAATGCTATCAGCTGGCTTGAGCACAAGACGATGTCTGGTATGACAACCACCGACGAAGATTGCAACCGAGTACGAGACGTTCCACATCGAGGTGTAGCATCGAGCAAAATACCAACATACTTGCTCGATGCAGAATGGCTGAGCCAAGAACAAGCATCTGGATGAAGCCATGCACTGCCCACGGGAAGGATCATGCAAGCAGAAGTGTCTCCGTACACCAAGCAACAACATCGAGCAGAACATCTGCTGAGACTGCTTGTTGCAAGGTTCCCTGAAGGAAAATCTGACCAGAACACAGAACCCCAGAGGTAGTGGAGCATGATCGCCGAGCCACAGGACCCGACATCCCCGATATGGTACACATCGAGGTACCATATCGAGTGTTTTGCTTGCTAAGGTCCGTGTAAAAAGAATTTGAAATTTTTACATATATAAATCGAGTAAAACATTTTTGTGGACCTTGACGGCTCGTAAAATAATATTTTTTTTTCTCCTCACATGCATTTTTAAATTTTAAATGAGCTTTTCTTGCTTTATCTTTAGTTATTTTAGATTTCCCTTATCTTCTTGCCTTAAAACTAGCATGTTCATCTCTCTCCACACACCCATATCGAGGTAAACACCATTGTGAAACATATCTTCTTTCTCTCTCTTGCATTCTCTGTTCTAGAACTTAATCTTTTGGTTCAAGGATTAAGGTAAACTTTGCTAGATACCTTGTTTCTTGAGTTCAATCTTTGCAAAATGAGGTAGGATGCATTAGAATGATTGTTAAGGTTGTTTTGCAAAACACCAAAAGCCTTGCTCGATGTGATCGCTCCTGAAGCCCTAGTCTGTACACCAAAGAGAGTGGACCGTACATCAACCAAGATCACACTGAGGTGTTGCATCGAGCAAAACACGAAAAGCCTTGCTCGATGCAATCCCCAGTCCGTACATGGTGGAGCTACAACCTGTACATCGACGAGATTTCTCGATGTAGTCACATTGATGAGAAGCATCGAGCAGAACATCCAAGGTTCTGCTCGATATGAATGCTATCAGCTGGCTCGAGCACAAGACGATGTCCAGTACGACTACCACCGACGAGCATTGCAACCGAGTACGAGACGTTCCACATCGAGGTGTAGCGTCGAGAAAAACACCAACATGCTTGCTCGATGTAGAATGGCCGTGCCAAGAACAAGCATCCGGATGATGCCATGCACTGTCCACAGGAAGGATCATGCAAGCCGAAGTGTCTCCCTACACAGAGCAACAACATCGAGCAGAACATCAGCTGAGAATGCTCGACGCAAGGTGCCGTGAAGGAGAAGCTGACCAGAACACAGAGCTCCTAAGGCAGAGGAGCATGATCGCCGAGCCACAGGACCCGACATCTCCGATATGGTACACATCGAGGTACCACATCGAGTGTTTTGCTCGATATGATCCGTGAAAAAAAAATTTGAAATTTTTACATGTGTAAATGGAGTAAAACCTTTTCGTGGACCTTGACGGCTGGTAAATAATCTTTTCTTTCCTCCTAACATGCATTTTTGAATTTTAAATGAGCTTTTCTTGCTTTATCTTTAGTTATTTTGAAATTTTTACATGTGTAAATGGAGTAAAACCTTTTTGTGGACCTTGATGGCCGGTAAAATAATATTTTCTTTTCTCCTAACATGCATTTTCTATCTCTTGGATTATCTGTTCTAGAACTTCATCATTTGGTTCAAGGATTAAGGTAAACATTGCTAGATGCCTTGTTTCTTGAGTTTAATCTTTGAAAAATGAAGTAGTATGCATTACAATGATTGGTGAGGTTGTTTTGCGCAATTTTGTTTATGGTTTTGATCTGCATGTCACTATTATTGCTCTTGTTGTTTAAGTTGGTGATCTGAGTGGAGAAGTCAGTGAGAGAAGAGTCTAGACGAGTGTTCATCTCGTTTCAAATTTTATGGTTAAAATAATTAGGAAATGCTGTTTTTATGCTTAGTTTGATATTATGTTTAGATTCTGGCCAAATCTAGGCATGTTATTGCTTTTCCAGCATATTAACTATTGAAATGCTTCTTTTTAGATTAGTGATAGTAATCTGATCCATTTTCATAGTTTGGTGGAGAGAGAATGATGTTTTTGCTGAATATGCTTGAAATTGCTCTAATCGCTGCTCGTTACTGTGAGAATTTTAGTTTTCATTTTGTCTTTTCTTTTGAGCTGAAAATTTTTGCTAAAATTCAACTTTGTTTGTTGGCAATCAGTATAAAGTTTTATTGAATTTTCCCGTGCTTCCTTGATGTTTGAAAAATATTTTACTGCACAGTGCTCTCAAAGGATACTAAACTAATTTTTGCTTCAAGCATTGCATTTTCAGGTACTATGTCGAGCACTAGAGGAGATGAGGAGATTTCTGACTCAAATGCTGCTGCAAGAAACAGAGCTGAGGGAAAAATGCCAGTAGTTGAAGAAGAACAAGTCCAATATGTAGCTCCAAATCTCAAGGACTATTTGAGAGCGATGAGAAGAGTGTACTTCACTCCTACAAGATATGCTGATCCTGGTCTTTTGGGAGAGCTGGGAATCAAGACTGAAATTGATGAGCTTTTGAGCAACATTGAACTGGAGAAATTTGCTAGTCTTGGCTATCAAACTTACAAGCAACTTTCTTGTGAGTTCCTTGCAAGTTTCAAACTCTACTTCTACAAGTTTGATGAAGAATATAATGAAGGAGAAGAAGACTTTGGCAATGGATTTATCAAGTTTATAGCCAACAAAGCCTGGTACACCATGGAGTTTATTCAGCTTGAAGAAATATTTGGATTTGATCAAGGCTCAAGAGCACAAAACATGCGCTTCAAGCATGACGAGCTAAGGCATGTGTGGGAGGAGATAGCGAATGATGCTTATAGAGCTTGTCATCTGACGAGTGCTAGCATCCGCCATCCAGCTATCAGATATGTTCATATAGTCCTCATCAGCACACTCTTCTACAGGAAAGAGAAAAGTATGGTCAAAGAAGAAGAGATGAGGTTCCTTGTGAATGGCTTGAAGAACATTATGGTAGAGACAAAGGATGGGAAGATTCAAGGACAGCGCTTAGGAGTTGGTCTTGTGATAATCCTAATGAAGCAATTTCTATCATGCCAAAAATGGGCTTTCAACACAACAAACAAGAAGACTAAGATAGCCATTGGAGGCGTGATCACTCCTATTTTGCTTGGAGCTGGAGTTGAGCTTGGCACACCAGATGTTAGGATGATCTTCCTTGATGTCCCTTATTTCAGTAAGATCGGACACCTTTCAGGAGCTGTTGAGACAGGATTTGGCTATCAGTTTGAGCTGGAAAACAGGAAGAGAAAGATCATCTTACCCAAGCAGCGCTTAACCAACTTCACCACCTATGAGAACATCCAATTCATGCCAACAGAAGATGAGCTTTATGATCCAAGGACTGACCCACCATTGATGAGTCCAAGCAAGGTTAAGAACATGAGCACCATCAGGGACTCAGATGTGTAAGAAGACATTGAAGACCAGCATCAAGAACAAGAGGTTCAACATCAAGGGATAAAGGAGAATGAACATGAAGACTATGATAGCCGCCCTTATGCATTTCACCGGTATGAAGTGATCTGCACATCTGAAGTTTCAAAGGCTACACATGAGCACGTTAGGCTTTTTCAGAGGTGGAACCATTTCCAGTACAAGGTCAATAGAGGCTTGCTGAAAACAGTCAAAGCAAGCAAGAAGTTCGTTGACTCATTGAAGAAGAAAGTCAGGAAGCTCAAGAAGAACTTGAGAGGATCTTCATCCGCCAAGTGAGCTGATAAAGCGCCTCAAGCAGAGCTATAAGGAGGAGGATCTGATGCTGAGGACATGTCTGAGGACACACCAGAGGTCACAGTCCAAGAGAGACACTCATTCCACATTAGTGAGCGTCCAAGAACACTTGCTTCTCAACCGGCCAAACATTCATCTCATGTAGCTGCTCCAAGGCGCAAAGGAAAGACGAGAAGGGCAAGACAGCAAACTCCATCAGAGGAAGAAGCTTCACCCTCCCATGCCATTGAGAGTTCAGACTCTCACCATTCCTCCACCTGAAGTAATGTACACCACACTAACCATTGTAAATACCACAATCGTTTTTATTTTTTAAGTTTCATGCGATCGTTTGCTTGATAATTGTGAGCACTCTCCTTAGCATTATTATTACACTGGCACTGTGTAATTTATGTGTGTGGGAGGGTGTATGATGGACTGATGCTTGCATTTTCATTTTCATATTAGAATAGGGACCATGCATCATGTTTACATAGCATCTAAGGCATAGAAAAAACCAAAAAAGTTGAAAATTTCTCGAAAATTGCTTCACAAAAAAAGAGTTTTGATTTTCATGCATTCTTATAGGATTTAGACTTCATGCATTCATATAGGTCTAGCTTGCTTGTTTAAATTGGGAACTATGATAGTACATCTTTGTTAATGCTAGTAGTTTATAAAAATGAAGTCTTTATTTTTAAACCTTTGGTGCATTCGATGTTGAACTAGAAATAAAACTGAACCACTTTTGGAATTTGCATTTGTGTGAGCTTTGTTTGAGACTGAAACATGCTTTGAAATGATTTCAACCTTTGTTTAAGTGGAACATAATTTGAATTCGCAATTATCATGGCTTATGCATTTGTGACTGATGTCATGGATAGTTAAAAATATTTGGATCATCTTATTCTCTTTTGACACTCTCTAAAATATCCATTTAGATTTCCCTACCATTAACTAAACCTTCTTTCAAGCCAAGACATTAATAGTGTGTGATTTGTAAGGCCTCTTTACATCATGGTTGTTGCTTAGCAAAAAGTGTTTGGTTGGAACTACAAGGAAAGTATTCCCATTGTAAAACTACCTCCTCTTGAGTTAGATAGGCTAGGATGTTTGGGGAATGGTTTGGGATTTATTTTGGGATTAGTTTTTAGGAGAAGCAAAGAAGAAAAGAAGTCAAAGCACAATAGAAAAGGAGTGTGACACAAGCAAAATGGTGGAAATGGCGATTCTAAATTCAAAGAAAGAAGGCTCATGTTCAAAGAAGAAAAGTGCAAAACAAGTAAATAGCCAAAGGCGAATCAAGCACCAGCATCACCAAATAAAGGAGCCAAACTCAAATGAATCAAATCGCCACCACTTGAAGTTCAAAAGAAAAAGTGTCCTCCAAAGCGCTTGAAAGAGAAGAGTTTTTGGGTTTTTAAAAGGGGTTTAAATTCTTAAAAAGGGTAGCATAGGTGGGTTTACACTGATAGGCGAGGGTTAGGAACACATATTATAGATCCTGGGTAGATGGGAGTCTTCCATTGTATGTGTAAGTTGTTCTTTGACCCTTAGCATTTTGCCAAAGCACATCCATGCTTTTTCTTGAGAGAACCCTTTAAACACCAAAACCAGTCTGTGAAGTGGAAACATTTTTATTCCACTAAGCATTGTCTATTATCCAAATGACACATCTGCATTTGCATAAGCATGATTCAAGGCTTGAGCTTAATTGAATGTTAAAAAGGTTGTTTGATTTGATGAGCATGTGTAGGTTGATAGCTTTGTGATCATTCTGCCATCGAGTGCAATTTAGAATTAAGAACATGGAATTCATTTTGATTTATTTTTAGCATTTTTAGAGATGTGAGTTCCCATTTGAAACCTCATCACCATGTTAAGTGTTTGTTTGCTTGGGCAAGCAAAAGCTATGTGTGGGGGTGTTGATAACTTGCTAATTTAGAGCACTTTAGGCTGCATTTCATGCATCTTTTCCGCTTTTTTTGCCTCTTTTCCTCTTTTTTTGCCTTATAGTTTAGCATTTTAGTATCATTTGCACTTAGAATCAACATGGCATGCATTTAGCTTAGGATTGCATACATTTGCATACATGTGCATGTTTGTGGTGGTTTTCAGGTGTTTTTGGAGATACTTTGAGTTGGGAAGGACATGGAAGCAGCTTATGATCGAAGAAGATGTGAGAAATGGAGCTTTTGCAAAGTCTGTCCATATCAAGCAAGCATATCGAGCAGAACACCCATGGAGTATGCTCGATGTAAGCAACATGGCATGAGCAAGAGGATCAGCACGAGGAGTCTAAGCCATTTGTTTGCATCGAGCAAGGAAGCAGATGCGCGCTGCACTAGCCATATCAAGGTCGCATATCGAGCAGAACACCATCCGTACTACCTCGATGTAACTCATCCGCGCATTGACCATTTGAATTTTATTAACCTTATCTTATTTTTAGGTTTTTATGCTTCTTTTGGTTCCCTACTATAAAAGGGAAGCCACCAAACATAATGTTTATCCAAGTTTAGTCTATCATCAAAAACTCTCTCTTCTATAAACCTTAAAGAGCGATTTGCCTTAGAATCTTTATCATTAATAAAGTTTGCATTTTTATGGTTTAATCTTGTCTCTTGATCATTATTCTTACACCTTGGTAGTTTAGACTTATCATCTTTGCATTTTAATCTCATCTAGTCATGTTTAACTCTAAACAAATGAGAATAAACATGATTAGTGAGTAGTCTACCTTAGATTTAAGGTTCTAAGTAGGGAAAGTGGTTATTAAGATGTGATTAAGGGGTGATTAGGCTTATTTAACTGTTCTCTGTTGTATCCTTCTCTTTCAAAGTGATTATTGTTCATAAATCTTGCTCTTTTTGATTGAATATGGTATTAAATGATGCATATGGTTCACTAAATGGCTTGTTATCTAATCTTTAAGCATGGTTCGCTTATTTGGCTTCATTGTTTGCCTTGATCTATGTTTCCTTTGTTCAGTGACACCAAAGTAATAGTTCACCATTGCTAGATGATTCGCTTAGGGCTAGATAGTGCTGGTTTTGAGATTCTTTCTTGATGGTTAGATAGTATGCATTGAAAAGTGCATTGCGGGGTAATGGATTGGTGGTTTATAAGCTTGAACTTCAGGAGCTTTACCATTCTCATTGTTGCTTCAGGAGCTACCTACTTGGCGATCCTACAACTCCTTGAAGTCTTACTTTCTCTAGCCAAGACCATCAAAGCGTGGTACATCTCTACAAGCTCTTTATGGGCTTCACTGAGCTATGGTTTGGCTTCTTCCTCTGGAGCAACCAAGGCTTTCTCAGCCTCTTCCCTCTCAGCAACTTCTTTTGCAGCTCTTTCTTGATCTTCTTCTCTGTTCAAGCTTTCATCTAGCCCATGGAGGAACTTCTCTACAATATCAACAGCTTCTTGATCATCAATGGTGACATTGATGACAATCCCCCTCCCCCCCCCCCCCCACCCACACTCAGTCTTTAACATATCCACATGAAACATCATCTCTTGAAGCATAATGCCAAGGTCTTCCAATAAAGCATCTTCATCGTCAAATTCTCCATCCTCTTCAGCAAGTAAGTGGCAGAACTCCTTAGGATTGTCTTCACTCTTTCCAGGTAACTGATTCCGAGGTTTTGAAGATGAAGCTCCTTTGCTTTCTAGAGATTTGACTCTTCGGTTCACAGCATCTAACTTGCCTTTCAGGTCACAAGTAGTGGCGTATACTTGTTATGTACTTCAGCAAACCTCTTGTGCAGCTCTATAGTGGTGTTGGCTTGACCAGTCAACAGCTGTTGCATCATCTGCTTCAGATCAACATCTTGAGTGCTAGAAGAGGTTTGTGTATTGCCAAAACACACAGCTGCAACATCCTAACAATACTGAGGAATGAAACAAAGGCGAGACCTTTCAATGCATACTATTGATACTAGAGGCTTTGCACTCTTTCTCAATCACCCCTGTATTTAAATCAATTGTAGTATAAGGGTTTTATGTCAATCCAATGGGTTTTGTTGAAATCAAAAGAGTTGTGAGTAGGAATCCTTAAGTCAAGCAAAGCAAAGAGAGATTTTTGTTGCCTAAGCAACTTATCAAACAACCTAGAATGATCAATCACCAAAGAGAATTCAAAAGAAACAATCTAGCAATGATCAAAAGAGCAGAACATAGCAAATAAACAGAGTATTAAGCAAATTCGAAATTCAATAAAAGAGAAAGCAAGTTCCTAGATGTGGTTATTGATTTTGGGGAATCTAAAGACTAACTAAGGTTGTTTCCAACAGCATTGATCAAGCAAACAAGCTAGCAATGGTAGTTCCTAGACATAGAGTTCACAAACAACCAAGCTAAGTCCAATCTCTTGTAAAATAGCCCTTTGATAAACACTTTAACAAGAACTAACTCTCATTACTGCTAAAACATTTAACAAGCAATAACAATCAACTCTATTCATGTCAAAATGCTCCTCAAACAGTCAATCTCTTGAGCCAAGGCCAGTAAATCCTCTATCTAACAAGATCGGCATTTCATCAAACACTTGGTGGACATAAGATAAAGCCTAAATCCTAGATAAGTGTGATCAAGACAAATCTAGCTTCAAAACAGATTATAGAGAGGAACCCATTAAATTAATCACTAAACAAACCTTAATCAATCTCTAAATCCCCTTAATCTACCTTATCTAAGAACCCTAAGCAAACTACTCACTAATACTCATGTTTAACACCAAATCACAAGAGGAAAATATGTTAATCATGATTAGAAGAGAGATTAGAGAAAGATTAATGGCAAATAAAAGCTTATATTAAATAAAGCAAGAAATTTGTCTTAGAAACCTAGAAAAATAACTCAAGAACTGTGTTATGACATGACTTGTCGAAAATCGCAGAAAAAGGGTATTTATACATAAAAGAAGGAAGTCCTAAAGTAATGGCAAAAATGTAATAAAAGACAGGCTCGGTCTGGGTTCCTATCGGTCAGTTGTGACCGATAGGGATGATCGATAGGGATCCTATCGGTCTAGAAGATGACCGATAGGGTGACCGAAATATAAACGGTGCACTGCTATCGGTCACTTCACTGACCGATAGGCCTGGTCGATAGGGATCCTATCGGTCACTTCTTGACCGATAAGTCTTGTGCCTTGATCGATAGGCTCAGAAGAGATCGTCTGCCTTGGTCCCTTTTGCTCCTATTAGTTGAGCTAGCTTCCTGGATCATCCCCAAAGCTTCTCCATGCTCCTTATAGCTCCATAGTTACCTAAAAACATCCATAATGCATAGAAATTGCAAACTATATCGTAAATAGAGAAGAAAATGGGACAAAGGATAAGGAAAACATGCAAAAGAGAACCAAAACATGAACTAAATGCAAGCCTAAATGGTGTAAATACAAGAGATATCAACACCCCCACACTTGCCTTTTGCTTGTCCTTAAGCAAATAAGAACAAATGAGAGAGTGAGGTTTAAAGATGGGCATTCAAATCCAAAAGTGCAAAGGTAAAGAGATGGTATCGATGCTTAAGTGCCTAGTTGTGGGATGAAAACATAATCAGCTATATTTTAAAGAACCTAGCCATGCTCATCATGCTTCAAAATGATCTCAAATCTCAACTTAGGCAAATGCTCAAATTAATCAACTCTTTAACATTCAATTAAGCTCAAAACATGAATCATGCTTATGCAAATCAAGTGAAGACATTTGATTCAAAGGGTAAGGTTATGAGATAAAAATGATCTCATTCAAGCAAAGGGTTTTCAAATGTAAGGGATAACTCAATGAAAATGATTCTATCTTTAACAAAATGCTAAAGGTAAAAGCACACTTATGCATGCAATTCAAAGCTCCCTTCTACCCAAAGATATATCCTAAACACTTCTAAATCCCAAAGTGAACCCCTAAGTCTACCCTTTTCCTTAACTCTACCATTTGCTCTTCTTCATGGCTGGGGAAACTTCTTCTTTTTGCTTGTGTGGCTGCTTCTTTTTGGTTGGGACTTGCTCTTCTTTGTTGCATTGGCACCTTCATCACCTTTGGTGAATTTTTTTGGACCTGATTTCTTCTTTGGATTGACCCTTCAAAACTTTTAAGTTGCTGGCGCCATTCTCTCTAAACACTTAGAGCTTTTACTTCCCTTTACTTAACCATAATGGTAAACTGTTTCCCCTTTTCTACCATTTCAAACGTTTTCCTTTTTCTTTCAAAACATATATACATGAAGTTCAAACAACTTAACACTACCCTTTTAACCCAAAACTCCTATCCTAGAATCAAACTCAAGATGCACGCTGATATCTACAAGAGAGCTTATCTCGAATATAACAAACAAGTGGTGGAAGTCGGGTATTTACTTATAATTATACCTAAATAGTTAATATATCAGCGTATAAATAATACCTAAGCTCGAGCCTGATTATCCCTAAACCCAACGAATTAATCGGGTATTTTTTCCTCAGTAAATAAGAATGACTTCGTATTTTTTCACTTTCTATTTGATTGTATCTGTTATTTTGAATCAAAATAACAGTTTTACGCCTTTGGGAACGCATGGATCCTTTAATTATCTCTCGACGAAAATCAGATAGTTGTGAATACCGGATCAAAGCCATTTCATCGTTTTGATCAGAATTTCGATTATCTTTGAAATTAATATAAATCTCGTTATGCGGCTCTTTAACAGTAAAAACCACTACACATTTTGCTTTTCTTGAACGAAGTCCAGGCTCTGTCGGTACATTTTCTTCAGTTTCGCCTTCCAATTCTTCCAACTCACTTGTTAATTTGTACGACCATCGAACTTTTTTATTTATTTCATGGAAATTAATAAAAAAATTTATAAGAGTTTGATCTTGATTATTGTTATCAGTTATAACGACATCAAATAAAAATTTGAAAATTTTTATTTCTTCTTCTGAATATTCTGAATAAATCTTTTCTTCTTGGGGTTCTGAAAAAAAAAGAAAGTTCTTTATCTATCGACAAAGGTTTTCTATTAAATTTTTCGATTGTTTGCTCAAAAT